>OU612089.1:7500000-10000000 GCA_914767735.1 Anoplius nigerrimus | reverse complement strand
CCCGCTCGCGTTCTACTTACTTTTTTTCCACGTTACAAGATTACATAGCGCACGTTAGAAAGGATCTCGTTCCTTACTGCAATCATATGCATTTCAAGATAATGCAACGAGAATCAATTTTTTTGCTCCGCGGAAAGAAAATTACATTTTCATGCTTGAAAACGTAGAGCGTAACTATTTCTGTTCCACTGTTCTGTTTCCGATTACTCACGCATCTGTCGATGTCCATCATGTATTTTGCTTTCGCTTACACAATTATTCCAGGTACTACTTGAACGACTTGCCGTACGTAAACGAAACGACCGAGAAAGGCACAGACGAAGATTGGCAAAACGACGACGAGAGCCCTTCAGTTCTGCCCCTTTCACCCATATAGAAGCAGACTACTTCACGGATCAAAATACAAATAGCATCAAAACTTAAAGCAAGTCCTGACTTCAATAGTTTATAATGAGAGTCTCGAGTCTCAGTTAATTGTAAATTTTTCCGACATTAAAAACTGTCGGTACGTCTGCTTACCGTTTACTGTGCATAATTAAACTTTCATCTTACGTCGTTATATGCCGATGCTTGCAATAAATGGACCTAATGCCGGGCATACTGTGCGTTAATCCAGTTTCTGTTCCTCCTTAAAAGATGAAGAGCGCATTCCTCGAGTTGTTCAACGACCATTGCTCGCCCGACGCACATTCACACCTTCAAACATTGCGCCTTCTTACGTACACACATTTAGCTGCGTACGAGCGGACGATCTTGACTTTGCCATCCTCGATGCTCTTATTGCAGCCAGATGCAACGTCTGGCTGCGTGCTGAGTTGGAGAAAAATAAGGCGAAAAGGATAAAGAAGGAGCAAGACCTTCGCGGCGCACTAAGAATAATTCCGAGTTTGCCTCAACCTTGACTTTCCTTCAGTACACTCTTCAAGATCGACGCGTTCTTGTTACCTGTCGGTCAATGAATCCAATGTCATTCATCTCGGCTTTTGGAATAACACATCGTTAGAAGGTACACGATGAATTCATGAACGTCGTTTATTCTTGAAATCGCATGTATCATATCATTGACAGTCTTAACGTGTAAAACGATAAACAGAAAAGAATCGTGTGACTATTTCACCTAACGACGCAAATACTACGCTACTACATTGTCTCCTGTTGTCTGTATAATAATTGAGCAGTACGGTTATATGCGCTGACCGTAACAAACAAGGAATGGGAGTAATGAGAAAAAATAATTGCCCTCCACCATGAAACCCCACGAAAATGAAATAAATACATCTTCTGCGACGACGAGTCTTTTCCTCTTTTTTTTTTTTTGCGTTTTCTTTCCTTAGAGAATAAAACCGTGAGTGCCAGTGTTCCGCAACCATCGACGAAGAATCGAGTCTTCATGCTTTTTAAGCGCGTCGAACTATCCTAACTTAAAGTAATCGGATCGCTCGCTTAATTGCCGAGCGAAGAACAGTTCTATACAGATTTCGGTTTCTCGAAGGCTCGACGATAGTAAAGGTAAATGGAAAAAGAAAATGGAAGGTGAACACGTCGATCGTGCGACGACGACCGTCTTCCGTGTTCGACGAAATAATTAAAGCTAGCCCATTTGAGGCCGAACGCGCATTCGGCGTCACTTGAAAACTGTGACTTAACAACTCTGACGAGGATTCGATTCGATACCTCCTACGCAATTGAAATTCTTAAGCGATTCTTACCAGTCTTATCGGATTGTTGGTCGATTACGTAATAACATTTTAGCGTCGAAATGTTCAACCGTCTCTACCGCAGTTCTTCCGTCCTTAATACTGCCGTTTTCTCAATAGACAAAGCTGTCGCTTACAATACCTCTTTCAAGATTATCCTTCAGATGCTTTCCTTAAAATTACCGCCACAGAGTCGGTTCGTTTAAACCGCTGGCGCTCATTCTACAGAAACGATCTTCTGTCCCGCCACCGATGCTTTTGCCGGCGCAAAGAGATCGATTATTGTATTCCGGAGGAAGGCAGCCATTCGATCTTTTTGCGCGGTTAAAGAATGAATGATAATCTTGCCCGACACACTGAACCCGCCAAAAGCGCCGGACGTTTCCATCATCCCACCGAATAAGCGTCTGACGCTCTCTAATTTTCTAATTCTCACTTTCCATCGTAATTGTTGCCTTCTTCGGCTCGACATGGAAATGCACATCAGCCGAACAAGTCACACTTATTATTTCCCCTCCCCCGTCCGACTCTAACGGCGAGCAACGTGTCAAGTACTTTCAACGCAACGTAATTTAGATAGAGACCAAAAAAATTAATACCGTAAACGACGAACTTCGTTGTCGCCAACTTTTTCCTACCCGTCATGCATGCCGTAAGGCCACGTGATCATCGGCGCATACTTTTCATTGTCATAGACGTACTTGATCTTCGGATGAGAATTGCTACCGAACATCGACTCGCGCATCATGCCGAGAACTGCCGATCCGAGCGCCATGTTGCTCAGCATTCCGGCGATCGAAGCTGCAGCGCGAGCGTGCGATAGCATCAGCTGAACGATAAACGAAACGACCAGGCCGACTCCGGGCATCATTTGCGACATCTTGACCTTCATGCCTCTGCTGAGATTGATTATGGCGCTGGTCATCTTCTTCGGGACGATCTCGTCGTTCAACTGGGGAAGCTGAACCGTCAGCTCATTCCCACAGTTCTTCACGGGCTTCTTCGAGTCGTTCTTGTCATCCTTTTCGGACTTTTTCTTCGTTTCCGAATGTTGGCTCTTCTGGACTTCGGAGGACTTGCTGAAGAAGAAGTATGTGTTCTTCGTTCGATCGTGCCTGCTTTGCTCCTTTTGATCTTCCAAGGACTCCTTCGCAAGGTCGTAGTTCACCTGTGCCTCCAGAGGGAGAATTTTGAATCTTTTCAAGTGGTCGTGATCGTCGTTGACCAGCGATCTTAAGTATTCTTTGCCTTGAGCTTCGAGAGGGACGATGTTGAACTCTTTGATGGTTTCGTCGGGAGTTCTTGCTAATCGTTCGATGTTCTCGTGTGTCTGCGTTTCGACGGGAAGAATGTGAAGGTTTTCAGTGAATTTCTTTGGAGCCGGATTGAGAACTGTCAGGTGACCTCTAGCCTGCGACTCAAGTGGAACTACCTCGAATTCTTTCAGTCTATCCGAATTGTGTTCAGTGGAAGCTGTTTGTTGATCTTCCGTGCTCGAAGGTAAGTGATCAGGATCATTGTAGGGCATCGGATGTCCGAACAACAGTCCAAACGCATTATAAGCATCCTCCAAATTAACGTACTGCCTCACATCGGTCTCAACAAAGTCCGAACTATTTGCCTTAATCTTGTCTAGAAACATGCTGATGAGCTGCTCGTCGTTGATCGAACGTTTCTCAGCATTGTCATCAGCCGCCTTCTGTTTCTCATTTGCGTCCTTCGTCTTGGCATCCTTCTCGTCAGGCAGCATCTGATAGTTCATACCAACGTCCATGCTCCTACCTCTTCTACCTTGCTTCGTAGCCTGATAATCTACGCTACGATCCTTCTTCTCCTTCTCCCTCTTCGCCTTATCGATATCAGGCCTCTGATCAAGTACCTCCTCCATGATATCGCTGATGATCGTCAAAATGCTCGGCAGATTCTTGTTATCCTTTATCTTCGACGCCCTACCTTCTCGCGATCCGGTCATGCTGATGCTCACCTCGCCATTTCCATGCCCTTTTACATTAAAAACACCGATATCCTGTTGGAACTCGTTCTCGGACAACTTTTTGTACCAGCTCACCAATCGTTTCTCAATCGACTCCTTCCTTATGATCAACTCCTTCTCAAACTCGTAGGTCGACATGCCCAAATAACGTTCGACCTCGTCCTCCGTGGCCCTGCCAAAGATGCCGAAGCTCGGGACAGACGGGAAACTCGGCAGGGATGGCAGATTGCTCTGAACGACGGGCCAAAGGAAGATGCCCATGCACCTGATGAAGCTCAGGCTCATGACGCACTGAACCACTCTCTGCATGAATCCTCTCGAGGCGGCTGTACCGGGTCCTCTGAGGTCCTCGGTCAGCTTGAGGATCTCATACTGGTCAGCCGTTAAGGAGTTCCTGATCGTCTCGTTCAGAGTGTCGACGTAGTATTCCTTGACCGCGTCCTTGGACGGCTCGATCAAGGAGTCCTTGCCGACGAACGCCTTCTGCGTCTTCGAGATGTTGACCAGCAGCTGAAGAAACTCGGATTCCGTGATGTTTGGGAACGGGGCGGCGTCGATCGATCCCGACAGCTTCTCCGGCTGCTCTACGTTGTCTACGTCGTCAAGGTCATCGTTTTCGTAGTCGTCGGAATGAAACTTGAAGAGATCGGCGACGCTTCTTCGGCTTCTGCCCGTCTTCGATGGCACGCCTGCCGCTGATTTTTGATCATCACCCGGCAGTCTTACTCGTTCCTTGTCGATGTCTAAGAGGATGCCTGGGGGTTGGCCTGCGTACCCTGGGACGAGGCCATCGTTATCTGAAAATTGTTCGAAGTTAGTGGCAGAAAGGATTAAGGTTTGAAAATTAACCTTCCATAACGCAGTATAACTTCTGGTTGATTGTGCCTTATACATTGAATTTGAAATAGAATGGTATATCTGTAAATCTTTAAATTGATTTACATTCAATTTTCTAAATTGAGCACGTTAATTTCCCGCTATTATCAAACTCCAGAAGGTAAAAAATTGAGTTATAGATAGTTAAATTGACGCAGAGCTGTCGAAGATATTCCTTGTTTACACATGTCATATTTTCATTCTCTTCCCCAACCAAACAGTCTGAAAAATTTGTAATACCTCAAATGATCTGTTTATAAATACTCTATAATCATTATTGAATGGCAGAAAAATACAAAAATATACATTACGAAACAACGAAAAGATCGACAGAAAGCAACAGCTCTGGCTTAAAGCGAACAGTGGATTCACCTACTGACGGTGTGATCGCAGGCACTGAAGCAGCAGCCGTCTTCAGCTTGGGCACCTCCGTCGGGATTGGCTGGGCTGCTCGTCGAGCGGTCAACTGCTGCAGGTCGTCCGGTCTCTTCAGGAATCCGCCGAAGATGTACTGCGGGAAACCTCCGAACTGCGGGAATCCTTGAGCCACCTGCTGCACACTGTCCACAACCTGAACGTTCGAAGGATACTGCGGGACCTGCGGATACTGAACGCCTTGCGTAACCTGTGAGATGACAGGATAGCCAGAGACGGCGTCAGGATATTGACCAAGTTGCGGGGGTAGTTGAGGACCAGGAGACTGATCGGCAAAAGTCCCGCCGAAGGTCGGGAAATATCCTCCCAGAGTGCCGAAGTCGGGAAGGTTTGGCACGTATTGCCTCAAGGTCGGCCAGCCGATGTGCTGGGTGCAGCTGATGAAGTTTTCCCGTCTGACGCAGTCCAACATTCTCATGACGTAGACTGGTCTCACTGGATCGGGCAGACCTTTCTCGGTGAGTCTCATGATGTTGGCTTCCTGAGAGGTTATCAAACCTGTGACGAGAGGATTGCTGATGTCCAGGTAGGAATGTTCCAATCTGGACTCCTTGGCAAGCGTTGACTTCAGGATGGATTCAATCTTGCTCTCGATTTGGTGAAGGGTCACGGGTGTCTTGTTGGTCAGGTTGAGAGGAGCTGGGGTGTTGGACTGTGGTAAGTTGGCGAGAGATAGGGCTGGCTGAGCGTTAAGGTTTGTTCGAGGTAAGTTCTGAGAGGTACCGAAGTTGGGGAAGTTCGGAAGGCGAGGATAGAATTGAGCGACAGTTGGCCAGATTATGTCTCGAGTGCAATCAAGGAAGTAGTTTTCTCGCACGCAGACCAGCGTTCGGCTGATGAACCCTGGTTGAGCGGGTTCCGGTAGCAGACTCTCGGCCAATCTAACAATCTGATATTGCTGATCGTTCAGGTACTTCAGTAACTCCTGCGACCTTATCGACGGCGAAGTTTGAGGCAGGTTGGGAGTGGACAATTTGATGGCCGTCAGAATGTTCGTGATCACAGCTTCAGGAACCTCGCTGAAGATCGGGAAGAATCTTGTGTCCGTATACGTTACAGTTGCGTCCAGGTGCTGACCAGTCTTAACGTTCGTCTCTGCCAAATGTTCCGTGCTGGGAGTTGGCTCAGCTTGAGGCTTGGCGGCGGTATAGTTGCTAGAAGGCATCGTCAGGAGTCCAAAGTTAGGGAAGTTGGGCAGTCTCGGGAAATGTTCAGACAACGTTGGCCACAGAACGTCCCTGGAACACAGCAAGAAGTTGTTGTTCCGCACGCAGTCGATCATGCGACTCATGAAGCTCGGACGAACAGAATCCGGCAGGAGATTCTCAGTGATTCTGACGATAGTCTGCTGTTGCTGAGTGAGAAGGTCTAGCAGCTGCTGAGTCTTCGACGCTTCCGTCGGCGCAGGTTCAACGACATTTGGCGAAGACTGCTCGATCGATCTCAAGATGTTAAGCAACACGACTTCCGGTAGTTCAGTGAAGATCGGCACGAATCTGGTACCGGTTACGCTGATCACGGGCATGTTTTCCCGGGACGTAGGATTCTGAAAAGGTGTCCTTGAAGCGATCTTCACGGCTGGCTCCACGTTCGAATGGACTCCCTCTTGATTCTGAATCTGCTGTGGGAGATCTTTCGTGCTCGCGATACGTCTCAAGCTTTCGGCATCCGGAAATTCCGGTAAGCTCGGCGTGTAGAGACGAACTGTTGGCCAGATGATGTACTTGGTGCAGCTCATGAAGTCCTTTCCGTTCTGAAGGCATGCCAAGACGTGCGTGACCATCGCTGCCCTCGCAGTTGGAGGTAGAACGCTTTCGGCCAGTCTCAAAATATTAATCTGTCTCTCGCTTATCGTAGTTAGAACCATGGCGTTTCCGTTGACGAACAATGGCGGAGTTTCCGACGATTGTTTAGAAGTATCTCGAATGTGCGTAAGGATCTCCGTGACCCTAGCCTCCAAGATGTTCGATTCGTTCAAGGTCGTGTCTTGCCTTCTTAACTCGGATGGATTGGCTGGTTCGACCTGAACGGCCTGAGTCGAACTGCTTCCTCCAGGAAGATACGAGAAGAGACCAGTGAACGTCGAAAGATCCGGCAAGTAACCGTAAAGATCCGAAAGAGAAGGTACGGAATCGGGAACGTACTGTGACAGATCAGGAATGTACTGAGATATGTCTCCAAGGCCTGGAACGTACTGTCTCATGGTCGGCCAGGTTGAATATTTAATACACGTATAGTAGTTGTAGTCCTGAATGCACTTGACTGTTTTTTGAACAAATTCTGAGCGGACCTGAGCCGGTAGCAATTGTTCAGCCAGGTAAAGAGACTGAAGCTGGGTCTGTGGTATCAAGGCTATGTACGGACTTAGGTTCTGATCGATATTGGATGGCGTTATTGGCATCTTTTGATTCTCTTTCAACGTGCTTCTCAGAACATTGACAATCACAGTCTCTGGCTTCGTTCTTCTTCTCGTTGCGTCCGCTTCGACAACTTCCGGCAGCTCGCTGATTTCTTCGATCGGAAACGGAATAATGGGGTAGTAAGACACGTCTAGAGGAACGTTCCAGGGATACCAACTGTGATAGCTAGGGAACGACGGAAGAGCCGGCACGTTCTGCCTCAGCATCGGCCAGGCGAAGTATCTCATGCAGCTAAAGTACTCGAATCTTCTCACGCAGGAGAACATGGTGTCTGAATAGTGTGGCCGAAGATTTTCAGGCAGCAGACGTTCAGCCATTTGAAGTAGCTGAATCTGGCCAGGCGTCAGAAGTTTCTGAAGAGTTCCGTTCTTCGGATCGATGAAGGTCGTCAGTTTCGCATCGTTCGGATGATGATCTAGAGCGTCGCTCAGGATGGTGTAGACAATGGATTCCGGCGTTATGTAGTTCAAGGACGCAGCACGCTTGCCTCTGTCAGCCTGAAACAAGTCCGCAATGTTTATTTCGATCGGGAGGTTTTCAAAGTTCTGGCTGAAAGACGTCGGAACGTTCTCGACCAATATCGGCCAGACGAAAATTCTCAAACAGTTGAACACGCTCAGGCCTCGAATGCATTCTGTCAAGTTCTGAACGAAGGTCTGCCTTTGTCTGACCTCTACCAAACGCTCGGCGCACCTGATTATCTCTAACTGCCTCTCCGTCAATCTGGAAGCTTCGAGCTTCGAAATGTACGAGACTCCTGCGCTATCGATTTCTTTTGTCGAAGATATTCTCTTCAGACTCTCCAACAATTGGCCTTCGGTAAATTTCGGAATATTTGGCAAGATGCCGGGTCTACGTACATTTAGGTAGTCCAGAAAGACCTTGTACTTGTTTTGTTCCTGAAGACGAAGAGCCTCGTTCCTCGCTTCGAACAGGGGCTTGTTCTTGATGAATCCGTCCGAGCTGGAACGCTGTGACCTTGAACCTTCAGACTGTGGCTCTGCGTCTTCTACGGTGACGGCCAACTCGATGTCTTTCGGAGAAGTCAGCAGTTTAGCTTCTTCGAGGATTGCAGAATTGTCAGATGAGCCTAGTGCATCGTCGCGAATGGATATAAGTTTCTTTATCTGACCGTTGACTATCGATTCTTGCTCACCATCCGGACTCGTTCCCTCTTCAGCGTTCAAGTAAACGGTTGAGCTTTTGAACTTCGACTTCCGCTGGGCGCTGTTCAGGTTCCTCTGGTCTCTGCTTGTTTCTCCCTCGATCGGTGCCTTTGAATCCCCAGCATCATTGATCTGCGGATCACCGGCAGCATGAATCTTTGGATCCTCTGGGGCATCGTCGATCTTTTCCAAATTTCGAAGTTCAGTCTGAAGTTCATCCTGGTCGTTGGTGGTGACCGACTTCGTTTCGCTGAGAGCTTCGAGTTCCTGCCGATTCTCGTTCGCAATTTTTTCAAGGTCTTCCTCGTTCGGAGCGAACTCTGGAGTCGATTCTGCTGGCAACGCCTCTTCAGCGGTGCCACTTCCGTCGAATTCTTGCGCGACAATCTCGGCCGACTTCTGCTCCGGCTCCTTCCGTTCCAGTTCGGAGCCTTCGACTTCGATCAATCGTTTGCGACCTGGCTCAGTTCTGTCGTCCTTCTGACCTTCACTTTCGTCGTCCGCGTCCACCTGTGCGTCGAATCGGCGAATTCCTTCGCCTTCCTTCTTTTCCGGCGTTTGCTCTTCGATCGGCTCCGCAAAAATGTGTTCACCATCCTAAAAAATTGTTGGTTGTTAACAATTGTACATTCCTATTTATAGGTGGTATCAAAATTGTAATAGAACGATAAGAATAATTGTGCTGGAATGAAAAAATGTATATTGTAGCTGTATTGCGTTAATATACGAAAAATCGATTCTATCGGTAACGACAGATCTATAAATGAACATAATCATTTTTTCGTTTCTTTGGGTAAACGGACGCTTCAGACTACCGGTTTGGTAACTGTATTGCCGCGCGCGGTACAAGTTGTTACTGAAATGTGAATCAATTAAGCCCGCCGCAATTTGATTCATTGCACATGAGCCACGTAAGCATAAACCGCTATTAGCGCACCATGAAAATTATCCCACCATAGCCAACGTAATCCGAGTGTCCGAGCCATGTTTCTAATTAACCTAACATGCATACCCCGTGCTACCCAACACTCATGCGAAAGATCATTATCCCCCAAAGAAGCATCCGCCGCGAAGTTTTACGCGACAGATGAGGACTGTAGAATTCTAAACTCTCTGCGATCTACTTCCGCCATTCGCGTCCGCCGTACCATGATCGCACCGGCAATTACAACAAAAGAGACTCTCATAAATCAGCCTGCATTGCGCCCGCTTCGCGTACATCGTCATTCTTCCTGGGTCACGTACCACTTTCCGGCAAGCGACACACGCTCGCATACGTAGCCGTCCCGTACGAATCTCGAAACATTAACAAAACCTTCTCACCTTCGCCAGGCCGCCAGCCGGAAGCACGTCGTTTCTCCTCCTCTTCTTCGCCACACTGCCATCCTCATCCTCGTCCTTCAATTCTTCCGGGTCGCCTTCCTCGATCGACCTCTTCTCCTCCGGCTCCTTGGCCAGCAACTTTTCCCCCGCGTCACTCTCCACTTTTTCCTTCACCTCCGCACTCTCCTCGAGCTTCTTCTCTTCAGCGTTCACCTTCGGCTCATCAGCAATGACTTCCTGGGCCGGGTCACTTAGCGACAATCTCTTCTCTTCCGCCCCCGAAGCCAGAGGATCCTGGCCGCCGACGATGTTTTCGGCCTCCGGTTGAACGTCGCCGGGTAAACTTCGCGCCCAGACCTCATGCTGAAGAAGGACGCTGGCCAGGAGAGTAAGGAGTAGCTGAGAACGGACGCCGAGGATGAGGCTGGCTGCCGGCCGTGGGCGTCGAGAGTTGAGTGCTCTCATGGTCGCGGTCGAGAGGCGAATGTCTCGGCCACTTCTGAGCAGGCCTATGCTCAGCCATGCCACACGTATGCCTCACGCGCACCTTCAGCCGTCTCCCGGATACCAAGAAGCAACCGTGTACGCCCAGCAGCCTCGATGCCGTCGACCCCACTACTTGGAACAATGTTTGTTGCTTCGCTTAGGACGAGTCTCCTTTTTGCAATATGTACACTTAGCAGTTTCAATGATGTTAAATCTACTACTTGGAACAATGTTTGTTGTTTCGTCTAGGACGAGTTTCTATTTTTTAACGTGTACGTCTAGTAGTCTTGATGATGTTGACCCTACTACTTGGAACAATGTTTGTCGTTTCGTCTAGGACGAGTTTCTATTTTTTAACGTGTACGTCTAGTAGTCTTGATAAGGTTGACCCCACTACTTGGAACAATGTTTGTTGCTTCGCTTAGGACGAGTCTCCTTTTTGCAATCTGCACACTTAGCAGCCTCGATGATGTTGACCCCACTACTTAGAACAATGCTTGTTGATTTGCGTAGGACAAGTCCCCTTTTTGCAATGTGTACACGTAGCAATTTCAATGATGCTGACTCCACTACTTGGAGCAATGTTTGTTGTTTCGCTTAGGACTAGTCTCCTTTTTTCAATGTGCACGCTTAGCAACCCCGATAATGTTGACCCTACCACTTGAAACAATGTATGTTGTTTCTCCTAGGACGAGTCTCCTTTTTCCCAGTTGTACACCCAAAAATCTCGATACCGTCAATTCCACTACTTGAAACAATGATTGCTGTTTCGCCTAGAACAAGTTTCGTTTTCCGACCATTCCGCAAATTGACCCAATCGCAATTATCCATTTTTTCCCCGATGATTTAATTGGATGCGTTTGTCTTAGAAACGATTTTATGGATAACTGGTACAAAAGTTTGGAATTTATGTTGGGTTGTGAAGTGTATGTTGGGGTGTTTTTGCTTTCTGTACATCGTGATTTGGTTGGTATTTACATAAAACGTCTGGTTAGACTGATTTATTATTCTAAATATTGGTTTTGTATTGTAATTAATGGCTTTAAAATCTGGAATCGTTTTTGCGTTGTTTAGTATCCACAGAGAGATTAAAACGACCTGCTTTGGAAATTGGACCTGATTTAATCCAGTTCTGCATCTTATTATTACATCCGTGATTGAACAAAAAGAATTATGGACTAGCCCCAAAATAAATGCATCTAATTCCCGATAATCAACCCGCCTATTCGGCATACCTATAAGCTAACCCCATTAAAAGCGTCTCAATGCCAAAAGAAAACCACGCATCGGTATCGCAACACCGTACATCAAATTTCTTCTCGAGCAAGTCCAAGTACGTTAAAGATTTCTTAAGAACGGCCGCACGTCGTTCAGCGAACGCAGCGAGTTGCAAAAAAATTCCGCGAACAGCCCATGCCACCGTGTACATCCCCGTACTTTACGAGTCACCTACCAGCCTGTCGCAGTCTTGGCCGAAGCAAAAATACCCTCGTCCGCCATAAACGCGATTATTCATGAAGCCCCGACAGCGTTCAAATTGAGCGTTGTACTCTCGCGCGCGCGAACCGAGATACATTCGCTCGTGTGCGTTCGCGAGCGAATAGCCCGGCATTTCCATTTTTGCCAGCGCACGGTCAGCGAAGAATCCTCTTCGGGGTTGCCTGGCCTCAGCGGAATCAGGTTCGCGAACTAACGGGCGAGTACCTACGGACGAGTGCGAGGCGTGGTAGTCGGAGATTAGGATGTCGGAATTATCGATGCCGGCCGCTCGTATAGTTTCCGTTTTGTGGCCTGGGAAGATGGCGAGTCCCGGCGAGCGGATAGGCTGATATTTTCGCCCCATCGTAGGCGGATTCGAGCATCCGTACGCTTCTTTTCCCGATCCCTTCACCTCTCACTTTTTTTCCTTTTCGCAGCCCGCGGTAGCATTTAAGGACGTTACAGCGTCGTAACTTCGACGAAGTTCACGGTGACTGACAGTAATGACGCTGGGAATGGCGACGACAATTATCCGTGGTTGTAAAGGATAGTGCTCGGTAAAGTTAATCGGGGTCCTTGATAATGGGAAAGTAATATGGCCGCAGTAAAGACGCGGTGCTTTTTTCTGTTCGGAGATAGTACTTTGGTGTAGCGGTATAAAGTGAAGGTATAGGTAATGATGTGGTGTTGTTTAATGGTTGCGACGGTTACCATAGAAAATGTCACGCTTAGTCATTTTTAGTTCAAATAATATGTTACGTGTGCAAATATTAGCTATCTTGCACTTTTGTATAATTAAAAGTAGCAATTTTTACCCTAACGTTTATCATACGTATGATGTGTATTGTGGCTTTGACTTTATTCTCTTATTCGAGAGTGCAACGTATGAAACTACTTCAGCGACCGCGTTAAAAACTTGACGATCGACAGTCTTTGATCCCGAGGCTTCAAGGATACTGAGAAGTTCCTACTGTCAGTCCGGATGCTGCGGAAAAGGTGCAGCCGTGCATTTACCTCTCACTGAGCGCATCCAGCTCTATTTCTTCGAGCTGGACGGTAATGAGCCAATTAGCCCTCCGGCAAGGTGTTGCTCGGAAAATAAACGTGGCATCGTGTTCCGCGCAACTGAAATAGGTATCACTCAGAATTATTTTCTTCGGCCGAGAAGCACGCCTTGGATCGTCCGGATCTTGTAACTCTACAGAAACTTCGCAGTAAAACATCACTCGAATCCTATTACAATCTAAAACGACTATATTAAACCTCAAACATATACTTTATTTATCCAAATATAGCCACTTAATACGAAAAGATCGTCCACTGAAAACATTCTTATAAGTTATCTCCATCTATACAAAATATACCTAATTCAACAAGTGTCTTAAGTTGAACTTAGAACATTATCTATGAAAACAATTCCAGTAAACCGCCATTGTTCATCACCATCACCGTTCCGATCTCATCATCCTCCACAATCCTTTCCGCGAGACAAAGCAAACCTGAAAAACTAATTACTCGTCCTCCCCGCCGACGCTGCGAACCAGAATGGTCCGCGTCCTTGAACCTCCACTCCGCCGGGAAAATTCGCCGGCCGAACAAAGCGAAAGTATCTGCTCGAGCGCTACTTGTCGAAAGTTCCACATTTGACGAGGTCGCCGAGGGAAGAAAGAGGAACCGGTC
Source organism: Anoplius nigerrimus (assembly GCA_914767735.1). Lineage (NCBI taxonomy): Eukaryota > Metazoa > Arthropoda > Insecta > Hymenoptera > Pompilidae > Anoplius > Anoplius nigerrimus. Next base: position 9,986,445 of record OU612089.1, on the reverse strand, counting down.
GCCGACGAGCAGCGGCCGATGCAAAAAGGCGGATAAGCCGGCGGACGAACAAGGGCTGGACAGTACGGGGAACGAGGCTGGCGTCCGAGGGATAAGGCCATGCTCGGCAACAAGGGGGAGGGAGCTTGAGCGAGGGGAGGAGAGGCGGGAGGAACCTCGTCGTGTGCGCGATAAGCGTCGCTCCGCGGAATAAAGCCAAGACCGGCTCTCGGCTTCATGTTTAATACAGGCCGGTCGGTATCGTAAGGGTTGAATTTTTAGTCCTTGACGAGATCGAGGCCGGCGGCGCGGACCCGCCGAGGAGGGCCGCAGGGGGACATTTTTGCGGGAACTTTATTTTCCAGCATGGCCGCCGACGGATTTCACCCTCTCCTCGCCTTCCGGCCGCCCCTTCTTCCCGATGGCCTCTTCTTGCCGCCGGCAAACCTGTATCGACTCTCCTTCTTCAGCCGCCGGCCGTTCGCCAGTGCCGTTTAAGGCCTGCTCACAGCGCGCGGAATGCGCTGGAATTCGTAGAGATAGACGGTGCTTGCTAGGCGAGAGGATGACGGGCCTTTTATGGCGGATTTTGTCCGGACGAACGTTGGGGGAGATTTGTTGGGGGGGTTGGACAGGGTTGTTTTTGTGCAGAGGACGTGGCGCTGGGCTGGAGTGGGTGGTAGGGGCGTTTCTTAAAAAGTAATTTTTGATTTTCTTTATGGATCATGGTAGAGGTTTAACATTAGGATAACAGATTTGTAATCTTTTAATTGTAGTATTTATTGAGAGTATTATATAACTATACTTATTAGCATTAGGGCGGTATTTTTCACTTTAAATAAACTGTCGAAGAGACCTACTTACCATAGCTTAAAACTAATTTTATCTCAAAATTAGTGTTTTTTGCAGTACATTCATGGTATAATTAACTTGTAACATATCATCTTAAATTTGACGAATATAAAACTTAGATTATTCTTCAAAGAATATAGCACGAATTTGAAAATTAGTATTGAAACAAACACTTATATAAAAAACTCATTCGACACCACATTTTGAAGAAATGTGCAGTTAATTTTTACAGATTCGTCGGTTACTCCGTTGCTAAAGCAAATTAACACCGCTTCTTTATCGACCATCTATTACGAGCGTAATGAATCGTTAGTCTGAAGATGGCAGAACGTTCGACGCGTTCTATCCCCAAGCGTAACAGTACATCCTGACTTTCCTTCGTTCGCTTCAGCATTCAGCAGAGCACGTACTTGCATTACGGTACAAAACATTTGAGACGGCCAACTCTTTTTCTGCGAATCCTCGCCGATCGACACTGTCTAGTCATACTCTTCAACGGACATTCAACGATCCTATTCAACGGCGATCTTTCACTTCTTGCTCTTTCGACGCAAACTATCATCTTTATGACTATATAAAAGATCGCTATATTTTAGAGCCGCTTACTACGGAGAACGGAAGTTGGTAAGGTAAAGGATGACCAGGAATTTAAAAGCAGTGATTACGGATAACGAACTTCTTTTTAAAATCTTTACTCTGAGTACATGGCACGGTACGTAATCATTATATGTACCCAAGTATCGTGCTTTACATTCGACAATTTTTGTCAGGTAGACGATTTTTAATCCTAGAGCGCTGTCGGTACACGATCGTTGAAATTACATACACTACTTTTACTACATAACACATTAAAAAATAAAAATAATTATTTGAAACCTACAACTTTTGCTACATTACCGATCTTTCATTATCATATAATGAACATCAAATTTTTGTCGAATCATTGATTTATTCAAATATAACGTGCAGTCCCCCATAAACGTACTCATACCTAAAACGACTACAACTATCCCATTTGAAATTTGCAGTCATCTCGTTAACGATCTTGCACAGTCGTACGTCACTGTCCATACACGACGATCGCTGCTTCGTGGTTCCAATTTTTGCCCAATGAGCGATTCCAGCGAATCGCAACGACCCCTGTCGAGCTAACGATCTCGTCCAATGTGCTTTCAAGTATCGGCTGACTTTTCCATCCGAGGGAATCGTTTCCATGGTCAACCAATCGCGCTCAAGGTGAGTGTCGCATGAGGACGGTTGCCGGACAGTGACCGTGACAGTGACGTAGAAAGTGGGACATAGTCCCTCGCGGTATGCGCATCGCAAACGAAGGCCTTTCGACGCAGCCCGAATTTCTGAGTTCGGCCCACCCACAAGCCCGAAAAGTTCAAACTTTGACTGTCGACGACGTACTGGTCAACCGGATGTCGAAAAATCGTGAGTAGACAGAAGTAGACAGAAGTAGACGAAAGTCAGCGTGATTGATAGCAGTTGGGGTAAATGTCGAGGGGAGATATGAAACATGTCATACGAAAATGATAGTAATCGTTTGTTATGGAGAATATAAGAAATGGAGCTTCTGAAAAATAATGGGTTGATTCTGTGGTATTTTGCATGTGTTTTACACGTTCTGAATACGATATTTACAATGTTCCGGATAGTAAACATGGTTTATAGTATTTGCATGGAAATTTATGGATTATGTCGCTTTAATTATTACGTGTGACTTTTCGTGTTTGTTGAGGGGCAACATTGGCGTATAAAGGAGCTTAGGTGGGATGGTGTCGATTTTGTATACTAAATACGGTATAGTGTTAACGGTAGAGCTTACCGAAATAGTGCGTGAAACTGATTTAATTCCTTACACGCATTCCTAAACGTGCGTTGGCGCTTGAAATGGTGTGAAAACGTTACTATACGCCGACCGATCCGTGACGATCTAGTTAATAACAAAGCGTTCAGTCGATCAACAGGCTGCATATCCCGAATCGAAATTTAATGTAATTCATTCGCTGCACTCAATGAATATCAGTCTATCAGGTGTTGTACGTAACGCTTTCTTCATTCGATAACACTATTAATAGGTACCTGATTAATGCAGAAGCGCTCTGTTATCGGAATCTTTCAAGCGTCTCTTGCACTTTCTGTAAAAATAATCTAGTCTTCGTTGCTTACGAGGATTACAAAAATTAATTTTTTTTTCTTTTTAGCGGGACGTATTTTGATTAATTTTTTCACCTGGACTATAGTTGAAATTAATTTGAAAAGCATGTAAACATCTCTTCTTTTGAACTTTAGCATCCATTCAACAATTAGTGCCTATTTACCTCTTTACTTTCCTTGATCCCGGACAGACAACAGCTGTCGTCTGTTCATTGAAGTCCTCCCCTCAACCCCTCTAATTACCTCCGTAATTGCCCCAGTCTTTCAAGCAATACAAACCAGCCGACATAACTCTACCTTACCACACTAAATACACCCAAAATATAAACTACTACCACTACCTTTCTACCCTTAACACCAATCTAAACACCTACAAACTTTCCCCCAGCTCTCCGAAAAACAAATCCAAATCCCACCAAGACGGATATCGAGCTCACCTACTTACCACACGCCTAACCCAGAATTTAAAAATCAACAACCCCACCCTCCTTTCAAACGCGTCGGCCGAAAGCCTAAGCCCATTCCTCGAGCGCCCTAAAAATCACTCCCACCCGCTCCTTTCAACTAACATCAAAGGAGCGCGCGCGGCAACTTCCGGGACTCGGCCGTCATCCGTTCTCCGCGCGTTCCGAGAAGATGCCGATCGGCGCGCGTCGAGGCTGCGCGAAGCGACGAGTGCGCATCCGGCTGCCGGGCTGGCGTCCAGTACGTTTCGGGCTCGACCGGCCTCGTGTTCATTCGGCCGGAGCACACGGACTCTCGTGTGAGCCCGAAACGCGCGTCCCACCCGAGCGAGTTCGGCGATAGGAAGAGTGCGCGCGCGCGCGGTCAAGCGGGAGGATAACAGTCGATCGCCGAGATCGTTGCCGGTCGATGAGGAAGGATCGGACGGGTCACGTGATCGAAGAGAACCGGTCTCGCCATGAGGACGATTGGCTGGACGCTGGCGTGCGCGTTGCTGATTCTTTCGATTTCGAGAAGGTCGGCGACGGCGAGCGCGGAATCGAACGCGATCGAAGAGGATCAGGTGCGAGATGATCAGCTGGATGGTGGCGGATCAGTGCAGGTCGCGAACGAGTTGCGAGTGGATTCCGATCTGAAGGACCTTGACAAGTTTCTAGACGATCTGTTCGACGTTGATGGTGAGGAGCGAGGTTGGTATTCGTGTGGGGTCGGACTGTGTTTGCTGTCGCGCACTGTCGCGCGACGGTAATGACGGTATTTTGTGGAATGGCGGGATTGACGGATAGATGGATGGATGAATGTTGAGGTAGTTGAATGTTGTGACTCGTGGATTGTAATGCAGTTCTTCACGTGGAAGTTCTGTAATTCGCATTGAATGTTGGGTGCTTTATTAAACGGGCTTGGGCAGTTTGATACGTGTAAATAATAATATAATGTATGGAAAATAGATGAGAAGAAAGAAGTTGCAGTATCCATTTTGGAATAATATTAACATTAACGGGTGATAATTGGCATGGTCTGATGAGTGGACAGGTGATAAAAGAGGTAGTGGACTATCCTGTTCTCCTAGTGCCCTGATTTTGAAATCCTGAGCTTGATTTGTAACGTTGTAAAGAGCCAGTTTTGTCTGGTATCCTTTTATGCATAACTTGCTGATCCTGTCACAGTTTCTAATGTCGCATGAAAAAAAAACAAAGATGTGTAAATGTGCATGTTGTCAATGTCATTAATTTATCGGTACTTGCACTTTTTATTAATTCATAAAGTTATAAATTATACTTGGTAGTTATTTATGAAAGATGTTACACTCCCTCACTTAATTCGATTTGCAAATACAAAGTAGCGGTCTGCAAATGCAAATTAATTAGTCTTACGTGAACAGTTCCAGGTAAGTTCCATATCAGAAAAAAAACACAGGTTATCATAAAAAAAATAATAATTTCGTTTATTTTATGAATTATCCCGCTATCCTAGTCAATTTCAGACATTAATTCTGTTAACATGAATAATATTGTCACCCTGAAGAATGATTATCTTTATTGAATGCCCTAACAATCTTTTTGACGTTTCAGAAAATGTAACTGCGGCTGGCCGAACTTTCGGCCACAAGAGATTACAATTCATGCTGATGCCGATGATGTATAAAATGGGAGTGATGATGACCATGATGACGGTTGTTGCACTGATATCGTTGAAAGGCCTTCTCGTCGGTACGTATGCAAACGTGAAGTTTCACTAACTCTAACGAGTAACGGTGTCGATAGTCAAGACGACAAGCATGCTCTCAGTTTGACACTACAGCATGAATACATAATTGGGAGACATTGATGACGCACCGGTGTCCGATCGGTCACGTTTCACATTTCCACGCATCCTTTATGTAAAAGCCGTTACACTTCGGCGATGTGTAACGCATAATATTACCCCAAATGTAGTGTTATGCAAATTCACATAATGGATGGTGTGAAAATGTTAAACGTTTGTAGGGTAAAATTTCGGTGAATGTATAGAAGTTGGACAAGATCTTTGAACAGACGCAATGCCGGAATGTTTCCTTCCTTATTTCGCGAATGAGATCAATTTTATGTAGAAAGTATGCGCTTGCACAAGTGTGATAATCTGTTAATTGCATTACGCGAGAATGGAGTAACGTTTTGTTTTGTTCCTGTTGAGTTTAGTAGGATGACAGATACATACCACAGACTTAGGACATACTTTCCTTTGTCTTCTGTTGACCTATAGAAGTCGGGATATCACGATGTAGTTATCTTACCCAACCCAGACCTAGTCGAAACCTTGTTTGGACGTAATTGGTAGTTAATTGACGTCTAATCTTGACCTAACAGAGAAATAACTGGAACGAGTTACGGAATGTTGCACAGTGTTTTATCGCTTACCTAAGGCAATAATTAAAAAAGATTTGACCGGCATTGTATCAAGTTCAATGTCACAATTTCTCTTCCTTCCTCATTTTGAATTAACTGCATTATCGACCGTCTTTGTCCTAACACAAGACCCATCATATTATTATTAACTACATTAGCTTCATACTTTCGCCAAATTAATTTCCGTATATACCAGCTATGTCGAACGCAATTTCTCATTATTCCTATCTTCTAAGTACCCAACTAACCACCCAGCACCATCCCTAATCGAACTTATATCAAAACTTAACTACACATCTAAAACAAATCACAATCTCTCTTCATTTCCAATTTCTGACTATGCAACGAATCACCTACCTACATATTGCTAACTATATTACTAATGATTCACGTTCGTAATGGCATCGATATTAAAGCAGAAGTAACGCCTGTTCTATTTAAATCTCTCTCCTTTTTCAAGTTCTGAACATCTCACAATCACCCACCTACATTCCCGACATAATTCACAGAGCCTTCAACCGTTCATCCACCTTCATCTATAAACGCAACTTCCTTCACAAAATCATTCGGGCTCTAACTAGAGAACATTGTCAGGCTATAAATATCAGATCCTCTCTTTCGCCAAATTGGCGTACATCGTTACCACTACATTCGCGCCTTATACCTTTAACGTTCCTCAGTCCTTAACCGCAAGCAGCTTCAGATTACTCGAGCGTCACTCTTTCCAGGCGTGCTCCTGCTGATACTCAAGTTGAGCACCTTCCTGGCGAAATTGCATCCCCATCATCAGCAGGCTTGGTCGCCGCAGCCGATTCACGTACACGTACACAACAGCCAGCCGCACTCGCACGGACACGTCTACAGTGCATGGGAACCAGCCAGTGGACCCGCGGATGACGAACATTACTATTACAAGGGATAAACCGTTCGTCTGCGACGAGCGCGCGTCTCAATTGAAGCGAAACGATAATGGAATTCAATTCAGCGACTTACTGTTAAAGGACTCTTCTATTCGAGCAAACGACCTGGGCAAAGTGTGTCTTACTGTGCGTTGGCTTACGTAACGGGGCTAATATTTTTATCGATAGAGTTGAAACGAGATTTTGCAATGCTCTAATTTGGACGATGATTTGTTAATTGCGTCAGTAATCGAATCGAAGATAGGAGTAATTCTTGTTTCACTTACAATCGGCGGGGTTTGTTTTATGGGATTGAATTTTTTTTAGAAATTAAGTTGTTGGGAATTTGGGGATATCTGTTTAATTCGATTATTTGGTATTTAGGGTGGAGTTGTTCTTGTTTCGCTTCATTTGGACTAGGTCGGTTTGGGCGCGTTTGTGGTAATTCTGGGCGAAGAATTGGTATATTTCGGACGGACGGTGTAATGAGAGCGAGACCTCGATGGACCGTAACCGTGTTGCTTTCATCGGTGTCGCTTCTCGTTTTGTTTTCGTTGGGTTCGTTTGCCAGCGAGCGCGACGAATCGCGGGTGACCAATGTAATATAATTCTAACGGTACATACTTCTCATATACTTAGAGAACGAAGTTACATTTTCTTTTCGTTTACGTAAGACGTTGATCGTCGAACGTACGCAAATTAAATGTCAAGAAGATTTTATTAGGTTACGAACAATATTTATTTCCTAGAGTAGAATTTTCGGCGGTTTTTTACTTTAGAACGATCAGAACATATCTAAGTAGTGTTTCTCGACTGACACGTGCCAAATTATGCTAATCGAAATTTTCGATGATATCAAATTCGCACACTCGAGTGGAACCGTTAGTTATTTATTATTTGACTATTTATCGATTACGAATTATTTATTGAATTATTTATTGAACTATTTATTATGCGATCAGAAGCTAACGACATTAGCGTCGATATTGACCAAACGTTGTAACCAAAACTGCCTCTAATTTAAGAGACAACCGTATACCTCATGTCGATAGTAATGACTTACTTATCGCTCGACAAAGCGCCGCCCATTGTAAAAGGCGGGCACGGTCATTGCATCGAATCTGTCGAATGTGTAAACTAACCCCGTTCACCTGCGGCAAACTGTCATCTTCACATTCTCTCAGATTTCCAGCGGCGCAATGCGATGAGCCTTGATATGAACATAATCGTACTGCAATAAAGTTATTTATTACAGCGGAACGCCGGCATGATTATTACACCACTGGAATCGAGTTTCAAGCGTGCCAAGCTCCAGGTAGAATCATTGAAATTACGTGATACGAAACTTGACATGATTTACGCCTGATGTGAATCTCATATTTCAGACTGACGAATGATATTTTCATACAAAGACTAGAAATAATTACTTAGGAATTAATTCACTGCCATCCATCATCATATATCATGCATATTAACGATCACTGACGAAACTTAAAAGTTTCTTTCTAAAATCGATTTCAGCAGTCTGACTTATAAGGTTCTTCGTTCACAAATAGAGTATCAGATCTACTTTACATTCAAAGTTTCTCCGCTATAATTGCAAACACTGAGTCGATGACCCAGTGCATAAAATTAAGAAGACTAGACAGTAATCATTCCTGCGAGACAATTTTCACTTCGAGCCCACCTGATCAGTCGTTTGACCTTGACGTCGCCACGGATCAGGAGTTTACGAGCGCTCGCACTTAAACTCGCCATCCCGCTCGGATAAGATAACCGCGCGCTGAGGAACGCGTCCGTATAACATAACGTTGACCGTGACTCGGGAAATTCATGCGAAACGCATCGAGCAGTGCACTTAACGCTTCAAGGTAGGATGAGTCCAGCCGAGGCAGCGGCCAACTGCATCCGCGCAACGCCTTCTGCGAAAGAAGCGGCGCTACACGGTAGGCAGAGACCCAGTTTCTCAGCTTAGTGGGGTAACAGGGAAGAAGGAAAAAAGCGACAAATATTCCGAGCTGGCATCGCGAACTATGAAGCAGTGCGCTTCCCGTCGAAACGGAAGGACGACGATAGCGTGTCTCGTTCGGATCGTTCTGTGCTGATGAGACTGCTGGGTTCGTTGACTGACGCGCAGGATTCGTGCCCGAACGAATTTGCGATCGCGAATCGTACTCTTTGACGTGTCTGGGAAACGAAGTGGGATGTCTCGCGAATGGTGAATAGGTTGTTCGCGGAACGGGAAGGAAAAGGTGAAGGTGAGATGCGCTGGATGTTCCGCTTTTCGCGGAGAGTTCGCGTAAGAAAGTACGCTTAGCTTGGTCGGTACGTACGTTTTCGAAAGGAAGGTACTGCGTTCGTGTGTCCTGGGCTGGAATCGATTAAGGACAGATCGAGGAAGTGAAAGTGATAGGTACGGTGTGGAAGCTTTGATTGGAAATTGGATGTTGTGCGATGCGGACTTCGTTTAAGGAGGATTACGTTGGTGTTGCGTGGAAAGTGGCGGATTCTATTTTGAGACCTTCGCTCAGGTGAAGTTAAGGCACATTTCGTAATTTTTGTGTAAGTGTTTTCCTGCTTCAGCATTATGTAGGTGGTCGTTGTTTTTCATTGTGCATGGAATCTATTTTGAGAATTTTGTTAAGGCGTCGTGGAATGCAATTCGTAAGTTTAGTTTATGCAATCGTTTCTCTGTTTGCTTGTTAAATTAATTTTGACCTATCCAGGCACGTTTACGTTTACTCCAGTTATTTCCCATTGTTCGCTATGGCTTTCGGAAGCAATCTTCATTAAAAGGATAAGAGTGTTCGTCTTTATTCGAGTCATAACACTTTACAGCACCCGTCGTATTGATCCTCATCCATTTTAAACTTAATATTTTTCTTATCTCCGAATGAATCTTTATTACCTCGTAACACTCGCCTAACGAGAAAGAAATCCACATCGCGGTTTCCTCGGAACTGGTCATTTTCGTAACTGATTTCACGCATGAAATGTCGCCGATATTAATTACCGACTAAGCAGACGTTCAGATCGAAGTATAGAAGGCAGTACAGTGCGTGCAACCTCAAATACCATAGGCCGATAGAACGTGTGCTAGGGAAGGAGCAAAAGTAAAACGTTCATCCGACTGCGTACGTCATTTATATCGACTGCATTGATTCCGAACTAGAGACCCATCGGTATGTCGCTCTAGTTTTAGAAGGATACGGCCTCTCTTTGCTAAGTACGCGTAAACAAAAAATAGAACGTTTCGTCCGCAGACGCGAGGCGCGCGTGACAATGCAAAGAAGCTTTCACGCTTACGTTTTTCGTAGTGCGAAAGTATATGCCGTGATCGAAATTAATCGTTTCGCAGCCGTGTGCGACAGTTAATAGGTAGGTTGACTCGTTGACATCCTGGCTAATCGTATGCGTTGGACTGTGCGTGTCACTTGGTCTGCGGCGTGATGAACATTTTTACGAGGTCAAGTGTGCGATGTGCAATTAAAGCCGACGAGTAATTAGTATTTATCGTTCCGATTGGCTCCGTTCAGATTCTTACCGACGACGTGAGTGAAAATAATTAGCTCGTGCTGGTCGATACGTTGATTGGAGTCGTTTGTATAATTAAGCGTCTGATTGACACTTTTTCAAGCAATAGGAACGTAATAATGAGACTTATTTCGTGAATTAGTTCACAATAAATGAATTGAATAGCTAAGAAGGTGTTAAACATTGGGTTTACTTTTCATTTACTGGGAATTTTATTCGTTTAGATTTTGTTAAGCGTTCAATGAAATAACAATTAATCTTCCGTCTTTTGACATATTTTCACACATTGACTTATGACACTTTACATCTTCAGTAAAAATGTTCTACATGCATCATGCTTGCTTCGACCGTTAAACATTTAGACCATTTAACGGTTCCGTCGATTGCAAACGCTTTGTGAAGTCTTTTCCGACAGAGAAAAGCCACGGAGAGATGAACAAGTCCGTTGCAGTTCCCACGCTCTATTCTTTCATCTTTCGAGTCACAATGCATTCGCCTAACAATTTAACCATGTTAATGACAGGTTTGACGGCACCTCACGTTATCCTTTTTCAGTCGACAAAGAGACTCGCACGTAACGAGGAGACATGAATGGGGCAAGGATAATAGTATGCAACGTCATCTGCCTAATGACACTGTCAAGAGTGCCTGCCCGTGCGGAAGAATGCAACAATGTTACGGGGACCAAGTTGGCGAGCAGGTTGAACGAGAATCGGGCCCTCGAAATTTTTCCGGGAATCGAGCTGCTTCTCCGGCAAGACCAGATCAGCGTCAATCTCAGAGTCCGCAAACTCTTCGCAGGTATGCCGATTTCTTTTTTCCACTGTCACCATGCCATGTCGCCAAGCCAGCATGGCAGCCCATACTATCCATTTGCGTATACATACAGTTTCACATGAGTAGAGAGGAAGCACGAGTATGTTCATGTTGGTCAAGACATATAAATCCTGGTCACAGATATGTTAATGGCCGTGTACACTTTCAATAGTATTCGTCCACTTATGAATGCGAATAACTTCGCGTCTAGCTGTTAAGACGGTAACGAGTCTAGACATTTTTGAGGCGAATTGTTCATACGTTGTTTCCGCCCGCAGATGGGAGTAGTTTGACAAGCCGCAAACATTCTGGCGGAGGAGGCATCTGGTCGATGGAGTCTTTCAAGAAGGTTGGGTCCATGATAATGATGGTACCAATGGCTTTGCAGGTTTGTGAATGTTCCTGTTATTACATTATTATAGCTTGGAGTATTTTATCCGGTTTTTGAGTATTAGAATGTTATTCATCGGTGTTTTAGGATTTTAATTTTTTCTCTCATCTTGCAGATTTTGTCCTTACCCGGAGCACTTGCTCAAATTAAAGTGTCGTTGATAAGAAGCATTTTCGTTGCGAAACTGGCGATGATCGTAATGATCTACAGTCTCATTAAGAGCGCTACCACGCCGCCGGAAGTTGTCGTTATTCACCAACCTCAGCCTCAGCCTCAACATCAGCAACACTTCTACAAATCGGACCATGAGTTGGAAGGTGATCATGAATTGCTAGGAAAATGGACCTGACGATGTAAGAATGCTTCGGTCACTGCAAAATACCTCACAACTTTCTCTCACTTACCATTCAAGAAAGTTTTTCATTTTGGTGGGAAACGTGTCAGGTTTAGAGTGAACCTCTTATGATTACCACTTTAATTTAATCGCGGATATAATTAGCGCGATTTAATAGTCACGCAATCAGAACTCGAATACTAAAAGTTGCGGAATATTTAAGGCTGACGGATTTATGGTGATTGTGTGTATTAACATCAGATTTATTTTTCAGCACGCGAAGTAAAAAATGCAAAATTCGTCTGAAGATAGAAACAATCGCATAGCAACATTTTCTATGGCCATTAAGGAAATTGGTAAATGGGGCATAGATCTGTGTTACTTCGTTAAAAATTGAATATTCGAAGAGAAGAGAATAGTACAAAAATGTGTTTTGAATCAATGGAGAATTAGAAAACACAGTGATATTCATTGTGAATGGAAAGACTGCTAGTAATTTCTTACCAAATAAGAGAATCAACATTAAATATAATGTTGACTGTCACTTATTTATTTATTTATTTATTTATTTATTTATTTATTCACTGTTATCTAATGTTAACTTTGTATACATCTATAACTCTACTCATGTGCTGGTAATTCTGGCATTTATGTGGTCTACTGCAACAAAGTAACAGATTAAATAATTTTTCACACTCTTACACATCGACCACTTTTATTATTACCAGCACACTCGACTCAACCATATCAACACAATTATTTATAACATTTTTATCTTTAGTACAGTCATCTACTATTTATTTATTTTTCGCTTAAGACACGCTGTATTAACTCGTACCTGCGATTAGTATGGTGTAAAATTTCATATATACCAAAAATCATTGTGGATTTATGAAAGGAGAACGCAGCGATTAAATTGTTAGACGGTTCAATGATCGTCGAGTTTCACGCTGAATATTGTAAATGCCTTGTGCATGAAGGATCGTATCTTCGAAACGTTTTGCCGGCCAGCACATCCGATACAGAGAGATGCCGGCTGTCCCACTTAATGCCGCATATAACGGCATTTCGGTCCGGATTCTGGGTAGATCAAGAGCGCGAGCCGGTTTTCCCATTTCTCTCTCGTTAAATTCGACGTCGAAATCGAAACCAGAATATGCCGATAGAAGCGACTCGCTCCGTTGCCAAAACATGACTTAGAATTTAATGCGAACTCATTGTAAACTCGGAGCCTGAGAAGATGGCTAGGTAAATACGAACGCGGAAAGTATCGGAAGGAACGGATGAGAAAGTTGGAGATTGTTAAAGTAATGCTCGCTGCTCTAACGCTTGTGCGATTAGAAAGATTTCTTTCGGTACTATTTGTTTACGAGGTACTAGACTACTTGGAGTTAGGGTCAAAGATTATATTTTTTACGAAGCAAAGGCTGGAATGGATTACTGAGTAGGTTAAGAGCATATGATAATGTTAATACATATTAGAAATGTATAAAAACTATTAATGTCTAGAAAATGTTTAAACAGGCTGATAAGGTTATTCGAAATTAATCGAGCGTCAAAAATAATTTGCATAAGTATTTAAAATGCGTTCATCAAGCAAGACCGTATTTGGAATGGCTTTAAATTGCGATCACGTCCGATGTATCGAATGAGTCATCCAAATATGAAGTCTGCCAATGAACTGAAGAATCCTTAGCCAGTTCTGCGCCAAATACCATTTCAGCGTAGATTTTAATATTTTTCTGACATAACTAAACAATCGATTAATGTTCGATAAAAAATCTTGAAATAAAGACTATTTAATTCGGACACGAATGTGTATATTGTCATCCGTCCAATCGATATATTCGCAATGCGTTTACGTACTAGAAACCCACCTTCCGCGCAGATTGTTAGTATGCTAGCGTCATCGATAGAGTATCGACGGTTGGCCATACAAATTGCATTGGCGATCCGTTTTCTAAACTACAAAATGCACGATGCACGACGCATACGGCGGCGAATCAGAACTAGTCGTCTGTTCCGATCCTGGTTTCAAGCTCGATCGCTTAGATCTCACGAGCTCTGTCCAGTTACGGAGCTACGTGAAAGGATTTAGGTCCTCTATCCGTCGATCTTTCGCTAGAAATCCTTTGATCGGACTTCCATTGTGACGTCAGTCACCGAGTACTGTACTACTGATCCGGAAATTGGTGAATTACAAACATTGGGAATGGATTGGAATTGTGCGATGATTTTTATTTATTCGCAATGCAAACTTGCAAGCGTATTAATGAATTAAATGTAATAATAATTTGTTGGTAATTAATACGATGTGAGATATTTATCGGAATCCTACAGGAATAGTATATTTGATCGGAGTGCCCCTTAGAAGTTATACCGACATCAGCGGAAAAGTTGAAGCTCATTTGATGGGGCCAGCTTGAAGAAAGGATCTAACGGTTCACTAAATTAGTGTCTATCGTTAATAAGCCGGGCTCGGTGTGAATCAATCGAGCCCTTGATTTCTCAAACCGAACGACCGACCCAGCCGCTGACCCTCTTCTGTACATCATCCAAAGCCCATTTTGGACAAATGCCCATGACCCTGATGTTACAGGTGTACGTATTTCGGATGTTTATTAACGCGCGGAAGAATTCATCGACAAACGCAAGACTGTATTTAACGGACGATGGACATAAAAGTAACTGTCATCCCGTTAGCATTGCGCAACTATTATTTGCGTCCGATAATGATCTCAGATCTCGAACGATTTGCCATCCCGACTTCCCACGACATCAAATCCTCTTCGCGACATTTTACCTCATCTTAAGATTGTCTGAATTATGGCCTGACCTATGTGAAATGCTGGTATAGATATAATTCTATTATCGTATAATTTTCTTTCGCGACATCCTCTGTCGTAATAAAGATCGGTGTGAATAGTCTGATAGACATTTGAATTTATATTACGTTCCGCATAGTCTTTCTTTATTTACATTATTACGTTATACGGAATGTTTTCTATAATTACTATCTCTGAGGCGGATAAAACATTGTAAATTAATTGTACCCGGCTACTTAGAAATGTGAGTAAAGAAACAATGAAAGAACAAGCCACTTTTCCATAATTACAGGTATCATTGAAAAAAAATAAACAAATAGCACATTATCTATATATAGCCGGATCGATTACAACCGATCACTTATAATCGCAATACACTATGTAATCGAAGAGCAAGGTACTTTTGCTGTAATTATACGTACGTAACTTTGTGATCGCTGAGCGAGAAAACGTGTAATTCTCGCGTACACATTTTATCAAAGTCACGATATCAACGATTAGATCGGCGGTGCTTTATTGGCATTAAATACAATGGACGATCGGTGTGACCTATACGGTTGGGCACGTAATAATTCATTACGATTCCTCTCGAAGAAAATGTCTTGCTGCTACGATATCTATGAGATGCAATCTGCAAGTGCATTAATGACGACTTAAATAGTAGAAGAATGTTGAGAATGGTCAGTTCTACACATTCAATTGTATTTCATCTTACTGTTTCTCGCGTGGACTTCCGCGATGAGCTGTTCCGACTTCGATCAGCATTCTTTTTATAATGGAATGTGGATCCCGTATGAAAATTGCGTACGTGATTCGAACGGTTTTCGGATGCTTAGAAATGTAGAACGTCGAATTTGAATACGGTCAAAACATCCGTGAAATGAAAGATCACTGCGCAACGATTTTCCCTTCCGAATTCCAATGACCTTGCGTCAGAATTTTTAATCTAAGCGCCTTTGACGCGACAAATCGTCCATAGGAAATAAGTAACCGAAATTTTGCGACATGAGTACCGAAAGTGAATAAAGGAAATCAGGTCGAACTTATCTCATTATAATGAAGTGCATCAACTGAATTACATTGAAGGACGCGTTACGATTATCAATCAACGATCGGAAGAACCAGTACGGGTTGTCTCATCTGACATCATCCAATTAATCTACAACTATCAACGACACTTGAACTTACATTCAAGATACCAATTACATTGTAGCGCCTGGTGAAGGTAGGTATATGTCAACTGTGATATGTCACTGTGATACGATGTAGTTGAGATACACAAGACATCAGATCCGATGTCCACAAACCAATTTTCAACCATCAACGGCAGTTTGACACGTATTACAGTTACAAATAACACGAATTCCAGAAGGGATTACAACGAAATACCAATCTTTATATCTTACAGATGGTTGCATCAGCTACAACGTCTTACATCCCAAACGTATCAATTTGGATGGGCAATGATTATTTGAAGACATTCTCAGAATTCCAGACTAATTATAACATATCTAATATATTCAAATCAATCCTTAAGTATCAATAGCATATACAAACGTACCGAAAATTCAAAATATTCGATTCGCAGCAGGTGCTACACCAAATACCAAATCAAGCACCTGCATCACATCGTATTGAATACCTACCAATTATGTACAACGATCAGTACTTAAGCATGTTCTCAGGATAAGATCAGATCCAACGCTAACTCACCTCCTTCCGACCGTATAAGTTCATCAAGAATCCTCGTACAAAAGTCTCTAAGCGTTTCATACACGAAGCAGCGTTAAACTAGCATCCAGCGTCCATTCGATTCTCGAGATTTATGAGCGAACTCTGTCATTGTGTAATTACGACGCGACGAGGATCGCGCGTGAAAGCGCTCGTCGCCTGAGAAGAAACCTTGCAGCATCCCCATTTTTATGGAATACCGATGCACCTCGCGACGATTTCCTCTTCTCTCCCGTCCCTTCCTCGATTATCGAAGAACCGGCGATTCTTTGCTTACCATCGCCGATTACATCATTCGAAAACAGACGACGCCCGTACTCGCATCTTCATTCGGTCCTGCTCCTTGGAAGACGTGACTTCGTCCTGCCGGGATCCTGACACGATGCTGCTCGCGGTGAGACTCGATACGTTGACAATTAGATCGATTAACTGTAACGAAGGACTTCGACGTGAGAAATGGTTCAGTGGAGAAACATTACTTTGATAGTCGGAGGACTTTGAGAGTGTTCGAATAGGCTGTGTGCTCGGAAGGATGAGCAGTGTTTTTGTTGGTAGATACGGTGAGATGGATTTTGTGCATTTTTAGGAATGGAGATCGGAAGTTTTGTGTCTGGTATGTGCTCTTCTGCTGGCAAGCTTTCATGAAGGTGCGACGGATGATTATGATGACGAGGACAGGCCGTACGAGTTCTCATTCAACATCGTGGATTTTCAGCATAGATTCGAGAAGAAGGGTATTACATTAATATTGGGAATGGAGTCAGTGCGTCTAGGGATTTGAGTGAAATAGGATGATAGGTATAAGTTTTGTTAGAAATGAGAACAAGCTTTGTTTTTCTGTGTTGAGATAAGGAAGGCATTATCACGGGGGAATATGGATTCATAACAGCGGACGGGGTCTATCATGAAACCGGATACGCGACTAACAAAGATGGCGACTTTATAATTACCAAGCAGCGGAATCGGAAAATTGCCAGTCGTGAGTTTTAAAGCAAATCAGAAACTGGTTCTCTGCGCTAAATTCCTGAAACTTCATTTTTGCCCACAAAGTGAAGGATGCCCGAGATATCTTCAAGGATCGACCGGAAGCGGCTGAGAAGTTATTTGAAGCCGTCGCGAAGTCATGCAGCGGCTGCAAGATTCCTGTTAAACAGGACAAGGATAACAAGCAAAGAAGTCCGATCGTAAAGACAACCAAGACAAATCAAGAAACGCCGCGTGACAATAAGATAGCGTCCATCATGAAGGAAATGACCAAAGTATTGGCGAACAAAACAAACAGTGAGTATAACATAATATAATTTGGCAAAATATGCAAATAAAATAATATTACTAGAAAATTAAGCACATCGATTGCTACGCAATTGGTCAAACATTAACCAGGATATCATTTTCTCCGACAGTAATTCCAAAAGCAAAAGAAACTACAGTTTCTCATCCAAAAACTGTTTCGAAAGTGAACGATATACCCCGTGGCCCCGAAAAAGAGACCCGGGAGAAAATCGTGAAGGAGATGATCGAGGCCGCGAAGAAGATTGTGATTGAGCCGCGATCGATAGGAAGGATCGAGAGTCGCATCCTAGAGGAGAGTCCGGACGAGGCTGTCCTTGAAAAGATGGCGAACGACCTTTACTATCGATTCAACTATACGATCACGACGCATGGTCACCATGAAGATGGATATCGGGACGGGAGAAAGGACGGTTCCTATCGAACTCAGAGCGAAAACGGTGTCGACATGAGAGTGGAGTACCTGTCCAACGAATTCGGTCATCAGCCGAATATCACGTTCAGTAACTCGACCATCAACGAAGAAGAGAAGCTGAAGGGATACTCTTTCCTTTGGTTCTGGAACTGATCCGGCACTCTCCGTGTCCTCTTCAGATCTTTCACATCCGTAAAATACATCTTCAGAATATCTTGAAATACTCCGGATTTAATCCCGAAAAAAATGTTTCTTTCGAAAACCACGCTTGCGAAGTATTGTAATTTTACACTTGATTATTGAAAACGTTATGATGTAAATAATACTATATAATCTGGTGACGATTCATTAAACATATCTGACGAAAGGCGTGCAAACGTCAGAAGCTACGTGTAGCACATAACAGTACTTCGATTCGTTTTCATATTGTACTTTCATCTACCGCCGCGTAACGCCGGCTGGCAATTACTTGCGAAAAATAAAACGGGTCACGGCCCTGGGCTAAGCACACAGATATCCAAACAACGTCGCCCGATCTTAGAACTCGTCCATCCAAAATCTAGTTTGACCACTCAAACGGTACAACGCCCGTTCACGCCGGAATTCTCCTATCCTCTCGGCAAAGACAGGCCAACGAGACGTTCGTGTAACAAAATTCACTCGCGCCTATCGTAAGTATGTCAGAGGGTCGGAAAATCTAATGAAAATCACGGACGACTTCGCGCGTGGCACTCTTTCCCTTCGGATAATTGTACATTTCGATGACGGCCGCTATTGGGCGCAAAGAGAAAAAAATCGGCGCCGAACGACGTTCCGCGGTTGCCAGATGAGGTAGAAATCAGTGAACTCTTACTTGGATTTCACCGTCGATGTCAATGTCGGTAATTGCTGTCGCGCGAGTAAAATACGCTAGCGGTTACGGCACTTATGAAACTTGGACGGCCAACTTTCTGTCTCAAGGTGGCCGGCACTACGTTTAACGTACGCGGATCTAGGCGGGCTGCCCGCTAATTGCATGCGAATTAAGCGACTGACTTTTCGGCGTTGGCACCTTTCACGGCCAGCTGCTGTTAGTTTCGGTTTGAATGTGTCTCAAACGAAATAAATTTGGCTGTTATCATCACTCATATGTTATACACGTGCATTTATTATTTCAAATGGTTGCTTATGGCCGGGTCGTTCAGAATTAGCATTACCTACTTTAACATGAAACGATTCCACGTAATTGCAATATAGAAACCATACCATGACAGTTGATCATATTTACATTTTCACTGCTGCGGCATGCAAATAGTCGTAGCATGTAAATGAAACTTTTACTGGAAACCGGCGAAACCGTACGTCGTCTACCGTCAGGGTAACAACTCTTTTTCTTGCCTATCTCATTTTCACTGCTGTAAAGTAGGTGGGCCGAAATAAGCCCGATAATTGGATAAGGACGCGATCGGCGGAAAAAGCGTGCGTCGAGGCGAGCGTTACTTTCTATAAGTGCCGCTTTGAAGAAGTCTTACTCGCCACGAAGATCACCCATTACCATGACAGAGGGCTTTAGCTTGTTATGACAGTGAGTTTCAGGCCGCGAATGGTCGGTGGCGAACGACATTGTTATGATAATCGATCGTAGCTCGTTTGTCAAAGACATCTCTCGACGGTCAGGATTTGACGACTGCGTCTAGCGATCCGTTCGTTTGCAGCAAGAAGTAAGATTCTCTTCCGGGTGGTAGTTCTGCTCGAAGCGCGCTACCATTGGCTAAACTGTGCGAATGCGTGAGACGCGGAGGTCGAGGCCGATGCGAAGGTTGGAAAGTGTGGCTGATCCTGAAAACAGCGGTAAAGCTACTCGAAATTGGGTTGTATTAGCATCGCGTTGTTGTCCAAGCGGAATCTCTGCGGCCAACTTGACGCCAGCTGAGACGCATACTGCTTTAAGTGTCCGTGAATAGGCTCGTATTTCATGCCTGCGGTAATAGAATTGACAGTTGCAATTACAACGCTCTATGGAACATGAGGCTCGATATGAAGGAATTTTAGAACGTTTACGAAATTTTCCCTAAGGTTCCAGTTCCCAATATCAAAAGAAGCGTGTAAATTAATTAATTGCCTCGTTCGAACGAAATCAGTTTCAGAGAAAGAGAAGTAATCCTATGAGAATAATCGAGTAACTTCAATAATATTAATTATTCCACCTATTTCATTCAAACGGAAGAATCAGGAATTACCTGATTCATTCAATTGACATATCATTCTTGCCATCGGGCCGCCAAACAGAATCGAAAGCGAAAATCGCCGAAGATATCCCAAGAACCGTTAACCGAAACGTCATCGTCGCTCGCCTCCGCGCAAAACCGCGCCCGCTATCGAAAATTAATTCGAAAATGAAAGCCGACGTCGGATTACCATTGAAATTTCGGAATGCCATTTCGCCGGTCGATCTCCTCTCCCAAAGCCGACGAGTAAGTCGACCTCACGTCCAGAATTCCTCCTGGCACGAGTGGCCTGCCCGCGATCGGCTCCCGCGGCATCGAGATCTTCCAGGTGGAGGGACATCGTCTGCGGGCAGGCACGGTCACGATTGGCGGAGGTCCAAAAGGTAGGGGCGCCCGGTCTCATATATGCTGGCTCAAACCACGCACCGGCCGTCCGCACACAGAAAACCGTCTCGAGTCCGCGACACGAGGTCCAAGGATATAAAAAGCGGCCGAGACCGATCGGTCCGGAGCGAGAGACGAAAAAAGCAGGAGGGACGAGCCAGCCGGACTCAAGGTGAAATCGGAAGTCGCGCGTTATCAGTGACCCCGAGAGCAGTGCGATTCGTTCGAACCTCCAAGTAGGAAGTACTCGCGAGCGGTAGCCCGAAGTTTCATTCTCGATCGGAAGACGGACAAGTACGACGTACGGAAGATGAGGATAAGAGTTCTCTGGATCCTGGTGCTGGTGGGCTGCGCGACCCTCGCGCTCGCGGAGGACAAGGTCGGCAAGGACGAGGAATCGAGCGTGCTGGACTGCGTCTTCGAGGAAAATGCCGCGAGCTGCGTCAGGAAGAGGCTGGCGAGGACGATGGACGAGATGGAGGTCGAGGTTGCCGGGAAGACAGGAAATCCGCCGATGAGCAAGGTCGTCGAGCAGGCTGGCAACCTGGTGGCCGAGATGGTCACCGGAGTCGATGCCGACGGCGAGGAGGAGGCCGACGAGAAGGAGGATGCCTCCGAGACGAGTCGCGGAATGGGTAAGGCTCAGTTCGGCGGGTTCGGGATGCGCAAAGTTCAGTGGGACGGAAGTTTAGTCGGCTCGCGCGGCGCAATTCGTTTTGAGGCTGCATTTGGGTTAACGGCGACGTAAATGTCAGCGCCTCATCGCGCCCTACATCAATTTCCCTGACATTCTGCGTGGTGCATTATGATCGTGTAAATTATCTAATTTTCTGAATCACCCAAAACGAGATAACGTGAAAGAAGAGAATTTTTCGACTTAGGTGTTATCTAGTATGTTGGGTTGTTGGGTGTTATCTAGTATGCCTGTACACAGATTTTTGCAAAGTTTACTATTCACGATAGCTACGTATTTGGTAAAAGTTCACAATGTGCTATCTTTCGAATACGCAACTGTGCTGTAATTGAATAGTTCAGTATCCACAGTTACGGTATACGGTAATGCACAATTCTATAGTGCAACAAGGTTTAAATCACTCGACTCATTGCACGTACAAAGGACTGCTTGCCGGAGGAACGTTCTGAGAATTCCGTGTGTAAGTCACCGAGCATGTCCGACTAGCACGTGCAGAAAGGTGTCTGACCCAAAAGTTAACGAAACCCGTTCCGAATTAGATTGATTCGCTTAGCACCGTTCGACTTCTAGATTGATTCGGCGACACGCGTTGCGAATAATAAAAATCAATTACGATCGCCACTTTCTTTCTTGGCACCGTTTAAAAAAGTCGGTTAGGGTCGATAGTCAGTGGTATCTCGGGAAGTACTTATGCGCACGTGTATGTCACTCTTGCAATTTCCCGTGATCGCTCTGATGAACATTTCTTCGACGACGGTTCTTTTCCGCACGTAGCACTAATCCAGTCAGGTCGTCCAGAGTTATACTGATAGAGGAGAATCGATGAAAAAAAAGAAATCAATATGCACGGTATTATTTTAAACCTTACAATCTTTATATTACTCATTACTGCCGCATACAATTCAGGAGTTATAAAATTACATAATAAAGAGGGCAGTAAAACAACCAAAAATTCAAATTCCACGTTAAAACTAAACAAAATTCAACGAAAGCTAAAAAAGAAAATGTTGATCAAGTACCAGTATCGTAGTTATCAATAATTCAACATTAGCAGCATTCCATTTAAAAATAAATCAATTTTTTGCGGTCATAACAATCGGTTATTAACTAATACATTAATATGATATGATTATCTCGTCAGTATTGAATCGATCTGTTCTCAGCAACTTCAACAAGCGACTTTTTCCATCGCGCGGCAAGCGATCGAGCTCTCGGCTGTCAGATTTGTTTTAGGTGACATCGATTGCGGCGCTCATTAGCCGGTAATTGCCAGCAATCGCTGTTCCCCACTGACTCGCTCCAATTAAGTTGACATCGGTCGAATCGTGGCGCACTCATGGCTGCCCCGGGAAATCAGTTTCCGGAACTACGCAGATTGACGCGACCGACGATTAGTCAGGAAACGCAGATCGAATTGAATTTCACCTCAAAGGCAACGTCCTTAACTCCGAGAATCTCGTCCGACGCAAGAAACATCCTCTCACCGTCGCGATCCTCGTGAATGAGAGGTCGGGAACCTATGAATGAACGATCGCTACGACCTCGGGCCGCCAGGATTGCGCAAGGAATAAAATAAGAACGCCGACCGCGCCAGGCCGACTGATATTTGTCGATCCGTCTGCTTTACGAGACTGGCGAGGTGAACGAACCCCGGCTCATTTGCATAACGTCGCACAAGCTCTAAACGGAATGGAGAGCAAGGCAAACGGGGGGGAAGTGGGCAAAGACACACAAAGTCAGACGTCGGGGGCAAACGGAGGATCGCGTGAGCGCGCGCGGCCAGAAGTTGAAGCGCGCGAGAGATGAAGAGGGTTGAGCGCGGCCAAGGGAGGGGCAGGGGGTGGGGAGGAAGTGGAATGACAGAGGAAGAACCTTCTGATAGAAGGCTGATGATCGGCCACTGGGTCAATAGCGAGCGTTTAAATTTTCGTTCCCCGGCACGCGATTGCGATCGTTCAGCGTGTCACATTCGCTTTGTCCCTCCTTTGCATAGCTCCTCGCTTGGCGCGGGCAAACCATCGTCGTTCGCTGACTGCAAATCGACGGGGGCTAACGGTACGCGAGCCATTTTTCCCCATTATCCGGCGGAGCAGACGAAAACTCGTCGGATCGTCCGCACCGTGAAATTGATCAGCCCTCCCTTCCGACTCGTTTTCCGCGTTCGTTAGGCCGGCGTCGTTAGCGGCCGGTCAAATTTCGCGGGCAAACGAACTGCCGGATCGGCGTTTGACGGTTCAAATGGCTCCTACATGTGGCCTCGAGCGAGAAGGGGGACCTCGATGGGAGGCGGTGGAAACGAAATTTCCCGGATGACTTCTCGCCGGCCGAACTTTCACGGACGACGATCGAAGGGATTCGGTGCGTAATGCGGCACGAAATGACGGAAGTAGGGAGGTTCGTCCCGAATTCGACGGCTTTGGCCGGCGGATCGACCGGAGTTGGGGAGAGAGATCGATGCCCGCGGAAGGCAAGGAGAGCATGAGTCACGGCGGACCCGCGTCTGCCCGAGGAAGGGATTATGTGGCCCGTGGGAGAGACGAGGTGCGCGCCGGGTGAAGGTTTCTGGGTCAAACCGTCGAAACCTCCGACGGCCGAGCTGACCGTTCTGACTCTCGGCGCATTTTTATCGGTCCTCGCGCTGGGCAGAGGAAACTTTTTTCGGTCTGCCTCGGTAAAAGCGTCTGGTGGGCTGAGATCTGGAGGCGACAAATTGCGGAGGAGAAAGTGACGATGATAGAGCACTGTGTGCATACATTAGGCATGTGTTGGTGGGGAGTATTTAATGCTGCGGTTGAGGAGGTTGATAAATATTAATCGTGATAGTTGATATAGCAAAATGGGTCATTAAAAGAGTAGTAATGGAAAAAAAAAGTTGCAATTACAGAGTATTAAGTACCTATGTTGAATACATCTTATTAATTTGAAATGATTGAATATTTCACTAGACGATTAATAATTCCTTACATATATTTAGTATATGGAATACCTAACTCTTAGGTATAGAGAAACTGTGGTGCCAAGAAGAGTCGCGAGAGAAAATACATATCAGACACTAGTAACTAGTAATTCATCACTATTTAAGCTAATACCATACTCCGACGAGTATCAATTTTGTCATTTGGGGTATAAAATGAATCGACAGAATTCTGCACATTTAACTGACGCACAGTACAAAGTAGACAGCGGGACAAGTGCAAGACATGTGCCCATAAAAGCACAGTAATTCCCAACTCGGCTAGTTCGTCCCGCTGACACCTTTTCGCCAACGATGCGAGATCGCGATTAGAGATGCGACTAGATGCAAGAATAATGAAAGACCTGCCACGAACAGTGAGACAATTGTGCGCGTCCGTGTGAACCTTTTCTTATTCGAAAAATTGTATCGCGGGAAGATTGAAATCGGACAAAAAGCGGGAAGAAAGGTTCACGTTAGCCTTCGATGACTTTCGAACGGCGCGCTAAAATCGATAGATCGGTGTCGCAGGAGTTCCTTCGATGGAGCGAAGTGCTCGCTGTTGCGATTAACGGTTTCGAGTTTGACGTGATGCCGCGTCACGTGCTCGTTGTGTGCCGATAACAGTAGAGTTTGCGCACCAACCCCTTTAAGCACACAGAGTTGTTGCATTAGGGTATTTGTCGTTTCCGTTACAACTGTGCGGTCACGAAATGCTATTAACTGTACCATTCTGCCATGTTTGCTGTAGTATAGGCTTGACGGTATCACCTGATCTCAGGTGAATACTAATCAATACAAAAATCGACATCGCAAGGCCCTTGATTATTTAAGAAAAATTGATTTATCTTAACGTAATAAATTATCAATCGCGACATAACTGAAATGAGAGTAATCAAACATTAGCATTGAACGCTTTTAGTCAATAGTACGTTGTGCATGATCACTGACTAAATTTCTAATTGCAGAAGAGGGGCGCAGGAAGAAATTCGGCAAGAAGAAGAAGAAGCATCTACAGAAACTCCTGGCAATGGCCATGCTTCTCAAAGCTAAGATCAGCCTGATTCTTCAACTCATCTCTACTCACCTCCAAGTGAAGTTCTTCTTCATCGCGCTGGTCAGCTTCATGCTGAACGCGGCGAGGTTCTGGATAGATCTGAAGAAGGCTCATCAACCTTCCAAAGTAATCTACTACGAGCACGCTCAGCATCAGCATCGCTACGACCATGACGACGAGTATGGCGGCTATTGGGGAAGATCGTCCAACATCGGACCCGATGAGATGGCATACGGCGCTTACGTACCTGAGGCGGCAAGAAAATGAACGAGCGCGAAAGTCATCTAACTCGAGGAGCGAATTTTAGCCAACCGAACACTCGCCGATTGTAATATATTATTATTTATTGTGCGCAGCGAATGCGTGAAATTTGCGAAATACGCGATTGGAGGAACACGTACTACGAACGCGGTATTGTGAACTGCATTCTTCAACTTTGTCAATCGTACAGTCCGAAGATGAGATCGCTACCGACGTACGTCTTACGCTCACGTTAATTTATCTATAATTTATTACTAACGTTGGATGTCAGCGACGTGCATTCCTTTTCGCGAAGGTGCCTAGTGTCCAGTAGCTCTAAGAACAGAACCAAATATTCCAGTCGTTTTTTTTTTTTAAAGCAACGCTCGACGATCTTAACATTTTCACCTGGGCCGCGTCAGTCTGCGTCCAACGATTAAAAAGAAGGAACATCGAGTGTCAAGAGGGATCTCGACGACGCGAGGCTATATCCGATTTCACCTGTCATTACGCAGTAACCCTGCAATTATTCTCGTCTCCTACATTCTCTTTCTCCCACTCCGACGTCGAACATTGCCTCAATACCGCTCAATACAGCATCGCGAAGCAAACGAATGCGAAGAATTACGGAAATTCTTGCGAGCTAGGAGTCGTCCTCGAAGTATGTCCAATGGACAGCGTCATCACTCAAAAACTTTCATTAGACGCATTTCATTCGTTCCCGCCCCCGCGGAATCTGCTCAAAGTCGGCAAACGGTCGAGGCTGCTATTCCTTAATTTATTCGTAATTTTATTGGTTAAAAACGGAGTCATACCAAAGTCACGTACGCGTACCTGCTTCCCATCGTCGTGCGATTGTTACAATTTGCAGGATCAGGGAAACGATAGACGTATGAATAGGTCCTTACATTCCTCACCTTCAACCTATCGCGGTGACAACCTTTTACGCTCGAGAGCCTAGATAATTCACGGTAGTAATTTTACGTAGTGCCTCCTAAGAAGTATGTGTATTCAATTTTGGCTCGCTTGGATTGTTTCCAGTACCTTGTCCGTCCACCCCTCTTTCCCTCCTTTTGGATTCGAACGGGTACCTTGACATCTTAGCGTTACCTCGACATCATAATTTCCATTTATTTAACCTGAACCACGTCCAATTTGAACTAATAAAATATGATAGAGTATAAGCGTGTAAGCTTAACAATCAAAGTTGCATAGTTCATTAACCTGTTAAGTACTTCAATCTATATTATTTATGTTTGTTGATTATAAATACTTCATGTACAATAATATTTCAAAGAAAGAATGTGTTCTATTTCCCATAACCTGGTCCAGAATATTTGAGCAGTTTAATCTGATAATTGAGTATCTTTGCATTGTAGCTTTATTCGTAATTCCTGTTTCGAAACTTGGAGTACTTATGAAATTAATTTCTCATTTACCGACTGAGGGTTTGAAAAATCGGTTTGACGCGCCATCGTACGACCGATCAAACTTCGCTGACGAATTGATCGACGTGCGACCTTCCTCGGCTGAGGTATGGATCACGGTGGGCCATCCAGAAATCTTTGTATTCCTCGACGCCACGCGCACGCTGGGAAATGCGCGACGAATGTTTAAGGAGTGCCAATACTTTCAGGCTGTTCACCTTGCCGTACGGCAGATCGACGATAAACACCGGAACACGTTTGTATTCTACAACGTCGACAATTAAAATAAAAATCGGAATAAATATATCTGTCAGCTTGGTTTATTCTAACATTCAAGCGACGAGGCGCTGGAGTCGGACAGAACATAAAGCTTCGAGTTTCCGCGTGAGAAGACTGAACGTGCCTTCGATTGACCTTGCACAAATAACTTTGGCAGCTCTTTGACTTCTGTGTAATCAACATTTTTTAGTTGTAACGAATTCTATGTTTGAGTCAGTCTTTATGATACTGTCGTTGTGAGAAATAATATGATTTTTTGATCTGTTCTTATATAATCTGGCAGATAAAAATTATTCTCCACGGTTGAAAACAATTTTCATCCTTAAAATTAGATAAAAATCTCTGAAACAATGTATCTATCATCATATAATCTATATCTCTAGACCGACAGAATGAATCACTAACACTTACAAATTTTACCCGCGTCATGGAAGTGACCAATCGCGAGGCAGCTGAGTCCAACTATGCGAAGCAAGTACCTATCTTCAGTCCATCCTGCATGACGCACATCGCTACTCTTCATACGCTAAGAACCGAAAGCAATCTACCACAACCAAAGACTCGTTTCCATTTAAGAGACGAAATTTCTGCGACGCGTAATTCCGTAATTCTTTATAATTCCCCAGAGCGCGTCGCGGACATAAATCGAGCGTATCAAGAATGACACGCGGTTAAAAATTTCACTCGCATCACGGAACTGACCAATCCCGGGTAAGATGATTATCAAGATTGCGAGGGGGACGCGAGGCTACTGCGTCGGGCATTCCTTTTCGACGTTAGTTCTCATGGTCAATGACCAGCCGCGGGGGACGATTTCGCAATCGATAGCGAGCCCCATGGGACCTGCTATGTATTCACATGCCGACGAAATGCGGCCCGCGACGCGACCTTAGAAGCAGACGAAGATGTGACCCGTGCCTCCGGGGCCTGCCCTCGAATTTCGATGGCCGAATTCGGCGGGCATCTCGATTCTCAGCCTTTTTCTTCGTGGCTCCCGTTGGCCAGCAGCCAGCAAGCCGAAAAGGGGACCAATGTGTCACGTTCGGCCATAAGGAACATCTGTGATCGAGGCACTGATTCTGACCCCGTTGGACCCATACGATCGGGCCAATGTCAGACAATGCATAGATAATAGAGATATGATCAACGGAGGATGAAGAAATATGGTTCCTCTGCGGTAGACATTTAAATGCGCAGAAAGGTTGTAAAGCTAGCCATGCTGGGGATGATAGCAGTGGTCTAAGTTAACAGCCTGGGGAGGTTCGAGTAAATTTTCATTTTAGTCTACGACACTTACTATATTGAGGCAGTTCTTTGATATTTTTGATTTGTGTTAACTTAAACAGTTTTCATAATTAATGGTATGATTAAGATGTGGATTCTATGGCTGCAATACATGTGAATCTAAAAGGGTGGTTTGAAAGAATAAATCCCTCTGTATAATAATTAAATAATGCACAGTGATACGTCACGGATTATTTAATAGTCGAACGCAGTCGATGCAAAAGATAATTGTATCGCAATAAGCTTAAGACTTATTTACCACGAAAATTATGGGAAAGTCACAAGAAAAGATGCTCTTCACGCGTTTATTTTCATCCCCATTTGCATCCGACCTTCGCGACACACGTCATTATATACTCATAGAGAATCCCACGCGCCACCCAGTTCCTTTTGATAATTCCATCCCAGGAAGGACATTGGCGACCGTTAGCGTCTGCGGAGGATATTGATGTATCTTTGTCCGGCAGGGCCTTTGCGTTAAAATAGTTTGATCGCGCATTCGAGTTCTGTATGCCGTGTGCGTATCCGCGTGTCGAAAAGTCAGTGCTGGCCGCACATCGGATGAACGGAGTCACGGGTTCGCGTACGAGCGCGAAATTCGTAAAATGCCGGGGAAAATGACGAGTGTCATGCGTGAACGTTCAATGTTCATCGAGTGGAAGCGGCACGGTGGGCTTTTTTTTGTAAATTCCGTGTACGTCGCGGGGAAGTTCTGCAGAAAACTGTGTTTTTGTGAAAGTAATCGAAAATGGGTGCAATGATGCAGCCATGCTTTTCGTAGGAGGCATCTACGTCCCGATTGGCAATATGACGTAAATGGACACTGTATCTGGTTAAGAAGAAAATTCATTGATGAAAGGGCTTTGCTATGAGAATGCCGATTTTTGTGTGTGGTTAATTTGATTTGGCAGGAATTAGTGATAATTAAACAAAAACGCATAGAGAAACATTAATTAATATATTAATCCTGCGCGTGTACATATCGCACGTTTCTACATTGTAACTAAATATATCTCACTAAACGAACATATACGTGTCCATATATGTAAAGAGAAAAAATGCAATTGAAATTGTGTACCCGTTATCAATACTGAAGCAAAAAATTATTATTAAAATAGCAGGAAAAATTACGAGAATGCCAAATACTGCATGTTTTCATCAAGTTACTGAAAAATCACTACAAGAATCAATTTCCTACGTATTACAAATAAAGCGTGCAAGTTTCATAAATCGTTACGCGTGCGCTTAAAAACTTCAAGATCGTGGAACCAAACATACGAAGAGTGCATGAAATTAACAATACATGACAAAAAGCGCGAGTCCGATTCGCGGCCGCACCCACGCATCCCGACATGCAAATTGTCCTCCCCATAGGGCAGGAATAAATATTAATTCGGGTGGACGAATTATTTATCGTCGAGCGAACACATCATCGAGCCGACCGACGAATTTGCATCGGGCCTTCGAGGATGATGTGGATGTCTGGATGGTCATTGGCAGACCAAACGTGATGAAGTTACTGATTCCGGTCTACCGAGAATCGGCCATTCATACAATATTCAAGATCCTTACGCGCACTTCGGTATATAACACCCTTCTACGGACCGAAACAATCAGTCTTCCGACGATCCTCGAAGGCAGAGGCCGACAAAGCTTGCCGAATCCTCTCTCAACACGAAAAGTTCGATAGCCGACAAAGCTCGACTGCACCTGACAGAGTCATTGCTTCCCTGCGATCATGATTAGACGAAGTGATATCGTGTTTCTATTGGTCGGTGTGATTACCCTGGTGTCATGTTTGCCGCAACAACCGAAGTCGAAGAGGCCTGCGCCGATTTTCAAGGTTCGTGTTTTGACTCTTTCGATATGACAGTTTGTATGCTAACTTTGCGTTTCTAAACATTTTTTCGAGACATATTTTAATTCTCGGCTTTTTAGTCTTACTTGATTTACATCGCGCATTTTCATGTTGTAACACGCTAAATTATTTAAAGTCTAACGTAAAATTTTATAATTAACAGTTTTCTTTCTCATTATTAAATTGTAATCGCTATGCTTTCGTCATACCAAATTTACTAACTTAAAATCATAATTTAATCTACACCTTTGCTCATTATTAACCCATTAAATTTGAAGCATAAAGTTGAATTCGCAAAAAGCATGCATTTATGACAGAAAACTAAAGTGAAATAATGATGGGCGCGTCCATACAATTAAGCTGGTACAATAAAGGAAAGGTCTAAAAATAACGTGTGAATATTTTGTCCCACTACACCCCTAGCAGAATAAGCCTGGTGGCTTGGAACTTCCCGACAATGCAACGTTAATTCGCGAGAACATCGTCGACACCTTCTCCTGTCAGGATAGAATTTACGGCTATTACGCGGACATGGAGAACGACTGTCAGATTTTCCACGTATGCATGCCGCAGGCAAGGGGTGCAACTAGGTGGAGTTTCATTTGCCCCGAGGAGACAGTTTTTAACCAGGTAATTATTTTCACTCGACGGACCGTGAACGGTATGCAAATAAGAGTTGAAACTATCGCATAAGGCAGGGTGCTATAATCCCTCTGCGTTCGCTATTGTTTTTGTTTGTTTACGAGGGTAGCTGATCCTCGTTGATTTACGAACTTGATCGTATACGCTAAACAACCATAAATTCCTATATTAGTACCTATATCTGCAATATTAATGAGGTTGCATAGCGATAAATTTGCCAAAGTTGTTCAAACGTAATTCATTACTCCGCGTAATAGGCAGATTATTTACTCGACTATTCGTAATTAAAAACCGCGTATCGACAGATTAGAATTACGTTGTGGGATAAATAAAGTTACATCCACGATAAGCTCTTTACACTACAAAATTGGCCATATGAGGTCATGAGCGAGCGCAACAAACGTAACCAAAAATCCAACAAAGATTCATTACATAATTGATCATTTCCACCCAGCGTAATAACTCAATTTTCCGTCTAAAGCTATCTGGCCAACAAAAGCCTGAAAAGCAGCGTGCCCTTATAAGGGCCCCTACGAAAAACATTGCACAGCTACGGCTTTTTATTTTTCTCCCAAAGGCCACCTTCGTCTGCACGCGAACGGAGAGTTCGATACCCTGCGAGGAGTCCGAACAGTATTACATCCTGAATGCGGAAATCGGGAAGGAAGTGGAGGAGGAGGACGACATCACGAGAGCTCCCGATGCCGATTCGTCGGCCGAGCCGATATCCAGCAGACCGTCAACGAGATCCTCGAGGGTCCTCAACAGACAGCGATCGCTCGGTCGACACTGATGGACTTTCGCGCCATTTACGACGTATAAATACGCTCAAAAACGGACCACGCTAACGAAGAATATCAAGTCGTTCCGGTCGGCGCGCGTCCATATACGTCGATGCGGCGGAATACGCCACGCAAATAAATATACGTAACGAGTGCCATGCGGGGAAATTTTTGCGTTTTGCCGGCTATTATGCGAAAACGAGAGAACGGGGTAAAGCATAGTCTACCTTGATGCAAAAGTTCGTTCGCGCGTGGCACGATGCTCAGTTAGAATGTTAAGTGACGGCTAGGAAGCTATGTATATATAATAGGAGTACGGTGTATAATAGTACGTAACGGGCAGGTTGAGTAATTGTTGTCCGACAACGTGTATCCGAGCAAATGTAATGTAAAGGAAGTATCCGTAGAATAAAGGTCGGCTAATAATAACGAAGGATATGGATTGCGCTTTGAGGCGTGGTAGGAGTCGTTGGGTAATTTGAAAGGCAATCGAATGACGTACGTTTCGATTTTAAACCATTTAAGTACGATCGTATGTACATGTCTATATTTATATTAATGAAGTAAATATATATATATATATATCTATATATGTATGCCTATGTGTACGTATATACATCCCTATGTTATGATATCACTATTATGAACGTCGTCGGCGGATGTCGACGGTATGCTTAATACTGACGAGCAAAATTTTAATCCGACGGCGGATCCTTTTCATGCACAGGAAGAGTTACACGAATGTCCCAAGCCTGTTGTGCGAAATAATTGTCGGTGCGGATATTATTTTGTACATACAGTAAACGTAGGGGGAACTAAAGTTCGCAAAGGGAAGAATGCGACGTGCATCGTCCTGCCGATCCTTTTTGACGATCGAGGACGATATATTCGCACGATGGCGCATACTATTTACAACAGCTGATATGTGTGTCGATATTGGTTTCACAACTTAAATAATAGGAAATTAGTGTTTAACGGTGCCAGTGCACGATAAATAATCGTAAAAATACTCTTTGACGACATAAAGCGGTCGCAATGGACAATTAAATTATTCGAAAATGCAAAGGGTCTACTGTACAGTGAAATACAGTCGTTGCAAATTATTATGAAAGACATAGAAAAATACTTTCTCCGTATGCTTCCGTTTATACAATTTATATACTTTGACATTGAATAAGTTTAGTTTCAGAACTGAACTGCCGTATGCAAAGGTTTGCTTTGCACTTTCGATATGTTTCGAATACATTATTCACCGATTGTACCACCAAGTAAACTCCACGATCTCTAACACTCAAACTTGCTATTTTAAATACACACGCCTAACGTTACTCGGCGCTGTCTTTCACAGTTCTATCAAAGTAGAAAGGAAGAAAAAAAAGAGACACAAAAAACAACACTTACGGGATAAAAGAAAAACGAAAACACGCACACGCAAAGCGGCTAGAAGTACATCCAAACCATTCGATTTCTTTACTCGACTCGATATTGTACACATTTTTCGTGAAATCTCTCGAGAGTCATGGCGGCAGAACGGAACGATCCGCCACGAGACTCTCGCCGTTCCTTTTTCAACTATTCGGTATCTTTGGATAGCTAGCCATCATGTTCATGGACGGGCGAAAAAAAGTTTTTTTGCCCGAGCCCATTGTTTCTGTTCGCGATGCCAATAATGTTATTCGACGAGTAAACGATCGTCGTCAGTTTGCGACGATTGTTACTCCGTTCGATTGCGAGCCGCGAAACTAAATTAATTAGTCGATTAGAACCGTTCGTTTGCGCCAATTCTTACAGAGAAACTGAATTGCCCATGTATATTAACAAATTTGTACTTTGTGTTACGCTGGCAGTAACGGAATATGCAGGTTTGTATTAAACTATCGTGACTTTTATCGAAGATGTGTGTTGTAAGTTTGTTTTAATGATTGCAGCTGCACAGTGACATTTCAATTTTTTCTGTAATTTTTCAAGTGAAATTTTTCTCATTTCCGTGAAACTTTTTTTCACTCCTGCAGACCGCCGGCCCGTTTTCTGTTATGAAAAATATAGTTTATCCTTTGTACATTTATAATCCACGGTTGTGTTAAAACTAGGAGCGCAAACGCGCATCTATACATGTCTACGATTATTTTGTACACGTTCGCTGTGTACAGTGGTCTCTCGTATCTATTACAGTACAGTATTATGAAAAATAGTGTTAAAAAATAGTTTAAGTCTTCTATCGTAGCCAGGAATGTAGTTTATGTATACAGTAGTCTTTAGCTGCATACTTGATAATAACTAGGCTTTTAGACATGAAGAGAATTTCATATAATCTCAACAATTTGAAAAAAGCATCTAAAACTTATGTATCTCAATTTTTCTCTCGCAGTCCCTAAGTCACAAACGTGATAAATTGTTCATCACGGCAGTCTCCTAAAACAATTGATCGATACTTCTTTTATATTACAGTCCACTAAATACATTAACATAGAAACCCGACAGTGTAATCTTTTTTTGTCGTGCAACAAATAAAAATCTTCTAACAAAAAATCTCTCGCGAAATGAACAGTTGTACGCTTAAAACCCCTGAGATCTTATACGAAACCAGCCAAAATTATTCAACAGCACTTGACTACCCGATTTTGAATACTGCGCAGACAAGTACTCTAAAAATCATTTTAACGCGACAACCTCATATACCTAAACCAAACGTCAAACGAGAATATTCATGATAAAAGAAACTTTGAAAGCACGAACACGGTAACGTCGCTGCTCCATGTTCTAACAAGCCTCTAAATTCCTGATAAAACTCTCTGCCCTCCAAGGAAAGTCAAACAAACTTCCCATAGACCTACCATCTGCCCTACTCCTTCACCCTGAGCACTCAAATTCCTCAGACTTTCCGGGAATTTTGCCAACCGACCCGAACACAGTACGATCAAAGTGTACGAGTACTGAGAACGATTAAACTCGTCCAAACAAAGCTTTGCCAATGAAACCTTCGATCTTCGCACCTACGCTTCAGAGTCCATCGTCAGATCGGCCTCGATCTCCTCCGGACTCCTGAGATCGATCGCGAACCGTTTCTTAACGTTATTACTCGACACTTCTACGTTCTTATCGTTGGCCTTAACGACTCTCGAATAGATTTCAAATGCTGTCGCCAGAGCGTACGTCAGCTGTCTGGCGTGATGCTTCGATTCGCAAACGAACGCGTGACACTCGAACGGGGAAACTCTCCGGAAGTTGTCCGTTTCCCTGACGACGATCATGGAGAACACTCTGGTGTAGACGAGGTCCTGGACGCCGTAGGATATCGTCTCGATGGGATACATTCGGCCGGAGGACGAGTCCTGCTTCCTTTTGTCGAGCGGAAGCAATGCTACGCCTTCCTGGGACACGGCCAGCTTGATCAGAGGCAGCATCGTGTTCGTCGGCAAGGACTTTGCCGCCGTGACCATGTTATCGACCGGCCTCCTTGTGTGCTTGATACCCCATAATCCTCTGGCGTCGTGGGAACCGAGGTATTTTACCTGCAACGGGCGGTCGAATCACTTTTACGAAGTGTTGTTCGGATGCGGTTGTTAAGCAAGTGTAACGAGCGATCTTGGTATGACATGCAGGTGGCGAGAAGAGTTATGTGCTTCGATGGAACTGTACGGTTGTGTAGTGTAACAGGAGGATGGTTGATGTTATGTTAGATTAATTAATGGCTGGAGAAGGATTTGAAAGTAAAATTTGAGTTTAAGCGAAGCTTAAGTTGACTTTATGCGTATATATGCCGGGAAGTACGAAAGTGGTGTAAGTCAAAAACTTGAAAAAAGTAATGGGTTTTAATAGAATAGTACGGTCTTGTAATGCAACAGGAGGATGGCTAATGTTATGTTAGATTAGTTAATGACTGGAGAAGCATTTGAAAGTAAAATTTTAGTTTAACCGAAGGTTAATTTGACCTTATGCGTATACCTATATGCAGGGAAGTAGGAAAGTGGTGTGAGTCCAAAATTTATAGAGGGTAACATGCTTTAATGGAGTTGTACGATTGTGCAGTGCAACGGAAGGATCGTTCGTATTATGTTAGATTAATTAATGAGTGGCAAAGCATTTGAAAGTAAAATTTTTATTTAACCGAAGGTTAATTTGACTTTATGCGCATATCTATATGCAGGGAAGTAGGAAAGTGGTGTAAGTCCAAAATTTGAAGAGGGTAACATGCTTTAATGGAATTGTACGGTTGTGTAGTGCAACAGGAGAATGGTTGATGTTATGTTAGATTAATTAATGGCTGGAGAAGCATTTGAAAGTAAAATGTTAGATCAACCGAAGGTTAATTTGACCTTATACGCATACCTATATGCAGAGAAGTAGGAAAGTGGTGTGAGTCCAAAATTTGAAGAGGGTAACATGCTTTAATGGAATAGTACGGTTGTGTAGTACAACAGGAGAATTGTTGATGTTATGTTAGATTAATTAATGGCTGGAGAAGCATTTAAAAGTAAAATGTTAGTTCAACCGAAGGTTAATTTGACCTTATGCGCATACCTATATGCAGAGAAGTAGGAAAGTGGTGTGAGTCCAAAATTTGAAGAGGGTAACATGCTTTAATGGAATAGTACGGTTGTGTAGTACAACAGGAGAATTGTTGATGTTATGTTAGATTAATTAATGGCTGGAGAAGCATTTGAAAGTAAAATTTTAGTTTAACCGAGGGACAAGTTGACTCTGTGAGTATGTATGCTGGGAAGTATGAAAGTGGTGTTAGTCCGAAATTCGAAGAGAGTAACATGCTCAGATGGAATAATACGACTTTATAACGAAAGTTAGACAGTCGACGTTATGTTAGGTTAAATAATCATTGAAACAACATCTTAATATAAAATTATGGTGTGAAGGCAAAAAAAACAGAGTTGATCGTGTATAGTTGATACTGTTAGCTATGAAAGCGATCTATGTCAAATATTCGCAGAGCCTAAATAAATTATTTGTATTACTTATGTCAATTGTCGTTAAAGAGAGGGTTAAAGCTCAAAATAGAACCAGTAAGCATCCAAACATCATGATTTCCAAAATTTTGAAAACTTTCTATTGAATAAGCTTAGAAAACAAAAATGCGTTCAATAACAAAAATTACCATCAAAGCAAGGAATAGAAGTAAAATTGCCTGAATGGGAATGAACGTATGAAGGTTTTGACATCAATCGATTGTACCGTATAATCCAGTATACAATTCGATTCAAAAGCACTTGTCGGCCCAATGAGAAAACGGTAAATAACGGAACGTCATTGCGATTGTACTTGTCATTTTAACGCATCGATGCCTACATTCTCGAATGACCTGCGCTCCATAGACTCAGGTACAAAGTAAATACTACTCCCACGCTCCGCGAAGCCCCTTGAAAGCGCACCTACCTGGAACACTTGCGGCAGGTCGGTGGAGCCCTCGAAAACGTTGTTATCGATGGACAATCGTGAAAGCCTCGACACGAGGTCTTTCTTCTTCTCGGCCGACGTCGGCAGAGTCTTCTCCTTCTTCATCTCTTCGCTATTGTCGACGCTCTGTGACAAACGTCATGTTCTCGGTTACGAAATGGAGCCAATGAATTCTTGTGTTGTGAAAATCATGACGATCTAAGAACGTCGCAGTGAGGGCAAAGAATAGCTTGGCCTAAATTTGATTTTTCTGGGGACCGGTAAATCGGTGCAGAACGTTATTAAATGATGGCTCAAAATATTTAAACGACGCGTTTTGAGATTATGTGAAGATTGTTCGGTGATTGATCACGACAATGTAAAATCGACGATTCATAATAAAAACGTGTTTAATGTCAGGTTTACCGTACTTCCAAAAATTGTCCTAACTCAACACCTACGCAATCCTCAATCACGCATAAACAAACAACCCGCTAATTCGCCCCAAATCCACGGAAAATCATATCCTGTAACGCGAAACTGGGTCGCAATAACACCGAGCAGAAAGAATTTAACCGTTCAAAGGCGTAGAAGGTGCATCGCATTAACTGTTAAAAGCATCCAGTGCATAACGACTTTTTCATTTTCTTTCACCGTCTCTCCGCGGGCAGAGAACAGCCTGACCAACCATCGATCTACCAACCTAAGCCGAGCGAGCGATCGCCCGAAAATGCGGAACTCCGGCGCAAAGGACTCGAGACAACGCCGGCGAAAAGAACAACGGCGCCTTTTGAAAAGAGACTCCCGAGGAGCATCGGCCTCGGGCGAGACTCGGTCAGGTACTCGATCAGGTACTCGGTCGGCGTCTCCGAAGGAGGAATTCGTCTGGCTGGGGCGAAGGTCGCCGCGAAAAGGGTCGAATCGGGCGCGGATGAGGTCAGAGTTCGTTGTCGACTGGTACTCACGTTGTCTGTGCGCGGCGTGACTCTCGTGGCCGGCCGTGGCTTGACTTTGAGGTGGTACTCGACGACGTTCGGTATGTTCGGCGGGTCGGAGGCGACTGAGGAGTCGGACTGGGCCCGAGGACGATCGCGATTTCCGGCGGCCGCCGACGGCGCTGGCGTCGTCGAGCCGGCATCGGCCACGCCTCGCGCGCCGTTTTTATCCTCGCCCGACTCCTTGCCGCCCTCGCCGACGGTTAGGACCTTCTCCAGGACGCGATCCGTCCGGCGCGTGAACCCGAAATCCTCGTCCTCCATTGTCTGCCAGCTGCCGGCGGCTGATCATCGACCCTCGCTGGACCTCCGGTACGATCCTGCTGGAAGCGTGCGAATTGTATAATACTTTCCTCGCGATGAGGTAGAGGAAGCTAAATGTTTGGGGTGTGATGAGTAGAAAAAAAGAGGAGGCCGAGGTTCATTAGGAATTGGATGCGTCGAATCGATGTGACTGGACTTGCTTCGCTAAGGACTTTATACTCGTAAATGTTTCGGGAAACTTGTTTACCGCCGGAGGAGATAAGTAAATGATTACTTGTTTTGCAGGTGATAAATATGTATGCGTTGAGTATGTCATTGGGGTCGCTTGAATTAAATTATGTATGTAAATGGAGGTAATTCGGATGTAGGGAAAGTGGGGGTGATATTGTTGTAGATCAGTTCTCGTTCGCCGAACATGTTCGACGCTTTTTGCAGCACGGAATCGGTTACATGAACGATTACTGATACGTTTGAATGCTAATTCTAAATCTCAACAGTTTTTATTCCGAGTTGAAAAGCTTCTATTGAGCACAGGGTAACGATACCGCAATTCATTATATGCTGTGTTCTGTTTTTACTCAGCCTATCGATCTCGATAGAAAAAACTTGCAAACTCGCAAACTATTTTAACAAGCCAGCTATAAAGGTCCCATTAAAACTCGGAAAAAACGGAGCCTTCAATCCGTCAATCGAGTTTTACTTTTATTGAGAATCCTTGCCGTGCGACTGGGAGTTCTTTTTCTGAGAAATGAGAGAAAATGAGGCGAAACCGTTACAGTTGACACGCATGTCGTAAGTAGTTCGTAACGTCGATGTCGTTGGCCTGGAAAATAGTTACCCTCCGCAGACGCATTCGAGTCTAATGGTTCGCTTTCATTAAGATGAGTCATCGATCAGCCGGAAGAAACGACGAATAATAATACCGTGCGGAGTACAATTTCTTGCCGTCTATGTGAATTTTTCGAAAAAGGGCGCGGCATCATTGAAGCTTTGCCCGGCGATAAGCAAATTATGCCGACGGTGAATTATCGGTCGTAATTATACGCGCGAGACCGCGTCGCAAATCATAGTCTCATAAATGCGATACGGTAAATCATAATCCTACGTTAATAACGACCGTTCATGTATATTCATCCCTCTCTTCCGGAAGCTATCACTTCGTTCGAACGGTACCGTTGCAGTAAATACCGTCGCATTAGTCCAGAAATTACGGAAGTCGGCCATTCTAATTGAAAATATATGTCGATACCTCACGGCGTCTGCGACTTTCCTTTGTTTCATCAACGCTATTCATTTTAAGAAGAATCATAGCTTTATAATCGTAGACAGTTCAACAACGGGATATTTATGGATACAAACGACATGATACAAAAAATTCACCCAATCAAATATGCCTACTGTAATTACGAAAGTGGCTAAGGAAAAAAATAAGAACCTTAACATAATTGTTCACAATTCCTTCATTCTTTCATCTCATCCTCATAATCCGTTATCCCACACATTAATTCCAAAAAATACGAAGAAATACAAGTTCAAACCGTTCTCTTCAGCTACTAATAAACACGTAACGCTACCTCCAGCTGTGAGAGCTGAAAAGACCAACCGTGTTCAACCCCTGCACATGCCTTCCACGAATGCACAATAAAAACACATGTAAAGGCTAAACAACGGTAGACCCTATGAAGCTCGAGCGGACAGGTTCCAAAAACGGAAGCCCGCCTCGTTTACCCCGATAATCGGCCATTTCCTGCAAACCCCTCTTTCACCCCCTAAGCAGAGATATTAATGTAACTCGTCTCGGACGAATGAACCCTTCAACTCATGACTTCATAACCGTCGAGCAAGAAGCGAATGCATCGACGATTTTCCGGCGGGAGAGTCGTTATTTATGACGGCTAGTAATAACGGTAAGAGCAACAACGTTAACAACAAGGATGGTTGGTAACGATCCAGGGCACGCTCCTGGGGTAGATCGAGGCACGAAATTAAAACTGAACTGAAACGTCTCGGCTTTAACCGGAAAACAGCTGTCGGGCAGCACGTGTTGCACCTTGCGCCTGAACGGTCGATCGTCTTTTTTTCCTGCCTTTTTTTCCTTCGCCTTCTTACCCTCCTCCCTGCGCAGACGGCAGACGACCGTGGTCAGTGTTTGTTTGTGCTGAAAAAGGCACGTCGGAGGCCGCTTTGTTCCTTTTTTGGACAAGTACGTTCGACAATTGCGCGGGGTATCGGAAGAAGCGTGCACAATAATTTGGTAGATGTTGCATACTGAAGGTCTGAAGAACTGGATGGAACATTTAGTAGTAGTATGGGACCAAATATGCACTGATAGCTGTGAAAGGGACCCAAAACAACAACTTAGAGAACTTCGAACAGTTCATTGCTCGAACTTATGTGTGTATATTACATGAGGGATGTAATGACGCAGGTTTACTTAAATTTAATCAATTTAATTATTTGCTTATTGCATTAAGCGTTCTAGACTACAGTGATAAATTGATTAAAGTCCTACAAGCCTTTTTGGTTAGAATCTCTTTGATAATCACCCGAGTATGTGAAAAGTGACCAGAGTCATGGTGAATGCAATATTTTTCGTGTACAGCAATATTATGAAATATGTTTCTGTATAGTACAAATATGTACTGTTGCTGAAGGTGAATGGGACAATGTACCATATAATCGCGGTGAAGCGAACGCACGGGCTGTAATAGGAAAAGGCATGGGAAGCGAATAGGTTTTATCGCGTGGGGGACTTTTGTGCCTGCAGGAAATGAGTCAGGTGACCGATCGTCAGGTGAGGAACGATTCATTAATGTATTCAGCCGGTTACAGGTGCGGTCCCTCTCTTTCTGCATTTCGCAGTGCGTGCCCGCTTTGCTCGTGTCTAATCGTAACT
Organism: Anoplius nigerrimus; assembly: GCA_914767735.1. Taxonomy (NCBI): domain Eukaryota; kingdom Metazoa; phylum Arthropoda; class Insecta; order Hymenoptera; family Pompilidae; genus Anoplius; species Anoplius nigerrimus. Next base: position 9,945,017 of record OU612089.1, on the reverse strand, counting down.
GCGAACGCACACCGTTACGAGGCTGACTGGGCAATTTCATGTATATGAACAGAGCAAAAATTATATATGCACCCGACAAAGATTATAGAGCCCAAGAAAAACTCGGCTACGACCGACATTCGACAGTTTTCCCTTCCATTTTGGTGCTGTTTTACAAGAGTGGCCGCTTTTAATGGCAGTTAACGAGGGGACAAAATTGTACGGTGTAACATCCTATTTGAGACACCCTTCGTAATTTCATCTGTGCATCCTTTGTTCAACTATATTCATCCCTCGCTCCTCCCGCGTTTAATGATCAAAATTAAGACGCGGGACATATGGCGATTTTGCATAAAAATTACTGGATTTACGTAGAATGCAATTATCTAATTCTTGAAACTCATAAATCGGGTCGTGACGTAATACATGAAGTAATCGAGTCTGATCGATGGTACAGGTAAAAATTGACAACAACATTGAACGGAAGAAATTGAAATGTTCATAATGTTTTGGATCAAGGTATTGAGAAGTTGCCGGTGCGAATTTCAACAACGGAAAGAAGCAAAAGATGCAGCGTAACGGTAACGTTTATGGACGAAATGGAGCAATAGACAGTCTCTGGTCGTTATTACGGTTTTCCAACATTTCCGTTACAGTCTAGCTCGACTCCTTTCGAGCTCGTCGAAAGTTAAAAAAGCAACGCCGACGGTGTCGGCTCACACTGATCTTTGAACACCGATAGATTGCAAATGATCTACTACGAAACTTAAACCTTCAACTATTATCTAAATCCTCACAACAAATCTCACATTTCCCACCACAGATATAACAGTTTCCATTTCTAATTCTACCTATGCAAACCTGGTTTTTCAATTAACAAACAAATTAGACATATAAATATATTCCTAAACATCCGAGTTGAAATGTACAAAATGAAATATTTGTTTCAATTTCGTTTCCTCTTTTTGCGGCATATTACTAGAATTAAATGCAATTGATAATGCAATCTTATTAACGACGCAGCATACAATGCGAAAACGTGCAATTTATGCAATGCGAAACATTGTCCGTTATTCGCTGGCTCGCCAACGCTGTTTGCCATTGTCGATGCGTTTGATTTACACGGCGACCGGTCGTGGAAAACAAGTGACTCCCCCTCCCCTCTTTTCATATCGGAACCCACGGAAGGGTGGCGACGAAACCGGAAACGGGTCCCAGGATGTCGGGCCGGAAATTATTACGGTCCCGTCACGAACGTACTCCGACGCGTATGTGTCTCGTATCCGTCCTATTCGAGGGTACACCAGTCGCAAATTAAGTTTCAATCAAATGAAAGCGTCAAGAACATGGAATGGGAATCTATTATCCTACCTGCGGAAATTGCATGCGAATTGCACCGGTGCGAGAATAAAATATACGTGCCAGTGCGCGCATTCAGATAAAAATAATATTAAAAACGTATGTTCGCATGTGTAAATACGACATACACGTAAGGACTTTGCGATAACGTAGGAATAAAATTATAGATATACGCTGAAAGGCTAAATGCGAAGTGAAGAAGTAATTGTGGGTGGAACAGTAAGTTACGTTGATTGTAAAGTTAATGTTTTACTACCTCTCAGGAATCTTGCCGAAATTGAAAGCAGTTCTTATAGACAGCGAGAAGTGGTGCAAAGTGCAATTAAATTATATGTATATACATTCTATAGTCAACTGAAGTATGCAATAAAGCAATAAATAATTCGCAACATTTGAATATTTGTTACCAAGTAATATTTCTTTCTAACTTGACAATTTTCCGAAAAAGGCAAGCAAAAGGCAAGGTTATGAAATAAATTAAAAATGTCTTGAAATATCCGGAAATTGGAAAATATTGCATGATAAATGCAAACTCATGCAAAAAAGTCGAGTTTCCACCTCGAAATGAAACATGAAGCTAAATGCAACATATGTACGCTGCAGAGTTAAGTGCAGAGAATTCAGAAATTGTGAACGAAACAATAAGTATCCTAAGGATCCTGAAACTTTTCCTAAAATTGGGAACAGCTGTAGCATAAATGAAAAGTCACGCAAGAAAATGAAATTTCCTCCTTGAAGACCCTCCACACCTGTCAGCGCCGCGAGTCCCACAAAAAGTACGACGAATGCCAGTAACGCCCATAACTTTGGCCTTTGGATCCTCCAGTCCGTGATTCGACCGCGAGCACTTATCGCGAGACAAATATTTTCCCGCGAGATAACGAATTGGGTGCAGTTGGAGCGACGATTCCGCGGATGATAAGAGAGCGGTCGGCGACAAAAGAGAATCACGAGAATGCCGTGACGTAATGCCACGGAAAAGCTCTTAGCATCTACGAAAATACCCGACAACTTTTTATCAATTCTTTCACCGATAAGAGGGCGCCAGATAGTGTGCGTTTGAACGGCATAACGATCGAATTTCCGGCAAAGACGAACTTCATGTCCATTATCAGTGTGTGTCAACCTGAAGATGTCTCGACGTTACGCAATGCACAGAAAAAAAACCCACGATAACGAACTCCTTCGTCCAGGCGCGAAACGGAGGACGCCAGAGTAGACGGGAAAATGGCGGGAAAAGAAGAGGTTAGATATGGGCGGTCGATCGTTTATAAGATGATTTATCGTTTACGCAAAGCGCAGGGATGCGTGATAGTTGCGCAAGAGGATCACGCAACTCGAGATCGTCCAGTGAAGATGCTACAGTCACTTCAGGGACCGTAATCCTTCGCGAGTGCAACTTCGCGGCACTCCGCGGAGAATATAGAACGCTGGCTAATAAGCAATTATGGGCTATCGTGAGAATCGACCGAACGAGAATGATTGATAAGGTTCGTTCGATACGACGTACTTACCGATCGACAAAATTGCGCAAAGCGACGAATGACTTTTACTCGGAAAATTAAAAGAATGCTTTACGACCAAAGTGCTAGCCGCACTTATACATTTAGGCCGTTTATTTTGAAAATTATGTATTTTTTTATAAATTCAATGTTACATAAATTAAGAGTTTACACTAAATTAATCGCAAATGATGTGACCTCATTTTTGTTTAAATGTGCTTACACAACGTTCAAAATATACGGTCCATTTATCAGTTTATAATCGGTGTGGGTAACAGAAAATGTTAATATAAATGAAGAATTGTAATTGGCTATGTGCATAAAATGGTAGGCAAGCTTAAAGCGTTCGCGTGCATGTGAAACAAACAAGTCTGGGCAACAGGTTCGATTCAGGTGCGTTGAGGTGATATGACACACCTGCTGAGCGTCGTTTGCCACGAATTCTTATGCCTCTTCCGCAAACAATTTTATGCAGGAATGGCAGAACGGAAGTTCTCAATATTCATAGATCCGACGTAGGATAAAAAAAAGTCGATGGGATACGTGATACTGCGGTTACAAAAACGAAAGCAATTCGGACAATCGGAATACCAAGCTTGAAGAAACGTAACGGTAATCAGATCTTGATTAAAATCATATTAATTTACAATGCACTGTCTTGTGTTATCCGAATACGATTACAGTGTCGCGCAATTGTGGTTTAAAGTAAACAAAGATTATTACCCGAAGTTTTGCATTTATGTACATCGATAACGAATTGATTACAATAAAAGCGTTTTTCGTTATTTGTTCTACTTATCGAAGGATCGACCCGATACGTCTACACCGAGATTAGTCAAAATCCTGTGGCAAAGCTAAATGACGCAGCCATACCTCGCAAAAACGAAATGCGGTAAAGTAATTTCCGGCACACTGGTATCAAATTCGGCCATTATCTCCGCAGTGACCAACGACAATGCGCAAAAATAGAAAACCGGAAATAATTGAAACTTGGCTCGGCGCGTAATCTTTAATCGAGAATGTCTTGTTATCGACAATTAATCATGAGTCAACATCCACCTGTAACGAGTAACCACGATACGAACTCATGAACGGATCGAAAGTAGCCGATCGGTATCGATACACATGTCTGTCCTCGATCGGTCGAAAAGGACATACCGCAAAGTTCACGGACAACGAAGCGACGGAATCCGAGAGTTTGGAAAGTATGCGACACACTATCGCTTAATTCCACGCCACTTCGGCAATCGTCCTATTGGCCGATAACTGGGGAAAGGCATCGTATCATATCTGCGAGATGACACATCGCCGGAACGAGCGTCGGCCATCAGATACCACCTAGTCATTGATAACTCAGCTCACAACTCCGCTTTACGCAACCATCGCACCTCGCGCCGCACCTACATTCACCCGACACGAGTCAATCGCCAGCAATTTTACCAAATCCGACCTCAGCCTAGAACCCAAAAAAGTCCTGAAACCGTACACCGTCCTACGGATCGACGTTCACTCGCCCATAGAGGAATCCCAGTGCACGGTTACACTGACATGCCAGCGCCATCGGAAGTTGATTAAATCGATACCTGCAGCTGGCTCGATCGCTGGTCAGAAACCGCAGGATCAATCAGAACCACCGTTGAATGAGAATGAAGACAACGGTCGGACGTGAGTCAACGCTCATCTCTCCTCGATCCTCGATTCCTCCTCGGCCTTCCCAGGCTTGAGGCGGCGTGCCGGAAGTGGCCTCAGCATCCACCTTGCCCTTCGAAAAAGCTACTTCCTGGCCGTGTCACCTGTCGCTCACGATGACTCCCTGACAGCAGAACGAACGAACGAACGAACGAACGAACGAACCGAACCGAACCGAACCGAACGTAAAGGTGCCGATTGAAGACTTATCCTTCGCGGTCGATTCTTAGATCCGCGCGAACACGATCGACTGGCACCTGCGGTATGCACTGTCGCGTACGTACGACTGAAAATGTGGGACACACAGCGACTGCCCCCCGCCGTTCGACTGGCACGGACTGATAAAGCCGAACGACTCTCCGTGAACCGCTTCGCTTCTAAGCTCACCGTGCGCGTTCGCGCGCAAGCGTGTGCGAGCGTGTGCGAGCCCGTGCAAGCGCGTCCGAATGCGCGACGGGGACGCGCGGAGGTGTGTGGGTGCGACACATCGTTCGAAACCTGAGGCTACGACGATAAGACGACTCCGAGTGTGTCGGGACACGTAGACGAAATCGTACGCGGACGTGATTGAGTGTCGTGGGACGGGCCGATTTTCTTTCGAATCGCGGTCAAATGCGGGACAGTTGGGTTCGGTTGGCAAGTCGATTTTGACGGTCGAATAGGACAGTCTGAGGGACACGGAAAGATGGATTTGGAAAATTGTGCTAGTTTTTCATTTGAGGATCAGTCGATATATACTATAGAGATATTTTTATATTGTAATCAAATATTTGTAGATTGAACGCAATGATAATGTATTGGTTAAGTACATGTGTATTGTTCTGACGTAATGTATGGTTTTCGCTGGACATGAGTTTTATTGTTCGCTGGCATATTGTAATTAAGGATAAATTGTTTCGGTAAAATTTTAATGTGCTACACGGTAAGACCGGCGTCGAATTACATGGATCTAAAGCGATGATACAATGCTCAATCTTCTAGAAAGGCGAATTTTTACATAACTGGTATTAATATTGATATTAAGGATGAGAGTCGTGAGCTACTTCCTGGCACCCACGACAACCATTATTATCAGTGGATTACGTAAATTCTCACTTCTATGGTGAGAGAGGACGAGAAAAATCGTCGTCGGTGTACGACAATATCGCGTGCCAGTTACGTAACTTGCTTGAGTAGCATCAGTTTAAGTGCACGTAATTCGGCGTGCACCTAAAATGGTCTCGATTTTCCGAGCGCTTCATTGAATGATTGCACTTAATTTGATATTCCCCGACGAGATCATCACTTCCTAATTGTCCCGAACTCCTGTTATCTCAAACCAACTCACGTCATCACTTTGAATCCGTTAAAAATTGATCCTCTGCGAACTGAACATTACTAAAAATAAAAAATTAAATAATAATTCCTTTGATGTTTATTGCGTTTGAGAATCTACCCTTCCTAATGATAGTTACGAAATGGTTAAAATAGAGAGTGTCAAAAAAAAAGCGGATATCATAGTAAGTCAACTAGAGTTTGATTGAAGGAACTGTATTAGAAGGCACGTCAGGCAAGATCCGCCGATTCGCGATTAATTGTTGTTTGACGTGCGTGCGGGGCGAAAAACGTGAGAGACACTTTCAGTTCTCTTTGTGTCGCGGACAGGAAAGAAGGTGCTCGGAAGTCAAGTAGTTATGAAATTGCGACTGTATAACAGTTGGGTATAATCGAGCGTGCGAAGACCTGTGACGGAAGAGCAGCGTTTCAAGTACGAAGTGACGGGAGACGAGAAACTCGCCATTATTCCTGGCGACGAGACAATGTCTGGAAAAACTATTCGCGCAAACGGAGAATAATGCCGTAACGCCACTATTGATCCTGGCATGCCATTACATGGACCGTTTATTTTGAAAGTCGTGTAAATCCATATTTAAAAAAAAATTATATATCATATAAATAAAACGTTTACACCACGTTGATCATAAATGACATGATATCTCATTTTTTTTAAATGTGGACTATGGACACATGTCGGATAGGGACACCACTTTCAAAATAAACGATCCGTATGAATGCGTAATGCTCGACATGAGCGAATAATACCTATATGCTATTTTTGATGTAATGTCGCATAAGAAATTTTTGGAGTAAACGAATAATTACGTTGGAACCTGCTGTAAATCTAATAAATGTTATTGAGAAATAGTGGAATTTTCACCAATATACGTTCTTGTACGTGTTTTATCAATTTTGTTTGCCATAATTTTCCCGGAATGACGCACTACTCTTTCAAACAATAAGCGATTTTCCGTCGTTTATCATTTTAATACACATTCCGATCCGAACACCTATTAATTACAATGTTTACGAAAAGCCACATGAGCACTATATAAAAAGAAAAATGAGATGTCCTATCCACGATTGAAGCCTGAATAAGTCGTGAAGAACCGTTAGATCTGTTACTTAATTCCGATCACAATGCCCGATGACTCATAATTGAGTCGTCCATTCAGCTTTCCATTACGGCATCGCGAGACGTTCGAGTCTAGCTCGCCATTAATTAAATCAAGACAACGGACGACATCTCGGGTCATGCGGTGCGCGAGCTAATAAATTGATAAGCAACGATACTTTTCCTGGCTCGACACTCACGTTAACAAGGCCTCATTAAATCGAAATCTGACAAGACTGCCCCGGGGAAGCGCACGGTAACGAGGCAAGAAGTAATCAGCGCCGTTTATTTCTAATTTGTAATTAAAGGAGGTAATAATACGCCGCTCTCGGCCATTATGAATTATTTATCAGACCAGGAGACCGATTATCGCCGACGATGCATCGCAGTCCGTGGCACATCACGTAACGCACTCTACCGAGATCCGTACCTATCAACACACCCACACCGATGCAGCTCGTATACGTGTCCGCGTCTGAGCGGGCGTCGAGAGTGAGAATAGAATTCGGATTACGAATTAAACCAGGAACACTTTCCAACGTACTCTCCGCGGTGTCCCGACGATAATAACCGGTTGGAAGTTGGCGAAGGAGAGGAGAGGACTGCTTTTCTTTCCTCGCATTCCGCCCGTCATCCGTCCGCGCTGCATTTTTTTCCACTTTGCCCGACACTCATTGTCAGCCAGCGAACGACCTCCCGCACTGTTTTCGAATCACTCCCGCTCCCGAATGGCGCGAACGAGCGGACCTTCCCACGGGCGACGGGCAGATTTTGCAACTGCCTCGATATCTAATTAACGGGCCTGCGGATGATTTAATTAAGAGCCGGGAGAGTCTCGGGCCCAGCCTCGGGTTCGTTCGTTCGTCGGTTCGTTCCTTCGCTTTTCACGCAATGCCGACTACGTGCGAAAGTAGAGAATCTCGACGGGGGAGCGGAATTGTCCTGGGTTCGCGCTCTGGAATACGATCGAGAGCGGATTCTGCAGCAGTCGCTGGACGGAATTGTTGTTTCGGGCGCGGGAGCTGAGTTTCGGACGGTTCCGAGCGTGAAATTAGTTGCAGTAACGCTTTCAGGCTTCCGCGATAAGAGGCTCGAGTGGGTGGAGAGGCTGTTGTGTGGGCAACTTGCGTGTGGCGTGCGAAAGATAGATGGGGAGTTAATATCTCGGTACACGAGAGCTGCAAGCTTGTAAATAGAGGCTGCGGGGCTTCATATTGCTGGGATTGCGAATGTTGTCTGTACGGGAAATTAATTTAGAGGTTGCTCTGGTAAGGATCACGGAATGTACCCGGAACATGATCATTGTTATGATAGTGGTCTAATCCAATGAAGAAATTAACTTTTTATGTAATTAATCAACATTTAGACTGGTGCTATCCTCATACTTATCGCTATATATTTTTAGTAGACTATCGCATATACAATATGCGAACTTTATCAAAATATATACTATTCACCATATAAAACATACATTGCCATATATGAGAAGAGCCTAATGAAACTGTTATACAGCTCGCTGCTGGATACCAAAAATACAGCAGTGACGTTAGTCCTTCCGGTAAATCGGCTAAGTAAGCTATCGTCGACAATGACGGTTGGCCGGCAGCTAATTCCATAGAATTTGCGTGTCAATCTAGAAAAGCTCGCGGCCAACAATTACTGCGCCGCTAATTAGCCCGCGAGCGTGCCTCGAAAATTGTGGGCTTCGCTGCAAGGCGGAAAGTACAGATAGAGGAACGGAATGTAAATCGACGATTCGACCTCGCGCGAAACGCGAATCTTCCGCTCCGCGACCAGTCACTCGCTCCATCAAGCTCCATTTCTGTCTCGTTCCCTCGCGCCAAATGACTCCTAACGAGTTTGTCTAAGGATGATTGACGAAATTGCTCGCATCCCAGACTACACCCTTAATGTCGCACTCGCGTAAGACGCGCGTGAGAATTGTCCGTTGTGTCAAAGAGAGCGACGTTTTCGTCGCAATTTGATAATTCCGTTACATCGCCGAGTCTTACAACATTATTGTTAACCGCTCTCTCTCATAAAACTTAACCCATTAGCTGGTACAATCCTCATTTGGGGATTTTGGAATTTATATAATTATACTGTTACACAGCCTTTTGTGCATATATATAACTTATCCAGCCAAAAGCTTAAAAAAAAAAATTTGCTAGTTAATGGGTTAATTGCGGGTTAAAATATAAAGTTTTGAAGGTATCGACCCACGCGGAGTTTAGCAAGGTAGGTTCGATATTTTGCGGATACGTTATAGGTTTTATAATAAAAGTTTTGAAACTATGTTCCGCAGTTGTTATTAAAAGTAAGTCTGTCGAAATAGGTGCGATATTGCGGATTCCGTTCCAGAGGCAACAATGAGGCTTGATTGTAAGGATCCCGTGCCTCTCAATGTCCGATAGCGTCACGAACACAATGAGAGATGCCAGTCTTAACGAGCGTCCGTGTTATTTTGGAAAATGCCGCCAATTACATTCATGTTGCGCGCGTTGCGCTAAAATTTGTCGTCCCTCTCTCTCACGGATTTCCTTCACGCCCACAATGAACGAACTACGATATATATACGACCGTATAAATTCAGTTTCTCACAGCCAGGCGTGAAAAATAGTCCGATGCACGTGAGAATTCAATACAGGAGACGCTCCTCGTCGAGGCATTCGCTCCGATTTCGCAAAAAAAAAAAGCTTCTACGATTTCGCTTGCGTAACGCGGCACATTGCGCCCGATGCGATTAAATATCTGGGACGAAAGAACTTTTAATTCGCCGCCTCGGCGAAGATTTTGCCGGATAATTACGGAGACAATCGCGCGCCACTAAAAATTTCAGCGCTCGCTTTCTCACGGATCGGCCCGGAGACAGGCAAATGTGAGAATTTGATAAATAACCGTCCGTCGAGTGGCGCGCATTACGTCGCCCTAGCTACGGAGCGACGCTCGCGTCCCTTATCAGCGTCGGACTCCATTCGACCCTGAACTTAATGCCGACGAAACTCGAAACTTGCCCACGACCTCGCGGCCGACTCCTGCCGAAAGAAAATAATTGCCGAAAGTTTCGCAGGCGAGATCCGACAATGAGTCGGACCGCGTGAATTAATGAGCGTTCCATTTCTCGACTGCCGCGGGGGGGAAAAACGATTACGAGCGCGGATTCGAGGATGACGGGTTGGCCAAGATTTTGATGGACAGGCGTTGGAACGCTGATTCGTATCCTTGGATCCTTGCCGAACGATAAGAGTCGTCACTTCGGAGGGACGCGCCTTCGGAGTCCGACTCTTGACGAGGATTTTCCGCTTTGCGTCTTGAGAGGCGGGAAATGAATGAAACGAGTGAAGTCGGGCAGGAAGAATGCATGATTGGCAAAAGAGAGAGAGGGGGGAGGGGGGGGGGGAAGACAGAAGAAGAGGAAGCGTCGGTGGAAATCGTGCAAGATTCTCTTCAGGGGTAAGAAAGGAGTGTCGGGGTCAATTAACACATCAAGTGCGGCGATTTAAATGGCCGGTTTCTTCATCGGCCAGCAATTTCAATCCGACTTTCCGGCTCGCTCGCGTTTAGGAAACGTTGCGCAACGGCGAATCAGCCTAATCGGCCTTCGCACTTGAACTAACGTCAGTCCTTTCCGTTCTACCGTTCCTCTCGGTTTCGCAAATGAAAATGTCATTTGCTGTGCGATGAAGGTGCGATTCCGTACGTGATCGTTTGATCGCGGTATGAATTTAAGGCTTATTAATATTTGGATCTAGATAACAGTGTTATCCATATTTATGCTGTGACAAGCGTACGAATCTGATGACATTAATGCCACATTTTATTTGCAATTAAATTAAGCAAAGATGTACTGAATATCAGATAGCGGAAATAAAAGGAGCAAATGAAAGATAGCATTATTATTATTTTTATTAAATAATAACAATATTGTACTTGCCGCTGATACAGCGCAAAGTGCACAAACGCAGATTCAATCCTCGTCAAATACAAACACTACACAAAAATAAAATCCTGCCGCACTCAACCTATGAACGACTCTCCTATTAAGGCAATAAGCTCCGGGCTGGAAAATATCATCGGTCCTCACCTTCTTTTCACTCCTACAGCTCTTCGAGATTAGATAAAACGAAAGATAAGACAATGCCGCGCGTTTCACCGTTTACAATACCATTGCCGCCGGTACCATTGGAACGTAATTCCAGCGTCACACGTCAGTTAAGCACAGCGTTAAACGATCGACCCACTTCCAGCGTACGAGTCCTACGTCAAAAATCTCTCCTGTCCACGAGCGAGACCGATAGATCTCGCCGTGGCATGTTCCGCGAACGAGGAATAGCCGAGTGTTCACCCTCGGCCGGCCATAATGCGGGCGTCTTCATGCTTGTAAGAGCCCAGTATTGCGTAAGTGCGTTTCCATCCAACTTCCATTTCATATTCATGCGCCGCGCGAGGGAAGGAAACGAGTCTGAGGGATCCAAATGATTCGACTATTTCCTATACGTCCACAAAGTCGGTATATTTTTTGAAGGGAACAATAAATGTTCATTTGGTTTGTGTGCCTTAAGTCGGCTCTTATTATTAAGTATGGTAAGTGTTCAAATCAACTATGATTTCATGTGGTTTTTCGGTTTCTAAACAATTTGCGGTCAGCATGGAAGCTATTAAGATTTAGTTGGCAAAATATATTGTACATTAATTGATGGGTCAAAACAATTTGCGGTCAATATGGAACTTCCTAGGATTTCGTTGGCAGAATATAATTTAATTGACGGAAGAATTTACGTAATTACGAGTAAATCTTCTGGAAAGAGAGCTTCGTTTAGAGAGGTTAAAACACAACGGTAAGATATTCAAGGTTCTTAAATCGCTTATTTGCTTCGACCCTTGTCAGTTGCTGTAGTATTCAGATGAAGGACTAGAACAATTTTTCTATTTCCCTGCCTTACTTTCATCATCGGCGGCTCATCTGGTTTCGAGAACAAAGAGACTTCTGCCCCTTTCAAACCAGACGGCTCATATGACTGCCAGCCTCTCCGACGTAATTAATTGCGCCTTTGTCTCGCCGATCGAAGCACCGAGTTCAATGTTATGAACTGACGAGCCGTGAAAATCGACGGCTGGGACGTGCGAGAAAAAATCCGCGGCTTTTCCGAGGGCGAGAAGTACCCTGAAGAGAATATAAAAACGGAAACGACGAATGAAACGGTCCCGAGAGAATGCGGGAACGAGCAGTGTTACGTTGTAATATATATTTAATACCCGTGCGAGTAATTCTGAGCAGAATTTGCGCAACGACGCGACGACAGCGTCGAATAATTAAAATAAAATTCCCAAGAAAGTATACAATTTAAGGTGACGAGGGGCGATCAGTGTCTGTATGTGTGTACGTACATGTGAGTTACGTTCACGTGCAAAGTGGTTAGTTGAAAGGGAACGCGAGAAATCCATCTTGCGAGGAATGCGTACGTATCCATTTTCATCCGGTTATTCATCCGTCAAACTGCGGGCAGTTAAGATGCGTTTAATTTGTCGCATGCTCAAGCGTGGGATGCGAACGACGTTGAAAGCGATTCGCAATGTTCATATGTAATTGAACAATTGATGAGAAAGTCTTTCAGCGGCTCGGAAAATGGCGTGTGGAAGAATCGTTGGTATTTTTTTCATAAATTTTAAAGTCCGACACGATTTCACATGATACCGCATCGCCCCGTGACTTCTGCATTCTCAAAGCCTGAACTTCACTCGGCGCGCATCTAGCGGCAGTGCTATACAAATGAACAATAAGAATGATGTTCCCCGTTCACGCAATGAGAATGACGGCGACTTCTGAGATCATTCGCGGCTATTGCGCAAGGCCGACGGCTGGAATTAGTCGCTTTTCTTCTAAATTTAAATAAACCCCGGTCATACGCGCCAGCCACTTAATGCCGACTTTTTTAGATCATCATTCAGATCATGAGAATTTCACAAGACCCGTACCCCGTAATCAGCGTCTGCTTTCACCTAAACTGGAGTAAGTCCTCTTCCTAGGACTCGCCTCGATCATTAGAAATCTTTGTACGATACCCAACACTGGAAATTGAATTAATCAGATCCTGAAACGCGAACAAATGCCATCGACCCGCTGATTACGAAGGAGGTCAAAGTCAAAATAATAAAGCGTACGCAACATTAAGCTCGCCCATGTTAAATCATAGCCCGCGCCAAAATTTCGCAACCCGCTCCCGGCAATTAGTCCTTCTCTCGAAATTCAAATGAACAGCGGCACGCGAAACGAAACTAGAATAATTTCGAATCCCGCATAATTGACCAGAATTGATGAGAGCGTGCGAGGACCTTAACGAGCGGTCCGGCGAGCGCCATTCTGGCCTAGGATGTTCAAGTACGAGAGTTACGAGTGTTTTCACGGGTCTAAGAGCACGAGACGATTGCGTAACGCTAAGGTAAGAATCTGCACCTCGGCAGAAGGGATCTGCTCTCCTACCACCTACCCTGGGATCTTCTCTTTCTCCGTTCGTCCGGTGTGGGAGCCCCAGGAAAGAGGGGCTCTCAAGAGGCACCCCCCCTCCTCTCGCCACGCTCGATCTCTAAAGCCATATATATACCACCACCTCGTCGAAACATCCTTCGAGAAGGAAACAACGGAGTCGACGAATTCGTACGGCGAACGGTCCCATCTTCGGCAGCCGACGTACACTTGTCAACGAATCTGTCAAGTGGGGAGGACGGGATAAAAACAAGCGACCAGGAGGCGGATTTGAGACAGGAGCAAGCGAGGATAAATGAGCACTTCGGAAGGACACTGCGGATTAAGGAGATTTGGATATTCTCGCAAAAGGTCGGCCGGTATACTCCGTTCGCAAGCAACCTTCTCGAACGATATAGGCCTAACTTCGACGAAAGTGACAACGTGATACGTTTTCCCATATCAGCCAATAGGGATTCGATATACATGAAATTCTTCTGTCACGCTTCTCGCGAATTTTGAACACTGACTTTATAGCGCTGATAAACGTTGACTGTTGACAGATCAGATTTGACACGGTACGGTTTTAACACTGATTTATCATTCTTTGGTATGGATTACTTTGATATTACGGTTGCCTAGATCGCAGACGATTGCATGAGTTTTATCTATTCGAAGTGTTGGACATGGAACTCGACTTTCATTGATGATTCAATTCGATTTTCCTTCAGATGATTTCACGGTATCAAGTGTTCTGTGCGATCCTGCTATTCGGCACCTTTCTGCTGTACCAGGCAATGGCGGTAAGTCAGATATCATCAACACATCGATACACGACATTTTTCGATAACGATATTACCGGGTGTTTCGAGTCAAAGCATTAGTGCGCGTTGGGAGAGGGGAAGAATAGAAAAAATGGCAGGAAAAGATGGCAGAAAAAAGAAACGTCAGCTCGTAAGACCCAGTCGTGCTCACATGACGAAACCTAATCGCGGGAAGAGGCAGACTATTTGCGAAACTGGTCTAGTCGTAACCCACTAAAATTATTATTTTCATCCCGCCTTCTCACGGTTTATCGCGCAACAATGACAGAGAGCGAGGCGCCCGCTATCTCATCCCATTATCTTCCTTCGGCGCGGGTAACATTAAGTAATTCATTAATTAACCAGCCTTACGTGGTTTCTTCGCACCTCTGGCTCGTTAGGCAAAGTTAGGTTAATACCGGCTCACACTTTCGATTAGCCAGATCAAATTTGAAAAACGAACGAAACGATTTAATTGGACGTTATTTTTCGGGATAAATGGCCTAGTTATTCATGTAACATAGTGACACTGATTTATGTTAAGCGCAGTCGCTTACACATTTAGAGTTATTGAAAAATAACTTAAATTTTGAACATCTCTGAATGCAGAATTTTAACGAATAATGAGCAAAAAACATTTACGTGTAAAATTGGACTCTGAACATATGCTTAACACAAAAAAGACAGCTATGTTTAATTTCACCAAATCAGTTCAAGTTCTTCAGGCTATTCTAATCATTATAGAATCATTCAAGAAGGTAAATCTAAACGATAAATTTTGAAAAATCAGAATTTCCATTCGGTTATGTCCAAATCACTACACATCTGCTCAAGGCTTACTCTAAGAAAACAATCCACATCTCAACCCCAATTCCATCCGATCCATTCAAGTACTCCGACTAATTGCAAGCGAGGTCAGAGCATCAATTCACCGCGAGTATTCGGAATCACGCAACTTCCACCGAATCATCGGATCTCCGAACGAAATCGAAACGGCCGATAAGCGGCATTCAACGAAACGCACACCGCCACACATTTCCGCAATACACGCCCGAGAGGTCATTCGGCATTGTACAACGGGAAAGAGGATGATAATCAGCCACATAATGAACGCCCACAATGCGCGCCGGCAACAAAAAGAGTTCCCGCCTTTCATTTATTGTCAAAAACAAAAAAATAGGAAAAAGTAGCGAAGACAGGGGTGGAAGAGGGGGGGGGGGGGTGAGAAGTGGTGAGGAGTGTGCGAGGATACCGATCGTAGGAATTGCGGCCGGTTGAGCACGCGTTTTGTGTTCCTGTCGATGAAAGGGCGGCGGGAAGGTGTCGAGTAAAAATCCGCGGCGGTTAAATCTGCCGAGTGTGAAGGCCACAATGGCCGGCGGTTTTGTCAGGATCCCATGACACGGCGCGCCTCGCGTCGGCTCTGGCCGCCTTTTATTTATTTTCGCCGGAAGCGCCGACCGCGAAAGTCAATCGAGATTGCGTCGCGAAAGAAATGTTGTGAATGAGAGGACGAGCGAATGCGGGAAAGGATCTTCGGCTCGGCGATAATTGCTTCTTACTTGGCGGGGGCCGCTTAGGATCGCGCGATCGACGGATAGGTGGGTCGAGAGGGAGATTTCGGTCGCTTAAAAATTTCATCATCGATTACTTATCAAGTTCATCCCCCAAAAATTATATTCAAAATTTATCATCGAAAAATTGCGCTTTAAAACTGACTACCAATTATTAAAGTTAGGCATTCATTCTATTGGTCATTAAATATTTTTCACCGCTGCAAAATATAAGTCGGTCAGATGATAAACAAAAGATATTGCTCAACCCCATTACACGTACGCGCAGCCATCGTACTAAAGTCTATCGTCGAACATTTGAAAGCCCACACTCAGCCAGCCACATAAAAGACACCAATACAGTTACCGGTTCTTCGTTCATTACATCAAACCCAAGAGATAGACGAAAAGAGACGGAAGATACATTGCGCAACATCATCAAAAGCCCGTAGATCCTCCGACAACGGACGAACGTTTAGGCGGCCGCCGAGAAGGTTAATTTGGGTGACAAAAAAAAAGGTGTTCGAGGGCGGAACAAGATTCACGCATTGCGGGCAACCCTGACCTGGGCCCCTGTCATGGCAAATAACTGGGCCTCATCCGCTCTCTCGCCGACTTCTCGCCTTCTGGCGCGCGCGCGCGCTCCGACAAAATCTGAGGCCGAGAGGGTGGAGGGCCCAGCGAACGGTGCGCGCGCGCGCGCCGACGCGCACACGTGTTCGCGCGGGCGAACAACCGTAAACAAGGAATCGTATACAAAGGCACACGGAGATGCGCATCCGCTGCCGGGGAACAATGTGAGTTCGACTTCCGGTCAAACGTCGGCACGTGCACGCACTGGACTGACTCGATCCGATGTCGCAACGGCCTCCTTTCCTCTCTTCTCCCTCCACCCCCCCCCCCCTCCTCCTGGCATCTTGCCATCGTCAGCTACCTCCCTCGCTCCTTGTTAATTATATCTCCTTATCCATTTTCTTCTCGCCGAGCGTCGAAGAAAAATAGATAAGGCCGAAGACGCGAGGCGTCCTGTTTCGGTGTGTAGGCTCGACTGTGTGCGTATCTGCCACCGTACAGGATCCTAAGTCACTGTACTCCGAGATTGCTTAGAAGTGTGGGGCTCATTATGCCGCGCGTTTTTATCTACCTCGTGGTCTTTCTCCGGTCTTACCTACTGAAGTTCGTTAGCTTCTTCCGGTCTTCGGTCGATTTCTGCTTGTCCTCGACGCTCCTCTGCCCGGTCTTTGCCCATTTCCGGCGGCGGGAAGGTTGTGGGTCGAATTTTTCTTTCGGCCGCTCGCGGTTACTTACCGCTTCAACCTTCGTCTTTGATCTAAATTAACAGTTAGACGTTCTAATTAAAAATTTGCAGAGTGCCCATAAGTGCACGCTCGGAAGAAGTATGAACTTTCCTAGCCACCTTTACCTCAGCTTTTCAGCTAATTGCTCAGCTTCTGTTCCACGCTTCTCACTCGGTCCTTGTTCGCATCTTCATCTTCATCTTGTTCGCTCCTCTCCTACCACCCTCCGTTCCCCTCCATAGCCACTCATTGTTCCCTCTCCCATCGTTGCCAGCGACGGCTGCCGTTGCGAAAAGTGTGAGAGTTAATTGTCCGCGAAGAGGCTCGCTCATTTTGACGGACACCCGGTGTGCACCGAAGGGCGGCGGCGCTAACCGTGCTAATGCCGGCAGGAAGTGCGACTTACGGTGCGCATCGACATTCCTCGCTAAACGCAAGAACGTGCGACCGCTTCTTGATGGCGGCGGGAGGGCCAAAATTGCGCACGTTATTCGAATAGTTTAGCCATAGCGAACCGCGGCGTAGAGTTCAGCGGACCACAATCGCACACGCGCATTCTTCTGTCTTTCGTGTGAAGCGATATACGTTTCTGGGTGCAGACTCTTCTGGGCGGCTAGGTATGGGAGAGTTAGATCAGGGTTTGCGGAAAAAGTTCTAGGTCGTTACGGTGAATGAACATGTGTAAGCGCAATGTGACGAAGATTGTTCTGTATCTCTACATTTAAATTAGGATAGAATTGAGTCTTGTCGTGAAGGTTAGGCACATTGTTACATTATATATACTGTGTACGATGCATATTCGGTACATGGTTACACTTTGAGTACCGTGAGAGGTGGACTTTGCAAAATGTTATAGTTGTAGTAAACCTGTAGATTAGGATAGTGGCCTTGTTATTTTATGAAGCTGAATCGTAAAAATTTAACAATGGCATATCTCTATCTTGGGTGTGGATGTATTTTGGTGGGCTTAGTCGAAGCCTTTGTTACGAAATAAATTCGCGAACGTTTCGCAAGCAATTCAAACGGTCAGGGTCTGTCGAGCGGGCTAATATCGAATGCGAACGTGTCTTTAGAACTATATTCTATGCGCTCATGCGCACTTTCGCGTTAAGTGAATGAACCTCGTACGGCCTAAACGATTGTGTTATACGATGTGTGGAAAACTAATGAGATTATCCAATGGGATCGGTAATTGCGGCAACAATGGACGTAACAGCATGAATACTGTATCTGTTTCCTAGGCGTTTTGCATTCAATGAACGATTATGCCTAAGGAACGTATGGGTTTGAACACACTGGTGTCGATGTTTGACAGGTAGATAATTTGCATGACAGGTCATCGTGGTATAGCACACTTCGATTCTTTATTCTAATAAGTTACATAAGCCTGAGCAACTGACCTAATCTACAGTTAAGAAAGTGTAATTGGAAGAGACTAGCGTAGAATTAATTTCGATCGAGAAAAAGTGTAATGTCGTACTAGTTATCAGTCCTGAGGCCGAAACATTAGAAAGTATCACAAACATAGTGGGATGTTTTTTCCATGCAGCAACCTTGCAGTGGCGTCTGCAATTCTAGATAATTACTTGCAATGTGCTAAGACCACAGACATTCAATTGGCTTTGCACGGATGTCTCATAACATAAATTTACGACGTGCTGTTTAATGGAGTGTAACAATTACCTACCGGTGATATGTAACAACGTATACGAACCATCATTTGCATCAGTAAACTATAAATTAATAGTGTCATTCATGACCATTTTTCTAATTTCTAATTGTGTATAATTTACCATAATTGATCGTAACTCTACGCAAAGTGAGTATTGACCTTAATCCTGTCATCTTCAATGATTACAATGTTATTGTATTACAAATGTTAATAACAGCTGTATAAGTAAACACTAGTTTTTGAGTTGACTTTGATTTGAGATAAAATTGAATCTTATTTTCATTAGTTGAACTGAATTTATTCTGAAATTTCAGCAAGTAGATGGCTACACACCTGGAGTAGATTACCCGATCTACAATTCGGTACCGTTTGGCCTGACGTTTACCTGCGGAGGAAAGTTACCTGGTTACTATGCCGATCCTGAGGCTAGATGTCAGGTGAGTACACGCGATACCGCCTTCCCACTCGTTGAACTCTCCACTATTTCCCCGAAACACTATTACTCTACGAACGCGACCAAATATTACAAATATAACAATTGTAACAACGCCTACATTAACTACGCTATCATTTCCATCGTTAATCGTACAGCAATTTTTCCACAACCTCAAAAAAAGATAACAGAATCAATTGGGTTAAATAACAAATTTTATAGTAACAACTACTTTGAAATTAACGAATAGTTAAATCGATATTAAATGCGACCCAACACTGAATTTGCAAAATCTTAATAAAAATTATATTCTGTTACAAGGTATGGCATTGGTGTTTACCGAACGGTCGACAGTACAGTTTCCTCTGTCCAAACGGAACCGTATTTAGTCAAGCAACTCGCGTCTGTGATTGGTGGTTCAAGGTACGTATCGAGCCACCCACACCCTCGCTCACCCCCGAATATCTCAACGTCATATATTTTCTGTTTCCAGGTGGATTGCAACGACTCGCCGCGACTCTACGGCATCAACGACGACCTCTACAGAGACGTGAACGGCAACAGAATCTAGAGACGGTCCAGCCACCCTGACGTTACCTGTACATTGAATAAAACCGACTACTCCCCACGAATATTCCACCCGCGCAGCATCGAGCGACTCGAGTCGAAAATCGGTCGCGCGATAAAAGCGATTCCTAACTTGCCGACGAGCGAGGATCGTCCTCGTCGGCGCCTGCCTTACTGTCAGAAAATAAAAAGGCGCCGTTGGCGAATGTAAAGAGGGTCCAAAATGCAGAGAAAAAGTTCAATAAAAAAGTGAAGAAAACCATACATCGAGAGAACTTGAGTGACGATCGATAATGACGTAGGCGCGCATGATTTTTACCCACTTTGTCTGAAAATCGGAACGCCACGCTCATATGCCTCCAAGGCCTCCAGCCTCTCCTTTCTATTAGACAGTCGCCGAAGTTCTCCGTGAGATATGGACACTGTATATAGCAATATGGCGCACTGGGTCACGGTTTCGGCCGAGAGAAAAATTTCGTGCCACGAAATTCTCCGTACGAGCTCGCGCTCGCTCGCGGACAGTCGTGGTTCTCTGTTTGCGAACTCGAGGGCGAATGTTTTTTGCAAAATTGTTTTCGTGCGCGATGCACGATTTTGAACACTTGCTTTCTTGGCACGGACAATAGAAAGTGAGCGGTCGCGACCGATTGGCCAGCGGCTCCTGCTTCTCTCGTGTCTTCGTCGGCTTCAACTTCCACGATTGCTACACTTCTCCTTCGCCGGTTTTGCATGCGTCCCTTGTTACGTGAACGACGTTCTTTCCCGTCCATGACAATGCAGCCAGTTTCCTGGCACGAAATCGTCCGGCCGCGGCGTGGAACGAGATTCGAACGTTCAGACTTTCGTACGGTTCGGTTAGGATGTATACGGTGACGTTTAAGTCGATGGTCAAGCGTTGGAATCGCATTATGTTCTGGCTTCTGACAAGAATTGTCCTGCAGACATCAATCCAAAAATAGTTTTTACGAACTACAAGCTTACTTAATTTTAGAACTAAATGTGACAGAAAACGTTTAACAGTTACTCCTGTAAAATTATGAAGTCGCTTTGTGAAATTTGAGGTTTCGGAGATGTACGAATTTCTAGGAAATTCAGTTCATTCAAAATTCTACTATATATGGCAGTAATTAAAACGGAGAGGTCTGGTCAGGGGCACTGCCGGCATATAAATACCTACTTCAAGGTTACCCTGTATAAGAACTTATAAATGGGTATCATCTCATATAAATGTTTGAACACTTAGAAAATCCATGTAAAAAATTATTTGATTCTACTACATCTGACATATAACGTCCCACGCATCACACCTCTCGCCGACAACACAGTTCTATCGTTCGAAGGCCTTAATTGAAGTAAGCGGGGTGCAGCAAAGAACAGGATACACCCCCTCGAATACATTCACTTCTCGATCGAACGAAAGCGATGGATCTCACTTTCCCCTTTATCCCGTACTTTTATTTCTCCCGTCGTGGAAAGACGAACGTTCCTTCGTAGAGAGTCGAAAGTCCGCTGAAAGATCCTACTTTTTAGCAAACTTCCAGGTCCTTGACGGAGTGTTAATCTAACCTAACCGCACGTCTTGTCCAGCGCCGAGCCACTCTCGTGTAGGCTCATCGGCGATAAAAAAAAAAGTTACATCTTCCGAGAAGATGTATTTTTAGGATTCAAGGGCGAGATTTCCGAGGAGAGGATATGATAAACAGATGTTGTTTCATCAGCGATGAACGATGAGAGGAGTGCGGGGAATCGAACGTTATGCGATCGATCGACGAGGAGTTTGCAAAGTACTCGTGATTACGGATGTTGGACACTTATGTTAAAAACAACCCTCTTCCTCGGCAAGGCACGTCGAAAGGCGTGTTCGTTGCACAACGAAACCGGATTACGTTCCTTCCGTCGCGACTTCTAATTGTTTACGAGACGGAACACGCGCTTAGGTAAGGTAACGTAATCAATTTAACCGGTACTCGAGGCTGACGGTGATAAATCGAGACAAACGACTCTCGATTACACCGGCATGAATCTATTTCTGTGGATTTTCCGCGCGAACGATGTGAAGCGAATCAAAAGTATCGATTCGTCTAGTCTGCAAGTTAGTGATTTTGGCGGACATTTTCGAAAAAAAGATTTTGGCGAAAGTGAGGTTGACAGTGGCGATTTCTTTTGACAACGTAATGTGAAGGACTTCTTCATGATCTTGTACCGAGAATTACAGTGTTTGACAAACTACATTCGACCATAGACGGCACCGGTGAAAGAATTTTGCTCAATATGGAAGCCTGCATTTGTTTGTGTCTATTCTCTAGACAAATTCGAGGAAGCAAATAGGACGTACACTAGTAACTCATGAATATTTTTAGACAATTTTGACACTACCACTTTCTTTTGTCCCTAACACTAAAAGCATTCCGTCCCCCAAGTTTACATCACCAGTGACAAAGAGCCCTATAAGCCGCACACGATCATGCACTCAACACGTCATCGACCAAACGATACTACCGATTACGGCAACCTGCATCTATTTCCGTCGATTCCCAAGACAAACTCTAAGAGACAAACATAACGTCCAACTTTATCTTAAAAAATTCCTAAATTATTGCCTACGTCCAACATTCGATACACATCCGACGATAACATTGACAGTGCCAATTTCCTTTGTCCCTGTCAAGCATCCCTCCGACCGCGAATTACAAAGTACAAATCTTACGCGACCGTGCACTTATCGTCGAAGAAAGGGTGTTGCCGCCATTCCGCTCCGAACAGACGAAAGGTTACAAAAAGAAGTCGAGCTCGGCGAGGACAGGGCGAGGAGCGCAACCGTCGCGCCGTTTAACCTGTAATTTGAAGGTATCAGAAGGCGTGAAGTTCTCGGTAAATAATCTCGCGACGCGGCATAATGGCAACAATGAGCCTGAATACGAACGAACGCGACGCACCCCATTTCAAGCCCCGTTCGCGTCTGCAAATATCACGGGCGTACTCGACGCCCCTGCGATCGGAATTCTCGGCGATCCGGCATTAAAGATCACGCGGGCGTGATCTCGGGGGCAGTAGAGGGAGAGATGAGTGGATGGGGTGCGGGCATTTGTCCTGGCATTAAGATTGCGATTTTCAATAGATAAAACTTAAAGATTCTTGAAGAAAATAGGTTTGGAAGGAGTCTAACGCACGATTAGTTTACATGCTGAAACATAATCCCTCTAAATAATTTGGCAATTATATCCATCAATATCATGCTATCTATTATGTAAAATTGCCAGAAGTTGTACATATAAAATACATGTTATACAAACAGAATTGTTTATTAACGCTAATTCTTATAATGCATAGCACATTAAGTATGCAAACCGTTAGACTGCTGAATAGAAAGCGTATGATATGGCAAAAATGTATATCTAAGCTTACAGATTTTTTAATCGTCCAAATTTAAGAGCGGAAGTTTGACTGGCGATTCAAATTCTGCGAGTCCATAAAAGTGGGAAAAGCCTGGATTCAGGATGCAGAACCGGCGTCGACGATGGTCTCGACCGTTTTACTCTCAGCTACGGACTCGTTCGCTGTCCGGGTCCAGTTTCATAAATCACTCGCGCCTTCTGCGCGTGCGACCTTCATTCGCGCTCGCCGAGGATTCTGCGACCTCGATTGACGAAAGTTGGAAACGCGAGAGGCTGATGAGGGATTTTCTATCAGCGCTAATTGTCCGGCTGAAAAATGATGCCGGGAGATCAGTCGTCTGTGGCGGATTGTGACGCGAGTAAGAACGATCGAGAGCTGATGTTGGATGTAAACGGTGGAGTTTACTAGTTACGACGGGGGATGGGATTGGCTGCGTATTAGTTAAAGTTGTATGTCAATAATTGGAGGCTGCGGAGAGTTGATATTTCGTAATTGAACTTGAAGCGGCTTCTTGATTGGATTGCGGAGATGAAATAAAGCGAAGCTCTAAGAATTTTTGCAAAAATCATGAAATTATGAGAAATGAGGCATTTATTGGAATTGTAAGGTCTTTGTAGCGAGATGAGCATGGGGTGTTGCAATATGTCGAGAAACGTGACGAGATTCATGTGTTCCACTGATAATTTAATCGTACGTCTACGGTGTCCGTGTAGGTCGTAGAAACGCCTGCTAGCGTACATTCACTGCGTCGTCGTGAAAAAGAATAAAACAAATAAGGTATCCTGCAACAAAGATTGTAATAAACCGACTACGCATCCTCTCGTCTGACTCGACATTTAACCGACTGCATTGTCACGCACCCAAGCAGAAGTCTGCAACCACAAAACATTCTACAGTTGAAACGAACCATAACTTTTTGCTCGCAACAATTGTCAAAATAGTAATCCTGATCTGATTTCTATGATCGAATTTAGGATACCTGGGAAGAATCTACCTCTTTGTTAGATCCTAAAATAAGTTACTTAGTCAGCTTTATAGATTACATGCTGACTCACACTTATTTCTATCATGTTTTACCATTTCAGTACCATAGTACCGTACCAATGCCAATGTACTTGTATTTGTTGTCACAGGCGGTTGTGCCGTTAATAAATTACCGTTAATAAAATGCCGAAGGATTGAATTAAAAGCAAGAATTTGACGGGTCGATAAAGTGGATACAGACATTAAGATCTGTTCCAAGACCTGAACTCGAACGAGAAGGATCAGGAATGTCATCCGGATAAAAGTAATGGTTACCTCGAATCTTGATATTGTACGATCACGGAATGTCTTTCAAGCTGAAAAAATGGACAACTCGTTCCATGTTCCACCATGCGACGCATGCAAAAGTAACCAAAAAATCGCTATACATCCTCAAGCAACGTACCACGGAGTATAAGAGGACCTATACGACCTCATGCCTGTGACGCACGAAAGTACAATTTCACTGAATCGCGGACTTCCCCACGGCCGATTCCACCAAACGAGTCTCGACTTTAATCGAGGTGAAGGAACGCTTCGCGTCCCACCCGATAAAGGAAAACGACTCGATACTCCGATGCACGAAACTTTTTGGCCTCCACGGCAGGAAGAAAGGTTTCGACATTCTCTGCGTGGAAACGTCTAACTGATCGAACCCGTAAAGCCACCGAGACACCTTCTTCCCACCTGGCAAAGGGAATTACATCGTTTGTAATATGACGGAAACTTCTGCCGCGGATCCGCTTACGGCGTTACGTCACACGGCAAAAGCAGGCAATTATTCTCCGCCGTTCGTAGCCTTCTCTGCCCACGGGCGACCCGATCAGCCGAAGATATCCTCTCTAACGGTACAGACGCATTGCGCATAATGGCGTGAACTTTTTGCCGAGCTTCGCTCTGGCAAAACTTTAGCCAAGAATGCCGCGCTTCTGGTTTCTCGCCGTTCGCTCTATCTGCAAGAAGGGACACGCGGCAATTTTCTCGAAATGCCACCGGACGCTAGTCAAGCTGCCCACAGCTGCACACTCATATATAGATTCGCGGCCTGTTAAGGTCCCGCTCATTAACCAGCGTCATTTCTCGCGAACAACGGAGAAGTTCGCTTTTCCGTCGAGCGTGAGTCTGATCTACTGGCGGCCGATAATTTATAGAAAACGCCGTCGCCGCCTTCGGCCGATTCGGTCGATCGCTCTTCTCGACTTTTCTCTCCTTCTCGCTTGCCGGGCAGTTACGAAATCGTCCTCGAGTCATAAGCGGAGATGAAACGCGAGAGCTTCCTACCGATTGTTCAGCCTCGGCTGGCGGCCTGCAGCCCATTCCGCGCTGATGATCGAGCGGATGATCTGGCGGATGATCTAGCGGACGATCTAGCGGATGATCTGGCGGATAGCTCGCCGATCCTTATCCGCTGCAGCCGATCCTCGTGCCATCGATCAGCCGATGCTTGCGCGAGAAGATGTCACCGGCGACTCGCGTCTCAGGCGTCCTTTGTCAGAAGACGAGTCTGTCGGCCGTTCCACTTTCACTTTATCTAGCCGATAGGATGAGACGTAGGATGAGGCACGCGTTCGCTCGTCTCGAGGTGTCAAGTGACGGCCTCGTCGACGTGAGCGTCGACGAGCAGGAAGGCAAGAAATCACCTGAAGGCGGTGGGGACCTTTGAACGCTGTCGCGATCCCGATCGAAACAATGGATGAGTCACGGGACGGTCGGAAAAATTTGGCCGTTAACCCTTCACCCAAGACTGCGGTAACTGGGATGCGATGGAAAATCGGTTCTCGAGATAACTAATTGGTCGGCGATCGGTATCAATCTAATGAGATCTGCTGAAAGAATGGATGCGCGGTGTAATGCTTTGAGGCGTTTGCCGGTCGATCATTACGGCAGCTGTGGTAATAGCGATGTGCATGCAATCGGTATTTATTGGGTAGAGCGATTAAATATCGCATAGGTTGAAAATGAAAATCTGATGTATGTAACAACGTGTAATGATAGTATAACTCAGCGCCTGCGCTTAGGTTGGGATGAACCACGCAGTACGCAAGTACAGTGGGTTACGTATGTAAGGATCTGTACGTGTAGTGGTTTCTTTGAAATATTTACGATGATTAATGAAGTTAAATTCTCCTAACTCTTATGCAGATGACATGAGGCAACACGGGTTTAAGAACGGATAAGATACTGATTCTTGTTATTCACATGCGTTTAAACGGACATCTGGTTTCGTCACAGACACCATTGTTAAAGAACACTGCATTTATCTATTGTGCAAAAAAGCGCAAATTTCGAAACAAAGGTCGCTGATCGAGAATAGCGATTGAGAACCTCTCCTAGGAGGGTCTATAATGATATCTGGACTGGCAGGTGACGACGTAGGTGTCGGGACGAAAGTGAATGTTGTACGGGCCGTACGTTCTATCAGTGACGTTATCATTGCTAATTCGATTTCTCTTCGCAACGAACGGTGTAACGACACTGCTGCATGTTATGAGATCAGCGGAATACACTTTTGACTACTCAAATGTTCGAACTATTGCACAACCGCGCACGTTCGCCAATACCGTTATTCGTCGCATAGTCATCTATCAGAGTAACGGAACGGGCGGCATAAATGCAAATGTGCTCATTACACGTCCGACGACTTTGCTTTCAGCCAATCTGAGCAGGAAGTTATCGCCCAGAAACATAAGAAGCTCCTTCTGACTCTAAAATACTGAAAAGCAACGACATAACGAGGAACAAAATACGAACCTCTTCCTCCACCACCCGTATCAAAATACACGTTACCACACTTAACAGCTCCCATCAAGATTTAAAAACACCCTATCTTTACAACTACCTCCCACCTCGCCACCAGCTTCTTACCGAAAATCTCACCAACCCCAATCAACCGAGCCATCCCCTCCTTAAGTTCTCCACCCCTGTCAATCCCCACTCGCCGTCGGCGAGCGACATTCTCGGGCACACATTACCGATCTTAAGGTCGGCAATCGAGAGTCAAGATTGAGAGCCCCTCCCCTAGGAGAATCCGCGAGCGATACTCTGTCAGGTGGCTCCGCAGGTGCTGCGACGGAGGCCTCCTTCTGGTACCTTTCCCCTTTGCTCGGAGTATAGAGACGCGTACGAAGGCGCGTGCACGCTAATGTACAGTCCGAGACACGAGCGGCGTACGCCACTGCGTTGGCCATCGAAAATGGGCCCTCGTGCAGCGCCGGTGCGCGCGCAGCCTCCCCTCTCCCGCCCCTCTCGCGCTGCCGCTCTAGCTGCCCCTCTCGCTGCTCGGCCGGTCCACCCCCTCCCCTACCCTCCCCGCCCCGCCCCGCCAACGACCCTATCTTCGCCCGTAGAAAGCTCGAGCAGACACGACGGTGGCTGTCCGACGAGCCGAACGCTCCTGCCGTCTCGCTTGCCTTTTCCACTTCCATCGCGCAGTCTTCTGGCCGGACCGGACGCGTGGTCTTGTCCACCTTCGAAAAACGCGATTCGCTCCTCACCGCGTCGAGCAGTACTCACCGACCGTGCGAGCACTCAGCTGAACGATCCCCGGCTAACAAATCGACTGTGCGCGAAGTCCTGACCGGTTGTCGGGCTTTCGGACGAAACGAAGTCGAAGCTTCGCGAGTCGAGTCACTTTTCTGTTTTTCACACGACCCGGTCGCGTTCCGCACATCTCGTCGGTCGAGCACCATAGTTGATCGCCCTTCAATTTTGACATCGGCCCCGAGAGCGGGAGACAGGTTTTATTGTGAGCCTTCATGTGAGGCTGGCGCTTTTTCATGAGGGATTAAACGAAGACCGAGGAGCCGAGTGACAGGTCGGTGAAAATTATTCGTATTTGTTATTGGCTGACGTTAGATCTGTTAAGGCTGTATAACTGTTCAGTGTCGCTCTACGCGATACCGTTCGCTAACAGCTTTGCCTAGCCTGCTTACCTGGCTGACTCCTTGTCTGCCTGCTTGCCTGTTTGCCTGCCTGCCTTGCTTGCCTGGCCAGCCGATACGCACGCGTTATTTCTCCTCGCGCTTTTACCCGACGACTTTCGAGGGACGTTGAAAAATCAAGTGCAACGGCACGCACGCTCGCCACCGAGTGTGCAGCGACGGACAGATTGAGCTCGCTTTTCCCCTGATTTTCGGCCGCTTCCGCGAACGGCGCTCTCCATTTCGCGGCGGGCACGTTCGACAGGAACGAATTCGTCTGGCTAATTGCGACCAAACTCGGCGCCCGCCGACTTGCTTCGCAGAGCGCGCGGCATTATGTGTCGAAATTTCGCCGTTTGTGAAATATCGCCGGTTTCTAATTATCCCCTTTAAGATAGAGACCGCTGTGGTTACATTGTGGCTTTCGTTATTGGTCCACCTCCCTCGCTCGCGCAGGTGGTGCATCATCCGCCGTCCCGGGTACCAATCGTAAAACCGAACGGCGAACGTTATTTACGATAGGACGTAACTGCTCTCCGGCTGGCATTCGGCCCGTCATAGTGGGTCACTCTCTTGTTCCGACGATTTACCTCGATCGGCGGAGCGCGAGTTTCCTCCTCGTCGACCGAAACTCCGAAAGGCCAGAGTTTGATTCATCGTGCGTTTATATCACCGCGCCGGCCGAGCTACGTACGTTCGACTGGTTCGTTTACGTAAAGCGCATTTTTCTAGTGGGCCGACTCCGAGTGTTCACGGTATCAGCTTCATAACGCTCGCGTTCCTAGCCGCGCGTAACGGCCGCGGACGCCATTCGGGCCGGACAATGTACAGCCGTCGGCATAACGAAATTTGGATTACCTCAGCCCCGGTCGGCGTGGGCGCAATATAATGACAGTGTTTACCAGCCCGGCAGTGTCGGCTGGTCCAATCGTCTGCATCAGCCGCGACGCGAAAAAGCGACAGACGTCAGGCGTTTTCTTGCGCCAGGCAGTCCACGTGAGCGGATCCCGTCCCGGTGAAATTTTCACCTGGGTCCGCACCGTCGAACGGATAACGCTATCCTCCGACATTATAAATGCGAGTCCTTTCTCCTGCTCGGTGCCGAGACAGGGCGTCCAGGCGGCTGACATCATCGATCTCGCCTCGTTCGATTCATCGGATCTCGCTTTCGTGGCTCCCCAGGGGAAAGCATCGTTCATCCAACCTCGGCAAAAGGCGCCTCGCGATCTTCGAATCGGAAACGAAAACGAACTCGACCGGCCGATTCGCGGAATCGCTCTCGATTTCGATCGACGCCGGTGACACTTTCTCACCGACCAGGACTTGGCTCCGGCGATCTTGAAAGCGGATTTCGGAAATGGTCGTCGAAAGCGAAGTAGAGAGCGAGAGCGAGACAGAGAGAGAGAGAGAGAGAGAGAGATGATATTGCGGTAGGACTTTCGCTATTATCGCGTCCTTGCCGCCGTTCTCGGCCGCGCTGCCCTTCGATTCGAGCGGAAAGCAGGGACAGGCGCGTCGGTCCCACTACGATCGCGCATCCGTCCGGGACATCCGAACTTTCCAGTCATCCGCGGCTTATGTCTGAAAAGTCGAACTCTCCGATCGATCGAGGCGGCGCGCGCCTTTCTCGAAAGAATGATCGGTTTCTCTTTTTTAACGCGCTCGCTCGTGACGAAATCCAGGACGAAGTCGAGCGCTGGCGGACGATAGCCAGGCCAATCTGGTCGGTCTTTTCGACGATCCTTTCGGTGCGTCCTTCGACGGCTGAACGCTCGAGAGCGAGATGCCGAAGCGAGCGTATTCAGCGAAGTCACGAATTTCTATTCCACCGGCCGGGAATCGCGACTAACGAGAAGAGAGTTTCGTTTAGGAAATCTACGGCGCGGCCGATCGGCGCGCACGTGTTGGGACTCGCACACACGGAGGCGCATGCGCGCCTGGCTAGCGACAGGTGTGCAAGTAGGCGCACGCATCGGATACGCGGTACGCGCGCGGAATGAATTTTTGCGCCGCATCTGTAATGATCGGAAACTTTCGTAAGGGCATCTCGCTGTCGCTATGCGGGTGGGAAGCGTGCGACTCTCGAAGCCGTAACTGCTCGCGATTACGGCTAATTACGGTCGGTGGGGCAGGATGTTCGAAAAACGAGGCTTAGCATCCTCGCGCACTGCCGGGATCTGGGTCAGATTTTTAACGTCACGCCGTCGAGCCTCTTTCCAGCGCGATCCACGGTAATTGCCGATAAATAATACCTTTCGTCATAAGCGGCGATTACGTAACCGTAAAGAACTACACGCCTGAAATTTAGTTCAGGGCACGGAGTGCACCGGCCGCGGCGTTAATCGATCAATATTTCGCTCATCTAATTACCAACGTTTCCCAACGTTCGCAATCCACGATAGGCGCATAGTCCGTGGGATGCTCCGCAGGAAACGCACAGCAGGATCGATAGCGATCGCCAAAGGATAATTGACCAATTACCACGTACCATCCGACTTTTCGCGCCGGTCGGGCCGCGATAAAGGCGCAATCCAATTACGTATGCCGCGGTCAATTAACCTATTCGATTAACTCCCGCCGAACCTATCGGCCGACGGCGAGAAGACAAAAAGCTTCTTTTCGCTCGCGTCATCGTCCTCGCTCGCTATTAACCGACACCTTCCACGCCTCCCATCGTGGAACGTTCACACGATTACGCTGAATCCTGAGCTGGATCGCGGATTTCGTTCGCCATAAGGTGGAGCAAATTTTCCGTAACCTCGAGATGGAGAGTGTCTCGATCGACGCTCTCCTTTCCTGCCGACTTCCACGAGACCGTCTATCCTGCTCCACCTTCCTCTCCTTTCCCCCACCACCCCCTCCCCTCTGTCTCTCTCTCTCTCTCTCTCTATCTTTCTCTGCGTCCCGTTCGCTCTAATGCATTCTAACGCGTCCGCCACGTTCACTTTCAATCGGCGGATTCCGTCGGGGCGTTGCTGCGCGCGCTCGCTCGAAAGTGAATTTAATTCGCCAGGAACCCCGTTAGACGCTCCAATTCGTGTACGAGTCGAGGCAGACCCGAGATGCCGTGAGAAAGATCGGCTTCGATCGGTCGGGATCGACGGCCAGCGGCTAGAACCGATGATACGTACAGTAATGTGTCCAGCTGGGACCGAAGAATAGCCGGCCGTGTCCGATCGGAGAAAACGTCATGGACTTGGCATTGGATTTCGACACGGTGGTCAGGGAAGAAGGTGGAAAATTGCAAAACCTCCGAACGAAACGAGCTGTTATTAGCGCGTCGTTACGAGTCGATTATTTCGTTTTAATGATTCCTGCCGTTTTTTCTTCCCCCTCGACAGCCGGCTCGAATCTGAGATCGGTGGAGAGTTATCGGTGATGTTGACGGTCGCGGCATAGTTCTCATTGTAGACGAACGGGAAGGGTCGGTAAGTGGATGGAACGTGCGACGTGTGACCTTCCGTGGAAAATAAATGATCGCGGATCAGTTCTGCGGACTCGCAGACGTCCAGAGTTGAGAAACAAAGAACGTTAAATGTGGGTGTTGTTGGTTGCCTATCGACTGGAATGATCTCGCCAACAATGGGAATAACCTTTATTATCGAGATTGCGCGCAACATTCTCGTGATGACTGAATTTAAGAGCGGACTGCCTATACACGCCCTTTGTTAGCATTTGCTTTTTATGTCGGGACTCGTTTGCTCGAAGAGTAGCCGTGAAAGATATGCGCAATTTAATTTAATTTAATTTATTAATTTGACGGGCGAATGCCCATTATTACAAAAGTGTATCATAAACGAATACAATTGCAATATTACATTATGCAGAAAGAAAAAGAAAGAAAAAAGAAAAAACAAAAATAAATAAACAAACAGAAAGAAGAAAAAGATGAAGAAACAAAAAGAGAATAAAAGAGAAGGAAAAGAGAAAAGAGGAGAGAGAAAAGAAAGGGGGAAAAAAAAAAAAAAAAAAAAAAGAGAGAGAGAGAAAGAAAGAAAAAAGAAAAAATAAATCTAATCCATAAGCTAATTAGTCAGAGAACGGTCACTAACACTATTTGTAAAACTTAATGCTACAGTATGAAATGAGATTTGTGCGCAAATATTCATGACAAAAATAAACAATGTATAGAAGTAAATGAGAATAACTAATGAAGAACAAGCAATGAAAATAGTGATAATATTAAGGTCATAGATGATGTACAATGGCGTTCCTTATGTGAGCTCGGCTGCTGTTGAAAAAATTAACTGATAATGCAATGGTGTTCGCTTGAATTGATGCCCTGGTAATAGGATTGGCTAAGTGCAAGTTCGTTCTAAAGTGGTCTATATGAAAAGTTTGGGTGTTGCGCAATGAAATATGTCTAAAATTTAATCCCACCCTTTGCAATAATTGAGGACAATCAATATTGTTGTTTAAAATTGAATGAAGGAATAGGCAGTCATTGATTGTCCTTCTATCCTGCAAAGAAATAATGTTTAGCTTTGCCATAATAATGGTGTAGTTATGCTCATCAAAACGCATGGGCGGTCCAAGCGAGTGAAATTTGGACATAAAACGCAAGAATCTATGCTGGATTCGTTCCAATATGTTTACAAGACCATGACTAGCTGGAGACCAAACAACACTAGCATACTCAAGATGGGGAAGAACCATGGTAAAGTAAAGAGTTCTGAGAGTATTTGGATTAGTAAAATGTTTGCCGTGTCTCAAAATAAATCCAAGTGATTTGCTAGCGTTACCAGCAATGCGGGAAATATGAGGGGAAAAATTGAGGTTTGGAGTAAATATAACACCAAGGTCAGATATCTGCTGAACCAATGACAATGGGGCGTTATTGAGAGTATAAGTAGCAGTAATGATATTTTTATTTCTAGTGAATTGCATCACCTGGCACTTATTATGATTTAGTGTGAGTCCATTAGACTCGCACCATTGAGACACATTGTAGATGTCTTGTTGCAGTAAATATGTATCCGAAACAATATCAATTATTCTATAGATTTTTAAGTCGTCAGCAAAAAGAAGAGGAGAGGAATGGGACAGGATATCAGGGAGGTCGTTAATGAAAATATTAAACAATAAGGGACCAAGATGTGAACCCTGAGGGACACCTGATGGGGTTGGGAAAGGGGAAGATGAGGATCCTCTAATCAAAACTCTCTGATATCTGTCAGATAGGTAGTCGATAAAAAAATTAAGCAAGCTACCATGAAAGCCGAATTGAACAAGTTTACGAATGAGAATACAGTGATTAACAGTATCAAACGCTTTGGTGAAATCAGTATAAATCACATCAACCTGCTTGCCGTTGTCAAGAGCTCTAGTGATAAAATCAGTAAAGACAGCAAGGTTGGATGTTGTGGAACGGTTGTGTATAAAGCCATGTTGATAAATGGAAAGGTGAGGTGAGATGATAGGGGCTAGCTGTTTAAATATTAATTTTTCAAAAATTTTCGCAAAAATGTTCATTTTAGTTATGGGTCTGTAGTTACAAATAGAAGACTTATCGCCCTTTTTAAAAATGGGTGTGACTGTCGTCGTTTTCCAACAAGACGGGAAAACGCCAGATTTTAAAGATTTGTTAAAAATGAGCCACAATATCCGAGATAAAATGTATATATTATTTTTGATGAAAATTGGGGGAATCCCATCCTCGCCAGGGCTGAAATGTGCTGGTAATTGCTCGATTTCATTAAAGACATCGCTGATCGATATATTAAGGAGAGAAAGGTTGGTGATGTCTATGGTAACCGGATCGATGGGTTGTGATGTTGGGATAGAATAGGAGTCATAAGAGGATGAAAAGTAAGAGGAGAAAGATTGAGCTATTGCTTCGTCGTCGGTTAGGATATTGTCACCAACCAGGAAGGATGTTGGTAGAGCTGATTTAGGATTTAAGGATTTGATATATTTCCAGAAGGAGGAAGGATTACAGGAAATGTTCTGCTCTAGCTGTTTTAGGTGGTTGGAATGCAACGCTTTAGCCAAGTCTTTACATTCCGACCTTAACCTCGAGAAAGTGAGGTAATCTTCTAGTGTGGAAGATCTACGCCACAAGCAGTGAGCCCTTTTCTTTTTGATTATTAGGTCACGAAGGCTAGAAGAAAACCAAGGGGGGAAGTGTCTAGAAGCTTTAGATTGAGTTGGCACAAACAAAGAAATTATGCTATTTAAATTAGTATAAAGGAAAGATGTAGCTTCATTAGCAGTCATATCTTTGAGAGCAAAATCCCAATCAATTGCACTCAGGGAAGAGTTGATGAGGTCAAAGTTACCTCTATTAAAGTTTAAGTATAGTGATGGAGGAGACATAAGTTTGGGAGTGTGGTAAGATACAATGTCAAGGATGAGAGGGGGGTGATAAGGGTTTATGGGCAGTAAAGGATCTGAAGATTCACAGCAATGTATTGAGGAAATGTTAGTGAAAATTAGATCTAGGATGTTGCCATGATGATTAGGAATTGTGTTAACTTGACGAAGGCTAAGGTGGTTGAATGACTGGGAAAGGATTAGGGAGGAATGGGAAGTTGAACTGGTTGCGGAAGTTAAGTCAAGATTAAGTATGTCGGTATTGTCCGTGAACCACTTTACCTTCGGTAGGTTAAAGTCTCCAGCCAGAATAATCTCGCAATTCAGATATGATTGCGTTATAAATTCAAAACCGTTCACAAAGTCAGCATAGACTCCGCTAGGAGAGCCAGGGGGGAAATAAACTGCGCCTAAAATGTAATTTCTATTGTTAAGATGGAATGTTGTAAAAACATGTTCGATGTGTGAAATAGGTGAGTTAATACGTTTACTAGGAATATCGTTATTTATTGCGATTAACACTCCACCTCCTCTGGAACATGCGCTGGTTGAAGTTGAACGGTCACATCTGAAAATGCTGAAACCGTTGAGCGGCAGCTCGGAGGAGGGGATGTTTTCGCTCAGCCAGGTCTCCGTCAAAACAATAATATCCGTCTTATGATGCGAGAGGGCCAACGAATGTTTGAAATCAACGAACTTCGTTCGAAGCCCTCTCACATTCTGATAATACAAATTGTGAATCCTGTTTAGTTTTTTGTTGACGGAGAACGTTTTTTAACAATTTTGGGCACCCCATTGATGTGCCTTATTATTAATGTGGGATCTTGGAGTGCTGCTAATTCCGATCTGAGTTTGTTAAAATGCTGTTGTTGCCTTTTAGTCCTGTCCAAAGTAATATTAAAGGGGCCCTTCAAGTTCTTCTTCCAATGCTGCAATGTTTATATTAGAATCGCGAGGCGAGTGCATTTTAATCTACACTTACGTCCTACGTTTCGTTTCCTTGCAAAACTGCCTACTTCTCGTTTACGAACCGCGTAAGTGTAAATTTTGCAGAACGGCCGCGTCTAAGTAGCAATAAAATATAACGGTATATCGCGCAGGCTTCGGACCCGACAATGTTATATGTAACACCACGTTAAATTGCATTACGTTACATCATTACATCATAGCGCCGTATATCGTAACATAAGCAAAATACGCCTGAGGCTTTACCCGGAGCCAGATTTTTATTTCGACCGTAATTAATTGACAGGTGGATCCAATCCGTCGCCGGCGAATAGTTTTGGTCTCCCTTTTTTCATAAACAATATCGCACGCGGCGTTACAACACACGATGTTCGTCGATCGGGCGAAGTCTGCTTTCTCTCGGGCGACGAACGCCGACGGAAAAATAAACGAGCGACTTCGCCATAATCGAACGCCCGGATAGTTTTACGCTCGATCCTGTTACATTCGTAATGAAAGCCGCCGTTCCTGCGAGCCGACAAACGCGCGGAATAGGTCGGAAAATTTGCACGGTAGAAGGACACCGCCACAAATGATTGGCCTCACACTTTTTTGTCAACATGTTTCATTAACGAGACCGTTACCGAAACCGATTAAAGATCAATTACTATGTTCAGTACATCATACGCTTGCAGAGCAGACTCATTGAGATATAGAGCCTCTAAACGAGTGGAAGCTGTAAAATTGAACGTTGCGGCAGATTCCTTGGGACGGAGAAGGTTAGCACGAGTTTGAGTAGCGTTTGAATATCCGGCGAGAGAAATCGGGCACGGTCCGGCAGAAATTAAATGGCGGATAAAAAGTCACGAGTGTGGACACGGATATTAGGCCTGGCACGGATTAATCGCAATCGGCGGTCAATTTCGAGCTGAATTATTTGCCGAGCGTACTTACGGAGTCGAGGATTCATTTAGTGCATGTCGAGTATTCCGCGGGGCCGAAAAAAAGTTCGGCACGAACGCGGCGCATAATGGAAAGTCACGATAAATAGAATGTGAAGTGCCTGTAAGCGAACCATTTAGCGCGCCGGTACTATCTGTCATTCGTGTGCGTCGAGTATTTTGCTTTGCCAACTTACAAAGCGCCTCGCGTCGTTCGTGGCACAATCAAAAAGAAAGTGGGAGTCTAGAAAACGAAGCGCAGATCTAACAAAACATCCATACGAACCGCAGCGAGAACTGCGCCAAGACCACTGGGACACCCTGTACGTGGACCTGAAACATTGACTTTTAATATCTGCACTTTGCCAATTAACCCACAACTTATTTTCCATATTCCACCGTAATGACCTGTAATTCCTATTAATATACATCGCTGCGGGCAATTACGTGGAGAATCTCGCTAAATCTGATCGGAGTGAAACATCGCGGGGCAATTTGATTAAAATGAAGGAATATAACGGGTGAACGCAATCGGTGGCCGAAAAAATAAAACCAGTCTCTCTCTCTCTCGCACATCGCGAAACGAAGCTTTGACCGTCAGCCTGGCTCGATAGCTATGCATGCGCCGGCACTTTAGCGGATCAGGAGTTCACGGAGCTTTGCCTTCAGCATCTCGCCAGTAATTGAGAGACCTCGAGCACACTCTCCTCACGTTTTGCGGTCGACTCGAAACTTCGAACGGGAGGGTCGCCGAGAGAAAGAATGCGAACGCTTGCCGACGTCTCTTTCAAAAGAATCGCAGGATGTGCACTGAACCGTTACTAATTGTGTCCAACGCACAAACGAGAAGGGGAGGGAAGGAGAAGGGAGAGGCAGAGAAGTGAACGTACCATTGTCAGAGTCGAAAAAAATCGACGGCGACTCAAGCGTCAAGGGTCCTCGAACGTTCGATCCGAAACGTTCGACGCGCCGTAAACGATTTTTTCCCCGTCACGCGTCGGCCATCTTAATTAACGGCTTTTTCGCCGAAGACATAAAAGATTGGAATTGCTAATTGAGAATTCGCTTTCGTAAGAGAGCGTTACACGGCGACACGTACGTTGCACGCCCGATTATGTTTGTCCGGTTGCCGGACGCTTTCCATATGCCACGGGACGTTACCGAAAAGGAAATAAAGTATGGGATTGAAGCGGAATCGGCATCTCTCGCCGAGGTTCGCTTTCACGCTATTCCGATTTGCCCAAAGTAGCGGATCATCGATCAAAGCCGCGCACACAGACGCTCGTCCACCCGGTCGGCCCTGAATTCTAATTCGTGAACGCGGACGTTCGACCGGCCTGCCCAGCCGCAGGCCTTGAGTACACTTTCGTTCTGACGCTGATAATTATTTCACGCCCGTTCGCGGCGCAGGCGCGTTAGCATGCGGCGGAACAAGGAGAAATTCGATCGGACTTTGATTTTGAGAAATTTCGGCTCTAGGTGCGTCACAGGGAAGGGAGAGTAAGTGGACTAAGGATCTTGGGCAATGAAAAAGAAAGTGCGTAAAATCTTTGTACGAGATCCTTTCTTCTGCAAATTGTTAGACTGTGAACACTTTATCGGTTAGTTTTCATTATTCCTTGTACAAGATGCACGGAACCCTATACTTTCCTGCAATCAAAGCCATCGCGAGCTATACTGCAATACTATGTTTAGACATCTGTCAATTTGAAACGTGAACACAAATTGAGTTATACGGAGAGATGTTGCGTAGAAATAATATTGCGCTGTGTCATTCAGATTTTGCCATCTGGAAATGTATTGCGCAAAGGATGCTTGATTGATACATTTCCTCCACTTCTTGCGCCGCGATCAATTAACCGATTCCGAACTTTCCTGCGAGCAAAGCCGCAGCACGCGAAATCCACCGTCCGAGATTAAAAATTCAATTTTCTACCACGAATCGCTGCCGGCCAAAAGGCCAACTTTCAACGCTATCGCGGATCAAGTCACACTGAAAAATCACCGTTCGACTCCGAAAAACCGATTAACTCCAGCTGGGACCAGAGCGCAGTCTGCAGCCCGACGCAAAGCAAATCCGAGATCACAGACGCAGTTTACGTCCGGTAAGGAGGGAAAATATGTTATTAGCTCCATATCCTCGAGGCACTGTGATCGCAATGTGCACCGATGCATCGTTCGCGAGAGTCTGGCGTACGTGCCCGAGCCCGTCCGATCCGGACGAGAAAATCGACGGGCCTTTTCGCCGGGCGAAAATCGCCAGTTCGATCGCGAATCAAACGTGCCTGTCAAAAGTGTGTCAGGCCCCCCTGTCCCGCATCGACGGCGACGCGCGCGTCGGCGCCATTGCGTAATAAGCTGCTTTCGATGAATGCCTAGTCGATTTTGCAACGATAATCCAATGTGCATGCGCGATCACGGAAGCCTATCCGCGCCTTTTCGACCGTCGGCGTTCTTCTGCTCGAGCGGACAATCGCGGGAGTCGATCGGCTGTAAGCGCAAAACTTCGTTGCGCAACGAGTGTGGTCGATCGAGGGAAAGAATGGGCGTAGGAAGGTGTGATCAATTAAAATAGATCGGCAATCGCGGGCGCGGAACGATGCGCAGAGAGTGAAATGAAGAGCGCGATGGCAAAGTACAAATTATGCCAATGCAAATTCAGGACTAGCTAAGGGAGGTAGCGGCAGATTTGACAGGCACATATAATAAGACATACGGGGTGAAACCAGGGGCTGTCTCTCTCTATGTATAGATATACCTAAGTGGACTGTTTATCTTGAAAGTGGTGTAAGTCCATGTAAACAAAAGGGACATCATATAATGTATGATTAACGTGGTGTAAACGTTTTATTTATGTAATATTTAATTCAATGTGAAACTCAACCCTCTCAACCAAAATCACACAAGTATATCACAAAAATCTTAACACCTTCTGCTGCTTGCATAACGGAAAAGCAACTGTCTCCCCACGCAACATATTTGGGAAATCCTTACACTTTGGAAACTTTAAAAGTTCCCGCCATTCGCGGCACGGTGCTTTGGTTATAAACTTCAAGTAACAACTTCGTTACCTTCACGAATACCCGGTGTTAATCTTCACTTTACATACACTCTCCGCATTGTATTGGGCGACAGCATTATAATTTTGACATAGCCATAGGTTGGCATAATTTATATCTAAACCTTTCCAGCATGGCTCGTATCACTGTATCATCGTACCTTTTCGACTGTTGTGTCGACAGCGCGAAATCTCCATTTCCATCGAAGGCCTCTCGAAAAGAAAGTGGCAACGAGGAAGATGGCACGCGTATCTGTCAGTAAGAATGATCGTGGGAGGGTACGGTACCGTTAAATCCGCGCAAGGTACAAGTCGATGGACCTGGATAGTAACTCTCTCTAATCCCGGCACATCGCGTAACGCAACCTACGCCGAGGTGTAATCCGGAGGTCTCTAGCCTACAGAATTCGCGCGCGGAAGTGCAAGTCGTAAAATATCTCTTACACGGCTCACCAGACGCTCTCGTTACGCACCCTCATTGTTCGTCGCGAGAAGGAAGACGATCCAGACAGTCTGGCATGCCTCGCGACACATTGATCCCGCTAATTACACCTGCCATCCGCGGAGGAATTTCGCGAGAACACGCGACGACGGAATTCGTCCAATCTCAGCCCGCGGGGGAATTATTGTAATAAGGACTTCCGACAAGTTTCGCCGGGCGGCAAGGCTCGATTTACGGCCGCCGTAACTTTATCGAACGTCGCAAATCATATTCCGCCGTGGGAATATCGCTTTACGGTGGAAACTGTGCGGAGGAACGATTAAAGGTAGCGGTGTAAGTAGAGCGGAAAATGGGATAACAATAAAATTTGAATAGGAAAGCGGGGATAGTATATAACGAACGTGTTAAAATAATAGTGGATGGGATGAGATAGTAAAACGGCAGTAAGTTTACGCAAATAGAACAGTGGGTAAAATTAATGGCGTCGTACAATGCGAATTTTAAAGTCAGTCTCCGGGAAGTTCGGAGAAATTCGAAAATAGCGTAATACTAACGTTTGAACTTGAGAGGACGGAAATTCAATAGAGAAGGAGATGAAGTTGAAGGACAAATTACAGAAACTAACTCGATAATC
The DNA here is from genome assembly GCA_914767735.1 of Anoplius nigerrimus. NCBI lineage: Eukaryota > Metazoa > Arthropoda > Insecta > Hymenoptera > Pompilidae > Anoplius > Anoplius nigerrimus. Next base: position 9,904,597 of record OU612089.1, on the reverse strand, counting down.
GAAAGCAGCTGGGCAAAATTCAAAGCTTGCGCAAGTTGCCACGCTTTGGCAAACGAAACTCGAGATCACTCGGAAAGCAAAAATACGCGCCGCTTTCTCGCGGATGAAAATTGAGGAAGCGTTTCTGTCCGTCGTTAAACGGTCGGCGGCGGTGGAAAAAAAGAGCTTGACGGAAAAGTTCCCGAGACAATGCAGCCGAGATTCGTCCGCAGTCCACCATGGCGGCGGTCGGTGCTTACACAATGGGCCAGCAAAACGGAACGGGCGATCTTTTACGGTCGAATAAATTTTATCCGCGACCGGAGAGTGAAATCATTTATTCCGAAGCCGGTTTCTGCGCGAAGGGAAAAGTGACCAAAACGCTCTCCTGCCGGCGCGAGTTTCGAACGGATGCCGGCCGTGAGGCTCGCATTAGCGCGGTGAAAAATTAAGAGCGTGGCACACCTTCGAGGTTGAACGACCTCCGGATCGGCGAACAAGGCGTCCTGACGCTTCTTTATTTTCGCGTTGGTCCCCCTTCGGGACCGGCCGCCATCTTGGATCGGCCTCGGAACCAGTAAGGCCAATTCCGCGGAAAGAGCCGCCTTCTGATATAGACATAAAAGCTTCAACCGCACTTTCCGCTTCGTCAACTGCTATCGAACGAGGAAACGATCGGCGAACGCGACCGTCCGGCCGGACAAACACCTCGGGAAGACACAAAGAAGCCGACCCCGAGCATGTCGCTTAATTAATTGAAGTATACATTAGAGGGCGCCAGTTTCGCGCGGCTAAACTTCGCGATACCGCGCTTATGGACCGATGCTCGAAATTTCTAAATTCAAATAAGAGAAATCGCTCTTGTTGCGATCACTTCCGGCCGATCGGACGAGTGTGTCGTTTCCTTCGCGAAGCGACAGACCCGTCGATGGACAGGCTCGTTGCACGTGGCGGCTCCTTTTCCACGCTCATACGCGGCTAACCTGGATAATTCCGGCACCTTGACACCGAAAGGCAAGCAGCATTAAAAGCGCGGCTTGAGCAAGACGCTGCCCGGATTTTCGCTGCGAAATCCGATGAAAATCTACAGCCGGCGCGCTTCTGCCACGGCGTCGTGATGGAAACGCTCCGGTGAATACGTGAATTATTCCAGCTTCGAGCTGTCTTTCCGACTACCGAGTCGGAATAATGATTCAGTCCTGAAGGATTCGTTTTGAAACTTCGTACGTCGAATGTCAACAAGGACTGAATCGACGTTAATTCCGTAACGACATGATTGTACGAATGTTAGGCTGACTCGTTTGTCCGACGGAAGGAAGTCGAGCAACGACCCCTTTCAAATTTCTCGTATTGCTAACTCTCTGACGCAAACTAATTTCGCAGGCCCCGCCGCGGCACTTCGAACGTCGCCAGTCATCAACTGGTGCAATCCTCTCTCCGTTCGCATGTCGAAACGTTAACGGATCTCTAAACGGCCGACCCGAATTCTATGTTCCTTTCTATCTGCGATTGTGCTCCGTGGGAGGTGCGCAAGAATCCGCTGCACGCATTCGAGACACGCGAACCAGGATAATGCGATTAATTTCTCCACCTCGAACGTTCACACCTCGCGCTCGCTCTGAAAATCACGAAAAACATCGAACTTCCACCTAAACCAACCGAACACTCTACGATCCTCCGCGTTTATTCCTGCTTCCTACCGGACAATACACGGACTCGTGAACCGTCATAATTGCAATGCGCCAGCTTGCTTTTCTCACGTCAATCCTTCGCGTCCAATAATTCCTGGCATGCCTCCCTCAATTTTCCACGAGCCCGATATCAAGACTCCGCGCTACTTTCTACCAGATTATTCCTGTGTTTACTCTCTGATACGTCTCCGTCCATCTTATAATCCCAGCAATTACTCTTACGGGGTGCGCTCCTACGTGAGCGCGCTCGTGCACAAGATACACGTGCGACTCCCCCCTCCCCTCGGCGTGCAAAATCTCTATGCCGGCCGCGAGCTATGCCGTGGAAGGCGTAATTCGCGTCCAGTCCGCTTTTCCATACTCCGCCGCGATTATCGAAGAGACCGCCGGCGCACAATCGGACACTTTCTACTTACAAGGTAACTATCCTTGGATCCTTGGACGGCTCCGAGGTTCGCCGTGAAAGAATTGGAGTCAGTGCGAGGTCTGGTGAACTCCCGTCGTGTCTCGGCGGGCGCATGAACGATTCAGGGGAATAAGAGGATCTGCCTGGCGAAGAAGGATCGTGACCGAAGACGGTCGCTGTCCGATATCATCGAAGTGACGAATAATAAATTCGCGCTTCGTGACTTACTGCGAGGCGTCGACTGGCATCGGCTGACTATGTACTGTCAGTTAGAGCCTAGTGCATCGGTCGATTCTTAACGCGAGGGAAATTCTTTGGACATTTATTTCACTGACTTGCGCAACACTGTTTGCGCAGCCAGCTTTTTAGTACTCTGTTATTGCGCGAAGGTAGCGAATGTTGTTTCAAGTTAAACTTGTGCGAATATTCAGAGATGTTAATGTAGATATACATTATCTGTCCTGTAAATGGAAATATATGTATATGTGGAAATGTTATCGTGATTTGTAAATTCTGGTATCTACTCCGACCAAAACTCAATTTTTAAGGCTGTTAGAAGATGTTCGGCTACTTCGATATCTTCAAATTATAATATATGCATATATTCAAACATCGCTGTGAATCATTCAACTTGAGTACCACTCACCGCAAACATTCAGGAAATATTGGCCCAAATTAAATTTGCAAGCGAACTGAACACGTTCGGAAGTCGTCTACATCCGTAAATACCACCACATTCATATATTCCAACGTAATTGCAAATTGCGGATTCTAAGTAACTACTGGCCATTTGCTGCGAACTTCAGTTTCATATCGAATTGATCTCCGGCCAAGAGAAAATGTTAGCGTAACAAACGCAGCTAGCCCGCCATGCACAACATAGTAACCATTTTTCGCACACAATCCGAGGCGGAACTGCGAGCCGCACTTATTAAGCCGCGTCAAACTGGTCTAACGTAAAAGCTACCAACGTCCGATGCACAGCGAGCGAAACATATCGCCGCTCGCAGAGCTGCCAACATCGCCTTTCGCAGAACGATCGACCGTTGCGCCAGGCTCGTTTCCGTACAACAATTATAAGAAAAGAAAAGCCATTCGTGCCTCGCCTCGTCCCGGCGCATTTTCATTATTCGCGCCGCTGAATTTCACTCCGGCCGTCTTCGCGTTCCTCGGCCGGAGGCCGGATGTGCGATTTTGCGATCGCATAAATTTCGCGCCGCGAATCCGACCGAACGAGCGAACGGCATTTGCGTCGGTAGCCGAACGCCCGATCGTACACGACCGATTCCGGGACGTGCATTGACACGCGACGAGCGTCTGACCTCGGCCAATCCCTGCCAGCTTATCTTCGACGGTACGTCGCGTACGTGACCGCTCTCTTCCGTCTGGCCATTAATCGTCCTTATCCACGGAGTCCGGAAAAAAATTCTCACGATCCCAGACTCCGGCTCTCCTTCGCTCATCCGCTAAGGTGAACGAGAGCCGACGCGGAGCGGACCAGTCGACGAAGAGGAATTCGCGGTGATTACCGATTGCGCAACGGATTTCTAACATTGTACAAATTTTCAATACCTCCCCCGTTACGCAACTATCGATCGGCGATCGATGGAAACCTCGCCGCTCGCCGTCCCAGCCCGAGAGTCCATTGTGCTGGAAGAGTGCTACGGCGAAGGAAAGTGAAATTAGCGTCCACTTTGTCAGCGTGCTCGCACGCGAAACGCACGCGAGACTCGCGCGCTCGACCGGCAAGGGAACGAGTGACATCCAGATTCTAATAACAAAAGTCAACTTTCTCCCTGGGCCGAGGAGGGCCCCGAGCATTTGCATACCAGTTGGCCACGCTGGCCGGTCGCGCGCGCGCGCGCTCGACGATTTCGCGGGATAATGGTGAAAATCCTTGGGAATCGTCCGCGTGGACCCCGCTGAGGAAACGTGAGACACGTAACGGGTCGGTTTAATTAACGTTCCCTCATCGGCTCATCGAGTCGGCCGCGAGCGAGTCGATCGCCCCGATATCGTAACTTTTTACCTCCGCCGCGCAATTTACCCGATAATGCAATACTGGACAGGTATTCGAACACAGCGAGGCACGAGGAAATGAAAGCCTGCCCCGCGCTCTGCTTTTGAAGGCTATCGGGTTCTGTAACCGCACCTGAGCGCATTGTCGGCGAGGAAAAATTCAGGCTGTCCTATCGGCATAACGGCCGCCGACGGCGCGCGGGGAGGGGGGATGGGGGGGAAAAAATTGCGAAAACAAACGCCACGTGGGCTTACTACGTGCCTCGAACGTTCAATCGCAATGGTGTCGCATGGGAGAGCTCGCGGTGCGAAGAATTCGTACGGAGGCCGCTGGGGGTTGGCGCGTTCCTTTATTCAAAGTCGTCATCGAGGTGGGGGAGAAGGGGAGAGGTGGCGGGGTGGAAAACTTGTACGGCTAAGGAGTTGAGCGCAAGTTCGATGCGATTGCGGTAATGTGCCGAGGAATTCGTTGACGGGGGGAGGAGGGGAGTAAGAAGGTATGTTTGGAAAAAATGTGCCGTTACGTTAAAAATAGAATAGAAACTCGAAGTGTAAGTGCGTATATTGCGATTGCGGTAGAGAAATCTTGAGGAATTTATTGACGGAGATGCAGGACGCGGTAAGAAAATGAGCGATAGGTCTTAATAATAAATGATACAAAGTATACGCTGATGGTTTATTTAGAGTCATCGTTCAGACTAGATAGCAGAACGTGAAAAGACAGAAATTAGATTAGAAATTCAAAATTTATAGGCTTCGTTAGCGATTGCGGTAACGGAATGTTGTGGAATCTGTTGATGTAGATACACAAGGTAGTAAGAAAATTAGCGATAAGACGTAATAATGTTGTAGCTGCGCGGTTTATCGCAGTTCGGTGACCTTTCGCAAGCAAAGAAGCGCAATTACTTTACGCCTCTGCGCTTGCGCCTTTTCCCTGATCCTCACCTGGCGTAGGCAGAAGAAACCGAACTCTCAAATTCAATTAGGAAAAATATCTTTGCAATTTTAATGACCGCCAGCACTTTCAAACTTGCGGGACCGGCTAGGAAGACGAAAGCATCAGCCGTACTCGCAACCTAGCACACTTCGCTTCGAAAAGGAAAAAAAAAAGCTTGTAGAACATCGTACAACCTAACCAAGTGTTACATGACAACCTTCCAGGATAGCGGCGTATCTCGAGCGCAGACATAATTACACCTCATATCTAAATCCGAAGAAACTCAACTCCTACCTGTATCTAATCACCAACTTAAACGAACAATGTCCACACATTACAGACGATTACACATCCATTAGCTTTCCATCGAACCGTCCGAAGAACATACCTACGTCGCGCCAACGATACCTGACCTACGCGGACGTAACGCGGTACGAAAAGGTGCCAGGCCGCGCTCGCGCGCGTATGGCAAGTCTCTCCGATCAGAGGGGTCTTGCTCGGCGTCAATAGCAGGCGTAACGCAAAAAAGAGTGAAAGTGTCCATTTCGTAATTTCACGAAGTTAGAAGCGATTACTGTACCGTATTTATGATTCCCCCGGCGTCGGCCACCTCCGCCGATCGACGCGGATCTCTCGATCGGGCATTTCACCGATGGCCCCCGCGAGTTATGGATCCCGATATTTCAAGCATGCCGGGAAAGTGTCCGCCGGATCGGGACGATCGAAGACGTCGGGAGCGGACCAGCTAGGTGCCTGGTTGCGCCAGCCGGCCGACTTCCGGTGACCTTTAGCGGTCGCGGATGACCGTTACTCGCGCTAGGTGTCGTAATCCGACGTAATTTACCGTAAGCCGACGTTACGAGTGTCACGTTCCTCGCGGGCTCTTTAAAAAGGGACGCCGCCATCGTCTACCCAGCCACAAATTCTGCGTTCGACTGCCAATCGGCGAGTTTCGCCTGCAAACACTTTACCGTAAGCCGACTCGGGACAAAAGTCAATTTTACTGGTTGAACCTTGCGGCCTCTCTCGAATACTTACCAACGTACAGACATTTCACCGCGGCATCCGAAGGAGATGCATTTAGGAAGGCCGCGAAGTTCGCGACCGCGACGCGAATATTCAATGACGAATATTCGAGCGTTCGATCCGATTCGGGCAACTCGCGTCGTTACGAAACTGGAAGGTGAACTGCTTTCGCGAAGTCGTCCATTGTGAGACTTTCGATCGGCCGTATCCCGCGATAGAAGAAGGGAACGCTGTACGCGTGCTGCGAACGGATGTGTCGGGGGTTCTCGTTTCGGAATCGCGGCGGGGAACGAATTTTCTACTAATGCCGCTCGTCTCGGTTTCCGCTCAAAAATGTGGAACGCTTACGGCCGATCGCTGCCGCTGCGCAGGCGTATTCGGATTAATTAAGTGCTCTATCGCGCTCCAGTTCGCAGACAGATCGTTATCGGTAGCCTCCTACACCTCTCCCCCTCCCCCCCTCTACCTCTCCCTTTTCCTCTCTCGTCGCGGTTGCTCGTCGTGAAAAGCGGCGGGGAAAGAAGGAAGGAAAGGAAAGAAAGACGAGGAGCGAGACTCAGCTTGCCAAAGCGAGTCTGCCTAACTGCCTGCAGCGCGGAGAAATATAAAGGATCCCGTGTTCCTCTGTTACACAAGTTTTCGTAATTGCTCCCGTTGTCTGCCTCGTGTCACAACCGCGCACGAGTTTCTCACAGATTGCCTGGGAAATGGTCGGGACCGGGCTCGCGGATTATCTGGCTCGCGCTCTATCCGGAAGCAGCGCGAGCGGGCCATTTTGCCGCGAGGCTGCGGTGCATGAGATTCAATGAGAGTAGTCTGGGGAAAAAATGCGGGCGTGCGTGTCGCTCGAAAGTCTCAGCGAGATGTCTTCGCAGTGGAAGGTACGGTGGGGTAGTAGGAAGGAATGGGTTGTTGCGTGAACTTTGCGGTGCTGCTCGGGATTAGTCTCTTATCCGAGAATGCTCATTTTTCTCTGACTCTTCTTAATCTGTACTGTATATGTAAGAAATGGAGTATTGATACCATAAAACATTGTATTATTGATTCGAGATCATTGGAATGTTAGTGTAAGCTAGAGATATCTTAAAGAGCGATGGTATTGATGTTAGAAATCGCCATGTTAATTGTAATGCGTAACCTTGAAATAATATCACATCCGCCGACATTAACATAATCTACCCCCCCGCCCATTAACATTCCGACACTTCGGCCGTCATCAGCGTCAGAGCGTCAAACTATCCCATCATCATTACGAAAAGACAGCGTGCCCCGGGGCGCAATCGCGGCTAATTAACAAACGGCCGAGAGCAAACGAGCCGCGCATTCGTAAACACGCGAGCGTGGCCGACCATTTCGTCGAGGACACTTTCGAAGGGACGGAGGCTTTCGAAACCGGTCAATACCGGCGCGCGGCGGCACCGGTTCGATTCGCATAAAGGTACCACCCACACCGTGCGGCCGCCGATATCGTTATCTTGCCAGTCGTCGCGCTCGATGACGTAGCAAGGTTACTTTCACCGATCCGAACGCCGACAAAAGCGGTCGCCACGAAAATGTCAAACGTCCAAAGTTCAACCGACGACCCTCAAGGTCGTCCGGGAACGATCCTCAGGAACGTCGTCTGGGGAGCACGGTTTATTTACCCCCCCACCCCGTCCCTGCCCACCCGGATTGACGAACTTCCAAACTCCGAGCGAGCCGGCGACCGCGTAATGACACGAGGATGGCATTTAACGATAGTAATTTCGAAACTGGCCGGGACGAGATGCAAAGCGCGGCCTTTCGCAACCGACGAACGTTTTGCCGCGAGGCAGTCGGCTTTGCCTGGGCGGGGGTGGGGAGGGTAAAAATGAGAAAGGCGGTGGGCAGGAGCTCCTCGCCGAGGTCGCGGTGAGCTCTTCGTCAATCGATTTTGATAATCGATAGGGACGCCCGCGGGCCCAATGACGACAAAGTCACACCCGGTATTACGTGATCGCGCATTTATATAACACCCACATTATCCTTGCATTATACGGTTAGCGGTGGTGACAGCACAGAGAAAGTTCCCTATCCGTTCCCATATGCTCCGGCTGCGTAGCTATAGTCTATGCCGGTGCCTGGGCTTGATTATGCTCCCGGCCATATACTGCGAGCAATGCTCCAGTAACGCTCATCGTCGCTGAGAAGCGAGGCACTGGCTCACTTTCCACGACAGTTTAGACGTCGGACGCCGTTGCGTTCCGTCAATCTCGCGTCCGCCGAGAAGCTTTTCCACCCGAAGGCGAGCCGAGCGATTTTTGGGCAATTCGGCCAATTACGTCGCTCGGATCGGCGAGTTCGTCATATCTTTTTTTTCACGAGCGGTTTCGCTTTACGCCTCAAGTAATGTGGATCACCTAGTGGCACTTTTGCGCACAGGCGTAAGAATGAAGACTGAAAAGTGAACTTGGCTGAAAGTTGCCGATCGAGAATGCGTCGGAATGCTTCGCCGTGATTTAATGCGCCGAGGCCGGAAGTGAGTTTCGTTTACTTTTGCCGCGCGCGTGGCAGAGGCGCGATATCCTTCGGCGATGTTTTTGTCGGGGAACTCGGTCGAATGGGTGATGTGGTATTAATGGGATTATATGGCATTAATCGGGTTGAAAGTGTTGCGAGGTGTGCTATGCGCAGAGTCCAGAGCCAGAAAAAACTAAATCACGGGTGCTATTTTTATTTCGTCTCGCGCGAGTGATGAATGACTTTGTGCATTAGTAATATTACATGAAGCCTTGTCAGATGTACCAAGTTTTTCTTCCCTGCATGTAGATATCTGCTGTGTTATTTTGTGCAAGCTGCTGTTCCTGGTAAATACTTAATTTCCCTTTCTGCCAATTAGCACATTAGCCACAGTTATTCGAAAATGAAGTATGTAAATGGGTTTTTTATGTGTCATGCTTTACTTATTTCACAATGTTCTCGTGTCTCAAAAAGACGCAATAAAAAATTAAATAATGGATGCCTGATGGCACATAAAAATATTTTTGACTGGCCTTGAGATTGGAATGTTTTAGCCAGCGATAAAAAGTAGAAAATAAACACAAAGCCAGGCGGCAAATAAAATCTTTTTACGCGGAAGTATTTTGTTAATATGGCCTCTGGCGCCTCAGTTTATCAAGGCCCATTTTTTGCAAATGTCGGACAAATTTCGGTCCTAATATCGATTCCCGTTAAAGACCTAATCCTACTTTTCCTGTAAATTATGTTTTTCACACTCAATAACACCAACATATTTTGACTGTTACAGAAGTTTCAACATGCGGGAGAAGAAATGGCTTCTGCTTGTCCTATACGGTGAGTAGCTAAGAATGAACCAGTTGAATCCTACATTCCAACTTTCGTTCGGATCGGACGGAGAAGAAATAGACCTAATAAACCTGTCGCGAAAACAAGTGACTCATCCCTAGGGAGCAGGCAAAAGAAATATTATACAAATACCAGCGAAGGCCTCGAACAGGTCTCATCAATACAATACCTCGTAACTTTGCTTTTACTCCATTATAAAACCTGTTCTACTTTTTTTCCCCCCAAGAACAAGTAGCCACTCCATTAACATACCCGTTACACACATTGTTCGCTCTGAGAAACGGGAGGAGCAGTTGAATCAATACATTAATCAAGAATTTGCATGTAGTAACGCCCGCACGCGAACAATGCGGACGCTCAATGCAAACACTGAGTACTTTCGGATATCAAGATTCGAACTCATCGATGCGGAGTCGCGATACGGGCCGGGATTGAGCACCTGTTTAGAAAGTAAAAGTATCCTGCTCCTTCCATCCAGCCTCTCGAGTCCCGTGTTTACGCATTCCCGAAGGCAGCGGTCGTCCTTTCGCCGAGAGGGCGTCCTTAATATTTTCGGACTTTCCGTATTTGGCGAAGAATGCCAAAGGCAGCGGACGACCTTCGTTCGTCCGCTTCTCTCGCACGGCTGCCAACCGCATCCTCTGCATCTCGTTCCGCTGCATTGCGATCCTGCCGAGGACTGGCGAGCATCCGCGAACGATCTCCTGTCATTGTTTCACGTCGGGAGAGAAAGCAACGGCAGAAGGCGAGGAGTCGGCGGGATGCAAAAAAGGCCGGGTAAGAGGCGGCTTTCCGATGTCGATCAGCCGGATAATTCACGGCCATTCTCATATCGAAGGTCTCCACGGCGTGGAATGCCGATCGGGAAAGGGGGATAGGTCGAGATCGGGAGGCATCTTACGAAAGTATTGCAAGACTGCTGGGGCTCGCTACGAATATTAAGGCCCCTGATAAGAGCCACCTATCCGAGTATCGCCTCCGAGAAATAATTCCACGCCCATTCGCGATTCGAAAGTTGCCACTGTTGGAATATCAATTTAATGGCGTAGAGGTATGATGTAAACCTTTCTCGGAAGACGACGATTCACATAAGGCGTAAGGGAACGCGAGGAATTCCCAGTGGAGGAAGTTATTGCCGGCTGGGCCGTTATTATCTTTCATATTTGTTCGGATGTCGATGCCAGAGCTTGATTGGGCGGATGAAAAATGAAGAATTTGTCTTTCGGAGTATCGATAAAGACTGTTCACGAGAAACGGGAAAGGATCGAGAGTGCGACGTATAAAATGAGACCCATTCGAAATGATGAGGTCGATGGTCCACAATAGTCTACTATGGTCTACGATGGTCGACGATGTTTGTTATCAGGAATGCCGATCGATTCGAGGAATCGAGCTGCGGATCGGCAGCGCGGAATATCAATCGGCGCTGATTCGAGAGATGAGAAATTGGAGATCGACGATGCGGAATATCAATCGGGCCTCAGGGGAGGGGCCGTGGTGCGAGGAGTTTACGAAAGAGAATATTTACGGAAGGGTTACACGTAGGTAGAGGCGGCCCCGGTCCTGAATATCAAGAAGGACCGTTTCCTTTGTTCGCCGCTGACGCACGGCAGGACGCGACCGGTTAAAGCTTCGTAGAACATCATATCGTCCGTCCTCTCGTTTGCATACCTTTTACCTCCGTCTGCGAACAACAACCCGGAATGCGTGCACTCTTTCTCCCGCGTTCGCCTCTCTATCCTTATCACGAATTCATTTCGGAGAATGTGAGCGTCGGCATAAAGCAGTCATCCTTAACGGACGAGCAGAAATGAGTTTCATTCCGCGTGCAATTTACATTCCTTGTCGGCGAAATGGGAACCGAAGGTATTCTTTATAGCCGCGCGAGAGCCTGTACCGAGAAACGCGAAGGGTGCCTTCGGCACGAACGAGGGGGAACCCGGCCGATGTACAGGATGATTTATAAGTCCGGCGGCGATGTATCGGCAATGGAACATGCTTGCGGCCTGCGAATTTTTACCGAACTCGTTACGCACCGTCAGCGAGCGCGCTCGGCGAGTCGATCTTACTTTCTATATGCATAAAATTAGGAGTATCCTTTACGATATGCCAATTGTGCGGTTATGGCATTAAACGGAGTTCGCGGCGCAAGGAAATATGCAACGTCCAACACAATACGTAATAGCTAATGCATATAATCGTGCACGGAGCTCGGTATCGTGCGCAGGCTGCAATGTAGAACGCTAGGGTAGAATGTCGAGTATGTACATCGAAACAAGCAAGGTGCAACTTTTCGAATGTGTTTCAACTAATCGGTAGTCAGCGGTGTTAATAACACGTTATATAAAATTAAGAGATACCCCTTCACTAAATTGGCGCGCCTCTTACCGGTTATCAAAAATGAAAGTTCGGGCCTACTTAACGATGTTTGCAAACTTCGAGTACCGGTTGGTCCCTCGTTGCGACAGGCTAAGAGTGTAAACATTGACCGAAGCGCGAATGAGCGAATTCAAGCGCGGGTCGAATGGAAAATTTGTTGTGCTCGAAGCGGCAATTGGATCGTTCTACGCTGCCCGACCCGATCGAACATGACCGACAAGCCGGTTTCTGACATTTTCACCTATCCGAACGGCATTCGTTCCGTACGAACAGACACACGCCCATGTACAATCTCCTGCCGGACTGGGTTTCGTAAGTCCGGACAAACGTTTCACGTGAGCCGAAATCGTGCGCCGTCCGAAATATCTCATAAAACCTGTCGCAACATCGTGCTCCACGATTTACCAGTTACCGATCGGGTTGGATACCCCGTAGTAGTTGGATACCCAGAATCGACATATCACGACGCAGTTAGGCTGCCTAATAGACGAACCTACCCTCCAGGCACCCTTGAAATCGGTCGAACTGTCACGAAGCGATCTCAACCGCGAAGATGCTAATCGACGGGCGATTGTATTCGTAACGTCGATTACAAAACCTCGGCGACTGAATGCAACGGACATTGAATGGGACCACGGCAACACTGTGGAAAGGAGTCGTACCGTATTAAAATCTACTCCCACAAAACACGCCATCGCTCTGAATAGCGCTGAAAACGCCGGAGTGAAATTTATGATCAACCTGAGCGTAACGTCGATAGAAACGAGAATCGTAAAACGTATCTGATGGCTGGCTGGGTTCAAAATAAATGCCCCGATCGAAAGGGAAGGCTGAACTATCCGTTGCGTCAAGCCCATAATTGCGATCCGTACGTCACGACGCGATTAAACCTCATCATAACGGAATCGATCCCTACATCGGGAATACTTATACGCTCGCGATCGATTGCCGTCAATCTGGAAGATCGGCCGAGGATCCATATCGGCGAAGGAACGGCGACACGCCCGTAGGAAAGAAAATGTCAGTTCATTCCCATTCGATGGCGAGATACGCGTATCCGAGCGAACGATAGACAATCGTGTGAGGCAATTTGTTTACCCCAACGACGGTAGGGCGCCAGGTTCGTTTCGTCACGGAAAAACGTTCCTGCCGTAACGTCGGCTCGTAACAGTTTTGCTGGACAGACTCGACACGCCCACGTTAGCATTTCCCACAAACGGAATGCGAGCGCGTTCCCATAATTTATTTTTATGCACCGACCGCGCCGAGCGGCTCCCGCTTGTTCTCTCGTTGCCGCTCGCTTCGTCGTATTCCATTCGATACTCGACTCGGAATGGTACGATACCGTTATGAAGCGGAGCGAATCGTCGTCGGGGTGGCTTGCATGTTCCGATTTTGACGCCGAGGACGTCCACTTTCTGCCCTCGGACGGCAGCAAGCGCTGATATTCGATACTGAACGGGTAGCGAGAATCGAATCGAAATGTAAAAATGGTCACGGATTTCGTTCGGGCTGGTTGAGACAAGCTGGACGGGAGTTGCGTTATGTGTATTTGGACGTTTGTGTCGATCTGGAAGATATTTTTAATGGCCTGAACCGACGTATACGATTAGAAAGTTAGGCTTACGTGGACATCTTAAAATTGGAACGGTCAGTGTGTACGTTTAGGAAGTATGATGGAATTCCTGTGTAACGCCGTTGGTTCACGAATACTGAGCCGTCTGTAGACAAGTCGAATTGAAACGAAAAATGGCCATGGATTCTGTTCAGGTCCGCAGTCACTGCGCGAGCGGAAAGACTAATTTTTATTCGATTGCACATATTTTTTTGCGCACTGCGAGTTGAGCTGAAGGACACTCTTTATGGTGTAAATTAATGTATACAGTTACAAGGCTATAACCACATACGAATGCGTAACATATATACTGGTACGCGTACAGTTACTAAATCCAATGGTCTTGCTGTAAGCTTCACCTAGCGACGTAAAAATCTGACCTTTAATCAGCTGACTCAGTCCCATTATCTGCGATATCTCGGAAGATAACATAAACTGACTAAATTTTACTCCTTCCATCATTTACCAGCACACTCGTTCACATCGTCGAAAAAAAAGACAAGACTCTAAATCAGCCAATTCAAAGCCACCGTCCTTAATGTCAGAAAGGACGTAACGCGCGTCCACTAAATTTTTCGTTTTTCTCCGTAGCAGCGTACACGGGATCATTAGCGAAAGGAAAAAAAAGAAGCGAGTCTCGGTTCGAAACCGGCCGATTCAAAGCCGCCGTCCGTAATGTCACGAGAAGCGTGACATCGTATGCAAATCTAGCGGCCAATTAAACGTCCCCCGACGCAATCCCTCGCTCGGCATCGCGCTCGTCCGCCTTTTTCTCCTGTCAGGCCCTCGGCATCGAGAGTGTCCGCGTAATGCGACCCCGCGCAGGCCCGTTAACTGCACCCACGAGAACGTTTTCCCGAGAGTTTAGCGCTCGCGGTAGAAAGCGAGTGGCGACCGGTATTTAAATCGATTTTTCTCCCGCCCGCGAATCTCGATCCCTTGTCTCGCGATCGCCTCTCGTTAGCCGGCTCAGGATGTCCTTGAACCGGTTTCAGAAAAAATTGCTCCGGTAGGCGTAACGCGGGGGCAACCAGCGCACAAGACACTCGACTTCAATTCTGCTCGTCCCCGGATTCAGCCGACTCATCATCGATGGCCTTCCTCTCGAATTACAGTATATCTACAAACGTTGCCTCCATGGGATTTATTAGAATTTCATGCTAGAATTCAAAAAGTTGAGCGTATAGAAAATTGCATTGGAGCGCATATTTTATTTCTGGCGATTTTTTGGGGATTGGAAAGATTTATGCAACGCTCGGCTTTGTTGAAATTCTGAAACAATGAATCCGAAAGATCGTAAAACTGGTTTGCGTAGAATAGTCCTTTTTATATAGGTTGTTGATTATGTGCTTAACCCTTGAACGACAAACGAGGCTATTGTTAAAGGGGCATTGTGGCATAGTTTATTGCCTGCTTTCGGAAGAAACCTACTAAAGGACGTAAATATTGGACATAACGGAGGAAGATATTGCTAAACTGCGAACGAGAAACCATTGTACTCCGAGCCCTTTATCGCGAGAAATACGATACCGTCAATGATTTCGAACAAGATTTACGCCCGTTAATCGCACGATTCCCTCATTATGTTCGCTCGGCAGCCGGCTAGGCTCGCGTTTGGAAACTGCCCGGCTCGCGCAAGTAAAAAGATAAAGCGTCGCAATAAAGTCTCGGGCTGATTCCCATAAAGTAAAGAAATAGGCAGGAATCTGTGCGGAATAAGATCGTCCGTTATGAAAGTCAATGTAAATGCGCGATTGCGCCTTTACGATGCGGCGGCAGCAAAGGATCGTGATCGCGAGGCATCTGCGGCCCTCATAAAAGTAACTCGAATGTATACTTATTATCGCGGTAATCATATTGTCAGTGAAACAGCCATTATTCGGCCGCAAGGCAACCGCCGCGGTGGCAGCGATGCGTCAGAGTAACGTCGAAAGAATTCATTACGTACAAATAAGCTTAAACAGGGCGTAGACAATTGGTCGTTCGAGGCAAGTCTATTCTGGCTGTCTGAAATTGGCAGTAGCGATCTGTGTGATAACAATCAGATTGGAAACGTAACGGTAGTCTGAGTTCATAATGCAGGGTATATAGGAAAATGTAGCGTAATATATTCAAGGATGAGATAAGCATAAATAGATTGTAAATAAGATTACCTACTGCTAACATGATTTGAATAAAAGTTGAAAGTTACGCGGGTGAACGAAACGAGAACACAATCTGACACTGTGTTCCAACATTTTAATATGCCGATCCAAGGAAATCTACACATTCTTACAATAACTTTAATTGTCATCGTTAAACTTAATCATCGCATCCTACGTTGAGATATGCCGGAGACAACCGAGTGATTAATTGTTTTTAACATACGAGCATCGTTAAGGATCTGAAATTGACGCCAAGTATCAGCGCGATATCAATCAACACGGAAACTCAATCAATCTCCAATCTCAACATCTATCAAACGTAAGAAAATGCTCGCTCATTGCATCCCACGGCCAAACTTAAATCGATCGTAAACAAGAATTGATTGTTCTGCATTTCTGCAGCAGGCACGAGCCCGCTAAAAAAGAATCATTGCGCAAGTAAGCGGAACAGAACTACAACTCGCCCTCGTGCTGAAACTTTTCCCCGCACCAGCGAACCGAAGGCGAACGGAATTGATTGCATCTAACATCAGCGCGGACAAACATAAAACGATCGTAAATACCTGCCGATCATTTCACACCCTCGCCTCAACACTCTGAATCACGTCGCGCGCGCTGGCACGATAGGCATGATAAAAGTCCGGTGCGCTAACAGAAGAAGTAGAAACACGGGCGGCCGACTCGCGACTTTTCCTCGCCGCGAATCCAAGGAAAAATGAAAGTGCACCTGACGTAATGCTTCGGAAAGTCGGATTATCGAGTGCGGCTATCTCGGCGAGGAAGGGAAAAAGAAGCGAGGAGGAAAGAAAATGAAAGGAGCGGCGAGTCCGGCCCAGTCCGGCCGGAGGACGCCGAATCGGGAATAAAAGGAGGATGATGGCGAAGAAGCGATCGATCGGCAGGCCTTGATCCGTTTGAAAACAATTGCCCAACAACCGTGTGCCATCCCCACTCGTGGCGGCGCGAAGTGCGGCGAAATTACGACAGACTCTGGAGAGGATCGTGTTCTTTCTCAGCCGCTGAGGCTTCTTCGTTCGCCAGCTGTTGCAACGCCGACGCTTCTCCGAGATTTTCGCAACGCGACGATGCGTGTCGGTCCTTCAAGATGCTGCTGCTGCTGCTGCTGTTGCTGGTGCTCCTTTTTCGCCCGATTCGCGCAGTTAGCTCCAAGCTCGAAACTCGACCGCGATGCATCACGCTTTTGACGCGCGAGCCCGCGCATGATTAATCTCGTTCATGCCAGCCGATTCTGCGCGCGCAGGGTCTGATGCTGTGGAAACGGCTGGCTCGTTGCGCAAAGTTGACGATTGTACGGCGAAGTCATTTAACTCGCCGGATGAAGTACTTGGCTTTCGTGAAATTGCTGCTTACGATTTTGGTACCGGTTGTAATTGAGGGTGACGATGATTTAGAGTTGCGTTTTGCGGATTCTGATATTGCCCCGCCGAACGCTCGCTCCTTGTTGCTCTCGGAAGGAGGCGTAGGCTCTGGAGAACCGAGGTCAACGATTCTGCGGTCTTTTGGCTCGCTGGATATAGTCATCGTATTCAGTTCCTCTAAAACTGATCGGTTTTTAATGAATGTCCATGGAAGTTAAGTTCGGAGTGCTTGATGGAAGATTAAGTAGCTTTTAATCCCTTAACGCACTGTTTCTTTGAAACAATAACGTGTCAATACAATTGCTTACAATCCTATGTAAATCATAAGCATGAGTAAAACGATTTTTTTCTTAGCTTTCACATTGTTATTTTCAATTCTCGATTGTATGCGAGTGTGAAAAATTATAACAGTATCAAATACAACGCCGCTCGAATTATCTCGAGCGTGCACGTTAAGGGGTTGATGTAGACTGTTTTTCAGAATATGATTATATAACGACGATTTTGTGTAATTTCAGGCATCCTACTGGCCCACGCGGTGTCAGGTGCTTTGAAAACGAGGCCGAAGTTCAAGATAGCAACGACCTCGACGACGACAACGACCACGACGACCGAGGAAGCTCACGTCGAGGAAAATGAAAACGGGGATGCGGAGGTAGGCGGGCGAACATAACTTTCATGAATAATGCCATACTATAACATACTTTCCACGCTCCGACAATTTAATACAATCCGAACGGTTTGCCTATCGATCGCGCAGAAGGGAAAGTCCCCCGTCTCATTACCTTGATAGAGGGAAATAAGAGGAAAATTCGACGATCGTTGAGTGCCGGTTGTTTCGCTCGTGGATGTCGCCGAGGTCCTTGACTTTCTAAGATACAGATACGGACCGAGATCGTATCGCCGGGACGTCCATAAATTTATGATCGGCAGGGAGTCGGCGCGTGCCACGTAACGTCGTGTCGTTACTTGCGCGTCACGGTGTATTCGAGGAAGACTGGCGCGTATCGTCGACGTTACGTGGATTGGGAAACGCGGATGATCGATTGAACGATCCTACTCACGGATTCCAACTTGCCAAACATGTCGCTTTTCACCGAGCGCGCGCTCGCCTCGTCGAACAATTTACTCTTCTTTAAAGGCACTTAGCGAACGTGCTACAGGGCCGTTAGAATGTTCCAGTAGAACGTTCCAGTGGTAACAGTGATTATTCGTTCCCTCCTGAGATCGATCGAGTGTTTCGCGCTCCGTTGACAACATTTATCGGCCGGCAGGAGTGTCTGTTAAGTGGCCTCTTGTCGAGTGGCACTAAACGTCGGCCCGAAATTCGAGACTGTTTTATCGCGCTGGTCGAGTTTTTGCCTCTATCGGAAACGCTAATGTCGAGGTCGTCGATTAACGAATGTCCAGCTGAAACACGTGCCCCGCTAGATGTGAGCGACAGGTTTGCCTTCGCACATAAACGAGAATGTGACATCATCGAATAAGTCACGAGCGCTCATCACTGAGCGTCGTCGGTTCTAAGCGGTCGCGACGACTTCACGGAGCGTTAAATAACTGTTTCATGTCCCGCTGAGTGTGATCTTACGTAGGCGTGTAACTGTTTAACACATTGACGGGGCACGATATCCACTATTGCGCCTCGATTAAGGCTCGACCCGTCGATTAAATTACTGTCATCAATCGATTTGGGTTAACACATCCGCAACCTTCACAAATTTAATGCATAAAAGTTATTATGGAATGCAACAAAAGAGTTACCGCGGGCAAAAATTAGAGCTTTTGCTTAAAAAATGACAGCATCAAATTTTTAAGATATTTAAGATATTTTAATAGTTTTTTCACTATTAAACTCACGGGAAGCAGCAGCATAACTATCAAACAGTTGAACTCAAAATCAATCGCCATAAAAGGTATTACTATCCTTCGATACATAGATAGCGAGTATAAGAGACAAAATCGCAGGTCCAACGTATTTTCGCATCCAACATCAATCCCTCTCAAGTCGTACGGGTCGACCGTCAGTCGAAAGCACGCCCAGATTTCCCTACTTTTCTTCCGGTAGACTCTATTCCCAGCCTCGATTTGCATACACGCACCTGAGCGCGTAACAGCTTCAACCTGAAATTTTCCAGGCGACGACGGTGGCCAGCACAGAGGGAAACGGCACGACGGGTCACACTCTAACGGGAATCCCGCAAATCGACTACATTTGGGACCCGAACCTACCGCGCGAGCTGAACGGCTACAATCTGAGCGACTATCCGTTCTACAACAGCATCCCGGAGGACATTGACTTCAAGTGCGACGGTCTGCACGATGGATTTTATGCCAGCGTGCCGCACAAGTGTCAGGTAAATATAGCGAGCACACTATTACAGGCGACTTTGCAACGAGCGAGAGATTGGACGGCGACGGAGCTCGGTGCGGAGGGAGGGAGACGGTGCGGACGGCCGAGAGAATCGAGAGGAGGAAAAAAAAAAAGCAGAAGGAGGAGGCTCATAAAGAAGTCGACCGTGCCACCGCGGCAACGCCTCGGCGAAATGGAAAGTCGGCGACGTTAGGCGAGGCGCTGAGGAGGTGTCGGAGGAGGATTTTCTGACAAAGTCGCTCTCCTTGCCGTAATGAGCGGGTGTCAATGATCGGATCGCTCGTCGATCGGCCTCGCCTCCTCGTCGTTTCTAATAATCGCCCGTGAACGGCTATCCGCTCCAGCGTGTATACACTCTCTCGACGCCGCCAAATTGATACTACCTGAAAACTGAACGGATGAGAAACGTTGACACGGCGAACCGATGCTGAGCGAGTAAACTGATTGTTCATTAACGCTTTCAAGCTTGACGATGTTTTTTTACCGCTTGGAGTAAAAAGAAAGTATTATCATTCACTGGAAAGAAATAATCGAGATTTTAACCCATTACCCGCCACAATTCAAAAAATAAATAAAGTTAGCTGTATGTTTAGAAGTTGCAGTTTTTAAAAGAAAACAATTTAAAAATGTGTTTAAAAAATGGGACATCGGCGGATAATGGGTTAAATACCGGACGAGTTGGATGCCATCTTTTTTTAAATGGCTGATCGTTTTGGCTCTCACAAAAGAATGTGCTTCGGTGATGCACGGGTTCTTGGTTTGAAGGACGCGGGCGGCGCTGAAGACTTTCTTGGTATGCTATCGGGAACGAGTTGGCGACTATCGAGCGCAAAATCTCGATCGGCGAACGAAAGCGAAGACTGGCGACGAGCAAAAAGCAGGAGGAAATATGCGTACCGATCGAGAGCGCACTTTTACCCGATTACGGCCGTGAGCCGATCGTTTCACCCGCGCGATTCACGTCGCAGAGATTGTATAACGGGCGAGCTCCGCAGCGCGGATTTCGAGGTTTAGAGCCGATTGTTACGCGGAATCGATGTGACGTTAGTTACGTGAAGCACTCGGGAACTCCGGTAAACAGATACAGGAGTAAGTCGCGTAAATGAATGAAAGTTAATACCGTGAACAGATTTAGCTCTCCGGGCAGTCAACATAAACAAGTCAGCCTGTGCATTCCACGTAGAATATATCTCACGGTAAACGTACCGATTTCGTGAAATACGAAGGATAGTTTTACGCCGACATGTGCAAAATTGAATAGAGTGTGCGAGGAAAGTCTCTAAAATTATGATTAAAAGCAATATACTGCCGGAATTTTTTGTTATTTTAATCACGGTCGTAAACTGAAATGATCGGTGCAAGAAGAGATGAGAAGAAACGGAGTGTACAATATAGCTCATACGAGGAGAAATCAGTGATTAATGATATTATCAGTGAGCACAAAACCTTGCATCGTCTAGCAGATTCCCAGACCGTCAGCTCCTTAGAGAAGACAAACACGTTATTGGCAAAAAAATTATGTTGAGAGAAGACAGGTTAGTTACGCTTTATCTACGCAGAAATCTATCAGTAGTAAAATTATCAATAAGCCTGTACTTCCCACGGGTGTACGTTAAATTCCATCTGCTCTCAGCAAAAGGACTGAATCTACGTCGAAAAGCTGAACTAGTCGCTGAAAAGTAACAACACAAATGTACACGATAGCGTATTATGCGTCTGATGTTATCGCCGTTGAAATAGAATATTTGATTAAGTAATCCTGGGTGAATGTGATATATGCCTGCATTCTATTACACATACATGTGAATGTACAGAGAATGCAAAGTTATTTAGCTATCATTAGCTGCAACATTACATTCGCATGTTCGTATTTACTCCACCATTTGACATACCTTACAAACATCTATTCATTCAAACAGATATACACAGTCATCATATTAGATCATTACCTTTTCCTTCCAGTTAAGTGTTGCTTGTGCAATTTTCCCAACACACCCTGGTCACTTTTAATCTAAAAACATGCATTCTGAACATAAATTTATAATATCAGAATTTCACAACAGATTTCATAATAATATATTATCATTTCCTTATGTCTTTTTCCTAGCTAGATATTATGAAACATTTATCAAATATGAAATATTACATCTTCCGATACGAAACATAACAAGGCCAAGAATTTCGCATTTAGAACAAACCGCATGATTTCCTTTTGAAAATATTTCAAGACATAAAAGGTACAGGAACTGGAACCGCTCGAAATAGATTAAATCCGCGGAGTGACACAAGTTCATGTAAACATATTCCATGTAAACACCAGTCGTAAGGATTGGCCCAAATCTTGACTAATCCACATCCGCGCAGGTCGCGACATGCGCGGCAGGTGAAACGACTGACGCGTAAAGTTCGACAATACAAGGCAACATGAAACCAATACTTAAAAAACACAGATTCCCATATTCAGATATTAAATCACTAATCGCAAACATTTCGACTTCCTCTAATCTATTATTATGAACCTGACAACATAGACAATGATGTAAATCTAAAAGTCGCTTTATTCCAAATCCGCTGTGAACTGAATTCCACACCATTGAGTCATTCATGAGAATCTCTTACAAGGACACAACGTGAATAAATTCAGATCCTTTGCCCTCCGCATTGAACAGCCGTGAAAAGGATACGAGAGCGCAGCGACATGCGCGCGGAAACGGAGAAACGGCCGGAAACTGTGGGAGACCGATAAAAGTCCAACGTCGCGGCCCGTCGAAAAGGCCAGCAGAAGACTTTCGTGGTCCGCTACACTTCCCGGCCCTGACCGTTCCGCGAGTCAGACGCGCATATCCTGGCATTGTGAAAGCTATTGCAAAGGAACCCCCCCAGTGCCAGCGTTTGTTGTTCGCTGCCGCCTTTTTCAGCTCCTGCCGTCCGACCCGTCGCTTATCGGTCGTTCCGTCGGAGGAACGGAACGGATGCACGGCATTGTCATGCAAATTGACCCGCGGCACTCGCTTCCTGCCCCCTGGGCCAGAAAAGATGCCGAAATCGGACGACGAGCCGGCAGGAAACGGCGGAAGGATCGCGATTCGCGTCGCCCACTTTCTTCATCGCGCGATCGACGAAATTTCTCGCTCGAGAAGATACCGGATTCAGCCGATGATTCACCGCTAACGCGCAAAACGGCCGGGCATAATCACCGAATCCTCACTTCGCGATTTGCGTCTCGTAAATCAAGACGCGTAATCGCAGTGTGGGAAACTGTTCGTCGCGTTAGAATTCCGACAGAGTCGGCTGGCCATAGAGAGACATCACGTTAGGCCTTACGTAAGCCGATATTGAGACCGTCTTTGATACGTTACGTCGCAATCGTGCAACGTATTACCCGTCCCACCATTATCATATACCGCACGTAGGGATAGGAATACGTAGCGAGGACAGCGTCACGTACCATTATTCCGACACATCATCGGCCACACATTCGGCCACGCGCCCGAAATCGGTCTCGAATCAAATATCCGTGGATCGCCGCCGCTAACGGCCTACGTGCAAACATTTGTCTACGTGCGCCGCCGAGCCGCGAGGATGAAAATTACGTCACGTAACGAACTGCCGCCCACCCCGTCGCCGCGCATTATACCCCACGGCAAACAGCCTCTTAGAGTCAAATGCGCATTACGTGCGGTCAATGTTCGTCTGACATTTGCGAGAAGGCAGGCAGGCAGGCGTTGTGCAAGATTCCGTCAATCCGTCATTGGCGCGGGCGCGCGGATTTTAAGAGAAACACGGCGAGGCCGAGCGCGTACGCGGAGACGACGTGCTCTGAATGATTCCAGATGATTCCAGCCAGATAAATTCCCGGCCTGCCGCTGTGTAGACGGTGCCAGGACAATCGCGCACGCACTCTCACATCTGTTCCTAGACGAGCCCGGCAGACGTCGCACACTGCCGAGCGGGCGTCTACGTGCACGGATAACGGACTCGTGTTCGCGAGAAGCAATTACCGGAGGCGCGCACACACACGGCTACACACGCGCGCCGCGTGAAAGCTGACGGCGGCGTGTAGTAACGCCGGCAAACGTCTGTGTTCGCGGGTGAAAAGTGTGTTAAAAGTGTCGTGCCGCCGATACGCCGCGTTTCGCGTAGCTGAGAGAGCGCGCGGGCGAAAATTGAGAAACGAGAGGAGCGTCCGGCGAAATTCAGGCGTTTCAGGACTGAGTTGAGAGTAAAAGAGGGTCGCTTCGCCCGAAAATCTCGAAAGTCTTTGGCGCCCGACGTATGTCTCGCTGCTTCTCGCTCGCGCTCTTACTCTCCTCTTCCTCCTCCTCCTCCTCCACCTCTTTCGCGCTTTCACCCATCGGGAGATTTTCGCAAGTGCCGATAGTCGGAACGCAGCTTGACGCCGAAGCTCTGTCGCAAACGGCGGATTTGATGGGGCAAGCCCACCGTGGATGGCTATCTCGATCGCGGCTCGGCGGTCTTGTTCTAACGCCGCCTTTTCCATCCGAACTGAATTCAGCGACTGCTCATTGTCGAGATTTTGCAAGGGGTAGAACCGCGAAACGGGCGCGCCGAACTTCCAGCGCAATGCGGAATATGTAAAATTATTATTGCCTCGTTCGAGCCCATTTTCCCTTCAGTTTGCAACATCCGAACGGTGGACTCTTTTAAGTACCCTCTGTGGAGCGATTGTGTCTGTGCATGTGGTGCACATAACCGTCGTACGTTATGCGCAATGCTCTGGAAATTGCATGCTTTACGGCTGCTAAATGAAATTCTTAATGGACCCCATAAATCTCCTTCGTTGGTTACAAAGTACTAACTAAGCCTAGTCAGTTCTGTTTCGCTCGATTTTTCCGCTGCTACATCCTCACACACGCTCGCAGAGTTTACCTTTTATTACTCAATCCGCATGTTGCCTGTCGCTAATGCAATCGGAGTGTTCGGTTCCCACCGTCAGTCCTAGTCAACATTGCAATAGTGACACTTCAATCCAAGTGTTTTAGCACATAGTCGATTTAGCATACCTGACATGCGTCTCTGCCGGAAAACTTACCGAGCGGATATCTTTTGTACGGCTGGCGTTAAGACTGATACCTTTGATATTATGTTAAGGTCTGTCAGAGTCCTTAGAATATGCATATTTAGTCGCACTTAGCCTTTACTTTAAACGAGTAAGCCTCGAACACTTAAGCAAGCGTTGTTATCTAATTATAGCTATGTTATTACATTGCATTTCATATGTATATATATTAATGTTTAATTATGGATTTAGGATGGGAATTTATATATGTTTTATACATATTTATACATAGGTATATGTTGAATTCTCAACGCCCCATCCTAATATGATAGAGTACTGCAAACATACGTATTCATCGATCCGACCGATCGAACGCATTCTGTGCTTTCTGCAAGTAACCGACAACCTCTCTTTCTCTTCAAGGTCTACCATCACTGCCTTTTCGGCACCCGCTACGACTTCCTCTGCGCGAATTTCACGGCGTTCGATCAGAAGACCTTCATCTGCCACTTCGTCTCGGAGGTCGACTGTGCCAACTCGAAGAAGTACTGGCATCGAAACGACGCCCTCTACAAAGCTGCCACAACCTCCACGACTTCGACATCAACCACCACTACCCCTGCTCCTGTTACGGCAGCTTCCGGTCGGTCAGCACCTAGAGACGTTCCCAGAAGAAGAAGACCTCCGCTGAGAAGAAGACCCGTCTACGATTACTACGACGAGGAGTATTACGATGACGAATATTCTCGGCCGCGGGGCTACGATCGCCGGGAGTACGACGAGTACGACGACCGGAAGTACAGGCGGGATCGCGATCGTGACTTCCGGGATCGCGACAGGGACTTTCGCGATCGAGATCCACCGCCGCGGGCGAGAGATCCGCCGGTGAGGGAGGATCGAGACAGGGAGACGTTCAGGGATCGATATCCTACGAGGAACAATAGGCGGGACCCCCCGAGGGCGAGAGATCCTTTGGAGGACGACGTGAGGGGCAGGGGAAGGGAGCCGGACCCGGCCACAAGATCGAGGGAGATCGATGACTCCGATGTCGATGATCGCAGGGCGGATAGCAGGGTCAGAGATACGGATGATCGACGATATCAAGATAAAAGGTAAATGAGGTGTATAGGCACGGATTGTTTGAGATTGATTTATGATCAGCTGGCAGGGAGGCTTTCGTTTTAATTATTGGGAGAATTGAATTTTTATATTAATGTGAAACGTATGCTTGATGATTAGTTTCCGGACGAAACGAGTAAATATATAGTATACCATTGAGAAATCAAAAAGATTAATGAGTTATTTCTACATAGTTGTAGCTATCTTATTTTGGGTAATAATTACGTTATTGTTTATGTAAAATAAAGTTGCAATAATCGGTTATTGAACGTCAGTGATAGATGTATAATATTGGGTTTTTGACGAATTCGACCAGTATTTTACATGTATCATATTCAATGTTATTGTTTACTGATTCTAAAAACATATATGTATACGTATGTAAATTATTCCAAGTTCTAAATTCAGAGGTTGAGAGTGGTTAAGTGTAATGTGTGACTAGATTTAGGGACGAGTACGACGATAAGGATCCAGCGCCTGCGGCGGCAACCGGAAATACAGAAGGTTTGGTGAAACCAGCTGCGCCGAGCGCGTCTGTTTATGCAAGACCAAGAGCTCCGCCGAAGATCAGAAGACCCGTGCCGCTTTCCGAGCAAGATAAATACGCATACAAAGCTCCCGCCGCACAATCAACAGGTAAATTATTAATGTGCTTAAATTAAAATACAATCAGCCTGGAATAAGTTTAAAAAGGTACCCGTAAGAGCATCAGCAGAAAAGATGAAAAATTCTAAAGCCAGTAGAACATTGCACTAAGACTCTAACTGTTAGAACCAGATGATACATAATTAATTTGTAGAAGATCCACGGAGACGACCTGTGGAGACAGCCGAGGACGATTATTACGAGGATGAGCTGGAAGAAATTCGTCCCGTAAGGAGACCGATGCGCAGACGCCCAGTAGGTACATTCTGGGATCGAGATCGGGACTTCTATGATGTCAGAGACAGAGAAAGGGAGAGGGATCGACCCTTCAGGTAAGGTAACGTACACAGCACACAGTTCTACTTCCTCGCCATTCCATCATCCGCCGTAAAAGTAACACAGTAACGCATATAATACATTACAATCTTAACAGTGCTTAACAGTTTACCGTGTGCAAAGCTTACACGGTTTTTGGCATAATAAACATGCGTCCTCGTATCTTGCTTTGGTGGGATGTCAGATCTGTGAATAACACATTCTGTAAATGCAGACAATACAGAAACAATGTGAACACTAACATGAAGCACATATGTCTGACCGTTTCCGCTTCTACGAGATGACAGAAGAAAATTTGCATTTTCCAGAACTCGATACCGTGACGAGGAGGACGATATACGACCGAGGAAGCATCCTGATCGCGGAAGAGATCGCTACTACGATCGAGACAGGGATCGAGCCGTCGAGCGTGGCAGAGATCGAGCTCTCGATCGCACTAAGGATCGAACTCCGGACAGGATACCCGACAGAAGCCATGACCGTATCCCAGACCGCACTCAGGATCGAACGGTAGATCGTGATCGCGGAAGAACGCAGGACTCCGATCGACAGGAACGACCCCATCTAGCTCGTCCTCTCGATCGGGATCGCGACGTAGATCGTCCGCGATCGTCGTCGAGATCGAAGGATCCGGAAACGACGGACGCGCCTAAGAGACCAAGCATTTATGATCGAACGACCGAGCGTGCCACTACCAGCACGAGTACCACCACAACAACCACTACCTGTCTTCCTGAAGACCTGATGAAACACCTCGAGGCAGATTCTGTACCCGAACGAGGCGAGAGATTGACTCCTCAAGTACGTCAGAGGCTGATCAATAGTCAGAATGCCGAACGAGCACAACTCGAAGAACAGGAGTCGCCGAGAAACTCTGAGAAACACAGATACCCGGTGAACTATCACGATAGAGATCAAGAGGACAGGCACGAACAGTCTCATCAGCAAGCTATATCCTCGGAGGAGTATTCGTCGGAATATTACGACGAACCTGAAGATCCACCTTCGCCACCTCCCCGAACGGCTGTCAGAATAGTGAAGAGACCGTTCCTGCCTTCGCGAGGCGGAAATCCGAATCCGCGAGGACTACTTCCGGTAGGCGCCAAGGCTGGTTCCGGAAGACGAGATGAGGAGAGGATTACAGAGAGGATTGTAGCCCACGAAGAACATAAGGGTTACTACGATGACGAAGACTCGCGAGAGGATCATCGAGACTCCAGTCAGGAGAGAGGCAAGTCTGACGAAAAGCAGACCTACGACGCCTACAAGGTCATTCAGAGCCAGGATTTGCAGCAGAAGCAGAGAGTGAGCGATGACTACGACAGCACTCTCGCGAGACCTGCCCTTCGCAGGCCGATCGACAGGTCCCGCGATGATCAATCCTCGATCAAGCCCGTTGTGGAACCTAACAGAAGCTTAGAGTCACACTCGGGGGAGCAAAAATGGTCTGACGATTACTCGAGCAAGACCAGCGACAACGTACCGTCCTCGAGCCCCTCGCCTAACCGTGGCAAGATCAGACATCCGACAGAGCCTGCGAATTCATACACTTCGCCCTACAAGAGCGAAGAACAGGAATCAGCTACAGGCCCAGGCAATCTGAGGGTCAAGCAGAGAATCAACGAAGTGACCCATGGGCTTCAGGATATTCCTGAAAGCGAGTACGACGTGACCTTGAACGATGCCCTCACGCCGACCTTGAATCAGGAGTCCAATCTGCCAAGTGGATTTGTGCTGCCGTTGCACAGGCAGCTCGGTCGGGATGCAGTGCTTCAGCCATCAGAGAATACGTACAAGCTGTCCAGGCCCGTCAGTCAGCAGCAGCAATCCCAGCAACAGCATCAGCAGCAGCAGAAGCCATTCATCGCGAGTCCTCAGTTCCTTCCCCAGGGCGTGAATACTAACGAGAGGTCGAGGACGGTTTACTACAGAACGCCCGAGACCATTCAGATCAGCGGGCCGCAGTACAGGCAGCAGAGAGGGCCGTGGCACGAATACACTGGATATTAATTGATAGCAGGGTGCTGTACGTGTACTCGATAACGAAAGAATAGATTCCACGTAGGTGGTCGAGATCGGTCTCAATTCGGTCACGCTCGATCTCTCTGCACGCTGTTACGCTATATAGATTCTATACCATATAGAGTTATATAGAGAGTATATAGACTATATATTATATAAAATCTATAATCAGTGGTTCACGGATTTATCGAGTGACCGTGCAAGCCGGTGGATTTCGATTGGAGGGGTGCGAGGAAAATTTTTCCCGAGCTGTGTCGAAATTTCGCGATGGTTCTTTGACGAAACTTCGTCTTCTCAATGGCGGTCGTACGGGATCATTCGTTCGGAAATGTATCAAGGATCTGATCAATAGCTATCGGTAAAACCGACGGTCCCGCGATCAAGTTAAATCCAAGTCTTTCATTCGGGGAGCAGCGAAGGGTGGAACGCGTCCGTGTTCTCGTGTTCCTGGATTATAGAGAGTAACGTGTAAATTATTGATTATCATCGAGCAGTAGTTCTTTTTGTAATGGATAATCTAATCGGTTCCGAGGATTCGTTGGGCCGACAAAATTTTTTCTACAATGACGAATTATCTGTTAAGATGCATAAAGACGTCGTTATACGCCAGATTGGTAATGTGCAGCGTAATAAAAAAACAATACGACCGTAAACAAAAACACGAACAAATAAACATCGTCCATTACTCATATACAAGTACATATTGACATCCAGCGTACATAACGGAAAACAAATGAAAATTTCAAGTAGAATACATTAATGTGGCTGTTAAATAAGGAACTTGCGCGAAAGCAACGTAGATTAAATTCGTAAATTAGTCTTCGCGCCGTAAGTGAAAATTTGATATGCGGAGGATAATGTAGTTTCCTAACGGTAGTGGTAAAATTTCGATGTCGCGGTATCAACTTACCTGTCACACCTTCCCTCCCGACATTACGACAATGTTACTTAGGTGTCACGCGCAATCCGAAAAAGATGTTCTTCCTTTAGTAAAGCCTCCACGTAGAGTTAAAATACGCACAGAACGTCAAAATCGAGAGTGACATAGAGTCACTTCGTATCTTTGTTCTCGCGACAGAACTTGTAAATATACGTCATGCGCCGATCGTCGACCACCGCGTCGGACGATCGAATTAAATTATTAATCTAAATGCGACGAAATGGGTACGAAGAGAGACCGCAGTACATTTTGTCCGCCAAATTCAATCATCAGCACGTAAATAGCGATGCAGGTCTTCCTAAGCGTATATCTTATCTAAAAGAGCAGAAAGAAAAGAAGAGATAAAAAGGATACGATAATGTAAAATTAATGTCGATACTTACGCAACGATACATATAAATATATAAAGAAATCGAAAAATAAGAGAGATGTAATGATTTTTGTACAACCTTACGATTCACCTTTCTCTTGTCCAGTCGTCCTTTCGGCGAATTTTTTCTCAGAGAGTGTCACGGGTGTTTTTTCGAACAATAAGATTTAGGGTTTTTTTCTTTTTTATTATGTTACAAATAAAATAAATTACACAACGGAACATTTGACGCTCCTCGTACTTACGAGTACTGTGAGGCCGGGGAAAGATAACGGCCCACGGTCGAAAAGGCAAGGAGAGTGCCTTTTTGATCGAAACTCAATCGCGACGTTGTCTCAATAGCGATGCATTCTCTGTAATACGCAAACGGGGACACATAGCGAAATCATTGATCAGGAACAGTGCGGGAACCTGGGAACGAAATTTTCACAGAAATACGTCGGTGCTCTTACAAGCGTATCGAACAAGTTGAAATTACTCAGTCGACGATAAATGTTCAGTCAATGATAAAGGTAATAAACATCACAGAATATGAATCCACAACTTAACAGAGCCACGAATACACAAGGAAATGACTATTATCAAGGAGTGAGAAGAATCGAATTCGTTGCCGAAGAGCGTGCGAGCAAGAAGTGTACGTCAATGTTTACCAGCTTACGACACAAAATTTGTTCCTCGTTGCATAGTCGTGGCTGTAGCTTATAAAACAGTAACAGTTACGATATTCAGTCAAATCAATCGCGACGCGTCGTTGACAGTGACCTACTTATCGGCGCACGTCAAGCAAATGAGCGAAAACACTTTCGATACCTTCAACCGTCCAACGCGAAAGGAGAGAACTCGAAGGAGAGCTCGAAGAACTCGAAGACGAACATCGCATCGACGCGCGTTGGAGTACGTCGGGCGGGGCACAGAACTCAAGAAAGGGATAATTCGCCAGTACCGCTCGTCACCGTCCAAAATTTGTACTCGCGAACTATAAAAATATGAAATCTCGTCGAGATGGCCGACGCGCGTTTGATAACTCGAACTCGAATGGTCGCCGATGAACTCGACGCCGGCTTAACGCCGCAGAATAATTCTCACCGGTTATAGCATCTAGTACAATAGTTCTGTACAAAAAACGATAGAGTACAAGAATAGGTTACATATATAATATATATAAATCTCGCAAATGCTTTCTCGATAATCTTTCTCGCGGGCCGACGGCCCGAAATTGCAGCTTAAGAATATATAAATGCTCTCCCCCCGAATCGCGGATCAAGATTACACGCTACTAGGAAATTAAAAAGAGAGAACTTGTTGCTGGCAAGAATGTGGGCTCACGGGGGGGATTTATAGGGGAGAGATATTTACATGTTTGTCAGTTTATATTACAGGAGATGACATCAAGCGCTGGAGAAAAAAGTTCAACGTTCATTTTGGTATAGGTGCAGTGGTTCTCAAACGTCTTGCAGCTTTGAAAGTTAACTCTGCGCGATTTCTTTTGCTTCTTTCTTGCCTCCAGTTTTTTGTCGGATTCAGATATTTCGCTCGTGCCCGAGATGATCCGTGGCATCGAACTGTCGAATGCGGCCGAAGGGTAAGTACTAATTTTGACCCATGGAACCTCTGTTCTTTGGCTAGTGTCAATAACATCGATAACGACGAAACGTACGTATTAAGAGTTATCCTCGAAAGAACAAGACATTCAGAGAGAACAGTGAAATTGAATTGACGTAACGTGATTAAAGAGTCCCGAATCTCTGACGAACGAACCGAGAATGGTTAAAAAAACGTCAATCGACAAAAGAAAAGAACGCATGCATTGTTACAAAATATAAATGATATTACAAAAAATAAACACAAAACGTACGCGGAAACGCCGTTAATCACGTTAAGCACTCAATCTCACTGTTTGGAATAAAGTAGCGTAATTCTATTGACAATGAAGATTAATAACATTTAATATAATTCGCCTAGGTTTTGGATACTGTAAAGTAAAACGTCGTCGCGCGTACGCGATCGACGATTTTATTTTATTTTATTACTTTTTTTTTTATATCTTTAACGCAGAACGTTAGTGTTACGCAATGCTTACTGACCAGCTTACTAATGTAAAAAATTATGCTCTCAGCAACCTCTTAATAAGACTATAAAAAACGCAGTCGTTTTATGCAACATCCTCTGCAATTCATCACATATAAATATAGAATCTAGCGAATTGTGCGAATAGCGTCGCTCGTCCGTGGCAATCATTTCGTGTCAGCGGATATCGGGACGAGTCTCGCGAACGTTTGCGAACGGGAAGCTGAGCAAAACTGAGGTATAGCAGGCGGAGAGGTTAGCGAACAGATCACTCGCGGGATCCTACGCCGAGTATGAGTCTTCGATCCTGCGAAACGATGTCGCTATTCGCACAACAGGCGCTCCTTTACATTTGGCTCCTTTTACTCTTGGTTTATTTCATTACTCGCTTAATCGCTGCGCCGGACACTCTCAACGCGTGTCCTTCCCTATCCCTTACCCTCTCACTCCCTCTCTCTCATTCTCGACTACGTTCCGCAAATTGGGTCGTCCAGTAGCCAATAGACGATGAAAGCGAGCGTCTCCGAAGTATCGATCAAACGTTCGCCGCCGCAAAGTCGGAAAGAGCTGAACCGGTAGGATCAGGACGACGTTAGCCAATTGTGCAACTGGGCGACTTACGTCGACGCCTAACCCGAACGTGATCAACCCCGCGTGCACGCCTCGTCGGAACTCAACCTTCCAACGCCTTCCTCCCGAACTCACCTTGTACCACATACGCAAACGCGTTCCTCGTACCGGGGAATTCATTACCGTAAACCTTATATTACACCGTCACGCAGCGGCAGGCGAACGCGCGTTAATTGCAAAGTCTACGATTGCGATATTCATGCGTACCCGGTGCATCCTTTCTTACGGGGTTCGGGAGACCTTGAAATCAGCGCGTATTCACCGTGCCCCAGCCTCGGCCATATTTATAACGTCCGCCGGCAATTTCGGCGTAGGAGAGAGGCGGTGGAAAGAGCGGTACCGACTCGGCGTGTCAGCGAGATTCTCAGATTCGAGCCGAACGTCGCGCACTCCGCGCCCATAAGGACAGCCTTTACGCGTTTAAATCTAGTGCGCTTTCGTACGCGGCTCGCACCAATCTCGCCCTTCGTTCCGTCCGACTCGGACAACTCTCTCGCACGTTCGCTCGTTTCTCTCCCTCCCTCTTTCACTCTTACTCTCACTCTCGCACTCTCTCGATCTCTCTCCGCTCGGACAGCATCCACCCGACGCCAATTCGCAATTACCCTCTTACGCTATTGGCGGATCGTCGTCGTCGTCGTCGTCTCTCGTGACTAGGACATTGCCGTAACGATTCTGGCGGAATTGCCGAAACCGTTGCAGCCATTTGTACCGCCGCGCGCCGAAGTACAGCAAGACGCCGGCTACTATGAGGAAGGTCGGTATCAGGAGACCCGCGGCCACCGAACTACCTAAACAGAGGCAGAAAAAACCATTGTCCACTGTCTCTTCCCGATGGTAATCGTTCGATTCGTAATTCTCTTCGATTGTTGCC
Source organism: Anoplius nigerrimus (assembly GCA_914767735.1). Taxonomy (NCBI): domain Eukaryota; kingdom Metazoa; phylum Arthropoda; class Insecta; order Hymenoptera; family Pompilidae; genus Anoplius; species Anoplius nigerrimus. The sequence goes on along the minus strand of OU612089.1, from coordinate 9,871,304 downwards.
GAGCAGTTCGTTTTCATGGAACATGTGGCGATTGTGATGATATGGATGGATTGGTGAGACGGTTAAGAAATTTTCCTTCGTTCATACCATCTTCATGCACTGAGTATATGCTTTACAGCTGTGTGAAGTGGGTTGTAACAACGGACATTATAACGTCGGATTTGCAAGTACGTGTTTTTACTGGGTAATTTTCTTTTGGCTGAGAAGACTTTAGGCCTTTTATGTTTGTATAATTTCTCGGTCTTGCCTTTTTCTTTTGTAATTAATATATAATTATATATTGCTTTGCTTGTTAAGGTTTGATACTTTGAATGTTTAACGTTCAACGTAATTGCCCCGACGCGACTGTCAGATAAATTCTGCGTAAGTTACCGATTATAATATTAATAGCTGGAATGATGAATAACGTGAGAATATTAATGGCGATATTATGCATACCTATAATGTCTTAATTATAATATATATGATACCCATAGGTGTTTCAATGCTAATGCGGTACCCGACGGCCGCCTGCTTTATTACGAACGTTTTATGCCCTTAAGTAGACTCGCTTTGTTCGCATCTATCAACCCCGCCGCGCTTTGCATTTTTTCCACGCGACGATTACTTTAACATTTACTCTCCGTCCCGGCCGTTACGATGTTAACGCGAGGCGTCGCTTCTCCTGAAAACGGAAAATCCCAGCGAAACCTGCGATTGTGAATCACTAGTTAACGCACGCTTGCCCGGCGTGTAGCGTGCGAAGCTCATTAAGACAGCGGATAACATATGGAACGCAAACGCTGGCAAAAGCCTACCGTCTAACCCGTCTTCCTTCGACGAAAGAACTTATTACCCGTGGCAATCAAGATGAACTGTGAGAAGGCCTTGGAAAGCGAATGCAAATGTCACCCTATTCCAGCGGACACGGCAGCAGCGATAACAATCGGGCGTATGGAAAATAACCGGACAATTAATTTCGCGCAGGCCTCGCGTATTCTTGAAAATTGAGCTTATCTCGCCGAGGTTGAAATTACCGTAGCCGCACGCACGCATCCCTCGCAAATAAATCAGCCCTAAATGGCGTGACAGAGGGACGTGTCTGGCGGTAAAGGCACGCAATTCACCGGGCGCGGAACATAATCGGGGCGCAAGAACAAACGGCGAATGCCGTCGGTATAATTACCTTTCCCGCGATCAATCTCTGTCTCTCTCTCTCTCTCTCTCTCTCTCTCTCTCCCTTTCTCTCTTTCGAAGCGAATCGGAGGATAATCGTATATCGAGGGAAAACGTATTTGAACGCACGCGATTCCCTCAGAAATCTTCACGGTTGCGACACGAGAGCTACGAAGGAACGAATGCTTTCTAGAGCATCGCCGGAGACGAGAGGAGAGAGCAGTGCCAAATATTCGCGAGAAAATCGTCGACCGAGATGCGCCAAGGACAACTTCGCGACCCAAAAACGCGAGCGTCACTTTCCGACCTTTGCCCGGTAAAAACCTTCCAAGTTTCAACTTCCGCGGCTCGCGTGACGACCATTACATTTTCTCGACCCGTGTGTCGCGAATGCGAGTTAAAAATAGACGAAATGAGCAGCGATAATGTAATAAGCACGGATCGACTAATTACGTCGCTAACGCGATCGACCCCACGTGCCACTCGCGTCACGTACTTAAAGTATATTGTACAGTTTCCTGTTCTGTCATAAAGCCGTCGCGATTCTACCTCACGGTCGAAACGTTTACATACGAAAATAAGTAGCCACGGTATCATATGCGCGGATAACCTAATTACACCCTTCGGTCGATCACACGCGACGCCGCGTCGCCCAGATACGAATACCATCGTCCACGAGCGGCGCTAAATCTCTCGATCGCAAGAAGCTCGACACATTTATCCGGTTTTAGCGCCGCTCGTCGCGAAACTGTCTCTCGTCCGCTCTAGGATCTCGACGTGTCTACGTACCCCCGGAGTTCGCTCTCGCCGACGGCTTGACGGTGGTCGTGTTGGCGGCCACCGTGGTCGGTATTAGGACGCAGACTCCTCCGATCAGGTCGTAGCCGAGGAGGCACTCGCACCACGCCTTGCCGTTCTTCTCCGCCTGGTAGCATCTCTCGGTGCTGTCGCATTGCGGATTATGCGGATCGCATGGCCTCGGTCGCTTCTTGTCGTCACCTGCTGGCAAGAATCGCTCGTCAGTGGCTACCTTTAAATGGCGATCCGCGTTGCGTGCCGGGACCGGCCTACGTGCGTCGGCAGCTGCGGCCAGCTGCGACGATCATTCACTCGCATTAAGCCGCGTCTCGGCAGGACAGACGTGACTTGTACAGTGACCGATATAAACGGCGATAACCTGCGCGGATGAGCCGCCTAATCCAAACACTGAATGGACCGACTTTGCGCACAATGTCCCACACGCGCGCAACGAACGTTCCAGGCTGTATTACGTACGTGGGCATGCGATGGGTTCTCGCGGCTACTCTCTTTTCCGCTTGCTTCCAGTAGGGAAGCTGTAACTATGGAGTGTCTGACAGGGACGTTGTAACGTAGAATCGTTTGGGGTGTTCGGCGCCTTTGTGCGCGGACAGCCTCGATATACGTAAGTGAGTGTACCTCGCCCTCGAACTAGCGATCCCGTTCAAACTTTCTGTAGACTGCAGTATATTTACATCTACTAAAGGCAACCGTAGGTCCGCAACGTAAACCGGATTTCCTACGCATAAAATGGGATCTGTCGAGATCGCCGTCGCTCCATAATCTTTTATCGTCGCGAAGAAAACCGCAGGTTGGCCCAATAACGTGCCTGGAATGATGTCTAGGTACGCGCTCGACTGAGAAACGCTACTGCGCATCATGGATGTTAGAATTAATCCGCTTATCGCGGAATTGGAACTCGATAATGGCTCGCGTCGCATCTTCGCACCAGCCGCGTATTGCTCCTATTCTTTTTTATCAAAGACAATGAGTCACTGTCGCCCTCGCGTTCTCACATGTAGCTGATATCCCGCATTTGAATTGCCATCAACATGGCGCGTGGTATCGTTCGAGATAATATTCTATGAGACGATACGTCGACGAACGAGTACCTAGAATGCAGGCAACTGGAAAATAAACGTCTCTTTTTCCTCCCCAATTAGACGTTACGTCCCGATTTCGTTCTGAATGGAGGCCCTCGACGTAAAGAGAATCTATCGATCTGACTCTCTTTAAGTGGATATACATTCTTGCGTGCCGTAAAACTTGCCCGGAGAAGGCTGTATCGATCGAAACTGTCCTACTTAAATCGACAACAATCGGTTGCCAGTCATAAGCGATATTCAAACGAGTCGAAACTCGCATAACGTAGAAGTCTCTCATTAATGCAACGAGTGGACTTTAATCCATCCGGGACAAAGGAACGAAACACAGCCAACAAAGTCTCGCTTAACAAAAGCAGCGACGAAGATGGAGAAAAGGATAGAGATAGAAGGAGAGAGAGGGAGAAGGGTAGAGCATGCTGAGAAAATAGTGTAAAGTCACGCTTCTCGTCACGCACCGTCTATAATAAACTGCCTGCACTGGCTATAGTTCTCCGACGGGAGAAGTACGAAAAGGCATGCGCCTAGGGCCAGATTGCTCAAACTGTTGCAATCCGCGATGGGCCTGTCGTCTGCTAAGTAATTGCAGCCGAACCGAGCACGAGATCGATACCTCCTATATCCCCGTTCGCGAAAAGTGACGGCCCACGGACGACACACCGTGCCGTAAATCATTCGATGTGACGTAAATGATACGTATACTTTTTATCAGTCCTTATCACCGTTCCGCCTCCACTATTCGTCTGCCACGTCGCTTCTCCTTCTGCCCCGCTTCTCTTTTCATTCTTTCGCTCCGCTTCCCGCCTGTCTATAAGAGCCCATAGCAGCCTATACGAGCCTATACGAGTCTACTCTTCGTGCCACGTTCTCGATGGGACGCACGAACGGGCATCGGTATTTTTGTAACTGTAGCGGCCCCGCGAACAGTCCAGATTGGCTGAATCAGTTAATTGAGACGAATTCGTTTTATCAAGGAGAATACAGGGGTTAACTACACCGAGGCTGAGTCAAGCAAATTAACGGAGTGACTTTTGATTTAACTGGACGGTGGCGCATTAATTCGATATGATCCGGTCGTTCGACCGGAATACCAAACGAACGCCGATCAACGCGTGTGCATGCACGCGCACAGTGTGTACACGCGTATCCCGCGTTAGCCACATTCTTGGAACGCGCACGATGCACTAATGTAACAGAATTATAGACCCGCTTGCTCGTTAGCTTGGCGGGAACAAAAAAGTGCGCGTCGGAGATAGAAAAACGTTTCTGCGAATACATCATTACGGGGACTTCCTGTACGATACGATGGGAACACAGCTACGATTTTAAAAGCTTCTTTTCATATCAAGCGCAGTATCGCTCGCGCGCGCTCTCTCGCTCTTTCTCTCTCTCTCTCTCTTGAATGAGACTGCAACCGGATGAAAAATTCGCGTTTCCGTCATTTTCATTCCTTCACGCCGCATCGCGCCTCTTCCACCGTTCACCATTTCGTTCTCACTCCTTTCCGTTCGACTCGATTCCGCGCACGAGCCGGCAAGCACATTTCGTCCGGCGCGACGTCAGGCAATCTGCGCTAAATCTCGCCGGTGTCAGACGATTCATTTGCACAATCGGATTTCCTCGGACAGTCTCGCCGGCCGAAATTCCGCTCTCGTCCTCCGCACTCGAACCTGCCTCCCTTGCCTACCCGAAGTTCTTCCCGTCCTACGGCCGATCGCCGTTCGCGCTTTCTTAACCGGACACCGTGTACAGGGACGCGGACTTTTCCATAATGGTCGGGTCGTCGTGAAATCGAACGCCGCGCAGCGCCGAACAATGAATCTCTTCATTCGGATTCCAGGAAGTCGAGCGTTGCTCCCTTTTATTCGAACGGCGCCGATTAAAAGAGAGCTCTTCGCGGAGAGACACTGTCGGCGGTCGCTTTCTTGCCTTCTTGCTTTCTACCCGGACCCGCTCTCTCGATCTAGCCACCGCGACGGGTGTATTATGAATTATGTAACGGCCGAGCCGCCGATAACAAGCTATTCTGGGTGCCAGATAGCGGAGCGCGAAGACTTTCGCAAGCCCGGTAAGAAAACTCCTCGCGAACTATTGTTGCCGCGCCTAAGATTTTCCCGGCGTGGGCCGCTCGCATTAGATTCGAATACGCGATTCATTCGCTCCAAGCATCTCTCCGATCCTACCCGACGTTGCGACGCAATCCTAAGCGGAATCCACCGGCTTACGAGGGCGCTATCTTAAATGCAGTTTCGATAACACGTTCCTTTTTCAGTGCCACGTAACGCGCGAGTCTTCTGCAAAGGAACGCCTTTGTTTTCTCTTCCAATTCCTCGCGCGACATCGATAACAAGCCTATCGGCCTATCAGCCTATCAGCTTGTCGACAAGGCGATCACGACGTCAACGTCTCGGAACTTATCGCCTCTTTGTTTATCCACTTATCGAGCGTCTAATTCCGTTTGTAGCTCGAAAGCGTGACAGTACGTGATGAATGCGAGAGAAGCCCAGAAGCCGGGTTTATACGCAGAGTACCGTACCCAATATAGATAGAGGCTAATGACGAGCGTTGACTCATCCCGCGCGTAACGGTGGAAATTTCGCGTCCTTGACAACGTAGCAGACGAGTAAATCTCTAGTGTACGGACCGAATCGCACTGGGCGAAGTCCGTTCGAAAATGACTTTACCCGCGCCGAACATCCGAGTGCGTCAACCGGTCCTTCGCTTTCGCGAGAGTCGCGGTTTAGAGTTTGCGCAACTGACGCCGAGCGAATTCGGCGACTGCTCTCCGGTGGGCAAATAATGAAATTCGTCGGTATTGGGTAAGACGTCGATAAAAATCCGGACGGACGTGTAATTAATCGCGAGGCATCGCGGAATGAACTCGAGTGCCACGAGCGTGGCGCGAAGCTAACTGTCTCGTTGCGTCATCGATTTCTACCCTGAAGCTAATAACGATTATGCGAGATGAAAAAAAAAAAGAGGATATTCAGCCGCCTGCTGTCGCTCGACGTCGCGGGCTGGTACCGAACCGAGGGAGCAGGAAAGTGTAATCGATTGTAACCCGGAGTCTGAACGAGTCCGAGCGAGTCTTCCGCGCGTACTTCATTTGTTCTGACGTAGCGAAGATTGAACCTTCCCCCGTAAACAAGATCGATGCATACGAACGACGGGCAGAATTTGTATCGCGCCTGATAGGGTATTGGAAGTTTGTTTCGTTCAGTTCCGGCGATCGTTCGCGAGAAAGAAAACAAGTTCGCTGGCGCAAGTCGTAACTGTTATTAGTTTGAGCAACTTCGTTAACGCGTCTGGGAAGCAATCAACTCGGGTAAACTGTTTGATTTCGGCGTAAGGAAACCGTTCGGATCTGCAGTCGACGTGCGGGAGGTGTCTGTCAGCGAGCCTGGCTTTTTAAAACTTTAGTTAAAAACTAAACGGCCCGAGTAATCAGGAAAGCGCTCTCACAGCGTGCTGCCCAATGATCCAATCTGTTCAAAGATTAATTCGACCAATTCCGCGTTTCCCGTGGGTGCAGTTTCTATTTACCGCGAGCGATCAGATCAACGCAGCAAGCATTTCGCGCGTTCCTCCGTCAAACGAGCCCCACCGAAATTAAATTTCGCACCGCCAAAACAGATCTCGACAATTGGGTCGCGAATGCACGTGCAAATAATCGCGCGAATTTCGCACGCACCGGTTTTCAGCGGCAACTGAACGGAAACTGAAACGGAACGTTCCTCGAAATTCCACGAAACGTTACAAAGGGCCCCCGCGGTTACGAATTCCCACCCGATGCATTCGCCGCGTCCTCGCGGCAAACTATAACCGACGTGCGTCGCTCGTGGAAGAGACGATTTATTGCCAGTCATCCTGGAAGACCCGTTTTCGCGCGAGAATCTCCAATTGACTCGGCTAGATCGTTAGAGGCGGCCTTCTGTTCGCCGCTCATGACAGACCGGCGGACGATAATAACATATCGGCTACAATACGCGCGACAGTACATAAACGCGCGCAATAAAACGTTTGCCCCTCGTTAAGCGGCGACGTTACGAGACAGGATCGACGGAGACGAGGCCGACGCGACGGGCCAAAAGGCGAGGACAGGTTTTCGGAAACATATCGCGGCGCGGGGTCGAGTGTTGATATCGCGAGAGATCAACAACGCGAGAGAGAAGTCGGGCCATCCGTGGACCGCATCGGAGAGAGTCGGAGAAGCATCGAGAGACGACGAAGTGGAGAGAGAGTGAGGGAGAGTGAGAGAGACGGAGAAAGAAATGGAGAGAAAGAGAGAGAGAGAGAGAGGGAGAGCGTCGGAGGAAGAGAGACCGACAGAGAGGCGGGCAGCGAGAGAGAGAGAGCGGAAGAAGACCATTGTGGCTTCACTTAGGGTGACCCTAGGCAGTCCGGTTGGGCGAACCAATTTCGTGCCCGCTCGCGTCGGGCCGCATCAATTTATCGGGCAGAAAGGCGAACTACCCGGTGCAGGTCGATCGGGCGGCCAGCCTACGGAGGGAAGGACGCTGGGCCGGGTCCGTCGGAGGATAGCTCCTTTTTTCCGCTTCCACGGTAAAAGAGCGCGCACGCATATACTCACCAGCGACGGTGTACGGTGACAGAAAGAGGATCGCCACGGCGAGGCAGCAGAGAGCATCGCTTCGACGGCTTCGCATTTTTTTCCTTCCCTTACTTGCCGAAACCGTGCCGTCCTTCTCTTGACCCGTTGCGCCTCACTTGTTCACGGTCACATAATAGAAGACGCGGCTCACTCGCGTTTTGTCCCCGTGCATAGAAAGCGCGCGTGCACCAGCGGCGTGTCCTCTCACCGTGCACGTCGTGTGCGTGTCCCTCGCCCGCCGACGACTATCTGCCTCTCCGTGAGTACGTCCCCGCGCGCGCGTACGTAGAGCGTGCGTGAGGAGCGAGAGCTGCTGAGTACCAGCGTGCGTGCGTTCGTTCGTTCGTTCGTACGTGCGTGCGTACGTGCGTGCGTGCGCGTGTGTGTACCGCCCGAAATGCGGAAACCCGTGGGCAGGGGCACGCACGGTTTACACGGCCGATGCGGCAAATGCTTCGCGCGCTTCCTTTGTCCCGTATGATCGTACTACGAGTGTCGTCGGTCAGGCAGTCGGCAAGTCGCGTGCTCGCCGGCTCATAGCTGATCGCCCTGCCGCCACCACTTTTGACAGATAAATGCTACGCCGCGCCGCGGAACGCGTTCAATCATCTGTTATTAAGCGACCATTTGCAATTATCGAAGCCAATTGGACGGTCGAGACATCGCGGCCGCGTCGAGATGCGACGTCGACGCCATGTCGAGCTATCGACGTGATGGACTCTGCTGAAGGGGGGTGGAGAGCGAGGGACGCATGTGCTTCGAGGAGGCGCGCGAGCTTCGAATTTGCGCGGGCTACGTCTTACGTTTGTCTTGGATTAGTTCTGTCTGATTTGGATCTGTTAGTTTTAATTTTGTGAGTATTGGAAATGCTCAATTTTGTAGGGTATGAATTACAAAGACGATGATTTGGAAATATGCTTTGAAAATATGTTTCGTTGACGGAGAAGCTGTAGGTGTAATCTTGTAATTTTAGGTTACATTCGAAGCGACTCGCATGATGTAACGTATGATATATACCAGTCAGGCATTAATATTATATTCGAAGGAGATATTAAAATATCGAATCATACACGGAGCACACGTTAAAAAGTAGTCAAATCTTAGTTGCTTTCTGTAACAGTTGCGGTGTTGAGGCCATTATCGCAGAACGTGGATCGATAACGTCTGCTACCAGATTTCGGCAAATTTGGTTTTATTTTTAGAATAGGTCTCTGTGTCGGTAGTTTCCTAGTTCTTCTGTAGATAACGCTGATGTCAAGCTTGGCGGAAATCGATTACGATGTACGGTATTTTTAAAATCTACAAGTATTTCCTCGCCCCGGTACCGTTGTAATACATTCAATCCTAACGCGTGCGTGCTCGTAACACCATCGAAATGTTTAACAATCATTTCGTTACATACTTGTTTCGTGCATCGGTTAAACCCCAAGGTTAAGATTTCGAAAAAATGTGTAGATTTGCGCGGGTATACCTTTTCAACGATGACAGCGGCACGTGTCATGGCGAATAATGTTGTCATAAACTAGAGTCAAACGCTTCCGATTGCCCCGCGTAAAACAGTGTCTCTTAAGAAAAGCAATAAAGATGCGTGAGGAAACGGTGCTCAGTTTGAAGTGGCACAGCTTTCCGTCCCACCTTGCAGTTTCTCTCGATACTTGCTACGAGAAGCAACAGTTCGTGGACCTTTCTTTGGTGTGTAAGGACGGAACGATACTAAAATGTCACAAAATGGTATTGGCGAACTCGAGCTCGTTCTTTCGACGATTGCTCGTTGCCAACGATCATCCTCACCCGATGATCATTCTTCACGACATCGAAGCTGACGATCTCAAGACGATTGTTAACTTTATGTATTGCGGAGAGATACAGGTTGTACAAAGTGAGGTTAGAAGGCTGTTGAAACTGGCCGAGATACTTGAAGTAACCGGTCTGCGACACATCCAAACTTCAGTATTAGTTGGAGAATCGAATAATACGTCCCAGGAGAACCAAAAGAAGCAAGCGACTGTGTCGAGAATAAAAATCGACGATACGCGAAGTCTGTCTGCTAAGAGTAATTTGGATCATGAGGGTAGTACTAGGTGCCAGAGTAAATTATCTCATTCGTCTAGATACGGATCTTCGATGCAAAAGAATGTGCCCAAACCAACTACTCATGACTCTTCAAGAAAGAATGAAGAAACCAGTATAAATGTTTTAAGTCAACATTTGGAAACAGGAAGGTCCGGGATCAGTATTGTGGATATCAATGATATGCCTAGTACCAGTAGAGGTATACAAAGTCAGCCTCATACAAAAAGAAAAGACTCTTCTGCCTCCTTAATTAATTGGCCACGTATATTGTCTGCGATATCAAAAGATAATCAATTGCCCTTGAAACGATTATGTATAATGGATGAAGTAGAAATTACAGCAGGAAAACCACCTACACATATACCAGAAACACGCAGAAATGAACCATTGGACAGAAGGAAAAATCAAGGAAATGTAGAACATAGGCCTGCAATGAAATGTGAAGTTTTTATAAAGGATGAGGTAGACATACCACCAGAAATGGAAGAAGATACCGACATGGATCCATTAGAAGTGGAAGATCTTGAAAATGAAGGCTTAGATATTATACCAACACCCCGGAGATACTCCTTTTCCAGAAACATTGATCAGAGTTCATTTAACACTGGTACACATTCTGATTATCCCCCAAGAAAAGGGTCTAATGGGTAATAACAGACGAAAAATCTATGTTAAAGTTAAGAAGCTCAAAGTGTGTTGTTCAAAAACGGTGCTTTAATCTTGAATGATACCCTTTCATGACTATTTTCCTTTCACAGGAAACTGTTGAAAATTTGTTCAAAGTATTGAAATACTTACTAACTGATATCTGTTGTTTTACTCATTGTTTTACATAATCGTACTCGTTTTTGTAATAAAGAATTTCAAATGAATCTTGTTTCTTTGATTATTTATACACATTGTTACTGCCCTATGCCATTAATATAATATATACTTCATAAATCTGTAGACAAACTAAATTTTGTATGCTCCATGAAACTACATTAAGTCATATATTAGGTTTCCATGGTAACAGTTTCATTGATTTAATACTGTGTACTTCCACTTTGTGCAGATTTACTTACTAAAGTAATTGATATAAAAAATGGAGGAGAAATTGAAAAATACAAAGTTTGTTGACAAGGTAGATGAATGTGAAAAGATTGTGAATAATTTATCACCTTCTACATTAATCACAGAAGAAGAACAGCAAAATTTTCTGAATGTTGTTACTGAGGTTGGTAAGTGACACAATCCTATAAGTGCGAGGTGACAAAAACTACAAAATATTTTGCATTTAAGAGAAAATTGTGAAAAAACTGGCATCATCTGATCCTCAAGAGCAGGAACATGGTAAAATCTTAGCTGATGAGATGTTAGGGAGTAGAATGCAAAAAGAAATATCTGAAAATCCGGAATTAATAGTTAAAACTAATAAAACTGTGATTAATAAATATGTTTCCTCTGAAGAATCGTCTGATCCAAACAAAATGTCACAAGGTAATGTTGGTTTAATTAAACCAAAAACAATATCTGTAGTGAATGTCTACTTTTTATGAACATCGTGTTTTTGTGGTACACAGAAGTGTTCATGAAGTGCATCGAAAAAGACGCAAAACAGCGAGCAGAAGATAGAAAAGTAAGAAACGAACGAGCTGAAACATTTAGAGTCATTGGAAATGGAGCATTTAAAAATGGGGATTACGAAAAAGCTGTAACATACTATACAAAAGCAGTAGAGCAAAGAAAAGATTCCTCAACGCTCTGGAATAACAGAGGTTTATCGTATATGCGTCTGAAATTATATGAGAAAGCGTTGCTCGATTTTGAATGGGCCTTAAAAGTAAATGATACAAGCTTGAAAGCACTTCTGAACACTGCATTATGTCATAAGCATCTAAGAAATGAACTCAAGTGGAAAGAATACATTCAGACAGCTAAAGATCGCAACCCATACTATCACAAGTTTATCAATGGTAACATAGTATTCAAAAAGTATCTCTGCTGTTATATTTCCTGTGTAATAGTTTTATTTCTTCCTCTTTCACAGACTTCGAGAAAAATACGGAATCTTTATCTGACACATGTGTGGAATAAATATTCGATAGCATATAAACAAACAACTGTAAAACAAACGTTCACTCTTGCGAGTTATAAATCAATCTGTAGCTTTCAACCATCGTATATACTTTGCTATTCGAATAGAAAATAATTTAAATATTCCTCACATACATTCCAATCATTTTGGCTTTACTCAGTGTGCGCTTTCTTCTTAATTAAATAAACATTTATAGACATATCATCAGGATGGTTGCAAAGATTCTATTGTTGTAGCATATCCTTCCTTTATTTCGGAGAGAGATCGTGGTTCATGGAGAAAAACTGTACATTCGATACCCTAAAATATAAAATAGTTAGCGGAGATCTTGATTTTTGTTATAAAATTCCTACACATACCTGCATACGCGCAGCTCTCACAAATCCTTCGTTCGCGGATACAGTGATACTTTGCATACTTTCTCCAGTTGCAAAAACTAGTCTTGATCTATTTTTTATTTTTCCACCCAAACTCAATTTCTCCATAATTCTGCCAGTATGTATATCACTAACAATGCGTACCCTCTTTAACAGTTCCTGAGCTCTTGCTGTTTCTTTTGGACCACCAATAACATCAATGATGTTCATAAAATTGTCATAAGCTGTTTGGCAGACTATAAGGTCTTTTTCCTTGAATAGTTCTTCTAAGATAGGCTTTACGGGACAACTTCTCTCCATTTCTGCTTGCTGTGTAAGCAGTGGTTCTCGATAGATAAAATTGGCATAACCATTTGTCATGTTTGTGACATAAGCCAACAGTGTTGATACATCCAAGTTTAGTAGATTAATCTCAGCTGGTATGGGGGCATTCTTCAAAATCTCCAATGGACCGTGTAAGCTTTCCTCATTTTCATCTGAGGAGTCGCTATTTTCATTCACCCCAACTGCCAATATTGCATGTACATTCCTATTTATCATCATATTATAAATTAAATCTTATTTAAAACAGCATAGAAAGTCAGACTGTATACAAGATTCAAAATATCCTTGCACCTTCAATTTTAAAAAGTTCTTTCTATGTTGTTACAATCACAAATACTAAATACAATTTAAAAGACATTTACCTGTCATTACAGTATTTACTCCATCATTGCATTCTACACTTATCCGTTCTCCTTCAACAATCACACCCATGTTTTCCAAACGTGTCGCTAAAGGTACTTCAATGCCATAAGCAAAATGAAATATAATCTCTGGTGGCCTGTACAAGTGTGGATGGCATTTGGCACATTTTAAATAACAGTTTGCCTGATCGAGCACTGATTTCTGTCCATATTCGCCATTGCCTAATGATATCAGAGTAAGAGCCCTCGCATTTCTCGCAATAACTTTAACCCAACTTGCTCCAGCGTTACACACAATATCCACCTCCAAACGTGTTTTTTGGTACTTAAACGGTTTCATAACGTTCGTAGCTTCTTTCGAGGTAAACAAACGTGTTACCATCGCATTTAGATGTATCAAATTTGTGCTCTGCAAATGTTCCTTCTTAACATTCCCACTGAACTGAACCTTTAACACGAGAAAAAATACATTTATGCTACGAACTGTACGTATGAGAATTATTCATAAATTTTCTATAACGAGCATTCCAGTACAGTACATACCTTCTCGAGGAACCTGATTTCTTGCTGAATTTTCCGTATGAGTTTCTCAACCCCGTCAACTTTTTCCATTAGTTTCAGCCGCTCGGTCATGGCCCTGCCACTCTGTATTTTTTCCTCGAGACATCTCGACAATCCCTCACAGTCGTCCATCCTCGTGCAATCGCTGTTTCATCGATCAATCGCCCGTGCAAAGTGGTATTTCGCGCAACAATGCGAATAATTCTCAACAGGCCGCGATCGACGAACGTAGTGTTTGCGGCCATCTTGAACCACAGGTCAATATCGCGTAATGTCGTCGGGTCGCTTGTCAAACTCGCTTTTTAACCTCACAAACTTTACCCCACCGACGAACGTCGGCGACGAGCGTTAGCGCGAGAATCATTCCACCCTCCTGCCCTGCCGAGGTGTAAATAAGTACGGCATTGCGAAATTCGCGTCTACATTTTGCGGGTGCAAATTTCGAGCGAGACGACCTTGTTGTCGCGTCGTATTCATCACGCACTGTCAAGCCTGGTCCGACGAAAATAGAAAACGTTGCGGTATTAGAATCGGAAAATGTCCAGTGCGAAGATCATTGAGAATCCTGAGGTGCCTGGTGAGTCGTTGCTTTTCCGAGTTTGCATCATCCACCCCCAATTTCGTGTCGCCCGTGAACGGAGAGTGTACGTACGATGGATTTGGAAAAAGAGTGTCAAACATTTTCAAAGTGATAGATGATCGTAGTTAGTTGAATCCCAGAAAGTCGTAGAACGTTCGCGGGCCGTACATTTTGCGATTTTTAATGTGAAGCGTACGCGGTTCACGAGTCAATTTCGAAAAATGTCAAGAGTTTATGTGCGTTCGTGTTGGTTCTTGAAGTGGTTTCTGTTGTGACGATTATGTTTCACGGTATGCAAAATCGCGACGCAATGTCGCATTGCGTATTGTGCGAGAGTTGAGGTTTGAAATGGAAAATGCTGCGGCAAGACAAGCATTGCTTTTTGAATATCGGTTTCATTTTGTAAAGTGGCCTGACTGTGACAATCAGCTGATGTCTGCAGCGTGTAGCATGTCCATGCGTGTAAGATTCACTGGTGTTTTGCCGCTGTAAAATAATTACTATGGCAATGTATCGCAGTCGTGTGTGGTCGTGTGTAATTTGAGAGGCAATTTAAAAAAAATATGTATTGATTATTACGCATTTGCAGCATCATGGGGGAAACATATAAAAATTATACAGGACATGGTATTATGTGCACATTTGTAGATAGGCATATAAAATATGTGGTGCTCAATATCGGAATTTAAAGAGTCAGTCGTGCACATTCAGTCTTGTCGTCGTGCGGTGCATACATGCGAATAATTTAACTATTTACGGGTACCGTCGTTACTTGATGCGGCTCTGCAATGGGAGAACATAGGGGAATTGTACATCAAACATGTGCTGCCACCTATGGCGCGCTATGACGTGATTTACGCATTCCATATAAAATTGCCGTTACCCCTATTTACGTGTCATAAACAAACGCGATGAATAACGCATAAGAAAATCTCCTATCGTATTTCAAAGATCGTTACAACCTAAAAAAATATCTCAATACGAGTCTCCTTTGTGGTTCAGTTCATTTATGACAAAGTTCGCTTAGAATGTTTCAATAATTCAATTAATAATTCACCGCACGGCCGGGCGAAACAAGGTCAATTACCTGCGATCTAAATTCAGAGCAACGATCGTCGCGATGCATTAAACAGTCAACAGGTATGGGTCTCCTATGAGATGTCTTCTTATACCCATACTTAATTCAGATCTCTCAAACTTCCCCCATACTCTGAGCACTCAAATTTTTAAATTCACATTTAAAACACTTTCTTCAGACACAGAGCAGTCGCCAATTATTTAAAGTAATTTAATCGCTGTGCCGAGTCGTTGTCAGTCATTCGTTGCCATGAACCACTCGAAACCGTAACACGATCGAACTAAACTCCTGACAAAATTCTCGATCTCGCAACCGCTTCCCCATCCGCACGTACACACCTCGCCAATTCGATTCGGCGGCGGCGAATAAAAAGCAGAAAAAGCGTACCCGCTCCGCCGACCGGGTCGCGATCCGTGGCACTGTTTGCCCGACTCAATGCACACCGATCATCGACAACCGTCACGCGATCGTTGTCCGCAAAAAAAGGAGCGCTCGCCTCACGCAGTGCCCTTCGTCGTTCAACCCCGGCGACACTTTTTATGAATCAGGACTCGAATGTTTCTTGCCGCCGCCACCCCCGCCGCCGCCGCCGCCGCCAATCATATCGTCGCAGAATAGCACCACGTCGACGTCGACGACGGAGAAGGATCAGCAGGGGGAGGTAAAGGAATCGATGGCGAGCGTCTCGGCGACGTCGATCGCGGCGAATCCGACGCCGATCACCGCGACGCCGGTCGTCGCACCTTTCCCGAATCTGCCGGTCCCGGCGCCCTACATCCTGCATCCGGCGATGCAGCCTCAGCCGACGCCAGGGCAACCACCCCAGCCATGGTGGTTACCACCGGAAGCGGACACCACGGACATTTACGCACAGTGGTACGGGCAGAGGTCGGGATTCTCAGGCAATCGTGGCTGGCACATACCCTTTCACTATGGCGGACGTTCAAAGTTTCTGGCAACTCGGGTATCGAGAACTTGCGCGGGGTCGCGAGCGGTTCGCTAGTAGTGGAAGGGTTGACGGTGGATGATGCTAGATGGGAGAGTCCTAGTGGTGGATCATGGAAAAATCGTCGTTACTTTATGCTGCGCGATACTGTTCTGGGGGATTTGTACGATTGCAAGGAAAACAGTCTCTATTTATTTTGCAACGCGACGCTTCTGTTGAATGCGCAACTTTGCCAAGGAGATTCCGGATGCTACGCGGATTGCAGAGAATTAAAGTAAAGCGCAATGTTTGGACGAAGAAAATAGCGGTAGAGTCGGTAGAGAGTTTGCTTTCAGCCTCGGCATTGTTCTGGAGTCTTGTGAGATTGTGAGGATTGAGTATTAATTGTGTCGAGTTGCTCCTAACGTTCTCTCCCTAATCTCGCGTCCCGTAACGATGACAAACATTTTTCTTGGAAAATTTACATCTTCAGGTATGAGCAGACGTATAAAGCGTCCGTAACTGCAAATGCGACTCCGTCGGCCGCCGTCATTGCACAGAACGTGAAGAACAAGTATTACAAACGAAAGAACGAATTCATAGATCCTGCGCAGGATGCAGGTAATTACTTCGAATTTGAAGCGTACATCACCGAGCAAAGACACGTGTGACTCATTTGACATCATTAGTTCAATCACTCCCCCCACCCCCTTGTGTGAACCGTAGATTAGAAGACTAGATAACACAGTTGAATCCAGATCAGTCGTAATTCTCTATTTTGTCATTGACGTAATGCAAAAAAAAAAAGAAAGCATCGCTCCACGCCGTAGGACTATTAAAAATTGGTTCTTATCTCTGTTTGTTAGAGAAAGTCGCGAGCGCCCAGAGAGAGCTGTCAGCGCTAATGAAACCGCTGAAATGTGATCTGTGCAATGCAGTAGTAAGAATCGATTTTTATACTCATTTAAATTTGACGCTACAAGAGACAGAGACAATCGAGAATAAAGAGAGAGTGTAACGAATGTTGCAAATTGCGAGGAAAAGAGAAAGAAATGTAAAGTGTAGAGAGAAAAAGAAATCGCGGGGACTCAGTCTTTTAGTGTCGAGCATAAAGTAAGCGCGTGATCGTCACGACGGGCGGAGACGCCAGTTACAAAGGGATCTGACGCACGTTTTCAGATGAACTCGACGCTTCAGGCGAAGCTCCACTATGACGGGAAACCGCATCAAAAGAAAGTGTCCATGTTCTTGAACCAGAGTGTCAAGAAGCAGAAGTCCGAGGACGGCCAAGTCAGCAGCACGACGAGTAACGACTGGCAAAATTACTGTGATGTAAGACGCAACGACGATTTAGACGTAAACTGGTGAAAAATCATTCTTCTTCCTCTCTGTCTCTCTGTCTGTCTTATCTATCTATCTATCTATCTTATATCTATCTATCAATCTATCTATCTTTCTATATCTATCTGTCTATCTATCCCTCTATATATCTATCTCACTTAGACCCGATAGCAACACGGCAAAGCGGCGTTGGCGAACGTGTAACGAATATATTTTACCCGAGGCGGCGCCGGGCGATTGAAAGTTTCGTACGTTCGCACCGCAATCGAATTCTCGTTTACGCGCTTCCGCGATTGTCGAGCGGGCGAACCGATGAAAATTTCCTTTCGCCCCGCGACGTCGCGGCGCTGGAAGTTGCTCACCGTTCGCCACCGTCGAACGGACCACGCAGCACGTTTCACCGTGACGACCTGTCTCCGCAGATTTGCAAAACGTGGTTCACGTCGCAGACAGACGCAACGCAGCACTACGCGGGCAAAAAGCACATCAGAGCGGCGAACGGCGGCCCACGTGCTAGGTATATGGACGTAAATTGAAGGGTCGGTGAGGACGGTGGCGTAAATTCACTTTGGATGTTTTCTTACGGATTGACTCGGCCGGGCACGTTCTTGCGGAACGGGCAGGATGAGCGACTTGCCCCGACGCTAAATTGTCCCGATCGACGGACGTTATCATATCTTTTTCCCGCATTATTCCCTCATTATTCGCCCCGAACAATTCCTCTTCTTCTGCAGCGTCGTCATTACCCAGTCGACCCTCGTTCCCGACGCGTCATATTTTTCATGTAACTCTTTGACGTAATTGTACCGACCAACGGACGTACACACACTTTTTCCTAACATTACCCTTTTGTTGTTTGCGTGAACAAATCTCTTTTTTCTGGAAATTTTGTATCATTATCTGTGTTTTCATTCAGAGCGCATCGGATTTGTTTTAGTGAGTCTTTCGCGTAATTGTACCGATCAACGGACTTCATCATACCTTTTTCTGTTACTACCTTACTATTATTTGTTCTGAATAATTCTTCTTCAACTACGGCAAAATCGATATCTAACTCCGTCGCGTATCAACCTTCTAAACTAATTTCTCAATACAACTGCATTGTTCGATAATCGAACGACGATCATTGTCCCATTAACTCCCATACATCCGTTGCCATTATCTAAACTCTCATTCTCGATGCATCATATACTCGCAGTAACTCCTTCACATAGCTACTCTTCGTCCTTGCACGATGGCCGCCTTTATATCCCCCCTCCCCCTCCCCCTCCCCCTCCCCCTCCCCCTCCCCCTCCCCACCAGCGAGTAACAACGCCTGCTAAGGAATTCCATAGAAAGAGAAACCCGCGGCGCGAGTGGAACGGGAAAACTGCCTGACAGGCGGTCAATTAGCTCCAAGGATTTACGCCGGCGTCCCTTCCGCCAAAAAGAGAACAATAGCGGTTCATTCTCTAGGAAAAGGAGTCCGTTGATCGTCACAAGCGTGTGAACTTCCCCCCCCAGGCCGTCGAAGAAGTCGCAGAACCAAAGTCAGTACAATCACCTGGACCCGAGCGGCCGTTTCGGGATCGGCATGGCCTTTCAGCCGGACGTTCAGTCCTCGCAGACGAGCTCGGTGCCGGACGGTAGCACGCAGGTGCCCGCATCCGGTGCAGGATCCGTTTACACGCCGCCGCCGTATCCGACGCCGCTGCGATGCGACCTTTGCGGGGTCTCGGCCAATCGTCAGGACCAATTGGAGACGCACAAGAGGGGCGCCAGACATCTGAGGATGCTCAGGCTAAACGGACTGCCTGTGCCGGAACCCGGTGCGAAAACAGATTTCGGATAGACCTACTCTACGTTATCTGAAATAGACGCAGTTTCATGTAAAGACTTAGACTCCTGTATTGTTTCTTCTCGATAACTCGTCGCTTCGTATCGTTCGCGGACCCGATTTTGGACGGATTTTTCTGTTCATTTCGCGCGCGACTCTCGGCTGTCGTGTAACAGCAAGCGTTACATTGTGCTGTTATCGCGTGTATTTAGTTTATTCGGCGAGTGTGTCGGTATTAACACTTTATCTGCCGGTCGTTGCCGGCGTTGGGCGCGAATTATTTTCGGAGAGTAGCGGCGGGCGTATCCACTCGTAAAACTCTGTAACGTTAAAATCGGAAAGTGAAATCTCGCAAAAAGCCGATTAACCGGCTGCCCGGTCGATCAGCGCTGCCATCGAAAAGCCTATTAATAGGCTTCCGGTAGATAATGTGTTAAGTCGACGGACGTGTCAGTTGATTCGAAACACTGTGTACCAGTTTCCGTGCATTTCGATTCCGCAATTCGATCTACATTTCAGTTCAACGTTCCCGCGCAACCTGCCGCCGCCCGCTCGAGTCGAGACACGGTATTTCAATTCCGTCGGCGTCATTAAGCGAGAAAATAGAGAATAGAAAAATCTTTTTTTTGGTCCACCCCCCTTCCTGCTCCCGCGAGTAGACGCCGAAGAGTCCAAAGTGGAACTCGGCCCCGTAATTTCTTTTTCCAGTGTCCGAGGGCGAGAACGTGCCGACGGTGCCAGGACCAATAGACTACTCGATTTACCGAACACCATCGGGTGAGTTCCCCTACCAAGCCATTCTCCTCTTTCGGGCACTAAACGAATTTGCCGTCCGAACCCGCCCGGCTCTGACGCATTTCGTGTTTGCAGGACAGTATTACTGCGCGCCGTGCAACGTCTCCCTAAACTCGGAGACGACGTTCGCCCAGCACGTCGAGAGCAAAAAGCACAAGAATCAGTCGAATCCGAAGTCTCCGTCGAACGCGGTGGTCATCGCGAAAAAGGCCAGGTTTAAGAAGAAATAAGGCACCGACCGGCGGCGCCTCCACGCGCCAAGCTGTTCTCTCGCCACTCTCCGACGACCTGTCCGTTCTTCTTCATCTTCTTCTTCTTCTTCTTCTTCTTCTTCTTCTTCTTCGACTTTAACGTTCCTCATCGTTTCTCGTTTCCCGGATACCGCCGCAATTGTATCGAAGTTCGGGTCGGAGCGGGCAAAGTGATATACGCGCGCGCTCGCGCGCACGCCAGTTCGACCCGAGCGGAAAACAATAAACTCACACCTGTTCGACACGCTTCTGACGTGACTGCCATGTTCGGGGGAAAAAAGCGAATAAGACGAATTTGATCCCTCGCCTCTGCTCCCCCCCCCCTCTCTCTCTCTCTCTCGCTCGCTCTCTCTCTCTCTCACCCCCTTTCTCCCTTTCTCTCTCTCTCTTCTTCTCTCTCTCTCTCTCTCTCTCTCTCACTCTCACACTCACTCTCACTCTTTCTCCTTCTATCTCTGTCCGTCCCTATGTCAAGGGCCAAACGTTCTATTACGCGCACTTCCCAGGACCATTAGTCGACTGCGGGCAAAAATTGCGAACAGGAACGAGTACGTACGTGCTTCGGGGCGGATGCGATTCTTTCGTTGAGGCGTAAGCTAATATAGATAAATAATATTAATTTCGCGCGAAGCCACCGACCGCGGACAGCTTACCCAAGATCCGCAGAACGGAACCTAAGCGTCAGTTTGACTTTGTACATAATCTATTAGCATTATCGTTTCGCCACCTCATGCGGTTTCTCGCTGACGGCCCACACACACACACACACATACCTATATACACAGATGCAGATCCACACAGGCAGACGTACACAGAAAGCGCTGCGAAATTCCGAAGGCTGTCTAGATTTTACTCCCTGTTACTATCTTTTCCAATGGGCATTGAAGTCGTCTAAGCAGAAACAATAAACTCGCACGTGTTCGACGTAGTTTCGTCGTTCCATGCTCGAATAAATCCAGCCCCCCCCCCCCCCCTTCATTCCCTCCCACTCCCCAACGTCTTCTGGCTCCCATCAAGCGTCTCGACTGGATGCCGCGCGATGGTTTTTGCCATTAGCCTTTAACCTTCGCCTGGCTCTAATTTCGTAATCTTCCCAGACTGTCGCCAGACCGCCGTCGATGATTACGAATTAACGGGCGCGCAGATAGATGGATAGATAGACGGATAGACGGATTAGTCGTTCGAGCGGGCCGGATGATCAGCGTAAGTATGTTAACTTCCGCGGCGGGGGCCCCCGCGCTCGATATTAAATGCCGATTAAACTCTAAATTAAATTCGTAGTAAGTCGAGCGGTTATTTAGACGGTAGCTCGTTAAACGCGGCGGGCTCCGCGCGACTAATCGCCGATATTTATTCGATTACGAGACCATTAACTTGGCGCGCTAGCGTGTCTGGCGGATTCGCGAAATGACGCGAGCTGCTTCGTTCGTTCGTTCGTTCGTTCGTTTCTTCAGGCTCTCGTTCGAGCGAACGCACACGAGCGTACGCGGAAATTTATGCGTCGTTCACTCTTGACCTTCCAGGTTGGATTTACGAGCCGGCGAGCCACCGCGCGGTCATACAGTACTATCCTCTATTAATTACCTCGTAAGACGTCTGTGACTTATCAACCGCTCTCTCTTTATTGTCACTATCCTCGCTCTCCATTTATTCGTCACTTCCGAGCGCGACGCTGCGCACTCGAACGCGCACCCGTTATCGGCGATATATGGAATTGATAGCGTACGTCATTGTTGACCACTGTGGTGCGTGAACGGCCCGACGTACAGCGAGGTACACCAATGGCGGCAAGCGAAACGATCGTTGCGGTTTGTAACCGGCATTGTTCGCCAGGAGACGTATTCATTTGAAATGGACGGATGTTAATGCAGGAATTTCATGCGCGCTTACCGGCTTCCAGACTATCCGCGTAATGTCTCAATTCGACACGGTAAGTGGAATTGCCACTATGGCTTACAATTTTTCTCCCCAGCGGACAATCATCCTTGGCTAACGGATTTTAATAGGCGACTAATCATTTTCGTTATGAGTTACGGTTGTTACAACAGGGTATCTGGAGATAATGAGTGTATAAAAACACTCGGCGGGTGAATCAGCGACGAGGTGCGCATAGGACGTCTAAAAATGGCGGGCGTGTCAGACGCGGCGAGGAAGGGAAGGTCAGCTTCCGCAAACTCAGGACGAAGCGGCCGAGAGAATGGGACGTGGAAAAATGTTGAGCCAGGCAGCGGATCGAGATTGTAATCGTCGCGGGAGGAAGCACTAATTCTTACCCGCGTTACGACGATTTTACGATTATGCTCGGGGCAGGGGCGGCCAGTCTGATTAACGGGAACTGTCGCGCGATCGCTTTCGACGATCGTTTTCCGTCGCAACGATCCGTAATTGTGTTTACCTCCGACCATAACGGACGCGGCCCCGTATTAATCGCCGGCAATTGCACCCGAACGATCGGCAATATTTATTAATCGTCAATACCGCGGGCCTCCCTTCCTTCCGCCGACGATGAAAAATCGTTCTTCCCACGGCAAATAGGATCGTAAAAAGGGCGGGAATGTCGGGCGCGGAAGGGTTGTGTGTTCTCAAAATTCTTTCGAGACCTCTGCTCTCCCTCTGTCTCTGTCTTTCCTCATGCTTCTTCTCTCGCTTTCTCCTTCTGCCTCCCTTCATCTTCTCCTTCGCCTTCTCTCTGTCCTGTCCAGCCGCATTCCGCCGATTTTCTAACGAACTCGCGCAGCGCCGCAATTTAGCGCCCCGGCTATTTCCTTTCTGGCGCTTCTTTTTGGTTTTCCATCCGCCCGGAGGCTTCGACTCCCGCCATTCCCGAAGCGACCAGAGATTAGGATCGTCCTCGCGCAGACTTGTAGATCGTTGGTTTATACCTGCGCTTCGGATTTTTATGACCCCACGGTCCACGTTTAACGTGTTCGCCTCTTTTTATTCCCCACTGCGTCCTCCCACTCTACGACATCACCGGAATCCCTCTTCCATCTTCTCGTCTTCGTGTATATACCCACGCTACAATTTTTTTCCCTTCGACCTGTCCCTCTCGCTCCTTTACACTCTCTCCCCCTTATCTCCCCACTCCCTCTCTCTCTCTCTCTCTCTCTCTCGCTCTCTTTCTTCCTATCCTTCCGCTCACCCTCCGTAGCATGCTCTCCCACTTTGCCGGGGAAAGGACTTTTATTGCTGATACGGAAGACGTCATAAAACCATGAAAAAGTAACTGATCCCCCGTAGCTAGTTGACTGAGAACTCAATGCGCGCTTTCCTTAGAAAAAGCATACGGGCCGTCGGAAACTAATGTAGGAGTCGAGATTCTCGAGGAATCTCTCGACTTATCCCTCTTACCCGTCCAAGTCCTCGACAGTTTCGCGATCAACTTGTTGCGGGGGTGGCGAAGGGGAGGGTGAAAGGTAGGGGGTGGAGACGTCGAACAATGTTAATCCAACGGGACACTCGAGAAAAAGGCGATCCGTCGCGCGTAAAAAGCCATTAATCGCCGGCTAGCTCGTCCGCTCTGAATTTTAGTGGAATTCATCTCGATGACTCGGGAGAATTTCTCGGAAGCCAGGCCCGATCCTGTGCGTGTCGGCTTCCACCTGCAACGGCGCTTCTTACGCGCTCAGACGCCGTGACGAAAAAATCGATCGATCGACCTCTCTCCTTGGGGATTCCACGTCGATCGACGTTCCTGCGCGAGGATCGAGGACACGCCGACGGTCCTGGGATCCTGGCGGCGGACCCACGCAAAAATGGAGTATCGACCGCGAAATGAGCTATCGAGAAAATGTCCGCGCGGCCGGGCGTGTGCGTGCAAAATAAACGAGCGATTAGGGACGCATGAATAAACATACGGCACGGAGGCGATAGAGGTCGATCGGAGGGGGCCGAGTGTTAGGTTGGCAAAAAGCGTACCATTCGCGCGTCTAATCGAGGTGGCAGGGGGAGAGGAATCGACGACGATGAAAATCCGCCGGAAGGGCGAGATCGAGAGGCCGTCGGCGACCTGACAAAAAACGACCCAAGTACGTACATACGTACGTATATACGTATCTCTGTGCCGGAAGAGATATAGGACTATCTCAAGATTTTCCTCCAGATCGCGTTAAACTGGATGGGACGCGTATCATGTCCCTCGTTAGGCTAGAATTAAGTGCGTGCGATCGGACGCCGAGGCTGGGTACAATGTTAGCTCTCGATGACGGTGGAAGGAGCGAAATGGTGAAAAAGTCTCGGGTGTATGTTGAGGGGCGATGGTAATTGTTCGGTGCGCGATCATTCACGCGGAGATCCTCTTCCGCGGTCGCGTGGATCGAGTCTATTAGCGGGATATGCTGATCGATACGTCGATCGTCTCGGACGGTAGGCAGCCGATGCCGGATGCAGACACGTTTTAACCCTTCGCCAGCGAAGCCGGGTCCATTGCAAACCTAAGAATCAGCTGTAACAGTATGTGTGTAGCTGTTCCGAAAACGACGGTCGTGTGAGTGTATGTGACCAGCGACTCTCAACGATTATTGCAGTTCGAAAGTGCGACGACTGCATGTATGTATGTATCGCTGATGCGCGATTCAAAGGGAGCCGCCGTGTGACCCATCAGACAAAGGCGCGCGATAAGAAACTGACGATCGGCGAGTGGAGGGGCTACCTCCTCGCAAACCTTTTGACGAATTTAGTGTGGCATGAAACTTGTGCTACCGTACACGGAATGAAGCGTTACAGCAGAACAAATCTACTTCATTGCTGACACCTCCACTCACTGTGAAACAGAAGAACGGGATAAAGAGAGTGTTGAATCCTTCCTTCATCGTTTGTGTTACTTTTTTGCCAGCAGCGCGATAGTTTGGATCGTATAGGTATCACCGTAAAATAAGCATGGACTGTACACAACAAGTGGATCGTTGAGCTGCACAAGTGAAAACTTCAATTCTATGAATTATTCTTGCGAATAATATAAGTAGCGTTTATAATAAAAAACTGCCAACAAAAATTGTTATAAATATTATACAGTTTAAACATTTTGTAAATTTTAGGTTACGTATGGTAATAAGTTTGATGGAATTTCAATGTATTGTCTTCCTTCATAATTATATTTGCATCGCAAATGACACCAAGTATACAACACGATGCACGAACTATGGAAAATTCTAGTGTAAACAGCACGCAAAAGCCGTATGCATTTCCTGCGAATAATATAAGTAGTGTTTATAATAAGAAACTGCGAACAAAATTTGTTATAAATATTATAAAGTTTAAAAATATTGTAAATTTTAGGTTACGTATAATAATAAATTTGATGGAATTTGAATGTATTGTCATCCTTCATAATTATAGTTATACAAAGAGCACCTTTCCCTTCACTCTTGCTCGAGGTTGAGAGCAACTGGCATACGAATGTGTTCACCGCTGAATGAGCTATCGGTGAGCACCGTTCTTAGTAGTAGTCTCATGGATACGAAAGGACCCGGCTTCGCCACGCGCGCTTGAAAATTCGTCCGCTGTCCGAGGGTTAAACGTCCCAGGCCGCTCATCTTCGGACGCGGCGCGCTCGTAGCGGTCGTCGGCCAGCTGCTCGATAAATTAATTCACGAGAAATATGAACGCTTTCCCCGTTTCCTCTTCCAGGTGCGCAATTTAGTCGATTTGGTTCAATGTTTCCGTAACACGTGCGTATTAAGCCTACGACGTTCGATTGCCGGTATAAAGCTGCCCGGCAAGGTGTGGATTAAGCGGCTATCCTGCAATCTGTAAACATTGCACTTACGGGTCCCGCAAATTAGGGATATTTGAATAAACCGCAAATAAAATTATTCCTCGCGGATGGTAGCGTCGATAGATAACAGCCCTAATCGACATTATATCCCGTCGGAGAGCCGGCTCGCAGGATACGAATCAAAGCTGTCCCGAACTGTGTATTTAAGTCATGGATACGTCTATAACTATTTTCCATCCACATTAACATGAACAAATGACCGCTCTAATCGACGCAACATCCCGCCAACGCCACTTATCTCGCCGTAATCGTAGACTCGAGAAAGCGGCTGGATTAGGAGTGCCATAACCGAGCCCCGGCCTCTATTGACACCGGCGTCAATGAACGACTGCCCTGATCCTCGTTATGACCCCGGAGCTTGCGAGGAGGAAAAAACTGACACCATTCAGGTGTCAGACGATGCGGCACAATGGTAGAGTGACCCGCCCAGAAGGCAGCCTGCCGGCCTTTTCGAACCTTCGCGCGTGTCGATGTCCGTTTCCGCGAGCGGCCGACGAGCCGACCATTTCTAATCTCGCTAACGAGCGGACGCTAACTCGGTTAGCGCGGGAAACGGTACCGCGCACAAACCGGGAGCGAGCCGACGACGGCGAGTTCCTTTGTCTCGCCGGTTCCATTGTTCCACCTGGGAATATGGAGTAAAGCCGGAGGAGCAAGAAGAAGACCGGGAGCGAGGCCGGCGAAGCGGGCGAAGGAGGAGGTGGAGGAGGAGGAAGAAGGAGGAAGGAGGAAGGAGGTGGACAGGCGGGGAGCAGGCATGAGCTTCGAAAAAAGAGCCTGGAAGAAGCAGCTTCGCGACGCACCGATTTCTTCTTCTCTATCCGTCGCGACCGGGCAGCCCGACAAATTCGTACAATTATTTCTCGATTAGGACAGCCGGAAGGCCGACACCGAAACTGAGCGCTCGAACCACAGCTGAGTCGGTATTAGCGAGTGGGCGCGCGAAGTTGCGCGACTTAATTGCGGAAGTCGGATTCGGAAATTAATAAAAGACTTTTTTGCATCCTCGTACAGGTGGAGAGAAGTCGAGGATGGTCGGCGGCGAGAATTGGCTGTGTCTCGCTCGACGTAATGCTCGGGGTCTCTTCCAGGCTGGAAGGAGTTGGGGAAGGCGGGATGGGAATAAAAACTGATCGTCGTCCTGGTGGGGCTGACCTTGCAGGCCTTCACGGGCCACCAATGTAGACCGGGGAGAAAATAGAAAATCGTGATGCTCCTAAATGCGGGCGATGTGATGTCATGCGGAAATAGCCAACCGACAGTCCGTACGTCTGTCCGTCCGTTCGTCCGTCCGGTCGGTCGGTCGGTCGGTCGGTCGGATCGAGAAGATCGAGGAGGGGGATCTTGATCGCTCGGCCGATTACCTCTTCACTTCGCCCCGAAAGGACCGATAGTTATGTTTCCGACTTGACGACGAGCGTTTTCTTCTGCCCGCCCGGTTCGCCTCGGTCGGACAGGCTCGAGGGAGGAGGGGTGAAAATTTGAGTGCGACTTCTCCGCGACGAAATGATAAAAAGAGGACTCTATGCATTCCAGCGTGCGAGCTTGCCGAAGGGAATTTACAACGACGTGCAGTAAGATTATTGTAATGATAGTTGAAGCGACTGTCGTGGATAAAATGTTTTGGAAGGTACCGGCAATTTATGGACGCTTATCTCATTGATGACAGTATCGGTGTCCGTGTATGCGTGTAAGTTGCCTCCCTTGCTTCAGCGGAAGAAACTTAATCCTTCAACCGAATCTTATCAATAGAGCCCTCGCAGCGGCGAGACGCCTCACTTTTAATTGCCCCTTTCGGATTTCCTCGGCATTACCGTGGCACGTGATCGACCTTTCACCGCCTCGAATATCCGCAAAAGTCCGCCGATAAGGATCTCCCGGTCCCGGCAATCGATATCGATACATCCAGCGCTCTCGCGCCGGTACCATTCGTTTCTCGATTATCGGCCGCGATGTCGCAATTACTTAGCCTCGCCGGCGTTACAAATTAATTCCCTATCGCATATTCAATTCCCAGCCACTCCCGTGCATAGATCACGATACCCGACGATAGCCCACATCGTTCTATCGCAATTACGAACCATTTTTCCGGCGATCGCTTTCCGTATCCTCAGCTTAATGGCCCGCTTTCGGCACGCCAATCTCTCGGCCTTATCAGTTTTTCGAGCGTCGTATATTCAATTTCTACCGGCGCCGATCTCCCACCGATATCGCCCCGAACGTCGCCCACATCGCGCCGTATCGATCGCTCCAACTTTTTCCCCGACAGCCTATATCTCTCTATTAGCCAGGACCGAGCTCGATCTTTTCCAGACCCGCGAGTCGCATTCGGCGCTATCGGCCTCGCACGATTATCTCCCGGCACCCAGCTCAGCTGGACGAGTAACGAGTCTACTTCACTCTGCCCCGCTCCCCCCCCCCCCCCCCCTCCTTCTCGCCCGCCTCCTCCACCGCTTCCTTCTCGCGAGCACTTTTTTCCGTCCGTTCGTCAATTTTACGGGATTCCGCGATCCCGTCGATAGGAGCGCCGGCAGGTTCGCCGCGATAACGATTACGATAGCTGCTCCTTGGCCAATCGGCGTCGAGGCTCTCGCTTGACACACGTCCAGACTCCTACTTTGCCCGTACGCGTTTCCGCGTAGACTTCAGCTTCGGTGGACGCGATAGTTCCCGCGGATTTCTCATGCGTGAAAACACTGGTTAGGTTTCACCGCGGAAAGTCTAGCCGTCTTTCTCTCTCTGTCGTTCGCTTCGGTTCCGTCTCGCTCGCTCCTCAGACTTCTCGGCATGCCCCGTCGTCGTTCGTCGAGACTTTCCCGGCAAAATCGGCCGACTCTCAAATCGAGCCTCACTACGATGAGACCGATCACCGTTACAAAATAGGCGTCGCAATTTTGGCGGCCGATAAAAGTGGCGACTGTCTTTACGTAAGCTCGCGTGCGCATTGATCATCGGACGGTAGACGGAGAACCGGGCTGCCGTAATGATAATCCCGGCGTAACGTGCGCGGAGGTTACGGACGACGAGGGAGAAAAATGTTGGGCCAGGCAATTTCGCCCGGCAGAGAGAGTTGACGGGAAATCTTATGCGCCGCGGCGGAATTAATCGACGTTTGCGTTTGGCTTCGAGCGCCCGCCTCATCGTCGGGCGCAACAAATTCGACACTTTACCTTGCGCCTGGCTCGTTCGTTTAAGAAAGAAACTTTCCCGCCGCTGCGACAAGTGTACCTCCGATGTGCGCGTGCGTTTGATGTTTTTATCAACCGTAGGAAGACAAAGTTCCCGCGGAGTACGAGCCATTATTTACGTCGGTCAATAATTAATTTTTTCATTCGTCAAGCAATATCTCGCCGCGCTTGTCAAGAACTTCGTCCGGCAAATAACTTCTGCTTAACCCGGACAGCGACGCTTAATTTGCATAAAGTGCAGCGTAACAGGCAAAGCGAGCCCGCGAGAGTGCTTAGCGAAAGATTTGATCAAAACCGAGCCTCCTAACCGCTAGCTTTCAATTACCGCAAAAACCACGCCCGTCCAACGGCGATTAATAAATAAACCGAGTTGCGCAAGTGGCGCAGCTGCCCGGTAGCGACGTAAATTTTCCAACAGTTTTCCACGCTCCGTTTCTCCTGGCGTAGATAAATTTCGGCCGCGACGAAATTATCCTCGATCGCGGCGGCGGCTCGCGATGCAGGCCTGTCAGTTTTCGCCTGCCACGGAGACCGTCGCGACCTGTCATTAGGGCCCGACGGCGTCGGTGGGCGCACTGTTTTTCAATCCGACCACCGACGGATTTTGAAACGCGACGCTCGCGAGACAGCGGGCGCCAAACATTTTCGCCGCCCGTCCCGAAAACTTTTCGCGCCCCGGCGGGAGAAGAAATAAAAAGCGTCGAAACAGAAAGGCGAAAGCGTGGGGTGGCGTTGGGGGGGGGGGGGGGGGGAAAGAGCGGCTCGAGGGTCGAACAATCGAGATAGAGCCCGCGGTGCAATTTCTCGAGCGACAACGACTGCGAAGCGACTCCGACGACGAACAGGGACGGACCGAATCGGGCGGGATCGCGCGCGCGCGCGCGCTCGCGCCGGAAAGCGATGAGTCGCAAAGGCCAAAGGGATCCGAGCGAATTTCAAACATAATCCGCCGCCGGCGAAAGTCACCAGAAATTCAAGCCTGGGACATTCCGGATGAGTACGAGAGCGGCCGATGTCACGCCGCCGCCGCCGCCACCGCCGCCGCCGCCGTCGCTGCCGCCGGTACATCGACGCGCATGCGCGCGGGTTACACTTGACGGGCCTCAAAAAATCAATGACCCCGCGCCACCGCCGCCAATGTTCCTTCCGTCCGTTTCCAATTCCAGAGATCGCGTGCTACGACTGCAAAAATTTTTCGCCGATCCTTACGAGGAGACGGCCGACTCTGCCGACGGAGTGAAGGGGAGATAGGGAGAGAGAGAGAGAGAGGGAGAGAGAGAAAGGTAGCGAAGGAGAGGGAGAGAGATAGAAGGAGCGAGGTTCCGTTGGCAGGAGGGAGACTGAGAGAGAGAGCGGGATGGGGAGAGAGTAAGAGAGAGGGACAGGGCCCGGTCCGGCGGAGGAAAATGGACGGCGAGGGTGCAGCCCGGGTGGCGGCGCTAGTGTAAAATGGCCGAATAGCGGTACGGTGGAAACCAGCCGGGCAACCTCGGCTCGGCTTCGGCTCGGCGCTTCAGTTCGTGTCCTCTCGTTGTACACGACGGACGTGGCGGCGTCTCGTGCGTGTGTCCCCGCGTCGTCATTTGCTCGGAGCGCTTGGAAAAAAAGGAAAGGGTACGACGTTCCATCGGACGTGCGAGATAGGCGAGAGGAGGGAGAGAGGTGTTCTCGGCAAAGGGAAGAGGAAGATCGAGTGCGGCGCAGAGGACAGATCGGGAGACAATCGGGATAGAACAGTAACTTGTCCCGCTGCCGAAAAAGTCGTGCGCGACCTTCTATCCGTAGCGGATCGCTGGAAGGAGAGAGTGACTAGAGAGACGAGAGGAGAGATAGAGAGAGAGAGAGAGAGAACGAGAAGAAACTCTGGTGTTCGACAGGCGGGAGGTACGAAGTGCGAGGGACGCGTTCCTCTCTTGTTTACCCCGGGTTTAATCGTAACAAATGCCACCGAAGTGCGACTCCGAGCGGCGACGGTAAACGAGGAACGGCGCCCGACGATTGTTGTTTTCTACACTGTGAATGGTCGTAGTATTTGAAAAGCGAGAAAGAGAGAGAGAGAGGGAGAGAAAGCGGAAGATTCGTGATACCGTGTGCAAGTGCGAGTAAGTGATCGGCGAGTCGATTCGCGAGGATATACCTGGCCGCAAATTTTTCTCCTGCCCACACACATATATATATACATATACATACACACACATATATTTATATATATATATACTTAGAGGTTATCGCTCGCGGACTGTCAGGGAAGCACTCGCGTGCTTCGTGTGAGAGTGCTTGTGTACATACATAATCTCCGTACATACCTACATCTTATATACATATATACAACACGCGTATACGTACACTCGGAGTGCACACGTTACACACGCCACAGTACATCGACACACATATACACCTATATATATATATATATATATATATGTATACGTGTTCCACAGTCGCCACGGTGCACCGTCTCGTCGTCCACCTTTCGCGTTGCCGCGAGTGCACGGGATAAAATGGCGCTTGCTTTCGTCCGAGCACCTATATCGACCGTGACAAACAATTCGACGGGCGAGCGCTAGCTCGCCAAGGATTTCGGCCAAAAGTGAGACCCGTACCGTGGACCACGAGCCACCCTCCGTGTCGCTTTGGTGCATGTTACTCATTTACGCGAGCGCCGTACCTTCTGCGGAGCACGCCACTCGGGCAAGGGACAGAGGCACAGTTAGCACCAGAGGCCAGCTTCGACGAGTTTAGCAGCGAGGAATCCCTCACCTTACCATCCTCGCCCGTGCCACGAAGTTCGAAGGAAAAGTTTCGAGGAGTCAAAGTGGATTGGCCGAGCCCGGAATTCCAGAAGGATCGCTCGACCGTTGAGAGGTGAGTCTTCCGACGTTTCGCGTATCCTGCGTTTTGCGCTCGGTAGAGAGTGAGAGAGTGAGAGAGAGAGAGAGAGAGAGAAAGAGCGGAGTTGGGCCAGCGTCGTTCCTTCTCTCAGAGTTCGGCGAAACAGGTGCATCGGCTGCTCGCGTCTTTCGGCCTATCTCGAAGACTTCGGTGGCTTCCGAGGCCTCGACGTCGTCTTCGTCGTTGCTGCCGGACTGCCGTAAACGAACTCGAGGGGGTTGTGTGTCGCGAGAGCAAGTTCGCCGAGTTTATAATTGGAGCCGTCGGAGGTTTACGGCGCATTGAGAAACTTGCGAGGGATGCGCGTTGGGAGAGAGGGAGGTAGACAGAGGGAAAGAGGGAGAGAGAGAGAGAGACAGGTTCGCAGGAATTCCGTTCCGGATTCGTCGATGGGGTATTAATATTTCCTGACACTTCGGCTGAGCGAGCTGTCTGCTTGTCCTGGCGCGTTTAGGGTAAAGGGAGTGTTTAGAGTGAAAAATTTATGATCTTTGACGTGCGCTTACGCAGCGATCGAGGAGGCGAGTTTTCGTTGGAAGGATATCGGCCGCTTTTCGATCCTCGCGAATCGTTGTGCAAGGCTGCTAGTCGGTTTGCGAAACGTTCTTTTGATCCGTTGTTCGGCCGAGAGGGCTTCTTTAATAATCTGTTTGTGATCCGCTCGGCCGCTTGAATGGGTTCCGGTATTTGGTAAGCGTGGAAAGGTATAATTCGATGAATGTCGAAGGCTTCGGGCGGGAGTAGCGAGTCTCTGACGGAAATTCCGAGAAAAAGTTCCGGAGATGCCTAGCTCGTTTTAGTCTCATTATGCGCGCATCACTTATCTACTCGATGCATTCCTTCTCGCGATACGGTCCCGCGATGGGCGGGGGAAAAAAAGAATAAAATTCCTTCACGCACCTTCGGCGTCTCGCTCGATGCCTTTAATTCTTTCCTTTTCCGTCACGTTACTCAAGCTCTTCGTTACTTCCGTAAGCACCGTGAATACGAACCTCCACGCGCGTACGGCCACGCTTTGACTATTCCAAAACTACGCTGACGGTATCCTTCACCTTACATGTCCCTCGCTTCTCGTTATATTACATCCGATCGATTCTCACGCCGAACATTACGAAAAGCAATACTCCCATTACGCCTGTGTTCCTTGCAACATTAGCGTTCGGCAGCGAAGCGAAAGGTAATTCCGCATTAAAGAGCCGTACCAGGAACAATTTTCATGCGGGCTGGTCTACAGGGAAATTTCCGTAAAAGAATCGATGCTCTCTCTCTCTCTCTCTTTCTCTCACGCACACACACATACCTTGGCCCTCGCTCAATGCCAGTACGATTTCCGGCGATGCACGCTCTCGCGTGCAGTTTTAAGAACAAAATCGTGCCTATCCTTCGTTCGCCAGCGACGGAGCACGAGCTGCTCATAAATCAAGCCCCGTTCCGTCAAATACTAGAACCGTTGCGTACGCGCAGATCCTCCAAGACATTCCCAATTTCGAATATCCCATTAGGGGAAATGCCGATGGAGGATCGATTCGGTCAAACTATTTCGCAATTATGCAAATCAGTTTTTGGGGTGACTTTCGGCAGTGGTGGAGACCGTTTAAGAGACAAAGTGATACGCGCACATAATACGAGTGCGTATACGTGCATACGTAACGCGGAGATGCGTGTACATAGGTAATGCGTGTGTGCACAGCGGGCTGAGTACACACGCGCTTTCGCACGCGCCTCACTTCTGCATGGATATAACTGTTCAAGTATTAACATACCGGACACGCATACGAGAGCGCAGGGTGTTTCTGAGATAGGTCGTCAAACTGCGGGAGCGCACTTTGCCTCAGCTTCGGAAGGAAAGAACGCACCGCGCTGGATATAGAAATGGCTCTTGTACCAATTCTAATTACCGGCTTGTAATTACACGCCGGTAATTGCGACTCGTATAAGAACCGTTCGCGGCGGCGTTCGCTATAATCTCGAGGTTACGCAATGATATTTTTCGAGTGCTTCGATCGGGTCTCCGACTGCACCTAAACGCAGTGTCGGAACTCGCGTCAAGCCAAGTTCACAAATCCCATTTCTCAAGCTATCGTTCGAATTCTCATCTTAGAGTTAACGCTCCCATTTCTTTTTCTTAAAAATGCATTCCGGAATGCGTTCTCATTCCTCTCGCTTCGATCAATTACACATGTAACCGATCACTTCGAAGAATGCCGGGCCATTAATTCTCTCGAATACTCGTTCAACCTTTGTAATACCCGTAACACCTATGTCACTCTCCGCGCAGAAAGGCATTCCGGGAAATTCTGAAAAAGCGTTACGTCCCGCATCGAGGGAACGATGCACGTTTCCGATTTGGCTCAAGTAGCGTCTATCGAAGTGCGTTCCTCGCCGGCACTCTCCATATTATATACCGCACACGTTCCACCCCGCACATGTTTGCCCCGTGTATATACGTAAACGCGCGCGTGTACTACTCGGAAAATGACAGCCTATCGGTGAGCCGGCGTGTTTGAGGCCAACTCTTGGCGCAAATATTTTGCGCGGGCAAACACTCGCACGCACACACGGACGCCGGCCGACGAGGATCGTGTGCCATCCTAGAAGACGTCGGTCCGTCGGCCGAGCAAAGGCGGTCGCTTTCGTAAGAACGAGAATTTATGTAATCCCCACGAATTCCGTGGAGTCGTCGGCCTGCCTCGTAACCTGCGGGGTCCCGTCCGACGTCTGAGGAGTCGCGCAAAAGGCGCAATATACGCGCCGTTAGTTGTCGGGGGACGAAATTATAATCCCATTGCCGCGAACGACGCCGGATTAGCGGCGAGGACGGTCGGGGAAATTTTGCGCGCCCATCGGACGACCTTACGGGGCCGTTTCCGTTGGCGAGGAATGTCGACTGATCATTGGGAGCGATAGAGCGGATGAGAGGGTGAAAGGTGGATTTTTAGGGGACCCCGTTATAGAGGAGGGTGAGAAGCGATGGGGTGCGCGGATCTTCGTCATTGTGCGATGTGTTTTGTTAGCCGATATTAATCTCGGGATTACTGTTAAATGATTCTCTGTTAAGAATGAACGCACGGAGAGATGTAGATAGAAGGATGGGAAGGACAGATACGGGATTGCTAGAGCGATCGGTCAAAATATTATTTCAAACCCTTACTTCGTTTAAAGCTTAAGTGTTTTGTGTCAAGTTCCTTCAATTTCTCCGTCAGACCGTTTTGCTAGCTTAGATATGGTAATGTCCAGCTTTCAAGCGAAAGTGATCGCTCAAAATATTATGTCAATCTCTTACATCGTCGTAAAACTCCAGTGATTAGTATCCAGTTCCCACAATTTTCGCATCAGACCATTTTTCCAGCATAGATACGATAACGTCCAGCTTTCAATCGATACACCGTATTCCGTGGCACGTTTCCCAAAGAACGGTTTAACAAGCTGGAACAGTCGGAGTGTCACGTAAAAGGCATAGTACGCCCACAACGAATCGATCCGCAAAATTATAATCCCATCTGCGTTCAGCCAGCGTTAGTCGAAAGTCGAGCGTTGAAAATTTCGCCGACGACCGTGGCACGCTCAGGTCGATTCCCCGAAAAAGAACCGACGCACGATCATCGGTAGCGACACACTGAGCGACATAGTCGGGTCAAAATGGAGAGGGCGGTCGGTGAATTTTCGTGACACGGTCTTCCGTCACGAATGGCGGCCGGGCGAGCGAGCGAACGAACGAAGGCTGGCCAGGGGTAGGAGAGCGATCGCTATCGCGGTTGACAGTGTGCAACCAGGTAGAGAGAAGTGGAAACTTTATGGCGCAGGCCGTTCCCGAAGGGGGGTAAAAAAGGCCAGCAACCCCTCCGTTTTTCTACCTGTTGGGCACAGGTAGCGGCCGCGCTCGCCCTCGCCCCGCTGGCAGCGAGTTTACTTAAGCCCAGTTTGCGGGGCACGTCACGTTTCGGGACGTGAGGAAATTATAGAAACTACGCTTTTCGTAGGCGTGCTCACGGCTATCGGCCTGATTGAGGAACGCCGTGAGGTAGCGCACCTTGCCCGTGCCCAGCCGTCGATCAGTACCTAGAGAGAGAGAGGAAGAGAGAGAGAGACTCTCTTTAACGTTCGCCAGATAAGGCCATATTCGCTTTCTATCGCAGGCACGAATGCGACGACGATCATAAATCCTATTTGCGTAATTCGGGCGTTAATCGATCACTCCTGCCCCGCGGGGATAACTCGATTCCGTGGCCGCCTTGAATCGGAATTGGCTCGATTTTCGAACCGAACGGCAATTAAAGTTGACTTGCCCCCCCTCCGCCCCCGACCGCTTACGACCGCGCAATTTCCCCCGATCCGGAGAAATGTACTGCCGGCTCGAGGTAAACGTGCCGAGAGCCGATCGTTCCGTCTTTCGCGTCCGAATCAATTTCCTCGGGGCCCGATCGGCGCGCGCGGCACTACGACCGGCCGCATCGTAATAAAGCGATTCCGTCGTTAATCAAGGACAATTTCCATTACTGACCCCGTACGCAGATAAACGCCGATCGTCGATCGACGATCGACCGGCCTCGCGAGGCCGAGGAAAGAGAAGCGGGACCGGGTCTCGCTATCAATTGCCGGCTTCCCATCGGTCAGCCTTTAATTTCGCTTTCACAAGGCGGCCGCGCACCAGGAATTTCTCGTAATTAGCCTCAATTTAGAGGAACGTGTAAAGCCGGCTAATTCGACTGTACTCTCATCGGCCTCGCTCCCGACGTAATGCCCGAGTCGCTTCGGTCCGTTTCTACGCAGGTCGCGCGGACAATGTGAGAATCGTCCGTAGACAATGTGAGAATCGTCACTTTCCGTCACCGCGCGCTCTCCGCCGGATGTCGGGCTCGATAATTGTCGGTCCGTCGGACGATAACGATCGCGACTCGAGGATATCGGGACCTGATACTGGCACCGTGCCGTCGGAGAGTGTCTCATTACGCGGACGTTAGCGCGGATTTTCTCTCCGCGAAGCGGCAATCTCATCGACGCCGAAGGACTCGAGCAATTAATTATGATTACCGGTATTATTAGAGAGGCGCTCGGCGCGTCTGTGCTTTGCGTGCCCGCGTCGGGACACGGATCCGTTAGTCACGTCGGGAAAATGTGCCTGTCTCTCGACGGCACATGAAATTGAGACGCTGCGCTGAATGCACGGAGTTCACTGGGTTAGGGTATAAGAGCGACAAACTCTGCGGAGTACCTACATCCTACATTTTATGTTAAGGCTTCGACGTCGCTATGCCTCGGAACCTCGCGGACTGAAAATATCCTCCGCCAAGTGTTACAGTTCTCATCTTATGAACAATTTTCTTTCAAGCACCGCTGCCATTTAATTAGTTACCTTTCGTGCGTTTCTCAACTGACGCATAGCTTCTGAGCGTGGAACGTATCCACTCCGCTCTTTGCTCAACGATTTCAGACATTCTATCCGATAACTGAATTTCACACAATACCGGTTACATATGCGGCTACGTAAGTGCGCGTGCATCTACGTCACGCATCGCACACGAACGGCTTGGCGAGCGTGCGCGCGCCAGTATGCGAGTACGCGTATACACGCGTGACGGCGAATGTACACGGCACGCCGGTATGTAATTGCATCGTGAAAGTGTTACAAAGCGATTCCCGTCGGCCCTGTGGAAACACGTCGCTCGATCGAGCCCCGGCGGACCTGTAGAAATAGTGAAAGTAGTGCAGCCACCTGGCTCGTCCTTTGAAAAGCACTTGCGTACCTATGTGCGTTCCACGTATCATTGGCACGCGGATGGATGCCTCCCGTCGTCTTTCTTTCACCCGTTCGGCCGGAGCGAGAGCGGTCCTCGTATGCCTTACGAGCGCGCTCGGTCTCCGAACGGGAAAGAATCGGATTCCGGGAAGTATTGCGATGACTTTCGTCTCCGCTCTTTTATGCGCGCTTATGCTGCCCGCGTCTGCCGCCGCGCGCCGAGTTTACATACGGGAGTGCGCGAGGGGCTGCGGAGATACAGAGTATTACACAATACTGCCATTAGACCGTGTAGCAATAGTCTGCCAGAGTCGGGGTATAACTTTGGGAAGATTGGACAAGTTTAGATATAGTCCCGTCGTAGAATCCCGTGATAAACGTTTCGAGCGGTTCAGCTTTTTTTTCTTACCCTCCATCTAATATTCGCGCGGCGGCGTGTGTTTATAGAAACTTTTTTTTCTCGGCGCACGGGAGGCGCGGAACTTGTTCGCGAAGTTCTCGTAACCTTTTCGAAAGAGTCCTCGCGAGGCGAGCTTCGCGTGTTAGTGTGTCAGTCGTATTCGTGAACGCCTCGCGACCTCCGCAAAATCGTTCCGGCCGCCCGAGGGGCCATCGACTTATCTCTCACGGCGAGGGATAGTAACAGATAATGGGAACGATTAGATCTCATTCGCGGTAACATCGCTTCGCGGATGGGGCGGCCTGAAATGTTGCCTTTAATGACGGATTAACCTTTGATTCGCGCCACAAGGCTTCTCCTGTCCCTTTTTTTTTGCCCTCGCAAGCGTGAGCGTACGCGCGCGTTTACGCGCGTTCGACGATTGCTCTCGCCGAAGCGTCGACCTTCGCGGGAAAATCGTACTTCGATCTCATCGTGCGACACTCGTCCGGCGATCTCATTTTTTCCCCCCCTTTTACTTTTTTTTTTCCTCCTCATCATTTTTACACCCGAGCGAGTCCGGATCGCGGAAAGTGGACTGTGGGAACGGTATCGACTGGTTCGCGGAATTAATGAGGGGAAACGTAAATGACTGGCGGCGCGAGCGGGTCGCGAGACGGAAATTATGTTGAAAAGCGGAGGCTCGTAAAATCGGTCGACCGTCGTCGGGCTGTCCGTATTCCCTGTCGTTCGCTCGCCAAGGTACAGGGTCGCAGGTACTTAACGCGTTAACGCGATCCTCTTTTTCGACGTCTAAATCGCGGCCAGAATTTCGGCGCCGAGAGCAGGTCGGAAAACGAGCGATTCAAATCTCGTGTCCCCACGACAATGGCGACAGGTCTCTTTCTCCTCTCCGGAACGCTAATCTCGACCGTTCATCTAGGATCTAAAGTTACCCGGTTCCTGTACCGTCACTCCGCTCGTGTATGCGCCAGTAAGACAGCCCGAGCGCGCGCGCGTAACCGGTCATCACCCGGTAGATGGCTATTATTATATTATTCGCAAGGTCAAATTTTGACCCAACGCCGGTAGGGAAGATGCGAGGCGCGATAGGATCGATAAGATCGTCGATATCCGCTGCGCGATCCGCGGAAATTTAATTTTCTACCGGCGCAGACTCCCCACTTCCCCTCCTTCGTTTCGAACGTTCGAATTCTCGCGCTGGCCGACTAGCGTGCGCGCACGCGCGCTGCTCGATGGATTCGATTGCTTTTTATGCTTCGAGCGAGAGAGACAGAGATGGAGAGAGAGAGAGAGAGAGAGAGAGAGAGAGAGAGTTGAACCGCTCGCATTACTCTTCGCTCGCGCATTGTGCGAGTCCCGACGTATACGCGCCCACTGCTAAATCTTTTTTCGCTTAATATATATCGCCGAGGTGAGCCGTAAATCGTCCAGCTGGGTCAACGATGCGATACAGCGAATTTGGCCGTGCCCCGGGGCACTACAGTTGCCAGCCATGATTGTCGGGGGGTCATTTTTAGCGCAGCGAATAGTTAACGGGACAATGTGCCAGCGGTGGCATATAATGCCGTCCGCGGAAGGACTTTTTTCTTTTTTGCTACTTTTTCCACGGTAAATTCGGCCGATACAGTTTACAAGCCACGACCGAGCCGCTCTGGCATCGGCTCGCTAGTCGGCGACGGAGGATATTTACGTGGTAGCGTAACATAACGGACGCACGGGATGAATGTTTCCAGCAACGTACGCCGGACTCTCGCGCGGAATGTCCGATGTCGCGGGTACGATCTATGAAATAAAGATGTTCGCTCCCGTGCCGGCCGAAGCCGTTAGAACCGTGAAAGATCGATCGCCGCTCTCTGGCCGTCGATCGTTGCCCTCGGGCGAGAAAAGAACTAATACGATGAAAAATTGAAAAGTTTTCGTCCTGGCCGATTAGAATATCGCGACCGTTACGGGGAGAACAGAGGTAAAGAATCTGAAAGCGGTGCCGTGCGCAATTCATTCGACGTGGCTGCGGGTTAATTCGCGAAGTCAATCCCATATCGTATCTAATCCAATTTTCGAGTTCTCGGATAGACGCGTAAACTGTCCCGCACGGTCACGTCTAATGGCCGCCTCTCACCGTGGAAATCGCGGCGGTCGCCTTGAGAGAGCGTGGAGCGGCGATTGATTTTCACTCGGCTGGCTGGTACCGGATCGAACGACGTCCGAGCCTGGGCATAATCGAGAGCACCTGTGACATAATAATAATAATTAGACCGACGTAACGCAGACATTGCGAAAGGCGAGGCTTGGTGGATTTGCTCGCGACACCGCAGGGTGAAAGGTCCCTCGACCCAGTTATCTGTCCAGACACTCGCGATGAAAAACTTAACGTCCCGCTAACGAGCCGGCACGTATATTTAGATTCGGCTCTCGCTCCCGTTGCCGAGTCCTTGTCGGGCCGCGTAATTTATGGTCAAATTATCGCGACCGTGTCGCCTCCGTGTCTATGGGAGACGACGTGTG
The DNA here is from genome assembly GCA_914767735.1 of Anoplius nigerrimus. Classification (NCBI taxonomy): domain Eukaryota; kingdom Metazoa; phylum Arthropoda; class Insecta; order Hymenoptera; family Pompilidae; genus Anoplius; species Anoplius nigerrimus. The sequence continues at coordinate 9,830,575 of OU612089.1, read as the reverse complement.
CGAAGCGGCGTGCCAGGGACAAATCGGTGAGACCGGTGGCCGTTCAATGGACAGTTCATTTTCATGCCGCTACTTCTGCGACTGATCGAAGTTGCGACGACTTTCGTTGCGCTGCGACAGTTTCTCAAGAGATTAATTCTGCGCTCGGTCTTACGCTGACGTCAGAGGCGACGTTCGGTGACGGGTGTGTTACCTCAAAAAATGGTATTAACAGCTTGAACGTCACGCTACACCTCGCAGGAGGGTATCAACGGATGCTAAACTACCCTTATCGTCCATGAAACCGGAGACGTCGGAGATCAATCTACCACTCGATCGTTCCCGTCTTTGTCCCTGGCAGTGGGGGAGGGGTCGGGGCTCGATATCTTTTTTTCGTCGACCCCGCTCATGAATTTCTACGCAAGAGTAAACGAGACATTGTGTCCACGTGCCCGGCGAATTTTCCATTAATGATCGGCACGCGCTGCTCCTTTTGTACGACGCTCGCGTATGAGCGCCGGAGTCTGCGTGAGGTCATGCGTGTGCATCGGGTGCCCCTTTAATGACCGTCGTGCCCGTCGTGCCCGTCGTCAAATGTGCCGTCACTGACCGGATTATCGGGTCCCGGACCCGTCCCGCTCCGTTCTCGGAAAAAGAGGCCGACGGTTTCGCGATAAAGGTCGATTAAGTCGCCCGTATCTCGCGACCGAAACAGACGGGCGATTGTCGATTCCGAACCGTTGCATCGCCCTTCCGCATCTGGGCGACTGCCAAAGGAGAGTGAATTTTTCGAGGCATGACCACCGATTCGTCGTCGTGGTCGTCGATCGACTAACTCGAAGATTCGGCAGAGAGCGCCGATTGGCGGATCGGCTTCCGGACGGCGAGCGCGGCCCGACGGTAGTCGCCGAAGCGTTTTAGACCCGAACAAATTACGTAAAAGCCTCGCATTATTTCTTTATCGAGGTATCTCCATTACGCGGACCCCGCAAGGCGTACGGTATTCGCCGCGAACTCGAAACTCGCCGCGCCAAATTACACCGGTCGGCCCCGGACGGCTCGTAAAATGGCAGCCGAATAGACCTCGTCGAACGGCAATAAAGTCTTATCGTGTCAATGATTGCCGCCGCGATTACCTTAATTTTACTGTCGCATCGCGTATTAGTCGCCTTAATTGCGTGCCGTTCGCAATCCATGCGAATATACATAAAAAGTCGGGGCCCGACAGACAGAGACGGAGAGAGAGTGAGAGGCGACGGGGCGGAGGGGGAGAGGAAAAAGACGAGGTAGAGAAAAAAAATGGCCGTCTACGGTGCTCGACTGTCATATCTGACATTTTGTCGGGGCTCACGTATCGTTGAAATTGCAAAGAGCGTAACGTTGCGCGCGTAAGCGCTCGTAATGGTACTCCACTTTCCGCGCGCTCCGTAATTATTTTTTCCCGAGTCGAGGCTGCTTTAATCGGACGACCGCCGCCACCGCAGCGTTCTTGATCCTCTCTCTCTCTCTCTCTCTCTCTCTCTCTCTCTCTCTTTCTCGCTCTCTGGGATTTTCTCCTCGAATCCTCTCCTCGATCCTCGCTCGATCGGAAGAGAATTATTCTTTCCGCAAGAGAGCGAAAGAGAGAGAAAGAGAGAGAGAGAAGCGCAGAATGCTTACGGGAGCGCCATTAATCCCGGCGGGAATTCCTTTATCTTACGGGGGCCCCCGTCCGGGGTCCAATGGGGGTACCGACCAGCTGCTAATTCGGTATTTAAAGAACAATTTTCATTGTTTCGAAAAACGTGCGCGCCGTGGCGCACACGTCGCGACGAAATTGCCGCGGACAATGGCGCGGGCGAGGGTAATTGCCATGATTTTAGTGCCCCGTACACGATTACGCTCCTTTTCGTGCGGTCCAACCGGGAGGAGAGAGAGAGAGAGAGAGAGAGGGAGAGAGGAGGAGTGAGAGAGTATTTACGAGAGTGCAAGAGAGAGTAGCGGAGGGAGAGAAGCTTCGGACAGAACGAGAAGAAACCCCGATGAATATTTGCGTTTACCTTTTTTTCTCCCCGTGACGAGAGGAGTCCCGTCTATGAATGGGGATTCGCCTTATTCGCTGCTCGAGTTTCATGGGAATCTGGCCAATGGCCGGGGGGGCGGCGGGATGAGAGGGGGGCTTTCCCTCACCCCCGCCCCGCACCCCTCACCCTCTACACCGTGTGCACCGACGACGTGCGTGCACAACACGGCGATCATATGTGCTCCCGGGTCCTCGCTCGTACATATGGCCCCGGAGTTTTATCATTTTCATTCGAGGGGCAATTTTTTTGGGAAGTGGGCGTACCTCTTTCCGGTTTTTGAGGCCCTATTGTGCTCCCTGTCTACCGCCACGTCCACCTCGTCTTCTTCTTCTACCTTAGCCCTTGCCCTCCTCCTCTTCTCCTTCTTCTTCTTCTTCTTCTTCTTCTCCTCCTCGTTCTTCTCGTTCCCTGCGCTGCACTCGCTAAGAATGTGCGCCGATTGTCGAGGCGGGTGTGTCGGAGCGCGCGCGCGCGCCATACTGGCGCATGCCGGTTCACACGAGAGCAGGTCGTCGGATTCGAGGGGGATTTCCCTATAAAGGAGGACTCGACGGAGATAGATCCGAGCGGGGGCGTCCGTTGACAGGTCAGATAAGACTGTTTGCCGAGGAATTTTCGGGGCAAATATTAAACTTGTAGCGCGAGCGTGCGGATTGACAGCCGGGATCGTCGTCGTTGGCGCAGGTTGACAAGTTATTCTCGCCTTCGACCTCCGCCCCCTTTCCCGATGCGTCTCTCTCGCCGTCGATGTTGCGGCTTAATCGTTGCTCCCGGCATTCTTTTCCTTTTCCGATCCCTCCGTGTACCTTCGACCTCCGACACAGTCCTCCCGGCCTAGGAGAGCGCGACTTTCCTACGCGGCGACGGGACGATGAAACGCGTCGGTAAGATTTTTCATCGGCCTCCTTTTCTTCACCTCCGACGGCGAAGATGCTCGACTTAGATTCGTCGATGAAAGACGCGGTCAGCCAATTTCGTCCAAAAAAGCCGTAAAGTATACACGGGTTAGGTTGGCTCCGCCGAAAGGAAGGCTCGCTCACATTGTGGCTCGAGACAAAGGGACATTTTTTGTGCGCGATCAAAGGAACGAGGAGAGACGGGGGAGAGGAGAGAGGGAGAGAGCGAGAGAGAGTGAAAGGAGAGGGACCGGGGAAGAAAGAGAGAAAGAGAGCTGAGTAGGGGTATGGGGCGGGGGAGGGGGAGAGAAAGAGAGAGAAGGAGCCTGTGTGCGTGGCTATATCGAGCAGGTTTTTGACTTGGCTTCGACACGCTCGAATTAATGATTTCCTCATCCATTAGTACTGTTCGTTCGTCCATTACGGCACCGACGAAACGCGCACGAAATTTCCTTTCCTCCCCTCCCGTCCTTTTTTTTTTACCTACCCTCCACCCATAAAGGACCGGGAACGTCACGGAATCTATTATGTATTCTGAAAAGCCGTGGGTCGGCTTCGGTATGCTAGCTGCGTTCGGGACGCCTCTTTAAATACGACGAAATTTCACACAATTCGCCCGAAATTCCTTCGCGGCTGAAGGGGAACGAATACGTGATGCGCCCGGGCTACCCTTTGGACAGGAAGTCGGTCGCGGACCGCAGAGTTGTCAAAAAACTCGAGTAACATGGACATGTCTTTGCGCCCGCCGTGCAACCTGTTAACCTCTTCAGGAACGCTGAGTCATACGCGTTATACCTTCGTGTCTTTGAGAAAATTCAAACGCTGGGCACAGAAGGAATCTGATATTGCGATGGATAAATATTTTCGGAGCCCTTCGACTTTACGTACCCTTAATTGGCGCCGCTTCAAAGTATGTAAGCAATAATATAACTAATGGCATAACTATAAGGCGCGCTTACGTAACGGCCTCGGTGTTAACTCGACCTGTCAAGAAGTAATTTTCTTAACTTCGGTCACAGCTACGTATCCTGGTTTCTACGCTCGTAGTCATGGCTACGCACGAGCATGAACGAGCGATAGAAAGGCAAGAGTTTCTGTTCTTCCACCTTAAAGAAATGATTTCTAAACAGATTAAGCTATCTAGCGTTGTAATTGTTCGCCGTACGCTTCTCACAGTCATAACTCTGGCATTCGTGCCGTTGAACGATCTGAACGTAAATCCCTACGACTTAATCAAGGCCTGCCCGTCGAACGTCAGCGTTCCTCGCCTTCTCAGCACCAGGCCATCAACTAACGACGAATCCCAACGACGACTCACGCCATCGGATTGATATTTCGCACGAACCTACCGACGACTTTTCGCGGATCTCCGTGAGTGGCGAGAGAGAGAAGGAGGGAGACAGAGAAAGAGAGAAAAAGAGAGAGAGAGAGAGAGAGAGAGAGAGAGGACGACGAAGAAATTCACCGTTAGAACTGGTGCTTCCCTCTCGTTCCTCGCTCCGCGGCTGCCGGTTATCTCGATGAGAGGATCAAAAGATTCGGGTCGAGGTTAATCTCTGCCTCGTCGTCCGAGGCACCTGCGATTAATTTCGTACCTTTTCTTCCAATTCCCCGTGCCCTCTCTTTCAGGCGCGCGCGTCGCCCCGGCTTCAAAAACCGTTTCCTCCGAGCCGTTTCGGCCCACGGCCGGGTCCGGTATCGGCGAAAAAAATCTCAGCCGGCCAGAGAGAGGCTCGCCGCGATTCGCGACGAGAATCTTCCTGAATGCCCTGCGAGGTTCTGCCCTCGGGATGGAAACCGCTGTTAATGCCTGGCCGCAGTTTCCGTTGACCCGATGCGTGCCGCACTTTTCGAGGAGTCGATGAGCACGTCGATCGTTCCGCGCCAATGCTGCGAGTCGGTAACGGTGGTCTTCTTCGTCTCTGCCTTATCATTATTATACCAGCCTACCGTGTAGCGCCTTTTACGTCGAGCGCGTTACACGAATTCGCGGGATAGGAGAGCTTAGGCACGAAAATTTTCCTCGCGAGATACGAGAATATGTCGTGTCAATTGAACATTTCTATTTTATTAATTGGGACAGTTTTTCGAAGAAGCAGTATTTGATTTTAAACAAGAAGTACGTGTCCTATTACGTGTAAACCATGGTATGGGAGATTACAGTAATGGATGCAGCGTTATGATACTGAACTGGGATAGTCATTTTTAATTCACGTTGTAGAAACTCGCACTTAACTCAGGATTTACCAGAGTCCGCTGTGTTCCTTCCCGTCTCCGTTCTGGCAGCCGTTCATCACGGCCGACCCACGCCAGATTTTTCGGCTTACTTCGAGCAAATTACAAGGTTCATTACCCGTTGTTCGCTTGCCGATCGATGATTATTACGTCCGACAATTCTAATCACAGTCACGGACGATCTTCCCCCGCGTCTGGCAGGGCTCGGATGTAAAGGTATCGATCGCGTCGCCGGAGGTGAGCGTGCGGAGGCCGACATAAATAACGCGTTATACGCTTTATCCGCGATTGACGAAGGCGCTCGACTAAAAAATACGATAAATACATATAGCCGCCCGGAACGAGCGTAAAGCTCAAACGGCGCTGTTTGCTCTCGTTCGCCGTGCGACGCGCGATTCGCTCGTTTTACCGCTTTTCACCCTCCACCCTTTCGCCCAGCAGCGCCTAACCCACCCTCTCTGGCCCGTTCTCTTTTTTTCGCGCCGCGCGGTGGCTCGTTTGACTTCGGGAAAGCAAAGTTTCGAAAATTCACAGATCGCTCGCTCGGCGTTAATCGAGGCTCAAAGAGCGATCGGAAGGAACTGTCGGGGAATGAGGGAGGGTTGCGGGGGGGGGGGGGGGAGGAGGAGGAGGATAAAAGGATAAATATGTGAAATGGCGAACGGGGAGACTGACGTATATAGACGTACGGACACGCAGAGAGAGAGACAAATCAAGCAGACAGGCAGAAATGTGCTCGGATAGACGCAGAGCGAGACAGGTACAGGAAGCGAGAGGGCGTAAAGGACAAGGAGGGCGGAAAAAGGCAGCAGGAGTCAGGGGGAGAGAGACGGAGACGGGGATAAGCCTGTTGGGCTTGCGCATGTTTGCCCAAGCGTTCTCTCTTTCGTTCGTTTACCCCAGCGGCCGCTCGCCGATCGTCGCCGAGAAGAAAGTCTCGACAGGATAGTCAGTAGGCTTTTTTCGGCCTCCTTGATCGCTCCTGCGCTTTATTATCGCCACGTTCGATCGTGGCCACCTTGACATTAACGTTCTGGCCTCGTCCGGAGTCCTGGTCTCAACCCCTCCCTGTCGTCCGTCGTGGAATCCTCGAATAAATATTTGACGTACAGCATCTGCCGTAGGAATTTCGAAATGCGACGCGGCGAGATTTCCGACGCTCGTTACGGAATTCACCTGGTGCCCGCGGGGACGATCGATCGTAGATTAAATCGGACGATATATCGGTGATCCGTATAAGAAGGAGGAACTCGCTTAGGGAAGCGAAGAGCTGCGCTTCGCGTCGACGTGCAATGCCGAGATCGAACCTGCGAGAGTTCGTAGCACTGAATCCTATGCGCATGCAGAGCCGACCGTAAGTTTCGAATCAACCGAGGTACTGTTATACTTCATGACGTAATAAAGCGAGGATTGTCTTTGGGATAAGGTCCTTCCGCCGATAGTGGTGCTCCTCTACGTATCCGCTCCGTAACGGCACTACCGCTTTACACCGACGTACCATAATCCGCTCTCTGTTCGCAAAAAGTTCGCCGAAGCGAGTAAATTCATCGTCGTGATATCTGAAATTGGGGAAAAAACGTTTCGAGCGTTGCGAAGCGTCGTGAATTCCGTACAATTTCGCGGTATAGATCCCGAAGCGGTTATCGGGAGAGGAGCAATCGCAATCGTTGCCCGTAACATCGTGGAACCTATCGGCAAAACGTTACATCATACCCAGAAAACCGTCGAATATCGAAGACACTGTAATAATAAAGCTCGCGCACAGAGGCAAAGGAATAAAGATAAAAGGCGTAGCGCGTCGGTTTGGCGAGCGATAAATATTCTCCATCGCCGGGAAAGAGTCCCCGTCGGCACAAAGGGTGGAAATATGCGGCGGCAAAAGGATTTTCCTTGATATGAAACCGCAGATCGACGATCGACGAACTTTCACGCTTTTTCGGCCACCCCAATGAGAGCTCGTGCCGCCAGCTGACGAGTAGGCGTCCATTCGAAATAATGCCCTCTGCCTCCTCCGGCCAGCTGGACTCCCGGCAAACGATCCTTTCAGTGGGAATCGTCCGATTTGCCTCGAAATTTCACGCTACTTAGCGCGACGATCGTCAGTTTTATCGGCGCTTACGCGCTGTGAAGGATCGCTCGCTCGTCCGAAAAGTCCGAAACGGCCATTGTGGAGTCCGCTCGAGCCAGGAAACCTTCCCCGAATCCGTCCATGGCATTCCGTCCCTTTCTCTCCCGATCGGCTCGTCCCTCCGCGCTCGCGCGATCTACCGTGAGTCGAGATTAGGTCCCGTTGCCAAGCTTTTCCGTCCTTTGTGCTGGCTGTCGTCCGACCGGGACACCTGGGGCTCTCGAGATGATTTTGCCGAATCGACACCCCTGCACACGTGAAAACTGGCTAGCTTCTATGGCAGGGTGGCGAGGGCGAGGAGAGCGCGGATCGTCGCGCAGGTCAATTTGTTCGGATGATTTAGAGGTTCTGGGGCGTGATTGTTAACGCGCAGGTTTTGTCGTCGCTCGGCCAGACGAGGCTTACCGCCGTTATCGCCCGATAGGACGTTGACTCCCGTTGACGACGTCCACCGTCGACGGGGTCGACGCTATAAACCGGTGTATCGAGCTCGAACATACCGAGAGCTCGATTATTCCCAAGTTTCGCGCTCGTATCGGATAATTTGTAGACTTTAAGACTCACGCTGGGACCCCTTTTTAACCTCCGATTCATCAAAGATGGACGCGGTGATTCATTAAGCAAGCGACCGAGTCGATGACCCATATGTTTCATGCAGCGATTACTCAAAGTCGCCTGATCGATCGTATACCTTAAATTCCGTGTGTTCCGTCGCATACCTCTCCGTGTACGAAATTCAGGAGTCGGTAGTACGCTATATCCGAATGTCTACGCACCCGGATGTACGCCGCGTACAGCGGATGATTTTTGAATCCCCCTCCCTGACGCTCGGATTACCATGCTTGCTTTGGCCTTATCCGGTGTTAAAATACTCGGGCACAATGCGGCGAATCGTAATTATTAACACGGCGTTTATCGCGATTATCGCGTTCGTGCCGCTAGAGTGACTCACGTTTCGTGAACGAAGAGTGCCGCGACTTTGCTTCGCAAGAGGCAAGGATCGCGCGCGCGCGCGCAACATCTTGATACGAATTATTTCGATCGTTATCTGCCCCGCGCGCCTTTCCAAGCACATACGCGCCGCTGAATCGAACTTTTTGTTTCCTCAGCGCGTCGTTATTAATACCGAGAATTATTGTTACAAGACAATGAGGGCTTATCCGGGCTCGTTATCGCCGAGATAGCGGGAGCTCGTGTGTGAAGTTCGCAACGCGCGACTGAATTCCCGGATCAATCGTATTCCTCGACCCCTTCCTGCTCGCGCTACGTCTTCTGACTCACACGCCTCTCTTGTTCCCATTCTTCATCGATAGCAGATGTTAACCTTTTGACGATTTTTGTGAGACTCGCGAGGCATATCGTTTTATACGTGTTCCTGTCTTTCTTTTTTGCCTTCTCCAATACCTTACGTATGATTTACGGTATTGAATTGAAATGTAAAAGTTAGAGAGTGGCTATAAAGTAGATAATTGTAACTGTGATTTCGAAAACTATGTATATCAGAGTAATTAAAAAAATTAATCTCGCCTTGATGCAAAGATCAAGATATCGCACATAATGGTTACGATTTTTCAACAAACGTTCAGCGATTAAAATCTTTCCAAATTCATTTAGAAGATTCACGACTACTATCGCAATTAAGTACGTTTCATACACCTTATACATTGTACAGATTTTACAGCCGGCCCCGCCAAATCCAATTTCTACATACGGCGATCCTCCTCACCACGAGTCAGGTCCAAGAAGCCAACCTAACCGACATTAAATCAGCCCCCGAAAGCCAATTCGAAAAAGTCTATTACCGGATTGCCTGGCGGTCGCCGACTTCCTCGAAGACTCGCACTCCTTCCGACCCAGTCCCTCTCGACCGCTCGCTCTCCTCTACCTTCCGCGTGACCTGATAAGCTCGAGTGAGCCCCCGATGATTGCGATAGGGCCACTCATTGGCGAGGAACTCTCGAAAGGTTAATGATTTCAGGCTCCGGCGTCGATCGTCGGGCCGAAGATGAAAGGATCTCGAGCGCGCCTCTGTTCCGCAAAGCATCGGCCCGCTTCGATACACTATTTATACATGCACGTGCCGCTCGGCTTATCGGCGGACACCTAACGGTCACGAGTAACGCACGTATTTGTTTATAATTACCGACGGCGAGCGACTCCACTCCCCCGATCGTACAACCGGCCACTCGTACCTGACGCTTCGTTAAATATGATTTATCGCCGGCCTTTTCTGGCATTCGCTCGCGCGAGCGTGAAATCTCTCGGGTCCCGGCGCCGGACGCCGATGTTCCCGGTACAAATTATTCGCTCGCGGATAAATCATCCGTCACTCCATCGAGGAAGACACCCGAGGTGCGCGCCCGGACGGCTTCGGTTTCGTAATCTTCGACGTCGTCCTTCTCGTCGATCGGGTCGTCGAGCTTTCTCCGGCGCGCGAGAAGCGTGAGTGCGTGCGAGCGTGGAAAAATGCGGGATGGAGATTGAAACGTTTAATCGAACGGGAGCCCGGCGACTACCGGGCGAGATTGAGCAATCGGAGATGCTGCACTCGCGTATCGTCCCGGTAAGGGCGAGTGACGAGGCTGACGAAACGGGTCCCTTAATCGCGGAATGCGCGGATGCCATTCCCGAGATTAAGAAGCGGGGGCCGAGTGCGCGCATTCAAAATGCGCGCGTGTCCCTTGGGCGTTAAGCGTGTACAAATTTCAGCCGAGCTCTCTTTCTCGCCCGATGCCGAGTGTCATCGGACCTTTCTAAATCCTCTCGCCCCGAACGAACGAGGAACGGGACGGTAAAGGTACGACGACCGTGGCCCCATCGACGTAAAACGTTTGATCGCTGAGGGCGCCCATGCCTTTCGAAGATTAAGAAATCAGGAGCGTGCATACGAATGCACGTAACGCGCGTGCCTCCACGGATTCCAGCGGCAGTATGTACGGGACACAAATTTTCAGCTTCGTGGACCTCGAGCAGATACCGAAGGCTCTTCCCTTTTTTTTCCCTCGTCCGAGGAGTTTGGGAGTGGGGGAGGTAGAAAGCTCGAGGTAAAACGTTTAATCGTTCGAACGGGAGCCTTCTTCGAGATTGAGAAATCAGGAGCGTGCGCTCGCTCGCGCGCGCGTGTGGGACGGTGTGCGTGCACTCGGTCGTGTGGAGGTGCGCGTCGTTCTGGGACTCCTCTTTGCCGTCCGCTTGGCAGGATATATACAGAGGGCATGTCTACCTTCCTATCGGGCGGCTACATTAGCCTTTGTAGATAGCGCTAAGTGCCCCTGGATATTTCCAGCCATGCCAATGCTGCCAGCGGATCAAGCGAGAGCCTCTCCCGGCAACGGTACACTGTCCAGGTTTGATGCTGCGAGCCCGTCCCACGATTATCGCCCTTTGTTTCGGCTCACCACCCACAAATTGACTTTGTAGGCCGCTTCGGGATATTTCGGATGCCCGACTCCTGTGTCTTGTCCGCCGACACTGTCGCAGACTTTAACGGCCCCCGACCCGGTATTAGATCACTGCCTTAACGTCATAATCAGTGCCTACGGAAGATGGCCTCTTCAGGGTTCAGGACTATTAATTGGGTTAATTGAGAAGGTAGAGCCTCTAATTATCGCATCGCGGCGCATTGATACAACTGTTAATAGATTAAATTCCGTATACGGCTGACGGTACAGAAACGAGTGAATGCCAGAAGTTGTATAGGCATCGCGGCGATTGTTACCGGAGACAATGGTCTTCCGCCAGTTAAGTCCGCGGCCTTTTTAATAATTAATTACAAGAATACAGGTGGGAGGATACATTGTGCAATTCTGCTTTCGACGTCTGAAATCCGTATTAGGCACATTCTCACGGCATCGGGCGACAGTCGTCCTCGTCCGACACCTACACCATCGACTCGGAAGGTTGTACCTACGAGTCGATCCCCGAACGGGAGCAGCTACCAGAAGCCCACCTCGACCCTCCCCCGGCATCGACCACCCCCTCCGTCGGGTAATAACCGGTGGCTTCGAAACAACTTCTTTTCAGACGCCTCCGCCCATGACGTTACTTAGAGACACGATTCGTGTCACGCGGCCTTCCCCCCGGATGGACCGAGAAATTCCATTTAAGAAACTGTCTCCCGGGGGACCGAGATAATTGGTCGCTCCTGCGCGGAAGTCCGCTTCTCGCCTTTTCCCGCCTCGCTCGCTGCGCATTCCCCTCCTCCTCCCCGAGTCGACGTCCCTCGCCTTCTTTCCATCTCCCAACGAAACTCGCCCCCAGTCGGTCCCTCTTTCTTCTCGACCGCGCTCTCTGTCTCCCCCTCCCACCCCCTATGCACCCGCCACCCATTTTTTCCGCAGAGCACAGCGCTCAGGAGTGTCCATTGTAACTAAGCCAGGACGCTCAATTATTAAGGCGCCGAATAATTCCGTGCGTTCGGCCGATTCCGACCGCGCACGCGCCATCTTCTCGTCGACCGCGGCCAGATTGAACGCTTCCCGTACTTTTTCGATGCGGGCTCTTTGTCCGAGTTCGGCGACAGAGGCCCGAAACGCGTTTCGCCAGGGGGGGAAATTGAATTTCGCACGGAGTCCGCTTCAATCGGCCATTATTGTTGCCGGAGCCATTATTTCGCGAGCTCGCGACTTATTATATCGCGGTCGTTATCGCGTATACTCGCGCTCGTCAGTCGACCGGGCGGTAGGCCGGAGGGTGGGCAGAGGGGAGGGGTGGCATAGAAAACTACCGACGAAACGTCGAATTTCGGGGTAGGCATGAATGGCGAGCGCTAAATTGCGAGCTGTCACAAAGCGCAGGAAACTCGCCATTATACCTCGAGCCGATCCGGCGGGCCGACTGAAAGACTTCATTCTCGCCTCGGTTTACGTCCACTTTTTTACAATGTCTCCGGAGATAGCGAGGGGACAGTCCTCGTCCGCTCTTCGCCTGGGCTCGTTCGTCCCGCAAGGCTCTCTCACAGTCCGACGGTTGCGCGCGCGAAGTAATAATTTGTGGCCGTACCGCGTTCGGTAACGAGTGGAACCTAATAAACGTAATGCCAATGTCGTGCATAGAGAGAAATATACGTGTCACGCGTCGGACTGTAATTTCGTATGTAAAGCAGCGACCCATTGTACCCGGTGTCCCCGTAGTTACGAGACTCCTCCTGTGCCTCTACCCCATCTTCACCCTCTCCCTCCCCTCCCCCTCCGCCTGCCAGTCCGTCCTGCTGCCCCTGCTTTGGAACCCCTCCCTCTTCCTGCCGGAGGGCGGCCGCGATTGTACAATGTCCACCTTGGATGCTGCTATTTCCCACTATGCAAACGACCATCGACACCGCTCGTTCGACGGCACCCCTCATTCAGGATCTTTCACGCCCGCTTTCTGCTTCGCGATGACCAGAGTCTCTATATACGCGCGGAAAAGATGAACCGGCGGTAGTAACGAGTTGAAGGCGAAAACGACGTCTCGAATCTTTTGTATTCTTATCCTGGACTTGAAGTGGACGCTGTCAGCGTTTAACCATGTCTCGCCGGTTTTGATAATATGTTGTCAACAATGATATCAAAACCGTTTTCATTTTTTGAATTTTTGTGGCGATCGTTGCGGCTCGAAACAAATCATCTGGTCTTATGAAATTTTTTAGTTCATTCTGTAATTTTGAGAATATGTGTGAAGTGTTGATGATCATTGAAAGTCTTGATGTATCTGACGTATTTCATCGAATGTATTTTTTCACTGTGTCACGTTTTTGTAGAACGTGAGTATGTACCTATCTGTGGTACACTTTGAAAGTACAAGAAATGGTAGGCAGTGATTGCTAGTTTGTTCCCTCGACTTCGTTGCGAAAGTGTCAAGTTAATAATTTCAATGCACTTAGAACTGTAATACGCAGAGCGATGCCGATACACAGTCAGAGACGTTTCGAAACTCTTTTTACTGGATCTTAATTCAAATCCGTCCGACCATGAAAGATTACAGCAGAGCCACGTAAGAAGCGAAGTACTGTTACATTAGTCAACATTTAATATCCTCGGAGGGACAAGTGCGCGGAAAGTCTTGTTTCAAAATAGCTCCAACTCCGCTCCCCATGCGCGCAAGATCCAACTTCCGTAATGAATGCTCGCGCGCGCGCACGCTTGCGAGTGCTCACCGCAGTCCATTTGCCACGCGTGTTACACAGCCCCGACGCATTCCATCGGTCGACAGTTAATATTTCCAGGTTCTATAAGGCGCGTTCACAGTTAGACGGCCGTAAATGAGATTGGTGGGCATATAATGGCCCCGGACGGTCGTCCGTTGTAAGACCGACACCATTCAGGGCGGACATTGTACGGGATGGGGCCCAGGACACTATAATGCGCAACACGGTTCCACTGTTCTCTCTCTGGCATGATTGGATGGATCGGTTCGCCGGCCGGCGCGCCTCTTCACCCTCGATCGAGATCGAACAACCCCCTCCACCCCCCCTCCGCGAAGCTTCGCGCTCTATGCAGGAACATCGCGTACTGTTTTGTCTCGCGGCCACGGTCCCGTCTGGCCGACAGTGGAAAAAAGAGGAGAGGGCTCTCTCGTCCCTGATAAATTCAACGTCGACAGTGTTCTCCACCCCTTCCACCCCTCCCACGGCCGAAGCTCGACTCGCTAGATTAATGGCGGAAGGCAGAGACGCGCGATGCACTCGTACGGGGTGGGCAGAAAGGATGATCGGCGGGGGATGATCCGGACGGTCGCCCTCGCGTCAGGGGCTGATTATTTCGTGAGCGGATTTTCTCTCGCCGGAGGAGCCGAAAAAAAAGTGTGCCTCTCGCATCGCCCCGATTAGAGATTACGCCCACGAGCTTTTACAGCGGGCCAGATCGGATAAAATGTTTCCGGGAATAATGACGCGCTGGCTGGCGTTTCTCGCGTCGCGCGCGCGCGCGAGCGAGCGCGTTTCGGCGTGTACGGCCGTGAATTGATTTATTCCGCCGGGAATCAGGTGAAATTTCCCGTGACGATTTATAGGACTCGAAATGTGTGTCGCTCTTTAACATGGCGCGGTTTCATGTTTAGTTGGAGTGAGTTGAAAAATAATTCCTGACGAACGATATCGAGCCCTTACTTTGATGAGAAAAATGTCAGATTCGCGAGGCGTGTATGTGGAACTCGCTGCCTGAAGAGTATCGGTGGGGGGATGACGGTTGGAGGGGTTGAAAGTGATTGCGGGGGAGGATATTTTTCGCGGCGAGAACGGGCGCGAGTTATACCCGCAATATTTATGTAACTATCGCCTACAGTGGCGGGGTAAACTGGCGGCGAGAGGGGGCGTAGGGGGGCAGCCCATTGCCCTAATGTGGCCGGATAAACACAACAAACAAACATGCAAATATTATTTTACCCGTGTCCGCGGGCATATATGCTGGATTGCCCAGGAAATTCTCCAAACATTTCGCCACGGTTGCCCCATTGTTGAGCTCGGGGAGGGGGTGGGCTCGAGGCTGGCATGAGGATGGAAGAAGGGAGGTCGGGCGAAGGGGGTGTCTGAGTGGGAGAGGGGGTTTGTCGTATAAATAAATAAACGCGCAAACAAGCGGCCAATGTAAACGCCATTCACATTAACGAGCGCGCTCGCTTCTCTACCCCGCCTACCCCCCGCGCGTACATTATATGCACGCGAGCGGGCATGACACATAAGAGTGGGGCGTGATTATGCGCGCTTCCGCGTGCGCCAGTGGCGCGAGCGCGCTCGCCCCGCACGCAGCTCAGTGCCTACATATTAGATGAGCAGCCGGAATTCCCGAGGAAAATCCGGAAGCTGCTCCGCCGGCCGCGAACCATAACCTTGCCGAGGCTGGAGGGTATTAACATGGGCGCGGATCGCGTAGCACGGACCTCTTCCCGGCTAATCCGGACGCGAGCTTACGATTTGAAGTCTTATTAACGTGCCGGCATCGAACCTTCTCGCCGCAGTGCCTCGCCGGCTAACGGTTTTGAACCGAGAGCGTGAAAAACGGTTTCGAGATACGTGCCATTCCCATTCACGGATCGCGTCGCGGGATGAATGACGGTTGATTTAGTGGAACATTAGTTCCCTCTCGGTGCCATTAAGCCCCGGGAGCGAAAAATCTGTACTCGTCCACCGGCTCGTCGCTCGAACCCTTCCAATTAAACGGCAATGAAAAAAGTCACACATCATCCCGACTCGTTGGCCGCCATTATTTGTCACCATCATCCTCCCGCGCTCCGCCGCGCTTCTAATCTCGCGGAGAAAATCCGACTTCCGAGCGCGGGCGCGCACCCACCGACAGATGTGTATAAATACCGAGAGTTCGTCGTCGAAACAAACGAGCCGTCAGAAATATCATTCGACTCCGGTAACGCATCGCGCTCGGCCGACCATAATTCCGACACCTATATCGGACCACGGGGGTGACTGTAAAATTATCTTCTCACTGCCCGGGGGTGGGAGAGAGGGTGCCGGTAGGCGTTCGGGTCCGAAATAAACGGCGATAAATGCGACGAATAAATAAATAAAAGCGCCCACCTAGCCGAGAGACGCGCTGAGATTTTTCGGCCGGAAGAATGAGCGAAGGCCGTCGTTTGCGTCGCTCGAGAGGGATGGGGTAGGGAGAAGGGGGCGAATGGGGAGGGTTTACAACGAAAACAAACGGCGGGTGGCGCGCCGCACGCCTCGCGCAGAAAAATCGAGAAGACCCAACGGACGCTATCGTAAAAGTCTCGGTGAAGTCGTAAAAACTGCGCCGAGGGAACCGGCGCTAAAGTCGTAACGACGATGCAACTGGCGAGTTACGACTTCGACGGGGAGAGACGCCTTTCTGCCCGGCTTCCTCCTCACTTTCACCGGTGGCTTAATGAACGGCGAAGTAAGGAGGATCCGGAGAAAAATTGTCGACTCCGCCGAGTCCTCCCCTTTCCGTCGCCTCGACGCTTTCGGCGGATTCTTTCGGCTCCGAGCGAGGACAATGCGAGTTTAACCGAGCTGAATCTTTCGGAAACGCTATATGCCTCGGAGGGATTCTCGACGGAACCTGGAGGCTGTCAATTAAAGGCACCTCTCGGCAGATTAAAGGAAGGATTTCTCAGTGAAAAGAACTCTAGCTGCACTTAACGCGCTCGTTTGTTTCCCATGGGACGCGGTACAGGGTTCACGATCGGTATCATTGTTGTCATATATATGCATACAGGGGACGTGTGATACGTAACCCGAGTTAACCTTTTAACTGCCGGTCACAGGCGTATACACACGTCGCGCACATGTTCCCCATCGATGCTCAGTTCAAACATCTCACCCTCCCCCCGAAAACTCTCGCATTAATATCGTTCAGCGGTCGAAAATTAGCTTTCCTCCCGAGCGAAGGTTCGTTACCTCTCCCCCTCTTCCCTTATCCTCGAGGCTCGTAAATGACACGTGGCTAACAGGACGCATCCTTGATTTCCGGCCTGGCCGCTGTTATTTTTTGAGCGCAGCCCCGCGTACCTACGTATCAGCTGCTGCCGGATACGCTAAGAGTATCTTTTACGGCACACTTGGGACGCATGCGACCGTACGCGCGCATGAATACGTGCATGCATACATACATAGATCTCGGCGGGCAGAGGCAATTCAGACCACGTATACGCGATCACTCCCCGGCGACTCGGTCTATTTTCGAAATTCCATCCCCCTGGCCCAACCCCCGAAGTGCACTCTCGTGTAGCGCAGCGCGTAACGATTACTTTTCTACGTCTCCTTTCCCGCTTTCTTCCCCTGTCCTCCTCCTCCTCCTCCTCCTCCTCCTCCCAGCCCTTCTTCTGCCCTTCTATGCGAACGAGGCGCGAGTCTCTGCCGCCCGCTCGCTTCCCACCTCCCTTCCTCCACCCCCCCATCCTTCCCTAATCGATGAGAGAAGCCGTGCACCGCCGCCGTCGGCCTTCTCTTTAGCTCTCAAGTGACGGCAGCGCGACCAAAACGGGAGCTCCGCTGCCGTTGCGCGCGAGGAAACGATATCGGACATTACTCGCGTTTCATTTCTCGAGTATTTGCATACCATGAATAGGCCATTGTTCGCCAGCGCGAAATCGCAGGTGAAAACGCGATGGCGGGCCATGCACGAAACGCGGCCGTGGCTCGCATGCGCGCATTGTTCGCTCTTTCATCTGTGACCGAGCCGATTAATCTGTAATTGGGTTGATCATCGATGTCGTTCGATGTCGCTCGATGTCGCCCGACGTCGCTCGATCTGCCGGGATCGAAGGCTTAAACGTTCGCCTCGTTAAAGAGAAAGGACTTTAAGCGTCGAGTTATACTGCCTGCGGTGGTACAGACTCGGAGGATGGAGATGGAGAGTGAGCGAGACTGAGTGAGTGTGTTTGTGTGTGTGTGAGAGAGAGAGAGAGAGAGAGAGAGACTGAAAGAGGGAGAGAAGACGACTAATGTATCTCCCCGACACGAAAATGGACCGAGGAGCGTGTAAGTTTACGAATTTATGAAATACGCCGCGCGGATCGGAATTTATTGCCTCGTATACTCCGGGCCGAAGCTTTTTCGGGAACAACGAGGACGACCGCGGCGATTACTCATAAAATTTTGAACGACTGCTCGGACTTACTCCCCTGATTATCCCGCACCTGGGATAGTGCGCTCTCGTGTTGCCCGTAAAGGAGGAGAGCTCGCCTCTCTTCTAAGTTCGCTCGTCCCGTCTCTTTTTCCCGCTACTTCCCCCGACCACCTTTTTTTCTTCTTCTTCTACCCGCGTTCATCCCTCCCGAAGGCGCATACGGCGAAATGAAAACGAGTTTGTCGTTTTACACGTAACCGTCTCCGGCGATGCCCCCGGGGTCTCGTAGGAATTTTAAAAGGTCCGATTTGTCATAGTTTCCGCCGGGCCCGACATCGCCGTTTCGGGCCTCCTTAATTGGGGATGCTAGACGGTGGCCCGGAGAAATGAGCGGACAACGGGCAGGGAGAGGGTGCTTTATTTTTATGGTAATTAAAGCTGCGACCGCGTCATTGGTGGGCTCCGGGCTGCATCGAGCTCTTAATTACATTTCGCTCGGAGTTATCCTCGGTACGCATGGCACTAGCTATTTAAGAGCGCGCGCGCGCGTGCAGGATGTGACGATAGTTGTCGAATCGCGAGCGGGAAACGCTCGAAACTTTACGATCCCACCCTGTACGGCCGAAACGTTTGACGCTGCCAGTGCCGATACCGGGATCTCGGGCCTGTCGAGCGAGAATTCATGAGCTATGCGTATTAGAGTTGTCTTACGATCGTATCCGAACAATTAATCGTGGAGGTAATTAGAGGTCTAAGGCGTCTAACGATCGAGGCGGTCCTTTATCAATAGAGCCGTGCGTGTTTCCAGTCGAACGTCCGCACGGATATCCGTTTCTGCACCAACACACTCCCGCGCATATCTATTTATACAGTCATCTTAATTAGGGATGCTAGGTGGCAGGCATGGGTCGAGGCTGGCTGGGCTGGCGCGAGGAAGGAAGGGATCGGCCGGCTAGAGAAGGTCGGTTTATTTTTCTAGTAATTAAAAATTCGAACGCCTCGCCAGGCCGAACTACTATTCCCAGGCCTCGATTAATTATCGCCCGGAGTGCCTTTCATTGTCAGGATCATTCATTCGTGGAGCCCATTACGCGGCACGGTGACGACGACAACGACGACGGCGGCGGGAGGAGAGTGAAAGAGGGGGGAAGTGGGAGAGAAAGAGAGAGTCGAATCTGGGGTGGGACAGGTAGGAGAGAGTAAAAAAAGGCGATTCGAAAGGCGTCTTCCCGCGTATCCTTCCACTTCTCGTTCATCGTCGGCGTCCATTCGAACGTGACGACCGTGTAGAGACGCGAAATAACGCGCAAAAAGGAGATCCGAGGCTGTATTTAATTTTCGCCGCCGATCTGCCTTCCTCTCTCGCACTACGATCCTCCCCCTCTCTCTCTCCCACTCTCCCGCGCGCTCTCTCCTTCGTCTCGCATTCTCGCTCCGTCGGATCTCACCGTTAATTTCGCGCCGCCGTTCATCGACATCCATATTGCGAATTATCTGGCGTTAAATTATCGTATCGGTATGTGGCATTGAGTCGGATGCGAAAATCGAAATTAAATTCGGAGACAAGGACGCAGAGTCGAGCGATAGAGAATGACTCGGCCGGCCTGGCGCGGGTCGACAAACGTTCGAGCGAGGCGGGACGCTCGTTTTTAAGGCAGATTCCGGTCATTTTTTGAGGGAAGCCCGAGCCGAAGGAGGCCAGAGACGGATTTCGGGCCAGCGACGACAGCGGGCGTGATTAATTTCGGCCCGATTAACTGCCGCCGATCGCCATGATTCATTGCCAGACACTCGGCCCGTTCCTGTATTCCGCGATAAAGTGCACTGGCATCGCTCGAAATACTTCCACCGTTCCGTCTATCGATGACGGAGTATCACTTCCCCGATCGTGACTTCTATCGTCCGCCGAGCGGCAATTCCAGCCGGTGCCGTCGGTCGTCCGTAATTTATGGAAAATACTACTCGAGAAAGCGTGCGATTTTCAGCGGCGCATTATCGGATCGTGTCGCTACCGTGAGAGAAGAAAAAGGAGCCGTGGCGGCGCAGAGTGGGGGGAGACAGAAAGGAAAAGGACGATGAAGTGCACGAGGGAAAACCTTTCTCTCTCCCTCTCGATCCTCATTCTTTCTCTCCCCTTTCTCACACTTGCACTCCGCCGCCCTGCACCGCGAGAACACACGTACGCCTGCGCCGGGCGCAGGGGTATGCGTGAAAGAGAGAAAAAGGGCTGGCATATTGTAGTGTCCGTGCATTAGCGGGACTCTGGCACGGCGGAGTATATCATTAAATATGAGAGCCGCTGAGTCGGGAGCAGCTCGATCGCTTCTTTTTTCGTTTCCTCGTCCTCCATTCCCCACCTAGCTCTCCTTTCTTCTTCACGTCCTCCCTCTCTCTCCATCTGCTCTTTTTCGTGCTCTCTCGTCCTCCGCTCCGGCGTTCCAGCGTCTCATGGAGTAGTGACTCTCCCTCTTCGTTCCTCACCTCTCCCTCTTTGTGGCTCTCTCCCTTTCTATCCACCTCTCCCTCTCCCTCTCCCTGTCTGTGTCTCCTCCTCTAACCGACTTAGTTCTACCTGCGTCGCCGAGGTCTCTGCACCCCCTTTTCTCATCCTCGCCCTTCACCCCTACATCCGTCCATCTCATTCTCTCTTCCTGTCCCTCTCGCCTCCGCCTCCTCCACCTCCTCCTCCTCCTCCTCCTTCTCCTCTCCGTCCGTCCGCTTTCGCTGCACTTCTCTCTTCCTCTCTTTATACTGGCGTCTCTCGTAATTGGCGTGACATGCTCTCTCGGTCCTCCGTTCTACGGATCGAAAAAGAAACGGAGCGTGCAGCAGGGAGACGAGAGATGGACTCCGCCGGATCCTCTCCACTGTCCTCCCTCGACATTGCACTCGAAGAAGAGGCCTGCTCCCGCTGCTTACCGTGCCCGTCGATGCTTCCCATCGATCTCGATTTCTGTCCCGTCCACTCTCACGATCGAACTTGCAAAATGCGTCTTTCCAGAAGACTGCTTTATTCCGCTGCGTACGGGACGGCCGCGGCCTTCCCACTCTCGACTCTTGCCGACCGTACGTACCATCCCAGACGTGTATTTATTGCGCATCGTACCTCGTGCCCCCCTAACAATCCACGTGCAATATGACTTTTTCTGTCACGACCATTCTCGATGAAATGCGTACTCCCCGCACGCTTGTAAGTACCGTTCGCTCGCGCTCGCAAAGGATACAGAGATTTATTAAAGGAATCGGCGTCTATTGTTCCCGGTATCGCGAGAGTAACGACGCCCTGGGTCGCCACGTTTAGCAGGCTCGATTATCGCATTTGCATACGTCAATCCTCGCGATTACATACCCCGCGGCTGCGAAGCGTGCCAAGGTGCCGCGTATAATCGTTCGTCGGGCGTCGGAGGCGTCGGTAAATATCTAAATCCGAGAATCGTTTCTGCGATTCCCGTTGGCCGGCTCTGGCCTCGATTTGCGGCGCGGGGTCCGAAGGCTCGTTAAAGAAATATCCCGAGATGGAGGCCCGATCGATGTGTCCAGACGTGCCTCAGACGGGAGTCACGTTCCCGCCGATTATCGGAATCGCGTGTTTTCAGCGACCGACTTCCCTGCGCCGATCTCGACAATGTTCGCGACCTCCTTTCGCGGCCAATGAATTATAACCCCGGTCAGTTTGCATTATTTCTAGCTGGCCCCGGCCCACGATATCGCCGCCGCCGCCGCCGCCGCCGTCGCCGTCGCCGCGAGCTTTCTCCGCCTCCGTCGAAGTCCCAGCTACGGACAAATCGTGAGCGGGAACGTTTCCCTAAAATAAGTCGCCGGAGTCTGTCTCGCATCGAGCGGGCGTAAATCTTGCCCGGCGGCAATTTTATGGCGCCTTTTTTTCCACGAGATAGTAGTCGCGCGGATATAGAGGTTATTGTCGGGACGGTCGTTAAAGTCTTATCTTAACGCCACCTTCCACGCGCACGCACGCCTTTTCTTTGTCCCCCGTCCTCTTTTTTAGATCCTCCGGATATATTTTTAGATTTTTTCCTTCACCTCCCCCCCTACCTTCGAATCCTTAGGATGGACAGTTCGATTTCGCGCGGCACCCGTAGTCTCGGAGTTTTAAGGTCGATAGTCCGGAATCTGTCCTTGAGACGAGACCTAGACGAAACGACCGAAGTCACGTGAACTTCCGTCCGCTTAGAGAGTCGAACGGCGAAGTCGCGAAGATTCTTCATAATTTATTCGCAGTCACGACATCGAGCCATCCCCCCGCTCCACCTACGCAGCAGTTCGTCAGCGAGGAGTACCTAGCGACGATCAGAAGGATTTCCGATAATTGCGTGATCGATCTCTCATCCCATTCGCAGCCTCGCTCGCCGGCAAGCATTTTTCGCCGATGCGCCCTCTCTCCCTCCCGAGCCGCCCCTCTTTTTTTTGTCGGTTCCTCCGGCGAGGAAATATCGGGACCGATAGCTCATCCGACGTGAATTACGCTTCGTCGGTCGCTCGACATTATTTAAGCGACCGAGCCGCGCGCAAGAGCGACGTGGGGTTGAGGGTGGTGGTGCCGGTGGTGTGCGTCGAGGGCGGTCGCTGGGGGTGGGAAGGGGTTGCGATATAAAACCGCACACGTTTTCCCTCTTTTGCGTGCCTCATCCCACGGCCTCTCTCACTCTCTCTCTCTCTCTCTCTCACTCTGCCTCGCTCTTTCACTCTTACCGCCTTCCTCTCTCACTCTCTCTCTCTCTCTCTCTCTCTCACTCTGCCTCGCTATTTCACTCTTACCGCCTTCCTCTCTCACTCCCTCACATACAGACACATGCGAACGCGCGCGCGCACCCTCAGTTCCACTCTCGTCTCGTTCCCGGCATTCGTCCCTCCACTCGCTACCGTGTCTGCCCTTTTCACCTTTTCTCCACCCCACGAATCTACCCTCCCTCTCCGCATATATCCTCAGATCCGCGCGTGTCTGCACGGTACGTAGATCAATACGCGCGGGTGATACATGGATCCGCGGATTTGTGCACGGCCGTGCAAGGGTATCGTATCTAGCGAGAGAGAGAGAGGCACATGTCTCTCACGCACCTGAGTGCATGTCGGCGGACACCTGGAGGATTCAGCCACGTAGGCAGTCGGAATGTCTGATGGCTTCGGAGTCGATGAGCGTGCTCTTAAATATCGCGCGTTGACGTGCTCGCGAGAAAGTCCGGACGTCTATAGAATCGGACCTAACTGGCGCGAGACTTAGACTCGACTGCGTATACGTGGACGGATGTGCGACTGATGTATAGCGGGCTGTCGCATAATGCGAGTCACTATAACCGTTCAACGAAATTGCAACTCGCTTTCGTACAATGAAATTAATCTTATAACACTGCGTATAATGAAACGTGGGAGTTTCATGTATTTAAAATTTAGATTTCGTCGTATCGTTGTCTATCTCCGCCTGCATCTTGCGTTCCATAAATGCTTACATACAGCACGACATGCATTAAATATATGTTGTACATCGGTAGTACATCCGTAAAAATTTCAAGTGGGTAAAACAGACAACATTCTCGTATCTTGTATTCCTATGCGCGCGAATTCGCAGAGAGCATAACTTTATCAATCGCTTTTGACGGCAGTCTAGTGTACCTGGACGTGTGACTGATGTATAACAGAGTTCGCGAGTTCTTTTTCCGCGCTTTGCTCTTCCTCGATATTCTCGGCCGCGCTGCATAATCCATGTTCGCCCGTATACTTGGCCAAACGCAAATCGATGCCAATCGTTGAAAGAAAGCCGGCAGCGCACGTCTCGCTGAACCGGGAAAACCTGCAAGTCCCCCAGGTGTAGACGCTTCTCGCCCCCTATGTCTCTGCCTGCACGGCGAGAACGTGTTCCGGATCCGGTATGCGTGTAGACGGGAAAGATTAAGCCGACCTTCAGACACTATATTAAATTTACCGCCCCGGCCGTTCGGCCCTGGCAAATCTTTGACGGAACTGCGGAACGATACTCGTTCTTTATTATGGATATTATTTTGAATATTCCATTGTGAGCACGGTAGCGGCAGGCACGGTCTATGCATAATTCTCTCAATCCTTCTGGTACTTCACGGTGGCGTAACGTGAGATGGGACGAGCGTGGAACTTACGCTACCACGCTATTTAGCGCGGGGTCGTTGGGTATGCGTTAAAATGTATTTCGGTTGGATATTAGAATGTCAACAAGTACGGTACGATGATCGCGGATTGAAGACCTTTGACACGGACTCTGTCACACGCGTCATCTAGCGTTACCTCCAGATTCCGTGGGAACCCTGTCAGTCTTCGTCGCTCCCCTTAAGTGGAATCGTTTGAGCCTAAGGAACCGTGGATGATGGTTTAAGGGTTGGGATAGGGCGAGAGAAGCTTCCCAAATTGAGCCCTGCCATCTTCCTTCCGGCGTCTTTGACGTTCCGTGATTATAACGAATGCCCTCTAACCCCTCCGTCTGTCTTCCCTTTATGTCCTTCGACTGATCACAATTATGATCCTGCGACGTTGGATGTTGGAGTACGTGTGACTCACTCGCACCGTTCCCGCAATCTTTATGGCCGTCGAACAAGATGCGCGTACAGCGAATTTTAGTATCGTGCCTGATTAATATTTTATTGCCCTTAATTAAGAGCGTCGCTGACACGCGAGCGAGCCTCTCGTAACCAACGAGTCGACTATGCTAAATTCTACAAAATATCAACTACCGCGTCAAACGTGTCAGCGTTTTTTTCCACATCATTCTTTTTCTGATTTACGAAACCGTTGCAAATGTCAACACCGTACCATTTTTCCAGGTGCTTCATTTTGTGAGAAAAAATATGCTCCGCTGTATCTTTGTACGGAGACAGGAATTTCGGTTATTAACGTGTAATTCAGGAATGTACGGACAGTGTGTGCATAATATCTATTCCGCGTCAAAGATCCGTCCCAATTTTCGTGCACATCCTTTCATTTCGCCGACGGCATCGCAAATATTACCTCCCCGCCACGCTAGTTCCTCTTTGCATGACGACGTACGCGAGCGCAACGGTATCTTTCTATTCAGACACAAATTCGTGGAATCAGTAGTTAATTTCGGAAGAGCGCGCCGAACAGCGCGCGATCATTATCACGCGTCATTCGCCCTAATTTCCGTTCCCCCTTTTTTATCCAATTTGCCGCCAGCATCCTCGCGAACGTCATAAAATCAGGCAGCATTCACGCTTTCGTCCCGTTCGCAGAAGCGACAGTGCTTATCCTTCTATTGAGACATAAATTTCGATAATTACCGAATAATCCCGACAACGCTCGCGCCGACCGAGCGCAACGATCATCCCTCGGATTATCGTCGTTCACGCTTTTAATACAGCGATCATCGTCGGCTTATTACCATTCCCACCTTCTCTCTTTCTTCCTTCTTTTTTTTTTTTCTTCCTTTCTGCCTCGACACTCGAAAAAGTATTTACGACGGTCGCGCCCGGTCTCTTCGGGGCCCGAAAGACTTAAGCGCAATTCCGGTTGGGATTTCGAGAGGGCAATAAAGTTGTACGCGGCCCGGGACGGGCGAGGACAGTCCTTCCTGGGAAATTCAGGGACAAATAAAAAGGGATTCCCTCGCGCGGGTCACCCGATCGTTCCTTTTACGATGCCCGCGAACGATTTCGCGCCCGAGGATTAACCTTACACGAGCTCGGGCTCGTCACCGACTTCTCTCGGGGAGAGTCGTTTCCGGAATTGAGTGCGAACGACGCCGAGAAGCAGAACGTCTCCGCGGAATGGCAGAAGTCACCCGGCGAAACCTTTCCCGACACCTTTTCCGACTTACACCCTCTCACTTTCCTCTCGGAACCTAATACGGTCGTGTCAAATGTCAGATTCTATTTATTTATTTTTCTTATTTTTTTTAAGGGAATGGGTTCCATAGATTTTGTATTGGTTTTTCTTTTTGTATTAGGTATGTATGCTACGTTGATATGGCAGTTAGCTTGTAGTAGATTGCGATGGTATTGGTAATTGTTAAAACAAACTTCGAGAAATTTCTAGAGATTAAATTAATTATTTATTTTGTGTTACATCTTTATAATGAAATAAAATAGTTGACAGAATTCGTTTTTGCTGAGACGATTTAGGTAATTTCCGAAGCGACAGCGGCAAATGTACGTACAAATCTCTCTTGTAATATTGTCACAAGACAGGACGTATTCGGCATTCACTCGGGCAGCCAGCAAATTCAGCAACCCCGAAATTCATACACTGACCAACTTAAGAACTGCAGATGGCGTTGTCTCTCTATTACGGTGTAAAATTGTATGTCCGCCCGTCGCTGTATTATGGATTACCAGCTATTTACGTGTAAACAGACCTTCCTCCCGGCCCATTTCATTCTCCCCTCCCCCTCCGCTGTCCGCCTCTCGAAATCTGTCAAACGTTACTATGTCACTATATACCCTTGCGAGTTGACCCTCCGCGCGCACAAAGTAGACAAAGCACGAGCCCACCCCACGCACCCTCCCGCATTATACAATCTCGAGTGCAAATATTGTTGAGCCCATAATACAGACATTATATTTACAATGTCCATATTCGAAATTTGATGGAAAAGCCTATACGTCGAGCGGCCGGACGTGAACGATTTCCATAGGCCGAACGAGGGCTGTCCGTTCGGGGGTGAGGCGGTGGGGGTTGGTCATCAAATTATCATCAAAACTGTAAATACCGCATTATTCCCCCACTCCCGGGGCCGATGTTGCGGCTGCAGTCATCGGCGCGCAGAATTTATTATGACTGTATTCTGTCGCGAGTTCGACGGCGAGCGTCGACTTATTGTTAGTCACAGATGCGACTGTTCGGAATACGTCTGCTCGCTGCGAGGGGGTGAGTATTCTGTATCAAATGCTAACGGTGCACGTTCTTCGTCTGGTGGGAGCCGGTAATCGCTGTCGTCATCAGTCGCAGGAGAGAAGAAGAAGAAGAGTACAGAGAGGGAGGAGGAGATGGAGGAGGAGGAGGATGAGACGAGTTGTGGGTGGAGAACGAGGGAGGAGGAACGTATCAGCTGTTGCTCTCCTCCATCGGCCTCTCGTGTCTGCTCCTCGTCTCCGTCTAGGGTCATTAAGAATCCATTAAGAGTTTTCCAAACTCGGGAAACTAAATATAAACTGGGCGGCAGGTGACGTCCTAAGCGGTTCGTCGGAAAAATTGTTCGACGGCGAAAGTAGCGATATACTGCACAGCCTTGCCGAAGAGAGGGCGACGGAGGGAGAGAAGATGTGGAGAGAAAAAAAAGATGGAAAAAAGAGAGTTGAGGGTGAGCTCGGATGACAGAAGTTGCACTGATGGTGAGATTGTTGCATTTGGATATCGACTTGCGGCCGACTGTCGAGGGCCGGAGGCATCTTTTTTTTTTTTCTTCCTCCTCAGACTCGAACGGGGTGACGGAAAGTTTGCCGGGTCCATTAAGTCGCGTGAAATTTGGGAATGATGTATCGACGGGCGGACGGGAAGGGAGATGGATGTGGGTTTAATATTGTACGAGGGGGTGCGTCTCAAATTTGTAGACTGTCGTCTTTATTAACGGGGATGATGTATAGCGTGAATGGGTCTAACGACTTGGGCTCACTGTCCCTTTTGTCACTCGGTATCGGAGTCAATTTATGGAAAACTGCTGTTACACGAGCGAGGACGATCCGATCCGTCCCACATCGTGGCCAACGCGATACTCCAACTAGCCCATTCGTATCCCTCCAGTGTTCCCATTAAGCGAAATTTCTCCGACTGCAATATCTCACGATCTTTCACACCGTTCGCATCAATTTGAAGCACGGCCGTTCATGCGCCGACGTTTAACCTTAACGCGACCTAATCCGCCGTAAGATTCGAATCAGACAGCGTCCGCCTCTTATTTCCTCACGCAGCCGTTGCGCAGACGTACACAGTTTTGACAGCGTTACGGGGGCCCCCACGCGAACGATCGTCCCGTTGCGAAACTCTCATTCCTACCGTCTCGTCCGCGGATGGGAAAAAGGCGGATCGAGCGACAGTCAATTCTGCATCGAAGGAGCGGTCTTAACGGCCGCGGCGAGGAGGAAGGGTGCGCGGGACGCGTCTCGAAATTGTGCCCAATCCTCTCCGCGACCTGACATCTTCTTCGTGAAAGAGCAAATCCGCGGCGGTCGGCCGTTGACGAGTGAAAGTTCACTACCATGATGGCCTCCTCGGCCGTTTCACGATCGAGGCGCGCCATATCCCACCCGGAATGAAGTCTTATCTACGCGCGCGCCGAGGTGAAAGTCTTCCCGGACCCCACGGCTCGTTTAATTGAAAACCGTCCGAAAGTCATCAAAAGCGGCCGCGCGTGGTCAAGCCTTGCATGATACATGTAATACGAGAGGCAGGTAGAGATCGGGAGGAAAGTGAGACGGGCGCACGGGAGGCGGAGTAATTGAGGTACGAGTTTATCGTTCTGTGACGTAAGCCACGATGCAGTCGGGCCGATTCTATTCGAAGACGGCGGATCGCGGAATAGGGAGAAAATTCGATACAGCCTCCGTCGGCCTTTAATAAACGCTCGCGGGCGATTCATTTCGCGGACACAATAACCTATCGCGAAAACGGTCGTCGGCATAGATCCACTGGCCGATCCGTCAGGTTAACGCACGCCGTTAATAGACATTCTCGTGGCTCGCTGTTACAACTGTAACGGCAGCTTACGTCAGCGTAAGCCGAGAATAATTGCGCGTGTGGAAACGTGCGCTCAAGGTAAGCGTGATTTAAATGCGAAGAGTCTCCGCTAATAGCAGAAACTGGCAGGGCCGCGGAAGGGACGGGAGAAAAACGTGACGACGTCGGCAGGGAGAGGGGGAAGCCCGGGAAGAGGGATAGTGGGGACGTTGGGAAGAAGAGACGGAAAGACACCGCGGCGCTACTTACGTTCTCATAAACTTAGCTTCCCCGGCGAGAATTAATCATCTATTCACCCGTACACCGCCTCGTTCCTTTGTCCTTACGTAACAAAGTCCCCAGTTTGTATTCCCACAATTCTTGACCCAGAAAGTGGTGCTCGCTCCCCGGTGCGCGCGCGCGCCCGCGCGCTCTCGCATCTCGAGATGACAGTCGACCTTAACGAGGTCCCACACTCGTCTGGGCATTCCTTTCGAATTTTTCACGTGTCCCACTCCTTCGCCTTTCATCGACCTCTCTTTTCAGCCATCCCTCCCACCGCCGTCATCTTTCACGTAAAAAGTGGCTGTCCGGCCAACGTGGCTCGATCGTCGTAAATCGTGCCGGTTAATCACTGTTATTTGTCGCGCGCGGGCACCGGAAGTCGCTCGGTACGGAGGTCGCGGTTAACGAGAAAAATGACCGCGAGGGTATGCAACAATGAGCGGCCGCACGCTGTTACGGGGGATAGCACGGTGGGAGGATCCCATGGCCACCCCCGTCGCACGGAAGGATTAAGGATAAACGCGGGGTGGAGCGAAAGGACACATTGTCAGGTGCGTATCGCCTAAACTGCCCGTTTGCCATGAGGAGGGTTAATGTCGGGAAGCGAGACGGTTCGAGAGTCAGTCTCTCTTGCCGGTTCTCTCTCTTTCTCGCTCGCCCTCCGTCGCTCTCGAAAGAGACAGAAACAGGGAGGGTGGGAGGACGGACCCCAACTTGACCTCGGCACACAGCCATTACCGGCCGAGTGTACGTCTAATGAACGGTTACTCGTTAATGGGCCGATTCCCTCATTGAGGATCACAGTGCCCCCGTGTGTGGGGTTCTGCGGGCGGAAACCCCATGCTGCCTTTGCTTCCTCTGGGACGAGGCGCTTTTCAGCCTACTCTCTCTCTCTCTCTCTCTCTCTCTCTATCTATCTCTCCCCCGCTCTCCCACTCTCGAGCTCGATCTCGCTCTCGTCTGGTTACAATGCGTGCGCGCGGGCGAGCGGCGGTCGACGGTGCCGTAAAAAATTGCGTCGGTCACACGAGTCGGTGGAATCGGAGGGCTGGACAGGCGCATTGAGCTGGGAAGGAAGGGGGAAGAGAGGAGCGAGAGAGAGGGTGAGAGAGAGAGAGAGTATTCGGGGCGGTCGTTGATTTTTCGCGCGGTCGAACGACCGGCCGGGAGGAAATGAAATTCTTCGATCCGGCCGGGAGGAGAGGACGAGAGCAGAAGTCGGCTGCGGCCGAATCGTCGGCCTTTTAAACGAGCGCGGTGAGCGTAATTAATAGTACCGGGCAGCGCAATTATTTCGTTACGCGTCATTTGCTGGGCGTTTCCTTTTAACGTTGGCGCGACGGTATGCGGCACGTTATAGGATAGTTTGTCATACGGCCGGCGCGCGTTATCTGCATCATAATTGTGGGTAATCGCTATTTTATGCGCTGCGTCGCAATCAATTAAAGTCGGTGGGTTTTAGTGCGCAATTTAAGATTGCGCGCAATTTGTATCGCGCGCCCCGGTAATGATATGTCGGATAGGAGTATCGAACTGGCTCGGCGATCGATTTTAATTGATGGCCGCGCGACCGGACCAAATAATTATTGTACGGCCGTGGCAAATATATTGCGCGCATCGCGACACGTTACTGTATCGATGGCGTTATGCTAATGGAGGAACATCCGCGATGAGAACCGCGCGGCTAACGTAGAATCCGGCCTCCTCCGCGGTTGAAAGTATTGGTTCGCGAATACAATATCATGTCCAGCATCGCGAGAAAGGATCGCATTGCAATTTTCGACACCGGTCCCTCGAGCAGACCCCTTATTGTCGCGACCTGGCTCCAGCTTTCCTCGGCTATCGAATAACAATAACCCTTCTCGAATTTTCCTCCCGATCGCCGCTACCTTCATCGTCAGTCAGTTGACTCGCGATCGTTCCGAGATAATCGCAATGGGAAGGCAGTGCGCGAAAAACTGTGCCATCGAGCTTATCCACGCTGGAATCTCGATCGAATCTCGAGAAAGGGAGTGAATGAGGGGGGGGGGGGGAGAGAAGGAGAGAGGCGAGAGAGTCAGAAAGCATAGACAGTACGAGAGACAGAGAGCCACTTGTCTGGGATAAAAATATTTCCCCGCTCGTGTTCGCGCGTTAAGAGTTCGAAGGTCGAGATTAGAAAGAGGGTGAGCGATTGGTTCGGTCAGCAAAGGAGCAGAAGCTCTGATCCCGGGGGGATCAGCGGGAAAAACATGGCGCCCTGGGACCGCCCATATGTCACGGGATGATGTTACCCTAACATCACGATACTGGCGCGCGAAAATGCTCGGGAAGATTCCGGTCGAGCGGTGGAGGATCGCTTCGGCGGAGAGAGTCGACGTGGATGGAGAGGGGGGAGGCGGGGAAATTTATAGTTCGCCGTAAGAAGAAACTCTTACGGTGCGCGAAGGCTCGATCTCTTTCGCAGACTCGATGTCCGGGTAATAAGACGGACGTCAGTTTGCGGGGCAACAAATTTCATCGTTCCCGACGAACGTTCCGCCTTATGAAAAACGGCGACTCGATTAATTGCTCGACTCGAAACGGCCAGAAGGAAGTGTGTACGTTCGCAGCGTTTAGTGGCGTCAGACTGTAATTGGACGCTGGTAATATACGGTGGCTCGGAGGAAAGGCATCTGACTTCGTTCGAGCCGAGGCGTCGTCGGTGTTTTTATATTAAATAGCAGCCTGTTGGTAGTCTGCTACATCGACGTCCGGTCTGGCACGAGCGTGAGGAATATTATTTCAAGTGTCAACCTTCGATAAATCGTCGGGCAATGAGTACATATGTACGCGGTACACATTCTAAACCGATTATGAGGGTAGAACGCTACATTTATCTAAAAAATGAAGAAGCAGAATCCGTCCGATTGCGTTGGACGAAATCCAATCGATCTACGCCGGATAGACAAAGGCGTTTAACATATTTGTCATCCGATATGGCGCCGGAATTGAAATATCGGCCCGCTGTTATCACATTAAACATTAACCGGTAATTTTCACCGTGTTGATCTAGCTACGATCGAATTACATTATCTACATGTAAATAGACGGCATCCCTCGTATTGACGTAACGCCGATCAAATTCAGCGACTGAATGTACGTCTGAATAAGTCGCCTGCCGATGAAAACGAACGGGAATGGTCGTCAAAATGGCGTGGAGGGGTGTCAGGCACCAGAGGAGGAGGAGAAGGGAGACAGGAGAGGGGTGGTAGGAAAGGAACAAATTACTGGAATCGAGATTTAATAGAAAGTTGTATAAGCCGAGTTACGTGATATATTGGCGAAGGATTCCGAGAAGGAGAAACAGATGCAGACAGCGAGATAGAGAAGGATCGGAGGGGGAGGAGGGATGCTCTAAGGAGTGGAACGAGGTTGATGTCGAGGGTGAGACGGGGGGGCGAGGAAGAAAAAAGGCGAAGGATAAGCCGGAAGCACGGGCTGGGATCCTTCGAGAAAAACCGTTTCCCATCGTGAGCCTTTTTTCCCCGTCGAGCTGCCGTCTCGCGACAAAGGAAAATGTGTGCTTGCCGGAGGAGGCGGTCGACAAATTTTATCGCCGCCAAAAGGAATCTCTGGCGTGCGGATGTATACGCGTGTGAGAGAGGGAGAGAGAGAGAGAGAGAGAGAGAGAAAGAGAGAGAGAGAGAGAGAGAGAGAGAGAGAGCAAACGGGCGCGGGCCTGCTTGAAAATATTTAGAAGCGAGATACGTCGCAGACGGTGAGGTATGTGATACAATATGCATACTTCTAGACGAGGAACGACATGACAAAGTAAATTCGGAAACTTTCAGCTTAATACGTGTACATAAACCAGGATTTATTATTTCATTTGTTCACGCAGCCGAAAGAGTTCATGACGTTTTGTCTGGATTACACTTGTCACGTACGCTTATATTTCAGTTCCAACGATTATTGCGAAACTTGTCTAATTCAGACCAGTTGTATCATTATTAGCTCTATGGGCTTTCGGAAACTGTGGACGGTACAGATGTTTCCATCAGCCGTTGGTTCGTTACCTTCTCAATACCTTGTCCCGTGTATTCGAACACCCTTGCCGAGAGACGCGGTATTCAGACTGCCGGGGGTAAAAAGTGAGCTGAAAAGCGTTAATTCGCAGAAAGCAGATAAGGACTTTATGAACGTTCGCGCAGGGAGACAAGCGTCTGATAATGCTGCGGGGTACAAAACAGAGACGAGCGCCTCGTTCCTTTGAAGAATAATTTCGTTTCTACGAACTCTCCTCCAACGGGGGCGGCGGGCGAATGACAAAAGCATTTTGCCGAGGCTGCGCCGCGGAGCTTCAAACTTTCCAGTCGAGAACTTTCCGACCGTCTATATTTATTGGATAAAGTGCCTCCTCGCGCCGTCGTCTTTTCGACGCTCCGGCAAGAAAAGCCGGACGCGTCTTCTTTCGACGCAATTTACCTGCGAGCCCGTGCGAACCGTGCAAACGTTAATATTCTCGATTACGAACCCCGACGCCGGAAGACGGACGTCGATTCGGCAGGACTGTTGTTGTCCTGGAAACGTTAGACGCTCTTTTTCACGGCGGGCGTGGGTCAACAGGGTGTAGCTTACAGGATGCCGCGGCTTCGGCTGGATTTGTAAATACAGCTGGCTTTCGAAAGACTGCCTCTCGAATAGTAAGTTTGCACAACGGACAATACCGTCCGCGTTACAAAGATTACATGTGAATCGATACGTCTACCGGTAAAGAGTGTACCAGAAGGTTCGTCTACCGCTAAAGAGCAGATCGTCTATTCCGATTATTCGCCAGATTGAAAATGACACACGAGCGGGAATAGAAAGCGTGACGTTGAATGGGGACAAATGAAAAAAATTGTCCTTCAGCGATGAGAGACGGATACGTATCGGATGTATTTCGCGTTACGTTGCACAGTGTTCTAATGCATATTGTAGGAACGTTTTCAGCGGCGCGTGAATGATCCATTGGAAATTGCCACTTGATACGTCAGCCTTATTTTGTATGGAATTCGTACATATGCAGGCGGATAGATAAATGGAGAGCAGTTTGGCGCTGGGCGGGCCCGGGTGATCGATATTGCCCCAAGGGGTCGATGGAAATGCACAGGAGGTCGATTTGTATCTAGGGGTTGGCGAACGATGATTCACGACGCTAGGTGAAATTGCGGTTACGGCGGTGGCCTCGACGGGCACTAAGTACGCGACATGGGGGTTGAAGACAATTCAATAAACGAGCCAAAAGACATCGCATTAGGCATTCACCGCGACGCATCAAAAATACAATCCCACCTCACAGATTGAAAGGGACATCTACCAATCTACTCCCAACTTCGCCACCCTAAAATACCCACAGACCTACCGCCTTAACGGACCCGCTCAAAGGGGTTTCATATCGCATCAGTGGCGCAGTTAAGCCACTGACAGGTACATAATCCCAACATCGACCGAAAGGAGCCATGCATCTGTACCGATAAATCCCTCCGAGCTAATTTTACCTCATTCCCACCGGGTGGAAACCGAAAAAAGAACCCAATTACATTCGAAAGAGTGTCTCCGGCCAACGACGGATATAGGGAGGCCGAGGGTCGTCCGTCCTGCCGGCGAAAAAGCCGAAAACTTTCCGGCTCACGGTCAAAGCCGTGTCGCTCCGCTCCGGGGACGTAAATCCTTTCGCTGGCGCGTCAAAGCGCGCGACGACAGGCAGGAAGCCTTCGTTCTCGGCACCTTTCGAGCCTCGTTCCGCAGGGTGGCCCGCTTCCTGGTGCCCGACATTCGTGGAACCGTAGCTTGCCAGTGCTCCAAATATAGAGCAAAAGGACGATCCGCTAGGTGAGCACCGCACGAGGGAGGAGAAGGAGGATGAGTAGGGGGGAGAGAGGGCAGCGAAGGAGAAGCGTAAGAGAAAGAGGGAGGGGAGGGGAGGTAGGAAACGAGAGCCATATGGCCCTCTCTCTATGCGGAGAGCGTGCGCGGAAGAAAGCGTGAGGGGGTTGGCAGTTTCGAAGGTTTCGGGCAACCCTCCGTGAAATATATAGGACTACCGGGGCCAGGCCGGGAGAGTTACGAGGCACGCGAGAGCAGCGACAGAACGTTATTGCCGCAAAAGACATAAGCGCGTCCGCGGCCTTTTCCTTCCTTTTTCTACCCGTCGCCTATCTCCTTCCCCCTCCTGCGCCCCTCATTCTTCCCCGAGTCTTCCACGATCCTCCCTTCGCGTGAGTCAGGAGATTGGGAGCTGCGCGAGAAAGCGTCGGGGGCGCAGTTAATGCGGGACATAATAATGGCGGGCCTAATAATAAATGAAAGTAAATGCCGACGAAGCCGGGGAATAGCGAAGCTATGGGGCGAGGGTGTATCTTTGTTGCATTAATGATAAGCTCGGCCGATCGTCGACGCGAATGTTGTGCGCCTCGAGCGAAGAGTATCCTGTATAAATCTACCGGCAATATCGGGGCTATTAACTGTATCGCGTTATCGAGTCCATTGGCACAAAGTTTATGTCGCGCGAGATGAAAGGAATAATAATGTCCCGACTACGACGCATGAACGAAATCGTTAAAGCTCGACATTCACGCGAGAACCGCGTCCAATGACCAACGTCAAGGACACACTATTATGCAGTAAAAGAAGGGTAAAAACCTCCCCGTCGGGACGGAGAATGGACGTAAACGCGAGTAATCAGCGAAGTGGAAAAAAGGCGCCGACGGTGGAGAAAAAGCACGATCGCCCTGTGAGAGAGACGAGAGAGGGAGAGAGAGAGGGGGTGAAGAAAGGCACGTATGGCACAAGGTGGTGAACACGCATGACTGTGCGACGCGTGTAACGCAGTCTCGAAGGCGCGAACGACGAGGAGCTTATCGCCGAGATTAGAGATGTATAAATTACGGCCTCGAGTGCCGTGAGCATGAGCCTGAGCCACCCTCCTACACGCCCTTCTCCCTCTGCCTCCCTTCCGTGCGAGGCAGAATTTTCCACCTTTCCGCCTCGGCTCCCCGAGTCTCGATACCGTGAAGACCGCTAATGGCCGAACTATTTTGACGCATGCGAGCCCGACGCAGGACGTTTGTCACGGTGCCGAGGATAAGGTGAGAGAGGAACGCGGATTACCATTAGCCTATCACCTGGCAACAGTCTCCTCCGTCACCCCCCAGGTCTCCCCCCTCGTCCTTGGCTCCTCTCGGATTACGATTCTCTCTTTCCCCCCCACTCGGTCACCTGGCGAAAAGCCGATAAAGGCTCCTTCCTTCCGAGGCAACTTCTTCCTTTAGCGCGCGACGCCTGGCGAACGGAAACTGAAGGAGGGCCGGGCGGGGGAGGTGGTCCTTAGGATCGCGTGACTGATCGCTGATGGACTCGGCGGGGGCGAGGAAGGCGGCCATTAGCTTTATCATCGAGCGCGCAGGTCGCATGCTGCCGGGCCCGATAAGGGGAAGACGGCGGAGCAGTTTCTTATTTCGCTTCCTGAAACGGAGTCCTTCGAGCCGATTCGCCCGATCGCCCGCCGATATCTCACGATATTATGTCGCCGGCAGGACGAGCCGGGCAATTACTTCCGCCAACTTCCCTCTCACTCTCGCTCGCCCGACTCTTTCTCACCTCCCACGGACTTGGTACTTTTCGTTCGCACTGTAATTAGGTTTCTGTGGCGGCCGGCCGTCAGGTAATATCGCTTCTGGGCTATTTTTTTCCTCCTCCGCCTCTTCCTTCCCCTCTATCTCTTCCTCTCTCTCGCCCCTCTCGGATCTCGACCATTGTCGGCCGGCGAAAAAGTTGAAAGCCGAAACTTTTCCTACCGGCGAACAATGGCTGGGAGCCTTTTCTAGTGTGTACAGTAATTAACGGTTTTCCGAAGTTGCGCGTATACCGAAGTTAATATTTAGACGATGATGGTCTCTTTATTTAACCTATCTGCCAAGTTTCCGCGGGGCATTGAAAATTTCACCTACATTACTTTGGCGAGCGAGCGCACGGCACGGGAACGTTTCCGACTCCGCGAATTGGAGGTCTTCGCGAATATTGCCAGGTTTTCCCCGGCTATGTGTGTTTTTCCGTGTGTGCTTAGCACAGTTTAAATGCGCCCGGATATTTGCGTACGCGTCGATACTCTGAATATTTTAACGCTTTTTCTGCGATGTTATGATGAACGTTTCACGCGCTTCAATTTTTCCTATATCGGTAACGAGCCGTCGACCGTTCAGGATTTACACAAAATTCCGAGAAATCCTCCACGTCAACATTCCTCGCTTCCCAGCTCATCTCATCCTATTGGCAAGATTTTCTCGGCCACGTGAAACGGAGTCCGCACCTGCGATTCCTCGCACCGTTTCTAGGAAGCGTTTTGAGGCAGGTCAAGGCTGCGTCGGTCTCTCGAGGCCTACGGTACGTCGGTATGGACGGCCTTTTTTGGAAAACGAGATCTGCCGACACGTACGGTCACTGTGACGAAGGCCAGATGACGCGAGAGAAATTATTGTCCCTCGGTGCGAGTGTCCGTCCGCTTCGCGGTGGCGAAGTGTGCGAGAAAACACTCTGCTCGAAGATCGGTCGGCATTGACACTGTACAACTGGCCGTCGACAATGCCCAATACCGGAAGTGGGGGGTTAACGCGGAGTCACGAGTAATTAAACGGGAACGTGCGCGCAAACGGGTGCGCCTTAATGACGGCCGTAAAGAAAGGCGTACAAAGAAGATCGACGTAACTGTAAAGTTCGGCCGAGATGGCAAAAATTCAGGCTTAACAGGCGGGTGAGATACTGTTAGATATTATTGCGCGAAACTATATTGCCGGCCGTACGCTGCGCAGGCAAAAACGGGGGCGAAAAAATCGGGCGCATATAAAACTTCCGCTGTATGAATTATCTGCGCAATATCGCGGACGGTAATGAAGAGTATAGTTGAATAATGTTTCAGTTTAAAATACGTGTGTTATTAGTAATTCGAAATTGTAATCACGGAATAATGTGACGTTGAGTGAAACTTGCGAGTACACTTCAATCGTAACAGTTTTCCGCTACTAGGTACTCCATGAAATTATTCCTGGAAATTATATTGGAAATGACGGGAATAACGAACATGATTAAAAAAATTGTTTAATCTCAAGCTCTCGCAGCATGTTATTGCCAACTCCGAACTGCAATAGCGGAAATGGGACATTGAAAAAGCTACAAATATGCCTTCCTTAAACTCCGTCCACTTTAGAATACCATGTCGACTCGCCAGTCCTTATTAACTCCATCATCAGGAATGGCAAGCGCAATCTTGAACACGTGAATCCCGCGTCATCCGAATATCGAAGATAACGCGACTCCGACCAACGCTCACGAATATGTTTCAATTCTCCCGAACTCTCATCACCTCACAATTCCACATAACATCCTCTCCCCTGTTCCTTATTAGCTCCGCCATCAGGAAGAGTCGAAGCAATCTCAAGCACGTGAATCCTCCGCCATCCGATTTTTCCGCCGCCCCATTAATTCCCGCCGTAACAAATATAATTGGAATGCATCGGGAGACCGCGAAAGGCAATCATTCCCCGCCGAGAATACCCGCATCTGTTAGCCCGTAGGTAGCTCGGAAACCGCATAGACCTTCGTCCGGGACAGACAGCGTCGAGCGTCGTTCCTCGTGTCTCAGAAATAGACTCCATCGCGGCGATATTCCCACTCGCCAGGGCCAGCAGACATCGTCCGACAGACCGAGCGGACAAACTCGCTGGCGCATTCTTAATTGCACCGAACGTCGAATTGATCCGTTCGAACAGCTCGTGTCTGCGAAATGCCTGCGAAATGCCTGCGAAATGTCTGCGAAATGTCTGCGAATGCAAGCGTTTACAGCAGCGTGCGCGCGCGCGCGCGCGCGCGCTCTCGGCAGCTCCAGACTCACTTTCACCAGATGGAAACGAGCGTTGTCCCAGGTTGCGAAATACGTACGGCCCCGGTTGTCTATCGGTCGTGAGGCTGTTTCCACGTCGACGGCGGAGAGGCACTTGATTGCGAGTAAAGCGGCAGTCGCCTCCCTGGCAGTTGCCACTGACAGTGAGTCTCGCCGAGAGCACTGGCCGGATTCCCGATCGAGTCCTGGCCGTCCGGCTCCCGTCGGAATGCCAACGAGTGCCTCGGCATACTCTCCTCAACGGCGTCAACCCTAAACGACCGTAAACCTTCGCGGAAGTATTGTATGCTGTCAAAATTTTCAGATTCGGACGTACCGCGAACGTCTAATGAAATATTCATACTCGAATCTGCGATCGCGCTGGATGATTTCTGAATAGGAGAGGTGAGAGGTCACCCCTGGCAATCGAACGAATCGGTTATTGGGGTCTGAAGAAGTCGCGACAGTGTTCTCGGTCGTTGTCTAGGCAGTCTCGGGAGATAGGCGGAACAAGAAGGACGACTGCAATCAGCGAAGCCGAGCTCGACGCTCGGCAGAGTCCGGGCCGGCGGCATTATTATTTTTAATTACGCCTGGCAAGAAAAAGAGAGGAAGCCGCCGGCAGCGACGCGAATTGCGGGGCTCGAGACGCCGAAAAAAATTCTATTATTCCCTTCTCTTTTGCCCGTCTACCGTAAGTCGAGGCGCGCGGAGGAAAATAGGAAGTGAGAGACTAGCGCGAGACAGAAAGGAGACGTTCGCTGAAGGCTGCGAAGAAGAAGAGGAGGAAGAAGAAGAAGAAGAAGAAGAAGAAGACGAGGAAGGTGGAAGACGAGACAGAGGCATTCTAAATTCAAAGGGCTGTTTTTAAATTCGAACCGCGCTGCGGACCCACCGCGTGTAGCTCTGAAGGCACGAAGAGGAGGATGGGGGAGGGTGGGGGATGGTAGGGGAGGGAAGAGGGTGAGCAGGAGGGGCAGGATCCCGGGAAAATAAATCTAAGCGCCGCGCTGTCGTCGCGCGCGCGCCTCCTTAAATCCATCGGAAATAGAATTTGTCTCGCGAACGTCTCGCGCGACATCGCGACGAAGACGAACGGAATGAAGAAGAGAAGAGAGAGAGGGAATGAGAGGGAGAGAGAGGAGGAGGTAGACAGTAAGTGGCGCGAAGAATGGTTGAACGCAGCCTACTCGAGATTTCGGCGGGAAAAAAGGAGGATGCGAACGACGCCGTGAGTGGCGATCGTCCAAGGTATAATAATTTCGTGGAACTTTCGCCCGCTTCTGCCTTCCATCTCTCCGCACCCGAGGCTCTCCTCTCTTCTCTAGTCCTCGACGCTGGTCTATATTTTTCCCCGCCCCGCGCCCCGTCTCTCGGGGGTATACGTTTTTCCTTTGTTACGTTTACGAGCCTCGTCGGATCCAAAGTAAAACTTACCCTCCCTTCCACGACTCTCCCATTCTCTTTCACACACTCTCCCTTCCCTCTCGTCCTCCCCAGCCTCCCTCCCCTCCCTCCCTCCCCCTCTCGCTTCCGTTCTCGCGCACTTTATCCCCGACGCACGCCGGCGAAGTAAATCCGTATATTCCGGAGGGTCTTAAATTTAACCGGAAATAGAATTTGTCCCGAGGCGGTCACGGCCGATGACGCGGGGAACGAAGTGGGGGGGCAGACTCGTTCGCGATGCGAATTCGTCAAGTAGGAATCGGAAGAAGCGATAAGGGAGGGAAAGGCACCTTGGAACGTCCCGACTTCCACATCGCGCGAGAATCGTCCTGACGATGGATTTTGCGTAGGGTGAATTTAATTTTGCAGGGAGCGGGGCGCGGCTCGATTTACGGCGAGGGTTCGGAACGCTAAAATATTCGCGGCTCGCCGTGGGGGAGCGAAGGTGAGGCCGTAGGTATATGCGCGATCTCTCGGGGCACTTCCGGCTTTGAGTCGGAGCGACGGATAGGCTTCGCTCGCGGCGTCAAGCGGGAGATACGCAAAAACCGATATGACGCGGTCGCCTCCTGTTGTAATGGAAGACGTTAAATAAATCGCGTCGACCGAACGGCGAGATGGGATCGAAGCTGCGGATGTACGTGCCGCTTCTGACGCGGGAAGCGCTCTTTTTCGTTATTTTCCACTGGCGCGCGCTCGATATCCGCGTTACGTCACCCGAAATTACTGCGGAGCACCGCGGACTCTCGCCGGAGAGATTGGTCTCGAAAGAAATCGTATCAATCATGGCGTCGGTCATTAAATTATTCGTCAAATTCGGTCCTCCAGCGGGTAACGAGCAATAATCATGATCCAACTACTGAGAATTGAGGGTCCGGCGAGAGGAGCTTGTTACAACAGTAAGATAGACCCACTTCATCCGCCGAACTAAATGAGGAAATAAACGAAAGCGTGGAGGAGAGTCATTGCCGTCGTTAGATTTGCCAAAGCAACTTTCTCGTTAGCGACGACGTCGTCGTCGTCGTCCTCGTCCTCGTCCTCGTCCTCGTCGTCGCTACCCTGGTCCAAACAAGGAAATAAACGAAGCCCTGCCGTTCGGTCGTTGAACTCGGCCGAAAAAAAGTAGCGATAGCGGTGGGAGTTGGGGGGTGGGGGGAAAAAATATACACTCATAGCAATGAGCAGCGTCATACCTCAAGGCGGGCGAGCGGACGAGTAGTGCGAGGGAGGCCAAAAAATCCAGAGAGACTCGTCTCCCCGCTGAATCAAGGGCGCTTCACCTGCGGGGACTAAATTTACACGCTCGAGACTCCTCGGCCTAGTCGAGGAAGGAGAAGTCGCGAACAATAAAGGACACACGAAAGGCGCGGAAGTGAGTAGCGGTCCACTCGAGGATTTTTCCAAACCCGGCCTCCCGGAGTAGCACTCCTCTCCAACGCTGGCAGGCTCACCACCAGCACCGCCACCACCACCACCACCACCACCACCGCCACCACCGCCAGTGCCAGCCACCTCCCTGCATACCTAACCAAAGCTGAAACGGGCGCGGGCACCTGGTCGATCATTCTCAGGGGATATTGGGGGAGGTGTACTCTCTCTCGCGGTGCTCCGGCGTATCAGAGGCGGCTTAAAATTTTCACGAGCCACTCGAGCCCACCTCCGCCCACCGAAATCTGCAATTTGGCGAGATCGTACCTGGGGTACTCGGAAAGAGGTCTGGCCCGGAAGGCGGGCGGGCAAGGGGTGGCGCCCGAAGGGCGGATGGGGAGGGCGGGAGGAGGGGGGGGGGGGGGAGAGGGCGAGGTGGATCGAGAGGAAGGGTGAGGAGAAAGAGGCCTTTGCTCGCTGAAGAAGGTGGCCAACCACCTCCTGAGTGGGCGACTCTCCGAGCCAGAGACGATCCTCATCGTGTTTACGTCTACCTCCGAACGAAGGAAAAGTAACAAGAAGCGAAGGGTGGGAAGGGGTGGGCGGGGGGAGATGGAAAAAAATGTAAAATCGTGGCTTATCAAAGGAACGCTCGCTGCATCCTCTCACTCCGCCACCGACGTCTGCATCTCCGCCACTCCAACTCAACTCTCCCCCTCCGCCTCCCTCTCCCCTCGCTCTTTCTAACCACCGCCGCCAAGACCACCCCACCCTACCCATCTACCTCTTCCTACCATCGCTACTTCTTCGCTTTCTCTCGAGACGCCGAGCTGTTTTCGGCAATTGCTACCGGGTCTTGTCAAAAAGTTGAAAGAGAACGCCCGGTGAAAAGAGGCACTACGGATTTTTAGCCCGTCTGAGACGCGCGCGCGGGGGAAGGGTTGGGGGTAGGGGGTGATGGCGAGGAATGGAATGGGGATGAGGGGTTGGGGCTGGTCGAGAAACGGAACCGCGCTTCGCGGGGCGCCACGATGCTGTGATGGGGACGGGGGGGTGGAGGATGAGGCTAACGAGAGAAGACGAAGAAGGAGGAGGACATCTTAAATTTTTCACGAACCCACTCGTGGGCAATGGCAACAGTGGGAGAGCAAGCAACGGAGACCTAGGAGGCGCTGCCGCCTCGGTGCAGAAGCATTTCACTGAAGTCTGCAATTTCGCGGATGCATCTTGGCTGGTCTGGCTAGAGCGCGCGCGCGCGCGAGCGAGCGAGCGAGCCAGTGAGAGAAAGAGGGAAAAGGAGAAAAAGATTGCGAGGGAGAGGGGCGGAGAGAGAGGGAGAGAGAGAGAGAGAGAGGTCTTTGCCCGCTTTAGAAGAACTCCTAAAGCGCCATCCCTTCGCCCCAGCCACCCCGGCCCGCTCCTCTCTACTATATTTTGGCACTCTAGAATTTCGTGCTTCCTCTAACCACCCTCCCGCCTGTCCGCTCTCGGTCCGGCTCTCCTCTGGCACCCGAAACCCTCTATCTCTCCTCCTCCCCCTTGTTCCTCCTCGCCTTTCGGCGAAGAATGGCGAGACGTCGTCCAGACCCCGGGGCCGGAGCGACGTGGAAGGAACGAGGGAGTAAGGAAGGTAAAGAGGGTGGAAGAGGACAGACGGACGGAGAGAGGGCGAAAAAGAAGTGTCGGAGTAATAAAGAAAGGGATACCTTGCCCTCTCGCTCCGTGTCTCCTTCTCTATGCGAGTTTACGAATGTGTACGTGGGTGTCTGCGAAAGAGGGAAGGAGAGCGGGAGGAGGAGGTGGAGGAGGAGGAGGGAAAGAACGGGGATGAGAGAGATGGATAAACGCATGGTATTGATCCTGGAACCCCTTGCACCTCGTCTCACCCCACCTAGTACCCGTTACCGACCACCGCAACGAACCCCAAAGTTTCGTTCGACCTCCCTCTCTGTCTCGCTCCCACTCTCACTCTCTCTCTCTCTCTCTCTTTCTCCTTCTCTTTCTCTTTCTCGTTCCGCCTCTTGCCTCTTCTTTTCTGTCCCCCGATTCTCTTTTTCTCCCCAGCCTCGTCTCTCCTCTCTCCCTTCTTCGTCCGCTAAATGACTGGTTTATCGACTAGCACGAATCTCGAGCTCACTCGCGGAAAAGGCACACACGGTCTCCCTCATTCTCATCCGCGCTCCTCTTTCGTGTGGCTGCCGGTTGACCTTGCCCTTGAAATCGGCCTGACCGTTTCCATATGCCGACGTCCTCGCTCGGAGAGACTCTTCTCCCGGCTCATAGTGTCTCGTTTTCCCTCTGTTTTCCTCCGACTTCCCGCTTTCCGTCTGCATGTTCTCTCTCTGTGTCTCTGTCTCTCTCTCTCTCTCGCTCGCTCCCCTTCTATTTCTGTTCCCTTCTCTCTCTCCATTTCGAGCGGTCGATCTTGGACTGACCCGAATAGCCGATAAGCCCTTCGACGCAATCCGAGCTGGCGGCAAACGCTCGTAGTAGGATGGATATTGCAGTACAGATTGCCCGCCCCGCAGATATTATGAGTTAACGCTATAGCCACGTCAATATTATACGTTGCCGGCCCCGGCGCACAACGACCGCGGCCGATAACACAAAAGCTCGCCGGGATAATGGCATACTGGCCTCTCGCTGCGCATTAGCTTTTCACTTTGATACTTTTCATTGCCGGACGTTAATCAAGTTCCCGCCGACGGTTGAACTGCGCGGATTTAACGGGCCGATGCGCTGAATAATTTCGTCCGCAACCTGCCCCCCCCCCCCCCCCCAACGTTATGGCGCCATTATGAGTCGCTATCAGTACGAATCGAGTTTTTTCTATACTGCCCTCCTAAATACGCTACTCCTCGAGGAATCATAACGAGTTCGGTGAAACTCGATATTATTGCCGGAGTCGGCGGCGAGTCGGACTGAGGCTTGAGCTGGGGAGAGGGGGGTGAAATTTGCAAACGAACGAATAAACAGTAATCGGCGGGAGGCGAGGCTCTCTTGATTGTGCCGAGATTTATTCGCGTTCGGAAAAATCTTCGTTGTCGATCGGGAAATACGCTTGCGCGCCCGAACGAAATTGATGGCGATTATCGGCGCCGTTGCGGATAATGAATCACGATAATTCAATTTTTATTGGACGTTATCAAGCCGGCGGATGAAAGGATAAACGATGCGAGCGACGTATCGCTTTTTCCGCACCGGCCCGGCCGTCGGGGGACAAATTTTAAAGCTGTTTAAGCGCATTGAATTAACTGACCGTCGATGACGGATTGCGCTGGCCAAAAATGCCGAAGTATCGGTCGGCGAATCAATTTTTTCGCATCCTATTAAAATT
The DNA here is from genome assembly GCA_914767735.1 of Anoplius nigerrimus. Classification (NCBI taxonomy): domain Eukaryota; kingdom Metazoa; phylum Arthropoda; class Insecta; order Hymenoptera; family Pompilidae; genus Anoplius; species Anoplius nigerrimus. The sequence goes on along the minus strand of OU612089.1, from coordinate 9,785,791 downwards.
GCGGTTGCACGTCAATCTTTTTGAAGATCTTCGTTTCTTGTCTTGGCGAGCAATCTCGCGTATAAGATTTAAAACTTCAAGCGCTTGGAATTAAATGACAATCGTAGTGAGGTACCAGGTTGCTAACCGCTGACAGTTGCGACCGTTTCTTTTGGGGTTCCACTTCGATTCTGTCATCCTCGCTTCTGACTGTTTTCCGATGCTTCTTTTCTTGCGGTAGCGTTCGTGCGGTAGGTTCCAGGACCTTTACGATCCTTTCGGAAGTCATATAGACACGTTCGTCCATCTGGCTCGGCATTTGGCACGCTCCAGCGAGATATCCGAGGAAACAGTGATCTCTGCAGAGTCATTGCTTGTAAGAGTACAGGTGCCAAACGGCCGTGGATCGTTCACGTCGGCTTGACGTGCTTCGCTGCTTCGAGCGATTCTTGCCGTTCGCTCAATTGATTTGATCGCCCGTGCGCAAAAGGTCATTAAATCCGTCGACGCCTACCGGAAAAATGTTGCTAATTTACCGGCCGGGGCAAAAAATAATACTTGCTCCTCCTCATCGCTCTCTGCTCGCTGGCGATGATTAAATAAATTTCAATATCAAGTGTCCTCGATTAAATTCATTATTGCTTGTATTAAATTTTATGCGTTTTCAAATTTAATGAAGCAACGTCTCTATGTTTAGATCAAACGTATCGCACACGATTTGCATATACTGTCGCTCGTGACTGACGAGAATGTGTTATTCTTCGAGGCAGCGCATAAACAAATTACTTCCACACACTCATATGTAATTGCGCACACTGCAAGGCAAGCGATGTTGAAAGTGCGTCATCGTCGCGATCGAAATTCTACACGCCTAGTTATTTAATTTCTTAATAGCCTCCCCAAAGACGAACATCGAACATCACCCCGGGCACTTACTCGCTCTCATTAAATGGCGTCCTTAAGAGTTACAAGGATCGCGCGGTTTCATTAAACTCGGAGCTAGGTAGAAAAATCCTTTTCCGTTCCGTCAGATGAGGCGAATTAAACGCTTTAATGTCGAACGGCGCGTATATATAATACGCCCAGCCGAGCGTCTTGACTGTGACAAATTTTATTACTTCCCCTCTCTTCCCGCCCCTTCTCTTAACCCCCCTTCCGAGGAGTAGACACGCTCTCGGGAGGCCGGTCGGCGCAAAAATCTCATCGTCCTCGGAATCGCGGCCGATCTCTAAGTGGTAATGGACTTCTTTTGTCGGCCGTACATCGAACACGATGCGCGAGAAATGCGCGGAGCGAAGGAAACGATTTAAGGAGACGGAGGTAGTGAGTGCGCAAAGGAGAGAAAGAGAGAGAGATAGTGAGAGAGAGAGGGCACGGTTGTTCAGGTTCGCAACAAAGGAACCTCGTTTCCGCTCGATGAATCCGGAATACGAGCGAGCACGAGATGCGGCACGGGTTTATTCAACTTTATTCGGTAGGAACTCGCCAGGGTTGAGACTCTCCCTCCCTCTCACTCTCTCTCTCTCTCTTTCACTCCGGGCGGTAGACATCCCGAGGAAAGTAAACCACTCCGGCGCGGAAGACTGCGTAAAAGCGTCTTCGAAGTTCCGCATCGGCGTTGCCTCGCGAGAAACTAACTCGATCGGGATTCGTTTCTTCCTTCTGTTTTTCTCCTCCCCACCCCCCTCCCGATCGGAATGCTTCCCATCATTGTTTTTCCCCCCGATCAAGATTTTCCTCCTGCCTCTCGTGTCTCATTCTTCGCTCTTCCGCGCCGAGACTTCTTCTCAGCTCTGTCCTTCTCTCAATCGGCTTCCTTCCGTTGCTTGTCCGCTTCTCAATGGAGACCTCTTCCTTCTTTCGTCTTCGTTTGCCTCGACTCGGTCCTCCTCTTTCCAACTTGATCTTTCTCTCCCCGCCTTCTCTGTCTGTCTTTCTCCCTCTCGTCTCGAACGCCCTTAACCTTCGGGACGATAAAAGTTTTAAGAGCGCCGATCGACTTGTTCATGAGCAAGTAAACGGCGTGCGACGAGGATTATTACATTTTCGAGGCCCGGGGCCGTTTTTTGCCCGGATCTCCCGTCTGACGAATCGATCCGCGGAGGCGCAATTAGCGTAACGACGCAAAACTCGGATAACGTTCATTGGTAATTAAAGTAAATTGCCATTCGGGGGCAGCAAATTTCGCCGCTTTACGACGCTCTCTCCCCGATTAATCAATTCCCGCTTACGCGCCTTTCCGCCCGTTACTCTTTAGGGTCGATCCTCCTTTTTTAGCCTGCCCTCCTTTTTTTCTGGCCGACCATCTTTTTGTCGGGGAGAGCGCGCAAAAGTGCGCACATGCCGCGTCGCGAGGACAGCGGGGGCAATCCTTTTGTATCGAACGCTACCGCAGGGAAGGGGAGGATATTTGATTTGAAAAGCCGAGTTCGAATATTTCGTCACGGCTCATTAGGCCGCTATTTTTGCGCAACCCGGTGCCTCGATAATGTCCCTTTTTATCGTCACTTCATTGTCCCATATAATAGCGATTATGGTTTTTGTCCACGAAACTATCCGGCGTCGCTAAATTTAATTTATCGCTCACGAAATATAACCGCCGCCGCTTGCGTTGGGAAAAAATCCATAAATTTTCTCTCGAAGCATCTTCGACTTTTTCCCCGAACGATATTAGCGTGCGAAGGGTGGACGGACGAGCGGGCGTGATTAATGTCGGATGTAACATTTGACACGGTAGCGGGTTTACGTAAGGACGAGCAAGAACTGTATTTGCCTGCGTTCGCTGACAAGAGTCCCTGGGGACGATCGGTCAAGCCCTCTCGATCCGGCGAAGATCCCGTCCGAATTTGAATGGCTCGTAAGGGCCACGGACGCTTCGAATATCCGGGATAAAGCGTGAGAAAGAGGGAAGGGGCCGAATGAAAGGGAGGGGTCATGTTTTATCGCGGCCCTGCCGGAGACGAAGTCGTAATGTCCGCCTTGTTAAAACCTCGTAGCTTCCGTGCACGGTCGCCGGGAAAAGTATCCGTGCGTCCGGGACTAAGTCCGTGGAGAAAGGAGGAGAGGATGGGAGATCGCCAGCGAAAGAGAGAGAGAGAGGGAGGGACGCATTTCACGACTCTCTTGGGCAATCCTTGCCACTTTGCGCGTCTCCCCTAAAAATGCAACCCTAAAGATCCGGCGTAGGGGACATTTTCGGCTCGCTCCAGGTAGACCCCGCAACGCCGAACATTCCCCGCTGATGGCCCGGAACCCACGGGCAAACGTGGGGTGATTCTTTTAAGGCGGCCAGCCTGAATGGCGGAGGCGCAATTTTTCTCCTCGCCGCGCCATTCAGCCCCGGCCGCTGTCAAAGGGAATTTTGACCTTTCATCGTTTCCGCGAGCCTCGGCACACAATCTTGTTGCATGCGTCTGAGTTGACGCTGGCTCCGTGCCTTAAAAGTTCCACGGGTCCTCCTTCGGGGGGAAAGAATCGCATAATTTGAGTGGCTGCGGCGACTGACCGACGACGAAGGAGGCCTGCTACGCCGGTATGAAACGCGGATTGTCAGGCAAAGGGAGTAGAAGGGGGGGGAGAGAGAGGGAGGGCATCCTTTGAGAAATATCATTAGAAGCGGGACGATCGGGAAAGGGTAAACACGCGGATATCGTTTGCTTCGGGCTGTCCTCGAAAGGGGAGGAAAAATTCGTTCCGCGGAGGTAGCGCGAGCCGTTGAAAGAGAAAGGCTGGGACAATGAAGGACGACTGACGGGTCTGTCTGCTTAATAACGAAAAGATGGCAAAGGACGGCCGGGTGGTAGGGCCGTTGAGGTGAGACGAAAGGCGAGAGACAGGAAAGGAGGAGTAAAGGGGAAGGGGGGAGGGGGTCGGTCGTGTCGACTGGTACTGTGAAGGTACTATAGAGTGCGACGATGGCGGGGGAGGATATTTTGCAGATTTTAATTAATGCGTTTCATCTTTGTTTCTTTCAGACGCGGCAGCCGACGGAGTCGCCGGTAGGAGGGAAGAGTCGACGAGCACAGGAGAGAAAGAGAGAGAGAGAGAGAGAGAAGTGACGGGCAACCGCGAGGGATAGACCGAGAAGACACGGTCTGCGTGCGTGGCGGAAGGCAGTAGGGGGAGGAAATGCGACGAATCTCGCCTCGTCATTAAGGGAAGCGACTCGCAGCCGAAATAAGGACGGGACGACGACGGCGGCGGCGAGCCAGCGAGAGCCGACCTCAGGAGCGAAAAAACGAGAAAGAAGGGCGGGGAATCCGACGCGCGGGAAAAGGCTCCCTGACGAAGAGACGGAGAGAGAGAGAGAGAGAGAGAGGGCGGGGGATAAAGACTGAGACCTCGTGGAAGGACGCGCCGCTAGGAGCAAAAAGTGGACGCGGGCAAAAAATCCCGAAACGCGAGTCTAACCCCCGAAGAGGGAGAGGAAGACAGAGCGAGCGAGAAAGAGCGCACGCGCGCGCACAAATGAGGACGGCGTGAGGCGCAGGGCGGTGGATAAAAAATTGGCGAAAATTCGAGAGATCCGAATCCGTGTGCGCGATCAGTGACCTGGAAGTGTACGGAGACGGTGGTGGCGGTGTCAGTGGCTGTGAAGGTGTCCAGGGTGGAGGAGTACGAGGTTGCGTGCCGTAGCGGTCCGGATAAGAGGTGAGGCGCGAGGAGTAGGGGGACGGAGGAGGAGTGGGAGAGGTAGCGGGAGGAGGCATGAGGAGGAGAGAGTGACGACACGTTGCTGCCGGTGCGCTGCAGCATCTTTCGAGGATCGTGAGAGGAGGACCGGCTCGCCGCCACGGAGCGCGCGCGCGTCGGGGCCCCGATAAGAATGGGCCCCTTCTTCAATATGGCCGGCGTAGCGGGCCAGCTTCTCGCCACCTGCGCCGGCGCTGCCGCTTCCGCTGCCCACCTTCTGCCGTTGCTGCTGCTGCTGATCTGCCCCCGAGGGAGCCAGGCGGAACAAGGTAAGCACTCTTCTATACTCGCATGCGAGATCTTACCAGAGTCCACGGTCTCTTCGTCGCTCGACTCTGACGTCCCTTCGCGTCGGCCACCCCACCTCACGTTCATCATCCCCCCTCATCCCCCCTCATCCCCCATCTCCCTCCCTCCTTACCGTCGTCCGATGCTCGTTCGCTGCTGGTCCGCGCGCGCGTGTTTTTGCCGGCGAGCGAGCTTCGCGGATTCCCTTGGACGGCGTTCCTCAAACTCGGACGATTCGGGGAACATGTGCTTGAGGAGAGACTGACGACGGTCTCTTGACATAAGGCGCGGCCTCGGCGCGCTGCCTTTTTTTCGACGGAGGCTGGACGCCGAGCGACGGGAGGGTTGGAAAAAAAATGCCCGATCGGCTGAGGATCGGTCCGGATCCTTCTTGCACGCGAACTCACCCGAGCTGGGAAGAGTCGGAGGAAGCGGTCGATCGGCCGAGGATCATCGGCAATTCTTTCTTATGACGGGTGACTTGTAAATACGTCTCTTTACGCGCAAGATTCTAAGCTAGAAGGGTGCACGCGACGGTTGGAAATTGAAGCGTTCGCCGTACGAAAAATCTGAGTTGGCGACCGGTGGTGATTCGAGGGAAGTCCTCGGAGCTGATATAAAAAATGGCCTCTCATCGAGAGCGTTCTGGCCTCGGGGTCTAAGCGATCTGCGGAGTGCGTGAAAGACAGAGAGAGGGAGAGAGAGAAAGAGAGACAGAAGGAGAGAGAGAGAGAGGTTTGCGAGATGGTAGTCCGCCGCGACACCTTCGGGACATACGATGCTGGACCGATTGCCATTCTCATCCGTATACTTAGCCAGATGCGCGCGATTAGGGCAGCGCACGCATGCGGATAATCGTGAGGGCTCGCGCGCGCGCGCTCTCTCGCGCATTGATCCGTGCGTCGAACCGAGGCCCCTGGCGATTGATCGTCGCCCCTGGGATGAAGAAGGATTTCCTGATACGAGAGTCCTATCGAGAAAGCCCGCTGCCGATGACTTAATTAGTATTCTCTTGGCCGAGAGAGGGGGAGGAAGTGGGCGTTGTTCGACACACGCGCTATTTGCCGGGTCTCCCGGTTTGCTCACTTTGAGAGCTGCTTGCAGAGGGTCTCTCTCTCTCTCCCTCTCTCTCTCTCGGCATCTCCCGAAGCTCTGTCCTCCTGTTTGCTGCCGCTAAGGGGGCTAAGAGTTGATCTTCCGCTGTTGCGAGATCGATCGCTTTGCGAGGCGGACGTTAATGACCGTTCCGGATACGTTGCATTCCGTCGCAGTTGGGCTTTTTCGAGATCGCGGGAAAATTATCCTCGTGGGACCGGGATCTTATTCGGTCGTTCGCTGCCCCGCCCTCGGCCGACCGGAGAAGAATTCGACGGGAGAGACAAAGATGGGAAGGGAGGATAGGCTCGTTAAGCGATGGGGTTGGCGGAGGAATGACGGTTCGTAAAAAGGTCGTTTATACGGCTGAAAAACGGCGTGGGACACGTGCTAGGCCCCGGCTCGCTCGCGTGTGGGAGTGGAGACGATAAAAAATACGGAGACCTGTCGCCGCGACGCTGCTAGCGCCGGGGACAGTTGCAGGTTCACTGAACCATATGTTCGACGAGCGTCGTGCCGTTCGTGCGCTCCGTTGTTAGAAGTTTGTCGCCAGGCAGAATTTATTCGATTTACGCGCCAGCGACTCCCGACGTGCAACTCCAACTTTGACGATGACGAAACCTTCGGCGAGGGTCGAAAAAGTCCCAAATAACGAGCCGAAACGAAACAATTAATGCTCAGCCCTACCCTCTATACCGGCAGTACTACAATTTCAGCCGATGAATCTCTCATCAGTAAAATCATCACTTTCCCGTATCGCGCGGCAGCTGTACCTGGAATAAGCCGGCGTCTGAAATCCGAGATTTCCACTGGAGAATCATCGGCAAGTCCTCTCTCGCCGTCGTCGTTTCCTTACGGGCGAACGCAATTTCTCGGCGAGCTGTAGCATGATTTATTACGCGGAGAGAGTGAGCTTGCGTCTTGCATACGCCTCTCTCACTCTCTCACTCTCATTCGGCCGCTCACTCACTCACACACCGACGCTGTTATCCGTGCCGCATGTCGGAGGTAGAGAAAGATAGGCGGAGACAGGGATCGCGAAATTGCCACGACGCTAATTGCGGACGCGCCGCTATACTTACTCTCGTACACACGATCCTGACCCGATCACGTGGTCACCTACGAGTCCCTCGTCCACCTTGACTCCGTCCGGCCGAAGGAGCGGACGCAGAAGGAGGAGCAGGACGAGGAGCAGGACGAGGGCCGCAGAAGAGAGCCACGCATTATTTTATATAACCGACCTACCAACCCGCCTAATCTCCCGTCGTCGTCCGGTAATGGCGCGTTCTTCGGGCTAAAGCGCGCATACGGCCGCTAGAAGGCGAGCGAGAGAGAGGGAAGATGTGCACGCCGAGAATACGAGAGATGGAGAGGCAGAGAGAGTGAGAGAGCAGTGTGGCAACGGCAGCAACTAAAAGTCGCCTCTTCTAGTCCCATTATGCACGCAGTTTCTCCGGTGAGCATAACTCGACGCGAGCCGAGCGTTTTCCATATTTTAACTGAAAAAAAGCTGGCGCCTCGGGCTAGCTCTCTCCCTCGACTCCTCCCGATTCCCTCCCTCTCGCTCCCCACCCGGGGCCTCACTCCCCCCTCCCGCCCTTTTCATCCCCCTTTCCGGGGGAATAACGATAATTTCGTAATGCGGGCCAATCTTCGGAATTGCGGGATCGTTTCGAGGTGCCGGTAGTTAGTGTTAGGATTAAAAGGGGATATCTGGAGAAGCGCAATCGGGCCAGGAGTGGGGGCTCCGTGGGAAGGGGTTGACGGGGTCGGGGAGGCCTGGACGAAAGGTGAATCTTACACGGTCGGGTGGCAAGGAAGAGAGCCCGGAGAGGCGGCGGTCAGGATATAGACTCTACGAAATTGGGCGGCAAACTCAGCAGCGCCCTGTTTACTCTACGTGACGCGATTCGAGATGATTTGGGTCGTCCTAGGGATCCTCACGGACATTCACCGGCGTGTCTCCCGGGCAAGTGTTGGTGCGCGCGCGCGCGCGGACCTTTCGTCTGAGAGTCGCTCGTACGTGGGTGTGTATGCACTCGACGCTCGGGTCGAAGCCTCAAGCCGTTGACAAATAGGGAGAGGAGCCCGGGGGTCTCTCTTTTTCCACCTTCCTTCCTTCCTTTCGACGACGCTCCTCGATGATTCCGAGCCGGCGAGAACTCGACGATGATAGTGTATCGAGCTCTGTCAATCTTTTGTGCCCGGGAATACGCGCGATACGTGAGCTTCGTACAATCGCCCGTCACGAACGATGAGCTCCGAAAATAGGTGCGATCGCTAAGTCAATCGGGCTTACACCAGTTTCGGGTCAGCCGGTTACTTCCCTGAGCAGCGTCCAATTGCTCTAACGAATCCTCGCTGCAGGATCCTCGAACGCCGACGACGAGTTGCGAAGGTAGAACTCTGAGTAAAAAGTATATTGACACTAATTCCTCGAAATCGATCTCGGGCCGCATTCATGGCCTATATACACCTTCGTTCGTAAACGTCTCGGGCCGAAGCGAACTAATTCCGACAGCTGATGGACGTACGTGTCATGTCTCCAGCAAATTTATGATAAATTAAATTGACTGACAGTAAAAATTTATATTTAAAGAATAAGGCGATATAATGGTAGGATGAAATGCCACACGCATACACAATGAACTTTCAATAAGAATGTATTATCTCCATTGCAATCTGCAATACCTTGATCTTCGCTGATCCGTTATTACTAAGCTTCACGTCGCACGACGCAAGACCGTTCACTGTTTTCAATCATTCCAACCAAGTCGTCGATTTGCGTGTTAACGCAACCAACAACGAGTTGCGTGACACACTGCATCGTACATACACACTTTCATACATTTGTTCGACGTGCGATGAGCAAGTCGAAGAAGCCGAGCGCCGATCGAATCGACTCTGGCTCACGTTCTACTCTCACGAGAAGCGTCGCGGGTGGTTCCCGGGGCCGGAAGGGGGTGAGTTTTAATTCCGGCACTTAATCGAAGTGCGCCGGAAGTTTGGCCGCGAACGGAGCGTAACCAGTTCGGCGCGTGCGTTATGCACCGTGTAAGCCGGCAGTTGGCCGGATCTTGCGACTTGTCTCCCGGTCCATCTTGCCGATCGTCGTCGCCGCCGTAGACAGCCATTTCTGCGGCAAGTTTGTCGGTGCTGCTCCCGCGGGAGCCTGGCCCGGAAGTTCGCCCCGGTACGTAACGCGTTTAATGGAACTTGCCGAGGATCCGTTCCCGGCGGAGCGTGTCTGCGCGACGGAGATGGCTAACTTCGTTTCCCTCGACCCGCACGAAAGCCGGCCGATCCTCGTTATTCGTACCCCATCGACGAACCCTCCCCCCGCCCCCTCGAGCCCTCATCCCTCATCGCCACGACCCTTTGTTCCGCGAGCGGCCGATATTGCGTGTTGAAAATTTCGCGGCACTCGCCGATCGACCGGCACCGATCAGGCCCCGCCAAGGATAATGGCTGGGGGTCCTGCTTTCGGCCAGGACGCCTCGCGCACGCCAGTGACGTTTCTACGGATCACGGTCGTTTCGGAATTCTTTAGCTTGCGGTCGGCCGAAAAATAAAAGTCTCCCGAGTCAGTGTCGATACGTGGGAAAAGGGGTGTGTGTGTTGAGTCGAGGAATTTGCAGGAGTTACACAGAGAGGTAGACGTTTTTGAATAATTCGAATCTGTTCGTAAATGTTTACGCTCGGCTGCCGGTAGATACTTAACAACCCGTTAATATGTTCTTCTTAATTGATGGGGCTCATTTTTCTATTTTATGGCTGTAGAGTTGTACAAACACACGTTGGGTGTAATTGGCGATAAAGTTGAGCCAAACTAAGGCAGTCGTTAGTATGCGGCGAACCACAATTCTGACCGATACATAGGGTGTTACAATAGTTTTGATTAATCGTTCGGAAACTGCATTGCGTGCTCATAAAGCGGGGAGAATCGTCACACGGCCAAGTGCTAACACAGAACTTGAGCGTTCCTACGTCGCTCGTAAAAGATGGTCCCGATGACTAAAACAGCGCGCACCAGCGACACTGGTAAGTTCACACGGATTACAGTAAAGCCTCGTAGCCGCGCAGATGTACTACGCTCGGAAGCACTTTGTCGCTCGGCGCCGAGCGTGAATCGACGACGCGAGCAGGTGTACTATCGATTTAAAGGGATCAGGCCAGCTGGTCCGAGGGACGCGATCCGAATCAATTGCCGGTCCGAAATCGGTACCTTTACTTTTCGGCCGCGAGCGACTGACGGTCGAGTTTCATCAGGGGGCCAGGGCGTTCCGTGGGTTCCCGACCCGACCGAAATCCCATAACGCGACCATCCGAAACTCAATTACTTAGCCGAGGATTGGGAGTAAGATCCGGTGCCACGGTTCGTTCGTTACACATCCACTTGCCTCGCTTCGCCGTTCATTGTTCCGTTCAGCCCCTAAAGCGTGCATCCCTCTCCCGCTCGCCGGTACCTCTCAGCGAAAGGAACCCTTCCCATCGCGTCGAGTGAAGTTCGGGGTACCGAAAAGTGCAATTCGCCCGTCGCGGATTGGCAGATCCTGTAATTCGATCTTCGGCCGAGTACGTGCCCTGGCCTTTTTCTATTTTTCTCGCCACGTGGCCCCCGTGAGCTCCGAGCAAGAGGAGGGTCCGTAGCAGCGATAGCCGAAACGGAAACTCCATTTCGAGTACGGAGACGGTTCTGGTGCCGAGGTTAATTCGCTACCCCTCGTCAGGGCCGATCGGCCGACTCTTCGCACGTCCGTTCGCACTTCCTCCGATATCGAACTTCCACGAACCTCTCTCACGGGTCCCGATAGCGTCCTTCCCCCCCGGTGACGGCTTATCTCGCTCGAAAATTGCTCGTCGATAGGACGAAATATGCGAGCCCGCGGAAACTGCCTTAACCTGTCCGGCCGCGGAATGTAGAAAGGCCGCATACCCAGGCAGAAAACATTTTCTAATTGCCCGGATCGCTGTTACGATAATGCTAGCCTAGTAACAGCTTAGCAAGGCAATCAAGAAGCGGAGGGTGCCCCAAAAAATGTACATAACCCGCCGCTAAAAAAGCCACTCGATCGCGTCATCGACTAGCTCGATCTCCGCATGTGGTAGCCCTCTCTCTGTCTCACAGTTCTCCCCCTCTGCTCCTCCTTCTTCTGTCCGTCGATCCTCTCTCTTTCGTTCCCTTTCCTGCTCACTCCCTTGTCTCTCTCCCTCTCTCTCCCTCTTACTCTTTCTCTTTCTCTCTCGTTCTCTCCCTCCGTCGGCCCCCGGTACCACGCTGAAACCCGACCTCGATGTCTTTCACAATTCTTTCTCGAGTCGCGAGTTCAGGTTTCCCTTAATTACGAACCCGCTGCGCGCTTCGTCGATCGAGTTCGAGAATCGCTCGGGTGTAACATCATGGTCACGACGATTTCCACGAGCCGTGGAGGCCTGCCTGTCTGCCGACTCGCCTCTCGGCTTGCCCACCGTCTTGCCTGCCGACTTTGCCTGCCGACTTTGCCCACCGACTTTGCCCACCGACTTTGCCCACCGACTCACCGGCCCTCCCGCAGAACCGTGGAACCGAATCGAAGGTGTTGCCCGGCAAAAGCGTAACTCATCGGCGTAACGTCCGATTTCATTTTCACGGACGCGATGCTCCTCTTTGTCTATCCTCCGTCCCCGGCCTTTTTGCGCTCCCCGCCTTACGTTCCGACTCGATGACGTACAATGGACTGCCCACGCCGCGGCCAGCGCCGACTCGACCTTCCTCCGGCTTTCCTTAATTGAATTGACTCCGATCCCTGATACACTCCGGTTATCAAGATCGCGGAACGATGCTTATTAATGGACGTCCGCCACTTATTTTCGTCTATCCCGCAGCCCTATTCTCCGGATATTACCGATAAACTCATAGTCGTACGAGCAAATAAAATTATTCAAATATCAGCGAATCATCGAGGAATTATATATTCGTCCGAGTGTGCAATTTCGTATTTAGAACTATCTGATTCCCTTGTACGCGCCGGTCGCCGAGACTCGCGGCAGGCCTGAATGTGCTCCTTAGTCGGCGAGCGGGATGAAAGACGCTCCTTCGTCCTGGAACAAAACCAGGCGGTCCGAATTCCCATCTGCAGCCGAGCGAGCAGGCAGCCCAGCCTGGCAGCCAGGCTAGCAGCGAACGGGCAAGCGAACGAACGAAGGAACGAACGAACGAACGAACGAGCAAGCGAGCAGCATATCCAGCAGCCGCGGCGGCAGCAGGTCGAGCGAAGGCAGTCCTCTCTCGGGCAAACTCGATTGCCTCCACGAAAAGGCAGAAAGACTCGTTCGAGCTCTCTCTCGCGAGAGCCTGCTCTCTGCCGCTTTTACTCCTTCTCCGTCCGTTTCTCTCTCCTGCACTCTTCCCTCGCCTCCCCCCGCCGACTCCTTCGGCCAGGAGGCTCTCTCTTCCGCTCTCGTCCTCTTCTGGGCGCTCTCCTCGCCTCGCCTTTTCTTTACTCCACCGCACGGTGAGTAAGAGGACGCGGCAACGCCGCAGGAATGCCCGGCCAGCCCACCGCGTGCATACCTGTACAACCTACTACTCCGGTCCAGGCTCCGGCTATACGGAGCCTGGCAGCATCCTATCGGCCAGACAAGGACGACCTCAGACTTGCCCCCTGCCGTCTGAGAAATGGAGAGAGCGACGGAGAGGGAGCCTCGCGCTCACGGCGAGGAGAGAGAAGGATGGGGTTGCGACGAGAGAGAGAAAGAGAGAGAGGCGAGCTATAGAGATAGACGGCAAGAGAGAGAGAGAGAGAGAGAGGATGCTGGAGACGGGGCCGGGGGGGAGGGGAAGGGCACGGGGCTGAAGTGAAAGCGAGAGAGTACGTGCTCGGGGAGGCAGAGGGAGGAGAGAGACGAGAGGCTACCGTCGCGGTGCGTGCCGTGGAACGACTTCGATAACGCGCGTGTGCGTGCCTCGCCTGTCTCCTCTCGAGCGTCCGTGTGCGCCTAGGTTCAGTGATCGGCTGCCTGTATGCGGCCGGTGGAACGAAACGGCGAATGCCTGGCTGTGTACGTGCGCGAAGAAAAGATCACACGGACGAATGTAGGCTACTCTCATTGACCGAGCCCAGTCCAAGCCTCTTGGCGGAGGATAGTGTGGGATGAGAGCCGGAGAGAGGCAGAGAGAGAGAAGGTGGAATCCCTCCTGATCCAGCGAAGCAGGACAATCCGGCGCGAGAGATCCTTCCTTCGGCTTACGGTGTATGCCATGACGATCTTTGACTGCGCTCAATGCCGAGATGAACTCTCTCGAAGTCGGCCCGCTTCGCGGCGGACGTGCTCGCCGCGGCCCAATCTTCCGCCGATCCGACAGGGGGGTAAAATAATGGACGGTATTGTGCATTGAGCCGTTCGGATGAAGGAAATCGGACGGGCCGCGGCCGCTCGATCTAGGAAGCAATCGCGCGCTTTTCTGCACTTCTCGGACTCGGCCGGTTACTCTTTCCGCGGAGCGGATTGTCAGGCGAGACCGGACTCGGCGAGTACGGACAATTTCGAACTTTCATCAGAGGCGCCGACAATGCGGCGGACGGCATTGTACGGGCGGCGCGTAATGCGCCGATTTGGACACTGTCAATGGACCGATCTCCACCAGGGGTCCCCCGGGGTGGCGCGGAATTGGTCGAACCGAAGTGAAATCATCTTGCGACAATGCTGACGAAACGGTAAAACCGCTAATGGCCTGCAGCCGTCGTCGAAGGTTGCGCAAATTGCGAGCCCCGGCGAGCGATAAGTCGCAGCCTAGAAAAACTCGCCGTGTCTGCCGAATTGTTTCTGCAGCTCGACAAATTCGCGGAATGGCGTCCTCCCGGGTTAGTTTAAGATCGGCGAAAATTGCCGGGGATTAGTCGAAATTACTTAGAATTAGTTTGCCCGGCGAACGCTCAGGGTAGGGAGTGCAATTATAATGACATTAGCCGGGACAAAATTTGACGCGGGGGACGCGTTTGAAAAAAAATGAGCGATTTTCGAAGAGTCGGCTCGCTTGAACGTGTCAAGCGAGCCGATTACAAGCCGCGTGGAATACGTACGCTCGGACACGCTAACAGCGCATTATCGGACGTGCTCCCGTAGAACGGTACAAAGCAGAGTGGCGCGTAAATTCGTCGTCATGCGACTGTTACCCGACGACAATGGCGTGCACGGCATGGGATCGAGCCGTGCCTCGCGCCGGGCTCGGATAATTTTTCACTGAACCCGGGGCCCTGAAACGATTGCCACTGACGAACCTCGCTCCCCGGCCGCAAGTGATACTTCCAGGCGCAATAAAAGGTGCATTAACGGTCGCGCCAGCCGGAGTTACGCTGATATTTAGAATTCTAGGACAAGTCCTTTTTGCCTTTCTCCCCTTTTTCTTCGCGGGTTAATGGAAATTTTGCCGTGGATGAGAAATATGCCAAAGACGCATTAATGTCCCGACCCAGAAAAACCGGGAGCGATGAGAATGCGGCATTCTTGCCCCCGCGCCCGCGCGCGCGCGCGCGGCTGTTTCGGAAAATTAAAATTCCGCACTCGCCAGGGCTGATGCGATTTTATCCGCTCTCGGCTTTAATGCGAAAATCTCTCTCGACGCTCGGTGGCGGTGTGCGACGGTGTGTGTGTTTTTTGGTCGGTGAGCGCGGACCGGCCGAAAGACGCGTCATCATTCTGCTCCGGATGAACGATGTGAAGTAGGAACACTCGTAAGTTCGTCGTCGAGCAATCTCATTTACAGCCCGCGACACGGATACCCAGATTCCATTCGAGTTCCAAAATAATAATCACCACCCTCTCCCTACCTCCCGTACGAGCCCCAAAGCGGCGAATAATCTTTTTCGCATAAATCTGCCCGGACGCTAAGGAGGAATGCGAGAGTCGCGCGGAAAGACAAATTAACGTCCTGCTGGAGGGAAACGGCGCGAAGTGGTGAGTCCCGTAAATTCGTAATTCTCGGCCGATCTCGCACCGCGTCCAACTGCCCAGATTCCGTCCTCCTATGTTCCGCCGAAACAATGCCCATCCCTCTGCGAGCACGTAAAGCGCCAAACCATTCGCATCGAACGAATCCTCCCCACCGAGCGCGCCCCCACAATTCTCAATTCCTTCACTCAGCCCATTTACGAAACACGCACTTGAAGACTCTACGAGCGTCAAAGTGCCAAATAATCGTCTCGGAATAAATCTGCCCTGGGTCCTTGGAGGCATTCGAGCGACGTACGGAAAGACACATTACCCCCGAGGTGCGTAAAATAGTGGAGGCTCGTAAATTCGTCGTCGTGCGGGCCTATTTCGATGACGCCTCGCTCGAGTTTCGTGCCAGCGAAGTCGCACGCTCCACGGCGTGAGGCCGGAGAGTCAGGCCTCGGAAGCGCGTGGAGCGTGCTCTCGGCGGGTAAAAATTTGAGGCCCCGGGGCTGGGCCCTCCCGAGGCTCGATATCGTGATCGACAGAGGCGATATCGCGCCTTGTAAAACCCGTGTACCGTTTAATCCGGGGCCCCGAACGGCGCTCAGCGCCGGAGCGGGCAGCGGCCGTTAGCCTGTCGCCGCGGTTATTGAAAACGTTTAATTCGACGGATTATTACGGGCGCGACGCGTAAATTAGCGGCCCGTTTACGAGTCGAGCAATAAAACGACGCCTCGGCTTTTCGGCGAGGCTACGAATATCGGCGAGAGCTCTACGTACGTCGGATGCTCGGAGATAGATTGACTGGACGGCGAGGGGAGGGTGGGGGACATTTTTGGAGAAGTGGCACGATTTTGTCGGGTGGCGCGAATTTATCTTGCACGATTTAAGCGTCGGGAATGTAGGGCGAACGTGTCCCCGGATCGTTCCGTATCGGGACTGATAATCGGGCATTTTTAATCGGACGATTCGTCACGTTCGATGCTCGGATGAATTTTTCCCCGAATTCCGAGAGCGTCTTCGGCTTATCGCTCCGAGCTCGATAGCTGAACGATCATATTACCTTCCTTATAGTTCACTCGAAATATAGGTGCGGTTCTTTCTCGAAGTAATTGAACTACTTTAGATCTCGTATTACTTCTGTCTTCGAAAAATTGTTATAAAGCGTACTTCAGGACGAAATCTCAAAACTTAAATTTTTTATTTTCTCATCGATCTTGTATTAGCCAATCGTCTGCTCTAGTCTGCCCATTAGCGTCATCAAGCCACCGAAGTGCAACAACGAAAAGAGAAAATTTTCCAAATGTTCCAAAAGTCATCCCCGACCCCGGCAACGTGCCTAACGGCCAAGGTTTGCACTGTACTCGATACATCGGCGCCTGGCGAGAGAAACTAGACGAGCATAGGCAAACAAGTTCCCGCGCCCCCGGCCGATAGAGACAGTTTGCTCTTCCGCGGCGTTCGGCCGGGCGGCAGTTCGAGGGGTCGAACATTATGCGCATTGGATTTAAGTGCCGTCGAGAGGCGCGAATTCACTTGGAACACGTTTGCCCGACACAATTGCCCACTCGAAGCGAGCCCGTCCTCCTCTCTCGTTACATCGGCCCGGCCACTCTTTCCTCCTTCCTTCGCCGCCTCTCCCGACGCGTCACAAAGCGGCTACGTACGCCGGCCAAATTAAAAATCAGCGTTTCCGCCCGAGGCGCTTTTGTGACCATGATTGCGCGAAACCGCACTTGTCCTTCGACCGGCGTGCCAATCTCCTCTCTCTCTCTCTCTCTCTCTCTCTCTCTCTCTCTTTCACTCACTCTCGCTCACTCTCTTGATCCTTCGATAGCCGCCACGTTCACCGATCGAGCCTGGCCGAGCTGGCCGGAGCTGGCCCAACTGGCTTGTCTCCCTCAATCCATACCTTTTTCCGGCCGTCTCTCTCGGCAGAGTTCGCTCTCCCGTTCGAGTCAATCGAATCGATAGCGCTCTGCCCCGCGACGGGACAGTTTTTGCCCGAGCGAGACCGGCGCGCAATTTTGCTTCCGGTAAAAGGAACGCGTCATTGGTGGTCTCCTCGCCGCGCTTCCTGCCGCAGTTTTTCCTCCCGGGGTCGATCCGGACGGAGAAACAAATAAACTTGTCAGGCTGAGGACGCTGGAACGGGATGAGGGAAGGTGAGGGAGGGGGTTATGAGAGAAATAAATGGGGTGGCCGAAGTAGACGAACGAAGGCTGATGAAAAAAAAAACGAGGGAGAGGACGGGTTCGGATGTGAATTCGTCGGTTTCACCCGTCTGCGAACTTTTCACCCGTGCGCAACACTCGCGCACGGTCTCGCGCGCACGGATAATGTCGCGTTCGCTCGGCGAAATTGTTGCATGGGAACGGACATTGCTGTGCATCCGTGCGTGTGGATATCGTCGCGCAGGGGGCGTCGCGTACGTCTGGACACTGTAATACGTTCTGGCGTGCAAGTATTACATCCGCTCGCGTACGGGGACGCTTTGGTCCACTCGCGTCTTCGGATATCTGTATGTTTCGATATACGGAGTGTTTGGCAATTCTTCTCGCGATAATCGTCGCCGGGTAGTCAGTCGTATTGGAGAGTACATATACTTGTCGCTTTTACAGTCGACGCTCCCCGAGCTTTCCCTCTGCGCTCGAATGCCACGGCAGCCTATCAAACATTAATCACGAACGCATCCCGCGGAAAATACCTAATATTCGCAAACGTGGGTGTTCCGATGTTCCCACATAAGTGGATATTCGCATATGTTCACAATTAAGGATATCTACTGACGTTTACATCTATGAACATTCCTGACTTCGGTTCGCATATATGGCTGTTCCGGTACTCCTGCGAGAGAGAGCGCGCGCGCGCACACACGTGCACGTTGGGGCCAGAGTGTACGTTCACAATTAGAGATATCCGTTCACGGTCGCATCCGCGGATATTCCTGTACAATCGCACGTGCGGACTATCCGCATACTTGGCCGCGCGCGCACACCTACTCACCCCCCTTCCTCCGTTGCGCACACTGAAAGTTCCACGGAGCACGTAGCCCGTAGCGCCCGCGAGGACGCGCTCTCACACTTCGGAATTTCTCAAATGCACTTCTCACGTGCAATCTCACACGTAGCGTTCTCGTATTAGCCCCCCATCACGGGCCGAGTCCCGCAGCTTTCTTCTCGGGCCGTGCGCACGCTCGCGTAGGATCCGTTACCAACACACGCACGGGCCGCGCGGAATCTCTCGCGACTTAAGGACTCTCACGTAGATCCTCCACGTACGTACTCGAGACCCGTACGAATCCTGGCGCAGTTCCAACGCTCGCGCTCGCGCGCGCGCGCGTGGACCTCGCATACGGACGTTACACGCGTCGCGCGCGCAACGCACACCGGCCTCCACTCGTGTGTGCACGGGGCTCGGCCATATATCGGCAAACGGGTACATCCACTCGAGATGCTGGGCGTGTGCGTAACCCGGCGCAAAACGAGCATCGCGCGAGACGAAACGCGATATGCACGCACCGGGAACACGAGTGAGCATAAATTTTAATCGCCGAGAAAAATCTCGCGCGCGCACCGAGAGAAAGAAGGTGGAAGAGTAGGAGGGGGTAAGACGGACGAAGAGAGAGAGGGAGGGAGAGTGACGGATAAAGAGGCAGAGAGAGAAGAGAGAGGAAAGTAGAAATCGGCCGGCGAAGGAGCGAGTGACAGAGAGGACGAGGAACAGGATGAGAAGGGGGCGGAGGGGGGCCTCAGGAGACGGGTATAGAGATATATAGAGAGGTTAGGTATGCCGGCGAGTAAAACGCCTCGAATAGCGGGGCCCAAGTACGCCAACGACTAACGTCGGGCCCCGTATTACGTGTTTCCCGGTTTCAGGCCCTTCCTCGAGTCGCAATCCCGTGCTTTACACGCACCGTGGACCTCGTGCCTCTTTGGTCGCTGGCCTCCATGCTCGTACACCTCGTTCGCTCCACGTCCTTACGGCGACCGACTGTCTGTGGGTGGGTGTGTGTGTCCGTGCGCGCACACGGCAGTTAGAGCGGTGTGAGTGCGTGCCCGGCTCGTCCCAGGAATGCTTTTATTTTCCCCATTTCTTATAGGCGCGGGGCACTGCGGGAGGAGGGGATATAATTCGCGAGCACCTGTGCAACGCCTTGTTAGCTCTGGCTACCAGGATTTATTCTCCTTTTATTCGAGATCGACGAGCTTGCGCGCGCTTCCTTTCGGGAAGAGAGAGAGAGAGAGAGAGAGAACGCGCGCGCGCGCGAGCGCCCGATCGCGATTTACGAATCCGGGTGACACAGCTGTGCCTTTTTACGGACGGTTCTGCAGTTAATGAAGATCGTTGTGTTCTTCCGGGAGGTCAGCCTGTTTGCGCGGATCGGCGCGGTGCGCTGTTAGGTTTCTTTACACGGCATTCGGCGAATCGATGAATATTCGGAAAGTTGCCGGGGTTAGGTCAGCTCTGTCGTTAGCTCGAGTTCGTCTCTGGAGGGAAGAGGATCTGTCGCTGATCGGACAAGACCCGGATTTGGCGGTTCGTCGTTGGACTCTTCGCTCTTTCCTGGAAGCGCGCAGATTGCGCGGAGAGGCGGGCGTTAGATTTAGATTTTTCAAGCCGCCTGTACGACACGCGGCGAGCATACATTACGCATTTGATGGGTGTGCTCCGGCGTCGGGTCGGCCGTAGAAATTCCTGTTTTCAACGTTTTGACCGGTATTCGCTCATTCCGTATGTTAATGGAGAGCAAAGGCGTCACGAGCAGCCGTAAGACAACCTTGTTAGCTCCGATCACTACAATTTATTCTTTCTCTATTTCTGGCCCCGACGAGAAATTCTTCTTCTCTTTTCGAAGTATAACACGTCGTCCGCGACGGGCACGGAATATTCGAAGGAACCGTTCGCGCGACGAAAATCCACGCATTCCGAAAAAAAGTCTACATTGTAGAACTCCGCCGCCCCGGCGTATTTTCGTGTTTCCCCGTTCCCGTTTCCCAGGTTTAGGCGTGACGGGGTGAAGCTCGCGATAAACGCGGAGATAAACGCCGTCAGCGACAACCGCTTGCCTCTCCGTCGGGGCGACAATCCCGTGGAGCGTATAAAAATTCCACTTCCAATTAATTTAATGCGTCCTAACGCCCGTAAACTTTGATCATTCCCATAAAGGACGAGTATAACCCGATGCTCGGGGGGGCTACGCGGACATTTCACGCGACGAAATGAGTCTGTCGTTGAAAAATAACGCGGGAGGACAAGAGAAATGTCGGGTGCGCGCGTGCGAGCTCTCACGTAGAAAGGCACCTATAGGAGGCGCCGGTGTGCGAGCGTGTACGTACGCGGTACCGGTACGCAGACATTCGCGTCTTATTCGTATTTCCATCCCCCTCCACTTTGCACCCCGTTCGTTCTCTCCTCGTCCTCGGCTCAACTCACTCATTTGCCATCTTCCTCCTCTTCCTCTCATTCACACACCTTCATACTCTCTCTCTCTCTCTCTCTCTCTCTCCACTCCTTTCTCGCTCCCCCAACTCTCTCCATCTTTCTCCCGCTTTTCTTCGATTTCCCCTCCCGTAAAGTCTCTCGAGGCGTCGCGACGAGGGCGTGAGCGTCGGCTGGTTACATTTCCTAGCAGACCATTATTTCTCCCTCGCACCCACGCGCTGCCGTTACAAAGCCACGAAAACCGTCGCGCGCTCCTCCGCACACACTGATGGCAGCTCACACGCTCGTAATCACGCGCCTACACCCCGAACGTACCCACATCGCGTACCGGCAGACAGACAGATACGCACACGCGGCCGTTCGCATTTTCTCCCTACCCCCTTCCCCATCTTCCCTCCTCTTCGCTTCCTTTTTTCCTACCCCAGCCGCGTACTACTACATTACCTTTTCCGAGCCAGCAGGGAGTTAGAAGGGTGTCTCGCTGCATATTAATGAAAAAATTTGTAACTTCCCTTCGTCATCCGGCGGCATCGGTGGAAAAAGGGGAGAGTGTTCGCGAGTAAGAGGAAGAGAAAGAGAGAGAGAGAGAGAGAGAGCGGGGGGGGGGGGGGGAAGGATACGGAGGAGGACGAGTGTCAGGTATTTGCATGGCAGAGAAGGATGGAACGAGGTTTCTCCGCTCTGAGCGAGACGTTTTCTCTTTCACTCGCGACTCTTTGCTCCCCACCTACCGTTTCTCGCTTTCGACTGTCGCAAATGGAGATCGCATCTCGACTCTCCTCATCCTCCTCTTTCTCGTCCTCATCCTCCTCGGCGTCGTCGTCGACGGGCGTCGTCGAGGCACGTGTGCTTCTCGACGATATGAGTTTCATCAGGATGATTCGATCGACCCTTCTCGCCGGGCCCTCGACACTTATCGTGCGATTGGTACCGTAATCTTAATGCCTCCGGATGTCGTTGTTCACGTGCTCGGTGTACCGTTTTCACGGCCAACACCCAAGGTCAAACGTATACGGGAGAGAAGCTTTCCGCCCTTCCGCTTCGACGGCAACTTATGCGTTTTACCTTTAACGCAGTAAATTCTCCCTTATCCGAACGCGGTATTCGATATTGGACATTAGTATGGATTATGGGTCTACATATCCGTTAGACGCTTTCTTTCGTGTCGACGATGTCGTAAGTCGAATGGTTCGACGTAATCTGTGTTTGCGTAGTTTGAATTCATAGTCGAGATATGGCAATTTTTATACAGATATCATCGTTGGTAGACGGGCCGTTAAATCGGAACGTTTGAATTAGACAGCGGTGGACGTCATAATGCGAAAGTCAGGGTATTGTAACGTATTACGGGTGGGTAATTTAATAACTGAATCCCATATGGTCGCTGCGGTGAATTCTCGGTGCGGCGCATAGTTTTCAGGGCCAATACACAAAGTCAAACACGCAGCGAACGTCGGGCCATCATGGTCGGTCCGCTGCTCCTGCCCATTGCCCAATGACGGACGATCACAATTATATTTTAATTTAGTAATTGGAACGTATTTGGTTACCGTGCGGTTCTCGCGGTAAATAACTGAAGGACAGGATACATCGAAACGGGAGGCAAATTACCGCTCTATGGTTTTTGCGGTCAATCTAGGGTGGGCGCGCCTTGAAAAATGCATTCCCATCTATCCGACTCGGACATTCGCGTACAATTAAGTTTTTATTCAGATATCGACGCGACCCGACCGGCGAGTTTCGGACTTTATTGTTCCCTCATGCGGTCCCGACGTGCGGTTTCCGTGAACTTTGCCAGACGAACCGTTCGAAATTCAAATTTTGTCCGCGCTATTAGTCGACAGACGTTTATCGAGCGCGCGACTCGTTGGAATCAGAGCTCGAGATCGTGTCTTGTCAAAATGTAACAGTCACAGCGCGAGTTCGACGGAAACATTTCAGTTGCGAAGATAGATTTTTGTTCGTGAACTTCGTCAGACGCTATCAAATATTCAGAACCCATACCATTAGCGAGCGAACGTTTAGTAACCATGCGGTTCGTTCGAATCGAAGCCTGAGATCACCCTCTCGATGAAGTTCAACGGCTGCAGCGCGATATTAATAGCAACATTACATGTGCGCAGAAATATATTTCCATTCGCGAAGTACGCCAGATGCACTGTTCGAAATTCGAATTGTCGGATTAATTGCGGCCGCTCTGTAAGGCGGCGCAATGATTCATTTTAATCGGTGCTCAGGATCGCTCCCGGTATTAACCCATTAACGCCCAACTTATTTCCTCTGCGAATTTTTTTGTGAAATTCTATATATGGTTTATAAATGTTTAGAGACACACAGCATGGACACAATCAAGATTATCACAAAACTAAACACAGGTCAAGTGAAAACAATACTTCTCTGCCACCTAGTACCTAAAATTAAAACTACACAAGGCATCAAGATTTCTAGAAATATGTTTACAAGATGTCCTCAAAAGAGGACACTGGGCGCTAATGGGTTAATAGAAAAATGACATGTGCCGAGAGATATATTTCCATTCCTCCGCCGTACGCTCATCGCCTTTAACTGCACATGATTCATTCACGCACGGCGATAAAGAGGCACGCCGTTCCTCGGCATTTTCTCTACGTCGGGCAGCTCGTTTCACTTTCAGTGAAGTTCAACGGTATAACCGTCCCGTCGTTAGAACTCGCGCCGCATTTCGCCGCAATTCGCGACCAATTGTCAGTGCAACAATCGTACCGGCGACTTAGTTTCGCGAAACAGCCCTGTATATCGTGCCATCGATCGCGATTCGCGATACGTCTAATATTCGTTCCAGCTATTGCCTTCCGCGAAAATGGTCGTGAAACTGTTTCATGGCCGGTCTGCTAGTCGGACTGGCAGCTACGTACCTTCTTACGGGTCGATTAGCCTATTTGATGCCGACGACGCACCTAAATGCCACGAATTGAAGTCCGCGTTATCTGTCGGTAGCCGAATGAAGAGCCCGCAGTCCGCATAATGGGTACTAAATTTCGGATTCGCAGAATCGTTTTGATATAAAACCACGTCCTTCCTAAGTGGACTGGGAGAGAAAGAGCGATCGTCGAAGAGGGACAGTGGCACGGGATGAATCGATGTCGAGTAATCCAGAAGAAGGTGGCCGCGTAAAAATCGATCTTTCAATCGGGCGGATTGGCTATTAATGGCCCAAGTGGATCGTAAAAATGGTCGCGAGATAGGCGGTCGTCCGAATTCGTCGAGGCTGCGGATTAAAAGGTGGCGGCGTCGGCTGAGCCGATCGAGCGGGGGAAGATGAAGAAATAACAGACGAGCGACGGGAGGCATACTCGAGTCATGTCTATATCCGTGACTCTCGTCCGGGTAATGATAATTATCGATAAGGCGGTTGATCGACACGACGAGGATTCGCTCCGAGTAGATGGTTCTACCCGATAACGGTCTCAAGGTCGGCGCGACTCGAAAAACGTCCTCTCTAATCGTTCGGTACACGTGTTCCTGGATAACGAGCGGCTTCCTCTTGTTCCACCTCCTTCTCCCTCCTCCTTCGTGGACGCCTACTTTCGACAACGCCCCGAAGAAAGTCGGAGAAAGGCACGTAGCCGGGCGAAGATAAGGACGATGCCGGAATTGGGATCGAGGGAAAGACAAACAGATGGCGTAAAAGTGAGAATGAGCACGAAAAAGGCAATTGCGACGGTGCGAGAATGACGACCGGGGAGTATGGGAAGAGTAAGAATAGGAAGAGGGAGAGAGTGAGAAAGTAAGAGAGAGGGGGGTGGGGGGCAACTGTTTCCCGGTATACGTCAGAGCCAATAGAATTTTACGAGGCGAGATAACCCAGGGCTGTTTTTCGTCCCATTGTGCCGGGAGGCCGCCATTAATAATACAGGTAGTTCGTGGCCGGTGATAATATGGCAGACTACTATGAGGGAGAGCGAGGATGAGGTGGAGACGACGGGGCTGCCGGTCGAATGTGGGGGGTTGCTGGGGGGGACGCTGGGTTGGCGATGGTGGGTGGGGTAAAAGGGAGCCCTAAATTTTCCCTTTTCCGAGATAAAGCGTCCCTCCGCCTCGGCCCTCGCACTCCGCAGCCACCCTCGAGTTCGTCGTCGGCCACCGCGTTTTCTCGGGCAGGATGGCTCTATTAGCTTCGCTGGTGGTGGCTTTTACGACTAGCCAGCCACCGTTAGCCACCCCCCCCCCCCCTCCCGCTTCAGCTTCGTGATTCTCGGTGCTGGAAGTTGGTAGCCGCGAGGCGCGGGCTCGATCACTTTCTCGCCTAAGCGCTAATTCTAATCGTCCTTGCGGCTGACAGTCGGGTCGTTTTTCGAGGTACGGCGAGCGAGGCTCGTTTGCTGGGCGGAGAGGGATAATTTTCGGGGGGTTGCCCCGGCGTCGTTTCGCATCGGAGATATTAACCCCCTCCGGTCGTTTAGTTTGCAAACCAGATTTGGCGGCCGTTCGGCTCGCAGCGCTGAAAAATGTAATATTCGGCTCTCTCGCGGGGAATTAAATTCGAACGGCGCTGCTTCGGATGGATTTTAAATGCTGATCGCGGGGCATATTAGTTTTTCGGAGGATGATCGCGCTGGTCATGTATATACATGACGATAATGTTTTCCTTGAAACGGTTGCAGGTATCGGTATCGATGGTAGGAATTACTGTTTTTCCATAGGTGGGAAATTGTATTATTGCATCGAATACGCGGAAACAAAGTAACGGTCGAAATTGAACACGCCTTTTTCCAGTGATGTGTCACTCGGCATTGACAGTAGGTACGTAGGTCCTTGTTAGTTTTTACCGAGCTGCGGCATATTTCAATAAAACGTCCGCTAACTACATCTACGGAACGAATATGAAGCATCGATGCACTGTGCATGCACATGCAAATGGCGCGTATAAATATAGATTTGCGAATTTCACGGCCGTCATCCTATTACTAGTTTTGGCTTTCCGACGCTCGCTGGCGCATCCGCGCCGTTGTTTATTCGGTAATAAATTTATTTCCAAATAAATCACGCCGCCGACGGCTAACAATCGGGGGGCCAAAACTCCCGATAACGATATTACTCGTAACAATCGTCTGGCTCGTTATTCCCACTGTCGATTACTTTTCGTATAACGAGCCCGCCGCCCTCAAAAATAATCCGTATTCATCCGCCACCGGATCCTAAGAAAACAAGTATACTCTTTACACCGAAAAAAAGAGATATCGAACAAAACAGAAAATTCTAGTTCGTGGAAATACGAGAACGCCGTCGTGCAGAGATGCGAATCGACGTTGAGAAATCTTGTCCGCTCGACTAGTCCCCGATGGAACATTATTTAATTACCTCCGGAGCCAGACTGGCAGATTATAAAGCGGCGACGCGGGTATTATAAATACGCGGCTTTAATGAACGTTTAAATTCCGTCCCGGCATAATGTTTCTCAATAATTAAGGAAAATCGTGCGTCCTCGTGCGTGCTCGCTAGGCAGCCGAAGGCAAAAAGGAAGAAGGAGCCGGGGGACAGGGGGGGTATGAAGGGGAGGAAGATCCTGCCGGGAATAAGACATAATGAACGCAGCGTAAACTATGCCGGGGCTTCGAGTTCGGCGAATAAATGGAATGGCCATATCTGGTGCACGAAGGTCTTATGGACTGAAACGAGTTTGATATCGTGCTCCCTTGCGCAGAATGCAGTCAGGTGCGCGTAAATGCATTTCTAAGACAGTATAATGGACCCGCGTTTCGGTGGCAAGCTGCTCCGGCTGCTTACCGCTGCACTTACGTGCTGCACCCCGCAAAACGTTGCACGGGGGTAGGGTGAAGGGAAACGGGGCGGGAGGGTAGGGGAAGAAAGTGGCCGAGGGGGGTAGAATGCGAGCAACCTTGCTGCACTGTGAATTTACGGTAAACGACATCTACTCCCGGCCGCGCACGAGATTGCAATGCGGGAACGTGAAAAGAATTTCGTTGCAAATGGGCCATCAGACATGTCTGCCCGCTCGAACGACTTAAGAATTCTCTCGCGGTTGACCTTATCTCCTATTTATGCCGGGTCGTTTCTCCGACGCTGCGATGATAAAGATTAGGATAATGTCGGTCGGATAGGCTGCAGTTAGCGATGCGTTTTCATTACTCTCGGCCCGTCCGTGGCCATGGTCGGCGGAATGCTTTGTGCGAGAGGCGTGAGAACCACTGGTTAGGGGAGGAATTGAGCGTAACCGTTTTGACGCGAACAACGGCTTCATTAAGACAATTAATTTCTCGTTAGCGCGTCCGATAATTCAATTGCGACGGATACATTGAAACTTCAATGCGAGCCGACAGTTCTTACGCTTGTCAGTTAAATGGCCGGCATCCGATGCCTTCCAATGACAAACACGTCGACGATCCTGCTTGATAAGCCGTGAAATATGCAGCGAACGCTTCGCTCGTCTACTCCATTTCCGCCAGGCACAAATACAATCCCAATCGATGCTGAAGGAAGCTTCAGTCGCCTAAGTCTCGTGAGTTATTGAAATTCGTTTTTATCAGAAGATGGAACGCCTTTCCATTCGTTCCCTCTCTCTTTCTCTCTCTCTCTCTCTCTCTCTCTCTCTCACTCACTTTCTCTCTCGCCGACAATTGAAAAGGGTCCCGGAAGGAGGCTGATTTAATGTTGTTAAGCCGCCGGCCGCACCTTGACTGCACTGACCTCCTTGATTAAACGCTTTATGAATATTACGGATTGCATTACGGAATTACGCCGCGCGCAACGGCGATAGTTCATACATATACAACGTCGTCCAGATGTATGCGCGGAGGTCCGCAAGAAATTCTCGCCATTTCGGGACCCGTCCGACGAATATTCTCCCCGAGTGAAAATTAAATAACGGAAGTACAAGCGTTTCGAGCCGTGCCTCGCGCTCCTCACAAAAATCATTCCTCGCCCGCCCCGCTCCCCTTTCCGGAATTACGAATGCAACAATCTCGAGATCTCGGTGCCATACGCACGCCACCCTCGGCAAGTCCAATTTACAAGTAAATGCGAGAAATGAATTTAGGTCCGTAGATGAAAGTATCATTGAGACGGCTCTAACGGTGGGGGTGCGTGGGGTCCGGCTCGATAAAGGAAGGCGAGGCTGTTATGGCCACCGTGTGTTATTTGCATCCCGTTGAATAGCCTCGCCGGCAAAAGACTTTTCGTGACGAGCAACCGAAAGCTTACCGTTCGCCGGCCGTCGCTCGCCTTCGCTTCGCCGGTTAATTTTTTCGATAAGGATCATCGCGCGCACGGCCTCTGCGGCCGGAGAATTTCCGGGACGCCTGCCGCGCATGCGCGAGCCTTGGACCGAACGATGGATACGTTCCGATTATATTTTTCAATTATGTTAATACCGGCTGCCCGCCGAAAGACATCGTCGGGAGCGCTATCCGCGAATCGCAAATTACGAATCTTCATAATCCTTCGATGGTTGCCGGACGACGCCGGCCGACGAAGGTGGAGAAGGTCGGACGAGGCGGGGGAAGGGATATGGACGTACGGGGTCAGGCCGGCGGATCTCGAAGTTGAGTTCGGACGAAGGAACGGGACGAGATAACGTATGCGGCGCGGATGACTCAGGTTTCTCGTTATTTCGAATCGTCTCGTAAAATCTCGTTCTTAACAACGGGCGCGAGGTGTGTCCCCGCCCCTGCGGCTGGAATTAAAAGATTCTGGAGAACCGGCGACGAAGAGGGGAGGTGGGAGAAAAAGAAAGGGAGAGACAGGTAGAAAGAGAGAGGAGGAGGAGGAGGAGAGAGAGAAACCGCAAATATTTTGTTCGACCGCTAGAGCGAGCGCTTTGCTAATGAACCCTCTCATCGACCTCATCCCACTGATTAACGACTTCTCCAACGAACCGGTGAGCCTTGCCACGAATCGATATCCGTATTTTTCAACATAACCGCCGGAACGAATCATCGACGCCCGATCGCGCTCCCGTCCTCCCTTCCTTGAGTCGCACCGATCGTCGATCGCCACCGAACACCGTCTCTATAATATTTTAATTATGCATCAACGAACTGCGCCGCTTCCACTCGCCTTAAATTATTCGAGCTCGAACGATCTATAAACAACATCGTAGAGACATTCGTACGTTACCGAAAGCGTTAATAACCCGACCGACGCATCATGAGGAGGGGAAGGAGGATGAGATGAGAGAAGGAGAGGCAGGGGGTGGGGGGAGGGGGTAGAGGTAGAAGACGAATAAGAAGAAGAATCGTGGTCGAGATAGTTCTGTTCCCGTTCCGTTCCCAGTTTATAAATCGACATTAGCGTTATCTATACGGCCGTGTTTTACATTTTATCAACGGCTGCCGATATTGCTTAATAAACGAGCCGAGCCGGTATCGTAATAAACATGTAATGGCAGCCGCTGACACGCACTCGGAAAAACACTGATCAACGACACGGGCCCGGCAACATTCTTGGACAACGTCGGCCGTTCCACATTCGAGACGCGGAGCGCGCAACGTCGATTACTCGTTAAGCCTGCCCTGGCTGCCTTGCTCGCTGGCTCGCTTACTCGCTTACTCGCTTGCTTGCCCGCCTGGCCTGCCTGGCCTGCCTGCCTGCTGGCCTACCGACTGCGAAGGGGGTAAAAAAAGAGTTAGAGGACAGGTGCGCGGCGTGGAAATGACTGAAAAGGAGGAGAGGCGATGTCGAGATGCGAGCGCGCGTGCGTGGCTCGTACCTATGCCAAGCGAGCTTAACGCCAGGAAGGAGTCAAAGGGCGCTGATTGATGAAGATGCCGAACGATTTGGCGCGGATTTAGGGGTCATCCGCTACACCGGCTGCATTATTCGAGGCCTCCGCGAAGGAGGCGGCGGGTCGGGATGAGGGAGGGGGAGGGAGAAGCGTCGGCGGTGGGATCGTTACTCGAGTTCACGGAAAGAATAACTTGCCGAGCGAATGATCGCGCGGAATAAAGGGACGAGGGAGACACTTTTATGCGAGGGACGGCCGTTAGCTCGACCCGGGAAGTGGCCGGGGCATTCTTCGCCGACGACGGGCCGATAGAGAGGGAAGGGGCCGATGATAGTGGAGGGGCGGGGATGGGAAAAGGGCTGAGGGCGAGAGAAAAAGTTGGGCGGGAGGGGGAATAATCGTAATCGCGGCCGTGGCACCGTAAAAAGGAGAATAATGAGTGACCCGCTAATAAAATAATTATAATATTGGGAGCCCGGTAATAGATTCTCGGAACGCATTAACCGGTCGAGATAAATCGCGCTCTTGGGACCCGGTGCGCACGAGAGGAGATAGATAGAGGAGAAGGGAGGGAGGGAAGGAGGAGGAGGAGGTGGGGAGAGACGGAGCTGAGAGCGGGAGGCGGACGAGAGGAGCGAAGGAGACAACCTAAAGAGATAAAGGCGGCTCGGTGTGCGTGAGAATGCACCTCGGCAACGTGTGTGCTCACACGGGCGACGGCACGCGTGAACGTGCACGAACGCCTCGCGACTGTGTGTCGGCGAGGGCCCGGTAACGAAGGTACGTGTCGATGTCTAATATTCTCGGTATGTGAAATTGCCGAGCCGCATAAATTGCCGATCGGACAGGTGGCCGACAAATGGAGTCGGGAAAAGGGGGGGTACGCTCCCGTGCGAGACGCGTATGTGCATAGGCATGCGCCGTGAGACGTGCGCAACTCTCAGCGGCGAGCATGCCACGGCTGAAAGTCGCGCGCGGAAAGCCGAGAATCGAAAATCCGCAGCCCCCGCTCCGAACCTCTCACTTTTTTCCTCCTTTTTGTTAATTAACCGACGCGCCTATAACCCGGGCGGGCGCCGGCTCGATGATGAGTAATATAACGAGAGCGGATGAAAGTGGCAATGGAAGTATCGAGGGTGGAGAGAGGGAGGAGGATGAGGAGGGGGGGGGGGGGTTATATAGCATGGAGCTATCTCTTCGTCCTTCTTCGGGTACTCCGGGGTCTCGGCTCGGATGCCTAACAGTATCGGTATGTAGAATTACTGACCCGCATAAATTTCCAATAAAGGTTCATATCGAGGCGACGGCGGCGTCGGCGGCGGCAGCGGCGGCGAATCTATCAATTTTCCAGTGATTTTCGCTGATCGGTTCGGCGAATCGATGAAGCTGCATCGGGTAGAAAAAATAATAAAGCGTAGAATGGCGAGGGAGAGAGCGCTGGGTGTGTATACGGATTTGCGGATGTGTGTGTGTGCGTGTGCGGGCCTGTGTGTGGCTTCGTGCCTGTGACCAAGAGAGGGAGGGGCAGGGAGCAGGAAGAAGAGACAGCCTTTCGCCTTTAACGAGGAATTTATTTTTTCCCCCAGCCGGACAGGAATCGCAAATCGATTAGAATGAGAATAAAAAGGACTCGGCGGTGGCCGAGGTGAGGGACGCGAGGGGGGAACGCGATGGGAAAGAGAGGGAGAGGGCGAACGGGGCAAAACGATCGCTCTTCTTTGTCTCACTGTAGCCAGTTTTGATGCTCGACAGTTTTTTTCAGGCCCGATAAATTTGATTATCGTCGTCCCGCGACGCGGACGATTCTTTTTTAAAGGCGCCACGGAGTGATTTAAATGGTAATATACAAGCGGGAACTCCGCGTATGCGCGCACGCCCGGACGGATGCGTGCCTCTGCGTGCGTTCGTGCGTCGGTGCGTGCGTGCGTGGCCCCGCTTGGTGTGCGTGTACGAAAGCGCACGGAAAGGGAAAGAGAGGCAAGGTGAATAAGACGGAGCGGCGGAGGAGTGCGGCGGGGCGGCTCGAAGGAGCACCGGTGTAAGATGTAATAATAAGAATTAAAAGAGAGTGGAATACGAAATAATGTATAGGTAAAAGAATAATAAGGATCCGGAGTCATGGGGTCTCTTCTCTTAACAAGAATCCTCCTCCTTTGCCCCCGTGCGCTCGCGACTGCGGGTAGATTCTAGCCCCGGTGTCTCACGTTTTATCACCCGTCGTTGTTTAGGATGATAAATTTGATTGTTGCGCACCGCCGCTCGGGGGACTGTTCGCCTCCTAAGCGCGCACGGTGTGATTTACATGCTAATACGGCGGCCGGTGAGGCGCGCATTGTGCATAATCAAAAAAAGGGATACAGGGAGTGGTGGGAAACGGGACGGAGGTAGCCGAGGGAAAGGCCTAGGAAGCGAGCCTCTCGACGTTCCGAGGCCAGACGCATTTTCGACCTAGGAGCGATAACTGAAACGCGTGCGTCGCATATTATTAGAAATAATGAGCCAAAAAGGGGGGGGGGGGGGTAACGTTGGGAAAGCAGAGAACGGCGCAAGAAAAATGTCGGAATTCCTTTCATTGTTCCAAATTTAGACGCGGTCTCGTGACCAGGAGTAATAAGTGAAAAGCTAATGTGCCGAGTCAGCGTTGCACGCATTGCGCGCGATAAAAAAGTGGAAGGGTGGCCAAAGGGGTGGGAAGTGGAAAGGTAGCAAAAAGGAGAAGGCTGCGTGCGTGACCCTTTCGTCGCTCTAAAATCAGACGCAATATCAAGGACCGAGGAGCAATAACGAGCCACAAATACGGGGCTGCCTGTTATTTTTCACGATACGTTAACGCCGGTTGTCATCCGAACGCTCGTCGTCGCTGGCCCGTCATCGCCATTAATTTCGTGTCCGCGTACAAATTGAAGTAAATGAACGCGAGCTAGAGAGTCGTCGTGCGGCAGGGAGGGAGGGTGGGAGGGGAGACGCGAACGGAGTCACCGGTTTTATTTATTCGAGCGGCCGGCGGGAGATAAACACGGCAAAATGCGCGGGCACAAATAAATATCTCGATGGCTTGGCCCGACTCCAGCGAATGATTGATACCTTTTCCCACCGGCGTCCCAACTCTTTTTTACCTATTTCATCACTCGCGCAACGGTGCATTGTTCTTTACGCTCGCCGTCGAACGTTTCCTTTTTAGTTGGCTTAGTGCTCTTAAAGGAGGATATTTATCTGAGAGTAGAATAAATCTCCCTCCACTCGACTGTCATTCCATCTCCCTCCCTCTCTCGCTCTCTCTCCCTCTCCCACTCTCCCAGCGTCAGCCCTCCGCTCGTCTCGTCACAGTCTCTCGCCTCTGTGTCTGTCGCGCAAAGGAGAGCCCGTGAGGACGGAGGGATGAAGGGAGGGAGGGGGCGAAATCGGGGGACAGAGAGCGTGAGTGACGAAAAAGAGAAAAGTGAGAGCGCGCCGGGCAGGAAGGACTGAGGGATGAAGAGAGAGGGTGCAGCGGAGGAGCCATGGTGGACGGGGGAAACAAAGGAGTGAGAGAGAGAGAAAGAGGGGCGAGAGGGGAGGGGGGCGCACTTGAAAAGCACAATTGAAATTCAAGATCCATATGCAAAGAGCCCCGCAAGAACCGACGGTGGAAAGGGACACAGAGAAAGACCTAGGAGGGACGAGAAAGGGGCAGCGAGAAGGACGGAGGGGGAGAGAAAGAGAGAGCGCGAGAGAGAGAGAGTCGTCGAGTGGAAAAAGGAAGGACAAGAAGCGGGCAATCTAACATCTCGCGGACACGCAGTCTCTGACTCTCCTTCCCCACCCTTCTCACCCCCACCGTCGGGCGCGCACACCGCAACGGGATCCATATTGTTTAAATAATTGATTTAACATGTGTACATACATTATGCACAAACATAATAACGCTATGTAAATGGTAATTCCACCCATGCCCGCGCTCTCTCGCGCCGGCGTGGGCCGAGAGCCACGTCCAGAACTTCTTCGATCCCCCCCTCCTCGACCCCCCCGCTGCTCGCCCCTCGACCGCCCCATCTTGATCCCTCCTGACCGCGCGTCCCTTCGTGCCCCGCTGGAGCCCAGTTGGACCCAGGATCGTGTATGAGGCCCACGGGACCCCGCAGAGAAGGGAGACTGGGGTTAAGTTTCCGAGCACCTCATATTTTTTCATCCGAGTTCACTCTTCTTGCTCCCCTGCCCCTCTCTCTCTCTCTCTTCTCTCTGTCTCTCTCGTTCGTTCGTCGAACCTCTCTGTTCGGCTCCTCTCCTCTCGCCTCCTCGTTTCCCTCGATGGGCGTACGAATGAATAGATGGATAGATGTATAATAGATCTGTAAATGGTTCCGTATAACTACGCCGTGGTTTAGTATGCATTAAATTACTGCGGCCTATCGCGTATTCCAGGTAACGCGCGGAGGGGGAAGCGTGTATGTCTGACGCCTGACAATGAATGACTGGCAATTTCCTCCGTTGTAGGTGTCCACGGTGGCGGGGCGGTAGGAAATTTCGGATTTTTCAATCGTATCTCTCCGTCGCCATCTGCGTGGGTGCGCGCTCACTACGATCGCCGACCGATTTTTATTTTCATCTAATGCCCATTTTTATCCGACCCGCGTCGGTCGAACCGAAGAATATTCCTCGACCGTCCGTCTCTACGCTGCCTACCACCCTCCAATGTCAGTCTTCCTTTCAGCTACGCCCGCTATCTCTATCCTTCCGCGCCACTCGAGATAGGGTGATTCCTCCTGTGCTTCAGGGAATCCCTTGAAATCCATCCGGGGCGGCGAATGGATTTTTGGAGGAGCCACGCGGCAGGAG
The DNA here is from genome assembly GCA_914767735.1 of Anoplius nigerrimus. Classification (NCBI taxonomy): domain Eukaryota; kingdom Metazoa; phylum Arthropoda; class Insecta; order Hymenoptera; family Pompilidae; genus Anoplius; species Anoplius nigerrimus. The sequence goes on along the minus strand of OU612089.1, from coordinate 9,751,839 downwards.
GGGCGGGTGGGGGGGGGGGGCGAGTTTCAAAGTCGATTCATCGTCGCGTCGTATTACAATCTCGAGTCGTTGAAGGTTGTCAGCGAGTGCAGCGGGCTGCGCGGATTGGGAGTGACGTAATGTCGGTATAGCCGATTTTCCGGTAGACAGCCAGTCGGGATTGAACTTTGTTCGTTGATCTTCCGGCGGCACAGTCTGATATCGATATTACACCAGGGTAGAGAGGCGAAGAGGGGGGAGAGAGAGAGGGAGCAGCTCGATTAAAGTTTCCGGGACTTTCATATTATACGGATCACGGTAAATCTGATCTTATTTCAAATGCTAATTCCCACCGACTCTCGCGCTCGCGTCTTCGGGCACTGCGGACTATGCCCCCGCCGTGCCATTAACATGAATAATTTATGATTGACGAACTGCGCCGAGGCTCCATTCGTAACGCTAATTACGCAATTCGGCGAAATTATTGAAATTCCGCGTCTCCCCACCGCGACTTCCATTACCCGCGCACTCTCAAAGGCAAGTAAGCGGCGCTTAATTCCGCCAATATTTAACCGTTCCCCGATTCGTCGGCACTCTAAACACTTATATTAATATTGACAACGATTCGTGCCATTATTCGCCGTCCCGACCCGATGTCCGTTATTCAAGGCCAGTAGTTCGTCCGTAACGGACCCTCCTTTCTCTCTCTCTCTCTCTCCCTCCCTCCCTCTCTCTTTTCTCCCGATAACAGATTAGTACCGTAAAACGGTACAGCGTCTACCTTCTTAACCGAGCTACCTGATAATTAACCCCTCGCCTCTCCGCGAGCAGCCCCGGCCGAAACGGGCGAGGATGCGAATTTGGCAAAAGCGCCGGAATGCTCGCCGTGTACTTCGCCGGGCGCGTACGATGGGTCAACGACACCCTGGCGAACGGTTTGAGGTGCGATAGGCTATGCCAATGCCGCGGAGCGGGAGGCTGAGCCGGAGCGAAGGAGTCGAGAGTAAGCGAGAGTAAGTCGGAGTAAGGCCGGAGCGAGGGAGAGGGCGCGCGAACGGACGAAGAGGCATCGACGACGGCATCGGCGAGAGTAACAAGGACGACGGCCGGCCCGCAGAGGAAAAGAGCATGAGATCCTGACAAATTGGAAGGCCGTTAAGCCAAAGGCACGGAGGCGTCTCCGTCTCTCGCGCGGAAAAAGAAGGAGAGGACGTACGTTCGACGGAGCAGGACCGAGCGAAGAAAGCACCACCGCCGCGAGCTCCAGAAAGACACAGAGGGACGCGGAGAGACGCGGAGAGACACGGAGAGCCACCGGGTGGAAGGAGAGAGAGAGAGAGGGAGGGGGGGAGAGGGCGAGTGAGCGAAGTCGGGAAAAAGACGAGCTGCGCGACACTCGTGTCAGGACGGCCCTCGTAGCGGCATTTTTAGAGCCGAAATAAAGTCGAGGAACGTATACCGTTGGATATCCTGGGCGCACGTCGTAAGAACGTAGGTGGTCTCCTCTCACCGCCTCTCTCTGCCTCTCTCGGCCTCTCTCCCTCATTCTTTCCCTCTCGCTCGAACCGCCTGTCTCTCCGTGTCCGTCTCTTTACAGGCTGATCCACTAGAACGCGCACGTACGCCGCCAGTCGGCGCTCTCTCCCTCTTTCTCTCTCTCACTCTCTCTCTCCCTTTTGCTCGCTCTACACGTATGCCATCCTCTGCGTCCCTCTCTCGAGTCGCACTCTCTCGCGCATGTGCACTTCGATCGATGCACATGCGCCACGCTGGGCATTCCTCTCGAGACGCACGGGGTTTGCGAGACATACCTCTCTCTCTATCTCGTTCGCGTACTCTCCTTCGCTCCCTCTCTCTCTCTCTCTCTCTCTCTCTCTCTCTCTCTTGCTCGTCTTCCTTTCCCGTTCGCTTCCCTTATGCGCTCGCTGGCGCGTCTCTGTCTGCTCCCCGGCATCGCATTGTCTCTCCTTCGCTCATTCACGCCGGCGTCGTCTCTCATTCTCACGAGTCTCCCTCTCGGCCTCTCTCGCTCTCTCGCTCTCTCGCACTCTCTCACTCTCTGTCTCCGTCGCGCGCCCTTCCTGGCACCCGAGCGGCTCATGGAAGCTCGCGGATGGTGTGCGTCGATTGCACACGCAGCCGCGAAGGAAAGGAGGGCGCGAGGGGCGCCGCGGCTGATCGATCCTCGCTTTTCGCGCGATCTCGATTTGCAATTCGACACGTCAGTGAACGGACGTAAATAGTCGCGGAAGGAGATACGCTTGATCCGCCGGCGCTCGATTATCGGCCGGCCGAACGTACGTCGCGACGCGCGGCGGCGTACGACGGAGGAAAGGAGTCTCGGCTCCCGCTGACGGATTGGCAGTCGGCTTCATTTGAGTAGAAAGTTTTGATTCGTCGGCGACATTTTCTAGGAAGCCGTCGCTCTCGCCGCGGCCGAGGCGAGCGTTTCCTTTATTGCGCCTCGTAAGTTCTCTCCCCCCTCCCCGGGCGTCGGCGCGAATTTGCATAGCCGCGCAATCGGGATATCGTATTTCTCCGGATGGCCTTTAGCGGTCAAATTGCGAACGGCGATTGCGCCGTAGTTCGCCGGATTCATTTAATGCCGCCGCGTAAATTTCGTACGTTATTCGCGCGCCTCTTATTTATATTGCGCCGCGGCGAGCGTCTCGGGGTGTTAGCGGCTGCGTCCGCCGCCGTCCCCGCCGCGTTCTCCCATGCATATGTATAGACATATGCATGTATATGCGCGGAAGGGTGAGGCTCGCAAACGAAAGTTTGCAACTTTGTAATCAGCATAAATACCGCATCGATAGACCTGTTCTCGCCAAAGTGGCGCGCAGCTCCGAGGCGTCGGCCGACGGCGGGCTCGAATGCTTCACAGAATGCAAAAAATCAGCCACCTGGGCACCCCGAATCACAGAGGTGCGCGCGCGCGCGCGCGTCAGGCGTGCGATAACGATAGCCCGTCGCTCGGTTTCGAGCTGCAGAGGCCGTGAGAAAAATCGACCTTTATAAGCCGAGGCTCGTAACGCCGCCTTTATCCGACGTTGTTAAAGGCACGCCGACGCATTATTCGCGCTAACCGACTCGCTCCTCATCGCGCCCGTATATCTTACGATCGGAGGAAGCGGAACATCTCGTTATCGCGCGCGTTACTTCGCTCATTGCGCGTTATTGAATCTCGCCGTCGACGCCGCTAAGAAGGATTATTGCGCCCGTCTCTCCTCATGATCGGTGCATCCGTTTCAGACGATGCGAAGTCTTCTCTGTCTCTCTCTCTCTCGCTCTCTCTCACACGCCGACTCCTAACGGAGGAATTGAATTTCCGACTCTGCACGAGCGCGGATGCGTCCGGATGAAAACGGCCGAGCACGGTTCGGCGCGGGATGAAGATGAGAAGATGGTTATCGTGGCCCGTTCGCTTGATCGGAATCAAATTTATGCTCGCGTGCGCTGAAGAGTAAACACGCTCTGGCCGAAACACGTGCGCGATCGAGAGAAGGAAAGGCAAGGGGGGGAGGAAAGAAGGAAATTAGTATTAGAGGCGCGTGTGCGAGCATCGTGATCGGGCATATTGTTTGGCCGCCGAGTGAATTTCGAAAAGGATTTCGCACCTGTACCCCTCGGACCCGTGTGCCACGGTTGTTCCTATAGATGCATATGGAACAGGTGTGTATAGGCGTGTGCAGGTGGACAGGTGTGTACGGGCATAAATCTGTTGGCACGGGCAAATAAATGGTAGATCTATAAACGCGCGAACGCAGGTATAGAAGTATTGATATATAGGCGTACAGATGCACGATGAAAATGCATATGGCGGAGAGGGGGGATTGTAATTTATTATAATGCAAGGAGACCGAAAAGCATACGTTGCCGACGATATGTGAAATCCAGGCATTATGCAGTGCCCGGAGTCAACGGTAGAACTTGCGGAATGAAGACATTCACTCTCGCACCGCCTGACACGCGGGGCCTACACCTCGCAACTTTCCAGGCTCTCTCACGGAAATGTTAATATCAGTCATAGCCAGTACGTATACTCATTCAATCCCGCTGTGACCCAGCGAGAAGCTGGAACCGAAACAGTTCGAGGCACACTAAACAACCGCCGGGCACCCGGCGTTCGAACGAGAGCGCCTCAAGTTAGCCAAAGCGAACTGCCAATAAACACAGGCCGGCCAATCGCAGGAAGAAAGTAGCGCTGACACGTTATTATTAGGTATCTGATATCCAATGGGATTTACGCGCGATCGCACGGGTACGCCGATAGCCGCGCCAGAAGAATCGGCCACGCGATGCGCGCCAGAGTTACGACCGTGCCAATCAGATTTTTCTCCTCTCGCGACTGGACTCCAATCATATCCGGATCGCAGCCGCCGCCGCCGCAGCCGCCGCCGCGCTGGAGGTGGACGCTGGAGGTGGATGCTCGGATGCTGGATGTGAACGTCGGTGCTCGCCTCGCTTCGCGGCCTTCTCCCCGTGCGTGAAACTTTGTTGCTCGTTCGAAGCGTCGGGCATTAGTGAGTCGACGCCGCGGGTGGGTTTCGGTGAATGGTATAACCACAGGACGGTTAACGATATTACATCGGGAGAGATCGGGGGCCCCGCCGCCGTTGTCTGTGCAGGATCGTGCGTGTGCGCGTTTGCGTGCAGGAGGCGAAATCGTAATCTTAATCGGCTTCGAGTAGCAGCCGCGCACTCTCCGTCCGGGCAACAGGTTCTCTCTCCGAGGCCGATTGAATCGTGCGGGCCTCTCTTTCGGTCCGCGTACGTACACCACCACCTGCATAGGTGGCCGCACCGGCGCGCGAGACCGTGTCGGCCTGTGTCTGTAGCCTCTGCAAATATGTGACACATCCACCCGGCGAGTCTCTCTCTCTCTCTCTCTCTCTCTCTCTCTCCGTACGTAATTACGAGCCGCTTATTTTATTTCGACCGCCTCGTGCGCCGCTCGCTCGCGTGCATCGCTGTGTGCGGAGACCGCGATCGCACGCATGCAGCGCGCGCGAAGGGGTGCGGCCGTAATCGCGGCACGATTGGCGAAGGGATGATTCGGCGCGGGGGAATCGATAATGGCGGATCGCTTTTTGTCGCCGAGCGCGTCGGGACGGATCGAAAGCTAAGACCATCAGCGCCGCACCTTACGAGCTCACCTTACGCACTCACGAACGGCAGGTCGGCAGGCAGGTATCCTTATTAGAGATCGATCGAAATTGATCCACATGCGGGCTTGCGTAACTGCGGCTACTTTATTTTATCTGTGCGTTTATTAATTTATCCGAGCGTGCATCTGTACTTTCACATTCCTCCCGGCGTACGTATGCCCACTTACGTATGCATCGACGTATCTATTTGTCTACACAATTATAGAGATCGATAAACGCCTCGCGCGCGCGCGCGCGTGTGTGCGTGCGATGATTGCCGAGAGACTCCGTTACGGGATGTGTGTGATCCTGGACGCGAAGCGCACGCATGAGACGCACACGTGTGCGTCCGACGAAAGTCTCGACCTCTTCCCGAGCGTGCCGCAAGAACAGGCTCGTTACGTCACTCATCCATCTCCTTCGGTGACCTCGGCTATTGATTTATCGCGCCCGACCAGAAGCATTTCCATTTCTTCCATTCCCATTTGCCCGGCAGCCGCTTTGGGCAGGGGTCTTCTTTGATTAGTCGAGCGCATTGTTGCTCGCCGCCAGGATTCGGGCACGATTCGACGCATCGATTTCCGAAGAACGAACCTCGGCGAGAGAAAGGCAAAGAGAGAGAGAGAGAGAGAGAGAGAGAGAGAGAGAAAGAGGTTAAAGCTAAGATGGAGAGGGATGGAAGGATGGCTTGCGCAAACATCGAGCGGAAAAGCCACTGCTCTCTTTGAGGGCCACCATCTGTGTGGTCTCGTATCGGAAACGCCGGGACGTCGATGGTTCAAGGTCGACGGCAGATGCATCTTCGGCGCGGGTCCCGGCTCATATTTAAGTGGATCGAGAAATCGAGAGCGCGGCTTTGTATTCCGTTCATCGAATATCGGAGAGGACTGCCAAGCGAGAGGGCCACCGTAATTTCGATACGATACGTAACGAGAGCGTAAAAGCGTCGTTCGCGAACGGACCGTACGAACGGAAATTTCTATTTTCGTAGCGTACCAGCGCGCAAATCGGAGGGCGAAATAAAAGGCATCGCGCGTCCGTTCGGAAAACATTTTACCTCCTCGTCTCGAAACGCCCGCCGCACTCTGACCGACGCCGGACCCCATGTGCGTTTCCCTCCGCGAATGTATTATTTCGCTAAATTGCCGGAAATTACGGGCGCAAATTATTCGCGATGTTATTAATAGCAGGAAGGATGCGTCAAAGCGTCGATTGAAAAACAACAATTAGCGCGCGAGCGCTCGATCTCGCAATCTGCAATATCGTCGCGTTGATTTTGTTTGAACGGATGCGCGCGCGCGCGCGCGCACGCGATGCAATCGGAGAGTAAAGCGAGGCAGGTAAATGATTTCTGCTCGGGCGATCCTCGTTTTTACGTAGCGACAGAATGACAGGGACATTTTTATCAGCGAATTAGGCGGCAACGCCTTACGAAAGAACGACGTAGACAAAATACTGTCACTCCCTTCGCTCGTGAGTCGACGTATTTCTTCCTCTTTGTCTTGCCACCCCCCCCCCCCCCCCCTCTACCCCCTCTCAGTCATCCGCTGTCGATCACCAGAAAGCATTGTCCGTGATTGAACGCGCTCACGGTGCATTTCTGTTTCGTGCCGTCACTTCCTCGCGCCTGTCGATCCGGGCTCTCGGTATCGGGCACGCACTCGATTATCGCAGGGGTCGAAGATCTCCCGGCACCGGAGTCGAAGGAGCACACGGCCTCCTCCTCCTCCTCCTCCTCCCCCCAACCCCTCCCGCCTCAGGGACCCCGACTCCTGTCCCTCGATTTTTTTCCCCTCCGCCGCATATCGGCGCGCGCGCCGTCCTCCTTCCTCATTTGAATAATATGAAAAATCGAGTATCGCGTTCTTTCCTCCGGATTGAGAGAGGTCGAGGAGGTGGGGGAGGTTGCGGAGGTTGAGAGAAAGGGGATGGGGGAGCGGGATAGATCGATAGATAAATTGAGAGAATAAGAGAGATGAACGGATATATTACGTGACGGCGGGAGAAATCGGGAGAGAAGAGAGAGGAGGGAGGCAGAAAGGAGGAAAGAAAGTGAGGGTCCGGCGTGAGAGAAAAAGCGGGACGGCGGCCGGAGAGAGAGAGAGAGAGTGGGTGGGGGGTGAAGGGGTGTGGGAGAGGGACGGAGGACGAAGATGCACGATCGGTGGAGTGAGTTAGGGCCGGCGGGCAACGCTATGCATACCGTCACACCCTGCGACACGCTCCAAATTTGAAATTTAAATTCGGTACGTCTCACGGGACCGCGCTGTACACTGGTTACACACACACACACACGGACACGCTTGCCCTGGCGCAAGTGCGTGTGCCGAGTGCGAGGGAGGACTCGTGTGGAGGGACGGAGGGATGGGTGGAGGATGAGGTGGCGGTGGGGGGGGAGAGTGGGACGATCGTGTACGAGGGAGGGACGACGAGAGAAACATCGGTGTACCATAGTTTTCACGACGAGCGACTTGTTAAGTCGTTTCCGCTTCTCGGTAAACACGCTCGAGAATAGTAATTCGAGACTGGCCCTCCGCGCCCTTTTCCGAACGGGCCACGAACTTGCACAATGTCCAGCCGTGCCCCGGCCCGGTCCGTTCCACCCCTGCTGAGCGTTCGATAATCGTTTTTCCCCACCCCACCCTCCCACTCCGGGCAACTTGCTCGGCGATACTCGGGAAAACTTTTCAACGCGACTTCCGCCCGTAGCGCAACTTCTGCACCGAGCGACGCTCCTACATACATGTATGACCGACCCCTCGCGCGCACTTGTTTCCCATTTACCAGGCCTCGCCCGGGTTCGTTACATTTACAGAATCCTCGGCCGCGTCGCTTCGACGGCGAAAAATATCCTTTCATCGGATGTAACGAACTTCGGCCTAAAACCGCACGGGATTCCCACTGTTTGTACACTCCAACTCCGCAAACACGTCCGGGTAACGATGTTTGTCGCTCGTCAAAAACAATGCCGGCCATCCTAAGTCCTGCTTCCGCGGATCTAGAATGAGCGGACAGAGAGGGATAGACCCAAAGAGAAAGATAGAGAAATGCGAGAGGCGGAAAACGGGAGAAAATTGCAGAAAAGTCGCTCGAAGCTGTACGAGATTTGGTGTGGTGGTAACATTGCGCGCGAGTGGCACGCATGCCTTCCTTTCTCGTCAGGGGTCGGCGTCAGGGTTCGCAGGCGAGTCCGGCCGTAGGAATTCGTCCGCGACATGCCGGCGACACGCGTGTCCCGCGTCACGTGACACGTGTCCGCCGGTGGCTGCGCCGGGCACGGCGCGGTGCATAATGCACGTGTCGCACGCACGACGTGCCGCGGCATGCACCGGTGCCCATCGAAATTGCACTTTCTCTCTGACCGCTAATTATCGCGCGGCGGACGATCGATGACGGCCGGAGTCGCGTTGATCACTTTGTTCCTCTCGTTCCCGGCCGCGCGAGCGTCCGCCTCCGTGTGTGTGCATGTCTGAGCGCACGTAGATGTACAGCGCGTTCAATAATTGCTCGTCCGCTCGGTCTGCGGAGAAAGGTTCGTCGATAAGGGGACATATTCTAAGAGTCGTTGGTGATGTCTGTTGACGATGTCTCTTTGCGTCATATGTTTGCGCCGGTTGACTTCAAACATTTACGTGACTTTACGTAAATTATTCCTAGACCTAGTGGAAATACGGCGATAGCGTCCTTGAGCTTATCGGCGGTCTTAATGAGGTCGCATCTTGATATAGCGCAGACGGAAAAATTTTCATAAGAATGAGCCGTTTTATTTAGTATACGATCTTGATAGGTGAACGCAGTTAAATGCACGTTGCATTTATTAAATACGATCACGCGGTTGGGGAACGATTAAATGCGCTGTTCTCTCATGCGGATTTCGAATGTTGTGCGAAAACTAACCGTTACGTTAATTATTGAACACCCTGTACGCCGCATCGGGCGAGTGTGAGTGGCGACGCGGCGCGTCGTTTTTCGCGTTACGCTCGAAAACGTACCCTCGCAGAGAATGCGTGTAATGGCCGTGCCGACGATAATGGATCTCCGAGTATTGTAATGTTTTATGCGCACCGATTTTACATTTCCTTCGGGCCGCGCGAATCTCGGCATCGGAGGGAGGGGAACGACGGCTGGTCGACCGTGAATTGATTTCGCGTTTTTTGGGACTTTGTTATGGGACGATGGTTTTGGTAATAGGGTTGGCCGGAGGTCGACCGGGGAAATTGTTTTTGCGCGAGGTTACCGAAAAACCGAGTATCGTAAGTCTGATCACAGTCGGGCGGATATCGTCGCACAAGATTGTCGTGAAACGCCATAAATTCCCTTCCAAACCCATGTTTGATATTCCGAACTCTACTCGTCGACGGTTTAAAGAACGGAACAGATCGAGTCCGAGTATCGGCAAAGAGACACTTGACGCAGGTCGAACATTTCGCTGCTGCGTCCGGGGCGATAAAAGTACGCGGAAGGCACGAGAGAAGAGGTTGAAACACAAGGAGCCACGTTTTACCGAACTGGAGCGAGCGACTCTTCCCGACGCAGCCTGGAGAAAGCCCTCTTGAACCGTAAAAACTTCCGCAAGCGGAAGTGCGCGGCTAGGAAGGCGTCAGCGGCGGCTCAGGGAATATTGCCGCGAACCAGAATACAGCGTCGGACTCCGCTGTACGGGATAGGAGGTCAATCCGGCAACATCCACCTCCGTGGAAGTTTATTCGAGCAGGAGGTTAGACCTAGATCCTGGCAAGGGATACTGGAAGGCTCCTTACTCTCGTCACGATACGACGCCGATGCCGAGTGAGCGCCTTCGCGCTATCCTCTCGGCCGAGAGCCACTCGAATTAGGCCGCGGCGTGGCGCAAAGCCCATTACACACAATGAGACGGCTTAGAAGCGAAGTGCGAGCAACTTGCCCGGATTTCGCATCGAAATCCGTGGCCGCGAGCCGTCCAAATTTTGGCCCCGTCCGTCTGCGCCTCCACCGCATCGTCGAACGATCGGCCCGAACTTCGATTCGAGAGTGGCTTTCGACTAATCCGGGCAATAATATCCTCCGGTCGGCGAGCTCGCGGCCCGAGAAACCCTCTCGGACTCGTCGAGGAACGTGACGCGGGCTGCACCCGCGATGACATTGGCCGATAGCCGAGCAGAACCGAGTGCGCTGATAGTGTAGATACAATGTTGAGCGAACGGTATTTCGCGTGGTCCGGGTGACCGCCTTTATACCGTTACGGAGTTTCAGGTTGCGCCGAGGTAAAGTGATGATTGCAGCTATCGGACGTATCCTTCGCCGGGGCGTTCGCTCTGTTGCTTTTTCGACGCGGATGAAACAGTTACTTCTTAGATCCAGCGTCGAACGGCAGGAAAACCCGCGTCACGCGGCATTGCCGGTCGGATTGCGCGAATTGTTTCAGGCGTCGAGTGCTTTTGAATGTCTGCCGTCGACGCGAGATAATTCTACTGACGTAACGAATCCTCATTATCTCTCGTTGGCCACAATTTTCGGAGCCAAGTTGGCGCTTTTAATGAACTCGCTGATTATCGGCGAGAGTCCGTAATATCAAGTAATGAAAGTTTCGGCGCCGGTAACTTTACGTCTTCCTCCCACTCGTCCCGAGTCCAAGGCCACCGGCCCCACTTCTCGCAAACGTTCGCCGATCGTTTCCTCATCCGCGCGATCGGACTCGCCGAGAGTCGAAAAGCGCTCGCGTGAGAGCCCCTGGGATTTTGCGTGCCTCGTCGGAGCAACCGTTGGCGAAACGCGGAGCGCGCGGGGACGCATGAAAAGGGTGAGAAAGAGGGAAGGAGGGCGAACTACGAAGAGTAGGACCAAGAGCCGGAGGAGAGAAGGTTCCGCGGCGAGGGAAGCCTGTAACATCGAGACGGAGAAGGACGGAAACACAGGCGTGCGACGAGCTGCGCGCTCGAGGAGCGAGAAAGCGGGCCAGACTCCAGGGGTGGGCGGATGGATTTTGCAGCGCGCAGTTTTCACCTTTGAGATTCCATCCGGCGGGTGGTTGCGTCGACGTCGTCGCTGTCGTCGTCGTCGTCATCGTCGTCGTCGGCTTCGTCGTCGTCGTCGTCGTCGTCGGCGGCTGGGGTACTTTGGTCTAGGAATTCAAGGACCCGGAGTCTGGCGGGTGGGAGGCGCGAGAGGGTTGGGAGGGATCGACAACGACGCTCGTTGGGGGGTGGCTGATGGCGGCGTGCTGTTTTGGAAAGAGGGAGAGGGCTGCGCGAAGACAGAGACAGCCGGCGTGAGCGAGAACGTGTACGAGAGAGTATGCGAGTCAGGGAGAGAGAGAGAGAGAGAGGGAGAGGGGAAGAGCGTTGCGGAGAGGGGTCGGAACGAAGGGTTGGTGGGTAACAGCCGAGACCCGGTCGATATCCGCCCACACCACCACGAGCGTTGCAGGACACAACGCACAGGGTGCTGCTGCGTGTGCGACGATACACAAGCTCTCTTCTCTCGTTCTCCCCCTCTCACCCCCTAACCCACCCGTCCCCTTCTGCCCTGTCCCTGACGCGTGCTCTCGTCCTCGCTGTCTGTCGCTCCTCGTCGCGCGGCCGTTCTTGCTCGCTCGCGGCTCCACGTACTTTCTCACCCTTCGCATAGAACGAAAAACGGGGGAGAGTGAGTCGCTGCTTGCCGGTGCCGAGAAGCAAGGTGTTTTAGCGCGGTCTCGAGGATCCGCCATTTTGAGAGGGAGAGCCGATTCTCCCCCTCGCAGCCCACCCCCCCGTCGGCTCTCGGCCGACACGACGACATCGACGAGCCGGAGGTTGACTTTTTCCGCTGCGAAATATCAGCGCGGATACTTTAAACTTCTTTCCTCCCACTCGCGCGCACGCCTTTCATCCTCGTGTGTTTTTAACCGAGATCGTTGGCCGATTGTTCAGCGAATGGGGGTACGGGGGAGACGGGGATGGGGATGATTGTCGTCGCAGGTTCAAAGTTAGTCGCGTTTGCGCGGCTGTTAGGATTCCTTTTAGTACCCTCTCGTACAGTGTCACGATGACGTTTCAGTAAATGGCGATGATACGTAAGAAGCTGGGATAATGAAGCTGGGCACTTTTGCCCCGTGCCAGGGGGCGAGTCCGGAATAGATCGATTTGTCGTGTCTTCGATTGCGCGACTCGCAAAAACGTTATGGACGCCGGGAGCGGGAGGGGGATGGGGGGGGGGGGATAAAATGAAGGGCGTTTCGATCGCTCATGGTTCAGGTAACGCGAATGGGTTTAATAATCAATTTCAGTTCGCTTATATACGTTGGGGCGAGATTGAAAAGTTTCGAATACGCAATTTTAGCCGAGTTTAGATAATCAGCCGCGTAATAGCGGCTGGAAAATGAGAAATTACACCGCGCTAGATGCATTAACTAATATAAGATAAAATCGAGGGAAAACTAATATCAGTAGCAGTCGGGCAACTTATCCAATAAACGAACACCGTCACGTCCCGCGAACGGGTTCAAGCGATTTTATTAAACACCGGTGCCCTACCCCGGCACCATTTTTAATTACGCTCAGACGCCGGTAGTCCGCTCTTTCGTACCTGAAGAATTCCACCCCCTTCCTCAGTGAGCGATACAACGGGCGACTCGCCGATAACGCTCGCCGGGGAGTTTTCTTTGACGCCGGCCAGCAGAATAGCCGGGATGGAAAAGGCATGATTGCAATGAGCCGATATTTATAAGCGATCGTAATTTATAAGTAAACAGTTCTAGAGTCGCGGGCAGCAGGGGTCGCGCACAACCAGTTATTACGTAGAAAACCGAACGCCTATAAGCGTCGATACCAATAAGCGGGTTAATCGCCGTTTTCCTGCCCGCTTACCTTTCCGCGGCCAACGGCCCATTAAAGTTGCTCCTTATTATGATTTCAGTTGTTCTCTTGGATACGACGACGGAGGCGAAGCTCGAGTGGACGAGGTATCCTTATGGGCCGCAATCCAGCACTCCAGGCGTGAGTAAAAATTCATTATCACTGCGTCTCTTTTCACGCTAGACCTATCCAAAATTCTGCGTCGGCAATCGTCGAGTCAGTTAAAATGAATCAGTTTTCGATTTCTAAAGCACGATTAATTGTTTTGCCTCGTTGAGTGCAATGCTTGAGCGACGAGTGATTTTTCTAAGCAGAGATCAAACGATCTGTCTGACCCTCTTGGCAGGTCTAGTGTTAAATTACGAATCCCGGATTACTTTACTGGCCATTCCGGCCTTCGGCGAAAGTCGATCGTGCTAATTGCGAAGATCGTCTCCCGGTACGAGAAATCCTCGAAAGCCGAGGGCCGAATTCCGAAACGGCAGGTGTGACTCCGTGCTCGGCGAAGCGTTGCAAGTCCGTTCTTGCGCGACGAGCTTTTTTCGACATTTTCATCCGGCATCGAGGCGAGACCCGAGGAAGGTCCCGGAGTCTCTCCCTCTCTCTCCCCGAGTGCGCGAAATTTTAACCGTAGCTCGACTTTATCGGAGCACGGCACGTAGCAGGCGTGTAATCCCGTGGCCATTTTGATTGGCGGCGTACCGACGTTAGGTATAGATTAGAGCGTGTTACACGCTACAGAGGGACGGGAGAGATATATTTAACTCGCCGGTTATACCGGAAACGGCCGTGTATCGCGCTAATTGCCGGTTAAATCGATAATCCTCCGCTCGCCGTTTCATTTTCCAAGTGCGAGCCACGGCTCAGATTAGAATTGCCTCCGCTGAATAACGTTACGTACATAACGCAGCGCCGGCCGAGCTAAGTGCGCGTAATGAATTGCATAAGCCCGATATGACCGAATCGGCCGCCTGCTCCGAGGTTATCGCGGCTACATTAATATTCAGCCTGTTCACTTCGCCCCTTTTTTTTTTACCCGCCACCGAGCAAATTGCCGACGCGCCACGGTAAACAGAGCGTTCCGCCTTTCGCAATCGGAATGAATCAAATTTCCGCGCCGCGCGCGCGCGCTCGGCCACTTAAAACGCGGCGCTTCTCGGTATCGAGAGGCCGACGTCGCGACGGAAGGCGTAAAGGCGCGCGTCGGATTTCTATCGGGAAGAGATTGAACGCCTCCCCCTTACGGCCGCCGCCTGCGGAAAATAAAGGAAGCGCGGTGAGCGAAGAGAATAAAGAATTTCGCCGAAACATTCTGCTGACTCCGCGCGAACAATCGCCTTGAGAATAGCGGTCTTAAGGATTCGAGGAGACGGGAGGGTGGGAGGGAGCGGGGGTCGGGGCAAGGAATACTGCGGAAACTGAACTGTCAGCCGAGGGTGACTGATCCCCCGGCAAGGAATTTTTCTCGCCACCGACGCCTGATATCCTCGTAGTACACAAGACCCGAAAAAAGAGAAGAGCCAGCAAAGGGAAACAAAAAGGATGGGAAAAAGGAGAAGTTCCTCCTTCCGAAACCCGGAATGGCAAACGGAAAAGTCTCCCTCTCTCTCGCTCGCTCTCTCGCTCATCCTCGCCGCTTCTCTCTTCCTCCCTCGGAGGGGTAGAACACAACGACAACAACAACAGGGTTCCGGGGGTACCAGAAGCACTTTATGGTCTCGGTGCGCGGCATACGTGGGCTCCCGCTGGCCGGTGCGCTCTCTCGGCGCCATGTTTGTTTTTCAGTTGTTAAGCGCGCAGCGGGCCGCCAGACAGGTTTAAATCAGCCTCCACCTCCTCCCCCTTCCTCTCTCATCCCTCCTCTGCCGCTACTCCTGCTTGCCCTCTCTCCCTATCTCTCTTCGTTCCTCCCTCCTCTCTCTCTCTCCCTCTCTCTCTCATCTCTTTCTCTTCGTCACGCGCATACTCTCCCTTCCGCCCATCTCGCTCCGACTCGCTCCAACTCGCGTAGCAGAGCGCAATGCCGGCCCAAGAGTCAGTCCGCTGGGTAACAAATTGCTTTTTGTTTGAACGGACAAATTAGAGAGACAGCCGCCATAAGGCGGGGAGGGGTGGGCGAGCGAGGGAGAGGAGAGCGAAGGAGAGTGAGAGAGGATGCGTTTATTTAAACGTCGTAGGACGTGTAGTGGCCGTACGAGCCCGCGGGAAGCGCGCGTGTGCGCGTGCGTTCGGCCGTGCGTGAGAAGGCGCGCGCGCGCGCGCGCACACACGGTACGATCCGTGCTCGTAGGGGCGTGTAGGTGTGTGAGCGAGCCGCGAAGCCGCTGAAATTTTCACTCGAACGGCTCTCGTCGTGACCCTACGTGGGTGTCGGCCGGATATCTCTCGGATCGTTCGGGCCACGGGCTCGATCGTAATGATAAACTGTTCGAACTGTTTTACGGTTCGGGAAGATCGTTAGATTCCACGAGCGCCGACCGACGAGCCTGACACCGGCATCGGCTGTAATTGTTTCCCCGCCGATCATATTTCAATGCCCCGCCCCTGGGCCCGGATAGTGAATTTTCGGACTCGATGGAATTTTTATGCCCCGAGCCCGGGCGACAACTCGCCACGCCGGGCCCGAGCGTCGAGAATGTCGGCGAGCTTTTCGTTTCTGGGACGGGAGATTTAGGTGGATGCTGCGCCGATGACGACGAGGGTGTTCCACCTTCTTCACGGGAAACGTGAGAAGTATTGTATGGCCTTTCCCTCGTAATTGGCCTGCAATTGTCTCCCCCGATCCGACCGACTCGACCCGAACGGTATTTCAACGCTTCCGACTCGGCATTTCTCGATGAGACGCGCCTCGGAAGATCTCGAACTTGAATTTCCGAAATTGAAGTCTTGGCAACCAATTATGCTGACGCAAGATGTACGCTGTAGTGGTGGAACGTCTTTCGGTCCGGGCTACTTCTGGAGTATGCCGGAATTTATGCGCTTTATTCCTTCCGCACGCACCCTATTTAACGCGGTAACTTACACCGTTAGAGGCGTGGGATAATGAATCACGCCGCGAGCTTTAATTTCGCGAGGGGATGGTCGAGAATTCGCGCCGAATTAATGGGCTCAGCCCGGCGACGGGCAACTGTGAGAAATAGACGCGCGGCCCCACATTCGCGCCTTTATAATAAACAAACCGTTCTCATCGCAGCGAGCGGGCCCTCCAACCGCCAATGGCGGCCTAATGCGAACCGTCTCGGATGCAATTTACACGGCCGCCGACCTACATCCAAAGGATGCATCCTGATTCC
Organism: Anoplius nigerrimus; assembly: GCA_914767735.1. Taxonomy (NCBI): domain Eukaryota; kingdom Metazoa; phylum Arthropoda; class Insecta; order Hymenoptera; family Pompilidae; genus Anoplius; species Anoplius nigerrimus. The sequence continues at coordinate 9,735,606 of OU612089.1, read as the reverse complement.
ACTTCTTCACCCCTCGAAAATCGGGCTGAAGCGAGAAAAAGAATCGTCCGGGTCGTACAGGACCCGCGCGATCGAGAATTACGAAACCGGACGCACGCAAAACGTGCGAGAACGAAAGCGATAGGAGTAAAGTCGCGGCGGCCGGCCGGAAAAAGAGAGTGGCCCTCGCTTTTTCCGGCGAGTCTTTTTCGAACGGCGATCGTTAGTGCACGGGCGCTAATCGAGCAGCGTAACGCTCTGTTTGAAAAGGCTCTTTGAGGCTGCTGTTGATTTTTCTGGGTGTTAAACGTCCCCGCGCCTCCTTCAGCGCGGGAAAAAAAGGGAGGATCGCCGCACGGAAGCTCGTCCTCTCAACTTTTCCAACCCTCTCTCTCTCTCTCTCCTCCTCTTTTTCTCTCTTCTAGCTCCTCTTTCTGTCCTCATCGGCCATCTTCCGGCAGCCGCCTTCTGGTCTGCCCTACGGTCCCCGAAAAAAAGGGACCCCGGCGGCGAACTCTCGAGATCACTTCGCACCTTCCGCCGATGCTCGTTCGAGAGTGTCCTGCGCGAGGCGCACGTGCGTTTTCACGGGCTTTGAGCGCACGTGCGCACCTTCGACGAGCGCTTCTGATGTTTAAGAGGACGCGTCCTGTCGGGCCATTAGGCTGATTTAATAGGCCGTAGCGTGTGTCATCGGCTTCCTACTCCGGTGGCTCCGACCTCGCTTCAAAGTTTGCTCATTGAAATAGGTCTCGTGCTCGAAATGGAGGGGAACGAGATGGATAGATAAATATTGGGGAATTTATATCGACTGTACTCATTTCTGCATTTAAATCCTCGTTCATTCACCGGTTTATTCATAATTTTACTTCATTTATTCGAATGAAAATGTCAAACCGACAGCGGAGTTAGAAGCAGGAGAATTATTATTATTTGCGCGTATATTAAGTATACCTGATTATGCGTGTTTATATTTAACGTATCTAATTTTTATGGAGATACGGTGATACGGATGAAAGCTCTAAGAAAGAAGAAACTTGCTGAAGTTATCTTAACTGCCCGTGTTTATGTATAAAATAATTGTCTCGTTATCCTCTTTCGGGCACAAGGGCGTCAAGTGTCAGACAGAAAATCGTACATTACCGCAGCCCTACCCTCTCGAGATTCCTCGAACTCTTAGCTCATCGTGCGACGATCAACCGCCAGGAGAAAACTGCCGCGAAGGACGGGCTGCTAAACGGTCTCGCCGAACGGCTTGATGGAAGGGAGGATCAGTCAGCGCAAATAAATCCCGGTAGGGAAGGTCCATTGAAGAGGCTTTGCGCTCCTTTGACCGTGGGAATACTTGCCGAGGAGTTTTACGGAATCCGCTGCCGCGCATAGCGAAACAATGAGATTTCATTTAACCGAGACTTTCAGCTCCCGCCTTCAAATCGGCCGCTTTTCAATTAACGCGAGCGTGACAGCGTCGCGGGAAAGATATTATTTTTATGAACCGACAACTCGCCACGGCAGGCTGGCATAAACACGGGAACTGACATCATCGCTTGATCGCCTGGCAAATGTTTCAGTAACGAGCGATAAATTAATTTCATAGAAATCCTTACTCTCGCCGCCGGAAAGTGGGAGGAAGAGAGGGATACCGAGAGTGAAATATTTGTATGAAAAGCGGTGCCTCCGACCACACGCGCGCGCTTCGGTGAGGACTCCTGACGATTAAACGGGAACAAACAAGAGCTGCGGAGTTTGAGCGACGGGCAAATAAACCGTCGACGCAATAAAAATCGTCCGGGTAATAAAATGCCGTGCTTCACCGGCATCATCGCGGTCATCGCGCGTCGTTCGACGAAGTGTTTGTGGAATTTATCACGTTACCTACGCTGAATCGAACTCGGAGACTTATCGAGCGTGTCGCAACGATCCTCTGTTCCACTCTCCCTCTCTCTCTTCCTCCCTGCCTCTCTCTCTCTCTCTCTCCCTCTCTCAAAGTTAGTCACCGTTTCGGTCTGGCGTGTAAGTCCTTTTAGTCACGTCGTTCGAGACGCCGGACGATTATCGAGGCACACTCTCGCGTCCCATTAGCTCGCGCGAGGAAGAAAAGATCACGGAGATTTCGTTCTCGGCTCCTCCTCTCGAATTCCACGGGGTCTTACTTCACCCGGTATCGATCAGGAGCAAATGACACGAGGGCGGGGGAGGGGAGCTCAGCTGGTTTTATCCGCGGCCCTCCGTAAGACGAGGACGAGTCCGATGACGAAAGACGTCACTCTCGCGTCCCGGGAATTAACGCTGGCGACCGTGCTCTCGATTTTGTCACGGCGACTGCCAGATGACAGAGCGCAGAAGGACGGCCGACCGCTTAATGTGCGCCCGAGTCCAGTTTTCAATGCACGGTGGCCACGTAATGCGTTGCCGCGGGGATACGGTTAGAGTTGACTGCTTCATGCTTCTTTGAAAGGACGATCGTACGTACGAGCGGTCGGTTCAGAATGACGTCCTCGGAGCGGATCCGATCGTTCGCGCGAGATTGTGTCGGTGGTTAGGAAAGTGGGTTAAGTCGCAGTAACGAACAATTCTTTTAATTATTCCCTCGTCTAGAATGCCGGATTCGGAAAATGATATATGTATACCGCTCATAGTATATACGAGATCGAGATAGACTTAACTTCCAATGTGGAACGATTTTCTTAAGATTATCTTTTGAATTACTGCTTTCAGCCACAGGAGAAGCTAGTCAATTAGAAAGGAGTAGGTAGCAAAATATTCCTGGGAAATGATCAATTACACTAAATACACCAGTTTTACTCTCCGAAGTGACGATTCTAATTCTGAAAATGAACCAAATGACAAGGCCCGAGACAATGATCGATACTACTTATCGCGATTTTTCTTTCAACAAATTATCGTTCCACCCGAGTCTGATTCTGTGGCGAGATGGTAGGACACGAGTCGGACGAAAGTGAGGGTGGGGGGGGGGGGGGGGGGGGGGGGGAATAGTTCTTGTTCGAGCGAAACGTTTCCATCCGACAAGCTGCTTCCTCGCCGTCGGAGGAAAAGTCCAATGGTCCGGCACGATGGGAATCCTCTTACGTTGCTCGAACTCGCCCTGAGTCGCCGTTAAGTGACGATTTTTCGGTCCGAAACGTCGGACGTCAGGCGAGAAGAGGCAGGTGGCGAGGGGAGGGGGGGGGGGGAGGGACAGAGAGGAGGAGCGAGTGAAAAAGCTGGCGAGGGTGAGACGCGGAAAAAGGTCGGCTTCTCAGAGGCCCTCAGAAAGTGCCAATCATTCGTCTCGGATTAAAAATTCCCAGATAGAGAGCAGTCGATGCTGTCAGACTTGTCCGCCCGCGTGAAGGACGTCCGTTCCGATATGATTATAGCGAGGAGCATTTCGGGCGGGACAATTTTTATTGCCCATTGTCAGGATAAAAATGTTAATGCCGAGAGACGCGGAGCCGACTGGAAAGCTTGCCCGGGGGGGGGGGGGGGGGGAGACAAGTGGCAGCTTTTCCGAGAGACGAACGTCCGCTTTCGAGACCCGTAGAGAATGCCGGGACGAAGAAAGGACGCGGGCGTTAAACGCCGGCCACACATACGCGACGCTAGGGGTCACCCGATATGATAAGTGGGAAGGATAGTTCGGCCGCGCGATAATATTATTGCCTCTGTTGTGACAACGGCCATATTTTAACGCCCGGCCCGGCAGGACAAAGTGCGGAACCCCGAGAAGCTTTTCGGACGCTTTCACGGGGAGCTCTAATGCTCCACTCGGATTAAAAGTTCCGAGAAGGAAAATCGATCCCACCCAGGCGCAAACATGTCCCGGAGAAAAACCGTCCCAGGAAACCCGTCCCCCGCTTCCATTTCGTTCTTGCCCGGCCCTGGCACTCCGCTTAATTCGCGGAATCGGCCAGTGCCTACGTATCTCCGCGCGACAATTGGCGAGAGTGGTTTCCTCGGGGCGTCTCGGAATAAAATGAATTTAATTGACTGCGCCGTACGACGTAATGGCATAACGGTGCGTCCAATGTTATCTAAATCGCGGTACGTACTCGCACCGGCGCGCTAACAATGACTGTGGCTTACGCCTATGTACCATCCGTGCGCCAACCCCGCATAGCGACTCGCAAGACGTTCGAGAGCCCCACGCTCCGCAGCCCGCCGGGAAATACATACGACCTTCGCAGATGTTTCGTTAATTATTCGAGATAATTCGGCAGAGAAGCGCAAATATTGATCTTAATTAAACGAAATCGGTGCAAGCCGCCTCGGTCGCATGCGGCGCGGAAATCGAGATAAGGGGCGCGAGGGAGAGAAACTCGAGAAACGAGAGAGCACGGGACTCCCGACAGAGGGACGGACAAACAGGAACGGAAGACGGGCCGAAGGACTGCGACGAGAATCGAGAGGAAAGGACGGAGAGCTTTCTCTCGCGAGCCCCTCGCGTCCCTCTAATCACTTTTCCCGGGCGGTGATTAACATCCTAACACAATAAGTACATGCCCTTGCGCGACCTGAGCAAGAAGCGGCGGGTGGAACTTGGGGTGGCGGTAGTCAAGAAGAACGGATAGACGGGGGAGAAAGAGAGAAGGGGAGGAGGGGGCCAGGGTGGTAGTGGCGGTGGAACGGGGGGAGGGTGGTGTAGGGGGGGTAGTGTTATTAATATACAGAGCCGTAGGGCGAAACAGCGTCAGAACAAACAAGCCAAACAGAATTAGCTCGGAGTATTTGAACAACCTGATGGAGAGAGAAGGGTACCCGCCGTCTGCCTGTATGCGTTTACGTCTGTGCGCGTGTATGCCGTCCGTAGGCGAACGTGTGCGTGTAGAGACGCGCGCTGGGCCCCTCGAAGGAGCAGGATGCGGCGCTCTTTGACGACGGCGCCCGAGATGGTGGTAGTTAGTTGGCGAAGCTGAAAACTCGCATAAAAGGGATCTTGGAGGATGCGCCTATATACCGCTAATCTCGCCTGCAGGACTCGAGGCGGGAGGCCAACTTCCTCCCTCGCTCTCTCGTTCGAGTGATCGGTGAGAGGTCGACTTTCGGTCGAAACCTCGGGACGGGGAAGAGGAGCCGGCGCTGCTAGGGGAAGGGAGGGGGGGTGTGGGGGCTGCGGGGGTAGAAAAAAAGCGGCGAGGAGAGGCATCCCGCTGGAATTAATTGAGAACGTTCTCGAGAGCGGCGAAACACTCCAAGTAGACCGTACTCGCGCACGGTGTGCCTTCGTTTGATGATCGATCTCCATTCGTAGTCCTTTTTTCTCTGGCCCCCTTCTCTCTCACTCTCTCTCTCTCTCTCTCTCTCTCTCTCTTTCTCTTTCTTCGACGGCATCCGCGGTGCGCGTCTTTCGACTCGCGGCACAATGCCGATAGCCTCGAGTGTCGTGTTAGTCATGCCACCAACAAGTGTCCTCGTTACGCGATTGCACTCTTCTCGTTCCTCCCTCCCCACCTCCGGTCGGTCCGATTCGTCGAATTTTTGCCGCACGATACGTGTCTTATCGACGTCTCGCGTTCTCGGTACGCGATACGAGAGGCAACGGTAACGAACGACGTGCGATAGGTTAACGGACGAACATTGTGGAGAGGAACATTGCCGGCTGTCAATCCGCGGGACCGATTGTAATTTTCGCACCGTAGCGCGCTCGCGCGCGCGCGCGCGCGTGGAAATTGTTAAAACGCCGGCGACAATTGCGGCGTTATTAGGTTTAGCGCTAATTACATCGGCGGCTTAACGTTTGTTAAAGGCATAATTAAAGCGGCGATGGCGCGCGCTCCGATGATATTCTATGTGTTCAATTAATGGCCTCGCTGCGGCTTAATTAGAAAATTTTCACTCGGAATGCGACGAACGCATTATGCGCGCCCGGTAAATTACGTTTAGGGAATTTGATATAACGCCGTTATAATTCGCGTCGCGGCAAAAGGCCTTGAAAAGGACAGTGAAAAAGGCAGCGAAGCTTGTCGGGAAAGAATTTGGCGATCACATTTTTAGCTCTATTGGATACTCGATGCCGTACGGAAAGGTAACTGTTCTCCATTCGCGATTAATCTTGCTCCCGTAGAATGATGCTCGACTATATCCCACATTATACCGCAATCTGTGTACACTGGGGAGAAAAAAAAAACCTGTAGCAAAAAATCGTACGACACCACGTTCATCACCCCGTCTGATGATCGTAAAATAATCCGTTTGATCAGTTCCCGAATGACGTGGCCGCGCGAAAATGAATTTCACGCTGAAACGCGGAGCCGAGTCTTTGGCAGCTGCCGTCGAAGATCGATTCGAGCCGATATTACATCGGTGTCAATCTTCATCTCCCGGACGCCTTTCCTCTCTCGCGAACGCTGACAGGTTCCGAATCGAGGCTTATCCGTGAAATGAATTGCGATCGAGGTGAGATTAAAAATATGAGCTGTTTTAATGTCGGCGACACATTGACACTGACGGCGAACACAGGAATTCATTATCAATTCAACGATAAACCGCGTCACCGGCAATAACCGAATCAGCGCCAAAATTCGCGCGCTCGCTTTTTATTCGATAAATAGAGCTGCAAGCGTTCGCCTTAACGAAGCTGACATTTTCGAATTTCAACCTTCCTCGAGCGTCATCCATCGTTCGTTCCGAAGAGCGTATCGGCGTCCGCGAAAAATATAGTCCACCTAACAAAGGACCTGGCGCTCAGCGTTCGGTAATGGTTCTCTAAGCCATGTACAGATTATAATTAATTTCTAGACGTCGGCCTCGTCTCGAATGAGAATTCAAGGCGAGTCCGAGGCCGAAACTCGCGTCTGTGTTGGTGCACACGACTCGTCTTTCCACGAACATCGCCAGTCGATCGGGCCGAGAGGCCCGACGGATCCCTCGGCTCCTTTTTCCGGGAAAAATTTATCGTCTTCCCACCGCGCCCCGACTCGTTTTCTAATGGCGCGATCGAGCGTAGGAGACGGACGCGAACGGCGGAAGGATCGAGCCAGACGGGGCCGGGGCGTTTAGAAAGTCTAATAAACAATGACGGGACAATTTTGGGGAAATACTACGGCGCTGCGCATTTCGTATACATTATGCTCAATGTCTCGTTAAAAGTAAATTATTGAAGGAGGAGGCGAGCCCGGTAGAAGCGGTCCCGATATCTCGGTAGATCTCGAGCTGGAGGCCGAGAAAAAAAATCCACGATAATAGTCTCAAATAGGTACGTCGAGTAATTCGTTTCCCGTGAGGTTGGAGGTGAGGGTAGGGGAGGGTATTCGAAAGAGACTTCGATACGATACGATCAAACGGATGTCATCTAAATAAACGGTACCCGCTGTACGCGCCTACTTTAGAGCGAGGAGTATTCGGTAATTGAGCGAATAAAGAACTTTGTTTATTCGATCCTGGCCCGTAGCCTACGTCACTGAGCGCGAGGCCCCTCCGCTCTCTGATATCTGATTGACATTTAAATTTCCTAAAGTGCCCCGACGCGCGGTCTCGCTTCTTCGTTAAGCCGAACCACGTCCGGTGGAAACTCCGTGCTCCTCCATTGCTCTTCACACGCCGCTTTTCACCTCCCCCCCCCCCCCCCCCCCCTCCGCAATAGCTACCCAACTTCCACCCGCCCATCGTGGCCAGCTATGTATTTGTATTTCCCGGAAGTGGCGTGAGGCTCGAACTTTCCGGAGGTCGAAAGTTTCGGCCGAAACATCCGGAAGGGTCGCTCATTGCCGTCGAATTCATTGACAAAGTATTTGCATTTTATTATGAGATCCCGATCGTCGCTGTACTGTGTGACTGCGTGTGACCGCGCGGACGATAGGGCGCGGGCGTGTGCGCTCGAAGTTGGTTGCGTCGGATTATGGGGGGGGAAAAATGGAGTTCGAGGAGGAGCGTCAATTTTGACGAGGATCGACGCGTCGAGGAGTTTGTTTACTCCGGGATTACATCCGGCGCGCACGTCGTGATTCAATTGTCCACTTAACGGACGATAATTAATTGCTTTATTTTGAAGCGTACGGGCGCGTCCTCGCGATATCATCGCGACCGCGCGCAATCAATCGATAACGCCGTTTGGAATCGAGGGAGAGCTGGCGTGTAATTTCCGATAAATTCGCGGGATATTTGGGTTACGTTAACTTGCGAGTCAAAAATAATTGCCGGCTGACGCTGATTGCCGATATGCACGAGCGCCGAACCAGTTCTCATCCCTCCCTCGCTCTCTCTCTCTCTCTCTCCCTCTCTCTCCTGCCCTCTCACGCCTCTCTCGTCGATTGACAATTGACCCCCAACAGATCGATACCCTGCGCGCAGATTGCCTAGCGCTTTTGCTCCTTTTCCGCAGCCCGCATTCCCCCCTCTTTTTTTTAACCCCTCCCAAAGTTTAACGCAAGCTCGCAATATCATAGGGTGAAAAAGTTAAAAATGATACGGTTTCAATCTGCCGCTCCGAGCAGGGCTCCGTGCCTCGACGCGAATTAGGGGAACGACGTCAAACGAAGAGGAATTCATAATAAGATAATTGAGGCAGATTGTAAGTCGGGCGGACGGTAATTAGATTCAACAAAGAAATTGCACGTCGGGGCGAAATCTGCATTCCGTCGGCGCTCTCCGCCGTTAAACGGCCTCCATCGCGGCGTGGCCACTTACGTGGCCAACGACATGGTTTTATCTTCGGCAATCGAGCGTTCTGGCAATTTTCCCCGTTGCCCTCGCGCAGGAAGCGCGATTCCTCGTTAGACTCGGCAGCGCACGTGCGCGTTTGAGCGTCTGAAAATAATTAGCGCGAATCTCGCTCGCCGATCTCCGGCGTCGGCAGAATCCGGGATCCAGAAATCGGGCTTCCGAAAATGGATCTCCGACGGTGGGAGGACGAGTCGCGTCGACGGCCTCGGCGGGCGAACGTGTGTGTTTGTCGGAGAGAGTGAAGGAGAGATGGAGAGAGGGAGGGAGAGAGAAAGGCAGAGTCGCTTCATCTCCGGACTGATGAAACGTGGCGATCGCGTCTGAAGTTCTGGCGAAAAGGCCCTGCTACACTCTCTCGCACGTGGCACTCGAGCTTCTATCTGACCGTTTCATCTTTCGCTTCCTTCATCTTCATCCTCCCCGTCGTCCCTCTCCTTCCCTCTCCTTCCATATCCATTCCCCGACAATTCCTTCTCCCAGCCCTCTCTCTCTCTCTCTCCTCTCTGTTATTCGCGTTAACTCTTCTCGCCCTCCTTTGAATCACGTTCTCTGCCCCCTCAATACTCTCTCTCTCTCTCTCTCTCTCTCTCTCTCTCCCTCTCTTTCTCTTCGTCGTTTGCTTTCTTTCAGCCACCTCTTCCTCGTCTTATCCCTCTCTCTTATCTACGCTCCACCCGTCTCGCCACGAATCTCGTTCCTCGCTTCCTTAAGCATTTGTCATTCGTTTTGGTCCCTCCACGGCGTTCCCTTGTTGCGTCTTTTTCAGGGCTAGTCGCGATAACTACTCTTCCTGCTTTAATTCCCGTTCATCCTTTCCTCCGACTTTCGTGTCATCTTTCATTTACATTTATCGCGTAGCTACTTTTGTATTCATTACTTCGAGCCGTTCTCTCGCTTCATCCCCTCTCCCTCTGTTCAACCCTCTCTCTCTCTCTCTCTCTCTCTCTCTGACTCTCTTTCCCTCTCCTTCGTTCGCTCGATTGCACTCTGATTTTCTCGACACACACGACGTTCGAAAAACGAGGCGCGCTCGCAAGCATTAGGCGATGTATTTTCACGTGTTCGTTTCGGGGAGAGTACACTTTGCGCGAACAAATTTGGAAGTGTAATTACCGCGGTAATTAACTTTGGAGATTCAGAACAGTGGCCAATAATTGGTTTCGCAGGTATTTCGATGGAAATCATGCGAAATTGTATCTAGCTATGTATGCATATTTCCTCCTGCTACCGCGCCCGGGTCCCTTCCTATGTGCGCGCATACATTATGCATCTTCCCATTTTCCCTTTAATCATCATAGTTGTAGACTTTCCCCGCCGCTCTCTCTATTTTTCTTTCGACCGCCCACCCCTTCAGCTCTACCCCCCTTTCAGCGCTTCCATATTTTATTTATCCCCTACCACGTTCGTAAGCGCACGTTGTGTGTCGCTTGAGGATCGGTCGGTAAGGAAATTCACAATGCGCCATTCTCGAAACGTTTAACGATGGCGGTAATCGCACAGCGACAGTACAAATAAGCCAGCCGAGTCGGCCGCCAATTTTTCTATTGCGCCATAATTCCTCGGCGAGCGTCGATTCTTTTCCGCGCGGAAGAAAGTTGAATTGCCGAGGATTAATATGTTTCTTTTTCTCTCCTCTTACTTCCTCCTTCACGATATAGACGCGCGCACACGTGCACATCATAAAAATACTTGGACGGTGAGACTTTCTCTTAAATCATACTCTTTACCCTTTCTCCTTTATCATCTCCTCTCCCCCTCTTTTCCCTCTTATTACATATGGCCAATCCATAGTGGCGCGCTGTAATAACACATACGTTCCTTGCGCCAGGTCCCGCGAAGGAAGTGCGTTGCGTGAAATTTGGTAGTTTAATTATCGGGGTAATTGACTTCGGAAATTCAGAACATCGGCCGGGTAATTGACTTCATCGGCATTACAGGCATTTCGATGAAAACCATACGAAATTGTACCTGTCTATGCATACTTTAACCTCCCTCCGCGTCCCCCTCCCTCTCCCCGTTCCCCACGCATACGCCTCACACATGCACCCATATCCACCGCGACTGCATTTTATGAATCCTCCCGTCCTCCTTTTAACCGGCAATCTTCCTCTCTCTCCACCTCGATCCTCCCTTTCCCCACCCTCTCCATCTTCCTTCAGCCTTCTTCTTCGATCTCCACCTCCTCTCCCCTCCCCTCCCCTTCGCTTACACCTCGCTCTCTCCCTATCCTCCTCCTCCTCCTCGTTCCGCGCAGCCCTTCCTCATCGCCGGCATCGCTGCTCGTCTTTTTAACCGCGTCCACCGCGGGCGTATCTGCATCTAAATGCGCTCCTCGGATGCGAAATTCTGAGGACGTCACGTGGTGATATGTGACTCGGGTAGCCGCGTCTTCGGGGGCTCTCGCTCGTCAGGAATCGCCTTCCCGGAATGCGAGAGCGCGCGAGAAAACGCCTGGCGAGCTCACCGTTAAGCGGCGCTAGGCCGTGCGCGTGCGCGCGCGCGACCGGCTGGCGCAGGCACCTGCCCTCGCGCCGAGCCGCTCGAGACAAGAAGCTGCGCGAGTCCTGTCGCCCGACGCTGCGCTGACAGTAATGCTCGGTAAAAAGTTTCAAAATGTCGCCGGCGCCCCCCGGCAACCTGGCCGAGTCCGATGACGGACTCGTCATACTGAGAGTAATGCAACATTACGCTCGCTCGTCAATTCGCTAACGGCTTGTAATTCCATATCGCTGGACTTGCGGGACGGAGATTGAAATATTTTTTACGCTGCGTCGCGTGAAGTGTGAGAGAACGTATAAAACAGAAGTTGTTAATCGAAAATTGCGTCGTTGATCACGGGTAATTTTTGAGGTCGATAAATGGAATTTAGGTACTGAGAGGTTTGACAATGAAATAAAGTGTAGCGACGCAGCAAAGCGTGGATTGGATAATGGTGATACTATAACTTGAGAATATTGATCGTCCCCGTCGGCCGCACTGTAGCGCGCGGTTAGCAGTACCGTTGAATCTTCGGCGAAAATAGCCAAGTTTCCTGAATAAGGAGTACGTCGGATTTAACTGTCCGTACGTGGCTTACTATCGAATATGCGGCTGTTGACACGCGGAAGTAAGTCGCGATGCGTGGTACTGGTATCGATTGCGTTAGCGCGATTGGACAATAGTAAGTACGTAACCGGCTATGCATAGTTGTATAATAGCCTGCATCTGTGGACCCATGTGTATGTGTGTGTGTGTATGTCCGTATAATAATGCGACGGAGTTATGTGAACTGTGAATGCGAACGTAACAAACGGAACTCCGGGACTCAACCCGGAAATATTGAGATATCGGAAAGTCGAACTTTGCAACGGCGTATGTATAATTGCGGAATAATAATAATAATGTACAATGGGCGCCTACGTGTGTATAATAATGCGGGACCGTTACCGCTGGTAATGTATGTAAAATGAATGCGAATGTAATGACTAGAATGCCGAGAGATATCGGCGTTCGATATGAGAACGCGTGGAGACAAAATGGAGCGGCGAAAAATGTCCGGGGAAAAAAAGGAGCGTCGCCATTACGCGCGACAATAACGGGATATTAAAAACTCAAATCTGACAACCTTTTAAACCGTCTGCCCGGAATGGACCGGTTTTAAACAAACTGGCTCCGCGTCGTTCACTTCGAAACGTTGTCGGCTTTAAAGTGCATTTATCTATTTCAAGCGGCGAACGGCAGCTAAATGCCGGCAAATTTATACTGTAATTAAACGGTTTAGGGTATCATAAATTGTGCGACACTTAGGAAACACGCAGTCATATATAACGATCAAATTTGAAGAAAAAGAATTTCACTTTCGAAAGCTCAACCTGACAATTAAGTTGCCAAACAGCCCTGGAACACCTCGGCTCGGTACAATCATTCTTCGTATTCGCATGCCCACGTCTAACATTCCTGTTCATCAAGCCACCTCTTCCCAGCCTCATCCCGCCGTACAAAGTAAACGCTTTACAATATCATAAATCCCGCAACATCCACGCGAAAGTACGTGCCATTAACACTGCAGAACTCACATGGCGAGCGACCGAGTGTAAACAAAAAAAGAAAGAAAGAAAAGTTCAGGCTTCGAACAATTATACTGGCTCGTACATGCGTGAAATAAATAAGGTCGGAGAAGTTGGAGGGTCAGAGGCAGACAACACGTGCCCGCGCGCGCGCGCGCCCCACACACACATACGTCTTTTTAAGCAGTGAGATGTGCCTGTTGGTGCGGGGGCGCGACGGTAATAATCGTGCAGCTGTGAAAGTTTCGGGGTGCCAAGCGGGAATAATAAATATCGGGTTACCTTCGGGGGGTGTGTCTAGGATAACTAACAGACTATTAAGTAAATATTTATTAGCTAGATAAGTGCCTGATTTACTTCCATTTTCCCGTGGCGTCTGCCGCCGATGTTCTCGCCCGGTCGCGTAACGCCACCGGCGTCCGAGCAGTTCGAAAAACCATTTGAAAAACAGCCTCCTCCGTGCTTAACGACGCGCCTCGAACCGCGACTAACGCGCGACCCCTTCGCATTATCTGAATTGACTTATCGGGCCTAAACGATGATCGAAAACATCGACCTCTAACTGTTTCTCATGCCCCCTCACCAAACATCGTCGGCGCCAATTAAGATCCGTCTACTCGTCACGTTCGACATTCGTCACTCGTCGCGCTTTGTCTACCGGTCGCGCATTCCTCGCTGCCACCGGATTTATTTACGGCCTTTTTCTGCCCCGCTATCGTTATCGATATTTGTAGCAGCCGATCGGGACGAATGCCATCCGGCTCCGCTTCTCGTTCGTTTCTCGTTCGGCTCGTAACTTATCGGCTCCTCCAGACGGAAATTCGAGACACACACTTGCCGCTGATGCGTCGCGTCGCCGATTGTTACCGACCCCATTTATCGTTCGACACCGTTATCGGGAACCCGTATGCGAGCCCGTGCAACGAGACGCATGCGTCGCCGAGAGGACGCGTACGCGCGATGGCACGCGGTGCCAGGCCGATTTTGCCAATAGGAACGACTTCTCGGTAATGCAATCGGGTTTCCGCCTCTTCCGAGTAGGCGTGAGTCAGCCATTCCGTTCTCACCCCGATCTATCATCTTCCGCGACCCTCTTGGTAGGTGTCCGCGGGCGTGTTACGCGATAACGGTTGCGTTCCTGCCCGCCAGAGACGCACTTGCCAGCCGAACGAGCCTATCGACACGATCGACGGTAATAAGCCTGTCGTCGATCGTCGTCGATAGATTTAATTCCTTCCATCGCGTATGCCTACGACAGTAACTAAAATCGTTACCGTTACAGGAGGGATCATGTTCGCTCGCTTCGCAGTATCGACTTTTATTGCGGGGCAGCATCACCGATTGATAGTCGCGCTGAACTCGTTTAATGGCCGAATTAAGTTTACGATATGGAACGGGAGGGATAAATATGGATAAGACCGATGGAAATTGTGTCCGGTATAAATAGTGTTCAGTCCGCTGCTGGAAGCGGAATCATTTGGAACTGTTACTATGTTGAGAAGTGGAAAGTAGGTGCAGGTTTAAAATCACGATGGAGCGGTAATCGAATGAATGCGTCATCCCGAGCGATGAGAAGGAATAAGCTTCCGGGAATCGACGAATTACGGGGAGGAAAGGAGATACTTCCTCGAGGGTCAATCGACGCACAGCCGACGAGAGAGAAAGGGAGCGCGCGCGGAATCGGTTCGCGGACGACAAAGAAACGAGGAAATGACGGGAGTAAGACTCTCCCGCTCGGAGCGGCAGATAACGCGGCTGGCGAGCGGGGAAAATTGTTTCCGCCCGAGTAAGCCGCATTACGAACTTCTCGAATTGCAAAGTGCGCGCAAGGCAAAAGGCGACTGCGCCTCGTAAAGTGTCGTCGTCGGTGGGACATCGGACCACCCTGTACATAGGCGAGATTCGTTTTGCATTTACACGGATGTACGGTTACATACCTACCACAGATACCAACGCTCAGTCGCCGATGATTGTATACCGTTCCTGAGCCCATCAGCCAAACTTTCGAATGAAGAGAACTTTGCACTATCAAGTGACAAAACATTGTCTTAAACAGCCTTTACAATAAAAATGCCAGTATCGTAGTCATACGCCAAGTCCTACTTTCATTCATCGTTGCCAAGGCAATGCATACAGACTGCCTGCTCACGAATACGCTCAATAGTCAACGCGATCTTCGCTCGCGCAACCGACGCACGAAAAGTATCGATTACAGATTTCTCATCGGGGAACAGAAACGAATCGCATTGCTGGATCGATAAAGGGTGCGCATCCGCGGCCTACCCCCCCTTCGCTTCGTCCCCCGCCAACGTTTGCCTTTCTTTCTCCGACCTCTTCGAATTACACGGCTCTCCGCGGCGAGTCTCTTAACTCGCGAGCGACCGTATCGTAAGTCGCGCCGGGGCTCGGCTTCAAAATCATTCGATCCTACTCTCAATAAGTAACCGTAATCTCGCAGTCCCTCCCGATGCACTTTACGCAACGCGCCGTGGAATTCCGCGCTTCCACGTTCTTTTTCGCCGTCCCTCTCTTTTTGCCGAAGCCCCTCTCTCCTCCTCCTCCTCCTCCTCCCCCCGGCAAAACGATTAACGTTCGTCTCTCGCCGCGGCACCGGTAATGGTAATAATAATTAAGCGATATGAATCGCGCCGGAGTTTTATTTCATCGTCGGGAAATTATAATAATTTTTCCCGAACCCGCCGCGTGATAAAGCAGCCGCGATAACGGTGATATTTTTTCGTTTATTAGCGTCCTCGCCCGGCCGTACCGGGCATGGCAGGGTTGCTTTTCAAATTAGATGCCGGCCTCGTCGGCCGGGGTCCTTGCGCGACGGGGATAAAGAATTTTAAAAGTTTCCGATTACCCAACGCTCGCTACTCAACTTCAACTTCGGTAAATAACGCGAGCCCGATCCATCAACTCCCGTTATTAATGGTATTATTCTATCGGATTCATCTATCGTCGTATCTGCGTCTTCGAATCTGGCGCGTCAAAATCCCATACCGAAAGAGGCACACTCTCTTACCGCTTCGGTACGGACACCCACATCTTGAAAGCGCACCAACACTGCCGCAGCCGGTTCCCTTCGGAACTTCGAACATCTAACGCACTTCTCTTAACGCACCGTCTAGCGAGGCGTTGTTGCATCAACCTCGGCCATGGAAACCTTCGAGAGGGTCCATCCGTGTCTCCTAATAACCTGCGGCCGCCAATCTC
Organism: Anoplius nigerrimus; assembly: GCA_914767735.1. Taxonomy (NCBI): domain Eukaryota; kingdom Metazoa; phylum Arthropoda; class Insecta; order Hymenoptera; family Pompilidae; genus Anoplius; species Anoplius nigerrimus. The sequence goes on along the minus strand of OU612089.1, from coordinate 9,719,704 downwards.
GCGACAATCAGCCGATCAATTTCTATTATCCGCAACATTGAGTACTCCGGCCGACGTCTGGCGACGTACGGCGAGCCCGGTTCCGTCCAGAGGAGGGTGGGGGGTGGTGCGGGGGGCCGTAAAGAAGGAGACGAGCTGGTACGGGGGATCGGTTATTACGGTCGTTCGTAGTCCCCGGTCTGGGTTGACACCGGTCCGCCGAACTGGACATTCTCGACATTGTACCGGGCGATCGCGTCCCACGACGACGATGCTCGCGGATCGATGCTCGTAACCGAAGAGGCGTCTGACCCCGCGCAGTGCCGCACACGCATCTGTTTGCTGATTTGTGGCCCGGCGTCGTTTTCGCCGGCGGATTTTTATCGCAATAGCCCCGTACAGTGATTGCGTCGTTAAGACCTTCCGCGCCGCGGCAAAGGCCGTGTGGGGAGGGGGTGACCGGGCTGAGAGGGGAGGTTGGGGGGGCGGAGGGGGAAGAGGACTGGCGTGTAAAAAGGTTCCTGTACTCCGGCGCCGACGGCCAAGGACGATACCTTCTCCTTTCCTCCCGTCTGCTCTTCTCCTTTCGCCTCTCTCCTCTTCCACCTTCTGCGAGGTCTCGTTCGCTTCGTATTCCGCCTGCCTACGGACTCCCTCAACCTCCACCTTCTTCACCTCCTCCTCCTCCTCCTCCTCCTCCTCCTCCTCCTCCTCCTCCTCCTCCTCCTCCTCCTCCTCCTCCTCCTCCTCCTCCTCCTCCTCCTCCTCCTCCTCCTCCTCCTCCTCCTCCTCCTCCTCCTCCTCCTCCTCCTCCTCCTCCTCCTCCTCCTCCTCCTCCTCCTCCTCCTCCTCCTCCTCCTCCTCCTCCTCCTCCTCCTCCTCCTCCTCCTCCTCCTCCTCCTCCTCCTCCTCCTCCTCCTCCTCCTCCTCCTCCTCCTCCTCCTCCTCCTCCTCCTCCTCCTCCTCCTCCTCCTCCTCCTCCTCCTCCTCCTCCTCCTCCTCCTCCTCCTCCTCCTCCTCCTCCTCCTCCTCCTCCTCCTCCTCCTCCTCCTCCTCCTCCTCCTCCTCCTCCTCCTCCTCCTCCTCCTCCTCCTCCTCCTCCTCCTCCTCCTCCTCCTCCTCCTCCTCCTCCTCCTCCTCCTCCTCCTCCTCCTCCTCCTCCTCCTCCTCCTCCTCCTCCTCCTCCTCCTCCTCCTCCTCCTCCTCCTCCTCCTCCTCCTCCTCCTCCTCCTCCTCCTCCTCCTCCTCCTCCTCCTCCTCCTCCTCCTCCTCCTCCTCCTCCTCCTCCTCCTCCTCCTCCTCCTCCTCCTCCTCCTCCTCCTCCTCCTCCTCCTCCTCCTCCTCCTCCTCCTCCTCCTCCTCCTCCTCCTCCTCCTCCTCCTCCTCCTCCTCCTCTTCCTTCCCCATCCCCCTTACGCCCGCCGTTGTGTCTCCCCGTTATAGTTTTTGTAATAAGACGTTACCTCCGGTGATTGAGTATTCATTTTTTACGCGGCCTCTCGTTTATTTGTGCCCGGCTAACGGCGTCTATGAGGACGGAACGTTCGCTTAATCGGCGTCTTTACGATCTTTCCGCATTTTGCTGCCTCCCGCCTCTGTGCGCGGCTTGCATTTCCTCCCCTCCGTCCTTCGGCCGCATGCTTATGAGAGAAGAAAAATGATATTGGATAATAGTTTCTTTACCTCGTGGCTGTGCCACGGCGGCGGCGGCGGCGGCAATAAAAGTTGCGCGGGCGAAAGAAGTAAGGTGGCATCGCGACTAATGAGAAAATCAGCCAGTACTGGTACTCGTAGTGTGAGGAGTTAAATGTTTCAGTGTAACGCGGCTAATCAATCGCTGTCACTTTCATATTTATAGCCTATATGCTAACGATGCTGCGCGCGTACGTCTCGGAACTCTCCGAGAACGTTAATCGTTTAGGTATTTAATGGACGTCTCCTTCTCCATCTCACACCTGCGCTTCCTTTTTTTCCCCCCTCTGCCTCGCTCTCTCGGTACCTTTGCTCACCATCCTTCGTCTTTTCATCCGCTCCGTCCCGCTCGCACTTTAACTCACCGTCGCCTACGACTCTGTCGTTCCATCCGTTTTCTGTCTCCGACGTCTTCCTGCCTTCGCCTTCCTCGGCCCGATGAGCCGAGACGCTTTATCGAGACACTCGATAGATGTATAGATCCTTCCTCCGATCTCGTTCTCCCGCTTTCCCCCCTTCCCGCGCCCTCCTCCTTTCGTCTCCCTTCCCGTCTCTCTCCTCAGCATCGGACCTGCGGAGTTAGCTCGCTCTGTCGCGTGATCTGCATCGTCGCTCCTTTATTTCAGCCGGTCCCTCGTGACTATTCGAGCGTGTAGCGCTCATCACGAGCCACAGAGTGCAAGAAAGACTGAGACGGAGGGAAATGGACGGCCTGAAAGAGGAGAAAAAGGACGGATGTAGACGTTGAAAGAGAGAGGGAGAGAGAGAGAAAGGCTAGGGAAGCCCACACCTATTGACGCGGAAAAGAAGAAAATCAAGATTTTTACACGTTCAGCGCGTCGAGTCTAAGGCTGGTTCCCTTCGGCGAGGAATTTTACGGCTACGGCTATTAACCTGTTCTTAACGGGAAACGCCTCTGTGCGCGTGATTAAAAATTATTACGGACGAGCGTACTCGTCCTACGTACCGGCGAATGCTTTTGATTTCTGCTGCGCGTTTTATACACTGGATTCCATCGCCGCGATAAAGATGAATGTAGCTATGTAATCGTTGAATATCATAAAGTCATTTTGAGTAGACATATGTTGTAATTGGAATGAAAAATTTATGACGCGAGAGGTCGTGAAGCTAACATTTTCATAACCTTAAAATTTATGATTTTGGAATGATATGTTTTATACTTACGTAATTCACCCATTATATTCCATTTTCAATGTGCCGCCTTTTTCGGCGCTTTCATTGTTATCAGTACATTTTTCCCGTCGAATAAAACGTGAAAGTGTAAGGTAAACATTTGTACAAATTAAAGTAGAAAAGACGTTGGATTCATTCCGAAATGAGCGGTACTTAACGGGCGTGTTTAATGTCCGGAAATATGTAAAATGAATACAAACGATGAATAAAAAGCGACAAGGTAAATACACGATAACACGAATCATTATAAAAATACATATGAAAATATGGAAGTATACCCACGAGAACGGTTTTCCAATGCAAATTAATAACTCAAATGACAGCACTTAACCTAGTCTGCGAAGTTTCTTGTACGATCCTCAGCCAATCTTCACTGCAGTACTACCAGCAGCATGAAGAGCAGAAACACTTTGGTTAAAGCGTTTTGTATAAGCTAAACGCAATATCAAAGTAACGAATAATACATACATTTCGCAGCATCGGAAAATTACATGAAGGTACACAAAATAATTCATGTGCAAAAATAACAGCATATTGCATAACACCCGAAAAAACATCATATCGGACAAAGTGCAAACTGACCTAATAAAGTATTGAACACAATAGCGAACAAGAGATAAATTCAAACAAAAATAAATATGTCAGAAACAAAACACATGAGAAAAACGATGTTCGTACCTGCGATGTGGAATCCTAGAAATTGTGAAGTCACATTACCAATCTACTAGATTCGTGAAGAATTCCATTGAAGCTTCGTCCTCCGTCGTTCCAAGTCGTTGAATGCGTTGCATAATGAGCAAAAGGGACAGAAAGAGAAAAAGCAACTCACCACCTGGAGATCTTGATCGGCAATAAGAGGTTCCTGCATTACCATCGTGACTCGAAAGACGCCAAGTCGTCAGTGGCAAAGGCCGCTTCGTTTCTCGATTGAAGCACAAGGAACAATCATACTTCCATTCCAAATATTACCGAATTCGCTTCCTTCCGTTCCCTTGCACAAATGGCACAAAGATTCTTTCTTGAACTGATCTTGAAACATTTGAAATTGAAGAAACACTTACGAACGATACGACTCCGCGCCGAACCGGCCAAGATGCCATCCGAGAGAGACAGTTGACTACCATCGATGAGTAGCCTCGCAACCCTGCCGCGTTCTGATTGGCGCTCGTAATTCGACTTCTTGCGCGCATTATTCGAACCCTTCGCGGGCGTCACGGATTAGCATCAACAATGATCCCTCGCGGTATGTGTGCGAGTGGCAACTATTTCAAACCTCCGCCAACTTGTTACCAATTGAACGACGTCCTATCTACCAGGGAAGACAATTTCTCATTAAGCCTCGTTACCCAGAGGTCCTAGAAAACATACTTCCGTAAATATTTGGGCCAAGAACGACGGGGAAAATGGTTTAATTGGCATCGTATGCCCTTAATACGAGGACGAAGAAAATTTATGGCCCGAAGTGGGGCGAATTGTTCGTAACTTCGGGCAGGGGTCATCACTCTCGAACGTCGGGCGGGGCTTTTTCGGCAGTCGGCGTAATATCGCGCAGCTCCGCGCAACCCTTTACGAGTGGACCGCTTCCTGAAATTCATAATTTCCCTTCTGCCCGCTGGTCCGCGGCCGCGTTCCGCCCCGTTGTTAATTAATCTGTTCCGAGAGGCTCGCACCCGCCGCTACCGAGCCGAAATACTGTTGGCCCAGGAAAATTAATTCGGAGTTATCTACGAGGCCGTCGTAAACCCGATACTCGCCGATCGCGGCCGATCGATGCCTTTTTTGCGCGATAATTATCGGCAACGGCCGCGGGAAGAAGATCGCTCGCGCGCGAGTCCTGCAGTTTTTTGTTCGACGCTCACGTATATCGGGCCCCATTAACCATTGCGCGCGGCGTTAATTATTCAGAAGCGGGCACCCGAATCGCTTTACGCTCCCTTCCCGCGTGGCTCGCTTCCCCCTTACGCCCGCTGCGGAAGAAGGTAGGCCCGATACGAAGATTTATAGTATTGCCTCCCGAAAATCGCTAATTCGAAGTGCATCCGCGGCCGTCGTAAATTTCGCCACCGCCGGTACGGCCGTAGGATCGTCAGTGCTCGCCGGTGCCGATAATTACCGAAAGCCCGGACGGTACAAAAGGAAGCACTCTTCCCGAAGACTCGAAACTGCCCGATCAATTCCCACCGACAATTACGCCTCGTAGCGTCGTCTCCCGCTCTTTCGACGTCTAACGCTCAGCTGAAAACGTTGCCTCCTGTCTCGGGCGGCCGGAGAGGCCCGAACTGACCGTCCTTTTACGACAGTCCGTCCGACCGACGAGCGATACATAAATGTCCCGGTATAACTGTTTCCGGGGAAAAAGTTGAAACGACCGTGGAGTACGGCGAGCTTGCATGCCAGCCTCCGCTCTCTTTCCCTCTCTCTCTCTCTCTCTCTCAATCTCTCTCTCTTAATGCCCGTTCCCGTCCGCCGCGCCTTTGCTTTGTGACTTCGCATATTTCCCGCGACGTGCTCGTCCCGCGCGGACGTGCTTAACGTGCCCAGGCCACTCTGAATAACGGACAGTTTCATTACTTCAAACGTATCGCCGGCGAGCAGATTGGAGGACCGAATGAGCGGTTTGTCGATAGAGGACGGTCGATGAAGTTCGCGGTCGCACGGCGAAATTCCGCGCTCCGTGCCGGAGGGGGTGGTGAAAGGGGGGAAGGTGGGGGGAGAGGATGAGGGTAGGGCTCGCTGTTTGCGGAAGCCATTTTTGAAGCGGCGCGTCAGCGGTGGCAGGCGACAGGCCAAAAGGATCGGTTAAACGCTCGGAATGGCGATCGTGACGGCAACATCGGGCGAACGGTCAAATATCTACCTGACCAGGTAAACCGAACGGGCTCCCCTCAAAAGTGAACGAACGACCGAATGCCAACCTTCTCTCTCTTTCTCTCTCTTTCTCTCTCTTTCTCCTTCTCTCTCTCTCCCGAGGGTAATTTCGAGGCCGGCAAAGTGATCGGCACCCGGACCCAGCGCAAATGACGGCACCGCACTTAGCCCCCGTGACAAATTTTTCTTTCAGCCCCGGCCAATTTTGACGCCCGCCGCCGAGCCGATGGGCGGACGGTCGTAATTTAAGGAATTTCTGTCGTTCGAGATCGGTAGCGTGACATCTTTCGGCCGAACGCTTCGCAGAAGCGACCGAGTCATTTTCCGACTTCTGCGAACATCCTGACTTTACCCGGGATCGGGTGAGTCCTGATAATGCCGCGATACGAAATTCGAAACGGTCACGGTTACAAATTAACGAATCTCCAAGAAAAGTCGCTTAATCCTATCCAACTCCTAATCGGTAACAGGTCGTTCGAGGCTCACTTCATAAATTGCTAATATGACACCTTAGGAATTGTCTTTCATAATACCCGAATTTGAACGAAGCTTCACCGCTCGACAGGTACAGACTTCTCTCGAACCTTCACTGTCCACCATTTTTACCCCCGACCAAGCGACTCATACCGCCCCGAATATTAACCGCGCCTTGTACATAAACTATCGCCTCCGGCCTATCCTCCCCGCTAAAGCGATTTGTCCCGCGGAACGAACTCGTAGGAACGATCACCGGGGGTCAAATTTTTCGACGCTGCCGTGTCGGGGCACGGTAAATATCTCGAATTCCGTTTTCGCTTTCATCCGAGCTCTCGAACGAGACTCTACCGCTTCTGTCCGGTCACCGTTCTCGAATCAATGTCGCCTTCCTCTCTTCGTCTTCTCTCCCCACCCCCACCCCCCTCTCCCTAACCCCTCCGAAGCTCCGTCTTTGTCTCTGCTCGGCGTGCACCACCGGCGTGCGGTGACCTCGGCTGGAATGAAATTAATGCTAATCCCCCGGAATTAATCCCCCGGGCCGAATGAGAGAACGGCGGTGGATTATTCGGAGACACGCCATCGGTCACACGGGCGTCAGGCCGTTTCCCCGATATTAATCCTCCCCAACCCCGCTTCTTTTCTGATCGCACTTCACGGGCACCGTGAAAGGGATGTGTCCGCGTGCTGCTCCACGAAATTGTACGGCGCCACGTGATGCCGCGCGTCTCTCCTCAGAGAGAGAGAGAGAGAGAGAGAGAGAGAGAGAGGCCGATGTCGCCCCCAGAACGGCTGCCGCGAGCGCCAGCTTAATTCTTCCATAAGACGGCCCCGTGATTTACAATCGTCATATCGCGACATTGTAAAAATAGTCGCCGCCCCGACAGATGCCCCGGCTATTTTCGTTCGGGCGCGCGGGCGATGATGTAAGTTCAAGTGGGCGGAAGAGTATGACTGTGCGACCGTTGGACCGTGCACGGGATTTGTGCAGTCGGCGAGAGGGAACCGCAATCGGGAACGCAGAATCCGACGGACAATGGGTCGATTCCGAAAGTAATTTCGACCGGTAGAAGCGCTCTTATTGTGGACTAGAGATAAGAGGTAACCGAAAGCGTATTGAGAGTCGTCATCTGCCGCGATCGAGGAATGCGTCAGTCACGCGCGTGGGATCTCTCACGGGCAACGGATTCGCGCCCATAAAGGAGCACGTGTCGGCCGCGGCGTGTAAAGAACAAGCGGCGAGCGAGCCGTTAGAGCGGCTAGCGAGAACGCGCTAATGTAAATAAGAGCGGCGAGTGGCCGTGATTTAAAAATTAAATCTTAATCGGGCGGAATTCAGTCCGCGCGCTCAGCCGCGCCGGCTCCGTGCTCTCGAGAGTGACCAACACCGACGCAGAGCTCACATCCCTACACCCACACGCTGTCGGGCGGTACATCAAACTCGACCGCACACATCGGAGGATCGCATGTGGATCGGCCCGTAGATCGTTCTCCTCGTTCGTCGACTTCTTCTTCTTCTTCCCGACTCCTCCGACTGAAATATTTCAGCCAGTTAAAACGCTATCAGTTCTAATAAACGATCATTCGTCTGTTTCGTCCTCTCCTCTCCGGCGTATCGTTAAGAGACGACCGGGGTGATGGGGGTGGCCAGAGGGGGTCGAAAAGGGGGGGGAAGGATGCGAAGGAGGAAGAAGGCGAACGAACGAGTCTTTCGTCGTATAAAGAGGCCGGCCCTGCCCTTTTTTTTCCAACCTGCACCGTCATCCAGCGCGATGCGGATCGAGAGATCAGGCCAGATGTCGGGATCGACGGCGATCATCCGATGAGCCGGCGCGATGACGATCCACGATGCGGGCCGATGTCGCTTTCAATGAACGATAACGCGCGCACGCTTCCGCGCATAATTGCCTCGCGACGATTCGTACGCCCTTGAAAAAAGAAGAAGAATCCGGCGGACGCACGCCTCGCTACGTTCCGATGACCTTGATACGTCCCTTTAATGTAATCGGCTTACGGCGCGCTATAAGAGCTAAACGTTCGGGTAAACTATTGACATCTGAGATTTTTCGTCCCGATAGTGCAAATTTGAAGTAAATTCGGCGAGGCGTGCGTTAAGCGGCGTATGCAAATGGCGCGTTTGCGCCCAATGGCGAGTTACAACATTTGCCGGGCATTCGAAACGAGATTGCTAAACAGATGTTGCGGCTCGATTGTCCACGACAGTATTGACACCCCGCAATGCGTATTCGTCCTGCCGGCTGCTTTGACGTGATCGACCGTGGCCGGGTCGGATAGACAGAGACGTATCCTGGCAGATGGCTGTCGAGAGTTCGATCGCTGATTTGTCACTGATTTGTCGACCCGATACCCGGCTCGGCGCTCACGGATAACAGACGTTCGTCACTCGGGCGCAAATACTTTTTAACGAGCCGCGCGAACGATAGTAACGAGAGTGTGTGTGCGCGCGGCGCACTAACACCGATGCCGAAAGGGACGCTGAATTCTCACGATAGTCAAAACAAGCGAGGAACGTCCTCGGCAAAGGTTTCGTGTCAGCGCCGCCATTTTACGCGGGACATTTTTAATTCTCATTAATGTTCTTCCCTTTTCATTAACAAACCACTCCCGAGGTGCGCGGAATCTCGTTAGCGCATGCGCTCGCCTCCACTCCCTGTTTACACGTTCATTTTGGCCCTGCCCTCTTAACACCTCGCGGTTACATATTCAATTATCGCGCGCGATAAATCTAATTGAACTGACGAGCAAAAAGCCGCCGGACGTCTGTAACTGTACTCCCATTCTAACCTGCACGCTCATCTCGCCGTGACTCGAGGTTCAACAGTCTTTCTCCTGCGGCTCTTCGTACTTCAAGGAGGGGAAAAAAAGAGGGAAGCAGAAAGGTGAAGCGAAAGGAAGGTGAGAGAGGGAAGGAGAGGAAGGCTGAAAGGGAAGAAGAAAGATAAGAATTGGTCTCGGCGTGGCGCGCGCTGCCGCGGAATCGTAAAAAATGCCCTGAGAGACTGTCAGCGGAAGAATACGATGTAATATACGGGCGTACACTTCTTCGTCGGCGTCGTCGTCGTCGGCGTCGTCGTCGTCGTCGTGCTCGTCGTCGCGGAATGGCGAGACAACGGATTAAGCTTCCACGCGCTGCAGCCTCTAATCCCACTCCCACGTCTTGAAGCCCAGGCGAGTACGGTCTTACATCTTCGCAAAGCGCACTTAGACGCCCCGCTGTCGATGAAATTTTCCAGCATTCAGTGTCAAGCGGCGCAAAACAATGCGACGCTCGAGTCGAGTGCGTGGTTTCTTCAATTCCTCCCATCCGCGACGTCGGATTGACGACGAGCGAGACTCCTATGTGTGTTCGGAGGGGTGAGAGGCGATAGGTCGAATGTGGCCAATTACATCGAAGCGGATGCAGGGAGAAAGGACCGAAGGTTGCCGTTGAGAGAGTCTTGTCGTCAGGCAAAAAATTAAGTTCGCCGTTACAAAAGCTATTGACTCCATTTTGTAGAATTTCTCGTAGATCTGCTTTCCGAGGAAAGTAGTTAAGGTTTGTAAGAGTGAAATTACCTGAACGGAATTTTTGTAAAATGATTCTGTAAAGGGCTTAAAATGCATTTGGCGTTAAGAGTCTCTATAGTAATGCAACGATTGAGCTGCACTTTACATAACGTCTTCCATATCGACGTAACGATCGGGGCTAAAAGTAGCTGGGAGTGCACGCTCCGTTCGAAAACAAGACGTCAATTGGGAATGGCGTGAGATTCGATGCGCCCCTGGCAAACGTATTTATATTCCTGTCGGTGCAGATATAACGACGGTTCTTGGGAATCTCGGATTAGGTTGTACGAAAGGGTGGACGACGCGTGCGTGCCTGCCGTGCGGTACGCACGCGTGTCAATCTCCATTGCTACGAGCGTCGTCGTTCGTTTTCATGAGGATTAATAAGAGCCGCATCAAACGGCCGACTGTTTGTACGGCGAGCTACACAAATATCATGCCCCGTTCTCTCTCTCTCTCTCTCTCTCTCTCTTCCTCTCTCTCTTTCTCTCAGAGGCTGCGAAAAATCTTCCACGGAATCGTTTCACGCAGCTGCGCCGATTGTTTGCCGTGAATACCAATGAACGACGCTCGACGCTTTTGTGGCACTCCGCTCGTATTCCACGTTGAACACGTAAAACTTAACGAGAATCATTATACTTATAAATATGTAGGAGACGACGATAAAGTATGTCGCGCTCGCCGTAAAAGGGATCCATGTATTATTAACCTTTCTTAAGGAGTAAAACTTTCGGCCGGGATACTTGTTGAATTGCGATCCGTTACCGCGGCGAAAGAATGCGCGAACGGCGAGGAATCTCAAATAGGCATTATATTAATGATATACGTTCGCCCGATGCCTTAATATGAAAGAAGAGGTTGGCCGACTACCGCGAGACGTACGGAACAAAGGCTAATGCTTATTCCACTGCCGCGTTCCGCCGATACGTAAATATATTCCGTCGGCGCTGCCATTCGATTTCAATGAAGCCAGCCGGCGAAAATACTGCCGCCAAAAGCGACGAAGCGACGAACCGTTATCTCTGCCGTCCGTTTAATTGCCGTTTCCCGTGCGAAAGTACGAGCTTCGGGCGAGCGGGCGGACGGATGTCGAACGGATGTCGAACAACAGGTAACGCGCGTAACTTCCGAACGCAGACGGCGGGACAATTCAAGACTGTCGTTCGTTCGACTCGTCCGCCTCGCATATCAACGAAGCCGCCTCCGTCTCTCCTCGAGAGAGACAAACCGCTCGCATTACCGTCGGAATGGAATTATTATCAACTGTCTCGTGCCTTCGCCGTCCGACGAGGACGGAATCACTGCCGACTAGCCGTGGGAGTAAGAGCGTAGAAACTGGCAGGATGAACGACGGATCCTCTTCGCTCCGGAACGTTCCCAAAGTAGTTTCTAGGAATTAAAATCGTAAAGTCAGCAGCGCGGTTGAATACGAAATCTGGGCCGCCCATCTCTCTTCCCAGCGGACGGACTCGAAGACGTTGAGAGCGAGAGGGGGGGGGAGAAAGAGACGAAAAGATGACGAGCCGCCGTCGACGGTGCACACTGGGTGCCCAAAAAATTGAAAAGGCCGCAGTGCCGAAATATCGATCGCTGGGCAGCGGCCAAGCCCGACATCGTGCAATTTTCAAAATTCGGTTATACCGTCGCAACATTGTTCGTGCCTTATCAATTTTCGAGCGACGTCCGTGACTCATGCATCGCACTCTCGCAAGGAGCCGTAAATCAGGCCATTTTCGACGACGATCCGCGGGCTCCCGCGAGATGCCGTAAATCAAGACACTTTCGAAGGACAGTCCTCGGCCGCGTCGCGGAGTCTGGCATAAATCAAAGAGCGTGCCTCTTGAATACGATAATCACGGCGAGCGGACACTTCGTCAATCCTCGAGTGTAGGTACGGAACGGGAACCCTACGGGTCTCTCTCCCGGACGTCATGATTCGCGACTTTCGAGGCACCCTGTACCGCGGACAGGTTTCGCTGATGGACCGACGAGCGGCATAAATCCGGCCTTATGATACTCGGAGGCAGAGTACAGACGGAAAGACAGATAGACTCGCCCAGCCGACGTTCCGTCTCCGGCCGTCCCATAGTTTCTCGTCCTCGACGACCTGACCGCGTCCCCTTTCGTCGGATCCCTCGGATTCACGATGAATTAATAGGATCGCGAGCGGAATAAGTTCGGCCCGGAGAGCCGGAGGGCGAAGCCCGTAGGGGAGTGCGGGGAGAGAATCCTTCCCTTCCGTGTGGTAGTGGTGGCTGTCAGTCGCGGTGGGTTGCACTTTTGCTCGTAGCTACGGGGCCGGCCGGCGAATGTTAGTGGCAGTCGTGGTGGTAGTCGACTCTCGTGACTCTTCTCGAGAGTTCGGACGCGCGTGGCACTTTAAGGAGGCAGGCGGCGCGGGTTCAGGGCGGCCTTTATGATGTCACCCGTACGTGAGCCAGGTTAGTACGTTTCATGCCTCTCGCCGATATACTCGTACGTGCTCTTTTTCCCCACGGAAGAGTCTTCCGCCCACTACCACACTCCGATCTCTTTCTCTCTCTCTCTCTCTCTCTCTCTCCGGCTCTTCGGCCTCCCAGGGATCCGTCTTCGTCGCACGGCCTGCCCTCGCAGCGCGGGAAGAGCCCGCGGGGGAGTCTCGAATTTCGTGGCGAGCCGAATCAAGATTTCATTTTCGTCCGGGGATGCTCACGGCGCTCGAGCTCGGCCGAGCTCGTCATTCGATGGCTTCCAAATTCGCTCGATTATTTACGGATCATCAAAGAATCCTTGAGTCCCTCTCCTCACCTCCGGTATCGATCCCTTCAATGCATATTGTCCGCTGCCCGAACGGGAAATCTATCGGCGCCGCGCGTTCTCGGTTCACGAAAATTTGTGCATCAAATTTGCAAGCCGCCGACGATACGCGGAGTTTCCGCCGGGCGCGGTAAATTCTAAAATAACGCAGCTGCCCGACGTAATTTACCAGAATCGCGGGCATAAAGTATAACTCAAACTATTAGAGATTCCGAATTCAGCCCTGGCCACATGTACGTACGGCGCTGGGCGCATAATGCGACAGCCGTGCATAGTTGAGGGCCGTCGGTGTTTATAAGCTATAACGGCACAAAAGCGGTGTAATACGTGGAGTGCTATGGGGTATACTCTGCGTTCACAATGTCCGCGTATATCGGGTACGTTGAGCGCATAATGAGACAGGCATGCCAGGCACGACTCGGCCCGTCGAAATCGAATATTGCGCGCCGAGACAGACGACAGGTCGCCCAAACGTAAAGACCAGAAACAGCCCTCGGCCTGGACGGCTTGCCCGTGTGGGCCGCCTCGAATCGTCACACCGCAAGAATCCGTTCCATTGTTCGAGCCCGGAGTGCCGAGAGAGGGTAGGCGACGCTCGCCGTCGCGAAGGACGTGCGACAACTCCAGACGCCGTGCGAAATGGTAGACGGAAAGTGGAAGTACAGTCGGCAGCTGGAAAGAATGAACCTCCCATTGCTCTGCTACAGTTTTTGATGATACCGATGGGAAAAGTCTGTCGAAATTTCGCCAATCAGAGTCCGTTCCTTTCAAGCGCTTGCTTTTCAGCGAAATTGATAAAGAACGTATTAATTGCCATGTCGATTATCCGGCGGATGGAATGCCAGCAGCAACTCGCAATTGTTACATTGCAAAAGTCTATTTTACTTCCTAACGACAAAAACGCGTAGCTCGTCGAAACAAATAAAAAATGGTAAAAATCAACCGAGACGTGACAATCAACCGGGGGAAAACGGGACAGAAACGAGACTTTTGCATTTCGTCAAAAATTTCGAAAAATCGATCGGAACTGAATTTTTCATCAGCAAACATCACGAGTTCGGGAAAAAAATTGCAGCGGATTCGGGAAATCGAAAACTGGTCGACTCCATCATCGTCCGCCGTACGTCAGCGACAGCTCGGGATCGGCTCCGCAACGGTCCATTGTTCAAGGCCAAAGTGGCAAAGGGGGGCTAGACGAGGCGTACCTCCGTCGCGAAGGACGTGCACTGTCTCGAGACTCGCGCGAAAAGGTAGAAACAGGCCGAGACAGACGAAGGGCGCGCGCGCGCGCGCACGGCTTATAGGCAAGGGGGAGAACGAAGGGATAGAGGGAAAATGGAAGTACGGAAGCGGCAATACCTTTGAACACGCCAGGCCCTCACCCTCCGTCGGGGGTATCTAGGATGGCAAAGCCTCTCCTAATGCATCTGTACGTTTCCCATTAGAATTCGGCGCGCGTGGGTTAAACTAACGAGAGCGGGCTGGCGCGCGAGAGAGAAAGAGATCGGCTGACTGCAAGTCTGACGGAGTCGGCTAGCGACAGGGGATGAGAAGGAGGGTTGCGGCGAGAGGGGGGGTTGGTGGGTCGGTTTGAGGTGGGTGGAAAGGGATCGAGCGAGAGAGGGTGCCGGGGTGGGTTTTCATCCCGATTCGGCCGGGTTTCCATGGAGATTGGGACGTGACCACGGGTGCCCATGGGGAAGGATGAGAGGGAGAAGGACGGGGCTGGAGATAGGACGGGCGGGAGGAGGACAGGGCTACGCTCGGATGAAGCGAGAGAGTGTCCTGGGCAAGTACCGGTACACGCTTCTTCTCCGTCCTTCGCACTTTCGTTCATTCTCTTGCCTCGCGAAGGCTGACGGTCCTTGAGAGCGGGGAGATAAAGAGGGGCGGCGACGGAGAGGGGGGTTGGCGATGGCGGGGATGGGGTCAGGATAAATGTGCACGGGAGCGAGGAGGAGAGAGCGGTAAACCAACCGTGAGGTCACGTGGGAGTGGAGCAGGCCTTACGAAAAAGTTTCCGGTCCCCCTTGCCTACGCCAGGAGGTATCCTTCGGACCGAGCCGTCCAAGGCGGACCTCTGAAAGCTGCGCGGAATTGAATTCGTCTGGCTCGCGAGACGGGGATGCCGTTCGAGCGATCCGCCGAAGTGTTCTCTTTGAAAAGAAAAATTGAAACTCTCCCCGGTAATGCACGGATCACGCTCTACTCCCACGCGAAGGATTCCGACGGATACGTACGTACCCTACCGTACGGGCACGTACCAGCCTACCTAGCTAGCTGCCTCGGGAAAAAATTCGAAACTTATGAAACGAGCGCGGAAAGTGTATTGTTCGGCTCGGGAGGGCAAACTGGCGTTTGCAAAAACTGACGCGACACCGATTCTCGAAGGCAACCCCTTTCGACCCGATCGATTCGGCCCCCGTGCAGGAGAATAATACGGCCCCCGCTCGCCCCTTCGCCCGCGCGCGCTCTACGGAACGTATCAATTTCGTCCGGATAAAATCAATCGACCCATCGACAAGCAAACTTTATCGCGGCAGGAGCCGCATATACGCGCATACGGAGTACAGGATAGAGACGATCAATGGCCAAACGGTTGAGCGCACTCGAGCCCTTCTTACTCCCGATAGAGACGGATAAACGAGAGTATCCGTGGCCAGGGGACGGAGGGGAGGGACGTCGAGGAAGGAGAAGAGGGGGTGAGCGGGGAGGGACGGTTTGCCAATTTGTCGGGGGCGTCGGTAACCACCGGGATCCGTACATAGGGGCATCACGAACTTTTTAACCGTTTTAAAGGACCTCCGCAACTTCGGAAGACGAGAGGGTAAGGGTTCAAAGGGACGGCGATGAGGAGTCAGCGAAAAAGTGACTCATTTTTCATCGTTAAAGTTAACCGATTCCCGAAGCGTCCGAAAGTTGCCGCCGTTATCGTTCGCTCATCGATCCGCCGGAGAATAATAAACCGTCACATTCAAGGAGGGAAAAAGTGAGACCGACAGAGGGAGGAACAGAGAGAGAGAGAGAGAGGAGAGAAAAAGAGGGATTTACTCTTTTTCCCCCTCATAAACGGATACAATTTTTTCCCGCAGCCGCGGGAGTTCATTGACAGTTGCCGCACGATTGAAGTGATCAACAGTGCCAAACGGTTAGATCGCATTCGACCTCGCGCCGTAAAGAGACGCGAGTGGCCATAATGCGAGCGAGTGCGAGAGCGAGAGCCGCGGCGAGATAGAGAATGGGCGCGAGGGCGGGAGGGGAGGATTGCCAATTTGTTGGAGGGTTGGTAACCACCGGGAGCGGCGGCGGGGGCATCGCGGCATTTTCAACCCCTCAAAGGACCTCGTCCTGGCGGACTGGAGAGCCCCAGAGCTATCCGATGTCGACATGCTCGCACGAACGTATACGCAAACAGCCGCGGCACACATATCGAGTGTCGAGAACGAGGCGCACCCGCGCACACATCGACCTCTCGCACGCTCACGCCACGGACGCACACACGGGCCGGCGCGCCCTGTAACACGCGGCCGCAGAGGCGTGCACGTACACGCTCCGGGGATCGATGATTCATCCGAGGGCATTGTTGCGCCGAAATAAGGAGGAGCGACACGAGGTGTTCTCCGAGCTTTTTCCCTTGACACGAGGCTCGCATACCGAGCGTTCCTCGCCGTCCAGGGACGCACTCGATGCCCTACCAGAATGATCGGGCCCACGGGGGGATGGCAGCGGGGGTTGAGGGGCGAGCCGGCGAAGGACGGAAACTGCCGGGGCGAAAGTCAATTTGGAAAAGCCGCCCCGTCAAGAATGAAACGGCCGGAGAGCGTGCCGTCTCTCTCCCTCTCTCTCTCTCTCTCTCTCTCTCCCTCTCTCCCTCTCTCTCTCTCTGCTCGCCGTCTCGATTCCTCGCACTCCGAATGCCGGAGGAGGAGATAAACGGCGGTCGGCGGGGGGAGGGGATTGGCGAGCGCGCGGGCGAGAAGAACGCAATCAATGGCACCCCCGGCACACCGCGGAAACTGGTATTCTTCGCGCGCGCAGACGAGAACGATCGAGGGAGTGGCCCGCGGAGGGGAAGAAAATGATCCGGAGCGAGAAATCTCGGCGAGGGGAGCGGCTGTTTTAGGCACTCCGTTTCTCGCCATTCCCGATCGGCCGACTGATTTAGCGACGCACGCGAGAGAACTGCTGGCATCGGTCGGAAAAACAGAGTTTAAACATTCGAACGAGATGTTGGAACAAATTGTATGATTTCGTGTTTCGTACCGGCTTCATAATTGATACGTGCGCGAAGCGCGTTAACAAACCGTGGCGCGATCTGTTAGATTAATTGAATGGTACTCTTAATGAAGATGTAGGATGTCGGGAAAAACGAATGTTACCGGTTCGGGAGGTGATTCTACGCAGGAAAAGAAATGCGCATCGTTGAACTTCTCTCTTTCTGCCTCTCTCTCTCTCTCTCTCTCTCTCTCTCTGCCAGGCGCATTCTTAACGGTACACCGCCGTCGACTAGCTTACTAAAACGATACCGCCGCCGATCACGCGCTCGTAAAAAGTACGCACTTTAACGACCGCAATGAGAGCATTATCACGAGCGACGCGTTATCGGCGAACTGCCGGGCGCGACCGGCGGGCATTATGGAAAATTACATCGGCGTCGTTACGAAAAATGGACGACGGCGGACGATGACGACGTAGAGGAGGACGCGGACAACGGCGACGACCGGGACGAGGACGGCGACGACGGGGAAGCACGCGATCGGACATCGGGAGATCTCTCTCGAGCGAGAAACAGCCTCCGGGCCGAGCAGTAGTCGTCCATTGAATCGAGCGCATCTCCCCTTATGATGCGCGCGCGCGCCCGCGCGCACCAGCGGCCAGGTTCCCACAGAAAAATGTGCCGCTCGTTAAAATTACGCCGCTCGGTGTCAGCGGGGGAAGGAAGAGCGGAGAGGAGGAGGAATAAAAAATAGAAAGGGATTTGATAAGGCCGTGGGGCTCCCTCTCACTCGGGGGAGAAGGAAAGAGAGAAAGGGAGAGGAGAACGAAAGAGGAGAAAGGTGGAGAGAGAGCGTGGCGAAACGAGACGCGAGGGAAACGTCGAGAAGGATGTTGAAGAGAGAGAAGCGGACTCGGTGCGAGAGAGATGGAAGTGGGGAGCGAGCGGACAACTGAATTAACTCCTCTAGGTATTTTGGCCTTTCCTCGTTTTGTCATTGTCCCCGCGGATAAGGATCTTCTGTGCACGTACGCGCGGAATGTCGGTGTGTGGCTCGCGTGCCTGTGTGCCGCACACCTACCTGCGTACGGACGTATACGGACGAAAGGGCGTATATATTTTTACTTGGTCAGGCATGTGCGCGGCGGGGGAGGAGGAGGAGGGGGGAGGGGTAGACGTGCGCAGGGACGGTGCACGCACACCGCGTGCCCGGAGTGGTTCTATAAAATATGAGGGACATTAATATTCCCGACCCTCCCGGAGAAGGTGGTAGGTGGAAAGTGGGTAGGACCGCGATGGGAGAGGAAAGAATGAGTCGAGGCGAGAAGGAGGGACCGAGAGGTGGAGTGATGGAGTGAGAGAGAGACAGAAAGAGAGAATGGAGGAAGGTGGAGTGGAAATCGCGTTACCACGTACCGAGGAACTCGAGCTTATGTACTTACCACTGTGTAATTGCTTTCTCACCTTTACGGTTCTTCGCCGATGCCTCTCGCCGCGACCGGTCGTCCACGTTCGTCCGGTCGATGAACGTCGAGAGCCTCGAGAGGGAGGCACCTCGAGATGCTCTGAAATTAAATGATCGTTATTGAGACACCACGCTGGCTCATAACCGTGAGGCGGGTGCGAGCGCCCGCGCGCGCTCACGCTCGCGTACTGACACTTCTGATCAGTTACACTGCACTCGCCGAGGTCATTAGCGACTCTCCGGTATCTATCCTATATTTAGAACGGATTCCCGGAGGATCCGCCGTGAGCTACGCTGAAATATAGGCCATCAGAATATTGTCCGATTGCCCCGGCCATATTATTTCACCCCCGTAAACCGATAATTGTGCCGAGTGACCGTGTAGAGAGGCGCCCGCTCGGGCCTCCTGACGAATATTATCGAAATTGGATCCCCTGCCCGGCAAATGAACGAATGATTATTATTCTCCGCGGCCTATATCGGGCCGGACGAAATAAATTCTGCCCGGCATCGCGAAGAACGGCGCCGCTCCGTATAATCAAATATGATAGCCGCGTTGATTACGCCGGATTACGCATTCATGCGCGCATTATTGCGTCTTATAACGTATTCATTAAATTTCGAAAATTGCGCCGTACTCTCGCGCGGCTCGGATTTCGCGCGCCAAAGAAGGACAAGACGAGACGGCGATAGAGAAGGAGAGGGGGAGAGAGAGAGAGAGAGAGAGAGAGAGAGAGAGACAATGGGAAAAATCGCGATGTTAAGCTAAGAGTTAAATGTATTACAAAGGGCAGCGATCGACGGTAGTCGACCGAGACAAATTTCACCAAAAGCATAGCCACCGAAAACGATCCCGCCGCGATAACTCCGATATTACACGCACGATCGGTATCCGATGATAAATGGCCGCGCGGGGCCATATAAGCGTGGGTCTCCCCGCGAAGGTGAAGAAGACGAGGCGTGTCGAGAGACTCCCGATGTCTTTGAGAGACGGAGAGAGTTTTCTCGTGATCCTTAACGGAGGGATATCCCCTTGCCTGGAAGGTACGCGTACGAAATGAAAGCCCTACGAGTGAGACTGTATCTCGGTTACATTGTAACGCGCGGTGGTCCTCGATCGCGATTGGACGAGCTGGGGCGAGATTGGATCTGCGAGTATCGATCATGCATCGACCAGGGCTCCTCCATTCGAGTACTAATGGAAAGACTGGTATTCATGTGAACGGCCTTCGGGGCCTCTGCAGGCCGTTGCCTGCACATCCGTTCTCTCCCTCTTTCTTTTGTCCGCTCCCTCTCTCTCTCTCTCTCTCTCTCTCTCTCTCGCTCTCGCTCGCTCTCTCTTCCACGAGCTCGCCTCTCTCCTTTTGCACTCCACTCTCCACCTTCCTCTACCTTCCCTCTTTATTTTCCTTTCTCTGCCTCCTCCTTTCCCTCCCGCCCGATCACTGTTTCTTTCACATACTCCCTTCCTTCCTCTCTCTCTCCCACCCGTTACGCCGTGCTTTTTCTCTCCCCCTCCTCCTTCACCACGCTCCCGCGATCCATCTTAGTTTCCTCGCTCCCGCACGAATACCACCGCCTCCAGATCCGTATATCTGTCATCCGGGCCGCGTCGTTAGATGAGCCTCTGTTTATTGACACGAGTTCTCGAGTGGGTCCCCAGCCGCTTTCCTCGGCCACCTCGTTCCCGGCAGCGGCGTGCGTGCGTGTTCCCTTCCGCGCGCACGCCTTCCTTTTTGCACTCGGCTAAGCCGACTGTCCGTGAGAGAAGAGAGAGAGAGAGAGGAGAGAGATGAGAGAAGCGTGCGTGAGAGAGTAACTTAATGCGCTCGCCCGCCGCGCCGTGAAATCTCGCCGCTGCCACGCGCATCTTTCCACGAGAATTTCGTCCTACAGGATCGGAGATAATGGACTTGAGGGAGAGTCGCTCGGCGAGGAGGACGAGCGGGACGCGGAGGGGGAAATTTCGAGTCTCCGCGGGCTTGTTTCTCGGTCTTATTAAAGTTCCTCGCTAAGTTTCCTAACGATGCGCGGATATAGGCGAACGGACCGGCGAGAAAGAGAGTGATAGATGAGGACGAGGAGGGAGGAGGAGGGGGTGGTGGTAATTTCGTCTCTCGCTCGACCCCAGGAACTTTCGGAAATCAGACTCGAGAGGATATCGCGACGGGCCAGGACCAATAAACGAGGACGAAGTGTCGGCAAGAAAAATAAGGGCGGCAATCCGTGGAAAAGGATTATGCCGGGAGAACGCGGGGCGGTTTGGGGCGGTCGAGGTTAGAGGGGAAGCTCTGTTTAGCACGGATTCGCACCGCGTCTCCGCTTCGACGATCGTAATTCTTCTCCTTTGTCGCGCGAGCGCGCCAGCTTCGACTATCTCGCGCCGCTGCTCGTGTCGATATTTAAGTAAGATCGGACGGGAAAACTTTTCTATCCGCAAATGGACCGCCACCCTTCGCCCATGTCGGCCAAAACTTTCGGGAGTGTGCCTCGTAATGGCCCCGGAGTCTTGATAATGCCCGACGGCGAGGTGAGCGGGATAAGCAGCGATACAGTCCGTGGAACCGGGAACACAAATACGCCGAGGGAGTGTTCCAAAGTTATATTCCCCTGTTTCTTTCCGGCGATTAAGCGGATCGGGCGGAATGCATTCTATTAACGAGACACTAAAGCGTTACGGGAATAATTAGTGCGTCGAACGAGTAGTATTAAAGTGAAAGTATTCCAACGACTGACGAGTCTCGCATACGTCCCGCTTGATAAGCAAACAATTGCAACGAGTAGAAATAAGCTGAAATCGAAGGCTCGTAGAAAGAGAAGCCTGAATCGCACTGACTATTTCGATCGAGGCGAAGGGTTGCAGTAACACGCATTGTGCCGAAGCCTGATCAAAAGTGTCCAATAACTGGCACGGCACGAGGCCGGTCGCAGAACGTATCCAATCCCATTACGCAACGATTTGCCGGCATGCCCGCCGTGAATGGAACGCTGTCAGTCAAGGAAATTCCCAATACTTCCGCAATAACGCTATCCCGATGGCTGTCGGAAGCGACGTTATAACGCCATCCACCGTCCCGTCCGACGGGAGGGATTCGCGCGAGCGAACCGAAAATTTGAACAGGACGCACGGCCCTCGACGCTGCCCTCCCTTTTGTTCCGTCCCAGCCCACTCCGGCGCTCCTATCTTCGAGGGGTCGTATCGTCGTGCGCGATCGCGCAGGGGTTGCCTAGATAGGGGTGATATTCTTTTCCGTCGCTCGCTTTTCTTTCTTTTCCCTCCCCCCGCCCTCCTCCGCCTCTCTTCGCAAACCAGCCTCTTCCTTCCAAGAGAGCCACGAGGTAACACGAGCCCTCGTGAAATTCCTAATTAAGATTCGGCCGAAGGTAGGGACGCCCCTGCTCATCTCTCCTTGTCTCCGTCCACCCCCATCTTCTCCACCCCCGCTTTGCCACCCCTCCCTCTTCTTCTTGTCCTCCACCTCCACCTCCACCTCCTCCTCCTCCTCCTCCTCCTCCTCCTCCTCCTCCTCCTCCCTACTTGTCTCCTTTTCGGCGTAGGTGAGAGCGAACGCCGCGAGGCATTGTGACTCGACGTCGACCCCCGGTCGTTACCCACATTGTTCCATTGTTGGATTATCATAAACACAGTTTCATTACCGCGATAAAGGCGCCAACCTCGGGCGCACACCGCCGGCACCGACGTCGAACCGGCTCACGAGAAGCCCCTCGGGGGAAAACGAACTCGGAAACTCAATTTCACCGGGCCTCGAGAAAAGGGATGGCCAATTCTCCCGTCTTCTTCTTCTCTTCGTCCGTCGGCGCTTCGTCCTCAACCCGCTCCTCCTCCTCCTCCTCCTCCTCCTCCACCTCCACCTCCTCCTTCGTCTTTGCCCTCGTTGAGCCTCCTTCGCTCATCGGCCTCCTTCGGTCTTCCTCAGTCCTTGTCCATTGCCTCCGTTTCGTTCGTCTCCTTCAATCTCTCCTCCCTCTCGACCCCTCTTGTTTCTGTCCTGTTTTACCTCCCCCTCCCCTCCCTCTCACTTGTTCCCTCTGTATGGCTTCTTTTTTACGACTTATATCCTGCAATTCCTTGTCGGGACGGGCCATTCGACGGGAGCGAGGTCTTCGTAGGGGGAGCCGAAAAAATCTAAGATCGCTGATGAAATTCTGTCGACGCGCACGATGTTCGACCTAAATGGCGGTCCCGTCCGTTGCCGAAGACCGATTCCCTACCGAGCCTTTTCTGCGAGCTGCTCGATCTCCATCGTTTCGGTTGGGACCCCGGCTCCTCTTGTCGTACGTACTCGGCAGTATAAATGTAAATTCTGCATTACGGGTTATAAATATAGTTTACGACCGTCCTCGCGCATGTAATAAACCATGCGCGCCGTGGAACTTTCAGTTTGTCCATCCTGACCCCGGCCAAATTACGCTATGCATAATATAAGCCCTCGCCCGGCAATATTCACGAGTGTGTACACACAATGTTGCGTGGCCGGGGGCGCGGCGCAAGAAGATTCGCAAAAAAGCGTCGATTTCCCGCCGATTCGAACATGACACCCCGATCGGTCATCTATTACGTCAATTTTTTACCTATCACCCGATCGACTTCGCGCACGATCAAACTCGATACCTTCCTGCGGTCGGCGAGCGTTTCTTCGATCTCGTCACCGTATCCGCTCGCACAGTCGCGATACAACTTTGTACAAGAGGATTGCCAATAATATCGATCCGCGCTAGTTTAGGATTGACACCTCAATCCTCGATGCCATCATTTTCTTCTGGCCGCCCCATCCGGGCGTCTCGCGCAAACTATCGTGGCTCGCTTGCGGTTCGCCTACCGCAATTACGCTTTTTCTTCGACGCCGACGTCAGGCGCTGGCCGCCGGATCGAAAGCCGAATTTCGTAGGACAGCGCCCGGCGCTAAAGGTCGTCGGGGAGACAAAGGGACGGGAGACTCGGAACAGTGGTGGAACAATGGTCGTAGGTAAGCTGTTCGAGCAGGTGAAGATCGGGCGGGCGCGTACCATCTGGACGTCCATTATGCACCTCTCGTATAGCGGTGCATCATAAGGACCTCGATCATTATCGAAACACTGCGCCGATGCACGGCCTGAGCTCGCGACGACGCTCTTAACCAAATATCACGAAACCCAGCTTGAACCGACCGACCGACCGACGGACGGACGGACGTCTCGGGGGAGCTCGGGCACGAATTGAATAAAGGGGTTGTCCCGCTGAAACGGACGCGGCTCCAAGTGCGTCCGTTAAAACTTTAATGACCCGAGCCGCCGGGCGGGCCTATTTGTTCTATTGAAGAGCGGACTACAATTGTAGATGTAATCATTCCGCGGCGCGATAATGCGATAACGCGATAATCCGCGCTGGCGGCAGTTCGCGTAATTGCCGCTGCATCGCCTAATTTATTATTACCGCCCGTTCGTTACCGAATTATCGAAACGTGACTGTAACGATCGGCTAATTCTACCCGGTGCGCGATTCCCTCTACGCGACGCTCGGCTGTGAAGGAACATTCGCGCTCTCCTCGGAGGTGCGATTTTTAATTAAAAATAACAGCGAGCCATCGATTTTGTCTTTCGCACCGTTTCGTATCTCGCTCTATTTCTCTCTCTTTCTCCCTCGCTATGACCGATCTCTATCCTTTTCCACCGTCGATGAACTCCGTCCCAACACGCAGACACACACGCCGTTCACGAAGGCACGCACACCACCTTACGTATCATAGTCGCGCATAGAGGGTGTCCGAGCGTGTACGCGTACGAGTGTGTTCCCTATCACGAGGAGTAATTGACTATATAATGGATTCCTGCAACTGCGATACGTCAAACTGACAGCTCCAGGGGCGTGCGTCGAGGGCCCGGTCCGGCCAGGTCCTACCGATATTAAACCCTAAACCGTCCTTCCCCGCAGGCAGCCAGCGTCGACCGACCCTCCAGCTAATTCGTGACGATTTTATAAAGCCGCCCGCTCGCCGAGTGCCGCATGCCGCGGAGGAAAAAGGGGCTTTCCGGCAATGCGAGTCGCCCGGCGCACCGAAATTAGCATAAGACACTCCCCGCTCGAACTTCCCGATCACGAGGCCTCGCTCCGAGAGGCGCGAGGGTGTCGATTCGAGGTAAGAGAAAGATTGCATTGACTATGCGGAACGGGCCGACGGGAGCCGAGACCAATCCGCAATTTCGACCCTTCGTTTCGGAGTCGAATGACGCTACGTGCCGCAGCTCTTGACGAGCGCGATCATGGCAGGTGGCGAGGCGAAATTGATTTTGAATTTTAATCTTGCGGGTGGGAGATGCTGCCCTTTTTGCCAGCCGCTGCCGGTAGTAGTCGAAGAGAGCTGGACCGTGGCGGATTTGAGGAAGAAAAAGATTCCCGCCGAGTGTGTCTAGAGAGGATGCTTTACAGTCGACGGTGGGAGCTTGGGTTAGATGATTTCAGTTTTTCAACTCAAGTTGAATCCCGGTAGTCTCGAGGCAGGAGAGGATTGCACTGGGAATATTCAAAGATCGTGAGATATTTTACGAGATTACAAGTTCTACGCCTTTCAACTGAGAACAGCGCGATGGCGGTGGATTTAACGAAACGATTCGATCCGTGTCCGAAAAGAATGTGTTGCAGTTATTGATCAGCCAAGGCTCAGGTTACGACTTCTGAATTCCCGAAACGCGAGGGTGTCAATTCGCTTAAGAGGAAGATTGCATCAGGCATGCAAAGCGGTCGACGATATCCGAGTCCAATCTACAATTTCGACCCCCTGTTCGGCGCGGTGTCGGATGACGTTTCGCTCGGCGCATCGACGACTCACCGTTAGCATGACAGGCGGGTTCAAAATTGATTTTGAATAGTCATTCGAAAACGTGCGCGGCGAACGGTCGGAAAAATTTCGTCGATTCCCAACCTGGCCGGATTCTGCCGAAAGCGAACACGGACGTTCACACCCACACGACCGTATAGTTCTGTACACACGTCCGCGTGTGGCGTACGCGCGCGTTGACGAGGCGGAAATTCGCGAGGGTGTCGATCAAAGCGGAAGAGAAAGATTGCATTGGGTATGCGGAACGATCGACGTCGGCCGAATGCAATTCAGAATTTCGACCCCTCGTCGAACGCCGAAACGACGTCCGGAGATAATGACCGTTCCTCGTAATGGCCGCCCGGATTAAGCTCTTAACTAGCCACTTTCTCGGATATTTCGGCCTGACCTGAGTTATCGCCGAGCCGTAAATTACGAAACGAGCGGCTCTCGTCCCCCTCCCAGCTTGAAAACCTCCCACCGGCGCGTCGACCGCTCGAAAAATCCTGCAGCTTCCCTTAAAAAAGCGCGACATCCATACTCCACGGCCCGAAAAGTCCCGCGGCACGTCTCAGACGCGTCGCACCGACAGAGAAGATGCAAGTCCTTCGCTCGCGAACGCAATCGGCCCGACTCGCAACCCGAGCTTTCAGCTGGCAAGAGTTTTTACCGTCGAAGTTGAAGTGACTATTTGCCGAGTAAAAAAATTCACCCGCCGCGGCCATTCAGCCCTGGCATCCGCGCACTTCGGAACACGCTTCTCTGAATACGAGCGAGTGCGCGCGCGCGCGCGTTCACTCCGTGAATAAGCAAGAAAAATGCGAAGTACGAGGAACGGCACTTCGGATCCATTTGAAAAAGACGCCCAATTATATCCGGGGTGGTAGAAGAGGGCGAAGGACGTGGGAGAGGCCGAGCGGGGGGTTCGGGAGGGTAGGGGGCAGATCTGGAAAGGGGAGGGTGGGCGGAAGAGATGGAATTTCGATTATTCGTAACGATGCAGCGCCCATCATCGTTCTCTCCCTCGATGCGACTCAAGGGCGACGCGACTGGCTGAAGGAAGTGGGGCTCGCAGGAGGGGGAGGTAGAGAGTGGTAGTGGCGAGAGGAGGAGGTGGAGGCCGAAGGAGGAGGGGGGGGGGGGGGCTGGAGAAAAATTACATCGAGTATGCAGGACGACGAGCGCCGGCGCGGAATCCAATCCGCAATTTCGACCCTCGCGCGCGCACGAAATACAGGGCCCTTCCTCGTCACGCTCGACACGATCATTTTCCACCGGCAACGAGCGTCGTCGTCTGACACGCGACCGATCGCCAGGACTCAGGTTCATTCCGAAATATCGCCGAGCGTACGCAGGAGCGACGGTTTTCGCGTGATTCGAATTAACAACGCGGATTCCGATTGGCAATTTGCAAGGAATTTAATCAGTTGGCCATACGGCGCTGTGGCCTCTAATTCAGCGCTTGCCCAGGAAATGTGAAATGAGAGAGAGAGGGAGAGTGAGATAGAGAGAGAGAGAGAGAGAGAGAGAGGGAGAGGCTGAGTTTTCCTTATTAGCGGACGATTGGCTTTTGTACGTTAAATTGCGGTTGTAATAATTGTGGGAACGATTACGGGCGATTGACGGTAGATCGATCGATCGATTCCGCTGCATTGTGGCGCAAATTTTTTCCCGATCCTCCGCGAATATCTTCGACTGTTGCCAAACAATGACTGACATTTCGCTCTCATCGTAATCGCGGCGACGCCGATGGTAGCACCGGATAATGTTATACTAATAACGAGTCGAAACTATTGCAAAACGCATCTGCATGCCGTCGAGCGATGCGAGGTAACCTTTTTACCGTCTCTCCTCCCGGCGTAATTCGAATCGAACGTACTTTCCATGCGGGCGAGAACCTGATTATCAGGCCGCCTAGAGACGCTCGGCGGATGGAAAAGAAGGAGGAAAGCGAGGAACCGGTCGACATAAATTGCGTTGCGCAAATGGCGAGTATTTATAGCGGCATCGCGTTACGTCTAATTATTCAAACGAAATCGGTCCCCGTCTTCTCTCGCCTTTCGTCAGCGTCGTCGTCGTCGCCGTCGTTGTCGCCGCGACGACAAATTGGAGGCTAAAACGTGACACGATTTCGCGAGGCGGACGGAAAATTACGCGCTGCCGTCCCGCCGGATCGATGGTACGAATCGAAATCCCGTAGAGTCTCTAACCCCGGGGTCGGGGGCCGACGGGGGAGCCCTCCTCGTTACGGGCCGTGACGGCCTGTCTCGTCAGCCTCGCGACGGTCATTGACGGGCTCAGCCCCCCTCTGACACGCGACACTGACGACACGGTGCCGTGCTAACTCGAAATATTACGACGGCGGTTAGGCTCATTACGGACGAATGCCTATCGATAGACACGAGACCGACGACGCCCCGGCGTGACGATCGTGTCGAGATAAACGCGCCGAATTTTCACCCCACGCCGCCCTCCCACCCTGCCCAACCTAACCACCGTGGGCCGAGCACGAGGACGCCGGCCGAGGTTGACTAGGTCGGGGTAGAACGCGGATTTACGTCCTAATGATGGCTGGCCTGATAACGGTGTTGCTCGGCCAGGAGCGTGGGTCTAAAGCTTTAGAAATGCGAAGCGTCGCTTTTAAGCCTAAGGCGATCGAAATGGTACTTCCGTGGTGGATGGCGTCAGTCAGCGTGAATGGATGTCCGTGTCCGTGCACGGATGTCCATCGGTGTATGGAGGAAAGCGTGCATTGTGGATCTTCTTTCGAGCGCGGGTATTATGCAGTTTATGTCACGGACGGTGCGCGCCGGTCGGGTGTTTTCGATCTTTTTTTTTTTTTTTTTAAAGAGCCCCGTCATTCCGGGCGAGCGAGTCCACGGCGACATAATGGCGCGGAAAATGCTCGCGAGCGGGCAGAAACGGCGTCGTCCGCATTCGGGGGCATAACGCGCGTCTCCCTAATCGAGATCGGAACGCGGGCGCGGGCAAATGAATAAAACCGCACGTACGGGCCACGTACGCATCCGTCGACCTGGTTTGCGCGTATCGCCCACGAGCCGTTGTCGAATACTCGTCCGTTGCTCGGCCTGGGCCAGTCGATATATCCCGGGCATAAATTCGAGGCAGCCTGGAAATTGCCTGGGTACCGCTTCGATCCCGAGGAAGAGAACAATTTGTCCTTTCCAGGCGGCGGCCGAGATTCTCTCTCTCTCTCTCTCTCTCTCTCTCTTCCCCTCCTACGCCTCCTCTCGTCCCTCCGGCAGCGGACGAATTCTTCGGCGAATAATCCAGAAATAAATTCTCGCCCACCCACTGGTCCGCCCTCCTCGAGTCCTTCAGTCTTCCGCAGCCGGCTTTCCGCGAATACGTACGCACCGGGCCGACACGCACGTTGCCCGTGACGCACGCATACGAGCGCGCGGCAAATCTCAGTTAACGCCACGGAGTCGTGGAAATGCTCCTTAAATGGCCTTTGGACCCCACCGAAATACGGTTATATCGGCTCCATAGAGGAAGGAGGGACAGAGACGGGATGACTGGGTGTCGGAGAGATAGAGGGAGGGAGAGAAAGAGAGATGCGTGGCACGAAGGGTTCCCGTCGAATAAACGGCTACATAAAGTTTTCGATTGGCGCGTGGCTGTAAGCACCCCTCGCTCGCTGTCCGAGGAGGGTGCCGGCGCTCCGATACACATATGTGCACTTGCTCGTGCGTGATGTGCGTGATGCGCGCTCACCCTCGTCCGCCGAGACGGTGTCCCGTCTACAGAGCCGTTCAAAAAAGAACGGCAGACGAAGAATGCACTTTATCCGACATGCATTCTCTCCCAATCAGACCTATAAAAATTCAGTACCTATTACCTAATTACTTTTCGAAACAATTTCACCTTGACCCCCTAGGTGTTATATCGCTCAACGATCGTCCCGATGGCAATTGAACGGAACGGGCCGAGTTTGCGCGAGGCGTCGAAACGTCTAGCTTCATAAATTCGACGACAGCTTAGAAGCCTCGAGGCCTCGAAGCCTCGAAACCTCGCCCTTTGGCAATTACTCGCACCGCCGCCGAATCAGCAGCGACGTAGTAACTTTCTCCCGTCCCGACGGCGTCGACGATACAAAACGCGCCACCTCCCTGCGCCCTTCTGAAACGGCCTGTACGCCCGGCATCCACGTACCTCGAGGAGGCAAGGCTACGTGCCTGCCGGTGCAGCTACCCCTAAGGACGAGGGGCGGTCGGGCACGAGAGCTCAATATATATTAAGATCCGCGAACCCCTCCGGTAGACTGAAAGTTCGTCCACCCCACGTAACCCCCGTAGTCTTCCGTAGTTCCTCTCCACCCCGGCTCCCAGCCGGGGCTACACCATCGGAATTGCGATTATGGTGGCAATATTACGGCGCGGCCGGGGGCTCCGGGGGGCGAGGGGGAGGAGCGTAGGGGGAGGGGGCAGGAGGAGGTAGCCGCGTTTCATCCGACCGACGTCGAGAAGGAGAAGGGATAATGCACCTTTACCCTTCTCCGTCCCGCATCATCCGGCAGCTTCGACCTTCTTCACTCTCGCTATCTTCGGCTAGCTCCCACTTTCTCTAGCTTCTCTCGCGTCTATTCCGATCATCCGTCCTTGTCCTTCCCCTTCCTCCCTTTCATCTTTCTATATCCTTGTCTGTCTTACTCCATCGCGGAGCAACCCTCCGTTCCGTATCCCTTCCCCTGCATCTCTTCCCTTGGCCCTGCTGCCCGTCCGCTTCCTTCCTTCTGTCTATTTATCTCCGTTTGTCTCGCTCTTTTCTCTCTCTCTCTCTCTCTCTCTCTCTCTCTCTCTCTCTCTCTCTCCCCCTCCCTCCCTCTTTCCTGCTTCCTTCGTTTTGTCTACGCGCACCTCCGGCCCTCTCCCGCTCTATCTATACATCTTCGTTTCTCGCGCCCTACCCGCGTTACTCCCCTCGCACTCGGTCCCCGTCGCCTTCATCCGAGCTCCATCCATCCATCTCCGTCCCTCTCGTTCTTCACCTCTCCTTTCCCGCCGTCAGTTACGAGCCCGGCGGCTCGCGGAGCTTATTGGCTTTATTTCTAAACCGGCAGTTCATATCTATTTACTGCCGCCGCGGCTCATCCGCGAGGAAATAGAAAACGGCGAGGGATGAAGTAGGGTGAGAGAGAGAGAGAGAGAGGGATAGAGAGTGGCAGAGAGGGGGGCAAAGTAGAAAATCCAGTGAAGCTGTAAGCAGCGACACCGGTCTACCTGCTACGCGAGAGGGAGAAGGGTCGTGGAAAGGATCCGTATGATCCAACGCGGCTGGGGCAGATAGCGATCGAGGAGGAAGCTCGACCTCGGCACGAATTCCGCGGGAATCAATCGTCCGGCGATCGTTGACGCCTCGACGAATACTGAGATTTTTCTCGCGCCTGCCGGCAGCTTGTCGCAGCCGGCCGCACGGCGTGAATGCCGATTGCGCGCGATCGTAAAGTTCATAGTTGAGACACAGCGGGTAATATACAGCGCGGTGCGTCCGGTTTGATTAGCATTAACGCTGTCGGGGCCATAAATCCGCCCAGGCTTAACCGTAAAGTGAGTATCGCGCGAACGGAGACGCGCGAAAATAGTTTTCTCCGTCGCGTCCAATTTTCGTTAATCCGTCGAAATCGATGCTCGCCGGCGGAACGCGTTTCTCAGCCAGCCAAGTTCGGTCTGTCTCGCGCTTCCGCGACGCTTCAATTTGTCCCTCGATCATTATCATCCGAATTCGCGTCGATCGCACCCTTCCTCCCCCGCTGCGCCACCTCCCTCCGTTTCCCGGTCGATGAGCAATTCCGACGGTCGGAAAAGTTCGCCGAAAAAAATTGACGCGGCGCATTAAGAGGGAGCAGGGCGCGGGACGCGCGATCCAATTAAATTCCGCGGCGTTAACGACGCGGAGAGAGGGGAGCCTGGGAAGCGAAATAAAGGATCGAAAATGGATGGAAAGCGAGAAAGCGGTGACGATGGCGCGAGAGAGCGGGAAGAAAGAGCTGCCGCTCGGCGGAAGAAAGAGGAGAGTCGATGGTTCGATATACGTACCGATAGATAGAGGGTTGAAGGGGGAGATGGGGGGAGGATGACGGAGGGAGCGAGAGGAGAGGAGGAGGTGGGTGGAGGGAAATATAGAAAAGGGGGGGAGGGGGGAGGGCGGGGGTGGACTTCGCCGTACTAATGAAATTTCCCAGGCGATAAAGCCCGCTCCGCTCGAGGCGTCGAAATAACAGCGGCTGCTTTCTACGTCGACCCTGTAATAATGTTCGCGCGGCTCGGCTGAATTTGCCGATACCGCGACGGCTCGCCGGAAACGGCAGCTCTCGACGAGACGCGCCCCGGAGAGGAATCCGAAAGACGCGCTTTCGCGTCCTCGCTCCCTTTTTCTTCCCTCCCCGCCACTTCTTGCGCTACGAATGTCTCGAGCGGCTCGACGGCACGCCGAATGGCGAGGCAGGATAGAATTTGTTTCCGTTCACTCTGTCCGTCGTCGAATCTGCGCTCCGATTTTATGCGGATGTGTATTTTTTGACTCGTCTGATGAGAGAGCGAAGCCATTAACGGATGAGACTACAGATACTATGATACGGATCTGGATTTTTATCGTCTCTGCCGTATGAAGCTGTGAATGAAGTTCGAACGTTCACTCCTACGTTGTACATGAAATCTTTTTGGATTCGACTACCGCACATATGTTAATAATACATCGTGAAATATTCAGTGGATGAAAGGTTGGTCGAGATAATTACAAGTATAGTCAGTCATTTGTATGAACTGGCTTCTTCCGCCAGCCGCCGAAACTCCACCCTCTCCCGCACTTTTCCGGCCTAGGCTGCTCCGCCTTAATACGTCTTCCGTGCAAAAAAAGGCCGACGAATCGGTTCGACTCGGGCTCGTTCGTCCCCCGCGACAGTAATCTCCCGCCGTCCCTCTTAGCGCGATCGCATCCGCGAGCAATACGCCGGAATTTATTGCTGCCTCCCTGCCGGAAACACGTCCGCGACGAAATCTTCTGGATAGAGGGAGGCGCTCGGCTCTCCTCGATCTACAGTTTTTTGTTTGTTCTTACCTACGGCGCCCCTCCTCCGTCGGAAGACGCGGTAGGAACGAGAGGGCCTTCTGGCGAAACCGAGGGAAAGAAGAGAAGGAAAGAATCGGACAGAGTGAGAGTGAGAGAGAGAGAGAGAAAGAGAGAAAGAGAGAGGAATAGGGCGTGAGAGACGAAGGAGAAGAGGAAGACGAAGAAGGTGGTGACTGCGACGTGGAGGACGAGGACGAAGACCGAGACGAAGACTGAGACGAAGACGACGAAGACGACGACGACGACGACGATGGATCCTTCTTGCTCGGTCGGAACTTTTTGCGGTCTCTCTCGGGACGAGCCCAAGCCGAGGGGGGCAATAAAACTAATGGTAACGCGCGCCGGTAATTCCTTGCGGTCTGTTTGTCGCAAGTCGACGACCTGGCCACTCCGCCTCGTCATCTACGGAGGGACGACGCGACGTCCAACGTCGACGGGAGCTCGGCAAACGGCTCCTACGGCCAGGACATTCCCGCGAATACCGAATCCTGGACCCGTATGCTTGCCTCGGCCGCGAAGGATGACGGACGCTTTGTCATTCGCGGCAACGCGAGGAAAATTGACAATTTTTTCTTCCCAGAGCTATGCAGCTGGGTGGTACGAAGTAATGTTATTGCCCGATTCCTGACCAAGTTTTTTAGCCCATCGAATACTGTACGCTTGTTTGCGCCCGTTAAGGATTGAAATGCGGACACACGCTCGTAATCCGCTGCTATCCATTACTCGTATTATTCGATTCTTCCTACCGTAAGCGTACCCTCGCAAATTCGTCAAAAAAGTGCGATTGCAATTATCGACGATTCGAGCGCCATTCAGTGGCAGCGGCCGATAAATTTCATTATCGGCCCGCCAGGTAGATTTCCCGATACCGTAGCGCGCGTTCTACCCTCCATCGTACTCTTGGAGGGAAAATCGACGAGATTCGGGTCAAGCACGATCGGCGAAAACAATTATCCTCCCCCGGTTCGGGCGAGCACGCGGACGCACGCATTTTCGCATTGCCATTTAATCGTCGACAGTAACATTTTATGTCTTTCCCGTTGCAGTGGGTGGAGGAGTCGTTTACGAACTTCGACAAGGGCATCAATTGGCGGAGTTACGTCGTTTGCGACGTCGCGTACAGCAACGTCAACAATTGGCTGTGGACGCCGTTCATCAAGAGGGGTCCGGCGAACCGCATGTACATAGAAATCAAATTCACGACCCGCGACTGCTCCCTGTTCCCGGGCAATGCGCTCAGCTGCAAGGAAACCTTCAGCCTTCTCTACTACGAGTTCGACGCCGCTACTAAGGAGCCGCCGCCATGGGAGCAGGACAGTTATAAACTAATTGGTAAGCGGACGACGAGCGAATCGCCAACTATCGGAACGGGCAATTCTATCGTCCTGCAGAACCGAATATCCTTAAGCCACCTCCCAGCATCCTTACCGACCGCCGTAATGCTACCCTTTAACCCTGTAATATTCCACCGACGACCGACCTCGCCGTAACGTTCAAGACCTAGCGCCGATTCAAAAATTCCCTTCCCATCGGATTATTAAAATCTATTCGCCGACCTTCCGTTTTTCGCGAACGTTCGATGATTAACCGAAGGCCGTTAAATGTATCTCAGGCCCGACTCGCATAATGGGCCTTAAAGTCATGGAAAATGCCGAGTCGATTGTTCTTGTTACCGGTCGTAGTCGCTGTCGGTAGACGTTAACGCTGGGGCAAATTTACATGGCGGTGGGTAGAAAAAGGACGTCCGGCCGGGATAGGAAGGTTCCCTCGGCAAGCTGTTATTCGTCATCGACGCCGGATCGCGCATTAGATGTAAATCCGAGTCCGTTGCGGAGGCCGTCTCGCGAAAAAGATTTCAGAGGAGTTACGACTCAACGAGCCCTCTCCCGGTTACGCCCATGCTTCGAGGCGGTAGGGTAGCAATTACCGGCGCGTTTATTGCCGCGAATGCCGGCGGTTTTTAATGCCCCGGCCCGCCACAATATTCTCCTATGCAAACGAGAACGATATTTATATTTTCCGCGGGGACGGCCGCGAAAAGGGGAAACGGCCAACGTCGGTGGGAGCTGGGAACTTCGTCGTGCTGGGATGCCAATTCTGTGTCGGGTCACTCGTCGACTTTGTTCTTTATCCATCCGAGGAATTTTCTTGCAATCGGTCGAGAGTCGGCCATTGTGAGATCGAACTACGGCGAGTGAAATACAGCGGACCTTCGTACAATACGGTTGACGCGTATATTTTATGAATTCGCATTGTACGAAATTCTACTCTACGAGAATTCTATTGACGCGAATTATTGATAACAGTATGAATAGGTCGTAGGCGGGCAACCTCTTTTTTTCGCATACTGCCAAAGTAGGTTTTTTCTCTCAGACGATTGTACATTCGTAATGAACAGTTAATGTAACTTCATTGCCGATACGATATTCCACCTATCAGTAAAACCGTAAACCACAACGCAACGAGTCAAAAGCCTGATTTGTACGAACACCTTGACTTTCTCCTGCCTTAAACATAATTACGCGCCAGCTGTACTCGGGCGTCGGCCAACGTACGTCCTCGCGAATTCCACACACTTCCTCCCGCGCACCTTTACGGGTAATTAGCCTACAGGTGGCACTCACACGCTCACGGACGCTCTAGCGAGCCTGCCCTGCACTCGGCGTCCCGCCTCACGTTCCCCGCGGGACACCCTATCCCATCGCTTAGCGAAGATTGATTTAGCGCCGACCGCAAGACGTTTCCGATCCCCAGCAGAGGCCCTTTACACTGACAGGCTCGCTTTCCGTCCAACTAGGTCGAATCGCGGCCGGCGAGGGCAGGTTCAACACGAACACCGAGGTGGTGATAAACACGGAGGTGAAGTCGATCCCGGTGACGAAGAAGGGCGTCTACTTCGCCTTCCGCGACCAGGGCGCCTGCATCTCGATCCTGGCCATCAAGGTCTACTACATAAGCTGCCCGGAAGTGTCGGTCAACTTCGCTCACTTCCCGGCGACGCCGACCGGCCGCGAGGTGGCGCTGATCGAACAATCGGTCGGCACGTGCGTGGCGGACGCCGTCAAGATCGAGCAGCCGACCTTCCTCTGCAAGGGAGACGGCAAGTGGTATCTGCCCTCCGGCGGATGTCACTGCAAGCCCGGCTATCAGGCGGACGTCGAGAAGCAGGAGTGCACCAAGTGCCCGAACGGCAAGTTCAAGCACGAGGCCGGCTCGCACGCCTGCGAGCAATGTCCGGCGCATAGCAAGGCGCAGGATTACGGATTCACCGAATGCCGCTGCGACGTCGGTTATTACAGGGCGCCGAAGGACCCGAAGAGAATGCCGTGCACGCGTGAGTATGAGTTCAGTGCGGAGCGCCGCCGAGTCGCTCGACTCTGGCCAGTTGAAAAGTGAACGGACTCGATCGATTCGATCGAGGAATATTGGTTGATCATATGTTCTCGTAATACGTGAGACTATGAGTATGATACGAGAATAATTCTGTGTGAATGAGATCTCAATGATTGGCGAATCTTTCCGGAAACGCAGTTTTGTAGTTCGATATTTTTTTTATTTGGTCTAAGCTGGTTATTTGATCAATTAATGGTAGGAGAGTGATCTTTTCAGCGGTACTCAGTGGATCGGTTAGTGTAAGGTTAATACGTTTCATAGAGTGTATATCGAGCTTAATTCCTTTCTACAGAGCCGCCGTCGGCACCTCAAAACCTGACTGTCAATTTCGTTGATCAATCAACGGTGATCTTATCTTGGAACGCGCCGCACATGCTCGGCGGCAGAACTGATACGACATACAGAGTTGTCTGCGACGCTTGCAGCACCGGTGTCAAATACATTCCCAATACCGTAAGTCGATCGTTAAGATCGTTCAGATTACTTGACACAGCGAGCGACTCTTTCTTTTGTCGACTCACAATTATTCGCTCGCATTATCTAAACGATTGTCTGTCGTTTGCATTCGAGTTTAACGTATTTGTCTTCGTGACAGGAGATCTTTAATGACACGAAAATTACCATAACTGGCCTGAACGCGGTGACGACGTACCGTTTCCAAGTTTTCGCCGAAAACGGCGTCTCGCCACTGGCCGGACAATCTGACTTCGTCGACATTACTGTCACCACTGAGGCGAGTGTTCCGAGCTTGGTCAGTAACGTCAGGATTACCAGCGTGAAGAGCACGGAACTCAGCATCAGCTGGGACGCACCGATCACCGAAGTTGGAGGAGACAGTGATCTCGTTGAAAGATATGAAGGTAAACACATGAATCTAACGTTAACGAGCTCACACAGTACATCTACAAAATCCGTCAAAACGACTTGCTTGACTTATCTTAATAGTAACTTATTCCTCCTAAAATATTCCATTTTTCAAAATTCAGCTTAAAACTTGCCAACTGGTTGATCGAATTGAAATAACAATATCTACCGAAATTGTCGGAAACTGTAACGTTAACAGCTTGAAAGGGACCGCGTTCGTAGATGTATGCCAAACATTTCTCGACGTCGTGTCCGCCGCCCGTAGCCGGTAGATTGGCTAGTGGTACAGCTTACGAAATGTTCACAGTGCGATGCTATCGATTCGACGACGCGACCAACGCCACGGTCATCCAAACATCGGACCTCTCGGCCACCTTCAAGGCTCTGAAGCCAGCGACGGATTACGCGATTCAGGTCCGTGCGAAAACAACGCGCGGCTGGGGCGAGTACACTCCCGTCGTGTCGAAGAAGACACCGCCAGCCATGGGTCTGGGTAAGTTCCAAATTCGTCCTTCTATCCCAGCCAAGACTCTGACGTCAGCGGCGAACGGTCTAATCTCACGGCGTCGTTCGTTCGATTTCCCTTACAGATTACGTCGGCGAGGATGACAACATGCAAGTGAGAATAATCGCGGGCGCGATCGTCGCCGTGGTCGTTCTCCTCGTGATCATCATCATTATGACCGTCCTGATCCTGAGAAGGTAACCACATTGCATCTTACGACATAAATCGGCCGTAAAGGCCGAACCGGCGAATCCGCTCCCGAGCCCGCGACAGTAATCAGATTCAGTAGCCAGATCCGTCGTTAGGATCCTCCTCCCTTCGTCTTTGCAATCTGGGCTCATCGCCGAGCAAAACGTTATTTACGTCACGTTAATCTGACGTCGGTCGGCCGGCAATTATCGTCCGCTGGGGCGTAGAGAACATTTTTTCCGCGCGCAGTCGCGATTCGGTTCGGCGAGGCGGAGAGAGATTGGCTACGATTTGTGCACTCGCTTTTCTGATATAATGCAATTTCGATGCAGCAGGGCCTCGGACGACTGCAACAAAAAACAGCCGAGCGACTGCGACACCCTGGAGTACAGAAACGGAGAAGGTACGTTCATCCGATGCCAGAAGGCACGCTGACTCTTCGTAATCTTTACGAATTTATTATTCGCTACTTACCACCCCGACCCCTCGAACCCCCTCTTACGCTCACCACCCCCACCCCCTATTATCACTCTCATAGTTGTCTCACTGCGCCCCTCGTGCCTTGTGACTAATAATTGAACCACTAATAATCCCCTTAGACCCAGCAAGTATCTATATCCGAACCCTGTAAAACACCCGTACGCCAACGTATTATATATACCTATATATATATATATATAAACCCCATGCGATGATAATGTCTTGTTACACCGGACATCCAGTAAGACTAGAAAGTTTCTCTCTTTGCGAACTGTATAAAGAAAAAAAAGAACTGTACAAAAACGAGTTGCGGTACAAGCGATAAATGTGCTATATTAGCCATGTCTATAGTGCAATGTAATGGGAAGAGAAAGCAGTCGAACCCGTTGACGAAAGCCTCAATCAGGGACGCAAAATGACAAAAAGATATCGCTTTCGACCAAAATTCACACACGATCTGAATTATTCTAACCAAATTCTTTCGATTCTTTCTTTTCATGTGCGATTCCCCTAATCTATCGAACCTGCCTCCATGAAAAAATCCATGAAAAAACCCAATGAAACAATGTACACAATCGCCTGCTACTACAGGACTAGTTGTGACCTACAGTAAGTCTTCTCCAACACCTCAAGTTTTTTTTTTCTTTTCATAGGATTTCGGTTTTTGCGTAGATATTATTTCTTGCACCCCCTGTAAGTTATCTTGCATCGTTGTACACGCGCATTGTTTTACCCTCTGTTTTACTACTACCTTCTTCTCTGATTTTTTTTTCTCATACTCTACTTGCGCGCCCGCACGCACACTCTCAGCGAGTCCAACCGATTTTCGATCGTTTCCTCCATATTTTGAGTGTGCGTGCTCGCGCCCGTTCTCTGCTTGCGTAATATAGACATGTTTGTGCCCGATTGTCTTAATTCTCGCGTTACTGTGCATGAGTAATTTGATCGTCCTTGCCGAGTTACTGTTTGTCGAACGTCATTGTTGTTGCGTGCGCTTCTTGAATTCCGTTTCTCGCCTCCCAACGTTTTTCCGTCAAGGACCGTGCGACCGAACGGAATCGGCAAATTCTGTCGATGGATCGACCTGAAGCCGATGAGCGAGCGACAAATCGCGTACCTGAACGGTAATCAATTAGTCGTCGAGCTTACTAATTGCCGGTCATCGAACGTCGACGTCAACTTCTGACGGATCTCTCGATCGCCGATTCAATTTCGATAGTTTTCAGTCGACGTCCATCGAACTCTCGCCAAGCGCCGAAATTACGGAGCTTAATCGTACACTTGCGAACACCGTTTTTGCTCCTCCACTTTCCGTTTCTTCGAGAACCCACCTATTTAAGGCCGTCGAGGTTCATAAAATTTCGCGAATTACAGCGGACCCGTTCGTTTACCTTTTACCCCCTTCGAGAGTCCAGCTCGCCACCGTTCCAGTTTTATCGCGTCCGCTATCGACTAACCGCCATCGCATTCGGCGGAACGAGCGTAATTGAGCCAATCGACGATTAAAAATTAGCGTCCGAACCGCGACCGATCGTACCTTCGCAGAAAGCTGGACACAGAAGGTGGACATCGCCGCGTCGCAATTAATTCTCGCCACCCCTTCCGATCGAACCTCCCGTCGGAAGGATCGACGTCTCGGTCCGTCGCGATACAAGCGACTCATGAAAAATCGAGCAGCCCCCGGGCAAATCGGCGTCGGTAATTGGCCGCTAGACGTCGCGACGCTCATTGTCGTCGACGCGCGTCATCGACAAAGCGACGGACACGACGTTTCGATTTCCGATATCAGTCGCCCACCGCCGTTTTACTCGCCGTTTTGTTCGCCGTTTTGCACCGACGCTTTGCCTCGCCGTCGAAAGGTGAGTCCTCCGAGACTGGAAGCCCGAGGTGTCGCCGGGCGAATTCGAAAACTTCCGGCCGAACGAACGCGGCGGCCAAAGTTACGCAGGCGAGAGCGGGCGGGAAAACAGGAAGGTGAATATCGAATTGGGGGGGAAGTCGAATCGGGAAGCCGAACGGGATTATTGCCGAGCGTCCCGACGCCGGTTTTTGTTCGGCGACAATCGAGACGCGAGGCGCGGTATAAGCATACGGGACGCCTCCTTCTCGCTCCTAATGCCCGGCAACTACTCTGAACCTCGATGAAGAAGCGCTTCCCGTCATTGTTCACGCCGGCCATAATACGCTCCATTCATGCATCGCTTTTACACGAAACGAGCTTTCTTAACGACACACACGTTTCTCCGCTCGTCATTTCGCGCCTCATTTAAACTCACTCACCGCACCGCCTCTTTTTTTTTTTTTTTTTGTTTTGCTGTTTGTCAATCAGTGTGTTGGTTGTTGTGTTGTTCACAGTGCACTGCAAAATGGACAGTTCACCGATTGTGACAACCCACACCAACAACAAGAGCAAGTCCTCGCGTAAGTCCTTAGTCTCCCAAGTAAATCGTGTGTGTGTGAGAGAGAGAGAAAGAGAGACAGAGTGGATGGGAAAAAAGATTCAGAGTTCAGTCTCCGAAATGACGTGGTGCGAGTGGAAGAATCGGGTCTCTGTTAAAATATTGCCCAAAGGAGCACGGCCGATACACAGCGAACACACACACGCCTCGAAATAATAGGATTAGTCGCTCTCCGTTTGCATCGCTTTCGATCTGTGTACGTTCTCTCGTACGTTCCTTTCTGTCTTCCGTGTAACTTTCCGTAGAACAGTATTTTCCGTAGTGCGCAGGACACGAATGACCGTAGAGCATGCCACCCTCGTTCTGTTCTCTCACTGTTGCCGTTTCGTTCCTCTTACGTTACGGACACTTGATGCATCGTGCTCTTATTGCCTACATGCTGTTTCTTTTTTCCAGTTTTTGACATAGATTTAGACGGGAAATACCGCCTATCTCCTCCTTCGATATTGCGAAGAGTCGCGGACGTTCGAGCAGTTTAAGGTTTCCTTGCGAAAGTGACGAGTTTGAAATTTTCTCCGACAACTGCGTAATTTCGATGATCAGGAACGTCCGGCGACAAAATCGTCAATGCTCGCATCGATTGAGACAATTCGGCAATATTACGGGCATGTGACGATTAATGCGCTGGCATGACTGAATTGGCTATGCGCGACATTAGAACAATTAGAGACAGTTCGACGATTACTCGAAGCGCTCGCTCGCTCGCTCGCCCGCTCGCTCTTCAGGATCGAGCGAGAGGGAGACAGAGAGAGCGACGGTATTATCTAACATAGATGCGAGGAGAGAAAGTCGATTAGTCAGTAACGATACGGAAAAGAACAAACGAACGTTTAACCTTAGGAAGCGAATCAACCTGCGTTTGGCTTTCTTGACTGTGTATTTATTTTTCATTGTCACCATACGAGGTAAATAACAATTCTACGTTAAGTGAACATAGCCTCTATAAGTCTTTGATATTTACATGAGAAAAAAAATATATATTTACATAAAAATGTAAGACAAAAAAAAAAGAGATAAAGGTGTGTGAGTGTTTACGGGATGAGACGACTGGCAGACCATATAAAAATGAGTGGATGACATGACATTGTGTTGGCTTAATGAAGGCGCGGTCCGAAGTTCCGTCAAAATTTTACACACCGACCCCCGTCTTAATATAATGAACTCTGTTTTCGTGACGTTGCAGTGACCACGCCGCTGTTCACACCTGCAGTGGGGGTCGCCGCCGCAGGTGCAGGGGGTACTGGAGGTGCAGGTGCAAGGAGCTACGTTGATCCTCACACCTACGAGGATCCGAATCAGGCCGTTCGAGAGTTCGCCAGGGAAATCGACGCTGGATACATCACGATAGAAGCTATCATAGGTGAGACCTCTTACACTTGACTTCCTTAGCTTCGATCATTGCTCCCAATCAAATTGAACACGTGTTCGCACCAAAAGTTAGAGGAACCTGATTTTGATCCTTTCTCAACCTAACAAACGCTGCGAACTAAATTTAACAATCGCTTGAAACTCCTCAAATGAACACTATCTTTAACGACGCACGCAGACGCGGAAGTCTCTCGAACGACTAATTCCGAACCAGATGAAGACACCTTAATATACCCGTAGACGAACTCTAGTTATCTCAATTCGTAATTAAGATCGGCACGAACAAATCCGAAGCGTCGAGTCGTACGTATCGACAGTCCGGCAGGGTCATGCACATTTAATGGATCATTGCTGTCTTTATATGCGGATGGTGTACCGTGGGTTTTGCCCGGTCACATGTAAAAACTCGCATCTTATGCCAGTTCCGCTCCTCTCCTTCGGCGGCCGTACCCAAAAAGTGCACCGCGACCGTTCCGTTCGCCAGCCTCGCCCGGGAGCGAATTCTCGGGACGTCTTCCAAAATAACGTACAGTTATTTTTCTTTCATACGCCCGGGCCACTTTTTGCCCCGGCCAGGTTACCTCTCCTCAGGAACACACGTCGTACTCGCGCGTAATAAGTTCGACCCCCACCCTATCCTCTGTCTGTCTCTCTTCGCAGGCGGAGGCGAGTTCGGCGACGTCTGTCGCGGGAAGCTGAAGCTGCCGCCGGATGGCAGGACGGAAATCGACGTGGCCATCAAGACCCTGAAGCCCGGCTCCGCCGACAAGGCCCGCAACGACTTTCTCACCGAGGCCTCGATAATGGGCCAGTTCGAGCATCCGAACGTGATATTCCTCCAGGGCGTCGTCACCAAGAGCAATCCGGTGATGATCATCACGGAGTTCATGGAGAACGGCAGCCTCGACACCTTCCTGCGCGCGAACGACGGCAAATTCCAGGTTCTACAGCTGGTCGGCATGCTGCGCGGCATCGCCAGCGGCATGCAGTACTTGGCCGAGATGAACTACGTCCATCGTGACCTGGCAGCGAGGAACGTCCTGGTGAACGCCGCCCTGGTATGCAAGATAGCCGATTTCGGACTGAGCAGAGAGATCGAGAGCGCGACGGAGGGTGCCTACACGACCAGGGTAAGATTCAGTTTACGCTGGATAGTCTGACATATTTGAAGCTGGGTGTAGTAAGCTCACGCTTGCGTCATACGTATCGTAAAATTGTTATAATCAAAGTTTCTAGCGAGTATAAGGCGGATAATAGAATTCCGAGCCTTCGAGGTAGAATTTTTTAGGTTGTTCGTCCCGGTAAATTCTAGTGGAGAATAGTGAGTAATCGATGATGAACTAGACACTTTAGCATCGAGTTAAAAGTTCATTTTTAGCTAAAGGGCGTGGAATGTCATTACACGTCTCGAATTAACTGACAGCTTCGCAGCAGAAGCTGTCCAACGTTCCAATTTGAAACTAGGATGTAAAAGTTTTGAAATATGTGACACGCGGAGAAAATTGACCGTTCCTCGCCTGATCCAGGGTGGCAAGATCCCGGTGCGATGGACGGCGCCAGAGGCGATAGCTTTCCGAAAGTTCACCAGTGCCTCCGACGTGTGGAGTATGGGCATCGTCTGCTGGGAGGTGATGTCGTACGGCGAGCGGCCGTACTGGAACTGGTCGAATCAGGATGTGATAAAGTCGATCGAGAAGGGCTACAGGCTTCCAGCGCCGATGGACTGTCCGGAGGCGATCTACCAGCTGATGCTCGACTGTTGGCAGAAGGAGCGGACCCATCGGCCGACGTTCGCCAATCTCACCCAAACCCTAGACAAGCTCATCCGGAGCCCGGACACACTGAGGAAAATCGCCCAGAACAGGTAAAAACGTTCTCCATCCTCGCGCCGGCCAGGAGGCCGAGTATCATCGACGAAGCTAAATCTTTTCTCTCATCCTGTCGTTTGACGCGCGTATTGTTTCTTAAGACTTGTTTCTCGCGCGCTGGTATACGGTCAAGGTTCTTGTTTCATTCGTTTTTGCCAAGTGATCGCCAGGTTCGACCGTGCCCCAGTTGCAGGGTGCCGAGCCGCTATTGGCGTGAACGTTAACGTAGTACGAACGGTGCAGGCCTTACATGATGTTCGTCGCTTTCATCGTTTAGCGAGCGAGTCGGCGGAAGTTCCAGCATCGAGTGTGACCCATTGTTTCCCAGCCGCTGAGAAACGCGTGAGGGAAAGTATCGAGTAACTAGACGGATCGTATCGCGTAATTGTTTGACGTTGACGGATCGAGAAGGTGTAAGCCGTAACGCAAAGAAGATTACGAACGCTATCCCTCTAACGGTAATTGGCATTACCGGGCATTGCGCGCTAATGGGCTCGTCACAATGTTACTCTGTGGTTACGGGCTTTGGTGACTTTCCATCTATGCTTATAATGCGTCGGTTGTAACTAACGCCTCGGTTTCGAAACGTACAGTTTTTAAGCGTCAACGTTCCGAGCCGCGGGCACGAGAAATGCGCAAGACTCTATACGAGCGCTGCCGTAAATAATAGACGCGCAACTGTAAATAATCTAACAAGCCTTCTTCCGCCGAGTGGCTCGTTCATCATTTATTTAACACGAATCATGCCGCATGCCACGCGAGTCACACTTCGTGTCCATAAATTAATTTCTCTCGACAGCCAAAAGTGTCTTTACGTTTTTTCTCGCCAAATACTGTTTACCGAAGCTCACACGCTCTGCGCTCTTCCACATTATTACGCTGTTTAGCCTGGGCGCTTGATATGTTGTTGCTCATTTACCACATTTGATATTACCGCATAAGGAACATAACACCGCCGAATACATACACCGAAATATCGAATCTGCGAGTCATATACAGAGAAACAGTGTATGTGTGTGCCAACCCCCGAAGATCGTTCGTGCGTATACGTCGTCGCACAAGAGGCATCGTTCACGTCTCAACCCTGATTGGCATTACTGGAAGCGGGCATACGAAACTGGACTGCATTTTTTTCGTTCGTCGCACCATTCATTTCAACACCTTTGCGTTATGTCACTTTTGGTACGACTGGCATCGTACGCCTTTTCGTTTTCCTTTCGTTGCTCGTCAAATTCGCCGCAAGAATCGCAAGATTTTGCGGACGAGCGCGCCACGCGTGTTCCTCTTACAATCGTGCACTCCTCGGACAGTCAAAATTTCATTCTCCCGACACTTTCGCTCAATGTGAACCATTCGATCGGTGAAACCGATCGCAGATCGGCACGCGATTTCGGCAACAGGATAGACAAAACACGAATTTCGAGCCGGCGCGTCTCTTTGCTTTTTCTCGTTACTCCTTGTTTTCAAGCACACGTTTTCTGTTCCACGGCGCGAGCACGCTGACGATAGACGCCGCGCATTTTTTCCCGTCGAAATTTTCTCTCGTGGGTCGTGTGCCTTTTGCGGACTATATCTCGCGACTACAATGGCTCGAGTTACAGTCTAATGGAATAGGGGAAAGAAAGGACGAACAAGAGAAAAAAGTAAAAGAGAATTAAAGAAAGAGTACC
The DNA here is from genome assembly GCA_914767735.1 of Anoplius nigerrimus. NCBI lineage: Eukaryota > Metazoa > Arthropoda > Insecta > Hymenoptera > Pompilidae > Anoplius > Anoplius nigerrimus. The sequence continues at coordinate 9,674,750 of OU612089.1, read as the reverse complement.
AACCCGGCTTGTGACCTCCTTTAAGAATCGCAACACGCAACTCTCCCTGCTCCTGGTTCATTCACCTTCGCCGATTTTCCGCGCCAGCTGGGGAGGAAAATTAATTTATGGACGGAAGTCTAACGGCATTTATTTTTTCGCGGAGTATGCTTTTTTGTTCGCCGCGCGACTCGATGACTGAACGTAAAGTGTAAAGGAGAGAACAAAAACGAAAACAAAAAAAAAAGAATAAAAATAGAGAGAAAGTAAAGAAAAAAGATAGAAGAGTGATAAAGCTGCGAATAAATGCGCGCGTCCGTACTGCGGCGGCTTTCAGAAAGCTTTTATCGCTTTTGGCGCTTATCGTTTCTGTATTCCTCAAAGCCTGCAATCATTCCCCCACACCCCCTGCAGCCCCTCCTCGTCGAATCATCGAAGGGCTCTATCAGCTTCACGCGCGACGCGTCGCCGTCTCTACGACGATTCTACTTCGATTCTGCGTCAAGTTTTACGTATTCTACTCGCGTTGCGAAACGGTAAATTTCGGCTCGAGCGCTCGTCGTCGGACGCCATCGATCGCGGGTAACATCCGTGGAGTGTCCTACAATGACCTTATCGCCGCCGCGTTTACAACCGGTTCCTCGCGGTTGGTATTTACCCCGGTGCCACAGTGCAGGGCACTCGACATTCGTAGAATCGATAGCGGCCGGCTCTTAGAGAAGCGAGAAGCGGTGCTCGGCCGAGCTAACGGCGAATTAAACCTCGTGCCTGCCGCAAGATATCCGCGCGGTGGCCGATCGCGTCGGGACGCGTTAAATTGGCGGGACGCGGGCGAAATTAATTCGAGGCTGCGACTGTTTACGGTTGCGCTCGCGACCGACGGGCGAGAAATGGAGGCGAGCGTGCGGAATAAGCGAGCTTGGGGTGCGAGCGGGCGAAAAAAAGCGACCGGGAACCCTTCGTCCAACCGCTGAAACGGCCGTGGAAAGGGAGCGAGGTCGGGTCATTGTAACGAAAAACGCAAATAAGGGAAATAATTTCCATTTTGAGCGAGCCGCGCGCGACACACTTCGAGCGTCAACTCTCGCCGGCCGACGAATACGACCTCCGGGTCGGGAGAAAAGAACGCGGGTACCGCTCAGGGCTGGAAAATGAAGCTGTTCAGCTCGACCGCGCTTGTTTCCGAAAAAGCAGCGGTCACCGTCCCACTGAAATCGTTTCGCTCAAAGCGAAAATCCGCCCTTCCGCCGGACGAGCGAGACGAATCGGAATGAAGCTGAAACGAGCCTCCTCCCTCCTCCTCCTCCTCCTCCTCCTCCTCCTCCCGCTCCGGGAAATAGAAAGAAAAAAAGATTACTTTCAGTCAACTCCGCAATACACAAAAACACCGCCTCCATCCGGCCTCCCTCCTTTTTTCTGGGCTAATTCTTTGTGGTTTTGGTTTTGTGGTGTCTTTGGTACCCGACTACGAACTGCAACCCAACGAACTGCGACAACTACCATCTACAACAACAACAATCTACATCTACAACAACAACCTACAACAACAACAACAGCGTGAGGCCTCCTGCACACAATCCGTACTATGTCACAAGCCATACGGCTGCAGCCCAGGCTGCTGCGGCGGGTGCGGTCGCTATACCAGGCGCAGCAACGGGCCCGTTCGTAGACGTAGTCGGCCATCAGGCCCATCAGGCACAGTCAGCGATTGCCGTTCCAGTAATGCCACCAGGAGCCGGCCGTAGCCTACACTATCACACACACGCAGCGACACACGCACTGCCACACCAGCCACCGCTCACCTATCCCAATTGGGTCCCGTTCACTCATTTCGGATAAACGATCATGGCGAGGGGAAAAGAGAGAGAGAGAGAGAGAGAGAGAGGAAAGGAAAGCTTCCGGGGACCTGGCACCAAAGACACGGGCAATTGTCTCCTAGCGAAAATTCGGACTTTTGCGCTCGCGTCGCGATTCTCGCCCGAGATACCGAGCGCGCGCTCCGTATGACCGTATGTGCATACGCGCCTGCGTGGGTGTATGCCAGAGTAGCGAAAAAAGGGCCGGAGAAAGTTGAATCGTGCGTTCGCGTGTGTTGCGGGCCGCGGCAAAGTTCAAGTGCGATTTCGCGGGATTCTCATTCGAGCCGGCGAGGAGTCGAGTATAATTACGGGCTTAGCGTTCTTCGTGGCCGCGTTCCGATCGTTTCCGGATTTCTTGTCGTACGAGCCGGGTAGCGAGACTGTTTTGTTAGCGCGGAGATAATTGCCGTCTTGTCGATCCAGCCATTAACCCAGCTTTCCATGCATTCGCGGAGGAAGTTCAGGTTCGCGAGAGTACGATACGGATGTCGAGCTTGTTGCGCTCGCGCAACTCTGCGGTGCGATAATAATGAAGTGCGTGGCTCGTGAACGGCGCAAGTCCATTGTTCCCCGAAAATTGATCGTTGCATAGGCGAGCGGCAGGGTCGGGAGATCGGCGTCAAATGACTTTTCTCGGAACGACGGACTTCCGCCATTTGCGGCCACGGCCAAAGAACCATCGAGTGGCGCGATTGGCCGGATGATGTTGAACGTTTTCGATATCGGGAACAAAGTGATGACGTATGTATACGAACTATATTCGCGATGCGAATGTTACCACGATCGAGCTTACATTTACTTTTACACACCTCCTCTCCTTTCACTCGAAACCTTAATTTCATCGCTTTAGTCACGTTCAATGGGCGATAATCTGCGCTGTCGTACGGTAGCCGCGAAAATGAGTAGGCGTGTTTAGAGTCGACGCACGATTTCTTATCCGGTACACGATCTCGCGAGATCGTTTCTTTCGACGGCCAGATCAAAGACGAATTTAGGTCGCCTCGGCCTCTGTTCTCTTCGTCTGTTTTTTTTTTTCTTCTTCGACTCATGTCCGCGCGCATTAAACCAGAGCTAATCATCGATGATATTAAATAAGGCGGGAGAGTTAAGTAGACTGATTAAACGCGAAGATTCGAATACCTTTCTATATCGTAGTTGCTATATGTGTGTACATACCATGTACGGTAGCGACGGTCGTAGCCGAGTTTTGTCCGATTCGTAGTTTATTAAAGTCTTTCGATGTAATCTCAAAGATGTTATATCGGTGTCTAGCAGAGCAGGTGGGAGGGGGGAGCGGGAGAAATTTTTCATTACAACGTTTTACGAAGATGTTTAGAGTAGCTTCCTCCGAACGGAGCTTAGCGGCCGCCAAGGAAAAGTTACGGCGGCGTAGAAAAGCATATTATATTATCGTCTATTTAGTACGAGTTGAATCGAGAGTCTAAGAGCTATATCACTCTGTAGTCGTTTAGTCGGAAAATAAAAAAAGATTAATATTTATAGCGGATGAGTCCAACCAACGAATAGCAATATAGAACGTAACGTCCAAATAGCATGGAGATACGGGAAAGATGACGGGAATGTCGAATGGGTTGCGTAGAGGACGCGAGACGCGATAGTCTTTCAGAATCTTTTTTAACTAAATAAAACGTAATTGATATTTATCGTCGTGACACGGCGCCGCCATACGTAAACACACGCGTATAAGTACACGAACCGAACTGAGCGCGTACATATGACACGAGCGCATATGTACGCCTATCACGTAATATTTATCGAGACCATCAATTTTATCGTAAATGCAAGAGACGAATGCAAAGACTTATTAGATTATATCCACCGCGAATCGAACAGTTCAATCATTTAGAATAGTATTTTTATACTTGAGATTCGGGCAAGGCGGAGTGAAGGATGGTAAAGATTGAGGAGCGAATGGTAACGGAAGTTTCACGCGTGCCGTGATTGAAAGACGTGAACCGCCGCGCCGAAATTAATCAATCGCCCGCGATTGCGTAATAGAGGCGCGTAACGGTTTCGGCGAATCGATTGTGACGCAACGTTATGACACACCATTTCAGAAAAATTATCGATACTTTCGCGTTCGCTCTCACGGCGTGCTCATACGTCTTGATTTCTTTTTTTCTATCCTCCTCGTTGTTTTTTTTCTTCTCTACTCCGCCCGAGATTCGTTTCGCACACGTTAATATCGCGGGCTTACGATTGGTTAGGGGAAAAAAAGTGCATCTGTGTTCGAGAAAGTTAGGCGAACGTTCCAGTTTAGGTTCTCGATCGCGAAAGTGATAAGATTGAGAAGTCATTTTTATTCCATTCTTTCCTATGTATTATCCCGATACCGCATAATCCTTCAATACCATTAACATCGACACACGGGCACACTTACAAGAACACAATCGCTTGAAGAAAGTGAGGGGAGAGTGAAAGAGAGTGAAAGAGAGGGAGAGACAGAGAGAGTGAGAGAGAGAGAATGTGGGATAAATGTGTATTGTGTCGCGTTTAAACATACCCGAGAATACGTTAGAAGATGAGAAAGCTAGAGAACGTAGAAGCAAAAAGAGAGAAAAAACAGAATACGCAGAACAAACAAAAAAAAAGACAGAAAAAGAAAAGAAAAGAGAGTAAAAGAAAAAGTATACACTGAAGGTAGTAACCCACACGAGTGTGATGTCACATTGCACTAACAAATGCTAACAATTGTCAGAATCAGGGAAAGGGGTGCTCCACCCCCACCCCCACCCGCCACGTCGGCAACCTCCAACGTGCATTTGAGAAAAAGGTAAAAAATCAAGAACGGTACTCAGCCGGAACGTAAAAGAGGAGAGAAGCAGAAAGCGGCAACAAAGTACGGTGGAAGTGGTTGTCTCCTTTTCGTTCGTCGGTTTCGCTGTGTTTTTTTTTTTATCTCCTTTCGACCGACCCCCACGGCGAAACCTTCGTCGGGGGTCTCGAAAATTTTGCGCCGGGTATAACGAGACAAAATTTTATTATCCCTCGCCCGCGCCTTTTCCTTTTTCGTCTCTCGCCCGTTGTTTTTCCATTATGCGCCGGCGAGGGTCGCAGCTTCTTTTTTAACGGGCAGGCGCACCACGCTTCATTCGCAAGCGCAGTCAGCGTACTTTCTTGACCTTTCTGCTTCGTTGCCACTTGTATAACGGATATTGCTGCCACGTAGACAAGACAGCGTTTGCTCTGCTTGTAACCCCGCCCCCTCATCCACCCGCCCCTCTTAGTTTGTAACGCACTGCTTGCTTTATACGCACCATTATCCACAATTCACGTATACATCCATTTAAGACTCTGAGCTGTACATCGCTTATCACATCTCTAACGATCAACGGCGACCTGCGTTTATTTTACGTCTTTTTCTTCTCCATTCTTTCCGTTCGTATTGATTCGCAATTTAACTTGGTTCCCTCCGTTATCGTTGAATATACCGCTGTTACTGTCATTATTACACTCATTACTTATCTGTGTTATTACGTCACTGTCATCGCTATAGACATCTGTCGTTGGTCGAGTAATATTACCTGTCGCCCTCACTGTTGTACTGTATTAAGATATACGATTGCGAATATTCGCATACGGAGGGTTAATGTGTCCCTCCTTATAACGGTTGTACATGCGTCTTGTCCCCCTTCTACGAAACTTCTAGGAATGTAAATAGTAGCGTGCAAAAGACGAAGAATGAGTTTGATAGCGTTGAGTACGTCGTTTATAATTTAACCAGTTTACCTACTTTCGAAATATCCAACCCCTATCCACTCACCGTTCACCGAATACACCCTTTATGACGAGAATTGCCGCGTGCACTCGGTAGAAAATGGCCGTTCGGCCTTCTTACTCAAGATGTGTGTGTATATATACAAAAAAGTACATATCGGCCCTGCCCCATTACCCAACCTAGGCTAAGATCCAGTTTTATATTACACACTATATATTTGATATGTTGTCGTAAAGGCCTGTTTTAAATAAACCGAACCAAACAAAGTAATCACCCTCTCTTTTAGATAATCGTAGCGATCTGTCGAGAACCTATCTCGATGGCTCTTCACCCTAAACACCTCGAGAGATCGATCTACCTTTTCTGATATCTGAAGCGCAGAGTGTCCTTTATCGTGATCACAGCACGTCCCAGACATATCCATGAATTTTCTTCCGATTCGAGTAGATGGCACGCCGTAAAGGACATTCTGCGCGTACACGACGTAAGGTACCCCCTGTGTGTGCTTTGCCATTTTGAACGATTGAATAATCGTACCGTGTCGCGTGTACCCACTCTGTGTAAATAAATCCAGGGGCACAGTGCGATGCAATTACGATTGCGCCTTACGCCGGATATCCGCACCCGCCGTGAGTCGGGCGTAATGCGCATGTCGCGTACGTTCGAGTAAAACGTAATTGCAGAGACGGTTTACCCATCCCCACACCCCCACCCCCCCCCCCCCCTTACGTTAGACGTACGTACCTCTCTCATAGATCTGCAAACTAAACTTGCGAACTCTCTCAGTAGCTGGTAGGCGAAACGGCGAAGTAACCCGGAACAGTTCGCTTCAATTCCGTGATTCTGCGCGAAAGATTCCGAAACAATCCTCGCCGTTTCGCCCCCGCGATCTTCACCAACGACCTGCGAAACAGCTTGAGCTCGCATAATGCGACACTCAAGAGGAGCGAAACTTCCATATTCGCCGAGTTACTCTTTGATAACGGGCCATAAATATTTATCGCCTCACCTTAATCCGATGCAATGGCCCCGCCACCCCCCCGGCGCCGCTCTCCGCTGCCGGGGTCAAACGCGAAAAAAAATAGAAATAAGAGCTCGCATCTTCGGGAAAAAGAAAAGAAAAACGAAATAAAAAGAAAAACGGGAAAAAGAGCGAGACAAAAAGCTCGCCCCGAAAGGGGTAGTAGTAAGACGGCTACACCCGGGAGATTAATTAATCTCACCCCCTCAGGGTCTAGTCCATTATCCAAGCAGGTCATTGGTCTGTACAGTCCCCGAGTTTCTCCCACGTAAAAATAACAGGGGAAAAAAAAAGAAAAGAGAAAAGAATGAAAGAAAGGGAAAGAGGTAGAAAAAAAAATGGAGAGGAACGGGGAATAAAAAGTGAAAGAGAGGAAGATAGAGGGTGGGACGGAGAGGGAGATAGAGAGTGGGAGATGTAGAGAGAGAGAGAGAGGGAGAAAGAGAGAGAGAGAGAGAGAGAGAGTCACAAGAGATGAGTAAAAAGGGAAGGAAGGAGGTCGTAGCCGAAAAAGCGGAGCTCGGCAACACGTCTAATTTACGATTCTCGACAGGGGCACGAATCCACTGGCGCCGGACGCGGTGGACCTGACGCAATTGACGTCGGTCAGCGAGTGGCTGGCCTCCATAAAGATGTCGCGGTACGCGGAGAGCTTCGAGAGGGCGGGCGTGACGACATTGGAGGCTGCCGCGAGGGTCACCGTCCAGGAGCTGACCGCCCTCGGGATCACCCTCGTCGGCCATCAGAAGAAGATCATGAACAGCGTGACGGCGCTGCGGGCGCAGATGTCCGCCACGTCGCAGAGCTTCCTCGTCTAATCGCGATCGCCTCGGTACCGTCACGTACTGATGGGTGATTAAGCAGGGGATGAACGGAGATGACGAACGAGCGGAGACCGTTGCCGATCGATCGATCGGCTCAGGATCTCAGATTCCATAGATCTCACGGATTCCTCGAGGAGAGAATTGTAATGGAAGAGGAATGGCACGCGCGAGAGAGAGAGAGAGAGAGAGAGAGAGAGTGAGAGAGAGAGAGAGAATGAGATGGGGAGAGAGATTTGGGGTAGAGAGAGGTCAGATTGGCTTCGGACGTTTTCATTAAGAAGCGTGCCTCGAGAATAGACGCGTATAGGCCAAACGCGAGCCGGCGAGTGTGTATGCGTGTATTCCGGCGAGTGACACGATCAAGGATTTTCGAGCTTCCTCGAGGAATTAGCCGAACTCGAAATGAAGACATTCCACTGTGTAAGCCGCAACGCTCTCGAGAGGACCCTCCGAGCCCGACGAAGCTCGAGTCGCGACGATCGGTAACGGGAGGCCCGGACTCCGACGGAATGCGCGCGCCGGCACTCGACGACGAAGGGCCGGAAGGTCACTCCAGCGTTCGCGGCCGGACGTGATCGGACAATGACTGGTGCGACCGCGATTCGACGTTCTGCGTCGCGGCGCCGGTCAGGCAGGCCAAAATTTCACTCTGACCGCGCGCCGATTCTGCGCTCACCGGATCGGCGACAGTCCCTTCTTTCCATCGCGACGGAGGACGCGATCGAAGCACCTCGGAGGCATCGCCATAGGTATCGCCGTAGGTATCGCCGATGGCATCGCCGAAGGCATCGCCGAAGGTGCCTCACCTCTTGACGGGATCAATAATTAAATAGACGCGCGCAACGATCGAACCGAACTGGCGCGAAGACGCGCGGCCGTCTGTTCTGTCTTTCGCTTCCTTCCTTGCGAAACCTCGTCCGTCGGCCAGTCTCGCTCGCAAAACGTTGACCTTCGTCGGGGCCCGAGGCTGGCCGAGGAAACGAAACGAAGCCGCTACATCGATCACTGCCGCAAAACTTGCGTAGGGACTTCTTCGCGCAGCCTGACAAACCGCGCGCTCGGTCCCGCTCTTCAGGCCGGAAGCTGACCCTGTCACTGATTCGACTGCTACGCGATCGGAGCACAGAGAGACACGTACCTTCGGAGAAACCGGCCTTTCGCTCTCACGTCGACGAAGCTGACGCGCGACAACTTTTCCTATCGGAGCTCATCCGGCAGCTTTCGAGCCAATTTTTCGACGAACGCCTTTTCGCACAAAGCGCGCCGCGCGCACACCTCTCAACCGCTTTTTCTAATCGTTTACACACACCGGCCACTCATTCCGCTACACGCGCATTGCAATAGACTGACTTCTCGCGGCTCCGATGGCTCAACGAAGACTCGCCGACTTTCGGCGACGATTGCGACGAGACCGGTTTTTCTTTCCGCGCTACCAGAACGAACGCTATCGAAACTGCCTAATTTAGAGTCTCCTTAAGTTGCGCTTTTGCGTGTTTAAACGACGAGCGGTGTCGCTTATCGGCTCCCGTGCACTTACGGACGCGCGTAGCAGTGCTGGATCTCGAACACAGTGGAAGAGGATGACGACGCGATCGGGAAGACAGCGATAGTTCGATCGTGAAGGTCGAGGTACTCAGACCTTTTTTCTACTCAACCTTTAATCCCGCGAGAGAGGACTCATCCGTTGTCGCGAGAGTCCGCGCTATCGACCTTGAACAATCGGCAGGGCTCGATGGTCGTCGTGATCCTCTTCCGCGTTCGTGGCCTAAAAAGGGTCCGAGCCCTTTTTCACGCTATCTCACGAAGACTACATACGAAGAGAGAGAACGAAAATCGTCAAGGACGGGACACGTTTCCTCGCGGCCGCGCGCTTGCCGTGCCATCGAACGAATATATTTACTGCCAAACGAGACGCAAGTTCCCTTAACCCGCGCTCTTTCGCCAAAGCTCTCTGTCCTAAAAAGATATCGGCACCAGCGGCCGACGAACCTTCGCACGTGGCGCGTGAAGTGAAGCGCAGACCGTCGAACCGATCGACTGACTGATGGATCGCAAACGGCCTAATTATCGTTCGACGTTCTTAACATCCGAATGAGAGACGATGCGTCGGTCGCGGCGTGCTCAACGAATGGCAAGCGAACGAGAAGCGAACGAGGAGCGACGTGAGCGGAACTGTCGAGACTGAAGGACGATACCGGAAGCTCTATCACTTGACGCCGCCTAATTCGAAACGTCACGTTCTTAGGGCCAACAGCTCGCCGGATACCGATCCCGGCGGCGAACCTTTTCTTTTAATCATAGTTACGGATAACGCTTATTTAATGCACACGAACAGAAACATGCGCGAGAGGGAGATATATACGTGTACAGTCATACATACACAGACACACATACACAGACGGGAATAGACTTGGACCATCGGCCTCGTACGATGGAGCGTCATTTCTTTCCGAGCGGACGTACTGCGAGCGGATTCGCTGACGGATTTCTCGTCGCACGAGTCCGCATCGACGATTCTTGCCTTCGCGTTACCTACGTTAAGTATATGCGCGTACGCCCGGCCTGTACACAGGTACCTGTCGAAATATCGTAGGCGGGGACGGTGAGGGATGAGAAGCATGTGCCAACGCGAGTGCGAGGGATACTGGCAGAGACAGCTTCGCGACGACGGAAGTTCCGCACGCGCGCGCGCGCGCGCGTCGGTGACCTTGATCGCGCCTCATGTACAGAAGGACGCGTGGATCGCAGAGATCGGGCACGCGTCCGTTAAAGTTGCGCCGCGTCAAGCAGTCAGGACGCGCGTCGCAGCCCGCGATCTTTCCAGCACGGGAGTTCTTTGTATACGCGAAATAAAGATAGATTATATTGTACTCGCGCGGCAGGATTCACCTGGAAGCGCCGAGGGGGCGCGGACTGCGTCGAACTCGAGGGGGTGGCGAGTCCCGGTGGGAAATTTTGCTCGCGGACGGCATCGTTCGCCGAACAGAGACCGGCGTGAATGCGAACATATCAGCGTGTATCTTGGAGAAGGGAAACGGTGCGGGAGCAAAGTTCGCGGATCCTCGCGCTCGGAGCTGGAAAGTAGGCGTTTCCGGTCGGCCAGTCGACGCTCCGGCGAGCGTCAAGGTCGAGGAACAGGGGCGCGCGCGCGCACCCGCGCACGAGCGTCGTTCGCGGATGAGATTCGGGACGAAGGGGTGACAAGGTGCGAAGGGATGATCGCGACGCACGCGTTTACGAAACGTACGTCACGAGAAAGACTCACTCGCGGAACACACACATCTACAACGGTACGCCGGTACAATGAATGTTGCTCTTGCCTTCGAACCGTTGCCGAAGGGGAGGAGTTTCATTGCGAAGCAACAACGTCCATTCCACGATACGCATTATTATCGTACATAGCGGATTTCTTAGACGGAGACGATGGCTTAAGCTCATCCGGAAGTTGGAGGAGGGCGATGGGAGAATTCGCGGCTCGGAGAAGGTGGGGGCGGGGAACCTTTTCGAGGTTGGCCGCGATGCCGGGAAAACGGGACGAGTTTTTCTGGGAGCGAGCCATCTCGCGCTCGTCGCGAGGAAGCGCGAGGATAGATTTTATTATTACTACTTTCTTAGATGCCGAGCCTGTCCCGTTCGCCACTTCCGTCGAACGGTTCGCGATAGTCTCGAGTTCGCACGAACGAAGCACGATCGTTTCCCGGGCATGGCGAGCTCGACGCGGGGGAAGCTCACCGCGACGATAAAAGTAATTAAATAGGATCGCACCCACGTCGCCCGAGTGCGAAAGAAAGAACGATCGCAGACAGGTCTGGCGGAGTGTCGGCGCGAAATTTGAACGCGAGTATTGGCGAGCGGTAGGTAGTGTTTTTCTTTATTTAAATGAGTCGTCATCGGTGTTACAAGTAGCGGGCCCCCGATCGTAAGAGTCATTTAGCGTTAATGTACAAAGAAGTTCTTCGCGTGTCGAAAAAATTGTCGTTTTCTTATTCTCATCACTGGCGATTCATCCGCGCGATCGACCTTCAACTGACACGCATCCACAGATTCTACGTAACCGAACGACCCTTCCGTTCGATCTTGTGTTTACGTTCGTTTCATTTTCCTGATAGAACTCAAACGATGATTCGCGAGAATCGAAGCCGAGGTGGGAGGACCGACTTTCGGTATCCCCGTGAATTTAGTTTCTTTTCAACATTCGTTCGTAAAGCGTATGTTAACGTTGATGTCGCGCGTGTGATGTTATCTACCGCGAGATTTCGCGGGGCTCTGTTCGAACAAATGCTCGCACGTGATCAACACGCGTTACAAAATTGTGTCGCACAACGAGCGCCAGAGAGTCTCCTCGATGACGAGATGAGAGACGAGCGAAATTGCGAGAAAGAGAGAGAGAGAGAGAGAGGGAGAGAATGAGCGAGCGAACGAGAGAGAGGGAGAGAATGGGAGAGAATGAAAAAGAATAAAAAGTCGGGGGGAAGGGGGGATCGGGGGAGATGCGAGAAAGAAAGGCGAATAAAAAATGGGCTACTTAAAATGGCGATGATTATGAAGCAATAAGTGAATACATGCAAATGCAGATTTTTATATAGAGAATGTTAACAAATTTCAGAAGATATTAATTATCGATAGCGCTATCTTCCTAAATGTTCGTATTAAAAGTTAACGAGAGGGGGGAAGGTGGGAGGGGAATTTTGGGGGGGGATGAGATTGGGTAAGAATATACGGTAAGGGGGCGGAAATGCGGGGTGAATGAACAAAATGCGAAGAACAACGCGGGGTCCCGTTCGAGACGAAGAAACCGCGACGCGTACCGTCGCGGGCAATAGACAAAATAAATAAAAGTAAGCAAACAAAAAAAAAAGAGGACGACGGAGAAGACGAAGCGAGGGACGAGAAGCGGAAGAAAGTAAACACCGTTCGGCCGGGACCCCGCGCGTTTTTACGAACTTTGCGAAGCTGTAACTATTTGTGTCTAGCGGCGAATCTGCGAGTGCGACCTGAAGTTTTGAGAATGTCGATAGTTTCAGCGAATTATTATTAGATTTCATAGATCTCTATCAATATTACACAGAACCGTAGGCGCAATGACGAGACAGAATGGTATTAGTTAGCGGATAAAAATGTCTTATATATCACTCTCCGATTTTACTTGAAGACTGCGCAAACTTTTTCCTTCGATGAGCGTACGTAGGGCCGTCTTTCCGTATAAAACAAGAGGAACATGGTGTAAGAGTGCGTGCGTGTGCGTGTGAGAGAGAGAGAGAGAGAGAGAACGAGCGAGAGAGTGAGAGAAAGCGGGAGAGAAGGAGAAAGGATGTAAAGGAAGAGATGGGAAAAAGGCGCGTTTCCTCATTTCCACCCAAAACCGTGGGCTACACTTTCAAAGCTTTCGATCGTACTTCATATGTGGATCACATATTTTGGTTATCTCGTATACGTGGAAAAAGCTTTCTAATGGGAGAAAAACAAAGACGACTGTCTGAGATAAAGGGAGCGGCATGACCGGAGGGGTGATAGTAAAGAATATTGCGTAATATAAATCAAAATTCATGAACTCGCGTGAATGTCCTTTTATACGCCTCAGTTTGGTTTTTGCTCCTATCGTTCTCTCTTTCCGTTTCTTTTTTTCGATTCCTTCGATCTTCCTTCGTTTGTCCTGTCTCTTTTTTTTATTTGTTTAACGTGTAGCGCTTCTATCAATGTACTCCCTTTCTGTCCTTGAACTTTTATTCTCACGATCAAGCGAACGAACGAACGAACGAGCGAGAAGAAGCGAGCAGCGCGACAGGCGAAGCAAATATCGTTTGAAAAAAAAAAAAGCCTCACACGTTTTTACTTAATTCTTTCTTTATCGACTAAAGCATCTGTACTACTATTTATTGAGAGAAAGAAAAAACTTATTTATTGTTTAGAGATCTGACTAAATTAAAAGAAGCATCTAATTATGATAGGTTATCTATTATTACTGATAGTGCGCGAAAGGATGGGCGGATGAGAAGTGAGAAGTTTTTGATAGGCGGGCGAGGCACTTTCTTTATTTCCCCGGAGTTTTCGAAAAGCTCCGCCGTGTAAAGTATAACGAAGCATGATAAACACGAATCTTCGAGTCTAATAAGCAGCTATATTATTAATTAGTTAAGCGTTAATTAGGCGACATACGTGCGCGTTGTTTAATGTTTACTTTTTATTACTCTCTTTTTACAGCGAAACTTTGTCAAAGTACCTGCTTCGAGAAAACGAAATATGAAAAAAACCAATAACGATAAAAAGATAACGATTTAAAAAAATGTGAAAATAACGACGAAACAAAGGAACCAGCGACAAAAAAGTAAAACAAAGCACACAGGTACCGTCCCGTATATTATACACAGCTCACGTTGAAACACAGAACAATATACGAGAAACACGATAATTTATGTATACTCGCCAAGCTGAGTTTTTTATAAATGGAAAACAATTGGTTAAGCGAATCGCCTCCGTGTGTCTTTAATTCATTGTATAAAAAGCAGAGAGCGAACAAAAAAAAAATTGCGTAGGACAAGCGATTGCGGAAAGTTACTCTGTCAACAAAATTTTGGAATGTGTCTAAAACATTTTTCCTATGGTGTTGTCAAGACGATGTTGAATGTACATAAGATATAATAAATAATATACCTTATACGATGTATATTGCTGATGCTGTTATCTGAATAGACTGAATAGTCTACCTCCCCTCTTCCCTTTTATCATCCTTATATATCTTTAGCATATATGTTAGCTACTTTGTGCCTGTTACTTACTGCTGATGTACTCACTCAATCAATAATGCCTAACTGAAATGTTATTAAAGAAATATTACTAAACACATGTTTCTCCAACCTGTTTTAAAAATTAACTACCAATATCAGATTCCTATGTAACAGTGTCATAAAAGTTGTGTCATCTGAGTACTTGTGCATAATGAACTATTGTAATGTTATATAACCATTAAATTTGATCATTAATTATGAACTTCATGTTGTATATAAATGATCACTGATTAAAAGTTCCTCCCTAAACATCCGTTGTATTAGTTATAGCGACGTTACATTGTTCATATACACAAAAATTTATTATGAACATAGTTGTTGCTAACTGAAATACGACAACAAATTGAATACCGGCAACATTCTTTGATTCCCCACCGAGATAGGGATGAGCACACTTAATCAGATATCTTGATTAAGAGATGAAAAGAAGCTAAAGCAATTACATAGGTATATCACACGCTATTCAATTTACAAGTAAGTTACAAATATAAGAGTAAAGCAATAATAATTTATTAAATAAATATGTAAAATGTAGAGCTCACCTAATCCGACGTTATTCTCTCACTTACTTCCACAACTGCATCAGCCAATGGGACGTCGAATAGAAGCAGAGCAACACGAAGGTAACGTCCAATCACGTTAACGCATTTATACCATCTATTCAAACTGTTCAAAAAGCGGCATTGATTGCTATGATATTTTTACTCGATGTTCGTGTACATTCAGGATCAGACCAAACAGTTTTATGACTTTTTTATATTAAATTAAACTCTTACATAGTTTCTCTGTTGTCAATTCAGGACAGATTATTTTATATAAATTAAGAATACAATACGAAAAATGCCGTACATTTGATAATACCATTAGAGTTACGCGTCGCTTGTAGTTTCAACATTCATCGTGCGAAAATGCAGAGGGCGCTTTCTTCCACTTGTCATTGCTTGTCATCGAGAAATGTCGGTATGTCTACTTTCAATCGAGAATCTGCTATGAAGGAAATTCTTTGTTCCATTATATCGTCTACGACCATCTACTTGCTACTAAAATTTGTTTAAATTTTAAGCACCTTGTTTTCTATCCAACTGATAAGTAAACAAACATGCAGACTTATTGGTAGGAATAAATTTTTATCAAAGCATATAATTTACGAACCGGATTATTTATGAATATACTATTCTAACAAAATTTAATAACCATGTATCATTATATGTACATTCACGAATAATACGAGAATTATGATCGTGGCGTCGCAAACTCATCTAAATATTGACCGGACAAGAAGCCAATGATGTTATAGTCGGCAGCAAAATATCCCTATGTAAATGTTTCAAGATGGTAACACTGATAAACGCGTGTGAAGAACGCTCCTTTTCAGAAGGAACCGCTTCCTTTTCCGTTTGGCTCTGAGGAAGGTTCGTGCGAATTTTATGTATTTTTAAGGTATCCGCGTATTACAAAGTAATCGCAAGACATTTAATGAAACCGCACGTCCTATTTAAATATGCGGATACTAGAAATACGGTGAAATCTATTATGTGTCGACTTTTCTCATAACGGGCAATTTTCTTTTACAGAACCAAAATGGTACAACGACTAACCTACCGACGACGTTTGTCGTACAACACAAAAAGCAACAGGAGACGCGTGTAAGTACACAATTGATGTTTACGTTATAATACGAGTATTTCGCATGAGACATAAATCTCTCATAGTACTACATGCATATAGAAGACTGTCGCAAATTATGAATGAAATCTGTTCTTAGTAAGAGGTTATGTTTTGGTTGACAAGCTCGGTTACACAAACCACACATGTCGTATTGTTTTGCTACATACGAAACAGAATCTGATTAATAATTATAATTTATATGTTCTGACGTACTCTACATTATCGTGTTACATTTGTTTCACAAAACGGAAGTTCCACAAAATCATTTGTCATAACATGGTCAGATTGGCTCATGCTCACAGATATATGGTGAAAACATATATCTAATTATAAACTAGTGGAAACGATTAGTTAAGCTACAGCAATTAATATTGATTTTGAATTCTTTTAATTTTAATTATGTCTCAATTGATTACCTAATGAAAATGAAAATTATAGGGTACGTACTCCTGGTGGCAAATTAGTCTATCAGTACCTCAAGAAACCCAAGAAGATCCCCAGATGTGGTCAGTGCAAAGAAAAACTCAGAGGTATTCAGCCGGCTAGACCAATGGAAAGATCACGCATGTGCAAGCGTAAGAAGACAGTTAAGCGTGTATATGGTGGTGTTCTGTGTCACAAGTGTGTGAAAGAAAGGTATGCTTTTTATTGTTAATACCCGATACAAGCAAAATAAACTAATGATAGCTACGTAGACAAAAAATTGATGTAAAAGCAGATAAGTAAATAATTTGTTTTGATATTTTTTAGGATCGTCCGTGCTTTCCTAATTGAGGAACAAAAGATTGTGGTTAAGCTAATGAAATCCCACCCGGCTGATCCAAAATTGAAGAAAGCAGACAAGTAACAAATTAATTTTTATTAATTAAATAAAATATATATAAAACAACAAAAATTGGTGAGGGAGGAATCATTCATGTTGTCACCCAACTATGTCCTTTATGTATCATAATTGCTTTTCTATGTTCTGATTATGGCATTTGTACTATAAAAACTGTTGTGAACAAAATCTTTTTACGTTATTAACTGTTAAATGAAAATGCAGTAGCACTTATAACAGCTGCAGAAAGTGTATGTTGCTGTTAGAAATGAGATTTAACAAACAGGAAACATTTTAAATTTCTAATCGATGTTGAAGCACGTACTTGTACAAATCCGCACAATGTTTTATTTATTTATCCATTCAGGTTTAAGTATGTAAACAGTTAAATACACAACCATGTGTATATTAAATCTATTAGATCATCCATTATCTTCCTTAATTTGCTACTTCGATTACGCTACCAAACTCAATCTAAATATTGCATATATTTCGATTTCAGTAAGATATATCGTGAAAAAGTCATGCAACCTAAAAGTAGCATTTACCCACGCGCATGATGGGTTGCAGCGTACAGGCGCGTGTATGCGTTCGCGCGGCAACTGCGCACGTACCGATTGACAATCTTTTTACCGCGCGAGTAACAAGCACCTTACAAGCAGGTAGACACTGAAACCGGTATGACACCAGTCCGGCCAAATTCCAACGGACCTGCACTTCGCGGCACTTTATCTATCAGAATTTCACCCGTGCCAGCGTGATATCTGTCTTACATGTAACCGGTGATGCAAGACTCGGAACATAATTCTCTCTTAAGCGTATGCAAAGCAGCATTATCTTTTGCCGTACGACACGACAAGCGCATTATCCCGGTTTCTGCTGGTGCTCGATAAACGAAAAGGAAAAGTCGTCCGGTTATGAAAAATCAATCGGGCCGACATTCGATTCGGCTCTGCGGGCAATGAGATTCGGTTGTTGGCTCGATTTCCAGGTATAGTTACGGCAACGGCCCCACTCTCCGTCCCTCTTCCTCGGCGCGTGCAGTTATACTACTACCTATGGCGCCGACATAAGGGACAGGTATTGTATTCCGATTATGGTCAACGAGTGTGCAAAACCTGTCCGTGGCAACCGCGGACTCGCTAGCCTCGGTGCACTTAACAAGACCCTTATTTGTTCGGTACACTTCGTATGTACATATATGTACCAAAGCCACGGGACTCGCGATAGTTTCCACGGCGAAGCCAGAAATGCCCTGGCGACCGACGGTGGTGAGAGCCTCGCTCGTGCAAAGGCTTGTCACCTGAGAATGCGGACGGCGAAGTGGCATTAAATGCTTTCGTTGCAGCCTGCCTTTTCCATACGTAAATCGTGCGCCGCGATCTACTTGCCCTATGTGTCCCCAAGCTCCGATCTTCCGACTAGTCGAGAATCTGCCTGACCCCTGTTAGCATTCGACGTATTCCTTATTAGAATCCCAGCAGAATAATATTTCGAAACAAGGCAAGGAAAGGTGCTGTATGATATTCGTTTTTCGAAAATCTGCGATTTTGGTTCCTTTTAATTACCTACCTGAACAGACGAAATTAACTTCAAGAATCCACGGCGTGGACCCTCTCGAGCGAAACGTCAACAATCGCCAGCCAAAGCGTCAGCATTGCGAAAGCGGCGGGACGTTCGAACAATGTGTAATTGAAAATAAAGCGCACATTTTCCGCGAGGCAGTTCGAAAGGAAACCACGCCTTGAGTTATAACGCAGTGCGCGCGATAAATATTGTAACACGCGTTCCGCGTCGGTTGCGAAGCTCGAATTATTTGCTAAGCCGACGCGGACGATTCATCGGCAAGATGTCGCATCGATGATCGGCGGCTATCGGTCATTCCCGCTAATGACCGATACTCCTTTTTCTCTTCAGCGAGCGTGGAGCGAGTCTCCCGTTTCAACCGAGCACCGACGGATCATAATACGATATCGCCGGCCCTTACGGCTTATCGGCCGTCGCGTTGTAAATAATCAACGTACGCAACGTCCCTATCGCGTTTACGAGCTCACCTCTGGAGTCGAGCGAATGAACGGTGGAAGCGAACGTGGGCGATAGAGTCTCGGCTTGGCTTGCGTTTACTCCTCCCGAGGCGTTGCGAAGGCAGTGCGAAGGCAATGCGAAGGCAATGCGAAGGCAATGCGAAGGATATGCGAGGCAGGAGAATGACTCCATCGCGCTGAAAGCCGCGACAGCTTTGAGATACGTTGGCGTAAATCATCGCTTCGCGGCTCCGACTGATAACGAACGTAAACGGCCATATCGTCTCTCTTGTCCCAATACGTGCCGGCGAATTTTGTCATTTCTATCGGCGGCGAGCTGGAGGGAGTTAGAGATATTTGTTATTGATAGCCGTGATAGATGGATACGGTTGAGACGTTGAATGCTCGCACTCCGAACGAATGCCAGTTGGAATGAGGCGAGTTATAAACTTACTATTTCACGTTTTCTTCGTTGGAGGTCGTATTTGATCCGATCGAAGTACTGAATATGTTTTGCTTGTATCCTTTGACCTATACTTTCAGGGCTTCGTTGTCTTTGTTAGTGATAACGGTAAAGCTGTGGGCTAATGATTGTCGCGCGCATCCAGCTGACATTTCGGAACTGTTATACGTTTATAATTACAAATGGAAGGCAATCGGGTGAAGGATCTACACGCTGCACCGGCGACCGACAATATCCAATCTCGGCGTTTCCTCACATGGCATTTGCACATCGCGCAACGGAGCACATCGAGGGACAGTAACACAGGCTAACTACGTATGAATACACACATGTATATTTGCATAAACGTTTATGCGCGCGCATTTCCGCACGCACCTATTTTCTCCGGCAACTCCGCAACATATCATTAGGCCGGTTACTCTGTTAGTACCACGCCATTATTAAATTGGATTATTGGCATATTACGGCACGGCCCACCTCATCGATAGTTTGTCATGTCGCTGAAACGCTGAGATCATTTCCTCGATTGCATTCGACATCCTTCCCATGCCCCGCCACTCCTCGCTCCCATACTCTTTCCGCGGCGGCAAGAACCACCCTTTACGAATAAGGCGGGCAAGAATGGCGAAGATCGTACGATAGGTAAAAAGCGGCGCGACGAAAAGCTCACGCCGAATGCAGCGGATGCGCGATTTCATGGGAAGAGGAATCCTCCGGCGTTGAAGGCAGGCTATCGTAAAAACACGTTTCGACGTTTGTCTCGACTTTTTGGCGCGGGGGATGCCTTTTTGCCCGCGCCACAATACGAATTTACGGCCGGTGGAAGGAAGTCCTATCGACGCGGAATATCTATCGGCACCTCGACGCTTAATAAACGCTCTCCGCATCGATCCTTACCCATTCCCGGGAACGAAACTGCCACGCGCAAAAGGGAAAACGCGCGGAATTTACTTTCACGTCCACAAACGAGCCAGAGAGAATTAGAAACCCAGCGCGCGGAAAAGACAGATACCCGCGGCGCGAGTCGAGTTCCGCTGATTGACGACGAAAGCCATCGGCCGCAAAAAGACTTCCTCGATTCTAAAAATATATCGAAATTATCCGCCTTGCGTAACTCCTCGAATCCGCGATTTTACGATGCCGCATCGATAACGAAATCCTCCGCCGTCCGAGACCGGAATAAGTCACACATTGCCGACTCCGCTCTGCCGCCGATGCTTTCTGCCCGCAGGCGAGAGGATCCAGGGGGCGTCGTGAGGGATGTTGGTCCTTCGCGGGCTCTCGATCGGATCCTCGCTCGGCTCCGCAGACCGGCGGCGTATCGGAAATAATCGCTGCGGTCAGTCGTGGCAGCTGCGAGGCACGCTGGAATCCCTTCGCAAGCAGCGTTTCGTCTCGGTTCAATTGCCTCGAAATTATTGCAACCACCGGCGAGCCATCGGAATTCGCAATTCCGCCGATCGCAGTGCCGTGCCCCCTCTGCGACGGCACCCCCGCCCTCCCCTGCGGGGCCGCGCGTGTAATTCGAAAATCCGACCGGACGGTAGCCGACGCCGATTCGAGACGGCCCCGAGAGCGAACGCGTGAGAATGCGACGCGAAGATTTATCTCGGGACTATTTGCGGCCTACCGACTCGCTAAAGCGCTGTTACGATACGCTCTGCGGTCTGTAACGCGAGAACCCCGTTGCGATTAAGTAATTACTGCGTCGGATATACGTGTCTACGCGTCTAGACACTTTGGTGCGTCGACGTCTTCGGGAACGGGCGCGAAAGGCGAGTAATTGCGGGAGCCAATTTGCGTACTCGACGAGTGGAAGCCTCACTCGATCGGGTGCTACGGATGGCTCGTTAATCCGATCACAACTTTACGGCCGAGCGTTGGCGGCTGATGATCCTGAATGACACGCGTAGAAGAGCTGGCAGTTTGAGCGTAAGACGGAGGTAAATCGAAATCCGTAGGTACTTAAATCGAAATCCGTAAACGATGCCGAGTTCATACTTCCATTTCTTACTATCGTCGGATTTGGCTGTCTACCTTATTTTTTTATGTATCTCTCAAACATGCTCTGGAATATATACGTTTCCTCCACGTTTCTTAAAATTACCTGTTCCTAAAAGTAAAGCTGTGCCTTCGTCGCCTTTGTTCGTAAACCGAGCTATAAACATCAATTTCGGCTAAATTAAACCCTCGCTCGTAATTGTGGTAAAAATGAGAAAGGCCGTGAGGTACTGAAGGTTCAACAAGCCGAAAATCGCACCTCAACGACTCTCCCCAGGAACCACAGAGCTAAAGGAACGATGGCGCAATTAGCAAGGGCGAGAACGACGTAGTCGAAGGGACAGGATCCTCCCAAGATCTCCCTCCGAACTCTCCGCTCTCGCCAGGATCCATTCGTCGAAGCCCCGACCGGGCAACATCGGTAGCAAATGGCAATTGTCCGGTGTCACGTTTAATTGACGGGTATAAAATGTAGCGAGAGCGTGCGATCGAGCATAATTTGCGCGCGAGAGGATGCGAGCGGCGTCGGACGGGGGTGGGGAGGACGAGGGGGGGGGGGGATGAACTGCACGGTGCCGCATGATTCCTATAATTTTCAGGGCTCGTGTTTGACAAAATAACAAGTGGGTGGGTGTCGGTTTTCACACCCGCGGCCCGGCGGGGCCTCTTCGGGGAATGTAAAAAAGGGCAGAGCACGAAACCGGTCCCGATGGATCTTTGTTATACGCGGCCCCCGCATCGTCCCTCTCGACTGCCCCCCCCCCCCCGTCCCCCCTACCCCGGCCGGGCTCCGCGTCTCACTGAATAAGGACCAACCGGCGTCCAGGGCTGTACGTTCGGACGACACGCTGAGCAGACTGGGCGCCTTTCGCGTCGTAACTGCTCGTTGTAACTCTGATACCTACTAATTCCTTCGCCCCGCGCCCGCTCCTTCTTTTTTTTCGCCCGATAAAACGAGCCTACGCCGGCCGAGCGCCGGTATTTAGTCGAGAAAAATGACATAATTCGCCGACGGCCGTAAGAGCTGAGGTAAGACTGTCATCTCGGAGGCCGTGAACCGGAATTAACTATTTTTAATTGAGCCCGAGTCGGGAGCGGTGGTAAGACGATGGAAATTGTGTGGAATTACGGAGGACGATTATGTTGCACGAGAATAGAACTTGAACGTATATTCTTTCGATCAATGTCGAAGCTACGACGTATCGTTCGACGAGACAATGATGTAAGTGTGATTGTGTAACGGATATTAATCCCTTATTTCGATAGAGTACGTGGCGAGGGTTAAAATAAACCGTTACCCTGGCTGTCTTACATCTTACGGAGAGTAAAACAAAATCTGACCAAATGCGATGTCGAACGACTACAAAGCGATTTCGGCCTGTTAAAGACCCGCACGGTAGGTTTCCGGCGTTCATTCATACGGCTCGCCGTATCTGGGAACATAATTTCCAGCGATAGGCCGCATGAAGTGGTCGACCCGATCGGCGGCCAAAAAGTGCGCCTCGCCCGCTTCCCGCCGCGACAGTTAAATTTAGAGTCTCGCCCCAATGCTCAATGAAGAGCCAAATACGGCCGAGCTCGGTCATTCATTAGCTTAAGCGGGCATTGCATCACGCGCGATTAAAATCGAATGCAAATTAACTCTCTCGCGATCCGGGGTCGAGGAAGCGTCGGGCTCGCATAATGCCGTGGCAGCTCGTAAGAGCCTTTTCTGCCAGGCGTGGGCACGAACGTCGATCCCCGAGTCCGCAACGTCGAATTACAACGGCATCGCCGAGAGGAACGCCCCGGAGTACCGAGAGAGTTTCGTGGAAGGGCGACGAAATGAGCGGGGAAAAAAGAGGAGTCGGATGTCGAGTTAAACTTCGATATATTCCAATTTGTCGGTAGGCGGGCGCGATAGGCAACACCGTCTCTCCCCTCCACGTTCACCTCCCCTCCCCACCCGCATCTCACTCCTTCGATCTTAAACGTTCTATTCGTCGGCCGCTTACGTTCTCATTCTAGCGTTCGCGCGCGTGCACGCACCTACGCACTGCTCGAAGTCTGAATGTGTGCGTCTTCTCCGTCTCCGTCGCTCTTTGTTCTCCGACCGAGTCGGCCGGGTTCATATTTTCTTTTGCTCCATCCTTTTCTCTCTCTTTCTCTTTCCTTACCTCACTGTATCTCTCTCTCTCTCTCTCTCTCTCTCTCTTCCTCCAGAGCCGACCCCTCTCCGTCATCATCTTTTCCCTCGCCCCCTCTCGCTCCCACTTACGCCCGCGTCGGCATGGTAGCTTTGATCGAGCACAGTGGCCCCAATTCACACCTGACTTTTAGCGATAAAAGCTGCCTCTAAAGATATCCTTATCCCGGGACGAGCGTCGTCGAGCACAAGCGGTCCCCGCCGAAGGAAACTGTTATCGCAGCAGGTAGTCGACTCTTACGCCGCTTAATCGAGCGAATTCATTTGACCGTCAGGCCGTTTCCTACTCTCCTGGCGTCCTCCTTTTTCGCGATAAAGAGCTGCCGCTCCCCCCCCCCCCCCCCCTCCCCTCCCCCCTCCGGCTCGGCTCATCCTTCGAGCAGGACCGTGAACGACCTGCGCAGATCCTCGGAGTCTGCGCGGCTCGATTAATTATCGTGGCGCCGAACGGGCCGGCAGCTCGGGACGTATGAGGCAACCGGGAATTGATTAAGATCAAGGATCAGGGAAGAGAATTCGAAACGTTTCCAGCGAAATCCTTGAGGAAGCTGCGATGCGCGTGCGGAGTACGTGTACGCGAAACGCGAGTTGGCACGCGATCGTTCCCCGCTGGCTGTTTCCAATTTACGCGAAGGTAGCGAGGAGGACTAATAAGATCGTCGTCTAATTAATTGCCGGTAATGGCCAGTGACGATCTATAAATTCGCGCCAGTTTCGCTGCTGGCGAGCGTGATCTCTGCGCTCGCTGTCGGTTGGAATTGGACGAGCGGACGACGACGAGTTCGGTAGCAGGTCGAGAAAGATAACGAGTGCTGGCCGCCCTGGACCCCTCTTACTAAATAGACACAATTACGATCGATTATCCAATGTAGCTTCCTACCGTCTAATCTCGGCCGAGAAATGGCCGTTGTTCAGAGAGCGATGTGTGCCACTTGGGAGGGTACAATGTACTCTTGCGGGCGAAAAAAAGAATGACCGGCTCGCCCTTGTCTCTCTCCGGTCCCGAAGCGTGTAGGAGCCCAGTCACGAACGCCTGTAATGCGATATCCTGTCGTGAAATGATTTTTCGTGACGGGAACCGGCGATTAAAATCGATGAGCGGGGTGGCGCTCGATTTTAATGACGGTCGGCGAGGAGATATTATTTTCGGGATTGACACTTTTATTTTCCCTCTTGCGCCGCGGTGACGTTTTCAGTGACGCCATGGATTTATGTGTCGCGATCGGGGTGACCGTTAGCGTTGCCGAGGAATCTGATATGCGACGTGCCGGAACTCGGTGTTTAGAATTGCGGCGATATGTGCGCGTATAGTCTTCGAACGCTGACGATCTCTAAACGAAGCTCTTGCCAAAAGGTGACGGCGAGCGCATGGCGAAATTACTGTCGCGAACGATACTAGGAACGCGCGATAATGATTGCACCACCGATATCGTCGACAAAGTAACCATTACTTAATGTCAACCGAGCTATAATTACGACGCGGACGATAAATCGCAGCCGGCGTCAAAAATACCGAATGCAAGAAACGATCGCGGAAAGCAACCTGTTGATCACTGTCGTCGTGTCCGGGGGAATAACATTTAATCGACATCCATAAAAACTATCCTTACATTCATTTACAAGATTCAAGTCTTCGCCGCGGCATCATCATAATTCATACTTTCCGCTACGGAATCATTAGAATCGATCCTGCTGGAAATTGCCAGCCAACATTATTGCATCCTCCGTCACAGGATGCCTCGGCAAAACAAAAAGAACCCGCGACGCATACCTATATCAAAATTAAACGTATCACACACACTTATTAAAAGACCACAAGATTAACGACTTATCACCGTCGTATCAATCGAAAATATTTGAACGGCGACATATAAAGTCTGATCAAATATTTCAACATCAAATCCAATATAAACGTTAAACATTCCCAATCTCGAAACCATCACCTCGCAATAAAAAGTATTATGAGCGCCATGCCGAACCTATTGAACCAAACCGACATCGACCCAAGCCAAGAATAAACCCTCAATCTTAGAACGTCATATCATTAACAGCGGTATAAGATTTCCTTTGGCGTAGTTTCTCGAGCAAATGGGAACATTCCGACAGCGGGGACGCGTTTCCGCGTGGAGCGATCGTCTTACACGTGAAAGGGACACGCACGCCACGTCGGTTCTGTCCGAGAGGTGGATACGGCCCTGCCCCTCATCTTGCGCCTGAATAGAGTCGAGGGGGTGATGCGGTCAGGGAGGCTCAGACTGAGGCTCAGACTGAGGCCAGGAGGCTACGGCGAGTTAGGGCCCAGACATGGATTTCGCTCTTTTGTGGCTCCGCTTCGCTCTCGTCGGCCGGGTACACGTCGTCTCGAATGAAATATACTTCCACCTCGGTCGGCCCTCGTAACGGGCGCCGAATAGAACGAGATTTTCGAGCCGGGCCCGTCTGCTCGCAAGTCCCCACCTTCGCCCCCCCCCCCTCTCTCTCCTCTCCTCTCCTCTCCGTTCACCCTAGGTCGCTTCTTGTTCCTCTCGTTTCCTTTCTTACCCCGACGCCTCGCACTTCTTGCGATCCGTGTTGGTGCCGAGGTGCGACCGCGTCCAGATCGCCCGCGTCGGGCCCCGTACACCGTCTCGCTGAAAGAAACTTCTTATTGGAAGTTCGGGACGACACGGTCCCTGCGCCCGCTCAACGAAGAGGAAATGAACCGGATTTTTATCGAATTTTCGAGCATCTCGGACTACCGCCCGCGGCGGCTGTTCAAAGCTTCACGGTCCGATCCGTTGGAGTGATCGAAGGAGAGGGTATTGAGGAAAGCTATTGCTGGGTATCGAGTCTCGTGCGTTGTCGAGATCGTGAGAGACACGGCCGTGAACGTTTATGAGACCGATATTACTGACGGTCGGGTCGCTCGCGATTACGATGGCCGATCGTGAGAGAAATCGGCATCCTGACAGTGAGACTGACCTGGAAACGTTCTGGACGCCAGGTTGGAAACGGATAGCGACGAATTCGCGTTAATCGTAATCACAATGATAGAGCGTGAAGGGGAGACGTGGCGCTGGACGTGTTGCGATCGGCGTGACCGACGTCGGGACGGCCGGGGCTAAGGCCATAATAGGACGGGCGATAATAAAATGAAAGAGTGTATGGGGGCAATCAAGGTAATGGTGTCTCGCAACGAGGCGCAAGAGACATGGGTCTCGTCCTTTTGTCAGCTCGTCCGCCGTCCGCCAATGAGATACACTTCCACCCCCTTCTGCGCCGTGACGAATGGATCGTGATTTCGGCCTCGGAGCGGAGGGACCGATCCAGCGCCTCCCTTTGTTACCCATTGTCGCGCATCCTGCCGTGGGCCCCGACTGGACCCGAGCCAGTGATGGGACTCGGGCCCTCGCGAGCCGCTGAATCGTCTTCGCAGCATCGCTCCAGAAGCATCTGTCGGTACCTTGGATAAAATTGATGATTCGTAATTTGCTGGACTAATACATTATCTGTATGGAAATTTATTATCGCGGGAATGTTATTAAGGATACTGTACTCTTACAAATTGATTCAATGTAGAAGGTGCTATGTGATTAATCGCGAGAATTGTCAGTGTCTAGATACGCTCGTTACAAATCTATGACATAGATACTCTATTTATTAACCACTTCATTGCTCAATAAATCACAGAAGATAACGGCTAACGTGGCAATAATTTTATCAAGGAAATCCCTTTTTCATCGTTCGTGTTGTAAGAATTTGTCGCACGACACATTTCCTGTAACAGCCTTTGGCTTGAAAAGGAAAAAGGCGTACTTAGAGCCTTTTGAACTTTCGTACAAGCATTTGGCGAGGTTATACACGGGTTTATTGGTGAGCTTTTACAAGAAAGGACTACGTGGGATGATCTTGATTGAAACTCCGGAACGTCCGCAGAAATTGGATTAGTCCCATCGCTAGTGCGGGCGGCCGGTGGTGCCAGCAATACGATTGGAATCGCCTCGAGTGTCGGATCCAAAGTCTCCGGTCACCTCGACATTCGAGAAGCGAAACTCCGCGCGAATCCTACGGCGCCTCGCGGCACGGATCAGGATTTCGTTTATTTTTAGCGAGATCGCTCGCGCACGCTCCGACGCTCTAGCCGCACGAACGCCACCGTGTATCTCCGAGAATCTTAATTCGACTTTTCGAGCTCGGACCTAATCTACTTCGCGGTACAAAAAGCCCGACGCGGAGAGATGAGGGCGCATATATCAAAGTCCTGAGTGGCATTGCCGTATTAAAATCGCGCCTGAATTAATATCCATCGCCGTTAACGGACGCCACTTTTCGGAACGACGCTTCGCGGCGGCCGACCCGTTGATGATGCACACCGCGTACACGAATTTCGGCAAAAACTCAATTCCGAAAGCGCGCATTCCGCTCTCGGAATTTTCAGTCCTGTTACCGATCTCTCAACAACACGAGGAATGACTCGTGTTTTTGTAACGATCGACGTCCGCTCGCCTGGGGTACGCATTGAGTGGCCATCGCCAGGAGTGACAAGCCGAGGCGAGATCTCCGTCGCCCTCGACTTCACAAACAGGCCGAAGGGGTTGGCCAGCGGCGGTGGGGGGAGGGGAGAGGGCCGTAGGGAGAAAAAAGGGGAGTCGGTTCTCTTCGCAGAAGAAGCGCGCGGTCGATTCTAATCCCGAAATCCGGTTCGAAGCACCGGATTGTCGCCGGCGCTCCTCCTTTTGCCTTAACACGAAATTCAAAAGACACGAAAGGGAGTGAGAGTGTGTCTGTGTGAGAGGGAAAGAGACGGAGAGAGGCCGCGCACGGTGTCGAAAGCTGCGGCAGCGGTTTTATCTGAGACGGTTGCTCGTTCGCTCGTTTCGATAAACTCTTCGCTTTATCGAGCCTATCGTTCGCGACACGCCGGCTAACGCGATACACGCCGTGAAGACATTTTCGGCAACCGGCCGAGGATCTCCCACGATTATCGGGACGTATGGAACTGCGGCGATGCCAGTAATTTCGGCCTGTTTATGCGCCTAATCTCATAAGCCGATGTGGCGCCTCCGACGGTCAGCGCGGTGTGATATTCGCGCTGGTTTCGTGCTCGGCCAATGTCGATGGTGGCGCCTATATAGTGTGTGCCTTCTCAAGCAGTATGGAGTAAACGACGTTTGTGTCATTGATTCTCCCCCCACGGCAATCTCTAATCTATTAACTACGCTCCGAGCCGCTCGTGCATGAAATACGTTACTGCATCCTGCTTCCGTTCGATACGAGGATCGGAGCCGGCCGTTAATAAACTTATTACGGCTGAATCGGGATGTTAATGAAGGATTCGCAGTGTTCGCTTTGGCGCACTTCGTCGTTACGCGGAAATGTCGTTTGCGCCGGTATTACGACGGTAATAAGTTCTGCGCTCGCGACTGTCGCGATGGTAACGACCGTGGCAACGATTCCGGTTCGCGGCTTTATTAGAGTTTAACGAAAATCACTGTAGCGAAGGATGAGAGGGAAGGAGGCGTCCCCAATAAGCGCCTTTCTCGGGAAACGTATCGTCGAAGGCATTGTTCGCGTCCGATCCCGCCATTAGGCTCGCGACGCCTCGCAATTTCCTCCCGTACCTTTCTCTTTAATCGCACGGAATGCCTTCGCATCCCCGCGAAAGGCGCGTTCCCGTAATTATACGTGTGCGCACACACGATAAGTGGCGGCAGATGAAAAATGTCCCGAAGATGACGATTTTCCACTTTTAACCCGAGCTGCGCCCAGCCGCTGGCCGCGAATACCTTCCCGAGAAGTCACTCCCATAATCTACACCTTCCGCAAAGAATTCTCTCGATCGACGCTTATCAAAGTGGCGGCTCAATTACGTAGGTGAAATCGAGCGGCCTAAACTGGAATAATCATCGAACTCCCGCTGCCTTCTAAGTCGAGTTTGGATCCTGTCCGCTCCTCCTTTTTGGGACTTCGATCCGTCGATTTTTACGATTTCACGTACGAAGGTGTGCGGCTCCTATCGCGGGTATCAAATAAATAGCCATTATCTGTCGGCTCGATCGACACGAGTCCGTCGCTCGGAAAAAAGCAGTCCGGGATTAACTGGCACCGGCGCAACGGACAAATGCGACCCAAGTAGGGGATCGAATGCATTCCCCGGGCCCGAACCGGGTAATCCTGGGTAATCCTGACCCCAGGCCCGGGACTACCTGCCGCGTATTATTTTTCTGAAAGGCGAGAGAGCGAGCTTAGGAACGGACGGACGCACCTTGCAAGAAGCGCATTCCGCGCGGCATTCAGCGACACAGCTGTTTTTACGCCCACGAATGCGGCCGGCCAAGTTTCGAGCCATTTTTAACGAGAGCCGCATGAGAAAAACTCTAATCGATCCGGCGCGAAAATCTGTCGACAAGCAGCTACAATGTTCTCTGCGGACGAGCAATTTTCTCGGTCCGTTCTTGTTCTCTATGTGGGCTCGGTGTAGTAAGATCGTGAAGCAATTGAGATGATTAGAGAGAATAGAAAAAATACGAGAAAGAAGAGCTATAATAGTACGCATGCTCGACGAGGACGTGTTTATTTGTATATGTAAATTTGTCGGTGCTATAACGTGTGCAATGCTTAGGAGTCTGTAAGAAAGCTGTTCTAGATACATGGTTTAAACGGTGTAAAGGACTAAATGGTTACCACTTCAGGTAAATACGCTTTTTGTGCCCTAGAAAATGTCTTCATACGATTATAGGGAAGGTAAAAACTGCCTCGATGACGTGAGCGATAGATGAAAACACGGTGAGATAACGTGATGCGTTAAAAGGCGAAGACGTAACGAATGTCCTTAACAGTTTACGGGATGAAAGTCTTAATCGCTGCATGCTAACAATAATGAAACATCATAAACCGACCGACGTTATTATCATCATCGTCATCATCATCATCACATCGTAACACTTAGGCCTTATCTTCCGATGCGCATTTGTAATTGTGCTTTGAAGTAGCTGCGATTAAGCATGCCGGCGGCTGCAACTATTTCTAGCAATTAGCAATCAGTCGTTAGCCATCAACGGGGAACAAGTGCTCAGCACGGTGCATATTCATTATTCATTTCATCTCCTTACTCCTCTCGCCCATTCCCAACTACTCCGAGCTCGAGTCGTCGGGACCGTCGATGGTCCGTAATTGACAAAAAAAAAAAAAGCAGCCATCCAGGATTCATTAAAGGAACGCTCGAAGGTAACTGACAGCGTAACGGACAGCCGTAAGGTCATCATTGCGACGTCGAATCGATGAATTCGAAAGGCACGTTCGACGTTGCACCCGTTGTTCGAGTGGAATAATTAAGCGGGGCAATTAATGAATCGTAAAGACGCGCGGGATTCTCGAAATATTTGAAATTTCGCAAAAACATTGGAAGAAAAAGCCGGCGTATTTATCGCTGATCCAGCGACGTCGGAGCGAATGGAAAAGTTTGGTAGGTTCAGTTTGCTGGAATATCTCTTTCACGACTTTGTACCGGGTACATTTACATATCGGACGTTAGATTACACGATCATTTTCCGCTCGTCATACAACTGTGTCTAAGCACGATTTACTAGCTGATGCAAAACAACGACTTTCACATGTAACCTCATACCCATAATATCTCCTTCTCAAAGTCCAACTCTCTATAACTAACTGTTCCATTTAACACGATTTTAAATAACACCTATATACTCTCCATACAAATCCGGACAGGCCCCCGAGATCCTCTTATCACCCACCTTCTGAAAACGCAAGCCCGCACATCTCCAACTCCATTCCTCTTCTCCATCCGCAAAAACTAGTTCCAGCCTCCCATGTCGCTCCAGGCCCATAACCCACTCTCATAAGACATCTTATCACAACCCTCCCACACAAACAGAACTGTGCTACCCCAACGTCACTAACTCTTCCTACAAACGTCTCAATTCCCAAAACCAAAACGACGCTCTCCACACCATCACTATCTCCCCCCCCCTCCCTCCTCTCTCTAAGAATCCCTACCCAAGACACTTAAATTGAAATCGGCCAGGCCGTTATCAGGCCGATTACGCGAGAAGCTTTCCGCTGAAAGGCGTCCCGAGGAGAGGATCGGGCTACCGGTGTTGGTTGGGCAAATTGCGAGGAGGCCGCCCCGGTTGTAAGGCAGTGAATCGCAAGTTGCCCGGCCGATCGTCCGGATCCCTCAATTAGCCTGCCCGCGATTTCTCACGTCCGGCCACACGCGATCTTGCGTACGAAACGCGAACGTCGTGGCCCGGCATTTACGCGCGTTTAAAGAGCCTCGGGGTACAATTAGTTCCGGCAGAGGCCTGCTGGGCATGTGAACACGGCGACGCTAAATAGGTCTCTCTCTCTCTCTCTCTCTCTCTCTCTCTCTCTCTCTGATTCTTTCTCTGTCTCTCGCGGCTCCGTCTCATTCAGAGTCTCTCCCAGTCGCTCTGCGTACGGAGAGCGAGTGCGTCCGTGAACGCCTCTAAACACGGTGTTCTTTGTCCCGTGGAATTAAGTGATTCCGGATGCGGCGACAAATCGCAGACGGAATGCCGCTGGAACTGAATCCTCTGATCGTTGGCACGCGCGTAGTGGCGATTGGTTCGCCGGCAAATTGAGTTGTGGGAGGTTTTCTGGAAGCGGACGGTGTTTTGGGGGGAATCGTTATGTGGGCGGTGGAGATCGACGATTAGAGAATGATTGGGAAGCGATGTAGCGGCGGAATGAGAGGGGAGCGTAAAAGTAGGGTCGGTTATGAAAGTTTCGTCGAGTTCTTGGGAAAAGGGTACGGAAAGTGTGACGCTTACGTCGAAGTACGATTGGGCGCGTTGAATGCATACACGAACGTGCGAGGAGAACAGGAAATTATTCATGCGGCTAAACGGTACAGAGGTGGAGAAGAACGGAAAGGGCAGGAGTCAAGGTACAAGAGGTGTCAGCGAAACATGACTGGAACAAGTAAGGTTTAGGTTACATAGTAACCAGAACCTCTTCTTGCTCGTGTGGTGAAAAACGAATGGAATTCATTCTGGAAATTATATTATATCGTGAGAAAGCATGGCGAATGGAGGTTGAGACACATTAATCTCCTAGTTAAATACATTTAACGACTGCGGTAGTTTTCTACTTTTTAATCACGCATAGGAAAAACCGTAACTCGAACGAGTAAGCACACATAACTTAGGATTAAGCATTGGCCGTGGAATATCATTCACAATACAGTTCGTTAAACGTAATTACGGTCGCCGAACCTGCGATGACGAAACATTCATATGTAAAAGTCGAACGTTAGAGACAAGTGTTGGCCGGCGTTCCGTTCGTTTTGTCTATTCGAATCCGGTAATGCGTATCGAATGGTCTGTCAGAAGTGAAACGATAATTCGCGCGAACGATAATAGCCGCGCATAAGCTCCATAGAGCGTACGGCCGACGTAACATACACGTGTCGCAGCAGTATTTATAACATGCCCCGATCGTAGTTCGAACGTTGCTCGTAAACGCGCTTAACGCTCATTATACGTTCAACGATAAGATTTGTCAATTTCGCACGAAAATCAGATCGGTTCCGAAACGACTCTTTTCCCCCCGATAACGAAGCTCACTGCACGCTATAAAATGAGCAACCTATCAGCGTCCCATCTAATTTTCCGCATTTTACTCGTACGGAAGTTCTATCTAGCGGAGTCGTTGCTCGTAAACTTGGCAAATCGGAATAGCGTTGAATCCAATATCGTTCGACGGACTGCTATAATGACTATCACGTTTGTTCATTCGACCTTTAAACGAACCTATTACAACCTTCCAAATAAAACCAAGAATTGTACAATAAAACAAATAAACACTGTAACTACCAACATGTGTATTTGCAATATTTATGTACTCTGCGAACGTCATTGTCTGTTATCCAAATCTTCATTCCCGCTTACTGAATACACCTACCGTTATTCCAAAATATTGAGACGATAAATATGAAACACGTTTTTCGCGGCCATCGACGACCGCACTTTACGTCCCCGTATCATCCGAAACCGCTATCCAATAACGAAGGACCAAAATTGTTATGCCCTGCCCATAATCCACTTATCTCTCCTACGGAGTGCTCATCGTACACGTGTCTTCCCGGCACTTATGCCGTACTCGAAAACGTGCCTCGTAAACGGCTTTGCGCCGAAGGACCCAGTTCTCTCTCGCTCGCATTTCCCGCCGACGCACGCTCGGCTCGTAACACAATCCCGATCAATTCGCGCCGATGACGTAATTCGAGCGAGTATCTTGTGCGTCGCAGGCGCGGCACACGTCGCTATCGATAATCGTCGCTGTCATTCGAGGGCGTCATTTTGACACTCCGCTCGCGCCATGTCACTCTTGCCGTACGATAAGTTTCCATAAAAGCGCCGGGGATCATCTCTAAAAATATAATGACCGGACTCGGACGTACAGGCGCGAACTTGGAACTCCGCGCTTCAATCTGGATTCTCGATTGCGCGCGCGCGCGCGCGCGCGCCGACAATGTACACTCTTCAAAGTCGATGGTGGAGAGTAGGACTGACGATCCGAGAGCACCAAAGTATACTGAAAGTTCGTCTGATAATATGCTTATAAAGACAGCGAAAGTTTTGTACTATGCTTTCAGCTTAAAGGATGTTATACGTACGACGTGTAGTAACGTATAGGTTGTAAAAGAGGTAGCTTTAAGTTTTTCGATGGGTATGTGAAAGGATAATGACATAGGATCGAAGTTTAAGCCCACGTCTCTGAAATTATAGTGCCTCCAACGTCGTTGATGGTGAATAGTGTACAGGTTGCGAAGACAGGAAGGCATAAGCATGCTTTGAAAGTATTCCCATCGCTCTCCTCCGCGAAATCTTTCCCGTGCGCCAACGCCGCGTCTAAAGTAACGTCCATCTCAGTATTCTCAAATTGTCGTTCGACCGATCATCGACATTCCGTTCGCGTAGCTCGGAATCATCGCGAAACTGGCCCATTACGATATATCGCCGCTGTTGGATTTCTATAAGGCCAGTCACGAGTCGGCCGTACGTACGAATTACAATACGAGAGGCCATAATGAGAAACCATGTTAGACGTCCGTGCCAATTGCATTGTCCGCTAAACGGCTCGCGTTCGCCAAGCAAAATTGCACTTTGCGTTAAAAGCCGTGTAATTACCGTTATTACGTCAACGAGATTGTTCGCCATACGCGGACCGCGACCATGGGCGACCGTCGATAGACAAAATTGCCGGGCTCGGCAATGGGTGAAAGCGAGCTTTAAAAGGCAGCGACGACCTAAGTATCGCTCTGAGCGACCCGGGGAGCGGGTAGTCTCGGGGGAAAGAGTGTAAAGAAGGTGGAAAAAATTGAAAGCAGCAAGAGCGAAGTGGAACGAAAAACGTGGCTGCGAACGAATTCGAGCGCGCCGCCTACAAATACCGGACCCGTTCGTGGAAATGTCGAGCGGAGCGTAAAGCATTCGAGCAGAGTGCGAACAACAGTCCTTCAGACGCGCGAGCACCGTTACGCCCGCTAATTAAC
The DNA here is from genome assembly GCA_914767735.1 of Anoplius nigerrimus. NCBI lineage: Eukaryota > Metazoa > Arthropoda > Insecta > Hymenoptera > Pompilidae > Anoplius > Anoplius nigerrimus. The sequence continues at coordinate 9,639,864 of OU612089.1, read as the reverse complement.
CGGCAATCTGATATCGACACTCATACCACTCCCACTCGCGCACAGTGCAAGAGAGACTGTTGATCCCCTGCGCACAATAACGCTGACTCTTTACCCAATTCAACGGATTCTTTTTAACCGCCTTCTGCTCCCCTTTACGCTTGAGCGGTTCAAAAATACTTTCCAAACCGGAAGAAGGCATTGATCGCAGTTAAACACGGTATTAACTCCTCAAACATATCGATTTGTAAAGATTATTAAACTTCCGAAGCTCAACAGATTTTACTGTTATTAATTCAATATTGCTTCAATTATTTAAAGTTGATCGATTCTTGTAATAATACTTATCTTTGCGGAACCGCCCGTGCTCTAACATTGTAGCGTCTCAAGGCGGTTTAATAGATTCCCTTAGCGATACAGGCGAACTTATTTAATAACAGGATAACTTCGGCCGGCTCAACACGCGGAATAAATCAGTTCAGCCTCGACTCCTACCGAAGTATCACTACTGAGGCAAACAGCGGCGCGGTTACAGTATTCCAATTAACCGTACGCGTTTCTCACGCAATTCGCGCGAGTGAATAATTGCCGCGAACTGCGAGCGTTTAATAACGACGCCGGCCGCCGCTGGGGTTAGCGTCGTCGGGAAGGAAGCTGACCGACGCGGCAGCTACTTAAAAACGCAGCGTGATACACGCCCCTGGTGCGCCGTCCTCTTGCAGGCACCTGGATCGTCGAAAGGGGCTTGACGAGGTGCGAACGCTCTCTTCTCAAGTGCTTCATGATCATCCTCCTCTCCTCCTCCCTCTCCTCCTCCCTCTTCCGCCCCTACCTCCTCTTACCCAGCCTTCCGTGCTTCGCCCGCCTCTGCTAATTAATCAGCGCTGCGCCGGCGGATACTTATCCGTTATCAGAAAGTGGCACCTGAAGCAGCGTCAATGTTACGAACTTCAAATGGGCAGCGTGCTACGGTTACTTTTCTTCCGCTCTCAGCGTACATTTTGTCCACTTTTGTAAAGTTGGAGTTTCGCTAATCAGCGCTTAAGTACGGGGCAGTTATCGATTATCATAAAAGCGGTGTCTGGATCACCAAACAGCGCCAACGTGCGAACTATCGCTTCCGAAGTGCCCCGTGATTATCTTCTTCTTCTTTCGGCGTCGATTTTTGTGCACCCTTTACGACCGCCTCGGCTTCGGTTAATTAATCAGCCCTGGGCCGGCGGGTACTTATTGATTATTAGGATAGTGGCACCTGACGAAACAGCGTCAGTGTGTGAAGTATCGCTTCTTAAGTACTCCGTGATCTTCTCCCTTCCGGCCCGATTTTGCGCACAATTTTATGCCTTTCTCCCCTCGGCTGACTGTTCCTTGCCGGGTTAAGGGATACTTATCGATTATCAGAAAAGTGGCTCGTCGACGGTAAAAACAGTATCGGTGTACGCGAGATCGCTTCTGAATTACTCCTTGATCATCTTTTTTTCAGTCTCTACTTTGCCCGTACTTTTACGCTGTTCCCGTTTCAACTCGCTAACCGTTGTTAGTTGGGGGATACTTATCGATTATCAGAACAGTGCTGCATGGATCATCAGAGTTAATGTGCGACCTATCACGTATAAAGTCATCCGTAATGATGTTCTTTCTTTCAGTCTGCGCATTGTGCACTTTTCGCACAACCCTTCCCTCGACTAATTAATCAGCGTTGCGTTATCGAATACTTATCGATTATCGCAGAACTGGCGCCGGCATCGTTAAAACAGCATCAAAGTGCAAACTATCACTTCTAAGGAGCTCCACGATCATCATCTTTTTCTTTTACCTCCCACTCTGCACTCTCTTTCACTCTGCTCTTTCTCCAGCCAGCTAATCTCTACAGTATTAACAGGCACTTATCGATTATCAGAAAAGTGGCACCCGGATCGTTAAATCAACATCAACCTACTTCAACTCACTTCTTAAATCCTTTATCAAAACCTCTCTCCCTCCCCCTTACGTTCTCCTCCACCCAACTCTCGCTTGCACCTAAGTACTCTCGAAAAACTAGTTACCCGACCCACAAACGCAACAAGCAACCTTAAACTCCCTCCAAAGTTCTTCGGCTTCTCGCGCACACCCCTCCCCCCTTCCCCTCCCGCCGCTCCGCTAATTAATCAGCTCCACGTTAGCGGATACTTATCGAGTATCAGGAAGCGCCACGTGCGTTGCGTGCATGCGTGCGAACGACATGACGCAGATAAGTGCGAGCTGGGTGCCGGTGATACATGCCCGATTAAATCCTCGCCACTTGTTTCGTTCCCGTCGTCTTCGGTAGCGTCGAGCCGTTCGTTTTCGCGAGCCCGACGAGACGTTCGAACTGGACACACGCGTTTAAGCGTTTTACTCGTGTACATGCCCGCAGAGCGATCGAGCGAGTCGTTTAATCAGCCATTGCCTCGCACCGGGGTGTGGTATATGGTTACGAGCTTCTCTAATGCGGGATCGCTTAAGAGCACTCTAATCGCGAGTGCGCACCGGTTAGGTGTCCTTTTATTATTCATTGATTTACGCACGTTGGTGAGAAGTCCTTTTAATCGCGATCCGGTCGAGCACAAAGTTTCCACTTCCATCGCTGGGTTCCTACCAGACGAACACGCTGAGGTAGCTCAGCGATCTAAACCGTGAGATCGTTTGACTTTCGTCGCCGCTGGTACGCCGGATGACTCTTGGGTATTCATTAATTTCTACGGCGCGCATTTTAAGATCTCGAACGTGCCGCGGTACTTCGCGGAACGTCACGTTTATCTTCATCCGCCGAGAATGTGCATACGCACCATCGGCGATGCGATTATAGCCGAGGCGCGCGGTTGATTTTATGTGATTCGTAAGTTCGTACACAGCCCACGCGCTCGTTCGCCAAGCCGTGAGCGCGATGCGATTGGCGAGTTGCGACCGAGTCGAGGAGGAAATTTTTGCTTCGGAGAGTTCCTGCCGACGTACTCGATGATAGGCGGAGAGTAATGAAGGTGTACCGCGATCGTGTCCTCGGAGCAGAGGCCCGCTACTTACCGGCGACGATAATCGCTCGGAACGAGAATGAGGCGCGTACATGTCTGGGATGCACGGGCGCGACAATTACGGCGTTTATGTCGAAGCCCTGCACGGGTTCCGTCACCTCTGTCCGGGATGAGAGAGTCCGGAATTGCGCGCAATCTTCGCGACAGCCGACCGCATTACAAGGTAGAGTACATTCATTTAGTCCTTAAGGGCGGCCATAAATCGTCGATGAAAAGAATCGGCCCGCTTGTGGCCGCTCCTTTGCGTATCAGCGTCACATTCTTATTAACGTTTAGCCTTTCGCGGGGCCTAACGAAATGATTACAACGCGGTCGCCATCACGCCTGACTCGGATGATTAAAGGGTTAACCTCATCAGGGACACGCATACGCGTACGTGTCGCTAATCAACGCGAGCGACAAATATTTACTCGCATAAACGATATCTTTCTATCCTCTAACCGACGTTGACTTTTTGCTCGTTCAGCGGTAACCGACGTTAACGGCGTTCGATTACGCGAGAGTGAGAGATTACTTTTCGAACAAGAGAGCTTCTTCGGACGGTCGCAGGGACACGTGTAACGCATGCTGCGCGGAATGTCGCCGTGTAATTGGGATTCCGTACGACGAGACGGAATGCATTTCGCCGGTTCTTAAAGATCCTCGCGGGTTTAGAGGGTTAACCGGCAGCTATTAGTCTCGCGGAGGGTCGAAACTACTCTCGGTACTCAGGTGGTCACGTGGAAGCCATCAGCTAAATAGTTACGGTCATGAAAGCCTCGTAGCTTCCCCTCCGCTTAACGCGATCGTAATCGACGTTCGTGCGGCTCGGCCGATGGGGTAAAAAATCGTATTTTTAGATGGACCTCGCTACTTTCCGCGGTAAGTACAGCGTTCAAATCGAAGCAGGCCGCAACGATGCGCTGCTCGCCGTGCGCGCATCGGGACGGCAACGTGTTATAACGCTTTTAGCCGGCAATTATGATCCTCACGATTTCCGTGGAAACGATCGGCCCCGAGAACAGAGATCCTGCAGTCCGTGGCTCCGTTGTCGTCAATTGACTCCGGGGCCGTAACGAGCCGTCTTCGTTAATCGGAACAAGATGCGCCGCGGCTCGGAAGCGCGGACGATCGCAAAGGACTCGCTCATTGCCATCGTGAGTCTACGCAATTGATGCGGATTCAGAAGCCGTTACGCCATTCCCATGACGGTCGCCGCACGCGGAAGCGACAATTTTCAAATCGCTCCTCCCCCATGCAAAAAGCGTACCATTCCGGCGTTCCGTCGGCATACTAAGCAAAAAAAGGCTCGACCTTTAATTGGGTTCTCATCAATTACGCCCGGAGGCGCGCATAGAGACGCGCCAGGGGGGAGTTTCGCACGATTCCGCTCTCGCGAACTTCGACGCGGCTAGAAGGGGCCCCGCAACGCGAGACGCTTAAGCGATCGACCGTTACACGCGCGCGCTCACGGAGCCTTCGAACTCTCGTGGCATACAAGGCGCGCGCGTGTTCGGGCGAACTGGCGAGAACGTGCGATTCAGCGAGCGAGCGAGCGAGCGAGCGCGGCCGATTCCTCGCCTCGTGGAAACGGCCGACTAAAAAGCCGCGCACGCCGAGCACGCAGCTTCTCCTCCATATAAAGGGTTAAGCGCAACGTGCGCTCGGTGTGCGCCGTGTGCGCATCAGAAAAAGATTCCAGATTCTAGCCGGGTTCTAGTTTCCGCGGTGACGCGCCGTGCATAGACATTCGCGCCTTTCTCGCCTCCTCTCCGTCTCTTTTCGTCTGTTCGCTCATTCTCTCTCTTTCTCTGACCCTCTCCGTCCTTCTCCCTCTTGATACTTCCATCCCGTTCGCCGTCCCTGTCTCTCAAGCGGCCTCTCGGCGGACGCTCGCTCCTTCTTGACTCGACTCTGGAGCATCGGAGCGAGTGTCGCGTCTCGTTGTGCTTGGGCGGCGCGAGAAGGAGAAAGAGAAAGAGAAAGAAAGATCTCCGGGTCTCTGGTCGTCGCGGCAGTGTGGCGCCCGCAGGGCGCCGTCGCACACTCCCCGCCAGAAACTTTGATGCCAGGACCGTACGCTGATCGGTACGCGCCGATTGCGACGGAACGGGTTACCTACTGGCTCGATTGTTGCTACCACCGACGATGGAGGGAGTGGGGTAAGGGGGGGGGGGGGGGGCGATCGAGAGAACGCGCGGAGTTTCAGGTATCGCGGCGAGAAGCAGTCAAAATGTTTTCTGCGAAAAACGTGCTTGCTTTCGTGGATTTGAGCCGGAGGATGGTACGATCTTTTTATGGTTGGCTCTAATATGGGAATGGAATGGATCGTTACTTTTATTACTTTTTTAATGGTGGGATATTATAGTCTTTTTTAAACGCTTCCAATTAAAATGACTGTTCGATATTTTGTTTAGAAGACCTTGCGGTAAAATCAAGTATAAGTTGTTCGTGTTTATAAGTTTGATACAGTGTAGGCCGATAATGGATATACTAGTACTTGTTCCAATTGGTAACATTCCATACAATATCCATTACACGTTTACCGTTACGGAAGGATTACTATAGAGAGTTTCGAACGTGTCGAGTAATTCCCAAAGTCCAGTGCGTCGCGATTATCCTTGAATACCATTAACCCACCGACATAACTTCCCCCTAATTCTCCGAAGAAATCATCCTAAAAATGAATGGCACCATACAAAGGCGAAAATCCGCAACAAAAGCGGCATCGCATTAGCATCGTTCGCCCGAGAGGAGCCGGGTCGGTATCAGCCTCGCCGCAGCGTGTTCCGTACACAGGATCGCGGTGTTAACAATGAAGCCAGGGCACAAAGGTCGCCCTTGACGTCCCTGCTCTCGCGGTCCACTATCCTCTCTCCCTCCCTCCATCGTTCCCGGCGCTCCCTCTCTCTTCGCGAGCCGAAGCCTTCCGAAGCTCCGCTCCCACCATCTCGACTTTCTCCCACTCCCGAGCGGCGAAGAAAGCCGAAGCGACAGTGGCCTGCGCCTTGCGAGCCGACGCTGAGCGCCCTACGTCACAGTGAAGTATGTGCTCTCGAGTGTAGAAAATGGCTGCGCTCTCCGCTACCCCGGGTCGGCGCGGATGTAAATACGGCCTGTGGATCGGCCTGGGAGTGTTTGTCGCGAGGTTCCTCGGCGGTGAGTAACGTACCGTCCACACATCGTACGCGACGCGTCGTTCTCGCGACCCTGGGCGTGGGATTTTGCGCGCAAACAGCGACGAATCGCGCGAGACCACGGGCGAGGAAGCGATGGTGCGTGAAACAAGAATCGATCGGATGCGGAGAGTCTACACGGGGCGCGCGAGAACGATCGGTGTCTCTGTACTGTGCGCTCGACTACCTAGCTGTTCGCCTTATGCCGCACAGATGTGTGACCAGCCAATGATCTCTCCGTCCCCTTCTGTCTTTCCTCTGTTTCGGATCACGTCTCCACCGTCCTCCGTTCTCCGTCCGTCTCCTTCTCGCCGCCGTTTTCTTATTCTCGAGCCTCTGTCCATCTAGGTATCTATCTTTATCTATCCACTTCCCCGAGTTGTCCATCTCGTTCTCCCGTACTCTATGCTACTCTTTTACGGACACAGGCGGGCATACGGTCGTGTACGTTCACAGGCGCGAGCGTACGTACACATGCGCGCAGGCGAACGATCAGAAAGAGAGAGAAAGATCGTCGTCCGGCGCGCCCTCGATCTCTACCAGCTTTTTGCCCCGATTTCGAAGATGTTGTCCGTCGGCCGAGCGGAGACTGTTGACGCGATTGTTCGCATTCGCGCGATACTTTTCCTCGCGTCCTTGCCAGCACGTTTCCCGTTGTCCTTCCGCAATCGCGATTCCTACGTTTTTTCGCCACTCTCATCTGTCTCGCACCTCTCTTTCTTCTCCCCCTTTCTATCGCCTCGCTTCTCAGGCTTCCTCGCGAGACGACAACGGACCGTGTGCAAGATGTATCGCGATCGGTGTATATTCTCGCAAAAGGAATCCCTGTGCCAGAGGCATGCACGTTCTTTTTTACCCTCCGCTCCGACGGAGTGTGGAGAAAAGAGAGGCAGAGCGAGAACGAGAGTCAGATTGAAGGAGAAAGAAGGAGAGAAAGAGAGAGAGGTTAGGTGCTAAGGTTAGGGACTGAAATACCAGTGGTGCGAGATTCTCGCCGCCTCTTCGCTGCCTCGAAAGTCAGTCCTACTCTCCGACTCGACCTTTTTCCAGTTTTCTTCCTCTTTTTATCTTTCGCCGAACTCCCCGCACATTCGAATCTACTCTCCTCCTCCGCCACCTCCTTCCTCCGTCCACTCTTCCTCTTCCTCTCTCACGTGCTACTTGACACGCTCCTGGCGAACGCATTGGGCTCCGTTCGAAATTTGCGTATGAGACACGTTTCGGATGTACCATTGTCGCCGACTTTGCTTGAATGATCGTTTACGTAGATGCGCAGTGTTGACTCCGATGGCCGGCCGTAATTAACTCTCTATGTTGCAATCGTTCACTGTTTTGATTCTGACGCCACTATCAAATGCCATCGTCCGCTTAGTCATTCTAGACATCCTTTAGACCACTATCCGCTGATTTTTGTTCTACGTTAATCTCTCAAGGCCGTGGAAACGCATACGCCAGCTATGCGCTCTGTGAAAAGGAGTCGAGTTCCGCATTTAATTTTGCAATGGAATGAATCACGCATTAGGTAATTTCGAGGTCCGTCACGTCGGTGTAATTCGCGATTCATTTTTCCGTGATTCATTCGGCTTAGAGTGAAAAAAGCGCACCTCTTTCTCGCCTTTCGGGCCCGTCCTGCTCCGCGGCGCAATGTGTCTTACCTTTCTCTTTGCTGCACTTTTTTTGCCGTGCATCGCATGACGTACTCGGCCGCAAGGACGTATCGCGAGAGATGAAACGCGGGTAAAGGTAGTCGTCAGTCAGTCAGTCTCTCTCGGTGTCTGCGTTACACATGTATCCGGGATGCTGAATAAAAATGCAACGGAGCCGGTGCATGCGTGCATGCGTGCATTCTCGCTCTTTCTGGCGTGCCACGATTTTCCATCGAGATCACGGTGTGGTTCACCGTTCGATCGAGATAGCGGCGCGAATCGAACATGCACACACCAATCCGTCTGTGTAGTCACTGTAACAGTGAAGAAATTCAGTTTAATATGACGCTCTAAATGGATCACCGCTGACACTCAATACGTTCGAATGCAACGTCTCTCATCAACCAATTCGAATCTTGTTTCTCAGTACGGGCCTGTAAATAGCACCGAAATCTGAAGAACACAGATTCCGCTTACTATGACTTGAATCAATTCAAAGTAACGTCTATTGACCGTGTCGATTGCGTAACATTTGGCATCGCGGAATTGTATGAAGAGTCATTCTGTAACATGCGAGACTCGATCCTGAAACAACAGATATTCACTACCCGACAAATCTCGCCAACTCGCTCAATGAAATTCACTTTAGCGTAAAGTTGCGGCGGTTTTATGCAAATATTCTTTACCCAACAATTCTACTATCGGAAGAATCAGCTATTCATCGAGCACTCGTTGCTGTGCCAGCCCATTGGAGCGATTGTAGGTGGTTGACGTGCGTTCTAGGCACCGATAGGAGGAGAGTCGTCGAACGGCGAGATAGAATCTCAGGAGAGGATCCGGCTGTTAACATTCCCCCGTGGAATCTATTGATCTCTCCTCTCCCCGTCTTTTGCTCCCTCGTCGGTCCGCGTTCCCTCCTCTAGCCTCCCTACTCCGCCTTTCCTCGGCACTCGTCGGCGTTACGTGGCGAAAATGCACGCCGTGCCGTCTATCCGAGGCGGGACTTCCCGGAAAATTTCGCCGCCAGGCGTGAGTCTCGATGCACGGCTAGCGAAGGCTCACGCTAATTGTTCCGCGAGCGGACCTAGGGATATCGTTTGCGTCACTCTCTACGCAAATCCGTTACGTGTCGCCGGATCCGTTTTGTCCGCGATTCGTCACTACTTCTTTCTCGCGCGTAACCCGGCCAAAACGGCGAAGATTGCGCGAGCGAGACTTATTTGGCTCCAGCTTACCGTTTCGTACGTCGTTACTGGCGCTCGCTCTTCCTCGATTATACATACCATGATCCTATCGTAATTAGGTTTACAATACCGACGATTATCATATTATTTATAGACCTTTACGCGTATTTCTGTACCTCCTGCATTGTTAATACATCTATTGTTACGTTACCGCGCCGGCATGCGCCTGTTTTCGCGCATGTGCAGTCATTACTCACGTACTTCCGCGAGAAATAATTAATGCAAATAGCATGTGCATCCTAGCCAGTAGCGGTGACATAAACACATGTACAATGTGTACGTCGGTCGCGCGAGCGCGGTCTTTATTTGCGAGCCCGCAGATAAGAGATTAAGATTTCATTAGAGAAATCAAAAGGCGCGCGGTATCATTATCATCGTTGCCCCGCCGCATTTTGCGTCATTGCCCTGTCCTTCGCTTATCGCGGCTGACGCTTGCTTCGGCGTCCGTCTTCTTGGCCTTTCGACGTTAGAAGTTCAGCCAACGGGAAGCAGGGGACGGATCCTTAGAGACGTCACGCACGCTCCTAATGGTGGACAAATATTTGCGGATACCGATAAGACGCCAACGTGACGTCGAAGACGCCAAAGACGCCGAAGACGTAGAATAGCTCCGATGCACGGGCTCGCTCAGCTCCGCAGCGAGTACACCCGGTATATCACGTGTCAACGCGCCCTTACGGGACAAAAAAGCCGCGAAATCCTCCCACCTGATGTTTACACAGTCCGCCGCTGGTCAATACGCTCTCCCGTCCTCTCCTCTTCACTCTTCGTCGCACTCCTCCCATTCCTCGCGTTTCTCCTCGCTACACTCGAGTCACTCGACTCGCTCTTTCTCTCCATCCTTCGCCCCGCGATCTCCCCACCGCTCCCCTCGCCAGCCCTCCGCTCATTCATTCTCTCTAATCTCCAGCCCCCGACGTCTTTTTAGCTCTTCCGATTCCGGCGGACTCGTTCGGTTGCGCTCCGCAACGTGTCCCTGATTAAATGTTTTAACGTGTGTTCGAGCAAGTCGCGTTTCGTGATATCTCCTTACCTCCTTAATGGCAGCGCGTATCCTATAATTTGACGTCCTGCTGCTTCTCAAACTGCCCGTGTACCGACGCTAATGAAGTTCAGCCTCGGTGAATAGTGACTTCACGCCTGACCTCCTATCGCGCTTGTATTCTCACTTCGGTGGTGGAAAAAAAAAAGAGAAAAAGAATCCTCCTCCGAGTCGAATTAATCATGTTCGATACGGGTCCCGGTTATACGGTCTCGCTGAAATGTCGTTTGGATTTCACTCGCCTGTCGAGGCCGTTGCAAAAATCGATCCTTTTTCTACTTTGCGAAATGAGCAAGATGAAGTCGCGTTACGTTTCCGTCTATTTGGTCGCGTACGCGAGCGACGTACGTAATAATTGATCCGACGATGGAATCGTGAATATGAGTTTTTGTAGGCAACTTTTTCCTACGCCGGTAATAAACGACGCTGACGAGCATTTTTAACGGAATCGCTTGCTACGCGCTTCATTCTTTAAAACCCGAAGCGTATCCTATAATTTGACAGTTTGCTGCTTAACAAGACCGGCGATGTACAACGATAACTTTAAATGCCGTTCTCCCCGTAAGGACAATGAATTACTATCATCATCGCGCACATATCCATTCGCCTTATTCACTCGCAGCTACGCACATCAATTTCACGAGGAACACTGTATTATGAATACCAAACACGCGTCTTAATATTCGATATTCGCAAAGATAGCGGAAACTCGTATTTACACAATCAGAACACCGTAAGTCACCTGCGTTAATCTCACACCAGTTTCTAACAGAACGCCGTACTTCAAAAAAAATCTACGCTGACATTCAATCCACCCACATTATTGACGATAAAGAAAAGTGGGTGTTTACAGTCGTCACCGATCGGTAAGCGTCAATAATCGTCCATCGATACGGAACTCTATCGATCAAAGCGGTTAACGCAGATAACATTGATAATAGCTCATTACGCGGAACGTGCAATTATCGCGAGCGTGCAGAAGAAAGGCGTACGTCGTGTACGCGGATGGACACCATCCAGGCCGGACATTGTACGTTCGCTCGGAGGGCACTCGAGCGCGCAGGAAGCGGAGCAACATTCATTGACCAAATTGCTGGGTGGGCCACTCGACAAATGCCCGAACGCTTCGGAACAAGTGTGCCTCGTCACCACACGAGCTAACCATCGCCACGCATTCCACCAGCACGTTGTGGGCCCTTCGTTAGCAGCTCGCGCGTCGTGCGCCGATCGTGCACGACAACGGGCGACTCCTTTATTTTTAGTGCCAGATAAGAACAGGTGCTCGTTGCCGGGCGATCGAATTATCCCTGGCGAGGAAGTGCATTCCTATTCCGCGCTTCATGATGAGATAAGCCGCCGTGCGTTAGATTCACGCGGTGAACTGTCCGTTGCCGAGCCAGAAGTCGACCGGGTCTGACTTAGAATTTCGACGCCAATGATTTTTCTCGCACCGAATTGAGGCGCCAGCCTCTTTGATGGCACGCAAATCGAGCGTTACGCGCCCGCACGCTCCGGCTCGCGACGCCTTGTTTTTACGCGCCGCATTATCGGCAATTTCTGATACCGGCTTCTTCTCGATGTGGGTAGTAATAGATACGAGTATTGAATGTCGATAGGAGGGAAAAAAAGGGAAGCGGGTGCATCTGTACAATAGTTGTATCGAAAGGACGATTAGCGTGATCGTGCGCGATCGGGAGTTGCTGTTAGGTCAGTGCTCATTGGCTGACAATCTCAACGATTCTCTTCCCGGTAGGGGAAAAAAGGTGTCAGAAGTGCAAAGTCGTGCAGTTCTCAGGGGGCGATGAGAAGGCACAGAGCAGCCTCGTCGAAGGTTGCAGGCAAAAATTCCGATTTAATGCCGTAGGCGTACAACTGGGCTATCGTTGATACTGCTCTTTGCCACGTTGATAAAGTCCGTGGCTGGTTGTAACGCCGCCTCGCGATTCATTGAAACCTTCATGCGCGATTACGGGCGCCGATTGTGTCGCGAAAGCTGCACGAACCCGAGCCGCAGATAACGAACGCTACTGACTTCGACGCGTCTATTCCGACCCAATCGACGCATCTAACTCCTGCGGACAGTCTCCGATGACGGACAGTTTTCCCACTAATGTCCCTACTTCATCGTTTTCCAGTCCGTACACATTTAACCGTATCAGATCTCTACACTACACAATAATGTCCCGTCAAGAACAGAACGGATTCTTCGACCAATTTGACCACATTTCAAAATCTGTCCTACTCCATAACGTTCTAACGTTCGAGTCCTCGCTTTCAGACTTCCTCTAACAGAATAACTTATTCGCGAACGACCGCCGGATTAGAACTGGCGGGGTCCCGTTGCCGGCAATTAAACTCGTTGACTCGATGTTATTGACGGAAAAGTACGGCGCTTTATTTTCGTTTCGTTTCGAGATACGCAAGGATAAAAGGGGGGCCCTCGCCGGCGACCGTCTTGCGACAGGCCATCGACGGCCGTCGGCCGGAGATGAAGAAGAAGGAGACGAAGGATGCACTCGGCTCACCTTTCTTAAGGGCAAACGGCTCGCGCGAATTGTAAATGGTAATAACGCTCGTACGGCAGCCGAGCGGAGGCCTCCTGCACCTCGCGATTTCCTTCTACGGGCCGACGCGATGCGAGCGCGTTGCGTGCACGCCGGCATGAGAAACTGGTATGACACGCACACGCTCGCCAATGAAAATTCGATTCAAGGTCCGCGGCGATCCTTAAAAGGCCCTTGGTAGCGAACGCCGATGAGGATGAGGACGAGGGCACCTTTATCCGCTTGGGCTCGAACTAGCCTTCCTGGCCAACAACGACCCCGGTGGGACATCCTAACCGGCGTCTCGGCATTCAGCCTCGCGTAACGAGCCGAGTCACTCGCTTGCCGGGAAGATGGTTTACGAGAACAACGCGTCACGGATGATATACGCGCGATATTTATAAAGACGCACCGAGATTCATGCCCCTAGCTCGCTCGAGATACGGTTACCCTACTATGAAGTAAAGTAGTTCATTCTGCGCGTCGTTCTCGTGGCGCAGCCTGACGAGGGGGAAGTGGGGGCCAGAGGGAGGGAGAGCAGGGACAGGTACAAAACGTCGGTGTTTTGTAAATATTTCTGTAGCCAACCGCTGAAGGAGGCTCGTTCCGGCCGAGCGAGGACGGGCAAAAGGAATCGGAATGATGAAACGGGACTGTGCTCGCTCTCGAATGAGAGCGTAGTGCACCTAGCCGGCTCACGTTTGCGATCCGACCGCGTACGTGATTCACTCTCCTCGGCTACGTGACGGAGGAACGTCCGAGACGCTCGGGACGTCCTGCGCGTACGGAGCATTTCGAAAATATAACGCTCGGTGCACAACAAATTTCGCGCGCCCCACGCGACCCGGGAATAAAATAAACGTTCGACGCTCGCGAGTGCAACCGGCGTTCTACGCGCGAAAGAGGTGCCAACGCGCGTCGGTCGATTAAAAATAAACAAAATCGCGGAACGCCGAGGAAAATATTGCAAAGCTGCACGTGTACCGTACTGGCTCGGGGGGAGAATTGGCAGGGGGGGGGGGGGATGGGGGAAGTCGGAGACGTAGAGAGACAGGGAGGCGTGCGCGAAACGGACGCAGAACGCATGGAGGATCGATCCGTCATCCAGATATTCGGGGGATATAAATAGAGCGGTCACCGTAAAATAGACGCGAGGGAGTAATTTCGCAGCGGAGGAAGATAAGCGTGCCTCCTCGGCGCTTCTCGGCTCTCGCTCTCCATGTGTTTCACCTTTCTTCCTCTTTCTCCTTTTATCTGGCCGTCCCCGACGTCGCGAAATAAGCGAACGTTGCCACTTCCACGCTCGAGCCTAACGTCCGCTCGCTCTCGGCCGTTTGAAACATAAAACCCGCACACGCCGAATTCACCTTTGTTCCCTTACGTTAGAGACTGTCATTTATCGGAGTTTCTCATGCGATCCGCGTGCGATTCTCGTGCTCGGCGTGAGACGAGAGAGACTCATCCAGTATCGATGCGAAGAATTACGAGGGTCGAGAAAAACGAGCGACAACCGGATGTAACGTTCAAAATTAAATGGTTTACCAAGTCCCCGGTCGACGACTTCATTGCAGGACAACGAATTTCGGCGTTTTTTTGCGTCAGCTATTTATACGCCGCTTTAACGAACGCCCTATATTATCTCACGTCAGACTATCAAATGCTCGTTGCGCAATCGCAGGTATAAAAACTGCGGGACATGTTGGTCGATGCATCACGAGCTTCGCGATATGATACTCTGTACCCGTCCGATATCCAGAGTATTTTCACTCGAGGGTATCGCACTCGCCTCTCACCGAAATTACTTACTGGTGATTAATACGTTGCGCGGAACGCATTGCGAAGTGGGTGTCGATACTTTCGCAGCTTGGTGATCGTTTTTCGCTGTTCAAATTCTGCGAGAAATTGATCTGTCGTCAAGAAAGTCCGGAAGACACTAGATGCTTCTCTATTCTCGACGCTGGCCGTGTAAACTTTGTACTCTTTGTTTATTGCGACGCTACCCGACGATTTTTACATGCCTGGAAGATAACCTTAGACGCCGTCTCCTGTTTCGCGAGAGATCGTGCTAGTGCCTTGATTGAATTTCCGTGTCATCGTCTTCGTTACTTAGTTTCACGTCCACCTCCACGAAGTGGTCCTCGGTTTCAGATAAAAGTCACGCTCCTTCCGGCATCCCGCCGTTATCGGCCAGAAGTACTACGTCCATTTCTGCCTCGAAGGGAAGCGAGGATGTAGATTCGATCGACGCTCAAACATTAATTTTATCTCCGTATCTCCGACCTCGATCGGCTTCTCTCAACTTTGCCATTAGGAGCAAAATGCTTTCCCGCCATATTCTCATTTTAAACTCCATCTCGGAACTCCCCCGGAACTGGCTGCGGAACAATTATGTTAATAAGGCACACATCTTCATAATAATAGTACCGAGTCACTGTGTTTACTCGAAAACTGTCGTGAACGCGAGCAGAAAATAGACAAATTGCTTGGAAGGAGCGTAGGGCTACACGTCCGTTCTATCTCGAGGACAAAAGAGTCGAATCTAGATACCCGGTTGTAGGTCATATCAGACATCGACCGGGCTCGCACGGGCTGGAAGCGGCGGAAGTCTTAGCCTTCAGGTTCACGAGAACGCGAGATTTCTACGCTTGATTTCTGACTCTCCGAGCCCACTCGGCGCACCTTCCTCTTCGACTCCTGAGGCACTTCGTGGGACGCAACGGTGGTCCGCCTACACGACACATCACGACTTGTCAAGCGACCTCTCGAATACGCCGAGCGCGCCTCAGCTCTCCCAGTATATCAATTACTGTTTAGCAACGTGACTCCTTACGAATTCCCTGAGCCGCCAAGTCCTCCTTTTATTCTTCCAACCGTTCCTGATCCTTTCCCAGCGTTCGGCCATCCTGGCCACTTCCACGTAACCCCAGAATGTCCGCACCAATATTTACATTCGCATTATGCAATTCGAGTGACAATAAAATTGCGCGTCTAGAGTTACGCGTCCTTCGAACTTCCAATATTTGTCATCGCGGTGGTGAGCTACGTGCGGGAATGTTGATCTTGCATGTTTGTACGCGATGCGAGCGAGATAGGTTGTTGGACGAAAAAAAAAATTGCGCGTGGGTTAATAAACGGCGAGCTAGAGGCAGGAGCGGAGAGCGAAGATCGAAGTCGATGGCTGTTTCCCGCGTTGGTCGGCTGCCTTTTTGGCTCGAGTCGGCCAGCGATACTGTCATTGCTTCAAAGGCCGATAACGGCGAATCGTTGCCTTTTATGGCCGCTTCGCGGGTTTCTCGGCGGAAAAATGTTGAGCAACGTGCCGCCGCGCTCGCGGCTTATTCTTTTTTCAAACGTTTAATCCCATTTCGCGGACGAGCCAAGGTCGAGCCGATAGGTGAAAGTTACGATAAATCGTCATTAATCGCGGCCGGATTACCGCACGCGATTTCCTTTTTAGGGAAGGAAAGGCTTCGAAGACGGATGCGCAACTCCGATTCGTCGCGTCGTGTACGTTAATTACGGGCGCAATTTATTCGATCGATTCGAATTTTAAATCAAACTGAATAAACGATCGCTCATTGTTCGTGTAACAAAATTCTTTAGGCTGATTCAGTTGCCGCGCTATGCGAGTTAGATGAATATTCAGTTACGTGTTCAATTTGACTTACGGAATAGCTCGGCGAGTTAACAGAAACCGGTGTTTAGTAAAACCTACCGTTGATGACATCGGTGTGGGTCGGAAGTCCTTAAGAGTCGAACGTATCGACAACTGCGTCGCGATAAGCTTCTTCAGAGAAGCCTCGGGCTTAGCGTAAAATTTGATACGGCGACAGGAAGCAGCTCCTCGTATCTCTTGTATCAATAAGTGAAACCTGCAAAAAAATCAAACCTCACCTTCACTGGATCCTGTTCGAACCAGAAATTTCCCACCGTCCCCTCAATTTCATTCGTCTCATGTTTAATTATATACCCGACGCAAAATTGAACGTTTTCACCATTTCTGCGCAATGATCGACGTGACACGCCACTTTCCATTTTTACCGTCCCGTATAGCCCTCCGTAACCTTGACTCTCCATCCAATCCAAAAGTGACCACATTTTCCATTTTCTCGCAGTATTACCTATCAGAGTCATTCTTACATCTCAGGCGCAACGTACAATTTAATTCCGCAACGCAATTCGAAAATCTAATCTTTTCATCGTTTGTCCACAGTGTTGGGCATCACGTGTTACTGCGAAGGACATTGCCCGGACGATCGCCAGAACGGAACATGCGAGGGACGACCCGGTGGCCACTGTTTCAGCGCCGTCGAGGAGGTATGGGACGCGGATTTAGGCGAGTACGTTCCGGAATTGTCGTTCGGCTGCCTGCCGCCGGACGAGCGTGGCTTCATGCAGTGCAAGGGCTACCTGGTGCCGCACCTGCAAGGCAAGAGCATAATCTGCTGCAACAAGACGGCCTTATGTAACAAGGACCTACTGCCCGAGTACAAACCGCGGCCTACCACGGCACCGGATCCGATAGCCATTGCCACTAGTGCTCCGCTAATCATACTGGCAGCCTCGCTGTCGGTTCTGCTGATAGTCGTCCTGATAGCGATGCTCATCATCTATCATCGATACCGAAGGAAAGAGAGGGGACCGTGCTTGGTGCCGTCTCAGGGCACCCTCAAAGACTTCATCGACCAGAGCAGCGGCTCAGGTTCTGGCCTGCCACTTCTCGTGCAGAGAACGATCGCCAAGCAACTGGCACTATCGCAATGCGTCGGCAAGGGTAGATACGGTGAAGTTTGGCTGGCCCGTTGGCGAGGCGAAAAAGTGGCGGTGAAGGTGTTCTTCACCCTCGAGGAAGCGTCTTGGTTCAGGGAGACCGAGATCTACCAGACGGTGCTGATGAGGCACGACAACATCCTCGGCTTCATCGCCGCCGACATCAAGGGGACGGGCTCGTGGACGCAGATGCTGCTGATCACGGACTACCACGAGAGAGGCTCCTTGCACGACTATCTGCAAACGACGGTGCTCGATCATCAGGGACTACTGGCGATCTGCCTGTCGATCGCGTCCGGCATCGCGCATCTGCACACCGAGATCTTCGGCACGCAGGGAAAGCCGGCCATAGCTCATCGAGACATCAAGAGTAGGAATATTCTGGTGAAGAGGAACGGAGAGTGTGCGATCGCAGACTTCGGACTAGCTGTTCGCTTCATCAGGTACTTGTTTCAGCGTATCGGTTTCTAAAGATCAAAACAAGATTCGCTGTACATGCTGCAATTTCGTGTCGTTTAAACATCTTTGTGCTAATGAAGACTTACTTTCAGTGAGAGCGGAGAAATCGACATAGCGCCAAATGCGCGCGTCGGTACTCGCAGATACATGGCGCCGGAAGTATTGGACGAGACGCTGAACACATCCTCGTTCGACGCCTTCAAGATGGCGGACATGTACTCTGTCGGCCTCGTTCTTTGGGAGGCCTGCAGGAGATGTGTCACAGGTGGCAAAAACTCGATAGTGGAACCATATGCCCTACCCTATCACGACGTTGTCCCCAGTGATCCTGACTTCGAGGATATGAGGCTAGCCGTGTGTGTTAAACGGTTACGGCCCATCATACCAGCGAGATGGGACAATGATCCGGTAAGAAAACTGCTTGCAGTGCTAGCCATCACTCGGCAGTGATACGGTCAATTGGATGATGGTCACAATTTATGTTCTTCGTTACAGATTCTGTGTGCCCTGAGCAAGCTCATGCAGGAGTGTTGGCATCCAAATCCTGCGGTTCGCTTGACGGCGCTTCGCGTTAAAAAGACAATGTCGAAGTTGCACATTGACAACGCCATCAAGATCGTGTAGTGCTTGGTAATATTAATCGGAACCGTTAACACTTGCGACTAGTTAAAAGAAAAGAAAAACTCCACTTCCTCCCCTGTACATAAGCCCCCGGTGTACATAGAACTATTGACAGAGACTGCAGCCTGAAGACTGAGTACTACAATTTATAAAAATATATATATATAAAAAAAAATATATATATATATATATATACGTGCGGATGAGAGCCTGTATGA
Organism: Anoplius nigerrimus; assembly: GCA_914767735.1. NCBI lineage: Eukaryota > Metazoa > Arthropoda > Insecta > Hymenoptera > Pompilidae > Anoplius > Anoplius nigerrimus. Next base: position 9,621,137 of record OU612089.1, on the reverse strand, counting down.
GAGACAGTGTGATAAATGAACGCGTAATTGTGAATTACAAGAGTAATTAATTTTATGAATGCGACCGCGGCGTCACGTATATTTTTTGTTTGTTTTTAAGTGAAACGCGTTGAAGCTGCGCGCGATCGAGCTTTGGCGCATCTCACAGTATTAAAATTTGTTGACTATAATCAATGAAGGCTACTACTTAGAAATGATGGAACGTCATCGTATGACGACTGACGCGCCGTTTTCGATTCCGAGAAGAAGACGCGTCAGTCAAAATGTGAGGCACTAAAGTAAACCGAGCATATGAGATATATAGTTTTCCTTTTTCACGATACAACGAACTGCATTCCATGTCGGTGGCAAAAAGAGTATGGGTATGTCGAATAATATTGTCGAATCAAAACGAGTTGACCTAATCAAAATTTACTTTACCTTCGTCACACATTCTTGCTGAAGAAGACAGCTGTTATTAGCTTTTTGTTTTTCATCATTTGCAAATCACATGCTGGTTTCCTTTTTGATTGTCTCAACCTGCAATCTTATAGATTTAACGATTATGTACGATACTTTAACGTGTATGATAATATTAGTGTAATTATCGAACGTCAGTCGTTATAAAATATTCGCGGATTTATATAGTTTATAAATTTAATAACTAGCAAACGCTTTTACCGTTTCGAATGGAACACGAACTACGACAGTTTTTCGATGCAAATATGTTCCACGCGAACGAATCCCTCAGGATATCCTACCAATTTTGTGGAAATTGATACGAGAGAAAAATAAAACAGGTCGATTCTTTCAACTTAAACACAAACTTTGCACAAAGACGCCTATCGTGACCAATCAAGCCTTACAAAACCTGCCGAACAGTAACTATTAATATAAACACGGGAAAGTAACTATTGCCATGTTGAAAAAATCGATCGCTGATGCATTTAAATTTACTATTTGCCATTAAGATTAATTTCGTACGGATCTCGAGCGCCAACGATCGAATCTGTAGAACTTGTACAGTGTGTAATTTATGTTTCTAATTTGTACAAATCAGAAATTAATTCAGTTAGTAACAGCTGAATATGTTATTACATCTATAAACGATTTTAAGTGTGTGGTCGATCGTCCAGATTGAAGTATGGATAACGCGATTATATAAATAAAATTGTAGGTACGTCTTTCTTATTTTTTGTTAAAACTTTTCGGTTATTATCACTTCGACGTATCCTAATCGTATTCATCGTATCGTGACACGATAAGGAACCCGCAACCAGATATTTAGAAAATTGTTAAATTAAACTGAAGAAATTACATTACTGGGCTTTCGGTCGTTAACTCAAGATCGTTGTGTTATCGCGTATAACTCCTGTATACTATAGGAGCCACTGTTAAATATTTTCTCAACTCTTCGCTAGGGAGAGGACTTGTAATTATATTAAAAATTGTAGCCTAATAGCTAGTTGATTGAAAATAATGAAATTTATATTTTTAACGAGTATTAAATAATATCATCTTTTTCCAAATATACTTTATTTATTTCTATCGCATCTCTAATTTCTCAACGTTACTTTGGCTTTTAAAATGATTGCAGTTATTTTATTCGACGATGCCAATCATTTGTTACGAAAAAGAAATGTCAAGTATCGTGCTCACCTGTGTTTATTTGCCATAATAACGTCTCGTTCCAATAATGGTGCATGGTTCGTAACTCATTTAAAATCAGTTAATCACGTTTGACAGGGAATCGATTTTCCTGTACTGACATCCTGTGACGAGAATGTGCAAACGCTGGCAGGAGCCAATAGGATGGCACCTTGTAGGCAAGATCGATAACTGGTCGGTCGTTATTGAGGGTAAATCTATTTAAATCTACCATAGATAATTACTTTGTATTTCCCCGAGAATAAATTGTCCATTATTAAAGCCTACATGTTGTACAATAAGATTTCTTTAACAGTGCATACTAAACGTTAGAACCTTAGCAAAACCATATTATTATTATTCCAAAAATGTAAACCACACCGGCCGCAAGGCATTCTGGGTAGACGAAGAAATATATATTTATACAACAATACGGTTCATTGTTTATTAATGCCCGCCTGCTAAACTGATATGAAAAAATCGTATGTTTCGATTATGACGAAATATTTTACAAGAATTACATCTTACGTAACATTTTCGTCCCGTGCACATGTGGACCCTTTCGTCGAACAAAGCCATTCATTATACGCAATGGACCGCCATCATGTTTTCTAGAGAATTTTCCTACTCCACCGTTGGCAGCACTGAGGCTCGCACGGAAGAGACGCTGCTTTCCACTTCCCGGTCTGTTTCGGGCGGCCATTTTTTATCTCGGGAAGCGTGTGGATTCGCGTCGTGTCGTATCGCGTAGTTTTACGGAAAAACTGACTTGGTGAGTACCGTTGTACACTAAAAATGTTATATATATGCTTTGTAACCAATCTATCATATAAATGCATGAAAGAATTTGCGTGGGGGCTCGATATTTGCTGTTGGTCCAGAGTGTCGACGATTTGATGTGCGAAACACGCCATTCCGCGTAGACTGGCGTCCTTGCGAATGTGATAACGTCTAGAATTTTCGCGAAACAAGCCACCTGCGGTATTTCTCTTCCATATTTCATCGTTGTTTATAAACGCTGACGCGTATGCTATGTAAGCGGTCAATTATTGATGATAGGCAGGTCGTCATACCTGAGTCATACCGATCTATATAGCTCCATCGCATTCTAATCAGAATTATACGACGCTCAATACCAATGCGCTGCGGTAATTTTCCATTCTAGAGTCACTGTTTAGAGTTTGCAAAAATAGGAGGAACCCGGGAGTCGCTCCAACTTAACTTTTATTACACTCCCAAAGACATTCGCGCGCGTATATGCACATCATGTGTCAAGGATTTTTCCCCCCCTCCTTTAAAGCAAGCCCGTTAAATATTTTCCGTTAAAATTTAACGTACAAGCTAACAGGGTATTTGTGTATACGGTTTATTTTTCAACCGGACGGGGTTCTCATCTTTCGCTTTGTCACTCGGTACTCGTGCCCTCAGCGGTTATTTTCCTCCACAATATGTATCTGTATGTGTTCCGTATCGCAGCTTGGAATGACGCGCAATTACGTGCTAATTCCGATAAACCGCCGCTATCGCATGAGACGGTTAACGTTCGTTTCCAACATTCAAACATTGGCTCTGCCATTTGTCATGATCGCTGCTAACCGCTCTCCTGCGTTTAATTGCCGAGTATCTCGAGCAAAAAGACCCAGGAACGGAAAATGGAGTGTGTCCTGTTCCCAGCGTCTCGACGAAAGCTCGTATCGTTTCGCCTAGCAACGGATGCCCGGAAATCGTCGGCGCCGCGGCCGAGCCGATTGGAAATGATCGAAAAATGGCGATTGTGCCGAGCGAATGACTCGGTCCGATGCGGCGGACCGAGAGAGAAGGCCCGCCATTGTAAATGCCCAATATGCCGCTCTGTCGTTAGCCCAGTGGGTTCGGCAATGCGCCTCGGATGATCCGAGAGGCGCCCGCGTAATGGGTTTCGGGACGCTCCATTCAGCTTTCCTTGGGCAGAGAGCGCGGGCAAGCGAGCCAATCCCGGCGAGGCTTCGCGAGACGGACGCGGCAAGTGAGAGACGCCATTACTAGATTGCATTCTCTTGTGTAAAGTCGTGTATACGCGAGGTCGGTGTTCTGCCCGAGGCTCGTCGCTACGAATATTATCGGTAATATCCGCGGAGTTTGCGAAGGAAGGAGGCGAAATTATCGTGCGCAACGCGCTCGGTTTTGTGCGCGAGTTTTCTCTCGCTCGGCGACGGGGAACGGGTGGATATATGATATAATTTGCTCGTGCGCCATTTCACGAAGGTCAGTGAGTGTTCAACTGCGTGCTTTCACAACGCTGCGTATCTTGCCTTAGGCCCCGCTCTTTCGGTCCTTCGGAGTTTTCGCGTTAGTACTCGGTGAATAGGCGAGAAAAGACGTTAGGTAGGCTAATATTGTTGCTGAATTCGGGTGGATGTTGGATAGGTTGAGGTGCGGGTGAGACATAATGTGAAAAATCTTAGAGTATCGTTAGCAAAATGGAGGAAGGGAAGCGTCAGGATTACGCAGAAACGGTCGCGTCGGTTTTTCGATTTTCTTTGTACGCGCCTTGAGTGCGTTTGGAGTGCATTTGCGTGTGTTATATGTGACTTACAGAATAAATAGGGGGTTATAATAATATTTTGATATTTTCGTTTCTTTATGATCATGCGGCGATTTGCGGTATATTTGTACGTGTTGTGCTGCTTATATGTATGAGTGTACGGACTTGATTAGGTTACAAGATTTATAAAATGGAGGATGTTAATACATTTGCACAAATAAAGAATTTAAGGGATTCAATTATTACATTCTCTTAAAACGTTATTAATACGTTTGTTAAAATATTTATGAAACATGCACAATATAAAATATTTATAAATGTACATATCAATTTGCAATTTCTGTTCTCTTAACAGGTTCTAGAACGAGCCGAAAATGCCTGGTTTTAGCAGTGTTGGCACATTCAAAATCTTCATCGGTAACTTAGCCGATAAGACATCGAATGCTGATATAAAGCCACTATTTGAGAAGTATGGGAAAGTAATAGAGTGCGACGTTGTAAAAAATTATGGCTTTGTGGTAAGATTTATTTTAATTTAATTTAAAATGTGAACGCTCGCCTACAAAATATTGTCTAATTAAATACTAACAGTTATCCTCGCAACAGTGTAAGATAAGAGATTAAGGATGTTTGTTACCAATCTATTATGTATATTATTTTATTGCTAAGAAGCTATAACTTATTTTTGACAGCATATGGAGAATGAAGAGGCTGGGAGAAACGCGATACAGAACCTCAATGGACACATAGTCCATGGTCAACCGATAAAGTGTGAGGCAGCGAAGAGTCGCAAGGGACCTAATACTCCCACAACGAAGATTTTCGTTGGCAACCTCACAGATAACACGAAGGCGCCGCAGGTTCGCGAGCTCTTCGCTAAGTATGGCACGGTCGTCGAGTGCGACATTGTCAGGAACTATGGATTCGTCCATCTTGAAGCCACGGGAGACGTGAACGATGCGATCAAGGAACTCAACGGACAGATCGTCGATGGACAGCCGATGAAGGTTCAAATTTCCACCAGCAGAGTGCGACAGAGGCCGGGCATGGGTGATCCGGAACAATGCTACCGATGCGGACGCGGAGGACACTGGTCCAAGGAATGCCCTAAGGGAGGAATGGGAGGAGGACCGGACAGAAACGGATTCAGGGACCGAATGTTTGGACGCGACCCGTACCCTCCGCCGCCGCCGCCACCACCGTTCCTTCGGGATCGGCTGATGGGTGGTGGCCGCTTTGGAGTAAGTATATCCTCGTTTTGTCAATAACAATTCACCACCGTGCTTTAACAAACTAACTAAAGGTCATGTCAGAATTAACTTTGTTGTTCAAAATTTACATTTTATATGTCTAAAGTGAATGCAGTCTTGCCAACAAAAAGATTTTCGTATTTCTTGTCAATAACTCTAACAATTTATGTTCGGCATATAAATAGTTGTCAATTCATGCTATTACTTAGATCAAGTGTCTTGTCTATAACAAATGCTACCCATCGAATACCTACTCCATCTAAATGTTTCTCCATTAGAGCTAACATTGGCGCCGTTCCTTGTTTGTTTTTGCAGGAGTACGAAAGCTACTATGACAGGAGGGGCTTCGAGGACACCAGGGATCTCTACGAGAGGCGGTTTACGGGTATGACAGGGCCCTGTGACATGGGAACATCCATGTGCGGGCTAGACTTTCCACCAATGACAATGCCACCTCTACCCCCAAGACGAGACCCAATGCCTCCTATGCCTCCTCTAGGTATGGGATCCATGCGTGACACCGGCTTCTCCCGTGGCAACGAGTATGGCATGTTCAGTCGGCGATCACCCCCTCCGAGTGGCAACAACGGCCGGTTCAGGTGAGTAGAGCTCCTGCGTACCGACTGCCCATTCGTCCGACTTAACATTGTGAACGTTCCAGGCTGGATTAACAGCTCATGCGAATTGGGGTTCGGTGATTCGTCGACATACTTTGCTATATTTATATATCTAGTTTTTATTTTTGTTTTTTTTTATTTTTTGTTTTCGGCTCACGTTCTTCCTTTACTCGCAGTCGAGTCTGTTTCCTTTACTTGTCCGACTTATTCTCACTCTGTCTCTCTCTCTCTCTCTCTTTTTCTGTCTGGTTCTCACTTTTTTGTTTTGTTCTGTTTGTGTCGATGGTAAACTTGCAATTCGTTTCACCGATTTTCCTTTCAAACTGGGCGTTCTAAATTCCGGTTGGGATGTTCTCGCGCTCGCGCGGTGATACACGTTAACTGATAGTATGACGTTGAAGTTGCTCTCCATTCTATATCTTTCTCACTATTTCACTCTCTCTTGCTATCTCTCTGTCTCTCTTTCACAGTTTCTGTCTTTCTCTTCCTCTCTTTTGTTTGTCACACCGAGGTCGATATACTCTTTGGTTATTCTTTTTCGAACTTCCCTTATATGAGACACGAAGTAAGACACGCGGAGAACTTATCGCATGATTCGTGTTGCCTATGCATATCGTTTCTTTTCTCGCTTAATTAAGATAGCAGTGAATATATACATATATATTTATATATATATTTACGTATATACATACCGAGTACGAGTGTCGACCCGATGCCCACATGAGTGCAGAGTCTGCGTAGTCAAATGTTATTATATGACGCTTGGACGTTTCTGTACATTCTAAATTTCAGTGCACCTCAGGCTGCTTACCATCTTTGTCCATGAATGAGGGCAACCCTAGAGAGACAGTCCCGGGCCAACGTTCAAGTCGTACAAGAGTAAGTCTTTGACCATTTTGTTAGCGAGTAGTCATGCCTCGTTCTTGTCGCTGTCGCGCTGGTGTGCCAAAAAAAGAAATGTACAGCAGGCCGCTGCTTCGTATCTCTTCACACTGGTGTCAATCAGGGTCTCGACTGATTGTGCCTTGAACATGTCGACTGCTCTTCTAGGGATGTCCCAGTTCATAGACTCTCTTGATCCATGGCATTAACTGCGAGATTGGCCTGTATGTCTCTCATGAATCCTTTGTGTTTCAAGCGCTCCCTATTACGTACATCACTCAACCGGGAGTGGCGCGGAGGCCTGGGATGAAGAAACGTTCCTAAGGAATGCGAACTAGATTTCTTGATCGCACTGCCGCGAGCCAGGATATGCGATCTGCAATTTTAATGAACTCTCTCTCACACTCTCTCACTCTCTCTACCTGTCTCTCTGTCTGTCTCTCTCTCGTACGCTGTAGATAGAAAGAAAAGAGAACAAAAAAAAACGAAGGGCTGGCGCGAAAAAATCAGGAATGGCGCCTGTTGATTGTCTTTGAAACGTCTCGTAAGTAGAAACCAGCTATCCAGACAAGTTGGAGAGTAAGTTTGACGGCGTCTCTAAAATAGCTTTTAAGGCCGGTTTAATGGAGCTACTTTTGCTGGGCACTTCATGTACTATATATTTGTTTTTACGTGACTTCTCATACGTCGTGTATAGTTTAGATCGTTACTTCCGGGTTATAGCATTTTCTCAAGAGTGAATTTGAAGTTCTGCTGTAACTAAGAATCGTTTCGATGCGTGAGTGTTATAGGATAGATAATGAATTTTTCTCACTACGCTCTGGTTCCTGGACATTTCTCCACTATCTTTTTTACTTTTGTATTACAGTTGTAACAACTTAACTTTGCTTCTTTTTTTTTTAGATATTACTCAGAGTTCCTGAATATCGTGTTTAAACCCTAGAGTCAGTTAGCTTTAAAGTGTACTTAGAACTCTACAATGGCACCTTTAACATGATCACGTAAAACCGGCCCCTTAGATATTTATGAGATAAAAGAACTTATATACCGCGAACAATTCATACCAGTTTCGATAATCAATATAATCCATAGCTCTTGAAGCTGACTTCTACTCACGAGGTTCAAAGCTTTTCATGTATGTAAATCCATTCGCAGAACTTTCAAATAGAAACAGAGTTGATTGAAGTTCACAATCTTTTCTAAGTATTTTGAATTTGTTGTTGCACGTTACCTTTATTATCCTATATTATCCCAGCCTGGGCTGCAAATGGCTCTTACGCTCTCATTTGTTTGTAAACTTGTATTATGCAAGTCCGCATGGGTTAAGAATCCAGTCTGACGCTGCCTGCCTTATATGACTGGCTAGAATATCCCATGTTCTTAATAGCTATATAAAACAACAAGATTCTTTTTTTGTCCATACACCTTAATTAATTACTCGATCTCTTCCCTGGCAAGTGATTGTATATCGTACTCAATAAAGTGGAATAGAAACTCTCATTGCTTGCATTCGACTTTCGTAGGTGTAGTCCTTTAGTGTGTTCTGTAGTCGACGAAAGAGACAATTAGACGACAAAAGGGCATATATTAAACAGATAAATAATAGAGACACACATACACACACGCGTGCAGTTTTGTCGTATAGCCGCTAAACAAAGGATACGGCTATGATTGAGAGCAGTCTGAATGTTCAAGCCTGCGAACGATTTCTTGAATCGTATATCGCACAATGGCATCTCGACGTAAGCTTTCTCGAGCTCTTGCTGAAGTTTGTTTTCACATTCTCACCTCTGCATACATCTGACGTTTGACGTACGCGAATGTGTTAAGCACATAGTTGTTAAGGATAAGCGTATCGGCATATTTCTTCTTCGCGAACACTTCTATGTGACACATCCCCACGTCATAGTCCACTGCAGACGATAGATTTGTTTTGGTTGTTATGATCGACCACCTCGCAACAACTGCCTACATTCGTCGACATGTTTACCACCAAATCCCGTGAATCCATATTAGTCCCGATTTTCAGTCATATTAGGCGGCACGCGACTCTCTTGTACGTGAATATACAGGGACAAATTCACAAAGTTAAGCCTTGGACAAGGGAGCGAGTTTGGTATATGTTGAACTGATCATTGGTAGATTCGATTATTGATTATACCGCTGTTATAGTAGAGGCATGTACGAGGACTTCAGCCGAGATTCATTTGAAGAGCGTAGGTAAGTAGACATGTCATTGGGTCTCACACCAGCCCAAATTGAAATCCTATCGTACGAAGTTAATTGAGATACTAATTGGCTGCCCTCTTCTTTATGTCACGATCATGCCAGATATGACAACGGTGTTTTTACTCGCCGTTATCTCGTCAAACCTTTTCCTCGACTATACGATCCGTAAGATAGTTACGCATTTCATACATAGAAATTACAACTTTCGAACGACTTTGATATCGTTCAATCTGTTTGCCATTGTTGAAGTTTCACTTCATTTATTCTCTGAACGACTGCAAAATGTCCATACATATCCCAACCGGAAGCTCAGGTTTTATTCGTCACCAGTGATCTTTCGTAAAGAAGAGTGGTCAATAAAAAGTTGAAATCTGTGATTAAAAATAATTCCCTCTCGTCGTCGCATACAATGAGCAAACATTAACGCGAGAAAAACGAGGAAGAACGTACTCTCTCCGAAACTGTTACTATATCTTTATCCCTCTATCTTTTTTCTGTCTATCTGCCTATCTCTCTATCTATGTCTGTCTCATTCTTTCTATCCATCTACTTCAACCTATCTTTTCTCTCTGTTTCTGTCTATCTTTGTTTTCTCGTTTTATTTACTCTATATTACACGCTATATAATTACTTCACAACCCCCCCTTTCCAGCCCCTGCTATGTCTAACTCTGTAACTCTCTAAGCACTGTTCTCTCTAATTCCACTTTTTTCTCCTGTTTGTCCGTGCTTTAATAACCGTCCAGTCGATCTCGAGTGATTGACGTGGCTTAATTTTGGTTACCAGACCGGGATTACGAGGGCCATCGCCGTCGCGCCGGTTCGCACCATACTAAATCGTCGCGTCGGGCTTCGGATCGGTCTGTCGGTCTGTCTGTCGGGTCTGTCCGTCGCTAGCAGGAAGCCTCGGGACCGAGATACTCTTGGCCGTCTGTCAATCTGCACGCGCGAAGATCTGCCGCCCGCTCTATGAGAAACAAGTGTCGCCCGCAATTGCGCTGTTAGACTTAACGAAACAAAAACCGAAAATGCATACCAAACGCAAATGGATGAAAGAATAGTAAACAAAAAGAAATGAAACAAGCAAAAAATATAATAACAGGGAATCATCGTTACGAGCGGATCTTTAGATAATACGAACTACGGCCACCCCCCCGGTGTATTTTGCGCCTCCAAGACCAAATCAACCCCCCTCCCCCCTTCCAAACCCACCTCCACTGCCCCTGAACCCCAGTCTCCAATGTGAAGGAGATAGAAACACTTGATCTCTTCCGTTCCTCGAACCTCAAACTCCCTTCACCGAATAAAACCCAATTCCTCGCGCCGTTTCGTGTACAAAATGAGAAAGCAAGCATTCGTTATCATGCCGTAGAGAGACGGACTCCTCCTCCACACAGACGAGAAAGTTATTATGATATTAGAGACCACCCTCGACGTAAGAAGTTCGGCAACCCTCTCTTCACCGGACAAAACTCTTTTATTTGCTCTTACCACTCGCAGGTTGCATCGCGAAGATCTACTTTTTTTTGTTTCCGTTTTCTCTCCCTGCCCATCTCTGTCTTTTTTCTTGCCGAGCCGATTGCACCCTCTTGGCGCCGCGCTTCTTGCGTAAAAGAAAAAAGGCTCTGTGTTTTTTCTCTGTATGTGGGAAGGGTAAGGTCGAAGAGTTTTCGATGGAATTTCGCGCCTTGCACAATAACGATGATCATGAGATGGCGATCAAACGAATTTCGATCATTTTGTTTTCGTGATTACGACGACGCATTTCCGCAATGTAAACAGAAAAAAATGGAATAACGAAATTGAAAGTGAACTTTCGCTTGTTCAGCTGCGCGTACCGTTAATGGGGCCGATCGTAATGTGACTGCGAGAATGACCATTTCGTTGGGCAAGAGACGATGGTTGTAACGACAATAAGAGAGTGAAAAATGTTAATCGCGAGCGAACTATCTGCGGCTAAACGAATGTTCTCTGAACTGGATTCGTTCCGTTTGACCAAATTCGATCGGCCGCGCAGGCGAGAGAGAGGTTTCGATCATCGGCCGATAACAAACGAGGAATAGAAAGAACAAACGAAAAAAATTGACGCTGGATAGTAACAATTCATAGGAGTAACGTACCCGTTAGTCACCCTACCCACATTCTGTCTGTTGGGCTTATTGTGCACCAGTAGGCTTCGCAGTACGATTGTTCCGAGGAAAAAAAAAAAATGGAAGGACGTTGTTTTGACTAAGAATATATATCCGATAGTTGGAACGAATTTACGTCGCGCGTGTGGAATTGCGTCGCGATCACGAAACTTTCGACCATATTGCGGGGATTGGAAAACTGTACTTCTTACACCGTGGCTTTAATCGAATCTGTAGTAGGAAATGAATTGCGTCGCGAGCAAAAGACGCCGATATAACCGTGTGCCGGATGATTTCGTGTAATAATCGGGCCCGTACGTTTTGTTTAGAGTCGACTTTCATTTGAGACTGTACCGCCGTTAGAGACCGTTCACTCGTTTTGCCATTGATCATAGTTTAACATTGAAGTTCGATCATATACTACGAAGGAGAGAGAGAGAGAGTTTCCTCTTTATTCGACAAATTGAAGCGACGCGTTTTATTGCGAATGCTTAATTCACCATATCATCGCGTTCGCTTTTATCAACACAAAGAAAAGTAGAAAATGTTAAAAAAAAAATAGAGTATGAGAAAGAAATATATCAATTGATCGGACTCTAATCTTTCGTTACGAACGGTGTTACGATGGGGATGAAAGAAAAGCGTGCGGGTTCGACTGTCCAAAAATCGTCCGATGTTTACAGTGTAAAATTACGACTGGACTTAGATTCGTAGGATGCGTCGATTTCTGTATGGGAACCTAAGTGGGTCGTGCGAACTCTGTCGTTTAGCGCATAGTGAACGTAATCATTTCATTAATATAGGATTAACTGACGTAAAACAAAAAAAAAAATCTTATCCAAGTAAAGGTAAAGAAAGCGGTAACCGCAGTTGCGCTCGTTTGTAGCTTGTAATAATCAACAATTTTTCTCGTTCGAGCGTACGTAACACGTTGGTGTAAGTCTTTCCTTCTCTCCGTTTCTTTCTTTCTATATATACGATCTATTATTTTTTTTTTGCTTTTTTTTGGTAAGACCCGTGTTTTCAATGATGAATTATATAATGATTACTATAACCGATGATAATGGATAAACGAAGAAAAAAAACAAAATGTAATAACAATGTACTTGTGGAATTCACAAAAACGACGTTACGTGTTCTTTAATTATCACTTTCACCGCCGCTCGCCGTTCTCTTTTCCCTATGAACCGAAACCAATCAAGCTCTGACATTTACCCAACAACTTACTTACCGTCGCCAAAACCAACCTTCTTACATCCGCCCACCCAAAGTACAAAGAGAAAAAAAAAGAGAAAAGAACTCTACTATTGATAACCATACCTCAAAAACCGATCCCTGCTCAAGTTCAGTGCGACATTCATTCTCCAACCCCCCCTTTTAATAGGACTCCCAAAGAAAAAGAGAAAAAAAAATCACGAGAACCGAGATCGCCTGAGAGAAAAACCTAGACTCGTCTGCGTTTTTAATCGGACGTGCGCGCTTCGCTGGCTTCCTGCGCTTCGCGCGATTTTTCTCTGCCGTGCCCGCTCGCCGTCCGCCAAAAATGCGCGATTCTCGTACGAAAACATCACACCCTCCTACCTTCCACCGCCACCCTTACCCGACCAAAAAGAGGTATAACGCCGACGATCGTCGACGAGAGCGAATTCGTCGCTCTCACGATCGTTTGATACTTGAATATACATATATATCGTACCGTGCCTACTGCCACGTTTCTCTTTTTCATTTTCTTCGTAATGCGACAGCGCGTGCGTAGCTTCGTTTACCTTTGGCACAGCGGTGAGTAGAGCCGATTTTGAAAGGTGCCTTTTGCACCGACGAGATATACGCGAACGGGAAACGTTTGGGCACCGATCGTTTAGCGGAATGATATATTCTAACCGTGCGGCCCACCGCGCTCGTGATTTCCGACGATTCAAACGATTCAAAATGCCAACTTCCTCGCGCGAGAACAGGCTCATTATCACTTCTGGTTCTTTGCATCGAAGCACGACGCTGTCTCGCAATTGAGAGTGTATGTAATATGTACGCCGTCTCGCAGTTCTGTTACGCAACGAGCGCGCGAGAGAATCGACCGAAAAGCGGTATATAAATTTTACAATCTGCGAGGTAGAGAAACGTAATGCGTGGCCGCGGAATGAAATATTCGGCTGCTTTGAAGTTGGAAGCGATTTTTGGTCGACTGTAAATTCTTGTGTCCGATTCGCCGGATTCGGTGAATGTGTACTGGGAAACGTTAGATACACATCCGTTGACGAGACGGGATGTGATGCAAGTGTAATTGTATAGAATTTGTTTTTCCACGACATTTCACATTCTGTAAGTACGCTTAAAACGTTCGTGGTTTTTTTTTTCGTGGCAATTGTACATATATTATATTGTTTCATCCACTTTTTTTTTTGTCCGGACCGTGCTTTTTGGGTGTGGGTTGATTGAACGAATAAAACGTCACCGTATTACAAGCATATCAAATTCTGTTTTAGTCAACTACCCAACAATTATATGTTACATCGTTTGAACTCTTAAAATCGTTACGTAATCAAAACATACGATTTACTACTCGATCAAAATCATTACTGTTATTTGGGATTAAGCTTTCGATATTTCACGAAGCGTAATCCAATTGACATTGCTAAGGTTTCTCTGATCCAGGTTTTGATCAGTTCATGATCCATTATGGAATTGCATTGCATAGGTCGTGCGAGATTAATAGTGAAAAACAGCATTGCGTGGAATTCAGGCTTCGCAGTAGATAAACTGTCATTGTCATCTGACATCGGACGATGAGCAAGTAGTAGGCCTTAATAATTGGTTGGAACCTGCTGAAGGGTCATACTGGTTCGAAGCACGTAAGGAATATGCTATGTATATACTTTCGACGTCTCGTGTCGCCATCGTCTGCTCAGGTGCATTGTATGCCTCTCTTTCACTCAACAAGTCAAGGTGAAGATGAATGCTAAAGGTTCGTCAATACCAACCTTCTCTCCTTGTCTCTCTTGTCGCTTTGCACGCGAGCTTTCACACGCGATGCTGGGCTGTTGTCGAAGAACAATCAATAAGGTGCACGGTTCGCGAGAAGGTTCTTACGGCAAGCTGGATGAGAAATAAGCTTCTTTTTTTTTTACGAGTGAGGTTCGATTTTGATCATTGCAGCGAAGCGCAAAACCCCATTCGTGTCGAACGTTGTACAGTAAAGCTGTTCGTGCCATTAGAGTTTAAGAACTTGCCCGCCAACACGGTCACACTCTCATTTGGAAACGCGTATCAAACGACACTCACTCGTATTCACACATTTATGCATATTACCCTATCGTCATTATCAATCCACTACCTGCATTCAATGTTTTTTCCGTAAAGGTCGTAGGAGCCACTTGTACAAACTTCTACAAATCTGTTTCTCGTAATGATTTGTTTGAGCTTCAGTTGTTAAGTCTTCTTCTATTCTTTACGTACACATTTGGCGTATCACGCGTTACACGATTTATTAAGGGATAAGGATGAGCATTATTGAATCCGTGTTATGGTATATAAAACCGTTCGTTGTATGACTGATGTTTTCAGACCAATTGGCTCTGCAGATGAGGTGGTTACGCACGAGCTAGCGTACAGTGCAAATAAGTCGCTTCATACGTATGCCGACGTGGAATACTAATTCTATATAAATATATATAAATACATATATAAACGTATACATAAATACATAAAGTGAAGGAAAGCAGAAAGATGAAAGAAAAGCCGCAGAAAATTTAATACTCTACTTCCTTTTCGAAATAATAATGACTTGAACAACTTGTTTGTATGTTCGATCTACACACTTCTGTTTTTGCAAGTTCTTACTTTAATAAATGTCAAAACACGTGCGAACGGAGGTACTTTCTTGGATTGTAAGCGAAGTGTAACAATGAAATAACCCACCTCTTTGGCGCTCGCGCGAGTGCAAAGCGCATTAGCAATGTTCCTGTAACAAACGGTAGAGGAAAAAAAACATTGTATCCCTCGAACACCGTTACTGGGAAGGAAAAAGAAAACTATATCCGTCACTCGCCAGAAAATTGGTGCATTATCGACCCGACATTAATTCCGACGTCCAATTCTAGTCTTTCATTCACTGCCACCCCTGGAGCGCTTAACGGTCTCATTCTCCGGCCACCCTTTCGGTTGCGTCACAATATATAAGACCCACGCCCAACCTTTCTAATCCCAGCCTCACAATCGAAAAGGGGTCCCGCTCGCATCCGCCTGATTGAACTTTTAAAGCGACACGACCGGAGCGGAAGGTCGAACTCTTTCTTTCTTCTCAGTTTTTGTCAAGCCCACCGCTCTCTGCGGTACGACCTCACATATCCTCCGCCCGCATTATTACCTGTAATGACGAAAGTGACTCCGTGAGAATATAATCGTATACGTGTATATTGATAAGAATTTGTGTCGAGCGAGAACGATCGGAACGAGTCCGACATTGCTCATCGTGTATGAGAGGTGACCCTTTTTCATACGTTACCCTTGCAACGAAGCCAGTTGCGATGCGTCGCGTGCCGCGAACGCATCCGGAAGTTGCGCGCCGAGGTCAAACTTGCAGAGACAGACGAACAGGTGCGTGAAGAGGTCGCTGACGAACGTCGATCGCAACCCGGCCGCGAAAAGACGCCAAACCGCGCTCGGTGACCAATGGGCAACCGGAAACTCGCAGTTCCTTCAGAAATCGCAACGACCTTAACCGCATCAGTCCTCCGTCGGTTATTCTGGGACACGAGCGCAGGTCGAGACGTTCCAGCGACTCGCAATGATCGGCAATAGCGCAGAGACTCCAATCCGATATGGTGGTTCTTTCCAGGCAAAGATCCGTCAATCTGCGCGTGGTCGGATTCGATTAGTCGCCTGCGACCGCTACCACTAACATTAGAATATCCAGCCTCTTTCTTTTATTTATCTTTTTTGTATTTACCACCCTCCGAATGTAAGTTTTTTTGAACTAACGCAGATGGGTAAGGAGCGTGCCTTCACGTGTGTCACGTTTAAAGGTTCCCACGTGAATCGAACGATTATCTGCGTGCTCTCTACACCCCCCCTTCTCCCCCTGTTGACGTAACGGGACGGAAAAGGCGAAAAAACAAACGACAGCCTCGGATCACACGCCGGGAACGATTTACGTCGCTTAAACGTGTTGCCCCCACCGCACGTGATCGCCGAGGGTAAAATTAGGGGTTCTTTAGGTAAAACGTCGCCGTGAATCGTCTGCAGTTCTTGGTACAAGCCGGAAAGCTATCACGAAAAAGTCCGACCTACGACGATCGCCGGGAAACGACGTGGAAATAATCGTTTCGGGAGAAAAAATGAGGTTCGAGCCGTCGCCTACACCGCCGCAGTCGTCTTCGTCCTCGTCTTCGTCTTCCTCGTCGTCGTCGCCGTCGTCGTCGCCGTCGTCGTCGCCGAAACGAAATACAGTACACCTTCCCGCATTCGCGCAGGCACATATGAACGGGTTAGATCATCGCTAACGAGACCCGTGCTACTCCACGGACACGTGCATGCCAAAAGTAAAGTACGACCAAAAAAAAAAAAAAAACCTTCAAACCAAAGAAACGGAAAGCGGAACTCTCGGTGACGCTCGTGTTGCGACCTCCGGGGTATCAAACGGAAAACGGACGAAAAAAAAAACAGTTACACGAGATGAAGCGAGAAAGAAATGCTAGTAACGTACGTGCCGAGTGGCGCGTATTGGCGCCAATTGCATATATAAAATTACCACTACGTACGCCGTGCGAACTTCGAGCATGATGCTCAGAGCCTGGTCGGATATTCTGTAACAGTCGGCTAATACAAGCTCTCGAAGATTACGGTTGTAGCGGACTAACGTCGATAGGAATTCTGCGGTGACCCAGTCGCAGCCCCGTAGCCTTACGGACGTGAGATTCCGGCAATTGGTCGTCTCGATAAAGTTTCGGAGCCGCCGCCGCCGCCGCCGTCGCCGTCGTCCTCGTCGCCCTCGCCGTTCGACACCTCGATGCCGCATGTCCTCGCCGTTGCAACCGGTCAAGTCCAAATGCGTCAGTCCGGGACAATTGCCGAGAAGCTTGACAAGATGAGAGTTTCCGAGCCAATCGCTATTGCTGAGGTTGACACGCCGCAGGCCCTCGCACGCCCTTACGAGCCCCTCGATCGGACAGAAAGTTACCAAATAACGAGATCTATATATATATATGTATTCATATATGTATATGTAATATACATATGTACCACGTTAATGCATAGAGAAATCGGATCATCGAAACGGCGAGAGAACAAAAAAAGTATATTGAAAACGAATGTATATAGTACACACACACGCACATTGAGAGCTTTTGAGAGAGTGGCGGTCGTGACCGGAAGATTGATCTGTAGAAACGGAAAAGATATAGAAGTGTTCAAAAAAAAAAAAAAAAGAATAGGCGGAAAAGACCGGAAAACGGGAAAGCGCCGAGAGAGACCGATGTATAGAAAAACGTTGCAGAACGGTCAGGCGATCCATATGTAACACGTGTACGACCACCGGATATGTCAATGTAATAGATATATATGTATATGCATATATATACATACATGTACGCGGTGTGTGTATATATATCCGCTGGAAAAATATCTCGGGACGTCGTGTTACCATTCACACGCGTTGACATATTAACGTCTCCTTACTCTCTCACTCTCTCTCTCTCTCTCTACCGCCGCGTCGTCGTCGGTTGCCGCCGGAATGAGTTAAAAAATATATATATATGCGGATACGTGAAAAAGATCTCGAACGAAAACGGATAGCAACGCGCCGACAAAAGGAAATTTCAAAGACTATATGCGTATTGTAATGTGATGTGTGATATAGGACTCGATAGCCTCTACCGAGCCCACGGAGACATACTAGGAAGGAGCAGGGCTCGAAGTTCGAGTACGGCGAGAGGTCCAACGTGTCCATTGTGGCGAAGTAATTGTCGACCAGGACTCTGTACTCCATTGAGAGGCATCGCAGGCGACAGAGGTCCCGTAGATCCAGTCGAAAAAAGATATGGGTGTAGACGACGTCGCGCCAAGGCAAGTCAACCAGCCTCAGTACCATTCTGTGATGTGTGTAACGAAAAAAAAAATGAATGCAAAAAAAAAACAAGTCGCGCGATTAATTCACAGATCTAAATGTAACGTACGGAACTCTTTGAGAGACCATGTTTTCTTTCTCAGGAGAAGCGGTTAGAGAGCACACATTCAAACCCCTCTGCGATACGAAGATCATGCATATGAGAACGTATAGGTGCAGACCTCTAAGCTAGAGAGAGATTGTGGCCAGTGGCGAGATGGGTGCTATTTGACACACACACATACATCGCCGACCCTCTCTCGCCCTCTCGCCTAGAATTGGATTTTCCTCTAATGTCTTTCTCTGCTACGCTGTGGGAGCCTGCAAAGGTATCGTAAACGATGCGAACGGGAATTGCGCGACGATTAGACGTGTGCTCTGCCCGGCGATAAGTTTTCTATCATCTTGCACGGGAGACTTATTCGGGCGGTTGCGAGATGTTACTTGTAGTCTTCTGTTCGCGCGAGTAACGGTCGTTTGTTACAACAAGCGCGCGCTTCTTCTCCTCCGAGCTTTTGTGTGTCCTCTTCCTCAGTGTCGCCACGACACGTTCGAAACGTGATTCGTCCCGCTGTCAGATATTTGCCGGCGTCTCGCGGTCAAGAAATCGACCGGACACGCGGAAGTTCTTCCTTCATCGAACTACTTCCGTCCGTACGTTCTGTAGTAGAACTCAATGACCGTACGCCGTTTGAGCGACTCGATCGGACGTATTTTGCCATTTTTTATTCCCCGCGCGACATATCGCGTAGAGAAGATCGCGGTCGACGAGAATTGCATATTTCTTTCACGATAATGCGTCTACGCGCGTAGCGGTAAGTAGAAACAATGACAGGTAAGACGTTTTCATCTTGTCTATATTTAATGCTTTCATGTATCAGAGGAGTAAGGTCTGCATGCTCGTAACCGTGAGGATCGTTTTGCGTAAGGTATTGCGCATTAACTGATTAGAGCTGATATCGTTCAACGTAAGGCCTTAATTTGTAGTTGATTAACGCATTCTCTACAGTGAAGGAATAAGATGTTTTTTTCTGAATCGTTCCCGAAGATGACTCTCATTTCGGTTTACGTGTGTAGCTAAATTTTAGTATGTGCATAACAGTGTGAGTTTCGTAAACAGTAGATAATAGATCATAATGCGTTACCGGCGGTTAGGAGGAAAAAACTAGAGATTATGTCTGTAGCCGGCAAGGTCTCTCGCACAAGACGTCGTATGAATAAGTTATTTCTGTGCGACTTTTTCCCCACTAATTGTCCGGTAATTGCGTAAGCCAGATAACGTTCCACATTATTGCACTGTAAAATGCACACACCCAGAAGCCTACGGAAAACTACAGCTTGCAATTATACTCTAACATACTTACGCAAACTTTAATTACGATCGATTTCAAAATACACGAAAATTATATACAAAACTGTTTGGTATTCCTTTCTTTTCAACTTGTCACTCATCCTTTACTGATACTAACAAAGATAGTCAGCGTGATCTAACGCGTCGTCATTTACGTCAAACGTATCTACGCGATAGAGGTAGTCTACACCCACTCGTTCGCTAAATTTTTCCACTGTCGCATAAACTTTTAATATCTTGCAGCGCGCAAACTTATTTTCTTCAAGTATTACGTTAGCCAAGTACAATACGGTTTGCGTTTTGTTACCCTAAGAAATGATGAACTCTAGTGATAACGTTATCCAGAGGTGAAGAGGCATTATTTTTTGAACTACCATTTGAATGCGCGCGATATTATTAGACTCTACGCGAACTGACATCGATTCAGTAGTTCACGAAGCGTCGGTTGCGCATCATCGCCTGCTGCGCACAGTATCTAACGAGCGCTGCTCGTTTGCGGAGGGAAAACAAAATTTTAGACGAAATAATGGTAGAGCTACGGTATGTCCCCATTACCTAATAACAATATCGCTGTTCATCACGCCAAATCGTTCACTCGCTTCCGCTGATCGTGTGCACTCTCGCAAATAGTCGGAGGTTATGTACGAACAGTTATAAAGATGGGGTTATGTTTGGTCGAGCGCGTGCTCTAGCGTGTGTTAAGGGTCATGTGTTTCTTGCGTGGAAAGGGAAATGCCACGAACAGTGAGTTCCGCTCACGGAATAACGTTTGAGGTATGACTAATTTCGATTCACACTCGCGTGCCATAGCATTTCTGCCACTTGTCTCGATTACTGTCTGAGCACATCGCCGTATCTTCTGCATTCAACCGTGAAAATGCAATTGTGATCACGTCGCGTAGAATGATACATATTTAGGTTATGTAATCGCCGAGACAGGCACATAATTTTAACATTTCACGTTGTACTCTCGTGGTAGTTTTGCGTCATCATTTGATAAATGTTTCGCATCGTTACGTCCACACATTATATTGTTTGCACGCACTGACGGGCTATGATAAAGCGATGATTCCAAATTTTACAGAGAGGGGATCCTCTTGGGATTGGGTAATCCTTTGCTTGATATCTCTGCAACTGTAGACAATGATTTTCTTGAAAAGTATGATCTGAAACCTAACGATGCTATATTGGCAAATGAGAAACACAAGACATTGTACGATGAAATAATAGACAAATGCCATGCTGAATTCATAGCTGGTGGCTCTACTCAGAACACCTTAAGAGTGGCGCAAGTAAGTATATGATAGACAAATTATTTGCTTATGATATATTGAAAGCAGATACATGTAGTATTGATCCAAATTATAGTGGTTTTTGGACAAACCAAACATCGCAACATACATGGGTTGTGTCGGAAGGGACAAGTATTCCAAGATCTTGGAGGATCGTGCCCGTTCAGATGGCTTGAACATCAAATATCAGTACACTGATAAAGAACCAACTGGTACGTGTGCAGTTTTGATCACAGGGAACAACCGATCTCTGTGTGCCAACCTAGCCGCTGCCAATTGTTTTTCCCTATCTCACATCGAAGAACCAGAAAATAAGAAATTCGTAGACATGTCAAAATACATTTATGTTTCTGTAAGTTTCATTTTCTTGCTACTTTGATTGTAACATATTATGATCTATAGGTCACTTTACAGAATTTCAATATTTAAAATTTCACACTTTAGGGATTTTTCTTAACAGTCAGTCCGGAGACGATTCAGGCAGTTGCAAAACACGCATACGAAAATGACAAAATATTCATGATGAATTTGAGCGCACCATTTTTGTGCGAATTTTTCAAAAAACCCATGCTGGCAGCTCTACCCTACGTCGACGTTGTTTTCGGTAACGAAACTGAAGCAGATACATTTGCCAAGGTCAACGAACTCGGAATTACCGATCGGAGAGAGATTGCACGAGCAATATCACGAATGCAAAAAATTAATACGAAAAGAAAAAGGATTGTCATTATCACGCAAGGTGCCGATAACGTTATCTTCGCGAAAGATGACCATGTGGCCGAGTATCCTGCGGTACCGTTACCGGAGGAGCATGTTGTCGATACAAATGGCGCTGGCGACGCATTTGTAGGCGGTACGTATTCAAAGATGCCGCGAGCATTCCCTACTTGAATACAACTCAACTAATTTTCATAAGATTTTTACGACCATTGTTTCAGGATTCTTGGCGCAATTCATACTAGAAAAGGACATTGCGTCGTGTATAAAATGTGGCATATGGGCGGCAACACAGATCGTACAGAGGTCAGGTTGTACTTACGAGGGAAAGCCGAATTTCGCGCTTTGATCGGTGCAATCGTTAGATACCCATTGTAAATTCTGTACTTAATAAATGTCTTAACAATTTTTTCACTCAAGTTCTAGACGGGAACGCTTCGTACCATCACGAGCGTCGAATAAATTGACCTGAAACCGCCGTTATCCCAGATACGTCGAAGATAATTCCATAATCAATACGCGTTTACATGCGGAGCGTATAAAAAATTCGAGGTACCATTACGTTTTACGTGCCCGACTCACTTTATATTCAAGCGCTATAACTCTTTGCAGTTATAACCTTTTGCGTCGTTAAGCGTCTACACGCCTAGGGTGAACGCTCGAGTCTCGCGTTCCGTGAAATCCTTGTTGACATTATTATCTGACCGCAACTGACGCGCGCAGAGCTCGCAATCCCGGTGTCGCGTATGGTATTGAAAAAATCAATAAACCCACCTGCCACACAGACATTTCACTGGCACATTTTCAGCTAGCTCGGTGAATACAATGGCACTAGGATAATTTCGGTAGGAAATAAATTGTGTTGGATCACGGTACACGCTTGCGTCGTGAAGTAAACGCCGTGCTCCGGCCTGTCGCTCGGGGTGGGGAGTCTCAATTACAGGGACACACACATTGACGTGTGGCGGAGGGGTGAGGTTCATAAAAAATCAATAATCTCATTACGAAATTGCATACGGCACGGTGGTGTGTTTTGCGTGCGACGTCGGCGGCGGCAGAGGTGACGGCATGCCACTTTAGGCCAGGATCGTAACGCAAAAATGCATGGGGGATCGTATGGAAAAGTTAATCGGCACCGATCGACGATCCTTCCACCTTTAGCATCGGTCGGTCCTCAGCGCGACAAATTAACAGTATAACACCTGCCCGCCCCCTGCCGTGCGACGTGCACGTACGCCGGAGTACAATCGCGACCTAATTAAGGGTCATTAGAATGAACGATCATCGTCTGAGCGGCGCGCGAACGACGCAGTGACAAATGGACTGTCGAGCCGGGCTGTCCCGCCTAATTGCGTCTCACGAAGGTCGTCCGGCGTGCAGGGCGCCGAAGGGACTAGCTCCGAGCCTGGCTTACCGTTGACAAGGCTCCCGGCTCCGTTCGCGTAGCAGTCGCGCGCGCCGCGGCATCGAGAAACCGATTGGGAACGGTTAAAGCGAGCGTGAAGTGGGCGGCCATAGCTGAGAGCCGCCAGCCAGTCAACGCGAGCTGGCAGCAGTCAACCGCGTGCAGGCAGATACAGAGAGACAGGCAGCTAACGCGAGCGAGCGATCGGCCCGCTTTCGGTCTTCGCTTTCATCGCGCCTTTTGCTCCCGCGCGCCATACAGCACGGTCGTGTGTCCTCATCGTCGCGCAGTGGTGTGCGTTGTCGCGCGTCGTGGGATAGGCGCGCACACATTGGCAGCACACGCTCGCGCTGCCGAGGGAAACTAACACATCGGCGCGGCACACGTCAGTCGGGTCGCGCGACTGGTCCGGTGTGCGTGTCGGGGCGACGAGCTTACGAGACGAACGGCAACAGCAACGGCAACAGCAACAGTAACGGTAGCGGCAACGACGGCCGTCGACGACGACGAGGACGGCAACGGCGACAGCTACGGCGTACGAGCGACAGGAACAGGCCAGAGCGGTGCACGTGTGAGAGTGGCACCGCGCACCGTTGAGAGTGTGTGCGCGCGGGCCGAGGGGACAGTTTGATTGGTCGCTGGTAAAACGCGTGCCGCCACGACTGTTTCGTGATTCCGCCGTGGCCGAGAGAAGCGCGCGGTGTGCGCAGTGCGCTCCCCACCGCGTGCGCGCAGTGTGTAACCCCCGCGACCGCCATCTTTGTCAAGTGGGTAACCTTTGTTGATTTGTGTGAAATGTGACGCCGTTGTCGCGAGATAATTGGTGATCGTGATTACGCGTCCCCGTTGTGTCGGCACCCAGTGACCCGTGCTCGGACGACTGTGGATTTTATACATGGAACTACCGTGACCAGGTAATGAGCGGTCTCGCGCTGCGAAAGCCAGCCGAGAAAAGCACGCGAATCGTCACCCGACGCATACGGGCCAGAGCGGCTCTGGTGGCCGCCTGCTCGGGAAGGAGAGCGAGCGAGAGAGAGAGATGGACAGATAGAGAGGGAGACGGAGAGAGCCTCTGCCGTGTACGCGGCGTTCGTCCGTCGTAACACGTATGCGTCCCGAATTTTAGGCCAGATCCGTCGACGGGGCCCGTCCGACGGATTTTCGCGCCACGACGCCCGCATCGCGGCCTCGACCCGCCGGCATCCTGCCCATTTTCATCGCGAGTCGTCATTGCGGCGCGCGAAAAACCCACCGAACACCCGAGAGTCGACCGTGCCTTACCCAAGATGGCTGCCCGTCGGGCTTCGAGAACCTTGTGTCCTCGCCTCGTGAGCACGCCGCAGCGCGGTAATTCCGTCTCGAACGCCTATGTCTCCCTGCGACGAGGCACGCATCACGTTCGACGCCGGCCACCGTGCCCTCGGATTCGAGAATCAGAGGCCCGATTATTCGATAAACGAGGCCGAGTGCGGCGAGCTCGTGGGAGCGACGGTAGCCGTGGGCGACGGCCGACGATCGTTTCCATCGAACTTTATCCGTTCCGGCCACACCAGGCCTCGCGTCTCTCGACGCGCTACTCATTGTTCATCGTCCGGGATCGCCGTCCGGCAGGTTTGCGCCGCGTCTGCCGTCCTCCGGACGAGTTTCTCGGTCAAAATGGCTGCTGCCGACGGCGAGCGGCGGCTC
Source organism: Anoplius nigerrimus (assembly GCA_914767735.1). Classification (NCBI taxonomy): domain Eukaryota; kingdom Metazoa; phylum Arthropoda; class Insecta; order Hymenoptera; family Pompilidae; genus Anoplius; species Anoplius nigerrimus. The sequence continues at coordinate 9,596,331 of OU612089.1, read as the reverse complement.
GCCAGGCTCGTTTCTCGCCGTTTGACGGACAGTCAGTCGCTGCTCGGGCCAAATTTCGCCTCGGCAACGTCGGCGGAGATCGATTTTTCGCCAGAGTCCGCTGTTCGCTCGACAGGACGTCGTTGAGCCGAGGTGGACACGAGGTCGAGCACGCGTCGTCGAGCGACGGGCGGCGGTTATAGAGGCAGGCGGCTGGTTGCTGGTTGCTGCCTGGTGGCTGCTGGCTGCTGCTGGCTGCTGCTGGCTAGGGCCACTCGGCAAACGGCGGACAGCTGCTCTCTCTCGCTCTCCGTCTCTCGTTCTCTCCTCAGCTCGCCGACGGGTGAGAGGGGCCTCCACGAGAACGGACGGCCGTCTTGTTTCCTCTTGTCATCGACGTCTTCGCCGTCGTTCGACTTGCTCCCCGAGTTCAGAAGCTTTCCAGTACGTTCCTTCAGGCCTGCCCATTCTAACCGCTTCTCCCGCTCGCCTTTCAGCGACTCTCGACGCTCGCCAACTCGCGCGCGCGCCGTTATCTTGACGTATTCTCCAATTTTAATTGCCCGTCCTAGGAGCCGGATTCGCGACATTATGAAAAATGTATGTTAGACGTGCGTCTGTGTCGTCGCCTTCTCTCGGGCGGCTGACGCTGCGCGACCGGACGCCGGCGAGAGGTTTAATTCTATCTGCAATTCGTCGACGAGTCGAATTTTCGAAGAGTACATTTAGGTAGTAATTGTCGCTTCAGTCCTGCGTCTCTCAGACATTTGTCGGCTGTCGTATTATTAGCTTCGACGTGTGTACGTGCGCGATCGACGTTACGCCTTACCTGTGTCGATATCTTAATCTGTCGAAAAAGAGCTTTCGAATACACGGTGTGTCGGTAAACTGAGCATATTTCGTTCGTTCCCGTTTAAAGCATCGAGCCGTCGCGCAAAGTATGACATCCTTACGACAGAAATCATCGTTTTAATATGCCCGTGCTCTCGATTTGACACCAATCCACCTTGTTCTCCTATTTGTCATCTTGACGCGCAACAAGAGCTTTATCCGCGACACGTGACCGCCGTCAGAGTTACGTTTTTCGAGGTATAAACACATCGAATAATATCGTCGCGTTTTGCCGCGGCTTCGTGTACTCTAGCATTATTTAAGCACACAGTGGGCCTGTTAGACGGATACTCGCAGTATATTCGCGCTCGTACAGTTAGCGTCAGTGAATTTATCAGCAGTGTATGCACGCTCTCAGTTCCGAACGTTGAGCTTGTTAATTAACGATTGACACATACGTGCACACGCTCGGCGTCAGACCATTTTGCCGGCGTAAGCGCGTGAAAGTAAACCGTAAGAAAGTTCATGTCGCGTCGCAATTAGTCACGTACGTTACGTCTAACGTAATTCAGTTTACCGTGAATTCATCCTCGCCAAGCTAATCCCGTAACAGCTATATCCTGCCCGCGGCTCGTACTCATCGTTCGACTCGTGCGTCCCAATCGTACAATCGAGATTCGCCTTATTACGAGCGCCGATTGCGAAACTCCGCCACTCCGAATCAGTCCCCGACCATTCACGTTCCATAGCTGCCGAGCGTTTTTCGTGCAGTCCGCGATTTATGGCACGCCCGATTGACGCTAACGTACAGGTGCCAGTCGAGTCTCAGTTGTCAGCGGCATCGGCCAACAATTACCGACGATGCGACGGTATCGGACCGATGATTTACGTCTCGGCATCGGCGGCGCAATTTTGCATTTCCGCATTGGATGCCCGACATTGTACCGGTTTTTCAGCCCGCTCTCGTCCGGCACGAAGCGAACCCTCCGCCGCGGCGCGTTCAGGCATGGGACGCACACCGTTGGCTAGAGCGAACAGCTGCACGTCGAGATACGGTCAAGGTTAAATACAGTCCACCCAATTTTATCGTGCCCATAGCAGGAGAAACTCTTTCGACGCTTTGTCCGCCACGGTGAGCGTGTGCATCCGAAACTGGCGCCCTTCCCGCCAGAAGCTCGATTCGCCGCTACTCTCTTATTCATACCCGAGTGCCCCGCGTATGTGTCCTAAGTGAGCGAGTGTGCGTAGAAAAATCGTGTCCCGGGTAGCAGCTTCGCGTGAAATATGAAGTAAGAGTGAGCGCGGCGCGAAGTGCCTCTGCGGGCCGGGGATAGTTCGTCGACGCATTTAAATATAGTTAGCGGCGTTAAGCATAGCTTTAGACACGGACTCTCGAGGATCTAAGCAGACCAACGGTAGATAAATAGGTGGGCGCGTTCCTCGGCGCGGCATTTTATTTCACCTAATGAGATAGGCCGGAGCGAGAATCCGTGGTCGGTATGCGGGATTGTAAGAAGTACAAAGTCTCTCTCTCTCTCTCTCTCTCTCTCTCTCTCTCTCTCTCTCTCTCTCTCTCACTCGCACTGTTTCCGTTTCTCTTTTCGCTCTCCCTCCTTCTTCGAGCACGGTAGAATGCTCGTTGACACGTAACGTAGAACTCCGCGTATGTATGGATGCGTATGCGTGTAGTGGCCGTAGACGGACGTGTATATACTGCCGCCTGTTGACACGTGATCGTAAATACGTGAGTGTGCATATGAATATACGTGAGCCGTACGTACACACGGTGTGTTGTTTGTCCCCGCAGTGTGCGCGCGGACGTGCACGTCTCACTCTCTCGGGATGGAACACGATGGAAACTCTCAGGTGTGTCTCCCTCTCAATTCGTGCGAGGCGACCACGCGATCGTTGGAAACATGCCGGTAATTGGTCGATTAATAAATTCGAGTCAAGGCTGTCGTCGGGCCGAAATTTTTTACGCGACACACGCTGACCGAGCTCGATTTCGAGCCCGTGTAACAGGATTGCGCAGACTCCCCTTCGCATAATTTGCTCCTCTGCGTAATTCCTCGCGATATTTCGAGGGTCTCCGCAAATTTTAACGGCGAGTCCGATCTCTCCTTCTATCTCCGCGTTCATCTGCATTTTTCCGCGAGCCTCGATTTTGCCGGAACGAGCACACGCCTCTGTCGCCGAACGAAAAAGCTCGGCCTCATGTTTTCGATTAATCAGATAACGCCGGCTAAACCGAAACGGAGCTTAATTTAGTCCCCGACCGCGTTTCCGTGACACAATTTGCGTAGAATAACGTTAGGGGATCTTTCTCTCTTTTCTTTGCGCTCCCACACGCGCCCTCGCTTCTTTTCCTCGTTCCGTCATCCGGAGAACAGAGAGTTAGTGAGAAAAAGAGAGAGAGAGAGAGAGAGAAAGAGAGATCTTCGCTTCTATTTTTGATCCCTCTCCTTAATGTGTAGCCCGATGCGACCTTGCCTGGCGAAAGAAACGCCCGCATGTGTTACACGAACAGGATCTCTGGTTATCGGGTTGTCCCTTCGTGAGTCATTACTGCCAAAGGCTCCGGCGGCAAAATGGAGAGCAGCTTGCATCCTCCGTTGCGTTCCATTCGACTCGGCCATCGGGCAGGCAGGTGTTGCATACTTAATTGCTTGACAATCGTTCCGCTCGTACGTTCTCTTTCTCTCGCTCTCTCGCTCTCTCCGTCTCTCTCTCGCTCTCGCTCGCCGACTCTCTCTCTTCTTTCCTCTCGAGCACTCGGCGTCAGTCACGCCGGAAACGCGTTACGGTATTATAACAAACAAGGTGCGGACTGAGGGCAAAGGGTGGACGTGGCAATTAACCTAGCGATCGTACTGCACTTCCTTTCAGCCTCAGTGGTTGCCAAGAGGCTAGACGAGTATCGCCTTTCCTCGCTCCGGCGGAAGTCTCTACGGTATCAAAACTCACGAGATGCGCGGAAAGTACCCCCTTCGTTCAACGCAAATGCACAAGACTGCGTGTTCAATATCGATATCATTTGCGCGTGATGCAACCGGTCTATCGAGTGCATTGACATAGGCGGTCGGCATGTTACGTGCGCGGGTTACTAATTAACGCATTAAATATGTACTAAATCGGCCGATTCCGAATACGCTCGGCGAAATTCGAAGCTTTTACCGCGATGCAATCAATTAGCGAAATATGATTCCTGTATTGTATTATGACGTGCACGATTTTCTGCGGGCGAGGGCGATTCAATTGAATACGAATATAACGTCGCGATCGAGGACGCGGCACGATAAATTCGAAAAACTCTCGTTGCTCGCCGGAATCGGTTTGTCACGTGTGCGAAAAGATACGCGAAAGGCCCGCTGGAATCGTTGACCCGTGCTTTTTTCGGCTCAGCCAACGAAGCCGGTGAATGAAGTACCCACCGACTCGTGTGCCGAGTTGTAAAGATGCGAGTATAGTATACTCTCTCATTGAGACGATGATAAAGCGGTGGCGACGATAAACATCCCACCGGCTCATTGAAGAAGCTTTATGCGCGGCGTGCGCGCACGCGTGCCTTCCTTGAAACGACAATCGTTGTTGTGGCCTCCGTTTCGTCACACGTCGAATTCGTCGGCGAGAATCGTCGGCGAGTCGTCGGGACGTCCGCGCGCGCAGGCGGAAAAGTTAATCTTATCGAACTCTTGACACGCATTAATTGATCGATTATCGTCGCTCGCCTCGCGATCGATGGCGGGAGCAAAAGTTCATGTCCTCCCGATAAAAATACCGACAGATGGACGGGATCGGGCTCTCAAATCGGATATCGGATAATGACACGGACGGTTAGTTCTAGCGCGGTATTCGACGATTGCGGGCTTAGATTAGACCGGGCGCGGACTGCCGAGCGAAATTACATAATTCATAGCACCTCGCGTCATCTAAAGTTGTATTTAAAAATAGTTGGAAAGGATCGAAGCGTTACTGTTTAAAACCGGACGACGAGTTTTCTACAAATATTCGTTTCTCTCGTCGCAATGAAATAAACTGTCGCATGCAACTGAATCAAGTGGAGGACATTACGTATTCATCTCGTCATACTAAGTCCCAGAAAATATAATATATTTGACGAGTGAAAAGACGATATTCAAACAAGTCCAAGGATTCTGCCCCATCTGGTGTAGGGTTACAAACATTGTACTGTAGGGTGGCGTATGCACGAAATTCAATCGGTTACAGAGGAGCTGCGCAGTAAAAATTGTGGCATCGGAGATTGGCGGGCATATGCGGGGCCGTAACGTCGTGCGACAGACGCAGGAAGTTAAATACTTAGCCCGGGCGGCGCGAGACAATGTGGCAGTTAGTCGGGCACAGCTGGTGCGGGCCCTCGAAACTTTTGGCGGGAAACTGAGCGCGCGGCCCGTGTCGCGTCTATGAGAGAGCCTCGTAAACGTCAGTATCGTGGCAGGGAGCGAGCGGGCGAGTATGGCAAGCGGAGCGTGCACGTGGTGAGGAGCAAAATGGGGTCGTAAGGGGGATCAAAACTCGGCAAATTTGTTCCGGCGGATGAACGGGTGAGCCGGTTTAAGATGGTATTTTACAGTTTCGTCATCCTCCCCACCTCTTTTCGTCTCTCTCTTCTCTTCTTTGACTACCTTATACCGTCCTTCTCTATCCCTCTCTATCTCTCTCTCAGTCTGCCTCTGTCTGCCCCTGTCTGCCTCTCTCACCCTTTCTCGCCCCCTCTCGCTCCCTCGCAAGACTCACGCTCCTCCTTTTACCTTCTCGCCCCGACTAAACTCAAAGATATTTATTATCGCGCACCCGCGAGAGTGTCGAGCCCCGACACAGCACTGGCCTAGGTCAACTTGTATCGCGACTGCATCTTTTCCCTCTCCCTCCCGCGCGCCGACGACCGCTGCCTCCGCCGATCGCCTCCCGATTTATGCGCAAAACGGGGGAACAGGTTTTCGCACCCGAGTCGTAATTAATTTTTCCTTCTACATCCCTCCGGGGCGTCGCGTCGGCACACGTCGCGTGCGCTGCCGATGAGTTATTCTTCGCCTCGCCTGTCCTCCACTCGTCACTCATTACAGCGCTCACTTCGGGCCAAATCGATTCCCTGTCACGGGCATTAGAAAGTATCTCGACCGGGATATGATTCCGAGTACAGTTATAGACGCTGACTCCCCGGCCACTATTCTTCGACCGTCTATTTTCGTCATTTTTATCGCGCCGCCACTCGTCGTTTCTCTCATGGCAACCGCGGAAAGGAAAAATGGCGCGGACGGGAGACGACTGTGTACACTTTTTTCTACGGTCACGGGGCGCCCCCCCGTCTCAATTGGAGATGCGAGAGAAGGTAATTGCAGGAAATAATTATGGCTCTCGCTCGGTTACAATGACGGGAAATAATTATAGTTTATCAATGTAAACAAATCGATAGCGCGACCGACGCCGGCCCGACCGGGCGCTCGCGTCTGTTTTATTCTCTGCCCGTGCAAAATGGCGAGTGGCTCGATTGTCGAGGGGAGGGGGATATCATAGTCACGTTCAGGGAAAGCGAAGCGTGTCGGCAGGCACGTGAAACTGACTCTTAGCAACGTTCGCGGCGTAATTGTCGCGAGCGGCAAACGGAATTTCGCCGGTCGGATAATTAGGGGATCGAAAACTCGCGCTCATTCTAAAGGGTGGGGGAGTGGAATGGGAAGGGGGGGGGGCACGCTTGAACAATGAACGTACGTAAACGCTTGCACGTACCGTGCATGAGAGCGTGCGAACTCCTGTACGGTGTGTCGCAGAATTAAAGGTCAATATTCCGCATATGCCACACTATCGATCATATTACCAACCAAAGATAATAACAATCGCATAGAACGCTGAATGTGCCGCGCATTGTGATAACGGTGTACGTCGGAAAAATAATTGTAATTCCCCCGTCTCATTACGGTAAACGACGTCGGCTAAAATGGGAAGCTAATCGCGACCGTAACAAAGGTAATTAATTAATTACTCGACTTTTTCGACGCGCCACTATCGCCGCTGCAAATACGAAAACTGTCAAACGGGAACGTTTTAAGGTAATTGCTCAAATGAATTCTCAGGTGGACTAAGCTCGGAGAGTATTGACCTTTCCCGCTGCAGCAACGCGCATATGTCAAGTGTAAATGCACTCGCCGCGTTCGGGGTCGTCGCGGACCCGACCGTCGCTGAGCGCAATCTTCAAAATCATCCGCGATCGAGAAGGCTGCGCTCGTAAATTTTTCTCAGGCCGACCGGCGCGGCTGACCTCGCCGAGCGTTGACCCCTTCCTCCCGCGACACCCCGTATACCGCGTTCGACCGCTGATACACACGCCATCCCAGGTCCCTGCGTAATCGTCTCGGGACTCCGCATCCGCTATTATGCCGTCTCGCGACTCTCCTCGTCGCCGTCGTCCGCCGCCACGAGAGCCTCGCATATTTCATGCGGCCGATCACGCGCGCGAGGGGGCAAGCTGCCAGCGAGCGATGAAATTTAATTTACACCCATGCCTGGGTTATTAATGTCGCCGCCGCGATCGTCGCGTGCGTCGAGATTTTGTGCCCGCTGACTCGGCGCTATCCGCGAACGGGACCCGCTCGGGATTCGAGTATCTAACCGTTGACTGCCGGGGGGGTCGGCCGCGGTCTAGGCGAGGCAGTCTGGAGGAAATCGGCGGTGCGAGCTCTTAATTGTCGGAAACTCGAAGGTATGGGCACCCGTGGTAGGCTCGTGAAAGGAAAATCGACGCGGGCGAACGAGCGGAGGAGAAAGTTGCTATCGCTGACTGAGGCTGATCGGGTACGTTTGCGTGACTGTTCCGTGAATAATTGAGCATCGATGACAGCCGAGTTTCGTTCCCGGCTTTGGAATAATTGGAGAGGTAAATAATCCTCGAACGCGGGCGTAATGTGTTGCTAATTATGAGAGTGATCTAAGACAAGAGTTTCGGAAACTTAAATAAATTGCCTGCTTGTACCTATGACGCTGACCGAATTTGAATGAAGGATTATAAGGTGTGAGTGAAGGTCTGTCTAAACAGAACGTAATATTTCTGGCACATGTCCATTCGAGATCACGCCTCGCTGATCTGCTCGCGATTCTTCGAATTCACTTAGGCGACGATCTGACATCGTAATCAGCCGTCCGCTAAATTTAAAAGACCCGTGCGGTCAGAAAATTCATAGCAGATTATCCTTTACCACGAGGACCCCTTTTGTGGCCGCGAGGGTAGGGTCATGTTAGCCGGCCGATTAATCGGGCAAATAATCGCGACAGTATCTTTCCCGTTCGCTCCGCTCTCTAAGCTCAAAATGGCGGCATATTCAAATATTGAATCATTTAGGCGACCGGCGGCTCATTGTTTCTCACGCTTCTCGTGCGACGGGCCCGCGAGAGAACCGAAGATAAAGTTTGTTGAGAGAGGAGGGTGAGGTAAAGGAATAAGACGAGGATGAAACATGGAATGAAGAAGGAGAGGCCCAGGAACGGGAGACAACAGGTTATTCACTCCCGTGCGGCGAATATAACAAAAGGCACCTTTCCGACGGGGCGTGCTTTTTTTCCTTCGATCTAAAAGTGAAAAGTTCACCGGGCAAATCGGCCTGGTCGCGAGAGTGTAATCGCTCGACACTGGTATGTGTTACGTAGCTGTGGCGAGAGAGCAGTACCGAGCGGGAGAGTGTTGGGGCGAACACCGATGAGAGCCCGCACACGAGCTCGGATCGACTTAATAAGCCGCCTGCTGCTGCCTATAGGTCGTTTCACGTTGCGCAATACGGCTGCCGGGTTCCAGTGATTTTAAATATTTCTCCGTGCTCACACACGCGGCCGTGGCTTGGCGCGGCCAGGAGTCGGCTTGAAAATGTGCGCGTGAGCGGGAGGGACAAACGGACGGTCGCGTACACGTGCGCGCGCACACACGGCCGCACACGCGCGCGCGTGCGTCACTTCTCCGGGCTTGCTCTCGCGCGCGGAGGAGAAAGTTCATCGCTTAGGGGAAAACCGGGCGATCGTTTTACGGCGAGAGGCTGGAAATCGTTCTGTGTCGAACGTCAAACGATTCCTACTCGACGCCTTCGCTCGATTTTGCGAAGCGAAGTTTTGCCGTTTCGTAGTTCTCGGCAGAATCGAATTTCGGAGCGTAGTGAGAAGTAGAAAAGGATTGAGAGGGTGAATATTGCAAAATTTCGTTCGGAGTCTTGTTGACGTTGTTTAATTCGCGAGGCGATCGATGGCAGGTTGATACGACGCGAGTCGATAGAATGACGGCGTTGGGATATATTTGACTTCGGCATATTCTGATCTGTACCGGTGGACATCCGGTAAAGGATACCGTGAAAACGGATACGCTTCATGTATATTAAGTGGACTCTTAATGTGATTGAAAACATTCATTTTTGACGGGGAGCCGAGTGGCGAAGTTTGTTTCGCATTCGGAGGATTTTTGCGTACACAGTTTCGTTCCAATTTTATCGTTGAATTGCAAAGCACTTCGTAGAATATTTTTCATACAAGCATTATAAAAGGTCACATATTACTATGCAGAGTGTTTGCGAAGTTCCACTGTTTTGCCTCATTGAAATGATCGAGAACGAAATAGAATTCAATTACGATGTCATAAAAGTCATTTATTCCGCGAATAATTAAATACTATGGTTGCGCATAATACATTTCCGAGTATACAACGTTCTGCAGAGACAATTGAACGTTTGATGGACGTTTAATTTCACCGAATGCTGCCGCCACTGTACTTTTCCAAACTTGAATCGCTTACAATGATGTACTGAAATATGCAATGAATATATAACAATCTATTAAAGTTTATTCAATTAACATGCGGCCCCGTTTTATCCAAATACAGCTCGAATCGGCGAACGGGGACAAACTAAATTAAAATTGTTTGCGATATGAAAAAGTTACAGGACCGAATTGAATGTCGTTATGGCAGGGTCGTTGCATAGGGTAGCAGGGTGTTGAATGTGATTTAATTGTTATTGAGCGAAAAGATGCAATTTGTTCGTTACACCCGCCACAATGGAAAGTATTAGGCGTCACGGTCGCCGTTTCCGCCGTATTAGAAAACAAGGAACGTAACAAATTCAGACAGCTTGATATTACCATCGCAACCTGCCTACGACGCTACCGTTCTGTCGGTCAGCGTTCTACAATTATTTCCGTCGCATTCCATCCAGCGGCGTGAGGCACGACACAATGGAGTCTCTCTCCGTCTCTGTCGAAGTCGGTCGGGCAATTTCGAAACAACATTCAGATCCGTTCACGCGTCCAACTTTGATAGAATTCTAATTGTGCGCCAGGCTCGAAAGGACGCCGCGCGAGAGACAAGAAATATTTCTATTAGAGGCTAACGGCGCGCATTCCATCGATTTGCTCGTCGATCAAAGGCGTCTCTCGCCCGTTGCGTCACTGCGATCGATAAAGGATCATTTTTCTCGTTAATCATATTTTACGACGATTACCCGACGCACTTTCCGCTATTCGCCCATTTGCTCGCCTATTTGCCCAACGATTTGCCCGCCGATTGAACCGCCGACCGTCCAATTATCGCGGACGAAAGAATAATTCTTTCTCGTAACTCAGGCTCGATCCACGGGAACGCTTTTTTTTTGCCCCGCCAACCCCCTCAAGCTTTCCCGGCGATAAACTCACGGCAACTCGATTTGCCTACGAATCTCACCTAAGCTCCGATATGAAAACGCGAATGCGCAAGAGGGTAATAATTCACGGCGCGTATCACGCTAGCAGATGCGAAATAAAAGGCTGAATGGATTAGCGGATTTACACCTTCAGCCGCATTACCCGACTCACTCTCACCGTGTATACCGCCCACACGGTAACTTGCGTGAATAATGTAGCCGAGCGGACGTAAACACCGAAAGCGACGCTGCTCGGCACGCTCATTCCACTTCTATGTGGCGGCAATTATCAAGACACTAAGCCCAAAATTCGACGTACTTAACTGGCCACATCGTCTTACGCCAAGTGAATTTCTTTTATTATCCCACTGTTGACCGCCAATTACGAAAATAAGGCAAACACTCGAGGTACTCGAATCAAACTGCTTGCTGTGCCGAGATAAACTAAATAGAACATATTCAATATTTCGGCATCCTTCATTATCGCCGATTCCTGTTTGCTGCCTACTGTGAAATGACGCGCCTAACGTATGTTCTTCTATTCCAGAATCGGCTCCTTGTTCCATCCGCGGCCTGAAGAGCAAAACGCGCGGCTTGGCCACATAGATCGTTGAGGGGAAGGAGTCGCCGATCGAGGCAAGAGGGCGATCGAGGGCCCGCAGGATGTGAATGAAGGTCCTCGCCTGCGTGACCTTGGAGTCGCCGGAGGAGTGCGTGGCCCAAGAGTCGAGGCGCGCCGAAGTACCGGGCGACCGGAAGTAGCACCTGCGCCATCACCGTCGGCCTCTCACGGCCGACGGAGTGGCCCGGAGCTGCCGAGCTGCTCGGCGCGATGGACGAGGCCGAGTCCGCCGACACGTGGTCGAACTGGTTCCTGGACGCGATACGGAAGATCCGCAGCCAGAAGCAGAGGCCTAGCGTCGAGCGGATATGCCACGCGATCCGGCAGCATCACAATTTTCACGAGGAGGAGATCGCCGAGCATCTCGAGGTCGCTGTGAAGCGCGGCGATGTGCTCAAGATCTTCAACAAGGGTCAGTCCTCGTACAAGGACCCGGGCGGGCTTCAGTCGAAGCCGCTGAAGGTGAGCAAGTCGACGGACCTGAGCAAGGTCCTCGGTAAGGCGGTCAGGGAGCTGGGCGAGAGGGATGGCTCGACGCTCAAGAACATCGAGAAGTACATCAGGCAGAGTCATACGGTCGAGGAGGAGGCGGAGGGCGACCTCAGGACGGCCTTGAGGCTATCGGCCAAGCGAGCAGTGGACCGCGGCCTGGTCATCCAGGATGGGAGACTCTTCCGGCAGCCGGACAGGCCGCCGTACGTTAAGAAGGCTGGGGACGTTGGGAGTGGACAGCATGCACAGCCGCAGGAACCACCAGCGCCGAAGGTGAGTTTTGCGTTTCGTGTGTATCGGGTACCTTGCTACGGCAATCAGGTTCTAAGGCAGGATGAATTTATGAAATTAGTAGAAACAGGAGTGGGGGATAATTGTTTTATGGAGTGAGGTAAGGGAGGATATTGTTAGATGACGATTAGTTATAGTACTGATTGATGCAGCGTGATAGATTCATTTTATTCATACATATACTGAAAAGGAGATTCTATGAAAAAAGTACAGTCAAAATTAAATCTAGACAGGTCATGAAACAGAATGAGAACGAACAATTACGTGACGATGAATCATAGTACTGATCAAGCCAACGTTACTGTCACAGTACATATTATAAGCGTAAAATTCCGCAATAATCCATACTTACCGAATACGTCCGTTACCACAACCTCTTACGCAAACGAACCTATTGACTAGCGATCATAATCCCCCGAATTTGACGCTTTTACCGCACAACAGAGCTCAAACAGCCGTCTCTCGACAGTCGCAAACACGCTCCGGCAAATATTGTCAAGAGCCCAGCGCAACAGTTACAAAATCCCACCGCACACGCCAGCCGTGCAGAACGCAGAGTTCGCCGAGCGGGGCTCGTATTATTCAATTCTCCCAGCGACGATAATGCTCACCTCTCGCCGTTATCTTTCGACGTCGTCGGGTTCGTGTCACGGTCCCGATGAAATTCCTACCACGGCAGCGGCTCTCCTACTCGTTACAGACGCCCGACTCGCTTTGATGACTCACGGGCGAAATCGCTCCGGTATCGGTTCATTTGCGACGAAGGGCCAGGCAACGAACGGCCAGGCAACGAACGGCCAGGCAACGAACGGCATCGGTCCGACTCGCGTGGCTCGATTTCAGGCGAAAGCCACATTTCACGACGGTCGGGACGATCGGCCGGAGACCGTGAAACCGTTCAATTCGCACTTTTATCCTCCCAAGCTGGCCGAAAGAGGCCAGCGAGCGTCGAACGCTCTCGAGTCCTTCGCCGCTGCCCTCGATATTCGTCCATGTTCCGAGTGTCAAAAGCCTAAACGGTCGGAGTGGCCTGAGCGCGCGGGCGCGCCACGCGAAAGCGCATAGCGATTGTTTACCTATCCTAACGAGCCTGCCGCTCTCCCGTCGACGGAGAGCGCGACCGGCGACTAGCTACGTGTTAGGCTATAAACTAATATCGTAATTGGCTCTGGTTGTCAGTGCCGTTAGCGCGTAAGAGGGTTAAAGTGACTCTAAATGGGGCTGATGGTAATGTACCAGCGGTACATTTAGGGCGAATCGGACGGGCAGTGGCGCGTCGCTGAAAAGAGTGGATCGTCGTCTATCAGCTGTGACGAAATACTTTGAGTTGACCGCTGCTCGCTGGCTACTTGCTCGCTACTTGCTTGTTGCTTGCTTGCTGCTTCTGCAGGCCAGCTAGCTGCCGCCGGTGCTGCTCCAACGCACTCGGCCATTAGTTAGAATCGTCGCGTGCGTGGCATGTATAATGCACGGGCTGGATGGTGTCGGCTCCGTTTTACGATCTCGTTTGTCGCTCGCTTAATTCGTCGACTTACCTGCGGCAAATGCGCCGTGTAACAGAACCTGACTGCCGCGCAAACTTCATTCTACCTTGTTCGCGGCTCCTGCATTCATCGATCCAACGACGTAGATAACTACTCGAATATACTCATCCTCTTCGGGCATACGCGATGCGCTTTATATTGTTCTAACTACGAGAACGGATAAACATGTCGAACAAAGAGCAACAATTTTCATCGAGGCCCTTCGAACGATAGGTGTTAACGGCTTACCGAAAGATGATCAGTCCGTGCGTGATCGGGCGACATTTGTCCAGACAGAGTGACATCACCTGCGCGAGACGTTGTACGCTACACAGATATTCCCCAGCAGCCCCATTCCGCGACGTTGCACACGCCGAATCGAACGTTGCCTCGCCTCTCGGTCCCGTCTTGGGAGAGGACGACGCAACAGTTGCGCCGCGCGGCACCAAGGATTTTCACGGCCTTGAACTCGGGAGAGAGCACGTTCGCCGTGGGTCCGCCGCGTTACCGGAGGAACGTGGCGGCTTAGCGCGATCGTCACATGTGCGTATACTCGGTGTACTTTATGGAATGCCAACGTCTACGCTCGCTTAATCCCTTCCACGCGGCGGCGGCCCATGCATATGTAACATTCTCAGCTCTGATTCTCAGACTTTTTGCCCTCATTTTTTATACGAATTTAAATCAGGTCAAAGAGTTTCAACGTCAACGGCGCTAACGTTTGGGTACATAGAATTGTGGAGAACGTATCGGAGGGGCGAATTGATGAGGTTTTTGTTCGTTAGTCCGGTTCAAGTTATTGTATTATTTTCGATCGATTATCTTCGTAGCGAGTTCGGTACTCGAGAGAACGTGCAGTGCTATTGAGTCTGTTGCTTCAAAGCTGAAACGAGCGGGCAAAAGACCGCTCGAAGTGGAACGGCGACCTGACAATCGTTTCAGCCTAATAGCAACGTAGCGAAAGGATTAAGTATCATGTCGTACGTACATTCTGCGCAAAGGAGACGAGGACAGAAACGTCGGCCTGTCCAATTTTTTTTTGTTCAACCCGGAGACCCGATCGGAGTTGACGAATCGGGTCACGTTCGAGAGGCGCGCGCTTTCTCGGAACTCGCGTTTTTGTCCTGCCAGTATGAATACGTCAGTTACAATCCATTAACGCAGCCATTGTAAATGGAAAAGGAGCGAAGGGAGAGGCGGGCGGGTTGGTTTACCTGTAACGAGCTACCGGATAAATATACTCATGAGGCCTATCGTATTTCACTCTGTACCGCGCCGTTTTTAACGAACGTACCGTACATTATCGAGAATTATTTCATCTGTAAATATGTGCTCGCTGCCAAGTCGAAACCCCAGCGAGCGTGCGCAATATTTACCGAATGTCTCGCATTCGGATGCCCGCGTAGCATCCTCTAAACTCCGAATCGAAACTTTGCGGCGCACAATATCGCCGATCGATGATGTACTCTAATGTGGCGTGGATCGAGTACCTGATGCGACCGTGTAAAGAGAGTCACTCACCGTGTTCGGGGGACGCATTTATATAAGAGTTTATCGGGCGCTTATTCACGGTCGAGCAGCGTCCGATAAATTGACGTCGATAACGCGTCGAGCGGCAGCCAGCGAGCCAGCAACGTCGGCTGCCTAACGGATCCGATCGTCTAAGCAACGATGAGGAAATGTGCCGAAAGAAGTCGAGCCGTTGCCAAGTCAATTCTAGCATTGCATAGAGGTCCCGCGGTCCGGGTTCACGCTAGGTCAGCCCAGTCGTTTTCACCGTTGCCGAGCAAAAAGTGTCCCTCGGGTTACACGGTTGACGCGCTAGGCCGTCTATTAATCTCGACGGGATGATCTTTGAGAGGCAGTCCCAATCCTTTGTCTACCCTTTTTGCTCTCCTCGGGCCCATCCGCTCCTCTATTTGCCCATCTGACGAGCCACTCAGGTCCTTGTTTCGTCGTCTGCCCTACATATGGCCTTGCTTGGAAGTGGAACTGATTGACTCCGCTCTTAACTTCCTCATTTTATAACCGAAGCCCTGCTACCAGCTCTTGACATTTTGTCCGAAATGAAAAATCTGTTACTTTAATAGAGTGAAGGGGACATAAATATTAATTCGTCAGTGTTATGATCGAAGCGTTGCCATTTCGATTCGAAATGATGCATATTTCGTTATGATCTTGACTATGATAAGTCCGACGACTCCTAGGCTGCAGCTTAAACTCGCTTACATGTGCAAGTGTGCGAACCCTGCGAGGAAATGCGATCCGCCGTTTTCGATTTACACTTCTCACGTACGACATAATCGGTCCGTGGTTATACGCCGACTTTCGCCGCACCCCGTATATCTAAACTATCCACTTATCCCGCGCATTTGTTGACCCATGTGCCTATCCACCTCTTTATCTGTTCTTTCATCCATCCAGTAACCTTCTCCCTCCCCCGGGCCCGAAGTCCCGTTCACACGCTTGGCCTCAACCGGCAACAGTCGGGTGCGCAAAGAGATTCGTCTCAATCCCTGCTTTCATTTTGTGCCAGCACTGGCAATCCCGACAGGATGGTTAAGTCCCGCTAACGAAGCACAATTTCATTCCCGGAGTAGATCGCTAAACTTCAGGGGCTACTAGGAGGCGTAAACTGCGACGGCTACACGATCGGCCGTCGAATCGTAAATCGTCGATCGTCAATCGTAAACACTTCGCGTCCTGCGCGAGACAGGCGACTATATTCGATCCTTGGGAGTCTCACGCTGCTTCCCGGCGTCGTCCCACAAATTAGTACATAGTCACACTTCCATGGCCACGAATGGGCCGAACGGAAAAAACCCTAACGCGCGATTTCTCCGCATGAGTCATGGGTCGGTAACGGAGTATAGCGATGGAGTAGAACGGGACGTGTATATAAAAATGCAGAGGCAAACGCGGCCGACGTCGCGCTTCTTCGCCTTTTTTTTTTTACCCTCGTCCGCTTTTGTTGCGCGCGCGCGCTCTTTGCGTGGCTCGCTCGATGAGACAAAGCGTCGCGCGTCAAAATCGCAGAAACGTTCTTTTCCCCACTTCGGACGTGTGGGCGTCGGTTAGGTCACTCTTTAAGTAGCGACTCCCGTTCGGCGCCCGGAATCTTTCCCCTGGCTCGCGATTGGACGAGGTTTTTCATTGTTAGGAACCGTTCTACCTGTTACCGTTCGACTCTAATATTTCTTGCGCCCAACATTATCCATGTACCCAATATCTAAAGCGCTTTCAGTCTCGCAAGTTAATATACTAGATTATCGACGGACCTGCGCATTTCCGCAATTGCCATTTGCCCCGGTGACTGTAAAAGCGCATCATTCCGTCGACCCTTTGCCGGCCGCAACGAGCGAACAATTAAATTCCCTCAAATTTTTTTATTTCCACCGTACTGCAGCCGCAGTCTCACATTTGAATAACGCATTCCGGTAGACGGTTTCCCGCATCATAATTCCCATTTAATCCCATTAGACGTCCTCGTCATCTGGTTCCCCTCTCCGACGCCGCTATAGTTCATTCACACGAACTTCCTCGCCCGGCGACACGGCCCGATCCGTCGGCTACGACGTAAGTCAGAGCCGTCGTCCGCATCCTCCTCGCACGCGCATATATGAATGACGGCCATTCCCGCGAATCGAGCGTCCGAGATGACGTGTCGTACGCCGCGAGAGACGCTCAGCGGCAGGCGTCCGCTGAAAGGCATCAAGATGGGCCAAAGATGGCGGAATCGAGGAGGAAAAATATTGCGCGCACTCGTTACACTCCTTTCTTCGTCCCAGTGTGCGAGAGTGCGCTCTCGCGCGCGCGCGCGCGCGCGCACGCCAGTTCATTCCTGCCTTCGAGAGTCACGCCGTATGCCCACGCCTCGACCGAAGCCAGTCTGCTGCGGAGGGAATAAGTGGCGAACGTCGGTGGAAGGGCGCGGGAGGGGTACCGGGGGGAATAGGTTGAGGAATAGAGGGGCGGCGGAGGGGAAGCGGCGAACGAAGGAGGGTAGGGGAGGTCAGGACGATGTGCTATCTCGGCCGACTTCCGGCGACTCGTTTGTATACCGCTTCTCTTATTGATCCTCCGCGCGCACGGAATCACTCGTTTCGTGTCCCTCTCTCGCTCCATCTGTCTATCCGGCGTTCTCTGTCTTTCTCTCTTCCTCTCCCTCTCTTTCTCTTTCTCTGTTCTCTAGTCTCACTCTCTCTCGCTCCCTCGCTCCGTGACTGTGTTTCTTTCACGTTCTTTCCGAGCTCCCTCTGTGTCCACACACTCCGGGCTCCCTCAAACGGTTTAACCCCTCCGGTTATCCGCGCTTATGCGTGTCAGCCACTGCGGAGGACTGTGAAAAAGTCGCTGGAATCGACGTGCGCCGCTCGTTTGGCGGCGACGGTGACAACGTCATTATGGAGCGATATGCAAATCTTTCCTCGCGGGGAGCGTATGGATTGGCCGAGTGTTGCCTTTTTTTTTTTAACTTGCGGTATGAAGCGACTCGACTTTACTGGCTTCCTTTCGTCTGAATTTGAATACTTTTGACGAGCTGGGGATCTCTTTTGAAAATGTGACTGTTAGGGAGGCTGCTAGTGTACATATTGCTTTGCGATGCCTGGGGCGAATTATGACTAGTCTGTAAATAATGTCAGGCGTTTAATTGATGATGTTCAATGACGACAACTCGAGCATGTACCCCGCGGCGTACATTTGAGATTAGATTAGACGGTGACGCGTAAGAAATGTGTCAATGCGATGCATCAAGATGTTTCGGGCCGTTAGAAATTGCGACGGTTGGGGAGTAAAGCTGACGAGGTGTGAGCGTAGTGCGCAGAAACGTATTGTCGAGCGAGCAAATGCGCGTTCGGCTGTTCTCCTCCTCCGGTCTTCGGCCACTTCTACTACGCCGCGTCGCCACTTCCAGCCTTCCCTTTCCCGCGCTTTTTCGGTTGCTACGACTCTCCGATTATGTCGCTGCGCTAAATCCTGAATTGCCTGCGCGTCACTTCCACGACGGCTGCCCAAAGTCGTTTAGAACCTTGTTTTCACTGGACAGTTAACTAGCCCCAGATTATTAGACGTAAGATTAACAATGTAGATCTTTTCTATCTGCATTATTTATATTTTCGCCAATTGCATTACTGTCTACTACATCATGAGAACTTGATACGCTACACCTTGATCCGTCCCCAACCTATCCCGACAAACATGCTCTATCAATTTGCCAGTCAATTGTTGCCTTATTCACCCCACCGGCTATCTAAAGTCAACAGCGATATGATTCACGCACGATCCGCCGATGCCATACTTTCCTGCGCGACGATTTTCCTACGCCCAGCAACGATTTCAAGGACCGATCTGAAAAGCACAAAGGGAATGACGGGCGAACGCGCGACGGCTGACTCACGGGCGAAGAATGCATTAATTAACGAATGTATAGCACGGCATAAATGAGACGGAGGGGACACACGTACGTCCTGTGCCGGTCCTTCGGCCGTGTGTGCGCAAGATGTTCGCGCGCGATAGGGTGCGGGAGAGAAAGGAAGGGAAGTCGGCGAGGATAGAGACAACTCTACCTTCTCGTCACTGCGTTTACAGAGACACGTCACGCGTAAAGAGAAGCGATTCAGCGAGTCGGCCAATCGCGCAACGGGTTACTTGATGATTGGCCGTAGCCCGCTCTGTCGAGCAACAGGTCGTTGGTCCGAGGAACACGGAGGAGGCTGATCACGTGTGCCCCTCTGCGAAACGGAGCAAGCGATGCAGCTCTGCGTTTCACGTTCCTCGGATTGCTCCTATACACTGACTGCCGCCAAGGAATCGACGTCCTTAGCCGCGCGCCTTACGTGGCGGACACATTGTCTTTGCCAGCCTTTCATCGGCCTGCGAAAGCTAACGTTTCTCTACAATTGAGCGCCAGACGATTACGTGGAAATCCTAATTTCGTAGCGACGATAAGATCGGACGCAGGGTGACCAGATTATTGTCGTTGCAGACCTATGTTGAGTCTGAGCATTTGAAAAAATCGCAATTGTGTCATAATAGCGGATTTTATGCAA
The DNA here is from genome assembly GCA_914767735.1 of Anoplius nigerrimus. NCBI lineage: Eukaryota > Metazoa > Arthropoda > Insecta > Hymenoptera > Pompilidae > Anoplius > Anoplius nigerrimus. Next base: position 9,576,878 of record OU612089.1, on the reverse strand, counting down.
CGGTCGGAAAAATGTGTACCCTGTCCCGAGTTCGCGTGGGTCATTTGCGAAGTTATCAAACGGTCAAGAAGCTAACGATTCGCTCGGGCGCCGACGATAAATCACACTCGAATTCCGCTCGTGACTCACCGGTATGAATCCGCGAAAGCGCGAGAAGGCGACTCTCGATAAGCGGCAGAAACGTCGAAAAATCATGCCAACTTCGCGTTACGTATCCGGCGAATTTTAGCTGCAGGCGCTCGTGGCGGGTTCCGTTGATTGAGGAACGGGGAGGACAAGTACCAGTTATGATAATGTACGTTAATTCGAAAGACGTTAACTACCGATATCGGTAATCAAGCGGCGTGGAGAGGGGAGGGGGGCAAACCGTACTCCGACGCTGAGCTCATCAACAAACTGCAGGTGAAATATATGCATATCCGTCAAATCGACTGGGAAGCGTGCTCGATCGCTTTGTCGATCGTAGCGCAATTAGTATGCGACGAAAAGGTTAAATAATTGTATCGACGCCGTCTCGGGTGGCAAACACGGACTCCTTTTCCTGCCTTTATGCTCCGCCAGTACGTATCATTAACCTACGATGATCCTCGCATAAACAATCTTTTATTGAAGGCCCAATTATTCGCCGACGCAACCGATTACGCTGTAACGTCCGCTCGACATCGTAATCGGCCGTGAGTCACGCTTCAAAAATATAGTTTTCCCCTAACGTCTACCCGGTCGGCCCTCGTGCGCTGCATATTAGCATAAGAGCGGCGAAGATAATCGTTCGCGGCCGATTTCGGGTTGAGTTCTCACGAGGTGCTCGCGTTATGTCATTGTCTCGCCTTACCCGAGCGACCGTAATTGTGTTCGGAAGATCGGTCGCGATTTGTCGGTTATGCGAGATTGCATAACGACGATAAGATAATGCGCCTGCCGCAGAGAGCGCGCGCGCGTGCTTTTGTCCAACGACCTCGCGGCTTCGAGGTGTAAGGCAGCCGAGGTCGTCGTGGGAGGATGACGAAGGGACGTGGGAAGGAGGAGGGTGACGTGTGCGTGCGACACGTTTTCCAGATGCGCTCCCGTGATATCTTCGTTAGGAAAAAGTATTCGACTTCCACGGGCAGAACGTTCCGACCGGCTTCGCGTACGGTGACCGGACTCTCCGATGACGTCAGCTCGCCTGCGAATGATTGATCCGCAAGTTCTGCTTCATTCCTCTCTCGGATGCCTCCTAGATTCCATTAGATTCCCGCGGACCTTACAGTTCTTTGCCGGCTGAACGGAATCGACGCGGATGGTGCGCGTCGGTTGGCGCCGAGAGTTTGCTGAATTTTGCGGTCAGTACGCGTAATGCGATGGTAATTGCACTCTGTTGCGCTGAAAATGTTGAATTGAACTTTCGGATTAAGTCGGCTATTAGGTATAATGCGAGCCGATCTGCATTAAATAGACTGAGAGTGAAGAAGCGGTCTACCGTGCTGAGTCTATGATATACGCGGAACCTGCATTACAGATTCCATATTTAGCATTTGCATATGAATCGCGCTGGACGCCGATTCAAAGGACAGAATCCGCGCGGGAGAGCGTCGTGGCGCATGGAAACGCGATCGTACCTTCGAGTGGTGCCTTTCCGACACCGCTCGAGAGTCGGACGTTGTTCTTGTTACCCATAACATTTCGTCGGTGAATGTCGACCGAGGAGAGAGGTCACCTATCGCTAAAACGTTTTCGCACATGACGCAAACTGCGCCAGATGCTCGACTCCACTTCGTCTTCCGGTCTCGCAGTCTCCGGCAGTCGAATCAATCTCTCACGAACCTGACACGATTCTCGAACAAAATTGTGACTCCGACGACTTTCGTTCCGCTTGCGAGGCCTTCGAACGCAATTCCGATTGTTCTTTTAAACGGCGGGATACAATAGGTCGGGTCAGAGTACAAAAGCCTCCGTTCCTTGGCCCGGGACTCGCTCGATGACCAGTTTCCACCCTCCGATACGCGTTCGGCTAATTTCTCGGCTCTCACCCACGCCCCTCGGCCGCCAGAACCGCGTTAAATAATTTTCAAGCAGCCATTCCGCTCGGCTTAGCCGCGCAAATTGCGCCTATCCTTCCCCCACCCTCTACCCCGGGCTCTGGCTCACGTATGCTTTTAATAAGATGCACCCCTCCTGATGCCAGAGATACATGCACACGTGTGAACGCGTGTACGTGCACCGTACCTAGCCTCGTTACGGCCGGAATGAATAATTATGTTTTACGGGCCGCACTCGTTCGCGTTTCGTGCTCTCGAATGTAAACGCGACGACACGCCGCGTACGGGCCATGTTTGCTGCCTGTAGATACAAATTTGCGAAGCGTATACCGGAGCCACGGATGATAAGGACTCCCGGTTGATCGACCTGTAATAATAACTTCGCCGAACAATGGACTCCTCCTCGGCGTACGTGACTCGAGATTCCAGGCGCACTCGTGTCTTCTCTCGAACGTGTTTCCAATTTCAAGTCGTTGGCCCGACGCCTTGCCACCGTCTTTACACGAGCCTTCATCTTCTTATTGAAAAACAATGGGATTCCTGTACACGGCGTGTTTACGCAATTAGAGTTGCCTCACACCCCCGCTTGCGATCCGTGTGACGCACACGCGTCGTCATACGTTCGGTTAATGTTCGTCCCTTAACGGCCGGCGGGGATGTACGGAACGTGTTACACCGTTAGTGCATGTAATCGATACCCGATGCATTTGCGCCAGGGGGTAGCGAGTTGTCGGGACAGCTCTTTCGCGTATTCGCCATAAATTCCCTTGACAAATTTGTGGCCCGACATTACTGGCAATTTCATTTGTTCGGGAGATATGCGATTATGCGGCTGCTTCGAGCCGGTGAGCAATTTTCGCCGGAAATTTCGTCGGTGACGGTCGGCGATGTACGGTGTGTTGGGATCGATCGTATTTAGTTCCCGAACGATCGATCTCGTTTAATTATAGTCGGAGTCGATCGATCGAGCTTTATCGTAAGCTCCGTCGATCGCGCGCAGTTACTCGTGATCGATGTCAATCCGGATTTATTTGCGATCGCTGCACGCTAATAACACTTAACCCCTCGCTTTGTGCGATCGAAAATGTTCAATATAGTCTCGTAACGATATATTTTAAAGGATCTGTTTAAGTTAATCAGATATTTATACTGTACCGCGGATATCCCGCCATCCACTTTATAGTCAGAAATTTGCATCACAGGGCTATAACTATATGTTTTACCAACTTTATTCAAATAGGCAGATATGTAATGTTCTATACATCCTGCTTTACTCTCTTAGAGGCAGAAAAAACATTTTCCTCTCTGTAGATATAATTTTATTCTAGACCTATAAATCAGCTAAAGTAATTTCATTTCAACTGTAAACCCTTTACATTCGCTTCTGCTTCACACATCTTAATTACTTCTTTAAACGCAAAAAACAAATGCTTCCTTCTCCACAAATCACTTTATTCCACCACTAAAACTTCAACGAAGCGACTTTTAATTTTGTCTCGTCCAAACCCTCTACATTTGATCATACCTCCTACATCCCACCTACTCCCCGAAACACACAAAATACACCCAACCACCAAAACAATTCTGTCCCCGCTCCGAAAACCAAGCGCATAAACTTTTAATTTCATCCGTAAATACTCTATATTTCCGCATACAGCGCACGCACGCCAATTACATCCTTTCCCCTCCACAAATCATTTTACCCCAGCCCAGGAAGCCCGAGTAAAATGACTTGTAATGTAAACCGTGAACCCTCCATATTTACGCAAGCCTCACTCCAATCCATCAAAGTGTCAACCGTGATCCATCTCGGCTCCGCTCACAATCTCCCCGATGTGCCGATTTGCCGCCTGTTTACTACGCGTATGCACGCGCCGCTGTTATTGACACGGATTTTCTGCCGACAGTTGCCGGCCCCGCTGCCGATCTGCCGGGAGTGCCTGGGCGCGACGATGGCGAGCAACAACAACAACACGAAGCGCAGCGCCGCGGAGAAGCTGAGCAGGTGCAGCGTTTGCGGTGCAGCGCTGCACAATTCCTGCGCGCCGCCGGAACTCTCGATCCTCGTCGACCGAGGCATCACGTGGTCCTGCGACGACTGTTCGCCGACCTGCGCCGGATGTCAGCTGGAGCGCGAGTCGCAGAACTACCTGGTGAAGTGCGCCGGCTGCGTAAAGTGCTATCATCCCACCTGCCTGGACCCGGCGCTGGACAAGAAGAACAAGGCACCCTGGCGGTGTCGGCACTGTCAGACGGCGCACACGCCCGTCGCCAAGGACGACGGGAAGAAGGGCAAGCAGGACGGCGGCGGGTTGGACGACACGCCGACCAGCGCGAGGAAGAGACTTAGCAAGTTGCGCGAGAATAGAAAGTAAGCCGGATAGATCGAATGACGCGCATTGCCTGGGTAGTCCTCGTGTTAGAGTTCCTTCTTTCTGTCTTTTTTTTTTTCGCCGGCGGATCTGCATTTATGGCAATTCGGCGGAGATCGATAAGTTGCGGATGCTGTGTGTGCGTAGAGGTTGGCGCGGGAGGATCGGGGGGCGGTAAGGATAGAGGAAGGTTACAGCTGTTTGAACATAGACCAACCTTGAGAGAGTCGCGTCTGTGTCTTGATTTAGCAGTGTCGGCGGTGCGGCACGGAGTAGAGTTTTCCGAAGGCTGTGAGAATCGTAAAATTTGGTCTGTTCGAAGCTGGGACTACCCAACACAAGCGAGAGTCGTCGGATTGCTTTCTAACATTGACCTTGATCAATCGCAGGTCGACAGTATCCAGAAAGAGCCTGACGGTCACGACGCCAGGCAAGAAGGGGAACGCGTCGGGATTGGCTCAGGTGGACAGCAGCTCGGACGGTAATGCGGGTGTTGTCTCCCCTCGTCAACCACCTTTAATATCCTCTCCTTTACCACAACCCCCCACCCCACTCGCAGGCCAGGGTAGGCTACTCGAGGAAAAGAACGACCGGATATCGAAGGAGAAGCAAAAGTTCTTTAGGTTGAGCGCATTCAACGCGGAGCACAATAAGTTGAAGCGGGTGGGGGGCGGTGATAATAAGTCTAGTAGAGCTACGCAGAACAGCGGCAGCGGCGGAGGAGGAGGAGGAGTAGGGGGAGGCGGAGGAGGAGGAGGAGGAGGCGGTGGCGGCGGCGGCGGGGTGAATCCTAGATCGACGCGGGGTAACGCGAGCGTGAAGAAGACGACGACGGCGTCCTCGGCCTCGGCCTCGCCGTCGTCGCTCGCGGTAGCCACGAGCAAAAGAGTCGCGCCCGCCCCGCTAGTGTCTAGCAGCAGCAGCAGCAACAGTAATAACAGCAGTAGCAGCAGCGAGGCTAGCGATAGCGACAGCTCCGACGGTAGCGAGAACAGTACCGACGATGACGACGACGACGACGACGAGGATGATGACGGGGATGACGATGACGACGAGGACGACGATGACGACGAGGAGGAGGACGACGAGGACGACGAGGAAGGTAACAGCACGAGCGAGTCCAGTGGCTCGTCGTCGTCCGAAGAGGGCCAGGATGAGCGGATCATGCTGGAGACGGCCAAGCCGAAGAGCGGTCCGTTCTCCTGCGACCTCAACGAGGACAAGCCATGGGGCTTCGCCGCGGCTGCTGCCAAGCTCAACGTCGAGTCGCCCTTTTTCAGCAATATAACCAACACCTTCGGCGCGCCGCTGCCAAAGCTCGACGTCAGCAAAGCGCCCACCTTCGGCCTTCACATACAGTCGGCCGCCACGCTGCCGGCGGATGGCAAGAGAAAGGCCGGTAGCAGTGGCAGTAAAGCTAGCAGCACTGGGAGTACGCACGGAAGTAGTACCGGTAGTTGTACCCCGTCGACGACGGGCGCATACGCGATGACGGCCGGCGGCGACAAAGTGAAGCCCGGCTCGGGGCAGCTGAAGGGCCTCTTCGACGGCCTCAGTCACTTCTTTTCAGCGCCGACGAACAGTAGTAGGGCGAGATCGTCGAACGCGCCGAACTATGCGCCCGACAGAAGGAAAAGGCCCGCGGAGGAGGCGTCGACCGGCGGCAAAGCCAGCAAACTTCAGAGATCCGCTCAGAGAGGAAAGAGCGAGGCGTCCTTGTCGCCGGCCGCTGGCGGCAATAAGTCGAGAGACAGGAAAAAGTTGACGCTGGACGGTGACGGTAGTAACGGCCTGCCCAGGCTACCGAGGCCAGGTATATTTATGCCCTCCGACGAGTGTCTGTTCGGGCCGGGTAGCGAGAAGCTGCCGAAGATGACGCCGTCTAATCTGGTGAAGACGGCGGTTAACAGCAAGAATCTCGAGCACGAGAGGAGAAAGCTGATGAAGGACGGCGCGTCGCTGGTGAAATGCGCTGCCCAGGACGCTCTATCCTCGGCAGTGGCGTCGGGTACATTGCCGTCGTCGTTGTCCTCGCCGTCGTCGTCGTTCTCGTCGTCACTCTCCTCGCCCTCGTCCTCGCCATCGTCGAGGGCGCACGATCAGCACTCGCGAAAAAAGCAACAGCAACACACGGCCGCGGATGCGACTCATACGCGCCACCCTGTGCCCGCCAATCCGAAATCATCCGGCCTGTGCTCCGATTCCGTCAAATCTGCTCCCGGCCTAAAGTCCAATCCACGAGCCTGTACTAGCGCCACCACCACCAACACCACCACGACACCCCGCGCGACACCCTGCTCCACCAGGAAGGGTAAGAGTCTACCCCACCCGTTCACGAATTCCTAACCCCCGATGATGCACCCGAGTCGCAAAAAAAGAAGACCTCCCTCTAATCTAATCCTCGCTCACCACCACGTGGATGTGTTGGCGGTGTGGTGTGGTATTATGTGTATGTGTACACGTGCGTCTGATGAGCAATAACTTCTTCTATGATAACGTGATTGTTCCAATCGTTTCGAAATTGCTCTTTTCAAAAAGTCCTCTCTTGTACCTCAGCGTGTGTATGTGTATGTGTGCGTGCCTGAGGCGCTCTACTACCGCACTTTTGCTTGCAAAGAGAATCTTTTCGCCCCGACTCTGTCACAACACAGAGTGCGGAGGTGCTGATGTAGAAATTAAATTGCGAACAATCAGGTTCTTGATCGAACACGTTCAATCTGTGACATGGTGTAAAATCACATGGCGTACGTGTTCCCCTCGCATTAATCCAACTTGTGGTCGCTTGTAAACTGTCGCGAACGATGTTTTCGCCGTTGTGCACGCATATTGCTAACGAAGGAAACTGAAAGCGCGGACAGTGCTGTAGATGCAATGAAATTGAACAATGTACAATACGTGTACGGTTTTGCCATTTGTTTTACACTGTGAATATCTTTTTTGTGGTCACTGCATGTAATTAATCATGTTGTTATTTTTTGGCTCTGGCATTTTTGTTTTCTCCTTTTTAATCATTTCGCCATTTATTGAGTTTGGTACATAGTCACGAGCATGCCCGAACAGTCATACAATAATCCACATGAGACTTACGCAAGCCATGGTTCACGACATCTCCGCGTTTTTCGTTTACTCCTCCCCAACGTTCAGAGACAACTTCCCCCCTCTAGACATTTTCAACAATGTAAGCGCGTAGTTTCTTGTGCATGCCCTTTGAGATGTAAATTAAAGCGCAGACTTGTCCGGTACGTTCTAATCTCGGGCGACAGTTCACATTGCCGAAGCCCACGACGTCGTGATAGCATTATCGTGTCTAATGTATGTAAATTATGCGACACGATCGTTCCTCAGGAAGGAATGAAAAAACTTGTACTATATACGCTATGTGGAACGGAAGCCATAGACATTACTGTATGATACGATGCTTTGTTAAAACCGTTTCAGTTGACCTAACTCCGCTCTCCATCCTTTGGTGAAAAATAAAGTAACTCACTGATGCAGTTTCTAGGAATGGAGAAGTATGGCACTGGGTTGGCTTGCAACTTGAGAGCCACCTCACGTTGTTCACGCTGGAGTATACCTGCTGCTGCTGACGTTTAGCAGGCACTATTGTTGTAACACTCACCGCCCCTCCTACCATTTACCGTACAAATCAGTCCCCGCTGCCGAGGAGCCAACTTTGATACTCTGCCAACACATCCCACAAAAACCCGTACCCGCAGCTTCGCTTTCGATAATACTCACAATAACTTAACGGCTATTAAACCGTCGCATTGTGTATACTTGCGATCCAAAATTTGCTATCGGTTCCCTGCTTGCTGGTAAAGAGTAACTTTGCTTTTGCATACTTCACACATCTTACTGATCCGTATTCCCACCCATTTAAGTATTCTCGACTAAGTAAATTTAGCATCTTCTCTCAATTCAATCACCGTTTTCTCAGTTTTCTCACCAGACATCAATGTACAAGTTCTCTCATCTGTAGAGATATAGTAACTTGCGCGCCTAAAAAAGAATCTAACGACGAGACCGTTTGACGTTACATCGTATTGTCACTGTTGTCAATTCTGTCAGTTCTATCAAGTTTAGCACAAACGTAGTGTTTCTTTTTACATTATTAATTCTCCTACTGAAACTTGTTAATTTCCCGTGTCTGACGATCGTACGCAAAACATTCCCATGCTAAGGAGAGCGGTTTGTTAATTTGTTGTTTACAGAGGAACCTCCATTACCGCAAACATTGCCGCCCGGCGTGACGCAGAAGGACGTGGATCTCTTCAAGGAGGCGCGGGAAAGGGCGGCACGTTTGACCGTTTGCAATGGCGAGAGCGAAGACTCGTCTTCGATGAGCGCCTCTGCCAGCGGTAATTCCAGCAACAACGGTCCACGAAATCCGGCCGCCATTGTTTTCGGCCGCTACGAGGTCGAGACGTGGTACTCCAGTCCGTTCCCTCAGGAGTACGCGAGGCTACCGAAACTCTTCTTTTGTGAGTTCTGTCTCAAGTACACCAAGAGTCGAGCCGTGCTAGACAGACACATGGGCAAGTGCCAATGGAGGCATCCACCTGCGACAGAAATCTACAGGTGTAACGGGTTGTCTGTCTTCGAGGTAAGCTCTCAGCATTCTAAGCGGCCTCTTACCTTACGTTGAAAATATTTATTGTGTTGCATTCGTATTGCGATACTGTACGCTTAACACGTGAGATTAATTATATTTTATCTCTGTCACTCCTTAGATTGATGGCAACGTTAACAAGATCTACTGTCAAAACCTATGTCTACTAGCAAAACTGTTCTTGGACCACAAGACTCTCTATTACGACGTGGAGCCCTTCCTGTTTTACGCCGTGACGAAGAACGACAAGTTCGGTTGCCACTTGGTGGGCTACTTCAGCAAAGAGAAGCACTGTCCTGCTCAGAGATACAACGTGTCCTGCATCATGACTCTGCCTCAGTATCAGAGGCAAGGCTTCGGAAGGTTCCTCATCGAGTTTAGCTATCTCCTGTCGAAAGTGGAAGGCATACCTGGTACGCCGGAGAAACCACTTTCCGACCTTGGACGTGTTTCCTACCACTCGTTCTGGAAGAGTGTCATTCTTGAATACCTGGACGCGCATCGAAACGCGTCCGACATCAAACTGGGCGAGATCACTAAAGAGACGGGCGTCTCTGCACATGATTTAGCCACCGCGATGGAACTGCTTGGTTTCATCAGATCTGTACATTTGCCTGGCGAGGGTAACACGAAGGTCGCCATCGTGGTCGACTGGAACAAGGTTGACGCTCACATGGCGAAGGTTCGGAAAAGTTCTCGAATCAAGCTCGACCCCGATTGCCTCAGATGGATACCTCTCCTCACGCAGATACCCAACCCTTACCAGAGTCCTGAAGAGGGCGGCGACACGAGTTCCGAAGCCTCGCCGACTGTCGAGCCGAAGCCAGTGGCGGCGATCGTCGAGAAGATTCAGAGGGTAAAGATAAAGAAGAAGCCACGGAGTCGAAGGCTGGGACAGAGAAGATCGTCGCCGATGAAGATGAAGACGCCGCAGAGAACTGCGCAGCAGAAGGAAGCGTTGAAGGACGCGAAGGAGGCGAGGGAAGCGAAGGAGGCGAAAAGTATGAAGGAGGCGAAGGAGGCGAAGGAAGCTAAGGAAGCGAAGGACGCGAAGGAGGCGAAGGAGGCGAAGGAGCAGGAGAGAGAAAGTCGGAGTGCGAGCGACTCGAACGAGAAGGACGACGTTGAGGGATCGAAGCTGGTGACCACGCCGAGGAACTCTCGCGCGGCGAACGCCTCGAAAGCCGGAAGTTCTAGTCCAACGAAGACGACGCCTTTGTCGACGATGTCCAGGAGACGGATCAGAACGCCAAAGACGCCGGCGATCGAGCCGACAGCGACGACGCCGTTGAGAAAACGTAAACATTCCGAAAAGACTGATACCGAGGAGAAGGAGGAGAAGGAGGTGAGCAGCAGGAAGCGTACGCGAGAATCGTTGCGGGAGAAGGAGAAGGAGGGTGCCAAGGAGAAGGAGAAGGAGAAGGACAGCAAGAGGAGCGAAAGAGAGAAGGCGAAGGAGAAAGAGTCTCAGAAGGAGAGCCCTGTGGAGAGGAAGACGCCGCCGAAGGCCGTCGCGCCGACGCCGCCGCCTGCCTCGCAGAAGCCGACGAAGAAGCAGTGTAAGGTGGACGACATCTTGCTGAAGGTTACCAGCAGGCAGACCAAATACTTGCAAGCCAAACAGGCGAAGGAGAAGAAGGCGCTGGAGGAGTCTCAGTGTAATGGGAAGGAGGAAGAGAAGGAGACTAAGAGCTCGCCGGTCTCCAGACGAAGTCGGGCCAAGGCTGCCGTGGTCGAGGCCTTGAAGATGCCCCAGTTGAAGCCTGAGCCGCCGGCGAAGGATCGAGCTGAGAGTCCTGTGATACCGCCACCCTCACTCTCACCTCCACCGGAGCCAGTGAAGGCCAACTCTCCGCCTGAGAAGCCTCCGAGCACTCCGGAACCGTTACCCGAGAAGCAGAACGAAGTCGAGGACCGAGTGAACGATGGAAAGTCGGAATCGATAGAAGACAGCGCGGCTGTTGTTTCGACGGAAACGGAAGTAGCTTCGGCGAGTCCGGGCGAGTACGAGGGTGGAGACGAGGACGAGGGGGAAGAGGAAGTACCTGCACCACGGCCGAAGTCGACGACGCACACGTCGCAGGCTGTTCTTGAAGTTTCGCCGAAAGACGAGGAAAAGGTCGAGAAGAAGGAGGACGTGACCGAAGAGAGGGAGGAACCGGAGAAGCCTGCTTTAGAGAAAGAGGAACCGGAAGCGCCGTCTGTCGACGAGGAGAAGGTGGTCGGAGTCCCTGAGGACCCGGAACCCGAACCCGAGCCTGAAGCGGAGAAAGCTGTTGCTGACAGTGCGGAGCCATCGAAATTGGTACCTGAAGAGTCTTCACCCAAGAAAGAGGAGGAGTTGGGGAAGACGGACGATTTGATAGAGGAGAAGGAGCCGCCGAAGCAGGAGGTAATCTGCGAGGCGCCAAAGGATATGAAGGAAGATATGCCACGACCAAAGATAGAAGTATCTCCATCGACGCCCAGTGATAAGAAAGACTCCTCGTCGATGTTGAATTCTACGTCGCCGCCCGAGGTTCAGCCTCTCACGCCGCAGGAAAAGATGATACCGATCGCGGATCAGCAGGAAACGATGCAGCTTCAGACGCAGCCTGAAGAGTTGAAGCAACATTCGCCCGAGAGTGGGAAGACCACGCCGCACTTAGACAATCCCGGTTCCGTCAAGAGGACCCCACCGTCGCAGCCTGACTTACCATCCATGGGTGTGTACACCCCGGACTCCACGACCAACTCTGTGCATTCCTTGCATTACGGCCAGTGTGACTTGGACGTGAGTCAGCTGGGACTCGAGTCGCCGACTTCGATAGCCAGCGATTTGGCATCGCAGAACAGCGTGGAGAGGCCGCCTAGCGCTCTACCGTCGATGCAGACGTCAGTGTCGGTTCCGATCTCGGTTTCGATGCAGATAAGTGCACCACCAAGTTCAATTTCGGTCAATATACCGCCACAGGTTCAGTACACTGACTGCTCTATGCCCCAACATACACCACCGGCCCATGTGAGCATTCATCCAATGCATCAGCCGCACACGCCGCAGCCTCTTCAGCAACCGCGTACACCCCAGTCACACACGCCGCAGAGTATACCTACTCAGAGTCCGCAGCCGATGCCTCAGAGTCATACGCCGCAACCGTTACCGCAGAGTCACACTCCGCAGCCAATGCCTCAGTCACACACACCGCAAAGCATACCGACGCAGAGTCCGCAACCGATGCCGCAGAGTCACACACCCCAGCCTATACCTCAGTCTCACACGCCTCAGCCCATGCAGCTCTCGCTAGCTCAGAGTCAGCAGTCTCAGAACCAAAGCTTGGCTCACTCTCAGCAACAAACGCAGCAGCAGCAACAGCAACAACAGCAAGCGGCTCAACAGCAGCAGTCCGCTCACCAACAGCAGCAGCAGCAGCAGCAACAGCAACAGCAACAACAACAGACACAGTCGCACAGCAAGAGAGCGAGTGCATCGCAGACGACGCATCGGTCAAGGTCAACGCAGCAGAGCAGCAGATCTCATCGAGCGACCCCTCCCACGCCACACACACAAGCGTCCCAGCACACACCTTCTCACACGAGTCACACGACCGTGGCCCACACGACGCATATACCCCCTCAGTATCAGCAGTCCTCGACGATGAACGTGCCGCCGGTACCGCATCCTCACAGTCACAGTCACGCGGCTCACTCGCACAACATGGCGGTAATCTCGCAAGGGAACTACATGGCGGTGGCGTCGCAGGGCTTTCCTACGCAGAACGCCTACGTGATCCAACACAGGAGCAGCAGGTCAGGCGCCCCGACGCCCTGTACGACAGCAACGAACTTCTACATTCAGACGAGCGCTATGCCGCCCCATTCGCACACACCGGCGCCGTCCTTATCGGCCTCTGGGAATCACCAAACGACGAATTCCTGCAGTCTCGCCAAGCTTCAACAGCTGACCAACGGCCTCGAAATGATACCACCCACTCCGCCACCGTCGATGAACCTGACGCCGCCGCCTCCCATTCCGCACACCATGACGCCGCCGCAGACGTCGAGGCAGCTTCCCACGCCGCCTCAAGTGCCATTAGGGTACCCGAAGAACTACTACAACGTCAATACCGTGCCACCTCCCGGCACACCCGGTCCGCCTAGCAGGTCAACGTCAAGGTCATCGGCAAACGCGAACATGCCGTCTCTCAGTCAGCCCTATCCGAGCGAGAGTCTTTACAGGCAGACCCTGGACCCGGGCAGCACGTGTCCGCAGATGCAGAGTGCGGCGAGCAGGGTCAGTCCGAATGTGGCGCTGAACACGAATCTCATGGCGGCCGCGCAGTACAGCTATCGCGTCGCGCAGCCGGCCACCGGTTACATGAATCAGGCGGCGCAGTTGGGTGGCTTCATGAACCAGGCCAGTCAGCTGCCAGTAGGGGTCGTCAACGTGCCGGCACCCTACTCGCAGGATCCGCATCAGCAGAATCCGGCCACCGTCTACACCACCTACCACGGATACATAAACGGGAGCCTCATGCAGCCGTTGAACAGCACCATGAGGCCGCGTTAATGTGTCAAGGACACTGAGACCCGGCTCCGACTTTCCCGTTGTTGGTACTTCATCATAATCGCTCCTCCAATCTGTCACACGCTTTCTTCAATTTCTGAGCCGTGCGCAGCGGCGGTGCGAGAGGGGCGAAGAGTATATAGGCTTCTTCAGCTATCAACGAACATTTCGGACAGAACGATGCGAGCTTGGCACATTTAGCATCGCGGCGTAGACAGGACTACCGCAGCGAATACTGTACAAAGATATCGAACTTCCCTCACTAATCCTCAGAATACGTACTTCGAGCCTTTGCTCGCGACGCGATTCCTCACACTCCGGTTATGAGTCGTCTCCGGAGGACGAATGGCAGACACTGTTACCAGATTGACACGTCACGAACGGAATTCCTTCTGGCTCGAGCGATTCGGTCGGTTTTACTTGTTCTTCGGCCGAGAACGGTACCTTTCACCACGGACGGAGGCAAGCCTATGAGCGCGTTACATTTTAACCCTATAAAAGCAATTCATTTTAGACGAACTAAGAGTGATACTAGGTATTTTACTGTTAGTAGCGTGGGATTGTAAGCAATTAGTGTAGTCAGATCGGGCAAATGACACATGTAATGATGTTGAGAAGATGAACAATAAGCCATACGCTCCTGTACGCTTGTATACAGACTTCCGTATGTAAAAAGAACGCGTTTATCACCGTTGTGTAGGATCTCTGTCACGTATACTCGGGTATACTATATTAGATATATTTCTCCTCGGCGTCCGGTGGCAAAAGGATCGTTTCCGCATTAGACGTGTAACAAGTGGGTCGCGCCAAATCTGCCGAAGGGCCGCCAAATCTTTATAGCGTTATAATTAGTCGTTATTAGATAATAACATTGAGAAATTTGGTCCGATTGAAAGTAAGCAAGGTTACTGTATTATTCGGCGACCGTTCGGTACAATCAGCGCGATCATCGTTCGCTGCATTCTCGCTTGTCAACATTGATTTGTATTCATAGAGTCCGAATACCAGATTGTTAACGATCGAGATATATGCAGGCGACAAGTAAATATGCTCCTAATTCCCGAAAGCTTACATTTCGCATAGTGCGCATAAATGCAGTCCTTTAGCGTACACTTGGATGAATCTGACATATTTAGTACGGCTCTCTCTCTCTCTCTGTCTCCCCTCTATCTTTTCTGTCTCTTCTCACGACTCTTCATCTTTTTCTACTTGACTGTTGAACAGCTTGTCTGTTTTTGTATTTGTCTGCAAATCACTTCTCTCTCTCTCTCTTTCTTTTTCTTTCTCTCTATTTCTCTCTGTCTCCCTCTTTCTTATTATACTTTTACCAGTTTTTAAATCGAAGTGGGATTGTGATCGTTGAGCTCAGAAACGGCACGAAGAACCCCCACATTGAACGACTCGTGCCGGAACGGGCTCTCAAACTTGTCTATAAAGATTCCTGAGGTACAATTAAACGATTATCGCTCGCTGGTAATTAATAGCGCATAGGGGCGCAACTTGTGCATTTAAGAAGCACTGAACTTGGTCTATCTTTGATATTAATGTGAATCGGCCAAGGTAGAAGGGCATATACAATCCATCCCATGATTGGAAAAATAAGATGGAACACTAATCCCTCTCCCCAAACCTATCCCCAATGTTTCCCCCTCTCCTTGAACCGACAAAGTGAATACCTATTTTTTAGTAGGGCATTCCCTCCCGAAATCGCAACAGTGTTACGTTTTGTGTATCATAATATATATATAAATACTTACAAATAATATTCTGTTTGATATTATCGATTGTTGAACGTTGTTGTTTACGTTTTCTTCGGGGCACGCTGTACTTTACTGTATCATAAACAAAACTACTTACCGCTAAAATTATTATAATTGTATTATTACGGATCAATTAATTATTATCGGCATAAGCACCGTTTCATCGTGATCATCATCCATCATTGTCATCGTCCTGACAATTTATTATTATTATTATTATTATTATTATCTATTATCATTATTATATTATTATTAATTTTATTATATTATCATTATTATTATTATTATTATTATTACAATTACTATCACGCAAGCCGATATACACAGTTATATTTTACTCGACCCACATGCTCACACCTTCATTCACTATTCACTATCGCATATAATGTTTTTATTACCCAGTATCGCGAGAGGGCACACTAGTTTCGAAAAGGTTTACGACTGCGTAATTGGCTCTTCCACGAAGCGTCGTGGGATTTATGCTAAAATTATTTTTTGTATTGAGATTGCGAGAGAAAGTATAACTTTACCTTCGACTCCCCCCATGATGGGAAAACGTATGGTGCTCGTTCGTGTACTTTGAATTGTAATTTGCCCCTTGCCCCTTGTCGGCGACGCTTCGCGGAATGGTCGCGGACAAATAGTATATATATTTATGGTACGCGTTCGAGTTTAATTTTTTCAGATGAGAAAAAGAGCGAACCGCGAATCGCCTAGTTTTTAGCGTAACTCTTAAATGATAAGGAAGGTCATTAATAGTGTAAAAATACATCAATATTTATTGTACATAGATCTAAAAAACTACTAACAAATAAAGAAGAAATCAAAAGTATATTGTCGATGTCCTGTGTAGAATGAGATGGCGTTGGCGCTGTGGTGACATGCCAATTGGTCTTGTCAATGATCTGTTTATATGCATGATTCTTGATTTAGCGACGATTCGTCTTTGAATCGCGCCCCCTTCTACCAATCAAAGGAGCGTTAGACGTGAAAAAATGTTATCATGTTCATGTCAAGCATGAGCAAAGTTCGGCATGACAACATGTGACACACAGTATGACTGTTTTCACCAGAAGTTCCTATCTTAATGGTCTGATCGTAAAGAATCATTTGAAGCAACATGGGAAAGATGGTTTACCTTCGAGTCCTACACACTCTTCGCTTACTACATTGTTTTGCCGCGGCGGCCAGTTTAATGTATCGTTCCTTTTGACACATCGGCATTTGCTCCCATAATTTACCCGCAAGGCGCGCTGTTTGGATTACATTCCCTTTTGGATGATCCTTGCGCAACTGTAGGAAGAATATAATGAAGGGATTGATTGAACCGCGTTGCCTTTGTCTATTCTTCACAGGCCCGCACGCGTTCCGTTTGATTTTGGAACTATTTTTATGGGCCGTCCCCTCGGACTTCTTAATTCGACCACCTGCGCTACGCAGAAGTAAAAAGTCAAAGTACGCTATTGCGTATACCCTCAATCATTCTGATTTACGCAATTTGACTCTTGCACGATAAGTTTTGTTATGAGCAAAAAGATTGAAATGACAGGTTTGATGTTGCATGATTTTTCTATCAATGTAGCTTTGAATAAATATATTACTTGTTCACGTTGGTACTGGTACGATCCATCTGATGTTTTGTTGAGTGGCTGCTACCCATCTTACGTAGCAATTCCTGTTTTGTCAACGCATCACTAAAGAATTTTCAGTTTGGCGTAACTCGACATTTTTATGGTACGTCAATGTCAAAATTCTGTCTCCGCTGCACTATCGTTTTTTTGTTTCGTTACTGTTTGTACGAAGGCAATGTCAGTCACTCTCGCAATGTTTTGACAGGGCATATAATTTTCCGAAATACAAAATTTATTCATGTTAAATGGAAATTATGTACATCTTTGAACGAAGGCGATTAAGAATTATGAATAGGTTACACGAATATGTTGGATAAGTTACAGTTCTCCGCCTGCTTGAGCGGCTTTCTTTGGTTTCTTTTTACTCCATTTATCGCCACAGTAGCAGGCATTCTTTTGTGCGTCCATGTAACTTTTACATCCTAGTGCCGTAGTCCCCGTGTAAAGCATCTTCGCTGCACCTTTACATGTATTCACCACAGTAATACCCGAAGTTTCGTATCCGTCGCAATATCTGTACAAACATCTCTTAAATTCTAGGTCGCATTTCTCTTTATCCGAATTGCACGTGTCATAGCAAATGTCATGTTGATCGCAGCATTTTGTCATTTCCGCCAGCGGTAGGTACTCTTGATTTATCTACAAAGTAAACGATTTACGTGATAAGGGCAAGAAAATGACTCATATAATACACGTATGTGTCGCTTACCTCAATTCCGAGTGAACCACATCCGTTACTCTGCGGTTTATGATTCCAATCCGGCTTGGCTGTTACACCTGCAAATAGAATATTCCCGCGTCAAGCATCGTCTCATTATCAACCAATCGCCGGCGACCAAGTCGCTCGCCAGTGACAGTGGCTGCCAACCTAACCACATATACATGACAAGAACTTTCCACTTATTAATTGTGCCGTATAATTAACGTTTATCGGACGAATGCCATCGAAGTTAATAAATGTCACCTTTGAACACCGGAAATATCACGATAGCCTCACTTTTTCACTATGATTCACCAAATCGTTCGTTGTGATAGCGCATTTATCATTCTCGACATGGGGATGTGATAAGGAGATTAAAGTTGATATTTTGTCAATAAAAACTGTACCTCCGGGACACTGGTAGATGCAATGCTCCTCGACAGCCGCATCGAACACTTCGTGGATGTCCTTGATCTTCCTTGCCACCGCGATGGCGTTGAGGAAGACATCTTCGAAGACGTTCTCCGCCGCCAGAACGGCGTCGCGCAGATTCGCCAACAAACCAGCTCCGTACCCGGACCATGCATAGGCGAGAAACGTCAGGACATAGACCAAGGCCTTGCGATATCGCATAAAGTCCATTATCGCAGCGACGGACGTTAAAACACTGACCGACGACGTCGTTTGACTCGTCCCTATTTTTAGGAAAATTGGCTCGCCTAGGTAGCCGTATTCACGAGCCACGTGTTAACGAATCGCGAACCGCTTGTCATTTCTTTCAGAATCAGCACCTCCCACGCACGTACATGCCTTGCACCTGGTGATGAATATCGGGGCTACGCGGCTCTTTGCATAATTGCTGCCGATGTTATGCGAAAAGAGCAAATAATCGCGTTTCACTGAAGTGTACCGGCACGATATTATGGGTGTGCTCGTATTGCCAGACTTGCGCTTTTCCGAAAGCTGTGCGCAGATAGATAACTGACAAGGTTTGATGACTATATCATGTTGTAGTTGATATATGTGGCTGGTCCGGAAGACACGAGCTGTAAAGTTTGCTTGTCAATAAGGACCTTTAGCTGTCAAAGAAGCACTGAATGTATAGGAATGGATAGCGCTATCGTAGGTCGTTAAACGTCGTATAGTCGTTCTGTGAAATTGTGTCATTGAAACACATGATAATTCCCAAATGTTAGAGCATTGGATTTTAAATGTTTTGGTTTATAAATATAAGTGTAGCGGATATATAATAAGTATGCAGTTTATTGTTTAGTTAGATTAGGGTAATCAGGGGCATTGAATAAGAAACAGAATTTGGGTCATAATACAGGGCAATGGAAAGAGATAAAAACATATTAAAACATCTTTTCCAGCTCCCCTTTGTCATACAGCGCTTTGACATCACTTCCTCCACCGACAAATTCTCCTTTAACAAATACCCTTGGAACTGTTGATGCACCAGTCATTTTTCCTAATATCCTCTGAATCTCACTGCCATCCTCTCTTTCGTCAATCTCTATTGTAGTATAGGTCTTGTTCAACGCATCAAAGACCTGCATTAAAAACATAGATAAGTTATCTATAAGAACCCCATCAAGGATAAGCCTTATATGATAAATTTCCTTACGTACATCTTTAGCCATTCTGCAGTATGGGCATGTTGTCTTAGAAAATATAACTACAGTGTCAGATGCAATCATCGCATTGACTTGTTCAAGTGTGACAGGCATGATGACTCTGGATGCACTGGAAACTGAACCCATTGCATTGAACTAAGGAGATCACTGATACTCATTATGTTTAACACTGTTGTCTTACACCACAGAATTCAGGACATAAATGTTATGCGACACATAATTAATAAGCTGTGCATCACAGTCGATACCATCTCCTCTTTGCTGTTAATTGTCCGGACAATAAAAGAATGAACTGTCAGGTAACAAGCTTATTACCTGATTTACATGCATCATCGTATCCGACATAGTCGGACCCATATTCCGTGGCCACATTTGCCATACTGCCGATAAAGATCAAAGAGAAACGACACAAATTTTTACTCAGGTTATCTTTCCAACGTGAAAACATGGGAGCTGATAGTGGTCACATTGTAAACATGCTTACAAGAAAGAAGACGTACACGTAGTAAAACAGAAGAACACCGAAACAAATTTCAAACGATTTCGTATTCCGAATAGAAAAACAAATGACGCACGCCAAGTTGATGTTCAAATTACAAGCATTATTGAACGCAAAAAAGGCGGTTTTAGAGACTAGGCTGTAGAATAATAAGAACTTACAGTTTTATGAAATGTGATTCTGTATGGTTTCGTACAGCTTGTACGTACAAGGAAATGTTGAGTTGATGACTAGTAAGGTTATAAGTACAATGCCGCAGTGGGATCTATCAGCAGACCGATCAACGGAGGGAGAACTTGTGGGACCCGCCTTTCTACGTGACCAATCTTACCTTTTTAGCTATAGTGTGCATTCCTACATTGATTTTTTTCAGTAAAGTACAAAATCCATGTATAAAATACGGTCCCATATTCTTTATTTCTCTATTGACCTTAAATACTGAATTAATAACGGATATACTAAACTGAGGAAGAGAAAATACTTACGTACCATGTGGTGGTACCATAAAACAGAATTTATAGTATAAATTATATTCTATTACGTTTGAAATATTTTGCTGCCACATTGGAGCCGCTAAATGCAACGCCACAAGTGCGGTATAATTAGACTTGACATATAATGTCTACATATCTTATTTCACGTGTTTGGCGCTGTTTAGCGCAATTATCATTATCGTATCTCGTGTAGATTTATCGGTTGGGAGAAATATCGAATCTGGGAATACGTTATTAATTTGTTCAACTGGTAGTAAAAGAGGTCGCTGCTGTATTCGTTAAGTAACATAGTACGTGTCGCCCTCTGCGGGAACAATAAGTACTACATTTCGTCGCTTTATCTGTTTAAATTTAAAAATTGGCAGTGCATTTGCGATATTTGACGTGGTGGCTCACGTGTTTCGTGTTTAGTGGGAAGAATGTGTTTCTTCTGCTGTTAAATCGTGTTCTGCAAGTGAATATAACTGTATTTTAAGTAATTCAATGATATATATCGTTTTAATTTTGTTTGTTCGTTGAGAAATTATATGGCGTGTGTGTGTCCTGTGCGGCATCAAAAAATGGAACAAGTGGCGAAGCAGGGACGCCATGTTTTGGTTAGAGTTGGTAAGTGAATTTGATACGTTTTAAACGTGATTCAGGCGGTGTCAAGTTGTCAAATATAAGATTTTCATTGCTTGCCAATGTTGGACTTATGGGATTCACTGGCAAACTGAAATAGATAATTGTGTTAATAGGTTAAGAAATTGAGTTAATGCACTTAATAAGAGTTAGGTATTAACTATTCTCCATACATTACAGGTTACATGAAGGCCATTGACATGCTGTCGTACCTGCTCATGGCGACCCATCGAGAATTGGGAAGTGTTGAAACTGGCGTCACGACGAAATCGATGAATCTCCAAACACATCGAGTTCCTGTGCTTTATTGCAGTTTCCAAACCGCCCAAGTGAGTACTAGTCACTTGTTACAGAAAACCCATTTTTTCCATTATGTAAATAATCTGCCTTGTCGCCTGCTTACAAAGTCCAATCGAATCTGCATAGATTAATTTTAATATCCACGTACCAGAGCAAAGTAATTCACGGAACTAAACACCACCTTATCACCAGCATAATCAGTAACCCCTGCAATAAGCAATATCGAAAACCCTCTATTTTGTCCCAACGTCCAAAAGATCAGCCACACAACTATTCCTGTAGTTCATCGTCAGCGACTCCAATTCTGCCAGCACAGACTCCCATACCTTTCAGTGGGTCGCAATAGGCATTGAGTAGCCATTCGCCGATATCGTCAGTGTCCCATCCTATTTACCCATTATCAAGATCTCTTTCCACTCCCTGCCCATCAAGTGCGGCCCGTGAATTCGTTCGAAACGCTGCCGGCGACTTCGGCCGCCTTCGGCGACGCTCGGCCGACGTCGAGTTGGCGGGTTCTTCTTCGGTCGCGTGGCTCGTTTCGGTTTCAGTTTATAGTCACTGCCGCGATGAGACGCGTCGTTGCGAAATCAGGCGTCGCGCGAGCTTTTGCCACGAGAGAATAGGGTAGCTTCGCTCGACGAGTGAACGAACTGTCTCTTCGTGCTGACAAACGATCCCGTTTGATCGGGAGTGGGTAGTTCGGCAGTGACGGCTATCAATTTGACCGGAGATGCTATCGGCGCGAATAACGCGAGGTGCGAGAGGTGCACGTTGGTAACGGCAGGGTGTTTTCGGCAGAAGTGATTTGGGGGATGATCTTCCGGGGATAGAGAATAGATGAACGTTTCTAGAAAGGAGGGATCCATTCATGATTTTTGGTAATTATGTGGGAGTGTTAGGAGTGGAGTGTCATTGCAGGACGTGCATGCACACTCGCTATTTGGGAAATTGATAGGAAGCGAACGATAGGTTGTCCTTGATGCTGATGTGTGGATGTCGCAGTAAAGAAGTTTATTTAGTGTTATGAACTGATGTTCGTATAATTTTGATATGCGACACGGTCAAAGGTATTATTCATTAAAATTGCCTCTTTACTCAACAGCAGGAAATAATTTTTTCTTATGCGTTTAATACCATTCGACCGAATACGTTAGACGGTTAACGACAATTCAACGATTAAATAAACGTTTAAACGTCCCGTCGCGTTCACACTGCCGCCGTCGTTATTAAGTCATCCTTTCATACATTGACGTTTCGTCTCACTTGACCACTTCAACTCCGGTTTCATTAACAGTCCCTAGCGAGCCGGCCGGCGCGGCAAAAGTACGTTTTCCGCAGTCCAATTAGTTTTCTTCCGGCAGCCATTCGAAATTCGAATACGGCAAATAGATCCGACCCGTAAAACCGAACCAATCCGCGCCCGTTTATCTAGGTCTTTCGTTTTGCCAGGAGAGCTATCGGCATTATATTTGACCTCGATACCATCCTCAATTCATCTTCAGGGAATGCGCTTTACTCGAAGACATCGAAAAATTGAATTTGCTCGATGGATCATCTCTATTGCGAGAGCAGTCAATTTTACGATAAAAGTGAATGTTGAACCTTCGTTCTATGAAATGGAAGTCGAACGCGCGGCCAGAGGCGGGGCGGGGGGGGGGGGGGTGTAGTCATCGGTGAGGGATGCAGTTGATTAAGGCGTTTGAATAAGACGTCTCGGTTGAATAAACAGTGTAAATAGAAAACCGAAAACTTGGTCGCCGGTTCCTACCGGCTTGGAAAACTTCGAAGGGTGAGATTCGTTTCGATGTTCTCGCGGGGAAGAGATCTGCCTCTTTAAGCGAGACACAGTGGGGAGATGGGAAGGCACGGGATTTATTACGCACGATTGGCGACTTAATGAGCGCTACCGATGTTATGGCCCATCCTTTTCACGGTGGATTGCATAATAGATTGCGCGAGTACGGTCTGTGCCGTTGCAACGGTCGCTATTTGATCGCGGCGAGTTATTATTGCTACGTTTGCCTGGCTCCTCGATCGACGCGTCAATAGCAGACCGAGCATTTACCCGTAACATTACCGCGCATATCCAAAATCGTAATAGCGGAACTGTTTATGTCAATCGGACCATTGTTATCAGACTGTGGAACAATTAGCGTCGGATCGGTCGGTCGAATTTTTTGACCGCTCGCCGACCGGACAGTGCTCGAGACTGTTTGCGGCAGCGATCAGCGCGAATCGTCGCAATCGGGTCGCTTTACAATTAATCCGCCGCCGTCAATGAACCGCACGGAAAATAATTATTATCGCCGTCTCCCGATTCGTCCGTCACTCGGCTCGGTCGGCGGAGAACGGCTCGTTTGTCTGCAACATTATCGCGGCCACGCTCCGCGTCACAATTCCGTGCCAGGTATTTACAATCGACCGAGCGAATGATAAAGTCATTGGGTACAATTGTCTGGCGACGAAAAGAAAAAAACGTCACGGGCGTCGCGCGTGCAACGACGCACCCGTGGATGGACCGTCATGGAGATGAGCTGAATGATCGCGTGTCGAGTGCGTCAGCGGGAAAAATGACTTTGCAGCGAAGTCGGACCGGGATAGAACAAATGACGCTCCGAGCGTCGGATCTATTTTCATTCTCCGTCCGGGACTGTCGGGGGAGGCGCACTCGTTTTTTCGAATTTTCCCGTCCGACACTTTTTTCACCTTGCTCCTCGTATTAATCAGCCGTATTTGCCGCGGGAAGCGTTCGTAATGCTGACGTATTGCAATGTTGCGGGGGGACAGCGCGTTTCGGCGAGGGTTTGACCCTTTGCCGGCGGCAAATTTTACGGTCTGACCGGAATTACGTCTTTTCTACTTACGGCGATGGGGCGGATGAAAATTCGCTGTCGGGCCAAACACTCTCGGCTTTGGGATATCCTCGCTTTTTATTGTTCCGCGTAACGCCACGCTTATTCAATTTCTTTGCCGCCCGTAAGTACACAATCGTACAAAGAAGTTGCTTTTCTGGCGCTTCTTCGAAATGATGACTGTGCAACGTTATGTAAAGGTTTTTAGATTTCAACTGTCAGTTTTCTCAGAGATCGCTTTAACGCGGACTTCCGCCGACCTTTCTTTGCATCAACTCCCACCGATACGTATCGATAATTTTATCCGGTTGTTTTCTAGCCAGCGTTCGTATTAGATAAAGGATCGAAGCTGCGCGAACCCCCCCCCCCCCCCGGAGGCATTTGCTCTTAGTGTATCATAGATCCTATCGCACGCAATCAGCGAATTTACTGTAATTGAGGGTTTGCGATTGGCGAACACTCGTTGTTTCCCACCGTGCGCCAGGGTAATTGACAAAACAT
The DNA here is from genome assembly GCA_914767735.1 of Anoplius nigerrimus. Classification (NCBI taxonomy): domain Eukaryota; kingdom Metazoa; phylum Arthropoda; class Insecta; order Hymenoptera; family Pompilidae; genus Anoplius; species Anoplius nigerrimus. The sequence goes on along the minus strand of OU612089.1, from coordinate 9,552,341 downwards.
TTCAAATTAATCAAGCCGCGTCGTGCGCGACAAACAAGCCCGACGCGCTGAAACTCCAATTTCATACTATGGTCGCATACTCGATAATTCCTTTCGCGTAGCAGAACGTCGCTCGGTCCGATATTATCAGAAAATCGAGTATGCACAGACTTTACTAGAGCAAACCCATTGCTCGCTGTTAAGCAGCAATCTTTTCAGGATCACCGAGGCAATGTGCGTGCGTTTAATTTTTCTGGAAAACATCGAATATCTACCATAAAATGTGTATACGTAGCAAAACTGGATGGTTCCATAAATTCTTCCGTCAGTATCGTTATTAGATGTTCTGAGTGCACTGAATTCAGTACGTTCCGATTACTGTTTCTTAACTTCTATTCTATGCCGTGTAATATGACACAGATTCCTATTCATGGATTATACAGGAGCAAACCGTCGATTATGATCCGACTAATTGATTGAATTTATCGCACTACTCAGTAACTATCATATATTTGTTCAATTTATCTATTTAACTGACACGAGAGTGCAAAACATCATTGCGTAAACAGGTACATTAGATCGACTGCGTTTGAAGAATTCATAGTTGAACAGATTAAACCGTACCGACTGCTCAACAACCCCCGAGCTGCAATGAAATATCACGAAGTTTCCGAAACTTCCGCAGAGCACTAAGCAAACCTTGCACAATAGTTCCTCCTAGTTGCACTCGCAATTATTTACCTCGTCAGCCCTCGGAGCACGTCTATCTGCACGCAAAGCCGTCTAATTGTCCTCGGAGTGTGCGGAAAATTACGAACATAATGCTTACTTTCACGTGCGCGCGCGCGCGCGCTAACTCGGTCATCGTTAAGACACATAAATCATCGGCTCTCGCTTCTGTTCGAGACAAAGTGCTGCCGTGCAAGTTGGAAGAAGGGTTGGGAAAGATACCGGTCGAGCTCTTTAAGGCGATATCTTTAAGAGCAGACTCGGGAACAGTCGGTTCCCGCTTCGGATGATCGACGATTCGACTAGACGCTTTCGTCCAAGGACGGAATTTCTTTCGATGAACGAACGTCTCGCCGCGCATTGTGAGCGCGAATTTACGGCGTGGCGAGCGCACGCGTGTTTTGCCCGCGGTGTATCGGCAGTGACAGTTTCGGTACGCGACGCATTAGGCGTGCTAAATGTCACTCAGCGGCGAACAATATCGCGGGGGTAACAATGTTACGACGGAAAGCGTATTGTACGAAGTACAGAAGCGCGTGAAATTAAGCGCGAGTGCCTATTGCGATAATGGCGGAAATTGAGGATCAGGCGCGATAATTAGGGTGGGAAGAAAAAGACAGAAATGGTTATCGTTTGAGACAGTGGAGGTCGGCTGATCCTACTGTAGTAATCGTAATTTTTACATTGTTTAATTTTTTATTAGGCTTAGCTAGAATAGATTTAAATGTGGTCTATTTAAATTGTTGGCTGCTACCAAATATTTCTACATTTGATACAACGATTGTTATACCCTTTCAAAGCGTATGTATAAAATTTCGATCAAAATCTGAAAATCTTTAATCGGTTTATCTTCTGGTACGCAATGCAAACAGTACAGTGCATGTAGCAAGGGAAATATAGTGAAATTCGTGTTACAGTAAAAAACAAATACGATACATTTAGAATTACTAATATTTGTAGTTACCATTTAGCGTACAGTCATATTGCTGAGCAACCAGATTACATTCTATTCCACATTAATTCTTCAAAATATTGACACTGACAGGTATATGTTATTGACACTGCAGCCAATATGTTAACCTCCTTCTCACACCGCGCGGTATTCTTGCAGGAATATCAAATCGAAATTCGAAAACATTCTTATCAACGATTCCGACAAACGACAGCTTGCCCGCTTCCTCTTTAAAGGCGTCAGCGTATCGCCATTCCGCGAGAATACCCTCCGGTTAATAATCCCGCTAAACTCTCGCCGCGACTCCTCTCAATATTCGACTGCCGTAAAAGCCGACTTCGCCGATCCCGAGCGCCTTTCGGGAAACTGATTAAAGCGGCGCGCGCCCGATTCGCACACACGACGAATTTACGTCCGCGCTGCCATGAATTACGGACGCGAACGTAATTGCAATCGCAGGGAACGATATTAGCGAGCGAATAAATTCGCCGCGGCGTTCGAGCGCGGACGACCGGTTTCGAGTTAAAGTCGTAGTGGGATCGCTTCCTAATCGCTGGAGTTCAGGGTTGGCCGGCAACAGAAGCAATTTATTGCCCGATCGAAATCGGCAGAGACCGACGGTAGGTTCTGTCCTGCGCGAAGGACTTATTTTAATCGAGAAAAAAAAAAAGAGAGAGCCTTCATCGGAAACTTCAATAGCTCGTTAACGAATGCACCTGACCCGTCTGTGTTCGCCAGTCGATCAGCGTGTCGGTGGCAGCTCGCTATCTGCGAACGTCCCGCAAATGGGAGACTATATGGAGTTGCGCGGAGCACGTGGTGCCTGGTTCGAGGCATAAATCACGGAAGCGCGTGTGTCTTACCGCGCGATACCCGCCCTCGTCAATGCGAATTCAGGCCAGGCGAGGGTGTATCAGTCCGGTTCTGTTTGCGATTCGGCTGATGGCGGACGGTCAGGGGCTTCGGACATGTTGCTGCCTAATCCCACCCGTTAACGACGACCTCTGCGAGAGCCTCGCCGCACGGATTCAGCATCTCGTGCGAATAAGCCCATTACGCGTAGAAAATAGTCGAGCGGCTCGGCTTACTTTCGCACTCCATTGGTCAAGTCCGTTCGAAATTGTAGGTAGCTGGATGCAAACGGTGAGGGGTTTTGATCGAATCAGGTTCAATCTGAGTTTCTTTCCGCGAGAAGTAAAGGTGCATGAGGTATTGGCATATATGGTAGTTGCATTTGGGGGAATTGTAGGTTCTGTGAATGCGGCAGTGATCTCGAGTTATTGTTTCATGTTATTGCGCAGGCTCGCTGAGATTAGAATTTTGATCGCTCTTTGTGCGGGGAGCCGTATTAAAGTCTTTGCGAGACATAAACCGGCCGACTATTATGATGATGACACTCCGCGGGCTATATCTGTTGAATATAGGAGCGACCTTAAGTCTTTGTCATCCGTCGATGTCCGAGTTTGCCTGAATTAGTAGCTTCATCGCGTTCGGAATGAAAAGACGACTAAATATCAAAGGACGAAAATTCTGCGTTCCTGTAACGAACTTTTCATGGAATTCGATCGACGTCGTTACCGCGAAATATTTGACGAGTAGATTTATATCTTGGGTAGAATAAATACAAGCTAGGTCACGCTACAATATTTCCTATTGGCCAGGGCGCGTCCGGCAGATTCGCAACCGTGAATTTCGACGCAAACACGAGTAAAGAGCATACGTACGTGACGGTGGATGCCCATGTGTGTTCCGAATGTCCTATAAACGCGAGTTTATGGCCGATGCGCGTGTTACTTGTTCAGGTGCATAAATCACCTCGCCGTCCCGGCGAACGCCAGTCTGGCGGGCTTCGGGTTAGGCGAAATACGAAGTTCATCGTTGATAGCTTTGTTATTCGATGCGATGTTGCTATTTTGGCATTTATCGCCTCTTGATAGGGATAAAAAATAGGTTAGTTCTACCATTTTGTGCTCAATTTTGTTACTTTAGCTTTGGTTCGGGAGATATATGAATCTTGCCGCTGATAGCTTTGTTGTTCAATGCGTTCGCTATTTTGATATTTATAGTGTCTATGATGAAGATCAAAAATAAAATACCATGTGTTCAGTTATACTACTTTGATGGATGTATAAATTTGACACCTTTCAGGTTACAATCAGGTTACCAAATGTATAAAGATTATTATGAATAGATTTGTTGTTCCATGCAATGTTACTGTGTGACATTTATCGATTCTATAGTACGAACGAAAAATGTGATGGTTTTATTATTGCGTAAGTTCAAATTCGTTACTTCAGCGGAAGTCTCATAGTAGACGATTCGAAGATAACAGGAGCAACGCTCTGAAAATATGAATTATGCCTGCAATAATTCTTAGTAACTAACAGAATGTTCTTCAGAAAAGATGAAAGGCTTGTTTGGCGTTTTAGTAGGTGCCTGATGGCTGATGATTTATAGGTAATATTGAGTTTGTACGTAAAACGAATAGTTGCAGGGATTATTCGGACAAAACAACGTCGAACTTCAGTTTATTTTGAACCTCACGTCAAGCCGGGAAAACTGGGCTCTTGGCGAAAAAACAATTTGGCGGTATTGGGTTGAGCGAAAGAAATTATTTTGTCAGCGGCCATCGTGGATTTGCTGCGGCAAGCCGATTTTATCGTTACTGCCGGTGTGCACACACAGTATCGAATAGGCGCGTTTTGTGGATGGATTCTCTTGCAGCTCGACTCGCAATCCTATTCATAGTCACTGTCCAAGCTATTCCGAGAATCCTTTTCAATGGACGTCGCGATAGGTACGAACGATTTTGGTCTTAGCAGATATTGCCTGCTAACTGCCACCGCTGAGCTTTCTACGAGCATCAGAGTAGAATTTTTCCTCTACAGTCACTTTATACCTCATATCCACTCTCACAATCTCACCTACACAAAGCCGAAGATACGAATTTCACCCTTTTTCATCAGACTACCCTCGCAATCCGCAAGGAGCTTTATACCAATACCACAATTGCATTCTACACTCGCATGTGCTGTACACACTTGAACGATCCTACCTACGCAAGCGAGAAGGTACGAATTTCACTCTTTTTCATCAATCTTCACTTGCAAGGTACCAGCGAGGAGCTTCGAACACCAAAATCGCATTCTACTCCCGCAACCACCTTTTCCGCTCCGTACGCTATAGTACTACTTTCACAACCTGCCAGCATACGAACGTCACTTTTCCCACCAGACTTCACTCGCGCGATCTGCATCATCGGGATTACTTCACTCAGCGGCTCGGTGGCGAGTATACGCGCTGAAAGGGAATGTTTTTGAAGCTGGACGTCGTCGTTGAAGCGGCGAGTAGCGATCGTTAGCCGTCTTTTTCGGGATTCAGCTGGGAGATCAGTCGGGTTCGATAAGCGGCCGCCCGAAAATACGGTATCACCGAAATAGACGGTTCGCAGCGAGCGTCGGCACCGACTCGGTTCAAAGATCGAGAATGAAAGAAAAAGCTTCCGAGCGACGCCGAAGACGACGGCGACGCGGCGGCCGCTCTCATTTCCGGTCTTAGTTGAATTATGCCGGCAGCCCGTCGAGCAGTTCAGGGAGGAGGTCGTGGGCGGCTTGCCAATTGGCCGAGAGAGTGGCGGCGAGAAGAAATGATTCCCCGATGACAGAGGTTCCCGGCTGAAATAGCGTTTGCCTCACTTCTGCCTAAGCGCTAAGCGCCCGATTGTTCCGGCGGGTTAATTATTTCGCGCCGATTGACTAATGGCGGAACGGCGGAGGTGACGATGAAGGATGGCGACGAGTCGTTAGTGGGCGATCGTCGTCCGAGTATGGTCGGCACTGTTTCCATAGTAGAGTTCATTTAGGGTATTAATTTTGGAGTGCAGTCAAATTAAACTTTATTTCGTTCAAAATATTTGGATTTTCTTATTTTTTGGTACGTGCGATTGATAAAGGGCGACGGTTAGGACTGGGAGACTTTTTGGTATTTTTGCAAAATGTCGGTTATTATGGGAGAGAGTTGAGTGAAGTATTGGAGATGTAGGTATGAATCAATTATGAATTTTGATTTATGTTGCCTGGTGTTTTGACTGGTGCCGCCTTCATACACTCCCGACAAAAATCGTATATTTTCTATAGCAAAGTCAATATCCCGCGTTTTTACTTTATTTGGCCGACCGACGGTAATATTAAATTTTGAATGCAAATTACTCCACCGCTCGGCGTTCCAATCAGTGTGTACCCGCGAAAGAATTCTTCCGAACGCGCATACTCCTCCGTCGTGCGAAACTTCTTTCCGCGAATACGTAACCGAGAGTCGCGCAAATAGAATCGACATCGACGAACGAGGCGTCGCAAAGGTGAAGATAAATCTCTCGATCTTTCGGTCAGCCGGCCGACACTAATTTTGGGACCGCTCACCTTCACACATTTTTTTTTCTCAGCTTTCATTGCGTTCGAAGGTGACGATCGTAAAGAACATTTTGGCGACCCAGTTCGCCGTCAGTCTCGCTGTCAGTTTGGGTCGTTATCGAAAATCTAACGCTTCGTCCCCGGATATCGCGTCGGCCTTCGAATCTGTCCGAGGTGTCTGCCTCGTCGACGTCGGCGGACTCTCCTCCGAGGCACGAACGGGCCAGTCAAATGCCATTGTTCGGCCAACGATTTGCATCGCATCGCAATTGATCCGGCTGCGAATCCGTCCCTCGACGCCGCTTTTTCTGCCATTAGCGCGCTTCTTCTGCGAATCCTTTATGCGAACGACAATGGCGCCACTTCCGAGCGAGAACTGGCGACGGTGTTTATTGTCGGGCCGCGGTTTTCTGCGCAGCAGCTGGAACTCGAGGCACGGAAGTTAAATTGGACGTCCGTTATAATGATATATTCCACTGAATTTTCAGCCACGGCCTCCTCGCTCGTCCGGCCGTTCTTTATTCCGAGCCGTTATGTCAGCGACGAATGCGCGCGAATCGTACTAAACTTTAATTCGGGAGAGATCTAAGACTCCCGAGAATTGTCACATTAATTCTCAGCTCGCTCGACATCCGGTTCTGCTATTCCTTCGAAAGTACACTCACAGGTGCGGTAGGAAAATCCAAACAAATGCCTATAACTGCGCGCTGTAAGTATCTCCGTCTCAAACACGTCGAACAACTTGCCCCAAGTCCTTAATCCGAGAGCCTTCAAACTCTCCAATCGTACCTCACTTCAAGGCCGCATCCTTGTCGATCCTCGTCCCGAGACTCTCGAAAGGATCCGCAACTTCGATCGTCGACACGAAAGTCGTCATGGCCACTAACCTGCCTCAATGCCGTAAACAAGTCGCACGCCCGCGAACTTATACATGTACAACGGCTCCAGCTGACAATTAAGTAAGGAATGTACGATACGTGCGATATGTACGACATCCGCAAGCTGGACGCTCGCAAAACGTAGGAATCCACAGCTGCGACCGACTTCCACTATACGACACGTCGAACGTTGAGCTTCCCATTCGAACGGGGCTCGAAATTGGAATGACCTTCGAAATCGTGCGGGAGGACCGACCAAACGGAATTTCGAGAATGCGCCCAAGTCGCAACTCGGTGTCATAAAACCACGTTATGGACGCACGCGGTGCGTCGGCTTGGATTTCTGGACGTCGAACTGTTTCGCCAGCTACGGTATTCAGGCCTGCGCGTACCGGAAGTGCGCGATGAAAGGGGGCACGTTGCACAATGTGCAGGGTGAATGCCGGCAGCCCACCTATGAACGATCCCGTCTTCCGATACGGACGGCCGCGAATGCATTGCGGGACGTGAGCTTGGGATGCGACCGACGCATTATCGTCGGCCTAATGCCCACTCGATGTTATTATCGGTATGCAGAACTCCCCCGCGATTGAATCAGGGATTTATTGTCAGGGTTTTAGCACTGTCAATATTTTTTGGGATGTACCAAGGTCGAGGGAGTATATCTTTATGAATGAAATACTTACGTTATACCAGATGTTAATATTACGATGTTACAACCTTACCTTGCGTTTTACGAAAGCGAAGAAGTGTTATCTCAACAGACCGGCTGATCGAAATGATTCTTTCAGCGGTTAATGTTTTTAAACGGGATCTTTTTCTCACGTACGACTGTGTCTATTACTGCTGAACCGTAACAAATATGTTATCACCTTCGTTCTCCGCTGTTTCGAAGGCAATACTCTCAATCGCTCGACAGAGTATTTTACCGAAGAATCGACCCACATTAAAGCTTGAAACCGGATAGCTCGGAAGATCGCACTGAACCGAACAAATATTTTCCCGTGCGTTTGTATGTATGAGCGCATCGGTTGAGTGACGCATTTCCACAGATTCGACAAATTACACTCGACGTCAAACGCACGTCTAAAAATACTGTTTCGGAATTTTTCGGCGCGTGTAATGTCGGCGGAGCGTCGATTGTCCGACAACGATATCTCTGCTTCGTCATCGAGTTTGAAAAACCGTCGAACTCGACCGATACATCTCACCAGTCTTCTTCGACAGATTTGCCAAGGTCGTTGTCCTCCTCTCGCACGCGCCGGTTGAATGCTACGGAATTAACCTGAACAAAGTTCGGAACAACAACGTGACGTCAGAGATCTTCTCATAGCTTGTCAGCTACATCAAACATATCGTACCGAGTTCGTTAAGACTCGTCAAAATTTTTACATTAGTCCCGGTGGCAATTACGTTCAAGACTTTGCCGACGCGTGCCTACGAAAGACGGTAAAGCTCCCGTTTATGAACGGCTGTCAATAATGAACGGATGAGTAATTATTAAATTGGGTGGGCTGACATGCTCTGACGAACACATTGGCTCGCTACAGGCTGATAAATGGAGATTGATCATTTATTGAGCTCGCTGTTGGAAAGTAAATTGCTTTATATCGCATTGGACTATGAGAGGTGGAAAAAAGTTTATTATCGGCGGTTTGAACGATAAAGGCTATTATTAATTATTAAATTCGTCGGAAAATTGCCTGGCTATTCGCTAATTGATACACTCGCCGACCGCTCGGCGCTGATAAATGGCACGACGATAATTTATTGCTCCCGATACTCGAGGCTAAATTGTAGAAGTGCGCTTTGCACTATTTACGACAACAGCCCGCGCGACAACTTCATAAATCACCTTTCCGCGTAACGAGTACTTTGTCAATGCGAGATTGAGCGGCTCGTCCTAGCGGAAGAACGTTTGCGAAACTTACGAGTCGCTAGGTTATTAATAAATGTGCCGTGAGCCTCGCCGCAACGTGTGTCCCTTCGAGTCCCGACTGGAAGCGATTAGCCATTATTGATTGGCCGGGCAAGGAAAAGTTCGATTTGACGTTCGGCCGCCCGCTCGCCGGCAAAAATCTCGTGACTTCTGCGGCCGACTGCTGCCGATGTCAGCGTACAAATGACTGTTTGCGGCCTGGCTTGCACGGAAAGCTCGCGAAAAAGGCACGACACAGATATGTGACGTACCTATATATATATCAATATATCAGCTCGATTCCGTAAAATTTCTCAGCGTCGGCGGAAGGAGAAACGATGAATCCTACTTTATTCCCGCGATAATGAAGAACTACGACGCTGAAGAGGAGCTTCGAAGTTGACTGAATCGATACGGGGCAAAATGAGTTCCCGGATGATCGTTTAGCCGTGGGTCTTCGATGCGAATTAAAACGAGGCGCACGCCGTGTCGGTATGTCGCCGATGGCCTCGAATTCGGTACGTGCCGGAGGCTTAGGCGAAAGTTCGGCTAAGGCGCTTAATGGAGCTTCGAACTTTCCGCGGGAGATTTCTGGGCGAAGGGCTCCAGTTCCTTTCCGTGTGCGGAGTATATCGTAGTATCGGTCGGACGGAAGCTCTGGCATTGTCGGACGCGCAGAGTTCGAGCTGCGAAGAAAACCAAGCAGGCTGGTCGGAGAGAAAACATTTTCGGCACTCGATTTTCGGATTTGCATGTCAATCTGCGAGCGACACGCTAAAGGTTCCTGTACTGACTTAAACATGGAATATGTCTGCCACGAGGAAAGCGTGTAAACGCTTGGCTCGAGAGTGGGAATAAGCATATCATTTTTCGCGGGGCAACGTTCGGATGAGAATAGGCTTATAAGAAGTACAACGGCGGAGTTATTTCGAGATCGACGAGAGGCAAGGACTTCGTATCTAGCACCGGAGAGATTGTACCTCGGAGCGGAATGCTCGTAGGTTGTCGAGTGGGATTTTGACCGTTCTGACCTACGTAGGGTAATGCCATCGCTGAGAGACAATACAGGTTCATCTTCATGCAAGGTCGATATCATAATGGAATCGCATTACGGCTGACAAATAAGCGTCTGCGGCGGGTAAGTTTGCGGTAAGCTAGGCGCGTGGTGTCAGGATTATAATGTAACGTGTGAAACGCGACACGTCAATGGGGGAGCGAACCTGCCAAGACCATTAGAAGGCGGTCGATACGGAATTTCGTATCACGGGCGAAGCTCTCGTTCCCGTTTTCCATTAGATGCTGCAGTCGGAGGGTTCGTCGAATTGGGGAATCGCCGATAGAGTTTCCTCGTTTTTCGGCGTCTCGCGCTATTCTCCCAGCTGATATGATTAGTGCGGTGGTGGTGGGGCGAGCGTATCGGATTGAAGTGGTTCTCATCAGTCGGAGCCATTTGGCGGCATATCGCTAATGGACGTTCGTAGGAATGCAGCTACGTAGAATAGTTCGGCCAGCTTTCTTCTGGGTAGACGACTCTTTTGAGGGCGGATTTGAAAATAGGTCGCTACACGTGTAGCGAGCTTCTTTCTTTTTGCTCCTGACAGAGAGATAACCTGACTTTCTGACTTTGTTAAGTAGAACAACAGGAAGGCGCGCTATAGTTAGCTCTTAAAGGGGATTGGAAAGATGTGGAAGTCGGAGGAGCAATGCACAGTATGTTGGACTTTCTTACTGTTTATTATTAATTATTGTCGGACGCGTCTACGTTTTGACGATAGGCGTGTGAGTGTTCGATGTGTTTGTCTGCGCATCGTCTTACGGAAGATTCTCGTCGACAGGAGCCATTAGGCCTGATTACTTCCTTCGTCATTTCGGTCGGCCGAAGTGGCGGTACTTTTTAATTTGTCGGCCCCCCATCAAACGTCCGCCACTGACTCTCACTGCTTTTAGGGGCGTGTAATATGGAACGTGACGCAGGGTTCCTCGCTCCGGGTCTAATTTCTTTATATAGCATTTTTTCGGTCTTTCTCACGTGCGCAACACCATTTTTCACGTCCTCTTATTAAGAATCTAATTGATACTCAAATTAATTCTGTACTTAATATAGTACCCGAGCGTGCAATGCACCATAATAAAATTTAACTTTAACCTGGTTAATATTTTACGTGTTATAGAAATTAGGGTAATAGAGTTTCGTTTTGTACGAAAATTTTACTTGTATGAAGAATTCTCATGGTTAATAGTATGTAATAAATTTGCACAGATTATCTCAACTTTTATGTTTTTGTCTGGCTTAATAAAGAAAATGTACACCCTCCTCATTCAAGAAAAATAATATTATTAACATGGGTAAACATCTACGAAAAAGCAGAAATCGGTAGTGAAGGATTCAACAATCCAAATCCCAATTAACACAAACTCAATTTTTAAACGCGCGACAATCGATTACATAACGCAATGATCCGTGAAATCGCATTAGACGAAATCGGCTGCCTACTATCTTCAGCACTTTATACGGATTCACGTTGCAGCAAGTGAGATTGCAAGAGCGTCTACCGTTCGCATTAACATAAAATCTACACATCAGCTCGTGACATCCGGGCTAAATCACCGGAAATCGTCCGCTTCCGCAAATCCCTTAATTTGGTAAATACGCCCGTCAGGTCAGAAGCACGCACGCTCCCACGTTATCGGCCTCCTGCGAAAGGACACGCACCGTAAGGCTTCGCAGGACATTCCTGTTCAGGAGGAAAACATCGTAACGCGAACTTTAGGCGCGACATCGAGGAACAGCTAAGGTCTGAGTGGCGGCCAGTAATTATTTATCTCCGACGCACGCACACCTACAAGTCCACCGACGTGCGCACGGGCACGCTCGTTTGCTCACGGCATGGATAAGCAGGACTAACGAAAGTGGACAAGGGTAGCTGCTCGACGCCGGCAGAAGTGTCGAGGGAAGTGGCTTCCAGTTTGCCGACATGAGAGCGGAAGAGGCGACATCGGCGAGCGTCGGCGAACGTTCGAGGACTGTTTTTGAAAAGGTGCGCGACTTTAGCCGGATGTGCGCGATCGACGATTTGGCGATGTTCGCTTGACAATCGGCAACCGAGTGAGAAAGTGACGCGACTAGGAAGAGGAAACATGGCGAACGACACGAACAGCTCGTTCGACTTCCCGGACTACGATATGCAGGAGTCTTTCAGTCACTACGAGTGGGCCGAACTGATACCCGTGCTCGTCGTTTACACGCTCACCTTCTTTCTGGGGCTGGTGGGTAAGTAGAGATTGCAGCCGAACTGGCTGTGATAGGCTCGCTCTCGCGTGCTTTGTCGTACGCGAGGCTCGGCAGTGTGTGCGTGTTAATATTTTCAGATTGCGGTCGCGCTGTCGAAGCCAGTTGTGTAGTGATTGCCTGTCCCGGGAGGATGGTAATAAATCGATTTTATAGGTCGCCGCGGTTTTTTACGTGGGTAGGATTACAGGCGGGTGCAGTTGTCCTCAGGAGGTTGAAATAGATTTTTCCGAAGTTATTCTTCCTTCCGCGAGACCTGTGTACGATCGTAACACTTTATTCGTTGGAAAGATTTTAAATGTAAGTGCTTGTCGAGCGATAGTCTTTCAATCTGATTTTTGCACTTTTAATTTTACTAGCGCGGATCTATCATCTGTGTTCCACTGAGTCTATCGTTGAGTGGCGACCTCAATCTTCAACGGGTAGATAAAGTGATAAGTTCTACCTCGTCTGTTGATTTATCATCGTGTGGATAGATGCTAAGTTACGCCTGACGAACGATGTTTGACCTGACCTCTGCCGGTTCCGTGTTTTCGACTGTTTCACATCGTAAACTCGCACCGGCATTGGTCGAGGTCCTTCGAGCAGATGTCTGGAATTAGTGTCGTTACTATTTTCGAACCGCTGGCTATAGGGAAAGAGCTCCGAGTGGAAGGATGAATCTCAAATACGACTCAGACAAATAGGCATTGAAACGATACCGCCCACGCGCTCGCTGTAAAACTTAACGAGGGCGAGATAGTAAACCGACGCCACTCTCGCCTTGTTTTACACGGAGTTACAGGGTGCGCTAATGGCGATTGGGATTCGAGTCTGTTCGCTCGTTTATTTGCGATTTAGAGCTGGGAGCCGCCCGATTTTAGTTAAACGGTACACTCAGAATTAACTGAGCACGGATTACCCACGGCTTCCCTTTACTCGGCAAAGCGACGAGATTACGCCATTCTTCGTCTGCAAGACGACATCGCGTAATCTCCACGCAGCTTTGTACGTAATCTACCGGTGGTCCGAAAAGAGTCCTCTACGTTATACCGATTAAATGAACAGTGATCCTCAGCCGACTGTTTCGTATAATAACTGTACGTTACGGGCAGCTATTTTTATCGCAGACTTTTTTCTCTTACACACCATCTCATGTTTTCGGATTTTGTCATTGCTCGATTACTTACCAACCTTTGTCCTCCCCGGATAATTGGAATGTTTTCTCCAAGAGACACGCTGCGAGTAATACCGGAAATTCAGGACATCCGAATTCAATTTTTCGGCTCCTCGCAGTGGCTCCGCTTTAAACGGTCATGAAACGAGATTGGAGCTTCTACTATCGCAGAACGATACATTAGTTTCATGGACGTCGGAGAATCTCAAAAGCTCAATAGGATGTATTGCGAAACGGTGTTTAGTCGCGTAAATTCTCTTACGGCGGCTCGTAAAGGCGTATGCAGCCGTAAAATCGTATCGTTTCCTTCCCTGAAGGAGCGGCCATTACCCGGAAAGTTCGGGATCGGTTTCCTTCGCGAATGCCTCCGACGTGTCCTCTGACGTAGTTCACTTCGCGATTCGAGAGTATCGAAACTGGCCATTACGGCCTCTCGTCGACGTCGATCAATTCGCGAATGTTGCCTTCCTGCGAGTCGACCCACGCGTAGAACGACGATGGCGCGAATATTGGCGCTAATTTTCTCATAAATTTTCCCGCGTACGTTACGCGAAAACTCTCTCTCTCTCTCTGTCCCTCGCTGAATCCTGATTAAACTTGGTCCATTGTCGGGGCGGCTTATTAAGTTGGCTTTATTCAATATCGTTACAGTCGAGGCTCGTGCGCTTGATTACGCTCGATAACAGTCCCGGAGTGGCCTCAGGTCACTGCGGCTCGTATCCGAATGACGTGGCCTAAGTATTCATTGAACAATCGCCCCATGCGGCTAACGGCATCTCAATTATGTCCCTCTTAAGTGCATCGTTAATTGCGTCTTCGCCATTATCGGAACGTGCGCGAGTGCTCGCGGAAATTGGGAAGTATTCCGTTACGTGCGTGGCCGCCTTCGATGTCGGCTGTCGTTAGGCAAACGTAATTGGCGATTATCCTCGATTAACAGTTTTACATATAAGTGACAGCGATAAAGCTGTACGAGCCATCGGAGTACAATGTTCGTAATCGAACATTTTTCCGTACGCTTCCGCGAACGAAGGTACGTCGCTTGAGACTAATTGCCATATTGGCTACTCCGGTTATAGTCAATTGAGGCATGTAAGCCGAATATGAAAGCAGGGAGGAATGTTTGAGCGTGGGACGTTTTATTTCGACATTTAAATCTTTCAAAGGCGGAGCCATCGATTGCGGCGATCTTTAGTTTTCAATGAGCAGTCGGCAATTCTCTATCATCCGAAACGCAGATACAACAATTTTCGATGCCGGCGAAAGAATACGCGAACGTCGGGTATAGAGCTTCATCGGAACGAAACGGTAGATGAGGGATGGACCTGCAGATAATACGTCAGACACAGCTATAGACAGAGATCGATGCACCGAGCAGGCACATCTGCCCGACGTCGTGATGAAAAGAATTTATATCTGTCCTCCCACACATGCGTATGAAGTACGACGGTGAAATTGAATGTTCCGACTTTCGAGAGTGGTAAAACGTTTTTACGATCGTCTCGGATTTCCGCGAGGTTTCGCGGAATATCTCGCGAGCAGTTCGTGCTGGTTCGCCGGCAGTAAACCGGCCGACGGCTTCAAACGGTCTTTTCGTTATTTTCAGGGAACGTGGTCATTATCGCCTCGACTCTCTGCCCGAGACTGCGCCCGCTGCCGGCAACGCCAACCAACGTTTTCCTCGGCGGCCTGGCCACTGCCGATCTTCTCCTCATCGTCTTCTGCATACCCGTGAAGGTGAGTTTACCATAGGCGTTAAGTGCAATTTCATGAATATGCCTAAATTCCTACTGTACATGCAAATACGGCAGTCTCATGTACGATGCAAGTTTCTAGTGTGCCAATTTCAATAATACGACAAAGGTGTTCCGACTACCCTTTTAGTGCCGAACAACGGTCTGTTAATTTAAATTATTTTAGGAGAAAGGGTATAGCTGAATAAGTTCCTCTAGTATAATATGCCATTGGGAGTATTTTGTAACAGTACTTGGATGTCATTTGACCGTACTAAAACACGATAACACCTTCTAAGTTCCCAGAAAACGGTGTGTTTCGATTTCTATTTTATTTCACGTGGATTAACGAGACGTTTTACATGCTTTGACATTATTTCGCATTATGTTACACTATTTTACATCACTTTACGTTATTACATCTCATTATTATGGAAAATTTGGGTCATTTTCGGTGTTTTGGGGGGCAAACGAGCATTTTTGCCCTAATTTAATACATGTTTGACTGGCTTATCTTTATGATACGATATTGGGCGATAAACAAAGTGTAACTTGACCTAAATTACAACTAGTTAAAGGCAGTAGAACACCTCAAATGGCTTTTATGGGATTTTACTCGACAAAGACCGATGTTAGCGCCAATCTAAAGCAAGTTCAACTGGTTTATGTTTATAATATGAAATTGGGCGATCAATGAAGGGTACTTTGGCATAATATGGACCGTCTAAAACGTGAGAAAGTCTTCGCAATTGCAAGAAAACTATTTGCAATTGCAAGATAGCTACCCTATCCGATAGATTTTTACTCGCCCTAAAACTTGATCGCAAGCAAAGTATCGATTTTATAATTGTTTCGAAGATACAGTTATTTGTCTTTCGGATAGTCTTATCCGAAACTACGCGTCAAAAGCTTCAAGAAAATGTATGATTATTATAGATTTGAATCGCCGGTTCAAAAGTTATAGGCGATTTAAAAAGTCGTATACTTTGTAAGTGGTACCCCTTCTCATTTTTGCGAAAAATCGAAGGTCGGCGGATCAAATTGCCCTTTTGTTACCTAACAGGGGTTCAAAAATAAATCAGAGAGCCGTTTCCCGTTCCTCAAAATTCGCATTAGTTTCGAAGTTACAACAAAAATCCGTCCAAAAATGTGGGTCGATATATGGGTCAAGAAATAAAAGTTTGCGGATTGTCTTGTGGCTTTGTATGTTGATAGAGGATCAAAAGAAGATCACAAAAATCGCAACCCGAGACTTCCAAGTGTAAGAGTTTCGGAGATACGGTACAGCGAAGCAAGAAAACAGTGAAAAAATGTTGAATAATCGATATTTTGCCGACCCTCGAATTTAAATTTGTTTCGGGGCACTTTTGACCATCTTATTCGGCTATATTCTTTGCTTTAATTGGTCATCTTATATTTGTCGCTACTAACTGCATTTGTGTCGCAAACGTTATCACACGTTGGAAATCATAATTATTATGACAATAATCTTAAGAATGTTACTTAATGCTGTTCGAGCTATACGAGGCCTACCCTCCGTTGACGCATTTTTCAATAACGTAATTCATTAGACGCGTAATATATTAATTGTTAATTGCGTTAATTGCGTTATAGTGGGGTCTGCTGCAGTCATTCGTCCTAAAGAGAATAATTTTACGTAGTAATTTTTTTCCTTCAAATGTTATTCTTCTACAAAACCGCAAGGCAAAACCCAGCTTGCGTAAGTACGTGTGCGCAGCCTTACCGGTACGATTGGGTCGTACGATAGGCACAGTAAACATTTAACCTCCGAGCAAAATTAAAACATACCTCAACCGCCTTAACCTTCAAAGCGACCGCAATACTGAGCGACCACCGCCAGAAGCGGCCGACTTATTCAGCTCGCACACACTTGCCGCTCGCAACGCGTAAAACCGCTAACGCTCTCCCATAAACGTCAAGCCCCATAACATATGAACACCTCTTTTGCCCCCCCTCCCCCCTCTCCTCCTCACCGTCCACGAAACAAGAAGTCCCGCGATTTATCTCGCCGGCGAAAATGCGCCCGAAATTACTGGCTTTCCGGATTAGTCCACGAGATTTCTCCCGCAGCGCTTATCTCTCGACTCTCATCTATTCGCCTCTACCTGTTCTTGCATTCTTCCCCCGTACTTTTGCCCTTCATTTATTTCCCTCGCCAGCTCGGACGGCAACAATTGCGGCCTCATCAGCCGATGGCCGCCGATAATTCGAGGCCGCTTTTAACCGTCGCAGTACGATCGGGAATTGTTCGGAACTGAACTTACTGTAAGTAAGGCGCGTATCAGTGCTTTTTCCTTTTTCTAAGTAAACGACATATATTCCATATAAGTAAAAAGAGTTCTTTTTTTACCTATTACCATTTATCATTTTTTCTTAATTTTATTACATATACAATGCATTATAGGTTATACAGCATTCAATATCTCATACTTTTACGTGTTTTTCTGGGGCGTTCCTCTATTTCAATGTACCTTTAGTACAATTGTAGATTATTTCTAAAGTTGCCATTACACCTTTTACACAACATAGGAACAAAAACATAGTTATACAGAAAATTAATTTTACTTCGGTCCTAATCGAATTATGTGGCCTATATTAAATTGAAATGACGGAAGTCATTGCTTCACAATCTGTTGAAAAGATCAACCAACTCACAGGCGAACAGGTCCACGTAGCTGAACAGTATCACTGAATTCTCAAGGAACCACATTTAGCGCCAATCACTACAGATTAACCGGATAAGTTAAGACCCATAAGCGGCACCAGAAGTTTCGTACTTCGAGAATGAACGTGCCTAATTTGCGCTCCGAACCGTGAATTCATCGCGAGTATCCTCATGACCGACGTGTATTGCGCATTTCCGGCGAATTCTCTTCCGCGGTCGATCGACTCGCATCATAAATTGCGCCACTTCCATTCGCCGGTCGGCCATCGGACAAATCGCGGCGGCCGTTAATGCGCATTGTTGCCGAGTCCGATTTCGAGTGCGGACGATATTGGCGTTGCACGGTCTGCCCGTCCGAAGCCCTGGGTATCGTCCCGCTCGGGTAAACTCGATTAGCGGAATTGCGAGGGCAAAAATCGAAAGCCCCCGCTTCCCCGCTGCCGATCGTGCCGGCTTGATCGTCCCGAGATCGTTTAGCGTCGATTCGAACCTCGGATTGCTGAGTTAATTTATCGCTGCCTCGGTCGCCGCCAGTCGTCCAGCAGTCCTCCGTTCGGCTGTTGTCAAGTTGTTTATGACCACCGCTCGTGCGTTGGGGTGTTTTGCGATTTCCGAGTGATTGACCTCGTGGGCACTAACTTTCCTGCATTTTATCGGCCGGCAATTATTCATGATACGTTCCGTTCTCTTTACAGGGTTTAGTAATATGCTGTACGGTATTTCAATATCTTAGACCAAATTTTTTTACTTGTTCAATTTCATAATTGAGTGTTTGAGTGATTGTTTCAGGTAGGTTATGTTGTAATCATTTGACGATTTACTTTATTACTATTCTGCTAGGTGAATAATCCTATCGAAGGTTTATTGTCAAACTATTTTCTTATCATAAATTCCAGGTTCGTCTAGTTTCCAGTTTCCCACTATCAAACAATTTTATTTCGGGTTTATTTCAGTTTCTTACAATCCCATTTGCATCTTAGCGACTTCCCGTAAGAATGTTCAATATCAACTCCCATTTATTAGAGAAAGTTTAACGAGCGGACACGTTAACGCGCCGCTTTAAAAATGAACGAGAACATATCGTTAAGACTGTAAACGCCTCTGTTTACGCTCGCGCTTGACAAGCTCGACCATCAGCGACTTCTTTCGCCGCTCACATGCGCGCCGTGACGTGCGCGCGTTCCGCTTTAAATCTATCTCACGCACGGCCCTGTTTATACATTCATAATCGTCGCGCTGTCCGCGGGGGCGTGAAAAAGTCAGCGTGCAGGCAACGGACGCGTCGTTAAAACGTTAATGCACGCTTCTGACAAGCGCTTGTCGCGGGAATCGTTTTATTCGACGGAAGACGCCCGAACGTTTCGCGCTGCACGCTCGATTCCGCTTCAACTGACGAAGCGGATAAAAACTGACGCGTGGGAAGATTATGTTAATGCATTTGTTCTGTTCGCTATATTCTATTGTGCAATTTGCACCGTTTAAGTCCGCTCGTTTAGTCTCTCTCTCTCTCCCCTTCCCTCCCTCCCTCCCTCTCTCCCTCTTGCTCTCTTTCTCTCTTTTTCTCTCTCTTCCTCTTTCTTTTGTTCGAAACCTCGATCGATTATGCGATTATACCGGCCTGCCCAGTGCCGAGGATTTTTTTTGTCAGAAGCTTGAATGAGTCGGAATAGTGCATTACAGTGTAGACGATATTTTATCGTAATGGCGATCGGAATCTTTCACCGTAGAGCCCAACCGGCGATAGAAAAGAGAAATGAGGATAATCTTGCAAATTTCAATGATTCCGAATGGCGAGCTGCGATGTAGGCAATCTTCCATCGCTGAGAGATAGTCCGAATCCTCTGGCCGCGGAGATAGGGTCTGAGATAGTGGCCAGGAATAGGGATGAGCGTACTTTGCGAGGCAGCGCCTTGCATTTCCTCGAGCGGCAGAAAGTGCCGGGCGATCCGGCAATCAGTCAGAAAGCGGACGTGAGCCGAACATCGTTCTCGTTATGCCATTGATTGATCATAGTGATTGCGTAATGCATCGGGAAATTGCGAATTCTCTTTCAAATTTCATTGATTCAGCACAGTAGCAGACTTGCGAAATATTATCTGCGTTTCGCGAAGTACGTATCTTTGAGCGAGTCATAAAACTGTACGTGAATAATAAGGGCAATCATACAAATGTCAATGGTTCAGAAACAATACCTTGCAGCTTCAGGAATAATGTGCGTTTTGTAAAGCGTACATCCATTGTCAGGCGTAATGTTGTATGTATTTGAAATCTGAACAATGACGACCGCCCGCCGGCTGCGTAACGCATCAGAAAATCGGCATCTGTTACAAATTATTGATTCGGAACAGTACTCTGTTGTTTCCAAGGAAATAACGCGTCCGTTGTAAGCTGAACAACCGACCAGCGAGCCGTGTGACTGTGTCAGAATTCGAACTGTGTCAACGATCTAAATCCTCGACGCCGATAGTGCTCCGAAGCCGAGACGGGAACTTCCTGACAATCGCACGTGCCACGGCAGCCGGAAAGCATCACGGATCGCTCGATCAGTCGGAAGACAGCTAACGCAGGGCTCGTCTTTAGCCGCGATTGATCAAAGCTTAGGGATCGACGGACGACGACGAGAGTAGGGGAGCGACTTACGATGTTTATTTCGGTCCGTGCGCCGGCACCGCCCGCTGTTAACGAATCGAAGCACTTTGTTCGGTCCAGAGGCTACTGTCAGGACGGTGCGTCGGGCTCGCCCCCGAATGAAAATAAGATCCGATCGTGCCAAGTTCTAAAATTAGGTGCCCGGGAATCGTTTTCATGCTGCGTCGCGCCCCGTGCGAAATTTGTGCATCTGACACAATAAGCCGCGCCGATACTCGGAGCTCGTTCGTATCCGTTTGCCTCGGCCCAATCTCGATGCTCGAGGATGTCGGAGGATGCCGGAGGATGCCAGAGGACGCCAGAGGATTCCGAAGGCTCACTTCAGCGAAGCCGAAGGAATCGACTGTCTTCGATCGGACGATTCATTTCGAAAGTTCGCGCCGGTCGCATGGAAACTTGAACTTCGCCGATTCTAATGAAAGTTTGCTTGCTTTGCTTTCGGCGGGTCATAAATCGAGAATTAGGCGAAGCTGGCCTTGTTGCGATTCTACGTCTATGTACTTAGCGCAGTTGTACAAACGTAAGTCGGGTCCGTTATGCATTGACTATATGCGTTGCGGTCCGCGGAAAATTGTTCCGTGCCACTCGATTCGAAGGAGTAGAAACGTAATGAGAGTAACAATAATACATATACCGATAGGGTGTTGCGTGCGCTGTCACGCTGTGTTATTAATGAACGACACGCTTCCGGTCGAGATACGTAAAATTGCAACGAGTCTGCCGATCGAGAATTCAGATTGTAAGATTCTACGATTTATTTCGCCGATGATTTGTCACTTTATCGTTCGACGCGCGAATGCTCGTGCATCATTGGCACGGTGCACCGCCATTGGCAAGGCGCATGTACGTATAATTTATAGTGTCCAACGTCGAATCCTCGGAAACTTTGTACATAGGCAAACCGAAATGGCAACGATACATTAACGCCGGCGACTGTATTCCGGCCACGCGCCGACGAAGTGATTCTTATATCTCGGATCGACAGGTGAAACGTGAAAAGCGTCACAGTTGCTCATAAAAACATACATAAGCTCACGACGCAGACTCACTCAATTTATTTTAGTACTTTTTCACCCTGTCGCACTCTTCGAAATTCACCGAACGATCTCGAGCCTAAGGCAGAGGTATATATATATATATATATATATATATATATATATATATACAGGTATTAGAACAGGTACACGTAAGCAGAGCCGTGGGTCTCAGTCAATTTATTCCGGCCGACGATTTGCCACGTCCAGCCTGTTCAAAATTCGACAGGCACATCGACCGTACCGACACGCTTTTCTCGTTAGCACAATCTGTTTTTCGCTCTGGCTAGGTGGCTCACTGCGCTTTAGCTCAGGCTGTGCTCCGCTTTTTTTAGCGTCTGCTCATTCAGTCCGCGTACCCGTTTTAAGCGCCGCCCGCGTAATTAACAGACGCGGGCCGGGACGAAGGCTCGAGGTCGAATCCTGCCGTGCGGATTAATCCGCCTGAAACGGCCTCTCCACATTTCCACCGCTCATTTCTCTTCCGCGCCATTGATCTAACGCGATGTTTAAATTCTGCGAATACGTCCATTGTCCTTCGCGACTCGTACGCGCATTTCGCGTGCACCGCGACAGTCCGTCTCGCGAAACGTCGCGGCGCTGTTAGCAAATGAAGGTGCGAGCGGAAAGTCAGATATATTCGTGAAAAATGTCCGACGTAAGAGTAATAACGATCGCAAGCGTTGAATTATCGGGCGATAAAGATTATAATTCCGTGCGTTCCGTCCGCGCCGACGTTAAGTACAGGCGCTTAAATCGTACGGAACAATTCGTTATCGCTCCGTATTCATAATTTGGCGCGCCGAGTCTGCCATTAATGCACGCCGGAATCAAAGCGCAAGTTTCCGGTGAAAAATGTATAAGGCCGTAAGAACTGGCACAGGGTGCGCGATTCTCGAATCCGGCGTGTAACGGTTCCTCGTGCTTTAGCGTAACGTTGCCGGCAACATTCGTAGGCAAACAAAGGGTCGGGAAATATGCGCAAAAAGGAGCCGGTTGCCGTCGGGGGCGGCGTTCGCTGATCGTTGCCGGGGTCTGAAACCGTCCGGTCCACGCGCTGTATCGCGAATAGCACCATCCGCACTGTTTTCCCTCGGGTGATAAGGCACCCCTACGACGTGGCCCTTTTCGCGTTGCCGCACTACCAACGACATGACGGAGGGCGACAGTTGGAACTGTACGAGGGACGACTGAGAATACGGATGCGGAAGATGTCCGCAGATGTTATTGCGTCTGTTCACGATAACGGCTTCATCCGACTTCCGTTCCCGGCCGATTAATCTTGGTTTTCGTTTGAAATTGAAATTGCGCTTGAGTCGGAGTGTAAGATAAGTTTTACTGCTTGATATGTAGCGATTACGGTGTATAAAATCAACTTTGTGTACGTATGTTCAGTTGAATTTTTTTTAAATGGAGCCTGAACTTTTGTTACAGGTTTCTGGCTATGATTATGCTGCAGGTTTTTGCTTATGTACGGTTGGAATGTAGTAGGACCAATTCTTATGAATTTGTAACATATGTGCAAGGTTGGTAGGAGATATGCTACAGTAGAGGATAATTGAGAATTTCATTATTATTACTATTGGGTTGAGGTGAGCTTGAAGCATTTCGGGGAAATTCGGCTGTAGATATTGTATCTATTCGCGGCTACGACTTAATCTATTTTCCGTCTGCGACCCGTTAATGCGATAATTAATCTCGATCTTGTTCTCCGACCAATTTCGAACGCGTTTAGGCGTCCGGGTAATTGTTAGAGTGATACCTGTGGCAAAAGTCCCATTTGGCTTGAGTCGAGTAAAACTATACCTCTTTGCCGAAGCAATAATTGACTGAAAACTTGATTGCTGACAATGAACCTTGCTCAACTTAATCGCTTCATATTCTTTGCATTGTCTTAACTAGAGGAAGTGTAACTTCTTTTTTGTAGCGCATGCTTCGGTTATATCAGAATAACATAAATACATATCACACCAATCTTGCGCACGGCACAATATATTACGCTTTCGTTCCGTCTCCTTGCGATGTACTGCCCCACGGTACATATACCGGGTCACAAATCACATTTCGCCCCGAAACATCGCCAGCAATCTTCACCGCCTCGCATGACAGTTTAACATCCCGACTGCGCTGTTTCGAGTCTCAGGAGAGATTATCACCTTTCCGGACAATTTGCCGGCTGTCATGGCTCGGGCTGAAAAAAAAAGGATTATATGCGGCCGGGCAGCGGATGAAATAGGCCGAGGAAGTGGGAGCCTCGCCCGTTGTTTTCCCTCGCGTCGGCAAGTTGAATTAGGTCGCCTTAGGGCGTCGACTGATTTATGAAGCGGGAGACAGGGAGGGCAATCGCATATCCCGTCCGCAAAGAGGAGTTCGAGCAGTCAGATAAGAACACCCCGCGGAGAGATATCCATGCAAATCCTGTGCGACGCGAGCTGAATATCGTGAGGGATGTCCCACGCGGAATTCTCACCGAACTCGCCAGGTGATTCGCGGATGATGAAAGTGTCCTTCCGGCGTGGACGGTCTCTTACGGAGTTTCCGATTCCGCGTTCTTCCCCGTTCCGGACACATCCTTCGGTTCGAGATTTCCCGTTGAAACGGGAAGGAGGGTGGCTTAACAAGAATTTCAGTTCGGACGAGTGTTATTATAGCTGACCGTTTTGTGTCCGGCATAGGTCACATATGCGGGACGAGCTTTTGCGGAGTATAGGTGTGTTTAAATTGCGCTGGGTATGGCTGGGGTCTCGACGAAATTAAAAAGATGACGTCATGTTCAGGCAACCTGCACGCGGTTCATACGCAGAATATGGGAAAGAGAATCAGAGGAGGGAGAGGAATAGTGGAGTTATTTCACAATCATGGCCCAGCTATATAAAAATGTCATATTACATCGCCGGGAAGCAGGGAATACGACTTTATTTAAACGCAGGATCCGCTCAGCCGAAAATTGCAATAAACTTGGATCCGACATACCTGACTACTTCATTTAGTACCAAGAATGGTCGCTACTATTCGAAACGGAATGTTCACTCTGCGAAGAACTTGTACATCTCTCCTCCGACAACGTTACACTCAATAACGATCGTAGGAGCAGAATTCTGCTGAAGCTCCACGATTATGAATCTCTGCCCTTGAATTTTAGGTCTTGGCGAATGTTCAAAGCCAGCCGACCGGACTTACGATTCGGAAAGTCCGTGGTTCGCTGAATACTTCTTCGTTGTCGTTTTTTCATCCTTCCAGCCAGCTGGGTTTTAATTAATTCAGTTTTGCGCGAGTAACGTGGCGCCACGTGATGCATCGCGAGATGAAACGGGAGCGGAAAATGAGAAGGTGGCGCGTAGGTCGGTGCCTGTAACGGGCCGAGATGCTATGTGGACGGGAACGATTGCGCGGGTGCCATTAATCCATCGCTCGAAGGCATCGCGTGTCACGTGCATTCACTCGTTCGCCTCGGAATTTCAATTATTCCCCGATTCCTGAACTCCGCCGGCTGCGTAACGTTTGACTCGCGGCGCGATCGCTCGGAAGGGAAGTTCTGCCGCGAGCATCCGAACGGGTAGATTTGTTTATTATGTCGCCGGAATGAAATCCGGTGTTTCGTTTCCCAGACCGAGATCAAGTCAGACATAAGGCGGGATGAGGAGAAAAGGTTAGAGAGCGTTACGTAAAGCGAACGATCGTCGATCCGGCCGCCAGGGAAAATTGTGATTTTCATGAGGAGAGAAATGCAACGGCACCGTGAACTTTCCACCGGCGAAGCACGTAACGTGACTTAAGTCGACGTTATTGGCTACCGGGAAGGGACCTTTTCGAGCCAGACATTGTCACGTCGAAAGATTTATTTGTAATTCCATGGAAATTACCGCCGCCGACTTAGGCGATAGGTTCGTTTTCAGACGAAGCCTCGCCAGAGATAGGGGTCGCATGGATTTTTGCGTGGGTTTCAAGGTCATAATGGATTCCTTATTAAAAGCGGCCGTATTAGTTCGCCTTTCTCTTCCTACGCTGTACCTCACTCGGTATATTGCCATGATTCTCTCCGAAAGTCAGGAATGTTCACGTTTATCGACTGTCCTGCAATATGTGCCGCTGGCTGGTCTGCGTAGTACTTTTTTTTTCTTTAAAGAAGTCGTTACTTCTTTGGCCGTCCCGTTGTTCGCGTGCAATATACCCGAAGTGATTGAAGCCCGAGGAGAGGAGAGTATCGCGTTGCATTCCTTTAGTTTAATATAAAGGTTAGAGGATCTCGTATCCGAATTCCTCTCTCGCGATTCCTCGGACGCCGGACGAAGAATATTTTCCCGGTCGCTCGGTGTTCTTTTATTAATCGGACGAATGTTGCCGCGCTAAATGAGTCTACATATTTCTTCCTAGCTCCAATATACAGCGTTGGATGTCGGTCAGTGTTGAGGACCTATCGGATGTACGGCGGTAGACAAATCGCTTGTCGAAATCAGGTCGATTCTGGAGCGAAAATGATTAATGTACGGCCGGGTCAAGGTACGGATCGTAGGTCAGGTTATTTCAATTTGGGAGGGAATAGATTGGACAGGCAACCCGTGATCTTGACGCTTATGCATATTTGATTACTACGTTTATTACGTACTATCACACAGTACACCAGGTATCCAATATTTCATTCTTGTAACTCATGGTCATAATTGTGAGTACGGGGCTTCTTTTGCACGATACTTTTTTCGCGATAAAAAAATATTAAATTACCAACTTAACGAAAGCAAATTCTTATTTTTCTTAACGGATTGCCTCTTGTTTTACGGTTTTAAGGAATGGAACGTTGCAATCGACCGCAGTCCGTTATTTTGACCTCTCTTTCACAGTATTTACTTTAGTTTCTCACAAGTTTCCTTCTGTATCCTGAAAGTTTTCGCAGACGTACTACTATCCCGCCCGCTCACCTTCCACGACTTTGCCGCCGAATTGAAATGAGCACCCCTGCCAGTTCTCGATATCCCGTAGGCCCCGAGTCTCAATTGAATAATTGCCCACACTTTATCATGCCGAGCTGGTTCTAAACAGTGCCGGGCGTCGGTCAGTGCTGCCACTCGTCCGGCAATCAATCCAGCGTGCCGTCCGCCATTGAGGCTTTCTTCATACGCCGCTCGCAATTATCGATTCAATCGAAGGTCCGCCGCTCGGCGAAGGAAGAGGAAAACAGGGCGAGCATCGGCCCGGAACGCGGCGTCGGCCTTCCATTTTATCCGGTAATTATATGTCAGGAGAGTCGTCCGCACTGACGAACCTGACACCCGAGCAAATTGCTGTTCCAGTCGGCCAGGGTTCCTAGGTAATCTCGTGCAAGCTCCGGTCGCGGTGGCGGCCACCGAATCGGCATCGGATATCATCGTCCTGCACGTCAAAGGCGAGCAGTGCGGCACGTGGACAGGATTAGCTGCCGGCAGGTCGGAGGCTAATAGGATAATCGCGGATTGATCGAGTATCTCACCGCGGGCCGGTACGATTAGGTACAGTTCAACCTTACTCGATGTGAGACCGAAAGAGTCCCCATCGTAGGAAATGAAGTTGTTGCCAGCGAAGGGATCGGCATTGTTGCGATAAGTGGCGATTCAGAAGGATTTTGATTGGAATTTATATGCGGGTAATGAGAGGGCACGTTAAAACATTCTAGTCCTTCAGGTTTGTTTACCTAATCATTCAGGTACAGTACATGATGCAGATTAATTTGAATTATTAATTTACCGTTGTCGAATTTTACATGTCCACGTTATGTCACTTTTATAATTATTGTCACATATAAAAATTGGGTAAAGGAGAGCAGTATATTACGAACAAGATTTTGTGTTGGCTATTTTAACGTGTTTTTAGAAAATCGTCATAGAAGCAGGTAAGAGGCTTCCGCGAGGTATCGCAGGATTATTACGTTTCCAGGTATTCCGCGCTAATGACTGTTAAAAGGGTGCATTTGGCGAACCGAAAGTTGGCAGCGGCAACATCGTTGGGAGCTAATCCTCGCGCTGAACGTTTGCGCGTTCGAACGCGCGAGTCCGCCGAGTTTTTCGATAATGGCGCGCGATTGCCGGCCAGCCTGAATGCGAAATGCTAATAGTCCGGTGTCATTTTCGCGATAGCCTCGCATGATTCATGTCGCTCGCATTTCCGTTGGCATTGCTCGCCGGCTAGGCGACCGGAAAGTAAGCAGATATACTCGCGAAGCGCGCAAATATCTCTGGCGTGAAATTCTGCATCGTTCGCCGATAAGTGGCCGACCAGTCGTACGGCTCTACTACTTGTTACTGCGACGTGCAGCCACTGCGCGCATTCCGTCGCCATGTAGAGCGGAACACTTTTCTCGTTAGCTCCCGCGGGCTTCGGAGGATCCACCCTACACCTAATTATCTTCAGATCGTTGCCTCACTCATTAGACGAGTCGCGCGCCGGAAGTCTGCAACTATTTTGACACAGTTCCCTCGGAAGGTCCGAACAATTACAACTTGGCGAACTTACGGCGTGAACCTTGAATCCAAATTGCAGGATGCACATCGCGAATGACTACGCTGACTCCCGGTCAAATCTTCAGCTTGACGTTCTTCTATTTCAATTGGTCTACGTAATTGGCGCGCATTCTTCGGTTTTGTTTTCGTCCTCTCAAGTTTAGACGTCAAACCGTGCAAATCTTCGTCGAGTCATTCCCAGTATGACAATTTGTCATTTTGAAAATGTTTAGATACTTCTCCGTCCTACAGATTGCAATTGTTAAATTACATTTTGAGTATTTTCAACCTGATTCTCGTTATTTATTCAAAATGACAGAGGTTACACAGTGATCGCATGAAGCGTACTTAGCTCGTGACGTTGATTTAGGAGGGAGTGCACGGTTGAAGTGTCGAATAAGGACCCGAAATAAATGGTGCACAATGGTCTCGTTATTTCGAGATCGCGTCATATCACTTTAAGCGCATGCACTCCCTTGTCAGTGCCAATTCTGGCGCCGGCGCCAATATTGTGCGCGAGATATTCAACCGGAACATGCTACGTGTTCGCCTCGCGCTGCGGATATCAAATATTTCTTTCATCCTGAGTAACGTACGTAGAAAATAACCGCCGCGATCGTTTCGTTCGAGAGAGCCGAGATTCCAAGCCTGTGTTTCGTAACACAAGACTCGCAAATATCAAGTTATATTTCGAGGACCGGCCAATGATAAGGGAGCATACATCGAACGATAAGAGTATCTGGCCACTTTACGCGCGCGCAGTTACGCTTTTAGCGCGCAGCCGCTGCGCATAAACAAGCAATAATGATTACGCCAGACGTTGTCACTAAACTTGGCAGCCGCTGCGGGCGGGTCGTATACCTAATTTCTCGGAATGGCAAAATAGGGAAGGGGCGGAAAGAATTTTCATTTGGCAGAAGAACTCGATCTCTTCCGCGTTTTGTTTCTCCCCCGAAGCATGAATCGGCAGTATTTTTCGACATGGCGAAATTAGTCCGAGTGCCCTCGCTCTCTTTCGCGTCCCTCTTCCTCTGTCGTCCTCTCAGAACTTTCGGATTTGCCTGAAGCCGACCGAAAGCCCGCTTTCTAATTATCGCCTCGGATGGCACGAACGCACCAAGTTCGCGAACACTTGAGCCAGCGATATCGTCCAGGATGCGGAAAGTTTCGCGAGTCCCCCCTTTCCACGGCCGCAAGTTGGCCGTGCGCGCGCATGATCCGACATCGAACGCGCACTGTTTTTCTCGCACACCTTCGCGCATCGCGGTGTACAGGAAAGGATTCGCGCGTAAATTCGACCTTTCCGTCCGCGAACTTGGCAAGCGTACTTGGCCGCGTGACAAACATCCGCTCGCATCCTCTCGCGCAAATCCCGTTTCCCGGCGAAAGAAGTGCTCCGCTTCAAATAGATCCGTTACTTACGCCGAAAATCTCGGACCGGAAGACGATTTCGACGCGATGGAATCCAGACGCGCGTTCTCATAATTACGTATGCAGCGCACTCGGAGATCGTAAATGCAACGGATGTCTGAAGGTTTACGCGTTGATGCGATTGTCAATGCGGGAAGCCGCGTATTTATGAATCAAATTTAGACGTGTTAATCGGACGCGTGCGCCGGTACATATGAATACAGATGAATACGGATGAATGCAATACCGCGAGCCCCCGGCGAGTCAGCGAATACGCAATTTAATTAGGTACTTTATTCACGGGTTGAAATTAGTCGTCGACCGTCTACGCGTACGCGCGTCTATATACGTTCGTTAACGCGACCGTACGATAAATTTTATTCGCAGACGTTTATTGGCACAAATTGTTGCACCTGTTGATTTGGCTTATTCGAACTTCCGCGCGCGCATAGACGTACGTATCCGCAATGCTCGTAACTCATACGTTTATTCGCGTAATTGAACGAACAATATCACGAATTGTCCCGAATAAAATTGAGTTGTAAGTATTCATGGACGCGTAGCGCTTCGAAAATGGTGTCGAACGAGTTGAAAGCGCAAGGTGAAAAATTGAGTCACGCCTTCGTTTCAGCGTTCAAAATTCCGGCGCTCACACGCACGCTGTTTTTTTTTTAACCGTCACGTCATAGGACGGGTACAGGTTCGTGTGTATTAAATATCGATATCGTAGTTTCGAACGCGGACGCGTTCGTCGCGAGGCGTGCAGCCGGACGCAAACGTTATTAGGAAATGTAAAGTTTGTCCAGCGCTGTGTAAACAAACGTGCATTGCCGAACGAGATGCGATTTTTTTCCCTCCCATCGCGTTCGCCTTGAGTGCATTCGATCGAGATTACTCACGGTGTGAAACACCTTTTGGTTAGATTGTACGTAGTAGGAGTCTCGCGTATCGCACACACTCGGTGGAAATCGATTCGATTGGAGAGGCTGACGTAATTATGTTCTTGAGCTACGTTACCCTCAGCAGACTCTTAACACTTTGAATTTGATTGATATTTCGTTAACGTTAGAATTAGCATCAATTTCAGAGCATATCGAGTGCTCGCACTGATCACAAAATAACATTACGTCTGTATTTTGTAGTCCTACGCCAAGAATAGTCTGCCGGAGTTTGATTGGGTATTATCTGAGTCGCAACAGCGACATTACACAAGATGTAATACCAACGCAATGTCACCATACGTCTTCCGTCAGCAAACTGTGTGATTACCGCGCTTCTGTCGAAAATGGCTGACTAATGATCCTCCCCCGCCTCTTGCGAATCTAAAGCGCCGAGTAAAGCGGAAGTGTACATCGTCGGTGCGTAACATAAAGCTGGGTATCGACGATTTCAACGCATATACAAATAACGTACTTAAACGCTGCCGCACTCTAAACCTTCCTCCCATCAGCGGGCACAAATCGTGTTACATAATTCTCTTTACACTCGGCTTCCCTTTCTCTCTCGCCAACAACCCCCCCGCTTTCAACCCTCTCTGATGCCGTCGGCAAATACGAATCGCGGTCCGTTTGACAATTTGCGCGCGAAACGCTCCGCTCTCGAAGCCGGCGCACTTTGATGTAGGATTTTTTCCCGCACACGGAAGATTTGCCACCAACGAGCGTTGGGAATTACGCGGGGGCCAACGGATATACAGATGACGTCATAGAAATATTTACAGGATCGTTTAAGGCGGTTCGCGGCATTTAGCTCGTTGCGCGCGAATCGTAGAGAAATCGAGAATTACGATCCTACGACCCATCCTTCGAATTCTGCCTACCGAGAGTTGGAACGGACTCCGAACGTTCTCGGTCGATTAATAAGGCGGAAACTCACGGCCGGGAGAATTTTGAGGGATGCGAGCCTCAAGCTGTCGGCCGAAGGCGTTATTAAATTTTACGCCGAACGCCCTGCTTTTGGCATCGACTGGGGGGGAAGTTTACGGGGAATAAAACCTTACTGCGGATTATTATGTTTGCCGCTCGCTGCTTAGCGAGCCTCGATTCTGGTCGACTCCTCCTCCTGACTCTCCTCACTTTCAGTCCGACGTCATGAGTTTAATCGCAGGGAATAACCGATTGCGTTGAAGCGGACGGTAACGGCTTGAGCCGTAACAGGAAAGTGTAAGTGAACTAGGAGAAATTGTTTGCACCGTCGACTTTAACTTTCCATAAACTCACCCTTAAAATCGGCCTCGACGGCGCTCGCGACTTAACGCGGCACGTAATTTTCGCCGACGACCGACTCGGCCGGCAAAATGTATTCTCGTTGGCTGCAAACGAAATGCGGACCGCGAGCGTGTTGCCACCAACGACGTTCGCATAAAGCGTCGTTTTATCGGCGACGAAGTTCGAAACTGGATATCGAGATGTGATTTTTGCGGAGGAAATGTCTGACGGTCGAACGTCGCTGATGGGAACGGCGTGCAAGTTCCGACGGAGGCGTATAGTGTTGATCGTGTGTGTGTGTGTGAGCGATGTACGTCTTCGAACTTTGAACGTAAAGCAGGTTCTGCCCGTTAATTTTCTTGGTATACGTGTCCGTGATAAAAGAACGTAAGTGTCTACTTTAGTATCACATTTACCGGTAATTACCTACATTTCGACGGTAACAAGAACACGTTCCGATTACAGTTCCATGAACTCGGTGCACATGCTACTTGTAGCAATGAACATTTAAAAAAACTAACCTCTCATCCAAACTGATGAGTTGACTTAGTCGCCGCGATAAGGAAAAGGTTACGTGATATAGCAGATTACGTATAGCTCGAGGAAATTATTTGTCATTCCGGTATAGCTTCCCAGGGATTCCCGATAACAAAAGTGTCTCTTATAAGTTATAGTGTAATATCCTGTTAAGGAATCGAGGAAGACTTTAACTGTACTCGGCTCGTTTGCTTCCCGCTATTACGAGGGCGGCCACGTGAGTCAGTGAAGATTTTACGCGAATCGTAATTCTGTCGGGGACGAGATGGGCGGCCTCGTGATATACGCCGACTAGCGTGGGGTCAGAAGAAAAAAAATGGCGAGAATAATATGTCAGACGATCCCGAGACGTTTCTGGCGGAAACGGGGCGTTACGCGTGTTCCGACGGCATAAAATGGCAATCGTAAACTCAATGGCGATCGATTCCGGGCTGGTAGCGATGGCTACGAGCGAAGATCGGTTCGTTCAAGAAATCCAGTCGCTGCAGGAAACTCGTGGTACCTAATTGGCTTGGAAAACACGTTGAATATTTGCCAAATTTCATTTCAAAGCTCATAACCGCGCGTGCTGAGTGCAGACATTGTATGGTGCGTCGTAACTTGTTAAGCGAGTCTTCGGAATGCGGGAGGCACTTTGCATATGGCTGTAAACGCGATAACGTCTGAATGTGCCCTGTCTATACGACTGGAAGTTTCTACGAAGGCGAGGAAAGTCGCGAGAAAATGCAGTACTGATCGATGAGATAAGGCACACTGCGTACTCTTCACACGGAGCACGTTCGTATCTTTCGCAGGGACATTCAAGGATCTAGGACTATGTCGCCGCGGTGGGTAACGTTTTTTCCTTTGTGATCAGCACGGACTGACTTTTAACAAATGGCCGCACTTTGCCGCAATTATCTATTTTTAAACATCAAACGACCCTACACGTATATCTACCACAAAGAAGTCAAGGGATACAGACTAAAGGATCTGTAACATTCTATATCCGAGCATTCCTTCTTGTCACTAATCATTATTACACGTATATCATCAAAATACGAGTTTTTATCAAATGCGCAGCTTTGATAAAGATCGACTGCAAAGAGCAGATTCCTCTTTTCCGCTACGTAAACTCACTCAGTCTTGTTCAGTCAGCACGTGCCAGCCGTGGACACGTTTTCAAACGCCATCGTACTCGTCGTTCGTCATACTATTGATCATTCTCATCTGTCATCCGTTATTTTACTACGCCGCTACTCTTTGCCGTTTCTGCGCAGACAGCACTACATCCATCTGTTACTTCGCATAATATGCCGAACAGTCCTCTCGAGCACTTTTTTTGCGCCGATTCATCGAGAGCGCGAGTACACTGTGACGCGCTCGTCGAATATCGCGCAAATGGCGGGAGTCACGCGTGAAGTACGCGAGCAAGGGCAATCCATTATTGGCGTACGCAAAGTACGTTCACGTTCGATGATCGAACGATCGTGTATCCGCGGGATCACTTCCTCGTGTTCCTCCCCTCCGATCGGTGGACATTCTCGACGTCGGGGTATTAATATAATGTCATCGTTTATGTCAGTCCCAGTAATGCATAGTCAAAGCTTGCTCGGTAATTGCGTCTGATACGTTAGGTACACGCAGCAGGTAATCGTCTAGTGCTAGCTTCGCACATTAGATCACACGTGGTATGAAACCAAAATTTCATTTTTTGCATCGTTACACACAGTGATGCCGGATGATTTCTGTGTTGCAAAGGCTGCTTTGAAATTCGGTAATTTAATTATTTGCTGTGATTAACTCGATTAGGACTCGTTGGATATGTAAATTGGCACCGGAAGCAACTGATGTGGGCGAGTGTCTGTTGTATGCTTGAGTTTCCGATTTGCCGGCATGTTGGAAGATACAAACTGTACTTGCAGAAACTGCGAAACTGATGTAGGCTGAGTTCAAGCGACGAAAGCGTGATAGGAATTACGGTAGCGAAAGTTTACATTTCTGACGCAAGGTGTCTGAAAGGATGATATTTTCGAACGCAAAGTGATACTGGCGCGAGATTATAGCGGCGATTTCCGTCGAGCCGCGATAGACTTTACGGCAGCGAGATAAACTAAGTGACAGATGTATCGCTGAATAATCGATGTGAAGGTGTTGGCATGCGTGCACGAGCTCCTATCGCGATCCCGCGCACTATGTTACGAACAAGACTACGCGAGCGATACGTTCCTATACAGCAAAAAAGAAATGCGAGCAGTTACATAACGGATAACATCCCTGCAGGAAGATACGTATTTTCCAGCGCTTTTGTATCAAACGTGACACACCTTACATAAGATCATCTTACATCAGAATTCATCAAAACAATGAAAGCTGTCACAATAATTTGTTAACGTCACTCTGGCTCGCCAACGCGATATCAATGAAATCCGCGTCAATTCCCATGGTAATTAAGATTAATCATCGACGCACTCGGTCTCGAGGTAGCGACAGACTCGATACGTCACAGGCTTTACAAATGATTGAGCGCATGTCGATACATTCCTGCCCGAGGCCCACTGTCAGCCCAATCGCACTGTCCCACTATCGACTCCTGCCGAACTCGGCATCCGTCGAAAGCCAAGCTAGACGTCGGTTGCCCGCGATGCAACGAACAACACTGGAGTATCGTCGACGGTATTCCCCGGTCAAGGATTCCATTTCCGAACTTCTCATCGATCGAGTTACATCGGGCCTGATTAACGTTCGAATTACGCGCGCTTCGGCCGAAGATTTGGCCACCGGTTCGTGCAATGGCACAAATCGGTCAGTGCAATAAGTTATGTAAGCTGCCTTCGATCCGCGAGTCAATTGACATCCGTTCGACGTTACCGAACTCTGGGTATCATTTCCAACGTCAGTTATCGTCGTATCGCAGTCTGCACGTTTCCACGACCGGCGTCCCATTTGCGGGTCCCATTTGTTGGATTCTCATCCTGTATGCCGGTCACGGGAAGAGTTGCTCCTGCTCGCTTTTTCTGTTTCCCGGGAGACAGAGGACACGATTATTATTAAGGCACCTTGACAGTCTTTCATTCCGTCGGTGTGGCTGCTCGCGGGAGAAAAAAGTTTGACGGCCGCCGGCGGGATGGCTTCTGTTAGCTACCTGCAAGGTACGTAAGGATGCCGCGTGGGCGTTCTGATGTGTTGGCGGCTTTCCACGTCTCTCACGGGGAAGGAGGAATATTAAGGGGAGAGAGCTGTCGCAGATGTTATGTTAAGATTTTCGATTGAAATGGTTGACGGCCGGCGTATCTTCGATTTCTACTCCCTCTGTGAGCTCTGAACGCGCTCTGATTTTTGAATTTTTCTAGAAAACTGAGAGGACGTGTCGGGTTGCTTCTCTTTGCTTCTCTTCTTAGTACAGTGAATTACAAGAACCATAGCAATATGGAGCGGAATTTAATTTCGAAATTTACTTAGATTTCATAACTTATCGACTATCTCAAAAATTTAATTATCTGCCCGTAGATATTCGAATTCTGTTTCGTATAAAATTACCCGCTC
Source organism: Anoplius nigerrimus (assembly GCA_914767735.1). NCBI lineage: Eukaryota > Metazoa > Arthropoda > Insecta > Hymenoptera > Pompilidae > Anoplius > Anoplius nigerrimus. The sequence goes on along the minus strand of OU612089.1, from coordinate 9,516,780 downwards.
CCCCCTTTTCAGCTTTACATCATTCAGCCTCGAGGGTCGTATAGAAAACATAACGATGTCAGTGTCACTCAGATTCCCTTACAGAACTTTCTCACAATCGTCTATCTCCATCTTCTGACTTTCTTCAGTCAACCTTCGCAGTTCTGCAAAAAATCCTTCGTATACAATGTCATTTGGTTAGTTGACCTCATGCTATTGAGCTTTGATGCTCGTGAAGCAGATTTTGGGAAAATATCCGTCGCCATGTACACGGTGTCGTTTGTATTCAAAGAGGTCACGGCAAGTGTCCGCACAAACGGTCCCGAATGTCTTCCGGCCGGCGGCGCATTCTCGTTCATGTCGCACGAAGGCAGCCCGAATCGGATGGCTTACGTTCCGATATTATTCACCTCAAACCGTACAAAGTGGTCCCAGCCGTTCTTGAGGGAGGCTCGCGTGTTTTCCCCCGGAGGCAGAACCTTATCGGCGAGCGTTCGCTTTGCCGAACGCTTCGGCGGATTTTCCGAAACGATGAAGACATCGGATCTCGTCAATCGATCGTGAATAGAGTCCGCCATGCTCCAAGTGTTCTCAAACATAATATGCTCTCTTTCGGTTGACACAGTCTGATTCAGATATCGTTGGGCGACGAGTCTTTACCATGAGAACGCACGGAGTTCACGAGTGAGTTTGACGACTCTGGGTATGATCGTTGAAAAGCATCGACTCTCGAAACTTTCTGGGTACTTTTTGTTTAGATAGTAGAATGGATTAAAAACTCTGCTTTCAATATGTCTTCTAATATTTAACAGTTTACCTATCGCTTGAGGGCTGAAGTTTCATTAATGACAGATTCAGTGAATATGTTCTTTGTCAGTACATCAAACGTATCCGTTCGAAAAACTCTGTAACTTTGAAGTAGCGGAACAAAAGCTCTAAAAAGCTGATGAAGTCTATCGGTTGACGTGCATCTGCTCTGAAAAAGCTTGTCAATTAGCTCCCGGCAAGTAAAACGTTACGCAGCTTTCCATTACGCGGAACATGTACAGTCGTCAGTATTTTTGACGAAAGGTACTTAATCGAAGATTTCACAATTAAGGTGGCTTTCAAAGCTCCTCCCGTTGTTCATTCATATGACACGCACGTGAGTACCTTTTACGAGAGGTAACTCACGTGTTCAGTGAAAGGGGAGTCGACAGGCCGAAACGAGATGCGTGCCGATTGGAGATATTCGCTGTACATAGAAAAGTATGAAAACGGAATATATCGGGGCGTAGCGATTGGGTCATGCATAATGCACTCCGAAATGCATCGGTCGACGCTGCAGGGTGCAAGGATGCTGTTTGCCAGTTGCGATCCGGTGGAAATAGTACGTGAACCGCGTAGGGGATAAAATGGCATTTGACGTGGCCGATATTCGCCTCGAGGAAGGTAGGCGATTCTGTTCACAAAAATTCTGTGCATCGCCGGAGGGACTATGTGTGTATTGAGAAAAATGGTCGGTCGTAAAGCTCAACGTCCAGGACGATGCTGGAGTTAACGACGATCCCGTAGGCTTCATATGGCCAAAAAGTTCCGCCCAGGACGGAGCTACTCTTGGCTAAGTGTTCGGAACAGTCGACTTTAGGAACGTTAGTCCACTTTTCCGAAGTTCGAGCTACTGAAAGATGGCGCATGACGTTATTTTTATGGACTCGACGAACATTGTCTCCCGGGAGCATTAATCACGTCTGCATGCGCTATCGACCGGGAGATGCTGAGCTAATTTCATTAATCGCTGCACAGCAGATGCTGTGGCAGTAATATTCATATTACCTACGTATTCACACTTGAATCATTATTAAATCGTCGAGATAATTTCTGTCATCTATTCAGTTCATAATCTGTGCACGATCTTTCTATTGGTAATTACACGATTCGTGTTATCGTTAATAGTACAAATATCACACATTTAATCTCTTAAGGCATAAGCAAGCGTTCGGATCCACTTCTTTCTGCTATTAACCCATTAGCTGCCACAATCCCCATTTGGGGATTTTGAAGTTCATGTAATTATACTGTTACACAACCTTTTGTACATATATATAACTTATCCAGCCAACAATTTCAAAAAAATAATTTGGCTAATAATGCGTTAATCCGACAATTTATTCCTCCGCATCGATATACATAATTCGGAATTGTTTGCCTTTTATTATATTTCCGAATGATCATTCACCGCCGCCCTCGAAGATACCTTTGAACTTACCCTCCGGAAAGCTTTCCGCCCACGCACCTCGCGTACCCGGCCGCGATGCCGGCCGCGAAACAAATTGCATTCATCCATATGCGAATAACATCGACGCGGGCGGAATACCTGCGCGCGGCATTCAATCGGCGTAATAATAGTTTTCGGTCCGCGCGTGTCATCGCTCTAGTTGCGAACTACCGGAATGAAGGACGCGCGCGCGCGCGCAGATCGTAGCATCCGACGGCGAACACATCGTCCCGCGCGTCAGGCAGAATGTGTAGCTCTGTCACGTGTGCCGCGTAGAGGCCGCCGTAATTTGCGACGTTGCAGCGGGCGAGAAGCGTTAGGCGAACATTCGATCTAATGCGATGCGGCACGTCAAACCTGACGTAGTCGGCCTCGGTGCCGAGATGATGGCGAGCGGAACGCGGAACGGATTCCCGCTGTCCCGACGATAATTGCCGCGATGTTGAGCGTGTTTGTTTCCGCGCCGGTATCGGTCGCCGAGCCGATGGCTGGGAATGTTAATGCTGACATAACGCGCGTACGAATATTGTGATAGCAACGTCGGCCTTTGCCGACTCGCGTCAATATTATGCTGCGTTCGTTATTAGGTACGGCAGGCACACCATTCATTGTTTGTTGAGAGAGTCATCCATGGGCACGCTGGCAAGCTTTCTTTTTTTCGCGTGCGGATGCTTCTGAATACTCGATCCAGCAGAAGCCTGTCTGCAGCTGAACGCGTTCCGTGCCGCACCGATTTTTGAAGACTTTCCAGTTCAGACCGTGTGGAGCGTATACGACCCACGCTTTTACAATTAAATAAACTCGTTGGCGTACGCCTTACAATTTTTCAATAGTACAAAGCCATAATTAGCGAGAAAGGGGTATAAGTTTTAATATGCATTAGACAACAAAGCAGTAAATTTAATTTTTTAAGGAATTATTTTAACAAACATATAATCCTATACTCTACCAGACGAGTTGCAAGCGCCTTGAGCGGAAAGTTTAGCAGGGGTCGCATACGTTTCACGCGGCACGGTATGTGCTAACAGAGAAATCATGACGGCGGCTAGAAGCGCAAGTTGATCGGCCCTCCTGCAGGAAAGTGGGAGAAATGCAGAGTGTGCGTGGTGCAAGGAGGCTCAGATTCGGTTCGCGTTGCAAACAGGCTCGTAAATCAATCCCACCGCCATCTCGGACGAAAATATATCCGGCGATGCTCCGATAGCAGCTTCTCCGCTGCCGATTATCGCGATGCTCATTAAGGGAGATGATGCAGATCCGCGGAACGATGCAGGTGGGGGATCATCTCTGCCAGATGCTAGACTCGGCACCGGCCAGAGACGCTAAACTGTTCGCGCGCGTAAACAGATGGATCCGTGGCTAGCTTTAATTCCTCGAACATGGCTTAATGCACTTTTAACGGCCGCCAGCTTAAGGTCAGATCTTGAACGCAGCGTCTGCGAACGACTTTCCCAACAGACGAAATTTGCCACTCGCGCCTGACGGTAAAGAGAATTGCCGCGGAAATCGAGCAAAGTGGCCAATTAGAGGTTCGCCGGGCGATAAATAGATCTTTCGTCGCCCGGAGAATCCGAGAACGCAGTATCTATTCTGTCGTGGGTTAACTCGGCCGTCGCGTTTGTCTTGGCGCGTGATCGTTAAACAATCGGAAGACTACCTCATTGTGATCAATGGCCTTGGGAGAATAGCACTTAATCATCGAGTGTTTTTGGCCGACTTCGCTCGCTGCTATTCAAGGACTCTTTCGTACGGCGGCCCTAATTTTCTCCCCTTTCAGTCGACGGGAGAGTTCATTTTCCGGAGTGTCCCTTTAATTAGCCTTAATGATCTCCCAACTATCGCAATCTGTTTTCCGCCCTTAGTTGGGGGATCTGGGAGTTCGGTCGTTTTCGGATTGTTGCATAGGTGCCTGATGTTTTTCGGAACTCTAAAGGTCTGGGCCCACGTATCGGGTAGCTGTAATTTATCGAGGGCGGTTAAAGGTCAGGGGCGGTTAGGTAAAATATCTCAATAGGACGCTGCTAGATAGGGATAACCGCTTCCCACAGTTTAATTTGTGGGAGTTGGCGCGTTCGTAAATATTACAGCTTAGAGCTTACAGCTATCGCCTACGGTTAGGTAACTCTCGCCGAGAATCGGTCCGACGAGAACTATTACCGGCAACAAGTGACGAGTGATGAATCGGTTTGGAATTGCTCCAAACGATTTCGCCGCCGTTTCTTTTCATTCGTATAACGACAATGCGGAATATCGGGAGGGCCGCGAGGGTCGTCGGGATGTTATCGGATTAGTTTCGAAAGTTTTGCCCGTTAACGTAATCGGATTTTTATAGGACGCACTGCGAACAGAACGCGGAGTGAGGAAATGAAAATCGGACTGAAACTCGCGCCGGCATGGTTTACCGGCGAAACTTTTTGTTCGTTGCCTGCGACGAGAATTTACAGGATGGCAGTCAATTAAATGATACGGTTAAAAGAAGAATAATATCTGTTGTTTCAGTTTATGACTTAATACAATTTAATCTTAAAGATTTTAAATAATACGTTTTGTTGAGGGAAGGCGAGCATTTAATTTTTAATCAATTTATGGTATCACTTTAGATTCACAATATTTCTGTCTCATTGTATTTTCTGTGGATTCTTTTGTGGAAAAGGGGTTGGATCTCCATGACATCCGACTCGAAAAGTCTCGTATCGCACGTGCATCCTTACAATTGGCCGTCGACATAGTTCAATGGAATCGAAAGGGTGCGATAAAGAAGGCGAACTCTATTGCTTTCGAGAGAATGCATTTGAGGGTACATGTATTGTAAGGAAAGCATTTGCATGCTCACCGATTTGATTCAAGTATTCTCGATGGGCACTGAAACCAGTTTTTCAACTCACACGATAATATTTTCATTGCAAACGTCATTTACGTTAGACAATACATATCGATGTAGTGGAATCAAAGCTGAGTACGGAATTTGGAGAAAGGCGCACATGGATTCGCTTTATTGACAAAGTTTCCTGACTGCAGTTCGTTCGTTGAGTGCAGTTCACGTTGATGCTCACTTCCGTATTTGAACGATCCAACGCCAGTGCAAAGAAACGCTCGAATTTCATTGCTCGCAGCATTCAATCGGTTAACATAAAAAAAACTTTGTTAGGGTTGCAACTTTTACAGCAACCATCGATGTTCAGATATTGACGGGACGTTTGATGTGGCCCTTCACTTTATAGGTACTCAACGAAATTCGAATGCTTCAACGCAAATTATAGCAAACGCGCGTACTATAGCGCGTAGGAAATCTAAAACAAGTTAATTTACGTTTTAAAGTTGCTGCCCTGTCACGATACGGTAACGATGCTTCAATGCCTTTTGAAACGTTTTGCTTACAATATTATTACATTATAATGTACTTAACGTCTACTCCGTTCTACCTTGTTCACATCCACCTACGCGGAGTGTAAAATCCTCCCTGCAACCAACCAATTTTATGACATGCCACGGTAATCATTGAAAATGAACAGAGCTGTCAGCTCGTATCAGACGTTTATTTCATACACCTTGATCGTATCTGGCTGCTCGCGTTGATGTCGTCGTAAAACGTTTCCCGTCGTTTTCGGATTTACGCGCCTCTACGTCAGATTCCACCGGCGGCTTCGGCCGGTCGTAAACTCGCTACCTGGTATGCATTCAAATAGAAAAAAGCGATAAAGCACAGTGTTCTACACCCCTCTCGGTCCACTCCGCCTCTTGCTAACCTATCAAATTTCTCCTGCTTTCGTCCACTGCAGTTTTCTCCGGAATTCTCAAGTCTGAGCATATTCGAGTCCTGGAAAATTCATGATCGTCGAACATGAGAGTAAGCTGCGAAGTAAATGGCAAGCGACAAAGGAAAGGAATAAAAATGGATAATATCGACGCATGTCGGGAAGCAGGGAACTTTCGCATATTACGTAAGACTCGGAAGAGTTTCGTGGAATACTCTCACGCGGACGTATGCACGCGCTATCTGCCTTTTCTATTTCCTCGGTCGGACGTTCCTTTGCCATTCTCTTCACGACTCCTCCGACAGCCTCGTCCTCCTTAAATGGAGCTCCGAACCCGATCGTGGATTCCGCTTTCTCAGGCAGGATGGTCTTCTCCAGTCCGGATAAATTTCGAATACCTCCCTTGGCACTTTAAACTTCTCGGGTCTTAACTCCCGACTTTGCCGATTGCCGGCGGGCTATTCTTATTTATTCCCACCCCTTTCAGCCGCACTTTTTCTCTCCATCCTCGTCTCTGGCCTGTATCCGTTCTGCGCCCTGATCGCAATATCGGATTTTCTCGTACGTTACCTTTGCACTCGCGCTCGGTATCCATATGAGAAAATATGATCCGTTTCGACGACAATACCGGGCTCCTTCGCAATAACGATGTAACCGTAAGCGTACGCCGGAGTTGTCGACCGCTTTCGCGCGACACGGCGTGGGAAAGCTGTGCTTACAGGAACCGGCGAGTGTCTTGCGAGCGGGTGCCCAAAGTGCGGGAGTGCTGTGAATCGAGTGGCGCGGATTCATATCGCATCGCTTCTCAGCTCATCGTGCATTACTCGGTCTCGCGTAATATCTGCCTACTCGTCGCTCGCACACCAGCTCAAAGTCTCAAGACAATTTCGCCCCGAGTCCTCAGTCTCCCGACGCGTGGCAAGAGCGCGCAGGAATTTCATGCTAAATCGTCATCATTCCGATGGTAGAAATTGAATTTTTTTTACCCCCCCGCTCCGCCGTTATGCGCGCGTAATTGGGTTAGTCCAAAAATTCTGTCGGCCCGGACGATATTCGAATTCCTTTACGATTCTCCGAATTCTCGAGTCGGCCACTTGGAATAGCGCTGTCGCTCGCGAAGCGCGATGTATTTTGAGAATGTGACGTCATCGATCGGTCAGCTTCGTCGAATTACATTTGCTCCGACGTGTTTGCCTCAGCAGGATGTCGTTCGCTTCGGATCCCTTTGCACGTACGACTTCGCGTAATGAGTCAATGGCACTTACATGTCCGCTAAATCACGTGCACGCCCCCGTCGGGCCGCGATAAAGGAGATGCCCACCTTTGTCGGGAACGGCTACCGAACGTAGTTAAACGCGAGCACTCGATCATGCCGAAAGAAGGCGAAGCCATTCAGGAAGGGATAAAGGGCTGTCGTGACTCGATTGACGTCGACTGAAATTAACTCACCGGCGGAGGGAAGTGTAATTTTTTCCGCTGCGCTAGATCCAATAAAATTGATATTAGCCGTATCTTCGATCCCTTTTATATTACGATCCTCGCATAAAGTAGATGACCCCCTTTGTACGTCCTTTAATCCCAAATTTTCCCGTAACAACAGGAATAACGTGGGAACTTTGATCACGTAATCCTGAACTTATGACGCTTTGAATGCATTATACGTAAAATTTATAGTCAACATACTTCATCCACTTATCACGAAACTGACCAAAGATTGGAGTTGACAATAATGGTATTTCCTTATTTTTACATCTTGTCAAAGTAGGTACCAGATTACGACAACGATCCCACTGATGAAAAATATGATCCCACCAATAAAAAAATGCATTAATCCTTCTTGGTACTAAAGTAACAGTCGCTCTCCAAAATGAACAAGAGTCCTGACACCTCTAAATTATGCACACATTTCCAGTTGGCAATGCGACGGCGAGCAATACTTAACCCACCTTTATTCCCACTAAGCGCTCACCTCAACCCCATCCTCGCCCCCAAAGTGCCTAATAAGTCGAACTCCATCGATTAGTCGACCCGGGGTGAAAATCAATGCGCGTCTTTTATCAAGGGCGTCAGGCCGTCGCTCGCACTACGTGCACAAGTACGTCTTACGCTTCGTTCCCTCCCCCTTCCCCTCTCCCTGCGTGGTTCAATTCGAGTGAGGCCTCTCGAAAATATCCTTAACTCCGGCCGAGCGCACGTGAGCACACCCCTGCCCTACATGCATGACGCAAGCACATAAATCTCACTCTCTCTCGCGTGCTCGACTCGCGCGAGCCTACGCTTTTTCTCTCCTCCTCCCCCCCCCCCCCCGCCCCAGCACCACCTTGCCTTTCTTTCTCACCCCGTGCTGCTCCTTTGGCCCGTTCACGCCCGTCGGGTCAAAGAAAAATGAGCGGCCAATGACGAACGCCGGCACATCAGGCCGACCGCTCGGCCAACCGCTTGACGGATCGATGAACGTACACGCTTCATCGAGGCGGTCGGGTAACGGATTGATTGTCATCCAATCCGCGATCATCGCCGATTCGTCATCGGAAACGTTAGACGAGGCTTCCGATACACTCACGATCCCGAGGGTGCTGAGGATAAAAATAGCTCACCCGGTTACGTGCGCGCTGCAATTAAGTGGGAATATCAAAGGATGCTGCGTGAAAATATTCGCTCTGCGATGAGAGGGGGAGGGTGAGCAGCGGGGGCTCTTTGTAGGTTGATTTTAATTTTGGCGCGTGTCGCTGGTCCTGAACGAATTTTCGGAAAAGAATTCGCTCGGAGCGCGCGTTGCGCTCGGTCGAAAATTCGGGAGTTTCATCGCGCTACAAACTATTTTTCGTTGGATGGTCTGTACGGTTCCGGGAAATTGAATCGATCTCGTGATGTTTTCGGATAGTAGCTTATTATTGATTCTTCGCCGCACAAAGTGTGAAGAGTATTTCGGGGAAATCTGAACGCTTTTTCCGGAACGCGTGGCGTTTGATTAAAAATACGTGTATTTTATTAACGTTTAGAATACCGTCGGATGTTTCGAGTCGCTGGAGAAAGTAGAATGGATCCTGAGATGGCTCTTGGATAATTCTCCGTTATTAATGATTTGTCAGCGCGTAAACTGTGAACGTGTTCAGTCTGTCGGGATAAAGCCGGATTAAGAACGCGAGCCAAGGGCTGAATGCATTTTTTCCGTTTTCTCTTCAGAGTGTTGCAGATATAATTAATCGTTCCACGACGGAAAACTGCAACAAGTCTTTAAGCCATGCGGCTGAACTTATTTTAGATCGATGTCGACTCCGAAAAGCGACCGAATCGATTCTGTAGGAAGTCCGAACGTAAACGCGGACCTTTATGACGCAATCTCTGCATATCAGTGAGACTCGTGCGTCAGTCACGAAAGCCGGAATATTCGTCTAACGCCTCGCAATTAATTCTCGGTTGAAATCGTATGTAAAGAGAGCGCGAATTACATTTGCATGCATCCTTCGACGTTCCACTTGCATAATTTCATATTTAAGCTCTCATTATCAGACTGCTGACTATAGGTAAGCGTCGTTCGCAGCCCGAAGCAACAGATTCCCAGTTACGGTATCGTATCGTTAACGCCTAACTAAGCTCGTGAAATTTTTAGCAGCCTCTAAAAGCGTTTTACGTGGCTCGTCGTGAAAGTTTAAACTGCCGCTAGGAGGAGGGGTTGCTACGGGTCAATTATCATTCGATAGGCGATCAGCATGTTAATCAATTGTTAATGAAACGTCCGCGGCGAAGAAACTCGGATCGATTCTCCGCCTGAGCAGTTCTTAAAGGACTTCTCTCGTTCCTGCATCTTTCACCTTTAAGCCGCCTCATCGAACTCGATCGAGATAATGTCCTTCCACGAAAACTATAGAACGTTACGACAAATTACGCTGTACTCCCTGATTAAACTATCCTTCGGCTCGCTCAGTTTCTTCTGCCCGGAATTATCTGAACAAGAGTCCATCACCGGTTCGGCGAACGTTTGAAAGCTTCACGGTCTCTTATTTACTCTTCATAAAAAGATAACTGTTCCGCAATATAGTTCAGGAATTATTCGCGCTTGATTGTCAGAACTGTCAAAGAGAGCGGCGAGCGGAATGTAGCGGTACGACTTTCGTAGAATCGAGGGAGTGGAAAGAAATAAAGATATGAGCAGGGTGAAGGGTGTGTTTGAAGATGGATTTCATTGGGGGAGGAGCAATTTACCGTGAGCCCCGCATTAAAATATGCAGTGGGAGCGTCGTTTTTCGTCCTTGGGAGGTAGGCCTCCGATAAGACGTCGCCCTCTCTCTCTCTCTCTTTCTTGTCTCATCCGCTGTTGGGACCCGTTCAATTATTAATCGATAACGACGCGTGTTCTCTCCTCGTCGGGCCATTCCCGTCCGTTGTTTTATTAAGTGCCGACCGCCGATGGATATCAAGCGGCAGGCAGCGGAAATTGTCCAGCGCCAGCTTCTGCGTTTGTCGCCTCGGCCTTATAAATTACGAGCGGATGTTCGCTGCGACAGTGTCGTGGACAATGTACTCGCCATGCAAACATCGGGCAGACCGAAAGGTGTCTGCCGCAGGTCAGAAGTCTGGACAGACGTCGGAAAGCGCGCCAGTTCACACTGTTGATTAATAAAGTGCTTTCCGTTTAGGCGAGCGGCTCGCCGTGCCTTTTATCGTCCTCAGACACGTGTATCGTCTGACAGTTTCGATATTCAGCCGAAGGTCGTAGGTCATAACTAAGTATAAAAGTGGCATAAGACAAAAATTTGAAACACGCTTGAATTAGAAACAATTTTAATTTACGTATTTTACTGTAACGAAACAGTTTCAAGCAACTCTATTATAATTCTGTCTTAGAAAACTTCTATAAAATTTGATGGACTGTCAGTTGAACACTTCCATTCTCAATAAAATAATAGAAGTACATTCAACACTCCCTGTTACCATACGCAGTTCTCAAAAATCACCTTTGCAGTATTCGCTTATCTTTCCAGTTTTATTCCGTTTCATTTATATTATCAACTTTTCACCGATCGCCATTTAAGAATCGAATTCCCTTCCGTCCCGATTATCGTTCACGCGAACTGTCGAGAACGCAGACGGCCTCTCGGCCGGGAGGACCATTAATCTCGCCGGTAGCCCCTAAATTGACGTTGTCCCGTAGTTCGCCGACGGTTAAGCGACCGATTAATCGATAGTCGCGTGCCGGCGACCGTTTGAGCATCTTTCAGCCTCGTATTTGCCGGTCGGCAATTAGCGCGCAATGTTTGCCGAACCGTGAATCGTGGGAGGCGCGGCCCGTGTCAACTTCGGAACGGTTTTATTGTCGTCGTGTCGGGGCGTTACATCGTGCCGAGGCTCGTAAAGTAATAACGACGTTCGCCGGCTGACATCGGCATGCGCCTCCGACACCGAGAGCGTCAACGTATTTTACGCTACTGCTCGCAGCCTATTTCGTCATGCGATGCCGGCGCAGGTGTCGATTGCATTTGCCGCGCGCTCAATTTACCAATGCGCCGGCGGACGATAATTTTGCCTCAGAGTCGGCGACCGAACGGGAAAGAACGGTCGGGCGAATTGTATTTCGCGCCGAAAATTTTTTGGTTGAGCGTTTTCGTGCGTCAAACGATCGGAGACAAGATGTGGATTCGTGATATTAATATTTAGGCATATCTAAAGAGAATATTTTTGTAGAATATTAACAGTGGAGGAACGCACATTTCGAGACTGACATTAGTTATTCGTTACCGTTAATTACGGTTGAATCAAAGTTTACACGTTTAGTATAAAGATCTTATGATTTCCATAATTATTGCAGTCTATTAGAGATAAGAGTAGTACACAATTACTCCAAAACCTTAGATTCAAGTAGACGACAGTGGAACAAGCATCCCCTACCACCAGAAAGACCCGTTAACATATCAAAACCAAAAAATACTAAATCTACCCCATCACAGACTTCCGTATTTAATTCAGACTCCAACCACAAACATTCAAAAAAGTGTAAACTCAGCACACACAACTTTGCGCGAAATTCAAACTGCACGTTCCAGCACTGTCATTAGCTTACCCCCTCCTTATTTATGCCCCTAAATTATGAAAATGCACCCCCCTCCCCTCTTCCTCTCAAAGGATCATCATCTTCAGCCGTCCCTCAGTCCGAAACTTACCCGTTCAATTTCGTGTCACGACACCGTTGAAGTCTGACCAGCGTGGGACTGAGGAGGTAAAGGGTGGATACGGAAGTTGGGAAAGGAACTATTGAGGCGATAAATTCGCGAAGGACGCGCGTACCGAACAAGAACAATTCGATTTGCCGGCTCGCCGCCGCGATATGCACAGCTGCGCGCCAGAAATTTTCTTCGCGAGTCAAGTCGCCATCTTTGCCGACTCGTCGCCGGGTGCTGCTCGTTGTCCACCCCCTTTAAAACGTACGCGAGGCTGCTCGCATTGCGGGAACAATGCTGCGAGTACAGGAGATAAATAGTTCCACGCGGTAAGAAAAGTTCGAAGGGAAGGGTCGTCAGCGCGAAATAAATTTGCGGCGAATTCCTCGGCTTCGGGCGAGATCGATTTTGTGGGGGGGAAAGAGGGGGGGAAGGCGAAAAGTTTACCGTGGTCCCGATCTCGGTCCTGGTAACAGAAGACGGAGTCTAATAAAAAGTTCACGCGGTACGCGATAGTTGCCGAAAGTTTCCGACCGGGGCGATCTTTTTATTTCGGGAGTATTTAACCCTCTATCGCGAGCGAGGTTCCATCATTTTCATGGTTCAAGTTTAGTTCCAACTATCTTGGACCTTTTTAATTTTTGTACGCAGGGGTGGTGGGCGGGATGCGGAAGTTTAGATTTGCTGCGTTCCTAGTTTTATCGATGACGTCAGCGGTGAAGTAGTTGCGAAGTTTGTACATGTTTTAGAGTATCAGTTTGCGCATGGGAAAAATATATTGATTCGTGTTTAGCAAGTTTTATTAATATTTGACTTTACAAAGGTTTTCATTTTGGCACGTTTTCATTTTGAGATTTCAAATGGATGCGTGAAGGATGTGAAAAGATGGAAGAGGAATATTTTTTGGCGCCGCGAGATATGTAACGTGGCCGGAGGTGTAACACGAAAAATGAGAGTCATATTCGATGGTGTCCTTTGTCCTGCGAATGAGAGCTTATCTAGAAAATCTCATTACCTATTTAGACTCTTTCATAAAGCGCTCGCGATTGAATCGCTTGTGTGACACCTTTTATACGCCGTTTTAGCAAGAAACCCACGCGTATATTACATCCGTAAGAAAGAAATTTTCATCTTACACGCGTTCACCCAACACCGTCGATTTTCTGTGTGATAACTTTTTTCATGGTATTTTTCCACTCATATCGCGCCTAACTAAAAGTGTGTTGCGTGTACATACCTATCACATCGTAAGAACACTCCTGTCTTACACCCATTTACGATTCATCAACGTAACTTTTTATACACCATGTACTTTTCATTAAGTGCGCGCTCGAGCAGAGTAAAAATTTACGCTTGCGAGCTTTCGCGAAACATGCGATGCCAAGAGTTACTTATTTCGCGTATAGAATTTCGCACAGACGTAGATAAGAAGAGATTGTTTACGATGCAAGCTTAACACGGCCTAGCTGCCCGACTAGCTGCGAGCATTTAATCTCCGGCGTTAAATCGACAGCGTCTAATCTGTGCTGCTGCACAGACGAGTGGAGCGGGAGAAGGCCGAGGGAAGGAATTATTGCGCGAGTAAAGGCACGATCAAATTTTCACGGCGCATGAAATACGTAACGGCGCCTTTTTTCGGCACGTACAAGACTATTAACCAAATTTTAGGCTTAATGGCCCGACCCATTACTCGACGGAATACTGACCTTGGGATACCGTTAATTCCTTTTTTCGTAAAAATGTATTCCACGCGAACGAGGAATGCAAAGGGGAGATATGGGTGAGAATGAAAGGCAAATCTACTGGCAAATCTCATCTTCTTTTAGTACAAGTCTGCTTCACAATTTCTTTTCACTCACGTCAAATGAAAACTCTTATTCTCAAGCATCGTCGAAATACCGATCACGGGACAACATTACATCTCCTTCCCGCCAAAGATTTACCCTCTGCGTACAGACCTGCAAATGACAAAAATATCGCCAAACATACAGTCCTTCTTTCGCATCGTTTAAAAGTCTGTCCCCACCCTACACCCTCCTCACCGAATTGAGAAAATTCTTTCTTCGAAAGGAGTGAAATACACACCCCCTCACGCATTCCCGTGACGTAGACATATAAAAAAAGATTGTCAGACGTATTCGCCGCTTGAAACCTAATGTAGCAAGGACAGTGACGAAGTGTTCGCAGGCTACGTGCGGGAAGGCGAGTTCGCGTAAGTGAGACAAGTCGCGAATGGGAACAAATGCAGCGCAGCTTGGCAGGGAGGAGCACGTTTACGGGCCGACGGGATTAATACGGGGTTTATTTGGCGCGAGGCTTCGGGCCCGGTCGCTTAATCATCTCGTAAACGAGTAGTTCTATCGCGCTATCAGTCTTTTTCCACGTCCTTCGGCCGTAAATCCGCGGACCTTGCCTGCTAACGCAGCCCGCGGCATGAAGTACGGCATGCCGGGCGCAGCACAATGGAATTTTCGTGTTTTACAGGCCGGCTCACGGTATCTCACGTCGGCACGTTTAATATTTATATTATGAGTCGCGAAATTGTTCGGCGTTCGGCGCCGCTTCGCCCGAAAAACGAGCGTCAGTTGATATTTCGTTAATTACGGCGCGCCGCGATCACAAAGGATCATAATTGAAAATGTAAAGTTCGGCTTGGCGAAGTGTCGGGATTATCGGCGGCGGTTTCACGTGGGACTCTGCGGTGGTATGACGTTGACAGCATGGCAGTTTGTCGGTAAAGGACGAAGATGGGGAATAATTGTCATTTGCGAGAGGTGGAGAGTAGGCATGGACAGTGGAGAAGATAAGAATTGAGAGGAGCGGTTTCGGGGTCGAAAAGTGAAGGGTCGAAGGTAGCCGAAACTGTCGTTCGGCGAGTAGGAATGGATGACAATGGACACGGATAGCGGCGAGGGGGTGAGTTTCGCTCTGACGAGTCGTGTTTTACGCGAGTAAGAGGTAGCAGAGGGCTACTCTCCGAGGGCATACTGTAAATTAGGAAGGCGGCGCGAAAGGGTAAATAAATGTCGTCTCAAAATATACGGCCGTAAATCCCGCTTCTTAACATCCTGCGGGTAGCGTAATTCGGCCTTTATTGTGCGCGGATAAATCTCGTTAATGCTTCCGTTAGCCTTTCGACGGTGCCGCGGGGGGGAAAAAAAGAATTTGCCGCGGCTAAGAAGGGGACGGGAGCGAAAGTTCGAGCCGTTATGAAGATCCGAGGTCAGGGTTTGAGACGCAATCTTCGGAGCCTCGCTGCTACACGCTCATTTTCATATCTGATCTCCAACAATGGGCATTTGTGTCTGGCGCTATGAAAATTGTCTGTCAAATTATGAGAAGAATTCAATAATCCCGTGTTTGTATGGCGAAATGGATAATTAATTCAAGTTTAGAAACTCAACTTTTATCAATTTTTTATGTCCATGTCTCCTTCATACGTAGCAATATATTTATTGGTAATAATAGCAGAAAAATTCGTCTGCACATTTCGTGTAAATGTTCTAGTGTGGTCTTAACCCTCTCTAAATTCGTTTAATGCACTTACTTAATCATTTTCAAGACTTTTATTTTTATAACAAGTCTGACAAGAATAATGTCGCAGGCTACGTATGTTGCCGGATTATCGTTTCATCGTAACCAGCGGTCATTTTCATTGCCAAACGAATTATGGCGGTGCGTATAAAGAGATAAAGACACAATTTCATTACGTCGGCCACATTGAGGCTCAAAAAGGAGGCGATCCAATATTTCATATCACCCTGTCCGCACCGCTCATGCATGGATAATGTTTTCTAATAATGATAATAATAAACGTCGCGGCCAGAGAGCCCGGCGCCTTCATTAACTGGGTGGTATTATCGTTAAATTTCTGGGTATACGCGCGTCCTGCGTACCGTGTCAGTGCCGGGCTATTTTCGCGAACACTCGGATTGGTCTCACACACTCGTTTGTGGGGTCTCTCTTTATGGGAAATAATCGACTCTGTAACAGTTCACTGCCTTTGCCTCTCATTAAGCGCGGCTTGGGATGTTCTCAACCGTCCGCAGTGTCAGAATAATTCACTCCCGGTAAGCATTTCGTCAACGCTTTCGAAAGGTCAGAAACAAAGTATTTTCGTGACGTAACGTAACAGTTGTTAATGTTGGCGCTACGGACGATTTATGTGTGTATTCTTGCACGATCCGTTACGTTGACACAAGTTGACTCGCATAACCGTATTTATGCCGTACTAAACCAAGTTTTCGAAAATAATACGACGAATATAAAAAGTTGAATTAACACAAGGCAAACATCACATTACGACATATAACTGTATGTTATTTGTGAAGAAAGTATATCTCATGTATCCACATATGAACATGTATGCAAACTCCAAAATACAGTAGGGCATGTTAATGTAATGTTTTTTCCATACAGTAGCAGAGACAGAAAAACTTGTGCGATCACGCGGGCATATTTACAAAACACACTTTCTTGTTAACGTCGGTAATATGAATTTGCATAGAGTTTCGAGTAACTCCCGGATACAGTGTTCCAGAAACGTCCCCCGGCCATCGTCGGTGCTAGGCGTTTGTCAGGAACGGCAAGCGGGGACGCATTCTCATAAATTCTCGTTCGTCGCGCATTAATCTCGCGCCAGCATCGACCACAATGCAGGAGCATAATTTCGTTTATGGACTAGTCGGCGAGGGCGTCCGTTCGGGTTTCGAGGCTTTGAGCCGAGTCTCACGCGATGTTCTCCCAAACTGGCAGCTCTGCCCATTACGGAAGAACTTCGCGTATTATTCCCTTCATTTTGCCAGCGTTCGCCCCGGTCGACGATTAAAGGCGATCTCTCGATTCAGTTCGGCCGAACGTGTAGCCGAGCAATTTTCAAGTCAGCAGAAATGATCATTACGCGTGTAATTGTACACATTGATAACGATTGATAAATTGTTTTTATTCTCTGCGTCATTATGCAACGAATTTATAATTAAAAATTAATAAGTAAATGTTATGTTACTCACTTACTCAAATAATTATGCACAGTGAAGGAGAAAATGTTTCACTGCATCAAAGTTTTATAGAAAGTAAAGCGCGCTGATCTCTCCCTCCTTCTATTTTACGAGAGTATCAAAATAGAGCAAACTGTCCGTCAGCTGTTGCTCGAGTTTTATCGGGCCACGCACGGCTAGTACGGCAGGTGCACGGCTAGTAAATAGTGCGGATAATATTTTTCACGTGCTCCCGTCCTAACCGTAGGGTATGGCAATTGCTCGTTAGAGCCTGATACCGAAAGCGTGCTTAATTAAACGCGGATCATCGGTAACGTGACGCTTCACTGGTTTTCCGGACCGCCTGCTATTCGCTAATTATTATCACCAGCTCCTCCGGCAATTTCTCTCTCTCTCCCCCCTCCACCTTCCCCCATCTCTCTTGTTCGCTCCCTTTACCATCGAGATTCCACTTTGCAAAGTGCTTTGCCAACGGCGGTCGCACATATTTTTTTCGTGCTCGCACGGTCGCACTTCGGAACTCTTCGTCGTTGGCGAAAAATTTGCTCCGCGACCGGGGTCGTCGGGCTTTGAAACTGCCCAGATGCGGTCCATATTTTAAAGCGAGCCTCTTCCGACGCCGGGTGCGGCCAAGTCAATTAGTTCCACTGTAGCAACAGTGCTACATTATGATTCGCATTAAGCCCGCGGCCGTTCCATTAAACGCGGCGATAATGAGCATAACTGAGCGTGAAAGTGCTGAATTCTTTTCCTCGCGGTAGTCGAGCTATTCGGTCGCTGCTTCCTTTCGTCGCACAGCACGTTCCAGGCAGAAATCGGTCATAATGGAGAATATTCTCCAGGAACGTATCTCTTTATCAAAATAATTCAATCAGTATTGAATTCGTGGTTCCTCGCGATAGTTAATGATGCATCCGTTTGAAGTTTAACAAGGTATGGGTGGATTGACATCAAAGCGCTGTCAGTATCAGGGATACACCTATGAGACGGAAGTAAGATTCGTTCGCTGGCAATGGATTAAATCATAGTGGCTTCAGACATGGAAGTCGAGAAAAGACAATATTTAGTAACGTTCTGTTTAAGTTAAGATAGGTTAAGATAAATTAAAATTGAGGTTAGCAAAAAGTTTATATTATGTGGGAGGTGTTTAGATAACCAGAGAATAAATACTACTACTACTACTGCTACTGCTAGTAACGTTCTTTTTCACAGCCTTATAGAGAAAATTGTTTAATCGATATTGTGTCAATGTATCGCGTACATTGAATATTGCGGTTGAAATCCACTCGAAATTAGGTTTTAGCCGGTCATCGAATTGTTTAACGATAGCAAAGTCCTGCCAATAGCATGGATATTCCTATGAGACCGAAGTCAGGGTCCGTCCGCTGACAACAAATCTAATCGCTGTCGCATTATCGCTTCCCGTCACGTACATCGTACGCCGTCCGTCCTTATGTAATTGAAAGCGATACTCTCGCGAAACTTTCTTCCCCGTTCGACGGACCCATAACATGGACGAGATAAACTTGCTGGCATTTCGAAATTCCGGTCTTGCCCCCAAGTTGAGTACGTGGGACGAAGTTCCTACGTTCGCCTACGTGCGATAATTGTTAGAAGTCCCCGACTGTAATCCGTCCCGATGGTAACAAGCGCCGAACTCATTTATTCTTCAAATTATTTTGTTTAATTCCTTCCCCCACACATTTCTACCTTCAATTAATTCCTTTCATTGAGCAAACGAGCAGCGGCAATAATTAAATCCGATTTCATTTCTTTGATGATTTTAATTAAATTTTTTTACCCTCTGTCTTTGGACATCATTAACGTCTCGAACAGCGTGCGGTACTCAACGTTTGGGAAAATCGAATTTCCTTGCTCGAATGCCGACAGTATCAGTCATTCAAAGTTCTTTATCTTCTTTTAATTCCTACATTTTGTTCATCCATGTATTAATTTCTGTTATGCGTAGCACATAAGCTGAGATGCGTCGTCAGTTCTGTCAAATAAAACCAAATGAACATTAACCGCACAAAATTTTCTTATTGCAACAAAATGAGACCCAATATCACTTTTGCCTTCACCAAACCAGTCTAATTTCTGATTCGTTGTCACGACATTTTTTTCATCTCGAAGGGATAAATTTTGCACTCAAATTTTGCTCATACTGTGGCCCGCGATCGATTCCGATCGTGACAAAGTTGGAATTGCATTGGCAGTGGCGTGTCATTCGTCAGTAACGAGCGTCAATCAAGCGGCGTAATCGAAGATCGGCCGAGCGACTGTGCACGTTATCGCCGTCGGTCGAACTAATTAGAGCAGCCGATCGTTCCCTTCGGCATAACGGAAAGACAATGCCTATCCGTATCGCGGCGATCCACTTCCGGAGTTTCGTCCGTTCGTTCGCGCCAGGTCCGGTGCCCGATCGATTAATTATTGGCACCGGGCGGCTACGGAAACGGTCGGCGGCCGTTAATTTAAAGCGCGGCGCTTGCCGACAATTGAAATCGTAATTACGGAATGTCGACCTTCCCGACGACGTCCGCGACGCCGACTACGACGAGGATGGAGCGTTTTATCGCGCGCGGAATAATACTTTCGCGATTGCATTCGCGAGAAATTACTCTGTCGCGTTAAGAAGGCTCTGGAATTGGCAGGGGACGGGGATGATTTTGTACGCGACGCTTCGAGAAAATCGGTCGGAGTGAGAGAGAGGGAATGAGTGAAAGGTGAACTGTGCGAGTTATTCGCCCACGCTCTGAACGTATTTTGAATTTCACCTTTGCAATCTCTTTCCGTTCTGTTTCCACATCGGCACTTGCTTTCCGACGCTCGCGTGCCTGTCGATGTGATTCGTGATGATATTATCTGCACTGCGGCTCTCTGTTCTGTCATTATGGGAAATTCTGTTCCGTCGGAGAGATAGGGAGAGAGAAAGGAAAACAGAGAGACTGATTTGATAAGAAAGAGTACGGGAAGGCGAAGAAAGTACAGTAATGTAGCATATATACCACGTTATCGACTACAAGATCTACATTACATGTCATTAACTTTGCATCAGTCTCTTAATTTGTAATGTATCTTACCTGCGTTGACGTATTATTATTATTACGCAGAATTACCTATTATTATGCAGAATTGCTCAGAACCCATCCGGAAACATACAGTTGAATTTCACTACATGACTCACAAAAGACAGAAGTAACGACGTAGTAATAAAGTCATAGGTACACATTATACGACAATGCAGACGTATTAAACAGCATCTTCGCGTCTTTAATAATGCCAACTATCTCAAAACTTGTTTTGTAACGAATATCACTCGATGAAGAGGTGGAAAATGAGCGAGGGGAAAGGATGAACTGGCATCCTTCTTACGCACGTGTCCCGATCAGCATTTCGACACGTGTATCCCATTCCCGTTCTTTGACCATGCCATGCGAATGATTCAAGCGTCGATCATTTCGCGTCCTCCTTTTTACCAGCTCATCTCACTCGTCCCTGCTTGCAGCTCCGAGAGAATTTCTCTCGCCCGCTCGTTTATCCTACTATCCTGCTGCGAGGAAGATTCACGCGGCTCGCCCACACACCTGCAATTCGAATGATTTAATCATGAACTCCGACTTTTCGGGAAGTTCGAGTGTAAATCCCATCTAGCGTCCACCGCGGCGCCCAGGAATGGTTAATTATAATGACGTGTTTACACCGACGTCCGACTGAGACGGAGGAAGGGAGGAAATGTTACCAGAGACACGGAAAATACGGCCCATTGGCGGTGAAACTTCATTTCGTGCTCGAATAGCAGGAAAATGGTGAAATGGAACACGGGAGAATTTTGGACACAACGATTTATTTATTCGAATTCATGTTGCGACGGAGGTACGAAAATATTTTTGGGGCGGACTTTTTACATGAAAGTGATACGTTTGTGTGTTCAGGTAATTGTGAACGAGGTCTACGTCAAAGCAACAGAAAAATTTTCTTTTTTTTCAATGAAATTGCAGTAAGCGGTTAGCGCAAAATTAACAAATTTTTCGAATTTCTCGAATGTTTGCGCTTTGATTGCGTTCATAATTGCCTGCAGATTCTCCTGTATGGAGAATTCAGAGGAAGAATTTGTTTGAATTTGTTCGTGCCGGTAAATATAAAAGCGGCTTTTGTCGAGATAATATCGTTTAGTAAAACAATACCGTAAGCAACCTTGGATCTTTCAAATTCAGTTTTCCACTTTGGTCACTTTCATAATATTCGGCATATTTAATCAGGATTTTTCACTCTGCAAAAGTTCGAGCGTGTATTCCTAATACGGTGAGTACGAATCGTTCAGTATAATAACGCACCTACGCCGACACCTGGCCGAGAGAGAAGGCGCCGTTCTTAATTAAGGCGCCCCCGGGTAGAAGTTGCTTCGGATTAAAGTTCGAATTTAATTTCTACCCGTCGCTCTGATCAATCGGGTTAATTTCCGGCTCGATTCGTGCGCGAAAATCTCGGCCGCGAAATTGGCCTCCGACCTGCAAAAAAGGACCGCTCGTCCTGCCGCCGACGATGATCGAGAGGCCGATCGAAATCTTATTTCAAGGAATTCGAGCCGCTCGAATTCACGAGGGAATCATTCTCCGTTTGATCCTGCCACCTTTCCCGATGGCGACTCTCCGACTTGCTCTTTTGTCGAATGCGTCGTTCTCCGCTTTTTTCGGCAGCTGAGGTCTGCGGATCCGAGACGATATCATCGGCAAACGACGCCATTGCCACTTTTTCCATTGACCGGTACAAAGGTGACTCGAACATAAAGATCCGTTGGGGTCCTAGCCTGAGGCCAACTTAGCGTTCCAAGTACCACCTACCGGAGAACCGATTTTAAATGCCCGCTTCACGTACGGTACATTATTAATTTTACTCCCGCCTCCACTTGCCAGATAAATCGCATTTTATTCGATCCTTAACATAAGCCAACGCCGTAATTACCACCGCATATATTAATCCAGCGCTGACCTTTATTGCGAATTAATAATATCGTTATATGGAGCGTTCGCGCCAGCTAGTGTGCCGTTCCATTACTCTTACCTTAGGAAGGCTCGTTCCTTGTTTTCCTTTATCGAACACTCGCCGAGCCTGAGAAACTACAATACCGAGCCCCATCAGCCCCCGGGCGCCCTCTTAGCGTTAAGCGACGTCGTCTCGGGGTGAAATTCTAAATCGCGCTCATGCAAATTCCACGGCCCCGTAGACGTCGCCCGAAATGGACTGACGCTCGCAGCGGCCGTGGATGCCGAGCGTGCGCGCGCAATCTGAAAGCTCGCACCTCCGAGTTTCGAGGATCGCGAGACATACCTTGCGCGCGCGCGCGCGCGCGCACTCGCGTTGTTTGCGACTAGCGTACGAATCCAATTACCGTCGCGCGTTCGAAAACTGCGCGATGACGTGGAACGAGAATTTAACGACGTGCCGCGCGCTACGAGGCTATTTTCGGGGGCCGGAGGGGGGTGCTGTTCTTTATGACGCGTTCACTTTCGCGCCCCTTTGTCGACCTCTGTCTTCGACGTTGAATTTTGGCGCTGATGCGGGGACAGCGGCAGGAAGCGTGAAAAAAGACGCGGGAGGTGGTAAGGCTTAATGCGGACGGCGAAGCGAATAAATCTCGCGCGATCAATTCGATCGGAGCCATTAAAGTGAAATATTGACGGGAGGAAGTAAGATCGGCGATGCTGTGTTATTGATTTTGGGCCGTGGGATGGGGTGCGTTCGCTCGGACGAGGGAGGGATGAATTGTGGGGCGAAATGCATGAGCCCCATTCATGATGCATGCGTATATGAGGAAATTACGCGTGTAATCGATGAGCAAACGGTTTTTTGCCGATAGAAACTGTTCGTAGTTGGGGGATGCTGTGTTTCCGTGTAAATTCACAGAGTGAGAGAGAAAGAGGGGGAGAGAGAGAGAGAGAGAGAGACGGATGGGGGTAGGAGAAAGGGTAGAAAGCAAAACGATGATTTTCCCCACTTTTACGGAAAATTCGAGTTTTCGATGCAGTCCCGGGCATTAGGGGAACTAAAAGGTCGGACACTCGGCGGAAGTATAATTTAAAAAAACACGCGGACGGTACTCAGTCGGAAAATCGGTGGAAATATCGTAAGCGCGCGCCGTGCAAATCCGCCGCCTACTTCCACCGACGTCGGCCGGCAAATAAGAGGCAGAACAAAAAGGAACGTTATTCCTCACCTTGGCGTTACACGGTCGAAATTACAAAGGTATCCTTCTAACGGAAAGCTTTTCATAGCCCAGTGAATTTTCCACGCTCGCCGCGTTTACATCTTTCACGCTTCGTACGAATTCCATCTTCCGTCCATTTCGCAGCGGTGCTTAAAGCACGTACTCCCATAATAATATCACACCAGCAAACCGGGAAACAATACCTCGAGAATAATGTACCTTAAAATACTTCCTTCCACGGAATTCGTCCTTACCGCGTCCGGAATTACATACTGTAACGCAGAATTCCTATATTCGTGACCTATCTCCACCTTCTTCTTGGGCCGTGCAAATTACGTACCTCGCCGCCTCTCGCCGCGCACACACGCTCGTCGCAATTCTCCTGCAACCGAGAAATAACTCTGACCCCGTCGAGATACCGATCTATCGACCTTAAAGTCTCTCCCCTCTGTCGTCCTTCGATTCCTAACCGCCTTCGCGTCCGCAATTTCAAGCAATTCCGTCCGCCTCGAGGAAGCTTTTTGCGACGTTCCGAATATCGAGTTCGATCCGGAGCTCTATTAAATCCTGCCAGACTGCCGGGCGAGCCTCAGACAGCGAACTGTTTCGAAAAGCTGGCATGGCATAGGGTCAGGGAGCGTCAGCGTTTGCTAAACAGTGTCGGCCAGCGAGTCGTCAATTCTTCGGCCGTCAATGTCCTTGGTCGGCGAAGGTTCGACACGCGTCTGCGAAAATGTCGGCAGGAAGGATAGTGGGCGAAAATTCGCGAACGCTTCGGAACGTCTCTGGATTTCCACTCTCCGGATAATTGTTTCAGCTCCCCGGTCGCACGAATTAACCCGATTTCGTTCGCTCGCGAGAGGAACAGTGCGACTCGCCGAACCGAGTTTCTCCGTTAACCTTCATTGAAACGGCTCAGGCGAGCACAGACTTCGCGAGTGTTTCGCGAACTCTTGGGATTGTCGACTGGATGTTGTTATGTCATAATTGTGGGATTATTGTGCGGAGCCTGATACAGCGATTCGCGGAAACTGATTTTAAAGTGGAAATTCAATGATTTAATGCAATTTCTGCCCGGTTTTCGAAGGATCGAGTTCCGTGCATCAACGGCTTTGGTGAAAGCTGGTTAGTTGCTATACTTTACGCGCTGATTAAGCGGGGCGCTAAAATAGTGAATAAACCGAACGAAAATTATTTTAACGTGAAAATTCGTTCACTTAATGACATTCGGGCCGATTTCCTAGGGACCGAAATTGAGTTCCTTGTGAATGGTTCTTGATTGGACGTGACTAGCAGCTGCAATATTTAACCTTGTCGATTAGTCGAGCAGCCCGAACAGGGAACTGGGACATTTTGGTGCGACAATTATGCTTCCGTTATCTTAAGCTCGATGTTGTAGGTCACGGACATTGACGCTGAAGCGAAATTTTCATGAGCAAATGACGAACGATAGCGCGCAGTCTTCGCCGGCCCGAATGAAGTCCCTCTGTTAATACCTTCATTTTGAAGAGAACGTTTCAGCAAGCTTGGCGCATATGAGGCCTTGGCCAAGAGAAATCCTGAACTGCGACATTGTTAAGAGATAATCTTGCCATTATCGTCTTCGGCTCGCTACGGCGGGCCGCGCTGATTTCGAAGCAAGAATTTAATGACCCGATGACGCTCACGAAGCAGAGCACGTTCAACAGAATCTCTCGCAGACTGAATCGAGCCTCGGCGGCAGTGCGTTCGCTCGCAGCAGATTAATATCCCGACGTCGCATTGTTACGCTGCAGCGATCTCTCATAAGGCGCGTCATTCGATCTTTCTTTGTCTCACGGACTCTCAGGATTTCATTTGCCTCCAACCCCTCTAACCCCCATCCCCTTCGTCCAGCACCACCTCCCGCTGTTCGGATCTCACTTCAATTTCGCGGCGTGCGTCTGTGGACACTTAATTCGCGTCTCGCGGCACTTTGGCGACTCAGAATGCCGACTGACGAAAGAACTCTCAATAAAGTCATCGCTCCTCATAACGCCGCTCCGATCGGAAACTTAATGAAGATCCTCGATTCGAGGGGTGGAAAGTGCGAGATCGCCCTCTCTCGGCTCTCGAGCTCCGTGACAGCTCTCCTCGCAATTACAGTCGGATCTCTTTCATGCCGCGGCACGTTGTCTTTCCTTTTTTTGCTCAGCTCACTGGGCGAAAAAGTAATTATCATCCCGTTTCCGAGCGTTCGACGTCGAAGAGTGCCGCTCGGCGAAAAATGATTTCGACGGCGGTGCTCGGAAATCTTTCTTCGAAAGCGAATGGAGAGCGGGAGGGAGGGAGGGAGAGTTAAAGAAAATCGCGGCTTCACCAGCGTCAATTGTTCCCCCCGACTGAGGAGAGGGATCGAGCGTGAGAAAGTTCGACGGGCCGAAATGAATATTTATTGCTAATTGACGGGAATGGCTCTCCCGCGGCGGATTTATACGGACCTCTCTCGTCATTCTCTAAACTTATCAGACGGCGCTCCTTTTTTTCACCGTCTGCCCTCTTATCGCCGTTTCCCTCTTTTTGCCGGCGTTCGCTCGAGTTACAAAGTTCCGACGCGAATCTCTTTCACTCTCTCTCTCTCTCTCTCGCTCGATTTTTAGACGCGCTAATCCCATTTATGGGAATTCAGGTTAGCCGAGAACATCTGCTCGGGCCAGATACGATGGCCAGAGCCACTATCTGTGCCCCATTGACCACGGTCGTGTTTCCTTTTTCTGTTCCGCTCTTTTCATTTCCTCTGGACCCTGCGCTTCGTTATCGCGCGCGCGAGTCTGTAACTCTACGTCATTTTTTCCAGCGTGCGCCGGTCTCGTGGGGAGTTCGTCGCAGAAAGAAACGCGTTAGAACGGCTTATCTCCGCTTACCAGACGAGAGTTCCTACGGGGTATATCGACTGCCCTACGAATTTGCGCGTCGACTTCGAAATCGGCCACCCCTTTTGTTCATTCATTCTCACGAGAGTTCCGAAAAAAATTGGCGATTGCCCAATGACTTCGTACGTTCTTTCGGAAAACGTTAATTGACAAAGGGCTCTACAGACTTCATACACACACTGAGGGTGTAAAGTAAAATATTCGATATTATGAATGCAAATGTATGGAAAAATAGAAGCTAAACTGAAGGCTGATTAAGTGCAGCGTATTACGAGGTAATTTATGCACAAAGCGAAATATGCGAGATTATCAACGTAAATGTATAACTAAATAATAGAGGATGGGGTAAATGTTGATTATGGACGGTGTGAATTGGCTTCGGTGGAGAAGAATTTAGATTGCCCACTGCGCGTGATGTTTTATGCGTACGTTAATAAGGCTGGTGCTCCTTACGTGTTCAGCGTCTGCACATAACGCTTTTTCCTCGCAGTTTGCTTTCTCAATGGGGGAGGTTGATTGCGGACGGCAGCGTAGCCGAATGCCTCGGCGGCATTCTTTTCAGCCAATTTCGCGGGCCGCCGTTCTCACAGGCTCCGATCATTTTGTTGCAGGTCGCCAAGCTTTTCTCCTTCACCTGGACCATGGGCCTGTTTCTATGCAAATTGGTGCATTACATGCAGAGCGTCTCCGCTATCTGCTCGGTCGTCACGCTAACCGCCATGTCGATGGAGAGGTAAGCGGCTGTTCACCACTTTTCTACCCGCCGAGGGCATTTAAACTTAAGTAATCTGCGGCCAGAAGATCGTCCCTATACGCCAAGGGACTTCTCGCAGAATTTGCCAAACCTTTTTATCTGCCGCGCTAACCCCATTGTAACGGCCATTGTTTTCAGCGAAAGTCGAAGATCGTGACGGCCTTTGTTCGCATGTAAAAGGCGGGCTGCGTTTTTTTGGCCGCTCTTCGTTCCGCGGAATCGTTGATTTTTGCCTTGGTCGTCGAACAACGAGCGTTGTAATCGACGTTCTCGACGTCCTGCCAGCTAGACAGACGTCTATGAATCGGCAAAGTTGGCCTCGCTCCTATCCCAACGCCTTCTCCATATTCATTTATGCCTACCTCATCCGTCAATCAGCTGTAACGTACGCGATTCCAATTAGCGTGAAGTAATTGTCCGCGTCGCTCGTCAATCAAAGCGAATTACGAGACGCGCGAGAAGGACTCAATGCCGTTCGACGTTCGGATTATCATTTCAGGCAGAAGTCGCTTGAAGATCTCTTCGCGAAGATCGTCTCGAAGCTGAGTAGAAGCAAAGTACCTTGTCACCGACCGTCTAATCATGTTTGCTTCTTTACGCCTTCGGCCGTTCGGCTCGCCGGTCGGAATGGAAGGATTTACGTCAAAGTGAAAATGTAACTTTTCGGGCCAGCTCGCGCCAAGTACAGAGACGTCACGTGACAAAGCCAGATCGTCGACACAATGCGATGTCGAACAGTCATTGTCCTCATCGATCCGCGCCCCCGAAAATATACGACAGCTCAAGACGCGAGATCGTTTCGCAAAGAGGGGCGGATTCTGTCGCAATTAGCTGCCCCGAACGCTTTCAGCTTGGCAAATGAGAGCGGATGTCGGGCATAAAAGAAAATGAGGGATTACCATTTGATCCAGCAATTACGCCTGCCTCCCTTCAAGGCCACTAGCACTCTGCGCAACGTAGATCTGAGACCTCTCGCCGATCGTCGCTACCGGGGTAGGTTTCACTCGAGGTCTGTAGGGACGTTGTTGCGCATTTCTGACTCTCGTCGGGTTAATCTGGGTCGTGAGAAAACGTTTGACCCTTGCATTCTTAGCCGAAACTCCTGTCCCTGCGAGGTGACGCTCGAAACTCGTTTTAATTCGACTTTCGGTGTACGCTTAAACTTGGACCCCGCAGGCTTCATTGTACAGACTCTAGTTGTTCATCTGGTACGCGATAACGAAGGTTCTATACGTGTCGGAATATGAATTACGGAGATTTTATGTGTAAAGTTCCAAAGCAATGTTCTAGGCAAGTAACAATTTCAAAGTTTTTCCTAGGTGGGAACGGGAGTTAATAAGATCGAGTGAAAGGTAACAAGTATTATCTAAGCTTCCAGTACTCGTAAGTCTCTGCAGAGATAATAATGTCAAACTTCTCACACGTTCATCGAAACTTTCCGCCCTGTCTCGTTGCTACTACCATCCATACATAATCAATTCAGCGAGCTTCCAGCACAGTCCGCAAGCGTCCTCTCAAGGATCCGCATCTAAACGATTGCACTTTTAATCCGAGTCCTGCGTCTGAGAAGCTTTCAGATAAAGCACTCCATTTTCCAGCGGCAGGAGGCTGCATCAAATTAGCGCGAAATACGACGGAGAACAAACGGCACGGCCAATCTTTCCCACTTTCCTCCGAGGAGAGCGTCGCAGCGAGGAAACCTACCGAAGCTTTGCTTTTCTCGCCCGGAAGTCGACATTAATTCTCCGCTCCTTTGTCCTCTTCCAGCCAACGTGTAACGCCTTAACTTCTTCCCACCGACATCAAACTTCGCTGACGTTCGCTTAACACGCGAGAACATCAGACTTCCGCATAATGAGATTAATATGTTAAAGCTTGTACGAATCTTGGGTGGAGCAAATCGAGTTGCTCGACGACTTTCCTCATACGGCGGGTATAATACGATGTGGTTGGAATGATTAGTCAGGGATTAGTTTTTTAATACATTGTATACGTATGACGTTTATTTAAGAAAGAGTTATTACTAATGATTGTGCATAAGGTTATCGATCGTTCATAAATATTGAAGAGAGAAATATTGAATATTGCATAGCGTAGGGTGCTAATTAACAAGGTCCTTTACGCTCAAATACAGTCTATCCTTTCTCGATGGTAATGTCTCATTACTGAAGGTAATTAAGAATTCTCTGAACAGTCGAAGAAGGACCGTCGAGATAGAAGCATAATTGGAACAAAGTTCCGAATGTTACACTAGCGTTCATCGATGCAGATCGATACAGGAATTGAGAGTCAATAATTTCTTAATTAGTACAGAACACGCGTCACTGCCTATCAGCCTCCCATTATTAATACATGCAAACAATTGCCCAAGGAAGAAAGTCAAGTTTATTTTATGTCAGAACAGTTGCGTTAGATTCGAACTCTGACACCTCACTGTACTTAATGTTATATTCTATCATAATTCATTAAATTCACTAAATCAGTTCCTCCGTTCTCGGTAGATGCTGAGAATTGAAATCATCAAGGTTCCAGCACGGTGACCTTCGATAGATTTCGGTTGGGCGCCGAATCAAGATTCCCAGGCAAACTTCATTAAGACGCGACTTCCTGGCGCACATAATGCATGCCACGATGATCCTTTGCGTGATTACAGTAAACTGGCGCATTCACGGTCTGGCTATTGGGATTAGCCGTCAGGCCGTGTAATCCGCGGCTCGCAACATTGTCGTTATTATACTGCTCTCTCGAGCCATTACGCAAGATCGTTGAAGAACGAAAATCGTAATGGAGAAAAAGGCGAGGGATACTCTTAACACGTTGCGTGCCACGCTGATTTTGCGTGTCCGGCGCGTGGCGCCAACGTGAATTTCTTATTATGCGTTATATATTTTTTCGAAATTTTTTGCACAACTGGTACATTTTAGTATATAAGAGCGTATAATGCAATAATATTTTTGGGGGTCACCGGTGACCCCCATGGCCAGACGGAGCGACTCAGTGCCGGTCACCGATGACCCCCATGGCACGCAACGTGTTAACTGGGTAATCGCCGTCGGGTTTACGGAAATACTTACTGTTATGCCGTAAATGGAGAATGTTGATTATTCTTCATCACGTGCTGAGTCTTAGTATACTGACTTCGATCTAAGTTTATTGAAAGATAGGCTTCAAAGACGGTTTTATTCCCGAACTTGAACGTGTTCAACAGAATTTTAGAATACGACTCATAAACTTAGGGTATGGTGTCCTTTAAATCTACGTTCGAAAAGAGGAAGCGGAAAGGTAGTAGCTTAAAGTGCGAACTGATAAAATAACGAGTTCAAAGGTCAGAAGAGGGATGGCGGTGGCGTAGAGGTATGAGTTTTGGTGGAAACAAGGTTGTCTACCTTTCAAGAGTCATAGGGCTGATGAGTAATCTCCGTGACGAGGACAAGGCATAACATTACGAGTCTGTCCCTTTTCCGAGATCGTACGATTCCGTAACGAGAAGGCGAATTGTCGAAGAGAGCGACGAGACTGAAGGCACCTTCGGTTCCTTCCATCCCAAAAATTGAACCCGTTAGCGCGAGACGTGAGTTCATCGGAAGCGGGTGAATATCGAGTCTCCCGTCTCTGTTGTACGAGCGTGGCAGCTATAAAGCTCTCTCCATTGTTCGCTGCTTATCGGCTCGCGCCTAGAAGTAAGCAGGCCGGATTTTTCGATGAGATTGGAAAGTCGGGTATCGGCAAAAAGCGCAATCTCGAGATTGGCAAGAGATACCGGGCGGGACAAATAATCGGCGCCCGTATAAACGTCCATTTCCCCCGTCCGCCTCCGCGATCCTTCTTTCGCTTCCCCGCGTCGCTGTCTCTCGGATATTATGATTTTTCGCCTTTCCTTCACGGCCGCTCACTTCTGTAAACCTGCCGTTTTGTTGCCCCGTCTCAATGGACTGCTTTACGCGCCATTCTTCCGAAGAAAAGGTGCCGGGTAAACAATACGCACCACATTGTGCCTCATTCACATTGTACGCGTTGCAACAAAAGCAGCCGCGAGTACTTCGATGGCAAATCGTTTCGCGGAAAATGTCGAGCCTCTTCGGCGGTAACGAAACGTCATTCTTAAAACATTCTTGCCTTAGTCGTTACTTCCATAACTGGGCTGTCCCGATTTTTCGATCGGACACAGCTGAATAAGCGACGGAATTACGGGCGTCGGGCAATTAACTCGGCGACTATTTGTTCTTTCCTGCTTCGGTTTGGGAAGTTTAGCCGTGTCACCTGTCGCCGGGTCCGAAAATATCGTCGGAATTTCGGCGCTGGCCCTATTTCGGAACGAGGACGGCGGGGAGGCGCGATGTTAATCAATTAGAGGGTCGCCTATTAGGTTCGAAGATTTATGATTCGCCGAAAGTGTCCTCCCGCCCCCTCGGCTCGGCGTGTTTGTCGAGCGAAAAAGTGTTGGCGAGCGAGCGCACAGTGCCGAAAGAAAACGTGGAAGCGTGAGGCAGAATAAATGATTCGGACCAGTTCTTCCTGTAAGGTTAACTGCTGATTTACATATCGATCTACGAGCGTGCAGGCCAAGTGGCCCAATTTCGTCCGTTTCCATCTGCCGCGTAAATGTCAATCGGTAACTTGTACTGGAGTTGTTTCCGAAAGCTAGGCATTGCAAAGTAAAAAATAATCATGATCAACAGTAGTTCGGTCATTGGTAATCTCAAATCAAATGTT
Source organism: Anoplius nigerrimus (assembly GCA_914767735.1). Classification (NCBI taxonomy): domain Eukaryota; kingdom Metazoa; phylum Arthropoda; class Insecta; order Hymenoptera; family Pompilidae; genus Anoplius; species Anoplius nigerrimus. Next base: position 9,485,068 of record OU612089.1, on the reverse strand, counting down.
GCATTTAATACCATCAGTGGATATTTATCATGAAAGTGGCGTAAGTACCTCATGAATAATTTAATGACATAATCAAAGTCTACGTACGCGGATGAATAATTTTACCCAACATTACAGTTTCATCTTAGACGTCTTCTTTTGAAATATAGGCCCTTTGGACATGAAAAATCGTTCGAATCAAAGAATTACCGCGCCAATTCGCCTCCTTTAAGCGACCGTTAAATCGAACTTTGCCAATGCCACCATTTTTCCCGTCCACTCCCGATATTGCGCCGCATGAATCGAACAAAGTTCGTAATTGCCCTCATTCGATTTCACGCGATCGCCTCTGCAATGCTCATGGCACCGCAGCTCCGAGAATCTGAACAACGATTGCCTGCCGACAGACAGAGACAGAAAGAGAGAGAGAGGAACGGAGAGGGAGAGAGTGAGAGTGAGACGGAGAAGCAGATTTTCGATAAAACGATTTTGATTGCCGTTTAAGCGGCGGGATTAAGCTCGTCGCACCCGCCGCCCTCATCTGTCACGATTCATTTGCGTTTTGTATCGCCGTTACGGGACTCCACCTGATTGGCAGACGGACGGCTGCCGGCCGACAGGCAATATATATTCATGGCCGAAGAGGGGCCAAGCGTAGGAGAGATCCTCTACCGTTCCGGCAGAAGCTCGAAAAACAACGAGGAAGCGACCACTTTTTCCCCACGCTTCAACGTCTGCCCGGATCGTTTGCGTGCGACAGTGAGAGGATCCCGGAATTGGCACCAGAATGGTGGAGAGGCGTTGAGAGGGGTTGGGGGGGGGGGGGGGGGTGTAGAAAAAAAAAATTAGGAGCGAGCGTCCAGACGTAGACGCGTCAACTTCTTCCTCTGTCGCTCTATGTTCTTTCATTTTCTCTTCGCCAAAATCGTTTGGGTACCTGTGGAGCTGTGAACATAGAAGTGTCCGGCATGTGTAGCGTGCACACGATGCCATAATTTAGTTGATTTCGTTGATGCAAGCAGATGCAAGGCGTCGGGCAATTCTCCGCAAGCGCGATATGAGTCTGGCGTGAGAATGCGCAATCTGGCGGGGGGCTTACGTGCGTTTCTACTGTGGCCTCCGTTGGGGATGGTGCCTTGGAATTTCGTGAGCGTTATCACAAGGGAGATAAGGCAGGCCGCGAGAATGTCTTTCGGCCTCTAAGTGGTACGGTCTTTGTATGGTTAGCGTAAACGCTAAGCTTAGTTCGTTGCTCCCTCGAATGCCTCGCGTCTGACTTATTTCGGTCTATATCACTGTGGCGAGACGAAGTGTCGACTTTCGGTACTTAGTCGTTCTTGTATTGGTTGTTCAAACTTTTTTCGACAACGCTGTCTACAATCTGGTCTTTGCTACTTATAGATATTACTCACCGAGTGATTATTTAATAATAAATTGTAAAGGTGCAGTGTCTATTTTACGGCGAAAGTCAGGATTCGTCAGGCGATGAGCAGTAATAGATTGCGGAAGTGCATGCGAAATTGTAAGTGGAAATTTGAGAGAATACATTCGTAGAACTCTATCCCGTTTTCATATTTTTTTATTGTAATTCACCTCGCGGGATGGATGCAAGCCTGCGGCCTGGGGTAATTTGTCGGCAAGGAACATTTTTCGCGCACTTTTCTTCTCGTCCGGTGCTCCTCATTGTTTCTCGCGATTCGTGCAAAACTCAATTTCACCTCGACCTCGGCAGAACCGAAGAGATTTTTATGGTGATAACGAGAGGCCTCGGCCAAGTTCGACGGCCCGGTAAGTTTCACTCTAACGGCTCTTATCCATAATGGCAGCGCTCTTTTCTCGTCGCGCTCAGTTCAATTTCATTTTTATGCCACTGACGAATGACAAGTTCATTTTACCCGTCTGACAGATACACCCGGTGCTTTTCGGCTCGGAAAGAATGTAAAGTCATGGGCGACGATGGTACGCTCGATAGGAGTGGAAGCACACGCTGTCGGTTGGATGAGACACGCGATATTTGCAGGTTTGAGCGATGAAAGTTCGCTAATCTCGCACGAAACTCTTGTTCTGACACTTTGACGAAGTACCAAGGCACAGATCAGTGTTACGTATACGTTGCTGTGATTCCAATGTGTACCGATTAATGTTAAATACATATTCATCCAACAGAACAAGGTCTTGTTCGATAGATGTATTAATGGAGGTATTTAGGAATTAAAGAGAATGCTAATAAAGTGGTATGTAGCGATGCCATCTTTCAAACCGAGCATTGATAGAAAATCAGTTCAAGTAAAAACTCAATCAAATTTTGTTTATAAAAATAAATAATATGTAATACTATACTCAAACGTATTTACCAATTATTCCATATAATTCCAATTCTAAGTTTAGTACATTCACCGTGGTGCAAACGCCGCCGCAAATATAGAGGGTGCTTGGTAATCGATGGTACAAGCAAAAAGGGGATGATTCTACGTCAAAGGACAAGTTGAAAATATAATATATACATATATCACCCATTCCTCCTCCCACCATGTTTATCACCTTCTAGACAGTGTACACCTCCGCACGTGCACGACACTCCAATCGCGTTGCTAACGTTTCGAATCCATTGACGTGCCGCTCTCTGTAACAAGCGAACGTACACGTTTGTTCGATGTGCACGCGTATTTTCTCTCTCTCTCTCTCTCTCTCTCTCTCTCTCTTCCTCTCTATTTCCCCTCTATCTCTATCCCTCCCCCACCCATCTCTCTCTCACTCTTGCTCTCTCTCTATCCGTCTCTGTGTGTATCCTAAACACACCTTGCACGTGTACACACGCACGTGTAGACGCACACGTGTGCCACTTGCATTGAAGTACGATAAACAGTTTATCGTAATCGAACGATCATGGCTACCTCTGTTAAATGGGCCATTAATGTAGGATCAGATGGGTGTTGTTAATAAGAATAAAATCAATAGTAGCACAAACGAAAGGTGGTATATTAAAAGATGAAAAACTATCAGGTGAACTGTACATTCTCGCTTGTCTATGTCACGTGACCGTTCGTTCGTAAAATTCGTACTAGACTGACGCAATTGTCTCTGGTTTAGGCCGTTTGTTCGCTGGTTTCGTTAAGATACGATTATCGCCTAGCATTCATCCGCACAACCATATTCATTCCTGCAGGTTAACGCTCCTACAATTATTATTACGCGTCCGCACGCGTTTTGTAGACTTTGTAACAGGTCTTGAATAGGGACCTTATCCCTTAAATTCTTCCCACTTTATCCGACCCGATGCGTTCACAGGTTTTAGATCTGATCCTTTGACGTGTTTCGATATTGAGCTTTGCACCGTGTTTGCCAGATTTAGGCCTCGATTATTGGAGTATCCGAGTTCCGCGCTTTGAAACGCGTTTGTCGAAATAGGATCTCATCCTTTGAGACGTGCGCACTTCGCGCTTTGTAACGGGATCGTTATTATCGAATTTTGTGCATCTCGCGGCTTAAGATATTGAAATATCGTTCCTTTGAAATGTCAATTTGCCGTTTCGAATGATTTCGTCTATTTCTGACTTTTCCTTTGAGCGTGAAACAATCGCGATCTTTCGGATACGTTTGGCAAACTTCACCTTGATCCCTCGTACCATTCAAAGTTCACCCTTCGTTACGGGCAGCCGTTTCGGATCTTATCCCTTCTAATATTTCGATTCCGTCCTCGTTCCCGGCCCTCCTCGTTTCCACTTCCGACAACGTACGAAGGTTTCAGTTGCAGAAATTACCCCAGGCCGCGCTCTCGCGAAATGTTTTCTGGCTCAAATTGCGCGGAACGGCGAGCTGGCGAGCAAATTTTGCCGTTTATCGGCAGCCAGCGGAGAATGAAGAGAGGGGAGAAGAAGAAGGAGCGAGAAGGAGGAAGCCGACGCTCGCGACTCGAGAAAAAGGACAGTCGCATAACGAGTCCATTGCGAAAGACCATCATGGTGTAACAGGGCGAAAAAACTGAAGGCGACATTCGCAGGAGAGATCTTGCGAGCGCAACTTCCCGCGCCTCGTCGAGGATCGACTGCGACAAATCCTGCGGAAGATTTGAATGTCGCACCTCTCATGCCTCGCCTGAAAACTCTCTCTCTCGCATTAGAAATTTATTTTCAACTAGAGCCTGCCGTTTGACACGGCGACTGGCGGTTGTTTCAAAAGCGGACGATGGAATTGAATAGCGTCGTTTTAAATTGCGACCGAGTCGCCGGGGTTTTACAAGTTATCAACGCTCGTTTTTCGAATTTTAATCTGCGAGCTGACGGCTGCAGATACTTGCTCGAAAAAAGTGTAATACAGATTTTGTTGAGCGGTGGCATAAGCGCCAATGATGTTGCCGGATGATAATGGTATTGCGCCTTACGTAATACGCTAGAACTCTAGTTTGGTCAGAGGGGTCGGAATTCTTCTTCTGAACGAAATTTTATTTCCCGCAATGGCTGTCCGGCGCAGGCACATGCGGTCTTTACGAAAACGTTCGCAACCGAATTGCGTTTTACATCGCGAACGATTTCATTATCAGCCCCACGGCCCATTAAACTTGCTTCCCTTCGATCCGTCGCTTCGCAGATTCAAAAATACTCTCCTAACTCCGCGTTACAGAATTTACAAAGCGTACTTTCGCTACCGTGAACGCCACAGCGTATGCGCGCACTTTTTTGCCCTCCATATATAAACACCGCTTACACGTGTGCACGCTTTTCTCCTCCTTGGCGTTCGGTACATATTTGCGCTTGCCGCAATTGCATCGATTTTGCTGTCCGGTAACTTTTTCGCAAAATTCTGCGAACTATCCTGCCACTGACATATAGCGAAAACCGTCTCGACGTCTGTTAATTCGCCTTAGGTAGTTTGCCGAGACTAAGAACTTCCCAATTTCTAACGCGGGCGTCGATTCGCGCGCCGGAATTAAACCTGCGACACTTATCAGCAATACGCTCACGTGCTCCAATTATGTTACAGGTACTACGCCATCGTTCATCCAATGAGAGCACAGTACACGTGCACCATAAGCCAGGCTCGGAAAATCGTGATTATAACTTGGATCGCGTCCTTCCTCCTCGGCATACCCATGTTATTCACTCAGGTAAATGCATTTCCTCGTATTCTCGAGGACTCTCTCTCTCCATTGTTCTCCGTGCCGATTGTATAAAAAGCCACGCTAATGGGATTCGACTTCCGCGACAGGCTCGCGCGAATTCGAGCTCGCTTCGCCTTATCACTACGGGGTGTTCGCGAATATTCGAGCTTCGCGAGCCTCGCTACGTCACTTCGACGCTCGACGTCGCGCGGCCGACGACGATAAAACTTTGCGACGGACGTCATCAGGCCGGGCCGGCTGGGATGAGTACGCGTTTGTCGGACCTCTCGCCCGGGCTTTGTAACGCGACCTCCCGCGTTGCGACTTTATAAAATGTCCTCTTCGCGCTCTTGATACGTTCAAAGACTGCGCGTCTCCGTTTTCCCTCTCGCGGAGCGACGTGCTTTTTCGCCAGCGTCGGTTATCTTTTGTCAACCGAGTCTCATGCTCCGGTGCTCGGCCGTTCGGGACGTAATTGTTCCCGTCGCTTCAGGTATTGAGACGTGAATCGAATGCGGAGGACAAGATCCGCACGCTAATTGCGCGCTCGCGAAACTTTCAACGCTTTTTACTCCGACGTCCCATTGGTCCACTTTCCGTCGCAGAGAATGGTCGGCTTCGACGCCGATTAAAGGTTTATATCGCGACCGTTAATCTACCTACCCCCTTCCCTCTCTGCGGAATGCAAGGAGGAGGATGTTAATCGCTGCTCTAATCTCTCTCTCCTCCTCTCTCTCGCGTCGGAGCACAAAAGCGACAGAGACAGCGTTGGTCGATGTCTTCAATTTATCCGCCTCTCTCTCGGTCTCCCGCTTTGTCACTGTCTCGTTCTCTCCCGGCTCGCTTTATTCTCTACCTTCGCCGGGATAAATACAAGCGCCATCCCGCTTTTTAACGAGCCACCCCGATGCAACGTACTCCGTTCGCGTTCCAGAGACACAAGGAAGTCGGACTGAGAGTGGTGGCTTACTGGTGCGTCCGGGACCGGGAGTCCGTACTTTTGTGGCGAGCGCACGAAGTCTACATGCTCGTCCTCGTCCTGGTCCTGCCGCTGACAGTGATGACCTTCTGTTACACCGCAATTTGCTGGGAAATCTGGCGCGTCATGAAGAGACGCTACCACATGACGTCGCGCCACGCGTAAGTTCCCTTCTACGCGTGAGTGCGTGCAGGCGCGCGTGCGAGCGTGCGGCTGCATGTAAATGCCGCTCGTTTGACGTTATTGTTGCCTATCAGTTAGTCGGAGAGTCGTTCCTAACTGAATGCCAGCATTTTCGTGCTTTAACATCGTGATTGCATGCTCGTACATTTTCGATTGTTCGAAAGTTCAAACATTCGCACGGGTTCCTCCGCATGTGCTGTGGGCGGTTGTTTATATTTTTTTCGCATTTCCTTCTGCGTCTTTGTTATGGAGCACCGTGCGAATTTCCAATGAGCGGCCGGCAAGGGACTTTAGAATTTCCGCTCACGTATTTCCTTCGATTCGGCGGGCGTAACGCTGTTCGACGCTTAACAATGGGAACGAAATGCGCAGCGTGCAGTAATTTGTGGTGGGCAAAAAGGAATTGGGGGGGGGGGGGGTGGTCTTCGTAGGAGTTATGTTGGAACTGCGGAATCGACTGTTTTCCGTGTTTTCATCCTGCAGTCGTTTCCGGTTCGCCATAAATGATGGAATACGTACGTACTCGGCGCCGAGCGGACGCTCAATTTGTACGTCGAATGTAATGTAAATCTTGTTAGAGTCGCACAATGCGCGATGGGATGCCAGTTACAGCGTTGCGCGCAGGTGACGGAAGCCAAATGTGGACGCCGTGTAAATCACTTACCGCTCGCCATTGTACAATTCGCCCCGACAACGTCATCGGGGTCACAAATGAAAAATTGCAATTGAACCCATAAAAGCGGTGGAACCTGCCAGCGAGTCTCTCGGTCGCAATTCCGCGATATTCCTCCTCAACAATGCTCGCATTTCCATTACGTCCCGACGAACGTGAAAGTTGCCGAAGTCGAAAATTTGCGGAATTTCAAATAACTCTCCCATCCCTTTCGCCCAACAACTTTTGTTCACGCTCGACTGGAGTTTACACCCATCGCTACTCGCACCGCTCCCCATAACCGTTCGCGCGAAGGAAGTTAGATCTCAAAAGTGTCCGATCGCAATCCATTGTCGGTCCACCGCGAGTACACTAATCGAACTATCTCGAAGCGAACGGAAATTCTGTCTGGTGCGAAACCCGCGTCGAGAATAATGGTAACGCTCGCCAAGTTTCGCGATCAGCGTTAACGTCTGCAACCGCCGCCTTCGAATCGTCCCTCGATCCTCCCACAATCCAACCTCCCCTCGACTCTCACGGCATGTTATCGAAACTAGGACCAGTCGAATTCGGCGGAAGCACTTTTTTTGCCGAGCGACGCCCAGATCGTTGGCTCGCTCATTATTTTCCGCGGCCGAGGTGGGCGCGGATTATCGACGCGAAACTAATTAACGGGGTAGAGCACGGTCGAGGGTTCGTTCGGCGAGCTGAGCTTTCAGGTTTGCGGGGCCGACAAAAGTTTCGCCGCTGGCGAACATCAAAGCTGCTTTTTCAATCGTCACTTCTCCACAGATGCCGTTCTTCGCAAACCTGGACGGCGGGAAAAAAGCCTGAGCCTCCTCCTCCCCCTCCGTGAGGGTAGGGAGGGGGGAGGTTATACATTCAGAGGGGAGGCTGAAGTTATTGCGTCCACGTTGCGGGTTAAACTTGTTCCGCGAAAGTTGTTTCGCCATAAGTCCCCTCGCGCACGTCGGCTTGACAATCCAATTTCAGCCGGATGTCCGGCAAAGGGCAAGACTCGAGGGGTGAGGCGGGTAATTGTTTTACGAATCGCAATCGGCCCGTCGGACATTCGCGTCCGATGAAATTTAGTCCGAGTCTGGTAGGACTGGAGTACATCGTTCCGAGAGGGTTGGATACGGTTTTTGGGTCAGTTTTGGTACGGTTCGCTTTCGAGTCGTCAGTGCCTGATTGGCTGCAGCGAAAAGTTGCGACAGTCAGCGATTTTGCAGGGATCTGCCTCTGTTACGAGGGAGGAAAATGGTCGCAATCGAAACAAGCCTTAGGTTTCGTTCCATGGCGTCCGCTCTGTGCGCGCTATTCTCACTTCGGATTCGATAGCTGATCTATCGGCTTTGGAAAAGTCGATATAAAAGCGTTCGAAAAAGCGACGATGTACACCGTGATCCGACGAGGCTCCCGAACACTCGACATCGAGATCGGCGAAATATTCCGTAAAGCGAATTCCAGCGTCGTCCCAGAAGAGTTTTGCGACCGCGAGAACGCCAGTTTCATCGCGCGACATTCAAATCAGCCGACAAAGAGAGAGCGGGCGCCTCTATCTCCCTCGTCGGGAGTGCCATTAAAGATCAAAAGAGGGGAAACAGAATTTTCCCCGCTGACCCGGTTTTTCCTCGCGTCATCGCCATGATTTATTCCGTTTTATCTCGAAAACGATCCCGACCTCGGATGCGCCACTCGCGATCCTCCCTTTTTGCCGAGCGAGGCTGCGCGCGCATCCCGTTATCCGCCTATTCTCCCGCGGCACTTTGCGCATAAGCGACTCGAAAATTTACCCTCCGTCGTATCGATAAGTACGTTGAATCGGCTGCCTTACACGCGGAGTCGTCAGTTCCTCCATCGACGCCGACGTCTTTTCTCACGGAAATGTTCGAAGATCGGCGTCGGTATTGGGACGCTCATTGTGCTCAGTCGAGGACCTTCCATCCTTCGCATCCGCATCCTCCCATCGTTTTGACCCGGCACTCTTATCCTAACGGCACTCTTATCCGAATGCGGGACGCCGTGCAGCTGCGTTTCATACGTGACTTCCTGCTCCATTTATATGCGCATATCGCACCCGCATCCAGAGGAAAATTGTTTCTTGCGGATCGATCTTGCCTTCTAATTTGCCTTAATGACCGCTGCGGGCGAGGCGCCTGATTTATTTCGATCTCGAGCCAGATGTAGTCGACCAGGTATGGGTCTTCCGACCTGACGGCAATAACGGTGGGTCAGATTGAAAACGAAACGGTTGTGCTATTTGATTATTATGTCGTTCATTGAAATTGGGGATTGGTTCAATTCTTCCGTTTTCGGGGTATGAACACAATCACCGACAGATACGCAGTTTAATCTAGGCAATCAATAGACTCGCTTTATCACGATAGAGATATGCATGAACTGTTTGTCCACGTTTCGCTTTGTTTCTTTCCGCGAATACTCTCACATGTATCGAGAATATGTGCTAACAGCTATTGGCACGATCTGAATCAGATGTCAAGAAAATCATATTAAATCTTTATTTCGCTACGTAGAATCAGGTAGTTGAGAGAAAGATTGACCTCGATCGAATCTGTAATTTAAACCTAACCTTACCATCTACTGTACATTGCAGTTCGATCTACTCAGTCGATATTCCAGCTTTTCTCCCACGAATATGCATGAGTTTTTCTATCCTGCTTTATTTTTGTTTATGCGCACCCCAGTACAAATGCAGCGTATGCATTATCGGTTGCAAACACAATCAAAGCAGAACTTGAAGCAATTACATTAAACCCTCATATCGCCACATGGAACGAGGCAAATCAAACAAGATCGGTCCAAATCCTTCGAATCTGTAATTAAGCTTCCGAAATTCACCGTATATTAGCTTCCGTTCTACGCAATCGATATTCCAGCTTTATCGATACGGAAATATGCATGAGCCGTTTGTCACCCATTTTCCACGCCTCGCTTTGTATCTACCGCCTGCGTAGAGTCCAATCCCGATGCTGATTCAAGTCGGGATGAAGGCACTTCTTCCCCGACGAAGTGATGCATAACGATCGCATTTTCCGTTCACTTTTCGCAGCCTGAGCCCGAACAATATCGACGCCGAGTGCATACCGATGACGCAGCGGCAAAGTGTACGGAATGGACGCCGATCGCGTCGCGACGACGGCCAGACCGAGGAAGAATCCAGGACCATGAAGCAGGTCGGTCCCACGCGATGAGAATGAAATATGCGCGAGGATACTGTTTAAAAAGACTCTGCGATTCCTCTACAGTCGCGTCCGAGCCGTGAGGATCTAACAATAGACGCCGCGTTCGCTTCCGACTGAAGAAAATCTCTGAAAAATGTATACTCTTTCGAGCCCGTAGAGATCTTACGAGAAATTCTTTCTTAATCGAAAAGTAGTAAGGAACTTTGGCAATTTCGGATTTTCATATATTAACTGTTACGAAGAGGGTGGTAAATTTGTAAAAATACTTGCTTTATTTCATCCTCTTCGAAGTGAAAAGAAACTTGGTGACTGCATAGTCAGAGAGCGGCTGCTTCTCTAGTTTCATATTACTAGAATAAGTGATCTAAACTGGATGTTGATATATCAGTCAGTCAGCTACCCAGCCAGTCACCTGTTCTTTACACTTCATCCTCAGATATATAACATGTTGACTGTTTATCACCCTCAATCTGACGTCATGCTCAAAGTCCCAGAATCCACAAATCAGACGAGGCTCGTTCGGCTGGAAATTATTCTCAGTTTTCAGCAAACACGATCTTATTGTTAGTCTCACATCCTCCGAACGCTTGCTAATTTTCCCTCCACCTCCATCCAACACATCCTCCCCATCCCATGAATATTCAGATCCGCGGTTTATCGCCAGGAAGAGGACTTCCTTCCTTCGCGACTCTCAGAATAATATCGAACTCCAGAAGAGTAATTCTCTCGAATCCCATCGATACAAATGCCCGTCGCGTTTCCAACATAATTGAATTACGGACTTACATCCCTCGTCCGCCATTTTCACTGGACACGATCGTCCGTGTGCGGTCAGCGGAACGAGGCTAAGTAATCTTGATCACGATTAAACGAGAGTCCGCGACAGGTGGTGAAGATGCTGGCCGCCGTGGTGGTCCTCTTCGCCATTTGCTGGACACCGATGCTGGTCGACAACCTGCTCACCGCCTACAGCGTCATACCGCACATGAAGAACGGCTTCTACAAGCACATGAACACCGCCTTCCAGCTGATGGCCTATTTCAACAGGTACGCTCCCCTTTAATCTCGATCGCGGCCGGCCGTTCTGCCCTGCTAATGCCTCCTGCTTTAGCGTACGTCCAGTCGCCTGTTGTTTCACTGCTACATCACTCTCCCACTCTCCCTCTGTCCCTCACTCTTGCTCTGTCTTACTCTCTCTTTCTCTCGGCGGACTTTTAGCAGTGATTAAACTGGCGAACTCCGCCCACGTCCGACGGGAATGCTCGGATTTTGTTTCGCAGCGCGATAATGCGCGGCATTGCCTGCTTGTCATTCCGGCGGTTATGATAGTGGGAGGCAGGGGGGGCTTTCTGCCTACTACTGTTCGGCGTATTTTGTTTTTTGACTGGTGGGCTTTTGGGTGGATAGACCGAATACTGACGGGTTAGAGTTTCATGGTTTGCGTGGGATTTGCGCGGCGGTTACTAGTTTGATAGTTTGCGGGTATTGGAGTGTTGAATGGATTTTGCTCGGTTTGTTCCTGGCGGTGAGGTTAATATGAATTTCGAGAAAGTGTGCTGTTAATTAGATCTACGGTAATTTTGACGGATAGATTTTTACTATAATGAATTTTATGATTTATTGTCAAATTATTATTAAATATTTTTATTTTTAATTAATTAGTTTGGATTTCGCATAGTGACGAGAACTGGTTACATATTACTATAAAATTGTCGATCGTAATAGCGAGTTCCAAAAGAGAAGCAAAAATATGGAAACGGCCAAAAATTGAGACGTAGGTGACATTAATAATGTTTTATCAACTACCAACATTTATATTTAACAAGAAATAACATACGGGAGCGTAAATATAATTTCATCAGGCTCTCAAACCTGTCATTAACGTCAGCTCCCTCGGCGGTTGAAAATCTTCACAGTCATACTCGATGTTTCCTGAAACGTAACGGGCGATACACGGCTCCGTGCATTTGTTTACAGAGCCGACGCGATAAAAATTCCTCCTGTCAGGCAGTACGTCGGCGAGATTCGGAGTACGCACACTCTCGCGGATGCGAAGTGAAAATCGCGAACGGTCTCGCTCGTGATACTCTTTTTCGGCGTCGCCCCGTGAATTCCATCGACGCGAGCGTCGGTCCCGCAGCTGCGAAGGTGTCTGATTGCTTTCTCGACGGATTTTCGACTGCCAGTTGCATCGCGCTGTTTTGCCGAACGTACGGGGCGCGCATCGGATTCCGTTTCCAGCGGGCGTATTTTGTTGCGTCCCGGAATTGACGTTCGATTCATTGTCGTTCGACGAACAAATCCCGATGAGGGCTCAGGGTCCATTAAACTGCCGCGCAGACTCGTCAGGCGTGCTTGAGCGGACCAATTTGAAGGTGTCCCGAATTTTGATTCGCTCGATCGGCCGACGTAATGGCTCTGTTCTTCCATTGACGGTTATCGACACTGTATCGCGTGTCAATGGTCGTGCGTCGCTCGTGTCGGTCCTATATTTTCACTCTGCGTCCAAACTGCATCAAGCCGCTCGCATCGAAACTTGTTACAAGTAACGTAATAATAATTCTTTGTTCTGCGCTTGATATCCGTTATTACGAAAATTTTAAGTCTCAAGTTGATCAGCTTTAATTTTAACCCTTTAGGTTCAATATAAGAATAGTTTATTCTATCATCTAGCACTATTCTTAATACTTCATCAGCGCATCACTGTACTCATTCTGTACAACATTCCTTTTTAGAAACACATTCTTGCCCTCAGTACAAATTGAACATTTATTCCAACGTCAAACGATAAGCTATTTTTCTTACACCGCATCACTCTCGTCTCTAAGAAGTCAAAATCCTCCTCGATCGACCTATGCTTACCTCTGTACGATAAGAATTGATTCGTTCGTCGAACATAGCTCGAATCCCTTCGCGCAACTTATTCCGCTCGTTATCGCCGATAGAGGCCCGACGAAAATTGCCGATTGTCTCTGATCGGTCGACTTTAGCTCGGGCAGCTCTCGCTTCCTTCTGTCGCAAAGCGGCCTTAATGACCGTCGTCGCGACAAGGTGCGATCATCGCCATCGGTGTAATGGCCTGGTCATTGACGTAACAGCCGGCCGTAATGCCGCGCGGCGAGTGCAATAGGTAAATTGCACGCAATTGACTTGATCCGGCCCGCGCGATGAAAACTGTCTCGACAGAGAAAATAATTCCCACCCTCGGACAGCCGAAAAAAAAGGAGAGCGCGAGGGGGATTAATTACTGACAGAATGAGAGTGGCACGGATCGGAGCGTAGGTCGGGAAGGGGGGGGAGAGTGGAGGGGGTTAAAGCTGAATCGCGCCTATTCGGTGGCACTTCGTTTCTGCCCGACGTACGAGCGAAACTTTTAACGCGGCAATTTGCGGGGCATTCAATTTTTATCATTCGCCCTGCCTCTGTTATCTCACTGTTTTTTTTTCGGCGAATCTGAAGGAATGCGAAAATTAAATTCCCATAATGTTTGAACGGCGTATTTGAATAACTGGCGGAAGAGTTTTTCCGGTGCGAGTGTTATCGCTCGTTCGGTTTTCTTTCCATTTGCAATTGGTCGAAGGACGTCTTGACAGTTTGCGTAGGATGCGGGACAGATCATTATATAGGTATATAGGTGTAACGGAAGATTGCTTTTCTCCTGGCTTTCCCTGTTAATTGTAACAATGTTATTCTTTGACGGCCGCAGATACACGCAATCGCTTTGCGATAATCGAAGGCATATCAAAGTCAAAGTTCACATTTCTGAGATCTCTGACCGATTTGCCTTTCCTCGAACGCAACTGACGTTACTCATTTTCCAGCTGCATAAATCCGATAGTGTACGGCTTCATGTCGAAGCACTTCCGGGATAGTTTCCTGTCGGCCGCTTGCGGCGGTTGGTGGATTTGTTGCCCCAGAAGAGGGTATAGAACGCCGGTGAAGAGGCATCCCAGTCTCAGCCAGACCAGGACCACCAGCGTCAGGTAAGTCCACCGCGCATTCAATTTTCTTTGACCGACCACCTTTGACTTTGAGCGCTACAATATTTGCCCACTCGCCTACTTTGATCCCCCTGCCGAAAGCCTCTCGGATGACCTCCGATCTGTTAATAAGGACCCTCTGAATAGCCAATGAACGCAAAGTCGGCATCGCGTCCGAGAATCGATATGTGCTGTTCAAGTTATTTCATCGTTTGACGCGCACTCTAAGCGCGAACTCGAAAACGTACCCAAAGCACTGTACACACGAATTCTCCCGACACACACGAACTTCTCTTTTCCGCAGCTTTGCGAACGCTGCCCGGGAGTAAACAGACTCGGATTTCGGTCAGAATTTGAATATAGCGCCCTTGAATGAAACGTGCGCGGAGATTCGGGGAGTGACCTGCACGGGCGGTGAGAATTGATCAAATCCGATTCCGTGACACCGTTCCGGAATTGATTTTCTCGCGGAAGCTCGCTGCACGACCTTACGCCAGGTCGGCACTGGCCGTTTCCATTCGATCTCGTGCGAGCCGGTTCGTTCGGGGCCGCAAAGTAAATTTCGGAAAATCTCCGCGAACGACGGCTACCAAGAGCTCGTCGAGGGAAAAAATCGGATTATCGTCGAAGAAAATTAACTCGCTCAAGGTCCGAGAAGTGCAGCGAAGGTCGAGCACGCGCCGCTCGGAGCGTAAAAGCTTCCAGCTTAGCTTGTAACGTTGAAGACACTGTTAGCCGTAAAAGGGTCACGCGAAACGTGCACTTTCGACTTTTACATTAGCTCCGCCGGAATCACGCGAAGTCTTCTTCCCTTTTTTCGCGCTGGCTCCCTGACGAACGTTTTCAGCCCTAACCTCAAGTAGATAATAAAAAGGAGTAGGTACTTCAAGCACACGAAAATTGTTTGCATATTTCACGACTACCCGGTACTTGTGTCTTTTTATAGAGTCACCTGCTCTGCAGAAGTAAAGTTACTTATATGATTTTTTTCGGCATTGCTACTACATATTTTCATATTTGCAGTAAAATATTGATGTAGGATTCGGAATTTATTAAAGATATTGATCGTTTTTGACTGTAACTCGTCAAACCCATTTTTTAATTATACAAAGTATTTCCTGTTCCTTCATAGGTATTTCCAATATAATTTTTCCACGCCCATCAACACATATCCATACATTTACGATAACGTGTTTTCAAAAGAATCCCAAAAATATACGAAAAAAGATTGCTGTCAGTTTTAAAAACAGTTTTCTGGCAGAGAAAGAATCGAGTGCGTCGCAGAATCCCATATTTCATATCTATACTAACTGTCACCTGTGTCTTTTTCTAGAGGTCGACCGAAGTAGGCTCGCGCGCACAATAAAACATTCCGACAAGACCATACAAAAATACTCGTAAGAAAAATGATCGCTCTTAGCCGCTTTCTGCCCGAAAACGAATCGAGTGCTACGCAGCAATTATTCCGTAACCATACAAAGTCCTTAGCCCTTCCACAGACGTTACACAATTACTCTCACACACTCGATATGTTTCGAAATAACTAACACGAACCCATTTCCACGAAATTATTAAGGCAGTAGTCTGGTCTAGAGCGAGATATTTGACATCACTTTTGGGTTAAAATAACTTTTAAACCGTTGAATTTGTCTTGATGATATTTTACATATGTATTTATTGCTCCTTTGAGAATGTATCCATATTAACAAAAAAATAATTTTAAATATTTTCATGTAATTTTTTTATTTTTTTTTACAACATGATCCGCCGAAAACCGCCTCAATCGGCGCCCACTCTGGGTGATGTTGTATGCATTTGAAAAAAAATATATATTTTTTCAATCTGTATGAGTATTCTGAGCACTGGTAGCGGAATTAGTATTTTAATAAAATTTTGTTAAAAAATGGCAGCCTGTTAAGCTTTGATTAACGATATTTCATACATTTTCGGGTATTTGACGACTTAAAAAACGTGGGCAAAAATGATGGTTCCACTCAATTCTGCTATCAGTTCTCAGAAAGAGGCTACCGAAGGTATGTGCAACATTTGAGTTTGATCGGTCAATTAGTTATCGAGATATCATTGGCGCCGATTTGAAAAACATAGTTCTGAGATAAACGCGTTCAATGTTTTGATACCGTTATGCTACCCGAGCGCGCGGCTTGCTTTTAATTTTTATTACTCCGCTAATTTTTGACATATCAATAAACGGGTTTCACGAGCGTATTAAGAAAGAACTAAGGAATAATAAAATGAAGAAAAAAAGACCGCTTTTGTCACATTTCTAGACCAGACTACTGCCTTAAGAAAGACACGGTGAATGTAACTAACGATGAAACGAAACTAAAGCCGGTCGTTCTCGAGATGAATCCTCGGAGAACGACTCGAGTGCGACGCAGGAATGACAATCGTTGAAATGCGTTGTTCAGGTGGATACGAAACTCCTTCCGAGACTCAAAGTCTCGCAATTCGACCGACGTCCACCTCGTAGTCTACCCGTGACGCGCTCGCAACGTATGCACATGGCCGTATGCCGATGGTCAGAGACCATCGTCGTGGCGAGAAATGGCCGACACCTCCGACAAAACCACCCACACACATAACGTGCGAATGTCACGCTAGGGCACACGAATGGAACTCACGATTTTACGTAGGTAAACGAATGCCATGTCAATTCAGGGGCAGCACGGCAATTGATTTCGTCACATCGGTCGTACGTTCGGCCTCGTGCCTCTCGTCCGTATGTCGCTGGCTGTCAATAATTTGACACTCCCGTCGCACAACGTTATGCCAGTCGAATTCAATCGAGTCTGGTCCTACGGGCGGACATTCAATCCTGTTCAAGCCGAGCTTGAGTATTCGTCGGCGTCGAGTAAGTTTCGAGAGTGCCGTAAGTTGGCACACGTGGGACAATGGGAGAGCGAATGGAACCCAGTGGATTCAGCTGGGAAGTTTGAGCGTGAGAATGAGATATGCCGGGTGGCGGAATGTTTTCGGTAAAGGATTTCGAGTGGGAGAATGCAGATGTTTTGCGAGGAGGAAGCGAACGGTCGTAGTCAAGGACGTTGATTCGGAAATGGTTGGATAAGACTCGATTGGATTTGGCTGTTGGTGACAAGCACTGTACTGCACACTTACACGACAGTTTTTGTAACGAAGTAAGATCGTTCGAGAAACAGATGCTCATTGTATAATAATGTCTTGAGATGAGAATGTAAGTGTATTCTTATGTGGGCACTTCGTTACATAAAATGTCAGTCCTATATATTTATACTGTGATATATACAAGGTATCCTGTAACATGTTGTAAAAACCGGAAATAGATGCTTTAGGGATCGATGAATTCAGTATGAGTAGTAACATTAAACTCGTCATTTATTTATACGACAAATTACAGGACGCCCTGTACACGACTGTAAATACTGAGTTGTCTTCCGCACTTAACGATCGTCAGCGATGACATACATAACTCGTCGTAAATGTGGATAACCAGCAGATTTTTGTGTCTCCAGCCCTTTTATGTCTCTCTACCTACGTCATCGTGATGCACCTGCAAAAAAAATAATACGCCCCGCGTAATCATTACGCATGCAATTACGTTGAAGTCGTGTAATTAACGTGACGCACGTGCGGCGTCGGGACGCACATCTGTATCCGTTGGCAAACCTGCGCGCGTGCATGTTTTGGCGCGCACGCGTTTCCGCTTTCATACGCGTGCATGAATTTTTAACTCGGCCAGTCGTTGCAATGAATTCTCAACCGAATTGGCTTCCTCGATACGGGAAAAACCATCCGCTCTTGTATTATCACTTTATTTTTATTCGCGAATATGTGTGCCGGTGATTATCTAACCGGACTAAGTGAAAAAAATCAAAATAAACGTAGGCTGCTAAAATTGGGCTGTTCATCATGAAATTCGCATCAGTCACTTTTTGGAAAAAATTCAATTTTATAACGTTTTTCAATATATTTGTCTTTGGTTTAAATAAACACAGGGTTGAAACAAGATATACATTAATGTTAATTAGATTTTCAATATACGAGAGCTCACTGTGATATCGTTGATAAAAATGTAACCTTCTATCGGTTCACTGAAAATATTTGCTTTGAAGCTGGCAAATCACTTAGCAACCGTGAAAAGCGGTAAAATATTAATTTATATGCAAAATTATTTGCATTGAGAAGAACTGAGGAAACGGAGATGAAAGAAATTGAAGTAGATCGTTTGTAGACACGTTAAAGCGTAAACCTTTAAATATCTCGATTTAAGAAGAAAGAGACTCAGGCCAATTTTGGCGAAAACGACTCAGTGATTGACTTATACCACTTATAAAATCACCGATGCGCATATCTCGAAATTTGCAACCAAACCATTAATCCCGTCCGCGATTTCCGTCGATTACTTGAATATTGAAGTCATTAACCTGAAGTGATGGGCGAGAATCGTTCTCATCGTCGAGGCCGCGATACTTTTCATCGGAACTAATTTCCTGATGCCCTCTCTTTGCTACTTGCTTAATACGCCGTGGAGTTACGAGGAGCCGAGCAGTTTCGAGTGGCCTCTCCGACGATCACGAGCGATTCAAATTTAATTAAGTCAATCGTAATGGACCCTCGAGCTCGCGCGAAACTTGATATCTGTGCATGCCGTTCGCCGAGGTAATAAAGAATGAGTTTGATATTCGTCAATGGCCACCCTTCGCGTGCCATCGGCCTGCGCAAACGGTTCGATGCCTGAAATCAGACGCGCTTTCGAGTGTTTTTGGGGCCAACGAGCGAAATGCCGAGGCTGCTGACGACGAAGAAGGATGTTTGCCGGAAAAGTTTACTGCCGAACGCGAAAGCTCGTCTGATTCTTTGTTCTAGCTTGGAGAAGCGTTAACGTTAACCCCATTCCGCGCGCAGTCTACGTTTTCTATGGTTTTTACGCTCTATGATTACAGATGGACTTGATTCTTTCTTCACACGCGGACCACGTCGAGGGACTCCGCACGTAGATAGGGACATTTTTTTCAAGAATCGACGAACGCGCGAGTCGTTCGTACGAGAAGCGACTCGTAGGTTCGTAAGAGCAAGCAGAACATTGTCACGGGATTTACGTGATTTCGAACAGTTTCAAGACAATTTGGCACGAGTAGTTTAGAACAGTTTGGGGTACCCGTTAGTAATCAATTTGGGAGGTATGGAGAAATAATGGTAAGATATTTATTTTTTTTCTGAACTATGTGATTTCCTAAGATAACAATTTGCTTTCTTCAGTACAATGTTCAATTTCCTTCTCGAAAAATTATGGCGTCTGTGAGACAACATGGAATTCTATTTTACTGCAGACTTCTGGCGAAAAGTATCTTTCACTGAAAATTGTAAAATAAGAATGCTTTCACTTGTACTCCAGACAGATAACTCTTTGAATGTAATTGACTACTATTAGGTAACCCTAATATTGATGCCATAGGAGTGGAACGACTAATCGCGTCTAATCAAAGTACCAAATATTTTTCATTTCTACCGTCGCTCGTCTCATATAAATAACGATATAAGCTGACACTAGCAAATCAATGCAACTGACTCGCAGCTAACAAAATACGCATTCAATACAGTTTCATAAGATACAGATTATTACGATTTCTAGGATTACGCGACTAACGCCAGCCACGCATGTTAGGAAAAATTAATAAATTACTAAGATTTCCGTCATTCTTACTCCTAATCAATTCAATCTTTCCTAGAGCGTAATATTCTCACTTATAAATAATAATATGTATAATTATTCGACCTACCGTACTTTGCCACCGTAGTCTGTGTATATCTATATTAATCTAGCGTACCTAGTAAATTAAAATCCTGGCCGTACGGCCATCGCAAGCGGAATTCCCGAGGAAGCGGAGGCGGAGCTGTAATTATTTGTACTATAATTTTCTTTGTACTTTCTATACTATATCCTATTTACGGTTTAATAATGGCGGAGCGACCGCCGCTATCCATTAAGTCTAACTCATAAAAGTGAATCGCTCGTCGCGCCCGGACACTCGAGACCACTTTTTTTCTTCTTCTCACCATTGCGCCACGCAGGCCTTAATGGAGGGGGATATTAATTGCATATCCTCACGATCGATTATGCCCTTCGTCCGGCGTCACTCGATATCTCGAGCGCGTCGAGTGTGTTCCGAGGGATACGTAATTAATCCTAATAATCTTCGTTAAATCGACAACGATCGCAAAGCCGCGGCTTTCGATCTTCATGGGGGAAATTCAATCGCTAATTAAATCGACTAATCGTTATACCGTCGGCAGCCTTAAGTTTCGCCTAGATGTGTCGTGTGCTAATTAGGTGTGACGTAATCGAACTTCGCTGTAACACTTGACACGCTGACCGCCACGTCGGCCTGCGTTACGATTATGCGACTCGCTTCGAACGTGATTCTACTCTATTGTGTAGGAAAATTCGATCGCACGGGAAAAGTGTCGGTTCGATGAAACGAGTCAAAATTGAAGTAAGCGAATCGACGAGAACCGATCTGGCAGTCAATGCGTTCGTCAGATCGGATCATTTATCCCACGAGGACAGTGTTGAGTCGTCGAACGCGCACGATCGACGCTGAGAAAGTTTCAATTTCTCTCCCGCCACTCTCCGTCACTCGCGGAACTGTTAAACTCGCGAGAAAAGGAGTAACAAAGTGCGAGCGGGGGAGGACAGGCCGGAGCTCGTCAATCTTGCGCGCGAGAAAGGCATTTTTTATCGTCAGCGTGATAATCACGTCGTCCCACCCGCGCTATTATTCGGATTAAGGGCGAATTTGTACAGGGAACATTTTTCTTATCGTCGGGCCCCGGCTGGACACTTCTCGATGTTAAGCAGGCACGTCCGTGTCACCTCATTCAGGAATAGGAGAGGGCATACCTAGCCGTGAATTATTATTCTTGAACGATGACCCTGACGATTAATCGCTTTAAGGTAATTTCGCATTTGTAACCTATGAACGTAACGTAATCTAATGTACAGTTCCTTCACTCGCGATTGTAACGTATTGCCGATGCTCAAAACGGACAAAGCCGGATTAATTAGTCATTCTGTCCGCGGAGAGTTTTAACGAATCGTCTGGCCGAACGATGAATTTGCGCCGCAAAAAGTGGCGCTTCCATGCGTAACGGGATATACTTTCAGATTAACGGATACGTAATCGATGAAGCAGACTCGGCCGACGCATCGGCGGACATAATGTTTTAACTAACTGTAAGCTAGCGAGAGAGCTGCGTAGGTGGTAAACGTAGTTGGATCCAGTCCGAACGATCCGATAAGTGTCTCTGTTTATACACCGACCCGCAAGCTCCTTCATCGAACAAAGTTGTACGAGTACTTATTTATTAATATAAAATCAACCGAGACGCATGCGTCGTTGATCTCTGAAGCCGACCGACAAACGCTTAATCGAGAATGATTTTCATTGCAGCTAAACGCGTTAGACTTTAAGTGCGAGGCCATTCGAGCCGATCATCTTTTCGTTCCTTTACGATCTGTCACGTGCCTTAAACGCAATATCTCACGAAATTGATTGATTATGCTGGGTTCATTCTTAAATGTTACGCGTCACGTGAGTCTGTGTTAGGGAGTACGTGCGAACGTGCAACGGAACCAGAATAGAACGTAGTATTCGACGAACAAGTTTCTTACCGCTCGCATGTATCTACGATTAATTAAGATAACAGTATCCTGTGACGATTTTGTATCTTACGTGTATATGTGTATCTATGTAATAAAAGAAGAGTATGATAGTACATACATGCGCAATCGCGCGAAGGATTTATTTAATGTGACACACTTTCCTCCCCGTAATGATTTGAACTTTCAGGATGTTAAGGGTAGGTGCGAACTTAATTGGGAGACACTTTTGAATTTAGCCATTGGCAATAGCGCTTACTTTGAGCGGCTGGGGAATATGGGAGATTTTTTAGAGCTATCGCGGCGGCTTCCTTTGACAGTAATTAAAAAGATTAAGCTAAAAGAGCTGTGGCGGCCTGCTGAAAGCGGAAACACACTTTTTATCCTACGACCGATGTTTTTACCCCTCTTTGCTGGCTGCCTTTTTCGAGTTTTACCTTTTTTCTTTTTCTTTCGTTTTTATTTTTTTGTTAAGCGAAGTACCGTTTAGGAGGGATGTGAATGGCGCCTGTTTGGATGCAAACACAGAAACTCAACTGCTCGTTGTCGCTCAGTAATTGGATGCCCTGTCGCTGGCCGTGTAAAATATTCATTGCGATACTTTTTTAATATAAAGTCCGGGCCGTTTTTCCCCCGCATCTACGTACCGGTGAAGCGCGTTATGATAATCACCCGTGACAGCGGACGTGACAGGGAATAAAGTTCCGAAACAATTTAATGATTTTCGTTTCTTCCTATCAGGCCGTTTTTACTTGACGCCGCGGAGGAGTGACGTTTTCCAATTTCGTTATCGCGAATTGTTCGGAAACTTTCGTCATTAGTAAGTGTCGGGCACTCGATGTGCGACTGAGAATCAACGAGAATCGCGGGCGAGTTCGTAGATTTAGGAGGCGAGGCAGAGGATGATATCTTGGACAAAAATCACGTTCGCCAGCATCAGTCTGAATAATCCCACGTGATACGTGGGCCAGCCTTTTTTGCTCTCAGCATTACTGGAGGCAGAAAGCACTTTTCCATCTTTCTTCGAGGAACCTTTCTTCTGCTTCACGGGCTCCTCTCGCTCAGGCGCGCGAAATCGTATTACGAAGTCAACCTTCACAAAAAGATGGATCTTTCAGCATTATGGCGGCCTCTTACGCTTTGGCTTGTTTAGATCTACGCAACGGTTCCCCGTATTAGAAAAGCGCATCGTGTGCAAAACGTGTGCAAAATAATCGCGAATAAATCTGGCATTCCGATGTGATTCACGTACGATGTGTGATGCGATTAATGCAGGAACAATTTGAATTTAAGCGGGAAAAGCTATGGGAAGTGGTGCAAAATTCACGGTAAACAATTGTTTATCAGTGGAACATGAACTTTTCTGCGCTCGAACCTTTTCGTTTTCCTTGACAGTGATGCTCATGTGCTCGTCGAATTTGACAAACTCGAATAGATCCCGATTGTCGGCCGGCTGTAGACCGCCCTCGTATATCGTTACGACCTCATCCTCATAAAGATTGGCGCCAAATTTTTCCCTCCTCGACCTCCCGCTCCTCGCCGGCCTCTTTCCATCGTCCGACGGCTCGTTCTTCTTCTTGGTCTTCTTATCCTTCTCCTTATCCTTTTCCTTCTCGTGCTCCTTCTCCTTTTCCTTCCCCTTCTTCTTCCTCCTTCCGTCTTCACGGCCCAAACTCTCGGCAGTCTCGGGGCAGATCAAGGGAGAGTCACCCTCCAGCATCTCGATTATGACGAGATTGAAAGTGAGCGGGCAACCTCCCGTGTTCCGAATCTGCGGAAATGTTCGCGCGAAAGCGTCAGCCAGATCAAATGAATCACCGTGATTAGCGTTAAGGGGCACTGTTCGAAAAAGTTATGCTGAGAATTTTTTTCCCGCCACTCGGAAGAGTACTCGTGACCCGGCAATTGTCAAGGATCTCCTCCACTTTTCAGATGGATATCTCGTAGTTAGTCTACGTGTAACTTGATCAGTTACTTACATTTTCCCTTGTTGAAGTAACAACGTGCTTAATGTAAAAATTGAAACTCTTCCTTTAATTTCAATATCAAACCAGAGCATCAAACAAAAAATTCTTCCTTAAACAAATTTCTCGTCACAAGCTAAAGCTATTTTACCTGATACCCTTCGATCACGACGAGTACTTTGCTAACTGATACACTTGGAACATGATCAGTACTTCCGCGGAGAAAGTAAAAAACAGGCAGGAATGTTTTGTCTAAAAATACTTTCCACGGCAGGTGATACCCTACTCGCCGAGATCGAACGCAAAAACGGGTATGCTTCCCAAATGAAATTGTCACCTCTTGTCAGAGAGCAGGTCAGTGTCCCTGAACGCATTAACGTCAAACGCAAGGCTGCGAGAGGGAAATGAGAGGTATGGTCCGAATTTAATGCCTCGGCGGATTCGCGCTGACCGCCGCTTTTCGTTACAATTGCAAGCTGCACGACTAATTGTAGCACTTTGCCGCCGACTTTCGGCGCTCATGGCCTTATTGACCGTGCAATTACCGCGTAATTATAAGCGCACACGGCAGCCCGTCCGTCAGATAATTGCATGGAGTAGACGCTAATGGGAGTAATATTTACCGGCCGCGGCAAATGCGCGACGAAGAATTTCGTTAGGGCCAGCCTTGGCGCGCCTAAATCGTACCTGGGACGTGTTAAGAGGACAACGATCGGGAGGAGATAATCGATACTCGATGGTGACGCTCGCCGGCCAAATGTCTGTGTACCTACCACATTATGTGTGCTAAGTGGTCTGGGACAGGCTGATCTTATTACGACGCGATAGTTTTTTCTCATTACGTCAAGCGGTAGCGACTATGTGGAGCGTTTATTACGCTCGATTTTTATGAAAAATTGAGGAAGCGAACGATCAGCGTATATCCTCCAGATACAATTAAATTATAATTATAATTGAAATTGCGTTTACAGTACTTTCACAATAAACGATCCGCACGTAGTAGGACACGTTCACCGAAATTTTGGCTTTGAAACAAATAAACGCATTTTAGCCGCTTTGAGTCGCGTATTTTCGTAACGGTCCCCATCTGTCAGCCGGAAACGTTGTTCGACGCCAACAAATTTCCAGCACAAACAAAAGTGTTGCATTAAATATTGATCCCACGCCGACAATTTAATCAAGTAGCTAACGAGTATCAATTACGCAAACTTTGCCGTTACCCCGGCAACGATAGCCGAGCCGAACACTTTCCGGCAATAACGCAGGTACAGATTCTAATTAGCCAATTTTCGTCGAACTAGCCCCCATCAGTCGGGGCCCATCCCTGATCCTCTAATAAAAAGTAACGACCTCCCATCGGAAGAGAACTCTCGCCATCAGTGTGAGCGCTCCTGTAGAAAGTTATGCCCAGGCCGGCTACGTTCAAGTCGTCCAAGTTTTCCCGCCGACCGAATCGATGAATACGGCCGTCGCTCGAAAGTGACGGCGATATTTTTGGGGCAAAGTTAGGCGGGGCGCATTGAATGCGTTGCAGGGAAGGAGCGCTATCGTTACGATAAGAGGGAGGACGGTCGGCTGGCCGTGTCGGAGGAAATGACGAAGGTCGAACGCCCTCAGCCCGGGGATGCGACGGGGGTGGGTGTCGTGACCGCGGGAGAAAACACAAAGTTCGACCCTCGCCGTTCATTGTTCGGGAAAAATGTCGTGGGGAAGCCACGAGTGGCCGGAGCTCAGAGTCCGCGATCGAGAGGATCTATAATTTCTGTCGCAGAGTGACAAAACGGGGTCGGGAGCTGAAGAAGCTGGGCGGAATGTGGATTTGATTGGCCGAAATTTTGGTTGCATGAATGAAACTGAAACGGTTGATTTAATTGTTCGAATCGGTGAAAGCGAAACATGATTCAAATACAGGTCACCCTCCCATAACGCGGTAGATAGGTTGGTAGAAAAAACCGAGTTGTATGAGACCCAGAGTTAGTACAAAAAAGAGGGGTTACATTCCGATATCTTCTAAAAAGAACAGCCTTTTTGTCGCGTTTCCATGTAAGCAACTTAATTTTTAATATAAATATAAATGTATGTATAACACAAAACGAAGAAAGGACAAAAATATTAATCCTGACTGTTACTTTATTTGAATTAAGACTTTTTCCAATATGAGATACTTTTTCTCTTTTTAAAAAACGATCCAAGACATATCTTTACCGCTAAAGAAATAAGTATCTACTTAAACGTTGTTTTTTTTATCTTTAAGCAGACATAGCTTGGGACCGAAACTTGACTTTCCAAAAATGAGTCTTAAAGACGAAATTAAGCCTTAAACATATCGCGGCTCGATGCAGACTCTTGAAGTACAATGTCGTACTAAGGTTTTCGCTATTTTCTTATCGTATCAGAGGGAAAACCGTGTTACAGGATGCCGTGTTGTAGGTGGGTCTCTACAATTTAATAATATCTTTATTCTCGCTTCCCTTCCGGGTTTGCGACTTATACACCTTACAAACCAAAACAACAATCATTATGGGGCCTCTACAATTTATGAATCCTGTTATACCGAAACCGTGTTATAAGATATCGTGTTATAGGAGGGCTACCTGTACTACCAATTATTTGCTTCGTGTCTTTCGTATGCGTCGGAGTGTACGGTCAACTTAAAATTTTAAACAATTGAGCCTCGTTCAGTTTTATGTGATGTCGTTCACGTCTAGGAGGTTCCACTTTATTTTTCTTCCGTTTCCGGTCGGTACGTTCGCTTAATGTTGCGCTCAATTTCGCCCGTACGTCTCGTACGCGATTGTTCAACGTTATGACCATTGTTTCTCTTGCGCACGAGACGAGACGTTGTTTATAAGATCACGAGCCAGAAAATGGAGACATGGCTAAGGAACGTCGGACAATGAAAACGTTTATGCGTCTTGAGCTGCCCCGAGCGAGAATAAAGACAAAAGCCGTCAAATTAAATCTCACGAGGCACTCGCATAAAAGTGTACGGTAAAGTAGCCCGTTTTTGGAATTTCCCGCATGAAAATGGATTTTTCATAAAAATGTACAAACTGGTCGCGGAACCTTGAGCGGCTCCTGCGCGAAAGTTGCGAAAGGCTGACCAAACCGAGTTTTAATACTTCGAATCGAATTACGCCGATAAAGACGTAAAAGAGCAAATTGCAGCCAATAAACTCTCATGTGCGCGTAAATCTGATTGGACGGCCATTGGGACTCTGCGCAATCTCTTTGGTTCGACTTTAGATTGCCGGACTAATTCTCGTTACCTCTGACATTTCGAAAATTCTTGGAAAATCGAAGATCGCGCTTGAGATTCGTCGAACGGGATATCGGTCATTATAAATAATACGCCCGCGTGTTCTGAACGAAGTGTTCAACTGTGAGGATGGAGGGGGGAGTTGGGGAGTGACATTTGAGATAGGGGACGAAACGAGTCGTCAGACGGAAAATTTACCGTCGCCGAACGTGCATGGCACTTGGCGGTCTCGGATGCAGTTGGTTGTTCCGATTGCGTCGTCAGGATGAAGAACGTTTCATTGAGAAACAAGACAGAACGTGTCCGGGAAAGCTTAATTGACGAGAAAAGTAACTTTTGTCCGACGCGAGAAAGTTCGGCACTGAGCATTGTCCTTGCTCGTGTGACGACATGTCTGTCTCAGTCTTCGCGGGCAAAATAATCGTTATGCACGCAATGGTGCGGCAATGATTTAAGCTCAGTGACACGTTTCATACCGAGTTTTCTTGAGCAGAATCTTCTACGACTTTTTATTCTACTCGACGTACTTCCTTTTATCGCGTTGTACTAAACCGTTAGTGTTTGCTTACGATTATTTGCTTACGATGTGTCTAATAATAAATGTACGTAGATACATCGCGGCATGGAATATAAAATAAATATTATAAAATATTTACTTTTTGCATCTGTGATTACGAAAGTTATATGAAATTTGGTGCAAATAATACGAAAATTAGATAACACTGCATAAAGTGATCAGTTAATTCTTCCACATTTTTAGTACTGAAAAAATTCATAGGCTTAAATTAACTGTTCATTTCAGCTTACTACGTTTACTGTGATTGAATAAGGAATTAAAGCAATATTCATATACTTTCTCTCGGACCACTTTCATAGCTACTTCCACCCACCAAAATTGCAACCATTCGCTAAGTTTCCAAAATCGTCTAGTACACCATTTTTCAACGGACAGCTAAACAATTCCGCCTCAGTCGCTGCATCATCGATTCCTCTCATCGAGCATTCCGGCCCCGAACTTCCGATCATTATTTACAGGTCGTGACAGTCGCGTCGAAAATACTCGCCCGAATTCCGCCCACCTTCAATCGCAACTCTTCGCGCCCCTCGGCATTCTCCCGTTCGCGATCGAACCCTCGCCGATTAAGATCTTCCTCATCCATTCGCCGAAGGTTGCCCGGCTCGCCAAGGGCGGAAGGCGCGAGGTGGCGCAAAAAAAAATGGGAAGCGAGGGAGAGAAGGATTCGTCGCAGGTCGACGCTCGAGATTCCAGTCCAGTTTCGCGCCAAGGACGCACGAAATTGGGACGAACGGAAGTCTCGTCGGACGCGAAACGTTTCGCATACCTTCCTCGCACCGTTGTCTTACTCTCTGCGCGAAATCTCTCGCTCGACTTCGGCACTTCAACGGAATCCTCGACCCTCAGACCTACCGGACCCATCCCTCCGACCTTCGGATTCCCGCCGACGAGCGCCGTGTGTCACGCGACTCGGCGAAAAAGAAGATTAGGCGAACGCAGATGCTTCTTCCTCACCGGAATCGGCGGAGTGTAATTTAGTTCGTCAGGGCGGGAAGAGGAGGAACGATGGTGGTCTGGATCGCTGCGGGGCCACGACTTAATTGGAATACGTAATGGCGCGCCGTGAAGATCTGACACGTGTAATTCGGTCGGAGGTAGTGTTTCGGGATAAGGCACTTTGGCACATCGACTTTTTGCGCGCTCTTATCAGAGATTTGCATACATTTCGGGCGGCCGACGCTTTCTGGGTAAATAGTTCTCGCCGACTGGCGTAACTCAGTTTCAGTTTCCGTCGATTATAATCTTCCAACCTGCGGAAAGGTGAGTTGACATGCAAATCTTTGGCAAATGTGCCGGGTGAAGTTCCATTTCGCTGATAAGTCCGCGATGTTCGAATTACGGGAGTGTATGAGTTGCGCTGCTTAAATTTCCGTGCACCCGGTGTAGTTGAATGTCGGTGTCCGATACCAGTCACGTAGAAGCATGTAACGTTTCGGTCATTATTCGCCGGAAACTTTAAAAGCGCCTCTTAGCCTGATTAACCCCTACGACGCGAAAGATTGATCGATGTTTGATTCGCCAGAGATATTTTGGCCGACGCCTGTCACGGTGGAAATTAATTGTAAAGCCGCGGCCCACGCTCCGCTGATTAACCGGCTTAATTAATTTCTACCGGGTTCGCGCGAAAGTCGCGCTCGATTTAGGAATTGATGTGCGACCGGCTTCTAACCGCTGCGTCCTATTAATTTTCAGCCGCGGCTCAAAGTAACTTTTAGATTCAGCAATTAGTACGCGAACGATCGGTGTAACGACGGAATTCCATAGCTTGACTCGAGTTTCCCGCTTCCGACAAGCTCGCTTTATCGATTTTCCATTTCGCGTGAACCTACAGTGTGATTTAGTAACGATCGTGCGACATTGAATAATTGACGCGAATTGTTAATTAACGTGGCCAGGTACGGTGTTTGAAGTGAGAAATTTGTAATTTGTGAACTGTGGTGACTAAGGCGGAAGGTATGGACGTTCTTGCGAAGGTTCTACTGTTGATACCTGTTGGGTTAGTTCGTGGAAAGTTCTGAAGATGGCACCAGCTGCTTAGAACGTAATATTTCAAACCTAATATTTTAGCACTTTGAACATTAGCCGTTGCAACATATGCAATACGGTGATAGTGAACATGTATTAAAATATTAATTCTGCGTTTGAAAGAAACATGAAAGGGGAAGTTACCGACAGTGTAGGAGTATCTTACCGACATTTTGAAATCTGTCGTTGTACCAGGCTTCGCTTCCAGTCTCGCGACAAGCATCTGCGGCGTGATGTTCCAAGATGGCACTGCTCCTTGACCTGTGACCCTCAACCGCCAAACAGTGCTCGTATCGACGGCGCTAACTTCAAAGAACTCCTCCACCTAGTCGCGTCAAAAAATTGATCAGTGCAGCCGCAAGTTTTCGAACCTCAAAAATCTAATCACGTCGTACGGTCCTAGACTCACAAATTTCGCAGCGTTATTCGTAAAGCATATTTCACAAAAGGTATCATGATTTCTCATTTATGCATTTTCGAAAGATTTTTCAATGTTCATCTATAACTATATGCTGACATAATTCCGAAGTGATAAACAAGTATCTTTTTCAGATTGCTGCGTAGATCTCTACGTGAAACTGATAAATTGTTAGAAAGCAAACGAAGAGAAGAATGCCTTGCCCAGATGTGGGTACGAGGACTATTAAGCCTTGCCGATGCATATGCAGGTGGCGATGTCAGTGTTTGTGTTTTCGTACCCGGAAGCCGGGACCACCGTTCGGTGCAAGCTCAAAACGTGACGCAAAGGTCGGACTTCATCCCAAGCTAATCTTTCATGCATCGGAATCAGCGCCTGTCGGCACTTACAATCCTTTGCCGATTAAAAGCAAATGTCCTGTCCCGTGGTATGATAGTTACTCTTTTTCGAGGAACGCCTTTCACGCCACTATAAGAGTAGCAATCATTTTCCCGCCAATTTGATGCAAAGTAAAGTGTACACTCGAAACTTTTAGTTGGGATAAGGAACTGAAGTCGAAAGAATTTGCTGAAACTATGGGTGGTCACTTGCTGGAGAAGTATATTGTTCAACGGAATTTAATGAGGGTCGGAAGAGGTCCTGGAACGCACGATATAATTCGTTGGCCTCAAAAGATGTTTTGCGAAAGGGAAGAAAACGTCAAAAAAGACGCTGGATTTGGTCTTAGTTCTCGATTTAGAAAAGAAATTAAATCTACCACCCCTGGACCAGGTGATTATCGAACATAGCAGT
The DNA here is from genome assembly GCA_914767735.1 of Anoplius nigerrimus. Lineage (NCBI taxonomy): Eukaryota > Metazoa > Arthropoda > Insecta > Hymenoptera > Pompilidae > Anoplius > Anoplius nigerrimus. The sequence continues at coordinate 9,454,296 of OU612089.1, read as the reverse complement.
TAGTTAAAGAAATTTATATTAATGTAATTTTTCAGGCTACACCCCTAAAACACATAATCCTTATTATTATTTGGAGCAAAAGCGATTTCAGAGTCTGTCCAAGACTCCAACGTTCGAGTTTGATGGCTTAGCTCCGAGATTTCCGGAAAAGAAATCCTTTTCTCTGCCGTGTAACCTGTTAGTATATGGATTGATTCATATTACAAATACGTAAAAATTTTGTAATAGAAAATTGTCACCATAGGTACAACGTAAAGGATCCTAACTCTCTGGACTCTGTTTTGAAGAAAGTGATTAGCAAAAGAGGACCTTATGATCTTTTCACTGGTATAGAAAACAGTTTTGACCGTAATCGTAATATTCAATGAATATTAAAGCGCACTTCTATTCTTAGGACCGAGAGACGAAAGTACTTTGTATGGATACATGGCGCGAGGTAAACAGATTGACAGCAAAAGTTGGCCGTTCGCACTGCCTGGTGAGATCGACAAGCTTTTGCATGCATCGAATTACTTCAAGGGACGATGGAGAAATTGTCCAAGGTAAACCTTTTACCTGATATAATAAATTGCACTATATATTTGGAAGATGAAAATAAATGATGATTATTGCTTTGAAGGTTTCTGAGGAAGCCAGTCCTGCGAATACTGATCAATGAAATCGCTACGTGTTACAAAGATCCAGACGCTCCAGGCCCTGGCCAATACGATCCGATATCACCTAGGAAACCGCAGAATGCAAAGCAGTTTCCTTTTGACAGCTGTATCGAATTCGCTAGGTAACGGGTTTGAATGACAAAGGAAACGAAATTATTCTACCGTCGATCACCTACAAATACCGATGTGAGTGTTCTATTATTTAGGCCACTTGTTGCTGAAAAACTTCAACCTGGACCAGGCAGGTACAAAATAGATGCAACGAGACGAATAAAAGGGAATGGATGGACAAATGTCTTCAAGAGCAAAGTGCCCAGAACAATCGCTGCGTTTCTTCCGGAAACTTACAACAGCTTTTAAACGAGCGACTTCTTAAGCAAATAAGGAACACAGTAAGGACACTCACGTGCTCAGCATCCTTGTCCGTCGGACGAAACGTGACGGGGAGGGTTAAGATTGTTCCTGGCTCGATTAATTTACCCGGCGGGATGAAGAAAGGACCAAATGGGTTGAGCGGACCGACTCGAACCTTCACGTTTCTAATGAAAAATGTTAATCGACACTTCGTAACTGTGACAGTACAAGAATGTTTTCGCGTTATTGGAAATTGTTTACTTGTTCGATATGTTCTTGACGAGAAGCAGCTTTCTGGCAGCTGTACCAATCGCGGTCGGACCAAAATTAATATCCCGCCTCGTGTTAAGAATAACAATTTCCGGCTTTACGACAGGACAAACCAGTTTCGCGTACAGAATCTCATCGCGCATCGATCCATTTACCAAGCCGATGCCAATTAGGCAAGTTACGTAGATCGTTGTCATTCGAGGTTCAAAGTTTTCCATTAATTCGATTTCTCCGGACAACGTGTCCATTTCTGAGACTTCCTCCGATTCAACAGTTACTTCCTCCTTGACTTTTTTTTTCTTCTTTCCTTTTACAACCGATAGCAAACAATTAATCATCCATCACCACCTTAGATACTTTACACTCAAGTTAAACGTTTATCAATAAATTGCTCAGTAGCCGGTGTGTGAAAAATTGCGTGCTAAGGTAGGAAATTCCAGGACACCTTTCCTTTTGGCCGACACAGGCCTGGCTTTGGGCTTCTCCACCTTCGCTTTCTCCAATTCCGCCGCGATCCTCTCGGCTTTCAGCTCCTGCGCACGTTTCAGCAAGGCGTGCTTCGGCAACTTCGGCTCGAAGACGAAGATGACCTTGACGAGGTCGTTCCCTCGCAAGAGGCCATTCCGCGGGTTGACCCTGACTTGATCGGAGGAACACCTGAAGTCGTAATGGGCCGTGAACTCCGTCGTTTGGCTCTTCACGATTCCGCAGGTGCAATTTGGGTCGGACGCCATATTGAATCCGCGCAGATCGACGGATACCTCGAGCGGACGAATGTAATGTGAATGAGAGTTTTAACTGTGCATTGTTGCAGCCTTTGAGAGTATGCAATATTGAATACAAAAAATTTTGCATATTTTATACCATTGAAATACCACCGCAAGGTGTAGCAGGGAATTCGATGAATTGTTCGCTAAGTTCACAGAATGTGTCAATGATGTATGCAATGACGGTAATTGCACTCTTATCCTTTCTTTCAGAACGTTTAATGGTCACAGGTGTCTGGATTGGAGTATAGTGTTGATCTGAAAAATTGCCTACTGCATCGTCTTTATCATTGTTAACCACGGAATATTACCGTTAATATCGGTGAGAGAGTTATTAGGTGTATGATTATCCGCATCGTTGTCTTGTAATTTATCTACACTGTTAACATTGTATTGCATGTCTAGTTGTTGCATATCTGCTATTTGGTTTCTTATTGGTACATCAGTGTTTACAATCTGTTTTACGGAAGACAGCTTTGTTCTGTCTTTAACAGAACTACTCTTTTCAGCATACTCAGCGATTGTAACTACTTCAATCAGGAACCTGACATAGTTGTAAGTATAAAATTGATTTAATATATGTATAGATATAGGTATAGTATATTTCTGGCTATACAGGAGTCTAGCAACCTTTGTTGTCCAGCCAAGCCGTTCGCTTGTATGTCATTTCCAGGAATATCCGTGAGGCATGGCCAATAGATAAGATGGAGCCGAATGGTTTCACCAGGTAAAATGGTGCCAAAGCCATGATTGGGCTGTATCTCCATGAAGGTTGGCAAATTTGGGAAACCGTAGTCGTGAACGACCAAAGATTCATTCGTCAGGCTCAATTCAGCAAGAACGGCCTCGTGGGTATGAACTTGTCCAAGGTCTACGTGACTTGGCTCTAAATGAGGCGGATGACGACTGAGTCAGGACTAATTTGAGCAAGTACATTGAAGTGTTAAGACACATCACCGTTTCAATTTCTGACTTGCACGGCAAAGACGAAATTGTTACGGCATATTAATATTAGTGGACTCGAAATACGTTAAAGTATAAAATTGAAATTTCTGGAGAATATATGATATATTTCAATGTTTGACAATGATGCGAACCTAGAAGCAAAGCGTGGCTAGTTGTCAATGTGGCAAGAACTTTCAGTGTCAATGACGGTGCACCTTCGAATTCTGTAGATATCGCTTGAATCTGGACAGGGAATTGTAGTTGGTTTGATATAGAATCATAGTACCTATTCGTTGCAACAGTAATTAAATTACACTCGACGTGTCCACATAAACACGATCAGTTGTACTTTATAGTAAAGTGGAGAGAATACTTTTAAAAATTACTTTTTGCAGTCTTTTACAATGTTTGACTTTGGAACTATTCTCAGGCTAACGGAAACGAACGATTCCGGTAGAATAGAAACAGTTTTCGGATGAACTGATACTTGACCGTTCAAAAGTTTTGGAGTTCTCGCAGTAACTTCGATCCTCGTACGATCTGCAACAGTTATGCTTTAAATTCCAACTTTGAGTTTCAAGTTCAGAGTTATTACGAGTGTTGACGACTTCAAAGTTGCGCTGGTAGACCCCAGAATCCATTATAAGGATGCCGAAATCAATGAAATTTGGTTGCAAGTGAAGATGAAGACCTGACGTTTCACCCCACATAGGTACATCCTGCAATTGATTTACTTCTTTTTGCAAACAATCGTTCGAATTTCTCGAAATGTTTGAAGAATTACGTATTTATACCTGTTTGTCAAATATTGTATCATTGACTACAAAGGATAGCTCTAGAACTTCATGGTGCAATCCAATGTATTGCGGTCGGAAAGATATTGTCAAACGACATTTTACTTTCGGCGGAACTTCTATCCCGTTGTCATTAGACAATTTTCTCAAGCCAATTATTTTTTTCATAACAGTCTGCACACCCCGTTCATTAGTTTCTTGCGAAACAATAACAATATATCACGGAACAGTTTTATAAAATCATTTAATACTACATACCTCCATTATCGTCGACCAATGGTTTCACATTTTCAGAGTTGGAATGCAAACTATCTTGGTTATCGACCTAATATCGAAAGTGAAATATTGTCTGTGTTATCATATGGATTAATAAAGTTACTTCAACACAAACCATGCCGAACGATTCAGTGTTCCATATGTCGCCATCGTCAAAAGACCAGAAGAAATACTGCCTCCCCTTATCTTTCCTCGAAACAGTAAACGAGAAGGACTTCCCACCCTCGTTAGAAACTGTCAACACTTTATCACCTAATTTCGGGTCATTAAACTTCCAAATCGGTGCGGTTGGGAATCTATATATTAGTAAGAATGCTGATAAGCTTATTTGAGAATATATCAGCGACTGTTATGCGAAATTCAGAATATAATTATTACTTGAGTTCCCGCGGTTCAATTAGTGGCTTTGGAATTTCAGGTGTGCAACGAACAGGTACGCGTAATTCGTGATATCGCTCAGGATGATCAGCACCGAGTGTAACGAAACAAATATCAGCTGTAACAATTTCACTGCTAATCGGAGAGAATGTGACAACAATTGACGTGCTCAAGCCAGGCAGGAGTTTCGCTGCACCGTCAATGTCAATCTAGCACAAATATAAATAATATGACTTCAGACAAGTGTAATCAATGGAGAATTACAGAAAATACAACATTATACAATCTTGTAGATTGAAGTCACTTTTTAGTACCTCTATTATCGGTTCCCAAACTTCAGTTTCAACTTTCTCAAATCTAAGGTAAGCCCATTTAGGACGTTTGTTAATGATGGAGACTTTGCGAGTGTAAACTTTGTTCGGCTTGAAATCCTATTATCCGGGAATTATAAATCAGTAATTAATTGTCGTAAGAATTATGTAACAGCTTACTTCAAACGTCACGATACTGGGGTTCGTGTAAAAGTTCGTGTCCTTTGGCATTTCTTCGTCCTCTTTAATTGCCCTCGCTTCTACAACAATGTCCACGTCATCCAAATTTTCGGTCTGTTCCTCAACATCGGCAGGTATTTCCGGTTTCTGAGATTATTAATTAGTAGTTCGCCCATTTTTCGTAAAATTTTACACGATGTTTTTGGAGTAAGTGAACAAAGTACCTTATCCTCTGCGGCTGTCTGATCCTGTGAAACTTTGGGTGGTAATTTCTTTTTTCTTTTCTTCTTTTTCGACTTCGATTGATCGGTAGCAGCTTCGGCGTCGGTAGATATTTCAATTTTCTAGGAAGGATAATTTGTAGAACGCATATGTCAAATGTGACACGAGAAACATAATACGTGATTAAAGTACCTCATCCGCTGTGCCATCCTTTGAAATCTTTGTTGGTGATTTCTTTTTCTTCTTTTTAGTTTTTGACTTCGACTTATCGATCGCGTCATCGGCGTCGGTGGACACTCCAGGCATCTAAAGCGATTAATTATATAATTTGTCTATTTTTCGTCAGAAGCGACGCGAGACTTCTAGAATGTGAACAAAATACTTCATCCGCTGTGCCATCCTTTGAAATCTTTGTTGGCGATTTCTTTTTCTTCTTTTTAGTTTTAGACTTCGACTGATCGATTCCGTCATCGGCGTCGGTAGACACTTCAGGCTTCTAAAGCGATTAATTATATAATTTGTCTATTCTTCGTCAAAAGCGACGCGAGACTTCTAGAATGTGAACAAAATACTTCATCCGCCGTGACTTCAGCGTGATCTTCGGGAACTTTTGGTTCTAATTGCATTCTCTTCTTTTTACTTCTCGCCTTCGATGCATTTTCTTCTGATTTGTCCGATAATCTGGCCATAGCACTTGGTCGAGATTTCTTCGGAACATCATGGTCCACTATTTCCAATTTTTCTTCAGTAACTTCATCAGGTTGCTCCTGTCAAATGCATGTTTTAACATATCAAGCATAACAGTTTCTCATGTTTTCTATCGTACGGTACGTTCTTATATTATTTTTCTAAGACATTGATTAGTGTCATACCACGTACGAATCGTGTGAGACATTTTCAAGAATGTTCAATAAGTTCTGGTAATGCTCGTCAGGATCTCGAGTACTTCTTGTACTAATTTCTGAAGCGATCGTTACGTCATGTCGCGAAGTTGCCTTTGACAGGCTGTCTTTCCCAAGATCTGCACGCTTTTTCATGATATTTCGTATGCATCTACTACCCATTTCTCTGGTAATCTTTCGAATTATTTCCTTCATTCTTTCTTGCCGAGCAAGCGCTTGCTTTTCCTTCTCCCTTTGGAACCCCAATATCTGCACTTCGAAAATGATGAATTTACCTCGCATATCAGGAAAAGAAAAATTAACATATTCATGGCAGAGCTCACTTTGTCGAAGACGTAACTGTCAGGTGGAAGATTGAATCCTGTTGCATTATAAGCCCATCTTATTCTGCAAGCCAATAGAAACTGCGACTGTTAAGCTAGTTTCTAAAGTAATTCATTTGGCAGCAACCGTCATGCCAATTTTTTACCTCCGCCATTGTTGCTATTTACCGAACTGTACAATTGTTAGCTTTACCTGGCAATGTTTTTCAATCTGTTCCTCTCGCGCATAATCTGCCTCTCTCTCAAATGACAAGTCCGATTCCACTCGTCAATTTGCATGGTTGTCTATTGTCGGGCAAAGCAATTAATGTTTTTACTTCCGCCATTTGCTTCACCCTATTGTCTTGGTCTTACTTTTATTCCAGAAAGTGCAGCAAGGAACTTTCTCCTCTTCTCTTCCGCCAAACGTTTCTCCCGATCCCTTTCACGCCTCCTCTCGCGTGCCCTTTTCAGTGCAGATAATTTGGTGTGCTGGTAAGCTGTACGTAAAGAGTAGACATCTTCATTAGAAGAACTATCAGTACTTCGGCCATTAAACACGATACTTTACGTACGCGTCGATTTTGATTGAAACGTAAAGTCATGTTTATCCGATTTTTCTCTCTTCGGCACTAACATCTCCAAGGCTGCAAGTATTGATCTAAGTGGATTTTTTGACGATTCCATTTCTATGATCAACTTACAATATGGAGTCGCTTTGAAGATGGTCAGACGGTTTTTCTTCCGCAGGCTACAGTGAGGACAGTAGATTCAGTTTATTATATCGGTGAATTATAACGTTTATATATTGACAAATGACCTGTGGTTCTATTATGTCAAAGCATTCGTCAGTCTTCAGAGTCCATTTCGATCTTGCAACTTGCGACGGTTTGCTCGTATATTCCTCCTCCTCTTCCTCCTCTCCGTCTTCCATTTCAGACAATTTGTCAGTTTCTGATATCTCTTTATCTATCATTTTCTCATCTTCGCCATCATTACTCTTCGGCAATAACGAGTGTTAGATTGAGAAATTAAAGTTACTTTATACATGTCACTCAAGCACTAGGCGGAACTAGGCGGAAGGCATAAACATGGAAAAATAATGTTCTTGGCTGCATATTAAAAATTCAACGGCTACTAAGTAAGCTCTTTGCATACATTTTTTCGTATGATTTATTATCGGAACGTGGTTAATGTTATCCTCCGAATGAAAGTAACGTGACAATTACGAACCTGTTCTGCGAGACGATCGAGTCTATCTTTACACTCGGCAGCTTGTTGCTTAAGTATTTTTTCGCGAGCCTTCACAGCCAGGAAACCTTCAATGGTCAATGACAATGATACGCCAAATAATAATACAAATTCGCGAAGGAACCTTTGAGAGAGTACCTTTGATCACATCCTGTTGCTCTCTTTCAAGCCTCGCCTCCGTTCTTTCGCTAAACACGCGAGAGATCGATCGTTCCATACCGCAATAACTCCGTGCCAATAACTGTCAAACTTGACACTGCCACAACGTGCGCTAAACGTCAATAAAATCGTCCGAACGTCAAATACGTAACAAATGCGGCATCAGGGTAAAAACAACCGAGGCTCTATCCAACAAACGATCAAACTCAGAAAATCTACCGAAATTAAGCAAATGGACCATTTATTTTGAAAGTGGTGTAAGTCCATATTTAAAAAAAATGAGATATATAATTTATGATTAACGTGTTGTAAACGGTTTATTTATGTAATATTTTTTTCTTTTTTTAAATAGACTTATACCACTTTGAAAATAAACAGTTCAAATAAAGAATATCGAAATACGCATCTCTGCCTATCTAAACCTAAACCTTTACCAAACCACACATTTGCAACGAGAAGTTCCGTGTTAAACCGTACACGCCATAAAGTGAAATCAATGTAAACTCGCCGCGGTAGCTATCCAAACAGACCATAACGTTTTCCAGCGATTTCCCACTGCAGGGCGGGGTGAAAAATGCCTCGATCCTGCGCAGAACCTGCGCGCAGCTCGCGAAAATGCCGAGGCATATATCGCCGATCAGGAGGGACAGCGCGGAACGGGCAAGTTGCCCGGCGAAATTGTACAACATGTGATCACGATAATTTCGCAAGTACGATCATAGCCGCGTGATTCATCGGGCGGCAACTTCTCCCGCTCGCCTTTCAGTGCCGAGGAGATGGCTAGGCGCTCCCGTAGCTCGTAGAGAATATGAGCCTGGGCCGCGCGAGGCCGCGGCTGCCATTTCCTCCTTTTTCCTTCGATGGTGTTCCTTGATCGCCTGCGCGAGCGAGGCGCGAGATTTCGTGCCAGATGGAATCGTAACAAAAACCTTCGGGATAATGATGCACACCGCGAGATTATCCCGGGTGCACCGAATGCATAATTCATACGTATGCCACGAACTTTGAACCAGCCTCTCACCGCGCAACGGCCCCATCCCTCCGCACCCGAAGCCATCCCCCTCGCGGCCGACGAGATATAATTGCATTTAACTGTTATCCAAGCCGCGGGGCCCCCTTTCATTTACCCGTCCGGGTCCGGGCGTTCGTTTGTTGTCGAATCGGGGTACGTGCTCGCGATCCCGATTCAGCGATGATCGATGCCTCGCGAGTTGAAAATTGGACGGAGCGTGGCCGAAACGTTGGATTTATCCCTTACCTTGTATACCTTTTCGCGAGGCGGTGGATAATGGAAACTGTATGAATGTGCCGGCGTGGTATGAGACTGGACTGAAGTGAGGTTTGGGAAGGTTTTGATTTGCACGTGCTCTGAATCCCCTTTTGGGAGGTTTCGTTGGATAAGGGGTATCGTGTTATTAGATTTCGCGTAACTGATATGATTATACTTGTTTTTTGTGCGATTTAATATGCGACAGATTTAGAGATATACTGACGTTACTTATAAGTTTTGTTAAGTGGTTAATTCGCTCTATACTGTTTAAGACAGACTTAGGTACCCAACACCAGTTTTGTTACATAATATTGCTAGGTTATAATTTGGGTTCCGGGTGGTAATCGCGTCTATTATCAGATAATTGCCAACGTTTCGCAAACGTTACAGTTTCTATCATCAGAATAATTCCAATATTCGTGGCCGTGAAAACCTCAAATCTCAATATTGCTATATAATGACCAATTTCTACTGCTCCAATTTTGCCACTGCTGAATAACCAACCGATCACCAGCCACCAGATAGTACCAGCGACTTACAACCCCTTGCAAGAATCGATCGTGTACAGAAGGACACGAAAAAAAAATAAGAACATTACACGTAAGTATGTAAATAGAAAACGTCAGCGTCATCATCGCCGTCAGTCTACGTTTACATACGGGACACCCGTGACAGCGATAAAGAAATTCGACCTCGACTACGCGGAATGAAGAATTAGCCGAGCGAGCGAGGATCGGCCCGATGAAAAATTGCCCGCTAATATTTTGCGAACGTTCGCCTACTCTCCGATTGCGAGGGCCGCGCTCGCGTGAGAAATATATGTTTCGCGCGCATAAATATGTAACGCGGGAGCCGGAAGTGTCTCATGCGAGATGCACGAGCGGGAGAGCCGGAGAAATTCCTGTGGCCGCCATATGCCACAGTGTTAGGGGGTTGGATTGATGGAGAATTTCACGCAGCAACTGACACCGGTCACGTGGGATGCGCGCATAGCGCATGAGGGCGAATTAATCGGCATCCAATTAAGGGAGGCTGATCACATTTTAATTTACGATCGCCGCTTGGCGGGAGACTCCTTTTGTCTCGCGACCCCTGCCCATTCTCGCCATTCTCATGTCCGATCGTTACCGACTCTTTAGAGGAGGCTAAAAAATGGCACTTTTTATGAAAAGCCTGGTGAGATAATGGCTCGGTTTCCGTCGGGAGAGGAGTTGAACTGAAAAAACGATAGACCTTTGTAGGTCTTGCCGGTCGATGATCATGCATATGTAAGGAGTGTAAGAACTACCTATGGTAGCTAATATTCTTCTATCCACCACCGTGTAAAGGACTCAAAATAATCATCGAAGTCCCAAAAATTCCATCCTCAAACTATACGTATGACATCAAAGATTTAAAAATATATTTTAAATACAGCACTATAATACGTAATTACTTTCCAAGTATAAAACTCGCCTTGGAAAAACAGTCTACCTCCACCAACTTACATTCCTGCCAATGTATATGCACGAGAATAAAGACAAGTCGTCTACGTGCATGAAAATTGAAGAAAAATCAGCGGACAATCCCGAAGCCTCTCCCCCTCCGGCCAAAGGAAAGTCTCGCCAATGTCAAGGGAGCCAGGAGCCACGCGACTACTGTCAAACACTTCCAAACATTTTGAAAACATCTCAATCCTGTCGCGAGTGGGCGACGGGTGGGCTCGAAAAGTTTCGAGCGGCACTCTCTCCCGTTCACGAAAAGGTTATTTGTCAACCGTCTCTCGGGGTGGCAAGCGATCTCTCCCGTGCCGAGCTTCCGCTCTCTCTCTTCAGCAACGGAGGCCTCTTTCTTTCTTCGGCGAACCTCGCGCCGGGGTCGCGTGGCCGAACAGAAGTCGGTCACTTCGTCTTTTCCTCATCTCGTGTCGGCGGCGAAGGTCCATAAATCACGCCCGACAATGGGCGTGCGCGTCCACACGATGGCGTTTCACCTCCGAATGCGCTACCGGACACATCCTTCGGGAGGTGTAAATCTTGGAGAAAATTCGCTCCCCATTTAGCCTCTCCTCGCTCTCACTTAGATGCTCTCCTCGACCCAATCGTTTTCCTCGCCTTAAGGTACGTGCCTGCGTCGCAGAGTCCACGGTCAGACGGTAGGTACATTGTCTCACCTATCGACCTTTCTTCCTCCAGGTTCAATTGTCAAAGAACGTTTGATCGTCTGTGTTAAACAGCGGCCGGTTTGTATCGGCCGGTTTTTGTCGGCCGACAATTAACGTCTTGCCGACGAGGAATCGAATTATAGCGAAAACTTGCGCGTTTTTGTAATCTTTTTCTGACGCAACCTTTTCCAGCTTTTTTACCTTTGATACAGTTCTTACGAGCCTACCGTGCTTTCACCTCGGGATGGTAAGAAATTCGCGGCGGTGCGATGTGTGACGCCGAAGGAATAGCAGCGGCTTGGCTCGGGATATTTTTGTTTTCCTTTTGCCTTCGTCCTTGTCCCTCTGTCTCCGCAGGACTTTCGCACAGGGGTTGGCGTCCTTTTCGAGGGCAGGGGAATCTGGCCCAAAGACCCAGTGGCCCTAAATTTTCGAAAAGTGTGCCACCGAGTCTCTTTTTCTGCCTATCTCTCTCTCCCTCTCTCTCTCTCTCTCTCTCTCTCGCTCTTCGTCTTTGACGGGGACTTCCTTTCTTCGGCGACTTTCCACTTTTACGGCTCGCTGCTACTGGCTGGCACGCACAATGGCGGCCTCCCGCCACGAACGGCCCGGAATAATGCCCCGGAGGAAGTGCCGCCGATCGTCGGTGCTACCGGTGTTCGTACGGGTTATAAACGCATAAATCGTCCGTATTGCGCGAGCAGGCGCGCCAACTTTTAGGAGGCTGCTTCTCTCGCGAAATCTTTGGCCAAGCGGTGACCTTGGCAAAAGGTCGACGTTTAGATCAAGACATCAGCCCGAGCAGATAGAGCAAAAAAAAAAATTCCAATACGAACTATTATTCTACTACATGTACACTGTCTGTATTTTTGTCTAATGTAGATGTAACAAGTAAGAACTATGTATAAAAAGAAAGTACCGAAAAACAAACGTAACGTTGCTGTTGCAAATCTCGAATGAGAAGCTTCTCAAAGTTTAATGTCCAAATGAGGACATGACGTGAAGGAGATAAATGAAAAACTGTAGGCATGGTAACTTAGATACTATATGGTTCATGGAGTACAGAGAGGGGTAGTTGTTCTCGAAGTAATCGCGACAAACAATAAACAATTATCTATTACGCTCTGAAGTCCATTATTCTCATACCGAAAGCAGCAAATAATTTTAACATACTATTAATGCATTAAAAACAATCTAAATATCCTGTGACGCAGAAACAACAATGCGAACACGAGCATGCCAAAGATCTACGTCAAAGAGTACACTACCGTACGTTCATCATTGAAAGACAATAAACTAACTTTCCGCCGGAAAAAGTTCTCTTTTCATGATACCCATCGGCTCGAAACCCGATAATTGTGACGTTCGAGCATAATCGATCAATTTTACGCCGGCCCGTACCGAGGGAAGCGTAAAAAATGTCTCGCACGTTAGCTTATCTTCTCCTCGGAGCGGTGCAAGTAGGTAAATATAGTATGCCGTAAATATGGTAAAGTTAGCGGCACGAGAGCGTTCTGTCGGAAGCGGAGTGACGGTATTCGAGCGAGGAGTGGAAAGGAAGGGGAGGAAGGGGAGGAAGGGGAGGAGAGAAGGCGAGGGAATCGAAAATCGAGGTGCTCAATGAACGGAAGCGGCAGTCACGCAACAGTCAGGCGAATTATCGATGCACACGTGCCTTTTGTGAAAAAATTCCGGCCGCCTCCGGGGGCCCCCGTGCCGAGGGGCCCCAGGGCCGGGCACGGGGGAGGTGTGACGTGTTACAGCTGGTTAAACAGCTGTGCCGGAGAAGGATAGCCGTGAACGGCGCGACAAATTTCAACGAGAGTCGCCAGAAAACCGCGTATGAAATCGGAGAAGCCTCTCCCCGGACGATTCCTCACACTTTTTGCCGCGCGCGCGCGCGCGCGCTCGCTTATTTACGGAAAGGACGCGATAAGCCGATTACGCGAGGCCCTAATTGACATCGGGACCGAGGGGGCGATGAGGTAACGAGAATGTGGCGGAGCTACGCGTAGATCGCCGATCATTGGTCGGATTCGTCCGGAAGAGCTTGGAGTGGAAGAATCCTTCTCGAGAGTTAACGTTCAGTTACGACATTTTACAGATTCGCGTCTTCATCCGATGGCAGTAATGACATCGGTAGCCTCCACAGTGACAAAGTAACACTCTGTCTTAACTGTACTCAAGCAGATAGCCAGACACAACCGTTTCATTCCCGGAATCAATATCCTACGGGTTCGGGGAGAAAAATCGCAGTCCGAGACGTCAGTTTCTTGCCGGGCGTCGTCGCGACGGCGGTCCGTTGGACGTGTCAACGTCTGAGGAAGCCGTAGAGTTGTAACCTGCGAGCGCTTTTGATTTACATGGGTGCCAATCGGCCGGTGTTCGTGGCCGAATCTCGATTCTCTCGCCGCCTCAAGGCGCAATAAAACGTGAAAATCCGAGCGGAGCGAGTGCGCTCTCGTCTGGCCAACCGCGTCGTCTGGGAATCCGTTAGACGTGAAAAACCGTGGCCGTGTAATAAAATTTACGAGACCTTGCGGATGCTCCTGTTCATTCTGTCCCTGAGTAAGACTCGGCCGCGAGAGGCTCTCCTGACCCACTGCCAGAGTCTATTGTCCGCTAAGGCCAAAAGTGAGACTCTTGACTTACGACTCGAAGAGGCCCAAGGGAGGTTTCCCGCGCCGGGGACCTAGCCTTTCCCCAAAATTTCTCCTGGCAATGTGGGTTACCGTGCTATCATAATTTCGGGGCCCTCGCCGTTGTATTTCATCGTTGCGCGAAACCCGAAATTTTGGCCGGCAAGTCGGATAACCGCGATTGTTGCCGCTATCGGCCGCGGTGTCGGGGGGTTGCCAAATTTTATTGAGCCTTGCCCGGAAATTTATAGCGGAAACCGCGACATTGGATTATTGTCTTCTGCGGATGAAAATGGCGGAGGCAGTGGGGGCTTTAGGTTAACATTCGGTCGAACGCTATTTGCGGTAAGGTTGGTGAAAGGAGGATATTGTCTTTGCGCTTGAAAATAATTAGAGCAAGCTTCCAATAATTCAGGTTTCTTTTCTAAGATTGTTTGGTGAAGAACTTTATTATTGATAAACGGTAATAATTTTCTTATTAGCGTAAAAGATGCACTGGTACGAATTACTACATTTATTTATGTTTATATAATATTAGATTTGTTTTTCACTCTTCTGTTCTGTAATTGTTATTGTTGCAGCACATTTTGTTACGTTGTTATCTTGATTAGAGACAGTGTTTTTAGTTTGTCTTGAACGTATTTTGCGCACGCAAAGTGCGCTGTCTTTAAACTTTCGTTTCTGCTAAAGTCGAGATACAAGCTGTCAGAACTTGTGACAAAAATTGCAACAAACAGCTTTTGGAAAGCTCGTGCCCGTGGGGGTCCTCGTTCTCAAGGGCAAAAGATGGAAAAGCGAAAAGACGAGAGAGGACAATGGACATTTCACGGGACTTAGCTATAAAATTGGCCATAAATACGATCGTAAAGTCCATTCCACGTCCTTCGAGACCTTGACGGGGCCCTAGCCTGATTCCTGATATTTCTCTTAGCTGCCGAGTCCTTCCTGGCAATTCACAGAGGGCGTGACACTGCTGACATGCCATTTGTCCTTCACCTGACGCTAACTGTTATTAACAAACTTCATTCCTATCTCACGTACTAATAATACAAATTCCAATACATGTTTTTACATTCAACAAAATACTAATCCGTATTCTAATCACAATTTTTATGCACTATCATCACCTATCCCTAAAGAAACGTCACATATATATGCTTCGTATCAAAGAATCCTTCGGTACAAACGCTTAAGCATTCAAGTTGCAATTTTCAAACACGGCCAGATAAAATCAAAAAACTGCAAAGACCAGAGAAATCTTAGCATTTCACTTCTATCGGCGGAGGACCGAAATGCACGTTGACGTCAGGCGCGTTTTAGCTAACTCGGGCCAATGATCGTAAATCAAGCTCGGAGGGGTGTGTGCTCGTGGGGGGGGGGGGGTGGGAGGGTGAAAATGGCAGGCGTCCGAGCCCTTTCGTGGAGAGGGGCGAGATCGTGGATCCACTTTTGGATTTCTTATGGTCGGACGACGGCCACACGCCGGCCACCATTGGGCACCATCGAGGCAGCCCCATAAACTCATAAACTCGTAAAACTCGATTTTCGCTCGCATTCTGCGCCGTCGCGCCGCGACGGCCGCCGTAAATCATAACGCGTAATAATGTGTACGCGAGTGTACTTCGGCGAAAGGTCCCTTCTTCCTCGTTTCCGGAGGGACCAAGGTTCGCATTTTCCGACGCAGGACCTCGCGCCTGGCACGCCTCGTAACGGAAGTTCCGCTTTTTTCCCTTTTACCTTTCTCGGTTCGAGCGCGCGCGCGGGCGCGCACCTTCCTTTCCTTTGACTCTCGACTATTTTTTGCGGGAGTGCGACTCGAAGCACGGGTCTCCTTTGTCACTGATGGCAATAAATTCATTAATGGGGAATAGCTATTAATATTATCGTACGCTCCGGGTTCGTTAAGTAACAAGCAGGGCATGTAATACTACTCTGCACAGGGCTCTACAAGTTCCATTAATAGGGGGTATGAACATTATTGTACGCTCCGTGTTTGTTAAGTAACGTACAAGACACGTGACACTCTGCAAAAGTGTTCTTTGTTTCGAAAAAAAACAGATATTTAATCGCCATTGTTGGCAGTAACCAACCAAAAGACGCGATTTTTCATTGTCTTGCCATTATTAGCGCGTCCTGAAGCTTGCATCTCTCTGCGTTTACGTTTAACCTTGAACAATCCATATAAAAGTACAAGCTGCCAACAATACTCATTGTCGCGGGGCATCCAACGGCCATTAATAAAATTGATGATAACCACCGTGCCGACTATTTGCTCCTCAGGGCGCGTCGGGCGACGAAATTCAAGCGTCGGCGAGAAAATGGAAGAAACAATTTGGAGGATGCTCGCCATGGCGCGAGAGGAGAAAAACTCTCGGCTGGTAGGGCGTCGCGAGGAGAGGAGAGGAGAGATTGAACTCGTCCTACTCCCTCTCTCTCCCTGAAATCGAGAACGAGAGAAGCCGAAACACCCACGTCTTGCCTCCGATCCGGATGGTGGGGAATGTCAGACCGCCTTTAGTCACGCCCACACTTCATTACAACCGAGTGCTACGCACCTGGTAGTGGGGTGTCCCGAGAGTTCTTCCGAGAGAGAGACGGCCGACGAGGGTGAGAACGGGAGGGGGGAGGACGCGCAGGAGGGACAGAGAGGAGAAGAATTTCGCGAGTGGGAGAGAGACTTCGCGCGTTTTGCACCGACACGAGCGCACGGACGCGCGAGTCGCGTGTACGTGTGACTCGCGTGTACGTGTGTGACTCGCGAGCCTTCTTGCCGGCCGGGGTGCGAAAATCGTTCCGACTGGCCCGTTTTCGCAAAAACGATCGAAATATCGCTTTCTAATCCGCGGTATGATTGTGCAACGTTCTATCGTTCGCCCACTTGGGCAATAACATTGTTTTAGGAGCCGGAGCGAAGGAGGCTGGTAGCAAACATTGAGAAGGTATTATTATTATTATGCCTTCCTTTCTCGTTACGCGGAGAATGTGCGAGCTAAGCGAATCGTATCGTACCGGATGATCTTATTGTGAGCCGTAAACTCTCGCAGCCTTTCTGCGAGCATTTACTACGTGCCAATCGGCCGGCGCGAACAATCGAGCAGAAACAATGACGTCCGAGGCGTGAAATATTACCTGCAGCCAGATTGCTCCGAATACGTCAGCGTCGCAGCCCGTTCATCGAATCGAGATGGACGCCTAACCCGACCGTGAGCGACGGAAACTGGAACCGATACCCCGACAATTATCGGTAATTTACGATAAAATGAGGGGCCCTAACGATCATGCAACGAGTCGTATACCGATTACCGTATAAACGGTTTTACGACGTCTGTCACTTCGCACCTTTATTGCTCCAGAACGGCATTCCTCGTGCAAGTACCTACAATGTTGCGCGCGTACCCCGCGCTCTTGCGCACGCACACATTGGCAGGGTCCCGGACGTCTCGTCGGCGACATTTGCCGAGGACTCTGACAGCCCATTGGCTCGGGAGTCCGTTCGTGGAATTATGCATTTCGCCGGGACCTTCGACCCTGCGGACGAGAACCGTTTACGTATTTACGACGAGACGTTTATGCATTTATTGCCGAGGCCCGTTCGTCGGCTTCGGGCGAATTTACAATCCGACCCCTAATTTAGCGAATTCCCCGGGCACGTTCACGCTTGCAGTCGGCGCGTACTGCCTCAACACGCGTGCTGCGCGAGTGGCGATCGTAAAGCGGACGTGAAAAAAGAGGGACCGGGCGTATGCCGAGCGTGGTGCCGAACTTCGGCGCCTGTTTTTCGAATCGAGCCCCGAGACGGCCGATGGCCAATTTTTCCCCGAGGGTAATTAAAGAACGCGCCCACTACCGGTGCGTTGCTGCCTTAAGCATCGACTCTTGAACTTCACCTATACAGTGGGCTCAGAAAGGACGGCTATAACGGTATGCTCGTATGACACCGTTTGACACGATTAAACAATCTTATTCTCAATACTTACCAACCTAATACTGCTAATTGTAATAGTAGTCGAAGTAAAAAATTGAAGAAACTGAAGCATTCATTTCATCCTACTGTAATGAAGTATCGGCAAAATTTTTAATGTACAGTAGTGTTACGGCGTTGAGAAAGAGTTGAAATTGCACGAAGCAGACAGATCAATAAATTATAACGTTAGAAAAACGTTGTTGTAGTTACGAATCTGGGTATGGCCAACAGAGAAATCGGGTGTAGTTTTCCGAAATAAAGTTTTATTTGTCACCTTTTACATGACAAGATTCCCTGTCCGCGTATCAATACTTTCAACAACTTTCACAACAGACGTTTTTCCAGAAAAGAGAAGAATAGTCACATTTACAGCTATAACATAGGCAAACTAATTGTCGAATACCATAGAAATCCTCTCACACCTCACACTCAAGCCACTCGAGTTCACTGAACGGCGAGCAGGCC
The DNA here is from genome assembly GCA_914767735.1 of Anoplius nigerrimus. NCBI lineage: Eukaryota > Metazoa > Arthropoda > Insecta > Hymenoptera > Pompilidae > Anoplius > Anoplius nigerrimus. The sequence continues at coordinate 9,436,048 of OU612089.1, read as the reverse complement.
GAGGAGCATTACGTCTCTATCCGCGAATTTCGGGCAGCGCCGACGGCCGCGTGCGAGTTCCGTATCATGTCGCGCGTGAGCGAGCGTGTGCGAGCGCGCGCGCGCGAGCGCACTAGCGAGCACGCGTTGACACGGTGCTTTCACGGATGCCATCAGGTGTAAAGAGAGCCCGGTCCGTGACTATAAATAAGTAAACCACGTGTCGGCGTAGTAGCGAGCCCTGCCTATTATTAGAGGCAATTAATGAGATACGGTTTCTGTACGGAATGTATCCGTGGTAACGCGCGTTCGCCTCGCCTATCTTGCCGTGGAGACTTCCTACCCGCCTAATTGCGACCGGCTTCGCGGCTGCAACGGCCGACCCTTGACGCTTCTAAGCATCGCGGTCGGTCATCCTCAGCCTCTGCCTCCTCAGATGCCACCTCGGCTGCCTCAACCTCCACCTCCTCCTCCTCCTCCTCCTCCTCCTCCTCCTCTTTCTCCACCTCCTCCGCCTCCTTTCACCTACCCCTCGCCCGCCTCTACCTACCCTCCGCCGCCGAGCGAAATATCAAGCGGCCGCGAGGACCTCAAAAGATCCCGCAACGATGACCTTCGTTTATTTGCGGAGCCGCTAATGAAGGCCGAAACTTCCTGCCCGCGTGAGTCTTCATCTTTCGCGCCCGGCTTCCCTCGATCTCTTCTTGATCTTTGGCGGCGCGAGCTGAGACGGTTGACGCATTAATCACGCTTCGGGCGCGCGATCGTTTTTCGACGGGGGACGAAATGAAATTAAGAGACGGGGGATGCGTGAGGTGGGCAGGTGATGCAGGTTAGATTTTTGCGCAATTTTCCGACCAGTATTTATAGAGGTCCGGTAGGAGTGGGCAGGGGTGATAATTAAGGGGAAATGGGTGATAGAGGGATTCATCTTCTTCAGGGTGTACTTATTTGTTTTTTTATGTTGGGAGATATTAATCATGCTTCGGTATAGGACTTCGTGTCTGAAGCAAGTTTATCGGAGAATATACTGTAGTCTGTCATATTGGTTGGTATTAATGTAAAATTAGTAAGGTTTTTGACCGTCAGTGTTATGTATAATTATACGGTTTTCGGCGATTTCGGGCACTGAATAAACACTTTTTCAACCGATTAATCGACAATGGATTTCAAAAAACATTGCAAACAACCGATTTGAACAAGTAGGAAAAAGTTTTAAATTGAAAAATAATATAACCAATAAATTATAATAATATCAAGAAATAAATGATGAAACAATTTTGTAATGAAATATATGTAACAAAGTTTAAAGGCATAAAAAAATTATATATATAATTCTCTGACTAATATAATATATACTTATATACTATATACTTGGTACGGATTATATACTTGGTATTAATATAAGAATATTTTTGCTTTTTTGACTCCGTTACATATCGTCTAACCAATCGTCAAGGTGTTATAAAATTGTTAACGTTTCATCAATTTGGATACACTCTTTACCGCAGGCCTTCGCCCTTTTGATCATAATTCTTTGTGTCCCTCCAACACACACAGCATTAATCACATTTTGGTCTTCGTAACTTCGCATTTCACGGGTTATTTTTATCCGTAATGAAGTAGAGGTCTTGAAGACATGCGAGTCGCGTACTCTCGTCTAATTGGTTGGCTAAACAAATCTCTCTGCGCTTCTGTATTGCCGTCATGTCTAATCAAAAATTTGTTCACCTCTTTCCCATTAATAAATATTCAACATTTAAGTAATTTAAACCTTTTTCATCATTACGTCAAACGAATATATTGAAACCGTATTCTCAAATTAAACGACTCATATAGGCACTCACAATTAAATAAGTCAAGCAAAAATCATTAAGCCCCATGTTTATCAACTCTAAACACACCCTGCTACCTCTTGAGAGAGATACGTCCCAATCTTGGCGACAGAGCAAATCCGCGCTTATCCCAGCTAATCCGTTGGTTACCAAAATATTTCTTCTGCTTCTTGCGGATCCTTCACCTGGTTCGACAGCATTAACCAGATTATCTCGAAAGTTTAGCCAATTCGCAGCGCGAAGCGAGTGCCAACAGTCCGCCTAATCCTTCGCTAATGCCCCAAGCCGAGTGTTCGATACACAAGCAAAATTTCGCCCCCTTCGCCCTGCGCACCCTCCGCACCCTCGAGCTACCCCTAGGCGACACGCCGCTTGCGGTTAATCCTATAATCCTCGTTGTTCAGACATGCGAACCCTTGTGGTTCGCTCTTGTGGTAAACGTCAATTAAGAAATCCCATGGGGGCACTTCGCAATAAAGCCAAAGGACGTTTATGGGAATTCTCTTTCTCTGTCCGGCCGTGCGCGGAAATCCGTACTGTTAGTCGAAAGATGGTCGGTAGGCCGGGCGGGGTGCACGATACGTTCCGTTGTAAATTCGTCAGCGGCCCACCTCATGAAAAGGCGCGCCACGCCCACAGCAAACACCCCTGTAATCCTTTTTACGGATTTCGCGCGTCTCGTTCTCGGCAGAATCCGAACTACGGGTCTGCGGAATGACTTATTGCGGAGGGACGAAACTTGCGTTAATTGTAAAGTTATGTGCATGCGCCTGCAGTATATACCTATAAGCGACTTGCCTTCATTTTAAAGGTGTATGTATGGGACATTATATTTAAGCGACTTGCGACAATTCTAAAGTTATGTGTGTGCAACTGTATTATAGTTGAGCCGTATATTTTGAAAGCTGTGTAAGTCCATATTTTAAAAAAAATTAGAAATCACATAAATTAAAACTTTACTGCTACAGTAATCGTAAATTATATGGTACCTCAATTTTGTTTAAATATGGACTTACACTACTTTCAAAGTAAACGGTCCAATATAAGCGACTTGCGGAAGTAGTTTTCTATACATAAGCTGCCCTTCCCGCGTATTAGATGGGAACATTTCAAATAATAGAGTACAACGTGCAATAGTACATCGTACCAACTTACGATATAAGACAGTGTAAAGTAGAGCAGAGTATGATTTCGCTTTTGCTTTCATCTGGCTTGATGCGCCGAAATCCGCCTGAGAGCAGACACGACGTTGGAGTCGCAGGCGATAGAGGGTTCATGAAATGAAGCGCATTTCGGCGAATCGGAGGATATTTCCCCGTTCTCGTTCCCTCGTTTGATCGCCAGTGCCCGGAGATGGCCCGTCTTCGGCAAGGTCGCCGGTCTGAAGAAACATAATGGCGCCTTCTTTGGCGAATAACGCGCGGCGGCGAACGCACAAAATACGCGAAATCAGCGGGGACTCCGCATCCTGAGTCGATCGTCGCGCGGACCAATTGGGTCCTAATTTAGGGAAGGTGGGGGCAACAAAAAAGGGACGTAATTTCATAGCTGGCCCGGCCCCTGGTCCAGCGTTGTCCGAGGACAGAAATCATCCCGGCACCGGGCGAACCAGCGCGGCACCGCTTGATAAATTAATTTGCACCGGAAACGCCTGACAGGGAAATGACGTCATTACCCGGCTACCGAATAAGCCGACGGGGCCGGGCTTTTGTTCGCCGCGCTGTCGAGCTGGCCGGATCTTATCCGGGGAAGAATGCTTCGGAGTCTATCGAGCGACGTGGAAGAAGCTGTGCATCTCAAATTGAATAGACGCTCCACGAACGACTGAGACGAGGAATGAAATTGAATCGGAACGTTTCCGTCTGCCCCGACTTTTTACACCGATCCACCTCATTTCGACCGATATCGACTCTTCCTCCTCTTTCAACGTCCCACGCATCCGAGTCGCAAGAGAGCATGCCGAATATTCCCCACACTTTATCGGGGCAAGATTTACGATCAGCCTCCCATGCTGCCCATGCATCTCCATCAAGAAGACGAAGAGCCTATCTAGGTCCGTAGTAGGTGTCGAAAAGGTGGTCCGATCCGAGTTCGGCCAGGAGAGCGAAGGTGCGAGAGAGAGAGAGAGAGAGGGGGGGAACTAAGACGCACCACGGTGTGAGAGAAAGCACGCAGCCGAAAGAGCCGAGCGAAGGTGGGCCGCGAGTTCGAGGGAGACGAACGCGTCGGCCGAAGGAGCGAGGGACCTGAATCGTCGGAGAAGTAGGGAGGCCGATCTCATTTCGAAACGTGAATGAGCCGGCGGCTACCTCAAACGAGCGCTCGGGCTTCTCTTTTTTTCCCCGGGGCCACCCCTCGCCCCGCGCCGCCGCCGCCGCCGACGCCGCCGCCGCCGCCGGGCCCGCCGCCTTTTCTCTCCCTCGTTCTCCTTTCTTTTTTTCTCACCATTCCATCCCGCTACACCGGCGAGTTTTTCCCGAACAACAATGGCCGGCGTCCATGATCTGGCCGCGACCGGTAACACTGGGAGCCGGCTCGTAGGATCGGCGCGCACAGCATGATGCGCCAGCGCTATCTCGCGATAATGACTAATCAAGCGAGCCGGCGAACGGACTACTGGCCCGTGTCTCGATCCTGGACCAGCACGTGGGTCCAGGGCCCACTGGGATGCTGGAGCTTGCGACCTCTTTTTTCCCCGATGCTGCGTGTGGTGGCTTCTGGAAAGTTAAGGATGGCGGTGGATGGATGCGTAAGGGTGAGTCGAAAGGTAGCGTGGAAAAGGTTTGGCTTTTGTTGGGAGTGCGACGCGGGTGTTGGTTTGGTTATGCTTCGTTTTGTGCGGGTAGTACAAGGGAGGTAGGTTTAATACTGGCCAGAACGGGGAATAATCGGTGACAATGGGCGAGCAGTTGTTTAATCGAAGAAGAATGGTTAAGTTGGATAGGGTAGGTGGAAGTGGAATGTGCGAAACGAGGTTCATGAATGTTTCTGGAGATTTGGCAGGTTGAGTAAGAGTATGATTCGGGGTTTAACCGGAGTTACAGAAAAGATCTGCATTTTGCTAAGAATTAACTTTGGCTGTTACTCTGACAATCCCATCGCAACCTTGTCGCAACGCAAGTATTGTGCGGCACTAATCGACCAATAGTTTGATCAAAGAACAAAAAGGTGGTGACATGAAAAACTGACATTTGATACTCGTAAAAGTCGTTGATGACACAGTAATTGCCTCCAACATCGAACCCTACCTTTCCCTATAGCAATACCAGCAGACGCGTACACCTATTAACATTCTGTTTAGCACCGTTATCAGCGAACTATTTACACTTCTTATTATCCCCCTCAAATTTATGCAACAATACCCACGGCAAGGAGCCTAACAGCGCCGTACATCGGCATCACACCGGTTCTGCCACACCGTTTCTTACATCCGTTTTTTCGCCCGACCGAGCCCACCGGCCGGCCGTACAAAATTCCGTCGCACCTTCCGACGTATCCTGCGTACGCGACACCGCGTGGCGAACGTGTTAATCAAACCGTCCTCCTCGGGAAACGATGAAAACTTCCCAACTCACACCTCCCCCGCCCGAAATACGGAAGTTTGCCCTCTCGCACGGAGGTCATTGCTCAGGGCACTTGCTCGGCTCGCGTGAAAAAAGAAAATGGGGAAAAAAGGGAGAGAGAGAGAGGGAGAGAGAGAGAGAGAGAGCGGGGAGAGGAGCGCGACGCTATTATTCTCGCGTGTTACAAAGCGACGCTTTAATAGAGAATCGAAGGAGGGCCGAGGACGTGGAAAAGGTGGAAGGTGGACGGGTGGGAAGTGAGTGGCGAGAGTCGGGCCCGTTGGAGAGAAGAGGAGAGGAGAGGAGAGGAGAGGCGAACACCTCGAGCGCGGACTCATCTCATAATGGGGGCCCCACGTCATCGTGGGGGACGGTTAATTAAAACGATCGCTCCGCCGAGAGCCGGGACCATTTGTTTACCGATCGTGCGCGCGGAGTTATCTGGCCGTTACGATCGCGCCGTGTCGGATCGGAATCAGCTACTGGATTTAACATACGAAGAAATCTCGGCCGTCGGGAGAGGGGGGGCTCGGGAGAAAGCGGGGTGGATGATGATATGATGATCGAAGCCGGATTGTGGAGGAATGTAGGTGTGCGTTCGGCTCGTGTATGGGTGAAGGTAAGCTGTTCGGAGGGACTTGAACTGAAATTGTTAGAGACGTGAGCTGGTTGTAATTTGAAACTATTGATATTTTGCCAATGTTGGAAGCAGATTGCAATATTAGAAAGTAGTGACGAGAAAGGAACAACTTATAAAATTTATTATTTAATAAAGCAGAGATGGTGGAAGTTTTCAATTTTCTATAGAAATTCAGTGTAACAATTGTCGTCCAACTACGGAAGCTACTTGTGAAACCTACGCTTCCCGCGCATAAAAGTCGAAAGTATTTCGCCGAGTATCACGTCGCAGCCTTTACTGAATCCCGTCGGGAAAGGAGCTGACGAGGAGGCGACGAAGAACAAGAAGGCCGGGAAGAAGAGCAAGAAGAGGGAACGATGAAAGGAGGGACGAGAAAGGAGACGCAGAAGAAGACGGTACGATCAAGAGAACGAGAAAGAGAGAGAGAGTTCTAGAGCGAGAGAGAGGTCGAGAGACAGAGTGAGAGAGAGAGAGACTGCGAGCAAATGACGAAGAGCGACGGTATCCGCGTCGGCTCGATCAAGCGTCAATGACTGGACAACTTTCCATGGGTATGGATGAGTATCCTGGAAGAAGGCCCGAGAAATGGCGGCCGAGGCGACAGCCTCCTCTCACCCTTCCTGCTCCTCCCAGCCACCGGGGCGAAGCCGTGGCGCAAATTAGGTAAAAACAAAAACACTTCTCTCCCTCCCTCTCCCCCCTCCACCCCACCCTCCCCATCTCGCCTCGTCTCACTCGAACTTTTTCTCTCCTCTCGTTCATCCTCAGTCACGCCGCCTCTCCGGGAGCGGCGGAAGACAAGAAGGGGCCTGACCCATGGGCCCTCTCATTGTGCCCCGGTAATAATGGACCCGATGTAATTAACCGGCCCTCTTCTCTAGGCAGAGCCGCGATGGCCGTCGCTTCTGTTTTCGAGGAACAAGGGCGAGCGCGCGCGCGCGCGGAATGGGATCGGACGCTTCTGGATTGGACTAACCTTCTAGGCGAGCATCCCGCCGCCTCGAAGGACCCGCAAAGGGCGGCTTGCGAATCGTCCTGTCATCGGAAGGCGTGCGGTTTGGATATCGCTTTGGGATCCTTGCCTTCCGCAGAGTGTATCGTGGAAGACTCACTGCTGTAATTATTGAGTTAGGCACTGGTGTGATAGTGTACAATTTTTATTTTTTAAGTAATCTATATTGGGTCACTATATGTATTATTTTGTTTCCAAGCGTTATAGTTTAGATGTAGATATAGGTACATTTTTTCTTGTAAATTGTTAGAGTAGCGTAGGACTTAGGACTTAGTACTTATAGTTGTGGTCTGGATTCTAATATGCATACAAGTGTGGATTCAATGAGAACTGAATCAATATCTGTATGTTCAGCAAATCAAACAATATTGAAACGAAAGTCATAATGTGTGCCGGATCAATTTATTCGCCAGCAAAAGAAAGAGCAAATATTGTATTTAATGCCGGTGCTACTCTGTCGCGGCGTGAATTAATGACATCCCGAACGACAAATTAATGTAGCGCCTCGGTCATCTCTCTAGGACCAGTCTGACATAGACAACTTGTACCAACACAGAAACACGCCTCGGTATCAAGTGTCCGAACGTGCGCAGGTACATCTTTGTATACAAAGCATGTGAAAAGAAACATGCATCTGCCGGTCAAAAGCTTACAGGTGTTGGCATCTGCTTCGTACAACGGTGCTCAACTCTCGTCTGTGACTCGACGCACAGTTATACCAAATCATTTGCATAAACAGCATCCATAGAAGAAACCATTACACTTAACCAGGAACGTGAGAACGGATATTACCAATGTACCTGCAATATTGTTAACACACGCCTCAGCGTGCGGCTCCAGAAAATGATAGATTAAATATTCATCTAATCACCGTGCCCATATTTGTTTATATAATCCGCAATTTCATACTCCAGAATATCTGCGTCGGGTAGAATGATTAATCGAAAGGCGGCAAGTTCGATGACGTAACGCAAATAACGCGGCGATCAGAGGTGAAACGTGCAAAGGTCTTATGGAATGTCAGTCCGAGTTAATGGTACCTTAAGGAAAACACGTGTGGGCAACTCGTGAGTGAGATGAGCGCCTCTGGACCGGACGGTAGCTCGAAAGTTTAATTAATGATGCCCCGCTCTCGGTTCATTCATGCCTCGAAGAATCAGGAGTCTTCGCATCTCAAGCAACAAAAAGGAAATAAAAGTCGGAGGAAGCAACACCGCGGTGGCAAAAAGAACAACTGAACGACATGATCGAGCGGCCGAACGTGCGTGAGAGATAGAGAAAGCGAGAGAGAGTAAGACGTGAGGAAATAAGAACGAGAAAGAGAAAGAGAGAGAGAGGCAGAGAGAGGGCGGAATAAAAATTGGGGCGCATTGTGGGCACCGGTTTTTTTCTAAGCCGCTCCGACGACAGGCCACGTCCCCAAGTGAAATTTTACATTCTACCACCTCCTACTCTCCCCCCCCCCCCCCCCTTTCCTCCTCCCAAGCTAATTCCAGAAGCTTGATTATCTTGTACCTCTCGCATTCCTTATCTCGACCGCTTTACGCGGATCTGCTCGCAAGCTCCGACGCCTAAAATAAACTCGCATCAATCCAGGAAGAATGTGTATCCCCGTAAGTGGACGGTAATTACTTACCTCATTTGCCATGCCGGTCAGCCTTAATAAAAGTAATTAACTCGTTCGACGGCCTTCGGGACGGCGTACGCGAACATCACAACAACCGCATCGGTCGCCGGGGTAAAAGTCTGAGAAAAAGGAACGTGTTAATGCGCGCCTGGCGCGCTTCCTGTTCCGTAATCACGCCCGGTTATGATTATCGGTTTCTTCGGTTCCGTCCCGTTTTTCCGATCGGCGATCGTACCGTTCGCGATTACGCGCCAGTTACATGCGTTCGTCGCGGATCGAACTTTCTACGCCGATCGCCCATGTCGTCGAGCGGAGAACTGATTATTGCCGCTCATGAGTGTCGCGATGCTATCATATTACCGCAGAAGTGGACACGGCTACGCAACGTCGACATGTTATGTGCATAACTAGTTCCTTAACTTACTCTAATAACGTGTAAGTTCATCGACAATTTGTACCAGTGACTCTGAAAGCGGTCTAGGTCATTAAACTAAGCACGAACCGATTGGAAAAGGTAAATGTGAACGATTAATTAAAGTTGGTCGATTTTCTCAGTTAGTCCACTTTCATAATTAGTGCCGCAAAGACTAACCTTTGTTAAATTATATCATTTTTGGCTTGATAACGTCAATGTCATTCAGTTAAAAATCATTGAATTATAGTAGTCACAAGTATAACACTGACCGAGTTAGTCGAAAATACAATATTGATGGGAAACGAAATATTGGATTTGTGTGGAGAGGTGAAATAACACTTGTACACCGCTTAGTGGTTCGCATCGGAGAGCGCGGAAACAGGGAAAGTGACGCTCTCCCCGTGCACGTTTAATATACTAATTGTAAGTAGATTTGTTTCACACATATAGGTATATGTGTAATGTACATGCGCACATGGCGCTAATGACAGAAGGTCTGGAGAGGGGTAAGGTACAGTAGGGACAGAGGGACGAAGAAGCGTCAACTCCAGAGTGTAAAAGTAAACAGTAACGGAACGTGAGTTTGATTCCAGAATTGCTGTCGAAGACCGTTCGACAGAAGAGTGGAGAATAAACATTTAATTGTTGATTCGCTTATTTTAGGTCAGCCAAGCCACGCGTTTGTTTAACTAATAATTTTATTGTCATATGTTATTTTATTGTTATTCTTTATTGTAATAAATTAAAACCGCTTATTTTAGACGAATCACGGGTGTTTATCGCTCCCAAAATTCCAATCATTATATATGTATACGCGCCGTAGCGCGCGCATTTCAAACAAATATTACACAGACTAATCTATCTGTGATGATCCGTCGTTCTGTCATAGGGAAAGATAAGCTCTGTCGCTAAAATTCGTTCGGTACAGTACTGCGAGGATCGTCCACGCGTCTCGGGTCGTCGTCGCGACGTAGGTAAGTGCACCAGGTGTCAGGTTCTTGCTAGGTGAAAGTCGCGACGTTACTCGCCTTTTCATTTCTTGCGCGGGAAAATGTTAAGGACTCCGACTCGGCCGATTGCACGCCTCCCTCTGTTTCCCTCCCGGTCTCCCCCCCTCCGGCCGCCGCGGGCCCCTCGGCGAGCGGGCCCGCGTCGGGGGCCCTAGTGTAAACACACGAGGAAGCGAGACATTAGGGAGGAATGAATGCCCCGGGGCGTACAGAATCAGTAATCTCGCCTTTAAGAATCCGCCGGCCTAACCTGCGCGCAAACCGCGTTCGGAGCGAATGCGCGCACGGGGCCTTAATGCCCCCGATGCGCCACTGTTCTGCCCGCAAAAAGCGTGCAATATTCCGCTAACTGCTCGGCCGGCGGATCTACAAAATCCTCTCGCCGCGTTGCATCCGCGAGAGGTTCTCAAGAGGCGGAATTCTGAAACGGACGCTTAGTATTTTTCAGATCCGCGCCGCGATACCGCGAAAGCAACGCTCGATGCGCACTTTCCGTTCGAACGGAATGGGTAAGGACTGTTCGGAGTTACGAAAGCATCCGTGAGAAGTTCCCGGGAGACGCTCGCTATCGAGCGGGACGGTTAGTCCTCTGTTTTTCGACGCTGCGCGCTCTGGGTAGCGGTCTAATGTCATTACGAGGAAGTGGTCATTTAGTAATTCGCAATGTGAGTCCTATACCATTTAAAAATAGGTATTGAAGAAACCTTTAATCGCAGGAATATCCGTCCATGTACCGACAGTACCCAGTGACAATAAAAATAGACATTAGTATCTGCGATCATCAAAGTCTCTAAAGTAATATTAAAGTTCTGACTCCTGTAACAAGACGGAAACGAGAATCTGAAATGACTAGCAACAAAGTGTCAGATCCCTGACGTGTGTAGCCACGCTGTTAAACTATGTCTCGATGCAGGACGTAACTATCTATTAGAACAATGCAAAAAGCAAGGAAGAAACTTTAGCGATAATAAAGTTGGCACCGCTAAAAATTGTTATGCCTGATTGAAAGTGGGATAAGTATGGGCGTCGATATGTGAAAGGATGAAAAAAGTGTGTGTAAAACGAGAAACAGGCCGGTCGGAAGGAAGGGAGGAAAAAATGGACATGTGATCGAGGAGGTGGAGGAAAGAAGAGCCGACAAACGGTGGAGCAAGAAGGAGAGAATAATGGGGAGAGCGCCGGACACAGGTGGGTGTCGGCTTCGTTTGTAACGCGAGAGCTGCGAACGCGGTCTCCTCTCGTAACCTTTCCCTCCTTTCACCCTCATCCGCCCCCGTTCCATCCCCATCGGCGTCATCGGGCAGCACGTGTAATTTAAAAGCCCCACGTCCGACCGAAAACTAATATCGAAAATTAATAGCTTTCAGTGTTTACACGAATCGAGCCTGGTCTGCTCTGCGGAACAATTTATCGTGTTTACTTATCGTACTTTAATGGAAAGGAGGTAAAGGGGTAGAGATTCGAGTTTTCTGATCGTATTCAAATTTCCATTAGCTTACGTAAACTTAGTCTTTATCGCTATATTGGCGGCATGTCGGTATCAATCAATCAATCAACCCGCAGTTTTCTCATTGTAATTTGCGCCAGGGTCTTGCGAAGAGGAGCGAAAAAGTTCGTTACGGGATCGATTACGCTTCAGCTCGAGCAGAAATTTTGCAATTATACGGGGTATGAGGAGAGGGGAAAGGAAAGGTGACATAGAGACCGGTAATGCTTACGAATTACTCGGCTCTACGCGGAACAATCGTATTTCTCTCGCCCACTTCTTGCCATTTTCACCTTTTGAGATATCATCGAAGAAATCGGTTGCGAACACGGCACTACCTGGCGTTCCAATATTACTCGTTAGTTGTTGCAAAATAACTAAATCAATATGGTCGATCATATTACAGCTTTCGATCGACTAGGTGTCTTAAGGTGTGGATAAGGCGCGCCGATGGACTGACTGCAAGATGTATGATAGGTACATCGCGGCTGATTGTTATTGTCAATCCACTACGCCCGTTATTAACTACCAACTTTATAGACTCACCGCGTACACTCGCTATTCAAGCACAGCAGCAACCATCATCCTTCCGCAAAGAATTCGCTATCGTCAAATCTACGACTCATCCGTGTTCGCTTAGCATTAACCAGATGATCCGCCTCTATTTTTACCGCCCATCCGCAAATTATCGCTTATCCACTTCTTATAAGCATCGGTTTCAATTTCTCACCCGCTTCTCACGGATTAAGAGCAATCGCCTAATAAGCATTTAAGTACCGTCTTCTGCCACTGACACTCTACCCCTCAACTATACCCTTCCTAAAAACCACACGGCGATCAATGATCTACAATTATCCACCCACTGTCCACCTACCACAGCTGGAGTTATCCATTTTCCGTGCGCCCGGACTCTCGTTATAACTTTCAATCAGCGAGCAGGAAGGCGCAAGGTAATGATAGAGGAGCCAATAGGGTCTCCTGATGGTCGGAGCCAGATCCCAAGCTTCAAAGTCATGATCCCGGTCATTTCCAGCCTGGCTCCTCGCTCTCTGCCGCGGGGCTATCTCCCGGTAATGGTCCCTGCTGGAATTAATCAGCAAGTCACTTGCTTACGTTGCCTAGAACCGCTGCCGGAAGTAAGCGCGCGTTACTCTGCGAAGAATGCAATGAAGTTCACTAATAATGCCGGCTCCGCGAAGGATAACGATTTATTCTGCCTGGCAGGCCTCTGTGTAACTGGTCTTCCTCCTGTTTTCTCACACACGGAATCGACGATCAATTCTTGCCGGGAATCCTTTCGGGATCCTCGAACGAGACGGTAGGAGTCGGACAATGGAAATGTTCTCGGATCCCGAGGACGTTCTGTCGTGGGTCTAAGTGGGCTGGCGGATTCGATTTCTTTGTTGCCGGCGGGCGTCGATTAATTTCTGATTCGCTTTTCGAGGAATGGGCATCAAATGTTGTTGCCAGTGACAATGCAGCTGCGAACGGTCAGCGAGCGTGTGCTTATGGCAAGCTCAATGGGCCGTATCGGTATGCGGCGCGAAGCGAAGTGACATTACTACACGCTGGAATGTTTGCGCGTGCCACAATTCTCACCTCGAGCATAGAACCTGTTCGCAGACGTAGAAATGTACTCTTCTGGTAGGTATGCAGTTCACAATTTCCGTTTGGTTTCAAGTTGTACTCCAAGACCTGGAAAGTATCAATAAATCTACGAATCTGTCTAATGTCAAACTAAACGATTAAAGTGGAGTGGGGTAAAACCGACCCGGAAATTGTAAAGTTTACTTCAAACTGATGTATTTTCTATCTATTCCACTAAAACCTAATAATCTTATTGTTTTTATTTAGCGCATGGTTCATTTTTTAAGTTGCATTAATTTGGATTAAAATTATCTTCTTAAACGTATGATTTTCTTAAAAAATTAAAAACAGTGCTGTTAGGGCAGACTTTCCCCGGAACTGGGGCAAAACTGCACCAACCTGTTTAAAAATTATGGAACCTTATATCTTTATATTATGGGGCAAAACCGGAATTATTATTAGTAATACGAACTTTGCCGAACGAGTTAAACGGAGGAATCACAGAATACATGGCGGCCACCTATGTTGAACACGATCCAAACCATTGAATACTAACCAAAGGGAAGATTTCTAGCTTACAGTTGGTACAATGCAAAGTACCTATATCCGAATAAATAAGGGCCTAGTGCAAATTTGCCCCGTGTACGGATTTACTCCACTGCACCTTTGTCGATAATAAACTCCGATCTGATACATCTGCACATATCAACTCGAGCTAGTCTCTTCTATCAGCCGCTTGAAAATCGTCAGTAATTCTATTACACGATAGAATCGAATAGATTCAATTTCAAGCAGTGCGGTCGAGTACAATGATCGGCAAAACGTGCATCAGCGGTCGCGATCGGATTGGCGATCAATTACTTAAGATCATCGGCCGTTAATAACGGGCAACTCGCCGATTCCCACGCCCGCGCCCGTTGCAGTTGACCAAATAAAAGGAAAAAGCCCGTGTCGGACTTGTCGGCGCGCTTTCGGAACGAGGCGCTCGAGGACAGTAACACTCGGCCGATCTTGCGAAACAGAAACGTCAAATCACGTACGTGCTCACCGACGGTCCCGTACCGTTCTGCTCGACTGGACCACCGTCTGGGCCGAACAATAAACTTGGCGATGGTCACCAGCCCGATAGGTAAACGTCCGAACGCATCGCCGACTTTTTGCCGTTGGGCAAAAATTTTCGCCTCAGCTAGCCATGAGAAACAGCGTTTCGCCGCCGATATAATTAAATAGCCTCCTGTCTATACAAAATGGATACATAGTGCTCCTGATAGATAAACAGTGGGCAGGTACAATAGGCACACTTTAATGGACGAGACGGTGCTTAGTAATTTCTTACTTACTTACCTCTTATGCGACTGTAGAAGGTGGTACAGGGAATGAAGAACTTTTTGTTTTCGTTTCCTACAGCGCGGCTGATTAATCCGTATTACATTAGATGTCGACCGAGAAAAATATTGCAGAACCAATGAATACAAGCATTTTGTTTACAAAAAAGATTATTGCTCTTCTATGAGATAGTAGGGACACAGCAGATTTTTTTCATTTTTTTATTTTTACTTTTTCGAAAGTTCAACTATCGAAATACATATTTACAAACATCGGGAGGGCGGTGAATAATGGCTGTTCGCTTAATCGTCTGAAATTGAGTCTGATCAGCCGGAATCAGCGTGGCCTCGTCATAGTCGTGACAAAGTGAAATTTTCAATTGCAGGATACGCCCGCCGGTACGAACCGCGGCTAATTTCATAAAATAGAGCGTGGAGGGCAGCGACGGGGGTGTCGATGGAGTGGCCGCGTTACAAAAATTAATCATCCTCGCGTTAATTGGCGCGCATAATTAAGCGATGGGACACGGCTCGCCTGGTGGCTAGTCCTCGTCTTTCCTTCTTCCTTATTCGTGCATTCCCCCGTTCGCCAGCCCCGTTCGTCGACCTCATTTGCAACTTGACTCCACCAAATTGATTGAACTCTTTGTCAACTTTGATTACAGCTCCGCAACGTTACTATACATCTTCCATCTCCGCTACGACGATCTCGTCTCCATATCTGACTTTACCGAATACATTACGTAAAATGACACTTTTTCCTCGGTTATTTACGTAATGAAATGTGACATAAATCAGTCTCCTTTACCTTCCGATCGGATTGAAGTCGAATAAAATCCGGGGACGCAAATCGGGGCAGCGGTGCCGAGTGCGGCGAGATTTCACGATGTAAATGGCTTGTAACTGACCCACCGCAGTGTTGGACCAATTTAAGGGATCATTTCCCGGGCCGGCCATACTTCACATCAGAGAGCGTTGCGTCGCTCGAGCGAGCCGAGGAGAGCGAGCCGGTGATGAATTGGGGACCACACACGTTATATGCACGACAGACGCATGCGCCCCGATACCAGACGACTTTTGCCATTTCGGCGCAGGAGCCCGACACACTCGTTCTTCGCACGAAGACTCCCGCCCCGGCCTCTCTTCCGGCCCTCGATTACCGTCGATAAACCATCAGCCGAGTCAAAAACCGAGGGGCAAAAACTATTTCAATAAGAGCGAGGCCGCCGCGCGGCAAGAGAGTCTCAATTGAATCTCTTCAACCTAAGCATTATTAAATGATCGAATTACCGAAGATTCAGCTCGTAACTTCGTGCGGCGTTAGCTTCGACGCTAATTCCATACCATTTCCGGCGGATCGAATCGAGCGAACCTCGCCGCCGATACCTACACCCCCGTCCATAAGTCACCGGGCGCTCATGAAAAGATGTCTTTCATGTTTCGATCAAAAGAACGTATAATATTTATGTAACATTTTCGTTCAAAGATTGAATATACATACTCAGGACATTGTGAACAATTACCAAGTGTTATTTTCATTTCATAAAATAAGTACCCGAATAAGAAATTGCCCGAATTCAAATTTCAGTAGGTGCAAGGTGACTTACAGACGGGAATCTTGGGTAAAGCGGGTTTTTAAAGAGTCTTTCATTTTTAACTATGAATAATAATCTGTTTTAAAATGACACCATCCCGTTTTTTTATTGTTAAGTCCGATAACTCCCCTATTAAATAAAATCAAACTTGTCATTACAATCAAACAAAAACTAATATTTTTGAGCTTTGAAACATTAGCTTACCCGCTTGAGGTCACTCTCCCCTATATCGCACCGATCCCAAAGTGGACGGTATTCCGCGCGAGTCCGTCAATCGGGAAATGACGCCGCGTAAGGCGGGAAAATTGAACTCGTCAAACGGACATCGGGCCCGTAATTGCGCAAGCCCGCCTTTGGCCGACGTCCAGGTAGAAGAGTCGATCCTCCGGGTCTGACGCAGGTACCGGCACCGGTCGCGGACGGTGGAAAGTTTGCAATTAGCATCGATACCTAGAAGCCGGTCGGCATCTCCGTCGGGGCATCCCCCAGGAGTCGGGGCGGGGCGCGGAGGATATCGCGGGCTTTCTCACACGAAAATCCAATTTTACAAAAATATCGCCCCGGTAATGAGAAATAGCCGCTGAGTCACGGCCGGGTAAAAACTTGAAGGAGGCAAAAGCCGGCTCCTCGACTCGCTCGCCAACAAACCACGATCTTCGTCCCACGCCCTCGGCCAATGAGAAAAATCAACCCCCTGCCCCCCCCCCCCCCCCTCCCACCATCTCTCTTCTTCGTCGTCCTCTTCCAGCGTCTCGGCCTCCCTCCGCCTCCCGTCGCCTCTTTCCTTCTTCTGGTCCTCATCGCAGTGTCCTGTTACCGGCATCCTTCTCGTCAGCCCTCACCTTCGAACCCTCTTTCTTCGCCACCTTCTTTTTCTCTTTGCGCGAGCGGTCCCGTGCCTTTTCTTGCGACGGAATTCGTAGGACGATCGGGCGAGTTCGGGATGATCAGGAATGTCGTGAAGCGAGATTGCGTTTTGATCGACTCGTACGATGACGATGGCCTTTCGAGGCGATGGATAAAAACGGCGTTTTAGCGGGGGTACTTCTTTGGGATTTCGATCCCGCGCGATCTCTGTTACGATCGCTCGTGTTATGATCGCGGCCTTCGCTTGATGGGATACTTCTGCCTGCTTCGCGAAGGCCGAATCGTTCGTCGAAGCAATGCTTTCGAGTCGTTGCAATCATGACCGAATCATTGTGGAAAGAACGCTATCGTAGAATTACTCTAAGTTCACGAAACATTCATCGAGAGTAATCATCAATAAGGCTTGGACTTAAAAGACTTCTATCCTTGTCTAGGGGAGTGCTAAACGTCTCTCCTTTCATACTACACCTAAAAGACTTCCATCGTTCTCGTTTATGTCAAATACTACATAAGAATCGAAGCTAGTGCAAGTTAAACTAAATTAGATTAAGTAGTATAAGAAAATGTAAAAATGTAAAAAAAAAAGGAGAGATGGAGATTATGTAAGATGCAACCCGACAGAGAGCCATTAAAGAGTAAATACAATACAATGCATAAGAATCGAAAATCTTCGCTTCACGTTACACGACCGTCAAGTCCTAGTATTTTAACTCGGAGAATGAAAACTGCATCTTTTACCAAACCATTCCTTGTCCATTTCTATAACTCTTCGTCTCTGAATTCAGAGCCGCCGAGTCTCCCGGCGTTACCGTGTTCCTCACCATGCTTCATCGCGCGTCAGACTCTCGGCGGCGATTCAGAAGGCGCGTAAGACAGTAGCTCAGTGCTTTTCAGCGTGACGGCCGCCATTGTCCGGGTCGCACACGTGATCGCGAGAACTCGCGCGCGCGCGCGCGCGTTCACCGACACGCACGTAGGAGCCCGCGCGCGCGTACAGGGCCACTGAGGCGCACGGGGGTTCACACACGTTCGCGAATGGAGACAAGGGTTGAGAGAAAGAGGGAGAGGGAGAGGGAGAGAGAGAGAGAGAGCAAGAAAGAGAGAGAGTGAGAGGGAATGAAAGAGAGAGAGAGAAAGAAAGAAGGAAAGAACATGCGGAGGTGCACAGGCGAGCCAGGCGGCCGGATGATAAATGCATCCGAGCCGGCCGACGTGCATCAAATGAGGGGCATAGCCCCTGACACACACGCGCCTGCGCGCGAGTTGTACTACGTGCGTGCACTTTCGCACACGCGAGCCTGCACGCGACGTCGTCGACGATCCGCCGACAGCTACGGAATTAGAACGACACTTCGACGTCGGCGGCTGGGAGGTAGGATGTTAATTGGCAGACATCGAGCGGAGTGTACGCTGGGGATGATCGAAGGTAATTTGTCGACAGTAACACGGAATGTGGAAGGCATGCTGGTCGATTCGGGAGCAGTTTGTGAATTGATCGGCCCACAGGTCCGAGCAACGTGTGCATCAAAGATGACTGACCAAAAGTCCGGAACGCTCATATGTCCGAGTCCCATATTCGATATATATATTGAAAAGATGTATCGGAAAGGTGTGTATTTGATCGCGCACGTAGGCGTGTACGCTACAAGCAAGTCACGTAATTATAATTAAATTTCATTCATTAAGGAGGCTGAACGCGGGGGAAAATCGACGAACCCGGTCCCGGCCGACTGTTGTGTACAGAAATTTTAATGACCCGATTCCGGAGTCAAACAGCGCGCGCGAGAAACGTCATTAGACGGCCCCGACTACTTGTTTCGACCCCGTTCGATCATCATTATCCGCGACGTCAATACTCCAATCTCCTTCTTAATCGCGTCTCATTTCGCACGAATATTCGCACAACGGGTAGGCAAGGCGACGAAAAAAAAAGGGGGGGAGGGGGGGGGGGGGGGGAGATGAATAAAACGGCCGCGTAGACGGCGTTCTCTCTGTCGAGAGCGGGCGCGAGTAAATTGGTACGTCTGGCATCGGCAATCGATAGCATAGCCGTCGGGTAAGAAAGTGATTCGAATCATTTTAGAAAACGGTAGCTCGGTTCGTTTAGTCGTCGAGGTCGGGCTCAAAAGCTAGTTGGCGGCGAGAGGGCGAGGGCGGGGGTACGGGAGAAAAAAAGAGCGAAAAAGAGGCGAGCCGAGAGTGAAAAAAAAAAAGATATCCAGGGCTTCCTCCGCTCCCGGAATCGCAGCCTGACAATGCTCAGACAAATTACATCGGGCGATCTCTCACTTCTGCCTATCTTTCATCTCGCTCCTCCCCTCCCCTCTCGCCGGGCCCCGCATGCGGCGCGCATCCTTTTTTAATCTTATTAGAGTCGGACGTATTTAGAGGAGCTGAAAAGAATTCCTTCGATCTAGTTGCTGAATGAAGTTGTGGCTACCGTGGCGTGTAACCCCGCGGTGAAACTGGCCGGAATGATGATGAAGAGCATTCCACCACGCCGGGGAACGGTCATTGTTGATCCGGATGTCATATGTTGCCCCGCGAGTGTTTTACATTCTTGATAGTAATGACTCGAATTCCACGCCGCGGAGGCAATTCCCCTATTCAGGCCTCGTTCTTTGGCTCCTTGATTGTCCTTCCGTCCGCTCGCCCTGCGCCCCTTTCGCTGACGAGTCGTCTTTTCTTGTTTCCACCTTGAAGATGCCGGTGGACTTTCCTTGAGCGCCGGATGAAGATATTTCTGATACGACGAATTTTTCAAATCCTCTCCCTCTCCGGAGATCTCGTCCTCGTCAGCGCGAGCGGCTGCAGGACGTTTGTGAAATTGTCGAACTCGTCCGTGACCCTTTTTACGAGACACCCTCGAGATTTCGGTACTTCTCGAAGTGGATATTTGCATTTCGTCATCGCAATCGATACGGCGACGAAAGCCGACTGACACCTTACCCAGCGGACTTCGTCCGTGTGGTCCGCAGGTATGATTGGTGCGAAATTGGCTTCTACTCATAGAGAAAAGGGGAAGGTGCGCGGGAATTAATTTGGATCCGAAATTGAGCAGGTGCCGAAACTTAATTGGCCGACCTCGGGCTCGGAGCGATCGGCGGATGAATTTCTGCTCGTTCGCTCGCTGCCGATATTTTTCGTCGCGGATATCGGCGTCGCGTGAAGGACGGCGCGAAAAAATTCATTATCGAAGATCCGCGTCGGCCGTCCCGCTCCGGTATGATTTCGCGCGACAATTAATCTTCCACTTGACACACATACGTCCGCGGATGCATTAAGCTCTGCCGAGGTGGAATCCAGGCGCATTGAGCGCGCCGAGGAGTATTATTTAATTATCATTACGTACGCGCCGAGCGTGTAAGCAGAGTGGCGTGAATCGTAATCGGCCGATTAGAATCTTCGTTCGAGGGAGCTCGTCGTTGCCGTACCTTTTAATCACGGGACCGTGATTTCTCGCGGGGTGCAATTTTCTACACGAATTGCACGAGCAAGTTCTCGATTCGCACCAATATTTTTCCACATCATACCGCTTTTTATGCTGAAATGACAATTTGAGTGATGTTCCGCCACTTGTCAGTTGAACAATTTTTGCATCTTACTCTTCGATGGTCTGTTCGTTGCAGTTGGCGCTATTCGTGTCCGTGCACTCGGTAGTCGGGGATTAACCTGACGGTTAATGAGGCTTGAATCGTAATTGAGCTATTGGAATCCTCAATAGAAACAAGAAAGCCTCGTTCGACATTCTCCGCTAATCCCCTGGATCTTTCCTTGTTTCGCCATTTTTCTGCCTGCCGCGAGTCGATGAAATTGCATCACCTAATGATCGTCGGATGTTTAGCGAAACCGGGCGAAGTTGCTATGCTAAGTAATTTTTTTCCACCTTCCCCCCTCGCCGACAACGCATCGTCGCCCGCGCAATTAGCCGGAAATTGCTGGCGAATCGCATCACCGGTTGCGGCACGTTTCAGTTGGAGCGATTAACGATCGTTTCCAACAAAGTAGTAAAATCCGAACAACTCGCCTTACGACGTATGACCCATATATACACACACGCGCGTTATACATTCCGCTTACATAACTTGCGCTCCACTGGCGGCAAGAAAGCAATCGTACTCGAATTACAGCCGGGTTCGTTCGTCAAATTTATGTAAGAATAATGTCATACAGGCACGATTTTGCGCATTGTTCTTCTATTCGATCGGCCGCCAGCGCAATTCTTACATATCGTCGAGACTAGTCGACCTGATCATAGATAATTTTCTTCAACGCTTTTTGCACACTCTCAATCGTAAAATCGGCAACAACGTTCCGCGTTCAAACTTAATATCGCGAAATCGTATGACTCAGGCCAATTTCAACTTATCGTACCGCAGCTGTACTCGACCCGGCACAAAAAAGACCCACTCCTCCCAGCGAGCCTACCATTCGCCCGTGCCCCTTCGTAAACATCGCACGCAATTGAAAAATCCATCCAAAAATGCCACTTTGCAGCCGCAGCCCTTGCACGCTCGAAACAAAGGCTTCGCATCGGAGACTGTCTCGGCGAGCGAAGAAAAATCGTTCGCAGCGGGTTGAAAAATGCCACGCAAAGTTTGCAGGTTCATCTCCAATATGCTTTCTCCCGGCAGGACCACTGTCTCACGCGACTAAAGAAAGAAGTAAAAGTCATCAGCGCCAAGCAGTACGCACACACACTGGCGTGTAGCAAAGCGTACACTCTCTCATCGCGCATCTTACGTGGGTCTCCCTACGTGCGAAGTAACGGCGTGTGTTTACGGGACACACGCGCACATGTACACATATGGGACGCATACGCGTACGTAAAGAGGAGACCGGCACCTTGGGAGCTCCCTGAATCGCGATGGCCGCGATCGATTTCTTCTCGCTCGCACGCAAACTCGCCGCTCGTATCAACTGCCGTGCAATGATACGTTCTAGAGCGTCAATTTCGCAGCGACGGACTCGAGCCGGGAATTAACCTCGCGGTTAATAACCGTGCGCCGTTAATCGCCTGCTGCCGAGGTGTGGAACTTACCTCCCCCACCCCCATCGCCAGCCCCTCCCCGTCTACCCGAACGGCGTGCGTTTCTACACTACAGGCTATGTACTTTCTCGCGGGGTACGCTTCGGCACCTTATACGGTCTAATGTCTTCGTTTTCACAGTCGATCCCGCCTGATATCTGTATTTTGATAGTGTCCGAGCCCCACACGCGTAAGGAGTAACGGTACGTTTCTTTCGATCTTCGATCCTCACGCTCAGGACCGTTACGGATGTTAGACTCTAAGCCGCTGTTTGAAGATTTTCGGCGGATTTCAGTGATTCTAGCGGGTGAGTTGCAAAATGCTGAACGGTTGATCTGCACTTGTACGATGTACAGCGTTACGCAGTGAAGGTCGTGAATAATTGTCACGATCTGACAATTATAATTGGCTAACTTCCGTCGAATTTAATTTGCGCGAGCAGAGTGTCGGCTCGAATCCGTCGCTGGCCGCGAGTAAGAGGCACTGCTCGTGGCAGCAACGATATTACTACTTGGTTATTATGTGTACAAGGCTGCTGATGTTCAGGCCCGGCGAGCGCGGAGCACACCGCGTGTCCAGGCCGCAGTTTACACACGCGCTGAACGTTGAACGCCGTGGCGGGAGACGAGAGGCGAGAAACTGGGACCTACCGCCGTGAGGCCCAAGGATTTCGCGACGTACTTTCCACTCGGCAGCCGCCGACAGTAACGCCGCGGATCCTTCCACGGTAGCCGTATGTCCTTACCGGGCGCTAAGATCTTTAAGGATACGGTAATCAACGGAGTACTTCAGTACCTTACTCTGCTGTAAAACAGTAGACGCCATTGATAATACTGTACAATTCATGTGAAACAAGAAGCATTTTAATTCAAAGCAAAAATTGTAATACCGTTCGTGATTTCATGCAATTCTAATTTGATTTGAAATATAATAATAAAGGATACATGACTATAACGCGGTTGCTATTTGTTCAGACGCGACACTGTGCATCGTCGAAAGGTTGTAATTACTAATTATTTTTATGACGCGCTAAGTGTTGGGAGGGCGTCGTAACGAGAATAAGAGTGTCACTAAATTACTTGGTAATTGTAGGTACTCTACCTCCACGCTTCTGGCACGGATTGGAGCCGATGTGACGACAGGTCGTTCTACCAGGTGGTCCAGCGAGACTTCTTATGTACAATGTCACACGATCGCAGTTCGCCGATCGGGCGTCCTCCTACACGGAGCCGAACGCGCCACGACGGAAGGAGGGGGTGGGTGGAGGGGGATGGTTAAAAAAAGCTCGCGCCGCTCTTTTGACAGCGTCGGCGAACTGGAAGAAACGATGGCGCGTGACTAAACGGGGTCAAGATTAGAATGGGACTGAGGTCGTTCGTCACGAAGTGCGACGGTGAGAAATATCGGATCGGGGATCCAGAAGAATTCGTCCTCAAGTCACGGTGCGTCGCGGACTGGATTGGGGAAAAAAGAGTGTCACAGAAAAAGGGAAGTCCCGTGAATAATCGGCGTCCGAGATGTTCGTGCTTCCGAATAAAGTGGCTTCGATGCTCGTGATGCATTGCCCGTGAACGGGGATAAGCAGTTGTGAATGCTCGGTCAAGAGGTGCCGATGGAAAGCAAAGTATGCGCCTTGTAACCCTTCGGCAGTAAACGTTGAAGAAGATCGCGGCAGGTCAATAATTGTTCGATTTATGGGATCGATTCGGCAACTGTTTCGAAAATACTTGCAGCGCGAGTCAATGATCAGTGTTTTATAACACCAATTTTTAGATCTTACGTTTTGTTTTCTCATTTACCGTCGTATAGCCTATAACACTATGCAACAATAAATTTGCTACTGGTTGAAATTAATGTGAGTCTTATGTAATAGGGTGCGCTGATTCCGACTGTACATTCAGAATTGTCGTGGCACGTCTGGATTTAAAGTGATAGCTAAAAATCATAATATATGACTTTAATATAGGTAATGGATACTAGGCAGCATCGGTAACATTGCAGTTTATTTTACAAATTATTTCCGATTTTGCTCGTAAATATTTGTTGTCTTTGACAAGAATACCTTGTCGAATCAGCCCTTATTTCAGTGTACAGTAACATAATATCAATTGCCATCACGCATCAGTCATTTACAGAGTCGTCTTTGTGATTTCCAAAAAATAAGTTCAATTGCATATACGCAACTGTTTATTCCAATGAAAAAGCAGCGAAATAATAAGCGATCATTTATGACGTACAACGTCCACTTCGTAAATCTTAGCTGACAACAGCAAAAAAACATCTCCAACGCTTGGAATCGATGTCTATCAATTACGACGATTTATCGAATTCAGTCGCGATCTCCTCTAACGAACCTCGACAGCGAGCGATCTCGGGGCAAAATCAATGCCCCGTATTTACACGCGGCCGGCAAAAAGCCAGATTTCTATTTCTCTTGCGGTAACGCGCGCCCGTTGTTCTCGAATTAAATCCGCTGCATTGTCAAATTGACCCTACACGCGAGACGGCGCGACGGATATTTGCGCGTGGAAAATCGATTCCGATAGCCGTCGGCGAGCAATGACTTTTATCCGCCGCCACGGGTTTCTCTCAATTTCGATAGAAGTCATTCTTTTTCGTCGCCTGGGCCGGCGTAACGCGACACCGGCCAGCGTGGAAAGCAACATTGTCGTCCCTAATGCAACTAATGGGCAGAAGCGGGCAAGAAGCGAGTAGAAGTGAACGAAGTGGCCGGCTGTTGCGACAAGTCGCGCTGCCGTGGAAAACGGCAGGAGTGTACGGGCTTAATCTGCGTACCAATGCACTGGCAAACGCGTTGCCACACGTTTCCATCGTGCCAGTGCGAGAGGGCCGCGAAACGCGGGAGTGCGAGAGTGCTCGCGAGCAAAAACGCTAATTGCGCCGTTATCCGCTATAATAATGTTTAATCGTCGGTGCGACACGAAGCGACGACTCGTGCTCGCGCGCAAATCGTATTTAACGATGCACGGGCTTGGCAGATGGCCGTTTAGCGTGTTTAATTGATCGCGCGGACGAGCACGTCGCACTCTCGAGGGCCAGACAAGTCTGGTGGATGTCGGCGAAATCGTAATTTTGCCGCCGAATGAGACTGTCCGTTACGATCGTCGTCGCGCTATCGGGTGTCACGATGAAGTTTTAGAAAGCCGCCGCGCTAAACGAAGGTATTTATGATCGGCAGATACCGGGCTACAGGGAAACGCATAACGTTTTTTGCGTATGACTATCAGCGGTCTGATGCACTATAAATCTCGTATGGCTAGAATGTGTGTTCTACTGAATTCATTTTGCATAATTCTTATTTACGGTTTATACGCTCTAATGAGCTCTAACCTCTACCTACAACGTCTAACGTTGTTACAAGCTCTAACTCTCATGAGTAATTACATTGTGTTAATGTTGTTATTAGGTAACGTTTTGAGAAAGACAATTATTTTAATTGTTACGTCTGGATAGATCTTTGTTGTATTAATTGACTTGTACTACTCTGCTTCGTTACCGTTAGGATGTGTTTGTTCAGTATAACGAAAGCTGACGAATCCTCATCAAACGGTCACGATTGATAAGCGAACGTTAACGATGTTGCATTTTCTCGAGGAAACAAAGAAGGAGGCGTTCCGCGATGTTTATCCCGCAAACCACTCGCTAACCGACGGATACTGACAGATTGGATGCTAAGCAACGCCTCCACTGTATCTCGTTGAACGCAGATGTTCATGAGAACCTTGAGATCCTTCTTACTCGGAGGCGACAAGAAGGACAAAAAGTTCCGCCGACCGCCTTAGATGCTTATAATCAGATTTTCTTCTTCTGTCTAGCCATTGATTCTTGGAAACGGAAGCTGAAACTTTATGTGCCTGTAGCGAAAAAATTTCGCATAAATCGATCAACTTTCATAATTGTCGTAACTCGGTATACGGAACCTATTTACGTTTAAGAAAATACTTCATTTTTACAATATTTATGTTGCATTACTACTAATTGGCACAATACAGCTGTATTACTAATATATAAAAATAACTAAACAATTTAGACCATTTGCTAAACAAAAAAATTCAACCGGTTAATTCAATATTACAGAAACGGTACCAAACATTTAAATATCTGCCCGACTTCATAAAGCTAGAAATAATATGCCGCTTCAGTTACTGCTAATCTAGTTACCGTGCGCATGTGTGTACATAAGAACACGAAGGTAACCGATCGCTTCGAGCATCGTGTGGCACATGACGCATTAATTAAACCACGGGTTGAAGGGCCCGGACAGCCGAAAGAAACGGAGCGAACGGTGGAAGGAATTGAAAGAAAGTGTCGGTTCCGCGTAATCCCGATGATCCACGGCCCTGCCGCATTGTTTGTGTTCCCACACGAAAGCGGCCGGCCTTCTTGCCGATCCGCGTTAGATCGCCACCGATCGGGCCCTCATTGTCTCCTCGATAAAAATGTATATTGACCGGGCGGCGGAAAAAAAATTGCGAATTTTCTCCAGCCAGCCCGGGGCAAAATTGTTCTCTCGCCGGCGAACGATTTCGTCCGAGCCGTAACGATGGCTCTACTTCGTTTAACTCCCGAGTTTCTTGCCGTCCCTTTATCGAACGAACGTTTTTCAATCGTAGCGATCTTTCCGATTGACCCTTCGACTAGTCGTGAGAACAAACTGGCATGATTGTGCGTGCTGCTCGGCTGATAGGACGATACATTGTTAGGCGCTGTGAACCGAACCAAAGCGAGATGAGGATTTACCGCTTTCTCATCGGCTGCTTATCAGCCTGCCAGGAGCGAGGATCGACGAAGTACAGAGGGACGATAATACGCGCTGTCGTTAGAAGGTAAAGAGAGGAGAGAATCGCGAGGATAAGTACGCAATAAAGAACAAGCTTTCGTCTCAGTAAATTTTGTCTGGCCGAACGTTCTCCGTTGAAAAATTTAGCACGCTCTATTCTGGTCGCGAGGAGGGAAAAAAAAGGAGGAACTGACCGGAACTAGAGAAGAAGGCAGCTCCCGACGCCGCCGCGTCACAGGACGAGTCGCAGGGCGTCCCTTTGGAGGACTCAAAGCGACGTCCACGGGCATGACAGTTGTCCTTCGCGTGTAGCCCGTAAAATCTTCCGCTCGAGTCGTAAAGTCATCACATCGTAAACTCATAAATATTCGTCATCATCGCCCATAATCCACATTGTTGCCCGCAGACGGGGTCCGCTTCGGCGATCGACGGAGAAAGAAAAAAAATGGTAGGGATGCAGCCCTTTGCCGAGATGAAAAAATGCTCGAGTAGAAAAAACTTCAGTTTTACCTGACTTCGAAGCCTTCGTCGACTTTACGATGCCGAACTTTTTTTTTCCAACTGCAAAGTTCTCGGTACGCATTGACAAATTTTTCAAAAACTGCTTCCAGAAGCAAGGGAAGACACTGGAAATATTCTTGGACAACGTTGAGCGGAAGATTCAGGCGTTGAAGAAGTAAATCCGTGGCTGACTTGCATAAAATGTTTCTACAGTTGTACATTCCTAGCTTCTCACTCGTTTTGTTCCTACGCTGGACAGGCCGCCGCAGAATTTCAAGACGTAGGTACGTGCCTTCTAAAGGTACATTTCTACAATACGTTCCATACAGCTCATGCGTTCAATGTTACCGATCCTTTGTACTCCGCGAGTCTATAAAATCCTGACAATTCCTGCACCGACAATGATCGAACAAGTTTCTGCTTTCTGCCTCCGCGTCTCGGGAGTGTCATTGTCAGTCTTGCCAGTCCTCGATTCTCGCAGAATGCCGTTAATTAATTCGGCTCTGCGCCAAGTCTGCCCGGGAGACGATACGGACTAACCCGAAAAACTAGTCAAGAGTGAATTCATCGTGAAATTCGCGATTAGCATCGATCGTACGCCGAACGTGAATACTTTGCACTCCCGACGACGATGCGAACGTTCTCGCTGAGAATCGTCGATCGATTCTCGATCCTCCGCACGAAACGTACTGTGAGAAAGATTTCACCGAGTCGATCGTGCGGATCCTGCAGATTCTTGCAGTTGGTCAAATTCGCGGACGAACGCGCACTGGGAAAGGATCCACCTCAGGATCCAACTGAATCAACGTTGTGAAGCGGTTTTTTACATTCGTCGATCGTACCATAAACTATATTATCTTCCGCTTGCTCCACTTTTTCTCATCTATTCATGTAATTAACTCTATTTGTGTCTTACAATTCCTTG
The DNA here is from genome assembly GCA_914767735.1 of Anoplius nigerrimus. Lineage (NCBI taxonomy): Eukaryota > Metazoa > Arthropoda > Insecta > Hymenoptera > Pompilidae > Anoplius > Anoplius nigerrimus. The sequence continues at coordinate 9,407,851 of OU612089.1, read as the reverse complement.
CAGAGTTTGGACAGCAGCTTCAAAACATTCGCTTTACTTACTGTTAGCTGCACAATTCTCGTGCGACTCTAAGCAGCCTGGCTCAGTCTTTATTGAACAACTTCGATATTGTCACATTTACTGCCTTACGTCAATGTCCACGTTTGCCGGTCATATAATATTCATACCTCACACCTTCCAAGACACCAAGCAGGACTAACTATCCGTATAATATCTCGACCTGATAATACCCCTAACTCGGGGACAATGAAAATCCTTCGAACTCGATCGCCGTCTCGTAAAACCCTTCATAATTCGGCACAACCGGAGTCAATTGCACATTATTCTCCGATCCTAACTAGCTCGTAACTGCGTTAATGGGTGGGTGTCCTCGGGGTGGGAGGCAGGAGTCTGCTCACGGACGCGTCGCACGAACTTTAGGAGCTCGGAAGTTGAAGCACGGGGCCAAGACTGTCGTAATAGCGCGGTAATAATGCGTAAAAGCTGTCGACGAATCGAGCCCGGCCATGATCGACAGTGCGTCGAGAGTGCCGGAGGTCGTATATCAGGCATGATGAGTTTACTACCAGCCTCGTATAGCCATCATGCCTTTTACTTCGTCCTCCTCTCGCATCCGTCCGAGATTTACGAGCCTGCCTGGCGGGACCTGTAAGGAGCCTTTATGAAGTACGAATCTTTCGGTACTTTCCGGCGAATCGGACGGTCTGGCCCCAGGCCGAAAGAGTGGCCGTTTTCCGGGATAGGCTCGCAAAGGAGGACCGAATTTTCACCGTGAGCGCGAACTTTTGCCTCGACGAGCCGTGACGAGAAGTTGGCCAGAAGTCAGGCTTCGAGGCCGTAACGAGCTTCCGACTTTCTCGGTTTTACTGGAAGCTCTTCCTCGTCACGAGGATTCGCCAAGAACGCGGGAGACCGCCCAACGGGACTCTGCCTCGGACCTCTTCGATTCCTCAGGACTTCCCGCTGGCCGCCCGTCAACACCGCCGATCGCCACGATTTGCGTTTCACAGATCAGATATCGAGTGCAATGTTACGTGACTTCGGGCATGTTACTTCTTGCGATTGCGGACGATCGGTATCTTATCGGCGCGATCTCGAAGAAATTATTTTGATTTCCGTAAGACGCCGGATTAATATTACGCAAGATGTGCGTGATTGTTCGAAAACGATAAAATTGTAGGCTTGTCAACAGAAGGACATTAGACTCTTTGCAATACTCTTTTAGCATCACGTCGCATCAGATGTAAATTCGTTACAGACAAAACAAATGTTAAGAATATAGGGAAAATTGCAATTTTAATTTCGCATCGAACCAATAAACAAAAAGTGTAGACTGACTGTGTATTTATGATGCCGGAAGAACAATTGGCGAGAAACGACAATGTCGGCCGGTTACGGTAGTATCTCCGAAATCGGCGATTCGTCATTGAAACGTAACGGTTCGAGTGGAAGCACCCGGAAAAAGGAATTCCTTTTGCCGATTCCGTCGCTGGCCCGTGGCGTCCCGCTGACGAGCCGTCAACATCCTTCGCGGGGTATCTTTCAGGTCTGCCTGACGAGAATCGGAAGGATGAGGAAAAAAGGATCGCAGCGGAGATCCTTGCGGAGATGTTTTCTTGTTTGGACTTTTGACGATGGACGGCGCGGAGAACGGTAACGTTACCTGTTCCCAAAGGACCTCGGCAACATTTTGATAGGAGCCTGAGAAATGGGCAGACACGCCTCGCCTCCGACGACGATCGGCTTCTAATCGCTAAAGAGACCGTTACTACAAAACATAGGGGCATACCGCAGCCTAAACAGCAAAACCCCCGAATTGTTGAATAATTCACATATTATCCGCGTTTATCGTACATGAGTCACCCTGACAGGGAGCAGCAAATTCTGCATCGTCACTGCAAGATACCCGCACGTTACGTAACTAAAAAAAAAAGCGACCGACCCTCTCACGAGGTGCACACATTACGCCTGACATTTTCCGCGCCATTTCGCGGATCTCCACTCCCCTCCCCTTCCCTCCTCCGCCTCCCCTCTCGCCGCGGAAGGCTCGCCGTACGAGAAATTGGCGAAGCAAAAAGAGACATCGACCTATCCGCCGTCCAACTCTAATAAGACCGCCCATCCGCGATCATCGATGAACTCTCGCCCGAACGATACTTCTCCCCCAACGGTGCCCGACCACCAGCTCTCCCCCCTCTCCGCGTCGGGCTGACCACAAATCAGCGAGCGCTTCTAGCTGGCAAACAATGAGGATGCCGACCGCAAGCGCTGAACATCCTGAAACCGCAATTTCTCAGATCGACCACGGTAGCCATTCCTTCGCGGCACGAAGGTGGCCCCGCGAGGCGGATGATTTACGATTGGCATCGAACCGCATCTTCATGCGGATCCATTATGGCGGCCGGATATTTATGATCCCTTCTTATTTATACATACCGCCCCGATAGCGGAGAACAGGGAGTACGGGGAAGAGAGCGAGAGTGAAGGTGGGAGGGAGCGGGGGAGAGGGAGTCGAAGAGAGAGAGAGAGAGAGAGAGGAGCGTGGAAAGCAAGATGGAGGAGGAAGGGGTCGGATGCTCGAAAGGGGTGGATTATTTACGGCGTAACGGTCTCCGTGGCTCTTGTCTTCGTTGTCAGGTAGGCGGATCGACTCCGTGGAGGCAATTTGCATTTATTTGCAGGTACTCGCCTGCGCTCTGCCTATTGAGCGGGCCTATCTGCGACGAACGGCGACGGGGGTTATATATCGTTCGGCGGCTGGCTCGCACCTACGCGCGTATTATCCCACCCCGTAGCCACCCACTTCGCCCCGAGATCGGATCGTCGGAACGATTCTTCGGGGCCGGATCTCGTTTCAGAGTGTGGCGAGATGCGGCAACACGTGTTATTAAAGAATTACGAGGGGTCAAGCGGGGCTGTAATTAAAGGCGACCCGGTAACCGGTCGTTTGTCGATCGAGCGCGATGTAGGGATCTTGGGATTATCTGACAGAGTGGGGGTGGGGCTGCTAAATCGAGCGCTCGGAGATTGTGGTTGTCACGCGCATAATTCGGATGATGGTTTAGCTCGACGTGTGAGAATTCAGATTCTGTCTCGGGTGGATACGTGTCATGGTGGGCGTTCGTGTATTTTTACTGCATGCATAAGACTATGAGATAGCAGGAGCGCGATCGTTATCCTGAATGTTTGAAATATATGAAAATTATTTTAAACCTTTCATTGCAGACACGACGTTGTTCATAAATGACTTCTAACACCTATACCTACTGGTCATATTCTGACAAGCAACATACCAAAAATAGTATGATTACTTTAAATCTTAGCCAATCACGGAATATACTATTTCCATTACACATCACAAGCAATCTCACCCCGTCGGGAACCCACAGCCGATAAATCTCCGAAACCGGAAGTTTACCAGGTATCCCTTAACAAACTGCCGTCAACACCTCCGCCGATCAAAAAGCCATCCCCGAGACACCGATTCCCTTCAACAAACAAACACAGTCCCAGCCCAAAACACTCTCCGCCTCCGCTCACCCCCCCCCCCCCCCTCTTCTTCCCTCGCGTCCCATCTCTTCCCCGAAGGTCCGATCGTCGTAAATCAATGACGTCTTCATCGGGGTCCAACGACTCTCCGTAGCTCTTGTCTTCACGCTTGTTCCCGTGCTCCGCCGGTGAAAATCTCGGCAACCTTGAGGGCTAACCCAGCCTCTATCCCCGGCACAGGAAGATGCGGTCTCGCGTCGGGCGCTACCAACTGGCTACTCCTGGTAGGGCCCCGGGGCCTGAGTGCCATGAAGACATTAGGGAGTTTGTTTTGTCGGGTCCTCGCGACGGGCGGCCATCGACAGGATCCGCGCGAACTGACGCCGTCCAAAACCCCCCGTGAAGGCCACCCCCCAGCTCGACAGCCCCTTTCGCCCCCGCATCACCCCCTCCCTCTCTCCCCCCCCGCTGGCCACCCCGGCTACCCCCGGGATAATGCGTGTCGTCCTTCTGTTTGGCCATTCTCGCTGCGCTGACGAGATCTGCGACGGCACACAAACGGCGCGATAATAAACATTGATGGACGCATCAGTACGAGCCGCTGTCGATGGGTCGCCTTTTGAGCGGTGCCTCCGCGTCGCTTGCCGGGATAATGTCTCTGTTCGGCCGACGACGGCCCTTTTTTTTTCGGCCCCGGCGCGGAGCGAATCGAACTTTTGCGCGGGAAGTTTCGGGGGGGTGGCTCCGGTGAAGGCGTGACGGGAAGGTTTGGAGTTCAAGGGGATGCGCAAGGGGAGGAAGTTGACGCGACGTCGGTTTCGGACGCTAAATAAAGAAAAGAGTGATGCTATCTATGTGCGGGAGTCTATATTCGGCTAGTTTTTTGTTTGGGGTAGGGTGAGCTTCGAGACGCTGTACGAACTGTCAATTCGATATTTACCTGAAAATATTTAATAACCTTACGCAACAGAGACTGAATTGTAGATGTATTGAAGATGTAAGTACATGGGCCTACGGTATTATGCTAATTACGTGCATAGCTACATCGATTTGGGACGCTAAATAAAGAAAATAATGATGCTCTCTATGTGCGGGGGTCTATATTCGGCCAGTTTTTACCCTTGGGAGTAGCGTGAGCTTCGAGACGCTGTACGAACTGTCAATTCAAGATTTACCTGAAATTTCTTAATAACCTTACGCAGCAGAAACTGAATTGTAGATGTATCGAAGATGTAAGTACATGGGCCTACGGTATTAGGCTAATTACGTGCATAGCTACATCAATTTGGGACGCTAAATAAAGAAAACAGGATGCTATCTATGTGCTAGAGTCTATATTCGGCCAGTTTTTACCCTTGGGAGTAGCGTGAGCTTCGAGACGCTGTACGAACTGTCAATTCAAGATTTACCTGAAATTTCTTAATAACCTTACGCAGCAGAAACTGAATTGTAGATGTATTGAAGATGTAAGTACATGGGCCTACGGTATTATGCTAATTACGTGCATAGCTACATCGATTTGGGACGCTAAATAAAGAAAATAATGATGCTCTCTATGTGCGGGGGTCTATATTCGGCCAGTTTTTACCCTTGGGAGTAGCGTGAGCTTCGAGACGCTGTACGAACTGTCAATTCAAGATTTACCTGAAATTTCTTAATAACCTTACGCAGCAGAAACTGAATTGTAGATGTATCGAAGATGTGAGTACGTGTGTCTACGGTATTATGATAATTACGTGTACAGCGGTGTTACCGCGGTAAAAAAGCAGTAGTTGAAGTCCTTTTATTCAAGCTGAACTAACACTTCGGCTCAGAGCGGATAAGTTGTTAGGTAATACTTTGTTGATCACCTGCAGCACTAACCCTCCGCCGACACCGTTCCGCGACCTCGGGATCGGTAGTTTTTGCCGAGTTACTTCCCACACGAGAAGGACAGCGGTGACTTCGGTTGGCTGGTCACAGAAGTCGGGCCCGTACATCGCCATCTTGCGTCATCGAGCATCGACGGCCTTTTGTTTCACATCCTGCGTCAACCGGGTGCAGCGTCATTTCCTCGCGCGATGAAATCGACTGGCTGCGAGGGAAAAAGAAACATCGGCGACGATGCGCAACGTGCGTGAGCAATAAGTGCCCGAGCTGGGGAATGCGGAAAATTCCGTGATAGCTCCGGAGACGACGCGGAAGGTTTTGCCCGCCGGAAGAAAGAAAGGCAATCTCTCAAATAATCGCGCTGAAAAAAGGCTGAGCGATTGAAGAGTTAGCGTCACGCAATTAGAATTATCGTGTAATTGTTTATCGCTAGGATGTAGTCTGCGAATGTCGATACATCTGACGTCCCAGCTTAGAAGTGCTAAAATGAACTTGGAGATGCTAAGCCTGTTGTAAGAACTGCGAACTCTGCAGTAAAGTTACATGATCTGACTTATACCAGAAAAATATTGTATATACCTCTAATCTGAACATTGTAGTTCGGAACCTCCATTAACACCAAGATAAGACATATAAATAATAGATACTCATGGACCAAAATCAAACCGATATAAATAATAAAATCCACCACCGCAAACTCGCTACCACCCCAAGATTCAAACAAACGCCTCCAGTCCACAAAAAGCGATCGTCGATGCCAACTATAACGAAAAGCACCACGCGGTCACAGTCCCCCATTACAGTCCGTTCTCTCTCTTCCTCCCACTCCCTCTCTCTCTCTCTGTCTCCCTCGCACGCCGGCAGCAAGCATGGTTCACGATCGTAAAAGCGCGGCAATAAAGTCGTCGTCCGCGTCGATCTACGAAGTCGCCGTGGATCCGCACGCGATGGTCGTGGCGCGCGTTTGCGCGCGGGCGTGGCTAGCGAACGGCCACGGCGGGCTCCCATTGGTCGTTCCTACTCTCGGGGAACAGGCGGCCGACGTCGTTGTTAACCGGGAAACGAGCCGGCGAGGGTTCGAGCAGGATTCCCCACCAGCCGGCAGCCCGAAACCGATGTCTAGAATGGGAGTGGCCAGTCGTTAGTTAGTCGCAGACCTCGTCCAAGACGGAGTTAGTCAGGTTCAAGAAGCCGATCCGTCAGGTTCAGAGAAGCGGCATCCGTCGGTTCTGTGATCCTCTCATCAGATCGCGGCCACTAGCGCGTCAGCAGGTGTTTCACTCCTAGAGACGCAGAAGAGGAACCTCTACCGAGTCCAATTCCAAATCTGTCTGATGCCAGTGAACTGACCGAGAGCGGGACCGAGAGAAGGACATTCGAAGATAGTCGAAGAACTCTGTCTAGACGAGAGCTGACAGGTCAAACTGGCGACCGGGGTTCGGATTAAGTGAGGGAGCCGGGAGAGCTTTGAGATTGGATTACGTGAAGTTCGGAGACTCGCCGAGGCTGATCAGGCTCGATAGATCGATCGGTGCCAGGAACTGGACTGCGAGTGTTCGTTCGGGAAGAGTGCGCGCCGTTTGTGAGCGACGGGATCCGGGCGCAGCCTACGAGAAGAGGATAGAGACGCCGAAGAGAATCGGAGTGACGTGCTGTAGTGTGTTTTATTCGGTGCCGGGAAGAGAGAACTGGTCCAAGCCCGGTGTCACGGACGGCCTGAGATGACGGTTACGACTAACTTCTCGATGATGCGACCATGCTTCACTGGATACCCCTTTCAAGGTGTGTGTTCTTGATCCACTTTAATTTTTCTGCCCGCAGTTACCTAACCCCCTTCGATCCGGATGATTCAAGAGCATGTTAATGAATTATGACACGGCTGGCTGTTACGTCAATGCAAATAAGGATTAGCGCTGGATTTATCGCTCTTTTTGCCAATTGCGGTAGCCGACGACTTTATCCGCGCTAATCGACAACTTACGAAAATAGCGTGGAACGGAAAAGATAACAATAAATGTTCACACTTTTGCGTTCTTAAACGTTTGTCGACGGAGCACCGTGCTCATTAATACTTACGAATTGTATGTCTGTTCCGTTCGAGTATTGTTGATAACTTGATGCTACGATCTGATTCGATTTGCCGACCTTTGGGCCGACAATCGCGAAATGTTGATGTTCGACGCTTGCATTTTATTGCACTCGCTTCTGATCGAGGATCGCTTCACGAGATTCGCAGAGCGATCTGTCCGTAGAATTTCGGTTCCCGCTCGTCTGATATATAACCTTACCTGCCCCCGAGGAGACCGGAACATTACCATTAATGACCGTCATAAATTACGAAATATGCTTTTTCTCCGCCGAGGTGGTGCGCTCACTTAAGGATGGAAAGGGCGTTGCCTTTTCGGCTGCCACTTTTTTTCAGCCACTTCCCGAGGAAATGGTCCGAATAACATTTATACGTTAATGGGCCAAATTCTGGCCGTCCGTCTATCTAAGCGCATCGTTTAATGGCCGTGATATTCGATGGCAGTGGAAGGACTAACGATGCCGTTCTTAAAAAACTGAACGAACTTCGCGAGAATTCCGATTAAATGGTCCACAAACTTGTCCAGCAGACTCACTTTCCGTGGCCGTGCGCCGAGGATGACGACAAGGCAGGGTCCTTCGAATTTGACCGTGTAATTGTCCAGTTTGTCTTGCATTGTGGCCTGAGAGCCGGAAAATTTCCGATGGCCAGACGCTTAGAAGCGGACCTTCCTTTACTGCGTCATAAATTTCATATTTCATTGTACGACGGGCCCTTAAACTTGTCCGCTCGGGACGTCTTCATCGTAAAGCGAGGAAGCGTACCTATTTGTCAAGATCAGTCTGCGATCCTGAGCTAAGATAAAGATTGTCGCTCGCCAAATACGTAAAAGTCTGCCCAAGTACTTGAAACGGAAAATATTATTCCAGCCTCCCCGCCACCCGCGCTTTGCAAGCCAATTCGTATGGTAATTCGATTACAATGAGTGCAACGGTAATTGCCGTCCTAATGAATTCACGATCTTGGCCGAGGGCGAGCTTCAAAAGAAACGAGCCTGATCGCCTTATTCAGAAATCGCTCCGCACAGTGGCAAAGCGCGTGTTTATTCTTATTCACGAACGGAGTGAAATCCGGGCGCGTATCGTCTATCACTGTCCAATGCGATCGCTCAAAAGCGGCATTTAATTACGGCGCGGCAATTAGTCAGTTAATGACGTGAGCGCGCCCGAAGCCGGCGTACGAGAGGCTCTGATACTTAGAAATCACATAATTAATAATACCATATAATTAACGACGCGGGCTCGTTTCAACGCGCGTTGGGCAAAAAGTTTTATGCCGCAGAGATCATTAATTTTGCCGAAGCGGAAAAGCCGCGGTGCTCTTCGCTAAAACTGGAAACGCGCGAACGCTCGCGTCTACCTCGGATTCTTTGCCGTTTCCTTGCGAAATCCGACGGACGAGGGACTGGCGTCCACTCCATCTTTATTCAGTCCACTGAATCGTCCATTGAACAGCTTACGATACATTCATGCCTAAAGTGCGACCTTCACTTGTTGCACATCATTAATTTGATTCGCTGGAGAGCTTAAAGCATCCGCACAGTCTGAGACTTCACTCCTGTGAAACACTCTTCTTCCTCTCCGCAAGAATGCAAAGTGGCTCTCATAAGAATGTGTACAAAGAAGCTAATATCGCACCTATCGTACTCGCTAAACGTCAACACTTTTAATTCGTCCCCAATAAAAATCTCACAAAACCGATCGAATCAATTTCGTAATCCCGTCCGCTCAGTACAAAGTTGCACTCGCCGCAGACCATTACTCTCATCTCGCCGGATTCCAATTCCAGTTTCACGACCGCGAACCTTACAGAAATTGTAGTTTCCACGCTCGGTTCGCCAACATAAAATTACGGCGCTAATCGGGAAAAAAAAGGCACATTAGCGCACATCCGTCGGAAACGTACACCTCTCGCTAGCCAGTCGGCCAGATTCGCTGGTCGCCTGGCCTGCAGTCGGCCAGGCGGATGGAGATGACTCGATGGCGTCGGAAAAAGCGTCGATGCGACCGTTAAAGTCACTCGATTGAGGAATATCGATGATTCTCCAGCCTGACGCGCGCGCGCGCGCGCACCTTCCGTTCGCCGTCCGTCGTTTTTCGGACCGTCGGCTCTGCACCTCTAAGCGCATAACGCTGCTGCACGTTATGCAAGCCACGGCCTGCAGCGCATTGATTCTGCACAATCGTGCGGCGAGCTCTCCTTTTTTCCGAACTTTTCTTGCCCCGCCTGTTACGCGAATACTCCCTGCTTATCTTTTGTTTTACTTCGCCGCGCGCCCGAACGAAAGCATACTTAATTACTGGCTCAAAGCGTGTAATGCGGATTTGTTACATTTTTCAGTCCTCGGCCGGGTCTACCTAGTACCACCCCTCCCCCTAACTCTCCTTCTCCACACCGGTTCCTCTCATTCTTTCGCGAGAAGTCGAAGGGAAGGCGGCAGGACGAATCGTGGCTCGTTTTAGCGGACTATTGCGCAAAATTTTACGGGAGCTCGAATTTGACGGGGGAAAAACGAAAAGTTGAGAGTGCACGGAATCGCGACTGCTCGCTGTTGCGCGTTGCTCGGCTTTTTGTGTTTCGCGTTGGGGAAAACGGCGGCGGGAAGGTGAGGGAGAAAATTTGCCGGGAAGGAGGCGCGAGTCTCGCGTCGGAGACAAACGTTGAGCGAACGTTCGTCAATATCGCAAATTTTCAGAATCATCGATTTGCATTCATGCATAGTTCTCGGGACAATGAGTAAGATGGGGAAAAAACGGTGATTCCATTCGTCCGAGCCTTCGAAGTTCCTTCGCGCGCGTCTCGCATGGACGATCTCATTTTTCATCGCGTTGTCATTGAGTTTCCATTATTTCGCGCATTATCGCCTTTTTCGCTCGCCGTCCCCCCCCCCCCCCCCCCCACCCCCCACCACACCATCGACGTCGAGTTTCGCGCGAAATCCAGTGCTGATCGTTGTTTTCCCTCCCGTCCTTTCATTATCGAGGCTCGCTTCTTTCGTGCTCCTCTCGTTCGGGCTCGCGTGTGTTTTGCGGCCGATCCGTAACTTTTTGCTCCCGATCGGCGACCGAGAATCAAGTTTACTTCCCGCGCGATCCCGATATCGACATAGTTTTGCGCGGTAATTGCCGATAACAGTCACCATTTTCCAGAATTACGCACCGAACGCTCCTTTTTTGCCGGAGTCCCGACGTTCGCTGCCAAAAAAGCTGATCGACCTGTCCTGCGCGTGGAAACACCCAGCCTGTGCCCAGTAAAAGACATCAAAGTCCCCCTTATCGCACAATCTTCAATTACGATAGCGGCATCGCGTCTCGCGAACGACGAAATTAAATAAAGCGAAATAAATTATACGCTATCATAGTTGCGCGTCGTAAACCTTCGGTATTCATTGGACTTATCGGCCGTTACGCCATTATCGAGCCGTGCGCGGACCGTTTACGTTTGTTACTCACCTTCGTCTCCACCGTTTCCAACCCTCCGCTCCAATCGCTTTTCACGCTCCTCTCTCCTCCTCAACGAGCATGTAACGAGATACCTCCGCCTTATGAATAAATTCATACAAATTCACGGAATTCAGCATTCCGTATCCCTTCCGCAGGATAATGACGTGATGAATTTTCTGTTGCAGATTTAGGATCGATACCGGGTCAGGGCCGCGTGAATCAGCTCGGGGGTGTGTTCATTAACGGACGGCCGCTGCCTAATCACATCCGACTGAAGATCGTCGAGATGGCTGCCGCTGGCGTGAGGCCCTGCGTTATCTCAAGGTACGCACGAATCCCATTCTGTTCCTCGGCCTCTAACAATAAGAAGACGCGAGCTAAAGGCTTGCGCCCGTTGCGTGCTGCGAGCAGATATAACCGTTCGCCCAGAATTGATTATATGCACTCGCTTGAAATCCCTGGATATACCCGGATTCAAACAGGTGTTCACGTTACGGGCGCTCGCCCATTTATTATGTCCACGGTGTCTATCGTAGAGAAACGTATTTACAAAGAATTTACGTACACGGATAATGACGCGGAAGGAATCGGAATTAAGTGACTTTTGTTCCCGGAATTTACCTCGAGTGGATAACTAACCGCTGACTTTTATGTTCGAAAACAGACAACTGAGAGTGTCGCACGGGTGCGTGTCGAAGATTCTCAACCGCTATCAAGAAACCGGAAGCATCAGGCCGGGTGTGATCGGCGGCAGTAAGCCGAGAGTGGCAACACCGGAAGTCGAGGCGAGAATCGAAGAGTACAAGAGAGACAATCCCGGCATTTTCTCGTGGGAAATCAGGGACAGACTGATCAAGGAAGGAATCTGTGACAGGACAAGTGCGCCGAGCGTGTCTGCGATTTCTAGACTCCTTCGGGGACGCGACCCGGAAGATGAGACCAAATTGGGTGACGGTAAGTAACCTAATACCGTTCGGCATGGTCAGCTACAGATTCCCAACATACGAAATAATATCAACCGCTTGGCCGTAAAGTTTGAAAGCGGCCGTCGATTAGCTACCAATATTGTCTTTTGCCTATCCGCGATGTTTCTCTCGAATGAATCGACCTGCGCACGTGCGGAGGCACTGATTCAATTTTAAAAGCCCGTCGTAAGTGTAACGAGACAGTTCTCGCAGCCGATGTCACCGTAATCGAATTTCGTCGCGATGCTTCTGTCGCGATTCCGTCGCGCGAACGAAAAGGAAGGATTCACCGATTCGCGAAGATCATCAATCTTGGTTACGGCGCGAGAAGAAAGACGAGCAAGTAGGAGAGACGGGCGTAACTTTTGCTCGCCCTTCCTACCGCCCCTCTTCTTCCGGCGAAATCGCGAGGGAACAGGCTCTTAGCCGCGAGAAATTGAAGAAATTCCAGCGTCGGACCTGAATTCCCGATGAGTCGTAAGACTTCGCTGACGCGACTGAATTCTCTAATCGAGCGATAAATGTAACGCGGGAGCTTGATAAGTCCCGGTGAACGTTTCTGGTAGCAAGAAATTTCGAATCTTGTACTTTCATCAAGGATGAATCATCTTTCTATCTGCTAGGTACGACCGTACTATACTAAACTTCATCTACCGAAAGTCCGTGAATTAATTCGATGCCAAAACTTATCAGCCGATAACTTATTAATTGGCTTCTTAGAGTGTATACTGTTCTATTATATAGATATATAATGAAGTTTATATCTACATCCTCTACCGTCTTACGCATAGAGAACAGTGAATGGCAGTCAATTCCGAGAAGCAGATAAACAGCTAAATTCATTGTGCGCGAAGCATTCTTCGAAATCTGCTAGAACGCTCGATCCCATTGTACAGTACACTTCGACCAGTAACACTTCGTCTAAAGCACGCAGGAACGAAGCCTATCGCGCGAATTCTCATCGCGAGCCGGCCTCTATTCGACCGTTTATCGCGAACGATCGCCTCGGCATACGAGTTCGAATAATTACCCCTCGGCGATACGTGCAATCAACTCGCAAAACATTTGCGCGCCGGATTTAAACTTGCCGCCGCCCGACTCGCCCCCTTCGTCCATCGGCCGCTCGATGGAAAATAAGGGCGGAAAGAGTCCGGGCGAGAGTCGACGAAGGAGTGAAAGGGATATGAAAGCGGCGGAGGGGGGAGGGGGGGGCAGAGGGAATAAGGGTAACCCGGCACGCCCCATCACCTGGTGGTTGGAGGAAGACCACCTATAAGAGCGGTGGCTATCTGGAAACGTTGAATGAATAAATTAAATGCTGGCGCATTAATCAGCAGAGAGCGTTTCTCGGTCTCGGAAATTGCCGGTTCTCGGGAGGAACTCGACGCAGAATCGAGCTCTCCCTACGGTAGCTAAAGCCGGTCGGCCCGGCACCGGCTCTGTAATCTTCTCGCCGCCCGGTACATGCCCGCGCGCACGCACGCGCGCGCGCGTGTGGCTTTCGTCATGAATCGGGCGACGTGTGTGTGCGCGGAACAGAGAGGGGAACACCGGCGTGGTATCGCCGACGGAATGTGTGCCTTCCGCGGGCAAATATCGATTGATCCGCAGTCCATCTGTCCGTAACGCCGATGATCTACCCTCCCGAGGGAGAAAGGATCTCGCGATCGCCCGTCGATCCTTCCTTTTTTTGCCCCACCGCGCGGAGAGGGGGACCGGAGGCACGCCGATGGCCGGCAGAGTGTCGATTGGAAAGATCGACTTTGACGGATATGAAAGTGGGCATATCGGCTGGGTAACGGCGAGAAATGGGCGGGGTCGTGCGATCTTTTACGACTGCGCAAATTGGACATCGGACGGCCGTTCTTGGCGGTGACGATGACAATGTTATGGTCAGTCTTGAAGTTCCGCGAAAGGATTTCGGGACCAGGCGTAATTACTGTTACTGAATACGAGTCTTAGGCTTAGACTTTTCTAACGATACAGAGACGTCGAAGATGAACTCTTCTGTTGACCAAATGGGTGGATACATTTTTTCTCGTGGGAGTTATAGCAATCGTTAGGCGTCATGGATCATTCGACGATTCTCACGCTCACTCGGGCTAAGCATCTTTCTCGCATCTTCTGTTCTTGGGCTCGTTCGTTGTTCTAGCCGTTCCACTTGCCGTGTCGTGTGACAACTTTGGCAAGGATCCGCTTGACAAATGTCGTCGAGTGTGCAAAGTCAATTAGGCCTGACAAGTAATGTTGCCAGGAGGGCGTGCGCGACCCGTTGGCCGTTTAATTAAATCTTGGACAATCCGAAGATCGCAGTTGACGCCTACGGGAAGCAGTAAATTTTTCGGTCCTACGGAAATATATCGGTCGCGATAGCCGCCGATTGCTCCTCTCTAGAAGCTGTCCCGCTTTCGCGAAATTTTCCATCCTACGATTTTGCTAATAATAGATCTCGGTTGCACGCTCGATCTTTCCATTCCGCTATAAATTCAGTTTACATATCGGTTAATCCTGGAATATTTTCCATTAAGCTCCAAATACCTTGCCACTCGTCCACGCCTATTCAGTAACGCAGGGACGCTATCCTTGAAGGATAATATTGCAGTCCGAAGATCAATTTTTCTCGGAACAATGTACTGGAGCAAAAGCGTACAAAAAAGTTTTCCCAGATCTATCGGGATGTATCCGCGTGACAAGATAAATGAAATGCGTAAGACTGAGGGCCATCGTGAGATCATTTGGAGGATCTTGGCCGGCGAGATGAAAGGGACGCGGTGGAAGCGAGAGGGTGAGAAGGAAGGAAGGAGCGAGATGGCGGGGAGAGAATGAGAGAGCGCCTCGTAAGTCTGTAAGTCGATCGGTCTGACGGTCGGGCGCCCCGCAAGAAAAAATACAGCAAAAGAAGCAAAAATAACATACGGTGCCCCGGAGGGTGGCGGGGCAAGAAAAGAAAGAGCACGCCGATTATGAAACGCCCACGAGGCCGCAGGCGTCAAACTGCTCATGAGGAAAAGGAATGACTACCGTCGTACCGTGAGTGCAAATTGAATGTCGAAACAATCGCTCTATCTTGCGGGCCGAAATGATGATCCGCGCGCGGCCACACCGGAATGATCTGAATATTTCATCGACCCGTGGCTGCAATATTCTCCGAGTTGCACGAAAATTAAGTTGCTACCCACAAAGTGCACACTCTGAATTTTAAGAGCGTACCCCCAATGACACGCTTATACATTGATAGAGATCTCACCGAAATCGATTGCACGCGCCGCACGCCCTGCGGTGTGATTTTTTAACGTGAGCGAGTGATTACAGTTTGGTCTGTCCAAAGATTGCAACCGTCGGAGGACTAAACGTTTGTGCCCGGCCAGTAATTCCCAAAGTTTCCGAACCGGCCATTAGACCCGCATGAATGATTACCAGGTTGGTCCACCGCGACGTGATCTGCCAACGAATATGAAACTACCCGGTGACCGCGTGTGTACCGACAGCGTGCCGGTAACCGCGGTGGTCTACTACGACGGAAACTGAACAGCATCGTCCGATCCACACTCCCTTCGCCTATCCGCGATAAATAACTCAAACAATTTTGCGCAACCCGCTGACAGAAACCGAATCCACTTGCCAGCGGGACCCGAGATTGGGAGGGTGGCAGGAAAAAAGTTGATTTATGCACAACATAGTGCGGTAAACAAGCATATTAATCCAAGATCACGATTATGAAAGTGACCGAAAAGTGAGAAGTACAAATTGCCGAATTTCGCCAGTTTTCGATCTGGGCTCACAGAAGTCCTTTACATTCTTGTACATCGTCGAAAAAATATCGTGAATACGTAAATTAGCGTGCTTCTTTGTCCGCATCCCGCAAATTACTCATTGTAGAAACCATTCATTTACCTCATCGAATCAAGTCAAGATTACAATTACGAACGAACCAGAGCAGCGATGTTAAAATTATATAGTAAGAATATAGTACATATATAGAATTCCTATTCTAGTACACTAGAACTACACTGTCCTAGTACTCCATTCTTTCCCCAAAATGAAAGAATGTTCTACGCGCGTAGGAGAGCGTCACGAATATAGTCTCGGCTGGCATTCGGCAAAGGAAATCGCTTCTCACGGAAACCGTTCGTCGTCATACTATTCTGGTACCGTTCGGGGGTGCGAATAGGTGTCGCTCCGATCCAAGAAAGCGCGCTAGCCTCACCGGCGGAGGACGAAATGACCCGCGCAGGAGGAAAAAAGAGGGCCGCGCCCGTCCGGGAATAGAGCCCGTGTCGAATTTGCATTAGCGCGGGGCGTCCCGGCGTCAGGCGTCGTCGGCCGATTAGTTTCGCCCCGTGTAAACTCGGAGCACATGAGCGCCGCTAGACGAGCTGCCCCGCGTAAAACGGCGCGGATCGCAAGGAAACGAGATACCGGGATGGAAAAAGAAACGTCGCCTCGCGGAAAGTCTTTTGACTTCGGCAGTGCTCGTCGTTGGACAGATGGCACTCCACTTTTAGTGGACATTTTTCTGATTGATGCCTGGAACTGTTGCCGGCTACGCTTCTCTTTCTCTTGATTCTGTTATTCGTACTCTGTGCCGTACAAAATGTTTCTGTGTTAATCCGGCAGTATAGACATTCACGTCTTGTTGTTAGTAACGCTATCACTGATATGTAAATAACGCTTAATCGTTTGGGTGGATCAACCTTAATTTACAGAGAAATGAAGAACAGGATTGTTCAATCATAGTCGATTCATGTCAACGGGAAGCGAGAAATAAATAATGCAAATACAGTTTCGGAATGCGAAAAATGTGTCCGTCGATCGTGAACGAAATGCAACTGCCCTGCTTAACGAAAACAATGGGTCGGGGTCAAGGGGCAAGGAAGTGAGGAGAAAGGAAACGATCGGGGGGGGGGGGGAGAGAAGCGGGCACGGGCGCAAACAAGTTGATCGTAGGCCGAGTGTGAAATAACCAAAGGACCCAGAGGCACGCGGCTCCTTTTGATGGCTGCCCCTGCAGCCCGCCGCAGCCCGAGCGCAAACCGTAAACTTCTCCCCAAGCGAAATCGGGGTGATGGGACCTTATGGCACCAGGAGTGACACAGGGACGGGGATTAATAACTATTAAACACGATCTCGTGAGAAAGCGCCGCTATATCGGCAAGCCGATACTCATTAAAAGAACATCGTCTCAGAGGCAAAACACAATATTCGTAGCTAAAAAAAAATCCTTCCCCCGTTCATTTTCCGCAAAATCCGCTTTGGCAAAATCGATCCTCGCTCAATTCGAATTACTACCGTTGCAGGCAAGACAAGCTCAGGCTCCGATTGCGAGAGCGAGCCAGGTATTCCGCTGAAGAGAAAGCAGCGTCGCAGCAGAACGACCTTCACCGCTCATCAGCTGGATGAGCTGGAGCGAGCGTTCGAGAGAACACAGTATCCAGACATTTACACGCGAGAGGAGCTCGCTCAGCGAACGAAGCTGACCGAGGCGAGGATCCAGGTTTGGTTCAGCAATCGACGCGCCAGGCTGCGCAAGCAGTTGTCGTCGACCACTTCCGGCGGATACGTCGGTACCGTCGCCTATCCGGCCGCCTCCTACGTTCTTCATCCACCTGCCGCGCCTCATCCCCATGCTGGGGCAGCAGTACCACCGAGTCATTCTCATCCTCATCCCCATGGACAGAGCCTGCCTGATGCCGCTTTTTCGTCCAGTCAAGGTAAGTCGGTATCCGTTATATACATTCTTCATTGGGCGCGAAGAAGAAAGTTGACGTCGCGATGAATTTGCTGGGTTACCCATTTTCTCATTTTCTGACTAGTGTAATTCGTGATCATTTTGATTTGTAGACTGATAGGGTGTGGAATTGAACGGAACGATTGTAAGAATTTTTTGAGCGTAATTATCAAATGTCTGATTATAATGAACTGTCTACCTAGTCTGTGTGCTGACTCTAGTAGAATAAAGGTTGATATAAGGATTATATTACCGATTTTCTTGCATTTGTAAATTCTCGGATAGTTAAACGGACAAGACTGCACTCGTTTTACGAATATGGAAAACCAAAATCCCAATAGTTAGCAGGAGAAATGAGGCAGAGAATGCGAACAATTGCCGGAAGTTGCTCAGCTCGCGCGACGGGATATCGAAACAATCGGACCACTCACTCGTCCCGACACTCCATTTCCATCGAACGAAAAAGCGACTAGCGCAAAAGCTTGTCCAGCAACGCTGTTAAGCAGCAAACCGACTGTACCGCCTCGTCATGCACGCAATATCCGCCGTCTGGACGCATTGATCGTCAAAAACCCGATAGATGCAAGTCGAGGGAAGTCGAGGGAAAAAGTCGAACGCCGCGGTCATTAGAGCTTACCCGAATTCGTTGACAGTCATTCAAAATTGCTCGACCGTTGTCCGCTATACGCCGTGGTCGCAGATTGAAAAATAATCGCGCCGCCTGTACCGTTCGCAAATTTCTCTCAAGCCATTCAAACAGTTTCTAAAACTTCTCCACAATCATCTCTCGAACTTTCGACGCACTCTCATCAGTACAATGTAGCAGTTAGCAGGCCCAGCAAATATTTACCGATAAAATGCACATCAAAATCCATATTTATTGTTCCAATAGAACGTACCTCTAATCAAAACGATATTTTAGTTCCAGAACTGTACTCCTCCCACCACAGCACGATGTCGCATCAGCTGAGTGCGGATTCGGCCAGACTGCCATCGTCCGTCGGGTCAACGTCCACCTACAGTCTGCCGCCTTCAGTGAGCTACCCAAGCTCCTTGCTGCCTCCGACATCGTCGACGACCACTCACATGAGTCACCAGGTCTCGCCAGTGGCGCCTTCATCCTCCAACTACCAGCAAACTGGCGGTCACCAACTGCCGCCCACGCCCAACTCGCTAGTCACCATGATGGGTCCGAATTCCGGCAACTCAAATCCGGCTTCCGACCAGCTGACTTCCTCCGATCTGCCGATCAGTTCCGTCTCCCCGGTTCATCAGCAGCAGCAGGCTAGCCAGGGCAACACCTCGCCGTCGTGGAACCTGCCCATTTCCGGAAGCGGAAGGGTCGGCCTGCCGAGTCCACCTACCACTCTTCAGCAACCGCATCCTCACGGACCGCACACTCATCAGGCGTTCGCTAGCCATTACGCTGCCCAGAGCTTTCAACAGCCACCCAGACCCGCCCCTCATCAACCCTTCTACAGCTGGTACTGAGACTGGGGATGTAGAACCGGAAGACGCGAGAATTCGTGGTTCTGAGAGCTCGAAAGAATTCGAAGGACTTGTATGTTGAGAGCATGCGCCGATGGATCGTTTGGCCTTCGTTCACGGCCGAGCTGATTGGTGGGATGTCATGGGATCGTCATCGGAACCAGTTTTAGAAGAACTTTGTAAATTTGCCAAGTTACTGAGTAATTAGTGAAGAACGTTTCGGTTACTGCCCGATGCCAGTACATCGACGATTACGATTACGAGTTTAGTAGATAGTATAGTCGTCTCCGTGCAGGAGCGGCGACAGCGGACAAACGGATCCAGTGATTAGTATGAGCAGTTTGCGGGCGACTGCCAGGCGAATTTTCGTCCGACTTTAGAGAAGTTTGTCTAATTCTACCACTTAATCGATGCCCTTAGACGTAAGGAAATATTATTGCTGCTTACTACTTGGTTTTCGGGTTTGTTTGCGTTTTCTTTGCGACCAACTTATGCTTACTGTTCGACCAAAAATGTAGCTGATAATTACGCGCAAATGTAAATACTCCGGTCTAGCGTATCGTAGCGTTTATGATTTTCTAGTAAGACTTTCGTATCTCGTTTTGCGACCCGATCTGCACCGACGCCTCTCGTCGGACCTGCGTTGTAAATTTCATTTCCACGCTTGCCTCCGATTTCTCACGGAGTGTACATTGCGAACGAACAAGCGTCTCGGCCTCCTGTGATGTGTATAAATATATATGTATACATGTGTGCGATTATACATACGCGTATTTATATGCGCACACGCACGCATGTGTCCGCATGTTTACACACACGCGAGCCAAACCCTCCCCTCTCTGTCTCATGTATAGTATTGTATTTTGCTGCGCATGGTTACTAAATAAAGTTTCAAAGCAAAATTTAAGTAAACCGACTTGCACCTTTTATTCACACTGCGTTGAGATTAACGCGCGGTGAACGGATATGATCGAAACTGAGGCTGCATGAACGATGATTATGCTGCAGCGTTGGGTAACTATGATCGGGAATATTCACTGGAAACTGAGGAAAGGTACTGAAAGCGTACGTTGACTCTAAACAAGAAAACTCCATAACAGACGGTGAAACAATAATGGTAAATACGTTTCAGAGCTAAATTTTATGTTGTAAAATTATTCGAGGTAATTAACTATAAAGCTATATGATACTACATTGTGCAGTACTTTAAATGCAATTTAATGATAGGTATATTTGTCAATTAAAAATTTCTTATGACGCGTAAATCAATGTTCAGAACAAAACAATTTTGTACTCGATCTAACGACGTAAAATATGTCAGAGGCACAAAGACAATAGCTGTTGGTGATAACGGCTGCGTAATTCAACGCATAGTTGACAAATACCCCAGTTTCCATGAAACTGATATGACTCAAATGATGGATAATTTATTTTATCGTGTACTCTGCCCTTTATTGTTGCATAAAATGGACAAATGTGTTAAATCACTGGATCAGTGCTCATATCAAATCTAACCACCAGATAGCGCCATACGTCGGGCTGTATGAGATAATGCATTAATATCCGCATAAACAAAATCGGCATAACCGCGTATGATTATTCGATCTCGAAAAAACAAGCTGCCAATACAACGTTTTACATTAAATATTGGTGCCTACAATATTTTCGCTGTCAAAGATTGGTGTTACCAGTCAATGGTATGGTTGCAACTTATGTTTAGCAAGCCATCCTTGCATCACAGGCAGCATTATCGACTGGAAACGATACTAGGCCACAACGCCACTGCAGGCGGAAACTGATACTAAAATACTACTTACTTCATTTTCAAAAAACATATATGCTCATAAACATTGAAGTTATAATATAATATTTGCAACCGAAAGGGATATGTACACAACTGCAAGCAGATTCAAAATGAACGTATCAACCAAATAAAATATACTAACAAGAAAGACAGGTCCCCAACAATTAAAACGTTGCATGTTGGAATACATTATAAACAAACGTTATCGATATAGCGAGTGAACAAAAATGTTGAGCATACTGCCTTCCGCGTCAAAATGGACATGTGAAACAAATAAAGGAATTTACCCAACAATTAAAACTTTGTATGTTAGAATACATTATAAATAAACGTTATCGATACAGCGAGTGAACAAAAATGTTGAGCATTCTGCCTTCCGCGTCAACTTAATTCCCCGCGAACTCCTTTTTCTCCACCTCACCCTAGCTATACTCTACCCCCTTCTTTCTTCAAACCCACACATACAAGTTGAGACTGGTCAGGAATTATTACCCACGAATCGAATCTCACACATCGATCAGTCCGCTACGTACGATCCCACACCGCTCCCGATCGACAACGTTACATGTGACACGAAAGTGGTAAGAGCTTCCCAACAGCCTGATAAGACCTTCCCAACACCGCAGTCCACACGTGACCGAGTCTGACTCCTATCGCACAATGTCGAAGGAGAAGCTGTAAACATATTACCTCATCGCGCTGAAAGCGGGAAGAATGGTCAGCTGTCCGATTCGATGCGGTGGCCGATCCGCATATAGCCATCCTCACCCAATCACGTTAACAACCCTTCCGGCCGACGGACGAGCAGGTGTCGAGCTCAGGTACAAAATTTCACATGTCAGCGGCGCACGGACGCCCTGTGCCCTCCAGCGTGATGAGCCGGCCGGTTACGCCGAGCTGGCCAGAATGTCAGAGAGAGAAGTCGGGGTTATTTCAATCGCGTTTGTCATTCCGCGACAGCTAAGTGGGGCACGTTCTGGCATCGATATATGCCGAGGGTCCCGCTCGGTAGGGGCATCGACTCACGTGTCGGAGAACGTGCCGCGTTCGCGAGGCGGGAGGCGCGCAACTCGTCGAACCTCCGGAAGACCGCAAGTGGACTCAGTGGTGGACTTCAGTTCGTTTGGCCGCTCTCGACCGGCGTGTATCTTGCGAGCTTGGCCCAGACAGGCCGAAAAACCTATACTTTTTATCGCGCGCCACGTTTTCCAATGCCAGTCTGCCGGCATCCGACTGCTTACCACCAGCTACCTTAATAAATGCAACCTGAACAATTTGTATTAATTTATATTGTTCGAAGAAAGGTGAACTTTCGAAAGTGGGGGTGGAGGGTGAACGTAGAGTTCGGATTTTGAAGGCTGAGACTACGTGTCCTGTCTTCGATTGAGGAACATAGTTGCTTGACGCTGTGCTTGGGTTCGTCGGTTGGAAGTGTGACGATGGTATCCGAAAACTGCACTCACTTTGTTCGTGTGTCGTGATCATTCGGAGTATTGTTCCGGGAAAGCAACAGGCACATCGCATTGACGTGACGATGGAAGAGACAACGGAGAACGCGAAGGTGTCCGACTCCGGATATTCAAATACGTGCAGCAATAATAAGTGAGTCCTTTACCAAAGTTTTCGAGCGCACGTTACATTTACCTATCTGTACTGGGTAATAAGTTAGGCGTAAACATGCGATTTATTTTTAAACCTATAGTATATTCCATTATTTTAACATCGAGTATGGACTCGGATACGTGCATGCGCATTATGAACGTACGTACTCACGCATGAGCGTTGAACGTGTCGTACAAAAATAACGTTACTATGAACTTGAGACTACTGACGGTTAATAATTAATTGTCATCTGGGAAAACTAATAATTTGTGACGGTGGAAATCACATTTCAGATCACGTGTTATGCATATTCATTGCTATGAATCAACCAAAGAATTGTTTTTCATTCGATGGTCACGTAGTACCTGTGCAACCAATAGTACCTATACCTACAATTAAGTAACTTAATTCAAATATTCTATTTGGAATCATTCATTTTATTGAACATATATAGAAGTATGTTGTCCGACAATATCAAACAGGATAGATAATATGATATTATAGGAAAGGTATTCAGTCGGAATGTGTTATATTTATCTCATCATAGACCGCTTTCTAAGTATAAGGAATCCTTCGACAAGAGTTGTATAACACAGGAAATGTTGAGGATAATTGACAAAAAATTTACTTATATAATAATTTGAAGAATATCATTTAACTTTGTGTAAATACAACGTTTCATCAAATAAGGATTCTATCCTTATCAAAACACCATCTTTCAGACATCTACTCTTCCTAATTAGTGCATTTAGTGCATACATACTTATATACATACATTTATTCTAATTAAATTCGTTAGGTAGTGAAAGTCATGACATACCATTTTTATTATTATTATTCGACCTTTACCCCGAACACTGTTTCCTTGTTCTCCACGTTTTTTTCTGAAACGTGACTGTATCGGTAGAATATAGTTAACTTTACGTGGCAAAGAAAGAAAATAATTCCATGATACGGTTTTCGAAAGTAAAACTTCCAACAAACAAAGTCTCTTTTAACTTTGCACGATGCGTATTTAAAAAATTGCTAGCAAAAAATACCTATACTATCTAGATCCGCACGTTACAATTGCAGGAAGCGAATCAACATATTGAAAGTTAAAAAATGTTAGAATCTATCACTACAATGTAGGAAGTATAAGAATAACATGGTCAATTATATTTTCCGATCAAAGTAATAGCGCAATTAAAAATCCCCGTTTAATTCTTAGTTACAATAATAGCGAGCGACAATTCTCAGCGAACCGTAATCCGAA
Source organism: Anoplius nigerrimus (assembly GCA_914767735.1). Classification (NCBI taxonomy): domain Eukaryota; kingdom Metazoa; phylum Arthropoda; class Insecta; order Hymenoptera; family Pompilidae; genus Anoplius; species Anoplius nigerrimus. Next base: position 9,384,122 of record OU612089.1, on the reverse strand, counting down.
GAATGACATGCGACATGAGCACGTTTCCATTCATTTATGTATGCATCCTGTCGCGAGCTTGTACTGGAATTCTATTCCTGGTGAGGATAGATCACCGACCGATTAAGCGGGACATCAATGTGGCGGCAGACTGTAATGCGAGAGCAAATTAGCATCTCCGTGTAATAAGATATAACAACGACCAGTCGGGAACGGTACGTATGTATGAATGCTTTATCTGATTCGGAGAATAGGGCTATTATTGTACTTTAAGCCAGAAATACATAAAACTCAAATTATATATAGAACGGTCAGTGTCCCTAGATAAGTAGCTTAATACAACCTTGCTTGCAATTAATTACGTCGCTATTTTATTTTCGTGTTTTATTGAAAAAATTACATATTTCTATATTTAGTTCTTTGATGAAGCTTTGCGGTGACTAATGAATACATTATTTATTCAGTGCTAAGCCGCAATCTTTTACAGCACATTACATCAGTAATGTTCCTAGATTCATTAGTATATTCTGCGTGTCGTGTATTTGAGAATACTCTTACTTTCTTTTTAAGTATCAAAATGTATTATTTGGCTGCAGATGCAATATAGCTAAACATTTACGTTGTAAAGACTTTTGAACATTATGAAACATCTCATTTCGTCACGTGTGACTGCGGCAGACTGCTTATGTAATATAAGAATGACCACAATTTGATTCCTAGTCGTGGAACAGATTAACTCACATTGTTTTGCGCCGTTTGTGTACATAATCGCAATTATGGAACAATCTATTTCGAACTGAAAATTGTTGCCCAACAACGACACCCTAATACTTTTTTTCCTGTATTTGCGGGATCTGCGCAATGTGCATGACATAACACGGGGGCGTACTGCGTCTATTCGCATAGAATGGAAATAACAGAAAACCGCATCCGAAGCACCACTATGTAAAGGCAAATCCGTTACATGTCTTAAACGGCTGAAAATTTTATCCGTCTCACTTTATGCAAATCGTGTGCATGTTCTTTAGTATCGCTTCTAGACAACGTGCTCTAAGACATCACGTAATCAGTGGAGAACAAACTACTTGAGCTTCAATTAACACCGAACCGTGAAAGAACTATACCTACCGTACTGTTACACAAATTGGTAAATCGGATGGATGCAGATAAGGAAGACAAAACAGTCTTATCACATAGGGATGTTAATCGGGGAGTATATAGGGATGATAATCGGTATCATGAAAGCGAACTTTCGGCCTAATAGAAATTTGGCTTTGTAATACACTTGTAACGGCGACCTGAACGGTACAGTTGGCATTGACACGATTTCTCGTAAGTGCATAGACTGCAAGCGTGGTCGTGGAAGGGTACGACGAAATGCAACGAGACGAGGATAGAAACTCGTACGCAGCGGTGAAGGAGAACCGGTTTCTCGCCGACACAATTTCTAAGATTTTTAAGCTTACCTTAATGTCAGCGGATTACGTGCATGTCGGCATTTTCCGGTCGCACTTTCATCGTGCCAGTTTCAAACTCGTGATTTCGATATCGGAAATTAACGTTACGGTTTCTACCGGTAGAATGAAATATTGTTACCTCAGATCTGATACGGGAAGAAGATAATATTTTCAGACGACCTTCTCGAGGATCGTCAAGGACGTGCTCTCATAAAGGGATGAACGAACTAATTTCAGAAGCCTATTTTAACCAACCGTCTCAATATAAATTGTTCATCAAGCACTAATCAAAGTTACGCGAGAAGAGCGATACCGCCTTTGTACTTCTGCTAATGAAATTTTTCGCCCCGTTAAGCTCCGTGTCATAACAATGCTTAGAGGGTCCCGTGCCGTGTACACCGCGGCTAACATCCCACTCACGTAACTTGTCATATTTATTTAGAACGATTCTTTTTACGATCCTTTTGTCAACTCTTACATTCGTTCCCAGCAAAAAATAGTGTGCCATTTATATCGCTAATCGAAGGGGAACAGAGTTAAAATTGCACGAGTGGGTAACAGATTCGAGGAAATTGTCCCAGGTGGGTACGGTACAATTACGAGTCCATGTAATTACGGAACGCGCGTTGGCGTGATAAGTCCCATGTACGTCTGTTACCCGACGAAACAATAGGTCAGTACACAAACGAACCGTTCTATTTGTATGACCTGCAATCAACTTCCACCTTCAATACCTTACAGACGTAACAAAGCGATGAAGCTTCCTTCGTCATTCCAACCATTTCCAACGTAGACCTTCGCGCATTACACGGTTACTCGAAAATCTGTCGACCCGTCTCAATCGAAAGAAGAGCATTACAGATTCAGCATAGACTCTGGTTCATCCTCGCTTGAAACAGGGCAAGCCTCCAGTCCGGCCGATCGGGTCTACCCGGTAGAAACCGCGTACTGCTCCCCGATGAGAATCGATATACATAGTGCGGATGATAGGTGGCCCCCGCCTCTCGGCAGCGAAGTCACGGGGCCACGAACGTGAAGCAGTTCTTCTTATGCAATAATTTTTGCGAATGTAGGCGATTCCGCGCCAGCTCACCGACTCACGCGCTCCGCATAACGAGGACAGTGAAAGGCTAGAAAAGAACCGACCCCTCCGTAAGGGCCGCGGCCGGCACCGCGGCGGTCACGTTTGCCGTACATGTGACCGAAAGTCTTTTTTTTCCACCCGCTCCCGCTTTTTGCCCCGTCCCCTCCGATCGGCCGCGGCGCTGGCCGGCCAGAAAATCGCCAGGCTTTTCCGCGACCGACTTAGGCGGCCAATGGGACGAGGCCGTTCCACGCCGCTATCTCCTACCATTGGCCTGACTCTAGCCGGGAACGAAAGTAAGCCACGATTCCTGGGCTCAGCAAAAGGTTCTCGCCTTTTCGCAACCTCGCACCCCGACAGTCGAGCCTAAACGAATCTGGGACACTCATTCACGTGAGATCTCGAGTCGAGGAAGTAATTTGTACGACGCGCGCTTTCGCAACGGCGCGCGAAAGGCGAGGATTGCGTGGGGCATTAGGGAGGTTTGCAGGACTGGAGAGAGAATGCTCCGGACGAGGGAACTCATTCCAGGAGTCTCTCGATTACGATTTTCGTACTCGCTAATCTGCGACACGCTCGTGCGACGGCGTGGCGCGAAGGAAGGATAACTTGTTGGCAAGGTTAATTCATGCGTAATGACCCATAGGTATGTACCGCTGATGCGACCTTACGTCCTGCACGTATCAGCGATCTACCCCATCAGCCGCGATCTCCTGCGAAGCGGTGATGCGCGCAGAGATAGAGAGGCCGTTAGTCATCGCGCGGGCGCTAACGTAATTCCTTTTCTCTGTTTCAGTAGCGGCAGTTCGATATCTCGGAACAGCAATCGATCCGAGAGTAGCGGCTATTGCGGTAGGCGACCGTCTATGTTTGGTTCCAGGTAAAGTCCCCCGGATCAGTTACGAGCACGTTTGTAGAGGCGTCGCGACGCGGTCCTACCCGCGCACTAACACACACCTGCGGACGAGTGGCACCGATCGTACGCGTGTCGCACGCTTCGGGAGTAGATAGTTGTCGTGCGATCGTCTGTTCACGCATGACAACGATCTATGATTCAAATTCCGCGCGCCACACGCGTGCCGCACGTTTTCGCCCGCGTCGTAGACGACGCGGAAGCTTGTCGGAGGATAATGGAATAAAACCGCGATTGTGAATAGACGGAAGAGCACAATGACATCGTGTCGTCGTATTCCGTCGCGCAGGAATCCTACTCGCGTGGGCGGATCAAGGCATTCCTCGTGCTTTTACGTAAACGCTTGCTCGGCCGAGGGAGAGGTGCATGCATCCTCTTACGGCTGGACTTTGGGTCCAGGATTACGAGCGAGAATGTTTAATGGCGGCTAGTGCACATGGTAGACTCTGGTAGGGGGAGGGTAGATGGGTACGATTCTTGGGCCTCGGTAAGCTGTTTCAAATGTAAAATCGTATGGCTGAAGTTGCAATATTACTTTAAGTAATGCAATATTTCCGAGAATACCGATGAGTAGCTCGGTCACAGTATTGTTGAAGTCAATCGCGCCTTCCACTTCTTCCCTAAAAACGAGCGAAACTCTCTCTACCCCTTCGTGTAAGATTCGTCCAAAAAATGTCATATATTACCTGCGGTAAGAATAAGCGCATTCTGATATAATGAAAGGCCATATTCATAGGTATGTCCTTGCGGGATAAATAAACAAGAATCGCTCTGATATAATGAAAGGCTACAACAGAATTATACTTCCAACTCCCATCCAAAAAAAAGTAGAACAGTCAATTTCCTGGCAAGTCCCATCGTGTCCACTTCAGACTTATTCCTCCTCCGCATCCTCCGACGTTCTCTCGACCGTTCCAACAGTCGCGGAAGCGTGCTGACCGCCGCAAGGAATACGAGCAGGGCCATGTGACCAAGGCGATTAGCTCGTCCGCGAAGGTGACTCTCCACTACACACTTACAAACTCCGCGTCTCGATCGTCGTCGATCCGCACGCGTCCCTCGTCCGTGCGAGCCTCTCCGTGTGTCGTGGCCCGATTATGAGAAAGTAGGCGCGCTCGCACACGCCCGCGCACGCTCGCACACGCGCGCACCTCTACGGCCGATTACGGCGTAAACATTCGCGCGCACGTGGCCCGACACGTGTCCCGGCGTTCTTCACGGCGTCGCTCGCCGTCTTTGTCGCAGCGTCGCTCTCTCGCGATACGAGCGGCGGGCAGTCGTCGACGACGTCCTGACGTTCGTCGTCGATACGGAGCCGATCGCGGCCGCGTCGCGAGGCAAATTTTCCTACGAACCGTTTCATAACGCTCTCAATTTTACGCCGTCGAGTAGGCTTCGATACGCGGGATGAAGAAACGGGCTTTCTTCGCAGTAGCGTTCGAGGAGACGAAACTCGGAATCGCACGCACGTTCCTCGGCAAGTTGATTGGGAGGATGTATTTATGGGTGATTTGTAGGATGTTACGGGAGCGATGGGGTTGGATCGGCTTTGCGCACGTTGCCGGCAACAGATTCGTTTATTTGGGGCCATTTGGGTTAATTGACTTTGCTGTACCGATTCCGAAAGGGTGGAAAATGTCGGGGTTATATGTACGATCGATCGGGGAGTTAGTTGTGTAATGGGAAATTTTCCGGGACGGCGTCGGTCTGGAATAGAATCCCGTTCGCCCTAAGCGCGTTTCGAGGTCTGCGAAAAACGATAGCGTTTAATTAGAGCTGGTTTAAAAATGCGGATGTAGAAAAGAGAGCTTCGTCCTTAATTAGCCTGAAGTACTGGATATCGGGACGTAATCGGTGTTTTTTTTTTTTCGTTATACCGTAAATTCCTGTTACGAACATTGAATCTATAAATAGCCAAGTCTTATCAAATTATACGGTACAAGCATTTCTGCTTCAATAAATTTGATTGATCAGCACTTGTATCATCTTCAAAATAACTTCTATAATTATGTATGTAGAAAAGAGAGCTTCGTCCTTAATTAGCCTGAAGTACTGGATATCGGGACGTAATCGGTGTTTTTTTTTTTCGTTATACCGTAAATTCCTGTTACGAACATTGAATCTATAAATAGCCAAGTCTTATCAAATTATACGGTACAAGCATTTCTGCTTCAATAAATTTGATTGATCAGCACTTGTATCATCTTCAAAATAACTTCTATAATTATCAAACCTTTTGAATGGCCTTACGGCGTACGTGTTTTGCTTTACCTCCAGACAATGGTATTTCGATATAATCAGGAATAGATTAACTTGACAATTGTATACAAATTCCATCCGTAGGAACGATGACATTTCCCTTCGGCAAATCCAAAAAGTCTTGTGTTCCGCAAGGCTGTCAAGAGTCAAACGTTACGAGGGAGATTAGATTGCAAACTGCGCGGGTTGTGCAGCCAGCTTCTCAGTCGTAGCTGGAGAAAGCTCGCTGTAAGGCTAATGTTAAAGGAACGATTACTTTCTCCGTGTTACGTAACTCTCGCGTTTAGTTACGGTATTACCGTTGCATCGATCCATTATGTCAAGCCTTTTTTGCGGGATAGTTTTCCGGGAGAAAGCCGTGCGAACCCCCCATGGCACTTACAAAGGAGATCTTTCACTGTACCTGGAAGCATTGAAAGGGGGAAGCAGCCAGTACCAAACGGCACGTTTCCTGAACATAAGACATTTATTCGATGAAAGTGTCTTGCGATTATGATTTAACGCTCGTAGAAATCTGTCTAAATCACTTTTCCGAACCGTTTCAATAGGTCGGCAGCAATTAATTGACCTAGTTTCACAATGTCGATTATCTAATCGCAGTGCAGAGTTTCTAAATTTGCCTGAAAGGCATCTTTCTATCTCAATCAATTTCCATGATAAGTGCAACGTGCGCGGATCAGGAAAAATTGGGTTTTTCCTGGTAGACATACTGTGCACAATAAGAGCGATAGCTTATTCTCATGCTCGTACGCGTGACCAGTTCGCTTCCTCCTTTCAGTGATGCGAATATAAAGCTACGTGCATATATGCACTTAGAGCTTCGGCTGAATACACGCGCAAACAGTTTTCCCGAAGCACATGGCCAAGCACGCGAATTCTTCGCCGAGAGATCGCAATAATGCCACGACTCAACTATCAAACATTCGCTCCGAGTATCGAAACATTTTCACGAGTTCGAACATAACACGTACAAAGATCGTAAACATTCGTGCAGGGAAGTAAAAAGTTCAGATGCCTGACGTAAAATATTACATATACATATACGTGACCCCTTCAGTTGCGACTGTTGCTAACCGATTAAGTTCAATTACCAATGACGAGATTAAATACATCCTGCAGCGCATTCATAACTACAAACTGACTTCAGCGAGCCTATAGCGGGATTACATTTGAAACAGCGCACACGACATAGTTTTATCAGCGACACAGAGCGCGAGTCGATAACTCAGCGCAGGCAGCGTAATTTTGCACTTAAACGAAACAGGTATACCGATCGGCGATATACTAAGTAGCCCAATTGCTTATTTTCCGGCACACCCGCTGCGTTTCGGACAGAGAACTTCGTTTACGACTTGCGAATTCTTAAAATAGAAGCAAGTTAATTTCGACATTAAGCGCAGCTAGAGTTTGTGTTATATCGCATGCGCCAGAATAACACGAACAATATCACCAATTGGCGTCCGTTGCACCGAATATGCTAAACGTGGAAACTAATGCTCCACCTAATATTAACACTCTGTCGCGATCTATGCTTACCGGAAGGTGCGTATGCTCCGCATTCGAGCCTCGTAGTCCACGCTTTCCTCAACATGTCTCTATTGTGTGTGTTTCGTATGTGTTTACGCATGAACGTAGCAATGAAGCTGTACCGCAGCCGATCAGCAAAAGAAAGGATAAAGAGCACAAGAAGAAGAAGTCTAAGGCAGCGTTGGCGAATAACGCTGAGAGCGAAATTGTTCTAAAGAATGCCGTCGGCACACTGCCGGAGGCCGCGTGCTATAATGTCGTCATCCCCAAAACGACGAAACCCATTCTTGATAAGAAGCCAGGTTGGTTGCAAGCTAGATTATTGTCGGAACGAGACCGTCTCATTAGCGGACCATGGATTTCACTGAAAAAAAGGTCACTCCGCGACAAAGTTGCAGGAATGATCAAAGACGTTATAGGCATTCCCTTTGGAAGCGCGTTTAACCGAAGGTAAAACGAACGGTTGAAGTGCTTCTTTACCTTTGGCGTGAGAAAGCGTTGGAAAATTTCAGTGAAATCCGTGTTCGATCCATCGCGGTTTTTTTCCGTATAAGTGTTGCGAATCATCAGCGGTGTATTATTCTTTCCACCGGTTCATCCTGCTGCGAACTATGCTTTTAGTTTGACTCTTTTTTACGGAGTACCGTATTCGTTTTTCCTTTTGCGTCGCTAACGAACGTCGACCCACAGTCAACGTTTCGAGACAAAACGATCTAATTACATGAGCTCTTACTTATCGACGATAAATATTGGTTGCCTCTTCCAAAACGAATGGAACGAGCGACTTCCACGCTAATTGCAGTCCATTAAACATATGCATAATGCCTGTGAGCCACTACATCGGTCGCCAAGATGGTTAACCAATCCCGAGGAGACAGCGATATTTTTAAACATATCCGATCCCATGATTACGCCCGTTATGTCAACCCATTCATTGCTTAGAGTGCTGTGCGAGATGCACGAAACAAAACGGAGGGTAAAATGCATTCTCCGCTGTTATCGCGAAAATATCACGTCACGCCGACGAAACGTTATAGATGCGAAAATGGAAAAACAATACTAGTTGATTTACGTAACGGTTCGATCGTAACCGAACCAAGACAATCTGTCGACACTACTACAAATAGCGGATATACTGAGAGAAACACATTCGCGTAAACAGACGTTGCAACTTCCGGGGATATTAATCAGAGCAACGGTCCTCTGCGTATAATTAGACTATAAATCTCGTCCATGCTTCGGAATTGGTGGCCAAATGCAAACGCAGACGAAAAGGTTAACGACCGCTACGACCGCTTCTCGCAGTCTGGGTTGTGAAATCCTTCCCATATGAAAGCGTACCGTAGAACAGTGTCATCCCTCGTTACCCTGGCAATTAATCTCGACTACGTCAGATCTGAACACCTCGCCGATCGCGACATACGCATAAAACCGTTCAAACTACCGTACCCTTCTACCTCCCCCATTCGACATTTGAAAATAAACGCCTAGCCTTGATGAATAAACAGTCGCTCCAACGGTAAACTGGCAGTGAGTCAGGACTCGCGCCTGTTCTCATTCGTTTTACAACGTCGAAGACTGCGTTCGGTTTAGTGGCTCTTCGACTTAAGTACGCGTCGGAATTAAGGCGTCGATCAGAAGACGCCTGGAGAGAAAGAACTGTCCCAGGAATACACTCCAGATGTTTACGCTCCCCTGTCCAATTGCCTTTTACATAATCGGTTAGTGCGACTCCGTGAACAAAGGGCAGTGCAACGATGCTGGTCCGCACATAGCTTACCTTACATAACACCCACCCGCCGAGAGACTCTTCCATTTATGTAATTATTTACATAATTTTTAATAACGCATCTCGCGCGTCCGACTCTTTTCGCCAACGAGTTCGTCGTTACACGCGTCGTTATACGCCGGACTTCATGTGTCCATCCTCGATTACGATCCTCGAACAAGTACCGTAGAAATAAAACAATGTTATGCAATGTCATGTTCTTTAGAACTGTACGGCCGTTGTTGATCGTTTAAATAAACAGCTATTCTTTGGCTACAGAGGACGCCAGAATTCTCCATGGAGTACTCTTTGATTCAGAACGGAATGATAGGTTTAAGATGAAATGTTTGGTAACCAGAATGGACGTAAAAGGCACTCGTTGGATAGATGCTAATGAAAACGTTGAGTCACAGCCGTAACAGTAACAGTTTGTTTCTAAATGCGGTTAATTACATGAAAGTATCAGATGTAATATTTATGACTAGAAATAGTTTCAATTTCTTACTGCAGTGCATTATATCTTCGTCCGACCGGCTCACGTCTCGACTTTATTCACGGATTTATGTCACGCGCACTCTAACGGTACGGTTAAATGCGGGAGTTATGTACGAATATGCAGTGAGTACGTGTCTTTTATCTTGCACGTTGCCTCAAGAAATGGCTCTTACTCGAATGGCCACCGTCGAAACGGTCGCAGACGATCCTCTTGCTTAATTCATCGACCGCAATGTACTGCGCCGATTTCAGTGCTCATTCTGTTACGTAAAGTCGATATACAGGATAACAGGGAACCGGAGCCTTAAACTTCGCTATCTCGTTCAACATTCCCCAAGAACGGAGGAGGTTTATATAAGCATGCGCTTTGAGACTTTGAATTTGTAACCTGGATTTGTTCCAAAACTACTGTTTTTGTACTCATCCCAAAAATTGACCTTTCCTTCACCCGTATTTCGCATTGTCGGGACGAAACATTACACAGTCCTGCGACATAAGCTGCTAAGCAATATACACATGACAAACGCTGTCGCGAACAATTTTTTTAGAGGGTACGAGACGATAACGGCAGTATTGGTTGGAAAGAGTAGCAGTGACGGTGAGAGAAGTAACAATTGCCTCGGTATCCGAACGGTACGTCGTGAAATCTCTTAAGTGGCTCTAGGTCGCATTTTCTTTTCGAACAGTTACAAATCGCACGTTCAGTTCTTTCGTAACAGATCACGTTTTATTCTGGAAAGTTTGATTTTCTCAGAGAATCCATCAGAGACAAAGTTGCTTTATTCGATTTCTATGTTCATCATGATCTTTGCCTGTTCGTAAGCTTTAAACAATTTTCTATCGACATTGTACGTTGCACTGACGATATAGAGAAGAACCTTACGAAATCCGTGACAATAACGATCTAATGTTAACTGTTTGCGCGCGAAGAGTTGTCAACTGTAAAGTTGGTGGACGCTACGGACCCCGGTGAGCACAACGGGAACGTCGTGACAAGTCCGGAAACCGGATTACTTTCCCGAGCGAACCCCCTGGACGACTCCATCTCCCAAGCTAACGTTAGTATGCCAACCTTGAAAATCTCATCGAACCAATTGGAATCGACCTGCAACGACGAATACTATCCCATTCTTTGAACCTCCGCAGGAAGGCTTTTGCGCGGTGATTTCAATGCATGACGGCTACGTGCTGTATACAACTCCCTCGATATACACGGCTCTAGGGTATACCAAGGACGCCTGGATCGGACGGTCATTCATCGACTACGTTCATCCGAAGGACATGGCCACCTTGGCCGATCGAATAACGAGTGGAATTACTTCGCCGCAAGAAGAGAGGCCGAAAGGTACCGTTTCGTTATAGATTTTCGCACGGAATACTTAGGATCGTTAACAGTTGCTTGAACAAATCCGTGGATCATTGACTACCCGCAGGTATCAACGGAAGGCGAGCCAGTCTATTCTGCGGGCTGCGAAAGTACACGACGAAGTGTAACTTTCACACGCCGTTGATAAATCAGCACACGGCCGAAGCACGATCGAATCTCTATCTTCCGTTCCGTCTGACACTGACCTTCCGGGACTTCCGGGACCGTGCGGCCGAACAGCAGCCGAGGGCAATGTTTCTTGTCGTTACTGCCCAACCTGTCCATTCCGCGTACAAAGGTAGTGCGATTGAAGGTTCTCCGGATAGATCGATTGGCGAAATGACTGTCCGCGCCCGTTTCCGTCAACATCGACACTTTTTAACAATTCAAATTGGATGTGTTACTTTTGAGTACCTGAGCAGTCGAAGCAAATGCAAATGTTTGGAAATTCTACTATTGAATCGGAATGACTAATGATGTTTCTGCTAAACGTTGACACGTAATGGTAATGAGCAGTCAGTCATTTCAGCAGTCAACTTTCTATCGGCGGTCCTTTGAAAGTCGGTGGTTTCCATGGAAATGTATCCCTAATTCGAAGGTAATTCGTTTTCCGTTACGAAAGAGTATATTATTCGTTATGCGGATCGCGAGAATCTTATTTGACTTTACCTCCTCTCACTTTCTTTTCTGTATGTTTGTTCATTGTGATCGTTTTTGCTGACTTATCTTCTTTGGTATATCGGTATTATCGTTGTTTCATTTCAGTTTTGGAGACCACTGTCTCGATATATGATTCGTAATTAACAATTATGGACACGCCACAGATTTCATTTAACATATCGGCATTTTCATTCATCGCATGCTTCTCATTGGCTAAAGCAAACGTGGGAAATGTGTCAGGGATAGGTGTGCTATTTAAATTTTTGGTTATTATTGCAGTCGCCTTCATGTCATCTCTCGAGACTTAGTTTTTTCTCTTCTCCTTTGTTCTTTTTTACCCTTTTCTTATGCTACAGCTTAACTATATTTGCATAAACTTAACATTTCCAAGTATTATGTAATAAGTGTTGTGCACACAATTGTGCTGTCACAATTCTTTAACATAGTCCTCTAATATGTGCTTCATGATGTAGTATCTCGAGTTATAAGCTTAATTTCACAGGCGTGGGTGCAATTGTCCCATATGTGAAAAAATCTTGTGTCGTTCAATTGTGATGTGTGCTAGATCTTCGAACTTATATTTAACTCCAACACACATATGACTTCACATAAAGTCAGTAAAAATTGCAAAATCGTTTTCTCAGTCTGTGTCACGCGACATGAAACTAATTTTCAATAATATGATATACGTTCGAAGAAAACATGTGCTAACAATTGTTTCGAACGTACGAATATCACTACATTGTGCCAACGTTTTTCCTTTAGGCTTACTGTGTTAGAAACTACGGATTCAATGTCGTTCAACCCTATCCACGAATCGATTGAAATATGTTCTCAACGCACACCCTCACTTATACCGTAAACATTTCTTGAGTGAACAAAAGTGAAATCAAGCCACGACTGAGTGTGAAGATGAGTGTTTTGTCGCTGAATTAAATTGACACAGCCACTAAACCGAACAGAATCCTCGAACTTTCAAATCAGCAACATCTGTTCATTGTCAAAGAATTCCCAGTACACTAACATACATCACAATGTGTATAGCATTATACGTCGACAGCACAATAGCTGCTCCCACTTGACGCCGAAATTCAAAGTCAACGGGACAAAACATTCGACAGCAGTCAAACCATAGAATCTGCGTTGAAAATGATAATAATCCTTCGATACGCACCACGCGCTTCACCTAACGCATACCTACAGGCCTCTCCCTCCATTTCTCTTTCTTTCTTTCATCCTCTAACGCCATGCCATGGAAACTAAATACTCTCACCACAAAAAAAAAAAACGGAAGCTCCCGCCAAGAGAGAGAATGACCCCGACCTTGTTGTTATCGTTATCCGCAGCGCCTGAAGAAACAATAATATCTTCGATATTCACGACCCGCCACACCGCGACGTGCCACCTATCCCATGTCGATCCCGACGTAGTCCAATACTTCGGCTATCTACCTCAGGATATGGTTGGCCGTTCGCTGTTTGACTTCTACCATCCCGAGGATCTGCCATTCATCAAAGACATCTATGAGACTGTGAGCATGCGCCCAAAAAAAAGCAAAAACAAAAACGAAAAATAGAACGGCCGAGAGCGAGCGAGAAACTTAGGCTTCGAGAGTGTATGCTTGATGAGAACGATGAGTGCGTCAACTGACGTAGAAAGAGAAATGATTATGATCGTATAGAGCGGCGGTAAACAAAAAAAAGAAACGTATGCGTCCAACGACAGCGAATCTCGTCCGTCGTCTTATCGATCGCCCCGCTCCTCTCCTCCAAGCTCGAATTTCCGTATGTGACTAATATCCTAACGAAATGTCGTTGAAAACAGGTGATCAGACTCGAAGGATCCTCCTTCAGGTCGAAGCCGTACAGGTTCGCTGTCCAGAACGGTGGCTACGTCGTCCTCGAGACCGAGTGGTCGTCCTTTATCAATCCCTGGACGAAAAAACTAGAGTTTGTCGTAGGTCAGCACAGGGTGCTCAAGGGACCCATCGACCCGGACATCTTCCGCGTGCCCGCCATGAACGTCGAGTACCGCTATCTGGCCAGCATCAGCGAGGAAGTCCTCAAGGAGGCTAAGATCATTCAGAATGAGATCCGTGCGATTCTTCACGAGGTACGTAGGGTACTAGCATGCATCGCAAATCACTGCTCCGTATTATTGGTGACGATTCACCCTAATCAGACTCGCTTATTACTACCTATCTTTCATGGTTCGAACGAACGTTTTGATCGTTTTTTAAAAATCAGATTTCGATTCTTAAACAATTTGCTTCCGAATGGTGCCCGCGTCTGTTTTCCGCTAAATGTCCTGATAAGCAGCTATAATGTTTGCAAACCAGCATTTAGCTGATAACAAACGCGGGTACCATGTATTAGCCAATTCTTTCAACAATCTTGGCTGCGGAAACCTTAATTTGAAAAAGTCTTAAACAAATGTAATCGTTCTCATCCTCATACATTTAAAGGACGTAGTAACTCGGTTCAACTTGACCTTGTCTATCATACGTTCGTCGGAGCCTGTTCACGATCAGGGGGGCGTGTTAAGGGAAGAATGTACGATAAGGGATGCGAAGTGAAGCGTTGAACTACGCTAATTTATCAAGGCCGATCGCGCTAGCGTGACGCCAACTCTGGCTTACCTGCATTCCTCTTTTGTTCTATCGCACGTGTGCGCAGAGCATCCAAAGAACGTCGGAAATAACCGAGCACGATGCGTCAAAGCGATGCAAGGACCTTGCGTCCTTCATGGAGAGTCTGCTACAGGAGGTGAGAGCGCCCAATCTGGGGAAGGACATGCTGCCGGCGGACGAGAGGAGTTTTTCGGTGACTATTAGCTACGTTTTAGTATCGCCGACACTTACATACTTATGCTATTATGAAGCTACGGCATTCTGCTCCGGTGGTATACGACTTATTACCTGTATAATGTAGCGTACACTCTTTGTTGTCATGGTTCGGTCACGACTGAGTCCAGTCAATGCCACGGGACTTTTATACTTGCTATTTCTTTTTCATTCTCTCTGTCTTTTCGACGATACCGATGTGCGCCAACAATCCGAACGGATTGCTGGCGATCAATTGGCCGATAGTTTTCCGGTAGGCGTTCGTTTTTGCCGCGTTCGCGTGCGGAGCAAAGTTTGAGAGGAAGAATGAGAGAGAGAAGGAGGGAGAGAGAGAGAGACAGACAGACAGGCAGACAAAGAGAGAGAGAGAGAGGGAGAGAGAGAACGGTGGCGGACCGAGTAGTTAATTTCTCTTTGCTAAACAAATCGGAAGTTGTGACAATTCGTTACGAAATTTCCAGCCGTTCCGTCAAAGCGCGACAAAACTTTCGTTCCAACTGAAGCTTTAGGAATAATTCCTTGACACAGAATATTCCTAAGCTCAGTCTCGGTCAACTGTTTACCGTCGTAACGATGCTCATTCTTCGTTCGAATAATCGAGAAGCGTTGGAAAGCGGCAGTAACGTTCGACTTCACGACAATCAAGTAGTGAAACTCAATGATATCGCCGACGTTCGCCAACGCACCGAGAATACTGCGCGCTTGATGCTTGAATTTCTAAAGGAATATCGAGACTTGGATTGCTTTCCAAAAGGTCGCTCCTTCGTCCCCGTTCCGATTTTGCTATTCGACCGATACGCCTCGGAGCAAGAACAACATACCGGAAATGTATCGACAATTTCGTGAGCAAGTGAAGAAAAAGAAATTCTCTTTAACGCGCGTCACGTTCGGCACAAAATGATGGGCGTGCTTGACTTTTTCACGTTTTTCGTGCGATTAGCTTGTCCTATCGAATTCCTTCCTTCGAAAATATGTTATTACGCCCGATTCTCAATCAGCTCGAACAACGGTAACGAGACGGGACCCCCTTTCAGACCCTTGACTTCCTTTCGAGCGCAATGATCCATGCATCTCTATCGATCCATGGTCGAGATTCGTGCAATTATCAGTAAACCGCGCCGATCGCGGAGATCGCATTTTCTCCAAAGTGCTAAATAAAGAACCGGTCTTTGGGAAATTTCTTTTCTTTCACTGATCCAATCTAATGACGCATATGGATGTAGAACATAGAGAGGATAAAGGAGAAAGGGAGGTCTAATATGATAGAATTCTCTTCACGAAGCAACTAGAAGTTTTCTCTCGACATTCGCTCCGCATTGTTTACTACGTAACTGTACATTTCTCCGACTCTTCCGTGTTCAAACGTTTTTCTTCCAATTTTTCTGATCTCGCGGAACTTGGATCTCAGCTTCAACTTTGATATTGGCAACTTTGCTGGTCCGGAGGACGGCCACGAAGAGATGCGAAAGATTCTCCTTGCTTCTGAACGAAACAGTACTATAGGTTGATAGAATATTTTGTAGAATGGTTGTGTAACGCTGAAAACGGCCAGGTGAGTAGTGGAAGAGGTCTGATCGCCTATTTAAACAATACCTAGCCTGCTGTACATCTAACGCTGTGTATATCTAGCGGACATAATGGATAATGTGCAACTCACTTTCGAGCTACTATCACACTCGAGTTAGGGTGCCGCTGCACTAAATCCGCTAAAATGAGCGTTACAGCATGGCCCATAGCAGTAAGCAAGCAACTTAATGACAATCTACCAAGTTATTTTGTATATAGACACGGACGGAGGGCAATGAGAATTGTGTAATAGGGCCGGTGGAGGATAGCGTCAATTTCAAAACCTTGTAGGCACGTTCTTCGGTAAGTCTCCACCAATTTTTCTGCTTTCACACATGGATATAATGTCACATGAGAATGATTGGCCAGCGTCCGGTACCGAGTCTTTGTCAAGCTGTGCTAGCTTGACAGCGTGTGAGATGACGCTGGATGAGAAACCGATTTATACCCTCAGCAATTTTAACAGGATTCTCGCTCGCTCGTGCTCGCACGTGAATTTCGTACGTGCAATTTTGCGCGAACGCTTTGGACGCCATCGACGACGCCGTAACATCGAACCAATGACGATTACGATCCTCAATCTTAATATCAAATCGTTCAATGAATTTCTCAGCTTCCTAACTTGCTGGAGTGTCATCAGCTTACTGTTCAAAAATGCTTTTATCCGTCTATTCTTTGTTATCGTTGGCATTCAAACGACTCCGCATTCAGTTACGTTTAGCTTAAATCTCTGAAGAATTCATGATTAGGAGCTAATTTGGTATTAAGAGAAGGATTTGTATACCGTTCTCGCTTTCTATAATCGAGAAACTCAACAAACGTGTCTATACTCCCGATCCCAAATCTCGAGTCGCGAATACAATTTGCGCGTATCCGCGTGAACAATACAGTTTGATGCGACACTAAATAACGAAATAAAAAAAAAAATACAGTTTACTCATGCTACCGTTCATTCAATCGCACAGAAACTGAAACTTCGCACGCGTTATGCCGCCGTATAACAATAGTTCTCGATCCGTTCTCGCATTATCCGAAATCGACTTGCGAACTTCGATTACTTTGTCATTCAACACGTTCAACCATCTTCCCTTACCTTTACTCGTATCGACTCGAAGGTCGGTAAACGTTCGTAGCTCTCGCACTCGTACTTCTCTAACCGATCATCTGTCCTGCCAGTCATCCCGACTGGCCATACAGATCTCTTTCCAACGACAATTTCCGTTTGAACCCGCCGCCACCGTTATCATACCGTCGCAAATTTCGCCACTAGATTCCCAACTCGCTGCCTTTCGGACAAAGTTTGACCCCGGTCGACCGTCAGTTCAATTTTCCGGACAATTTTACACTGGGCTGTCGCGTGGCGCGTAACCCACACACTTACAAGGTTTTGAAACTAACGAGAGCGAGAGAGCGGGTGGACGTGTGCGAATGCGACGTGAAAAGAAGGTTTGCTAACGGAGAGGGCGATAACGATGGACTATAGTCGATGACGAGCTCGACTCGGCCAAGATTTTCCATGCCTCGGCTACCTGGACGCAAACAGCTCGCACGTTCTCGATTAAACGCTTAACGCTCGGTCGCTGGGAATGAAAAGGCGAAAGAGAATGAGCGGAAAGAAATTGGGACCGTCAGCACATGACGTAGCGCAGATGCACACATGCGCAGGTAACATCGTGCACTGAGAACGAAACCTTAACCACCTAACATCGCTCTAGGGACTGGCCTATTGTCGCACTACTTGGCGGTGGCGCGCACTATCAATGTTAACGGCGGCAGGTGCTCTCTGACAGTAGCAATGCGCAATAAGAAAAAAAAAGAAAAAAAAACTTGACGAATACGAATCCGAGTGGCAACTCTTTCTAAGTCGCTACAATATACTTGTGAAGGGATCACGCAATCCCTTGTTGCAGGAGCACGACAGCGTGATGCTCGGTGAGATATCGCCTCATCACGAGTACTACGACAGCAAGTCGTCCACGGAGACCCCACCCAGCTACAATCAGCTCAACTACAACGAGAACCTCGAGAGGTTCTTCAAGAGCAAGCCGCCGGTCACCACCATGTACGGTAGCGACGAGGAGAACATTAATTCTAGTAACGATGAGGGTAAGTTCTTTGTGGTAAGTGAGCTGTCCTACGATCGTCGCGGTTCTTCTTGAGCAATCGGGTCGTCTCTCTCAATCTTTCTGTGTACACCTATTATCACGTAACACGAGCTTTTTGACTCTTTGAGGCATATGTGTTAAATCGACGGAAGAAGCCGCGCAGAATTTATTTGATCAACATTTTCATTATTTATCGATTCCTATAAGGTGGAGTGGGGTAAAAACGGCCCAGAAATTGTAAAGTTTACTTTATACTGATGTATTTTTTATCTATTCCACTAAAAACTAATAATCTTTCTGTTTAAAAATTATTGAATCTTATATCCTTATATTATGGGACAAAACCGGTATTCTTATTAGTAATACGAACTTTGTCGTACGAGTTAAACGGGGGAATTACAGAATACATGGCGGCCACCTATGTTGAATACTATCCAAACCATTGAATACTAATCAATGGAAGTATTCTACCTTACAGTCGGTACAATACAACGTACTTATATTCGAATAAATAAGGGCCTAGTGCGGATTTGCACCATGTACGGATTTTCCCCACTGCACCTTATTTGAAAGATAAATTGGGCATATTTTATACCGGTCATTTCAGTCAGCATCAAAGAGTTAAAGCAATGCTCAGACTGCAAGTGAATACACTAGAATCGTTCTAATCTGCGTCTTGTCCATTGTGCACCGTCTCTGTCCGTTTGAAATCCGTAGTCATTAATTGTTCAGCAAAAACACTGCACGAATAACGATTTCTATGCGAAGATGACTTATTTGAAAACGATTGACCTGATTTTCGTCTGTTGCGTAGCGAGAAAGTGTATGTCGCCGATAAACGGAAGTGGAGCGAGCGGGAGCGGAAGCGCGGAGAACTTGAGCAGCGGTTCCAACAATCAGACCAGCTCGGCAAGCAGGGGTGACACCTCGAACACGACCAGTAACACGACGATGACGACTGCAGCTGCAGCGGGTGCAGCAACGGCCACTCCAGCGACGACGGAAAGCTTCAAGTTACCGACGCTGACCGAGTCGCTGCTCAACAGGCACAACGAGGACATGGAAAAGATGATGATGCAGAAGCATCGACAGCTACGCTCAAGCATCAAGAACAGCGACAGGCTCAAGGACACGAGGATCAAGTCGGTGCCCCTCGACAGGATCGTTAAAGATCAGAATTTGCATTACGTCAATCAGACTCACGGCGTCAAGAGATGTGGCAGTCACAGCTGGGAAGGCGACAGTTTCAAGGTGAGTGAGACTTGTCGATTAAAACAATTCTGACGTTAATGATAACCTAGTTCGTCTGAATTTTCTGCCGCGACATTCTGTAATCATCATACTTTAACGATTGCTATCCGACTATCGATCGAACGGGTGTTATGTAAAATGATTACTCCGCTTCATCAATCATTGCTGAGAAAATAACTCTACCGTTTGTTCAACGGAAATTGGTAAATATCCGTAAAATGGCCCAATGAATTTTTCAAATTTCATACATTTAATTAATAAAATAAATTTACGCGCTAAGAGTAAGTTTGAAAGACTTAATGTTTTAGCGTGACACTTTACTCTATCACAAATTGCACTAGGTTTCCAAGCATGAGGATGTGTCGAAAATGAACACGGCTGTTCAATTCCCAACGAACGTTACGACCACTGTCGCGAACATGAACATCGATCAGCGAACGTCGGTGCAAACCAACGCAAACAACAATCTGTGGTCACCGTTGTCAATGCGAGTTCCACCGACAGTACCGCCTCAGCAAGCATACGTTAAGCCGCAAACGTGAGTACACTGTCAAAAAGAAACATTTCTATGAAACTCTCAATATTGATACGAACGTGAGTAACATTCGGTACGCTTCGTGCTCTTTTGTTCCAGAAAAAATTGCCAAGCTATCCCACATTTCCCGGTAATTCCCCAAATGATACCGATCTACTACGTGCCTGTTCCTCCATCAGAGGAACATAGGGCCGCAACTGTGGCAGTGACGTCAGCAGGACAACAAAGAGGTCTTGGTCCATCACCGCCGCCTCAAGCGACCCAACCCGTCCAGCATCCCAGCCCATACAGTTAGTTTCATTATTAACATTACACGAGAATCAGTATTTTTGCAAAGTAGGAAAAGAACAACATTGGTTTACGTGGTACAAATATGATAATTAGTCACGTAGACAGAACAGAGAATTAACGGGCGAACTTCAGTGTTCCTTCCAGTTTCATACGTGGCCACCGGCATGGCTGGAGTGTTTTATCCTCCTGTAATCGCTGCACCGCCACCCGGTGCCATGATGTACCGTCCATGTGTGATACCGGAACAAACTCCAATGGCTCAGGCCGAGAATCCGCGACCTAACACAACAGACAAATGTGCGAGTCGCAAACGATCAGCCAGTCAGGCTACTAGCATCAAACCGGAGCCAGGAAGTATCACGGCGATGTCCGCGTTCTCTAAGAAGGTAAATTTAATATAGTCCATGTGACGTTAGCTTAGAGTTTGTCTGTCAAAATCCGAAAGTAAGAAAATCATGTTTGCGTTCGATGATTTGTTAAGCCGCTATCCTATTGTCACCATACCTTCAATACTTCTTTGATCCTATGAAACTTTGTAACTTTTATGTAGCATTTGATGCAACAGCAATGTCATTCCTGTTTTCTTGACTGTTGACTCGTGAATTAGGTATTATCACCTGGTGAACTTTTCTCGTCGTGTGTCAGCAATGACGGAGCTTGGTCGAGTGTCGTGGACGCCCCGACTCCTGTAAATACGAAAGGACAGAGACAGACAGAGTATCAGGGCGACGACTCGAGTTCGTCGAGCTTCTACAGTAGTTTCCTGTATAAAAGTAGCGACAGCAGCTACACTCCAGACGTGAAAACCACCGAATCGACAGCTGACTCGACACCCGAGGTATGTTGACTCCTTTCAGGCTTCCACTTTTTGTTTGGGGTTTTTGCTCGGTTATTCACTTCCTTATCACTCTCATCATCAGATATTACGTTTACGATCAACATTTATACTTTTCAGTTTTCTTTTTTACTCGGTGAATTCACTTACATCAGTCACATCAAATTATCTTTTTCTCAGGAACCTTAGTATTTAATTAACGTTATACCTGGCAAAGACTTTACAGCATCTCTGTAGTAGATGGGCTCCGGAATTCAAACTTTTCGAAATTGAGATGATAAAATTATGTACGAAGGAGCAGCAAAGCGCACTCTACTATCAAGGAATGCGAAAGAAGGAACCGCCCTGGTTGGAGGGAGTCCAACTCACTCCCGAACTCATTTACGAGTACCAGCTGCACCCGAAGGCATTGAACGAGGTATTGCAGGCGGACATGGAAGCGATCAAGAACCTGGAGCAGCCGCTTCTGGTGAACGATCAGCTTGGCCAGCTCTATCTGGGCCTCGAGCTCGAAGGTTTCGGGACGAAGCTCATGCTGGAGGAAGGAATCACGTCAAGCGGAAGTGACAGCGGGAGTAGCAACGGCAGCTGGACAGGAACGGCGTCCCAGGCAAGAGAAAATTTTGATTCCATAATAGATCAATTCCGCGAAAATTGCAGGATCACATCCGACTAACCGAAAGTATCGCGAGACCGAATCCGAGTGTGCGATGAGAGAAAGTGAGAGCGGGAGAGAGAAAGAGTGAGGGAACGAATGAAAAATGTACGCACCTAGTGCTCGTCACTCTTGTGCAAGAAAAAATTCACGTGTTGGCGACGAGACTAGACTTATCGTTTAATTATGCTCACCTTACTACGTCGCATCTGCACGTTACACGTTCCGGACGCGGCAAGAATTCCATGTACATCTCATTCTTTACCTTCCCAACGATACCGCCGTATCACACGCATCCGTCAAAACGTGTACCGTTACCAAAAACTGACACACACACACCCCCCTCGCTCATACTCTCACACCATGTTTCTCGCTATGTGTTTGTGCTCGTCTCTGTACCCGTTAATCACAATTACCGGTTTAAAAGAACCGGGCTGGTTTTCTTTGTGTACTTACAGCAGAAGCAAAGGAGACGAACGGTGAAGTACGGTAAGCTGGTTATGATTCACGATGAGAACGCGCCTCTGCCGCCTCCGATATCGTCCCGTACCGTGTCCTGTCAGCAATCGTAGCTCGGACACGATTGCGCCACAAAACACGAACAGTATCGACTGCAGCCCGTTCTCTCCTAACGCGAGCGTGGCGAAACGGTACCATCAGGTTCAACGCATTCCGTGCAGTTAGCTAGTTATCACTTGCCAATCGGGAAGACTCTCAGGACTCGATCGATTCGCTACCCGAGTCCGTCGCATTTCGCCGAGAGCAGAACGTGGGCTACAGATGTGACTTAACAGAGTGAAATCTGCCGTTGAACTCTCGACCTTGGTCGAGGGCACGGCTGGAAGAAATGAACTACTCGCTCGAACGACTGTGAAGTGAATCGGAAGGGCGAATGAAATGCACGAGGCATTGAGACGGGCGGAGATAAGGGCGGGAATGAAGACTTGACAGTTTTCACCCTTGTCCGCCGTACGAACATTATGAAGACGGAGTTCGCGCTGTTTGTTCACGTACCGGTTACTTGAATGTTCCCTTTGTACATATGTGTATATCCTTCATGTTTGTGCGAGACGTTATTTTTTTAATTGTTGAACCCCGATGGCTGAGGAGTCTTGTCGGTGTGTAGAGAGTGTGTCTGTTCATGTTGCTTTAAGGAATTTGTACATTCTATTTACGTTCGCTGATAGTGGCACTTTCGTTCGCAACCAATGGTTTCACGCGGATGACAGCGTAAAACTGGAACGGAGGCATAATTAATTGGAGGCATACGTAATGCGTTATTGGGCACACTCGGTACGCACACGCGAAACGATAGGTGAGAATGACAATCAGTTCGGGTCACAGGCAATCTTCTGCTGCGCAGGTCAACGTTTCGAGCCCTATTCGACGCCCACCGAGGTCATCGGTCGAACTGAAAAACTTTGCGAATGTCGACTATTTTTCAGGTCAAGGAACGCCAGTCAAAGCCAGCGGCTCGCGTTTCCTCGCGCGCATAACGCGCGTCCTTGAGCGTTGCGTCAATTTCCACGTTGAAGAAAATCAGATTATTTCCGTTCGTACGCCAGCCGACGGCCGGAGAGGCGTCGTAACGCAATACGGACGAGTCCACGTGATCGTTCCTAATTAGATCTCCATGGCTTACTCAACGGCACGTTTTTCAGACGTAACGCAATCAATAATAGCAGGCCACGAAAATACACGCGCCGCTCGGGTTTTCCGCGCGAGGGGAAAAGTGGGAAAGTTTTGCACGGGATGGGCGTACGTCCGCCTGCTCGCGATCGGCGTCGAAACAATGGCTGTCTTTCCCATTGTGCGCGCCCGTTAATAGGGAATGGTGGGGAACATTTGCGATGATGCTGTTTCGCTTATTACGCAGCTTATCGCGGCTGTCATCCTTGTCGCCTCGCGAGACGCACACCGGGTACATCTTCGCCGACGCACGATTGACGTTTCAGCCTTCTTCGCTTCCAGTCAACAGATTATGAGATTCGCTCCGTAGCGGAGAACCGAAAGAAAAGAGCGGGGCTTGCGCGATTACCGGCTTAAAAGATGCAAAAATATAGTGGTTTCTTTTACGCGCTTAGAAGTTAACGTAACGGCGTAACGTCGTTGAATATTTAGATCGTGTTCGGGCGCGAGGAGCTTAATGCAACGAGAGGTAAGCCGTTACATCATAGGTCATCCGTGCCAGATTGTCGGATAGTAAAATAGTCCGGTGCCGATTGGAGTCTGGGGTCGAGCCCTTTGACGTAATTTTCTCGCCTCATCCGCGAGTAACGATGTCCGGGCGAAAACGTGCGCTAAATGATAAATGACGCTGCACAAAGGGGAATGCTGAATCTCTCCCCACGATTTCTTCGTATTCAATTCGATGACTTCACGCCGCAATGACTCCTCTGACGATGAGTCACGCGCAAGAAGTGCATACATTCCACTTTTTTTCGCACAAGATTTTTTTAAAACACTTCTGTGTCTTATCAGTACTTTCGTCATGACAGTCACTGATGTCAACTACACTCTGACTTTTGTACCATATTTAAATTGACGGAATATTTAAAAAATTTTCATCGGGACCTAATTGTGGCGCGCGTGACTTGCATTTAATGCGTGTGAAAGTTCGGCATTTTAGATAATTCAGTGTGCAGCGTAAGCTTGATGTGCTTCATAAGTGTCATTCTCCTTTCCATTCCGAAGAACCGACAGACATAAATGCGAAGCCGCTTACGGAAACGTGCATTTCATTCAAATCAGGGTACACAGAATATTGTTGCTCTATATGGGACCAACAGATAATAGTGTACTTCGTAGTGTACAATTCTGATAAGTGTACGTTCAACATAAAGGGTCTATACGTATTAAGAGAAATAAAATAAACTGTGTGCCATACGTTATGTCAGGCGACGAGAATCTTCGTCGCATCTTCCGAATTCCGGTATCACCTCGCCACTCGAGGGGTGTGCATTTCGAAACGATGAAACGTCCACAAAACAAAAAAGGAGACGTATTGAAAACGTTCATCGGGGATATAATTCTCTTAATGTGCTGATTCACTGAAACTGACATAAACTGTCCGTTTGGTACGTGGAGATACGTACATGCGTACACGTACATGCACAGACACTTAGATTTATAAGTATTTGTACTATTCAGAGTAATATTTTGTATACCACCATTTTGTATGTGCCAAGTTGCACCGTTGCCCGCCGATATTCCGGCCAAACATTGTAACCGACGGAACACGTAGAGAATATTTTGTACACCGGGTTGACCTAGCTTGGAAAATGTTTTTCGGGATTAGCTGAGAGTGGAATTAGCTGATTTCGATGTTAGGATATTGGAACAAACGTTGCGCGGTCCTCATTCACGGGCCTCGAAGATTATTCTAGTCTAGACCGTTGTATAACGTCTATTTAGGGTATCAGAAATGATAAAGCGACCGTTCAGTGATATCGAGTCGTTCAATTATCACTTTCACTCCATGCAGTGGGTCCTTTCCGACCTGTTTTCGCTGACGGAAAATGTTTTCTTGCATCTGCAATACTGAAAACGTCACGTGGCCAGTACCAATCTGTCTGCAGTAATCGGAAAAGCAGCAAATCGTATCAATCTCAATGGACATTACGGTTTGTCAGAGTCGAAGAATTCGACCCTATCCGCGAATTGTTGATCATTTATTTCGAATATGTACCATTTCATGTTCGCAAATGTGCATACACATATGTGCATGAATGGAAAAAAATTTGTGGCCGGATCTTGTTGATTGCGTGATATTTTATATTACGACTGTTTACGATAATAGAGTATTCTTCTTCTTTGTATGCAAGTATACACAGTTTTTATATGGAAGTTGAGTTTGATACGTTTCACATAGTTCTAAGGATGTGAATGAATCTAATGAAATTAATTCATCCCAATCAAATTTATATTCATTTCTCAGCACAAACTCTCGACATCCTTCTTACATACCTTTCACACTATCACTCTTATCATATGATATGTTCCATGTTCCCTACAGTACAAAAGTATGTACAGGCGAAACGCAATTTTGATCTTCTTCATACATGCTACGTAGCTTAGCAATTAATATTGATCACTTTACATGATGCTGAGTATTTAATGCGTCATGTTTTGCAAGATGAAGGGCGAGAAAAGGAACGAACATTCGATATTATGTAATTCGTAACGATGATCCTGTCTAGTAGAATTTTGGAACTTTTTATCTTTATCTCCTACAAGAACGTGTCACGTTGTTTCGTTACAAAAACATGCATATCCCGTCGCGGCATATTACTTTCTTAATTAAAAAATTAGATTAATATACACTGTGTTAAATACTCCATTGCTCGACGATGTTATTAAAAACGAATGAACTTGTACGATCGAATTATAAACGATGGCCGTTTGATCGAATTCAGAGTGCTTAAGTCCGAGAAATTAATTACTCGTCAACGCATGCGCATAGGTGTGTCTCGTACATGTTAGATTTCCATTGTAATATCTTAGTGGATTCTGAGTTCCATCTTAACGGACATCGTCGTCTACTAGAAGTCAGCCACCAGTATATTTAACAATATAATGGATCATGTCAAAAATGCGTTTTCAACTTGTCCGTTAATTCAATATTATACAGTGGAAACATTCATATGTTAAATATGGTATTTACGATGAAAGTTTTAAATGGAAAGTCGGGTGAGATTCTTCGATGAGTATATCTGGTTACCTGACCGCGTACAAATTTGTGTACACATACTGTGAAACGGCGACTACACCGACTTCGATAAGTCCAGATATAAATTCGGTAGGGTCATGTACGCTGAAAGCTGTGCATGAATTACGAACTAGATGACTATGCCGAGTTATCATTATGATTCTACGCTCAATGTCAACGAAATCGTGAAGCCCTGCACGAATTGCACTCAATTTCCTTGTGAAACTTTTTTTTTAATATTTATTGTTCGATAGTTGCGTTGTAAAAACAATGTGAATGTGTATACGGTAAATATTGAGCGTCAACGGACGTTTTTATTATAATATTTATCACTGTCAATTTGTGAAGCTAGAAAATCCACTTTCATGTTCCGAAGATCGCTTTCTGTATAAAAGATATAAACTCGTTATTGCTTAACTTTACTGTTAACCGAAATTATTCTGTGTTTTACCCTGCGAGCGAAGCGTCCCGTCAAATCTTGTAAAATGTGTGTGGAAGATTCACAGACAATTGTGAAATTCTTTACCTCAACTACGCGTCACGGCATTCCAAACTGTCCATTTCTCTCGATGTTTATGAGAAAGTAAATAGATAAGATTAATTGTTACTTAAATGATACACGGAGATAAAAAGAAAGTCTGATAATACCATTTGTCTGTTTCCACCACCTTTCCCAAGGTTTCCAAGATCGTGAAGCGACAATAATTCATTTAAATATCGTTTCATTCGGACGTTACTTTGCCGACGAACCGACCAACATCCGAACACGATTAGGAATCTTTCATTTATGTTCGTCAAGCAACGACTTCGTCTCTGCTGCTATCGCCATCGGCTCTCATCT
Organism: Anoplius nigerrimus; assembly: GCA_914767735.1. Classification (NCBI taxonomy): domain Eukaryota; kingdom Metazoa; phylum Arthropoda; class Insecta; order Hymenoptera; family Pompilidae; genus Anoplius; species Anoplius nigerrimus. The sequence continues at coordinate 9,356,985 of OU612089.1, read as the reverse complement.
GAAGCCTGATGTCCGACTTTTCTACCTACGAACAGAAATGCTTTGTCAAACATTCGGAAAGCATTCTTCGTATTCGCGATCTGATCGGATTCGCTCCATTTCAGGGTCGTTTGCGAAGGATTGAGCCTAAAACTCGCTTCTTCATTGCGCGTTAAGTGAAAAGGTGTTTATTCCTAGAAACAAGTAAGATTAGATGATGTTTAAGACCGACCTGTATCGTTTGCGGGCTTTTGCTTGAGGTCTTCATGTACTTCCGCAAGAACGGCGCCAGCAGCATTGGATCTAACTTCTCAACGTCCTCGGAGGAGATGATGCTCACCACTAAAGCGATGCTCATTGTTACCATAGCTCCTACCACGGTATACCAAAGGTAACTGATCCTATAAAGTGCCCAAGGTTCCCTGTAACAACGATCGCCACACTCTGTCTTCAACTACAATCATTAATCAATTATTAATGCCATCAAATTTAATCGGAGTCGATGGTATCCGCTCTTAACTTCCGATCTAACAATGACATTAAGGATATTAACATTCATTGAACTGTAACTCACGAAAATGACTGTTGATCTCCTTCATTCAAAATCGATTCCGGAGGAACGAAGAGCAGTAAATTTTCGGCTTGCGTGAATGAATACGTACATCCCTCCGTTGTAACAGGTTTCTCATCAAATCTGGGGAGTGATGCCACATTAAAATTGCATTTAGGATTTCTTACATCATTTCACATTCAGGGAGTTCATAAAGTTCAATGACGCGTGCATAATTAAACGACTGTCACCTTGTCTTTCATATTCATATTTCTGCGACACAATTTGTGCTTTTCCCGTTAGCTTAAATGATAAAACTTTTACGCGTAATTAATTTGCATTTTAGCCAATGTTTACTTCCATATTATATAAGTCTACATTATAAACACGGTACCGGGTAATTTCCATTTTAGTTCTGTATTATGAACAGGTATCGTTAATGTGTTTCTTTATGCTTAAGATTAAAGCTTTATATGGTACAATTAGTATAATGTCACACTCACTTCATTCTACCACTGGCTATAGCTGCTTGCGCCGATAAGCTCAGCCATCCCATGAAGCCCAAACCAGATAGACCACCCACTAGAGCACCCTGATAACAATAAAAATTATGTACAAGCACTTTTATGTAAATGAAAATCTAAGAAGTGCAGTTGCATACAGGAAAACGAAATAACGATTAGTGGATCAACTTCATTTTCGACCTCAAGGCAAAAACTCTGAACAATGCATTATTATTTGTACGCGTGTCGCTCACTTGTAATTAATGTACACTGCGGGACGATTGTGTAAAAATGTTAAATTAATTGTATATTGTCGAAGTCCACCGTACGGAGTACCTTGCGTTTTGCACGAAGAAAATGAGAAATGTGTCTCCTATATGATATTATGTATATACGCAATAATGTTAATAAAATTAGATTATACCTTAGCATTAATCCATGGCAGTAACATTCCCATAGTGAATATTGCGAGTGACGGTCCGCTGGTGATGGATTCCAAGCTCAACGACAGCTGCCACGTTTGTAAAAATTTAATATAACTCAAATTTAAGGTCACCGTTAAGAAAACGCATATTTTACCTGCAAGACATGCGAACCAGTTCTTTCAACAGCAAAGACTAGAGCAACACATATTATTCCAAAAATTACAGTTATCACTTTCATGAGCACGTCTTCACATTTCGGAGTGAACGGTGTCTTTCGAAAAGGCTTGATAAAATCTTCTAACACCACTGCAGTCATGGAGTTCAAGCCAGTCGATAACGAGCTATACAAGAAAGTAGAAAAGAAACAAGAAAAATATTGCACAATCGTGACGTTACTTAACATATTTATTTATTATAAACCAAGCTAAATATTTTGATATTGGCAAATTGAAATACAAATGTTTCCGATAATTCGTTTTCGATAATTACCTAAGCGCCGCACTAAACACCCCAGCAACAAACAGACCCGGTAATCCTGGATAATCTCCCAAGATATTCATCACTAGTAATGGTAGCAACTGATCCTTCGCTCCCGCCAACTGTCACACGAATTACATCTATGTTACCATAAAGTAAGATGAGGAAAGTGATAGCGAAAATGATGTTACCTTCGTCGTCAATGGATCGCATTCGTGGTACCATGCGTATATCAACATGCCCGCATATCCGCAGATGGAGATCAACGTGAGGACACCAATAATGAAGCACCAAAGCGCCCTGTAACGAAAATTAGCAATCTTTTCCTTCGCGGAAGCATCGATCCAATTTTGCGTATTAATGATCCATTCTCCGCTCGCGAAGAACGACCGTGAACAAAGCGCATTACATATTATGGCCAATACGATATATACATACGTAATGTCACATTATGTTTATTACCGATAACGACGTTACTATTATTCCATTTAGTTCATATTCGCGCCGCACCGCTCGGAATTGTATTACCATAACGTAATTGAAGGAGGGAAATTGTTAACGAGCGTTGAAACGCCGAGACCCACATTTGCACCCCACAAAATTCTTCGCGAACTTCGTAAATGACCGACGATCTTTTCGAGTTGAATATTCGAAATAGCCTGAGACGTGAGGGAAGATATACGTACCTCTTTGCTGCAGCTAACGAAGGCAATGAAAGGTATCGTTGAACCATAGTTTGATTAATTGCTGCCATTTGCACCCAGTGCACGAAGCCGCCAAGCACTAGTGACCATACCGTGTGTCGTTTCAGTGGACTCCAGTCGGTTCTATTTCACAAATAATCTATTCATTCCCCACAAAAAACCTGCCACCTCAGTTAATTTGGGCCAATGATTCTAAAGTACTCGAGAGATTGACGTACATATCAAGATTCAACGTACTCGCTCTAATTTCTGTAGTACATACAAACTATATGTTGTACATAATCTGAGACGAAACATTTACAATTCAAACGATTTCAAATGCCGTGCACAGGAATAAAGGTGAAATTACGGACATTTACGTTAAATCTGCTGGCCAGACAGTGTAATGAGGATGGAAAAGTTTTAAAATATTTATCATCTAGATAATAGTCAGCGAGCACGCCATTGGGATAATGGAAAGAGCTAAGATAATCACACTATACGTACGATGGAAACTCTAATCTGCCAGAATCCAGATTTCTTCGTAACACTACACCTATTCCACCCAAGTCTGCCGTGCCTTTGGATATCACCAAAATCATCGAGCCGAACATCATGAACGCCTGAATGAAATCCGTCCACACCACAGCCCTTAATCCACCCTGAATCGAAAATCAACGTCACCGTTTCTTTCATCTTTAAATAATTCAATAAGACTGCAATGATATCCCATATCATTACACATTCATGTAAAATCCTTAATCCTTGAATTCGGAACTTAATCTCATTAGATAAATATTGTCCTCTTACCACACACGTATAAAAAATGCAGACGATACAGACGAAAGGCGTAACGACGTGTACATTGACACCGGTCACTGAAAACATACATACATCATGTTCATTTCATATTCGGTCACATAGGATTTCCTGTTCAACCTCAATATTCCGAGGAATCGCGTACAACGTACCTTGATTGAATGCGAGTGCCGGTACGTAGATGACAATGGGCAACCAGGTCATCTGAAAAACGACGTCAAATACTGACGATGCGACTACTAATAATACCCCATCGACGATAGATCGAATCGTCCGGATACCTTTCGCGAATACTCACTATGCTGATGGAAAACAGAACAGAGCCCAGTATCCGAATTTTTTTGTCGAAACGGCGCTCGAGGTACTCGTAAGCACTGGTGATTTTCAGTTCGAGAAAGATCGGTAAGAATACGGTGGACATCACGAATCCGACAGCGATCACGCCGATGCTGATGAGAAGGTAGCTGGTACCATGAACATAAACTTCAGTCGGTGTTCCCAGCAACGAAATACCTATTAACGAAAATTCTCGAATCGAACTTCACCGAAATGACCGATTATAGACTGACCGTCGGAACAGATACCAAGAACTTTAGTTTGTCAATTTCAAGTTTGAAAACAAAATGTATTTCAATGGAACGGTACATTCATCAGTAACATTTAAATTTGGACAAAATTATTACTATCGCCTTGTTAGATGACTGATATCTAATTTCTTAACACTTTCACATTCATAGTCGTGTTAAACAGAAAAAGAAACATTCATGACATTTAAACAAACAGCATGATAAAAACAATACTAAGGTAACGAATCTGTCCGGCGTTGTGGATCTGTATCTTACCCGATATGAAGGTAGCGATCAGACTCAAGCCAACCGGTATTGTCTTCAGGTTCCTACCGCCGACTAGATATTCATCGACGCCGGTTCGCTTCTTGATGAAGCCGAAATAGAAGCCGATGACGCCGCATATCAACAGCATCAGGCCGAAGACAGCGTAATCCGGCGCAGAAAAGTTCTGCATGGACTCGCTGATCTCCTGAACGGTCGGCTTCTCCGGAGACCAACTCGCCCGAACCTCGGCCAAGGTGTCTCCGGATGTCATTTTGTTGCAGAACGGAATCGCGTCGGTTTAAAGTCACACCCCACCAAACGTAAGATTTCACCGATATTACGGTCCTCCGTATCAAAAAGCAGCCAACGCTAAACTGACCGGCCACGGACTTGAAAGGTCCAAGCAGATCACAAACTATCAGCATAGACTACTGATTCCTCATATCTCAACATCGAAGCCACAAAGAGGGTTTGCTTGCAACTTCTCTAACCGTAGGTACAACCCGTGAGCGCAACATTTGCATACGTCTTGCACATTGAACTACCTATCTTCTCCAACCAACGTGACTTATCTTCTAGCGCGCTTACCGCAATACTGAAATCTGGTAATCCACGCTCATCGACTTAATTCTGCTAAGCGTTCCCCTTAAGAGGATCAGCGAAGATCACTAATTGCGGAAGCACACGTTAGCGGCATGTCAGATCTAAGCTATTGCCCGTTGTGCTCGCGTATGAGCACATGTGCCTTTGGCCATTTTCAGGGAATGCACATTAAGTACCCGTGACGAGTGATGCGGGCTGTTTCGTTGCCGGTGTACGATTCGAATCGTCTTGTACGTTCACGCTTGTGACTCGACCAGCGCATCACGGAAGACGAACGGCGACTAGATCGTACGCGTAGCTGGAGTCAAACTCGGTGCCGAAAGCTGGAACGACCTGCCGCCACGATAGCATACATCACAATCCTGCCATTGTAACAATTTTCTCGTTAACTCGACAATGAGCATCAAAGTACGGAGTGGCTACCATCGCGGACAGGGTTTACATGCGTGCGCACGGATTCGCTCTCTCGCTCGTCCATCCGAGGAGAGAATCCCAAGTGAATAATACGACCTAAATTTAGCATTGCTCTGACACGGGTATTCGGTCGGATTGAACGCCCCGATAGCGAGTGCAGAGCGTTCTTCCTGAACAGATTTCCAAGGTCAAAGAGTCATTAACACGACGGATGTCACAGCGAGCGCCAGCTTATTGGCCAATCGTCACACAGCGGGTCCTGCGTTTAGACATGTGACACGAACAACGAGGCAGTTCCGGATTGAGGCTTGTAAGCGAATAGAGACATCCAACTAATTCAGCATGTTCCCTAGAGCATACTCGTTACAGGAATGCGAAAAAGTGCCACGACCACAATTCTCGCTTCGACGCTGCCTGCAGGTTTTTTTGATCCTATGAAGTATACGTGGAAAACGTTTGAAGTAATCCTGTTACTTTGTTTTATTTAAGAAATCCAAGACAGTATCAACAAAATGGTACGCGTGTTGTGAATCATATAGACTTTTGCTTAATTGGTTGCCGCTTCACTCTAGTTGTCGTAGAAACGGGGTAGTTGGTCGCCTAATATGACTCGTCTCTCGACTCCCTTCTCTGTGATGATGCCAATTCGTATAACACCGCCGCTGCTGCCGTCACGAGCCATGGCCAAAGCCAATGCTGTAAAAGTTAAACGGTAAACACTGCGGTCTCTGTACTTCGTTCGTTGACCTCAAAAACTTACTGTTCTCCACCAAGGAAACACACTCGTTTTTCGACATGTTTGGTTTGTATTGTGAATCCACGAAACCGTATACATATGTGGATCCAGAGCCACCAATGGAAATTGGTTGTCTGATGCACATGCCTCCTAAGGGAACTGTGTAAACTTGTCCACCTTTTTGTTTGTCCCATCCGGCAACTAAAATTCCTGCTACCAAAGACTCTCTGTATCGGTAACAAATATCACTGACTCTATTAGCAGCAGTTTCTACTAAGGGTTGAGATCCAAGCTCCACCCTGCAACACACAAGTTTAAGATATTTTTAATATATGTTATGTTACTATGTTTGAAATTACTACAGAGAATGGTTGCTATCTAAAGCAACATAAATTCTTGTTTCTTGTACTTACTGATGCAATGCCAGGTGATATTCAACTGCGTCAGAAATGGCCTGGGTATCGGCTGCAGAACCAGAACGACAACAGTAGATAAAATCTGTTAGTTTTGTTAACTTGTCTGCAAACCGATTGGCAACATATGCTCTGTAAATACAGAACCACTGATAAAGAATCATTAAACCTCAATATAATTCAAGAAAATGTTAGTAAAGTTTTTGTATGACATCTTTACCCAGTTGTAGCACGTGAATCAGCACCGATCACCACACCTCCATTAAATTCCACAGCCATAATAGATGTCTAAAATTTATAAACATTGCATCATTAAATTATGCTCATTCTGGAGCAATATATTTTAAATTATTTCCAACTGATTAACCAATTTCTAAGATACATTATCTAATTCAGAGTGAAATGTCAAAACTATATTGAATTAAAGGAAACTCTTGGAATTCGACAAGATGTTTTCAGTGATAACATTATACTTTACTAGTATAACGACTTCTAAAGAGTTTTTGATAAATTCGATCGATTTTGTATCGTAATGCTCGTAAGTTTGCACTGTCATTCTAACCTAATCGTGCGAGGTAAAAATCGTTGAAAACTTACTCCAGTACTAAGCTCATCGTCGGGAATTATATACTCAGGAACAATCTTCGCCGAACGATTAAATGCAACAGATTCAAGACCCGGTACTACTGCCATTTTTCTTGTTTAATGTATACTCAATATTAAGAATTCACAATCGTAGAAGCTTTCAACCCTTTGCCGCAAAATTGTGTCGTATACACTAACTCTCGAATAGGAGAGAGATGTCATGCGGGAAGTTGCGTGCAAGAAGGTGTCGCTGTCAGCGAGAAACAATGATGGCAACTTCATGCGATACTGCGTGACTTTGCCAGTAAATATACAGTTTCGTTTAATCGATAAGCGGTAAAATTTGGCCGCAAGTCGTCACGAAAATCGTTGAAATCCCGTGAGAATGTCTCTCATCATGCCCCGGCACGAGTCGATAGCCTAACGGTAAAACGTGAATATATTCCCCCGCAAACGCGAGAAATTCGGTTTCCCAAGCGCTAACCAATCATGTGCATCGAACGTGCACTCCTTTCTTATAACCGTATCGGACCGTATAACAGGAAATACAGTTGCGGCTGCATTCCGGAAAATTTAAATGGAGTTTGAACGAAATTTAAATAGGCGACAGGCCGCGATCTCGATCGAATATGGCTCGACCGGCTATTAATGCGAGACCAGAGTCGAGTGGGATAAGATTAACGTTCCGGCCTTATCTGTACGGTGACTTTTGTAACTTGCTCAAATACCTATAAATTTTCGCGAATCGAGAGAGTGCGGTACGTCCCGAGTGCAACGTTCTCATGTGACACTTATACTCGAGTTACACACTTGATTTATCAATAGTGCATTTGTAGTGCTTCGATCTCCGCCTCACCTTTATGAGAATGACATATTATGCGCGAAAGACGTGCGGCAACGATCGGACGAAAAGTGTTGATTGTGATCGCGGATAGCAGCCGGCAAAGAAATGGCAATTTCTAGCTGGATGATCTGGGGTAGGAATCTTCGCACGAGCAGATCTCATCGAAGTACGTTTCCCAGAGACCAATTCCAATTTACCATCGCACGATGCGAAACACTTATTTATGTGATTCGTTTTATAGGTCGCCAGGATAGCGAAGACAATTGTGTGCAGCTCGACCTGTCAAGAGGTTAGTAACCTAACCTATAACATTTAATTTCCACTATTTTCTCTACATCACAATGTGTAGTCATCCTTTATTTATAACAGCGTGACATACAACATCACGCGTCATACGCTCTTTGTCTTTTTATGCATAAATATATTTTCTAGCATAAATTGTTGATAAACTTTTAAGATGAAATTGGAATACAGCTATCAATGGTTACAGTTTACAATTGTTTGAAAAGTATATTTGTTGCATATGAATGAAAGAATACTCAATGGCATATTTATTTATTACAGGCAATGTGATTAGATATGATGTTGATAATATGTTGCTGTTGATATAAAATCAATATCTTTGTATGAAAACATTCTTATGATTCTATAATGAGAAAAGCTTTCCTCTGACTATTTACTTTCAGCACACATGTTCTTTTCTATTAGAACTGCGTATGAAATAATGTATTATTATATTGTAGGATTAAAGGAGAATGTCAAGGAAGTTTTAACTAATCTTTGTCAACGGGAAAGTGTTCCAAGTGTAAAAAAGTTAGCGTATCTTAATGCTATAGTTAAACTTATTGAAGAAAATGACTCAACTGATTATGGATATTCTACAGATGATTTATTTTGTTGGTAAGAATGATATTTTTCAATATGATAGTTTATTTTATTGAAAGCTATAAAATGTAAATAATTTGTGTGATATGTTTATTACATATCATATAGTACTTACTTTTTAAATGTTATATATAAGAATACTTTGCCTTCATAGCTTACGCGTTGGTCTCGTACACGAAGCAACTCAGGTACGTGCCGCAGCATTGCGTGCAGTACGCTACATGCTCAAGAAGGAACATGATGTCATTGCAATTAACAAGCTGCAATATCCATATTTTTTGGCACGCAGCATGGATGTCAATTTACTCAATGAGATGGAGAGGATGCAGGCTCTTAGACTTGTCAGAAGAATATTAGTTTTAGCTCCAAAACACTTTAGTCCTGCATTAGCCAGATCCTTAGTAAGTTTGACGAATGGCGGTATTGAAGAGAGAGATCGAGCATTTCGCGTATTTTTAGCAACTCTCTGCGAGCTGGGCGTGTTAAATTCTAACTTATTGATAAGCTGTGGAGGCGTTGGTGCTCTGGCGAGGGCTGCTATGACAGTACAGAGCCCTGTCATCATCGAATCCGTCATAGGGGTTTTATTAAAGTTATTGAATAATCCTGACACTAGAAACAGTGTTTCGCTGTTATGTTTTGCCGCGCCGTATTGCGAACTGCACTCTTCAAGCTTGGACCGACTGAAAGATGAGCGGGATCAAAGATTTGCATCCAGTAAGATGGCGTTATTGAGTATTTTGCGCTCTTACTCCGGTATCATACACTTTTGTCGGCCCGACGACAACTCAGGCTTCAAGGCAATAGCGGACATACTGTACGTCGAACAACTTGACGTACGAAGCGCTGTGCTGGAGCTGCTTTACGAATTGCTGGACCTACCACTACCTATATGGACCGACGAACCGGATGTCGCATTGGCCGCGGTAGACCCGAGCAGAACGCGAGATTGTTGGAAACTGTCGGAAGGATTCGTCGCGGCCGAGGGAAAGTACATTCTACCATCGCTATCGTCTCATTGTCCTAATATCACAGAGATACATTTGGCACTGCTGGTATATGCTTTGCTAGAATGTGGCTTACATAAAGCATTGGCGGAGACCATCGTTTCCACAGACACCTTCATCTCCGTTAGAGCCGCTGTTCTATTGGGAGCGTTATTGCATCTAGCGCATTCTCTTCTTCCATCGGAGGTGTGCGATGTCACACCGCCCTTGCCTAACCTTCTGGAACATGCTAGCGCTGGCAAACATCAAGCCTTAGCGGCAGTAACGATCTTGAGCCGAATGCACATCATGTTACGTCGAAGACCGGCGCCTACGAGCCTGTTTCTGGACAGAATTTTACAAGCGGGTGCTTGGCTAAGACCTTCACTGCCTAGACGTCAGCGCACTTCATCGAGGAACTGGTTACGCAGAGAATCTCCGACAGCTCCTCTTCTCAAGGATACGCAAGTCCTCAGTTGCAAAGACGCTCTCGCCTGGAATTGGCCTGTGGTCCGTTCTATTCTGCGATCACGCGAAGATTCGATACGAATATTGCACGATTCGGATCACAAGCTATTCATGAAGAAGCTTGTACGCTACTTCAAGCCTTCTTCAAACGCGTACAGTAGAGTGGAATTAGGTACGAACACGGCCTTGGCACGCGAGGCAACATTGGCGGGCTGCGACTTATTAAACTGCTTGCTTGAACTTCGCGAGCCGGAGGGCATCAAGCTGCTGAACGAGCTGATCGGCGACATAGCCAATCAAATTACCAGCATTCGGGAGGCCCAATCGGCGCACGATTGCCTCTTCTCGCCACGGCATATGTCCACGACCTGTTGTCAAAAGTACTTTCTGTTTCTTGGACAACTGAGTCATTCCGCGAAAGGAACGGTCGTTCTGAAAAGCTTTAACCTGTTAGACAAACTACGAGACTTGGCCGTTTACACAAACCACGACTGTTACGTTAAGCTCATCGTATCGAGCCTAGATTATTCCAGAGAAGGTCCTAACAGAAAAGTATTGGGTAAAATAATTTCGGAAGCTTCGTTGGAAAGCACGCGCCTGTATTCTGTACAATTCCTGCGACTGATACTGAGAGCTCGAATGACTGATGCACTGCGATGGGCAATATTGTTGCTGGCCAATCGTTTGTCCGACAATAGCAGAGTCGTTGCCCTCGCCGCTTTGGACGCCATACACGAGGCATGCGAGGAACCAGAATACTTGGAAACGTTCATACAATTATTCGGACAATCCAAGCATTGGGACACGTGGCTGAAAAACTTGGGGGACAAAGGATACCTATTGAGGGTCAGACTGTACTCCAACCAGCAAGCTTTCCCCAACTTGCCCTCGCCAGCCGAAGAGCTCGAAAAGTGGATCGGTCCCGGTGGCTTCGCCGAGAGATACGTGGGCCTGATCGAAAAAGAAATACACGACTCGCTGACGCGGCGTCAAAGAAGCGAGAACGGAAGTTATCATCGAAGAGCCACCAACGTCGCAATGGCACCCCGCAGTACTTACGTTCTTCCTCACTTGATCGGGCAAATGGTGCAGCACGAGCTGGGAACGCAACTTATGATACGTCGCAACGTCGTGCAGCGATTTGCCCGCGTCATTCATAGATTTAAAATGGAATTCATTGGCAGAGATTCGGAGTCCAATTCTAAGTGCACCAAGAGCAACCGTTTAACGGTCGATGACGTCGGCATAATGTCCGAGGAGTCCGGTACGGACGACGGCGTCGAGTCCAGCCGATTGGAGACTATATTGGACTCCGAGGCTCTGGAACCTAGCGAGTCGCAGAGTCCGCGAAAGACTGAGTCGCAAGCGGATGCCGAGAGCAAGCCCAGCCTGGACGACTCCAGGCATACGACGCCGGAAAGGAGTTGGAGAACCGATCCTGACTCGCGCGAGGAGCAGCAGACGAGCCTGAACGCGAAAATCTTAAAAGTGAAGTCCGCTTTATGGGTGCTAGGTCACGCCGGCACGTCTGCCGCCGGTGTCGAACAATTGAACAATTTAGGAATCGTGGAGACGATCGTCTGCACGGCGGAGACGTGTCCGTATTATTCTGTACGAGCGACAGCCATGTATGTCCTAAGTCTGATTGCCACGACGCGCGTGGGTGCCGATGTACTGACGAACTTAGACTGGCCGTGCGTCAGGCACAAGCGGGGGGACCACTGGCCGATAGTGCCTCCAGCGAGTCGGTATCCGGTGCCAAGTCCAATTCCTGTTCAGCGACATCATCGTAGTCTTAGCGACGGTAAACCAGAATTACCGGAACCAATAGCTCGCAGAACTAGGAACCGATCTGAGAGCGCTGCCACTGACATAGAGACGAGACGATTCGCTCTTCCGTAAGTTCATGAGGTTCATAAGTTGTAGAAGAATCTGAAGTGCTGCTTACATAGTGAGGCCTTACTTCCCATTTTAGAGAATGCGGCGAGACGCCGAGCCCCGTGTCGAGTATACAGAGATTAAGTCAACAGGATGCTGAAGGATACGCGAGACTTCGTAGTTTACAACGTCACCGTAGGCCAAGTTATTCTCAAAGCAGTTTAGAGGTAATCGGCCGCAAAGAAAACGTATACGTACTTGATTCATGTGACAGCTTTCGCCGAACTTGAAAGAGCGCATGAGCGAACGTATCTGTAGCTAATGCACGTGCTTACATTACAGATGTACAGTTTAGACGGACGACTTTCATTGCAGAGCCTTTCGGAATATGATTCATCCCGCAGCTGGATTGCGGACAATATACTCACTCCGACTCCGCCGCCTTCTGAAGACTCGAACGATAATCTATTTTATATGGGTATTTGCCTTCCTCGAAAACTCGCATCAATTTTCCCAGACCCTCCACGACGGTCGGCTTCGAGCACAGCCACGGGTGATGAGACTAGTAAGACGGATAATAGCAAAACCGATGTGGACACCACTGAAATGGATGATGAGTCTGGATCTGAATGTGACGCAGACGCGGAACATTGCCGTGTTTGCTTAACCTGTTATCGGGGCAAACCAGCTTCAAAACATCGAAATAGCGAATGGCATACAAAGTTGCGAAGGTAAAGGATCTGTTTGTTACTGAACTAGCACAACAGTCTGCCTCTTTCATTCTCACTCTTTTCAGAAAAGTCTTAGCTAAAAGAGTCGAACATTCGTTCTAGGCGCACTAGAGAATTTATAATTGTTTCTTTTGAAAAGTTGAACAATTCGTATATCATAATAATGTTTCTCATACATAGATTTAGTGTTTCTTGAAACCTTATTTCTCTTTAAGTTGCGCATTTACTGTGCTGATGTGATGAACGATTCTGTTTGAGTAGGGAAATTCTGCGACATGCACAACGGTTAGCGAACCCTGTATGGTATCGACATAGTAGACAGACATTACTTAGGCTGAGACAGCGGTATCCCGAAATGTTCCAGGTACCTGTTTTTATATTATTTAAACTCTTTCACGCGTGGTGTCATTTGCATGAATCAAACGTTATAGATGATAGTATGAAACTAATTTAATTGAAGTAGTTTGCTACTATTTACTATCGTTCTTTTGCGTATAGTAGAAAACTTTATTGTGTAGTACTTTATCACGTCGCCTCTGCTATCAGGAATTACAGCGTAAAATTATTCTATTTTATTACCACGAAAATTTCTCTTTTGCAGGACGCATGCTTATTTTCCGACGTGTCTGCGAGATTAGGAAGTGGCACGTACAGAATACCAGCACGAAGGTTTCTCCAAGAATTGTTTCTAGATTCGACGTTCGACGGAGTGAGTAGACCTTTGCGCTCGTTTGTTATTCTAAATGCCAGTGACTTGACCGATAAGCGCACGTGTCGTACGCAATATCAGTCGAGATTTTCACTTAAAATTGGACACTTGCAGCGGGCAAGATAATGTCCAAGGGCATTTGAAAGTGATTTAAGAGAACACGAGTTCAGAGATGCGCCGCATATTTAACGAATAACTTTGTAACACAGCTCTATGTAGACCCTATCGCCATTTTGAAGATATCCGCTGAAACTGCTAAAAGTCCTCCGCAGTCACCCGCTTCCGCCACGCCTGAGGTTGGCAATTCGCGCGCAGCTTCCGGCTCGGTGGAAAACAAGGTCAACGGGCGACTGACCTTCTCTGAGATACAAGCCGCGCAACTGACTGTCGTGAAGGAGGAATCGACCGGGGTATCCTGCGCTAGCGTTCGCCAATGGGACAAAAGTCGGGGAGACGTTCTGCGAACATCGGAACGACGCAGCGACGAGAAGATTATAGCGGATATCTTGAATCCGGAAGCGAGAATACGTTTATCAAAAAGTTCCGATAGATTATTAAAAGTATCAGGTACAAACACTGCCATCAGCCTGGATTAGTAGACTTTGACTTTCAATGATCTGTACATATTTTGTATAAAAAAAAAACAATGGGGGAGAAGAAACGAAATATACAATAAATTACACTGCCAGGATTCAGTACAGCATTGGTATGTTGTAATTTTCTTCAACGGAGGATTATTGTTACTAGCGTAGGAATTCGACGTTAAGGTAAGAGAGAACTACAAAGTATGTTACAGACAATGTGGGCTCTTATGTAGAAATTTACTAGCGGACTCGTTTTCCTTTTATTTATGCGAGAAAATTATGTAATGAAGTATTCGAAAACGATTACGCATTTATATTATGCATTATGTATTCGACATTGAATTTTTCTGTGGACTTTTTATTTCGGAAAGTTTTAGAGAGACAATGACTTGTCCTATACCCGTAATGTAATTCTCAAACTCTTCGATGATACTTCCTCGACTGTTGAGACATCACTCATGCGTAAGTGTTCAGTATTATATCGTGTGACATTTTGTGCTATTTCCATAATATTAGTTAATCGCTTAAGTTTGCCCTGGTGCTCATAAATTGTTAAAAAATATATTACCGAGTTAATCCGAGAAACGTGTTGGTACAGAAAACGAAAGTGTTTGTATAATCGGTAGTTGGGATCAGTGATGTACAATTCTAACGTATATATTGAACAAGGCAAGAGTAAAGAACTATAAGTACGAAAAAATAAACGACTACGAGTTACATAAAATATTGTTTTTATTTTTATTGAAAATGTACATACAAAGTATTAAAATCAATGTAAACGAGAATGCTACCCAAAGGTCCAATACTCTTTTTCTGGCAACCATGCAAAATTATGGATGCAAATAACTGGTATAGAATCGCCCTATAAAATGTATAAATATATATTTCTTCCTTCACCTGGTGAATTATATAAATATTATATATTGTATATAATTCCTTCAGGTTCATTTCATCAATATTGTTATTTACGTTTCGCTCTGTTAACACATTCTATGTGCATTTCAATATTCCGATTTTTTCGTGTATAATATAAAAAGTTCTAATGAGAATTTTCAGGTTTCAAAACAAACTGCTCTGTTATCAATGTTCAGAATTCTTATTGATCAGACTCAAATGACGGCACGTAGATGTTTACATTTACTGATACAATCGATATGACGGTAAGTGAGATAAAAACTTGTTGTTACTTTACATACCATTGTTATATCGTGATGAAGCATTCACGAATATAAAATATCAAATCAATGCATGAGTTAAATATATTCTGCACCCATGTTGAACAACACTATACAAACATGTACTGTTCTTCACCGATAACAACGCTATTTACCCGTCTATAGTACGTACAAAGTATATATTAACTGTGAAATATCGTGCAGCATCTTTAATTACCTGTCCCAATAAATGTGTTTAAGTAGTACCAGTTTACCGTACACGATAAAAATATTCGCCTGCTGGCAAAAAAGCCGCAGTAATCTCTTACAACTTTGAACGATACATCTCGATCTTTTTCGCAGCACGCCTTTGCAAGTCCGGTAACTTCATCGCCAATCCCATGTTACCCTGGATCTTGACCTTCCCCTGGAAGAACGCTTTCTGGGGATTCAACTTGCCCGAGATGAAGTCGACGATATCAGTATCGCTGATAGTGAATGTGACATCAGGCTTCGTTTTTCCGTTGAATTCAACTTTTCCTTTGCCCGTCTTAGCGTCCACAACCCAGTAACCTTCAGCTCCATCGGGTCCATTTATTATTTTAAATCCATATACGCCGCGAACCTTCTCTATTAATCCATCTTCATCGTCTTGCATCGCAATTTCCAAAGCTTTGAACAGTACGTTCGCTTGGAACACGGTCGGATCAACAGTGGCCTTCACGTTATTAGGCATCATGGGTTTATTGGGAAAGCCGAGACGATATAAACCAACGACAACAGCACCACCTAAGCCAATGTTGTGCTGCAAGGCTAGTTTTGCGCCTGGTACTTGTCTTTTGCCGGCCTGTCCACGCAATTGCCAGCAAAGTTCGGAGCACTGAGCCAGTCCTGTGGCGCCAAGAGGATGTCCCTTCGATATTAATCCTCCACTGGGATTGACAACGTACTTTCCACCGTACGTATTGTTACCGGAATCGACCAATCTACCTCCCTGTCCTGGTGGGCAAAGACCCAAGGCTTCGTAAGTGATGAGCTCGTTTACAGAGAAGCAGTCGTGTAACTCGACAACGTCCACGTCTGTCGGCCGGTAGACTGTCGAAGTGAACACTTTCTCGGCTGCGTTTTTTGTCATGTCATACCTGCATGAAGGAGCGGGTTAATTATTTTAATGATCTGAAACCAGTTTGTATCTTGTGGCAATCAGTGATTTCGCAATCATGGCAATCACCTTCTGGCCTTTAAACCTCAATAGATTAAAGTACAACGATTGCAAAACACTTGTGAGAGAACAGTTGACAATTTGATACATTCTTGAAATGAATTGATAAATTGACTGGTGATTACTAATATGACCAACATGTCATGAGACAATGTTACAAGGTGATACTATCAAAAATGTACTATCTATAATTCTTACCCCACAAGTTTCATACAGCTTTGGTCATTAAATGTTGATGGAGTATCAGTAGTCATTTCCATTGCCAAAATTTCCACAGCTTGTGGCATTAACCCATGTTTACGAACAAACTCTTCATTTGCCAAAATTACTGCTGCTGCACCATCAGAAGTTGGACAGCATTGCAATTTTGTCAATGGTCCATATACTTGCGGAGATTTCATTATATCGTCCAAAGTATATTTAGTTTGGAACTGGGAATAAGGATTATTTACGGAATGTAAATGATTTTTATATGCTATCTTAGCAAAGTGTTCTGGCTTAGTACCATATTTCTTCATATGCTCTATACCAGCATTTCCAAACATTTGTGCTGTTATAGGACTGTGATCCATGCCTTAAATGGTAAAAGAAAACAACTTTAACATCAAACCATATGGAAGACAATATATTAGTATTTGCAATATATATTCATTGAGCACTGTGTTGCACCTTACCTGCAATATCAGCCATAATTGTAACATGTTTTTCCATGGGATTAGTGCGGTCAGTGAACTTTGATGTCAAAGACCCACGCTCCATTTTTTCAAAGCCAAGAGCCAAAACACAATCAGCCTTCCCAGTTTCAACAATTTGCTTGGCCATAATTAACGCAGTTGATCCAGTAGCACAGTTGTTATTTACATTATATATGGGACAACCACTCAGACCAACTTCGTACAATGCCCTTTGACCACAAGTAGAATCGCCATAAACGTATCCTACACATGCAGCCTTTACGTTTCCATAGGAAAGACGCGCATCTTGCAATGCATTATTTACAGCTTCTTTTGCCATTTGAGGATAATCAAAATCCTCCTTCCTACCCGGTTTCTCGAATTTTGTCATGCCGACACCCACCACGTAAACTTTCGGTGTTTGGACCATCTTGATTTCTTTGAATAAATCGAAACAAATAGATGGATAAAATAAATTCTTATTTAAAGTTAGTTAAACACCGCTAATAGTACCACTTAGTTGACACACAACCAATTCTCTATATGTAAATTGAAGCGACACGTTTAAATTCGTACGCCCAAGATCCCAAACTGCCACACAATCGATGTATATTCGCAGTTATATGTATCGTATATAAAAGTGACCTTTAATCCCTACAAACACATAAGTATGATAAACACCAGGCAAAGTTGTCAATGACAAAGCTGTTTCGAGAATTTACATGGTTACGTTCAACCATTCAAGATTGCAGTTACAACTGATAGTCTGATATATCCGTTCGTCAAGTTGCGCGAATTGCCAATAGCAGGTTCTCATACGTAGTGGTTTGTTCATACGCAAGAGATCCGTTTCTCCGTTACGAGTCGCTGCATTAACTGTTTGTACGGGAACGTCAATCAAATTTGCTTTAAATTGCTATTTGTTAAAAGATATCATTTTTTCAAAGCCATTCGAAATGTATCTTTTATCTTAACATGAAATAATCGTACGCCGAAATATGATTCTAAAGTATAACAATGTGCTTTATAAAAATAACCGCCCTATTATTTCCATATTATAAAGTTATATGAACAAAAAATATCTTTGTGTATTAGAATTTGGATTATTTTAATAACCAAATTTGAAATTCACATGTCGTTTACTGCCCTCTATATTAATATGAACCATAAACAGGCATGTAATATGCCACGAATGTGGACATACCATTTTAGATGATTATGGTTATCGCGGACATTTCTACCAACATAACATTTAAATTCGTCGGTATATTACTTGGTTAATTAATAAACATTCAATCAGAGCTTGTAGCTATCATGATAAATTCTATTACTGTATATTACACATTTTTCCCGACGTTAAAAATGATATTTGAGCACGTTTACGGATAATACAATTTGAAGCAATCAACTATTTGTAATTTTCAGAACAAGCGTCTACTGAAGGAACTTTGACGTCGAATATAAAAACAATAAGTCCTTTATTGTTTTAAATGATATTTACTGTGCAACAGTGACCTCGCGATAACATGCAATGAACGATCTTAACGTGTATCCTTAAAAACAAAATTTCATAAATACATTTTTCACTTAGCGCACATAACCTTAATACAATGTAGAAATCTTTCTGTACCATTTCCGACATCAAAAGAAGCAGAAATAGCCTATCATGTTCTTAGAGTGGATAAAGAACCTGCACGAAGTGGCGTTACAAAGAGTCTAACTGTAAAAGATAATACTCTTCACATGTAAGTTTAGAATAGCTCGATTACAAATTTTTTGTTTTTGTAGTTGTCGCTAATATTCATGTATGTTTTTCTTTGTAGTTCATTTACTGCGACAGAGGCACGTAAAATTAGAGTAGGCCTTACCTCGTTTTTTGAAAACATCATTTTAGTCACAGAAACAATGGACAAATTTGGACCAGCGCAAGGTTCATATGATCATTTTTAATATATACCTATTGTTGCATACCATTCGAATGTATTTGAAAGAACAATTTATATAATGGAACAAACAGAACATACACCAGCCCCTTATGGCCCAAGGGCTGTATATGGATATGCACTACATATAGGATCAAATCTGGTTTTTGTAGTTTATTTAATATGGGCAATTGTCCCTGATCACATTTTGTATGAGGACTTAGGCCTAACTTATTGGCCATCCAAGTATTGGGCTGTAGCAATTCCCATTTGGGCACTCACTGCTCTTGCCACATTTGCTTTTATCATATATCCAGCCATAAATCTATCAATGACACCTGACATTGATGACATTAGGACCATTACAGATAAATATTCTCAACACAAAAAAGAAACTGTACCTGGCGGGATATCTCCTGTCTCTGATATATGCATTACTGATGTCTGTAGAAAATTATACTTACCTAAGAAGAAACATAATTAAATATACCTAAGGTAATATAGAAATGTACAATAATGTATTATGTCAGAAAAAAAAGAATAGACTGCTTTATTCTTCAGTAAATAATGTGTAAAATATTGGTTTTAATACCTTGATTTACAGTAAGGCAAGTTTAAGAAGAGAAGGAGATTATGAGGGTAAGTGGGAATATCCAGAATATTGGTCAACTTGATAATACTAATATCTATCAGGTCCTCTGACCCATAGCAGAAATCATACTTTCATTAACGGTTAAGACTCTAAACGTGCAATGAGGAACACGGTCGTAGAAAATGAAAATGTGCGCGAAGAAGATGAACTTACTGACGCAAACAAGTCTCACGTCAGCGTGAGTGAATTAGATTTGTGTTTATCGCGCAATTCCGTGGATCTACGGCAATCGATACTCGAACATATCCGTAAGAATGAGATATTTGTTAGCTTCGAATTGTTTCCCGTGCAGCGAAACCACGGAGTATATAATAGGTTGGTACAATGCATATGTTTGATACGCTTTGTAGGCAGCGAAAGTGGAATACTTTTTATGATAACTGGCGATCAGATTTTTTGCAGAAACGAACAAATACTTGCCCTTGTTTTATTCCTTGACATGGCATGGCGAACCTTCAACCACCGATCATACATCCTTGAATTTAATTAAAAAATTTCCGACCAATACCATGCTACATATTACGGCTAGAGGCTATAAGCGTAATGACGTAGAACAGATTTTGCAGAAAGCGATTGACTACGGAATAAGATGTGTCTTTACCTTACAAGGAGGTACCAGTAGTGTCTTTACTATAGATTAGTAGCTGCATAAAAGAAGAAGAAAATATAGAATCGATTATGGCAACATTAACTGTACCATTTATGTTTGTTGTATGTCTTTCAGATAATGCGGAAGAAGACGGCGATTTTCCTTATGCTATTAACTTCGTCTCATTTATTCGGCAATGTTATGGTGCGTCAATTTGTATTTGCGTTGCAGGCTATCCGCAAATGCATCCACGATCGCAATCTAAAGAGTTGGACTTGTTGTATCTAAAAAAGAAGGTACATAAATTTAAACATTTTCATATCTCTGATGTACGGTATGCATCAGATCTGATCATTACCAAATTACGTAAATTAACAAGTATTTAATATTCATAGGTTGATGCGGGTGCTGATTTTATAATAACTCAAATGTTCTTTGAATCGTCCGTTTTCATCGATTTTGTTAAGGACTGTCGGAAGGTTGGCATTACCGTGCCGATTTTACCGGGAATCTTCCCTATTGTACGGTACAGAACATTGCAGAAAATGAGTGAGACGTGCAAGGTTGAAATTCCAACGTTTCTTTTAGAAAGTTTGGAAGTGATTAAGGGAAATGATGAAGCTGTCTTTAATTTTGGAATTGAATTTGCCGCAGGCATGATTTGCGACATACTTTCTAGCGGTGTCGCGTGCGGTTTTCATATCTTCACTTTAAACAAGTAAGTCGTGTGGATAATAGTTCGTGCGTCATACAAGGGTATATATTATTGAAAATAATGAATGCTTATTTTTGTAGCGTGGAGGTAGCAGTTAAAATATGCGAACGAATCAATATTTTACAAGGAAATGATACACGTCATAACTGAAATGTAAGCATCCTATACGATGTATGTTGTATTTGCATCAATATTTGTATTGTCCTGTACTCGCAATTTATGTCCAGCATTCGTCACGGATCATTTCCCTTGTTCCAAAATTTTGCACTGATGCCGGTCTGCCGATTTTGTATTTTCCTAAAAGATGCTGTGCAATTTCACTGTCGATAAAGAAGTTAGCCCTGATCCCAATAACGCGGGTAAAGTAGAATCCGACGACTACGTTATTCATTTCTCAAACCGGATACGCCGAAATGAACAAATTTTGAATTTAAAATTTGAACACAAAACATACGACACCACCGCTCCCTCTAAATGTACACGTAAATGTTACTCTCCCCCTCTCTCTCTTTTGTTACTAACCTCAATAGAAATGTAAATATACAGTCAAGCCGGGATAAAATTTGGAAGCAAACGTTCCTCGCGCATTACAGAAATACCATTCCTCCGATGACGGTCAAAACTCACTAGCGGCAACGGCGAGCAACGAGCGCTATCAATAGACCCCGCCAAAATAAAATCCGCTTACATTGCAGTTACAAAATACGTATTTACGTAATACGCATCTATAACCAAGAGCCAGGCGATCATCGGATGAGTAACGCTCGGAACGCATCCCGTGCGACGGAAATTCCCTGCAACCTCTCGCCCCCGAGATTCGCGATCGTTGGCAGACATGTTTCCCCGCGGTCATGCCCGCCTGCCGAGGAATGGAACGCCAGAGATTTGCAGACGCGCGGAACCGTTCGACCAGTTGAGAGTACCGCCAACGCGCATGCGCGTCACGGTAGAACCATGAACTACCAGAGGTGAACCAGTTGAGTTGGGCGCCAGAGCTCCGCGTGGTCAGTTGGATAGTTGGTTTGTCGGTAACAAGATTCAAGAAGGATCCCATAAGCCAGGACACACAGGACGATGGCACTGTTCCGTTTCAGCACTAAGCGTTGTCTGGAGCTTCAGGTAGAAAATCGACTTGACTGCTTTGCCTAGCGCGTACCCCGGTAGCGGTGGATAAAAACGCATTTGAATACGCTCGTCTCGGCCGTGTCCGCTTTACTGTTCCGGTGCGAAATTCGAATGGTGTGGGCAGGTGCTGAGGGGAGTGGGCCAACGCCGATTTTCCAGTACGTTCTTACACCTACCGCGAGTCCCGGTATGCGCGACGATCAACGCGACGACAGGCTACGTTAAGGGGGAGCATCGCGAGTCGAATCCCTTTTTGATCCTGCATCGGAACGAAAAGCTCGGCCCCTGCTTCGGCCTGGCAGGTCAACGGTGCGAGATTCGAACGCGAGCACATCGCGTCGTGCCCACGCTATCGATCCTCCGCTTATTGAGCTATCAGGCAACCTGATTCCGGTAACAAATAACGAAACTCGCGAAAAAGAATTAGCGGCAATGCGCGAGAGCGCGCGGGTGCGCGCGCGCGCGCACGTTTACTACCCGAGAGAGAGAGAGAGAGAGAGAGAGAGGATGATGCTCGTCGGCGGCGATGGTGTTACAGTGTCGTCGGTGGTGGCAGGAATTAATTATCGTTTCAGGTAAAAGACTGATAGGCCGTGGCGTGCGAGCTTGCTCGCAAGCTCGGCTAGACGTACGATTCTGACGTATCGGATGCGTGACTGGCCCGATGCGTGGCCCCACGGAAGCTCCGTCGGTGCACATTATTTTGGTGCGATACTCACGTAACACGGGTGCCTATCGATCCGGCGAAATATGCACGGCTCTCCGCACACTCGAACGGGGTATTCGCGGGTGCTCTATAGACGACCGTCGGAGAAGTATTCTCTGTCCGGAGGGTTCTTTGTCCTTCGGGTAGGGCCCAGCTAGATTCGGTCAGATGATCGTGCGAATGAGACGGTAATTTGAGGCGAATCAACGTTAACATTACGTAACGAGCATCGCGGTGCAAGGTAGCGTTGATTGTCCGCGGATGAGACCCGGATGATTAGAGTCGATTATTTTCGGAATGGATTTTTCTCGATGCCTCAGGCATCATCGTCCGATCGAGACCTTTTCCGTCCTCGGCGCCGTCCTTCGAGCTAACGGCGATAAATTCCGTTTCACTTTCAAATGAATCACTGCAAAGGACGCGAATTCATAAAAGATCGTGTGCATGGCGGCGGGTAGATATAATAAAAGCTCGACGGGCGATTGAAAGGATGCGTTGCCTGATCGACGAATTCCGTAATCGGACCGGCTAAGTGCCTCGGTTTCCTGTACATCAGTGCATATTTTGCGGGTCGCGCGCATGTAGGCCGTTGGCTTCGTTTATCGATTCTAAAAATAAGAGTCATTTCTGGCCGAAAAGCCGAGAGTCGACTGTCAGTTCGAATCGTGCTTTCTTCGGCCATAATTGTAATATAAAAATTGGCCAGCGTGTCGGTATCATAACGATTTCGCCCCTCGCCGCCTCGCGCCGTACAAAACGAATAGCTATGCACTGTTACACAACGGAAGCGCGCCTACATACGTACGTGCGGGCGCATACACAGATACCATTATCTGTCGTGTGCTCGCTAGTCCTTTTCGTCGATACGCTCATTGAAGACAGCGCGGCTAAGCGACATCTCTCTCTCTCTAAGTTTAGCGCCATTCGAGGTCAAAAATCTGTTCTACTCCCGTGATCCACATTGCCTGTAACCCACCCCAGGTGGGCCACTTAGGAGGTTTACCAACTCTCGTTCTTTTTCTCCTCTCTCCGGGTCGCTCGCTTCTGCGCACCCTTCCTCCGCCCCCTCTGCATCTCTTCGCGTCCCATTTCCTGTTCCTGCACGGAACTTTCATTCTGCCCCAGTAACGCCGGGACGAACTCACGAGTTTGCCCATTTACGACGATTGTAAATTTCGCAGGCTAGGCGGAAAGACGATGGCGCAAATTATCCTGTTACGCGTGTCAACACTTTTCGGTCGACAATGCCTGCGACGTAGACTTAAAGCCGTAGCGAGGTCATAAATTTGAACGATAGCACGTCGGATTCACAGCTGCGAAACGGACGCGATATCAGCGAGCGGTCTTCACTTACCTGTCTATAGATAGCGAAGTCTCTTTTTTTCACGGCCTCACGTTTACACCGCGCTTTCAGTGGCCAGTAGTGTACAACTTCATAAAACTTAATCGGCATCAATTGACCGTCTGACATAACTGTTTTAGTCAGTACAGAGTAACTCGTTAAAGCGACTGTGACAGGTGCCTGAAGTGTCAGCCGATGCTGCAAGTACCGCAGGCTCGCGTTACGTCGCTCAGCAGTGAATCTTCGACATTCCCGCAATCGCTCTAACTGATACCGGTAATAAGCGGGCCGCGGAAAACTGTTTGCGTAACTGGCGCACATCGATGCCGGTACTCGACCAGTCCTTGAAACTGCGACCAATTCGTTAAGATTCGCCGGCAGCCTTGCACCTATTGACGTAACGATTTTACGGTTTACATCCCACTTCGATAGCAGAGAAAAAAAGGGTCATAAATAACGCCGCAGATGTACAGCGTTCTAACGCGCAGGCTTTAGCACATTGTGTACCGAGTTCGGTGCATTTTGCCAGAATGCGCTTTCATCATGATCAGCCGTTTAAAATGGAAAGTTTCATTTGCCGCGAAAGTCGCGATGCGACGCCGCTTCGTGTCGGGTAACATTTGGCCAGTCCAAAATTATCTCGCCCCGGTTATATGCGGTTCACCTGTTATTCAATATCGCGCGTCTTCAAAGCGCGTGCAGGCGGCCTTCGGAATCGCGTAAGAAACTATTTCACGGGCGGGCCTTTCTTTCTTCTTCGCCGACGTCAGGTCGCGCAGTATTATTAGCGACTACTTGACCTTACCCACGACGTGTCAACAGCGCGTCTCATCTGCCTTCCGAACAATTTCGCAAACGGCAGATCCGATCACACCCCCGCGAGGGTCTCATTATTTTTGGTCACGAGTCTTTTTTCACTGACTACGAGACGAACGATTACATCGGCGTGGCTCGGTCCACTGACTACCGGTCACCTTGAACATCTTCGAAGCTGTGAGATAATAGTCGGAGCTTAAGGTCGTTGGGTTCGAGTCAAAAACTATTGTCAGGCCGCGAAAAGGTACTGGCGTCCATTTATAAAAGTGAAGGTGACCTTGCCTTATGCACTTATACCCGCGACAGAAGTATCGCTACAGTACGGTAACATCTGCGTCAGGGAGCTGTTACATAAACTTTTCTCTGATTCTCGTACTTCCGAAGAAATTTAAGGCCACGCTGGCCGTTTGTCCTTCCTGTATGAGATGTGGCGTGAATCATGCATCACGTCCTGTGCAAATGTCATCGGGACAGATTGTTCGCGGATGAGTTTCAATTCGTCTGTCTGTTGCAAGCAGTGATCGGGAAGTTCGATTTGTACTGCTGGTTTAGTCCGATTGGTTGTGTTTTGCGAATGAAAGAACAGCCATAAGAGTTCTCCGTAGCATTTAAGCGAGAATCGTAAACTCGTTCGTTCATTACTGCTTTTTCCACGGTAGGCTAACGGCAATCGTGCAGACACGCGAGAAACGTCAACGGATTCTTGCATTGTCTCTCACTCATTACAATGTTACATTCTAAACGAGCACTCCTTGCGAAACAGTTTTCGAATTTTCGAGAAGGCGGATAATAAATGATCGTTGTATCTTACGTCAAGTTCACCTTTGGAATTTACAAGGTCAGCTCGTCAGAGAGTGACGATAAGTACCAAGGCTTCGATTAATTTGAACGTGAAGTCCCGGAGGCTTCTTCACTAATCTCGCATAAATAAGATCGTATCTCGATACTACACGAATACACTCGAATAGCGGAAATTACATGAATTATTTGAATAGAAAAGCCAAATGCCCGTTTGAACTTATACGGAACTAAAAGTAATCTATCGATTATACTGTCTTCGGCGTTAGCAAAGAATACTTTTTCCAGAAATATTATTCTGAACGCACAGTGGAAATACATTTGCTATTTTCTAAGCCATTAACGATTCGTTTCAATTTACATAAAACCAGTCCATCTTTCATACTACTCAGTGTTGTCAAAACAATACTTCTGCCGTAAAGAATGTATAACAACAACATTATTGTCTTAAGAATGAAATGTACTGCTTCATAAATATTCTGCGGAAAACTAGGACGACCAGCAACTCGTTCGTCAAATAGAACTGAGCCGCATCGACGTTCGGTCTCCAACAGTCGAGTCTGTACGCAAATCAAATTAGATTCTAAACTCTGTCTGCACGTCTGTTAGTCGGCATAGCATTTCAGGGTTAATCAAGCGTCGTACGATACCGAACACCCTCCGCCGGTCAATTTTAGCGCCATTTGGCGATTATATGGCGCGAAATCAATTAGATAATTGTGATCCACGGGTGTGTTCCACCAGTTAGTAGCCTATATTGCAGTCTCCCTCTCTCCCTCTCTCTCGCAGTGTTACGTAACGACTGATACGGCACGTTATCGCATCTGGCAAATTTGTCTTGTCGGCAATTAATCGCGTACCGACGACAATCGCGAAGTCTCATCGAGAAAGAATCTTCGAATTTGGAACGCGTGTCCCCTCATTTCTAGGAAATGCGGGGGTCGAAATTCGAAATTCGAACATTGAACAACCCTGGAGGCTCGTTCCGTTGGCCCAGACCTAACAATTTGTCCTTGTCATTGTTGCACGAATTTGTCAGAATGAATGATGCGCGAACGTCGCTGCATCCGTCGATAGACGATATCGTTATCAGTTCCGACGAATTCTTTCCGATCTGCCGTCGAGTATTACTGTACAATGGCAGACGTATGCTTTCGGTATTGCACTTGGAATTACAGATTGTCCTCCGTCCTTCAAGTTCAGACATGCTTACGTACGAATGAGAAATGTAACGAAAAACGAACATACGCGTATTTTGAATCATGACCCAAAACAATGTGTAGAGAATTTGTTTCAGTTAGGAGGAAGGAATCTGAGCGACTGACAATCTATGTACTTGCAGTCGTTGAAACGGATAGTCATTAGTTACGCAGTTTACTTGACTTGCGAGAATAGTCCGATGTTATGTCTTCTTTCGTTATCGGGACGAGCCGATGTTCGCAAAATTGCATTAGATGCCGATGCTTTGAAACTCAGTCAAAGTGTTCATATTACCTATAACTATACGTTTGGCGGACATTACCTGTTACGTAACATCGGCACGCTTGACAAGTAAACTTACATTTGAAATTGTCGATTTGAAAAAACGAGCTGCACGCTCTTCGGTTACGTAAGCTCCGTTAATGAAACTTAAACAAAGCAGGACGCGAAAAAAATGAGAATCCGAGCCATTCGTGGGACTTCGCGGGAAATTTTCTTGTGTTGATATCATTCGACCTAGAATGCGGTCTTTGAAGCGTATAAAAACGGGCGAGTGAACATACGATAGAAAGGTCGGAGACTTGAGCGAATCGCTATATCCAGGATGGAGTTCCATTTAATGGAAACCGGCCATGACAATCATTCGCCTGTTCTAGTAAAAATAAAAGTGAACTCGTGCAACATGCCTCACGCAGGCAGTATGTCATGATATAACCGGCAGACGGGTCATCCTTCATGGAAAGATAAATCGGAAGTAATGGAACAGACTTTTTTCATATGACCTCATGGTTTTGACAACCTACAACCTTTGGGATTAATTATTTTACTGTCCTCCGATCCTCTCAGTATCCATATCGCGTACCATACAAACGCCGAAGGCAATTAATTAAGATCGCTTCGTATTCCAAG
Organism: Anoplius nigerrimus; assembly: GCA_914767735.1. Lineage (NCBI taxonomy): Eukaryota > Metazoa > Arthropoda > Insecta > Hymenoptera > Pompilidae > Anoplius > Anoplius nigerrimus. The sequence goes on along the minus strand of OU612089.1, from coordinate 9,329,056 downwards.
ATTTTACTCCAGAACCAATTAATATTACATTGTACCGTAAAAATAGATAGAGTTCGTTTGCATTGTAAAGCAGTATTCGCAACACAAAACGAACCCGTTGCAAGTTAGTATCGTCAACGACTTCCTCGCCACTAAATCCAGTTCCATTTTTTCCCTCGCTCAACACACGCTTAATTATAACGGTGTCATCGCATAAACGTTTCCGCCTCGCAAGGTGATCAATTTTTATCGGTTTGCCGGAAATGTAAATCATCATCAGCTGAGAATACTCACATTTCTTAAGCCTGACAATGATCAAGGAACTCGCGGTTATGTCATCGAATCCACGTTCTCGATTTATCCTTTTCTCAGGCCACTATCATTATCTCCGTCAACAACCTCATAAAGTACCCGACTCGAACCTTAATCAAAGGTGAGGAACCGATCGGAATTAATTTGTCGCTCCGCTCGTGCCGTGATCGTGTCAATGATTTTGGTAATACGCGAAACTGACCTAACGCATACGGTCAAATGCGGAATTGTTGACGCGTGTACCCAAAGTCCATCGATAAAACGTCGAAACGGCGGGAGGATAATCGTTTGAAGCGAGCGTGTTGGAAAACGTGCGCGCGCGCGCGCGCTCGCGACTTCTAACGGCCTGAGATGCGCAGCTTTAATCTGTACGATCCGAATCGCTCTCTGGGACTTTCCCTTCTGTCTTTCGGGGACGCCGAACTCTTCGGATTCTTGTGGACATCGTTCTGACGTTCGCACTTCGATTACGGTACAGCTCCCATAACCGACTTCTCGCCGACACGCAGACCTTCCCTTTAGAGTACGATGTCGCTTTTTGCAACGTCAGAACGTGGTTGGCTTTTAAAGTGATGAGACGGAGAGTGGAATGAGCTGGCAGCAATGCGATCTGCTCTCTTGCCCAGATGTTTGAGTTTTGCTGGACTTCAAAGGCTGGCAGGCTGACGTTCTTTCTGTCGGATGTAGGTGTAGTTTGGAAACATTTGCAAAGGGTGAAAATTGGAGAACTGGGTACCCTAAGCAAGTTTACAAACTTGATTGATTTGCGTTTTATTTGCTTTTGAACTCTCCTTTTCATGTACGTTAAATATAATTGATCACGCTTAGAAGCATGCTTTAAATCCACTGACTATATCCACATGTCAAAGAGCATTCTTTGTGATTCAAAATCAACGATTAGAATAGAACCCTGACCCTTAGAATAGAAGCTTCCATATCTTCGTGTGACTCAAGCTTTCCTCCGCAATTTTCCGAACAGGCTCATTAACAGTCCAGCTCGAAGAAACGATCCCATAAACACGCCTGAACGAATTGTTTGTTGACATGACTCGCCGGCCCGTATTTACCCTCGGCAACGATATTGCTCGTGAACGAATATATGAGCAGACGCGCGTCGCTTCGTGACTCGCAAATTTTTCCGTAAATCGCGGCCGATAGGCGCACGCGGTTTATCAAACGCGTAGTAAATGGACCCGGATGCGCATATGTTCGTCGGGACGTCAGTATCGGCCGGACCGACTGATTTTCTTCGTCCCGTCTTCTCTTTCTCTCTTTCTCTCTCCCTCTTCCTCCCTCCTCTCCCTCTTCCCCTCATCGTGAGGCATACATTTCACCGCTCGGTACCAACAAACGAAATGACACACGCATCGTCGAAGAAGGAGCGCGCGAGAGGGGTCCAAAACGGAACGATGATTGCTGATGAATACGATTATCGTTCATATTGAATATCCGACACGACGCGTACCGCACTTCGCTATGGCTGACAAAATTACCTTTGCTCTTTGTCCCCCTTACACGTGTCCCCCTACCCCGCAATCGAGGCACATGATATGACGTTCACATGACATATCAGCGTACGATCGCGCTCGTGTTGAATGCGTGAGAAGAATGGGCACTCGCGTGTCGTTTGCTGCGTCCTCAGGTTCTACGCACGATCGGTAGCCGAAGGTCATATCGGGAGTTAAACGTGCGTTGCATCGAGGTTCAGATTTTCGTCTACGACAGTGACTCAGATTTTCGTCTACGATTGTGACCCAGTTTTTCGTCTACAATCGAGACTCAAATTTTCGTCTACGATTGTGATTCAGATTTTCGTCTACGATCGAGACTCAAATTTTCGTCTACGATCGAGACTCAGATTTTCATCTACGATCAAGGCTCAGATTTTCATCTACGATCGAGGCTCAGATTTTCATCTACGATTGGCAGTCAGGGATTTATCTGACGCGTCCTGATACGATTAATCGACCGGGACGGATACTGGCGATGATTGCCGGTAATGCGATTAGTACGGACTCCTTAATTATTGAGAGAGGAGAGCCCAATGTCGCGATGGTGTCAGAAGTTGTGAGTCACGTTAGCGGGGCGAGGCGCGGATCGGCCTGCGTGACGTCAAACACACGAATATATCGCGAGATTACGTAGGACGATAATCTGTCCATCATTCAGGGAAGGCAGGCCTACCGGCAGAGACTTTAACTTTAATCGCGTCCCTCGACTTCGTCCTGTCGCTCGATTAATGTCACTCATCCTAACGGTACGGAACGAGTTCGTGTCGCACCGTAATAGGGCCTGGCACAAAATTTGCCTCCTATTGGCATTCGCGCGCTACTCCTCTCGCGTTTGCTCAGGAACGACCGAGAACGATCGAGAACGATCGTCTTCAACACGCGGGGGAAGATTAGAGTTACGCTCGCCATCGGTGTTATAAACGTCATACTTAGATTGTCGAAAATTGAAACTACGATTACACCTCGTAACGCTCGAACATTCGAATCAACATTAGCATTTGCGAACAATCCTATTTTCTCAAAAGTGATCAGATTCGATCGATGAACACATGAGGAAGATTCGAAAATTGTCGACGAGTTCAGCTTAGTGCCGATATTTTAGAGGCGACGTCCGAATGACCGGAAATTAGAAGTACGAGTAAGTGAGATTACAACCTATCGCCGTCTCCGTTATCTTCGGGTAGTTTCGACGGTTCCCGTTTCACAATGTCACAGGTCGTGCGAGCTAGGTTGTCTCGGTGCTTTGACGAATGTACAACGGGTTTTCTCGTCCAGAAATTTTGCGACCGTGGAACCTCTTGCTTCGAACGATGAAAAATCGAGGCTACCGACGGAACAGTCGCTGACTGGCCATCAGTAGCTAGATTCTTCTTCTTGCTCCCGCAACGTGACACGCGTTTTTTTCCATAGATTAGCCGACCGCCAAACGGCACACGTGTTTGAAACGCACGGCGCCGTCTGGGCGTCGAATAGGACACGTTTGAAGCCACTTGAACGAGAAGCGCTTTGCTTAATTACTCACGCCAAAATTTGCTCGCCTTCGACTGATTACGCTTAACTAATTGTACACAAAGTGTATTTCTGACACCCAAAAAAAAACACGCACATATATGTACACATTCTGTTATTTGTGCAGTGTAGATGTATTAGATTTCCTGGCACAATATTAAGTTTTTATCTTACATTCGTGGCACCCTCATCCGTTAAAAATATCCTAATTTGCTCGCCGCAACGCGATTACACTTGACGAATTATAAGTTATTGGTCTGATTCCATTAGCACTAAGTTTATATCGTACGTCACGTTCAGTTTTATAAGTTTCCGTCCGATTAACAGATACGCCCGTGTTATTTCTAGTCCCATTAAGCGAATGTCCGGCTAACCGATGATTTAACAGTTCCGCGATTTCGATGTAACTCCCGATAGGCGTTGGCGCCTTCTACCGAGCAGCGGGCTATCGATTTGCCCGGCAAACGTACGACAAAAAAAAATCCGGTCGCCGACGGACAAGACGGCGAGGCCGGGTGAAAAATATAAAGCGTCGAAACTTGCGAGGGCGTGACGTGTACTTTACGACGAACGCATCCGGACAACAGGTTCCACGTGGCAGCTATGTCACGACATGCCCCGCGACGAACTCCTGTTCCTCTACTTTTTTCCCGCGCATTTGCATTCTTCGTTGCCAGCGCGGAATCGTCGCACAAACCATTCGCGCGCACTTCCTGTTGCGCACGATCTGCCGGCTTCATCTTCTAAACGTCCGTTATTCCAGTCCGCGTAATACATTTATATATATATATATTTATATATATATCTTATATATATATGACTTCGTTCCCATGATCGATATTACCTGCCTACGACCGTACCAAATAAAACGCGAGCAAGCATCTACACATACCCACATATGTATAATACACACAATAGCTCGGTAGAACGTTCGATTCGAACAGCTCGACTTACGACAACGACAAAGTGTAGACGCTTTCCCGATTATTACCACGCTCTATTAATTGTACTGATCGATTCCAATTCTCGCCGACTGAACAAACGAATGGCCAGATATCGACGATCGGAAGTCGGACGGGGCCGGTTCAGACTTTACGATTCCGCCCGATTATAACGGAAATTAACGGACGACCCGCGCAGGTGTAAGAACTCCGCCAAATTTAATGCCGAAACCGTTAACGCTCCGATCGCAAGAAAACGGGAGAGGCGCGACGTTTAATCGGTCGCCACGTTCGGCTGCGAATCGTATTGAAAAGATGCGAGCCGACGCCCGCTCTGAACTTTGGTCCCTCGCCGGGCTAATTATCATACACCATAAAAAGCCAGACTCATTAAAAACGATATCAGCCGCTATTATTTATAAGAGCGCCCAGCCGCCTGCCGTCCTCCCCCTCCTCTCTTACGTCTCGGCTCCCTTCCCGCCGACGAGTCTTATGTCACCTTACCTTCGCACGAAATCGGACGCGGACGACGATGATAGACCAAAGTTAGTTGTGCGTCTCGTTACGCGTAACGAGAGATCGATTATGCTCGAGCGTGAAGACTTTCGCGCTTGACGCCTTTCTTCTGTCTGCTCCCCCCCCCCCCCCCCCTCTTTGTCGCTATTCAACTCATTTCATTACCTCTCTCCCTCCCTCTCTCTAACTCTCTGAATGTCGACTGACCCGAGCGTATCTCTGCGAACTCAACCTGATACGCATCTCAAATTACGCGGACAAGGGTAATGCGCTAGGTAGCATCGGTAAGGATAAATTCCTTGCACTTGGTTCTATGTCGTGGGCGGGTTAGAAGTGGCGAGTGCTATCGGGAGTCGCAGGTTGATTCACCTGAGGAATAGAACATTGTGTCACGTTTCTCGGCTTCGCGTCGATGAAGCCGCTGGAACAGGCGCTGAGTAATGGAAGACAAGTGTTTGTGAAGTAATATGTAGATGGGAGGTTTATTGGAATACGCTGCCGTTGCGCATACGTAACGCTAGAGGCTAGAATGCGAGGTTTCGCGTATGGAAATATGGTAATTATTTTGTGTTACTCGTGGAACGGAGTCTATGACATCGGCGGTTGATTGCGCGAGGGGGGACGTTTGGCATCGGTTCGACTGTCACGTGTAGGATATCCTGTTCGATAACGAGTCGATTATAGGATGGAAATTTCTGTACTTCAAGGCCGGGGGATGGGGAAGAAAGAATTTCCTCTTGAGATCCGCGGGCGGTCCGTACTTCGTTATCCGCATTGCGGAGAAGAATCGAGCCGATTAATCCCACACGACTTCTTTCGAAGTATACTCGAAAAAGGCACTTCAACGAATTCGTACCGCAAAGTAGTATTCAAAAGACTCGAAAACCTTCTCGACATTAATTCTACCAAATTCCATTCAAAACTACACGCCGGATGAACGTGCTTGAAGCAAAAAAAAAAAACTTCTCCCATCCGAGCCGGGATGAATTATCGTGCAAAGTAGGCGTCAAAAGAATCTGTGCCAAAGTAAGTTCAAAGAAGTCGAGTCGCAAAGTAGATTCGAAAGAATTGCGTTAGGAAGAGGACGCACCTACGTAGAGGGGTCAAGGACGCATGGAATTTGCATCTTACAATTAGCGTAAGGCGGCTCGCATATAGACGCTCACATGGTCGCCGTACCAACACACTGTCTTACGTAAAAAAGAATAACACTCATTGAGAGCGTGCTATCGTGGCAGACGATAAGGGGAATGCGTGAGACCAGGAACGATCTTTGAACTCGATCTCTCGAATTGAAAGGTGCACACGCCTCCATCGTTCGTCGACCATCTGCCGACGAAGGATGGCAAAAATTACATGTCGAGCACGCGCCTCGGATCCACCCATTATCGCTGATAAAATTTCCCTTTATCTCATTACCCGCGTCAGCGTCATCTCTCGCAAATTTACCTTCCCTGCTTTTTACGGCTCTCGCTGATTACGGAGCGGCACGTTTTTTCTCGGCAGGCAACTCCAAAAATAATTCTCTTCGACCTTGTACCCCCGTTCAAAAGTTCTTTTTTAAGCATTCGACGATTCTCACATCGTACAATAATTTATCGTGCTTGTTTCCTGCACCATGCGTCTGAGAATGTTGAAAGTATTTTAAAATGTTTTATCAGTTCCTTCTCGGAGGTGTACATGCGTAACGTGTATGACAGTCTACCCTTATCTGAAAATTCTTATGTCACGACCACGTCGCTCGTTGGAAGCAACGTTTGAACAAGGGTACATCATTCAAACGATCGCACACGTACACACGTCGAATTACATATGCACGCGATATGGAAGTGGTACGATTAATGCGTCACATCGAACGTAGCGAATTCGTCGTCCGACGTATCTGCCATCGATCGTTGCATAATCGATGAAACGAAAAAGTGCCGATAACGGCTGCACGCGATGTTCCAGCGAAGACGAGGTCTCCGCCGATTCAAATGAACTTTTTCATTATCGGACTGACATTTTTACGAGGATCGCGCGCGCGCGCGCGCGCACTTCACTCGCATTTTATCGCGGATGATTCAATGGCTCGCGAAGGTTCCCTCCTCGATCGGTCGCCCTGTCAATTTCGTATTAACACATTACATGCGGGAAGGGCATCATTACCTTTTGCGGCGATTGATCTTGATTCGAACTTTTTGATAGTTATGCTTCTGCTCCCTGTGAGTTTAATAGTGAAAAAATTATTAAAATATCTTCAATATTTTATTTATAATATTTTATGCTGTCATTTTTTAAGCGAATGCTCTAATTTTTGCCCGCGGTAACTCATAAACAATTAGTCGCTACGCCCCGCATGTAATGTGTTAACATCTACGATCCGACTCTGCAGCTTCCCCACCGCCCGGAAACGATGATGAAGCGCTTATTCAGGTTTTACAAAAAGTGTTCAGGATCGCACGTTAGACGACGGTCCTTCCTGCTTGCTCGGTTTCACTATCGGATCTCGGCTAGGGCATGTGGCATATCGACACGTGGCATGAATATTCAGGCCTACCCAGTTCTACGTCCAACATCCACTCGAATCTCCCGTTGCTTCTCAGGCCAACGGATCGCAAGTCTGATCAATGGACCTCTCCTCTTCTGGAGACCAAATGGACCAATGGTCTCTTTCCCGATTTCCGTGACCGTGTCGGAAGATTTGAAACGAACGCACTTGCAGGCCAATAATGCGGTCGAATCGCGCAAGGAGTCGCTATTATTAAACGGCGCGAGACCGATGATTAACATAACTCAATCAGGCCCGGGCAAGACGAAACGTACGATGTCCTCATGTTCGCAAGCGAAGTTAACACGGCCTGAGATTAACGTTCGCTTACGACGCAATTTATACCTTGCGATTGTACCAATCGTCTTCGACTCAGCGTTTATTCTTAGCATGCCCGCGAAATCTCCTTTCGCGCGAAACCGTTACGGGAAAAAAAATGTAAACCGTACAATCGAGTACGTCTTCGTTTCGTTCTCGCCGTGCCGTATTGTCGAGAGTAAAGTTTCGCGGTCGTATTCTGTCGTCCGGGACACTTGGGAAGTTTGACTCGGAATAAGAGGACAATGAGACCTGTAGGGATCAGGGTATATAGGGAAGGTAGAAAATGGATAAGAGACAGAGAGAAGGGACAGTGTCAAAAATCGTGGGACTTCAGCCGATGTCCCAGTTACCTTTCAGTCGAGATTTCACCTCGACCCAAATTCGCGCAGGCCTCCGGTTCAACATCGGGCAGGTACCAATATTTGCCCGCGGTTTTAAGAATGATTCTTTGTTCGCGCGAGATATCGGCCGATATCGTTCGCTGGCGCCTACGAATAGACGCCAACTGCCGCGTTATAAGATATTCATTGAGATCAAAATGACAATGGTGGATAATAAATCGGGCGTAGGGCCAAATTGTAGGCGTGGTCGACGTTATAAATCCAGCACATCCTTGTAGTGTTCCATGTCTTGATCCGTCAGATAAAGTTTATAGCCAGATAATTCCCTTTTTTCAGCGTACCGTATCTCGAACGCTTAACGGACTTAGTTTACGGAGCTTTTCGGCTTTTTGAGACATTCTCGCCACTCGTATACGAAATCCATGCGTTTCAAGACTTCGGCACAGCCACGTGTCTATCTTTCCACAATGCTCGCTGAACTTCGTACCAGGATGGTACGAAGAAGCGGTTGAAACATCGTAGACTCCGAACGCGCTAATTCAGCAGATTCGAAGATTTAGGCTCTGAGGTCAAAGGAATTGAAAGGCACTGAAACGTGCGTCGCTTCCGTATCTCGTAAAACGTGGCCAGGCCGAGTTACAAGGCTTTTATACGCGAGCGGACATGCGCGACACCCGGCACGCACACATTCTGAGACATTCACGCATAGACGAAAACGGCACAATCGCACAGGCGCGGATATTTGTTGGCGCGAACCACCACTAACGACACTTTTAATTTAACGATCGCCCCGGTGCGTTTCCGCGAACCGGCACACTCTGATAATGAACTCTAATGCGAGACCTCCCGACCTCGAGGCGAGGCCGTTTATCTAACCTTTCTCGAAACGTTCGATGCGCATTCAATGATTAGATGACGATAGAGGATGGATATCGCTTTCTCTCGCCTCTTTGTCTCTCCGCCCATGGCTCATTTCCGCCAGCGAACTTATCGTCTTCGTCTCTTTGTGTCGAGCCGAGATTACTGAGCGTTTCTCTTTCGAGCGGCGAGCAAAAAAATTCGCTCGAGGATAATCGAACTGAGTGTCTTTCGATGATAACGGAAATTGCCGCGCGCTTGAGCTGTCATCGGAGGTCGTCGGTGGAACTTCGCGGAAAGATGAACGCGTCCAACTGGCGACAATGCGGATCGCCGAGTTCAGCATTGTCCCTGCTGAGGCACCAATTTTACGTAACTTCTTGTGCGAAGAGCGTGTAATGATCGTGCACGGTCAGGACACCTTCTTACGAACGTCTTTGAGGAACAGTTCGCGTTACGTGCGTCCCAAGCTTACTCGCTATTGAACTTTTGTCCAGGCTATTTTTGCTCAACCGACAAAGCGGCCGACTCGAATAGAAGGCTGCCCGGTCGGACTTTGCCAAAAGAGCCGCGCTGCACAAATGCAAGCACAGGCGCACAATTCATAGCATCGAATTGCGTACGCTAAAACGGCCGCGAATTGGGGCGTTCCTAAGGCGGGACTCTTCAGGGTGTCCGGACTCGGGCGTCCGCTGAGTCGAAATGAAAGAATTCGTGCGACGATTTTCCTGTTGCGAAATCCTCGCACCGTTGTCGCACGGAAGTTGGGCCTCGCGTGCGCACGCAATTAGAAGAACGATTTGACATTAACGATCCACGGTTTTTACGTAATGCCACGCTTGCTAACGGCTCGTTCGGGCTGACATTGAACTTAGGTTTCGCTTCTCGCGGGGAAAAGAATTGCCGCGGTTATCGTTCGTGACGCCCGACCATTTCTCTTCCCGGGAATGACAGAAATGGGCAAGAGTGTTGCGTTGTTTTAATCATTGAATTCGAATTGTAAGGCGCTAAATGTCTACTAACCTACAAATGACAGAATATAGTGATGATCTCGCTATAGTTAAAACAGTCGCTAGACTTAAAGTGAAATTGATGTATGAACGAAGTTTATTCTGTACTAAGTAAATTTTCTGCCTGTTCACAGAAATTGACTACGGTGGTAGCCGTAAGGTCATTGTCCGATGCATCTACCGATCTCAAGAAAGTCCTGTCGGAGAAGATCCCGAAGGAGCAGGAGCGCGTCAAGGCCTTCAGGAAGCAGCATGGAGCAACGAAAGTCGGAGAAGTCACCGTGGACATGGTACGGAACGCATTGTTAACCTCCAGCGGCCATTACGCTACATCGGGACACATTCTACCTTATTGTCAGTCGCTGAAGAGCAAGTCTAATGCGAACGGTCACGAGTCTGATTCCGCACGCCTTCTCGCCAATTGTCGGCTGGCTGAACTTATCGACGAGGCTGGCGACGATGCCGACCAATTTCGCTAATCGCGATATCTCTAACACGTTCGGAGGAACGTTCAATTTCTGTTAAATCTCCACCTGTCGCACGCACTCGACGTCTGCTCGAAAATTATCTTTCTCGTCGCGCGCGATTAATGCCGACGTGCCTTGCCATCCGCGTACGTAATGCCGACATTATCCTTTTATCATGCAGACGGAAGGTATTTGATTAATCAAGCCTTATCTGAGCAGTTGCAGCGCGACATGTGGCATAGATAATGTATTACACGTATCGAAGCCGATCTTGCCGATCTTGCCGATAAGTTCACTGGCACGTTCCCCGGTCTAATTGCGTCGAGCGGGCGAATTTCGAATATTTCGTTATCTATCATCGTTATTCGAACTGGGAGAGGCCCGACGATGTTCGGATGATCTTTCGTTAGCGCTGCGCTTCGTTATCAGTGCCAGGCTCAATTTCGCGGTGCAGCGCATCTTGAGCCTCTGTCGGCTCGAGGAAGGTCAAAGTTTATATCGTTCACGCGCGCGGAGATATGCAACACATGAAATTGACAAAGGTAGAAGGAGTCCTCTTAGCATTCGCCGATCGGCCGAACTGCATGCGTGGAAGGGGAAGAACTGTCTCGCCACTTTTGCGCGGCGGCGGCGGCCAGGCCATTCTTCCTTTTTTCTTGCGCAGCGATAACGAGCCGATAAGGACCAGAGAATGGGTGCGCTCCGCGTGCTTACTATGTGATCATGATAATTGTTCTCGGCCGAGAGAATCTTATCGAGGCAAATTTGTTTTTGCACAAGCAACTCTTGCCTCAGTACTTTGTTATGTAGGACACCTTAATTTCGGTCATCAGCCTTGAAGGCTATCCGTAAGCGATTATATTACAAGAAAAAGTAGAAGCCCAATCTCACATCAAATTCCCAAAAATACGTAATACCCGATTTGCATAACTGATCGACTGTTTTTATCAATCTTACTCGTATTACTTCATCCGAGACTCTTACGCTAACTGACCACGTTTATGACAGATGTACGGTGGCATGCGAGGCATCAAGGGCCTCGTCTGGGAACCCTCCGTTCTGGACCCTGAAGAGGGCATCAGGTTCCGTGGCAAGTCGATTCCCGAGTGCCAAAAGCTGCTGCCAAAGGCTCCCGGCGGAGCCGAACCTCTTCCCGAAGGTCTCTTCTGGCTGCTGATCACCGGCGACGTACCCACGGACGCTCAGGCCAAGGCCTTGTCCAAGGAATGGGCTGCGAGAAGTGCGTTGCCCGAGCACGTGATCAAGGCGCTCAACAACTTCCCGAAATCTCTCCACCCAATGACACAATTCTCCGCCGCCATCACTCTCCTCAACAGCGAGAGCGAGTTCGTCAAGGCCTACACGAGCGGCGTGCACAAGACGAAGTACTGGGAGACCGTCTACGAGGATTCCATGAATCTGATTGCCAAACTGCCGGTCGTCGCTGCGACAATATACAGAAACATTTACAAAGGCGGCAAGGGTCTTGGCTGCGTGGACTCTGGCAAGGACTGGTCGTGGAACTTCGCTAACATGCTCGGCTACGATAACCAGCAATTCATCGAGCTGATGCGCTTGTACCTGACCATTCACTCCGACCACGAGGGTGGAAATGTTTCCGCTCACACGACTCACTTGGTCGGATCTGCCTTGTCGGATCCGTACCTGTCCTTCGCTGCAGGCATGAACGGTTTGGCCGGACCACTGCACGGATTGGCCAATCAGGAGGTGCTTGTCTGGCTAGAGAAGCTTCGTTCTCAGGTAAGCATTCTTCCCGGCCGAAACGATCCTTTCTCGAAAGTGGTTTGAGGTCGAACTCGGTATTTATGAACATTTTCCTTTCGATGCGCAGGTAGGTGACAGTCCGAGCGACGACAAGCTCAAGGACTTCATCTGGAATACCTTGAAGAGCGGCCAGGTAGTGCCTGGATACGGCCACGCCGTACTCAGAAAGACGGATCCTAGGTATACGTGCCAAAGGGAGTTCGCCATGAAGCATCTGCCGGACGACAAGTTGTTCAAGGTAAAGAAAACGGGACATGTGTCTCTCTTCAACTATGGGGATTGCGACAGGTTGCATTCATTGAACGAATCCTTATTTCCAGTTGGTCGCCCAAGTGTACAAAGTGGTGCCACCCGTTCTTCTGGAGACTGGCAAGGTCAAGAACCCGTGGCCCAACGTAGATGCCCACTCCGGCGTCCTGTTGCAATACTACGGAATGAAGGAAATGAACTACTATACCGTCCTGTTCGGAGTGTCCCGAGCACTCGGCGTACTGGCATCTTTGGTATGGGATCGCGCTCTCGGCCTGCCAATCGAGAGGCCCAAATCACTCAGCACCGATCTCCTCATGAAGGCTGTCAAGGCTTAAGCGAAGTCTCTATTTATAAATTCATAATCATCCAAACCATGCCGAGATCATACCACCGTCACCGCAAACCGTCATCGTCGTCAATGAGGGCTGTCTACGTTGCCCTAGAACGGGGGCAGCCGATAAATAGTAACTGATCGCTTGCCGTTACATCCACCCTTAACTCGACTTTGACTCGTCAGCAACAATCGGACCCAGCGAATCGTCACAGAAGTCAGTCGATGCTCCGATATACGAACTACATGCAATAATGTTGGTAACGGCTAGCGAGACACTAAACTCCGACAGTTACGTCGAACATAGTAGCAGGCTAAATGAGCGTAGAGCGATTAGAAAAGGGCAAAGTGAGACATTCAGCAGCGCAGAGGCTCGCTATTTCGCATTAGTAGTCGGTTGGCAAGGAAACAATCAGCGAAGGTAGTATTTCGCACGGGCGTGGTATGACTTTTATGGTATATTAGTTCAGTGTAATTAAAAACGGAATCGTAGATTGGTCTGTTACATAGCTAAACTGCCAAATCCATCGCGAGGGAACACATTAATTTATGTCGGAAGAGCAGGCGAGAGACGATATTGTAAATACAGTTACCACTTGATATTTACGATTTGGAACGCGGCGATATTTTATCCAGGAACAATGAACACACCCGAGCAATTGGGCGGGAAGGAGATTGAAATAGTTATACCGAACATCGCGAGAGCATTAATTCCGATGTAAAGTGATGTCGAACGTGCGTCTCTTCTTTTTTAGTATTTCCAATGAGTGTGCGTAGAGGTGTTTACTGTCGCAGTACTGGCACACAATTCAACGGACACTGCCCGCGGTAATATCATTGAGTGTCTTTCAGATTTCTAGCGCTCGTTATTTGTCCGAAGTAAGAAACATGTTGATGATCGTAGTCTATGCTAGTATTAACGCTAAACACGGTGCTCACGGCCGCGAGCCATCAGCGATAAACACATTTCGAACGGTAGAACCCTCTCCCTTCGATCGGAAAGAATACAAAAATGTGTCACAATTAACGAAACTTACTCTCGACTTTAGAAGTATTGAACGCAAACCGCCACCAACGCCCACGACCCTTCACGACAATAAGCTGCTATTAGGCCATCACCTAGGTAATAATTGTGCGTATGGCAGAAAGAGTATTGCAACTAAAAGGCTACTGAAATACTTAATTGAACGATATTGAGATGATAGTCGGTGTCGTTCAATGATCGTTGGTTTTAGATTCTGCAGACATATTAACGTGCAGATCCAGTTGTTACACTGGTTCTTTGCGATTCACGTAAATTAGGATGGATGACCAGTGGTAGATCCACTGTTACGAGAGTGAATGAGCGTGTGCGATACTTTATTTATAACAAATCGAGAAAATAAATTGAAATTGAAGGACTACATGCGTCAAATTATTTCACGGTATCGTATTTTACACGGAACTAAGTAGAAAATAACTTTGTCGCTAGAAGCGATTATATGCACCTATAGCAAAAACATGATATGTTCGGTAAGTACAAATTAAGCTTGCTCTACTTAACATTGGTTCTAAATGCAAATCTAAATTTGTTTCATCGCATCGACATTGAAGTAATGATGGAAGTCGTCGACACAGAATCAAGGTATTAGGAAGGGTATACGCAATGTGTACAAATTACAGCAGTATATTTAATATTTTGTTGCAAACGAAAGTGTTACGGGTATATTTTACATCTTAAAACATCGTACAGCTTATTTTACATCTTAAAAGTTCAGTCCCAACATATCCAAATCTTTGAGAACTACAAATTTCCTTTATGCATTATCACCAACGAAGGCCAACACAGTATATAACTCAGTCACTAGAGCACCTCCATCGCTAATGTTTCCTATTTCTTTCATTTGCTTTATAATTATATTCATCAAAGTCGCATGAGTGGTCAAAATCTGTTTCGATTAACAGAATATATGCACACAGCTTACTTTAAAAGAAGAAACAATGTATACAAAGCTTGTACTTAAAAAGAAATGGTTTCTCAATATGAGAAAGCTAATGATCGGTTTTAAATGTGTCAATTGATATCTCACTCTAGTTCAAAACGTTCCTCACTTTCTCTGCCCTCATCAATTCACTTAATCACTCTTCGTACGTAGTCGTCAATTATTCCTTAGTCTCGATTAACGTTTAAATTACAATCGTTACGTTCTATCGGAGTATCTCTAAATTACGTAAGAATCATTTACTAGCTGAATAACATAACCGGGGCGACTATCCGTTATAAATAGCAGTTTCGACTGAGCGAGGATTTTTCGGTACACTTTCCTGAAAAGAGGCGAGAAGGTGTCCTTAGCACAGAATCATTTAGCTGTCACCGACATTTGCCATAAATAACGTATACTGAACTTAGTACAAAATAAAGGAATTCACCTGTCTCGAATCTTTTCCTCATTTCTATTACCAGTCACGGCTGAGGTACGTTCGATTATATAAACCGACTGCCTGTTCGAATGGTGTTAGACGCTCGCAAGTAGGCTGGCGAAGAATAACGTTTTACCGTATAACGAACTAGATTGCACAGAATTCATGGCACGTACCGGATGTTTTGCGGAGTTCAACGTCGATTTGAATTTCAATTAAATTTCTATTTCTATTAACGAAGAATTTGTGCTAACCATAGGTCCGCATCGACGGTTTCCCGTACTCGGGAACGGTTCGTTAAGTACGTGAAGAAACCCTTTGCCGATTATTTTTGTTATACTCTCGAGTGACCTTCTATCAAAACAATAAACGTGATCTGTGTCGGACCTTCGCGTCGCATGAGCAGCGTTAGGTATTTTGCCCTGAAAAGTTTACACACGTTTGTAGATAACCTTGCCACGAAGAAGACTTACAAGACAATTTACGCGCGCGCTGAACGCTAAGAAAGCTGCTTAGGGTCTTAAACACGGGGACATTAAAAACTATGTGGCAAATCGGTGCTACTTTCTAACCTTGGACTTTCCTGTCCCATCTTTACAGTCGCTTATCGTTAATAAGTAGTATAAAAATCTATTTACAGGCGTTCCTTTGAAGTTAAACAGAGAGAAATAGAAATAGTGGGAGCAAACAGATGTTGTCGTTCGTATCTCAACCAAGTACTTTCAAACTATTGCGTCTCGTAGATGCGGGCGGACGGGTATCGTCGAAGTTCTCGGTCTTCCATTCCATAGTCTCCGTAGTAGATTTCGATACTTTCATCTATAGTTTTCTTGAAACATGATCGACAGTTACGCATGGACAAGTTCGACGTGCGACTGATCAATATTTACAGCGCAAACATATGCGGATGAAATGAAGCGTCATCGCCTTACTCTTGTATATTTTGAAATGAAGAGAGATAGCAGTCTGTGTTGAGAAATTCGAGCGAGTAGCTACGGTCAGTAGGACAACGACGATTATAAAAGACGTATGTTACCGAAAGGCAAAAATAGTTTCTTATCTTTTCCGTGACATTTTTGCCGACAGCTTTTTTGAAAATGCATTTGCTTCTTGCCGATAGAACATACATTAAACGTATCCGTTCTACCGGTTGATTACGTTCAATGCGCTCGGTATAGCCATTCACATGCCGACGAACTGGCAATTTCACTCTCGCGTTAGATAATGAGGCAAATAAATCACTGCCCGTCGGCCGTTTCAATACGTTTAAGTGTCACGTGCAAAATATAAAATATTTGATTACACTCCGAGGGTCATACCGAGAAATCATAAACGCGTCGACTTGGAAATATGATACTTCATCTCGTCCATCCCGTATTTGTACAACCGTCAAAGTGTTCTCGCAATTAACATGTAATAATATATTTTACATTTGAATTATTTCGTTAAATTTATAACCTTGTCTAATAATGTACGTCATGTCTTTTTCAGACGACCGACAATCCATTCTAAGCCTTGATAGAGCCTGTAACATCACATTAATAGGCATTCATACATTATCTGAAAGTGACACATATAATTTATAAAAAAGAATTTAAGAATTCTAAAAAGTAACACTTTTGTGTTATTCATTGTAATATGAATTATTAAGTAAGAATTATGAAGTAAGAATTATACATTTGTTCATATTATCAGTATAGAACAGCATAAATACTGTTATCTTTAGTTTAATTTTTAAACTAATAACAAATATTAATATTATGGTAATATAAACAATAGGAAGAAATACAAAGAATATGAATACATACCCTTCACCTGTGAGCGCACAACAACTTTGTATATGCCATTGATGTTTCTTGATGGAAGTTAAATCCAACTGTCGTGAAATTTCAGCAGCACTCATACTGTCCTTCAAATCTTGCTTATTAGCATATACCAAGACATTAGCTTTACTTAGTTCTTCATGATTCAACATTGAATATAACTCCTCCCTTATGACACAAAGTCTTTCTCTATCCGTACTGTCTATCACCATAATGATAAACTCTGTGTTTGTGTAATAAGTAGACCATGCTGCCCTTAAACTTTGCTGGCCACCCAAGTCCCACATAATAAAGTGTATATTCTTCCATACCACTTCTTCCACATTTGAACCAATAGTCGGCGATGTGTGAACAACTTCGTTCATTAAGAATTGATAAAGTATTGTTGTCTTACCCGCATTATCCAAACCAACCATAACTATCTTGTGTTCTGAAAAAATGTTTTACAGGAGTAAATAAATGTCTTAGTAACTATTAATTGATATAAAATTTAATTCTGTTTGTAAGTAAAAAATAGTTGCTGGCATTTAAAATAAATGTTTTCCAATTAGATTGAGTTTATACAGAAGAGATGTTCATAAATTATTTGCTTATTCACTAACTTGTTTACATGACATAAAAAATCATAACAAAAAATAAAAAAAAACGGCACCTACAGAGTTGACAATGCTTGCGCAAATAGATTTAAGACAAAATGTAAATCAGTATAACAGGCTTTACAAAACCGCAAGAAAACTTCTCAAAACTAGTTATTCAATTTCGCAAACACAAGAATTCACTGACGGAAACGTTTCTTTTTTATTAACTGAACTCTGAGTTCCCAGACATGATTTACGCAACCACAAAGATCTTTATCTCTTTGTTTACGCAGCATGCAGCCTATTAAATCGAAAACGACACCATCGGAACAAAAATTCGAAATGTCAGTGATTCAGCGCAAAACCATGTCGAACAGGATGAAGAAAGTTCGTTTTACATATGTTACGGGTTCTAGCCAGTTCCATACGTTCGGTGTCAATAAAAATTTGCTGGAGCGTGAAAAGAAAGGCCTGCGGGCAAAAGTGCAAGTGCGCTCAGGTGAATTTTATTACCTTCATTGCCAAATAGGCTCCACAATTTTGCGAACAGTAACCCCATATTGGCGACGGCACGGCGATATTGTCTGGAGCACTCGCGACAATAGCTGAACGGTGTCACTGCATAGCCTTATTAGCAATAATGTGGCCGCGTTTGACTTCTCGAGAAACGGAGTATCTCATTGTCACAAGGTTATGTTCACCTCTTCATTGAGATTTTCACCGATGAGCACAGCGCGCCGTTAGAATCACCTGCCATTATCGATAGGATATGCAAATTGCGAGCGAGGCACGTATGTGTCGCCGTAGGAAAGTCACGCTGATAGTTTATGGTGCCGTCGGACGAGCGAAACATACGCGAAGACTTTCCTAATCTAATCAGGTAAATCGCGACATGTTGCATACCCAATTAAAATGCCCGTATGTTCGAAATGACGTCATGGAGGGATTTCGATCTGATGATTGGTGGGAAAAGTTTAACGTTAGGCCCCCCCTCCATGCGTGCTACGGCGCAATGCGCGACTCGTACTAATGTGCACGTACGGCCGTAGAAAGCTGCGAAGCGACGAAAGGACATTGTGGCGTCACCTATCGACGCACATTCAACTTCTATCGGAAAGCGCGAGTGCGAATTGCGGGGAACGAAATTTCAAACCGGCGTCCGCACTGTAATGCACTCATCTCAATCGAGCCATATTTCTCACATTTTTTTATGTGCCCTTATTTCGAAATAGAAGATCGTATCTTTCAACGTGGGAACAATGTAATAAATGAAATAATGTTTTTCGATCAAATTGAACAGGTAATCGCAATTCTTTATATTTATGCATATATCTGATTATGAGTACAAACCTTGAATATACACGGGTCGTCGTATGTATATAGCCTAAATGTATATAGAAAAATAACAATTATTTTCCTTGGAAAACTTCAACTGTCGTACCTACACTTCTGTTACGTCAATCAGTCTCTGAGCTTTTTTTCCTTTTGAGCTTCTTAAAAGATTGCTGCGGTTCGCTGGAAAGCGACCTTTTTTGCAATTTACTAGCACTCTGCTCCATATCGTGATCACTGTCCACCTGTCCATTTTCCACGCTCTTATCCGTTCTATTCGCATACAAATTCACTGAACTAAAGTTAAATGATCCTAAACCCTCCGACATTGCGTTGATACGTAGCTCTCGTGACTGTTTCTTCAGTAACTGCTTCTCCTTCCGCTTACTCTTGTTTTTCTTCTTCTTCTTGCTCTTCGCGTCGGAGACTTCATCCGTTTCTGCCGTGCCGTTCTCCAGAACCTCACACACACTGTTATCTTCATTGTCCTTATCGGCCTTGCCGTTCCTCGCCGCCGCGGGTTCGCATTTCCTTTTTTGAAAACAAACGTCACGCATATCAAGATACGTGCCTAACATATGTTCTTTCAAATAAGCGGATGGCAGCTCATCGTATCGATATGCGGCCGCGGTATATACTTACACATTGGTAGCTGCTCCGATGAGTTTCGCTAATTTGCCGTAAGCCGTTTTGGTGTCCTTAGCCAATGATACTCGACGCCTGTACTCCGTCAGCAATTCTGCAATCTTCCGCCAGTTCCACACTTCAGGTAAGTGCTGAGAATGAACGATGTATAAAAGCGTCAAAAGGAAGCAAATTAATTTCTGTTTCACTTTTTCCGCTTCGTTCGGGCCGTCTTCAGTACTATCCGTCTTTTCTCTGTGTATACTACTTAACTGTTCAAACATTTCTATCGTGTTTTCGTATAATTTCTGCTCCATTGCAGCTTTTTCGTTTATCTGTGTTTCACTTGAACGCAGCAGCCTGTCGTTACGATAGAAAATTATTAAGAATTCTAGAGCCTGACCTCTGCGGAACGGTCGTACTGTTTTGTCAAACGCAAAGTCCACCTGTAATCATGTTTAATCCATAGTAGTACTTAAATATATGTACGTATAAAGTACAGAAAGCGTCCAACTGTGCCGCCCAATTTGTGTCACGTACCAGCATTGGAGCAAGTTCCCAGTTGCCTTCCCAACACAGTTGTAACACACCTTTGAACAGAGTCGCAGATAATATACAGTCTCTTTTTTTGAAGAATGATTTTAACTGCTCTTTGTAAACAGAAATTAACATTTCGCTAGAGAGTCCAGCCTGCTGTACGCATCGTACTAGGAACGTGCAACATTTTGCTAATATATCACCCATTTCTTGACAAACAGAAGCTGAACGTTCCCCTTTCTCAATTAAGGCCTAAAAACAATTCATGGTCTTAATCAGATACGTCTTGACATTTAAAATGTCACAAGACATTAACATGGTTAAAAACATACCTTTATTACGGTAGATAATAACTCGTCACTGACATTTTCCGTGTCCTTGAACTTTTTCACCGTCGACAACTTCTTTAAGCAAGTCCTAACTCTACTCTTAAGTGGCCCCTGGTGCTGATCCTTAATGCAGAATTCGAGGAGTGCAAACAATGGTATTATCAACTCTATCGCGATGGCCATAGGTGGTTTCGAATCCAAATACGCATCCAACAGATCCATCACGCGAACTCTGAAATGTGTCAGAGCCTGAGCCACCTTTTGTTGCTTCTTAGACCGCCCACGGCGATTCTCCCGTAGTATTCTGAAGGCCTGTGCCAACTTCTCGTCCAACAGCTTTCCTTCCTCTTCCCCGATATCGTCAACGTTAATTTCCTCATCATCCGAACGCATCGAAGCATCGCCTAGAGCCTGACTCACAGCAACTCTT
Source organism: Anoplius nigerrimus (assembly GCA_914767735.1). Lineage (NCBI taxonomy): Eukaryota > Metazoa > Arthropoda > Insecta > Hymenoptera > Pompilidae > Anoplius > Anoplius nigerrimus. The sequence continues at coordinate 9,308,340 of OU612089.1, read as the reverse complement.
AATCGATCAGTAACAGTTTCCTCTTCATCTTGTCCTGATTCATCGAACATGGACTCGCTTTCAGAAGCGGTCTCGCTCTTTGCATCATCTTCCTTTTCTTCTTCTTCTTCGTCGCTGCCTTCTTCCGCGTCCGAACAGTCCATTTCAGAATTTTCGTCTTCGCTATCGTCTTTCGACGTCAACGGACATTTGTCGTTATTCACATCGAGAACGGCTAATATCTGATAGATGGCTGACAGTGTCAAATGTGGGCAGATGTGAGGAAACACGCATCCGACAAGAGAGCGGAGTAAATGACTATTTCGGGATAACAATGATAATAATAAATCTACAGCGACTTCGATCCATTCGGGTTCCTCTTCTGCTTCTTCACCCTCAACCATCTTCGTTCGCTTCTTCGCCTTTTTGGTTAAGCGTTCGTAACAGCTTTGTAAGTCGCTTATGGATGGAAGGGCCATTTCAGTATCCGAAAACAGTTGTAAGCCTAGGTGCATGTTCAGTGTGTGGAACACTGGTGCGGCAGCACCCTTTTTAGGACGTTTTTCTAACTTGTCAATCAATTGCACAACCTTGTTCCAAGCAGCAATAGCGTCGTCGGATAATGGCGTTCTCAATTTTATGTTTGATTCCGTAATTTCGGCGTCTATGTGATGAACCAATTTGCTGAGGAGGGTGCGCAAGTCACTCAGCTTTGGCAGTTTATGATCGAGTGCCCGGTAGAAACTCTCTTTGAATTGGGCTGAAAAGAATGACTCGTGAAGGTGGCAACTTTAACGAAAATAACGCTTGATAAAATTGATATTTACGGGCTAGTTCGACGCTGACATTCGACACTTCGCACAGTCCGTAATAAAATAAGAATTTCAATTGTTCTAATCTCCATTCGTCTTCAGCAATCACTGTAGAATGACCAAGCAATCTGAAAACCAATACATTGTTTATCACATCGAACATTGTACATTGTTTGCATCGTACTTAAATAAACAGTACCTTGTCAATAGTTGACTTGCATAACTTCGCTCAGCGTTTGTCCAAAATCCCGTTTTTATATCTTCTTTTCCTTTTGGTACCTTATTCTCTATTATCTCCTTATATACTTTTGACAATTTTTTAACACCGTCGGCGTTTAAATTCGCTGTTATCATTTGAATGACTTTTATACCAGTCTTTCTTTCAATCATCAAATCGCCCGGATCCAGCTTTAGTTTTTTCAGTACACTTATTTGTGTCTTTAACTTTACGTCTTTTTCGTTTGTGGCAGATACAAGTTGTTGAAGAAACTCTCGAAATGCTGTGAGAATTTCAACGTCGTTGTTTTTCTTGCAGTTCGAACATTTTTTTATCATGTGTTGAAGGAAATTGGGCGGTAATAACGAAGGAAGGATACTCTTGTCCGTAATATTTGTAAGTAAGGACATTAGGATTCTCATTGTCAACTGCTCATCGTGTTTTGATGGTTTTACGAATTTTTCATCTAGAACTGCACAAAAATCAGTAACAAGATCGACCGTCGTTAGACTCTTGCACAATAGGTCAACTACTGGATGATGGGGTATTACACTGGACATGCCCTGCAAAATAGAAAAATGTTTTATCCTTTTGAATTGTCGTTTTCGATTAAATATATTTTTAAATGACAAAATGAAAAGTACAGTAGTGAAACTTACAGTGAAAAGACCTACAATGTTTTTCATTGTATCTTTGGAAACTAATTCCTCATGTGCTAAGTGCTTTTTCATAAACTTCTGATTAACAAAAGATGGGAACTTATCTTTCACAAACAATAATACATAAAATATATGTAAATTCTGTTCTGACCAATCTTTACCAAATTCTCTTTTAATAATTGGCCATATTGTCTTCATCGACACAGTGTCAATTTGATTCAAGTATTCGATGAGGAAAGAAATTGAAACAAATGTTAAATAGCTCCTCTGCTTTCCTGCATCAATTAGGCTCTCAATAACTTTCAGCTGTATTGTGGGAGTACTGTTCATAAGTAATTTGGAGCGTATTAATGAACCGCATAGAAGAATCTGCCCGGTATAAATATCTCCATTTTCCTGTAAATAAAACTAACATAATACTGTATCCAAATATGACAAACACTGGTCCATAAGATTATACATACACTTTTTGGATTGCTATCCATTGGTTTCAATTCTGAGTCCATTATGGATAATATTTTGTCTATAGGAGTTTCTGGATGCATGGCCAGGTAAACTGTCAATGTTGTATAAAAGCCTCTCCTAGAAAAAACTTTCGATGCACCCAAGCCGCGAATGAGCCTAGTCAGAGCATATTTTACTTCTCTACTTTCCTCTAGGTCCTGAAAGATTAGTCACAGTGCACAATTTGACACACAAAACATTTTTACAAAAAGTATGGTACTTTGAAGGTTAATAACCCAGTAAAAACTCACTGAATTTTGTTGGTTTAAATGATTTAACAACGCCATTCCTCCATGTATTCTTTGAATGTCAACCTCATTTCCTAATTTTGTGAAAGAATCGAGTATCGTGGTATTCATCTTGTTTATTTTTGTCACCGCAACGTTAACCGACGAACTGGACACTACCATGTGCGCGCATTTATCCTCCATCTTTGCCGCTTTCATAACCAAACATTCCGCCAAGTTAGTGACGGTGGAGGATACTATATCTATCGGTAACACGAATAATCGACATCACTGATTATCTACATTACATTTTGTTTATTGGGTTTTAAAGGCACTTTGACGATCTAAAAACATACAGGTGCAATAAATAGTAACATAAAGCAGTACATCACTTAATATCTGGACGCTCATACATCATTTAAATTAATTTAAATTATTTTGTCGATCTTAAAATTAATATAATTAACGATACGCGTAACAATCATCTGTCATATTAAATATCGCGTCATACGAGTTACAGTTCACGATTACAAATAATATTTTTTCGAGTTAAAATACAATAACATTTTGCCTACGCGATTATAGACTAAACTAAATTGTCGCAATAACATAACGTTCCTAAAATTAATACATGATCGATTAAGAGAGTTTTTGAAAATCTTCACGTTTGAAATTCTTTCCGCATGTAGAGCATTTAGTTATGAGTATCAAACATTTGTAACAGAAAATGTGTTGGCACGGACTTAAGCCCAACTCTCTGACATCCGACGTGGCTCTGCAAATATCGCACCGCGGCTTATTTTCAAACTGCATTCCCTTCCTCGTAGACTGCTTCAAGTTCTTTTGTTTTTGCGACACAGGTTCCTTAACTTCAAAAGCGCCCAGATTCGCCGACCTTTGCACCTGCTGTTCAACATATGCCCATTATAAAAATTAACAGTAGTTTTCTGATATCACATAGACGTTTATTATGGAACGTTCACGCATAAATAATATATATGTAAGCTTCATTTTATACGAAAAATGTATAGCTGTTACCTGCTCATGATGCGGTTCATATTGCCTCTCTGAATAACATGGCGTGTAGTTAGAATTAACTGTAAGAAAACATTGCCAACGGAGGACACACTGATCAAAAACTGTCATGCCACGAATTTCAATCGTCCGTGTACAATTTGTTACGCGCAAATATGATTATTCAAAAGTTTTAAGCACGAAATTAGATTTTACGGGAAGTCTATAGACGTATAATGGATACGTAAAACATGTCATACCTGATTCTTCGGGTTGAGCTCCTTTGTACAAAGTGTGTAGACTATGAGCGATTTGGACGGCAGACCCTACGATTAGCATTGCATTTCCCACGCGAGATACAATATCACTAGATGATTGCTTCGTATTCGCCGAATCATTCTTTTCAGGTAACTGTTGCTCATCAGACGATGTCGGTTCCGATTTCGATTTCAATAAACAGCGTAAGTGTGAAAATACTTGCGTTCCTACTTGGATGATTGGTGAAGTAAGTGACATAACTTTCGTTCCGACTTCTACAACGCTTTTTATCTGATCACTTGGTCCAGACATTTTAAGTTCCTAATAAAGATTTTCGTGATATAGGGCTACGACAAGATTAACGATCCTTTTGCCACAACTAATTTAAACCGTACGGTATCGGAAGTCAACAGTAGACGACTTAAATACACTGTCTGTTTTTATAGACGACCCTCAGGCTTCACACCGTGCCCTTAGAATTGTGTGAACATAGGTATTTATTTGTTGATGTTCCGCAGAGGGATTCTCTTTACATTTTACAGAAGCACACTTCATAGTAAAATCCATATCTGTTGTAAGAACCTAACAGACTTTTGCGTAAGGTAGTGTTAAAATTTACGATTTTTGCTTGATTTGGAAGATATTGAAGTACTTGGCTATTACAGTCAAATATTGTTGGGCAACAGTGCCATTGTAAATAAACAATAATAAAGTATCGTCCAAACACGACACTTTCTCGATAACGGATTAAACATAAGTTACAGTAGATGTGCATTTGTAAAATAATGTTCTCATTGCTGAATAATTGATACAGATTTTACTATATACAAAAATCGACTGCTAGGTAATCATAATCTTAAAAATATACCATATTCTAAATTCGGATATGTATAATACATATAATTAGAAAAAATATGTAGGCACTTTCAATGCATATAATCACATTCTCTATAAAACCTTACGTTACATTTTTTATTTAAAACTATGTTATTGCATTTTCAAAATGTACCGCGCAAAGAGATACGAAATTGTCATTTTGCCTTTATATCGGGAACGTAACAAGCCTCAACAATAATTGCGCGCTTTGAAATTGCAGTATATTCAATATATATAATTTAAATAGTGTGAACATTTTTAAGAGTAGCTTAACATTTGGAACAAAATACACCATTTATGTGTGCACTGAGTTGCAAGACACTTGTACAAGAAACTAATAACTATATACACTATACATGTACAAAACATCTTGACGATTCCATGATAAACAAGACCATTCCCAATTTAGTTGTATTAAATGGCGCCCCAAAATTGAAATCGTTCTTTCTGAAGATTATAAAATAAAAGCAGCGTTCAATACCGATAATTCAATAAACAAAATATATTGTCCGATTCAGAGAGTTGTTAATAAGTTTGTCCAATCGAACTCTGTCAAAGTAGTATCCGTTGACTAGAATTTTCACTGTAAAAGACCACTTTGCAAAAAGGAATGCTCTGCCATGGTTCATCGACATTGAATTGTATTTATAAAAGTACATCATCTCCATTTGACGCGAAACATTGATATATGTACCCTCTGTAACTGTTGCATTAACACGAATGTTAAAACGTACGATATTCCATCCAATGTTGTACGATTATAAATTAGTCAAATTCGAAAGCAATAAGCAATCATGATTTTTAAAAACGTTAAACAACAGTAACGATACGTAAGACACTAATTAAAAATGGAATCCCTTGGAATTATCCGCGTTAAGTAAAACTACTTTATACAGCACCTACAATGCAATTGTTAATTTATATTTAGCTCAGTCTTCCGCTCGGCTAACCGATTCATTCGCTTCTCAAATAAATTTTTGTTTCACCTTTAGCACCTTGGACGAACTATACCCTACCTCATATGAATATATATATATGTATATATATATATTTATATATATAGATATTGCTACGCGAGTATGCTTATAGTTTTAAACTGACCGCAAAAATGGACGGTTAATTTATAAAATACTTCAACCGACGACAGAATACTGCTTAGCCTATAGCCTGTAGTAATAAGACCTTAAAAGCATCGTATCCGTTGAAGAACTCTTACATTTGTTAGGTTTGCAATCAGGGACAGTAGAGACGAAAATTATTATCTTTGGTAGATATTGTTACTGGATCGTTCGTAGAATGAACGTCGAGTTAGCCTTACTTCATATTGTTAGTGCATATTGTTCTGACTGTTCCTGCTACGATTGCGTAACAGCGAGGCGTCCGAGAGGGAGTAAGTACCGGGTTCGAAGACTGGTGGGTACTCTAATCCAGGATAATCAGGCGGCGGAGACGTCGGGGGTGGTACATAAGGTAACGTTGGTGGCGTGAGAGAATTTCTACCAGAAACTCCTTTTTGGCATGATGAGTGACCTCCGTTACACTGAAAGATTTCGTTCTCCATTTACATTTCTCTTAAACGAATAACGGTATGGAAACCATGTTATTATGATACACTCTCTCATATACCTTCGATGAAGCAGGTACACTCGGTGTTAAAGTGTCTGGGCTCCAATCGCTGACCGAACTGGCCGAACTGAAACTTTGACTGAGCGTATGCGAGTGACTATTTCCGCTGTAGGAACTGAAAGATTGACTTATGCCACTATCCCCGGGGCTCTGACTGTCAGAACGGGCGGACGACCGCTGTTGTGACTGATTGCAGTTTTTATCACGGAACAATGCTCTGTGTAGTCTTGGCGAGCCTGAACAAAATTGACAATACATGAATTAGAACGTACATACATCGATGATTCCATATAGTATAACATATATATTGTAGAAAAAATTTATAACTGCCGGTATAGTGTGTAAATTGTAAAACAGGTTACCTAAGAGTGTCTTTTGAGTCTCTTTGGGCAATTCAAGGGTACACGGTTTCTGTTGACACTTTGTGCTGAATAAACTTTTCAATCGATTCGCCTTCTGCACCTGCTCGTTCTTGTCCAGGTGCATCTCAAACGCGGCTTTCATTCCGTCTTGTTCAAATGGCGAAGTTGGTATTGGCGGAGGTTGATATTGCGCTACGTTCTTCAGGCGATTCTTATCGTAATTCGAACTCTTCTTATCATTGCGCCTCAGAGAGTCTAACCAGTGTTTGTCGGATGCAAAATGTTCCCGACAGCGATTTGTTAAGTTAAAACTGCCTTTACGGCTTACTAAAGCATCTTTCTTGGCGCGCTGTAATGTTTCCGAAGAAGCATGAGATGTTAAATCACCGCTGGATCCAGAATAACCTGTAATATTATCATAGCAATTAAAATCACTTGTAGGTCACAAACAAGATTTAAAACTTAAATTGCTTCTACGCATTCACCCGCATTATTGTGATATTTACCATCGTTCTTTGTAAGCCTATTCGGTACAGACTGTAGATCCTCCACCAAATTTCCAAACTCTTTTGATGAGGTATAACTGAGCTGTCTATACGCTTCATTATTACATTGCATCCCAGACGCGTACATATGTCCGTTGTGCTCATACGTCGTACCCGGTCTTATCTGACTCTGAACGATGTCGGACTTACTGTGACACAAGGATACCGACCGCATCTGTTCATTCGGCACACTCCGACGAGCATAACAATCGCTATCATTACTAGCTTTCGGCATCGGACTGTCATGTATCTTTTTCCTATGCGTACAAGCTGACTCCCACTTCTTGTGCACGAAGGACTTACACTTGCCGCATGCCTTGTCATTCGCGTTCTCTGCTCTACTTTCGCTGCGATTCGCGTTCAAGTCCCTGGACGCCTGACGAGGCGTCGTGTGTACATTATCAACGTTTCTCGTCACGTGTCCGCTGACATGTCCTGACAGGGCCTCATCGTTAGTCCGTGCCTGGCCGTAAATAACACCGTTGTTGAATGGAACTTCCGCACCGTGTCTAATCTGATCATTGCCAATACCGGTGTCGTTAAAATTTCTGTGCTGAATGTGCACGTGATCGCTAATGAGGGGCGTCACGCGAGGCGATACGGGCCTATTAGCGGCAATTTGCCTCTGCTCCTCGTCTTGTTGCGACAACATGAACTCCTCTAACGTCATGAAGCCATGAAGCTCGTCGGGTCTCCTGTTTCTCGGCCCGAGCGATCTAAACGTACACAAGGTGTGCAATATACAGAGAATGAGTATTAGCCAGGTACAGCGTACACGACACTTACCTGTACGACAGTAGCGTCGATTAAATATTGTCGCGCGAATAATACGCGAAGACATGTAACAAGAGAGACACGCACACGTGTTAACATGCAAAATGACCGTAGATGTCGTTAAAATAACTTTATTTGTAACAAGTAAAATTCATACACATGCATCGTTACGGAATGTCGGATAGTGTTACCTGTCTGATGTACGCCGATAGTCGCCCATGTCTTGACTGTTTGTTGACATGTCCGTTGCACTTTGAGATGCGCTGAGTCCATAGAATGTGCTTCCTGCTATTGTCATTTGCAAGTCGGGTGAGTTCGGTATAGAATCTTGCTTTCTACGAGGAGTTATAATTTGTAGTAACGTGCGATTACACGCATAAAGTATGGGCAATTTATAAAAGAAAGTCTCACTTATTCGGTGTTGACATCGGTAACACTTTTCTGTAACTTCTAAATTGTGCCGTTGGTACGGGCAAATTTTGATTCCGCGCGCCCAAAAACTTCAAGTATTTTCTGTCCAAACTGGCACCCCCGATTTCATGATCCTTGTATGGAACCTCTTTCCGGACGACTTTCTTCAACGATCCAAATGATTTCTCCGCGGGTGGTTTGCTATCGGGTGTATGAACACTTTTTGGTTTGCTCTTATATTCTGTGTCACTGTCGTCGGTTTCGCTGAACAGCCCACTGCTTCGATTTTGTGCGTCAGTTCCTAATGTCGCCCTGTTCACCGCGTCCAACCAAAGAACCAGACTGTCATCCGTGTCCGCCGCAAAATAAAACACTGTTCCAGTATGATACACTTTAAACGCGTACTTTCTAGACTTGACTTCCGCTGCTTGAGACACCGTAAAACCCGTCAGAGCGATTAAACAATCTGCCTTTAAACTGTCCTGAGTCCTGAACCTACAAGAGAGAGAATTTGTTAATTATATTGCGCATAAAAGCAACGATAGTAACATATAATATGAACGGAGTAATGAAATACAAGATTAATCTGTATTCATACCTGTATAAAGATGAACATTTCAAGACGAACCATGCTTTAGCCCAAGCCCCGCCTGCACCTCTACTACGGTATGTTAACCATCCTTCCAGGTCACCCGATCCTACATCCTTGACTGACACACTTCTCTTTTCTGTTAAACATCAAGGCCATGAACTTACGGGCAGATACTAAAAGGCAATTATGTAATATTAGGTTTAACTTACTGGCCAGCAATGTGTTTCGTTTCCTGCAGGTTCTTGGACTATTAGTAGAAGACTTGCTCAAGCTTCCATGTAGACCAATGCTTCTTGCCACCATCATAGCTCTGTTCACAACACCCTTTTCAAAGGTTCGGTCTTTGTCGCATGCTCGTAACTTCGGATCAGGTGACTGGTACTGTCTCGAGCAAGCTAAACCATCGGTATAATCCATGTTCCGCGTATGCTCCGATCTGTAATAGTCTACTACCTGCGAGCTTGAAGTCGATGGGCCGAACTTGTCAACGAAAGGTTCGTACTTCTCGAATGTCCTTTCCTCCTTACTTTTCTCGATGCATTCAGTGTACAAATGGGAGTCAGCTGGTATCGTTGACCTTTGCTCGTTCCCAGCCGTGCTCGGTTCGTCAATGAAATCTATCGACTTTTCCACAGAGTGGAGATAACTATCGTACGTGTCGCTCCTTTCCTGATGGTCTACATGATTTCTGGCATAATTGTCGGTGTGCATTTCAACTTTCTTAAAATCCCTTCTAACGCTCGGTCTCTCTGGAACTTGTGGTTTCTCCTGATTATCAGATAGCTTGCTGGCGTTTACTGAGCTAAAATCTAACGGAGTAGGTTTCGTGAAGTACTTTCGCGGCGGAGGTTCTGGTGGCGTTGAATGCGGCTTCGTTTCAACTTTCTTTGCACACTCTAACTTAGGTAATTCGACGTAGCGACAGGGCTGGGGGACGTTGGCTTGGCTAATTGAGTTATTCTTAGTTTCGTTACACTGTTGTCGTCGGTCACTTTCAAACGTGGAATTTTGCTTCGCGCTCTGTGCATTTTCCATACCTGAAGGCTGATCTTGGCTCGATCTTTGTTCCCTTCCATCACAGCTATCCTTGTGCGTGTTATTTCGTTCAATAAATTTCGTATGTTCCGTTAGAGCAGAGTCGATTGTTTCGAGAATCTCACCGAATTTCCTCAGGGTCGTGTCACCGTCACTACTGCTGCTGTACATACCTTCTACGTAACTACTGATGGACTCCGACTTTTCCTCGCTACTGTCTTGTGTCAGGCTGCAATTGTCGGATGGATCATCCGTTCCCGTATCTTTTACTACTTGGTTGAGTTCAATATTCCTGTTATCCGCAGCGTAGCCTTTGCTGAATGCGCTCACATCTTGATTAATACCTTTAGTATTGCTTTGGTTCTCTTTAATACTACTCCTATAACTTACGTCGCTTACTTTAATATATACAGTATTTCTAGTATCTAGTTGCTCAGGCACTCTAAAGACACATTCTTGTTCCTCGTTATCGTTACCCCGTATGCGCTCGTCAGTAGTATAAACATTCTGAACAAGATCATCAACAATATCGAAATCTGCGCCCTCCTTCCCTTTACCCATAACGCCGCTCAACGTTTTCTGTTCCTCCTGGATGTCGGACGACGGAAGAAGGTCAGTCTTACTCGAATTAGCGTTACACTCGTTTTTGGAAGAATAAGCGGGTAAATCTAACTTGCATATGGAGCCCTCGAGAGGCAGAAACTTTCGCTCCTCCTTGTCCTCGGCGTCGGTCAAATCGTACGCCGGTGTACTGTAACTTTTATCCAGCTTGCCTCGTTCCTTGGTACCTCGCACACCGTGCGCCTTATTACTCGCACTCTTAGTAACGTTAGTTCTATCGCTAACCGAGTTATTGCATTCGTTCGAAGGCACAATTGTATCGCTCGGACTATTGCTACCGATATTAGCAGTCGCTTGCGGACTATGACTCCGGCCACCTTTGCCATCGACGACGAACTCTTCCTGCGAACTGTGCTTGCGCCTGACATCGTCGTGCTCATGACCACCCTCGATCTCGTTTGATTTCTCTTGAAACTGTACCTTTCGGTCCTCCAAATGTCCCTCGAGTCTTTTCTTTCGTTTGGTCGGCTCGATACCCAGGCACGTTTGCGGTCGTAAGTTCGAAGGTACGTTGTCCAAGCCATGAGCGCAGGACGCAGCTTTGTCGCGCAATTGAAAGGTCGTCCTGTGCTCCTGCTTCAGTTCCTTCCAAAATTGCTCGATATCGATTCCGTGTTTCGTCGTCGGACTTGCGCCGGGTATCGTCGCTCGTCTTTGAACTAAATTTCGTGGCTTCGCGGAGTATAAGCGTATGGACAGAGGCGGTTCCACCTCGCTGTCGGAGTCGCTACTATCGGTTGCCATCGTGTCCAACATGTTAACGGTGTCTAAAATGCTCACAGGCTCGGGACTGGGATTCTTTGGTATATGCCTGGAGAAAAATTGTTCATTAGTACTGGCAATACAACGTCTTAACCGCTGCTTTCTTTCGACAAGAATTTCCTTACCTAGGTAGTGGCATTGTGAAATCGGGTATTGTTAATAATTCTGGTCTCGGAGACGGAAGATTGTGTTGCCACCGCGTTGTGTATGAGGTTTTTTTGTTGCTTGGAAGTCTGTAAGGCTTTATATATATTTGTCCGTAAACTTTCGTATGTCTCGGCCTACGTTTTAACGTTAATAGAACTTCCGCTGGACTTTCGCGAAAGAGCTCTAGAACGTTTTTCCGTTCCCAGCCAACTACTGTTTGATAATTCACCTACCAAATATTGTATATTGTTAGCACTTGTACAATTTCTATTTGTAAATGAAAATTACCTGGACGATTTCGTCTCCCTCTTCCATTTTACCGCATTGATGCGCGGCGGATCCAAATTTTATCTCGGCAATTTGATGAGCACCATGAAAGGAAGGCAGAATGTAAAATCCCTAATAACAGTAAAATAGTTATCTTAAAAACTCAAGTAAAATATGAAACATGTATGTAGCAAGAGTATTTTAATTTCAGTCCACGTAAAATAGCTCAGTATCTGAACAGGAAATGGCAACCTCAATATTCTGTCCTCTTAACTGCAGTCTTATCTACAAAGGATGCTGAGTATTTTGGACAAGTCACCCATACTATTATTATGTATATGATGCATTGTCTTAAATGCATTTCCTGTTAAAACACAAGCATACAATTTGAAACTATTAGTAACATACCAAATCATCACCAGGTCTCTTTTTTAATGTAGCCAAATCTAAACTGGCAGGTTGCAATATCATTGGATCTGCAATATCTTGTATAATATAATCTCCTAATTTCGCTAATTGACCACAGGTTGTTCGAATTTCTTCTATAGGTTTTTCAGCAAATCTGTCTCTTTGGGCACATGTGGCCATTTCCAAAGACAGTTTCATCAGTTCAGTTTTCTTATCGCTGTATTCTAATTGTCCACTAAACGGTGGTCGGTCAAGCCATCTGACAAGTGGCTTTACCGCCATTACTACAGATGCTACATCAGACAGAGTCTGAGTTGTAACTGGTTTAGAATCAGTTTGGCGAGACAGTTCATTGTGCAGACTATGTGCCTGGCATGAAAGGCGCAATGCCAGTAACTGTAAATTCTCGCGATCAAGCTCATAGTGAAAGTTTCTCAGGTACTCAACAGCCTCCAAAATAATTTCCTGATGGCCGAGCTTTAAGACACCAAGATGCTCTAAATCCTCAGGCCTCAGACTTAACAATTGCTGTCCACTGACACCATGATTCATAAAACTATGGACATAGGGGAGTACTGTGTTATCTAATCCTAGAAAAAAGAAAAATATCTTCATTGTAATAAGCGGTAAACAACTCTCTATTCGCGCAGAACGATCTTTCCGCGAGCCGCAATAATGAGACAAAGGAACTTATTCAGGGGCTAATAGAATCTGTCAAACCCGAAAACGTCATGGGAGCCCTGAAATTTGATCAGGATCGTGCGAATCTGACGTTATTTCATGTCAAAAGTAGTGTTAATTGTAGTTGCGGTTCGAGTCGGGCAAATTTGCATATAGTCATCATAGTCCGTTATGAATTACACAAGGGCAATGAATGAAAGAGTAACGACGGCGCTGTTTTCCTTGATTAATGAATTGACGGATAAGCTAGCATTGTGGAAGCGTGAGGGGGTACGGAGGGACAGGGAGGTGCGGCCGTGCACGGCAAATAAACCTTAGCGAGAACAATTCGCGCGAGCCCGCGGAAACTCATTATTTCCTGTCAAATATAGCGATCGGCAAGCTAGTTGCTCAAGCGGCACGTCTCGATGAAGAACACTTTGTTTCGTCGCACCTTTTAACCACTCGCACACCTGATCAGTTTTCCACTCGGCTACATTAACATACGCCATGACCCGACCATATACTGGGTTCGCGAAAGGCAAAGGATCCCACCGACTTGTCCTCAATCGTCCCAATTTTCGCCCAACCCCGTCGATAACACTTTTTCAGAGATTGAGCATGAACTATAAGAACGCCTGTCAATTCACTGCGGGGGAGTCGCAGGTGGCGCTTGGGTCGCGAAAGACTTTTTACTCAATACAGTTCCACTCCGAACGCTTTTGCGAGCCAACTTTGTTGAGAGCTATCTAGCCGTGTTACGCGCAATATATATCGATGACTATGTCTGTTGCGTGTGGCGGTACGTAATCGTGCGTTGTTTCTCCGGCGGATGAGTGTCGTTACGTTTCAGTGACAATGTGCGTTCGATTAATGTTCGATTTGGGATCCGCCGTTTTGAAAACAGTACCAGAACATGGCCGACGCAGTCCCCGTCGTACGTAGAGCGTCTAGTTACCAGCATGTCACAAAGGGTCTCTACGTTTGACGTATGTACAAAAAGATGGTGACCGACTGATAGCGAAGTTTAATGATAACGGAAATCGTGAGTGTTTTTTACGAACATATCCCGCCTCGGATTATTAGTAGATTACGAATGAGCGATGCGTCGGTGCTCGAGATATTCTGCACAATTTGCGACGAATCGCCCCGAGTGTCGGTAGTCGTAATTGAGAGTTACTTGTTCTAGCTTGAAGCATTCTACATGTCGACCGTGTAGTAGAAAGAATGACAGCATTAACGGCTGTAATTTAGGAACGCCAAATTTCGTACGGGCAAAGATTCTCGTAAGTTCAGCAACAGAGACGAGACGCTCGTCAAGGCTTTACGCGATACGCGCATCACGTCGCGCTTTCGGATTCTATTCAAACGCAATTGTGCATTCTCGCTGCGACTCAGACTAAGCTGTTGCTTCAAGCAAACTGTCCGCGCTCGTAAGCTTATTTTTCAGTCACAAACTTCTTTCACGCTACGTCGTTGATGTTGTTCTTCGATAACAGAAGTCTGTTTACACACTTTCATATCATCCAGATGAAACATGCTTTAAGCTTTCTTCATACGCACCAATTCATTCTCATTAGTACACAGTGCCGTAAACTTTCATTATCAGCTCATGTATATGTTGAAGGCTTTTGAAGCGGATATTATTCATGCCCATGGAAATGATTCTTATCTTCTTAAATGTGTCTTCCATAGTTCCAGAACGTGATACTCCTTAAGCATTAGAAGAATAATGATTTTACTGAGACAATTGTGTTGAATTATAAGATACGTAAAATGTCCCATTGCGAAGAAGACGGTGCAGCAACTAGGTTCTACCAATTGAGTGTTACAAGTGAGTTGTTCAATGAATTACGATTAAATAGTTATGTAGATTGGATATTGACAATGTAATATTTTCTTTGAATATTCAGATGTTTTTTTGCTGGCATTATCATTTATTAAAATACAAGTACACTGTTACCATAAATATCTCATAAACATAGCCTTGAGCCTGACTGTAATTACATGATTCATACATGACTTTCAGTTGAAGCAGCTATATTAAGGAGTTCAACATTTCTGAAACCTAACCCTTACATAGAATTCTCTGTGGATGATAAGAGTCCCCGAAAAACAGAAGTTACAAAGTCTACGTATCAGCCAAAATGGAACGAAGAATTCATCATACTTGTTACGCCTTACTCACAACTACATTTTCGTTTACTCGATCACAGCTCATTTCGAAAAGACACCCTAATAGGAGAAAAAAGAATAAGTCTGTTTCAAGTATTATCTCATTACAGTGGAAAGCTTGAGAATCTCGAATTGACATTTGATTTAATGAGTGAGAGCAAACATGACTCTCAGCTGTCTAAGGTTGGGGAATTAGTGACAGTTTTTGATGGATTGCGGATTGATATGACCAGCATTACGCAGATTGGTGTTAATCAAACACAGTGTGCCTCTTCCGATGGTATATTAGCTTTACATTAAAACGTCTTTTCCTCTTTAGATAATAGTATTAATAATTAAACTGTTTGTAGGTGCTTCAACTAATGATTCCATAAACAATCGTAGTATCCTCAATGGAGGAGTTCGAGCGCGAATGAGACTGCACGGAGCAGAACCAATTGCACCCACAGTCTACCGTACATTATCAAATACTCATCATAATTCTAATTTCAATGTTGGTGTCAGTCCAGCGAGTATTAATAAGAGCACGGGTCAGCTGAGTACCAGTGCACCAAGCGCGACGCAACTTGACGGAATGTCCGGTAATCCTAGCAGCAGCAGCGGCAGCAACATGTCTACCGTACCAGTGGTAAACGGTCACGCTTATGCCATGGCGGATAAAGCAGCAGCTTCTATGGGCCCGCGGCACACAATTCCGTTAGCGGACGGACGTAGAACGTCACGGGCGGAAGTTCCTAAAGCACAGTCCATAATGGAAGGCCGCACGAGCGCGTCTGGAGCGGAACAGCCATTGATTGGCATGACCGACGGTCCCTCGTGCACTCTGCATCGATCGGATCAGTCTTCGAAAATCGTTACGCCTGACGGCCGTGCACTTTCTCGAAAGGACCAGCAAACTATCTCCGGCATGGATGTACGTTCGCCAGCTTCAAAGTCAGACCAACATTCTCTTCCAGACGCCAGAACCTCACGAGCGGATCATACCCAGGGAATATTACCAGGTGTCTTACCAGGTTCCATGTTCGGTTCTGACCCGCGCGGAATGCAACGGGTAGAGCATTCTCAGGGAGGAGTTGTACCAGGTTCGATGTCTGTGACGGATCCTCGCGTAATGTCACGAGTCGATCATTCTCAAGGAGTTATTCCAGGTTCGATGCCGGTAACGGACTCTCGAGGAATGTCACGGGTGGACCATTCTCAGGGCGGAGTCATGCCTGGCTCGATGTCGGTGACAGACTCGCGCGTAGCGTCACGGATAGATCATTCTCAGGGCGGTGTCATGCCAGGGTCGTTACCGGTAACGGAATCACGCGTAACGTCACGTATAGATCATTCTCAAGGAACGGTCATGCCAGGGTCGTTACCGGTGACGGAATCACGCGTAACGTCACGTACAGATCATTCTCAAGGAGCAGTCATGCCAGGGTCATTGCCGGTAACGGAATCCCGTGGAATGGCGCAGGTCGATCATTCCCCAGGAGTCATGCCCGGCTCCATGCCTATGCCAGAGACCCGCGGACTGTCACAGGACCATCTGCAAGGAGTGATACCACACTTGTTCCTAGCGACGGACTCCCGTGCGATGTCGCAAGCGGAGCATACGCAGGCTGTGCTACCTGGTGCGATGCCGGTGACGGACTCTCGCGGCATGTCATGGGTGGAACCCGATGCGGGTAGACATATACCTGGTACGTCTCCGGTGTGTTATCAAGCCGTCGAATATGTGCAACGTACGCCGAACGGAGGACGGTCTGTGATTACTGAAGTGCGTGAAGTTTCGCGAGCAGATCAGCTGGCTCAGATGGCCGAGGGTCGCCCGATGCCGCGCATGCTGCATCCCCCGGGTCCCATGGCGGGTCAACCACCGGCAGTGCCGATCGCACCACCGGCAATGCCGATCGCGGGCCAATCTACTCCCCAGGCTGGATCCTCCGTGGTATTGACGGAAGTCGAGAATGGAAATCACGCGGAAGAGCCACTACCTCCGGGTTGGGAAATGAGATACGACATTTACGGCAGAAGGTATTGTGAAGGTTCCTTAAAACTCTCACGTCGTATGCGCGAATAAATGAAATACAAAGAAATCTGATCGCTTGCCATATCGGTGTACAAATCTGAGTTTCTTAATTCTTCTAAAATTCAAAAAATTTCTCTAGTTATCACGTTAATTTGCGATGTGCATTTGAGTAATTGGAGTGAGAGTCCAATTTATTGTTGTTATTGCAGGTACTACGTTGATCATAACACGAGGAGCACGTCTTGGGAGAGACCGCAACCTTTACCGCCGGGCTGGGAAGTTCGAAGAGATCCACGAGGTAGAATCTATTACGTCGATCACAACACGAGGAGCACAACGTGGCAACGACCGAACACGGAAAGATTACAGCACTTCCAACAGTGGCAAGGGGAGAGGCAATATGTGGTGCAACAAGGCAATCAGAGATTCCTTTATCCACAAGTAAATAGAATTTTAACTCATTTATGCATGCACGCTGTTGTCGAATGTACTCACACCTATCTGAGAATAAATATTCAACCTTTCTCAGGCTCACGGACAGGCTGGTGTTGCTGGACCTGCAACATCCGTTGCTGATGACGATGACGCACTGGGACCATTACCCTCGGGCTGGGAAAGACGCAAGCAGCCGGAGGGACGAGTGTATTACGTTAATCACAAGAATCGAACCACTCAGTGGGAAGATCCGCGAACTCAGGGTCAGGAGACTGGAATAGACGAACCACCGCTGCCGGACGGCTGGGAAATTAGATTAACAGAGGACGGAGTACGATACTTCGTTGATCATAATACCAGAACCACAACGTTCCAAGATCCTAGACCGGGTGCACCGAAAGGGTACGTTCTTTAATGAAGCTAATGATTTTATCATTTAAGACAAAGTTTCATCCGTCAATTTATTGATTTTTCGTTACAGTCCTAAAGGACTCTACCGTGTGCCGCGGGCTTACGAAAGGTCATTCCGTTGGAAACTGTCACAATTCCGTTTCTTATGCCAAACGAATGCGTTGCCCAGTCACATAAAGATCAGCGTCAGTCGGCAGACTCTGTTCGAGGACTCTTATCACCAGATCATGAACGCTGAGGCATTCGCGCTCAGACGAAGATTATACATTATTTTCAAAGGAGAGGAGGGTCTGGATTACGGCGGTGTGTCTAGGTAAGCGTGAAGCTTTCACAGCGAAAGTTTCACCATCGTCCGGTTAATGGTTGGAAAGCGTGCGACCTTTATTATACCTTTTCAGAGAGTGGTTCTTTCTGTTGAGTCATGAGGTGCTGAATCCAATGTACTGCCTGTTTGAATATGCCAATAAGAGCAATTATAGCTTGCAAATAAATCCTGCTTCCTACGTGAATCCAGATCATCTTCAGTACTTCAAGTTTATTGGGAGGTTTATTGCGATGGTATGAACACAGCATAACTAATTTTTTTTTCCAATTGAGCAGGTACTTTAATGAAGCATGCCATTTTTTCAGGCTCTTTACCACGGAAGATTTATATACAGCGGTTTTACAATGCCATTTTATAAGCGTATGTTGAATAAAAAATTAATTATGAAGGATATCGAATCGATCGATCCTGAGTTCTACAAGTCCCTCGTGTGGATCAAGGAGAACAACATCGACGAATGTGGCCTAGAATTATATTACAGTGTCGATTTCGAAGTACTTGGGCAAGTGATTCATCATGAATTGAAGGAAGGTGGTGATAAGGTTAGAGTAGTCGAAGAGAATAAAGAGGAGTACATAAGGTAATTTTAGTTACTTTGCTACGTTATGTGATGTTTATAAACGTGGATTATAACTTGAATTTTATTTTTAGACTAATGACAGAATGGCGAATGACGAGGGGCATAGAGGAACAAACTAAGGCTTTCTTAGAAGGCTTCAATTCAGTTGTACCGCTTGAATGGCTAAAGTATTTCGACGAACGAGAACTAGAGCTCATGCTATGCGGAATGCAAGAAATCGATGTTGAAGATTGGCAGCGTAATACTATCTACAGGCACTATACCCGAAACAGCAAGCAAGTTTTGTGGTTCTGGCAGGTACGTTCTATTTAAGTTTTCTGTCATACAATGTGTGAACGGTGAAATAAATGGCAAATTGTTTACAGTTTGTCACGAGGACGGATAGTGAAAAACGAGCACGACTTTTGCAATTTGTTACGGGAACCTGCAGAGTACCAGTTGGCGGTTTTGCAGAATTGATGGGTAAGGCTTGTGGGTCGTTTAAAGTTCAAAACATAAACATTGTGCAACGGCTATATATCAATCGTGTAAATTGAATGTTCATTTAGGGAGTAACGGACCCCAAAGATTTTGCATAGAAAAAGTGGGAAAAGACACATGGCTGCCGAGATCTCATACGTGTTTTAACAGATTGGACCTTCCACCATACAAAAGCTACGACCAATTGGTAGAGAAGCTCAACTACGCGATTGAAGAGACAGAAGTGTTCGGTCAGGAATAAATTTGACGGTAAGATTGAACTTAACTCGGCGACAGTACGTTGTACATGAAATTCGTATAGATACGAAGTTTGTAATAGTGTAAAAAAAAAATTGTCAAGAAGAAAATTCGCCGTCCCACGATTATTTATTAAAAAAAGAACATTGATTGAAACGGTGGCGGATGCTATGGAAAATCATAGAGAAATAATCAATGCCTTCAAGTTTATTACTTGCGGACTAGAAAAATCTATGATACATTCAACAAGCGAGGTATCGAAAAACGGTTATGCCAAATATAATTGTACGCAACTGATGCTGTTTAATTATTCGCAGCCTTATATTCGTTTATATTTATTGCTATGATTTAGTTTCTTAACTTTAACACATTACATCTAAATTGGAGGGATTACAATTTGTATAAACTTATACTGGGTTTAGTTCGATGTAGGGAAACACGTTTTGTTTTATATCAATAGAATGGGTGACACAAACAAATATAATTATGCATTTTACGGAACATACATTGTTTGAAGAAGTACTTTTAAAGCGGCAGAATGCCTATTTTGAACGTTGTGCCGTTACCGTTCATAGGTTGTGATTCCGTAAACCGCTTGTAGAAATTTATTAATGCTTTATATAATATTTCAATGTTGTTGCCCGAGTATACAGAAGCTTAAAGAAAAATTGATTCCTCTTGATAATAAATACTGTATATATTAAAGTTAAATATAGATGAGGTAAAACATTGTGCGTAGAGCAATCTATCGATTTTATGCTCTGTCTTGGACAAGAATGACGGCAACACGAGAGTTTGTCCTCTTTTATACGTTATTGAAAACTATCCATTATACATGTATAATAACGATTATATCTCTTTACTCAACAGATTTGAATCACATAGAGATTTGGTGTTATCAAGATTGGTAACGACGTTGTAGATATTTCTTAATGGTTTAATCTGTCCAGACTTTGAGAGATCATAAAATCTGTATATTGCCTACATTCGGAACGTTTGTATATGTATATAACTGATGAAACGTGCATGCAATATGGAACTATACACATGTATGCATCTGTACACACTTGTAACTGCGTGCATAGGTACGAATATTGCAACAGTAACTATCCTACACACATGTACGAAAAATCTGGATATTGCAACGTACCCAGTAGACGTTCACCATCATCGCGTGACACATACTGGTGTGAGAAGTTCCGGATAACAAAACGTGTAAATGTAATTTCCTTAATAATTTATACGAGCACGTGAACTAGTATTACATATATTAAGTATTTAACGAAAGCTTTGTTTGAAAGCAAGAATTTAAGTGCTTTTCTCCTCAAGTATTATAAACATGTCACGTAAAACCATTTTTTTGTTTGAGTGAAGAGCATTGGTCAAATTGAATCCATACGTGATACGAGCTTAAATTATGGATTTTTCGTGCCTGGTCTAATGCGATCGTTGCTGTTTTGCAATTTAACTGTGCCAAGCAAAGAATACTTCAAACAAATTACTGACTGTTATTCAAGGTGATGAATATTGAACACAGACAAATGTTTTAACTGCAAGCAACCTTGTAGTTTTCAAAATTAGTTTGCCTTTTAAATTCGGTTGGATTTGGCCGTGCACAAGGAGAGCACAAGAAAAAACAGAAAGACTAGTACAGTGAATATAAATTTTACTAGATTGTATATATGTAACATGTACAGAGTATACACAATTAAATAAAGAAATTTATGGTTGCGAGTATATGTTGCACCTGTCCGTTCAAGGGAGAAATTTTGTAAAACCAAAAAATACGGAATATATAAATTAAATTTTGTATGTATTTAGTAGTTCTCTACTACAAAGCAGATATTTTTAATTCTGCTAATTGTATATAGTACTACTACATTACTACAGACTACGTTAATTTCCAGGTATGTGACCAATTTATCTTAATCAAATATTGTCTTGATTTAGTTGTTACAACTTTGGATCAAAATACTTATTCCAATCAACACCCTCAAAATTAGGTGACCGATTTTGTTGCGGCTGACTGGGAATCCGTGACCAGCTTCCCCCATTCCATGCTTCATTAAATTTCTCTAGATCATCTAAAGATAAGAGATAAGTAGATATTTATATGTTATGTAGGACTTACAATATTTATTAAGTACAAGCTATGTACAATTGTGATGGCATACGTCACTGTTAACTCACCTTCGTTCATGTTGATTAGACTTTCTGTTCTTGTTTCAACACCATTCTTGTCTTTGACTGTTGTTATAATGTGTGTCTTACCATCAATTTGTCTTGTACAGGTTGTTCTTACGTTCCCATTACTATCTGTTACAATGTGCTTCTTCATGATATGCCCTCCACCCATTCTCATTTGTGGCATCAAACCACTCTGCTCAGATCTAGGTTCCACTGACCCAAATGGCACTAATGGCATCGATGGTTTACCACTTTTTTCACTCCAAATTTTGCCTAATTCTTCTGCATTTAGTCTACACAATATGAGCATGTGCATGCATATTAGATACCTCCATCGTATACATCATTCAACATTCCTATCATTTTCCAAACTCACTTTCCATCTATATCACTATCTACCCTCAATTCAGGTTCAGGAGAGTCTTGAAGACCAGGTTTCAACACTTGATCCCGCAGATTACTACTTCTATGCTCCTCTTCAATTCCAAACTGAGGTTCTATAATATTTTACAACTATTTATTAAATATATAAAAAGAAAATGTTTGTCATCATTAATCATTTTAGCATAGATCCGACATACCTGTGAAGAATGAAAATGGATTTATAGTCGTTCCAAACATAAACGATTTGAAGAAATTGTCCATTTCAGACTCAAAAAATTTTGTTATTTCCATTGGGTTGCTATCAATTGTAAAGTGAATTCCGTTCCCAGGCCGTCTATATTAATAAAAGTTGTATATTATTCAGATTCATAACGTAAGTAAAATATTCGAGACACTATCAAATGACAACAACACATATATATATATATATATATATATACACAATTTTGAGATGACTCAAAAATTGTACACATATGCCAACATACATACCTAAAATCATCACCATCGTCGTCTCCGTCATCATCGTTTTGCCAAATCGGATTTCGAAAATTGGGTGTTTGTTTGTAATCCTCGAAACTGAAAAACTGTCACTATTAATGAGAGTATTATACAGTATAGCCAAAATACTGGGTGGCCCGTTATAATACGCAAAAAATTATTTACAAATAAATTCATATATTCGGAATCAGATGTTCGATACTTAACCGTTTACATCTTATGTCCAAATGACATTTAATATTGAAGATAATTTAGTATTGACCAAAATAAGTATTTCTACTCACATATCCGATTTGGGCTCATTTCCGTTTGCTCCGAAGAACCAACGTCTAAAAAAATCAGAGATTGGCATTTTGTATGCACTTATCTATCGTTAGCTGCACGTTTGATATGTCACTGAAACAAACGCAGTTACACAATGCGCTTGAAGTAGCGCGTAGCTACTTCTAGACCATGAAGGTAACTCATGTGATAGTTGCATCATCCAGTGAAATCAAAAATATGTTGCGCGCCTCATCTCGTGTCAATTACCAGAATTACTTGAAAGGTAACTTCATATTAAAAACAGATATTCGAATTAATATTCCATATACTCCTCATCATTCATCATTGTCCAAACTGTACTACATTGAAATATGAGGTAAATATATGTAATGAATGTGTCAATAAATTTCGCACACAGCTGCTTTGATTTCTTTAAGTACAGAAACGTGAAAATTATGTTCGTTTGAAATTTACGGAATTTGAGATTACCAACTGTTAAAATTGACGAAACAGTGACAGTTATGTGGAAACAGTGTCGGTAACGTGCACGACAATGGCGGGTTCTGTTTTGAATTCCGACATGCGCAAAGAAGCCATAATGCCTTCCAATATGGCACAAATGACAACATCGCTGATTCCGTTCTATCCGTCTTATGACAATTCAACGAGTACTGTACCTTTCAAAGCATAATCAAAAGTCACGATTTAGACATTTATTCAACGTAAGGATGTGAAATTGTACATATCGGGTTAACAACAGTTGCGAATTATCAATAGTATGATCTGTTTTGCTTTCCAATTGGTTTTCTTATCACTTGTTGCCTTAAACTGATGTGTTATCTGCTAGACGAAGTGTTAACCTAAACGTCCAAAACTCTCTCTGTTTATAAACTAGGATTCATTGATCGTTTGTGTACCACTTTAAAGTGAGAGTACAATGCTTTCACCAATCAATCCTTGAGTACTCCGTTTCTACATCTAGTAAGAACTTCTATTAATTAATATGCTGTACAGTGTGAGCAGAGTGTTCGACGTGTTCGGTATTTTTCGTTCTGTGTATTATATGAAAATAGGTTGCGATTGATGAAAACATAATATTACAGGGTACTGGAAGCAACTTTAAAACAATGGAAATAAAAAACAGTTTTACTCAAATAACTCCAATTGTTGAGTGAGTCGAAGTTTCAAGCAGGCACAATGAATAATATTTCGGGGCAGTTCCGGAAAACAACATGGGATCCGATTCTTATAATCTCTCAGATAATAGCTGTACAAGCTATTATGTACTTCTGCTTAGGGATTTGGATATGGATCATCACAACATTCCTGGGTTCAACCAAGTCATTAGACTACGCCTTCCAATACAAAGAGATACATGTCCGTGACTTTGGTGGACGACTTGTTATAGTAATATTCGTCTTGAATGCATTAATTGGTGCATTTAGTTTGTGGTGGCTGATTCAAAGAACAAAACAGTGTATGGATTTTGCGTGTACTGCCCATTTAATTCACCTATTATGCTGTTGGGTGTACAATGCAAGTTTTCCAACAACGTTCAGCTGGTGGTGTCTGAACATTGTCTCCTTAAGTATAATGTGTGTCTGTGGTGAGTTCCTTTGTATGAGAACTGAACTTCAAGCGATACCACTTGGTATGAACAGTCAAAAGACGGCTTTGTAAAAAGGACTGTACATATTTGTCTGAACCAAATTTAACTTGTTAATGTCAAAGGCATCACACTTGAATAAATACTTTTTGAATGAATATTTACAAGGTACTAGGACAAATATTCCCAGGTACTAGTTATACACAGGTTTTATATTTATTTTTTATTTCATGTGACACACTTTTGCTAGATTATTTATTGTATATACAAATATGTTAGTTAACTACACAGAATCATGAAAAGGTCATGATTAATGGTGATGATCTTCTTTATAGAAACGTAATCCACAGTAACCACAGATATGATTGCCAGGTTTGTCCTAAAGAAGAAAGAAAATAATGCTGATATGTTATGTAAGGTATTAACCAGTAAAAAAAAATGACACATAGTAATATTTTTGATGCTTACTAAATTGATATACACTTTGGGATGACCTAAAGGGCCACCACCACCGTCACAGGCAACAATTCTATCCTTCGAAAGGGCTGGCGGCACCTCATCTATTAATTTGATAGCCCACTGCTTATTAACGTGCTTTGTCTTGCCAATAAACCTGGCTTGCCTGTAGTCATTTTTGTCAAAGATCTGTGATTGGACAAACATAGTGTGTTAGATCTAATAAGCAGTTTGTAAATATTCAATATTATTTATTTGAACTTTAGCAACAATTAGCGAATGGAATTTTCAAGTTTGATGTATAACAAGGATTTGTTTTTTTTGTTGTGTACCTGTCCAGTGTGGGTTACTTCAGTATCCTCGCCATCCGTGGATGCGAAAGTGCGTGTTATTAAACCTGAAGTTACATTCGACTTGTATATTTTGCTCGACGGCTGGAGCAAACCAACAATCCTCTTCGACGCCATATTGAACTCTCAACTTCAATGTCGTCGACAGATGGCGTGCGACGCTTCCGGTTCTCCATCTTGAATACTTACAAATGCAATACCCTAAAGCAATCAAGAGGTTCATCATTTTCCACGTTTAAATACTATTGACATACAAAGCATACATGATATCATAGTAAAACTAATTTGATGAAGGTTCATTACAAATTGTAAAGTAATTCGGTACATTGCTTACACCCTATTATGTGCTAACAACAATTTTAAGAATTCTTTAAAGTAAATAATAGCTTTAAGGGAAATGCTACCTGCAAAATAAATATAGAACCGATCGTGATTAATTTAGTTATCGTTATTGAAAGATAAACCCTTTGGTCAATCTTTAAAGATTCATACATTTACAGCAAACTATATTGTCGCTATCCGCATGATGTGAGATGCTACAGTACAACAATAACACAACGGCGGTTATAGGATCGATGCGAAGAAGTCATAAGCTAACATTTGTCTCCATCGGCAATTAATCCTTTGTCCTCCGTGCAGAATTTAAGAAGGAAACGATGCACTGGCCCGATTGGCGCGTCGGCGCGTGGCGTCCGTATGTAGTGCGACCTTTACCCCCCTCATCGAATCGCATCACGACGATTGAGGGGGTAGTCGCGGCGAAAAAAGGAAAACTGTTGCATCGTGCGCCCTCGCGACCGTGTGTGCGCGCCCCTATCCGGTGTGGACTGTCAATCTGCCATACCTGAGGGACGGATAGACGGTGCCAGTCGTCCGGGCTTGAGTTCCGGAGGAAGCGTAGAAGGTAATCCAGCTAGGGGTTGCCACGTATGTCGGGGAAATTTCGGCCGCGTTCGGCGAAAGGCCTGAAAATCTTATTCGGCCAATATCGATCCACCTTGTGGCCGACTTAGCAATGCGACGTCTCTATAGGGGCTCTTTATTTTCCCGTCATTTTTCGCTCACCCGGCTGCCTAGTGCGCGCGCGCATCCCTTCGGCTCCGTGTGTCGCACGCTAGCGTATGGGATATACGCGTGGAGAGAGGAAACGATAAGAAAGGGGCGAGCGAGCGTAGGAGTGAGAGTGAACGTGTGTGCGTCCGCGCGTGTGGCTATTGGTGTGTAAAAAAAAAAATATCGCCCTATTCGCGCGCACCGTGTGTACGTATATCCCGTGTTTCAAGGTCACCGGATCTTGCTCGCCGGCAAACAGCAAGTACGCGCATGTATGCATATGTACATGTGCGCATTTAAAAGCCGCATGACACTGGAACACAGTGTACGCCGTGTCCCCTGCCAAACGGGCAGATTTGAGGGTATAGACGATAAGTGTGTGCACATATGTATACGTGCGCGACGAGCGGAGGGTTCGTTCGATTACCTCGGGCATGAATCGAGGAGTCTATGAACGATTTATTGCCCGCTGGCTCAATCGACCGTCTTTATCTACTGCTTTCCAGACTTCTGACACCGTGATACGTTCACCCGACTGTTCAGCGAGCAGCATCTGACGGCAATGAGGGTGTGAATGGGGTGAGTTGTACACAGTGCGGTATTTTCTGTTAACCGGGAGGTGTAGAGAGCCTTGTCCATATCTTGACAGTATCGTTAGGCCAAGAGATATTGTCTTTATTTCCTTTGTTTTCCTTCTGGGAACGAGGAAAATAAAGGTATTGTATCTTAAAGTTGGATTCATGGATAAAGAGATCCACGCCGGAGTACCATACGTTCAAGTGTAAACGTTGTGGGCGTATTTCTATTGCTACGTTTAACACTGCATTAGATACTAAATATATCTTACTTACAATGTTTTCTATATTTTTATAATTTTATTAAGTAACGAGGGAAGCGCGTATAGTTTTAGAGTACTTATGTGTCCACGGGGTGACTCAACCTTGGTTCCTATGGATTTTTAATCTAAGCTACATTAATGCGAATGCGGTGTTCGCTCCGTTCCTGTCTTAAATGAGGGGCGGAAACTAGCTCGATATTTCATTTGCCTAATTTCGCCCAACTATATTTGTACACGGAAACGGTCGCCCGTTTCGCAGGAATTACTACGGTATCTTCAAGCGTTTATCAAACGGCGCAATCACGTCCGCATGATTATCGTATTATTGTGCTATTACGAACTCTAGCATTCTCGTAACGCTGATAATCTATTCTCATTGCTCGTAGTGTTATGCACGCAGAGAATTTGCACAACAGAGCGGGTTAAAATTGTTTACCACCCTTCGCCTTTAATGTGTATGTACAGGTCACGGATTTATGGGACACTTTTGAGCTAAATATGGTTTCGGGACGTTGATGAAATGGATGTTCACGGAGCTGGAGTGGTTGCCGTGTTGGGAACGGTCGGTGCTGCGACCGGGGCAATATCGGCGGTGATCGTTTACACAATTTGCGCACGTCGACGGCGATTACCTCTTCTCTCCTCCGGTGGACCACTTAATTGGCATGTATTCTCAACAATTACATCATCCTTCACTCTCGCCGCACCGCCGGCACTTTCAGCACTCCTTTACGTTTATTAAACTTTCCCGACTCCTGCTATATACTTTCAACTTCGACACCGTTTGTACGCGGAACAATGGGCATTATAATTCGTCGTCAATACAATTCATACAATTCTGTTTAGATCGTTGTTGTACAGGAAGGAACGAGGTGCATATCAATAAAGGATTGTACCGTTCGGATGATAATTTTGTTCGTCGCCGACTTGTACGGCGACAATGGGATAATTGTACGCATAGCGTGAAGCAATTGACATTTCCATTAGGAAACTCGATTCAATCGTACCGTGTTATTAAATCCACGCGCGGCCCCAAATTATATAACGCGTTTGCATTTCAATACCGATTTAGTTTACCTAGTTACGGCATAGATCCTGCATGCGAAGTGAGCTTCTAGGTACATTAAGAGACGGTCCCCTTTCGCTAATTGGCTCGGTGGGTCATTTGAATAAATGATATTCCAGGTTCGAGAAGGATTTATTGGACCGGGCTGAAGAGGCGGCGAGAACGTCAAAGGATGTGCTCGTGGGTGTCGCTCTTGGCCGGGACAGTAAAACGCCGAAACACAGCGACAGTCGATCGGATGACGAGGAATGGCAATCGGATCACGTGTTCGACAGTATTGCTAGTGACTCTCCGCGGAAAAGTAATTGTAAAAGTAATTGTGCCGCAATTATTTTCTTCACGCCGCTATTTCTCGGTCCGATTCGTGCCGACTGAATTCGTCCGCTGAATCGTGTAATTTTCGCCCAATTGTCTTATTGCAGCCGTTCTGCATCATCTATCGGAATCCGATGACATCCCACCGTCGCCATTGAGTCCTCTGGCACCTCCGCTGCCGGAAGGTGCGGTGGTTGCGTCGGAGAAGCGCAAGGTGATCATGAAAGCTCAATCCCGGAATCTGGACGGCTCTCATTCCCGTTTGAACAGCGTCGAACTCGAGACCGGTTCACGGCACAAGGTAAAAAGTGGCTGAGAGCCGATAGTCCTATAGAGTTTCAGCGATTAAAACCGTGAGCGCGACGAGTCGCGCGGAATTTAGGCCGGAATGCGTTTCATTGAAATTCCGTTTACGGTTCCAAAGCTCTCGTCTTCCTCGTCGACGTCCTCCTCCGATGAGGTCAGGGGTGAACTGCAGCTGGGACTCATCTACGACGCCCCCGCCGGAATACTTACCGTGAGATTGCTTGAGGTAATGAAAAATTAATGGAGGCATGCCCACGTTCGCCTCGCAATTTTTCGCCACGCTCGTACAGCGTGTCTCTCCCTTATGCGCTCATGATGTATTCAAACCATTTCGGGGAAAAACGGGTTAATGTTATTTCTTCTTCAAAGGCACATGATCTTCGTGCTCGTGAGCTTAGTGGAACGGCAGATCCTTATGCGAAGATACGTTTGTTACCTGATCGCAGCAATGTCTGGCAAACGAGAATACACAGGCGCACGCTGAATCCAGGTAACCTGACGATAGACTGTATCAAAATTCGACATTCGACGTTTATAATGAGTATTTTCTGACAGCAAATATTGTTTCTTTTACTATGACTGCTTAAAATTTCAGTTTTCGACGAGGACTTCGTTTTCGAAGTGACGGCTGATGCGACATTAGCGAAGAGAACTCTGGAAGTTCTTCTCTATGATTTCGATGCCTTCTCTCGACATCGAGGCCTGGGCTACGTGCAGCTTCCTCTAAGTTCGATAATCGACCTGCTCGGAACAGAGTTGGTGACCATTACGAAACCCGTATTGCGATATGGTACTGAAGGCGGATTTAGGGCACCGCCTCTCGGAGAACTCATGGTTTCTCTCTCGTATCAACCCGCTGCTGAGAAGCTAACTGTCATCGTCGTCAGAGCCAGGAACTTGCCGGCTCTCGATGATTCTAATACTGCAAACCCCTATGTCAAGGTATGTAACTACATATAAATAGGCATCACTGATGGTACGAGAATTTACATTGAACCATCATTAGCTTTTATACGTATTTTCCCAAGTAAGGGCTTTTAATAAGTTGTTCATTTAAACAAAAACGCCTCATTGCCTACGCTTAGAATACGGCATAGTTTATTATGCAACGTAAACTGTTCATAGGTCTCCCTAATTCAAGAGGGTAAGAGCATCAAGAAGAAAAAGTCAGGCATTCAGCGAGAAGCGACCAGTCCAGTATGGAATGATATTCTAAGCTTCGACATAGCCCCGGACGTTCTACCTAAATGCGCTTTAGAATTTTCCGTGTTACGAGCCAGCGGCGAGCTGCTCGCGAAGTGCGAGGTATCAGGCAAATGTCAGAAAGAGTTGTTCCAACGAACGCTCTCCGGTAAGGGTGCTTCTGCACAATGGCTACCGCTCAGCGAGCCGGACACGAGCCGTGTCGATTCTACCGACCAAAAGGATTAACGACAGCACGAAGAGATGTCGGTTATATAGAGAGATTCATAACGATCGGCGAATGAAGCGCCTACCTGATTTAGAAAGAGCACTCGACTGTGCGACGATAGGGTCGAATTTGCGCTCAATGAACTGAACGGGAAGAGTGTAAGACAGGACGACGTTGGCTCTTCACTGCGCGCTACTTTTCTTTCTACTTTGAACGACGTTTCTACACCGCCTCACTGTCCTTGCACGTTTTCATAGGCACCAGAGCGCTTAGCCGATACGACACGAGAATCTACATCAAAGAGGACCTGGCAAATGGTTTCAAGTGTACTTTATACCGATGACGTGAGATAGTGAAGAGTCAAGGATACGTTCGCTAGCTTTGTCGCTCTATGGGGAGAACTTGCCGAGCGCATCTCGGAATGGTGCTTGATTTACTTGTTCCGGGTCAGGTATGTGCGTTTAGAAGTATTATTTCAATAAGTACATCTTCCTCAGGAAATACTCCAGGCACAAATCTGAATCGAAGTTTATCGATACTTGCCGCTGTATTGCAGCTTATCTCGTCACCTAGACACTCTCAGGACTTCCTGTTCCAAGACATAACAGAAAGTATTCCAGTATAGATTTACAGAACCACGCGAGTATGATATTTATATATACATATATATATACATATATACATATACATATATGAACATTAGACTCCGCTGTTTTATAAGTTCAGATACACGTAAGAATGAAGAAGCTAATGTCTCTCCGTGATAAAAAGAACGTAATACTTAGACATTTACTGTTACCGCAATGTATATTTTGAACTTCCCTGTTTTCATACGCGTATCTAACTTGTGAAACGCGGCGCAGATATATATTGTTTGTGCTATCACAAACGTCACGTGAGCTGTCCTATTTCGCATCTACCTAATAGTAAAGCTTATTTTTATTTACGTTTGGACAGACGCTATTGCTTGCACATTGAATCAAACGCTCAAACTATAAATGATTGCGAGATGGGACAGAGCGAACGACTCGACTTTCTCTTAGAATCAAATTGTTGAGTGTGTAACACTCGTCACTTAATTATTCCTGTACGCAACAATGAGAAATAACGTCCTTGGAAAACAAAGCTTTAAAAGACACAGAGAGTGATTCGTGCGTATAATCATTTCTCAGATCTCGTGCAATGATGGGCATTTTTAACGCATATACAGAGGATAGTTCTCGAGATCGGTTTTGTTTAGGCATTAACGATGTGTGTCGGTTCTATAATTTCTGCGTGTATGCAAACAAATTGTAACCGTTGTGACTCTTGAAGCATACTCGTAACTCTACTTTGCTCTTGTGAAGCATGTGGCAGAATTGTCTCCGTCAAATGAAAGCAGGCTCTTTCGATGGTGGTTGCAATTAAATAAATGTCTCGTAGCTGTGAACGAATGCATAGAATCTTTGGAGATAAAACACGAGATACTCTGACGTGTATCGTCAACGTTTTAAGAGAGGGGGTGCGAGAAGATTTCAAAATCTCGGTATAGAATTTCTGTATAAGACGCATATTTTAGTGGATAGAATGAAAAAGTGTACACGTGTAGCGTATTAAGATATACGTGGTATCTCTTTAGTTTGCGTTGATTTCGCTGCATATTATGTTCATCGCAGTGTGTGTAATGTCTTCGAATTTTGTTGCACGTTAACATTTTTATACTTGTCGAAATTAACGACATCCATAAGATGTGGTGTTTATAAATTGTAAGCAAGGAGTGGATGTTTTTATTGGTATGCAGAAATGGTACAGTTTAGTTTTTAAATTCTTTTATTGGTTGTACAATATAACTGTACATAGAAAAGGAATGGACCAACATGTGCGATCCCTGAGTTTAATCAAACAGACCTGTAACAAAAACATAATGTAATTAAAATTGAGTTCTAACTTTATATTTATAGAATTAAGGTGTAACTGTTTTCTCATTAAGTATTTTCTCTTCAGGCATTTTTATCAGTAGCTAATACATGCTGAACTAATCATTGGTTTCTTAAGTATGACTGTTTTTATAGTATTTGTCTGTGTAAATTGTGAAATGGTGTGTTTAAGTAATATATATTAATTTTATGTGACTTACCAAAGCCCATGTCTTCATCCGATTCTTCCTCTGGTTCTTCCTTCTTCTTCTCTTCCTTGGCAGGCGCAGCCTCCGCAGCTGCAGGTGCGGCAGCAGCTGGTGCTATAAAGTAAAAATATTATTGAGTATATACGCTCCCCCTTGATTCATGCATATTATATGCCAATTTCAACTGTGGCTATAAAAAACCATGGTCGAATTTAAACATTAGACCAATATAGGTTTTTTTTATCAGTTTATATTTCCTCAGTTGCTGACCGCATTAGATGGAAATATCTAGCTCGGTGGATGAAGAGGAAACCAAAATTACATTTGGAATAGGGCATGCGTCTCTTCTTGCATTCTCCCTTTTTCTTGATCGCTTGTATGAAAATATTTAACATACCTCCAGCAGCTGGTGCAGCTCCAACACCAGACCCAATGTTGGTGATGAGTTCCTTTACATTGACACCCTCAAGTGCCTTGGCAAAAAGACCAGGCCAGTAGGATTCTACATCAACATTGGCAGCTTTCAATATTGTCTGGATCTTCTCACCCTAAATAGAACATAAACCATTGTTTGTTTAAAAAATGGTTATAAACCACAGTATAATGTCTGTTATGATTGCTCGATTCGTTGATGTTTTGTATTACACGTGTTATCGATCGGCAAATTTTTAGGTTATTCGTGATTATAAACATACAAAATGAAAATAAATTGAACAACCCGGCTATTCGTTATAGAACGGTAAATAAAAACATCACTATTTTTTCAAAGATATTGTTTTATAGCATCACCGGTATGAAAATATTAACACATGCGATGCGTAGCGTTGTACTTACAGTTACGGCGATGTCATCGTCAACTAAAATTAAAGCGGCGTAAACGCAAGCGAGTTCGGCCTTTGTAGTCATCTTGTCCGTTTATGTTTATTTCCAGAAGAATGGATGGATCCTCGTAGGGGTGCAAGTCGCCGATTTGGCCTTAGCTCCACAAGAGAGAACAAGCACACAAGTTCACTCGATCCAACGCGAAGGTAAAGAGACCCGGGCTGCGGATGTCACGTGGTATATACATTGCAGGCGCCACTGTACAAGGAGCTTCCGGTTGCGCTAAGATTTGAAGGTTAACCGGTAATACTACGTTACGTAAAGAAACGCAATGCCTCCTAAGATCAGATATTAGCTTTCCAACATGTACGCTTTAAGCGATATCGGGGTCAAGCGAATAAGGAACATTATTTAACGATTCATACAGCGTTTGCATTGTGCAGCGTTCATAAGCGGCGAAAAATTCAACGCGTACTTACCAAAAGGTCTGTGATGCGCACTTTAAACGCAACACTATTCTTATTAATGACGTCATACTGGTTTCACCAATAGATGACTTGTGCGTAATGCTTCGGCCACGACAGAATGGGGAACGTGGAACGTCCCACTTAAATCGCAAGATAAACGACAAATAAGCTGAAATTCATAGCGGAAAGACGACGAACCGAACGACGAAACATCGACTTCGGTAAGTTTCGCAAGCTTCACGTCCGCATTAGCACATTACAGACGATATACCTGCAAAATATGTGCTCCGCCGCCAGTCACTTCGTCTGCGCATGGATCTCGCGACGAACACTCGGATAGATATATATGCGAGCCGACTGCACTTTGGATACTCTGCCATCAGGATTAGTCCCTAAATACAATTCCTCCTTCAGATCAACGTTCCTCGGCATCGCCTTAAGATCCACCTTCAACCTATCAGCCAGCAAATCTACTATTATCAATACGACGCAGCGAAATATCAATTTTCAAAGAACAAAACCCATACGCCGCGAGCAATCGATACTCTCAAACTTGAACGGATCTCGAACTCGAGCGTCCTTCGATATCGCCGTCGGCCATTTGCATTTCGATAGATCTCGCTACTCTCGAACCCTCGAAGAGCAGGCGGGCGCGCGCGCGCGCGCGCATATCGATCAGTGATGCGTGCGTAGCGAAAACGGCGAGTTCAGTGGTTTTGCGGACGTCGTCGTAATTGACCGACGGCTGAGCGGTTTGTCTGCGTGAGGAGAGTGCGCGCGCGCGCGCTCTAGTGAGAGAGAGAGAGGGAGATATAGGGAGATAAAGAGAAACAGAGCGAGCAAATGAGTGTGTGCGTTCGGCTGCGGTAGGCGGAAGGGGCGCGCGTCAAGAGTGTCGAGAGTGGTCGAGAGTCGCTCGAAGCCGCGTCGACCGCTCTCGTGGCGGTGTGCTCATTGTGCGTCGTCGTCGGTCCCCGCGGAGGGTGCCCCGAGTGAAGGCGACAGTCCCGTAGGATCCGGGCCCGGTGGCTGCGGCGGCGGACGTTCGGCCGCGCGCACGTTGCTATGTAGTGTCCGGTCGTAAATGAAGCGGCGGCGTATAGCGCGGTCGCGTGCTAAGGGGGTACCGCCTGCGGCGGCACCGCTCAGAATGGCGCGCAAATGCTGCGTGCTGAGCTGCGACGCCGACGTTCAGGAGGCGCGCGCTAAGGGCCAACCGCTGCACAAGTTTCCGAAGGACGCGGTGCTGAGGGGGAGATGGCTGGCGAGCGGCGGCTTCGAGGCGAGCTTTAAGCCGACGCCCGGACAGGTCGTTTGCCACAGGCATTTCAAACGGGCCGACTACGAGGCCGCCGTGAAGGGGCACAAGTTTCTGCTGAGGAAAGGCAGCGTACCGTCGGTCTTCGCCGACTATGACAACCATCCAGGTACGTGCCGACGGGTGCCGACACGCGTTATCTGCCGCGCACGGGCGCTGTCAGGTGGAAAAATCGTACTGTGGAATCTCGTGCGTCCTTTTCTTGCCTCTCGCGTTCGTGCGCCCTCCCGTCCCACCGACACCTCCTCCTTGTTCCCTCTCCTCCTACCCCTCCTTCTCCTCATCTTCTCCCTCCTTCCCCTCCGGCCCCTCCTGCCTTCTCCCACCTACCTTTCTCCGCGTCCCTCTCGCCCTGCCTTGCCGACCCTTCCCTTGTTTCCTCACCTCTCCGTTACGATCGCCGTATACATTCCCCCCTCTCCGCGTAACCCGCACCTTGTCGCTGATATTTCCGCTTCGAGAGAGGCTTGTAGCACGAGTGTATTGCCGCCACCGCCGCCGTGTACACGCGGTACCTTTGAGTTCAATTTCGATTAAGTGTTTATGCGGGGATTAGAGAGAATGCGCGGACGTGTAATGGTGACCGATACGCCGTACTGTGCGTTTAGATGCGTGTGACTTGGCCGGCGATACTTTTTACGAAGAGGACAAAGCTGCGCGCGTTTGAGAATGTCCGTTGCGATGTACGTTTCGGCACGAGGTACTCCCGGCTTAAGCGGAAGCGGCCGCAGGCCGGGTTTGAATGTTTTCCAAAGAATTTTCTGGACGACGCTGTTCGATCATCTGCGTTGTCGAATGCGCACCGCATCGCACGTGTTTAGAATAACGTAACGGGTGCGTTGAACCGGCGATGTTCGGCTTATCGTTTTTGGTGTTCGTTTTCTAGATCCAGTGATCATGTCCGTGAAGTCATCCACTTCTTATGCTCAAGAGGACTTAGATCTGATCAACTCAGAGATCTTAAACCTGGGACATTCTGTTTCGCCATTGCTGTCAGGGGCCAGAACTCCAAAGTCTGATAGCTGTGGAGAGACGTGTTACTCAAGACCGGAATCATCTGCAGATTCGTTTAACCTTTTAGAATCATCGGATGTAATGGATAATGGGTGTAAATCATCCGGTGTTAAAGAGGAATCAATGTTGGACATAAGGGACGACTCAATAGAAAGTTCAGAACTTAAGGTCAACACCATGGCAATGCAATTAGGTATTGTGGAGCCAGAAATTGGCTTAGCCAATGTGTCAAAGGATCTCGATATTAAGGAAGAACTGAGAGATATTAAAGTGTCAGAAGACAAAGAATTTGACAAAACTGGTGATATGAAAACAAAGCTGTTAAGTCGTGACGGTTTAACATTCTTTCCTGGCGCTAAATTGGAAGCTAAGGATTTCAACGAAAAATGGCAAGTACTATGTAAGAACTATGTTATAGTAGTAATGTGTTGCAATATTATGAAATAATGTTTTGTAAAAAGTACGAGCAACAAATGATCAAAATATATAAATAAATCTTTTATATTTTATCATGTTCAGGTATTCTGCCAAGGTAGTGGAAACTGACTGGGTTGAAAGAGAAGTACTTATACACTTTGATAAATGGAGTTCGAGGTTTGATGAATGGATTCCAATGGACAGTTCGAGGCTTCGTGTACTGCAAGCAGAACCACCTAGGTAAGCATACATCCTACATTATGCTTCTTTCAATCCCACAAGCGAGACCGATTCGTTCTCAGAGTTCTTATTTTACTGGGTCCATTAGTTAAAACTGCAAAAACAAATTTGGCATCTGTATAATTTGTTTCCTGTATTTTTTCTTTAAAGCGAACAAACATGGATCCTGCCAACTCCGTAAGTGGACATTAAGTTATTAGCAAATAATAAAAAAAATGTGTAGTGTCATTTGATAAGAACAAAAAGTCATAAACATTTGTTTATTGACTATGTCTTTATATTTGGCAGAGGTAGTAGATATCTTCTTATGTTGTCATCATGTATTTCTTTATTGACCTTGTACATACTTCTAACTTTACACCTCTGCTGTTATGGGCTGTGACTTTGTATGTTAAGTAAATTCTACTGTTGCAAAGGCAAAATACTGCTTAATAGTTATACCTTTCAGATTGCCTTTGCTGTAACTTTCCACATTATTTTTTCAAGTAAAATAAGTATGTTACAAGTAATATGAACTACACTGTTTTCTTCCCTCTATGCAAATATGGGTTTTCCCAGGGAACTTCTTTTCAATTTTATTAAACTACTTTACAAACTTATAGTTTACTATTGCAGCTATATCAAATTTTATTTTTGCTTTACTGCACAAAGCTTTCTATTTATTTTTTACTTGTAGCTTAGGAACAATTTCTTATATACAGTATATGGTATAACATGTAAAACTGAAATTTCGATAACCTAATAAGCTTTTGATTAAAGTTCACCTGGATTAAATGTTTTTGAGCTGCTGTTTCAATGTGCAACAATATGGTGATACAAGAGTTAATAGGTCAATGGACCAATTGACTTCTAAATAATTGCGTAAGAAGAGCAGAAATATGAGATGTCAGTATCATAATCTGTCCAAATAACATATTATCCAAGGTTTTCCAAACAATGTGAAACAAAATCTTTAACTACAAGGCAAAAGAAAACATGAATAAACAAAACAAAAAGAAAACAAAAATTCGCTTGTCCCCGATCGCGGTGCTTTCGAAAAAATATTTGACAATAGGACGAATTTTTCGTGAAATTGTGATTGTTTTCTGCAATTTGGTGTAACATGTGGATTTGACACCCTCAGGGAGGCAAAGATGAGGGAATTCTCAGTAGGAGAAAGGATCCTCGCTACGTGGGCGGACGGTAGAAAATATCCGGCTAAAGTGAACGCTGTCTTGGGGAACGGTGAGCGACCTAACCTTAACTGTTAGCGCGAGACAGAGATAGCCTATATTTCCCCCTTCATCATCATCATAGTTTGACGTTTTCGTTCCCGGAAGGGCTCCTTTTTTACTTATGACACAGTTTACTACTCGAAATAGTTACACGTCGACTTTCATCTACAGACAGGTACGACGTACTCTTCGATGATGGATACGCGAAAATTGTCAGGTCCTCGAAGATGACTAAGATCGCTACAACGCCCAGTAAGGTACGGACTTTAACATTGAGGTTATGTTGTTGTATCTTCGCGATCGTGATAAATCCTTTGGCGAATCGTTTCATACAAGCTATTCGAGTAACTTGAGCCTGGCGAACGTTTTCACGCGAGTAGTCATTCAAACATATTGTTTTGATAGGGTTAGGTGATTGTCAAAAAAATGGTAGTGGTTAAGTGGAAGTTTTCTGGCCTTATATGAAAAATATGTGGTATGTCTGACATGAACTCATTGTGGTACTGTGAACATTTCTGTTCATGGGTGGAGTCCATCAGTGCTCTTGTCAGTTTGGATCTGTCAGATGAAAACTTGAATTAATGTTGTCTCTTTATGCAATTTATGTCCTATACAATACCTCAGGGTAACCTGTTTTCAGAGTTTCTTTACATTTTCATTTATCTTTAACAGCTGTAAAAACAAAATTCAATAGTTGTTGAACAATTTTTTTTTATTCCATGTGAAAATGTTTATAGTGATCTCCTACATATAATATGTAGGAAATAGTGTTTAACATATGATGTAACACAGTTAAGAATTTTTGTTTCTTTTTAAGATATATAGAGTTTGTTTTTTCTTTCTTTATGTGTGCAAACAACAGTCTACTCCAGAAGAAGGGTATATAGGAAGCAAACAAGAAAGAAGGGACAAGAAGAGGAAGCATACTGTAATGGAATTATTTCATACTCACTCTAGGAAGCGTACAAAAAATGATACAGACAAAGTAGTAAAAAAAGAAGAAGCTATACTGAATGATACTGATGAGTATTATTCTGAAAATAAGGTTGACCTTGATGGAACTATGTTTGGCCCGTGTTATGATCCTGGTACAGATTTGTTAAAAGGATTTGATACAAATATGTCAAAAATAAAGACTTTTCCTAAGAAAGCAAAGAAAGAAGTTCTTAAGAGTGATGTAGAACAGGAAGAAGATGTAGGACCTGAATGGATAGACGGAGAGCCTCAGGGAATTGAGTCGTATATAGTAGATGGTAATGATGGTACGTAATTATGAATGAAACATTCCACATAAAACTGACAAAATGGGACACAACTAAATCCAACTAATGTTAATATAGGACCCAGGAGGTCTATAATAGTGCCAGACAAACGATTGCCTCCGGGATGGCAAAAACACTTTACACAAAGAAAAGCTGGAACATCAGCTGGGAAATGGGATGTCCTTTTCATACAGTAAGTTGAGCAGTTAACACACTGTTATGTAACGAACGATGCAGAGTCCATTACTTTAATGTTTAATGTTACGTAAATTATATTTCTAGTAAATCGAGCGGAAAGAAATTTAGATCAAGGAACGATATTAGAGCTTTTATGGAAAATCAAGGTCATTTTGATTTTGATCCCGAAAAGTTCGACTTCTGTATTCATCGTAAGAAGAGAAACAACCTACAAAGAATCAAGCAGGACGTTAGCGTTGAAGTACCAAAGAAGATCAAAACCTTATTGCCGAAGACGAAGCCGGTAGCTACGCCTGAAGCCACTACTTTGCTTACTCCAGTTACTACTCCAACTACGCCTATTGTGTCGACCCCTAACACGTCTGCGACTGACGGCAGTAAGCATTTGCTTCTATTTTGTATACAGTTTGTTCGGTTATTATAGTTCCTTCTTTATTTTTCACTCATACGTTAGGATTGATTTATTGTAAGTACCAAAGTGCTCATACATCCGATATTAGTGACGATTAATGAAATACCTAATTTAAACTGCGCTTGATACTATTATCTTTATAAGCAGCTGTTTTCATCGGAGGACTTCGGGTGGAGATGGAAGATAGTGCATACAAGTGTCCTAAGCAAGGTTGCAA
The DNA here is from genome assembly GCA_914767735.1 of Anoplius nigerrimus. Taxonomy (NCBI): domain Eukaryota; kingdom Metazoa; phylum Arthropoda; class Insecta; order Hymenoptera; family Pompilidae; genus Anoplius; species Anoplius nigerrimus. Next base: position 9,268,505 of record OU612089.1, on the reverse strand, counting down.
CAAAAACTTCCGGAAAGAGAATCTCTTGCAAATGCACATAAAGCATTACCACCCAGAATATTCGAAGTTTCTGGGCACGACTCCAAATGTTGCGGATCTGGCGTACGCAAGAACAATTGGAGAATCGATCGAAGATATAATCCCCAAGAAGACACCAACGTTCTTGGACAAAATTAACAAGCTTGGAAAGAGAAAAATACAGGACAAGTCACCTGTTTCATCACAATCAACCGTGACTTGTTCACAACCAGTTTCGTCTCCATCTATGACTCCATTGACCGAAATTGAAGAGGAGGTGGATCAAATAACAAAGTTGAGCGAGTCGCAGAAGGATGAAATGAAGATAGAGACGCCAATGTCACCGGTCTCGACTCATAGCATTGAGCTCGATGACGATCTGGACAAAAAACGTGAGAATTCTTGCGCAATGTCGCCTGGAACGCTGTTCGACATGAAGATTCGAGAGGAAAAAACGCAAACCGGGATAAAAACTCTTCTTCCGGTGAGACCACCTGCAACGTCGGACGTTCAAAGGATAGACAGATCGAAGTCGTTGGACGAAGCCGGTCATGGGGAACGAACAAAGGGCCAGAGAAAGCGGCAGCTGTCCGATTATAACACTGATCTGTCGCGGGGGAAGAGGCGGCACGGTAAATATTGAATACATTTTTTGTCAGGATTTGTCAGCGATGAAGTTTGCTGAGTGGAGTCGAATGAATGGAATGTTTTGTAGGCATGTCTGATATTATGGAGGACTACGGTGACTTGGATGAGAGTGCTGTCGACGCTGAAGGGCCTGCGGCGTTCATGTATCGATACAGTCGACGAAAATCTGACTCGAAGAGCGACGAAAATAGTCAAAACAGTGCGTAAAATATTTATTTACAAATTCAGAGCTTTGCGTTGGAAATTGTAATATTATTGCTACAGTGTTTATTATTCAGCATTTTTTGAATGACGTATACTTCTTTTTCGTTTGTGTACAACGAGTCGCTCAAATAATATGTAGCCTTTATATTACTTTTATTGTTTATTGTCCTTTAGGTCAGCTAAACGATTCTCGCCTTGAGAAAGGCGATCCCTTGAAAGGGGAATCTGCAAAAAGAGATAATAGTAACGATGCCGAAGGTATATTCTTTATTTCGTTTTATTTTAACATTGTGTTTTGTTTTTACTGAATTTAACAACATTATGATTCAAATTTGTATATTATGTTACCGGCATTAGTATTTGCAATAACCTTTATTGTTTGGCACATACGCAACACTGTTTGCTGCTTATAATAAGAGTATTTTGCAAAAAATACTGTACACATTGAATAATTTACTGGCATTTACATGTGGTCACCAGTAAAAACATGATGGAATCATGTTTTCTTTCAATATTTTCTTTTTTCTATCACAGAAGGGGAAGGTGTTATGATGATGATAAATGGAGAAATGGTGAAAGTGGAACAACTTCGACGGGAAGAAATTATTAACTGCACCTGTGGTTTCATGGAGGAAGATGGCCTCATGATACAGTGCGATCTGTGCCTTTGCTGGCAACATGGTCATTGCAACGCAATCGAACGAGAAAAAGATGTTCCGGAGAAATATGTGTGCTACATCTGCCGACATCCTTATCGACAGCGTCCGTCTAAAAAATACTTCCACGATCAAGATTGGCTCAAGGAAGGCAAGTTGCCGAGTATACCCAACCGCACTCGAAACCAAGAGCTCGTCAATCAGAGAACAGCAATGCTGAAACGTTCCTACGACTTGGTAGCTGTGCTGTTGCAAATACAACAAATTCTCCATAGTCTGCGTGTTAAAATTAATGTTGCTCAGTAAGTATATCATGTTTAATTAATCCTATTATATTTTTTACATGACGCTACGGTCAATCGCAATTTTTAGGAAAAAGGACCATCCCAAACTATATTTGTGGGCTAAAAACTGGGATAAAATAGAGGTGCCGAAGCCAGACACAGAACCAGTGCCAGTGATGGAAATTATGAAACCGATTCCAGAGACCGTAGACACATGTTTGGAGACTCCTCGTCGAGTGGAACCAAAAGCTGAACCAAAAGTTACCGTGAAAGACGATAACGATGAAAAATCGATAGCCTCTGATTCGGAATTAATGAAAATCTTAGAAGAGGATAGTACCAACTCTGACGAGTCAAAGGTTACCTGCAAGAAAGAAGATTTAGTGTCCGAAAGTGATAATCACATATTGTTGGAAGCTTTAACTCGCAATGATGGCGTCGATGAAAAGGATAGCAAAGCAATTGGTTCCGATATCAAATCTGAAATTACAGGTACAAAGAATGTATAAAGTTAAGTTTCTTTAAATCATTGGATTGGATTATACTAAAAGATGCAATATTATTTACTCAAAATAGAACTTTCGGAACACCCAATCACATCTGAAAATTCCTCATCCACTTCTGCAATGCTGGTGGACCACATGCACGATGAATCCAATGTACCTGACATCGTTCAAGAAGTATCTACACCTATGCAACCTTTCATACCGGAACCGGAAGCACCCATCGACCCTGCGGAATGTCGAATGAGGTTGTTGGAACACATTGAACACTTCCAGAGCCACATAGATTCAAGGTTGACATCCATCGAGGCACAAGTATATGGTATGTTTTTAATTGATCATAGAAAGTTGAGGACATTTGGTTATATCGTAAACACGCGTTGACTTATGTATTTTTTCACAGCATTGGAAATAATGGATCCTGACGAACTTGTCCCGAGTCCCGATGTACAACCAAGGACCAAACAAACTGTGCAAATGCTACTTCGTGATCTGAGTACCGTACGAAAATTGGCCGCTTTATGCTGAGGTTTAAATTTAGCAGACCATATTATTTTTTCTTATTCGCTTAATCTATTATTTCTCTACCACACTTAAAGAGTCCTTGCGACCATTGAAATTCAACTGTACAATAACTAACAGAATTAGCCTTTCAACTTGCCGATCTCTTATCCCACTCTCTATATTTTCACTTTTTATTTCCTCTTACATTCTTATATATATATATATATTATATATATTTGACCTGTTTTATATATATGTGTATAGTCGATAGACATAAAGTACATAGAATACGCTTATACGATTAATATAAATACTAAGTTATTAACTGTAAGATAGGTACTATACTTTTGTTCAGTGAACCGACCAGTCACGAATGCTGGTCTCGTGATTGTTATTATACTTGTAATAATGTTACTGTTATAAAAAAAAAAACTAAGAAAAATTTCAATATTTTTTGAAAATGATCATGTGATATTTAATGTTCGATTCGTCATTTGTCGAACGGAAAACACCTGTAATCTAAAAAGTCGATGAAACTATCATAAACACAGTACTACATTGTAAAGATGATCACTCGAAAAAAGTCAAGAGACAAGATACGCCCTACCACGAATCTCGGCGCACTTCCTGCTTGCACGTTACCGACCGCGATAGGCTTCCCACAATAATAGGGTGCGGCGTTCGCGCGAACTTCGTATCCAATCTTCGCGTCAGCCCACAACGATCCTTCCTCGAGAGAGGCGCATGTGGCGAACGATTGGTGGGGGGAGAGGAGCGGCTGACGAGCGGAGCGTCGCCATCTTGGTTTAGCCCAGCCGATGACGTCATAGTACAGTGGTGTGCCAGTGTCGGGCGAGCGAATGCCAGACAAAGACGTCTGAGTCGGCGTTCGAGCGCGTTGAAGCAGGAGGACGTAGGGTGCGTGCGCGCATTCGCTCGAGCGAGACGGTGAGAGAAAGAGAGAGGGTGGGAAAGAGACGTTCGCGTTCGGCTGGCAGCGAGCGGGGGAGAGAGTGAGAGAGGGAGTGCGCGACCCGTCACGGGGGGGGAGAGAAAGAGGCGTGCAAGGCAGTAAGACAGGACGTGGAACGGCCGCTGCCGTGGTGTGTGGGCTCGGCTCGGCTCTGCTGCATCCGTTATGACGGCACAGTGATACAGCGCTAAGCGCTGCGACCGGACTTGGAAGAGTTTTGCTTTGAAAATCGGCGGAGTCCTCGCTGTGCGTCTCGCGTGTGCGCCAAGAGGAGTGTCGAAGGGGAGACAGAGAGAAAGAGGTGGAGAGAGAGAAGAGTGAGAGCGCGAGGAGCAAGCGACAGGAGGAGAGGGAGAGAGAGTGTGCGAGAGAGGAGCTGCGGGGGGCGAGAGAAGCGGTGCGGGAGCAGCACACGCTCTCTCTATCGAAACGCGCTGCGTGGTCGTCGTGGAACCGGTGTGCGTCGTACACGGAGAGAAAAGTCGCGCGAGAGAGGCGCACACACGATGGAGGTGCGTTACGGTCCGGCCTGACTGGCGAGAGCGCAGCGCAAGGAGGTGGGCCCTCTCCTTTTTTCCTACGAGAACTACATCGGGCTGGATCGGGTGCGTTCGATCTGCACGCCATGTGCCGCGTGTGTGTTCTTCCAGTGGATTAGCACCCTCGAGCGAGCGCAGGAGCTTCCCGTGCGTCGGCCGAACTCTGCTGCCGTGAAGAGGATCGTCGCCGGCGAATAACGTCGGTCTCGGGACGGTCGAGTGCTCAGGGAGTGGAAGGTGTGCCTGGAGGAGTTTCGCGGTGCCAATTGCGTTCGCGACGGTGTGCGAGGAGTCGTAGTCGTCGTCGTTGTCGTCGGTCTACGGTCTTCGGTTCGTCGGTACATCGACGTCAGTGCGAGCGAGAAGTCTTTCTCCACCCTTGTATTTTTGTCCGACTCTCGTGGCGAGAGCGAGATACGCGAGGAGACGGATCGGAGAGGAGAGAGAGAGAGGGAAAGAGTGAGAGACGGTCGGAGGAAGAGAGATACGGTTAGGAGAAGACGGGAAGAGCGAGGGAGAGGAATAAACGTCGGATCGAGTGAGCTCGAGCAAGAAAGATAACGCGAGGGAGCGCAAGTGGCGTATCAAGATGGCGCATAATTTGGCACCGAGCGTCAACTGCTCGCTAGACGACATTGACCTGAACGCCCTGAAGGTATGTAAATAAGCCGATTGTCAGTATTTCGGAAAGTGAACGGCGCCCTTTGGCCCCCCCTCGGGTTTTCCTCGCGCTCCCAATATCCCCCACGGGAAAACCGAACGGTCGCGACGGAAGGGTGCTGTCGATTAACCTCGTCGAAGCGGAGTTGTTCGACGGCGAAGACGACGTCAACGATCATCCTACTGCGTGTATATTTTTTTTTCTCCGCGACCGGTGTTCAGTGCACGCAGGGGAAAAGGGGGGAGGGAGTGGGGAGAGGTTCTCCTTGAATTTTCTCGGGCGAGAATTGCGGCGAGGGAATGGCAGGGAAATTTTTGCGTACGCGACGGTACATGGGAGCAAGAGAGAGAGGACAGGAGGAGAAGGAGGACCTCTTTTGGTCTCGCCTTGATCGGAGTCATTCCGGAAACGTTCGCACGCGTCATTGTATATCCGTGACAGCTACGGCGCGAATCTTTGGCGCTGCTTGAAATAAGCTCAAGCATTTTGCTTCGCCAATTTCCTTCTTTCTTCCACTGCCTCTCAGACTTTCTTTCTCTGTCTCTCGTTTTGTCTCTCTCTGCTTCTCTCTTTCTCTCCCTCTCTCTCTCTCGGTCGCGGCGGTGTCAACTGTTTTCGTTTCTTGCGCCGGGTTCTGTTTCACTTTCACGCGAATAATCTGTTAGTTTGTTAATTCACGCACGCCCGCTGGAAGCCGGATTTATTTTTGACTCCGGTTGTTGGAGAAACATTCGAATGTCACGTGATCGGGGAATTATTCAATTTCCGTAGTGCGCCCGGCGGTGCTTTAATTACGTGCACGGTGCTTCATTTTTTTCCGAAATTCTTCGGGAATTCGATAAAACTGATAGACGTACTGCGGCGTGCAGGTAAAATAAATTCATCGATTATCTTACATTGCTAACGAGGCGAGCCAATAATAGATTATGCTCAACAATGTTAACCTGTCTCGGCATTCGATGGACGTATCCGTAGCCCGTAGCAGAAAAGAGAAACATAACCTAGACGCTGTAAAAGAAGGAATGTAAAGTGGTTATGATAAAATTCGTTAAAATGTTTAATGGTAGAGTTTAATTTGCATGACGAATGGAATTTCGTAAGTCTCTAATTTACGGTCAATTAGCATAAGAAAGTGTCGGATCCGATTAATCCTACATCATTGCTTATTAGCCAATTTATGTCTTAGACCGACACTGGGTCGTTCTTCCTCGTAGAATGCGCAAACCGACGGCTTGAACCAAAGTTTACATTGACTACCGGACAAAACGATGCTTCAGATAAGAAATATCAAATCGAACCGATCTGTTTCATGAATAGAAAGCACTATGCATTTACAACTGTATCAACGGAATACTTGCAGTAGCGAACTCTAGCCGTCATGACTCACGTGCATGTTACTTCAATTGTCTCTCAAAGTAACCCAGCACTTCCATCTCCATCCACATTTTTCGCGCTAATTACAAGCGCGGCATAGCTTAGGCCATATAATATACCGCTCCAATAATCATAAAAACTGCTAAACGGCCCTCAATTATTGACGGTACAGGGGGGAGTGGGGGAGGGGACAGGAGGGGAATGGGTCTTAGGTGGGCACGTGTGGAAGTATGGTCCGTTGGAAAATTCAAATGCACGCGCATGAACAATTTTTTTGACCTACCCTCCTCACGAGCGGAACACACAGACCCGTACGAGCATTACCTGCTTGAGTTAATCTCATTTTTTCTCCTGCCCTCGTAGCGGGCAGCGTCGCTTTAATGCCGTTTTAATGTTGCAGGAACCCGCTGGAATCTTCGAGCTAATCGAGGTCGTCGGCAATGGAACGTACGGTCAGGTTTACAAAGTGAGTACCCATCGGAAAAGCCCGCCGTTCGACGGTGGGCGATTATTATTCGCCCGATTTACGATATATCCCCAATCGTTATGCAATGTTCGCCGCGGACGGATCGTTCGTTTGGGGGGTAATTAAGATTAACGAGCCGGGCGCATGCCAGGCAGGAGGAGGATGCTGACAAACTCGCGAGCGGTGAAGATTGATTTTCTCTGTTGCGGCCGCACTCGCTTGAGGATCGACCGACTCCGGTAGAAATCGACAGCATTGCGAAGGAGTTCCGCTGATAGAGCGGAATTCTTTCGGCACGGTCATGGGAGAGTTTTGCGGGAGTCGGTGAGCATTGAACGATCGCCTTAAGTAGGATTTCTGTTGGCATTTTATCGCGCGGCTAACGCTTCGTGCATATTGTCTGGCGCGAGCGTTGTGCAGGGATCATTGTCGAAGATCCTTACAATTAGATAAGGGAAGATGGATTATTGTAACAGCGATAGGCTTCGGTCTGCTAGTTTTGCTAGGATCCAAGCTATCGGAAAGGGTCTTTGTTAAGATCTCAGCGAAGGATTCGATTGCAAACATCTTTTCATAGATACTGGTACTTTAGATATGATTATTTACGTTACACGGATTGTACGAATCGTTTTCTAAAGATGTGGGACGTTGAGGTAGAAACTGAATGTTAATCTTCGTCGGTCGTCTACGAGAAGCAGGATCTAACAGTACAGGCTGTAAAACCTCTTCGCCCAAAAAGTCCGCAGCCCGGCGTACGTTAGCGGCTAGAATTATTCAGCCGGCGGCGACGTTACAAAAATTCCGCACGGAATGCGGCGTAACCGGGACTCTCCGTCACAGTGCAAGTAATTCCTCCGTGGGCAAAGCTTCGACTTCCGAGTGGCAAGTTAAGGGAACGCGCCAGAAGGCAGCCGGAGGAGGATGCTCGGTTCGTTGCGCGAAACTCTCGAGTGCGCGAAGTGGTGCAGACAGGAATGATTCTCGGCCAGATCGAAGAAATTCATGCGAAATGTCAGGCGATGAGGTTGCCTGGAAAAACCTTGGCATGTGGCGATGTCTCCCACGCGAACGTTCTCTCCGTCTCCGTCTCACGCGCGCACTTCTACTCTGTCATTCTCTTACTCTCTCTCTCTCTCTGTCTCCATCTCTCTCGCTCTCGGTCTCTGTCCTTCTCCGCCTCTCCCCTCCATTCATTCATTTATTCGCTCAGTCACTCTCTTCGCTTCCCGTGCTCGTCCTATTCTTCCGTTCTCCAGCGTTTGTCTCCGACCACTCGCCGACTGACTCGCCGACTGACTCGCCGACTGCAATCCGATCCGCGAATCCTCTCCGGCGCGACCCGCGCATTTCCCGATTCCGCCAATTGGCAGGCCTGGAGCTGCGCATAACGTATCGCTGTTCGTCTGGCCAGAAAAACGGAAACAGCCCCCACGGCCTGGCCGCGGGCTGCCACCGGCTTATCTCGCCTCGCGTTTAGCCAGCGAGTTACGCCAAATGAAAGGAGTTCTTTATTGGTAACGTCGGGAGACCCGCGCCGCTTTCGCGCCGAAATTTAGAACGCTGATAATCTATCCTCGAAACAAATCCGTACCAGGCGCGTTATAACGCGATCGCGTGAGATAGACAGATTTGGCCACGGTGGGCGCGAATCGGCAGTGTTGGTCGGCCTCGCCGGGAGGGAGGGAGGGAGGGAGGGGGCGGATTGCGATAAAATTTGTCGACATTTAGCGAGTTAGGCCGCCTGAAATCTGTCCCGGCGCGAAGTGAAAGTCGTTACATTCGACATTATGGAATATCGTCTTTTTCTCCTCCCCCCCTTCTCGGCGGGCCCGAGTTTCTTCCCATGAGAGAGCGCGCGCGCGTGCGTTCGCACTCGAGGCACCATGAGAAATTCTTTTTCCCCGCCCCGTTCCGCGGTTTGCCGAGCACATCCGCAAAAGACGATCGTGTCGCGGCTCTTCGTATCGGGCCGGCGGTCGGAAAAATGTCACTTCCTCCCGGGTCCTGAGAACGCGACCGCCACTTTTGCGGCCCACGGATGATCAAACGCGCCGCATTCTCGCACAAAGCGAACGGACTTATTCCGCGGATCGTTAATTTCCGCCGATCGTAAATCACTCGGTTGGCCGGGAAAAAAAAGAGTTCCCGCTCGGATTCTGCGCGGATGGGGGGAAAAAAAGTTCGAATGGAAAGCGCGGCCAGTCGGGTTAATGGGATGTCGAGAATTAGGGCCATTGGTCAATACTGCGAAATTCCAATCGTTCGGGTAGTAGATCAATCCATGTCAAACGGGACTGTCTACACGGCGCGGTAATTTGACGGGCAGATTGTGTGCCAACTCTCGAGTCCGGCACGATTGTCTTCTCAATATTTGAAATTCAGATCTTACGTGCGATCGCACGCAACGAACGAATTAATTCCGATTACGTCAACGACAGTGTTTACTCGTCGCAATGTACTTACACGGCGTTAAAGTTACGAATTTAACATCTCGTTCGACGTATGCAAAGATCGACGAGGCTGGTCGGGAAGAATAACTGCACGCGAGGAAAGCAAACAAGAAGCGTAAAGTCAAACGTTCGCCGAAAATCCTCAAATCGAGCACCGCACGAGCAATCTGTCGCTCTATAAATTATCGCGCGCTCCTTATCGCGAACGAGCGCGAACGTTTCCCTCGGACGAGTCGCAAATACTCAAAAAGGCCCGCGGCTCGTCGAGCGCGAGCCACTCACCGGCAGGAAAATTCGTTCAACTTCATTACATAACGAGTTTCCACCGCTTTTCACGCTTTTTGCCGCGCCTTGCCGCGCCCCGAATTCGAGAGCTTCGCGCTTCCGAGAGGCCTTCTGCTCGATATACACTCCGCCACTCGACGAAAGAAAAGCGACAGCTTGAAGCGCATCGCTAAAAAAAAAAACGCGGCTAGGCGCGAAAACGCTGAACAATCGGCGCGACACAGAACGCTTTCGACTTTCGCGGAGTTCGCGGATCGTCCGAGGAATCCGCCGCCGTTATTGCGCAGAAAATCGAATGCGCGGCGAACGCCTCTGCGATGCTTCGCACGATCACCGGACGAAATAGACGCTCGCGTTCGCGTCGGAACGTCTCTCCTTCCTCTCGATCCAGCCAGTCGATCGTACGATGCACAGCGACTTCGCCCGGTACAATGCGATGTCCGGGAACGCGGATGATGTCAGTCCCTTTTAGAGTCGATCTCAGCTGTGCGTCTTTACCCCGCGTGGTCTCTTTGTAGGCGCGCGGAGCTTTGTTTCCTATAAATGGGAACCGCATGCACAATGTGCGGCCCGCTATCTATCTAATACGCCGATGCTGTACGCCCGTTATATCGGTAAGGTGTCTACCGTGTGCGAAAATTCTACATTCATAGGAATTGATACACGTTGAGTCGATAGGATTCTGCGAAAAAAGATAGCGCGCAGATAGGCCAGATTACGGACAAAGAGTCGGCCTGCGGAGGGACATAGTTTGGATTACTAATCTCACGCGTCACTGGGTTATGGGTACACTGTATATGCCGATTCCAAGGTATACGGTAAACACCGGCGGTTCGGCACAGTGTCACAATGGCACTGTTTCTAGCGCGTTATGCCGATTGCGTCGATCCGTGGTATTCGGTTATACCTCGCACGTCGCATTGTATATTTTTCATAGTTCATTGATCATGCTCCTGCGGTATCGAGGCCGATCGTTCGCGGAAATAGAATCCGACCGCTCCGGTAGGTGCATTGACTAGGAGAGTGGGAGCAATGCCATCGGAGTTCGTACATGATACGTGTAATATATCGTGCGCGTAATGAGCGCGCGGCAGGACAAACGTGAGAATGGTGGAGAGAACCCGAGGCTGGGAGGAGTAGGACAGCCGAGGGGGTGAAACGTGCAGCGCAGGAGGACTGCGAGCGTGACGAGGAGAGTCTTTCAGGCTGATTCGTGGCAGGAGTGGGACGGCGGAGACGGCAGGCTCGGGCGCGGGGGCGTTCGACGGGTTTGTCTTCCTCACCTGTAGCAGGGACCTGAGCGAGACCGGGTGATTCACCTTGAAAAAATTCTCCTCGTCCGAGGTCGTCCTTGGGGAAACAGCCGAGTGTGAAAAACGGCCGTACGGGAGGTCGAGAATCTCGACCGGAAGGACGCGGAACGTACAGTATGCGTCATTAATGCGCCAAAAGAAGAGGAAAAAAGGCGCCGATAGAGGAGTAGGCACTCGGGTGGGACAGAGACAGAGCGATAGAAGGAGAGAGAGAGAGATAGTGAGAGGAGAGAAAGAGACAGGACAGACGCGGAGTCGCGTACGGTCGTCTCTTGTTTGTATTACTTCTGCGTGCACGCGGTAAGTAGAGGCAAGTACCAGTCTACCTATCGTCCGTGCACGTTTCCACTCGTGTGCGTCTGTTTGCACGGCGCGCGAGGTGGGCAAATGAGGAATTTACATTTGCCACTTGCCAATGGCGCGACGCAACGATGCTCGGCTTTGATTCGAATCCCCTGCGTCCGATCCTATCGAACATTGCCACTCGTCCAATCGTTCGCGCCTGGCAGGCGGTTTTTATCCTTGGCGAAAATTCCCCGGTAATTGACCGTAATCGCGAGCCTTCTAACTCGTACGCGGATACAATGAAGGTACATTGTTGCGCGGCTCAGGCACTCCACGGAAGGCGTGCATACCATGCGAACGTTGCATAGCGCTTGGGACGAGAAGGAGCTTGGCAAAATAGCTCGCTACCGACGCCGGTCGTTGTCGAAGGCCGTCCATTAAGCGGGGTTGGTATCAATTCTTTCTCGCTCGGCGCGTTTCCCGTTTCCGCGTGCTCTCTCTCGCGCGCGCGCGCGGGCGGGCGGGCGAGCTCGTCGTGTCTCTCGAGCGGAGGCGAGCGTTAAACGGTGTGGCATCGTCGTCGGGGTGCGGACAACGTGAGTTAATTGTGCCAGAACAACTTTCATTTTAATGCCCTCCAGGAGAGGGGGGCACGCGCGTAGTGTCGCCCGTAAATATCGTTCGTCGCCGCGTCTCGCCTTCCTTCTTTCGCTCGCTCTTAGCTCGTTCAACTCTTCTCTCTCGCTCCCCACCTCCCCGCCCCTCCCTTCTTTATTCGACTCTCTCGCTCCCCGCGGTAAAACTTTCCGTCTTTCGTCCCACCTCCCGCCCTGTCACCCCGCAATCTCCTCGACTTTTCACTTCTGCCGCTCGTCTCCTTCCTCTCTATCTTCCACTCTCTTTTTTCCTCCCGTTCCTTTTACGACGCGCGTCTCCTTTATGACCCGTTCTATATCTATCCTTGTCCGCCGGCTCCGTACGAATCGTCCCCGTCGCCGCCGCCGCCGACGACGACGACGACGTCGCGCCTCATCGTTATTTATTCAAATTGAATTAACGCGCCCCGAAAGTAATCGAGCCGCCCACGTGAATCCGCGGCAAACCGCTCGTCGCCCGGAGGCGATTCGAAATTTTATCGTCCGATCCGCGGCCAATGCCGGTGGGGACCACGCCCTCGACCTCTTACGGCCGTGCGTAATTAACAATCCGATACCTGCTAATTGACGGGCCCGCTCTCGCCTGCCCTCCTGTCGCCGCCGAGCGTCGCCGAGCGTCGCCAGACGATTCGGCACCGCTCGGACTTTGGCCGGACATGTTCCGCGAACGGTGTCAGTTTCCTTTCCTTTCTTCGACGCGCCACAAAGCTCGCTGACACACCGCGAAACTCCTCCTTCGATCGCCGCGGCATGTGGCATTAGCCGCATACGCAGTATGTCGGGAAGAAGAAGAAAAAGTTATCGTCGGAACCGGCGGGTCATGTTTTACAGGCCAGATAGCGCGACGAGTTATTTATTTCCCCGGTCGGCCCGAGGATTCCTTTCTGTATCAGCGGACCCGTTTTCCGTTTTCCTCCTCCTTTCGTCGGACACTTTCGAATCGCCACCCCCGTTCACGTGGCGCGATATGATACGGAAGATAACGAGCCTCGCTGCCGCGCGGCAGTTACGAGACTCATCGTTGACGGCGAGGAGAGAAAGAGAGGAAAAAAAAATGGAAAGAAAGAACCGTCGGAATAGAGCATCGACTCCTAGGGAAGTCCCGCCCGCGTCTAGAGTCCGGCTCTAATCCCATTTCACCCTGATTTCAATCACGGCCGATCGACGGCCGATCGCTCGACGATCGTCCACCCATCCGGCCGATTGATTTTCGCGCCGTGCCTTAACTTCTTAATTCCCCGGCGTACGTTCAATGACACTACTTTGGAGCTGTGCGCTGTGTGATTATGAAAAGAGTGAGCGAAAGAGAGACAGAGAGCGAGGGAGGGGAGGCGAGGAAGAGGACGATGACCCGATGCCGATGACGGCACGGAGAACTAAACGGACACACGCGTGCGCCAGCGTGCGTGTGGCATCGCATGTGCGTGGTACGCTCGTAAGCGTTCGAGCGCGCGCGCGCGTGTATCACTGCTGCCGGTCGCGGGTATCTTCGAATTGCACGAAATCCGCGCGTACTCGCGATTATCAAGCGCGAAGTATCTATAATGGCAGGAATGCGTATCGTACGCGCGGATGACGTGTGCGGAATTACGAAATTTCGTCGGAAACCAGAGGCGATTGCGCGTGGTCGGCGGGGGAACGTCCTTTGCGTATCGCGGACGTGTCGAAAATTCGGACGAGGATACTGCTCTTGGCGGTTGCTCGCTTTCAGCCGGTGAATACTTGAAATTTTCACTCACCGTCTAAACCTTCTGGAAGATATACGATTGGGGAACAGTTTAATATTTTTTGTTGAATTATGATAGACGATGGAATTAATTAATTCTGTGACCTAGTACGTTGCCTGGTTCGAACGAACCGGCACAGTTATGGAATTGGGGAAGCGGTACGCGTTGTAAAGCTGTGATAAACTCGTGATAGCAGAATTCATAAATTCTGTTACGCAGTACGTTGTCCGGTTCAGGTTAATAGATACAGAAGCTTGTTCGGTGGCGCGTTCCGTTGTTGGTCCGTTGACTAACTGCATTTTACAAAAACTGCAGCCCGCCTCATTGTGCGCCATTCAGTTTTCGTCCTATCCACTGGAAGCTCTCATCGAGTCGAGAGGGTTAATTGTTTCACCGCGTAATGCGCCATGACACAGAGGTTATATTGCATTTCCTTAAGCCTCGTGACACGCCAGCGTGACACTGCATTTTCTCTTTTCACCCGCTCTCCGCCTCTCGTACTTCGTGCAACGGGGAGATAAAAAAATTGGATCAGCGCTCTGTGCCTGACGACCGTCCGGAGGAGTAGCATTCGACGACGTTGGTCGATTTCTGGTCTTGGCCGTGCTAGACGGGGCGACACTTTTTGCGTGTGCTGCGACACCGCGGCACTTAATCAGCATGGTCACCTTTCAGCTCCCGGTCACTTGACCTGTCGCATCCGTTCAATTGCATTTTGCCGTGCTTATCCGAGACTATCGCGACACGTCTCATACGTCGTCGGCCTTCGGCCGCACTCTTTCGCCGCTGCAACACACGATCGGAAAAAGGCATTTTGATGTCGTGTGCCAATTATATGCACGCCTGCAATTGCGGTGGAACGAACCTCCTCGATAGCAGAACACTGTCGCGAGAAAGGTTACGCGGAAAAATGTGCTGTGTAAGAGCCTGGCGTCATTAAAGTATAAAGGCCTAAGACAGCAACAAGTATGTATATGCCTTCTACAGGTTCGTTCCTGACGCTCTTTTATGTTTTACACGTTTCGTAGTACGAGCCAGCTGTACGGGCAACATTTACTTAAGCGGCATTAATTGCTTTACTTTTGGCTCAGCGCTTCATCACTTTATGTATTTTTAAGCCTCCAAACACCGGGTTTAGCGTTCGTATCCCATTCACGGTCGATGCCGACTTCATTGTATTACATCCACGTTGGTTATTCTTCTGCGAAACCGATCGACTCCGTTGGATAAAGTTTCCCCCGCATATTTAACGGCCTGTTCGTCCGTCATGGGAAGCCATGGCACGTTCAATGGTGACGCACACGTGCAGGCGGGATATCTATAAAATATTGATTTTATGGTCGCAGAGGCTTTTTATAACTGCGCGGGCAAATGTGTGCCGGCGGAGAGCGTTGTTTCTCATTAAACTAATGAAAATGATCCTCGCGATAGCGCCGTTACTCACGGCAATGATATACTGTTACATTATCGTGCGATATTACTCCTCATCGAGGCTAATTTTTGCCCGGGAACGAGAAGAGGTTTACGGCCCGGCAAGCGTCACACGACACATTTTTAATAGGCGCGATCGTTCTGCCAGTGAATTACGACTACTCTCCGCGGAGTACCTTCAATGACAATCCTATCTCTCCGTTATTATTAGAAACTGCACGCATTTACATTATTCCGTCCCGGGATGTCTTATTGATAGACGCTCGTTGTCGGCCGCGCGATAAGAGCAATCTATTTATACATGTTACAGATACGATTTTTGTTCGGTCAAAGTTATTCCCGTCAGCGTCCTCGTGTGCGTGCCCGTCCCTGTATGTGTGCACGTACATCGTCGTGTGGCCGAGCATGTCCCATTGTAACACGCCTCCGCCGACATCCGTGCCGGCCCTAATTGCCTTCCGCGATCACGAATCATCCTAATTTTCAGCCCCGCGCCGCTTCTTTCATTCGTCCCGCCACAATGGCCTTTCACGCATTCCATTCAAATATTTCCCGATCCGGGAACCCGAATTCTCACTTGTCTCGCCGGACAATGCGCGCTTCGCCCGGTGCTTCATTTTTGCTCGTTCATCCTGTCCCGTCCTACGCGCGCGCACACACACACACTCGCAGCCCGGTGGCATTACGTATGCAGAAGTACTACATGCTCGGGACTCCACCCACTCGACGGACGGAATCTCGGAGGAACGTAAGATTTAACGGCGCAATAACGCAAGGTAACCCCGCACGTAATTATGAGCCGGTACCCCCTCGTCTCTGACATTAATAACGGGTGTCTCCGAGTGGAAACTTCGCCTACCGGTCGGCCACCGGTTGCATTCGCGAGGAAGTTCCGGCTTTGCGCCTTGACATGTAATCGCGGCGATAATTTTATCGCGGGGCGGAGAGGAGGAGGTGGAATGGGGGAGGGGTGGTGGAGGGGGAGGAGGGGTCCGGGTCGAGACTTGTGCGTGCGTGTTTTTCCCGGTAGAAGCCACTGCGGGAGACGCACGTTTCACGCGCCGAGGATTTAGAGGTGCGCATGCTTACCGTTCCTCGTCTTTCACGGCGGTCATTTCTGGCTTCGCGGAAACGACTAGGGGGGTTCCGAGAATCGGCCAGCTGACGTGCCGAAGACTCTCTTCGCGGACGCGGCGATTAGCTTGATCATCGATTATACCCCCCCACTCGAGTCAGCGATATGATTTTTTTTTGTATCTCAGCCGGTGACGCGTTAATGCTATATACGTAGATAATCGTGCGGTATGTGCGGCTATTTTTTGTACGGTAAAGGATAAATGAGTGGTCTCGATCGCTTAAGACTGCACTCGGCATTAATTGACTTTGATAGCCGGCGGAAGGTGACATCGATCATACGCAGAGTTTCCACTTGCCAGTGATTGACTCAGATCATTAGCGGGTGATAACGGTTGACATGTGAATCGATGACGCGCGTGAAACGCCTCGGAGTCCGGTCGCGACATACGTGCATACACGGTTGTACGCCATTGACGGTATTACGTTTCTACGGATTCACCTCCGTGCCTCCTCAGTCGGCCGAAGGACAGCCTCCGCTTGGGAGTGATTGACTCCGATCATTAGCGAGACGCGTTTGACATACTTAGAGCCGAAAACTGTTTTTCAACCACTTTACGCGCCCTCTGACTTTTCGACGGATCGTCGGGCAGGCTTATCTCTTTCATTCGAATCGGCCGACGACGAATTGTTATGCAATCCCATTACGGATCGGACATCGCTGTAAATCTCTCTATCTCCGGCGGTCTTCCATTAAACTCTGGAGCATTATCGATGGCACCGCCGAGGCGCGGCGCGGCGTTCCACGAGTTTGAGAAACTCATTCCTGAAGAGAGAGAGAGAGAGAGAGAGAGAGAGAGAGAGAGAGAGAGAGAGAAACATGCGCGCACGGCAGCCACGACAACAACCGGTATAACCGGCGTTCAACGATTCCGCGCAAAGCCGTCGACGCATATCGAAGGCATCTCGGATATTCGCGCGCACATTGTGTCTGGTCAGTTAGTCGAGACAAATGTACTGGAAGAGGTACGTCTCGCACGTCGGCGAGGACCGCGAGTGGCACGTACGTGTCTCTACACCGATGCATGTACATAGGAGAAACGCCGGAGAGAGGAAAGAACCTTTGAGTGTCTCTCCTTCCCCATTCTCTCCCATTCTCTCGCTCTCTCACTCCCCTTCTCTCTCCTTCTCTCACTTTCCATCCTTACTCGCCGTCTCTCGCACTCTGCCTCTCCCTCTTTCTCTCTCTTTCTCGCACGTTTTTATTTTGCACGCGCGAGAGAGGTGTGGACTGGGGGCTGTGATCCTCTTTGAAAGGATAGACGGTCTGGGGGTCTGTGCCCGTATGTACGCGCCTTTGTCGAGGAAAAAGGCTGAATATAAAAAGCGTGCGGCGATGCTTTTTCTCTCTTCAGCGCCTTCTCCCCCCCACTCACCCGCTCCTTCCCCGTCTCTTTCTCTCTCGATGCTCGATCTTGTTCCTTCACCGTGTCCTCACCCTCTGGACAGCCAGTCGAAAGGGGGAGAAAACCGACGCGGGTGCGTTTTGTTTCGCACCGCGAACACGCGGCTTACGAGTTCTCGTCTGTCTCTCTCTTCCTCTCCCCCCTTCTCTCTCTCCTGGCCAGACTCTCACTCTCTTTCTCTCTCCGTCTTTCACTCGCCCGCTGCCACCGGCGCGATGATGATTTAGTTAACCCCCGTCGGCTCCCCGCATCCTCGGTAGCCAGTCGGTCCCGGTCACGTTTCACTCCCGGTCAACGTCTTATCTCTCACGAATGATTCACTCGGCATCGCCGTACGTGCCCGTCACGCACGCCATCGTGCGTGCGATATGACGAGGAAAACGTTTGACCCGCTTGCGGGCCGAAAATATTCCGGTTTTTAGGGGGCTATTCGAGCAGGATGTGGCGCCCGCGAGAATCTCGGAAGAGACGTTTAAAGTTCTGCATGACGAAATTATTCCGAGCACGGTGCAGAACTCGCGACTCTGACGCAACGCGACGGTTGACATGATAAATCTGCTAGGTATGCATTCGGCGAGAATGGCGCGGTATCGGAGCGGGCTGTTTTTTTCCTTTTAATGGTCCCGATCGCTCGGAACGAGAGGTAGGCTGATTGTGGGAAATTTTTCACTTCTCGACGGTCGATGAATTTTTTATGCGATCCGTCGAGATTCCTGTTGGCTCTTGCGCAAACGTCTTTGTTGCAATTCATGATATTCGGCTTTGCGGATGTATGGGGCGCACGTTTCGTGCCAATCACACTACGCTGACATAAGTTAACCCGTTCTCCGCTGGCTCGATCATATTTCACTCTCGGCTCATGTCTCGTCTCTTCATGACCGATGCACTTTAAACTGGCGCTGGCTCCTCGAGGCCGTACTCTCGAACGTGTGCACCGCTCGTGAGACTGATTGTGAGAATTAAACGCTCGTCGCAAAACCTGAAATCATCCGAACTCGGGCAATCCTTTGACGCAGGTATCGCAAGGTGGCTAAAAATACCTTTTCCGCCGATGATCGCGAGGGTTATAACGGTTTCGACATTAGTCTCTTTAAACCGGAGAATTGGGAGCGAGCGACTGCAACATCAAAGGAACCGACGAGTCAAACGGGGCGCTTGTATTCCATCGATCGCGATTCACGCGCCGTCGGATTGTCAGTGATGATTTAATTAAGCCCCCGTATTTGCCGCGCCATTTATTCTTATCGCACGTTTTTCTGCTTCCTCTCTCTGTTCCCGCCGTTACGCGCCTGGCACACCGGGCTTTCGGGAATTGTTTCGTTTATTTCCGCCATGCCCGAAGCATCGTCGATGTGTCGCGTTCCTTCGTAATCTCTCCTACGCAGCCAAACAATTTTATGCGCATCCAATTGTTTCCCTTTGACTAAAAATCGTGCACGCTCGAGCGGACTTCTTTTGATCCGGAATTTGTACACCTCTCGTTCCGTGGGTGGGATCGCGATTTCCGGGCTTCCGCTTACAATTCAAGCAGACAGTCGACTCGCAAATGCCTCGGAGAAGTCCCGGGATCAATTGACGAGTAGGCGAAAGGGTATTCAGAGATGCGGATGGGCGGGCGTTTTGACGAAACTTCCAACGTGTCCGGAAGGGTTAACAGTTTCGTTTATCTTCGCCAAGAATTACCTTTCCGCGGAGAATACGTAGAGTCTGTTCCGACCATCCGCTTGCCGTGCTTCATTCCTCGCGCTCTCGACTTATCTTGATCCGCGGGAGAACCAACTTTCGAATTACTTTGTTCTCGAACGTTACGATCTTACGAAGTTTTGAGGAACTTTCCGTGCACCTCTCTCTCTCTCTCTCTCTCTCTCTCTCTCTCTCTCTCTCTCTCTCTCTCTGCCTCTGTCTCTATCTGCCTTTATCTGCCTCTTTCCCTTCCTCCGTCAGTTCACCTCCTTCTCATCCGTTCGCACACGCGAACAATAGCGGAAGGAATCAGAAATGCGAGGCAGTCTCGCTTTCAAAACAGTTCATGAATCGTTCCGAGCGTGGGCGAGTTCGCCGGGCATCCCTTTGATAAAGCGCAGACTTTCCATTTTTTCCCTTGCACCGCCGGAAGACTGTTTTGTATGGGTTGTACCTGAATGGCCAATGAGCGCCTCTTTGATTAAGACAATTTATTACGTGACCGAGCGAGGAGGCTCCTTAATTCAACGATAATGGCGTTGATGTTTTATGCTTTTTTTCCCATTACAGGGTCGGCACACCAAGACTGGTCAGCTGGCGGCAATCAAGGTTATGGACGTCACGGAGGTAAGTGGATCCCGTTCGTCGATGTTAGATCGATCGATCGAGCAATTGACATTCAACCTCGCCGGTTTACGCGCTTTTTCGCGCAAAACGTTCACGTTTCTTGCCTCTAGCGTGCTGACGGTGTCCTATTTAACGGAATGACGGTTTGCTGTTTACCGCTGGCGTTCGTATGATTAATTCCTCCTGAAAATTTCCGCTCTCGATCAATCAGTTTCCGATCTCTTTCAATCGCTACGCACCGTGTAAATTGAATTGTATATATAATTGTATTTTCCATCGCGTGTCTACCGAGACTATGATCATTTTCGTTCGCGGAGTAGACAGGATGCAGGCGTTTAACAAGGAAATAAAATCAATTAGGCGACCGTTGCCTTCTCGTCGCGTAAGGCTTTATTACATTAGAAAACGGTCCCAACGCACAGGATAAAAATGAAAGAGACGGCGTGCACGTTGACGTGTTCATCTTTACCGATAAATACGTATCTCGGTTGTTCGTCATTGAATTCTTAAATAGCGGCTGACATCAGTGACGCCGAGTTTCCGAAACGCTGAAACGTCGACACTCCTAATCATAGGTAAATACTGTACCTTTTTTTTTTCGCTTCCCCCCTCGACGGTAGATTGTGAGGCTACCGCGAAACGATACTGGATATAATTACGTCGCGACCGTTAATGATATACAATGAAAATTTCTGCGAACTCGTGAGTGGCTTGGGCGATACCATTTAATACTCAGCGATTACTAGAACTTCCCATGTGTCACTGGTCCGTGTGCGACGTCGGTCTCTAGTACAGTGAGTAAGCGCTTTTTCTGCTCGCCTCCGTGAGCGAAGTGTGATTGATCGGGGCGCTAATGAACCGGCACGCAGGGGTTTCAGTTTCGCTAAAATATGAATTACAGCCCGTCGTTACATGACCCGACAGCGGCATTGTTCCCCGACCAGACGCGTGATTTCTCCTACGGCGAAGTGGCGCTGATAAATCCAATGCCAGCGATACAGATAGTTCGGCCGGCCGCGTCCGCAGCTCGAAGATTCGCATTAGGTTACTGCGCCGATGATCGAATTCTCAACCGCAGAACATTATAGATTCATGCGTGTCGCGAAATACGGTAGCGGTGCAACGACTCCCGAGCCCGTTGTAACGCAGCTACTCGAATCAAGTTCAATACGGTAGCGACGAAAAAAACGTAACGCGAGCCGACACGCCGATACGAGCTGCTAGTAACATTCAGCGTCCGTCGCACTTGACGTTAAATGCTCGCGTTTCGCATTGTTTGCGAATATCGCGTAACAGTGGCATCTGCCAGTGTAAGTAGTCCGTCCGGCGGCCATCTTTGTTTCGTCCGCAACTTCAGGCCGTGCCCGACGCATTCTCCCGAGGAGGAGACTGCCGCCGATCTGTCGATTCAATTCCGATCGACCTCCCCCCCACCCTGCAACCCCGCGTTCGGTGCCTCGCGTATTTCAATTTAATTCCAGACGATAAAGGTTAATACCGTTACCGTATTCGTAACAGTTCCTTTTCACGTAAGTCGACCGGATCGCTGGAAGATACGACCGTGGCTCAACGATGCGATTACGATTGCACGCTCTCGCTCGCTCGGTCTCTCTCCTCGTCGTTCGTCCATCGCTGCCACTTCTGCCTCTCTCGCTATCCACCTCTTGCTCGAGTCTTTCCCCCCCTCTTGCCCCCCCACATCCCTGCTCGCCTCCTTGCCCCGACCGACGTTCGCGTAACGCGCGAGTAAGTCTCGACTCTACTTACCTACTTAACGAATGGCACGCAGCTTTTTGCAACCTTCCATGTCTAAACGGCATTTTCACATTCTGCGCTTCTTTTTTCCATACCCGCTCCGACCTCTTTTTATCCGCCCTACGTGCGCAGCTTCGGAGCGAGGTGGATTCGTGGACCCCCGAGTAGTAGTTTTTTTAGCTTTTACGGACCGATGACGAGTTCGCGAAATTAGCCTTGTTCCGGCGCGTAAGGTCGCGAGGAAAAAAAAATAAATTTATGATAACGATAGACGGTATAATACGGAGCGCTTTATATCGCGGTTTTAGTCGGTATTTGCAGATTAATTAGGTTGATAAGGGATAGGAATCAGTGGTTTATGATTCTCGTTAGTGACGGGGTAGAAGAGACAAATATGGTAAGGTTGAGAGTCAAGATGCCTGCGACACGTTCGATCGCGTGAGCAGGAATGTAGATGTCCACGATAGCGCGGACCCGAATCTCGGAATAAATGAGACATAAAGAAATCTAAGCTTGCCGCCAACTCACGGCGTCAACGCGACAAAGAGCAACCTTATGGACGACTTTTCTGTTTACCTTTTCATTTTGCCTCAACTGCTTTCTAGTTTCATCGCGGCCGCGATATTCTTAGCCTACAAACTCCGATTCCAGGTCCATCGTTAAGTCCGAGGCCTTATGAATATTGCATATCAGCCGGGGACAAGTACGATCGGGGCCCAAAGCGTTTGTTAGCGAATCTCGGCATCTACTTACAACAAGCATCCGACAAATGTCAAAGAGCGTATCGATTCGACGAAATCAAACAGATTCCCCGCGCATCTCATGAATCTTACTCCACACAAACCTTGTAGCTAAACGCATTACCTTTCTGACTTTTATGCTCGATATAAAGTTAAGTAGCATTTTCCGTTGCTGCCTCGAGAATTGAGAATCGGGCAGTGGGGGGCGCGTTCGATGGGAAATAAATCGGCTGGCGCAAGGTGTTAAGGGAATTCTCAGGAAGGCATTCGGTCGTGGGGGCTGCTTTGTACGGAATTTCGCCGTGTCCCGATGTCACTGCCGATTCTTTTCGCCCCGGCAGATCCCTCTGCGAATGGAACTGGTTTGCGCGCGTTCGCAAGGGACGACCCTCCTCGTTAGCGGTCCCAGTCTTCCTATTCCGTCCGGCCTGTTCCGAGCGTGAATAACGCGATAAATTTTGCGCCGTGAAACGCGCCCCTGTTTTGCGAATTCTTCAACGAGAGCGCCCGCGCGCGCGCGCGCGCTCCCGTTTGAAGAGAGGCCGGCATGTCGACATCGCGAGTCTCGGATGCCGGGAGCCTGATTTCTGCATATTCTATCGGCGGACGTGAAAAACTTTCCTCGCCGTCGATAATCTCGCGAGATCGCGATACTAAATAAATTGGCGAACCGTAACGCTCGGTGATTATTACGATGCTTCGTTCGGCCAGTACTCCAGATTAAAAAGCGCAGGGCAGAGAACGATTAGGGTCATTGTTAGCCGAGCATGCGTCGAGCGCTCGAATCCATAGGATTGGGCGGGCAGCCGGTCGAATAAGCTATTACGATCGTATTATGTCCGTGCCAAAGGAATGAAATGATCGTGCCGTGCTCGCGTCACTCGGAAAAACTTCGCGCGAAGAACGTCCGGCGGTATCTTAATCGCGGGCAGTCTGATAAATTTTTATCACAGGAGTCGATGCAACCGCGTAACCTGACACCCGAATCGATTGCTGGCATAACTTTATCGTATCGCGTGCTCGTAATGATATATCGTGCGGCCGTTCGTTCGTAACGTATAATCGCACTCGTTTACCTACGATACTCCCCGGTTAAGATTATAAATATAACGCCGGTGATTATAACGGAGGAACGGCGCGGAGCGTTTCAGCTGGAACCTGCTGTCCGAGAACTTTGAATGTATGAACAGAGATGGGTAACGAGGCGCGGGAGGGCAAGTTCGACTTTTTACGCAACTGGCAAGCAGTTGGCGAGCATCGCACAGAGGCCTGGGATGTGTCATAACAATGATTCGAGAGTTACTCGCCAACTGCTCGCGAACACTTCTATCCGGTGCGGGCTCGGGATTAGATAAACCGCGTTGATGATGATGACGACACGCTAAATGACACACAACGAATGAGGCTATATATGAAGCGTCAATATTTCATTGCGATTTAAGCGAAGAGTTTACGGTGAGGAGTTCTGATTTTTCACTTCCGCCGGGTCAATCGAGTGCGTAGCGGTGATTCGGATTTTTGTTTTTTTTCGTTCGGTGCATGTACGCTCGCAGAGGAGCTTAGTTGTCGAAACGACGGGAATTCGATGCGCTTGGGAACGGATATTGTACGGCGCCGAGATCGTTTCGGCGCTGAAGCTTTTTAATATTCCACGACCGTTCACTTACGCACTGTGCGCTTCTTTGTTGCAGGACGAGGAGGAAGAAATTAAATTGGAAATAAATGTACTCAAGAGAGTGAGTATTGTCAGCTGGAATATTTTCTGAATTTTTTCTCCCTTTAAGCCGCGGTTATTTCATTAACTTGTTGCCGTGCAAAAGAACGTAAATAAATCTTTCGACATGATATTCACGATTAATGTGATTTCAAATCTTGCTATATCTCCATCGTGTAGTCGTGTAAATAAATTACATAACGCGTATAACGGCCAATATTTCGGAACAAACATTTCTCTTTATGTTAATCTACTGATTATACCTTGAATTGAGCTTCTTACAAATTCTGCTCGTTTCTTTAATGGTGACCATATTAGTACTCGAACGGTGGGTTCGTAAGTAATATGGCCGCCATGTTGTTCTTCGTGTCGTTATTGGGTTTGTCTCCCGGGGCACAAACGGTCAAACATTTCCACCGGCAATTTGATCGAATGTGATCGAACGGTCCTTTTCTGTTCGACAGTATTCGAATCATAGGAACATAGCCACGTATTACGGTGCCTTCGTGAAGAAGTCGTCGCCGGGCAAGGACGATCAGCTATGGCTGGTCATGGAGTATTGCGGAGCTGGCTCCGTTACGGATCTTGTCAAGTCGACAAAGGGCCAGAGCCTTAAGGAAGAGTGGATCGCATATATTTCGAGGGAGATATTAAGGGGACTCAGTTATCTTCATAGCAATAAAGTCATACATAGGGATATCAAAGGGCAGAACGTTCTGTTAACAGACAACGCTGAAGTTAAACTCGGTAAGTCCGACCCGCCTTTTACTCCTTTAATTCCCCACAGAACAATGTATTATAATAAATTTATACCGCTTATAACGCTACTTTTACCAGTCTGCTGCGATGTATAATTTATTTTGCTTATGTCACGACTGTCAGAAATATACATTGCTTCAATCATACACAGAGTGTACTGCAGATGCTATCAAATAGTATATTTAAAATGTTTCTATTTTTAGTTGACTTCGGCGTTAGCGCACAGCTCGACAGGACAATAGGCAGAAGGAACACATTCATCGGCACGCCATATTGGATGGCGCCAGAAGTGATTGCCTGCGACGAGAATCCTGATGCCACCTACGACAATAGGAGTGACCTTTGGTCACTGGGGATTACTGCTTTGGAAATGGCCGAATCCCAGCCGCCGCTCTGCGACCTTCATCCGATGAGAGTGAGCATTCGAGACTACTTATGCCGATGATTTTTCCCAGCTCTAAATTATGGCATACTCATGAATGCTCTCGTTTAGGCGCTGTTCTTGATACCGCGAAATCCACCGCCGAGGCTCAAGTCGAAGAAGTGGGCGAAAAAGTTCCACGGCTTCATCGAGACTGTTTTGGTTAAGGACTATCATCAGAGACCCTACACGGAACAGCTCCTGAAGCATCCATTTATCCGGGACCAACCGACCGAGAGACAAGTCAGAATACAGCTTAAGGACCACATTGACCGCTGTAAAAAGCGTAAACAAGAAAAAGGTGAGCATCTTCTGCTCGTGTATTATTTAAGCTTCATCTTAAACGTCTGTTCTGTTTTCATACTATATACAACTGATCATAACGATTCGCACTGTGCCTTAAAATGTAACTTCCAGAACACAATAGGCATCACAATTATGTAATTCTTACCCGGTGTAAATATCCTAAATAATTTATTATTGCGATGAACAGGGAAGTGTTTAGAATCTGGTAATATTCTGTCGCTCATACGCTTTTCTTTTTCGACAGAAAGAGACGATTATCGATACAGCGGCAGCGAGAACGAGGAAGACGAGCCAGCATTGGCCGGAGAACCGTCATCAATCGTCCAGGCTCCTGGCGGCGACACGCTGCGCCGTAACTTTCAGCAAATTCAGGAAGGCAGGACATTGACGCAAGACATACCCCCTCAGGCGCCGGCTGCTAAGGAGAAGCCAAGCGGAAGGTCTCAACGAGAGGTGCCCGAGCCAGGACCACCGGCTAGACCTGCTATACCGCACAGACTTATAGGTATAGCTTCGAGACCCTGTTTCGATACGTAATAGCTTAGATGATGGACGAAGGTACATTGCTCGTATCGTTATCGTATGTATATGGGTAGTACGTACGGCGTACTACCATCTACGTCGTATCCACGCCATCACACTCGCGTATGAGGTACGATAGGGTTCAATCTTAAAGCAATTGTGCGAAATGATTACTTCGCGTTAGATCTTAGGAATATGGGTAGAATCGGCGCTGAACAATGGCGGTTGTGAGAAATACATTGTGCGCACGTTAGGCATGTTTTTGAAGTATGTATTCCTAACTGTAGTGGTGCCAGATCCGCAGCCACCATCACGACCATTACCACCGACGCCGAGAGATGATCCACGACAGCCTCATAAAGTTTCGACGCCACCTTCCAACCATCAAGCACCGGCCGCCGGAGGAGGAGGGAGCGGGGGATCAGGTGGCCAGGCCGCCCCGCAAAGGAACAGTCACGTATTTAAACCTATGGTAGGCCCTTTTAGACCTCCGTAAATCATCCCATTCGTCTCCCTTGCCCATCCTCTGTTACACCGCTGCGGAGTTTATCATGGCCAGAATAGCATATTTGTCATGGAATCATCGTAGAGAAGCACAGAGATCGTCTTGATTATTTTTGCCGCCATATTCGCTATTGTTCATTCACGATGTATATTCTCTGTACAGTTGCATAGTTCTTTCTGTACTACTCTCTGTAACTCTGTCTTTCTCTCTTTCTCTTTCTATCCCGTAATTACTCTTTCTCTCTGTCTGTCCCTATCTACCTACCTCTCAGTATATACTTGTTACGAACTGTGTGTATTTTCACTGTTCATTCATTGCACGCAAAGTTTCATTTTACTTTGCTATTTCGTCAGTGGCGTGCACGCTGGTTACATCTACTAATGAACACGCATCGATCGAACATTAGAATGTTTGTGCCAAAATCGCAATCAGTTCTGTTATTCTTGGAAAGAGAATAGTGGAGCGTCACGTTAGCGATTTTGTGACACAGCCATCATCATACACCACACATACTTCAGACGCATACTTTTGCACAATGAAAAGCGCCTTGCACTTGAATTTGGAATGTATTTGGTTTTTGTTTTTTTTCCATGTTCACACGTACCGTAGCTGCCGCCGAGGAGGCCAGAGGTAAGACGACACGCACACCTACTCTCTCTTACTCTTGTTACTTGTTATATGTTATATGTGCAATGTGTACTGCCTTCGTACATGCATTTATACGTTACAGCCAATTTACGGGACCGAGCCTCATATTTCATGTTGCAAATCGTTTAATCCTTGTTATTTTTATCATATTACCAAATTGTCGCCATTTATGAGCTACTTTACCTTTTCAATTCAGTAGTAAGCCTGATATACTGGTGCAATATATCAGTGTAATAGGAACATCTACGAGCAAAGTGATGTACAAGGATTAAACTCTGGGACATAAAACAAGAATGGCTGGTCGTAAAATTGACTGTTACGAAGCGACCTTTCTCTATCCGTCTCTTCAGCAACCTGTCGCTTGTGCATAGCATCGTATTATTTTAACGCTACTTTACTTCAATGTCTCCGACAAAGAATGATTGCGCTTCATAAACTAGAACCGTCTACAGTGCCTAGTTCCGCATACGCAACACGTTCGTTGGTGTTTCGAGAAACCGACGTTTTTTCATGCGTTGCCTTAGCGTGCAATGAGATCGGTTAAGTATAGCGTTCCATGCAGTTTAACTTCCACGCCGGCATCTTAATATAGCGCTCGCCTTTTTCGTTTTGCCACGGCGTGCATTCCTCTAGAATTCAGAAGCAGCCCAACATTATTCTACGCATTCGTTATACGCGTCACGTCAGGAGGCATAAAATCAGGCAACTAAGCTTACAGAGTATGGGCCTTAACCGAGGATAATATTAACATGTGTTAACCTTACGTGTGAGTGTTCAGTGTGTACTTTATGTTCTAATACGTTTGTCAACATAACCCACACAGGGAAGTAACACGTAACATGTCTGTTTTTCGAGACGACACTAATCGACCGATCTCATCACGCTTAGTCACTTTCTACGCTCTCTAAGGCAATTCTCACTGCCAATCTGTCTGGCAGCCTCGCTTCAACTGCAGCTCTCTTCTTCCGCTCTTCTCATTCTCCTTCTTCGGGCTCGTTCGTTCGACCTTCGACGCCTGCCGCGGAAAATTCGAGAAGCAAGCCGCCTAAACTACGCTGTCGCTACGTATTGCAAAGCCCTTCTCTAAATTAGTCGTTGTACATAACGCAAAGACACTTCGCTGGCATGATGTCAAGCGAGCAGTTGATCGTCGGCCGGCGAAGTGCTCGCGAGAACGTTCCTGAAAATGAATCGAGCCCACTCGCGGTGACCTTGGGCAACCTGGCGAACGAACGATCCTGTCACTTTGACCTTTCGCCGCTTGTCTGGCTGTTCTGTTGGCGCCGGAAGTGGTGGCTTCTCGCTGTTGGCCCGCGAAAAAAAGGATACAAAGGGAACTCCGACGCAGCAGAGATCAAACATAGAGCGAACGAGCAAATAAAAAATTAAAAAAAAAGAGAAAACAAAGCAGCGCGCTCTCTCGGAAAGGTGTCTCTCGGAACAGTGACTAACGGGGTTGTGCGTGTGTGCGTGTGGGTGGTAGGACTTGGACATGCTGGCCGCTCAACTCAACGAGCTTGGTGTGTCACAGGGCCCAGAGGCCCCGCCAAGGCCCAACAGGCAGCATAAGGGCCCTGCCGCATCTTCGACGCCGTCGAATTCCGTCCAACCGGCGGGCGGTAACGATCAGAACAACAAACAGATGCCGCAGTCGTCCAGTATTCTCGATCAAGTAAGCGTCACACACCCACACATGAGCCGCGCGGCCTGGTTCAATTCGCGTCTGTCCTTCTTGGCAAAGGGTGTTTTTTTCACGTTCTCCTTCTCTCTATCTGTCTATCTATCTTTCTGTACTTATCACGTACTTCTATCTTCTCTATGTTCACTTTCGAAACCTCTGTATGTTCTCATGCTCGTTCTCGTCCCATATAATCGTCCCGTAAGTTCGACTATTCTTGACTCACCGTTCGTCCTTCTGTGGAATGTATCTGACTAGAAGGCACGTAATGTCGTTTAGCGAAAGTTCAGTCGAACCCCCTTGTTATTATTATACTGTTACTATTACTACTATTGTTATTATTCTTCTTCTTATTATTATATAATGTTTGTACTTTAAGCGACGGTGGAACTAGGATACGCTTTTTGTCGGGTCTGTGCGATATTTCTCGGTGTCCACGGGTAATTTCTGCCTCCCTGTAAGTAGGGGGTGGTGGTGGGTGTGTTTAGCTGTGCCATATACGCAGGTTGTAGCCAGCCTGAAATTGTTACCCTCGCGTGCAAGGGGTATCGCTGGTAAGCACGTGAAATTGTATAATGACTGACAGTTCCACCGTTAGATTGTAGCTTTTGCTGAATAGTTTTGCATACCTCTTTGATAAACGAACATTTCTTATTGCAGCCATACAGTCTCACACAAACGATACCGCGAATTCGTTATCGGATTGATACGTCCAGTTCAGTTGATATCCCTGTGAGGATTCTTTTTTTATGCTCCACTTTCTAAATATTGCGATTCGTGTGGATAAAAATGGCTATTTAAATCTCATCAGCGGTTTAATAATACGAGGTCACGAGATCTGATATTTCCCTATCCATGAGTGTGTAACAGCGTATCGCTGTGCACTAAATTATGCATCTTGGGCAAAGGAACCTGAGGTCAATGGCTCGTTTTTTCATTCTAGGCACTGTCTGTCGAGAGCGACAGCGATGATGATCTTGAAGATGCCAGTGGCAATAATCTGAGGAACGACGGAACATTGCTCGCCAGTGATCCACCTAAACCTCTGTAAGTAAAGCGAATGCTTGGGGAATTACTGTAAAATTAACATTATACGATCGCTATCGTTTCCTGACAAGGCGAATGTGTGAAAAAATATTAATATAAAGGGACATTGTGAGAAGATGAATGCCCGGCATTTCTCAGCTTCAGACAAGTACCTAATAAAATTACATTTCACACATTTCGCATTAAGCATATAAGTAATACGAATAACTATAAATCATTAAGATTGTAGAGCTCGTTTAATGTAACAAGACATTTATCCTGGTAAAGCTTATGTCCGTCCACAGTACGCTTAATACTTATACCAATCGTTTGTACACTCATACTAATATCGAGCACCTGATGAAAATTGATACTGTGCGATTACCTTATTATTAAACACACCGGGGGAAACACAATCCTACGTTCGCGAGCTCTGCAACAATCGCATTAGGATAGATATGATCATCGGGGCTAATCTTACTAATTCCATTTCGTTTCATCTTTCATCCACGCCTATACACCACGCTTCGACATTTCGCTTGACATGGTCGTCCTCTACCACTCGTCGCCATCGGCTTCGCAACGTTTACAACGTTCGCAACAACGCCATCATATCGTCTCATCATACCTGACCATCGTTACGTTACCGTTGCCCATCTGCAGTCCCGAATTTTCTCCTTTCAGACCATCCTCCGACTCATCGTCGTCGTCGTCGCACAATGCCCAGAACTCGCACCACGAAGGTAAGCCGAAAGGTAGGACATCAAAGAGGAGTTTCTTCTTTTTTCTTTCTATTAATGTTTGCATGATCATCGTTACATTGTGTCGTCTTTACTACTTAAGAAACAGATATTGGTATCAGTTCTTAAAATTCTCGAATTTCGTAAAAATGAATTGTTTATTTACAGAGATACTGTTTTCATACTTGTTTTGAATATTTAATTGTAAAATTGAACTAATTTATTTTGGGGTGGCAACATGATATTCTGTTTACGGTGTTAATGTATTATATCAAAAGTAATAGTAATTAAAATTAATTTTTGAGAACCGGATAGTATTAACAGTGATAGAATGACGTTTAATATAACATTACCATAGACATAAGATTTGCTACTAATAAATTGTCAATAAAGCATGTATGTGGAGTCGTCGTTGTAATGAGCGTACCAATACGATCGAAAGGCGTGGAGAGCTGACTCATGATTTTTTTCCCCCAATCAACAGGTGGGGCACCGAATCGACCGCTTCCGCCAACACCAGACGAAGAAGAGTCCGGAGATCGTACGCTAGTCATGAAACGAGTGAGTATTCCTTACGAGCCTGTCGTGCAAGTTAACAAACCGCCCTATTACGTAGCGATTTTTAATTCCTACATTGCGTTATGTCTGAACTTATACGACACGTACTAATTGTCGGTATTTTAAATTGATATTTTCCGTGTGTATCGACTGTATGTGACTTTCTATGTATATATACGTGTTTGCGGGCGCACGCCTATATACATACATGCGCATCGAATGTCATGTACGTATAAAGAGAGCGTTGGCGCATACTTTGTACTTTGTGTAATCACGTTTTAGTAGATTTGCCCAGTGCAGCGGTCGACGTATTTTCCTTTCGGTATATCTGTACGTTGTTCTTTCTTTTTTTTTTTATATTATTTGTTGTCGTTGTTGTCACTGTTCGAAGGGAGAGGCTTGCAGAGGCATCGAGATATCAATGCTTGAATCAGTGTTATCGCCCCGCTTGATACCTCGTTCGCTTTAAAGCCTCCTTAAGGCCTCGTATGTCGAGGGTTGCGAACCTCAATCTATTTCGATTTGACGAGACCTTCGGACGAGAGAAGGGAAAAACGGACGATTGCGCGGCATACACATTTATTCTCTGTCGTATCTGATCCTTCGCCGATCGTACACCCGTCGCGAGTGTTTCGACGTAAAGATTCGACAGGCCCCAAAGACAGTCTGTTCAGATTTTCCCCTAGGGGAAGCCCCCAGATAGCCGCGAGGATAACGTAGGGAAAGAAAGCAACAGCTTTCGGGATCGAAGTGTCTTAGGGTTAGGGATCGGGAAGTACAAGAGTGCCAAGAGTCCGTAGATCTAGAGATACGAGAATTTTGAGATGCATTACCGATATGTGTATACGGCTGCTTAGACGTGCAGTTCGGATTGCAGTTAATCCTGTCGGTGTCGTGGAACATTCGAATTATACGGTAGCTGTAATTTCCCCCGATGGTACTCGTCCCCAGTTCATTCGTGCGACGCACACACTACGTCGTGACTTGGAACTCTCCCCCCCCCTGTACGTTCGAAGCAAGTACCATGGTGCACTGCCTTGTGTCTGCATACTCTTGCTACTGTTCGTGCGACACGTACCCCTTGCACAAACATCGACTGACAAATCACACGTCTCGTCACAGGCGCTACACTTTGCATCGGATGTGGGACTTCAGTACTCGATAACGTTAGAAGGGATTGTCTCAGCTTTTGAGGGGAGATTTAGTTAAGGCAAAGCATATGTGTCAGTTTCGAGCTCAGAATTCGCCACCGTTGCGATTGTAGCGTTCTAGCACACACTTACACACGTCCGTCGATCGTTCCCACCGCCATGTCATCATCATCACCTCATAAACACCAGAGACACGTCACGATCATCAACACCTTCACCGCCATCACGATCGCGATCATGATCACAATCACGATCATCATCGCCATCACCGTCATCGTCATCGTCATCATCTCCATCGTCACCACAATCACCGCCATGAACTCACGTCGTTATTTTGACCGCACGCATTTCTTTTTCTTGTATTTTTTTTTTCTTTTCTCTGTCACCGTACCATTACCCTCGTCGCCCGTGCGCGCGCGCACCCTAGAAACTTAGTCAGACGACAGACGCCGATCGTGCAGCGGCGAGCGGCCAGCAGCGTCGCTCGGAGGTAGACGAGCAGCTCCTCCTGAAGGAGTGGGACTTTACCCGCTTCTTTCAGGGTTTTAACGAAAGGTTGGATAAAATGAAACAGGAGCACCACCACCAGCAGGCCCAACACCAACAGGCCCACCATCCGCAACAGAAGCAACCGCAACAATCGCAGCAGCAGACGCATCACCGGCAAGACGCGGCCGGATTGGCCAGCAAGTCCGGCAGCGAGGATCGTTCGTCGTCGTCGAGCGAGCGAACGCTCAAGAGGCAGGAGCTGCGCCGCAAGCACGAGCATCATCATCCTCATCAACAGCACCAACAGCACCAACAGCAGCAGCAGCAGCACCATCATCACCAGCATCATCACCATCAGCAGCAGCAGCAGCAGAAGCTTCTCCAGCAACAGAAGCCTGTCCACAGGCGACAAGAGAGCGATTCGAAGCTCGGCAATGCTTCCAGTGCCTTCGCTCGTGCCTTCCGCCGCGAGAACTCGGACTTCTTCCCATCGGCAAGACACTCCGCGTACCTGCAGAAGTCGACGGACTCGTCGCGCGCGTCGAGCATATTCGCCAGCGGGAATCGGCGCGGTAGCGAGATCAGCGTAGCAGGTATCTCCGGCGCCTCGGCCGGCAAGAAAGGGGCGGTGAACGCGCTCGCCTCCGGCGAGCCGGTTCTCACCGACTTCTCGTTCGGCCGCGACGGCCCGCAGAGGCCGAGGCGCGAGAAGACCGAGAGCGAGATCGTCTTCGGCAATCGGCACGAGGCGAGGCTCGATTTTGCCCGCGACAAAGACGAGGCCACCTGGAGGCTCGAGGTCGGCGGCCGCGATAAAGAGGCTGCCAGGAGGCGGAGCTGTCGAGCCTCCGGAGAGGACGATGACGACGCCCAGGCGTCGTCCGCCGGGCTCGAGGACCTTGCGGGCACTATTAAGTCGACGGCCAGTACGACGGCCAGCGAGTACAGCCCCGTCACCCAGGTCAGTCCCCCCGTCAGAATCCTGCCTGTGTGCTTGCCTGATAAGTCACCCATAATATTTGCCCGCCCGTCCCGGATTACGAGCGCCGATACAACAACTTCCCTCGGCCAGACCGATGTCCCAGGCTCTCTTCGACGACGCCCAGTGCGCATCCGTGCCACCCGCCGCAAGAGACTTCCTTCCTCGTCATCGCCTCCCCCTGCCGTCCCTCCATCTCATCAGAGATCCGTGGTGTCTGTCAATATTAGGGGATACATCGCGGTGTCGCACAGTGGCTTTAAAAGCGAGGCTTGCGTCGGTTACTTGGGTGCGGTGCTAGATTTTAGATTGTTCTGGGTGCTAACGCACAGGTCGTGGACAAGATATTCGATGGGGTAGTTTATAGTTTCGTCCTGCGTTTGAGTGGGACGTGGATGTCGTTATTCAGTCTGGTTAGCTTTTTGTACGCTCTGTAGTTGGGATAGACTTGTGGTTTACGTTTCGCTGTTTTGGTGCGTTGGGATAGTATGCTTATGAATCGGTGTAATTTGAAAATAATTTGTTTATATATAATACACGGTTAAGAAGGTTGTTGGTGTACAAGGGGTTAGTGAGATAGTATAGCAACACGTGTAACGCATTTCTCAATATTGGTAGATACCACGCTCTCTGTCGTAAAACTCATCTTATTCATATTCAGTTCCCACATCTAATGGCATATAACATTTCACATAGAAGGCTAGTCAGCTACGCTCGAGTTTTAGGCGCATTCCCTATCCCATATATATATACTATGGTCGTTGATACCACTTTGGAACAAATAGCCAGCGATAAATAATCAATAGTGCTACCAGTACTACTACTACTACTACTACTATTACTACTACTACTACTACCACTATACCGCTACTACTACTACTACTACTATCAGTACTATTACCACTACTACCAGTACTACTCTACTACAATACTACTATTACTATCTCTGCTAGCGTCTTAGATTTTTTACTTCCACACTAAAAATAACCAAATAATTTCAAAAGCAGCTTTAGTATAACGACGACACACTATATAGGATACCGTTGTAACTAACCAAAGGACTCTTATCATTTTAACTTAACTGCCATTACTGAGGAATAGGGAGGTTTTTGTGCCGCCTACGTAAACTCCTGTTCTCTTCACCACTTGTTCTTTATGGACTCAAAGGTTTACCCCACTCTCCCCCAATCGAAAGCATAATCGATACGTGTCACCACTCTTCAAAACTAATTTCTCACTCTAGGTCTATAGCATTACATGTTTAAGTGTTCATATCAGAGCCTTGTTCTGGTTTCTCATGAATGATTAGATGTTTTCAATTTTGATAATTGCAAGTCACGACGTTCCTGTTGTAAGACACGCATCGATTGTTGATCCTCACTTGAAAAAAAAAAGATCCCGTTTCCTCCTTTCAATTTACCCCTGGCACCCCCGTCTATCCTCTTAAGTGACGCACACTGTGACAAAACGAAAAAAAAAGCTACAAAAATAATCAGGCAACTACTACTACGACGACGACGGTCTATTCGAAAACTCTGGGGCTCGATGGACTCGAATTAACCGCATGGAATTTCTTTGGGAATAATTCATCCCGTCTCTTCGTCCGCTGCCATCACATTGGAAGTTACCGATAATCATCGATACGACGCGGGAGATGGGTGCAAACAAAATTGCAAGACAAGAAAAAGTGTCATCCCCCTCTTCAGCCCGACAAAAATATATTTTCTCTTCCCGTTTTTTTTTATTTTTTGTTACGTTTTTGGTGACGCTTGTTTGATTGCAGGCGTAAGATATTGGTTGTGATCTTTCTTTTTCCATTTTTTTTCTCTGTAGTACAGATTTAATTTTTTGCGGATTAGTTTGTGACGTTGGGGTGGACTTAATGCAAGGGACGGGAGATGTTTTGTTTTATTAGAGTGCCTCTGGGTTTTCCGCTCTTGGGCGTTCTTTCTTTCTTTGGTGGTCTGTTTTGGTACATGGTCAATAGTGCCTCGACTAACATGATCGACCGGATCATTTGACTCTGCAACCTTTAAATGCCAGTAATGTCCGATTCTCTTTTCATTGTCATCCAAATGTGTTCACTAACAATTCAGCTTTAACACGCGTACATTCATCTCTGTCGCGTTTCGGCATTCGAAGTTTGCAGACGCCTGTCAGGTATCGATTACTCGTAAACGAACTAACGCTTTGTCCACGAGCAGCCCGAAACAAGTTATCCCCCCGATAACCCAAAAACACAGTATCCCATTAATCATATTCTATGACGAAGAGACAGTAACACAGAAAACAGGCGCACGAACTACGCTCGACGATCCTCTCGAAGCTGTCGACGGGACGTGTAACAGTGAACCCCCGAACCCCGCGAATAACAAAAATTCACAACCCCCCACCCTCGAGGTCCTCCGCATCCTGCGAGACTGAATTCGGAAACGGAACAGGCAACGAAATTCGAAAGTGAATCGAATACCAAAAAAAAAAAAAACGTATCGTTACGATAGACAGACACAGATCCAGACGGCAATCCGGAATGCATATGCGTGTGTTTTGTGCTAACACTATTCTATTGCCTGCCTCCCAACAAACAAAAAAAAAGCTCTGCATGGCCGAGGAGCGTCGGGAGAACGACCGAGAGAGAGAGACGGAAATACGAAGCGAGGGAGAATGAAAAGAAAGGCGGAGATGAATGAGAAAGACATGCGGAGAGAGTGAGCAAAGCCAGCGAAGTGCGATCGAGAGTGCTGGAAAGTGAGAGTGCGTGAAGGCACGTCGGAGAAGAGGAAACCGCAGAGATCCGAGAAGATGGCAAACGTTAAACGAACAGAGACAGACAGAAAGAGAGAGAGAGAGAGAGAGAAACAGAAAGAAAGAAATCGAGAGAGAAAAGAGATACGAAAGTGGCGCGATCGATGTAGCGATGAAATCGTTCTCCGAAAGCAAAAAGATAGAAGGCGTGTACGAGGCTGTTGGCCAATATAATTGTGACTACCGTGTTGCATGCCGCTTGTAACATAGACTGCGAACATCCCCCGCTGAACTTTCCTTTGTTTTTTGTTTTCATTTTTTTAATTTAGCGCGCGCTCAATCAGCAGCAGCGTAAAGCCGCCCTGTCGTCGTTTTGTTCTTTTTTTTTTTTTGGTTTCATGCTGTTTCCACCCGCCAGCCAGCCACGTTCAATGTTGCAGCATGTGCAGAGAGCATGCTTGTTTGTCTTTGTCCTCTTTTATGTGAGCGTGTGTGTGTGCCCGTACGTGTTGCGTATGTCCCCTCTATGCGTATATGTGTATGTGTTGCGCGTCCTGTTCTGGCATGATACGCCCGCCTAGTTTATTTACTCGCCGCGTTTAATCATATTGTTGCCGCGGAGATTAATGCGCGCGGAGCACGTGGGCGAAAGAACGGTGGAAAAAGGATGAGAGGAACGATGTTACTCTTCCTGGTCGAGAGTCCGTCTCGTCCAGGTGTCCTGTTACGTTTTCTGACGAAGACACGATCTCGCATCGACGTCATCCTTTTTCGCACCCGCGCGCGCGCGCTCGCGCGCCTTGGTCTCTCGCGAGCGAAGGTACATCTGTGACTACTTCACGATTCCATATAGCAGAAACGTAAGTTAGAAGCCCCCGTCAGTGTTCCACCTCGAGTAGTACGTACGAAAAGTTCGGTATTCGTCGTTCCACCGATTCCCTCGAATTCGCCCACTTATTCGCCAGTCTACTTCTTCCTTTACGTTGGTCATTCCTACGGTGCCGCTACGAGAGCTAGTCTTACGCCGTCAATTTGCAGTACTTCCGTCGAATCGATGCAGCGCTCCGAGTCATTAGTTTCTACCTTAATTGCAGTTCTCTCTTTGTCGAGCAGATGGCCGTATTTGTCGTGCGGACGATTTCCAGCGCTCGCGGAGGAGGTGGGAGGAGGTCGAAGTTGGCTCCCCCGGAAATTGTTTAATTACCGAGATCGTCAACGATCCCAACTGGGTCGCTCGCCGTCGTATGGCGCGCGCGCGTGGGTGTGTGTGTGTGTGCGTGCGTGTATACGCGCGTGCATGTGCTCTCCAGTCGGGAACTGGCCTGGAAATCACGTTCAACCGGACTATAAATATGGCCATTACGCACTTACGTGCCCGCTTAAGTTCGCTTTCGAAACGTCGACGGCCGGGGCAGATTTTATTTCGGCCCCCGACGTTCGTACTTGCACGCTTTTATAGTACGATAAAGAGTGAAATGAACGAGAGACGCGACCCAGTCCGCTTTTCCGTTCGCCTAGCACGTTTCCTGCGGCGTGTACGGTGTTTATCAGGCCGGGGCGTAAAGATTTACTGGCTGTTCGAGTGTATATCGCGCCGGGAAATAACGAACTTCCGCAAATTACGGGCGCCGGAGGTGCGCGGCTGGGGAAAGGGGGACTTGGGGGAATTAAGATTTTCAGAGCGGTACTTTGCTAAAGTGATATACGCGTCGCTTTACGTCCCGCGGCCGCATCAAATATTCATCCCCGCAGTATTCGATTTCCGCGGACGGAGGACTAGATAAATAACTGCGTACGTCGGAATCGTAGCAATTTACGTTGTTGCACAGAAGACGCTGATTTTAACGTTGCCTCGTACAGTCTTAAAGATACTTGTTCAGGTTACGAAAGATACAGAAATATCAATTCGAATCCCTTTAGTCGACGTTCTTCCATTTCGAGCGCAGTATATCGTTCGACTTAATTGTCTTAATTCAACCGCAGCGTCGCTCGCAGAGGGGCTTCCTTTTATTTCCGAACGATCGATCTCGCACAGCCGTTAAAGTTACGCATTGCAGAGTACCCCGTACCCGCCCCGTGCGCCTTCGACGTACGTGTTTTCGTTTTCCACGGCCGGCAGTATCTGGCCCCGCGCACGGCCAGATAGCGTAGCACGTGCGAGAGCCGTTGCAGAATTTTAACGGCGGTTCGAGCGAGCAGCGAATATTTATCGGGTCGACCCACATTTCTGCATGAAGTCATTTCACTTTACGCACTTTGCACCGCGTCCTACCGTACTTAGCCCCCTAAGTCCGGCCAACGTACGCGACCGTACGTTAACGTTCGCCTACCCGACAAACGTGCCCAGACTGTCACTGCCCTCCCTTCCCCCCCTCCGACTGCTGATAGGCGTACACGTTCGAAATAGGCCCGTTTAATTAGCCCGAACTGATAATCGACGTTGACCCCTTCACTTGGCTCAATCGTTAATTCAGCCGTCTGCCGACATGACGCTTAATTGAGATCGTGAAATTAGTGCGATGCTCGGCCCACGAACCCCGGACTTCG
The DNA here is from genome assembly GCA_914767735.1 of Anoplius nigerrimus. Taxonomy (NCBI): domain Eukaryota; kingdom Metazoa; phylum Arthropoda; class Insecta; order Hymenoptera; family Pompilidae; genus Anoplius; species Anoplius nigerrimus. The sequence goes on along the minus strand of OU612089.1, from coordinate 9,229,395 downwards.
GGTTCGATCGTCGGAACTTGGAACGATCTCTCGGCATCGAACTTCAGAACTCTCCGAACTTCGTACGATTCTTTCCGAGGTCAAACTCTTCGAAATTCCCGCCGCCTCGGCACTTTAATTACGCGCTGTCGGCATCGGAACAATCGCGGCCGAACGGTACTTCGAAAATTATTGCCAAGTAAAGCGTTCGACGTGCGAGAACCACCCCGCTGTTTTGCTCCCATTTATCGTTCAAGTAGTTTTTTCGATTTTTTTTAATCCCCTGTCGCTTTCGTCGTACCTGCGCTTCTCCCGCGGTGTTCGTCGGGTTTTGTTTCATTTCTCGCGTCCCTAGTTTTTGTCGCCTCTCCTCCGATCGATTAGATACGATTTTCTTCTCGCTCATTTCACCGTAACAACCAGCCCCCCCCTGTTCATCGGCGTGTCCAGAAACCCTGAAAAGTCCAAGCTGTTTGCCACCGCTTCTCATTTCGCGCACTTATTGCATCGTCGTCGTCCGCCATCGGACGTTCTTCGTACATCCTCTTTACCCTACTTGCTCGACGTATCTCGGTACGGCTACTACCCACTTCGAAACCGTTGTTCGCTTAATTTATTCCACCCTCGTTCACTCCCCTGCCGGTCGTTCCGCGGTATCGGGGGCCTGGATATGCGGAAAGGTGTCAGACGTTGAAAAAAAAAAAGAAGTGTGAGCCGCGAACCGTTTTCTTTTCCTCCGTGCCGTCACGCATACTCGGCGAGTTAACGATGTAAGCGATCGAAGCTTACGTAGGTACGCGATTCGACTTTCGAGCTACTTCCGTGCTCGTCGGCGGAGAGAAGTGTATTTAGGTAAGCGAAGTTTAATTACGCCCTTGACTCCGCCGTTAAGCGAAGAACGGAACGTCGAAGTTCAATCGCATTAGCGAGCCGACTGCTCGTTCGGCTCTTTGCGGGAAAATCCGTAGTTACAAATGCGTATTTTGCCGGGGGAACGGTAGAGACGGCCGATTGTTTCGCGCGAGAATTACAGAGCGAGTGTATCGCATTGTTTCCCATTAAGTCTCGAGCCTCTTTGTAACCGCCAAGCTTCGGGTAATTAATAAAGAGGCGGTACGTATCGTCTCTGCGGCTGGAAGATTGCGCTCTCGAGCAAAAAAGTTTCGCGGATGGGGCTGAGACACGGAGGTCGATTCATCAATATTTGCCCCCAAAAAGTTTGCTCCGGCTCGCGCACGGTTCTCGACCTTTGTCAGATACTTGGAACGAATCCAGTGCCGGTAATTAATTCTCGCGTAATATTATGTAGCTTGCTTCTTGACAGCCGAGGCAGTCGACGTCTAGTCGGCAAACGTTGTTGCTCTCATCGTTCGTGCCGTGTCAGTGAGCGGTTGGGCACTTGGTGCTGATTGATTTTGAGAAACGGGCGGAGTCTGATCGAAGAGCACACTTTCGAAACTACCCCTTTGGCAGCCGGTCGGATATACGCGGCAAATAGTTGCTCGGCACTTTGCGCAAACTAGACGCGGCCCAAAGTCGTATCGCGCGGACGGAAATCGGATAAAGCGATCGTTTAATGAACTCGAATAGCGCCGACTATGGCCCAATTTCGAAGAGCGTGCCCCCGGTGCATGCCGGAAGATGCAGCGCGCGCGGTACATTCATTTTCCGAAATATCTCGATGCAAAGTTGCGACTCTCGTTTACATAATACTCCGCTCGCCGGCGGCAATTTGAATAGTTTAATCCGTATTTATATCGCGCCACCCCTACCGGCTCCCGGCTAACGCTACTTTGCAATTCTTAAACGTGCCCGGCCGTTTGCGCTCGTCCGCATGATTAAGCGCACTAATTCTTCAGCAATTTTTAGCGATGAATACCAAATTCTTACGTTCGAACGTACCAACTCCAGTACACTTGCCGTTTTACCGTAAATTCGATACATTCGACGTTCGATTCCGGTCAACAAATACTTCGCATAACGCTTTCAATTTACAACGTCAAAAATTGTAAAGCAAAGTCGAGTTTTTCTAAAAGATCGTTTTCGCTCAGTAGTCGATTCAAGGGTGTAACGGAGAAATTTGCATCGTGGAATCGTCTGATTGTTTACCTTTGCGATTCAGGCCCACTGTCCCGATAGCGTTTCGTCGACCGATTTTTCTTGCGTTTCCGCTCCCGCTCCTGTCGCGCGCGCGCGAGAATCGATCCGCATCGCACGTCGGAGACTTAAATGGAGGCCGGCCGCTTTTTCAGAGTCGAGAAGGTGGCGATCGACCGAGAGGCGGCGGAGGCGACTTCCAGAGATCGGATTCGTCCCCCGGATCGCGGCCAAGCTCCGTCCTGCCGGACCTCCTGACCTCGTCACCGGGTCAACGCCAGGACAAGTCGACCAGCGAGGAGGTCAGATACACCTGCTGCTTATTTACGTTCTCCTACGCCAAGGCCTGTCCGATAAACGGCCAGCGCACGTTACACGCTTACGCCGATTGCGGCCCGCCAGAGTTACAGTCTCGTCGGCTCGTTACGTCACAGTACAACCTGCTATTGTCGGCACTTTCGCGAACAGCCGTCGGACGGAAACGATTTTCGAGGTTAGGTACTCTCGACAAGTTCATGATTATCGGTCACGCTTTAACGCTGAGAATCGTTACGTTATTGAAATGCGATTAAGTAATTTTGGGAACTGATTATCGAGAGTGGCGACGGCTCTCAAACGGTGGAAATTGATGATTTTAATGGGAGATCGGAATTACTTTGGGATTACGATGAAAATTGCGCGAGCATTCCGCGAGTAATTTTGCCCGGTCGAAATCAATGGTTTGTTTCCGGCTGATTTTAGAGTCATTTCGTTCGGGGTGAGTAATTGTTTGCCGAATTACGCGGTCCGAATCGGGCGGATTTGTCAGATTAATTGAATCTCCTCGACGAGACCGGTGCGCCGAATCAAACGAAGGCCCGAACGTGCGCTGCGCCGCTTGCTCATTTTCCAATGTCTATCTTCATTTTAACGGTCGCAGATTCGAAAATTATGTGTTTTCGTCGAGGCGTGAGTCTTGTGAGCGTCCGTGGTTGTCGACTTTGTAATTGGCTGTGTTATGTCGATTGAAATTATCTCGTAAGCCTTCTGTTTTCGTTTCTCTTTAGTTTTTCGTTCAGTTTCACTGTATCTCGTAATTTTTGGAGTAATCTCACCTATTGAGACTCTCTTTAGTTTTGATCGTTCAGACCTACTTTTTTTTTTCTCTGATTTGTTATTTATCTGAGGCATGGAGATAAAGTAGCGCAACTTTATCGAGAATGACACTATTTTTGAGTAACGTGAACGTGTATAAGTCATCTTCTTTACGTATTGGTCCTAGGCTCGACACCGAGCTTTACGATCTATATAAATTGGCATATCGTTATCTGTCTATTATTTTGATTGCATCGCTTGGATTCGTGACTTTTTGGTAAAAATTTGAGGAGGAAACAACACGGAGTCGATGGACGCGATTGTTCGCCGGGGGGGTCGAAGTGCGGCCAAGACGGGCGGGTGCGCGCGCGCGCGCGCAATTAGTCGGATTGGCTCGTTTCGTGCCACGAAACAATTAATCCGATCGATTGAGAATCCGCATTCACCCACCCCAACCGCTGGCAACCCCCCCGGCAAATCGCCCCGCTAATTGGCAAGTCTCGCTAAAACTTTTCACATCACTATTAGTGGCATGACACTCGCTCCGCTCTAAGATTGGCCCTTCACGTGAGTTTTGCGCCGAAAAAAAAACAAGCAACGAAAAACACTAGTGATAAGGAGAAAGCAAGGGAAGGAGGCCGAACGAGAGGGTCGCACGCATCGATCTCGCGGAAGGAACAAAGGCGTGGGTGATGCGTGCGGCGCGTGACCGAAGTTTACGCTCGCAAAATTTTCGGATCGACGAGCGCAGCCAATTGCCGTAAATTGCGTCAGAGTTCGCGTGTATGGATGTGAACAATCGATGAGTTTACGCGAGTTTCGAGAGGACCGACGGTGTCCGATATTTGCCCGACTTCGAGCTGACGACCCGAGAGATTCTCGTTTGATGACGACGCGCTCAGAAAGTGGCGTGCACGACGTGCGTAAAAGTCGCGTCCAACGTTCGAAGTTTATAGCGCGGGAGAGGTTCGCGTCGAATGGCGTCACGTTGCGACACGGAGTTTATGCGAGAAGGTTTACGTTGACATTCGCTACTTGTCATCGGACGCGCGAGACGAAGACAGCGCGATCATAAGCTCACGTTTGTTAACAATTCCGCTCATCCATACGCGCACCTTTTTCCGGCGCTTGCCTCAAGACTTGATTTGATTCAACGAATTCGTTCGCGAGGCTCTGGGTAGACAGCGTTAAATTGTTTAAATTTTTAATTATTGACTTTGCTGGGCGAAAAATTGGGTAGACAGTGTTAAATTGTTCAAATTTTATTATTTGACTTTGATGGGCGGAAAATTGGGTAGACAGTGTTAAATTGTTCAAATTTTATTATTTGACTTTGCTGGGCGAAAAATCGGGTAGACAGTGTTAAATTGTTCAAATTTTTAATTTTGACTTTGATGGCCGAAAAATTGGGTAACCAGTGTTAAATTGTTCAAATTTTAATTCTTGAATTTGATGGGCGATTTGCGAAGCGTTAATGTTGGAGCTGATCATTTAATTATTTGAGATTCAACCGTTTAATCCAATATACAAAGTAAGCGTTAATGTTTGCCAACATTTTATGCGATAATTGCGCCAGTTTCATTCACTCAGTTTATCAGACGATTTGGAAGATAGCTGTGACCAAAATCTGATAAAGCCCGTTAAAGTCTGTTAATTTAATAGCGACGAATTCAATTAAAGCTGATGACATATTTTATTTTTCATCTTTAGACTTATCAGGCCATCTGAGCAATATCAATGATAAAGTCTGTTAAAGAGAACGCTTTGATTACTTCAGCTCCGGCCATTAAAGTTCTCGTGGCTCGCTCGCTAATCCTCGTCAAATATTAGCTCCAAAATAAAAGTCTCAATTTTTCCCGGCCATTTTTCCCCGAATCGGCGAGCAGATCGGTCGACGTCCGCGGAAAACGTCGGGGCGACGTAATTAAGTCGGATCAGGCTTGCAAATCATGCCCGGCCAGGTTCACGACTCACTCTATTTGGCTACCCAGGGCCGAGATTGAGTCCGGCACGTTATACACTCGAGCCACGCCGTACATTCCGGGCACGTACCAAGTGCAATACGTGTGACACGTACGAATCAAGTTTGAGGGTTTGCGCCGGAAGACCAGCTTACGCTTACGTTTCCGGCACCCTTGCGAATGCTTTGGTATCGTCCTTTGGATGCGATTCGTTCATCGCTGACTTGGACCCATTACCGTCTGGGTCGCTCGAGTCCGCTTAATTGGCTTAAAATCCCGGACACCGCTGCGTCACGATTTTCGACGACTCGCGTTCGACGACTCGGTTCAACGACTCTTTCGAAATTGATCGTCGATACCCTTTCTCGAAAGGGAACGAATATTGCGCGCGCTCGCACGAGTGGCAGTGTCACATTATTCGTAGGCGGACAATAAGGGGTGTGTTTCATATGCAATTATCGTGAAAGGGAACACGCGCTTTTTCGCTCGTTTTTGCTCCCCCACCTTTTTTCGCTACGCTCCTTTGTCGAGCTTCGCTCTTTTTTGGCGGGCTCGTGGATTTTTGTAATGGGATAATGTAACGTTCCGCGCGGGGGATTCTTCTTTTATGGAGGACGACGAGTGGGAATGTTTTTTCGATTCGGCTTTATGGGGGAGTGCGACATTAATTCTGTTCGCGCCGCGCCGTTCGAATTACATGAATGATACGCGATACGCGTAGCGAAATGTTTTGTACTTACGAGCGAAATTATTGTTGAAATCCCGAATTTCGTCAGATCTGTCGAAGCTCGCTCATATTATCGCACCAAGGGTAGAAAAATCGCAAAAAAAAATATAGGGTTCACTCATGACCTTTTACGTTAGTCAATTCAGCACACGAAAACGTTTTCATGTACGGACCTACGAATTGTCTGACACAGTGACTCTCAGGCGACAGTTTTCAATGCACGTCGAACGTACGACTCTGCGATAGAAATCCGTCTCAGCCACGGTATCTCGAACACTTCTTCCATCGAAAATCGTATAAAAATCGCGCACTGCACTCGGCGAGCATCCACAGGAAATTCCTTCGACGTTCGAAGGTTGCCGTTACTCTGCTCTGCCCTGAAAAACGAAACGGCGTCACTAGGTAACATGACGTTTCTCGCGCGCAAAAATTGGACGAACGCAAATTTTCACCCCCCCTCTTTTTGCTCGACACATCCCTCTCTTGCCGCGAAGTCTCATAGTGAGTCACCATTAGTCTAGTCCACTACAAACTCACCACCATCGCTACTGGCTTAGAGACGTGCCCTTTCGATCATTGACTTTTTTTTTTCGTGCCCACATTTTCGCTCGACTCTCGTCTCGTCGTTTGTGTTTTTTTATGTTTTTTTTTCGCGTTAAATTTTTCGCTCACTTACTCAACACTAAACGTACCTCGTCCGGTCAAGTGATAGATTTCAATATTTGATGAAAAATTCTGCGCTTCTATTTTTCGCCACTTTGTGCCAACCCTGTATAGCACTTGCTCAATTGTTGGTTATCGTCAATTTTCCGTTCTTGGTGGAGTGAATATATACAATTTATTGTTGTAATTATCTGAACGTTATTCTTCAGTGTTTCTCACAGTAAACCGTTTCGTGATATACAGTTCCAGAATATGAGCTTTGTTTCATAACCGGCCATTTTACCGGTTGCAGCAGGAAGTAGATACACGTGTCAACGATTATGAAAGTAGTAGCAGGCATAATTTTACATTTCTGAATATTACAATTTAACTCGTTGTTTTATTATAGTAAGCGATACAGGCATGGTAAAAGAAAAATCAAATTTTACTGAAGTTCCATTCAAAGCCACTCGAATCTTTTATGACTTTCATAATTAGCAGCACATGCAAGGTGCCGGTACGTTTAGTGTTGATCGTCGAGCAGGACGGCGTCGTCAGCGAAGCCGATGTGTCGTCCCTTCACGCGGACGGAAGAGACAACAAAAAAAAAGTGTTTCGGGCAGAGTATGCATCCGACAAGAGTACACTTCGCGCGCTGCTTCCGTCCTTATTCGCGGCAAAAAAAAAAAAAGCGGGGACGGTCACGTTCGCTGTATTTCCCTCGGGAACGATGCGCGACGTCGTCCGGTTTTTCCGTTTTTTTTTCAGTCCACCTCTCACTTTTTTTTTCATTTGTTTATTTGTTTATTTCTCGCCTAATTTCTCTCGGGCCCCGAGACCGGAGCCGACGACGGATCGGAACTCGTCTCGATTTTTGTCCGTGCGCCGGAGGCTGCTGGCCGCTCGCGCCCTGGTAGAGACGTGAAATCGCTCAATTTCCCGGGACCGCGTTGTCTCAAGGTCGCCAAGTTCAATCGTGCTTTACACCTTTCGGAATCGCGTTATCCAAACTATTTAACTTCCGATATAAATGCATTACTATACACACGATTGTCATTGACGTTTGCTAATAACCAGTAACATTCTACAGGCACTAAAGTGTAATTCTTAAAAATTTACAAGCAATGCTTTACAGATTTTTTTAATCCTACGTGTCATCTCCAAAGTTTCACAGTACATCGGAATTTAACACATATTCTTTAACGCGGAGATTTTCAATTTCGCTTATTGCGTCGTTTTCAAATTCAAGTCCCCGAAAACCCCTCGAGGAGTCCAGAGTTTAGGCTCCCGTAACGATCGCTTTACTTCCGGTAAAATTTGAATCGCCTACGCAAAGCTCGACGTTGCGCTTCGCACAACGTCGCGTCGCGCAACGATCCGAATCCGTGCAAACTGGACGGGGATTGCGACATTTTGCCCCGTTGGTCGCGTCATTCTCCGCCGAGAATTCGTGCGGCCGATTAGTCGTTCGTTAACGTTAGGCCAACCCCCCTTCCCCTTCCCCCCGCCTCCCTCCCCCCCGGACTTGGAGCAATTTGTACGTCGCTACTTCGCGCGCGAGTTCCGTAGCTCGCATCCGAAAGCGTACAGTTTCACGGCTGTCAGCGTGACTAATTAAGGATTATGTTGTGTGTTGTGGGACACGCGGGAGCTCTAACCCGAAGGGCAGGGCCCTCTCTACTGACCATCCCAATCCCAATACTAATTGCAATGTAAGTATTCATTCATCCATCTATTCGATTCTCGAGAATGTCGCTTCTCCCTACTGTCGCGAATATTTATTTCTTCGTTCTCTCTCTCTCTCTCTCTGTCTCTGTCTCTCTGTTCTTTTATTTACTTTGGGTAGGGCACAGGAGACGGAAAAGAAGGGCTTCTTTTCTCTCTCCCTCTGCTCGCTATGTTGCTCTATTCTCGCTCTGTCTATATATATATATATACATATATGTTTGTTTTGTTTCACCCCCTTCTCTTTCTCTGTGCGTCTACTCTTCTACCTATCACTTTACACGTGACTATGTTTTATGTTTCTCAACTGGCCATGCGCGGAAGCTCTTCTGCATCGTGCACAGCGCAAGGAATGAGGTTTTTTTGTTTTGTTTTATCTGTAATCGCAGCGTCTCTCCACTTATCGTCGGTCGTGTTTCTGGTTTCTTCTATGGGTTTTCACTGTCTCTGTTTCTCCCAGCTGGAACTTTAACTCCGGACGTCCGAGGGACGAATAACCTTTAATCATGCGCGACTGTTCTCGTTTCGCACGAGTTTTCTTACCTTACCAGGATTCTTTCACGTCGTCCTTTCCTTGCAATCCTTTCGTCGACCTGTACGTTCCTGTAATCCTGAATATATTCGACATCGTAATGATGTTACGGTTTCTTTAAATTTTCAACTAGGCCAATCTCGTAATTATTACGCGCCATACGTGTATAGTTACTTTGAAGCCCATTTTCGTTGCTCAACATCTGCGCTCGCGGTTAAACTTTCATTCGGGATTTACGAGTAATTCATATACAGCTTCTGAGCGCAAACGATATTTCCATAGCGCGATTCAGTACGTAAGTCCGAGTTGATCGCTTTCGTGCGGGTCGTTTCTTAAGTTAGAGCGGCGATAAAGCGAAACTTTGCCAGCTGGATTCGGCCATACGATTTTCGGAATTAAGGGTCGTAGATGGGGAGGGGGGTGGGCGTCGGGCAGGGACGGCGTCGGAAGAGGGTTGGTTCGGTCCTCATTCGGGCGCGATAATAAAATTCCTCTCGGCGTCGCGTCCTGAAAATATCCTGTTTAATTAGCGTCCGCCGAGAGAGACGCCTTTTAACGACTAATTAACGGATATCAGGGGAGCACACAGGACATTAAAAACGAGCAGTCGAGAGACTTTTTCAAGAAGTATAGCGCTCGAAGTGAATATCGCTCGACCTGTTGACGTATCAAATTTGTGCCGAACCGTGACTCTACTCGCCGTCGATCGGGAGAAATTTTTGTTAACAAATAGTCGAGCCCCTTTCTTCTGCCTCCATTTATTTTCCTCGGAAGACCGCGAAAGTGATCGCAAACGGAAAATGAGGTGAAGCCATTCGCCGATGCGGAAGCCGTACAATCATTTCTTACGAGTCGGCCAATAAGCAACGATAAGAGGCTTTAATTATCAGAGCGGGAAAGTCATTTCAGTTGTTGCGAACTTTTCTTTGACGGGGGTTGGTACGCTCGCCCGGCAAGATCTTTGTCCACTTTCCCAGCGACGAGCCGTGCGGAACCCCCTCAATTTCTTAAAGTTCCCCCCCCCCCGATGTTCCGACGATCGGGCAACGTCCTTAATTTACTGCTGAAACGAAAGTCATCGCAAATATTTGCTCATTCCCGACGTAGAAGGTAATACTCGAGATTTTGCATTGAGTACTACCCCCATCCCCCACAACTGCCCCCCCGCTCCCGAAACCACCCTTTCTTCTCTCTCTCTCTACGTTTCTCTCTTTCTCGCATCTTTCGACTCAATTTAACTTTCGAACAATTTAATCTCCTCACTCGCCTCCCATTTTTACGCAACTTGTTTTATGTAGTAGTACGCTTTCATTTTGTGTGTGTTGCGTGCCGCTTGACGTTGTTTGTTTGTGTGTACATTTCTTCTTAGCTGTAGATAGTCTGCGAATGGAACCTGTACTAAGTAGCACTCACTGTCTCTCTCATCGATTTCCACCCTAACGTTTCTTCCATACTCGACCTCTTCCCCCTTCGCTCCCTCCCCACCACGATCATCGCATGTCTCGTAGTCGTAACGGTAGCCTCCTTCAAGGGTCTTCACGTCCACGTTCTTTTCTTCCAACAGTTTCTTTCCAACCCCCGAAAACGCCACCCTCTTGTCCCACCGCTTCAACTCTCCTTTCTCATCCATCCCTGCCTCTCTCTCTATCTATCTTCCCCCCCTCTCACTCTCTCTCTTTCGTTTCTTACATCCTGCTCGTTGTAACGGACCCGTTAGCTGCATCCCCCTGATTGGTTGTTTTTGCGGTACTTCTTTCGGGGGTAAAAGAACGAGATTTACTGCTGATTGGAAATCTGTTTTCGGTATACTGCTACACTGTTACACTGCGCCGCGAGGGCTGTTGGAAGTTCTCTTCTCCTCTATCTTGGCAAAAGTAAAAAGATTCAAAAAAATTAAAACAACAAAAGAAAACGATAGTTCTCGCAACTAAAAAGAGGGAGAGTAGGGGATAAAAAGTGGGGTTTAAAAGAATGGGGTAAAGAAAAAAGAGAAAAGAGCAGGTCCCCGGTCGTCGCGACCGACTCGGGGCTCTTCTGGTGCTAAGCCCATCAAGGTCGCCTCTGTTTGCAGTATCGACAAGCGGTGAAATCACCACCTCCGTTTGCGCTCCAACAGAAGCAGCGTTCCTTCCTGACGTTCGGCTTCGGCGCCGGCCCGGCGAGGAGGGAGTCGCACGTCAACGTTAACGTCACCCCGACCAGCCACGATCTAGCGTCCGACACGCCGGAGATACGCAAATACAAGAAGAGATTCAACAGCGAGATCCTCTGCGCGGCATTATGGGGTGAGTTGGAAATGCGGGGGGTGCCTTAAGATGTGTCCGGCGCAGCAGGCTAGCTCTGCCTTCTGATGTACGACCCTGCTGGGATTTCTCGTCCGCGGGACGCGAAACGTTTCGCGGACAAGTCCGGACGCTCGTAATGCCGGGCGCGATACGCTTGTCGAGCTGATGGGTAGACTCTTAATACTCGCGGGAGGAGGAAAGTTGGATTTTTAATGTTTCGGATATTCGCGCGTGCGGGAGCGATAGAGGTTTATGACGCGGGTCGGTCGTCGGCGGGTGGTATATCATTTGTATGATTTATTCGAGGGATGGGAGTAGTTTGGGGAGGTTAATGTATGCCGACAAGTTTTTCGTGTGATTTGAATTGCTGAGGTGTGTCCGATCCGTTTATGTGCCGTTTTACTGCTCGACGCGGTGGGGGATGGGTGTACGGTGTGATTTTGCGGTAGGTGTTCAGGTAAGGATGATGTTGCTTATTATATACTAGGAGTTTCGTTTAAGGAATTGCGGGTTGAGAGGTGGGGTATTGGTTGAGGAGAGGATCGCTTTACTCTGGTATATTGTATAGGCGTCAACTTGTTGATCGGCACGGAGAACGGTCTGATGTTACTGGATCGAAGCGGTCAGGGCAAGGTCTATCAGTTGATCAGCAGGAGGCGGTTTCAGCAAATGGAGGTGCTCGAGGGACAGAATATCCTGGTCACGATAAGCGGCAAGAAAAATCGTGTCCGCGTCTACTACCTTTCGTGGCTCAAGAGTAAGATTCTACGCACTGACGGTCACAGCGACGTAAGTTCGGATTAGCGTTTGATTTATACAAACCGCGATGGGCCACTATTTTTTTGGCGGGAGCGTTCCTTTCGTTGCTACGTCACGGGAGAAAATTGTCCATTTTTCTTTGCAGCAAGTGGAGCGGCGCAATGGCTGGATAAACGTCGGCGATCTTCAGGGTGCGGTACACTTCAAGATCGTCAAGTACGAGAGAATAAAGTTCCTCGTGATCGCGCTCAAGGACTCGATAGAGATCTACGCTTGGGCACCGAAGCCTTACCATAAGTTCATGGCGTTCAAGTCGTTCGGCGAACTTGCGCACAGACCGCTGCTCGTCGATTTGACGGTCGAGGAGGGCACCAGGCTCAAAGTTATTTACGGAAGTGCCGACGGTTTTCATGCAGTCGATCTTGACTCCGCCACCGTCTACGATATCTATCTACCGAAACATGTATGTTTCATACTCTCAAGCACATATTTCTTTGTTCCATCAATGTTTTAGCCTTGAAACCTTTGAGCACTATTGTCGATGTAATTTGTTGTTATAATTGTGTCGATAGATGGAAACTGTTTAAAGTGTCGATAAATTCAGCTTTACGATTGTTCGTTCGTGACCGGGTGCGATCTCGAATGTTTCAGACTCAGGGACCGATCTGTCCTCACTGCATCGTCGCCTTGCCGAACAGTAACGGTATGCAACTGTTGCTATGCTACGACAACGAGGGCGTTTACGTCAACACGTACGGTCGGGTGTCGAAGACGATGGTACTCCAATGGGGCGAGATGCCCACGAGTGTAGCTTATATCGGTACCGGACAAATCATGGGTTGGGGCAACAAGGCGATCGAGATCAGGAGCGTGGAGAGTGGGCACCTCGATGGCGTCTTTATGCACAAGAAGGCTCAACGGCTCAAGTTCCTCTGCGAACGTAATGATAAGGTACGAAAGCTTCCGTTAATGTCATCTAAACATGTCCTACTAACCCATTACCCGCCAATGTCCCGTTTTTTGGACACAGTTTTAAATTATTTTCTTTTAATGTCCGCAATCTAAATACACACTTAATTTCATTTCTTATTTTTGTATTTTTGTATTACGGCGGATAATGTGTTAAATTCGTCTGAAAATGGTAAATGTGGCATAGTAAAAATTTCATCTCCCTGTAACTTGCAAGTCTTAATATGCTTGCATACTTAAAAACGTATAAAATTCGAGGATTCTCGAACTTAACGAGCCGAACTTGGTTCTGTCCCTGCCCAGGTATTCTTCTCGTCCGCGAAAGGTGGAAGCTCGTGCCAGATCTACTTCATGACGCTGAACAAACCGGGCATGGCTAACTGGTGATCCCGAATGCGGCCGAGTCTGGCCCCACGATTACCGTCAACCACGCGACTACCGACGGCGGCTGCGCATAATCATCAACCGCGCGTCTCAGGCTACACACCGTCGGCGCGCACACTAACCCGCTCTTCACTGCCAGGAGGTGGACCCATGGAAATCCGGAAGTGCGTGCACCAACCGTACTATCATCACCAGCATCATCGTCATCAGGAGGACCATCGTAACTATCACCAGCGACGCTTTCTACCCGATAATCGAGCCTTCGACGTCTACGAGGAGGACGAGGAGAGCTACTACGAGGGCAGAATTCCGCGGCATCCCAGGCTGTCACTGCGCAACACACCCGGGACGCCACTGACCTTCGTCAACCTTCTGGTCAAGAGAGTTCTGTGCTTTCTCGCCTGTCCGCCGTGCGGTGCATTGCGCAGCGGCGCGGCTTAAAATAAAAGGGAACCGAAGCGAGAGAGAGAGAGAGAAAGAGGGAGAGGGAGATAGTCGCGCTCGTCAGTAAAATCGTTCCTTTCCTCGCGACTGACTCTTTCGCCCAGAGGGGGAGGGGTGAGGGGGAGTGTGATTGATCGCGGCCTGTGACCGTGTGCGACGTGAAACGAAGAAAGGACACTCCGTGCGCCTGTCGACTCCGTGAAATCTGTCCCGCCCGGCGGGAGGGCAAGATTCTAGGTATTGCTCGTTCTTTTTCGAGAGTATTTCTCATAGATGACGGTTTCCATTGTTCTCTCGTCCAGCGGCGGGAAATTGGCAGAGTGCGCGATGCCGATCGCGCGATCCTCGGCGTGAAAGTTTGTCGTTCGACGCTCGCGACTCGTGCGGAGAGTCCTTTTTCTTTTTTTTGGGAGGCTCTTCGAAACGTCGTCGGGCGGTCTTCAGCTTCTACGCACGGTTACAAATCGCACAACCGACTCGTGCAATACGCTGTAAAGCGCTGCCCAAATGGGAGGCGCGCGCGGCACACGAGAGGAAAGGGAATGAGAGAGAAAGACAGACAATTCAATGCGAGTCCACCCTTCGGATGCGTTTTTATTAATAGCCGGCAAGTTTTCTATTCGAACGCGAGAGACGGGGTCGTAGAAGATATTAAGCAAAGTAGGGTTTCGCGGACACCTTTTTTCGAGGTACTTCGCGCTCCTTTTTCGGCACACGCGAGACAACGAGGACGGGATCGAAGGTCGCTGTACAGTGCGCGCGATGACGCGTTGTCGTCTTTCGGACCGAGCAATTCTCGTCGCGGTGGCTGCGGAAAGATCAGCGCGCGTTCGCCCTCTTCGCCCCCTTCGGCGAAGGGACGTCTCGTTTACGCGCCGTTCTCGACTGACGGGATGAATTGATTACGAATAAGAATAAATAATCGTCAACGGTCCACCTACTCGAGGACCCGATCGCCCAGCGAAAGCAGTGTCGACGTTTAAGCTAAAGAGTAAAAGTAAAGAAAAAAAGTTAAAAAAAAAAAGAAGAAGAAGAAGAAGAAAACAAGGGACTCGGCCGAGAGTCCCGGAAGAGAGGCCATAGCGTTTATTTTGCGGATGGGAGAGAGGCCACGACTGACAAAAGTCTTCGCTCAAGGTCAGCCGCCGAAATCTAACTGTCCGGTACTGCGTTTCCGCACACGACTCGGGACCGTTATAAAGCCGATCGCGCGTCCGGGTTGCAACGTCCCACGGCATGATAAACTGAGAGCGCCCGCATGCGAGGTTTAACTTTGTAATACGATTTACTTAACCGCTTCTCACTGTAATGGAAACGAACGCGAAATAGCGCTTACGGTGCTAACCGTATAATAAATGTATGTACGTAATTAACTGTAATCCGAATAGGGGAGTCCGCGCGATCGGGGTCAATTTCGTTCTAACGATACATAAACACACGTATGTATAACTTGGAGCGCGGTGATAATCGTAAACGCGCCCGAGAATTGAATTTACGGATAACGGCGGGGGCGCGCATTCTCTCTCCCGCGGCGCGTCGCGGACGCTCGGAATCAAGGACACACGGTACACTACGCTCCACGTTCATTCGTAGGGGTGGTGGAGAATAATCCGGTCGGCTACGGACAGATTTCGGCGTCTGATCGGGGGCTCGGACGTTTATTGCGCTGGAGTCGACACTGTGGCGACCATTTTCGACGGAGCTCGTTCCGCGGAACGGGATTAAGATCGACACGCGATATCATGATTAAAAAGAAAAAAAGAAAAAAAACGCAGACACGTTAGTCCTTAAGTGAGATAATTACTAATGTTATTAATTGTATAGTTATAGCAGCCGAGGGTTCTTTCGTACCGCGTCGCGCGACCGACGATGACGATAATGATATTGCATGATGATGATGATGATGACGATGATGATAATGATGATGATGACGACGATGACGACGACGATGATGATGATGCAAGTGATGGTATAATGACGATGCGATACACACGATATAACGTACGCGTGGACAACGGAATGAACGAGCGAGAGTGCGAGATGGAGAGAAAGGCATATATGGAGAGAAAGAGAGAGAGAGAGACAGTGAGAGAGTTTGACGAAGAGAGCTTGAGAGTGAGAGAGAGAGAGTGAGAGAAACGCGTTTTTACAAAT
This sequence comes from Anoplius nigerrimus, assembly GCA_914767735.1. Classification (NCBI taxonomy): domain Eukaryota; kingdom Metazoa; phylum Arthropoda; class Insecta; order Hymenoptera; family Pompilidae; genus Anoplius; species Anoplius nigerrimus. Next base: position 9,213,663 of record OU612089.1, on the reverse strand, counting down.
AATAGATTAATTGTAGGAGTTTTGATGACAGCGCGCGAGATCATGACCGAATAAGGAAAAAAAAAATAGTGTTACTGTCCCGAGCGTACGAGCGAGGATTCTCTCCTTTTCCCAATAAGCGACGCCCTTTCTTTTATCTCGAGTCTTCTCACGCGACGCGCGGTCCTCTCTCAGCCTAATGGAATCCTTGCTTAGCTTGAGAGAGGGATAATGGCGTGCGGCGAACGAGGAAGATTTTATCATCCGGAATAAAAAGAGGAGTGCGTTGCGGAATTTGTGTGATAGCCACGTTCTGTGCGAGAGAAACTTCTTTTTTCTACGTGACGCGATTAAAATAATTCCCTTCAGTTTCTGTACCGTCAACGGTAAGCCGCCTTCAACCACCACAACCACCACCACCACCACCATCACCACCATCACCACGAACACCACCACCAACAACAACAAGCTTTCTTCCACGAGTGTACATTTATTTTCGTTCGGTGTAACTCCGTGCTACGATTTATTGTCTCGGTATATTTAGGTTAACGAAGTATTTTAGACGAAACAAAAGATATTACAGTACATGAATCCATCGTCTTCTCATTTTCATTGCCACGATGAAGCTTCCTCAAGCGCACATTTGAAACTGTTCTAAAAAAAAGAAAAAAAAGGGCCAAGGGTCGTTTGAGAAATGCGTGCCTGCTTCTGCGCTCGGGACGTTTAAGGCAAAGCGGCGCGTTTCCTTCATTATTCTTATTGATTTTTCCCCACTCATGTAAACCTTTTTGGGTAACCCCCCGGCCCACCACCCACTCCACCCCCAACTCCTGGGATCATATTCTGCCTTCTTACGTTTTGACTCACGCCTCTCCCTCGGCTTCCGACATACGAAGGAACGATTAACGGGGGTGAGGAAGGAAAAAAAAGCCGAAAAACGCCAAAAAAAGGGGACGTAGCGAGACAGAAGGAAGGGTAAATGATGAGGGGTGAATTATATAAATATATATATATAAAAGTATATATATGAACGAACTTTCGCATGCACGTAATAATAAAAATGAATGCGACGACGCGCAAGGCGGATTCCCGTGAATGAGAAGAAAAGCGCCTTCAAGTCTTTTTGTAAGAAATTTGTAACTTTTAGCGACGAGGCACGGATGATTACACGAAACACGTATAATGATTATGAAGTAATAGCCGCGCGGAATATGGAAAAGGAAAGGAAAGAAGTGAATATCACCGAACGCCGGGCAACAAGTTTCGAGCTTAGACGAACTTTTTGCCGCGGGGGAGTGAGAAGGAAAGAAATAAAACGATTGGTCACTTGCACGATTCATTTTTTATACCGAATTCAAATTGTGTTAATCAAAAGGGTACGGAAGACAGCGTACGCCAAGGCCGATTCCGCACGTCTTCCTTCGTTTCCGAGTTCCTTCTTCTCTCAATCGACTTGAGCCTCCTTCTCTTCTTCTTCTTCCCTTTCCATCCTTTTTCTTTCCGTAGAAATAGGACTCGACTGTTTCCTTTATTGAAAGACGAACGAATAAAGTGATTCATGATAATCAGTCTCATTAGTCGTGCGACGTGTTCCGAGGCCGAGAGTCTCAGATTCTCAGGGCAGAGTCAGAGGGGGTCGAGGTCGAGTTTCTTCCTCGAACCGATCAAAACCACGGAGGTTCAGGAAGCTGTCCTCCCCGACGCCTTTTGTCGAACGCTGACAAATTCGTAGGTCGGATTTTCAAGACGTGCTTCGAGCATCGCAAATCCTCGTAGCGGAGAGTTCGTCGATGGGAGACCAGAAGAGGCTAACGACCAGAAATCATCCACCGTCTACCACCTCCCCCCTATCGCCAGTCATTAACGGCGGACGCGAGAGTGTATCGAGGCATTATTATAGGGGCTGACCTCGTAATCTCGAAGATATCAGAATCTCTCCCCTGCCGGCCGGCAATGGGAAACTTTCGAGGATCTCGGCAGTGGATTTAGCCTTCGGTCTGCTCTCCGGCCCATTGACGTGGGATTAAGCGACTTGCCAGGCAAGAGATCCGTTAGTTTCGGACAATGAGCAACGGCCGACGGTCAGGGTAGGCGGATATCGTCGATGACGGAAAGAGTGACGTAACTGTCGGCGGCTCGAAGATTATCCGTCTTCGGTGTGTTGGACAGGTAACCCGGTCATTGTTGGCATCGATGGCGGTGATAAAACGATAAATGCCAGGCTTCGGGAATGGGGGTGAGCGGCCGATGGGGGACGATAATTGTTTGAGGGTAGGAGGGTTGCGCTTTGCGGCTGGCAGGATGGAAAGTTGACGAGAGCCGCGATGATGATGAGTTCCGGGGGGGACGGCGATGAGGGAAGGTTTCGAGGAGGTTTAGGATAATACGTGGGTGTAACTGAGGAGATTTCGAGTCAAGCGCCGCTTCGGATACAAGGTATGCGCGCTTCGTTTCGCTTCAGTGTCGGAAGGGTCTCGGGGCGCAAAGGGATTGAATTGCACAAAGTGCATGTATGCGACGTCGGAGGCAAAAAAGCCGGGAGAAAGCGCGAAAATTAGGTTACTCGCTGTAATCAGCGTAACGAGACGTCTAACATTTTTTAGGGACATGTCTGGGGTGAAAAACTGTCTTCACGGTGCGCGCTCGAAATTTCTCTGTGAATGCTGAAGTCATCAAGCGGGTCCCGACATTCGCTTTGATCTCGATTCTCGCTCGTCTTTATTTTTCATGCTGCCGCTTTTAATATTGCGTGCCGCGCCGATAGTCTGTCGATACTTCTTTTCTCTAAATGCACTGATGGGCCATTCGTTTTAAAAATGGTAAAATCTTTATTTCTGCAAAAATCAAGTTTGTGGCTATAGTAATAACAATTTTACCTTAAAACCAACCTTTTTTAAATACTTTATTTTTTTTTTAAAGTGACTTATGTTACTTTCAATACAAACTATGTAAATCACGAAGTCAGCCTTTACTTTGATTTCAGCTTTTACTGATCTTTAATATTTCTCATTTCTTATTTTTGTATCATGAGTATCTTTCAGGTTTCTCTTCAGTTCTGCATATCACTCCGATAATCGTTCGATCGATGCGATATTGCGAGTCGAGCGATACTCGTTTATCACGGGAACCCGCTAACTTCCCGTCGCTGGGCATATTTTCGCCGGGGCAAAACTTTGATCATTAACGAGGGATGGGGGAGTAAAATCCGCGCCGATGAATGCTATCGTCCGCCATATTATGAAACGCGCGACCGGCCCTGCGTCCGGTTATTGTACGCGAAAACCAACCCCCCCCCCCCTACCCCTCTACACCCACCCCTCGCGCCGTAGCCGGGTCTCCTCTTTATTACAGGCTCCGCGCAAATATTCGCAGCGGAAAGAGTTCCATCGTCGGGCGGAAATTTTCGTTTCTCAACTTTCGACGCTCGTTTTACATCGGCCATTCTCGCCGTCGGCCGTTCCTGTCGGCGGATATCGCCCGGGAAAACCGGCTGTGATCCTTATTTCGCTGAACGTACAGATATTCCCGCTTCGAGACTATCCACCCTTTTTGCAATAATCTTCTCAATATCCTCCGATCGAAGGTCCAAAATTAGACTTTGGGCGGGAGGACTGTTTGTTCGTTCGTACGATTTTCCCGAAACGTTCGATGGCATTTCATTGTTGCGAATTTGTTTTATTCGTCAAGTGTAAATTTTGATAACGAAGCAAATGCGAAATAAGTAATGGTCGCTCTTTCGTTTACGCGAACGTTAAAAGAGGCACGTTTTTTTTTTTTTGGCTGCTTATATTTAGACATTCTCAACGACCGACCCGCCGAACGCTCGAAAGTCTTCCCTGGCAAGGATCCGTGCACGTGGCCAACATCGCGCAGCCTACCCCCACCGCCGCGCGGCCGTGCGCTCAAAAATCATCGTGAACGTGCACGGCGAGCGAAATTTCAGCTTCGTTAACAGGCAAAAGGTCGCGCGAAATTTCCGCCGACGCGTAGAACGCTACATGCAGCGTGCGGCAACCCTTTCCGGGGCAACCACCCACTCCACCCCACCCCACCAGCCATTTTATATCAGCGTCAGTCCCCGCTAAAGGATTCTCCGAGGAAACGTACGTGACGTGTAATTAAATTAAATTTAGGGACGTGGAATAATTTTTTTCGTCGCTCACCTTTTTCTACAACAGAGAGGATGCACGCCTACGGTTTCCGTCTCTCGGTGCGTGGGTGTAGGTGCGTGCCTTTGTGTGTGTGTGTGTGCGAGAGGGGGGGCTGCACTCGCTGCTCGCCAGAAGAGGCGGCGGGGCTTAGAAATTTTAGCCAGCAAGAATATTTCGAATTAATGTTTCAGGAGTGAGTCGGGGGTGAGGGGCAGGGCAGAAGGGAGGTGAATGTTGCCTCTTTCCTTTTTGCGAAGGGAAGGGATAATGCTGGCGGGAGAGAGACGAAGAGAAGGAGAGAGAGAAGGAGAAAGAGGAAGATGGTCCGTCGAGGGCCAGGGGGAGGGAGGAGAAAAAACGTGCTTAACGTAATGTATGAAAAGAACCGTTTTGGCGAGCCGCAATTATTTGTGCAGCCGTGAAATCGGCTTTGCCCAGGGAAATCCGGCAATTCGGCGGTGCCAGTGAGAGTTACGGGAGCGGATTTGCGGTAAGCAGCACCTCCACTCTCTCTCTTTCTCTCTCTTTTTCTCTCTCTCTCCCTCTCTCATTCTGTCTCTTCTCTTTCCTTCACCACTCTCACGCCTCTCTTCAATTCTGTCGCTCTCCCGCGATTTCTGGCAGCCTCTATCTGCTTCTCCTTCTCTCCCCCTTCCCCCCCTCTCCCACTTCTCTCTCTCTCTCTCTCTCTCTTACTCTCAGCATATCTCTTGTCCTGTTCTTTCGCTTCTCTTACCGCCCACACGCCTGTCCCACCCCTTTAATCCCTTTCATTTTTATAACGTTTGGATATGCGCCGTTCCGCTCTCGCACAGTATGCACACGCACGTTCATATACCGGGTGATCCGAACGGTTACTCTCAGCTGTACGCGAAAGCGAACAAAGAGGCAGAAAAATTTGCACGGTAGTACTGGTCTCGTGCGAGCCGGCGTCACGGTCGATAGCGATTCTTCGGCGGATTTTGTTTGCGCGAAACGGTGGTCATTGTCGATTTTTAGCCGTGAAACGGTTTTCGTGTTCGACGGCGACGCGATGCGCGGTGTAAGGTTACGGCGCCGAATCGATTCGCAGCGATTTTATTTACGCGGACGGGATAGAATTCCTTCCTGAGAATCGAAAATTGAAATCTTGGAAATGTTACGGTCCCGCCAGGCAATTTTTATACCATCGCCGAGTGATACTATCCTACCGAAAAATCTGAAGTGCTCGCAAAATCTTCGCTTCTGAGAGAGTAGACTCCGTGAGTATCACTTTTGAGCGTAATCTTTCTTTGACCCGTTAATGGACCACCCTATACGCGTCGGTATGCGGCTCTCGGCTTTAAGCCGACAAAAATGTTCCATACGCCGCGCTCGCGCTCGTCGTCGAAGGATCGGAAAAATTCCTTCTCCCGCGCACGCACACAGACGCACGCTGCGTGGTACATTCGCCCGTACGTGAAGTCATACAGAAGTGGTCCGCTAATTGCGACGCGCGGGGTATTTTCCGCTCTTTAACGGAGCGTCGGGGGCGGGGGGGGGGGGGTTGTAGGGGCTGGAAATGGGTGCGAAGGAGGGGGTGGGGGAGTGAGATTCTCGCGCGAAGCTCTGCCATCGTGCGGCAACGATGAAAAGGGCCGTTAACCGATTTTTCGACGATTAAGTAAATAAAGCCCGGCCGAACGTGGCGCTGCTAGCGACGTATTTTCAATCGACGCCCGAAACTGCCGCGCGTCGCTACGGGCTTTTAATCAAACCGCACAACGGCCAATAACAATTTCGCGGTCGTTTTAAGTAATTGCGAGTGCCGGCCAGAGCAGTTTGCCGTGAGCCGGCCGGACGAAACTTCCGGGAACGGCGGTCTGATGAAAGGGAACGGGGAGAGTCTCTTTTTTCTCTTGCTTAATGCAACGGCCGAGGCGGAAAATGATTTTTCCTTTGGACTACGGCGAGTCGATCTCGCGATTTTCGATCGATAGATGCGATGGAATTGGGAAATTCGGAGAGTGAAGTAAGCGAATGTCGTATTTAAGATGTCTCAAACTCTTTTGCTCAGTCGATGGCAGTTTCTTTCCTGACTGGGCTTAGGACTGATTTTTTATTCGTCATGTGTTTGTTTCGTATGATCTTGTTTAGATTCTACGGTCATTGTGTAACATATGAACATTTTTCATACTTATATCAACAATAATAATGTCTTTTGTACGGCAATACTTTTACATTTCCCTTCCTATCCGATCTCAATTCAAGCGGAAATAAACATAACTTCATCTAAAAATCAAATTATTCCTTCCATTCACAAGAAAAGTCGAGCCCGAAAAGGTTGAAATACGATTGAACCCCAACTTGATACCCGGATCAGATCGTCAAATCCGTACGAATTTTTCATCCTTCCGCCGATAACGATATCTTTACCGCACCAATAATATCGCATTCTCATTTCTCTTCGGCCGCCGTCAATTCGAGCGGGACGGAGGCATAATTACGTACAAGACCCGAATCACTCGAGCCATACAGAAAAGGAATTGCGCCGCGCGAGGGCTGAAATATGTCTCGACCCGGACTCGAGCATCGGGTCAGAGGGTCAGATCCGCACGACCCGATCCCCGCATCTCAATTCGCCAGCCTCGGAGCCGAGGTATCCGCGACGCGGACAATAATCGCGCGCGAGAAGGTCGGCCATCCGACTCTCTTTTCACCGTCCGCGTTCGACGAGAATCTTGCTCCGACGATGTCCTCCTGCCAGCGGTCGAATATCCGCTCCCGTGGCCGCGGACAAAGGAATCGACGTCGTCGGCAATTACGACGCCGACGCCGACACGGACGCCGACGCCGACGACGACGACGACCCTCGACCTACCGGCTCTCGCCGACTTGATCGATGCACTCGCCTCGCCGGCTCGCGTTATTATTTGTATCGCCGACATCTCGCGCCCGCCACGGATCCCGACACAATGCTCGCTGCATAAATACGTCCGCGAGCGCATAATGCTGCCCGGGCTGCTGGCGAATTCAGTGTCGCGAGCGCACTGTCATTACCGAAGATAACGGGCTACGAAGATACGTACACGCTCGACGACCGCAGTGTCGTTCGCTCGGCCCGCCATCGAGGAATGCTAACCTACCCCCGTCGAAGGATCCGCCATCTTCCCTTATAACCTCACCATTGGCCGATGAGGGAAAGCGTGCTTCCCACGCTCGCTCCAGCACCCGGCTCGTATCCGGTGTCGGCGGCGTGCCGACGGCGCAGAATAAAGAGGATCGTCTGCCTGACGTGTCTGCGTAAACGCGTCTGCGTAACGTGCCGGGCGAGGATATACCTGGCGTTTATTTATTCCCAGCCGGCGGGCATATTCGACGCTCCTGCGACTCTTTTTTCGAGGCATCTCGTTAGACGCCGCTCGGAAGGGAGACGGAGGAAAAAGGGGCAGAGGGAACGGTGAACGAGGGAGTGTGGGGGGAAGGAGGCAGGAGAGGGAGGGGGGGGGGGAGTAAAGAGACGCGTTGTCGCGAGAGAGGCCTTTGTCTCGTATCAAATCTCGTAATTTGCCGTGTCTCGAAAACGAGGAGGGCGGAAGTGGACGAGGAGTTCCGGATTGGGGCAACGAAAGACTGCTTTTTAAAAACCGGTGAAAGCTTTTTATTGCGCCGACAGAGACGCAGGGGGGAAGAGGGTGAGAGCGAAAGAGAGAGAGAAAGAGGGTGAGAGCGAGAGAGGGAGAGAGAGAGAGTACGATGTTGGACGGTAAATGTGGTTGTGAGCGTGTGCGCGCGTGTATGCCGTAATGAGCGTGGCTGTGTGAGAATTTGTTGAGACAAACGATTGTGTATCGGCTAATTAATACCGATACGCGCCGTGCGGTTTATTCGCGGTTAACACAGGAATTCTAATGATATTGTAACAATAACATTATTATATTAATCAGACCCGCGAACTAATTTTATACGAGATGCCCACCACTTATCCTTAGGCTACCTTCGTTATCCTTCGCCGAATCTCATCCTCCTTGGCACATTCGATGGCTCATCATTTTTTCGTCCGATCGATCCTATCACACGATTCCCACACGTCCATTCATTCTCACCCATTGTCCTCCAAAGATGGTAGTGATGATTTTTTATATATATACATGCATTATATATATATATATAAATAATACGATGGTTATTATCGCCGCGGGTTTATCGACTGTATCATCGTTATTATTTTTCATTGAACATATACTCCTATTGCGGTCATTATGATTATTATGATTATCAGTGCGCGGTACATTATTATTACGATTATTATCGTTCTTATTACCATCTTCATTCTTGTTGCAGCAGTCACTGTTATTGCAGCTGCAATTATTATTATTATGATTATTATGATTATTGTTACTATTATTATTACTGGTACTCACTAAGGACAAATATACGGACAATTCGTATCAAGCACTGTTCTCCGTCTCTTATTTCCTGCCTCACACGCGCAGTTGGCGAATGCAAATGCAAATAGACTTCAAAGCAGATTGTTCCGGCATCGATCGTACATAGAACGGGATGGGAAAAAAATCGGGCGTAGAACGACGTAAAAGATTGGCACGCGAATCATTCGATCGTCAATGGGAGGACGCTGGGCGCGTCTCGCTTTATCATTGACTTTGACTACTGAGCCGTTCGACCTGCGCCCGACGCGGACAGCTTTTGACGCTTCACGCTCAAGGAAGAATGGTCCTTGTTACATCTGCCGTCTTATTCAGCCTACGTCCCTCCGCCTTGCGCCTTTGTCCGGGAATTTCGGGGTGTAAAGCTGGCGTCGCTGTTTGCAGTTTTTTGGAAAAAAATGACGAGCGAGCGGTGAAAGAAATTTCCCTGCGCTTTGATTCCGTGTCCTCTCAAGAGAGAAAGAGCGTGAGGCACGTACTTACGACGGAAAGTTTTGAAAACGGATTAGGGACATTGTGCGGAACATGCGCTGGGAATTATGTCGAGTCGTAGGACAGAAGGGAATTTTTGTAGGTGGCCTTAATTGGCACTCTTTCGGCATAATCGTGTGTGGAATTATCGTTGTGGATTTTAAACAGATTCTGCGTAACATCGATTTCATGAGAGCTGTTACTATTAGAGAGGAGTAGTTTTCGGAGCCCGATTTCAATGTTCGGTTTATTAACTCTTTATAAACATTGATTTCCTTGCAATCCTTTTTTGCCTTTGAAAAGGGCACACGATCGGCCCGAATATTTCAAAATGATTTCGACGTAAAGAGACTCGGTGTAATTACTAATTAACAAACGTCAATAATTCATGGTCTCGGTTCGATATTACGGGTAACGTATCGAACTAATCGAAAATGCTGAACATTTACCGAAATGCATGATTTTTAACGTGCGCTTCCGTTAACGAAATCAATGCGGCGCCGAAATGTTTTGGTCCGTTTGAATTTTTCCGCCCCCTTCCCGTGAAATCGTATGCAAAGTCGCGGGCATAAATTCCTGATGCGCGCGGGTTGAAAGATTCGAGAATTCCGGGCATTTTCTGAAAAATTTATTACCTCCACCGGACGTTGTATTATTGAGCTGAGCGCGGAGACTCGAAACGTTTCCGTCCGCTCGGCTTCCCGCACTTTTTCGAACGAGAGAACAGTCGTTACCGTGCGTTCGCTCGCGTTTCGTTCCGTCGCCCCGGGAGTGCGGCAAGCGCAATGTCGGAGGCCCGGTGCCGATAATTATCCTTGGCCCGGGGTCCTTGGGGTCCGTCGGGCGTGCATGCATTTCCTGGAACGAGCGGATTCCGTTGGCGGCAGCCTCTTTCGCGCGGCCAGACTCCGGCTTAATCGTTTACCAATTTCCGCCCCGGCGTCCTCGGCCCGGGGTCGAAGGTCGAAATTTTGCTCGGCTTCGACCGTCATTTGCCGGGGAATCATCCGTGCCCGAAACCGAAGTTCCGCGTCGTGCTAAACTTCCCCGGCTCCGGGAGATAAAAATACAAAATTTTCCCGCTCGCGCTTCGAAGCGCTCGGCATTTCGCTTTGTTTTCCCTTTGAATCGTTCGATCGGATTTATTTGCGCTCCACAGAGAAAATGATCTTTTACATCCCCCCCCTCTCCCTGTCCCGCGCGCACCGTAGGAGGATTGGGAATTTTCTGCTCAAAATATTCGGTTTCCGCATTTGTCTGAGTCAAAGAGTGGCGCAATTACGTGATTCGTAGGAGGGGATCGGCGCGATTCTTTTGATACTTCGCGGAATGGCATTTGACTCTCGCGCAATTCCGTAACGCGGCGAGCAGCCGCGGAAAGGCCGACATCGAAAATAATGGGAAACGCGGCGCGCGCAGGCGTGCGCTTAATCGAATCGAGTTTATTGAATTAATTACAGTCAAACTTATGGTCTTTGTTGGCGAAATTTCCTATCGATAACTGACAGTGCGCGTATATAGCGTGCCGTTTTCAATATCGCGCATTAAAATGAATTAAATTAGACAATGACGCCGGATGCGCCGATGCGCCTCGCCAAAGTAGCAATTTATACCGATTGCGTTACAGAGAGTTAATGAAGCATCGATAATCAGAGCGGAAAAGTGAGATCGGCAGCAATACTGGGCGAGTGCCGTTCATATTTAATTTTCAGCGCATCGCGCCCGAGCCGGTCAGCTTTTTCATCTATCAGACTTGATGCCATCTCGTCGGGTTACGGCGCTGTAACTAATTTTTACGTACTCGCCAGCCACGGTGATCCAACCGTAATCGGCCCGTTTTTCCCCGCTAAGCGCAGTGTCCGGCATCCGCCCACTGTTCTATAAAGTGCCAGATGCAAATTTCTGCTGTAAAATTGGCAGTCGACCAATTTCGGGCGCCCCCCCGCCCGTCCGCGCTCCCTTTACTGCCCGAAAGGCTCGGCATCACTTTCATCACGTGCGAATTAACCTGTTATTGCAAAATGTTAATACGACGCGTTGATATCGTGAATAAAGCATGCGATAAAAGCTAACCTCGTCCGCGCGATCGGGCCCGTTCGAGCATTTATTCGATTCGCTGCTCAAATGTGTCGGTAGTTAAAGTCATTTCTAATACACGGATAATGAAGGAAAAATGATTGCGATCGCTCGTCACTCATCGTGATAAAAGTCGAATCAGTTAAGCTCGTCCGAATCTTGACTGGGGCCACTATTATGATTATCAGCTCGAATATGTGAGTAACGTCGAAGACAACAATGATCCTAGCATGCGGAATACTCGAAACAAATCTTTATCGTCTCCACACATGAACCCGCGTGTACACATATCCGCCCGCTCGGCTCGTAGGAAGCGTTCCGAGTGATACAAATCCGCAGAACTCACTGCGCCAGGGAAACTTCACTTTCAATACTCCGCAAGCTGCTTATTCGGAAGCCAGCAGTAATTAGTAGTTACTCCAGCGGTAAGCAACGATGCGCAACGATTCACAATACGGCCTTAAAATGATAATTACACGTCGCGGCTCGGCGAGCACACGTCGCGTCCTACTTTTTAACGTTTTCCCCCACTCCCGCCGCCCTCCCACATCCCTAAGCGGGACCCCTTTTATTTTCATCGGTAAGTCGCGGAAGCCGCGACGACAGCCCATGAGGCCTCACGTCATCGCGAAATTCATCGCGCTTCAGCCCTCGAAAGCTGGAAGCCGGCGCACGCGAGCGGAAGTGGAAAGTGAAAGGTGGAGAAACGTTGAGAACAGAGAGGGGCAGAAAGAGAGAGAGAGAGAGAGACAGACAGAGAGAGGAGAAAGAGAACGAGAAGGCAAAATAGGGGCGCAGAGCGTGGCGTAGAAAAAGGAAGACGGTCGACAGACATGGCAGAGGAAAGCGAAACGAAACGAAACGAATGGAGCTTCGAAGGGGTAGGGGAGACGGGGAGAGGAGGTTTGAAGGGGGTGCCGAGGGTGGAAGCCGGAGGAGGAGAAAGTCTAGGTTGGCGAACAAAGACGGGGGACTGAGTGAATGGGCTGGCACGAGGCCGCTGAAAAAGCGGCTGAAATTGGGAAAGTTTAGGCGGCCGTTCGGAGTTCGGCATTTCCATTAGGAAGGAGCACGCGATTCGGGCGAGCCCGTGGGAATCCGGAAGGCAAGCATTTGCGGTGACCGATCCGGGCTCGCCGATGGTTTAATACGGATTAGCAAGTTGACGTACAAAGTCGCCGGCGTCGTCGTCGTCGTCGTCGTCGTCGTAGGTTCGTCTCTTGGTTCGTTGCCGGGTTAGCCCGGGTGGTTCGTAGCTCGGTTCGTACCTCGGTCCGTGTCTTGGTTCGTGTCTTGGTTCGTCTCTTGGTACGTAGCTTGATTCGTCTCTTCGTTGGTCATTGGGTTCGTCTCTCGGTTCGTTGCCGGGCTCCTCGTAGTCGTCGTTCGGCCGCAGGCTCGGATCCAGTTACCGAAGATTACGGTTAAGCCCGCCTCTCTGACCCGGACCCGGGTCGCCTTTGACTCCGTCCGTGACGCTCGGGACGCTTGCCCCGATACCGATACTCCCGCTCGTTTGCGCGAATCCTCTAACGACGCGTCGGGGATCATCCCGTGGAACGATTACGGACGGGACGCGGTAGGCTAATGGAGCGTGCGCGGGAAAAAAAGTCCGATGTCGGACCGATCCTCCAGGCTGGAGGCCGTACTTATTAACTGCCGGACCTGAGAAATTGCGCTCTTCGTTTAACGCTCCGATCCGCAGGGACAGGATTCGATTAGCGCGCGCTGGACTCTCGGCCTTTCAGGAGGGATTTCGAGGGGTTGCGAACGGTCCCTGACTGGGTAAGTTTGTACCTTGCATTCGTTGTCGGTATGAGAAGGTCGCGAAAGAAGTATATGATGGCTTCGCGAACTGTTGCTCTTCGGTCGAGACTCGCCGTGGGGGTCAGCGTCTGTTATTATGAAATTGTCCCGCGACCGCCATTTCGACGCTTTATTTGCACCCAATGAAAGTATGAAATTCGTTTTGAAGTACGATCTCCCTCCGCGCTTTTATTTCAGTAGCAATATAATCTGCGAGACAATTTCTTTTTTTCCAGTGCCAACCTGTCATCGGTCACGCCGACTTTAACGCGTATCGCGCGCAGAGTTCGCGCAGTTAATTCACCGATTCGCTGATAGTTCGACACCTACCGCCACTCCGTTATAAAAATGAATAATGTATAAAAGTTTCATATCGCCGAGGCAGTCTGCGCGGCTTCCTGTCTCTCTCTCCTTCCCTCTCACTCCCTGCACGACTGCACTCACGTTAATTTTACCCCTCCCCCGCTCCATTTTTTTTGTTCGTTCTGCAAAAGAAAAATGTCCGCGGGCTAACTGCTCCGGATGATTTTTCAAATTTAATTACGAGCGACAGCGTCAACGAACGGTTAACGCACTGTTGTTCCCGGTAATATATGATCGCGGTATGACGCACGATACGCGGCTAGGCGGGTGTAAACAGGCGGATGTTTATTTCGGTTATTCGCCGGGAGGGGGGTTCATTTTGGTCGAGTCGCCTGACGCCCGGTGCGTGCAGGTGTACAGATTCGATGCCGTTCGTATATCCCTGCATCTACATATTTATGCACCGTGCGTGCGTCGCGTATAAATATCCGCTCATGCGTCCCATACAATTTTTTTTTAGCCCGACTCCCCGAAAAGTAACGAGAACGAGACCGCGTGGGAGGAGGAGGCGAACTGTAGGTGGGGAGAGGGAGAGGGGGAGCGTAAGACGATGCGGGGGACTAGGTGGGCGGCAGTAAAGAAAGCTCTTTTTATTACGAACGCCGGAGCGTGTTCGCGCGGAACGATGGCGAATACGATCGAAGAACAGCCCTCGACGCCGGCGTCGATACTGATTATTCAGATCCATAAACGGCGTGAAGTGATATGAGATAGGAATCCGCCTACTCGGGGTAATGGCCCGTGAGCCCAGAAGCGTGTGGAGAATGAAAAATGGGCCTGCGAGGTGTGAAACAATACCTATGGAGAGTGAGAGGGAGTGAGAGAGAGTGACTGAGAGAGAGAGAGAGAGAGAGAGAGAGAGAGAGAGAGAGAGAGAGAGCTCCGGGGTCGAGCTGCCGGCGCATAATATATGACGGCTGATAAAACATTACGAAAACCGTGACTGCACACTCGCCTACGGTAATGTCGACGCGCCGTTCTCGCTCTAATAAAAGCGACGTCGAATTATCCCCCTCGTTAAGCCTCCCCCGGCTCGAGCTCGGCCTTATTACGCGTTATTAAGCTTCTTTCCGAGGAAGTTTGAAGCCTCGAGTTGTGAAGCGATCGACGAGCGAGCAGCGTGCGTCACCGGGCCCGGGCTCGCTCGACGGAGTCCGACGATAAATCGGGCGCAGGGTTAAACGCTTCGGTCGCCGGGATCAACCGCAGCGCACTGTATTCCTTTTTTATCTCCGGCCGCGGATTATCAAATTGTCGGGCCGGCTTCGGGCTAGATACTCTTTTTTTTTTTTGTTCCCGGTGCACGGTTTTATCGACGCCAGGAATCGCGGAATGATACTCGTTACGAGTCGGCCAGCGGGGAGTGATTCGCGCTCGAAAAATCGAATCGGCTCGCGGGTAATGACGCGTGAGGCGGAACGTAACGGGGGGTGGCTCGGGGGTAGGGGTGGGATCGGCTCTGACGCGTCGACAATACTTTGCGGAATACTTTACGGGCTAGTATCGTTGCGCGGCCGTGGGAGGGGGCGGAGCGGAAAAAATGATATTAATGCCCGGCGTTAAAAAAGTTCCGGATAAGCTGGCGTGCTGTGCACTCTTACCGGTCATTAATTCCGGCCCGAGCTGCGGAAGAGGGCGGAACGGGTGGTGGGTGGGGGGTGGAGTTAGTAAATCGCTATTGGCGATTCGTACGCTCGGCGAGGCTGTTCGTTCGAGTTGGCCAAGAATTGCGACTCGCTTGTTTTTCAGGTCGAACAATGGGCACGCAGCTCTTCCGAAGCAATTAGAGGTGTTGGTGAGGTCGGTACGACTTGAGGGGAATCGGCGAAAGACCGGCGAGATTCGTCAAGTCATGATAGAAACGTCATATTTTTTGCCTGTTTTCTTGATCGAATCGAAGAACTTGTGTGCACAAATAAAGAGGTACAAACATTTCGTCTGTCTATTTATCACCCCCCTCACGTATTCCTGGGCAGACCAAAACTTAATAACAGTCCTCCATAAATAATAAGACCTTACTCGTCCAATAGACCATCGATAATTAATTCAAACACGACAGAATCCATCTCAGGGTCTCCGATCCACCTCCCACCACTCCAATCCGCGGACAAAGAACTCCAGCATCCCGTTCCGGGTCAAATTCCGCGGCTCTCACCGATATAAGGTTCAATTTCCGCCCGATCCACTTAACCCCGCTATATAAGGATTAAGGTACGTCCCGGCCCCCCCGCGCCGGTCCCCTGCCCCTCGCCTCAGTGGCTTCTGCGTGCCAGTATCAATATACTAATATTTACGCGCGCCCGCCTTTATTGCGCGATCGCGCGCGTCGGCCGATATTAATTTGTGCCCGCCGAAGCGAGGTATTAGCGTCGAGTCTCTCGCCGCCTAACTCCCGGCTCGTATAATCGGTCCCGCGTTTAAATTTGCACGCCTCCCCCCCACCTCCCAACTCCCACCGACGTCCCACCCCACGCTTCGCCGGTCGGCCGAGCGGCGGACGATTGGCCGCATTAGTTGTCGGGCCACTCATTAACGGAGTGACGCCGCGAAACTGGAAACTTATTTATAACCGGCTTGCTCTCCGAGCATCGACGGGGAATAAAAGTGATTCCGGCCTTCTTCTCGGCGGGGGCGCGCGTCCTCTCCTTGTTTCGAACGTTGGGAGAGAGGGGGCGGATGCGCGCGGTCGGGGAAGCGCGGGCAGAGCTGGAAAGAAAGTATCGGAATTTACGGCCGATTAGAGACTGAAGTTGCCGGAGTCTCAAGTGGTGCGGAGTATTACGTGTCAGACGGTCTCGTCGTCGGTTTTTATGCGCGGGGCCATTTGGACGCGGGCGGTTTCGGTTTCTTCCCTTTTTACCCCCTCTGTTCTTTTACTCTCGCTTCTCTCCTTTTTTTGAGGAGGGAGGAGGTGGAGTTTTTATTTAATTACCGGCATTTTTGTCATTTGCGATGATTTATGTGGCCAAGGCCGTAGCGGCGCGATGAGGATGGGGATGGGATTTTGATAGTCGGTACGCCGTGCGCGGCTTGATATTGTTTTCCGACGGAGTCGTATATCAATCGGAGCTGAATTTCGAAAGATCGCGGCGATCAATTTTTTAACCGCGCCGCCGCGGTCAAAAAATGCGTTTGCGGATGGGAATTGATACACGCTGCGACGTGTCGGTGTGCCGATTTTTCGTAATAAATTTAACGATCGCGGTATCGAGAGTCAATCATGCCGGAGTTTAAAAGCGATGAAACAATTTTGAGGTGGACCGACGCTCTCGCGCGCGCGCGCGAGCGTTGCGGCGGGAAACTGTTATACGAGGCAGTTCGAAAGCTGCCCTCGTCGGTGGATCTAAAATTTTACGCCGGGCGTCTTTCCGAATTATAACAATCAACGAACTTCGTCGTTCTCCCATTTCCCTCCCTTTACGACCCACGCTATCGTCCCTTGTACCACTTACGTTTCCCGCAATTCACCGCTGCCTCGCTCTTATGCGCCGCGGAGCATTACGCCCCCTTTTTTTACGGTCAAAAGGCAAAAATATTTCCCTCCCCAGCCGCGGATTCGTCCGCCCACACTAACAGCGCGGCCCTAATAAGACAATAAGGTCCGCCCTGAGTTCCACCCTCAACCGTCCGGAATAGCATTGATTTCCAGGCATCAGCATCTTAAGAGCCACGCTTTTCTGTATTTCACGCAATTCAAAATCTCACACACGTTTCTCCTCCCCGAAGTCGAAGATCAAAGTCGAGCGCCTCCGTTGAGCGAACGAGTCCTCGCTAGTCCAATTGTGTTGGATGCCGCCTCTCGAAATAGGCGAGACTGCCGGAATCTCCGATTCTTCCCAAAACGACTCATATTAGCCAGCCACTCATACGATTCGTCTGCTAATGCGAGCGCGCTCTGCGACGCTTAAAAGCGCCCTCTTCCTCTCTTCCTTTACGCTGCCATCTTCTACCCCTCGCTTCTCGCCCCTTCCCCCTTCGCCCTTTCGTTACTATCCTCCTATCCGCGAGCAATTCGCGCGGCTAATGTCGCACGGCCGGGCAACTTTCTTATGCCGGGAGTTAACGTATTCGAGGCATTCCGCTAACGACTCGACGACGCTTGTTGTCGCGGAAGCTCGTGCAACGATTTTGTAAGACAGTCAGCTCGGCTCGCTTTAACCCTAGTTCAGCGGAGGACGTCAAGTCGTTTGCGACCTAGCCTTTAAGCGAGCGGGTACCGCGCCGAGCACAATTGATCCTGGCCGTCTGTCGCGCACTCCAGCCGACGACGGCGTTCAATTAAGCTGCCGAGCGAGAAAGTCCTTCCCGCCGCCTGGCGAATAATCTTCGAAAGAACGTTATTTGTTATTGCGGAGTATGCTAATTTCAGCCGGCATAGAAATTGGGTATAAAGTGCCAGGTGGAACTGGACCGGCAGGATAACGGGTGGGCGGGGGGAGGAGAGGAAGTAAGGGTTTCGTTTAGCATGGAAACTGACTGCAAAGTACATACGAAAGGAGTCGGGAAGATTAATTACCTGGTTATTCGCCTGGTTTGATTCAGGACGAAGCGGCGGCGGCCGTATCCGTTAAACGGTATTTGATATCGGAGACTCGAGCAGACCTTCGGTATGGCTGATTGAACAAGTAGTAGCGATCGGTATTACCTAGTGCTGTCGGCTGGTAAGCGGTCTTTTTTTGATCCGTGAAAAGAACAGACGTCATTCTTCGTTAGTCATTCATTGTCGCGCAGAGTCGTCTCTTGATACGTGAGAGTTCTTTGACGATTGTCGACGTTCAGTGTCAGAGACGAGAGGGTATGAAGTGAAGTAGTGTAGTGTGTAGGAAGAGAGCGTGAAGCGAGCGTGGCGCGGATGAAACGACTTGAAACAATCTTCCGTCCCGCGGGAGGCCGATGGCTCTTGATACAATGCGTTTTCATAAATTCTGAAACGGGAAGGCGAGTGCCTCTACGCCGGTGGTGGCGGCCGGAAACGGCTTGCGGAAGCTTTCAACGTAAGCCGAAGCGTAATGAAAATCTTAGAATCGACTTGCACTTTCGGTAGACAGTTGGACCGATAGAATGTTTTTCTTAGAGGCCCTCCATCCGTCCATCCATCTATCCATCTATCCATCTATCCATCTATCCATCTATCCATCTATCCATCTATCCATTGATCCATTGATCCATCTATCCATCTATCCGTCTAACCCTCTTATCCATCTATCCATCTATCCATCTATCCGCCTATCCTTCTATCCATCTATCCATCTATCCATCTATCCATCTATCCATCTATCCATCTATCCATCTATCCATCTATCCATCTACCCATCTATCCGTCTATCCATTTATCCATCTATCCATCTATCCATCTATCCATCTATCCATCTATCCATCTATCCATCTATCCATCTACCCATCTATCCGTCTATCCATTTATCCATCTATCCATCTATCCATTTATCCATCTCTCCATTGATCCGTCCATGCATCTATCTATCTATCAATCTATCCACCTATCCATCTATCCATCCGTCCATCCATCCATTCATCCATCCATCCATCCTTCCATCCATTCGACCAGCGATCCCCTGGGGTAACGAGAAGCCGGCCTCGGCTTTTCACATTTACGTTCCCGGCTTGGGGCGGCAAGATCAAAGGGAAAGTTGCGAACCGTCCGCGGTATCCCGTAATTTAATGTGAGCCGCCGCCGCGCGGGCCGCGCTAATTGTAAGTTTATAACAAACTTTGCCCGCGAGTACGTTCCGCATTCTTTCCCGGCCATGGGCAGCTGCCGGCATTGCTCGGACGGTTATGGGTCGCGATGGGCTTTTAATAAACGCGTTTCCGGCCTCACATTCCGTCCGCGAGCCGAACGTCAACGCTCGCCAGATTGGCGAGTAACGACGTTTTCCATGCTTTGACTCGTTCGCATAAACTGTTACGCCGTGCGCGGCCGCGACCATGGGAGCGGCTTGAGTGGGAACAACAAAAAAATATCGGGAAAATCGAGTTGGTTGTTTTTCCTCCCTTTGCCGACACGGCTAATTCGGCAGATTGACGGCACGAGTTTTTCGTAATTCCTGCCGGCGCAGAACTTTTCGCGGTGATGTAACGTTAATGTTATCTGAAATTGGATGGTGACATTTTTATTTTTAATTATTGTTTTTAACCGCGGTCATAATTGGTCCCATTGTCGGCGGGCGATTAAAAGGTTGGCCGTTTGGGAATTAAGAGAATTGCGCGCGTTCGTCACAAAAAGTGTCATTCTGTACGCTTTAATTCGATTTGTCAAAACGTTATTCGACGATTCCTCGCAGTCGCATAATCGAGCTAACGCGAGCCAGGGTCTGTCACGTCGACCGACCGGAAGTGCGGTTCTAACGAAAACTTACATCGCCACCGCGGCCAACTCGATGCGTCACTTCGCTAAACTCACAATTTACAATGGCGGGCCGCCGAACCTAATTCGAAAGGCAGCTCCCCGGCTAAACGCGGCAAGATTTAAGGTTTTAATCTCGAGCCAGCCGCACGCTCCGCTGCTTAAACCGGCGACGTTCTTTTCCGAGTGGCGCCGCGGTCCGGCGACGTGGGGTCAATTAAATTAGCCAATAACACGGATACACGGCGTGTTCCATACGTTACAGGGAACCGGAAGTCGCGGCATGTTGCGCCAAAGCGGACTCGGCAGCCCTGACAAGCTCTTGTTGGCCGCGTTTCGTGCACTACAAACACGCCGTTAAGAACGGCGCTGGGCCGGGCCGGGGCATGAAAGGGGGAGGTTGAAACGGCGGGGGAGGGCTGGAGGTTGAAAGGCGGGGGTTTGAAAGCGGAGGGAGCAGGGGGTGGATAGGGGGGTGGGCCGACGAGGAGGAAGCCGATGCTGCCGGCACTTACGGGAATTCTTGTCGCGAGCGAACGGTCTCTAACGAGCGTTTGAGTGTGAAACTCTCCTATGGGGAGAGGACACGGTGTCGGAGGGTTAACGTTGTTTCGTGCCTCGGACTCACCCACCCCTCCACCCCCTCTCTGCCCGGGGGAGGTGGGGGCGCGTTTCATTATGCAGCTTTAATTAGCGCTCGGTCGACGAGCATAGACGGCTCGGATTTTCGACGAGGTCTCGGTCATTGTGAAAGTTATCGGCGTTCGGAAATAATCCGCAAACGGGCCGCTTGTTGACGCTCAACTATTCAGGCACGGCCTGGTGTGTGTGTGGGTGTGTGCGTTGGCCTTTTTTTGCGAGGTTCATTTAGTTCGCATGATTTGCGTCGCGAACTGTTTGGGCTTTTAAGCTGCCAAGTTTAACGGGGGTAATACATAAATTATATAGTGGTACGTATTTAGTTCGCATTGAACGTTTATTCCTGGTAATAATCAACGGATATGTACATATTAATTTCCCGAACGTAATATCGTTTCTCGGTTTTTCTTTTTCCGTACTTCCCCATCGACTTAGCAGATATGAAGCGCGGTAATTAAGTCGGTGTTAATGTTCATTTTTAATGACAGCGAACGAAGGCAGTCTGAGGAGACGATATTCTCTGGAACATAACTGTTGTCTCCCGGTCCTCTCTATTCTTGTCATGTTTATCAATATAATAGCAACGGAAGGGAAATATCACCAGATAGCATTTTCTTGTGTATTCATAACGGGACTCGGTACTTTCTATTTGCGTAATTCCCGCCGATTTAATCCGAATGAAAGCGGCGGCTAGATAAATATTGCCGCTTTTTTTTTCCTACCCCCGCCTTTACAAAAATCGTTCCCCCAAGGTGATAGCGTCGGCAGGTAAATGAATTTTCGCCGCGTTCAATTTCGGAACGGGGCCATTGACGGAATGAAAAAATTCGATTTTCCCACTTGCCGTGCCGGTGGCTCGCGCGGCCATTTTTAACAAACTTCGCAGATTTTATTAGCCGGAAAGTGTGGGGGCCCCGGCGTCAAACGGTTACGCGTTTAGCGATTACGAGCTCGGCGCGCGGCGTCAAAAGGATAAAACTCGGGCGTCGGGAAGCGTTGCACAATTCATTCGGAGTATAATTGCAATCTCGTGCATTGTCGAATGCTTACGCTCCTGACAGTTAATATCTTGATGTGAATGTAGAAAGCATTGCCGGGGCCGGAGAGAAGCTCGTATTTTGCGTTAGAAGATTCCCTTTTCTCTCTCTCTCTCTCCCTCTCTCTTTCTGTCTCTCTATCACACTCTCATCCGACCACTTGTCTCCATCGTCCTCGCAGTTGAGCGATTATGATTCGCAAGTACGCTCGTTCATATCAAGAGGAACACGTCTCCTCGGGCGGGCTTCTTTAACGCTTCGCTCGCGGATGTAGCTAAATGACGTGTCGCGGAAATTAGTTCGCGAAATTATTGTCGAAACGAGTTGAAGGGCTCAGGGATGGGAGGGACGAGGTAGGGAAGGGGAAGGCAGTGGTGCAAGTTTCCGGTTTTCGTTGTCCCGGCAGAGTGACAGCTCGCTGGGCCGGGAGGGCTCGCGCAAATTTAGGGTCGAAACGTGGAAGATCACGGTCACATTTCACGTCCGAGCACACGTTCGAAGTCAAACTAGCGCTAGCTTTCACCTACGCCACCCCTGCGCTACCCCTACGTTGCCCGGAGACGGCTGTGACTTTTTGTCTCGAACTGCGGACCCTGCATATATCACAGAACTGTGCACGTCGCTCCCGGCGTCCAATGTGTGCGTGCGCCGAAGGGCTGCCTTCGTATTCTCGCCTTCTCAATGGCATCGGATTTTAAAGCATAACGAATTATACGACCCTGCGAATGCCGGGAGTGTTTGAACGGAAGCTCTGGGCGACTGCAGACGGAATTTGTCGAAGGTACCTCGCTCGTACGCCGTTCCACCGTCGTCTGTTTTTAAATCGTTTTTAAATTTGAACAGATAAGCTCGGTATCTAGAGACAGTTTGGACTTGTAATTATGCAGAGTCAATAAGTGATCTGTCGGAGGGGGCGTGGGCGGCGGAAATATTCTTGTCTTTTCAATGGCTCCTGATTTTAAAGCATAACGAATTGTACGTCGGTGCAAATACCGGGAGTCTCTGAACGGAGGGTCGAGAGATTGCAGGCGAAATTTGTCGAAGGTAGCTCGTTTCTATACTCTTCCTCGTCGTCCGCTCTCAATATTTTGAAATTTAAACCGTTCCGAATCTAGTGCCAATCCAGGTTTAGAATTTTTTTATCTCAACAAATAATCCGAATGAAGTGCACTGTCAAATTCGAATTCCAAATCTCTCGGCGTCATAGAATTTTTAAAAAATATCGAATTACACGAGTGCGCTAATGTCAGGAGTGTTCGAACGGAAACTCGAGAGTCCGCTGACAAAATTTGTCGCAGCCACCTTGCTCGTCCACGCCGTCCTCCGCCTCGGGCGCTTAAAAATCCGAACATATAAATTTCGACCGTTCGCCAGACAGCGGCGTCGGAATCATCCAATCTCAATAAATCATCCAATAAATAAATGCCCGCGCGGCGCGCGAGGCGATATAAAGCCAGCCATAATTTCGAGGACATCTTCGCGAACTTCCGGCAACAGCTGTATCCGGTTGACATCCGCGCGCAGGAGCGGGCCGCCCGCGCGAACGAATGATAAAGCGATATTATCGTATCACGGGCCCCGCGTTGTCGGGAGTTAACAGCGCACGGAAGTTACCCCCCGGCAAAGTCGCCCACCCTCTCGAGAAAGTTAAACACTCGACCACATTATTACCGGGCGGCACCGCTGCTTCGCTACCGCTATCATTACACACTTCGCGAGCGGGAACGATCTTCACCCACCCCTGTACCCTCCGCGAGCCCCGACCCACCCCCCTCCTCCAGCTCTCCGTCGCGCAAAATGAAGGAAGAGTTGTTTTAGGCGGCCGTAGTCGCGGGCTCGAATAACATTAATTCGATCCGACGTCTGCTCCATTTGAATTGAACAATCTCCGCTTCCGTCTCAACGACTCTCCGCCACCTCCCCCTCTCACCCCTCTGGCCCTCGTCGCGAAGGGTTCTGAGCGCCGAAAATGGGGGGGTGGCACTTCATTATCAGATAACGAACGGACGAGTGTCGAGAGTGGGCGGGCCCTTTGGCGGCGCTCATTATTTCGTCGATCATTGAGAGTCGGGCGTCGGTGTGAATCCGGCGTCGGCGTCCGGTGTCAAAGGAAGACGGCAATTAACTGTTCGCCGACAGACTCGTGAGCGATGATCACTGGAACTGACACGACGCGGCACTTGTTACCGTGCTGTTCGACGCTTCGAATGGCCTGACGATCGGGCCGCTAACGTATGGATCGGTCGTCGGGCTTCCGGCGTGGGCGTGGGCGAAGATTTTGACGCCCTTGCACGCCTTGCCGACGGTCCGCTTGTCGACGTGACAGTCACAAGCGACGGAGGTGGCGAGTGTAATATTATTAATCGTCGCACGATCAGCGGCGAGCGGGGATAATGCGCTGATCGGGATCATTTCGGGGATGGCTCGCAATTCGATGGGGGTGTATTATAGAGTGTTGCCGGGGTGTTAATGTGGCAGGTACAAGTGATCGATTTCTGGGGTCGGTGAGGATTTAATACTGTTTCGTGAGAGAGGATAGAGGTTCGATTGTTTTGCTGGCACTCTGATGGGGTGGCAACGTCGAATGCGGATGAAAATTTAGATACGAACTTTTCCGTCGCACGTGCGTGGGGCTTCATTAATTTTACCGCTGTTACTGCGTGTATTACATGGTTAGATACAGATGTTCGGTATTCAAAAGTAACTCGTGTAGAATTCTAAAAATACTGTGCTGCCAGAATTGGACGTCGCTGTCCGATAATCACAAGAAAAAGATTCTGCAGTTATTCGAAGAACGCGATCAAGCCGACAGTAAGCATCGGCCAGTGTCGAAAATGCGCCGCGGCACGCTTTTATACATTCACTTAATAAAACAGCATAAATCGATCGGGGCTCTCGCAAATATTTCGCCCCGCCCCGATTACCATAAAACATCCCGAAACGATCGGAGCCCGTCGCATTAATCTCATCGCGCCGATTCCGGGCACCGATAGAAACATATTATTCTAATACCGGGCGAGTACACGACGCCGAAAACGTAATGACGTATAAATATTCATAGGAAAGGCGCGGAAATGCGTGTCCCCCCTCATCCACCCTCTACCCGCGGCGCGCCACCCCCTGCTCTCGTTAAAATATCGGCAGCCGAGCGTCGTGCCGCGAGTACAGAGTGCGGAATTAAATTACAGCTGGATACCGTAGACATGAATTATAGATTAGGGAATGACGGAAGTGCAGAGCTTATGGCGCATGGACTTAGAAGCTCGCGCCGAAACGCGCGGAGTGCGCGGAATATAGACTAGTGGGGCGATGATCCGTAGAAGTGACACGCCAGGGCACTTGTCAGCGAGTGTTCAAACGGATCCAACGAGAGGATCGCGAGTGGGGGGTGGGTAGGGAGAAGTAGGCGGTTACACCTGTGCGGTTAACGTTACGCGAGCCTACGACAATGTAGACAATAAGGTCGACAGAGAATGGCGGCGGATTGAGCGGGGGGTGCGGGCGGAAGCTCATTATCGGGCGCCAGCACAATTTTCCTGACCACGATCGAGACGTCGTCGGCGTCATTATGGAAATGAGACTTTTTTGCGTCGGAATTACAGGCGTCGGAGAGTCGGACGTGTAACTTGTACGCGCGGGATCGCGCGGGGTGGGGGGGATCATTTGAATTTTGCCCTTAAACCGCGGGAAGGTGGAGAGTTGTAGGAGGTGAAGAGGAACGACGGTTGCTTATCAGTCTGCTCGGATGTGTTGGTGGAAGGGTGAGTGTGCGGGTGGGAGATGTGTGTCAGACGTGTCGATTCGTCGGCCTCATGCGCGGGGTTATGCAAATGCGGCTTGCTCGGGGTGTACTCCGGCCGCATGAGGGGGTTGTAGACTTTTTTCATTGTTTCCGGGACGAGTTAATAAGAAGCCCGAAGATTGCCGAGTAGAGGCGAGAGAAGCGATGTTGCGTCCGACGATCGCCTCGCGAAATTTCTTTCGACCCGACCCGAGCCAGATACGACGTAATGGCGGTGACCTCGCATGGGACAACACTCCTTAGGTCAGTATCGGCAGACTGTATCTAAACGGCACTTGTAACGCAATATCCCGAACCGACGTACCGACTCACACTCGCGCTACCTGCACACCGTCGAATACGTCAGCGGGTACGCATTATGCATAACAAGTATATAAATAGCCAATATTAATATTACACCGGCCGCATGCATATGCATGGACACGTAGATGCATATCGTTTCGCGCGTATAAACTATCCGTAATCGGCGGGCAAAGTGGGCAAAACCGCACGCGATCGGCGTGCAATGACGCCTGCCGAGAATCGAACCTTTCCGACCGCTCGATTCTTTTTCCCTCTCCGCCGACCGCCATTTTTCCTACCGCTCGCCGTAAAATGCCAGTCACTCGACCGCGTTACGCTTCATTACGAGATTTGCATGCCCATGCTGGGCGAAGAAACGTCAGGAGCAGAAGTTCGCCTCGTACGTGTGCTCTCACGTCTGTCGGCGTGTGTGACCACACACGCGCACGTACGTGCGCGCGCGCTCGCAAGGACCGTTTGGCCGAAGTATTCGTCTTCCGGATATCCGGATATAAGTGAGCGCGCGATCTGAAAGGTCGGATATCCGCGTGCAAATATTTACGTGCCCGCGCGCGCATGCGCATAGAAGAAGAGAGTCGAGCGAGTGCGACGAATTTGGAGAGGATTCGGGGTGCGAATCATTTTTCGATTGTAATTAACGTGCCTCCGGGCTCTTCGATAAATTTTACATACTCCGCACGTAAAATCCTCCTCGCAGCCATAATGTCCGGTTCTCGGAGCAATAATGCATCGCGATTCGGCGAACATTCGAATATTGCCGGACTACTGCGTACAAATGCTCTGCCCGGGCTGACATTGAAAATACGGCTCAGTATTGATGTTTATCGACGATGTAACGTTACGGTCGGATCGTATTGTTCCCAGATGATGATGATGTTAATGTGCCTGATTTCGAACGAGCGTCGGCGGCTTAATGTTCTTCGTATCGCTGATCCGGGGGCGGCGGTGTTAAAGTTCGAGTGGGCCACTGATTGTTCTCCGAATTCCGTGACCGGGTCAAAGTGCATAACGATGCGGTTCTAAACATGCTAATCATTCGGCTCTGCCTCGGATCGGAACTTCCGTCGCCCGATCGGTCGACTGATCTTCTCAATCAGTTTCATGATAGCGTACATTCCTGTACCGCGGCTACGTGTATTAGACCAGCGTGCATTAGACCGCAAGAATTAGATCGCAAGATAAAACGGAAACCACCCGCAAACGTACGTGTTGGCAATTATGAAAGGGATTCGGGTCAATACATAGAAAAAGCGCGAAATAATCATAGACTCTCATCGACGTTACTGAAATGCGGCAAAGAATTAAAATGTTTTTCCCGATTATTTTACCCGAGATCGCTTTCGCAGTCATTGGCACGGTTCGCTCAAAAATATTCTAGTTTAACGATTATCAATACGCAATAAGGACTATTCGATAATGGCAGAATAATACCGCTACTATCGAGAAAGTAATGAACGGGAGTAGTATCTACTTTCGACGGCCGTATTGAGCGCGAGAGAATGATATCGTCTTCTATACACTCCTCTTCCGCAGCTCTTTCGATCGTCGCACGTTTAATTACACCATCGGTAATCGTCGATCGCGAGTCACTCCTTGGAGGCAGAGTTCGAACTCGGAGAGGTTGCCCACCCAGCAGGAATACGGAGCAGCGAGGGGCTCAAGGGGTTGGGAAGGGTTCGGGGGGAGGAAAGCGACGTTCTGTTCCTGGGGTTAATGGTACGGGAATCTGTACGTGCGCATGTGTGTGTGTGTGTGTGTATGTGTGTGTGTGTGTATGTCTACCGGCGTCCATGCCGTGTGTGAGAGAGCCTTCGAAGTACATGCACGTACGTGGAAGTGAACGCGTGTCCACCGTACGGCGGAAGAGTATAAAGGAAACAGAGACGGAGAGAGACGGCTTGGAGAAGAGAACAAAGGGAGAGGAGGAGACGGAGAAAGGGGCAGAAATTGCAGGGGTCTAATTTCAACGCGGTCGGCTGAAAAAAAGAAATGCCCCTTTATCGCGATCATTGCTAATCAACTTTCCCTCGGTACGTAACGCCGTCGTTCGTATAATTCCAGCGATGACATATCTTTAATTAGCGCGCGTTACCCCGTCCGACGGCTATCTAATGCTCGTGTCCTATCTATACATCTCATGCACCTTTGCAAGTGTGAGAGCAGCGTAGGCCGCGCGGGCGTGCACGCTCGAAAGTGGGTAAGGTCGTGTGTCCAGGTCAAAGGAGTCCCGGACTAAAGGAGGGGCTGGGCGGCGAGGGGAGGGGCGCGGCAGGCGGGTCCCGTTTGAAAAAAGCTCGTTAAAGTTTATATACCGACTTTGAAAAAATAGCTCCGGCTATGAAATTTATTTCGCGCTCGAGCGCCCTCCCGCGCTCTCGCGATACGCAAGAAGGAACGGCGTAAAAGGGCCAGAAATGCCGGGAAAGCGGCTGTTTCTCGCGCTCTCGCGCGCGCAAACATTCGTCCGGGGCTGGTTATGTAACTGTCGGGCCTAACCGGCGTCTGAATTTCCGCGCATTCTACCGTAAAAAAGAATGCTTTACTGCCGAACGGCCGGGACTGGGTCTTGATCAACATACAGCCCGGGATTATGACGCTCGTAATCGACGGACCCGAAGTTACGCGGATGTTCGAGGGCAGCTCTCTGTTGAGGGTTCAAGGGGCGGGATGGAAAAGGATGTGGAGAGAGAGAGAGAGAGATAGAGGGAAAGCGAGAGAGACGGCAGCCAATGTGCGCGTTTGCATGTGCGTGAGCGAAAAAAAGGTGAAGAGAGAAACGAAATGAGCTATACGATGGGAAAGGGAAGAAAGCAGGCCGAGCGAAAGGTCGGATAAGGGACGAAAGGGGGCAGGGATGTAGAGGGTGAAAGCGGCATTCCGTAGGGTTAATGCTATGCGAGTATCAATGCTCGCATATGCGCCTTCAAAGGGAATATTTTCAGTATCAACGTTTGTTCGCCAATCGAGGGCGCATCCTCGAGCGAGGGACGCGCAAGCTTTGCCCGCGCTACGTGAGGGCAGTCGACAAAAATTGTCTCCTCAAACATTCACGCGATCGTCCATAGACAACCCCCTCGTCCCTTCTCCCCCCCCAGCTTTCGGTCACCTCGCCACCCCCAGATTCGCGAGTCGCGAACGAGCGCACGGCCGCCCAAGACTGCGGACAAAGTGAAACGTCGACGAAAAAACAGCGCCAGTCGACTCTCTCAAAGCGCGGTGTGCTCTCAGGTAAAAGGAGGGGGAGCGAAAAAGAAGCTGAAAAAAAGCCCACCCTACGACCGTCTGTCCGTTTGAGGCAGCCGCACTCGCCGTCGCCGGTCAAGAAAGCATCGCCCAGCGGCTGCTCGAATTTCCACGCACTACGGAAAAAAAAAGAAAAGTTCCGCTCGAACAAAGGCGACAGGCGGGAAAAATGCAGGAAAATCCGAGCGAAGGGAAGCCGACGTACGGCCCCGGATTATGACACTCGTAATCGAGGGTCCGGAGTTGTCGAGGCCGGCGTAAGACGCTCGGCGAGGAGCCGCGCGTAGGACGGAAAAGGTCGGGCTCCTGCTGTCGGCAGAGGACGGAGAGCGTTCCTGGGGCTAATGGTACGCGAGTGCCGTGTGCACGACACCCAACCTCCAGCCAGGCTCGCTCGTGTTCGCGACTCCGAGCTCGAGAGTGAGAGAGAGTGAGAGAGAGTGAGTGAGAGAGAGAGAGAGAGAGAGAGAGAGCCGCACGCAGACATGCCGAGCGACGCCGACGAACTGCACACGGACGCGGGGACTCGCAGGAGGGAGGGTCAGAGAGGATCAGGGGCAAAGTGGCGGCGGAGCTGTATCGATGTCCGGGCGCGTTCACCGCCGTCGACACACACGCCGAGGCAGTATCCTGCAAACGAGTGGCATGCCGCCTCTCGCCCGCGCACGTTCGACTACCACCCCCTCTAACCCCTCCACCTACCTCCCGCTTCCCTATCCCTTCTCGTCCCCCCCCCCCGTTGCTCCCCACCCCGCGGCCCAATCCTCGCCCTTTACGGATCACGCGCTCTCGCTCGCGCTTCGGTCTCACTAATACCGAGCGACGAATGTTCGGCTGGGAATGTCTGTGTGCGCGCGCGCGTGTTCGTGTGGCTTCCTGCGGGAGGGTCGGAGGTTGTGTGCGCCCTCGTACCTGTGCCACCTCTCGCCCTTCGACCCTCTTCCCGCCCGTTGCGCGTCGATGGAGGGAGGAGAGACGATGAGAGCGAAGGTGGGGGGAGGGGGTGGAATGTGGAGGGAAAGAGTTGGACGATCGGTCTGCAACGTCAATTCCGCTCCTCTCGGCGAGTCTGCGAATCGTCAATCGCGACCCTTCTGTCCTGCCGCCTATCTCACCCCCTGGACGCGGCATCCTTACTTACGTACCCCTCAGCCCTTCTGCGGTCCCTTCATTTCGATTCCGTTTATCGGTAAGACCGATTTCACCCCCCCTGTCGTCGATCCCGGCCTGTCCGTCGACTGCTGCACGGGCTGTATAATTGTTTGTACGAACATGTCGCTAGATTGGCCACTGGGGGTGCGGGGTCAGGGGAGGGGAGTGGGTGGGCGGGGGAGAGGGTGAGATTAACGTGCGGGCGGCGACGTTACTCGCGGTACAATTTGCGGATGCGCAGGGAAATTCGTCGTCGGCCGTGTTTGACCTTCTATAAAGCAGCCGTGACACAGTTTCGTTCGTTAGCCGTTGCGAGCGGTCGGTTTATTGTTTTAAAAGTTTCGCGCACACCCTTTGTGCGAGGCCGCCGGAATATATGGAGCGATTCCGCAAAACGGAGCAATACGCCTCTTATATCGGCTGTTTATTGTGCCGCTCGTACGGATGGGACGCGCGGCAGGGGTGGTCGGGGAGCTCGAACGGGGGGGGGGGGGGGGGGTGAGCGCCGAGTGCACAAGTGGCGCATGATTTTTTTTCACCCTGCCGCGGACGCAAAAGTATTCCAGGTTATAGACGGTTAAATACGCGCATCCGCGCATATATTAGTCCTCCGCTGACCTCTCCTGCGCCTCCCACCCTCTTTTTTGCCCGGTACTTTTCAACCCCTAATTCGGTTATTTTTCTCCGCTGCGCGCGAATCATCGGGAAATGTAAGGGCCGTCGAAAGTTGAAGCGCATGGGAACGAACACTGGATCCGCATCGAGCACAGTCCTTCCCAATCCTTCGTCACACGTCGAGCGGGTACAGGTACTCCCGAATCTGCCAAAAACGCTCAACCTCCAACGGCGACAACCCCCCCTTTTTTCGCCCGACCCTCCTCGCGACAAACAGCGTCCCAATTCTTTGTCGACGCCCCGGAGACAAAATCCGGACACGGAACGTAAGTACGCCGGCTCGAATTGTCCATCGGCTCTGACGTCGACCAGCGCCGACACTTTTTTCGCACGCCTCTCGCTAATCCCGTCCATTCCACTCTGCGAATCGTCAATCGCGAACTCTCCTCATCTCTCTCGTTCGTTAGTCTCGGGATGGCTCGCAGTGGTCGAAAGAAGGCAGACAGGCAAGCAGGCAGGCAGGCAGGCAGGCCTTCGCGTTCTCTGGCCACGGCCTGTGTAATTGTTTGCGCGGCTAAATTGGTCGGAGGGTGAAAGGAGAGATTATCGTTGCGGGGTCGGGTATTGTTATTTATAGAAAAGGCGCGTCGGTGTGCGAGGAGGGAGAATTCTTTGTCGAACGCGGACCCATACATCGGTAAGGCATTATAGGCGGTGGCGGGCCTGTATGTGTTCGCGCGCGCGCGAGCGTTATTGTTGCTTGTGGAAAAGTACGGTGAGCGTGGGCGGCCGTATCGGCGCTATTATATACATTATCCTCCGTTTTTCCTCGCCTCGCCCCGCTCGATGCACGTCGATACGCTCTCCTCGCCAGGGCGGCGTGCACGTCAATTCCGCATCCTTCGCATCCTCCCGCGTCTTCCGCATCTTTCGCATCTTTCGCATCTTTCGCGTCGATTCTGCAAATCATCAATCGTCCCGCTCTAGCTCCGCTTCGAGCGGCTCCTAACGAGAGATGACGTTCCTGTGACTCGCGCAATTGGCTCGGAAATTTATTTCCCCGGCCGAGGACGTGTAAGCTGGCGAATTGGCAAGGAGGTGGCGTGATGAATAAAGGGACGGGGAGGGGGGGTCTAGCTGAAACGGAGCCGATCGTTGTAACGGCGTTGGCGGGCGTCAATATGGGAGCCGGGTGTAATGGATGTTTTTACGCTGCGCGCCGGGTGTTTCTGTCGAGTAAAGAAATATTAACATGCGAAAGGCTTTGCTCCCTACCATCGGCGCCGTCAACGTGCGGCACGCCGTTGCGTGAACGCTGCACGGGGTTTCATTAATAATTATCGATAATACGAAAAACTTTCCGAGCAATACCCGCGCGGTTCAACGAAAGAAGCTTAACGCGTCGCCGGGGAGTTTTTAGAGCTCTTATCCACTTCATTATTACCGGCGCGAAGTACACTTTTACGTTTGCAACAACCGTGTCGCTATTCGAGTGCGTACAGCACGCCGCCCACCTCTTTTCCGGATCGAAAAAGCAATACCAAAAACTCCCCATAGAATAACAACCACCGAACGAGGTTGACACAGCGTACGGACCCGCGCGACGATGACAAATCGGCCTGTCGACAGAAATCGCATTAAAAACCTTAAACATATGCAAAACTTCCCGAAGAAAACACGTCGCCATGCAACATGTAATGAAACCTGCCCAGCGCATTATTACGATCTTTTTACAGTCGTCCACTTCATCACTTATTTCATTAATCGTGTCATTCGAATACAACCAGTATGCTCTCTTTGTCCATACGAAGCGACGATACCAAAATTTCTCCGCAGCATTCGTCGGTGAACCAAGCCCGACACGTGATCGAGTCGGCGCGCGTCCATTAGAAATCGGATCCGCCGATGGAAATCGCATTTATAACCCTTAGCGCTTGATACGCGCCCTTTGACGACGTCGGCCTTGGCAGCCGACAAAAAAAAGCTCCTGCCCACCTCCTCGCAGAACGTTCAGCGGCCGATACCGGCTCGGAGGCTGGCCGGGCGACAGTATCGACACAGTGGGAAAGCAATACCCTAAAACGTGGCCGGCTTCGGGCCGGGCTCGAAAAAGGGAAATAACGCTCGTACACCTTCGAGCCCTGCCGCCGACGTCTTTTCTATCGCTCTGTCGGCCTTCTTTCTCTTCGCACGTCTACGCGAGCACCCTCTTATCGGACCCCTTCCTCTCCATCGGACCAAAATGCCCCTCTCTCTCTCTCTCTCTCTCTCTCTCTCGCTCTTTCGCTCTCTTCCTCTTCTTCCCTCTTTCTCCTTCTTTTCCTCTCTCTCTCCCGTGAGAGGCGCGAGGCTCGTAAATGTTTTCCGTCAAGATTAATAGTTCGGGGGGTGCTGCCGGCGTCGTACGAGCGGCAGGATGCTCGTCGAGGGCGAGAATGTGGCTTTGATCGTGGAAATAACCTCGATCGAGTGCCGCTCTCTCACCTACTACCGTACTCGCGTACAATGTCTGCCCGATGGCCCCCGCTTTTACGAACGACCGACCTCGCTCCGAGGCTTCTCTGTTTTTCCTTTTCCCTCCGTCCCCCCTTCGCGCCCTCCACCCCCGCGCGATGCTCACCGTACTCGTCGACGGGCGAATTTTCATCTTATAATGCACGCGCCCGGCTCGGTAATGCGAAAGCTGCATGATGTACGCGCATTAAACGTCACCGTGGGATGTGATGCCGGTGGCTGGATGTGTGTAGACGTGGGAGGAGGGTGGGTCGTCGGAGGGGAAGGGGCAGGATGGTAAAATTTGAGTACGCGATGGTAGAAGTAATTCGCATTGAACGCTCGGTAATACTTTGTAATCGTTGCAATTTGTACGCTCGCGAATAGCGATGCGATTGTCATTAATCTGACGTGTGACTGGGAGGATTTAAATTCAGCGGACTGACGCGTCGCGATTATCTGAGAAGCGCGTCGACTCGAGTGGGGAGCGATTTTTGCAATATCCGGGCCCGACTCGAGCGGCGTCCTTAACGTCCGATATCAATATACGAACTTTTTCCGTCGGGAGAGAGAGTGGAAAAAACCGTGTGCGTCGGATGCCTGAGCTATAAACATTTATTGCACCCCGTACTTTAGCTCCTATTGTCCACTCTCAGGTCGACTTTTTTTCCCTCCTCTGCGAGTCTTCTCATTGTTCGGTCCACGGCTCGCCAACATTTCGCGCTTACTCTCTTAGATTTTCAGATGCTACCCTCTGGTTCAGCCGGCCGTCCATCCGGTTCAACCTCTCGTCGATTTCTGCGGAATTCTCCGCCATTCTGCGTGGCACGCACCCGTCCGACAGATCGATTCGAAATTTCGCCGATGCAATCTGCCCCGTCCATTGTCCGTGTCATAATGCGCCAAGCGAAACGGGAAACGCTCGCCGACCCGCTTTTCTCTGTCCGCGAACGAGGCGAGATTGGCCGTATCGCGGAGGCGCGCTTTTTTCGAGACTCTCGCATCGAAAGCTCCAGTCGATAAGTGAACGAGCAGCTGTTCGGCCGCGAGTGCTTTTTTAATTTTTCGCCCCGTATCGCGGGCGCTCCCCGAGACGCGCCGCGCGCCGTCGGGAATGCTGAAAACGGTGCGCGAGGAGGAGTTGCTTTTTGTTCGCAGCCGGTTTTAACCCGTAAGTGCGCTTCGAGAGGCCGGTCTCGCCGATGCTTTTGATCCGAAGCATTTGAGCTCGCGGAAAACAATGCCGGCCTCTGTTAGCTTCGATGCTGCGAGTGCCTCTTTTCCATTTCTTACCGCTCGACGCGGGCTCAGCTTCCGACTTCAAATGCCGCAGCTATCGACGGTTTATGCGCATATTTCTATTTGGATCGGTGGAATGAGATCGGAGGGTAATCGTTTATTTGTCTCCGGCGATGATTAGAAAGTCGTTATCGAGACGGATTACTCGTTTGGACAATCGGAGAAATGCAATGTTAGGTATATGTGCGGATGATTAGAAAAGTTTGATCGAGTCAAAATCATTCATACTCCACGTGCATAAGTAACGTTTTATTTCCATCAGAAATAATTTTAAAAAGCTCGACGTGTGAGCCAATATTAAACACTAAATTAATTCCGAAATTTACGTATAAAGATGACAGGTAATTTGATAAATTTGCCGACTATCAGACTTTCCCGTTGACCGTATCGCCTTATAATAATTGAAGTAGTCAAACACTGCAAATCAACCGGACTACTTTCAATGTTTAAACAATCACCCACGTTTTCTGCTCTATTCTGTCTGAATAGTGTTTGCATCTGACAATAGCCGCATCTCTTTTTGCAATTTCCATGGTCCCCATCTCGGAAACATGCCGATTGTTCATCCGTACGTCAGCGCCGGCACTCGTCCGCGGCGCGTTCAGCCAAATTAACGAAGATCATCTATCAATTTGTATATCCATCGTCCGCCGATGTCGTTCATAACGAACTTAACTCTTGGGCGATAATGGAGTTTGTTTCGCCCGTAGCGCGTGCCGCCATAAATCTCCGCCGCATCCGGCGCAGGAAATACCCAATTCCAGTCGTCAAAAACACAGGCGAAGTGTGTAGCGCGCAGAAAGTGGAACAAAGAAGAGCCAGTGAGGCCGAGCGTGGCTTTGGCGCTGAACGAGGAGGAAGGCAGCGAACGAAAAAAGGGAAGCGAAAAAGCGGCAAAAAGAGGAAGGCTAAAAAAGAGGAGGCAAAAAGGCGAACGAACGGCAGAGAGAGAGAGAGAGAGAGAGAGAGAGAGGGAGAGAGGGGGAGGGATGGAAAGAGCTACCGATGTCGAGGGCGGGCACGGGCAGAAAGGGTGGGCAAAAATGAAATAAAAAGTCGCGGATGCGAGAAACAAGCGGCGCGAAACGTTAAAAGTGACTATCGATACCGTCGTTCGTACAACCAAGTTTTTTAATCCTGCCGCGCCGGGGGGCAGGAACGCTACGCTCGTTTGTTGCAGGCATAGCGGCGTCGACATAGTCGGCCCGATATCGACGAAAGGTGTTCCAGAGACTGTGTTCAACATGCGCGCGCCCGGCCCGAAGGGTGCAAGGGTTGAATGTGTGCCACCCCGTTCGCTGTGTTTCTCCTTCTCGCGTCCCGAGCGCGCGAATTCGCACGCGTGTGCATATCCGGCCGCTTGCGCGCGCGCGCGCGCGCTCGCGCTCGGTTGTGCGAGTTGGCCTGATAAGTAGAAGGACGACGGGGGTGACGGGATGGTAATAAACGCGGGAGGGGGGAAGAAAGTGAGTATGCGGGATGAACGGGTTGTGAGGGGGCTGAGGGGAAGGTCCCGGGCTCGATGCGATTCGGGGGTACAAGTACGATCTGCGAATTCGATGACGTTCGCGATGCCGTTATTGGCGATAGCTGGATGCGCAGAACTGAACAATCCTGTTTTGTTCGTTTTCGAAGTCTCGCGTGACGAGCGATGCCAAAAGTGGTGGCGAACATTGCGTTACAGTCGAGCGTGTCACCGGTTTATTTAGATGTGCAGGTACAAAAACGTGGAATAACTTGTTGGCGAGTTCGGCGGACGTTGTCGGAGAAAGCGGCGTTGAAAATTGAACGAATTTGTACGCGATCGGAGGTAGGTGTGCTGAAGTCCGATGTCGGCTGGATGTCGGTTGATGTCGGTTGATGTCGGTTGATGTCGGTCGAGGAGGCGGAGCGACGATCTGCAATACAGAGTGAGCCCGTTGGCGCGATTTACAGATCGTACCCGTTACGTTCGCTTCGGAGCGTAACCTTCGATCCGGTCCATTACGTTTCGGTAATCTCGTAGCGCCGAATACGCTCGTCGCGGGTCTCCTTCGTTATTTCGGAGATTTGGCGAAATTATTTTAGCGGCCCGCGTAAATTCGATCTTTGTCAACGATTTTGGCTAATGATATTACGATAACGGTATCGTGCGCGCGCATCGTATTGTTTTGCGCCTCCTCCTCCCGCTCGCCCCCTTCCCCCCGGGCAATGTTACCTCTCGCCTGTAATCCGCGTGTAATTTCAAATTTCGGAATATCGGAAATAATACTTCGGTGCAATGGAATACGTTGCTACAACTTCGTTGGATCTGCACTGCGGAGTCTCTCTCTTTCTCTTTCTCTCTCTGTCTGGCTGTCTCCCTGTCTCTCTTCCTCACTGCAGAGAGTCGTTACATGCAGAGAAATTACTTCGCAACAGCGCGGAATTCGACGATGAAATCCTAAACTTTATTGCAAAAGCGAAATCTGATACAGCTCTTCAATTGACTCCGGCGCGCATTCTTTCAGGATTAATTTGTTGTTCACCGCCGCCGACCCGGTCACTCCATCGATATTCACTTTATCGGAATCCTTAATTGACTTATAACTTTCGTCTGGCGGCGGAATCCTTAATAATTGCCGATTTGCGGACCCTCGACTCTTTATACGCGGCGCGGATAAAATTCCCACCCGACGATATCGCGAATTTACCTAATCGGCCGAGAGCATAAAATGCGCCATATAACTTCGTTCATGACTACATTTCAATTCAATTCCCGCCGATATCCCGCCAATTTAATTAAGCGCACGTCACCTCAGACGTCCGCATTGACCGCAGCACCCAGGTACATAATACACGTAATCCCACCGTAGTGCAGACTTTTCCATACCGAAACCGAGAAAGCCACCCTCAAAACACTTCAGCCTGGCAGCCCAACGATCCTCCATCAAGCCACAACAAACACCATACTTCTCTCTGTCCTTCCTTCCGTTCCCGCCTCGCCGACCGCCATCTTCGCGTCGAGGCCCTTATTAAATCCAGTCTGCACGTCGCCGCATCCGTCTGCGTCTCCTCCCAGTAAGTCAACGGCGACCCAGGCCAGGCCGCTGTTTGTCGCGAGGCTGATCCGGCATACAATCTAGTCGTCGTACAAGCGTGTCCATCCTAAGTGCGCTTGTTACGTGGCCCTCTGGGCCAGTGCACAGGACGCTGCACAGGGCAATGCACAGGACGATGCACAGGACGATGCAAAGGGCGATGCACAGGACGATGCACAGGGCACACGGTCCTTCGCGCATCTACAGAGTGGCTCAGAATAATGCTTACCCCCTTTGAAGGTTAATAAGGGATGAACTGTCAAAGATACCTCACTGCGGTGACGGCGAAAGGAGTCAAGGTAAAATCGATATACAAGGTTTGATAACTGAAGGAGAATGTGCTATTATTACAGGATACCGGTATTTTTGATTTTTCCGTAAAAGGTGTAAAAATTAAAATACTCTTTATTGCAAGCGTAGATCTACCATAGCCGACAGGTTTTTACCGTTACGCCGAGTTTCGAAATTTAATTTATCCTCGCAGAACCGACCAAACAGTATTACAATTCTACCTGCGCGAACTCTGGATACCGTGAGATACGCGATTCGAACGACCCGTGCTTCCATTCCGATGTAAATCAGCCTATCGTTCGTCGATCCGTTCCCCAGCGTGGCCCACGATCCATCGCAGCCAGCAACCCTCGATATCAAGCGTCCATAACTCTAAGCATAAGCGAGCCGAAAAAGGGACCCACCCCTCCCCCATCCACCCCCTTTATTAGCGCCTCCACTCATCGGGGCTCGAACGGTGTCATTATTCCGGGACACTCGGTAGACGGAGGGGTGCGCAAACAGGGACGTCGTCCGAGCTCGCAGCGGCACACATCGAAGCACGCCACTCTCGTAGCTGGCGCATATCGGCCTCTCGTTATACGGCGTCGGTATCGTGCATTCTCGATACCGCATTACAGCACGCACGTGTGCCCGCGCGCCGCACAATACGAGGAGACGGCCGCCGAAGGTGGGATCGGCGCCGGAATGAGGCGAGAGAGAGAGAGAGGGGAGGGGGGGTGTAGGGTAGTGGACGGTCTACGGGGGGTGGTCGACGAGGGTGGCCTGCGAGGGTGGCATGCGAGGGTGGCACCGCTCGAATGGGCCGTGCGTGTGTACGTAACTCGAATTTCGGGGCGAGAACAATGCGCGACGATACGGATCCACCGGAGGGCTCCCACTCGCACCGTTTGTCTCGCCGTATCTCCGTTTCTCTACTTGCCTCTACCTCCCTCCCTTCCGTTCCTACACCTGCCCGCCCGGCCTGCCTGCCTGCCTGCCTGCCTGCCTGCCGGCTGGAAATCCGCGGTCGAGGATACGTGCTGCGAGTCCGTGGCCAGGGACCGTTCGTTCGCCCGGCTGGGATTGGGATGGGGTGCGCTGGCAAGTTTGCTTTCGGGAATGTGGAAAATTGCGGATTGCGGTAAGATGCGCGCGGCGGGGGAGGGCGGGGAGGGTTTGTTTTGAGCATTGTGTTGGCGGGGCTTAATGTTATGCCGCTGCGATGGAGTGCGGCCTGTTTTTCGGGGGTGGCGGAGGGGCCCTGTGAGAATGGAAGCGAGGGTGGAGTTAATGGTACTGGTCCTGGGAAGGGGAGGGGGTATGTGTTAAGTATGCGTATGGCGAGTGTTAGGATGCGGGGCTTTTCATGACTTATTGTTAGGTTTAGGTAAATTTGCTTTCGAGAATGGAGGTAGGTGAAGATTGGGGGAAAATTGCTGGCAGGGATGGGGGTTGGTTTGTTTTGTGTATTGCGTTGGAGAGATTCGATCTTATTACGATGGAATGTTCCTGATGATAGGTGTAATCTCGATTTTAACGGTTCTGGACCAGAATTTGCTGCACGATGTTAGACTAACACAATAACCGTCAGGCTGAAACATATTTCGGAACTCATTGTCAGTCATTACAGACGCACTGCGAATAAGACCTCATATCGGATATTACACGCAGCCGGAACTATTACCGTACAAATCCAGCGACAAACGAACCGCTGCCCAACGCCGTCATTTCCCTGAAAAAGCCTCGCCCTCGAATGCCCTGATACGCGGTTGGTGCCACGTTGGTAAAATTCGAAAAGTTGCGTTTATGAGCGAAATTGGAGCCGAAGTGGTCGGTGCAAATTAAAGCGACGAAATGGTTGACAGCGACGCGCGCAAGGTTCGGTGGCGAATTTCGGGCGAAAAAAGCCGAGAGAGACGGAGAGGATCGCAGGGCGAGAGTGGCGAAGATAGAGAGAATGGGAGCGATTCAGAGAGAGAGGGGGAGAGGGGGAGAGAGGCAGTCGCCGATCCGCAGCGAAATCCGATTCGGTTCGAGCAGCGCGACAATTTGGGTCTTCGATTCGCGCCGGAACGCGGCCC
Source organism: Anoplius nigerrimus (assembly GCA_914767735.1). Lineage (NCBI taxonomy): Eukaryota > Metazoa > Arthropoda > Insecta > Hymenoptera > Pompilidae > Anoplius > Anoplius nigerrimus. The sequence continues at coordinate 9,174,051 of OU612089.1, read as the reverse complement.
GATCTTTATTCATCGTGTCAGCGCCGGCACGCCGAGCGGAATCGGGGAGACAAAAATTCCGGCGCTCCTTTCGTCGCCCCGGACGACGACCGCAATACACGTCGACGGGAGCTTACTTCATCGACGTATCGCCCCCGGCGCTGGAAGTCTGGAGAAGATGTTTAATCTATCAGGAGCCGGGGGCCCGCGAAGTAGAATGTCAGGCGGCCGGGGGGAAAAAAGTTGGCCGGGGCTCGAATGCTTTATGGACTTCTGCGCCGTGCGCGACAGCTCGCGATGCCTGGCTTGAACGCGCGAGCGCGGCGAGAGGGGGGGCCCCGGAAGATTGGAAAAATCGCGACAAATGAAAAGTTGATTTTTACGCCACTGTTTCACGAGCGGCACGGCAGCTCGAGAGCGTTCCGGTCGAAATTCTCTACCAGAACAGGGAGGCTAACGTTTCGGCGGCAAAAATGTCTGACAGGCGAGTTAGTGGGAACATTTTTGAATTTCGCTGGGGCAGTTCTCGGGCGGCAAGTTTCTCCGGCAAACTTCTCCCCGGCACGTTAATCCCCCTGGAAGATTGCCGGGCGAATAAAAATTTGCGAGTCTCGAGGTCGCAGGTAAGGGAAGATTGTTGTAGTTTACGAGGGCAGCTTAATGTCGTGCGTCCGTCAAACGAGAGTCGTCCGTCGACGGGGTCATATTTCGGGAACGGTTATTTAGTATACACGCTTTTTCCAACTTAAACCGAGTACCCCGGCCGGGCATGGGGGAGGCAGACTGCCGGCGTCCTTGACGAAGATTGAGGTTTTCGGAAGGGTAACGTAATGTCGCTCGGCCGTTTGCCGAAAAAACGTCGTATTTTATACGACGCGAGCGAGATTGTGGACGCGACTCTCTCCTTCCCTTTCTCACCCCTCTCCGCCCCTACCTCCACCCCCCCTCGTCGAGCGAGTGCGCATCTCCGACGACGGTTAGTCTCCCATTTTTACGCCCCCCTACACCCCCGCGTTGTCTGTCGCGCCTACCTACAGGCCGATGGAAATAAAGAGAGGCGCAGGCGAATATTGTCATATAAAAGGATATACGAGCCCATCGAGGGAAACGTTCATGACCTTCGGCCGGCGGCAGCGGCGGCGGAGGGTGCGGGGGGGTGGACCCTCAAAGTTTATGAAAAATCCAAATTTCCCCGTCGTTAGACGCCGACGCGCTCCCATAGGAAATCAAACTTGCGCCGCGGAACGATCGCTCTCTTCGGCGCGAGATTGTTTCTCGGAACGGTCTACGGCGTTCGCGCACCGGATTTTATGGAATTAATTATACCCGCCCGCGGCGATAACGACTTTCCGCGCACCGCGATCGTTAATGCGTTCGAATATTAATTCCGTCCGCGCTCGACGCTACGCTCGACGCTGCGCTCGCCGGATCGTTCGACTTTCTTGCCGGTGTAAAGTGTAGCACTGTAGCTGCATTTGTTTGGTTCTCTTACTCTGTGTCTTCTCTTCATGCTCTCTCTCTCTCTCTCTCTCTCGCTCTCTGTCTTTTCATCCTGATTCACCTTCTCTCTCTCTCTCTCTCTCTTTCTCGTCCCAGTTCGTCTGACCGCGGGCAAAATTTGGCCGAGAGGCACGCGACTGCAGCACTCGCCGCTTTTCCCGGCAAAATTCTCCCCGATCGGAATTCGGATACGCGAGCGGAGATCGCGCTCGATCGTCCTGCAGGGCGAACTCTTCGCGGTCGGACGGCCGTCCGCGAAGGACTTCGCTCTTTTATCGAGGCCGGCCTATCTGCGGTGCCTTAACCGTGCCGGCCTTTCGCTCGCCGTTTGGCCCTGTTTCGCAACTATCGAATATCGCCTCGCCTAATCCCGCATAAATCCCACTCGGCCCTGATTCGCGCCGGATAGCCTCGAATCCAGGACACGACTGTGGCTCATCCCCCGGAGCGAAAGAATCAAAATTTATCCCCTTCCAATCGTCGGACGAGCGCAGTGCCGAAAGACGAGAGGCCGCGAAATGTAACGCTTCCGTCGCCGGGAGTCCTTCTCGACGGCGGCGAGGTCGAATAAATTCTTTCCCTCCTCACGGATCCTTTTCCGCGATTAACCTCTGTTTTGTAATACCCTTAACCTCCGCTCGCGGGACGTGCTTCGGCCGATTAACGACGGAGGCAGGTCGGTTCTATTACGGAAGTTCTTACTCAACGTTGAATCTTGCTCGTGGTAGAGGGCACCCGGTAGAAGGACATTTGTTCGAGCTTCTGGGCACTTCGCGGTAGAACGGAAAATAAGCTCGTTAACGAACGCCCCTGTAGAGCCGTCGAAGGGGATTTCGTTCGCAATTTCGTTCTCGGCCACGACTCGAAGGTCGCCGGTAGGAAAAAATTGGCCGAACGTCGACGAACTTCATCGTACGCACAATGTATTTCTCGCACGGACCCTGGCCAGTTTACGCTCGCTTGCCGAAGCTTAACGGCGGACGCACGTTGCGCCGGTCAGCGGTTTCCGGTTAATGAGGAACTTCTTTTCCGAGCACGCGCCGGGTATATAATGAAAAAAGCGCGGGACTTTATCTTTTACGGGGTAAAAAGTAAAATTGCCCCGACCTTCCCCTCCCCCATCCCCCGCTGCGGGCTCGGAATTACAAGTTACAAGGACGCGCGCTCAGCGGCTCGTTATTTATATCCGTATTCGAGTACCGATCGGAACGCGGGCGCTTTTTAATGCGCTCGTGGTTGGTGGGTGGGGGTAGGGAATAAAATTTCGATCAATTTGAAAGAAGTCGCGCGCTCTCGCACGGTCGAGTCGTCGACGAACACCCGGCAGATCTGTCTCTCCGATGAAGCGGAGTAAATTCGGATGGGGCCGGCCGAATGAAAATCGATGTCGCGGAAATATAAGAGCACTTAACGTTAAAATTTAACGCACGTACGCGCAGCGGCCCGCGTCACGTAAATTTTCATTTTTCGCATCATACGTTACCGCCGACTCCTCCTACCTCGCATCCTTCCCCCCCACCTCCCTCTCCTTTACCCGCTCACGATCCGCGTATCGCGATATTACGGATCATTTGCATAACGCGCCACTCAAAAAGTACGTTATAACATAATTGTTTCGAGCCCGAGCGCTCGTACTCGAATCGTTAGCCAAACGATATAATGCGCTTCCGGGGTCGGCCTCGATGATCGGGCGGAAAAAAAAGGGTGCCGTTAAAAACCGATCAATTTCGCGCGCGCGACGTCCAGAATTTTCGGCGCAGTCCGGACGCATTTTTCTCTCTCTCTTTTTTCCACTCGGCGCGCAGAGCGAAAAATCTATTATACATATTCAATTTGGCGCGGCTCAAGTAGAAATCGGTGTCCGCTCCCGTTTGTATCGCCATTTTTTCCCCCCAGCCGGGTCCCCGATACGCGAAAGGATTTTATTACTGTCTCTCCGCCACTCTATTGACTCGGCCACGTCAATCCGCTCATCGTTTCGACGCCATTACGCGAACGTTTCGTTCGGTTTCCGAGGATCGGATCCGCGCTACGCCGCGGGAAATATTTTCATCGACGAATTTTACGGTCGCTTTCGTCGGTCCGCCTCGGCTCGAGGGTCCGGCACGATTTTCAAGGGGCGGGGGGTGGAGGATGGTTTTTAATCTTATATGCGAGTCACAGCCGGCTCCGGTTCGAGAGAGGAATTCAGACGCGAGCGAACTCGCGCGCACGCTTCTCTGGAAAATGAGGACTGGAGACCGACCTGGCCCGCTCCTTTCCTCGGCTATTATTCTTTCGACCCTCGGAGGCTTCCTGTTTCCGCGGGCGGCCCGAGTCCTTCGAAGCTGGCCAGACCAGATGGACGTTACGTGGTATTTTTCGTCAGGTTCTTCTGTGGGAAGGGTGGCTTGGAACAGGGCTGGAATTGATGATTTTCGCCTTCGCGTTTACGGAGTTATTCGATTTGTGATCATGATCGCGTAGGTAATTGTGTAAATACTATTAAATAATGTATAATTTAGAAATTTGAAAATGTATTTTTAACGATTTAATGAGATACGGGTATGAATAGAAGTTTCTCTGAAGGTGTATAGGTCCGTTAATAGAAATGAATACCGAGACGATTCTCTTGAAACAATAGAAGATAAAAGTAGTTGAAATAATAAGTAAAGCAGTATAAAGCAGAATAGTAGAATAAATCTTAAATAAAGGATCGAAACGTTTGGTGTTTTGAAAATAACATGAAAACAAGGTGTTCGCTCGATCGTTACAATAACAATTTCTAAAAGTACAATTTAAACTACAGTACAATTTGTAAAACAATAATTTTAAAAAACATATCTTCCAATTCATATTTGAATACTGGTTTGGGCTTATGGTGAATATATAATTATAATGATACACTGTTCCCGAATGCCGCCAACGCCATTTGTCTGTACCGGGCCTAAGAAACTGAAGCGCGAAACAGTTTCTTTTCCAATCAGACCCCGTCTGCAGCTCCTAAGTCTCGGACGAATAGGTGCTTACCGCCCGCCGCAAATCATGGTCTCAGGTTGTTTTCGCCGCCTGCGACGTTTAATGATGATTCGGAGCGAGCGCGAATCGTCCGAGAATACGTTTAAGAGCTCGCGGATAAGATTGGTTTCCTCGACGAAACGCTCTTCCCACCCGCGAGCGGACTTATGAACGAAGCCAACAGCGACGACCCCGTCGACGACGCCGACGCCCACGCCGTCGACAGCCGAGAATCGCATTACCGCTAAACAGCGAACGACATTACCGCGAACGTAGACTCCCTCTTCGGGGGAAATTACCGCGACGAAATTGTTAATAACGGATGCTGTTTTTGCCCGGGCCATACGGTTTGCGACCATCCCTGATGGCCAATTAAAGAACGTGGCCTTGAAAGGAACGGTCCGCACGTCAAGGGAAAAATTCTCCCCTCACTAGACCGATTTTCGGCCGGCAAACCGAATATCGCCGATTGGGGAGGGTGCGATTTATGCGAGTCCGTAAAACCAAATAGCGCTCGAAATAGCCTAACGTCCGTCTCCTCGAGGACTCAGAGCTGGGGGAGGGGGGGAAGGGGCGCTTTGAGATTTTAATTTCACGTTCCTCGAGCGCGGATAGATCGCCCTCGGCCGATCGTTCGGTAAGTATTGAGGACTCGATTACCGGGATTCCCATTAAAAGCTATCTCGATTTCTGCGAGTCGAAGCGCACCGACCAGACGCTTACCACCCCCGTAGCCCATCGATCCTCACCCCCTCCCCTCCCCATCCTCAGGTTCTGGTCGCGCGACGGGGTAGGGACCGACTGATCTCGCAATCAATTCCTATTTCCCATACAGCCCCCTCGGATGCAGCCGCGACGAAAAATAAGTTCCTCCGCTTCTTTGGTATTCATCGAATACTACCGATTAAATGTCGCGGAGAAAATTTTCTTTTTCACCCCCGCTCCTCGCACCTTCACCACCCCTCCACCCCACCCCCCCGCCAACCTCAAGCTCTTCCCTGCGCTTTGAGCCGCCTTTCTGTCCCCCCCATCCTCCTCCCCGTGTAGCAGGGTGTGATTGGAATTTTCAAGTGACGACGCCGAGGGGTGGTGGAGGAGGGGTGGACAGAAGAGGGGTGTTCTTCGAGATCGTCAAGAATGTTGAAGTGGCGGCGCCTGCAGCGGCGCGAGAAAGAACAGGAAAGAAGGAAGGGGGACAATACTCTCGTACCTCGACAGGGGGGTGAAGGGGGGAGGGCAACGGAAACGGAGCCCGAGCGAGAGATCGCGGAGGGTGGCGAAGGCGGAAAAAGAGGGGTAGGACGCGCGCCCTCGATGAGGGGCGGTATCTTCGAAATTAATGAAACTGAAATTCGCCGAGAGTTTCCTTTCAGCGGAAATCAGGGAAATGTCTATCGATCTCCCGTTCCGCGAACTCACCCTCTATCCGCCCACTCTCCCTCCCTGGCCCGTCCTCCAAGGCCTCGCTACACTCTCGCTTCCCACTCCCCCCTCGACCACCCTCGAGCCGTCGTTGCAATTAACGAATCACGAAGACTTTACTCTTTTATGAGGCGAAACGAGGGTGATCGTCGATGTCGGCCTCGAGGAGTGGCGGCGGAGGGGGCGAAGGGGGTGGGGGTGATGGAGGGGATGGCCGAGCAGGAACAGGCTGTATAATTCTCGGCCTCGATGGTGTCGTACTTCGGCCGCACTCTTATTTACGATCACGATTTTTCGCGTCGCTCACGTTACTGAATTTCGCCGCGATCGGCACTTATCCAACGACCAATGGAATTCGACGCTAATGACGCAATGTTAGCCGCGCATTAACGCTGATTTACCGCTCTGGGTCCCCGCGCCGCCGCTCGCGGAGGATGCGAGCGGCTGTAATATTGTAATTTATCTATCGTATTGCAATTGCGAATTTGCGATTAATGCGCGCGAACGGCGCGCCATTGCGCTCGATTCCATTGTCGGCGCCGATGGTATGTTAATAGTACGGTTCATTGTGCGCGCTAGAGGTGGGGAGGTAGGAGGGGGGGGGGTGGGATGGGTGGCTGGTAATAGGTTTTGGAGCGGCTAAACTGGAAGAGGCAATTGTTCAAGACGTCGGTCAAAGCGATTGTCAGCGTGGGGCATGATACGGCGATTATCCGTTTTGGTATGTCAATCGAGAATGGCAGCGGCGGTGCAGCTAATGCAAAGTTGTGTAACGAGTCGTTGGTAGTGTACATCTAGACTGGGCGAGAATTAGAGACGCTCGGTTGAGAGAATTAGAGTTACGGGAAGGAATGTGGAACAAGATATATATATAAGTACTTATCTATATATCTCTCTCCCCCATATACCTATATATATATATATGTATATATATATGAGAGAGAGCGACATAGAATCGCAGGCAGGTATTAACATAATTTCCGCGTATCGCGGGAAAAAATAATGAGAAAAGGAAGGAATGCTCCGACAATATTTAAACTACATTAAACGAGCGCCGTACGACGTTGAAATATGTAAATTGCGCAATCTCCGTAATGCAGACCGCGCTAGGCGCACTTGACGGAATGCCGACTTCAATTTTGATAGCGCTCGGGGTCGCGCTCTCAAACAGGACATAAATAATGGGCCAGGGACAGGTCAAAAATGGATCGGAATCCCTGAAGGAATGATTCAACGTCGAGAAATGAAATAAACGCGACGCGCGCGCGGCCTGGCCTTGCCGCTTCTGCGTGACGCCTGGCGCGCCGAAACGAAATATAATATGTCGCCGGGGCGATAATACACAGTGCGCAAACTCGATACATTTCGAATGTTCGACCGATCCTCGAAAAATCAAATCGACGCCCATGAATTAGATATATCCCGACGCATTTTTCACGGTAGAACAGCCCGCAAAACATCGAGCGCCGCGCGCACACCGTTCTTTATTGATGATCACTCGAAACGTGACGTTGCGAACGAAAAATTGGGAAAAATAGATTTTTTCACCTCGACGAAAGAGGGGGGGTGGGTGAGGGGGGCACGGGAGGGCGGGACATTCGTTAAGCCGGCGCTGATCCTGACACCATCGAAGTTCGACATTGTACGAGGAGAGGGGTCGCTCTCGGATGGTAGGAGTAGGTTGCCGAGGGACGGAAAAGGGTCGCGAGGCAGAAACTAGTTGTCGCGGAAATCGATTTTCGGCCAGCGCCGAGCCGGGTCGTACCCCGGCGGAATTCGTAACTTAATATTATTCGACGTTAGCCGTTCGCGCAATTGTTGCTTAACAACGAGAGCCGATACCCCCGCGAGATTAAACTTCGACGGGGAACGAGCGTACGCGCGTAATATTCCGCCTCGCGATCGGACGCGAGTCCTTCCTCCGTTCGCTCCTGTCTCAGCTCTGCGCCCTTCCGCTTCCTCACATCCGGTCAAAATTGTTACGCGAACACTCTTCATCAGAAATCACGCCCGCTCAAAAATGTTTCCTTCCTCCAATCCGTTAATAATTTCACTTTAATCCCGTGTCAATCCCTTCGTCAAACGTTTCCGTAACGCAAACTTTCCGTTTCGCAAAAGTTGGCGTGACGTTTCCTTTTTGCCCCGCTAAAAATCGACGTGTTCGATTAATGGGCAAAGGGTTTATGAAAATTGAATCTGCCAAACGTCGCGTGGGCCGTGCCGCGCCAGGTCGCCGTGCGTGCGTGTAGGTAGATTCTGAGATTTACATGTAAAAATTGTTTGCCCCCCGGGTGGAGGCGACGTCCGCGGCGAATTTCGGGTGATTAATCTTCCGGCGTGGGCACGTCCACTTTTTCTCCTTTTGTCGCGGGAGGCCGGTGGATCACGCGAGTTGATTTCAGCCGGAGCGAAATTGGTCGACGGCACTCACGACTCGACATTCTGCCCGATATTGTGCGCCGCTGTGCGATTGTTACTTAACTGCGGCTATAATTTCCCGGGATTTAACTTCAAACGGAGCGAAAAGTTTTCCGCGATAAAATACGCCCCGCTCGAAGTGCGCAAGTTCTTTCCTTTCTTTCCTTGCCTTTTCCCGTCTCCCCCCGTACCCCCGTCCTCCTCTCACCTCACCCCGCTCACTCTCCTTCCAACCCTTCTTACTCCTTTTTTATGTATAACTCGATTACACCGGCGAAGCGAGCAAACGGTTTACTCGCGGAATTCCGCTTCTCCACCCTCGGATTCGCGGCCGGGCACGGCGTAGGTACGTGTGCGTGCGCACACGCACGTGCATATAGATAAATCGAAGTTCGCGCCAGCCTAGCCGTACCCGACTCGATGGCACTCGGCTTCGACACTCGGCCGGGCCGGATTTGGCGCCCGATGATCCCGGAATTTCACGGCCAGCGTCTATGCAAAAATCATTTTGATCCTTCGCAACTCCCCTGGAATTGCATCTGGCTCGCCGGACGCTCGAGTGTGCGAGTGACGCCATTTATTACTCGAAAATTCAAGTGGCTCGTCAATAATTGTCGAAGCCCTGCAGCCGGCTGCGCGGACAAAAGATTCGAAAGGTCCCGTATCCGGTCGATGAGCAACGATTCTGGCCGAGATTTCGGCAACATTCCAGCTTCCAGCGTTACCAGACCGACTGCAGTCGGTTCTGAGTTCATTCGAAAGCGCGGAATAATTTAGACGAGCTCTCACCGTTACGCAAATGAACGCCAAAGGCCGGGCCGACGTTAAAGTACGAGCGATACAAATGCCGCGCGATTTACAGCGCAATTTACAAAGGCTCGCGGTATCTTCCTATCCGCGTTCGCGTTCCAGCACCCTCCCCCCCTCCCCCCTTCTCTTTCTCCCTTTCCTCCCTTTTTTTTTTGCTTTTGGCCAGCCGACATTTTTCCACCTCGCACGGAAGCTCGCCGATGAGCGCCCCGCAAAGATCGCAGCTCGATATACCTGCGAGACTAATTTTCTGCCGGCGAGCTCGACGTTTTCTTCTTTCACCCCCTCTCCAACCCTCGTTCGCATCGAATCATTCTTCCGCCGCGGAATCCGATACGCTCGCCCACGCTCTATGGCGTTGGGCTGGAGGAACGCATGCATTGTTCCCTGGCAAGGCATATTTTTCGCGATAACGCCGTGACGGTTGCGGCGAGACAAGAAATTTTGAGCCGATAGGGACGGAATGATATGTACGTGCGGAAAGTTCGAATGTTGCAGAATGCTGCTAATCGTTTACGAAACAGTACGCATAGTTGTGAGGAGATGCGACGAGTTGCGAAGGGGCGCAGAGCAAGAAACGCAATTCGCTCACAGCGGAGTTCAATAACGACACCCAAATAAGCAAGACAGTTGTAAGGATGGCTGGATGGAGATGGAATTTTGAAAATTGGTCTTTCTAAAACTATCTGAACTTTATTTTATAGGTATAGCTCTTTCTTTCGCTTTCCGTGACTGACTGCCACTCTTTTCTTTTCTTTTTTTTGATCATCAACTTCTTTCCAGAGCAACGCACACTCTGTACGCGTGGACATAATTTATTTTTCACTTTCACATAATAAATAACACGCCTTTCCATTCGACCAATATCTCTGATTTCTCCGAATACCGCTTGCCACAGGTAGGAATTCGCTGGCAGACGAAGACGTTCGACTGCTTTCCGGATTCGAAAGTAGGGTCGTTGATCAAATCTGAATTGTATCTAAATCTTCGGCGAAGTCCGCGCTGTAATGGGAAATAAGAGCTGAGCCCATTTCTGTTACACCGGTACACAGCTTGCCGCCGGCCTGCTCTGAGCTTTTTATCGCGTCATTCGCATGCCGGAAGTCGCCGGCGAAAAATGCGGGAGCGAAAGAATGACAAAGGGGCGGCTGAATTTTTTGCCCCGCCGAAGGACGATGTCGAAAAATGTCAACGATAATTAGGAACGGGCCAAGCGCCGAGTCTCGCTGCTAAACGCAGCTTAACGCTTGTATCGCGTTAAACGTTACGGCGGCCCTGCCGGCGGAAAATCCGCGTGCAGGTCGGCGCGGGAATAACTTCTATTCATTTTAATGGCGACGCCAATTAGCGAGCCTGAATAGATAGGCCGCTATCCTTCTTCTTTATCACCGACACCCCCTTTTTCTCGCCCTTTTATCTATCCGACTATCCATCTCTCGCTTTCACGCGCGTTCCTCCTCCTATTCTCGCGGTGGCCTTTTACTTTTTTGTTGTCATCCTTTTTCCTTTCCCGCTTTTCCCGCCCGCGCCGTTATATCGCGCGAGCCTCTCGCACACCTTTCTATCGGCGGTTATCCCATATCTCATCCTTATCGGGAAAGGGCGGGGGGTAGATTGCATTGCGCGTTACATCATCGAGTTATTGCGTTCTTCCGCGTGTAACGTCGGGAACGGCGGGAGGGGAATTTTGAAATTTTTTTTCCGCGAATCCGTGCCAGTCTTTCATGCTTTCAATGAGCCTCTATGTGGCCTCCGATGTGTTCACGCGGCATTCTTTTCAAAAGAGTGTCTAGATTGCAATCTTATGTGTTAAAACGTTTGTTAGACGATATGTTTCGTTATTACAGTTCTATATAGGTTGGTGTTTGAATTTCGTTTTATTTTCGGATGTGTATTCTTTATTAAGTTAAAATTAAAACAAGGTGAGTGTAGAAGAGAATCTTACTTTTCTGACGCGAAAGATATAGATGTCAAAGGATTGGATCATTGCTCTGAAAATATGCGATCGCCATGTATGGACGTCCCGAAATTTCCGGGTCATCGGTCCTCGAATTATTAATCCGAGCCGTCGTTCCTTCTGCCGAACGAAAACTTACGCTAACCCGATGATTAGCGGTAATTGGCCGAAGTTTCTGACATCATTTGCGCGTTAGTCCGTACCGTTATAACCCCTCGAACAGTCGGTCAGGTACTCTGCTCGAAGGCCCGTCAGAGCGCATGAGCGGCTGCCGATTAATAAGGAACAGCCCGATATGTATGTATATTGAAATGCCCGATGCATCAATGATGATTATCGCGGGCGCTTGATGTACAGCGTCCATAAATTACATGTACGTCGGGCGAACCGTGATAATCGATACGATTAAGAGATGTCATTTACTCCCTCTGTCATTTACTTCCTTCCATTAACTCGCATCACAATGCGTTTGCCCTCCGGCCGCGTCTCTCTCTCTCTGTCTCTCAATCCGATTTTCAGGCTCTCTTGCCTTTCGTTCTCGCTCTTTCGTGCCTCTCGGCGAGAACAATTTCGGCCGCGGGGCAATATTTTACAATTGCCCCCCGAGCCCCGACACTGTATCGTTTCGTTCGACTAGTCACTGTTAAAATCACCATGGTAATGGTTATGGCGACTACAAAGTACCGTCCGCGCCGCGCAAAATTTACCGACGAGCTCGCGAGATCGGTCCGTATCTACGGCGCAGCCGGGCATTTTTTCCGTCCGCGCTGCCGAAATCAATGGCGGCAAACTGAACGAGGGCCGTATCTAATAGAATGACTATAAACGCACGGCGAGCACTAACTGCCGGCCGTCCGGAGTTTACTTCGCGGTCAGAACGTACGGTCGCGCCGGTTTTGTCGCCCGTTAACGGTCCGATTCAATCGGGTCGTGGAAATTAACTTTGACAGCCGTAACATGCTTCCGGGCAAGAGTTGAGAAACAGTTTCGTACGTACACACTCTCCGCGCATCGATTTCTTCGGCGAAAGGCTTAACGCGACGCTCTCTGTTGGAAAGCGTACTCGCTCGGCATTAGGCTAACAATAAGTAAGGCACGGCAGCCAGACGCTTGCGAACAACTGGGAGCAGCTCGAGAGAAATATATTAATATCCGCGCGCGAGATCTAGCACATCTCGCATTATTTAGTTCGAGCCCATTATGAAGCCTTAACAATTACGCTCTTTCGCCGATGAATTCCCCGTGCAATATCGTCGTCCGTCAAAGCGCGAAGGTTCGACACACTTTTTCCTCTCTCTCTCTCCCTCTCCTCCTCTCTCTCTCTCTCTCTCTCTCTCTCTCTCGCTTACCACCTGCTTACGCCGCATCGACGTTCTCTATGAAACGTCTTCTAATCTTCCGTCTTCACGGTCGCGCGCGGCGCTCGCGCATACGGAAAAAGGTAATAAAAATGACACGACGGGAGGGAGACAAATAAATAGAAACTCGAGACGCCCGGCAGATCCCTCTCCCTCCCTACCGTTTGGCCGGGGAGAAAATCCGTACGGGAAACGAGTCGGGGATCGCTGATGAAATAACCGAAGTAGAGACGAATGCGTCGAGCTTCTGCTTGCCTCTCTGGAGGAACAAGTCGGGCTGGAGGCAAAAGGAACTGGAGTCGGTGAAAAAAGGACGACGAGGAGGGGTCGTTGAGGAGCTGGGGGGAAGTTACATTTTTATGATCCGCCATCGGCGCACACCCCTGGAAGAGCCACGGGTCGCGATTGTCGATGCGTGGTATCGAAAAATTCGATACGACGAGTACTTTTTCCGTTTTCCTCCTTACTCCCACCGATGGCTTCGATCTCCTTTTTTTCTGTCGCCCGCCCGCTTCCCTTACGTCCTTTCTGTTTCTCTTTCTCGGGCAAGCATTCTCTCTTCCTTTCTCTCTCTCTCTCTCTCTCTCTCTCTCTCTCTCGATGTACATTCGAGCGGATAGGTTTCATACGTTTCCTACACTGTTTCACTGTCTCAGTCTTTGTCTCACCACCGGCCTCTCGCTCCTTCCTCGCCCTCTTAGGAAACCTCTCTCTCTCTCCGCGCCACGTCTCCCTGTTTTTCATCGGCGTCCACATGAATAAGAAGCGAGGAAGGATAAGAGGGCGAATTGCTATACGCGCAGAAAAATATTGCCTTTGAAGCGGCGCAATAACTCGACGACGCAATCGGTCGAGGAAAACGAACGTGGATACTCGACGGAATAACCGGACGGTTATAGGTGACTAGATCAAGGCGAGCTTATACCTTCTTCTGTTCCAGGCTCCCTCCATCCTCCCTTTCTCTCGTCCCTTTTCTCTCTCCGCTCCTCTTCCTCCGCGATGCCCAGCCTCAGCTCGACTCGCCGCCCATTCCGCCCCGCGGTTTGCGAGAGATTGCACTTTTATGGTCTGCGGATGCTGTATATGGGACTGTATCGTGATCGATATCGGCGAGCGTCGGGATGCACTCGCGTGAGGAGTCGGGAAACGATCGAAAGGTGGCCTCTGGTCGTCGGGCTGATTAATCTCCGCGGCGTATTATGCGAGCCGGAGCAGCGACGATCGAACGCCTGCATTTTTCAGAACTCGTCCCAGCAGGATGCCCGGAGATCCCTCCCAGGGAATGTGCTGACTTAGTTTCCGATCTTATCGTCGACGATCGTGAAAAATTTGTAAATTCCTCCCAAAGTTATGCGACTAAAATGCTGTCTTAACGCTGCGTCGCGAGCGCGAGGAAGCGCAGTCTCGAACGACGTATATGTTTGTTACATTTCCACTGAATTTAAGAGAAACGCGTCTTGAATATGAATTTTAAGTTGATGTTCCGCTCCCGATGGAAAGGTCGGAGCAGCCGAATACGCGCTCGACGCTGACGCGTTAACGTCACCGGCAGGCTCGCAGTAAAAGACACAGGAGGCAAATTGAAAGAGGCCCTTAACCGGCCTCGACACATCCCGACCATAATTCAGCTCAGGTGCGACAGTCGTCCCAGCGCGTCGATCACCGTCACAACTGACCTTCCCAACCGCCCGAGTCCCGATGCGTGTCAATCGATCAATATCGCATATCTCGCCTCGTTACTGGCAAATTACACACATATACAAATACAGGCGTAAACACAGATGGATACACACGGGAAGGTTGTCGCAGCGAGCGCGCACACCTTCGCACGGTATGTCCTACACACGTCCTGCACACGTCCTGTACACGCCCCCTGCACACGTTCCACGCGTCTCTCGCCGCACATCCAACCTCGGAGAGCCACGCAGACAGCGCCGGTCACGTGCACACTCACATACGTGACTCGCGAGCGCAGCTTGTGCTTCCTGCAGGCACTTACACGCTCAGTGTTATCTTACAGCGATTCCCCATGTAAACAGGACCGTTTTCGCAGCGAATGCGTGCGAGTCGAATGACTACACTGGGGACCCGTTATCTTACGAGCGTTCCGCCGTGCAAACAGGGCGCCCGGCGCGCGGAGCAATTTTCAATTTCCGTCGCTAAAGGGCTCGATGAGAGGCCGGGTGCGCGCCATATTTCGTCCTGCCCCGGAGTATACGGCCGCTCCGGAATATTCCGTATCGGCTTCCGCGGCCGACTCGCCGACGCATCGGCCTCGCAGACGGTGGCGCCCACTCGCCATCTTTTCAGCCACTGGCTGGCCTTGTTTTACGACCCCCTGGATTTTCTCCCGTTTTTCTGCCCCTTTTTTTTCTCCCCCGCCGCGAAGCTCTTCTTCGAGACACCGAGACATCCGGAGGCGGCGGAGCTGACGGCAGAAATCAAATTCGTCCCAGCGTCAGGAAGAGCTTTGGCAGACGCTTGGTATTCTACAATCGTACGGAGCGTTCTGAAGTCATTTTCTCGCACTTTTCGGATTGATGTATCGCGCAGCCTTTTTTCCCCGCCCGATTGGAGGGTAAACGTCGACGTGGAAATGCAAATTTTTGTGTTGGGACGGATGGGTTGCGGAAAATGTGTGCAGGTGGTGTTCGTGGGACGTTGTTTTCAGCTGGGAAATGATTCGAGATTTTAGGTCTGGACGGTTTCGTGGTTGAGTTGAATGGAGAAGAAAAGCGATGAAATTGTTGGGTGTAATGATTGCGCGCAATTTTTAGTATTATATCTTGTCTTTAGTGTATTCTTACCTATTCGCCTTAGCGCGTACAGCCATTTACGTGTGACACGACACACGTCGTTCCATGCAGCCACTTCATACTTAAGACACGTGTCTTACACCATATTACACCCGGAGACCGTATCTCTATTATTTTCCCTTCCATTAGTTCCAACCCCTTTCTTCAACCACCCCCCGCCTCAGCCCCGCTACGCTCTGCATTTCCATATTTCGTATTCCGCCCCGTCGGAAAATTTCAGTCTTTTGATCTCTTTCTTTTTTCCCCCCCGCCTCCCCCTCCCAGCGCCGACAGTCCCACCCTTTTAAGGTTCCATTCGCTTTTTTACTTTCGTGCTTCGTTAATTTCTTTCCGGTGTCCTTCGACGTCCATTTTCGCCCGGCAGTCCTTTATTCTGCATAATTGCGCCGTGCGAAGTCACGCGTTGCCATTGGTACCCTGTTATTTCGCGTGGCACACAATTGTCCCGCGCCTTCTTATGCTCCACCTTCCACCTTCCACCTCCCACCACCCACCTTCCCATCCCGCTAGATAAATGCCTCTCTTGTTACTCTGCGTTTTCTTGCCATTCTTGCCATTCGTACCGTTCGTCCTCTTTTTCTTGCCCCCCTCTCCCCCTCAACGATATTATTGTCCCTGCAACTGCTCGTTGCGCATCAAGTTTCTCGAGAAGCCAACGTTCATTCTACGTTCCACGCAATCATTACCCTCTCGTTTGTCACCGATTTCCGCTCGCGGCCGCGCGTCTCGAAACACGTACTCCGTGCGCATCCCACATTTTCTTTCAAACTTTCGCACCTCACCCCTCCCATCCACGTCCTCCATTTTCCTCCGTTTAAGCGTGTCGTTCCCGTTCCCTCGCTTTAACGGCGAGCGAACCTTATTCCGGAGAATCGCTGTTCCCACGCAGCGTGCGTTTGTACGCTTAAACGTCTGCGCCGATTTCACTCATCCAGAAACATCTACGCCCCCCCCTCCTCTCCCCACCCACCCACTCTGTCGCCCAACTCAATTCCCTTTTCCTTTTCGGCCAACGCATACACTCCACTCCATTCTCCCGCCATTTTAATGGCAGCCCTCTTATTTGCACAGTCGCAGAGCGGCACACGTCTCGTTCATCGACAGCGAACGCGGCCGCCACACACCCGCACGTAGAAGCGCGCACCCACACACACACGCGCGCAGACACCCACACAAAGACCTGGCTTCGGTACGGAGTCCGGTCCCCATCTCAGGTGCGTCCGATTTTCGGAACGAGCGGCAGCGAGCGTCCGAAAGCCCGAGACGGTTTCTCTCGCGTATCGATCGATCGATATATCTATCGCGACCCACCCACGCGCCGCTCGCATTACATACGTGCCTGTGGCACTGGGCACTCGCGCCGGATGCATCTCACCTCGGCCACGATTCCGGGCTCATCGAAACTGCGTCGTTCCCGGCTGCCACCTATTGTGCGCCACACTTTCGGTCCTCCGAGGACGTGTAGCGCGGTAATAAATGTCCCTTCTTCGTCGTTTCTCCCTCCGTCCCTCTCTGCCCCCTTCCTGCCCCACGCTCTAACCCTCTCCGTTCTCTTCTGTTCGCTCCCCTCGCGCTCGCTCTCACTCGTACAGTCGTAGGGTCTTCCTTCTCTTTCTCGGTCGCGTTCTGCTTCCAGCCTGACTTCTCGTCTTACTCGCACTCAGCCTGGCTGAATATCGCTCTTTTTCCATCTCATTTTCTGTCGCTACCTCTGTCAGAGAGTGTTTCTCCCTCTCGCTTCAGCATTCAGGGTCTCCCTATCGCACCCTATCAGGCCTTACAACCCCTTTATTCTCCTTTCCGCTCCCTTTATGTCGTGATATAAAGAGAGGTATGTGGATGCACGGGAATGAGTGTATTAGATAGGCGCTGTCTTACGGAACGTGGCTTAAGTGAATACTTACGCTGGGCATGCGTGGAGGGCGTGCCGGCGACGAAGATTATCGGCCGAGTCTCGTTTCCGGCCGAAGGGCCAAGGGTACGGCACTCGCGTTCGGTACGGGAAATTCAAACATGTAACGCATCCGACGACGTTGATACCGTACACCGAACGCAGGGAAAAGGGATTAAAGTTTTTCATTTAAGTTTCCAAAGGAAAACATTGATTCTATCTGTGACTGGAGACGGTCGCGTAGACTTCCGTCGAGTTAAGCTTCTTTTTAATTTAGTTCGCCAAGTTTATAATGCAGTTTACTAGGTTAGACGTTGCTCAATTTTTTTTCCCCACTGTTTGCCAGCGTCGCGCGTAAATGCAGACGAACGAGGGGGCGAAGTCGTGCGAGGTCAGTTATAAAATTGGATTGCGGCGAATGAACGTGAAAGACTGGAGTTCGCTCGCGAGAGATAATAATACGCATCCGTTGGGGGGGGGGAGATGCGCGTAAATAATAAAGTCGTACTTTACGACATTTCTGCGCTCGTCGTGACCTTCTTATTTCGTATCTCCGGGCTATCGTCATTTTGATTCCCTTTACAGCTCGCTATAACCGGGGAGAATGCATCGACGCACGTAGAGGGATATTGATTTATGCACATTGGCTCGCAAATGAATATCTATACAGGCGCATGAATACACGTATAAATAATAAACGTGTACTTTGCGTCGGCTGCGTTTCATCCCTGGAGAAATATCGCCCCTTCTATCCCACTCCCTCCGTCCGCACCATCTCCGTCGCTCCCCCCCTCTCATTGCTCAAACACTCCGGACGTCTCTGTCCGTCCATCTATCTCCTATATTTTCTCAAACTTTCCCTCCGTCCTTACCGTTCGGTTCTCAATTTACATACGCGTCCACAGCACAGTCTCACCTCAGGAAGTACTTCACCGCGATTCCCGAACTCGTCCGAACTGCGTCGTTCTCGCGCCACTTTCTCGCACGGTATATCCCTGCACCTCCCTCCCTCTCCCCCCCTTCCCCCCTCTCTCTCACTCTCTCATCCCGCTGCCTCGTCTTGGCTCTTCTGAGTTCCGTCCCTCGCAACCTTCTACGTTGTTACTTAACAAGGGACGACAATGGTTATTTTACCCTCCGCTGGGCAGCCGAGTAGTTTCTGCTGGGGAGGACTGCGAAAAGGGAAGATAAAGAGGCTGCATCGACGTCGAAGGCTGGAGAGAGACGGGTAGAGACAGCGAGGGGGCCAGAAGGAGAGGGAGAATAATGGAAGATCGAGAGGGTAGAGGGACGAAGAAGGATGAGAGCATAGATTTCGGTTAGCTGCGGATCTATGAATGTATAAGGGTATCGACGTCCAAACACGGGCATACTTATTTATTACGAGGTGTATACTTTGCGCGCATCTATCGTCGTATTGAAATATGGATCTTGGCCGAGTAGAAGGTTAGGGGGATGAACGTTGAGTGAGAGAGAGAGAGCGAGAGAGGGAGACAGAGTCTATGTGTGACAGTAGACGGCGTGGGCGTATATCGATCCATCGATATCGTCATATCCCGTGGCCCGTACGTGGGGAATTACGTACGTGCCTGTGGCTTAGCTACTTACACTCGAGACGCCTTGCCTCGATTCCTCATGTAAATTGCGTCGTTTCCGGTTGACGGATCACAGCCAGACGCGGAACGTTGCATTCTCTATGTATACGACATGCTCGAATCGATGCTGCTTCCTCTTCCCGCCCCGGGTTCTCTTCCATCCTACCTCTCTCTCTCCCTCTCTCTCTCTCTCTCCCCCTCCCTCTCCCTCTCTTCATCCGACAACCTAACCCATTCCCCCTTCATTCGCTACTCTCTCATCTTCGTACTTTCCCCCCATTTGCAACGCCTCTTCACGTTCCAGTCTCTTTCTCACATTGGACTTCCGCTCTGCCGTCTTCTCCGTCCCTCTCACATTCTTCTCCGGCAAACACACTTCCTTTAACCTCTCTCTCGCTCCCGTCCTCTCTTGTTCCACTATTCGACTATACTCCGATGCTCGCACGTGACCGTACGTGCGCGCCTCACACCGAGGAACATTTGGATACGTAGATGAGGCACTCTCGCAACGTGGGGGGGTGGAAAGCATAGGGGAGATGACTCGCACAGGCGCTTTCGCACACACACACACACACGGTCGTGTGTTCTTTGACTCGAGCTCGCGTCACTTGGACGGGCGCTAATCCAACGAAAACAAATTGCGCGCCTCGCAAAGAGAGCCAGTTGTGTCTTCCTATTCGCGGATGCGCCGCCTGCCACCCCCTTGTTCCCTGGGACTTTTCTGTCGCTGGCAAAGGGCGGGATAGTTCGATTGATCGACTCGCGAGCCGGAGCGGGAATCCGTTAATGATAGGGATCAAACGGAATTAAGCTGGTTGGGCATTACGATCCGTTCTTCCGTCCTTCGCCGCCGAGAGAATTATTATCTACATGCCGACCATCTAACGTGCGGATTGTTTTGTTCGAGTGCGCCTCTGATTCGTCGGCGAGGATCAAAAGGGGATTTTTTCAGTCGGCCGAGTAATTAAGATTATTTTGCACGCTGATTCTTTAATTTGCGGACGGATTGTTCAACAGCGTTCCGTAATTTGTGAACGAACGAGTGCGCGCGAGCGCGGAACACTCGGCAGCATAGCAGCCGTTTAATTGAGGTGTAAATTTTTCGCGGCCGGCTCTCAATTTGTTAAGCTCATTTTCCAATATTTGTAACTGAAAGAATGGCAATCCGGCCTCGATGAATAAATAAGTAATAACGAACGATGCCCGGCGAAGGTGAATTAAATTCGCGCGATGTAATGGAGTAATTTATCGCGCAATTACGTAGACAGAGAAGACGTGCGCGATTAATATATATATATTTTTTTACGCCAATTTTAATCCGCGTTCTTCATCCCCGATGATGAAGATATTATTGATTTGCCATTTTTCAACGGAGGGGAGCCTTCGCAGGGTTTTCGCGAGGCTCGATGATGAAGCTGAGGTATGATTAACGATAATGAACTGGTTAAAGCGAGCGACGCGCGCGCACGCTCTCTCGCGCATACCAGGTTTACCGGTTTTTCAGATAAATTTTACGCCGAAGCCCGCAACTTTTACGTACGGCGTTAAAGAGGAAATACGCGTCATCCATTTCAACGTGCCCGGCCTCTTTCAGGGTCGACCTTAAGGCCCCCGATAAGAAATGGCCACCTTAACAATCCCACGCGCACTTCCCTGAGCCTAGCAATCTCCTTTCGACCCCAAGAACGCTTTCGACCCCCATCCTGCCAGGATTTTCTTTTATAATTCGACCTTTCGTTCCCTACCGGTCCGCATTACGTAATCGTCCGTACGAATGACGGGCGAGCGTTGTGCAGCGTCGAAGAAATCACTCGTCAAACGTGACGTCCGCCCGGCGCGAGCCGAGCGTGTGTGAAGCCGTGTGCGAGTATGTGGCGTGGCCCCGGCACACGTGGCCGGGCGCGAGTGTGAGTGCTCGAAATGCCAGGTGCTCGAATCGATGGCGAGGTGCTGCGCTTCCGCAGCTCCCACCATATCTTATTCTCGCCTCCGCCAACCACCCTCTCTCTCTCTCCCTCCCTCTTTCTCGCCTTCTCTCTTTAATTCTCCCTCTCACTCATCGTCCCTTTCTCTTCTCTGTTTTTCATTCCTCCAATTCTCATTCGCCGTTCCTCACCTTGTGTCCTTTTCTAATCATCGTCCCTTTCTTCGCGTCCTCTCTTCCTCTCTCTCACTTTATCCTTTTTTGTTTTTCTCGCTGTGCCACCTTTCCTTCTCTCCTTCACACTTCCCTTCCGTCGTCGTCTGTCTCATCTTCGTTCCGTGCCAGCATTCTCGTCCTCTTCCTTCCGTACCCGAGCTCCTCCGCTCTCGCCTGACTACGCACGGACCTCGACTACTGACGCATTCGCGAGCTGGCACGTAGAGGAAGCGCGGACCTTCGCCGAGCTTGCGACAGACTTCCGGCGTGCCACGGGGAACAATCGGGCACGTTAATTCGACACGTCACGTCGATACCCTCCCCCGCGGGACGTGCGCACGAGGGCCGGCCACGAAACTTTTTCGTCCCGCAAGCGAGATTTCGCGGACCGTGCCGAAAGTGGACCGGATACTATATCGGTTTTAACCGGTTCGCTGGTCGACGGTTATTGTTCCGTCGCCGGTTCGATTCGCAGCCACAGCCGTTTGACGTTCAAGTTTTTCTCGCACCGCCCCCCGCGCGCGCGCCACTCGTCATGCTCGAAATGTCTGGCCCGGAACTCGTTTAGCTTACTTTATGCTTGGCGAGCCATTTTTTTCTTCACCTTTTTCTACCATTGTTTTCGGCGTGAATTGAGGCGAAGTCGCGCCCGCTCGTTCATTCCGAACGTCGACTTTCGATCCGTGAGATGAATTTTTGGGTATTTTGGATATTTCGTTGGAACTTTTGAGGGTGAGACTGATACGATGATGGGCGGTATCGTGAAAGGTGGGTAAGTTACTGTAAGACGTTGCGGTGCGCGAAGTTTTGTCGAATGATTTTAAGATTTCGAGACGGGTGTTCGGAATGTTTCGAATTTCGCCGGCTATTTTCGCAATCGTTCGAAAATCGATGGCTGTCCCGGTGTCCGGGCGATTTCTGGAATTCAACGGTTACATTGTCCAAGGACCCGCGACGCTCGAATTCTTCCCGCTCTCTCGCCGCTTTTATCCCGCAGCGGCAACAATTTTCAAAATTTCATCGAAAACTTCCGGCGAATATTTCAGGAACTTTAAATTGGATAATGCGAGCTGAACGATAACAACGCTCGCCCCGACCGCCAGAACTCGGGGAAGAATTTCGCGCTGTTTACGTTTTCATAATGTAAGACAGGGAAATTCGTCGAGCAGGGATCTCTCTATAGATCATTTTAAGAAACGCTCCGTTCACGTTGAACATGCAAACATCGCGTGACGCGAAATCGTACATTCTCCTGTAATATAAAAGACACCGGTTATAACTCTCTCCACGTCGGGGCACAGTGGGGCGCAGGAAAAATTTCTCCGTCGTCTACATAAATATTGCAGTCGGTAACGATATGAGGCTTAGGGCGCAAAATAATCTAACTTGGCACCGCTTACAACCCACCGACGTCGGTTTAACATAATTAAGAGCCACGACCCGCTTAGTTCGGATCGCTTGGCTTGGGTCGTCCACGAGAGAGAACAAGAGAGGGCAAGAAGAGCGAGTGAGTGAGTGAGTGAGGGAGAGAGAGAGAGAGAGAGAGAGCGAGAGAGAGAGAGAGAAAATAATCCAAAAAGAATCGTCCCGATGGACGAATCCGTCCAATTTGTTTGACCCCATCTCACCCCCATCGTCACGGCCGAATCGTCGTTGTCTCGTAGGCGAGACGCTGCCGAATGTAAATCAGAAGTACTTTTCCACGCTGAAGCGATGAAATTGGGGCCGACCGTTTTCGCTAAATTTACATTCACATTACACCCGGCCGTAATGGAATGTAAACTTGCTCTATCTCCGCTCTCCTCCTGTTTCCATTTGTCTGCCATTACGTTCTATTATGCTCCAGCCGGGCGCGACCTGCTACTTACGCATATGAGCGCATACTTTGCCACCCGCGTTTTAGTAAACATTACGCGGCTTGGTGGGCCGCATTCCGCGACGACGCTTTTCGAATACTTCCGGCCTGCACTTCTCGCTCGCCGCCGGAGGGGGAGAAAGGGAGAGGGACAAGCGGCGATAGAGAAGGAGAGGAAGAGAGAGAGAGAGAGAGAGAGAGACAGAGAAAGAGAGAGAGAGGAAAGAAGAAAGGAAGAAGTTTCTCGCGTCCCAATGCCATGACTGCTCTGCCGAGATCTTATTGTTACGCTTCGAGAAGCGCTCCGCAAACGTGTCCTTGGGATTGTCTACAAACGATCCCGCCCTGCGGGCCCCGAGACTCACGGAGTCGAACTCCGCCATTCTGTTTGCCTTCGGTAAGAGGGGCTCGCTCGAAATCACTCGCGGATCGAATTAAGGAAACGATTTTTATATCGAGAACGTGACCGGTAGACGCTGACTTCGTTATCCCCCCCACCCTACTCGTCGACGTTTTTCACTGCCGAGGCGAAATGATCCTTGCCGATCCGGATGCGTGCGCCGGCGGAAATTCGAAGAATATTCCCGCGACATCGAAGTTGCGAGGCAGCGACGTCGGGCGCGCATATTTTCCTCCTGTTTTCTTGTCGGCAGCGTCGAGGGGTATTTACGAAAATTCCTCGAGCTCGTCAGCTTGTTCGAAAACCTTACCGAGACTAACGGAAGGCCGGGGGGATGGGGGGAGGGGGGGGGGGGGGGGAGGGGTGGCCCTAAGTGTCGCTCAATAAAATTGTTATTCGACCTCGGATCGGATCCTCGACTTCCGAGGTAGCTCCGCCAGCCCGGCTTTCGTCTTACGGCAGCATTTTAAATACCGTCCCATACGCTTTGCGCACGAACTACGACGGAAGTTTTCGCGAAACTCCCTGGGCGAGCTGCTCGAAAGTACACACTCTATTTCCCGTCATCGCGACGATATTGCACGTTAACTTGTCTCGCGCTCGGAAGCAAGGCGGAGGCTCGCATTCCGCAGTATTACTTATCGCCCCTCGCGGTCTCAGCTTCCGGCGAGCGGGAGCGCGCGCGCCCGCCTCGGCGCATACCTTAAGTATAATGATACTCGAAAATTACGCGCCCTATCGAGTTCTACTGGCGCACATCAAAGGTAAACGTCAAACGGGACGGAGCGGAGCGGAGAGTTCGCGGACTAGGCGAGGTAGAAGGCGAGAACTCCGCCAGACTCTTGTCTCGGAAAATCTCGCGGGCCGCTCTCAATTACGGGGACCATAATGTATGCGGGGCCGCGACTTAGCTCGGCAAATCTTTTTCTCGCCCTATCCGCAACGACGATCGGATCCTCGACGTTCCATTTCACACACTCCTGGCGCACCATTGAAATTCACTCGAGACTGCTATGAGCCCGTCGACTCCCGATCGCGGTACACGCGCTGTAGGTATATGTATGTATGTGTGTAGGTACGTGTGTGTACCGGTGTGTCGGTATAAGGGGTGGCCTCGAAGTAGGCGACCAAAGTTTCCTGCCGTATTTCACTTTTCATGAGGTCGGGTCGTAGGACTGAAAACTGTTTTTAATCGCTTTCGACGTCGGACGGAAGTACACTCCCGGATACGACAATTTCGAATAATGCTCTCAACCGAGAGCTTCTCGGGGCGATCTCGAGTGGGCGACCGAAGGGGGATAACTCGCGTCTAGCCGAGTTTTCGGCTGACATCGACGCGATCCCCCCGTTCCTTGCTTACGATTACCGGGCACGCCGCGCGGAAATGAGCCCTGCCTACTTCCGAAGCACATCCTATATACTCCCCCCGAGCAGCCCCCCTCGCGTACACATCCACACGTCCTCGAGTCGCAATAACTCCGTAGCCCAGGCGACGTTCGCATTAAAATCACGTTTACGGGCACGATAATCAACTGTTCTACTTGCCCGCTGCTTTGTCCCAGTCCTCTCTATGCATGCGCAAAGCCGAGCCTGGGCGTCGCACGTGCAACTATGCGCATAATGACTATTGATGCGCGTCGGCACACGTACCTTTAGTTTGCGCTTCGCGGCGGGATCGAAATAGGAAGAGGAGACTGGCATGAGGAAGGGGGCAGGGCGGGGGAGGGGCGGGGGGTTTGGAAGGAGACGAGAGGCGGGGAACGAAGTTGGTCAAGTCCCAGGGTCCTCGTACGCGCCGGGAATGACTCGTACTTCCCGCGCACGTCACCGCGTATATCGCATAAAGCACGCCGAATATCGGCCGGATAGTTGCACGACGCGCGGACGTTGATCATTCGATTGTGCCCGAATGAAGAATGCCGTCTACGAGATCGGCGTTCGCCGCTGGGCTCACGACTGTTTTCCACCTGCCCGTCGGATACGTTCGGATTCATGCATTGATAACTGCGGCGTCGGTCGGCGGCGCGTCGCGAAAATTGGCCCGTGTTAATATTAACATTGTCGCGGCTCAAGCTTTGTTGCGTCTTGAATCGAGAATTTCGTCACGGCTCGCGGCATGCGGAGGATGGGTGCTGTAAAGTGAATTAATGTTTAAAATTGTCCCGGTTACCGGGTCGCGTACGTGAGCGACGCGATAACGTTGCCCGGCATCATTCGCTAATGACGTTATCATTGTTTTATGCGTCGTAGACGGGATGAAAGTGTTTTTTAATTAGCGGAAGTAGGAAAAGTTGTTGTTGTTATCGTGGACCAATTAAAAATGTTCGTTTGCTCGGTGGGTGCGAGGGAGTTGGAGGGCAAAGTATGTTTTTAACGTTTTGCTGTCTGGATGAGTTCTGTCTCGTCAGTCGTCGGAAACGGTGGG
The DNA here is from genome assembly GCA_914767735.1 of Anoplius nigerrimus. NCBI lineage: Eukaryota > Metazoa > Arthropoda > Insecta > Hymenoptera > Pompilidae > Anoplius > Anoplius nigerrimus. The sequence continues at coordinate 9,148,488 of OU612089.1, read as the reverse complement.
ACGTTTTGAGTAAGTTGCGCGATTGGAAGAAAGTGGTTCGGTACTCTGGCGTCTCCTTTATGGATGCTGTGTCGTGCATTCGCTGGGAAGCGGAACGCGCATACAACATTCTGTGCGCCCGGCATTATAAGCCCCCGACATTATACTCTAATATAAATTGAAACTACTACTCACATTATCAATGCATCATTAATAATGCCGATGTGCTACTACGTACTACGTGTACCCGCTCATAGCTCCAGCTTCTATTGACTCGGGACAATGTGTGCAGGTACCTGCATATGCACGTACACTAACGCGTATAAAATTGTCGACACTGCGAATGTACGCTACGGTCCGGCGTATATGTCTCTGTCCGTATAAAATCTATAATAGCTTAATAAACCGATAGATGTAATCGAGCGATAGTCTATCAACCGGCACAGTATCCATTTTGCGATTAAACAAACGTGTTTCGAATGCTGTACGGCCTATTGCCGTTCATTATGCTAATCGAGTCTAACCACTGAGAAAAGGAGCCCACTTGATCGAGACTTCCACGAAACAATTTATTTCGGTCAACGTGATAAAGCGATGGATATTAAACTGCACGCGGCGATATAGAAGATTGTGCGTCGAATAATAATGTCTTCAATTTATCGTCGATCCTCAATCACGCCGCAAAGACAGGGGGTGCCAGATGTAGAAAAGGCTGAAGGAAAGATCGAATCTTGGAAAAGTAAATCTGCTGAACGTAACGGCTGAAATGACAAATGATCGCTAACGCAAAAATAGCCGACGTCGGAATATTAGTAACGTAGAACGTCTGGCCCTTTTCAGTTGCTTTCTCGTGTGCCAGACACGCCCCGTCTCGCCATTCAGCCACGTAAAATTTACATTTGCCCATCACGTCCGACTGGACGAACTTTCCGCGGTCACTTTGACCAGCCCTGAATGAAACTCGGTCAAGTTCCCGACTATGCGTCCATAATTCTCTGTATGCCCACAAATATACACGCACAACCATATATACATAGATTTGTGTGCGCATCTATATGATATTATATATATGTATATATATAATATACATACGTAGGTATGTATATGCAAGCTGCGCATGCAACGGAAATGAACCGATGCTGTCCTCGATACGCTGCTTGATTAGGTAGAGCATTCCCGTTCGATGAAATATTACTCGCAATTAACAATTAATTAGACGGCCCTTTTCATGCGGTCATTTCTCAGCGATACCGCGGACGCTGCGCTCGGGTCAAATCATTTTGTCATTCATAACGTTTTGATGGGGGCTTTCCTGCCAAGATTTTTATCATTAAATAAGTAGGATAGTTTCAGTTGGAGTTCTCTTTACAGATAAATCACGTTCCAATTTTTCACTCGCTTCCGCCCCGAACGTAACGGATGCATTTTTCATAATGCTTATCGTGAGTCCAGCGAAATTCCGCGGAAATGACGAACCTGATCTAATTTGAATTCGAAATTGATTAATACCGTTACTCAGCGCGTCTCTCGAAATCGTTCAAAGCGCGACCCGAAAATACATTAAGTCCATCTTCCGGCCATCCGGCGCGGTATTTCCATCTGGCGATTGATCACGCAACATCCGCGATCCGTTTACAGAGTTCGCAATGACTTCTGCGACCGCGAAATACGTTCGATGCGCGTCGCCATTGTCCCACGGCGTAATGCGTACAATTGCGATCGAGTCCGGCTTGTTTGTACGACGGATATTCAGCGATAATGGATTCGGCCGCGTGTAACTTACGTAATTGGGTGATGGTTTCGGCGAGGACAAAAGAAGAGCGCAACGAGACTCGCCATCCGCGTCTTTCACGCGGGGCTCAACACTTTTTCAACCGAATTCGTCCGATCGTCCTCGAGCGTCAATTAATCTCCCCAATTACCGAACTCGACCCCGAAAACGATCATTATGACCGACTCTCGCGCGATACGTACGAGCCCTGCGCTCCGGCGACACGTATACGCACACATACAGATTCGAGAACCCACACCCAGCCTCGAAAGCTTACCTACGCGGAGGTGCGCTCCTTGACATCGGTGCTCGAGGCACTTCGGGGGGTGCTAATTCAAGGAAAATAAATCGTGGCCCCCGTTAGACTTCCCTCCTACTCCGATTCCCACGCTGCCACCCACTCCCTCCACCACCCCCTTTTTCCCAGGTCTCCGGGAAGGACGAAGGGATTAGCACGTCCCTCCTATTCTATCCCCGCGAACAAGAATCACGTCCCTAAATCGGATCATAAATAAAGGTCCGCTCATGCTTGCCAGGGACTTCTTCGTCGGCTCTTAAGAGGCCGGCGCGGATTTCGGGGTAAGACCCGGCCGGTATTTGCTCGCGACGTTTTTCCAACGGACCGTAGAGAGCCGACGGACGGGGGCAGAGTGGAAGGCCGTGACGTAGGGACGGTACGTCGCGTTCCACGTAATCTGGATGCGATCTTCCGGCTCAGCTGCGACACGTGTTACGCTCCTACGCCCGCGAGAGAGCACACGGCCGGAGTTGCGAAAGATTGCCGCTCGAACGACGCACGCCCACCGTACGATTTACGGACGTTTCGGATGGTAAATATTGATACCGGCGCCTGGCTACGGAGACGGATAACGATCGGCGAATGGAACTTCTAAGTTGCGCTGTAATAAGTGTCTGGATGTTGCTAAGTGTGTGATGATTAGGAACAACTTTGGGGAAAGAATTGTTAGGTTGTATCTTGATGGTGGGGATGTGTATTATATGTATTATATATTAAGATTTTGACAAAAATATTGTGAACACATGTGACAGTGTATAATGTGCCATTAGGCGGCCAATAGAGGGTACTTTGGCATAATTTGACTCTACCGAAACACGATGACACTTTTCAAATGAGCGGAACAGGTTTCTTTTGATTTTTACGTTGATTTACATTGACTAACGAGACTTTTGCATATTTTGACATTATTTTGCATTATGTTATGCTACTTTACGTCACTTTACGTTATTACATCCCATTATTACGGATTATTTGCGTCATTTTCAGGTCTTTGGGGGGCAATGGAACATTTTTACCCCAATTTAATACATGTTTGCCGGGCTTACCTTCATAATACGACATTGGGCGATCAAGGAAGGGTACCTTGGCCTAAATTAAACCTAGTTAAAGATGGTATAACCATCCCAATGGTTTTAATGGGATTTTGCTCGACAAAAGCCCATGTTAGCTTCAGGTAAAAGCATGTTTGACCCGCTTATGCTTATAAAATGACATTGGGCGACTATTAGAGGATACTTTGGCATCACTTGGACCTATTGAAAGATGATAAAACCTTCAAAATCTCCAAAAAACGCAAACAAATTTTTAGTCTTATTTTTCCTGTATAACTATCATGTCCCATAAATTTAAATACGCCTTAAAAATTCGTTGCAAACAAAGTTTCGAATTCCTAATAGTTTTCAAAATATACTTAGCTACTTATTTTTCGGAGGGGAAGCAACATTTTTTTAAAGATCGACTTTCGCCGATAGTCCTATCCGAAAGTACACGTCAAAAGGTTAAAAAAAATGTAGGATTATCATAGGTTTTGATAGCTGGTTCAGAGAGCCGTTTCCCGTCCTTGAAAATTCACATTTGTTTCGGAGTAACAGCCAAAAAATTATAAAAAAATGGGCCACTGAATGAAAGTATTCAGATCGACTTGTGGCTTTGCATGTAGATAGAGGATAGAAAGAGGATCACAAAAATCGGAACCGGAGCCTTCTAACTGCAACAGATTCAGAGACACGGTCAAGAAAAGGTGAAATAATACTGAAAAAATGGTGAAAAATCAATATTTTGTCGCTCCTCGAATTTCAATTGATTTAGGGGTACTTTCGACCATCTTATTCGGCTATTCCCTTTCGCTTACCGATCTCTTTAATGTAAGACATCTATCATAGATTTCGAGAGGGCCCAAGAATATCTGAATGGGTCTCAATATTCCCCTCGCCAAAGAACTGCCGCGCGAACTAAGACGATACCGCTTAGCATACGAATTTTCGTCCGCACTCGGCAGCGTGGCGCGATGCAAGTTCCGGGCGCGCTTCATTAATTCGCGTTCGCCAGCCACGAGCGTCGTGTAATTGTAACGAAGTTGCGCCGTAGCTGGGCGATCTGCTGCGGCAATAATCGTCGCGAACGCGATAGGACGTATTAATGAATATTATAACGCTGCCTCGCGCGAAGGAGTAACGCTGATACTCGCCACGGCCGCTCGCTCGCCGACAACGGTTATCTTAAAATCTCGAGCATCGATTAACATTCTCGATAACCGCCCGCCGTGTAACCGGGCGAATGCGCGCAGAAATGGAAACTCGGCCATTACGTACGGCCGCGCATAATGGGGTGTTCCGTGGGAGAAAACTGTTCGCCGGCAGCGTCTCCGTATGCATGGGCAATGCCGGACCGAGCGCGTGCACAATGCCGGAACGTATTTCGAAACTATCGTCGGAAGCGCTCGCCGCACCGCGAGCTTAAAGTTGAGGCGTAAAATCGGGCGTAGACGCGCGGCTTGACGTGACATTTCGAACGTCACTCACCGACGCCTTCTCATAATAGATCGTTTCAACGGGGACGCGAGCCGCCTCGTTTCGAAACAACCTGACGAGTCGGTGTTTTTAGAACGGCGTACAATTAAATATCCCCCCCCCCCCCCTCGTCTCTCTGTTTAGCGGTAGGTGTACACGCTTCTTCGTAACACCCTTTGTTTTACGCTCTCTAACGGCCTGTTTTTTAAGCCAAAGTATCCGCTCCGTTCCATTTCGCCTATTTTCGCCTGTAACGAATACCTTGTCTACAATATCGCCGCGCAACCTACGTATACGGTGCACCTGATAACGTTATGGTATATTAAAGCGCCTCTGTAGCACGTTGCCCAGCGTTCCGCGTCAATAATCCAATAATTAAATAAGTATACGCGCGCAAACGTTATAATGCTACCGGAATCAAAATTATCGAACGAACCTCAATTAAATCCCACCTCTCCGACTTCATAGACACTGCCCATGCCCCACACCTGGGAAAGGGCAGGATACTAAAATTCTCTTTATCAATTCAATTAGCCGTCGAACTCCGAACATTCAGCTACGTCGCGCTCTTAGCTTCAATCTGAACCGCGTACGTCGCACTGATATTCTAATCGTCTGGCAACTCCTTCGCTCGCGGCCGCGCGAGGCATCGTTCTTGTGTTGGCAAGCCTGTAGGTGAGCCAGGGCGGCGCCGTTGGCTCGAAATTCTCGCCGACAGCTTGTTCCCGTGGCTTACGTCTCTTTGATCGTGGTCGATCCTTTAATTAATCACGATAATGACGGCGATTCATTGTCTCGCTGGTTGCGCGTTTACGCGGCGTTTTGAAAGGGAGGTGGGGAGGAGTGGGGGGACTGAAGGGCGGTAAGGAGAACGGAGAGGGGAGCGGAAGAGAGTGTGGGTCGGACCAATACATCGAGTGCGCTTTGTTCGCCGCGAAATATAATTAGTATTAATCCAGAAATCGATACTCCGCCGACTGCAATTAGAATGCCGAACGACGTTAATAACGCCTCGGCGAATTGGGCTGCTATTAATCGCGCACGCGAAAACCAAGGTGGTGGCCACGATGATGGAAGCCCGGTTCCGATCAGCCTGGCCGACGCTGGCCAGGTTGATGCGTTACAGTGTGTGTGTGTGTGTTGGAGAGAGTGTGAGGTCCGTGCGCGACAATGGCCGCGCTAGTAATGTGAGTCGGTCAATTTGATCACAATTAACGAATACCGATTCGAATCTTCCGACGGTAGCGAAAGAGAGAGAGAGAGAGAGAGAGAGAGAGAGACACACAAAACAATCAGTTTTGGGAGAGTCCGATCGTCGATCGACTCGACGAGCTTGATGGGATTAATTATTGTCGACTCTTCTTGCTGGTCCGTACGCTCCACGAATGAATTTGGTATCTTTCTCAGTTTTGGGTCAATCGCGATCGATTGTGTCCTCGATTATTGACAATGCACGCGTAAAGTAAGGTCGCAGATTCGAGAATAAGGTATCGCGACAAGACCGCGCGAGGATAAGTGGGTGACGACCGTTTGTCGGGGGGTAAAAATGAGGAGGTGGTTAAGGGTAACGATGAATACTTCATGGACACTCGACGACGACGTTACAGAAAGGAACACCACTTTGAGAATAAAGGAAACGCGAGGAAACTCGCTTCGTCGTCCTCCTCGTCGTTGTGGGGGTGGGAGGGGGGGGGGGGGGTGCGCGCGGTGATTAACGTCGCGGAGAAAAAGCGGGGAGCACCTTATTGCACTCGAATAATACGTCGCTGCGATAAAAGCATTGTCTTGGGAAATATCTCCGACGTACCAGAAAGCACGCTTCTGCAGATTATATGCGCGACGCATCTAAGAGAAACTCAACCGGAGACTTTCGAGCGGGCATGCGACTCGAGTGGGAGCGAGAAGGCGAACAAGATGGATAGCGGAGAGGAGAGAGAAGGCTGGAATGGGTGAAAGGGGGGGATGGAAAATATACGGACCGAATAGGCGCGTATATACGCGGCCAACGCTTGTATACGGCTTCAGTAAAAATTGCGGAATAAAGCTCAGGTTAGAGTCGTAGCGCGATCCGTAAGTACGCTCGTGCGCCGAGAGTTTATTTCGACGAAAGATTAATTGTAAACTGTAATCTCGGGAGGAGTGCGCGGTGGTGCGCGAGGAGGGGGGGGGGGGGGTGGTGTACGCGGTGGGAGAAGTAATTTCGTGCGTCGCGGATTGTTATGCGGGAGATAAAAGTCGCGGCCAAAGTGTGTGGGGGGGGGGGGGGGGGGGGGGGGAGAGTGCGCGGCGATGCGGTTAATCGATGAGACCTCGCTGCGGAAGGCAGTGGTACAGGTCAACGATTAGGCCGGACGCGAAAAACTTCGGTTATCGGCGCGGGTCAGTGGTCAGCATCGAAATACGATCGAGCGTCATCGTCGGCTCGTCGCTCCGAAACGCTGCCGAATCCGATCGCTCTGCGACCGTGGAGAGACTATTTTTTCTCCGAATCAGTAGTACGGCTCAGCGAATCGTCCGACAGGCGAACCTACGAGCCATCCCCGCGGAAGCGAACTTTACATCGCGGCAGAGTGGTGCCCTCGCCGAGGCGCCCGAAGTTATTACGACGATGTGGGTCAATGTTTGGCGATAGACAATCGAATTCCTTCCGGAAATCAGCGAGAGCGCGCTCCCGCCGGCACTGGCGGAAGGCAGTGAAAATCCGTCTGTGCGACGGAATCGTACCCTGTGCTAGGCGTCGCAGATTATTCGCGTTGCGCCAGTCCCGAGGAGGAGGAGGAGGAGGAGGAGGATGAGGACGGAGGCCCACGACAAAGAGCATCTCGATTTGCACCTCCGTGGCCGCGGGACACACGGCATAATCTTTCTTTCTCGCTCCCTTCTCCCACTTCTTCCCCACCTTCCTCCTCCTCCTACCCCCTCTCTCGATCTCTCTTCTCTAGCTTCCGTTCGCTCTCCTTGCCGCCCTCGCGTCCGCACACATACGTACCCGGTACCGTACATACGCGTTGCAATAAACGATTCGAAGAGTGCGCCGGGCAAAAATCAATACAGGATGGTACCCGCGCCGCCTTTCTGCATTTTATAGTTTCGTCGGCCGTGCACACGTACACGCGCGCACGCCCCATTCGTGTCCGGATCTGTGTACCGATGCAGGGCGAACGGTGGAGCGTACCCAGAAGCGTAGGACGGGTGTGCTTAAATCCCCACCCGATCTTGAGAGTTTAGCACGGTTCCTACGGAGCTCTCGTACGGAAAAATAAATTCTGGACAAGTCGACGTGAAAACAGAGAGAGATAGAGAGGAGAAAGAGAGAGAGAGAGAGAGAGAGAGAGAGAGAGAGAGAGAGAGAGCGAAAGGGGGAGACAGACACAGAGGCTGAGCTGGAGAAAATCGAGAGAGATCGAAACGGAAATAGGAGTGTATAAAGAGCGACCAAGACAGCGCGAGAGAGAGAGACAGAGAGAGAGAGAGAGAGAGAGAGAGAAGAGGGGGGCTGCATACAGACGGAATTAGATTAGCCGATGTACTTTTCTTAGCGGTCCTCCAGCCCTTCTCTTTTTTTTTTACTTACCCCAACCCCTGCCACCGGCCGACCTCCGCCCCGCGCCGAAACAAAAAGAGAAATAAAAAGAGGGAGGGGCGGCGGGCGGCAAAACGAAACAAGCGCGGCGTGCACACATACGAGGCGGGAGCACACGCGCGCGCACACACGCTGATGCCCGGGAATCCAATTAGTTGTATTTCCGCTCGAAAGAGACTCGAGGGGCCTATGCAAATAAATTTACCTCCGGTGCTCCATCTCCCCTCCCCACCTGTTTTCTATCTTCCCTACTCTCTCCCACTCCTTTTATCGCGATCCCTCAATCTCTTCCCTCCTCACTCTCTCTCTCTCTCTCTCTCTCTCTCTCTCTCTCGTCGTCTCTCTATCTTTTAGCCGCAGCCTCAGTCTTTTTCCCTCCGCTGGCCTCTTTCTTCCCGGCGAGTCCGTGGCAGGAACTCTAATTTCTCTCGTTACATTGTACAGTTTCCTCGGGGACCACTCGATTCCGAGACATAAACAAGAGGATTTCCCGCCCACACCCTCCTTCTTACGCCCGCCCGCCGGTCGCACGGCAAGGAGGGGGTGGCGGCCCAGGGTGTACGAGGGGGTGGAGCCGGCCTCGCGATAATTTCTTCTTCTAAAGCGCATCCGGGATAATGGTCCGAACTCCGTAATGCAAAGCTCCGCGGCAGTCTGCCCCCTCCCCCCTCCTCCCCTCCCCTCCGCCCGGTCGGCGTTACTCTACCCTCGCCCGCCTTCCAGATTTCTTTCCCACCCTCTTAGCTCGGCCGTCGTTGTTCTTGCCGTTGTCGTCGTTGTTTTCGGCTCCCGGACTTTTTCGTCGCTCGAGCTTTCCGCGTCCCGGCCGAGTCCTCGCTTCGTTCGCCGAGGAGCGAGTTTATTAGCGGATTTGCTGATGCGGCAGGCGGCGGGACGGGGGGGGTGACGGTCGGCGGAGGTAGCCCAGGGTGAGTTGTGAAATGAAAGGTGAGGCAGCTAACGTTTTTCACGGGCAAATTTGAGAGCAGGGGAGCGGAGGAGGTACGGCTGTAATCTTGGGGACCGAGCGGCGCGAAATCTACGGCGGGCGGCGGAGATCTGAAAGATTAAAGCACGGTACAAATCTGGACTAGCCGATAAAATACGGGAGCTCCTAAATTATGCAATTTAATTCCTGAAAAACAAGCAGCCACACGTGCTGCTAATTATGAAGCTGGTCTAAGTAAAAAACGTCCGCCTGAAACAGTGGATTATTCCGGATCGTGTTGCCTGTAATCAGAGGGAGATAGCATAATCGCCGATATATGGTGAGCGTAGACTATCGTACACGTCTTTGCCCATTAATACCATAACAATCGATAATAAAGTCATAAAAATCCCATAAGGAAGTATTCTGCATCAATGAAATGTTCGGCATATAGTCGAGCATGGTAAACCTGGCATAAATGTGCTTGACGGAAAACATCCCGAACATCCCTTAAATATATATTGAGTCGCGAGCACGAAACCGCAGTTAGTCGGTCAGTGAGTCCCATAAAATATGCATATTTAGTCCCTCTTAGCTTTAGCCCTTACACGAGCAAGTCTTAAATTTTCTATTTTAGTAATGCCTTGACACCTCGTGATCAAATATGTATTATATTATATCTACATATTTATATGCCTATATCTATGTGTTAAATTATTCGACCTACCGATCACATTCATCATCCGCAACTCTCCATCCAGGCAAACCCCACCTTAATATTAAAAGATTATTACATGTGCTGTGCTCATGTCGCCGACAAATTACTCCCCGTCGAATAAGGCGCAAATTGCGAAGTTGGCGATGCGTAAGTGCGCCGTTTCTCCCATTTTCGCCCGATCGCGCTTACTCGCGTAAGCGTAAGTGCCGCCGGAAGCGCAATTTATAACGAACCGACGAAGTGGCCGGCAGGCTGAAGCGGCCTCAGCCAGGTTCCGTGCGCCGGGCGCATATCAATTTGTCCTTTCAATTTTTCCTACAAATTACGCGGAGTGCACACGCCAAGGCGGGGCGCGTACGTACTTACGCTCGCGCGTCAGTATTGTTTAGCGCAAACGTTCGTCGGTGCGATAGCGATCGGCGAAATTATACGTTTAATACGCTAATGCACCGGATAACGTCTGAGGCGCGTTGTTTTAACGTAAACGACCGAGTTTATTACGCTCGCTCACGCTTGCCGCGTCCCGCGTTCCTCCTCTCTATCAGGCTGATAGGAGGCCACTCGTCGGGCCAGGCTTCGGCCGCGGAATATGCACGGAGGGCCAATTTAAGAAACGGACACGCGACCGACGAGGAGGGCGAACCTTCGCTTCCTTCTCGTGCCTATCGTCCGGCAGAATGCTCGAGTAGGAATTAAACGCACCGCTGTCCCGGCTACATAGGTGTACGGGGTGAGAGTGTGTGCCGAGGTGTGTGAGTTGGGTCCGAAAGAGGGAGCGGGCGGGCAAAAAAAGGGGGAAGAAAAATAGAAAGCGGGCGGAGATGGAACGGCGGGGGGAGGGGAATTTTATGAAAGAAATGGGCTGACAACGAAAGAGACAGATGGGAGGGAACGGGGTGGAGGAGGCACGAAGTGCGAGACGGATGGCGGGGAAAAACAGAGATGTCGAGGAAAGTGGGTGAGAACGGAAGAGAGACAGAGAGAGTGAGAGGGAGAGAAAGGAGGAGAGTGAAGAAGGGAGAGATGGAAAAGAGAAACGGCGGGATGCCGCGGTAATGTAATGATATTTGCCGTTTCCCGTTGTAACGAAAAATGCGCGGGAGGATGCCCGCCGGATATCCTTGAAGCGTCGAATTTCGCGAGTCGGACGACGATAAATTCGCGGCGTAACGTCGTCGTTACGATCGCGACAAATTTTCGGGCGTCGTTCGCCGAGCTAAGAGCCGGATTCTGCGAATGGTAGACGTGTCGGATACGGAATGCGAATGTTCGAAAGGCGAGAACGAGTCGGCCACTGGCCGAGCTGTGGAAGAAATCAGGGATTCATCACGTATCGGATATTAAAAAAGTTCGGTTTTCGATGCGAGAGGATACCGTTGTACGCGCTTATAAGATGGAAATATAATAAGGCTAAGTAAATTTCTTTTCTTGAGTATACTTATGCTCTTGTAACATTGCATTTTGTACGTCTGCGAGTTTGCTTTCTAAAGAGTCTACGGAATTGGATATATTTTTTAGCATGTAAAGTTTGATATTTTGCAGAAGTTCGATCCTCGCAGACGTTGACACGTTCGCCTGTACTTGTTGAGGGGCATGTACTTCTGCAATGTTATTTAGATTCCGTATGCGTCCAAGCTTGTTTTTTGAAAAGTTTACGAAACAGGATCAATTTCCCAGCTTGTAAAAATCAATATTTAGAGAACTTTATTACTTAAAGTTGTTAGCACGTTCACGATGGTAACTCAAAATGTTTAAAGTGTACCTCACGGTATACACACCTTTACAATACAGCCTTCCGTACATCTCCAAGTTTACTTTTAAAAAACTCTGCTTAAATAGGTTACATTTTTATAACGTGTAAAGTTCTATATTCACACAACGCAATTTCCAATACCTTATCGTTGACACCCTCACTATCACAACTTCAAATTTTTTATCTTTCATCTACTTTCTCACTGATAAATGTATGTAACGTACCCTCCTCATAGCGATCAAAGTTATCCGCGAATAATCACTGGGAACGGCCGAGTCCACTGCCTATGCAATGAGAACCGGACAAAAAAGGAAGGTCAGAAATAAACATTCTCGAGGTAGGAACATAAAACTCCGCCCCTTATCAGCTACTTTCCACGTTCTAGCCGCTCGCAATCCGGCCGATTCCGTCGGGGCGCCTCGCTGCAAAAAGGAAGGAGAGCGCCTAACATCCGGAGTGTCTTCGTTAACGTCACGAGATTAGAAAAGTTGAGTCGGAAACCTTAGCGAGCGAGGGAATGACGCCCGGGCAAAGGTACGTGGCGCGGGATGCTAATCGAATTTCGCCGCTGATTAGAAAAGGCCGACGCCCCTGTCGAACGGTTTTGTCGTTGAGATTTGAATTTTGCACGGGGGAGGCGTCCCCGGGTCAGGCCGGCTTGCACGCTGTTTATTGAAGCACGTGCGTATCGATTGTCGGGACGCCACTGAGGTGCAAATCGCGCTTTGTCATGGCAGGCCGCGGGAACAAGCGCGAAAACGAACGCTTTCGTTAGATTTTCAGTTATCGAGCGCGTCCCTGGCTTTTGCGCCGAGCGAACGCATCGGTAAACAAGCTTTAGCCGCGAGTTACATCATCATATGAAGCGTGCCAGGGCTCGGCACAATGTTCGATTTCGATGCCGCGAGATAGAACGGGCGATTATTCTAGCCGCGCGATCGACGCCATTCACGGATGATTTTCCGGTAATCGACCGTTTTGTAGCTTTGTTCCTTCGGTCTCCCTGTGTTCTTTGACTGGTCCGCGAGCACTGTTCGACGGTTATCATGTCGTTTCAGTAATTTTGCCCGGCTTTCTTTGTGACGCGCCATGGAAATGGATACCAGCGCGCGCATCTCGTTACAGCGCTTTCGAAAATGCAATTGCGGACGTTACGTCGCTGCGCGAACGGCAGATGAAAATATGCCCTTTTTATTACTTACGAATACGTTGCGGAGCTTGAAGGCATTGACGTTGCTCGAAATCGCATCGGGCTCTTTGCATGGACCCGGTCGTACGGTCTGAAGAGCGTGATTGTTGCGGATGTCGGGTCTCGATATCGACCATTCTGCAAAGCGTGCCGAAAGCGCAAGACGAACGACGATGTCAGGAGTGGCTCGTCGACGTTAAAGGGGGAACGACAAAAGAGTCCGGGCCGGAGGCGACTGCCGAAAGGAGCTTTGGGACGCGACGTCGTTTACGCAAATTAAAACAACACCGTCGATTAGTAAAAGTCCGCATTCAGCCTCGCCGACAGCGCGGATCCGTTTTTACAGATGCACAATTGCCGGCGGGCGAAAGTAGGTCGTGAAACTGAGCGTCTGTTTCGCGAAACACGCTTCCGACGAACGAGCCGCCGCTTAATAAACTCTGCCGCCCAGCTTTCAGCCAAACCCCCCACCCCCTCCCGCAGCCACCCGCTGTCTTCTCTGTCTTCCAGCTTTCGCTCTTCCGCGGCAGGCCAATTCTTGCCATCCCAAGACGAGTCGTCGCCCGCAGTTCGGACCAGACGCTTGCCAACTCGAGCGTCGGACGTTCCGGGAACGTAACTCGCCATCGCAAATTTTTCCATTTTCATTCCTTTCCCTCCCCACCTTTCCTTTGACTCCTCTTTATTCTCCCCTCCACCGTGTTCCTTTTTTTTTTCTCTCCTTTCAGCCGTGGAGATCGTACAACGGGCCGAGAACCGCTACAGAAACGTATGAATACGGAGGGGCGTTCTCCGACTATTAATTTCCTGCTCGTCGTTTTGTTCTTACGTCCGCCTTACCCTCGTTCCTTTCCTTCTTTCGTCGGCAACCCTCGCTCTCCTCTCCCAGTCTATTACCGTAACTAGTGTCACCTGCCGGCACTATCCCGGGAAGTGGTGTAGTTGTTTCCCCACTGCTATCATTGTTGCCAGCGTTCTCGTTATTACTGCCACTATTCTCCCTTGCCGCTTGTTTCTTACGTACTTGGCTATTACTCGATTGGCAGCACTGGAAGCGTTATCGTTAACGCTAGCGCTATCCTCGCTCCCCGAATCAATACCATTCTTCGTGCTCCGCTCGAATTGTTTCTATTTCCTCTTCATTGCACGGCGCGATAGACGGATATCAGCTTACGCCGGACGACTCTTCGGGAGATAGAAGACGGTCTTGTTATTATTAGTAAAAGCATTTTTAATTCAGCCTTCTACTCCTTCTCCCACCGTCCTCATTCCAATTATCCTATGTCATCATTCTCCCGCTCGGCCGAGATTCTTTTACGTCAGCCTTGCAACGAAATCATGACCCAACTTGGATCTAATCCGGACTTAACCCATTCGGCCCGCTTCCGTTTTCTCCTTACCGGCTCCTTTTCCATCCCTCTTTCAGCGAGCCGGAGAGCTTCCACGCTCGCATTCCCCCCTCCAACTGCCCCGCCATTACTTGTTACCCGGGGTATCAAATATTTCAGGAATCGTCACGTCCAGGCTCCCGTCGCCCCCGGAATTTTTCCTCCTCCGACGAGTCTCCTTTTATGTCCTCCCATGCTCCACTTTCCGAAAACGAAGCTCTCTCCGTCTGGCTCGCGAGCCTTTTAGCCGGCGAATACGGGAAAGGGCTGCTCTCTGACAATTAATTTTCCTGCATTCGCATCCGTCTCGTCCTTTCGCCTTCTCTGCCCTTCCTCTTCCTCCCCCTTCTTTTCCCTCTCCAACCGTTACCGTCGGCCAGTTGCCACCCTCGACGTCGTCTTCGTCCACCGGCACCACCATCGTCAGTCTCCATGTCCGATTTCTACCCCCCTCCCCCCTTTCGTCCTCTCCGTTGTTCACCCCCTTCCACCTCTGCCCACACCACCCTCTTTCCCCTTCATTTCAATTACTTTATGTCATCATTTTCACGCTGTCGCGAGATTCTCTTAAGTCAGCCCCGGCCATACGACGGAATCACGATTAATCCGGGCGTGGGTGAAGTAGATCAACACCAACCCCGTGCAAACTTTTAACTATCAAGGAGCCCGAACAGGAAGACGGCAGGAAAGTTTGCCGGAGTTCGTCTATCCGGTAAGTTTCGAGAGTCCAAGATATCGTCGAGCCATCAGCTGCTCTCCACCTCCTTTTCCTTCCACCCTCCCCCTCGCCGCACCTTCTCAACCTCCTAGTCCTTCCGCTTACCCCCCTCGTTTCCCTCCGAATCCCCTCTTCTTCACCCTCCTCACCTTCTCTTTCTCTCTCTCTGTCTAGCTTCCTCGTCGCCTACCCCTCTTCCTCAGCCAGCCACCATCTTTCTCCGGCTGCCTCTTTCTCTCACGTTCCTCCCGCCGACCCGGCCGACTTCCACCGCTGCCTTCTATCTCCCATCGTGTCCCTCGGAGAACTAAATCCTCGTCGGATGTTTGACGAGACCGTAACACACGTCCGCGGTGGTCTCTGGGATGTCGGGGCTGGAAGACGACAGAATCGAGAGGCATTCGTCGAGCGTGGACGCGTTATCTTATTCCATATCTCGAGAGCCCAGTCTGTGCTGCCCCTCCACCTCCTCCGCCTCCTCCATCTCGACCTCCTGTACCTTCGCCTCTTCTCTAGGCGGCCACTCGATGGCGGTTCTTAGCAGGGTACGGGGCCAGCAAAAATATTTGCCCTACTCCTCGGGCTCTCATACGGCCAGTCCCGGAGTCGGCCGGCACGGATGGAAATGATGTTGTGCTTTCTGGGGCTATTGTTTGAAGAGCCAACCGGCGAGCGCGTACCGGCGGACAAACAGTTTGTTCATTAAGACGTCCTCGCATCGTCAGTCGTCAGTCGGTCGCATTAGCGTCTCGCCGATTTTCGTCCTCGAACGCGGAGCGCGTAGCTTTAAATGTTACCGAATCCTCGATTCACAGATTAGACGCACACTCACAGATTATCGTAGCAGAGTATGGAATTAAGATTTATCCTAAGGTCACTTTCATAATTAATGACACAGTTATTCCATCAAGGTGTGCTAATCCTTACGACTCTTGCGAATCCGAGGAGCGATTTTAAAACTAGTTTACGGACCGAAATTAAGCGAACGATTGAAACAATTCTTTTAGAATCTCTCGGGCCACTCTCGTAATCACCGGGCGGAATTATAAGTCGCGCGGGGGCGGAAGTACGCGCAGGACTGGAATATCCTGCGCAATTTTCGAAACCAATCTACCTTAGTTTTTGCTCCCTTTTCCCGTCCGGGCTGCCCCGGCAGCCCGTTCCTCGAATCTCTCGGCTCTCTCTCTCCCCGTCTTTGGCCGGGTACGTCGGCCGAGGTAAATCCTCGTCGGATGTCGGACGAGACCATAACACACGTTCGCCGATGGCTTCCGGTCTGCCGGGTGGAAAAAGACAGGATCGAAGAGGAACGATGAGCGTCGGGTAGTCGAGTCGTATAATACCATCCCATATTGTTTCTCCCCCCCCCCCTCCTCCTTCTTCTCCTCCTCCGCCACCCCCGACGGGTGCGTCGCGTTTTATTATCCGCTCCTCCGATCCTCATCCTCTCATCGTGTATTCTATTATAGGTTCTCGGCGGTGATCCGATTAAACGTCCAGACTAATTGTTTTGGCTTCGGAAAAAGTATCCTTGCGCTACGATCGGCCGCATTCGACGGACGCGGAGACTTATTCTTAGCGAGCCTCCATTAGGGGCTCGCGCACACGATTGTGTGGACGTTGACGATATAATCCTACGTCGGTAAGGTATTGCATCAAGCGCACTAGAATCGTTTTTGTCCCGCGGAAGGAGCTTCAGCCTTGATCAGTCGTATTTCCAGCATCGAGAGCGTCTCGATCCGGCATTGTTAGTTCTCGCTGTCGGTAAGTGGATATTGACATTTTGTAATCTTCATCGAACGGACGTCGAATTAACTTTGTAATTGAAGGGATGTTAAGGATAGAAATGAGATGAGGCTGAGGATTGTTTTCAGTAAGTTATCCAGCGTTTCGTGGAAATTGGAAAATATTGTTCTTTTCGAGGATTATTGAGATTGTAGGAGGCAATGCTAAAAAGTTCCTTCTTCCACTTTCTATTACGGTGGCCTGGTTTCGGAACGACATCGATCATGTAATTATATCGCGCCCTGAGCCGCAATCATTGGCTTCGATCAGCGCCAAATGTCAGATGAAAGCATAACACACACGTTTCCTTCTGGCACGAGATTGTGAGGAACGACGAAATCGAAAGATGGCACGGCGAGTCAGTCGTATAATACCCACTCTCATCGCCTTCGAGCTTGTTTTCGTTTTCTTACTCGCCATTCGTCTCCGTCGTCTCTTCCTCCCCCCCCCCCTCTCTGTCCCTTTGCCTCTCTGCCTTTATCCATTGAATCCGCTCTATCGTATATTCCATTATCATTTATGATGTAATTTTTATTTTCACCTCCCCTTATTCCCTACCTTACATTGTTACGTGTCCCTCTGACATTTCATATTGCATTTAGTGTACTCCAATTTTATTCTTTGCCACGGCACACGACGACTTATAATGCGAACGGCAAATTTATGTCCCTCTCAGACCTGTCCATGATTGCGAAAGTAGTTTAAGGAAAAAACGCACAATTCGCCGTAATGGTAAAGGCGACAGGATCGATTCTTAAATATTTTCAGCTTCTTTTCCAATGTCAACCTATATTATAAGGTTGGGGAAAAAGAAATCCATTATTTTTGCGCGAAGTTCAAGACTTTATTTAACATGCTTTGGATTGTCCGATTTGGGTCAAATATGGACCATTTTGTTGGGTAATTTGTTGCCATTTTAAAGGTAATTTCATAATGCCTCTCTCATAGAAGTTTTGGTCCTTATTGGCGAAAAACTCTAATAAGCGATTTTCACAATCTTCTCTTGATTCCAATTTCTTATCACACAGGATGTTTTGCAATGCGAGAAAAAGGTGGTAATCGCTTGGTGCCAGGTCCGGACTATATGGCGGATGCATTAAAATTTCCCAACCAAGCTTCAAGAGTTTCTGGCGAGTCACTACAGACGTGTGTGGCCTGGCGTTGTCCTGATGGAACACAACACCTCTTCCGTTGGCCAATTCTGGCCGTTTCTGGTCAATCGCTAGCTTCAAACAGTCGAGTTGTTGACAGTAGAGATCTGAATTTAGTGTTTGGCCATACGGAAGCAACTCATAACAAATTATTCCTTTCCAGTCCCACCAAATACACAGTAGAACCTTCCTGGCCGTTAGTCCTCGTTTGGCCACCGTTTGAGCTGCTTCACCGCGCTTTGACGACGATCGTTTTCGCACAATATTGTCGTATGTGACCCATTTCTCATCCCCAGTCACCATCCGTTTAAGAAATGGGTCGATTTCATTGCGTTTGGCCAAGGCTTCGCACATGGAAATTCGATCCAACATGTTTTTCGGTGTTAATTAGTGTGGCACCCAAACATCGAGCTTCTTTTTGAATCCAACTTTGCGCAAATGGTTTAAAACTGTTTTATGGTCGATCTTTAGCTCCTGAGCGATGCTACGGCTACTAACATGCCGGTCAATATTGATTATTTCTGTGATTTGGTTGACATTTTCGACGATGGGCCTGCCTGTGCGAGGTGCATCTTTAACATCAAAAATGCCTGAACGGAATCGACGAAACCAAAATTGCACGTAATTAGCTGTTACAGTATCGGCACCATAAACACCATTTACAATTTCAGCCGCCTGGCTTGCATTTTCGCCTTTATCGAAGAAAAACTGTAAAATGTACCGAATGTTCGCTTTGTTGACTTCCATTTTTAATACCCTGTAACTCACAACTGAATGGACGAAACAAAAAACAACAAAAGATTTTTTTTTAGTGTGAAATGTCATCTTTACAACGAGCATAAATTTCAAATTTTTTGATCGATACTTTACGAGATATCGTTCACTACAGCCATGTACCGAAAAAATAATGGATTTCTTTTTCCCCAACCTTATATATACGTGTATAAAGATCAACAGAGTGCCCATTCATAGAATTTCCAATTTTCACTTCCGCATCCTCGTCCCAAAATTATCCCAACACTCTCGCCAAGAAAATCCGCCTCAAATCCTCGCCACCCCAATCTTCCACACCGCGGCAAACAAATCCCTCCACCCCCGTCCACCGAGCGCCAATAGATCGGGGCCACCAATCGGCATCTCTTTCGTCCGTTGTAGATCACCGTTCTTCCTGTCGATCCGGTTGTCCATCATTCTTACGCGTCTCGAGGCATAATAAAGCCGGCAAGCCGGCAGGGAGTTCGGCCCGTTCGATCAGTCGATCGAAACAATCAATCTCCCTCCGCCATCGGTGCCCGTCTCTGTTTGACGCTCTCACTTTTCCCCGGTTGCTGGAGCCGGCAGGGCGGACAACCCCTCCTCCCCCCCTCTCTCCCCCCGTCAACCCCCGATCGGCCGCGCCACCCCCGAGTCCACCCCTCGGAAGCTGCATAATGTTCCGACTGGGTAGCCGCATAATTGATTCGTCATGCTTCATCCCTGGCCCCCGATTCCAGGCCTTTCCACCCTCCTGTCTCCGACCCCAACCCTCACCCTTGCCCATCCTCCACCACCCCTGCCCATCTCTCAGCCGCCAGCGACTTTCGCCTCGCCCTCCGACGGCTTAACGGCCGCTTCGCACGTCCGTTTCTGTCCATCTTTCGATGCCGGGATTAAACGAGGCTGCCGAAGGGGCCGTTCGTAAAATCGAGCGTGTCACCTGCGTGTCCTTCGGCCGGGAATAATTCATGAGACGCGACGCGGGCGACGCATAATTCAATCTGCGCGGAATCACGTTTTTATCGGGGGCCAACGTTGACTGGGAAGAGTTTCGCACCTTTGGCGAGCTCGGCCTGTCGTTCGACGGACTCTCGACAGGGGAAAGGGGGGTGAGAGTGGGAGGTGGGGGTGGAGGGCGGTAGAGTGGGTGGCAGGGACGGTGGACTGATCGAAGTGGCGGGGGGAACTCGAGGCGCGCTGATTTTTTATTCATGCTAGGTGGACGTCGGAGAATTTGTTGATTACGTTATTTTGTTACTTTAGATTGGGTCGCCTGTACGTGATTTGCAGCGCGGCGTGCGACGGCCGAATGTTTCTCTCTGGAGCGGCATGCGTACGCGACCTTCAATTAAGGGCACTCGAAGGAATGGAGTGTATTTAACGAATTAACTCCCGGTGAATCCCCGTTTTACGCTGTTTGCAATTTGTAGGTTTACCGTGCAATTCAATTTCTCGTATTGTCGGGCAGATATTTGCGATCTTTGATTAATCGTACTCGAGGGTGGGGATCGGAGTTTATTTAACGATTAAATCGTCAGCGGAACCTGTTTTACATTGTCCGTAATTTGTAGGATTTCGGAATTTACGATTAGATTTATGATATTATTGACGGTATCCGGACGATCTTTGATGTTGGCGTAGCCCGAAGGGGCGGGTACCAAATTTAGCGATTAAACTGTCATCGAGACCCTTGTTTTCATGGGATCGAAGGAATTTAATGATACCGCGCCACGATCGAGAAAGTCTCGGCCAGGCCCGCGCTTCCGACCGAACTTTCCCGAAAGCGTTTAATTTCGGATTTCCATGTTTTGGATGTGCTAATCCGGCGAGTGTAACGATTTCGTTCACCTTTCATTAATTAAACCCATACTTAACCCGCCGCCCGTAGCCTCCTATCCTCTCCCCCACCATTCCCACCCCCTCTCACCGTGTACCTATTCACATGCCACGTACGTGACCGCCGTTTTATACAGAAATTAATCACGCTTTTGCCGATACAAAATCGATCGCGTCACCTACATCTCCGACCGGCGGGAACGGTATTCATGAAATAGAGCGAAACCGAAATTATTCAATTCATCGCGGTAATTCGATTCTTCCAAATATTAAATATCGGGCATTCGATAACTCAACCTGCAGCGGAATATTGCCGATGTTCCGACATTTGCATAACGCGAACGCATGATTTGTACAGTTATCTGCGCTGTGATCGGCTCCTGAACGAAAAAAGGTCGAATGAATATTTACAAAAAACTGGGAGAGCAGGGGTGGAGGTGGGGGAGGGACGGGGGGGGGGAGAGAATTTCGATTTCGACGCTCGGCACCCGTGGGCTCATGAAGGGGGCTAACAATTTCGTCGTTAGCCGCGTAATTGATTCGTCGTTTCCGAAGTCCGCCCTCGCAACCCCCGACATTCTCCGGGTGGAAACCCTTCTCTCCGCACGTTCGTTCGCACGCCCTCCACCCCCCCCCCCTCAACGCCTCCCCCTTCCCGTCTATCTTTCCGCGCTCGAATTAATCGCGTCGCGGGAAGCTTTCTTCTGGCGGAATCGATCGTATCGTTCGACCCGGAATAATTCATTAGGGTGGCGGCGAGAGCGGACTCGGATTCGAATAACTCGATCGGCCGCTCGGATCACGTTATTACCGGATGCAAGCTGACTCCGACAACTTTCTCAAGAATGTCCGGCAGCCCGGTCGTCGTTCCCGTCGCTCTCGTCGTCTTCGGCGAAGTCGAAGGCTGAGGTTATATAACGCGATTCGTTCTGCGTCCGACGATTCGGCCCGTACCGAGATTCGACCTTACCGAACTTTTCGGCGAACCCTCGGCTCGCGAAAGTGTCGAATGGCTTATCGTTCGTTCCTACGGTAATTGGATTTAACGTTTCTGTGCTTCCGCTGCCTTGCGAGCGTCTTTTCGCGAGAGCTCGTTTCGGCCGTATTGTCCCTTCTCGATTATTCGAAACGCAATATTGTGCTGTAATTATCGTAGCACGGTTTATTATGGAACTGATGTAAGTCCACTTTTGACTGTAATTATATAAATTTTGATTATGACGCTAAATTATACGCAAATTATTTGTTCTCCCAATTTGATTGAAAAGTGGACTTCATTCGTAATAACCGGGTCGCGTAATGATTATAGCTCAACTCTATCAAATCGAATCATTTGCAAGAAATAAGGCTATGTAGGTAGGATATTGCAACAGGGCATGTGATAATTACTCCCAGCTACCGGCGAAATGCAGTAAAATCAAGAAAACAAATAATTAAAGGGAAATTTATTGATTACCCTTCAATTAAGCATTAGGTATAACCAAAATTCATTGCCTATCAATACATTTCTAGCCCACGCACTTTATACACATGTCCTAAACATGCAAAGCAATAATTATCCCAACAAACAAACGTGATCACTAGATACAGAAAACATCTAAAAATCCAGTACCCAGCCACCTCCTACCCCATACTAGACTACGCGCCTAGCAAGTAAACTATGTACCCCCACTCGCCGCCACCCGGTAGAAACCTTGCGCGACAGAGTCGACGTCCCCGGTATCAGCCGGCGCGGAGGGCTAATAATTTCATCGTATCGCGACTGCCGTCTCTTTTGACCCAGATAAGGAGGCCGCAGGACTCGCGCGCGAGCGAGCGTGCAGACGGCGCCCGGTATCGCGCTAATTCTGTTTTACGCCGCGGAATTTTGTCTCCCGACCCTCCTGAAAGCCATCAGACGCCGGCGGGGCACGGTAATTACCCGCTTCTCGAGATTTAATCGTCTTCGCGTTTGAATTAGCGCCCGTCCCCCTCCCCACCATCGTCTACCCCCGACCATCACCTCCGCAGCGACCGTCGAGGATCCATTCATAAAGGATACTCTCTCAGCCCGGCAGGTCGCAGGTATCAGAGTGCATCGCGGTAGGATGACAAAATTAATTCGGCCGTTTTCACGCGCGATTCCTCTTACCCGCCACTTTTGCCCGGCATCCTCCGCAAACCCGTCGATGGCACGTTTCAAACTCTCGTCGATTGCCAGCACCGTGTGCGCGCGTGTGTGCACTTGCCCGTAGAGCGTGAGCAGAAGCGTGAGCAGAAGCGTGAGCGGAAGCGTGAGCGGAAGCGTGAGCGGAAGCGTGAGGGCGGTTAAAGTTGAGACGCCGCGAAAGTGCTTCGCGTCGGGGTAATTTAATCGCGAAAATGTTTTCGGCCGCGGGAGCGGTTAGGGGCCGGAGTGGGCTCGCGGCCGTTTTTGAGGAGGCCATTGGGTCAATTAGTGGTTTCGGCGCCCTCGCGTTCCGGCCATTTTTCTCTCCCGGGCCTGCCAGGGTGAGATCCTTTCTAAGCTGCGGACCGTAGCACTGCTTCTCTGCCAGCGGAGCATAGGGAAGGAAGTAACAAATGTGTCGGCTTTGACCCCGGTATACGCTGATTTACCGAAAATCAATAGGAATTAATGTAAAGTCGACAGAAGATTTGGGAAACGGGATGGAGATTAGTCCGGGGAAGCTTGGCGCCGTGTAAGTGACCCTAAAACGATTGACACGACCGAGACCGTTCGTTGGCAGCGCTGCTTTCCTTCGTCAGTGGCTGGCCGAGTCTTAAACGTCTTTCAACGCGTCATACGCGGACGGAAGCCATATTTTTCGTGATTGGATAACTTTTGTAATTAATTCGAGCGGCGCGTTTCAGTTTGAAAATTGGCTGAAATCGACGGCATGGCCGGGTCAGGCGGGTCTGGAGGGCGAAAGTTGAAACGATAAGTTTCAATTTCATTAGTTTATTCAACTTTGCTCCTGTCCCGCTTAAACTGTTAATTCGCGTCGGGCCGATCACGCGCGTGCGAAAGTCACGCGCAGCTTTAACTTTATACGATCTGAGACGCGTGTATGTGAACGATTCGCGCTCCTTCGTCAATTGAAAATCTCCACTTTGTCGGAAAAGACCGAAATAACCTTCCTCCCGTACGATTGTCGTTCGATGTACATTTCGATGAGTCGGACGCAAAAAACTGTCATTCTGTAATTCTCGTCATCATCCGCTCGACACGTTATAACTTGTCAGCGGACTATCTCGAACGTCTAGCACTCGATATTCCCACTTACACGTCTGCAACACCAGTCTCGACCGAGTTCATCGGAATTCGATGATTATCCCTACCGAATTAGCCCGGCAGGCTTCCTTCGAATGCGAGTCATCGGTCGCAAAAACAGTCTCGCGCCACTGGCGACCATATACGTCCGTCACGGCTCTCGCGGAATATATCGGCCCGATCCAATAGGGCTCAATGGCTCGTGAATTCTTAAATGCGATTTTAAGGATCGCAATTAACCGGATTCCCATTGGCGAAACTCGCCGCGGCCCGATATGTAGGTCTCTGCCTCGTATAATACAATTTATACGTAGGTACATTTACTGCGGGCGTGTAATTCGTCTCGACCGTCTCGTTTTCCTTCCCGCTCGCGTATCTGCGCTTCCTGCTCGATGTCTACTGTTCCTCTCTCTCTCTCTCTCTCTCTATCTCTCTCTCTTCTCTCTTCTCTCTTTCTCCCCCGCCATCGTCTCGTTCTCGAACCAGCGTTCTCTATCCGCTATTCCCCGAAGCGGACGCTCGTCGTGTGCGAGAGCCGACATAACCGGATGGCTTTTCGTTCGTCCTCGACAATTGCGGCAAGTGGAATCGCGACAGTTTATGCCTTGAATAGAGAATTATAGCCCTGTTGGATGTGAATATCGCCGTCGCGACCTAGCCTAACGCGTCAGTCGGTCCTCCTTCCTCATTCCGGACACTAAAATCCTGCCTCGTTCCGGCGGGGGCGAGATTATTATTGCTGTCGACCGTTTGATGGGCGGGTGGGATAAAAAAATGTAGGTTAGACTGCAAGGACGAGGTTTACAATGTTAAGATGAACGAATTGCAAATTCGTGATCGTGTAATTCAGGATTATAATTCTTAGCGAATTTACGGAATAGAAGATTTGCTTCACCAGCGTGTATATGGAGACGATTATGAAAGTGGTTTAAGTGAAAGATTTGACAGATTTGATTATTAATTGTACCAGTAGATCAAAACTATCTTTATATTATTTTGAGTTAGTGGACTTTCATGACCGCGGACAAATATGAGAATAGCCCGATATTAGTTTCTTTCAGGTATAAAGTTTACAACCGTGAGATATATGAAATACACTTTGATGGCGTTGAACTGATATAAAGAAGGCATTCTTGGCCTTGATCGTCTTGAGAACGCACTCTTGGTCGCCCAGGCGAGCCTTAAGCTGGACGCCGAAGAAATCGACAAAGATAGCCGGTGCGCAATATTCGCGGAATTTGGAACGGCGAGAGCCGGCTATTTATCCTTCTCACCGACGCGTTTATCAAAGTTCGCACTTCGCGCGTCGCGGTCGACACGACGACGCCATTAGCTCGGAATAAAAGATTAGAAAATCGAACGGAAGCGAAATCGATAAGCGACGAGCTTTTAGGGCTTTCACTTCGGCACTGAAAACGTGCGCGGACGTCTGTATGTACGTATGTATGTATACATGTATGTACGTAGGTGGCACGCGAGCGTCTGCGAATAAAACGCAGAGTAGATCGATAGGATGCCCACCTAAGCTGCGCTGCGTTTCATCTTTAATGGGAATCCGTGTTGATAAAGCGAGCCAGAAGTCGAAAAGCGTATGATTAGTGCAGCGAGCTTCGGTCTGCCAGTCGGTATTGATCATCCTCGCAGACGAGAGATCGATCAGGATGCGGGTGAGATTACCAGATTTCTAATCAGTTCTTCGTATTTTGCTCTGAACGCGCCAACTGTCAGCTTCTGTCGTTTGGAGCGCAGAGAGGAAGAGAGAGAGAGAGAGAGAGAAAAAGAAAGAGAGTGAGAGAGAGCACGACCGACGGCCTTTTTATCTTTGACTCGTTGGTACTCATTTAGCTCCCGCAAACTTTCGCATTCGTTACTCCCTTTTCGTCGCGCAGATTGTTCCGGAGTTAGGACAAATCTCCGTCTTTGCAAGTTTGCCCGGCTGCGTCCTCTCTCCGGCCGCGCCAGCGGCATATTTTGTTCGTAATTCATCCCGCCAGGCAGGGCAAACAGATCCGTTCGCAATTTTTTCTCCCCCGCCGCTGCCCGACTCTCGCCGCCAGCCACGCCATTCGTCAGCGGCGTCTTCCAGGGCTCTCGGACCGGGTCCGAAATAATTTCACCGCGGGGCCCCCCCCCCCGAGAGCCGAGATTAGCCTAAGAGTTATTAGACGGGTCGCAGTCATTACGTACCGAAGTGCCGTTTATAAAGCGCATATGTGTCCCGCATTATCTATAACTCAGGCCCCTTCGCCCGTGATGCTAGCTAGTGATGCTGGTCCGTGATTGTAGCCCCTGATGCCAGCCCTCCACTAAATTTGCCTGCAACAGACAATGAAAAGATCCGTCTATCCGTCTCTTTTTGCCCGGGCCGGCTCCCCTCAGCACCCCGCCACTTCGAGCCTTCTTGCCGACACCGACATATTTCTCTCTCGTACGCCACCGGTTGCCGCCACTCGCGCGCCATCTTTTCTTGCTCTCCCGGGGTCTTCTCTTACCAAAGAGCGCCGGCTTCCTAATCGCCTTCTGCTTCCACCCTGCCAATTCTCTCCACCCTCCTACCCCTCCCAGCTACCCTCCTCGCACTCTCCGATCCTTGTATTTCCTACTTTCAGTCGTTCTCTCTGCTCTCCTATTCCATTCTCTCCCCCACGCTCCTGCTTCTACCACTCCGGACTCCTTCCATTCCTGCCTCGCTCTCTTGGCGAGTTATACCCCGTAAACCGTGGTAGTTTGTTGGTCACGGTGTGCAATCTCACGGAGAGTCAGACGAAGCGTGACGCCACTACCACCGACCCCCGGAACCTAACCCCACCTAACCGAACTCACCCCCCCCCCTCGGAGCCGCGTTCGAATCTGTGCGCACAGACGCGCACGTCTGCGGCGTGCCAGCGTGCGTGCGTCCGCCCGTGCATGCGTGCGTGCGTGCCTGTTCACGAACACGCCGACGACGGCATGCACGGACTATGTCGACCCTTTCTACGAGCGACAGTTTTCAATCGTGAGCTGCCACCGTTTCCTCCTTCGCGGCCTCCTCCATCAAACTTACTCCGCGATTCATATGCATATTAAACGCGGCAATCTAGATTACGGACTCCGGCGATGATTGAACTTTGTAATGTGTTGCCGGTGGTTGGCGGGCGACGGTGTGTTTGCTGGCAACTGTTCCGAGCGAATTACGGTAATGCGATAGAAGGGGAGGCTTTACTGTAAATCGGCATCCCGCGCTATTAGTTCTTTGGGCGAGCGAAATTTGCAATTGATCGCTGCCGGGGCCGAGCGCTTTTAACGTGCCCGCGCTAGCGATTTCGAGGGAATTTCTCGCGTATCTAGGAAATTAACTGGCTTTGATGCGCGCGGAAAGGAGCATTGGGAGGATTTTAAATAGAAGCTGAACGGTGGTTAATTTACCGCGCTTTTCATATGACCGTACGTGTGTCGATGTCCGTTCCCGTCGTCGGAAATTGATAGGCGATCACTTATTAACCGAGCGCTTTTAACGGTCATCTCTGTCTCGAACGTTCGAGCGTTGCGCGAGAGATATCGGGAAAGAGATTTTTAAATGAAACTTCGCGAAAAAGGTCGCTTGCCACGGTCATAAAAAGGGACATAGCCTTTTATATTATAACAATTGCGTAATGAAAACAGTGTTGCCCTTTCGACCGAAGCAGGACTGTTTTAACTTCCACACAGCTTTTTCATTGGAAACATGTTTAATCACGTTGCGTAATCAATCATTTATCAATGTCGCTATTTTAATCGTTAGAAGTATATCGGGCCGGGAGTCGGTTCGCGTATCGAGTACGTGCGCGAGGCGAATCGGCTCGCGAGACACATTGCAAAAGAGATTTTAAAATGGAAGTTCATCGAAGAGGAAACGGTAGAACGGCGGGGCTTAGTTTTCTACACCCCGCATATGTCACTAGTCTGGCATATAGAGACACATGCCTCGGCGCAGGGTCGCACGAACGAGGCGTACCGGCGCGCGCGCGCGCGTTACATACAGACCCGGAGCGACGTAGCTACGCTCACATATAGACGTATACAAACAGATTTCTTCCGCTGTGTGCGTTCGCGTGGGTGAGCGCATTCGTTTGTGGTTGACGTGATTCGAGTCGCGAAAGGGAGAGACGAACTGACGCACTTCGAGAGGAAACTGCGGGCAGATGGCGGAGGAGGAAAATGGAAAACAGGAGTGACTGAAGGAGTGAGAGTGAAAGGGAGAGAAGGAGGGAGGGAAGCTCGCGAAAACGTGTGGGAGGAGGACGGGGCGAGGCCGATGGAATAGAGATAGGATGGAGACAGAATGGGAGTGGAGAGAGAGAAGAAATCACGGACGAATTGGTCGGGACAATGTCACTCTTACAAGTGTCACGGCGAGAGGTGGGACGCTTTCGAAATTAAAAGAGGAACTTGCTCCACCTCTTCCTTCAGAAAGTAAGTCTCTAACGTATTCCCGTGCGCGGAGGGATACGCGGCCTGTTTCGTAATACGTCGGGCATTAGAGATGGATTCGGAGCCCGGAAACAATGCGCGAGTCTGAATGTACGTCTAATTTCTGTCTGTAAATGGCGGGTTCGTACGCCGCATGTCAAGCGTAGCGCGCGCGCGCGGGCGCGTTTACGTAGAAGCATCGCCGAATTGATTGAGCTCGAGTTGCGAAGGATCCGAACTCTCGATACGCTTAACCGGAAGCTGCGTTCTCTGCCGTGGAAAAAAGGGGTTACCGGGGTTAAAGTTCGAGCTCGGCCGGGGAGGGAAAGTTTCGAGCGGTCAAAAATGACCGAACTCGAGAAAACAGGGCCGAGCCGATCGTGACCTCGGCCGAACCTATTTTACTACTCTTAAGCTCGCATCTATTTCCGATATGAATCCAGCGCGATATGAAACATCCGAGATGCCGCAACCGTGCGCGCAATAACCGTATAAACCGCAGGAACACTCGCCCGCGCATATACTTCGGTCGTCGGCGATGAGCGGGGATTTTTATTGGAGCAAGACCGGCGAGCCGAAAAAGGCACGTCGGATAATCGTGCCGGGCAAGTGGCGCGAAATGCGTCCGAGTAATTTAATAGCGCGACAAATTGCTCGAGTTAAGGATTTTCGCTGACTAATGACCGTCCGCGGTCGAAACAATTTCACCGCTCCCGGTCGTGGGGGATTAATCAAGGAGGAGGTGGGGGCAAGAGGGGGGAGCCGGAGGGAGTCGAGAGGGGCGGTTAGAGCGGGGGTGGCGAATGTGAGAAATCCGAGCTAATTCATCCGCGAGCCAGCTCACGCTCACGCGTTTATTTATTATTCAAAGACATAAATTATGAACGTCAAATGTTTGCGCGGCGCGGATAATTGCAACTGGGTCGGTCCTCGGTCGGACGATGATAACGGAACGCTGACGGACTTTAATGGGACTCCGCGCGATCGAATGCCCCGGGGGTGTGGGGCAGAGCTGTTTTTCAAACAGACTTCATTTCAGCCGGCAATAAGGAGTACGTTCCTCATCGCGATCCGGGACGAAGGCGGGCTTCTCACGAACGAGAGCGCGGAGGCCGTAATCGAATACGTGTGACGTTCGCGAGTTAATTGAAAGCCGCCGTGAGAGCCTCGACGATACCGTGGGCGCCGGATTGGGAGAGGGTGGCGTGGAATAATTTACGAGTCAATTTGGGAGACGCGGAAAGGCATTAATGATTTTTAAATCGGAATCTGTTCGGTTTTGTCTCGTCGGGAGCCGAATTTTCTGACTAATTTCGGTGCGTTACGCCGACATTATACGGGATGCTCTGTGATTCATGGTACTACCGGGAGGTCGATAAACGTCGGATTCGGCCGTGTATGTGGGGCCAGGCGCACGTGGGCTCGGCGAACAGCGCAAAAACACTGCCGATTAAGTGACCGTTACTGTCCGTCACCTATTTCCAACGTTACCTGTTTCCGCGTCACGTTTCCGTCTAATATTTTAATACGGGTCGCGACGCCACCCTTGATAAACTTGTCTTCGGGGTAAAGTCGATAAAAATATGCGCTCCCGAGTAACGTCGCGAAGGAATAAGGTCGGGGAGCCGGTCGAACGGAGCGAAAAATGTCGGACATAACCCCCGCCGGTCGAGTGAGATTACTACGAAATTCCATCGCGCATAATTTCACCCTGCGAATCCGTTTCGCGTCCCGACGGCGCTTACCAAATCGTGCACGCCGAAAGAGCCGGGCGCGTAATGCATTTATAAAGCTCGAGGCGGTGCATCCGGATGGAACGAATGGAACGTTTCACCTGTTGACTTGTCTCTGCTGGCCGAGAGGCGCATCCGTGGCTTCCTTCCTTCGCTTTATAGCGACCGTCCGCCATCACGATAATCGAAAAATGTCCCCAACGGCATGATTCGCCCCTGAAACGAAACCCGGAGGAGCCTTTGCGCTCGTACCTGACGAACTCTTTTCTTACCGTCTACTTTCTGATATCAGAGAGGGGTTGAAAGCATTTTGCGGTTCCGCCGGATTGTCCGCAATCGTTCGCTCTCCCGGGTTAAAAATAAATTTGTTGCAGCTCAAAGCATATTCGGCTGCGGGGCGGGACGCGTTTTCCAGGATGAAGCTTTCGGGGCAGTCGTTCAAAGAACATTGTCAAAGGGACAAAATTTTGTGGTCGGTTAGATATTGATAATTGAGGTATCGGAACACCGGGCCAGCGTGTGCAATTTCGAAATGGGTAGTTTTTTGGAGAGAAAATATCTCGGGCGTGCTATCGGAAGTAGTTTTTATAGCGTGATAACATTGTATGTAGGTACTATTACTCGAACGGAACGGTTGTTTATTTTTTCATATTTTCTGTTTGAATTTTTGTTCAAAGACTTTTGAAATTCGGCCTCTATTTTCAGGGTACATGCTACCGTCCACTAAATAATGAATTATTTCGAATCGGATTTCCGCTACATTTAATAACGCTAACCTTTAACATTCTATTCACAAATCCTGGTGTCAATCAGTTAATATTAGGAATTTATTAATATTCAAATTCATCCACCTAACATTCTTCTCCTCCACTCATAAACTCAATGTCTACTAAATGTGACCTCATTAATGCCATCAAATTTTCCGAGGATTCTACTTTCGTGTCCCAAATATCCAAAGGCCTTCTCCTCGTCTTTCTTCCCCATTTCAGTGGAACAAGAAGAATGAACCGTTCTGATTCTATGAATCCCTGCAATGATTCCTCTACCATTTACACGATACTTCCATCAGCTAAATATCTCAAGCTTGATCCTAATTTTTTTTGCCCTACACCTCTCCTAACTATCAAACGGAACTGTAATAGCTTCATCGAATTGTCCGCTAACTCCGACATACTTGACTCCATAATGTACCGAATAACCAAACTTTCCGATGTTAACAAGTTTCGTTCGCCACAGCGCTCTCGCCTACGGCAAACGATTTTTCTCACTATCCATCCAGTGTACCAATTTCTCTCTGTATATCATCTTCTTGTCGTCTCGACCCTTGCCTTTCTCCCCATCGCTTCCCCACCCACTTGCCCTCTTTCGTGAGCCAAAACGGCAATCCCCGTAAGCGAGGAAGTTCATTTCGGGTTTTACGTCCGTCACGAGTGTGTTCCGCCACTCGTGCCATGGATTTAGCGCAGTAACCTGGCCTGATAAAGCCACTCAACTCTTCGCTTCATCCGCCGGCGGAAGTGACGTTGGTGGCGGCCTACTGCTTGCCTCTATGTCGAATTTTTATCAGAGGGGGTTGGCGGCAAAACGCCTTTCTTGCCGCATCCTTCGTTCTTGTTTTCGCGCCACTTTTTTTTATCTGCGGTTGAATTGTGTTGAGGCCTGAAGTAGTTCGTACAAAACGTGCGCTTTAGATTGTATTCACGTGGTGAGTAGAGGGTACGGTGATGCGAAGAGCTTCTTTGCGTTTATGATGGACGTACGGCAGGCATGATTGGGTAGTATACTGCGGATTATGGACTGCACGTTATATGAAGTGTCTTGTTACTTTAGCGTAATGTCAATGGACGGGAAGTGGGCAGTCTATGCGAGAGGGTATTTAAGCACGTAACGTGTGTGTAAGTGGTTTTTCATACTATGGGAGATCCAGTGTAAATTTTGTATAGTTCTAAGATTGGAAATTCGAAAAGTTGGTTTTAGCATTATATCTGATCATACAGCTTTCTCGTTTACAACTCGTAGCAGTGAGTACCTATTATTGTAGTACATTCAAACATGTACCAAGTGAAGTGCTGCTTTTGTAGAATGTTCGGAGTAATGATAGTTGTGTTCTTAACACGGAGCAGGCTTACTTATGCTTCAATATTGAGCTGAGACAATAAACGGTTAAATAAGCAAAAAACAGTCAAAACAAAAGTAAAGAGTATTATTACTATGAAGCGAACGCAGGAAAGGATATGTTACATACATTACCAGAAGCAAATCAACAATATAAAATGTACAAAATAAAGTTACGTTACGTACAACATTTACAGAGAAATGGTATTTGCTTTCTGTGAAAATGGGCGATACCATCAACTTCTTTGCCAAAAATCCAAAATGGGGTCACCAACATCAACCAGGATGTGGACGAAATAATCGTAGTACACCTACATAGCGTACATTGATATATCATCGGAATACACGTAGTCAACATTGAAATAGTGCAATTCTGAGAGATACAATAATATGAATGAACATATCACAATACAAAATATCCCACATGAAAATACGAGATGGAACAAATTCTCTTACAATAACGTTTCAGTAATGATAAATGGTATGTAGATAGTCGATAACATTCATCCTGAAAGTAAGAAGTTTTGAAGAATTCTTACCCAGATTTTACTTCAGCACTCAACTCCACTCGGAGAAACATTCTTGCCGAAGGACAGGTCTTGTACATAATGCATGTCATATAGGAACAAATAGAACTGAACCACAATTGAATGAACATGATAAAACCCACAATAAAGAAGTAGCGAAAAATAACATAACGTTGCATATAAACACATGTACAACAATTGACATACAAAATCAAGTAAAGTATTCAGCATAGGGCAAAAATAACGAAGTCACATGGTAATCAAATGTAGCATGAGAAAATATTGATAGAAAAATCAGCTCTTGCCGAGATCTCAATTCAAACCGATCGTCGTGTTGAAATCCTAGAAATCTGGAAAATCCTGTAGAACTGCATCGAATCCTCGCCAGCTCCACGGCGTATCGCCAAATACCTTCGAAATGGGAAATAGTAAGAGGAGTGGTCTTACGGCGCAGATTTTCGTCCACCACGAGGAAGTCCTGGCGTTCACAAAATGGCCGCCTTCCACGTCAAGCGATCGACAATAGTTAACGATCAAGTATTTTCTTCGACGATGGAAAGTAAGTTTCGAGTCAGAAAAGTGCGAACGTGGCACGCCAATTTGGGGGACAAGGCTTGAAACAGTCCAGAAAAACGAAAACTAACGCGAAACGTGCGCCGATCGAGACACTGCGCGCGCATCTCTTCTATCAAGAGTGATATTCGAGAATCAGCTCTAGACTCCTCGCAGACGAAGGAACGATTTGAAGTACACCTAACGGCGCTCACGGTGCTACCCCCATAGATTATGCATTGATCGTCCTGGAAATAAAACCCTACATCTTCCATTGCTATACGAACTCGGTCGAATATCCGTTGTAACGTTATCGACGGCAAATATTCAATACCGCCTATCATTTTCCGCGGTATCCGTTTCTCGTCAAGTTCGCCACAGCCCGCATGTGTACCGCTAATAAAAATAGCGTTTGTACAAAGAGTGAATTGTAATTTCCGAGCGCACTCGAGCGGAAATTGTACGAGTACCGTATCCGGTGTCGGAGCTCTGTCAATTGCACGCTTTATAAATTGGAAAAGTCCGTGTTCGCGCGCGCGCGCTCTCTCGCTTCCGGACGCGGCCGCCGAAAGGGACTCGATTAAAAACGATTAACAACAAGCGACACGAAAGTAACAACGACACTTTAGCGGAATGAAAATACGAGCTAACAAACCCGAGCGCGATGGTAACGATCGCGGGCGGCAATTACCTGGAAACCGGGTGCATAATAAATGCGCAGCGACGAACGGCTCGTTGTGCGGCCGGAGTTTGTCGGCGGGGGCGGATTCGCAAAAATCACCGCCGCCGACAATCGAAAGCCGCGAGAGGTCGATCCTCCGAAGTTATTTCGAGCCGATCGTGCGCCCAGCGCCCTGCTTATTGACCCGCGTAATCAGAATTTACAAACCTCGGGACCGCGGGGCGTACACCGCCCGCTTTTTCGTCGGCCGCGAAGTCTCAGTCCGAACCGCAGAGTGGCCCGATGATTGAAATAAAGTGTCAATAAAGCCGGGGTAGGTCAATGAAGAGTCAACAGAGGCGCTGGGAAGCGTTTAGCGCTCGATTTGCGCTTGTCATACGTACATAGGGTGCCGCGAAAGTGTTAGACCTGCCTCTGAGCGCGGCTGCCGGCACGTCTGCGAGCACGTTGGCGAGCACGTTGGCGAGCACGTATGCGCGCACATACGATTCCGTATCCTTTGCCAGTGTACGTTCCAGCGTGGGACGGTGTGTGCGTGCCGAACGATTTATATCGGGCGACGAGGAGTATCTAATTTAACCAATACAATGTAGGCTAGGAACTAGGTTCCGGCGGATCGATTTGCACTGCGCGCATTTGGGTTAATTAAGAGTTACTCCGGATTTCGATAAACGTCGAGCGAGACTGATTCAACCGATAATTACGGTAGTTAGTAACTTATAAATTACCGCGTAATCTAATGGGCTCCCGATATCGAGCGGACGAGACGGCGCTTAAGCGTTGCCGAGAGCGGTCCGCGAGGGGCTGGAGGGGGGAGGCTTTTTGCCAATTTTTAACGGACTCCGGGCTGCGAATATTCCCCTCCCGTTAATTCGTTGTTTCGGCGAGTGCTCCTCGTCCTTTCGCATTCAAATGAGCCGATGTCGTTCGAATTGTTGCCGGTAAAACTGTGAAGCGGGTACTGGTGCCGGGCTGGATTGGCAAGCGTGGGAGAGAGACGGAAACTGGGGAAAGCCGGGGATGGGAAGAGAGCTTCTGGGCGAGGATGAGAACCATTAATGACTCACTTCGAAAACGTTAACGCGCGATTTGCGGAATTATTTGCTAAACGGGCAAATTAATGTTTACGGACTGCGGCTCGGCCGCGTCGTGATATTTACGCACCAAGTATGTAGACTCGCTCGGTAGCTCTGTTAACACTAAATAGGATTGGATACACTTGTAAAGCGCACGCGTAAAAACTGTACTTCACTACTCCCTTTTTCCGTTTTTTTTTTTTGCAAACAACGTGCCGTTTAGTGTTTTAATTCACGCTTCAATGAATTCACCGGTGGTTGAGTAACGATTTCCGATGCGTCGGTTAACGAATTTTTTGTTTAATATCGTACTTTCGTTCGGACAATCAGTGTAATTTGTATCAATTTCCAGGAGTTTTAAGGACTTCGCGTATTTACCGTTGAATGTTGTCGCGTCGAGTCTAACTAGCCGCATATAGGCCGAGGTGACAAGCCGCTGTTGTGTTAATTTGCACACGCATTATTCGTGACCCCCTGCATAGCTAAACAGTGACTAACTCGATTTTCACGTATGAGTGACATTCCTCTCTCCCTCCTTCTCCCTCTCTCTCATTCCGTGCTTTCTGTCCGTCCCTCTGCCTAATCAGTCGGACGTGCGAAAATAGAGATGACGTTGTAACCCGGGTTACTTTCCCACGCCATTACATTCCCCCGAAAGTCGCTGCCGCGGGAAATAACTCGATACGCCCGGCATCAAAGCAAAAATATCAGATACGACAATTACGAATGGTGATGAGGAAAAATTCTATCTGCCACGGCTCGACCCTTTATACCGTTCATTAATTTGCACGCACGTCGTTTGCGGTCCTCATGCATAATCGCGGCAGCGCGCAATTTCTCGTTCTTCGGCCGGCGGCCGCTTTTCCGTTCAATGTACCCGTAGCTCAACCAATTTGTTATTATTGACATGTTACTTTCATGGATGCGCATACCGATTATTCAAGACCTCATGCATAGCTCAACAGTGATTAACACAATATTCACGCGCGATCGACATTCTCACCGCGTGCGTCTCCCCGCTCTCATTCATCCGACCTCCAGTCCAATCAATTGAGCGGACGAAAGCAGAGACAGCCTAGCCGGCTACAGCGCTCATTATTATTCGCATATTATTTTCGTTAATTTACAACGCGTATTATTCCGCGACCCCTGTGCATGCGAGAACAGTAGGTAACCTAATTTTCCCGCATAAACGCCATGTTTGTCTTCCTGACTCCCGTCCTCGTCCTTTGTCCGACAAGTTAAAGTGGCCGGCATTAAAGCGAACTCGGAATCCGGTGGCAGACTCAAATAGACTTCAAAGTCCGGGTTACTTATTAAATCTCGTGCGACTTATCGCTCAAAGTCGCCCGATACGCGATTGTCACGCGGCCGCGACCGATCGTTCGAGAGTGACAACAATGGACACTCGAGGCATCGATCCGAAAAGGGCAGTTATATTTCTGCCCAGAATGTGACAATCGCGGTTTTCCCTTGACGAGGGAAACGCGCGCTCGTCCCGCTGACGGGATTAATGACCGTCGGTTTCCGCCGATGCGGTACACATTTGATTATCCTCAAAATTTGCGCCACGCCCCATCATATTTTAGCGAACGGGACACTCGCCGCGGCAAAGTGCACTAGCCGCTGGAAGAGTAAATGCGCGCCGCGTTCTCTCTGTATCGGGTCGGCTGGGGCCATGATAATTTTCCGTATTAACAACGGAAAGCATAGAAATTACCCGCGCTCAACCGGGAAGATCCAGCGGACGCCGCCAGCTCGATGCGCGATTTCTGCTATTACGAGCGATTACCGCGCGTGCCCGTCTTCCAATGATCCATTATTTCATCAAAATCCTGTAAATCATTCACGCGCATTATCCGTCGCGCCGCCTCGCTAACAGGTGTGCGGGGCGCGAAATATTAACATCGACGAAACAATCGGGACATTGGGCGAGAGCGAGGAGTGAATGAGAGACGGAAGTGTGTGTGTGTGTGTGAGAGACAGAGAGCGCGAGAAAGAGAGAGTAAGAGAGGAGAAAGGTACAACTCGATCAATTTCCTACGCGCACAGTGAGATCGATAGGGTCGAATAAAAATGGCGACGGTCGAGAGTCCGAGTGGGAACAAAAAAAAAAAAATTGGACGACAAATTCTCGGATGGATTTTATCAGTCCGAATTACCTCGGGCCATTGGAAATTGGGAGTCGATACGGGAATATTCTCGCGTCGGGTTTCCGCGCCTGTATCCGAAAATTGTCGTCATTTTTGGTCGCCGGATCTGATCTATTGCAAAGAGAGACGCCCGGCATCAGATGTCTAGGAATGTATAGCTTGGGGACGCCAATCGTCGGCGTCGGATTAATAGACGAAAGTGACTCGCCAGCTGTTTCAGCGAGACAGGCGGGGCGCGACGTTATTAATGTAGAGTTTATTTGCGGTCGTGAATCACGCAAACATCGCACCGACGATAACATTGACCCGGTTTCTGCCAATTTTCACCCGGGTGGTACGTTTGTTACTCGCCAGCCGGAAGCGCTAAACGTGGGCGCGATCAAATTTGTCGCTCGTTAATGCCCCGTTCATTTGCAGGCGATCGATCCACCGTATGCCTTTTTTTTCCCCCTCATCTCCGCCCCCAGACGCTTCTTTATTCGGGACACTTTATGCGACCCATCCTCTCCTATTGTGTTTCCTATATTTCCCTGTCTATTTCGAACGTTCCGCGCCTCGCGAATTTATCTCGTAGCCTTCGTTTTTTGCCTCCTCCTCTCTCCCCCCCGGTCATCATACACACACGGACATACAGGGGTAGCTCGCGAATCGGTTATAGGTATAACATCGCGTACACCGTTACATACAACTTTCGAACCATTTGCCGATATGCTTCGCGTTTCATGAACAGTGAGTTTATTACCGTTTATCGTGTAACTTTAAATTAGTTTACATCCCCTATTATGCAACGTTATAGGCCATTTAACGGTATGCTCGCCTGTATACGTCATCATACAGAATGCACTATTATAAGCCACTTACCGTTGCGCGGCATGTTCCATCATACGCCATGTCCGACCGTATACCGACGCGTAACATATCCCATTATCCGGCATGTACGACTGCGTATCGTGCGCCATCGTGTATCATGTTTCATTATGTATAGCGTCGCGACGCGTGCGTTCGCGTTCGCGCGCGCGCCCTTCGTTCTCGCGCCCTCATAACGAAAGATAGGAGAAAATCAGTCGCCTCCGCGAGCACAGCCAGGTGGAAATGCGATGTATCCTGGCAACTCTCATCTGTTCCGACTACGGCGGAGGAGTTAAGTAGCTTTGTCAACGCGGGTTACCGCGTCGGGAAATCATAAGCGCGAGCTTTTATTTATGGATCGAAGAAGCCGTATTCTCTCCCTCTCTACTTTATCTTTCGCTTTGTCTTTCACTTTTCCTTTCTGTCTCTATCCCGTACGAGATTTAGCTTGACGAGCGAAATGTTATGCGCCGCCGGTTTCTGCGCGCTTAACGCGGCGGTCGGTCGAGTTACTTAAGCGAACGCTCGCCAGGAGGTAAATAAGCTATCGCGGAGTAACGAGGACAAATTAATTAACGCATTACTGCCCCGATAAGCGAGCGCAGTACCTCTAGCAGCGAATGGCGTCCGCGGCGCTTAACACTTAAATAATATCCGGCCTGGCCGAGGCGGCGGGGGCGTGTGTCCGATAAAGAGCTCATATTTCACGTCAATCGTATCTCCTGACGTCCTGTCGAATGGGGGGGGGGGGGGGGCGGTTTATTGGCCGGCGAGCAATTGAAATTTAGTTCGACAATGAAACTGGGCCCCGTGTACGGCCCGCGTTTACGGGCGAAACTCGTTGAAAAACATAAAGCCACCGACGCCCGACATCGGCGTCGCGGATATCAGAATACCTAAACTCCCTGCGCTCGGATAATGGAGAAATTTCCCGTTCTCGCCCTCCACCTCTCTGCGCCTCTCTCAACCCCTTCCCCCATCCCTCGCCGACATACGCCTGGGCATAAATTGCCGCGTGAACTTTACAGCGTGTAGAAGCGGCGAGTGCGCGAACAGAGAAGCAATTACCACTCGTTCGTAAGATAATGGAAATTCTACTAAAGTACCGATCCACCTCCCGATCCTCCAGTCAGCGCGCCGTCGTCTACGACGCCGCTTCCTGGAGGCTGCATCCACTGCCTCCAGCGGCCTCCAGCCGCCGGTGGAAACCGCAAACAGAGCTTTCCGATACTTTGAGCAAAGCTCAAAGCCGCGTCCAAAGTAAAAGTCAAGCCCGGAAAACGGGAGCGCTAACGATCCGAAGAAGAGGCGCCTCTCCTTATTTCATCCAAGTTAATCAGCGATTCACTGTCTGGCTGCGATAAAGAAAGGGGATAGTTCCGCTCTCTCTCTCTCTCTCTCTCTCTCTCTCTCTCTGTCTCTCTCGATCTTTCTGTCACTCTCAGTCGACGCCGACTTCCTTTTCGAATATGTCGACGTCAGCGGCAAGCGTCTTTTAATGCATCATTGGACCCGGTCCCCGCGACGGCCCGATGTAATATTGAAATGATGAAAGAAGCATCGAGCTCCAGGGATCCCAAGGAAATTATGACGCTCATCCGGAAAAGAATGCGACCTTTTATCCGATTACCAACCACGTAACGAGGGTATTACGCTCGCCGATGGGGGGGAGGCTGGAGAATTGCGAGGTGGAGCGCACGCGTCTCAAGAATGTGTGCTACGTATGTCGGTGTGAGTGAAGAGACGTCTCTATATCCGGTAAAGACGGTGGAGTTTCCGAGTATTCGCATGGGTATAAAGACTTGTATCGTCCGTTCTATCTAAGTACACGTGATAAAAACAATAATACGTCCGACTGACCAACTGACCGAAAATGTTTGAAAACTCCACCCATAAAGGTGTAAAAATGAGAAAGATTATTGTTTCACCGCGAGTTTAAGTTGGAAAATACATAAAACAAAAGAGCAAATTTTCTGTTATGTTCGATTTATACCCGGTGTAAATTTTGTACGTGTTGCTGCTGAATGTACGGGAACAATGGCCAAATTTTTCGATCGTACGTCTATGACATGGTTATCTGCCGTGTGCCGTATATCTCGTTGTTCATTGCGCGAAAAAAGACGGATCGGAGGAGCTTTTGCCGTCGCAGTAGTCACTCGTAAACAGCAAATTTCCTGCGTTGGATATCTCTGTTCGCGAGACCGTTTCGATGGTCGCCTCCTCGTCGTGGCAGCCGGATCCGCGTCTGCCAACCCTGAAACACAAACGTCGCTGCTGGCACCGTTAGAACTCGCAATATACTTTTCTTCTCTCTCTCTCTCTCTCTCTCTCTCTCTCTCTCTCTCTTTCTCTCTTGCTCTCTTTCGGTCTCTTTCGCTCTCTTCTTTTTTGCCCGCGCGCAGAGGGAGATCTTCCTTCGAGAATTCAAAGCGACGCATGAGCTCGGCTCGACGTCACTTACGACGCCGTTCTACTGATTTCGTGCCATGACTTCTTCCGTTCAATTCGTTCCGCAAATTTATTGCCTCCGCCGCGGAATGTTTCTTCCCGAACGTTTCTACTCGGTAAAGTGCAATATTTATCGTTTTCTCTTCTACTCTGCAAATGCAATCACGGCCTTTCTTATCCTATTACCGTGTGACGCATGTGGCGCATTTCAATTGTGCCGTTTCTTATGCCGCTGTTTTGCAAAATAACGGAGATTACAGATCATTTCGGGGTATACATGTTTTAGGATGGTGAGAAATAAATTATTGGAGGGTGCCGACCACGGGTGAGCCCTGGGTAACATTACATTAAATGAAGCCTAATATTTTGATATAGTAATTCATCCTTATGAAAGGTAAAGACCAGTGGTAATGTTAGAATTTAATTGTATTGTAACGTTGAAATAAATATTCAAAGTCGTAAAATAAAAAATAAACGACTCTCTTCTTACATTTTATTTTGTAAACATCGCTAAATTCTGTTAAACAACAATATTCTACTGTTAAAATAGAAATCACTCTTGCCCACAGTGACAGTAAAAACTGAAACCAAATTGAACTCTCGTATTGTACCTATTAACTTACAATTTCCTCCGCAGCATCCTAACCCTTTCCTCGCCGGGAACGAAAGGGAACTGGCAGTGGCGAAGTGAAAAAAATTGCGGAAAAAGTTACCAGGCATTCCTTGCAGGCCAGCTCGTATCATCGCGCATCATTCGCATAAACTCGCGCGCAGTTTTCCCTTCGGTCAAGAAACGTGCCGCATTCGCCCGAGATTCTTTATAGATTTATGCATCGTTGGACGGCTGGATGGTTCGCGCTGTGAATATCGCCCGAGAGTGGAACGAGGGTGTGTGCGTGCGCGCTCGCGCGCGAGAGGGAGGAAGAGGGACGGTGCGAGAAAGCGAGGGAGGATGAGGGAGAAAGGGCATGTCTGTACTGGCTTATATTATACTCGGTGAAAAATGCGCCCTCGCGTTCGGAAAAGCTTCCACGTGCTCGCGTCGTAAACAGCGAATTTCCTATGCAGGTATCGGCTCGCATGGACGGTCACTTTTGATGGTCGCGTTAGGATCGACGGCTGCGGATGATTACTATGCCCCGATCTTGCACTCTCCACTTTTCAAAGGTCCCTTCAGAGCACGCCGCAGTTGGGACCTACGAGTCGTTCCTCTGAACGTTTCCGCAAATTCCGACCACCCTGGCGCATAATTATCATCTCTTAAAACTCATTACTCGAATTGAGAGGCATTCATTGTCTTCGTTGCGGAGAGTTTATTCTTCTGGCGTGTGTGATTATTATACTTTTTTGTCACTTAAAATTGCCCCATTGTGCGAGAACATTCTGACATTTTCATAATGGATGCCCGTTCCAGATAATTCCCTCTCACCTCGTAATATGCATTGTGATGCCAGGCGGTAATAGTGAGTTAATTAACAAATCGCACGAGGTTCGTTATGCAGCGATGCGCCCGCCTGAATTGTTAGATCTATTGCAAAAAGCAATTTGTGCTTGATAGCGATAATTACGCGAAACGCTTCGTGCGCAAGATGCGAATAGCCGATCCGCGTAATAACAATTATTAGTTCGCGTTTCTTTTTTTCCGCCGATTGCCGATAATTATAGGAGGATGCGTTAAGTGCCATTAACTATGCACCGATGTCGATATTAGCGGCGTTGTACAAATGTCATATAATGGAGGTCGGATGCTGGGATGGAGGAGGGTGGGGGGGGGGGGGGGGTGGTGGAGTAGTAATAAAATTTACATGATTTGTTTGTTATCGCCCGTATTAGCCTGACATATCGCTATTTGCAGTGCCTTGATTACGCAGAGTGTAACTAATATTATCCGATTTGATTGAAAAGCGCGTCGATAGGGATTTGCTACGTGCCGACCCGATTTTGAACTTCGCACGGCATTCACCTCAATTGACCCTGTGGCATCGGATATCATGTTCCCGCGTTAATCGTGAATTCGTTGAAAAATACATGGGC
This sequence comes from Anoplius nigerrimus, assembly GCA_914767735.1. Taxonomy (NCBI): domain Eukaryota; kingdom Metazoa; phylum Arthropoda; class Insecta; order Hymenoptera; family Pompilidae; genus Anoplius; species Anoplius nigerrimus. Next base: position 9,106,275 of record OU612089.1, on the reverse strand, counting down.
GCGGAATACGTTTTAAGTACTTCGCTCTAACTAAGGCGGAAAGCGGTGCATTATTCAGCAATCGAATTCCAGCCGACGAGCAGGGCCAGGCGGGAGGGTTTTATGGATTTATAAGGTATGTACGTTATTATAGGACGAGTAACGCGTTCACGTGAAAGAAGAATATCCGCACGCCGTTTGCATTATTCAGGCCCGCCCGCCCAAGATGCTCACTCTGTTACCTTCTTTATCTCCGGTAAAAGTGTTGATGACGTAAGAGTATGTTTGCCGCCGTGCCGGCCTCTTAACACGATATTAGGGAGGACCGCATTATGTCTCCCGACATTACTCTCTTATCCATAATTCTCCATTATCACTCCCCCTCGCGTAACGGAATATACGAGGAAGCACAATCGATAGAAGCGTTACTTTCAGAATTTCCTTACCTAGGTACAACTATTTTCTCAGGCAACTCTACAAAAAGCACATCCGTCGGCCGCCCAGGGTCATTATCCCTCGTCCGCTGACAAAGTGTCCGAAATCATTCTCAACCCTTCCACGGCCATAAAAAGTATCCGACAAACGACTCGGCCCGGTCAAGTATCTTAGATCGGTCCCACACGCGAGGCGGACTCTGACCAGGGACACGCCTCCCAGGCTCGTAAACAGCGAATTTCCAAGCCTCGGACACCTCGTCCAGATGGCCTGCTTGATACTCCCGCAAGTATCGACGTCCGTCGAGTCCCGCTCTTTGCGTCCTCACCTTTCGAAATCCTCCCTGCGCTCGCTGATCTCACCTGGGACACCACCATCCGAAAAATAGAGAGTGAAACGGCACGTGCGTGCATCGCTGGCTACTTTCCGGCGTCGATGGAAAGTTTCAGCGGATCGTGCGAGGGCGCCGGCGCGTCACCGTCGCTCGGGTTCTTTCATTCGAAAGTTATTATGCGAGGAATATCGGATTTCGCGGAAAGTCGGTCGTTTGCCCAAGCTGAATCGGCCAAAGTGGTCATTCGCACCGGTATCGGCGCTGCGCGTCGGGGCGAGGGGAAGGAAAACTCTCCCTCGTCTCCCCCTCTATTTTTCCTCCCCGTCCCCCCCTCCTCGTCGGGCCTGAAGGAGTCTCGAAACGTTTTCCAAGCTTTCGGCCTTTCAATCGGCAGACGCCCGAGCGTCCCGATAATCGTCGGACGATGTTCGCCCGCCGACGATGATGCTCCATCCGCTCAATTGTCGCGGGGCCGAACATTTCTCTGCCGAAGGCAGAAAAAAAAAGAGGAGCCGTGCGGCGAGCACTCCTGCGGCCAGAGGCGCTCGTGTGATTTTTCCCCCGCGCCGAATTTTCGGTGCCGGACGGAGCCGTGCGTCGATGTGTGTGTCTGTGTGTGTGTGTGTGTGTGTGCGCTCGCGCGTTTCGGCCCGAGTGGGATCTTTCATTTGAAAGTTAATGCGGCGAATATCGGATTTTTGCCCCGGCCGTTCGCCGACTGCCTCTGCGAACGAGACTTGGGGCCTCGGCCACTTCTGGCTTTCGAGTGGGATGACCGAAAAAAATGAGCGCCAGAGGAGGGGGGCTGGGGGGTAGAATAGCGAAGCGGGCTAGACTGTCTTGAGGTATTGATTCGAACGGCTTCGAGCTGAGTTGGAGCGGCGAGGACCCCGACAACATTAGTCGGAACAGTCGGGGACGTCAGTTATGAGTGGGAGCGAAGGAGGCGAAGTGGTTCCCGGAATTTGGAGGGTACCACCCGCGAATCAGCGAAAAAAATTCGGCTCCGGCCGGGCTCAATGATCGCGTCCGGCATGGCTCTCCGCGTCCATTGACAATTTTTTCGCTTTTTTCTCTGCTCCCCCCGCCCCCTACCCTCTCGTCTCTTGGAAGTTTTAACGGTCAATATTGGATTTTTGGGATGGGTCCCGTTCTGGCACTGAATCAACTAAAATTGTTATCCGCTCTCCCTCTCCCTCTCTCTCTCTCTCTCTCTTGCTCTCTCGCTCTCTCTCTCTCTCTCTCTCTCTTGCTCTCTCGCTCTCTCTCTCTCGCTCAATTGAGGACGGCAGCGGGACGAAAAAAGTTTCGAACGCCTCGCGGAACGCTTCGATTGACGTACGGCCGGCATTCAATCTCGATCAATTACAATGCTCATGATCGACTCGACGAGGCTTCTGCCTGTCTCTCGGATTCCGATTAATTACCATTCCGGCGTGTTATTAGGCGTCTGGATTTTTGTCGGGATGGCTTAATCGTCGGCGCAAGCTCGAATTTTAATTTAACACCGGATCGAACCGATCGCGCGCGCTACTCGATTTCAAACCGATGCGGGAAACAAGGGTAAACGAAATATATCTGCTCCGGAGGGACGCTTAATATCCATCGAAAATTCAGTCTCCCGCTCTTCCCCCCACTCGAATCCGCTCGACGTCAGAGACGTCACGGACTTCGATCGAGCGACAATGACGAGTGCAACTTTTGTTTCCAGCCGTAAACGCGAACGGGACGGAGGGACTGAATAAAAGTGGCAGAAGGAGAAAGCGGGAGAGAGAAAGAGGGAGAAAGAGAGAGAGAGAGAGAGAGAGAGAGAGGAGAGAGAGAACGACAACGAATATGTCAGCCATTGGACTTTTGAAAACGGAAGCACTGATTTCAAGCAGCCCGTTAATTGCTCTTCAGCCTTTTGACGACCCTCGATGCTGCTTCTTGACGCTGAATCAATTACACCGACAATTAGCCGTCCAGACTTTCCGCTGACGAAACAACGCACGCCTCGTTTCGCTTCCTCTCTCTCGATAACGGTCCCACGACTTTTCGAGCACCTTGTCCGCGCATCCAGTCCCGGGCTCCGTGACGCGCGACCGACGATACGAGTGCTTTTCTATTTCTCGGTTTAACCCCGGGACAACGGATTATGCATAGTCGCGCGTGCGAGGGAACGAGGCAGCTGAACCAGAATTCGAAAGGAATTGGACGGAACAAGGAAAGAAAGTTTCAAGCAGAAAAAGAAGAAAAAACTTCACGAAAGAGACGACGAAGTAGAACTAAATAGAAATAGTGTGAATGATGAAAGAGAAAGGCGAACGGGTAAAATGGAAAGAGTGGAACGTGCAAAGGAGAGATAAAGGTATGAGAATAAGATTGTAGATCGTAGTGACAAGCAGGGAAATGTAGAGAAGAATAACTAAGAAAACTTCACGAAAGTGGAGAGACGAAGAAGTAGAACTAAATAGGAACAGTGTAAATGATGAAAGAGAAAGGCGAATGGATAAAATGGAAAGAGCGGAACATACAGAGGAGAGATAAAGGTATCAGAATGACATTGTAGATCCAAGTGACAAGCAGGAAAATGTAGGGAAGAATAACTAAGAAAACTTCACGAAAGAGGAGAGACGAAGAAGTAGAACTAAATAGGAACAGTGTAAATTATAAAAGAGAATGGCGAACGGATAAAATGGAAAGAGCGGAACATACAGAGGAGGAGAGATAAAGGTATCAGAATGAGATTGTAGATCCAAGTGACAAGCAGGAAAATGTAGAGACGAATAACTGAGAATAAATCAAGCAGGGAAAGACAAAGAGAAGCTGCGGTGCGCGGATAATGGGGATGAACAGGGAGCGGTGAGATGGAAGAAGGATTGGGATAATAAGAGAGAGGATGAGGATCGTCGAGATGTTAGAACCGGCGGCAACGTTAACAGCCCGCTTTAAGTATGGGCCATAACCTGCGGCGGGAAACACGCCTTAACCAATAACCCGAGCTCTTTGCCTCGTAAATAGCAAATTTCGCCGCGCCGCACGGCTCCTGCTGATCGTCATCCATTCCACAGCCAGGCCCGACGATCCTCCTCTAACCGCGTCTAATGACCGATGATCTGACTTCGGGTTCATGAAATTTTCAGTGCGCGCGTCCCACGCGACGCGAAAGGAATCGGCCGCAGGACTCTTCGTCCTTCAGCTTTCCGTTTGTCCTTCTCGCGTTTCTTGCGGCCGGCGTCCGCCTTCCGGCTCTTTTTTTTCTAATTTGCGGCATACGGTTCAAGAGCCGGGCGCGAGTTAGTTTCCACGGGGGCTTCCTTGGGGCCGGAAATTTTTCTGTTAAAGCCACCGCGGGAAAGCGCGTTATATCACTCCCGCGAGCACGGGCTGCCCTCGCTTAACTTCGCGATCCCGATGTAATTCTTTCAATTTTAACTTTAACCGAATATTACCGTGAGTTAGCGATTACGGTTTCGTTGGGTCTCGTTAAGCGAAGTGAGCTTCTCTCGGAGAATGTCGTCGGGACATTTTCGAAAGTTGTCCGGCCCCGGCGCTTAATCGACCCCGCTGCCGGAGCATATTTTTTGGCCCGCTTTCGTCTCACTCTTCTTGCCACCCCACCACCCCCTCCCACGCCAACTTACCTTTTAAACGGAATGACGCCATTCCATTCACAGTTTCGTCTAAGATTTTACGTAAATTTTGCATGACTCGAGATTGCGGATAAATGCGGTGACTGCGCTTGCCCGTTGCTCGCAGGACTTATTTTTGTCCCACTTTAAACGTTTGTCTCCCCGCCTTAAGCACTGTTGCGCGGGCTCGCTCTTCGGTGTTGCGAATATACAGATTTTACGCGCAGTTCGTTTTTTCCCCTTTTGCCGACGATGTAAGTACAATTATAACGCTTTGCGCGGAGTTAGCCGTACAATTACCATTCTCATTTCTTTCAACGAAATATCATATCCCACCGCTGCCGGTAATTTCTCACCCCCCACCCTACCCCTCGGTTTATTATCACTCTGCGTAGGACGTAATTTAAACGTATCGCGAAGTGTAATTTCTATTCGGGCACGATCACGCAATTCCGCAGTGTCGGGCCTTATCGTAGACGTTACGCAGAAGTTTACATGATTCCGTAACTACGGGCATGGGTTAGTAACACTTTTGCCCGCCGTTCTACCCGTTTTACGTTCCGGCGCACTCCCGTTTTATCCCCACCCGCGCGATCCAGCCCGGAGCGGCCGCTGTCGCATCAGGGACACGCACGCTCGGCGAGTCTTCATTAAACCTCGCGACATAATCCGACAGCGGCGATTCGCCGACGACGAAGGGAAACGGCGAGCGAGAGTGGCCGACGAATACTCGACGCGTTAAATCCCAGCGCGCCGGCCATAAATATTGCCCGCCGCGCGAAGAGGGAGAGAGCCGCGGAAGAGTGATACAGCCAAAGATATGGTACACGCTCTTGCGCGCACGCGAGCGGCCAACAATGGAGGTATGGGAATGGAGCGAAGCTAGATAAGCGGGAGAGAGATGGTAGAAGAGGTATTTCGAGAGAGAGAGAGAGAGAGAGAGAGAGAGGGAGAGGTAGGCAGGAAGAGAGAGAGAAGAAGAGAGGCCTGGATCAACTGGAATTTTAAATGACGTTCGCGCGCGCCCTCGGCTCGAAAAGACACTCCTCCCCTTTTTCAAGGATCGGGACGAGCTTTAAGGCTCAAATCCCACTCTCCCACACTCCCACAATCCCGGCCGCGCTCCCATCTCGTTTCCTCTTTTTCTCCTGGCCGCACACCGCTTCCCGCTTCCATCTTCACCTCCACGACCGCGGCAAGAGGCTGATCCGGGGGAAACCAAGGTTGGTTTGTCGTCTTTGCCGGCCTGACAATGAGTTCCACTCTTCGATTTATCGACAGCAGAAGACCGACCGATCGACCGACCTCCGAGTCTTCCTCAGACCCTCTTCGTCGTTCCTCGAAGGAAACTACTTCTCTGTCTCTCTCTCTCTCTCTCTCTCTCTCTCTTCTTTCGGATCCGTGTTTCCTCGTCCCGCCGTGAAGATTCTCTATATTCTCCGGCTCGTCTCTCTACTTTTACACTCCTTGCACTCTCCTACTTCTGTACAGCCCCTTCCCTCTTATTCGCCGCGAGCTTCCTGCCGACTGCTTTCATTTCGTACATCGTTCGACTTCGATGGCGTCGGTTTTTTTATGAACCTCGCTCCTGCCAGATCATGCCTTTCCCTCGCTACTTCCCTTCCGGTAGGAGCGCTCCGACGTACTCGCTCCCGCCGTGTTTGGTTACGGCTCTTTGAGTGAATGCAAAAATTCCCGACGTTACGGTACCTCTTTCTTCATCATGCCATCGAGATTTGGAGAAATTTATTCGGCAGCATCGCGACAGCCGCATTCCTTCCCGGTGGCCTCGATTCTCCGGCGGACTTATTTGTCGCAATTCCATAAATTCGCGAACGTCATTTAATGGCCGTATGTAATTTACGTAAATTTACAAACGTAACGGTCCCCCCCCCCCCCGCCGCCTCTCCCCGACCCTCCCACCCACGATAAGTTTACCAACTCCTGCCACAGACGTGGGCAAATTCGGTCGCAATCTCGGCGACGAACTCGGTCCCGTATAGAATCAGCGTAAAACAAGATGGAGGTAGCTCAACGAATGGACGGGGACGATCGTTCGCAATGGGACCAACATCATTTAATCTGGACAGTGTACCCGCGTTCCGATCACGCTTCTGCCTCCTATCCTCCATCCTCCCTCCCCCCACCCCCCGGTCCCTCCCTCCTCCTTCATCCTCTTTCTCCGCCTTCGAATCCCGCTCCGAATCTCCTGCCTCGGAATTTCGATGCGAACTCGCCGCAGGATTTAGGAGGCAAGCTCCAAGGAGCACTGAGTTGGCGCACGCTTTCCAGGGCTCTTTCTACGTCGATCTATTTCTCTCTATTTCCCTCTCCCCGCCCTCCGTCCTCGTCGCTCATTCTACCGCCACCTCTCTCACTCCCATTCCGGATAGCCTCGCATCGACATACCATATTTACCGCGCCTTAACGACTTTTAATATCGAACCTCGCCTCGAATTTCACATTCACCGTGAACCATTTCCCGATCCCTCCCTCCAACCCCCCCACCACTTCTGCCCTTTTCTATCCCGCAGAGGCACGGTTTTCTCTCTTTATTAACGCCCGCTTCAATCTCGCGAAGCTGCGCGCGAATTTCCAGTTACAATTTCAGACAAAGCTCGTATCTTTCGTTCGTGTATGTGCGAACACGCAACGGCCGTCCGACGCTTTAACGGCGCGTACCTTTGACCGATTTATCCTCGATCCGGCCTCATCGTCTATTTCCGCGCAGTCTTCGCGAGTCGCCGCTGCAAAACAGAAAGGAAGCCGTAAGGGGAGGGGAGGGAGGGGGGCGGGGTTGGTCGGGGGTCGTGAGCGTTGAAAATGCAGTGACCGTGCCATAAATCGCGCTGCCGGCCGTGAGCCATTAGCGGGCTGTATATGAATTGTAGCTGGGCTGTATTGTATAAAATGAACCGAATGCATCGGCAACGTTTACGTTACACGACGATAAAGCCACAAGTGTATCGGGAACACGGCCACTCTACACGGCTGGCGACCATAGGGGAGGGCACACACGTCGGTGGTAGGTTGGGTGGATCGTACGAGGTTCCGGGGGTGGTTGCGAATGGACGCTCCGACAGGGGTGAGAGAGGGGGGGGGGATGGGGCGAGCACGGAGGTGGGGGAGGCGAAACTACGCTGTAACACCACTACACCGTAACGCGGTCATAGTCGCAGGTGTAGTTGTAAATTTAATACCGAACGACTCGCCGCAATATTCACGGCGCCATTTTGGCGCACGGCGAATTAGAGTTTACGCAACGCGTTATTAATTCCGTCAGGGAGCCCGGCCGATTGAATTAATAACGACTTTTTCCGTCTCATCTCGACTTGACGAGGGCTAGCTAGTCCGAACTCCTTATTTCGAGAGAATCGGGATCAGAATGCGGCGGACAGCGATGATAACGCGAGTGTGTGCCTTCGGTGACAGTTCTCTTTGCGCATTTTTCTTTCGTTTTTGAATTCGGCCCGCTTTTAGCCCTCATTGTTATTAGTCGAGGCTGAAACGCGAATAATTTCCAACTGGCGACGGCCTCTCCCGACTATTTTCCCATGTGCGACGATATGCTCGTTGTTTGCGAATGACGCCCGATGCGCGCGATTGGCCGGCTTGTTTTGCTACGCGTAGACACGCCGGAATGTAGCAACAAATTTTTCGGCCCACGAGCCGCAGAGCTCGAATTTTGATTCGTCTGGTTTCCGCTAATAGAGACTGTCGGCTATTTTTACGTACGCCCGCGCACGAAAGCTCGAATGATGTAATTTATCGTATATACGATATTTATTGCGGTGATAAATCTCTTCTGACAAACATTATTTCGGTCTAAGCACGGTAATAAGATAGGTACATAATTCGGAGTGAGATCTGATTTAGAAGAGACCGCCGTAATGCTTCGAAACGTACGAGGATCGAAAATTTTCATATTTAAACTTGTCAGAGAGGTAGCATAACGACGTCAAATTTCTCCTTCTAAGTCGGATTAGATTCGGTACTAACGTACGGAACTAACGGCCGATGCGCGTAAGACGACGTGCAACAGGATCGGATGTGCCGGGACCGAAAATTGTTAGCTGAAAATCGGTATGCGCGTTAGGTAGATACCAGAAGCCACAGTGGTGTGAGTCAACGCACAGCCCGCCGACGATCGTTTGCACCGGGACTAACGTCATCCAATCTGGACATTGCACGGCCTTTCCGCGTGTAACAAGTTTCGTTACGACAACGACACGACGACGAGAACGACGTCGGTCGCCACTCTCTCCCTTCTCTCCCCCTCCCCGCCACCCTCCCTCCCTCCCTCTGCTGCCGACACTCTGCTCCACGCCGCACACGGACGACTGCAGGGATCGAAGATACGGTCACGGAAGGACGGCCAACATCGTGAAACGTCGTATACAAGTGCACCGGCAACGAATCCCTTTAAATCGCAAGTAAAGTCGGTCCACGCTGTCGGATAAAAATACGCTGGGCGAAATTCTGAGCGAGAGAGTCAGAGAGTGAGGGAGAATGAGAGAGAGAGAGAGAGAGAGGGAAAAGTGAAGGAGAGCGAAAAGAGGGGAAAGGGCAAGGGGAGGCCCTCGTTACAAGAGAAACTACAGGGCATGAAAAAAAATTTACGCGGTAAGGGCAACTGTGTTGCGCCGAGTTTCGTCCTCGATGCAGGGAGATTGTCGAATCGTTGACAGGGGGAAATTTCGTGCGCCAACTTCTCCCTCTCTCTCTTCCTCTCTTGGCTCTCGTCAGTTAACGAGCGACTCCTTCTTTTTCCATTCCCCCGTTCCCTCTTCTCGCCCCCTCCCACCTTTCGCCGTCGAGTAATTTTAATCGCGGGAAGGACATTTTCGCGGACGAGAACTGCCGGACGATTTTCTGCTGAGCCCATGAATCGAACCGCCTCTTCCCCCCCCCCCCCCCAACCACCCCCTCCACCGTCGCGCTCAGTTTACCTTGCGCCGCCTTTTGAATGCCCAGCGACAGTAATAACCGCGGCCGGACGATAAGATCGTCACGACGCAATAAAGCGATTCGCCGCGAGGAGGAATTGTCGGGCGATGGGTCGAAATCGAAAAATTATCTCGAGAGACACCGTCGACGTTACATTTACAGCCGATAGACGCTCTTTTACGGTGGCGGAATGGGAAGATGGGCGGCGGTGGGAGTTGAAGTGAGGGTGAGGATGAAAAGGGGAGAGAGAGAGGGGGCTGAATCAGCTACGTAGTTTCTCCGCTCGCATTGCCCTTTTAAGAGCCGCGACTATCGCGGCTCGATGCCATGACTGGCGCCTCGTAAATTTGCTGCCTCGATTCGTTGCCTCGACCGAGCCGTGGCTCGACGTACGGCCGGTGTAATATAGTTACTTGAGCTGGCGAGTCCGTGCGGACGGGAGCGCAACGTGCGCCGGAATGCTATCGTCACTCAGGACAGTTAACCGTGGAAGGGAGCGGGTGGAAAGGGGACGGTGTAAGGGAGAAGGTTGAACGGTGGGGGAAGGCAACTGTTGCAACGTGTGTCAACGCCTTGCCAGCGGACATTACGATGCGACCGCAGTTAGCCGAGGAATTGCTAACTCGGATAAATTACCTTCGCCCGAGGCTCAAATTGAAAATAATAAGCCGGGGCGTACGTTGGGACCGGTGGCGAAGCGAGGCAAGTTGCGTTCGGTTGAAGAGTATCGCTGAAGAAACCGCATTCGGATCCGCAGTCGGAGACGTCGAAATAAAGTTTGACCGTACGCAACGTTCTGTACTGGCGTAGATGAGAACGAACATAGTCGTAGTGCTAAGCTAGCCTGGCGATTAACCTGCGCTTAATCAGTCGACTGTGGTGAGCGTACGTGTGAATGTACGATTGAGCGTGGCGCCGAGCCAGAAAGAAACGGGGTGAGATGAGGCCAGCTGAACTTCGGGCGAAGGGTCCTTACTCCAGGATGCAGGCGTGTATTTGTAGCCTGGCCCTGGGAATCGTAGGTGAATACCCGGTACCTTTACTATATTTAAACGGACCGTTTTAGCTCCTCTTCCTCCTTCCTTCCTTCCTTCCCGTCCGCTGATCTACATTTCGTTTCGGTTTATTCACTTCCATTACCTTCCGGCTCGGTCCTTATTGTAGTGTGTTCTTTTCTTTTTCACCCCCGCGTTTCCCGAGTTCTTTCGGAGCTTAGTTTCCTTCCGAGAGCTCTCTGTCGTTCGTCCCTTCTTCCACCCGGAGGCCATGGATGATCCGGCGGACCGCTGGATGATGTAACGGACTGTCCTTTAAACTTATACTGGACTCAATGGACGACGAAGTGCGGTGAACCGGGCGCGGATCACACGTGTGGATCGATCGATCAATACCCGTCACTGTGATTCTACCGTATCCGGTCGGGTTTGTTCTTCTTCGGTCACTCCATTCCGGTCCTCCCCGGTTCGAATATGGTTTCGGACAGGACGGTGTGTGTACGTCCATGTTGATGTACGTGTGCGGATGTGTCAGCAGCGGCGTGTGGACTTCGATATTATACATTTAACGACGGCAACGTTTCGCTGATCACGCTACCACGGATCCTGTCATCATATTCAATGCCTTAAATTCCGCCTGTCAACCTCGAGCTTTAATCGAAAGACAATCGCGTTCGGAATTTTACGAATCTACGTATCAATGAATTACAGTGGAATTCAATCGATCGATGCCGGGCAACCTGCTACGCAAACAGAAAAATCCCACCGACATTGGCCCACAATTTAAACTATTCAAACCGCATATTTTAACCGCAAACATCTGAATTAGCAAAAAGCCTCTCACTAAATCATCGCCGATTAACTGTACATACATACATAGCGTTCATTAATTAATAGCAGTGACTTCGATCCGGAAAAAATTTGCCGCGCATCGGCGTAAACATTTCGTTACCCGCCTCGCCTCCCTGCCCGCCGTTGGCCAGCCTGGCAGGACCGGCGCTCGCGCCGCTGTCGGCCGTTGTCCTTCAGGGACAAAGGGTTTAGCCCCGAGTAACGCCATGCGCACATTCGTCAATTCGATTCGCGGGAGCGTTGCGCGAGCTTGCCGATTTCCACTTTTCGTTCAATGAGCCCGCCGCCCCACCCCGTCCCACCTCCCCCATTCCCTTTCGCCGCCCCTCCGGGCCAAACTGGCAGCACTTCAGAGAGCGAGACCGTCGGATCCGCTGGGCGGCCAGGTAACCGAAACAAATCAATGCCGCGGTCTTTTTGAGCCCGGGCCAGTCGCGCGCAATTGCTTTAGCCACGCTACATTTTGCGGCGGCGGCGGCGGCGTCGGCGTCGGCGTCGGCGGCCGGCAAAATTCTCGTCCGGCCAATTTTCCCGGCGGACGGTTCATTTTTTCTCCCCCTTCCGCGCCAGCCCCGTTGGCCAGCACCTGGCCCTCGGCTTCCGACGGAAACGGACGAAGAGGCCTTGCTGGCCGGGACAATGCAAGTTCGAGAGGCAGACCGCGCCGAAGGCAGGCGTGTTCGAGTGTCGAAGCTCGACTGAAACTCGGCTCGAGGGTGGCATGGGGGGGAGGGGGAAGTGTGTCGGATGTAGAGGTATTAATGCGTGGTCCGGCACCGCTGATGGCCGTCGGATGTACGCTTATTGCCTTCGGTGCGACGCGGACGTGCGCGCGCGCGCGCTCGTCGCGGCCCATTTCATTAGCGCGGATTTCGGATGTAACCTTACAGGCGACGCGCTGTTTTCCGGATAATTTATAAGGTTTCCTGCTCTCATTTGCGTAATGTAACGAGCTCCGCCTAGATCGATAAGTCGGGATTTCGAGTTATAGCCCGAGCTTGGCCCCCTTTGTCGCGCGTGACTTCGTTAAAATCGATACGTTTTTCGTAAGTTAAATATATTAGGGAGGAGAGAGGGGAGCTGGAGGAAACGTCAGTTTGACGGACGGAAATCTCGATTGTCATCTATTATTCCCGGAATATGTTATTAGATAGGGTAAAAGTGTCCGGAACGGACAGTCTCGCTTCAAGCGCGAACTGTCGAATAACTCCGGACTTCCAACTTTCAGTATTTACCTACATCCGACGATTCGTACTCGACATCAGACTTTCACCTACATCACTTTCGGCATTGTTTACGATCCATCGTACGTACCCAGGTAATCCGAGACGTCGGCCAGGTTCGATCTTGCGACAAGATTGACTAGACGATTGAAATTCGCGAAATCTGTCTCCGGCCGGGAGGCTATCAACCCGGCGCCAGTATGAATCATGCAAGCCCGCTTTCAGGCAACATCTCGCCACGTCGCTCGTCGGCCCCCACGTCCTTGACGTCTCTATCTGTTCGCCGCTAATTTAAAATGCACGCGATCGCGAGAGTTCCGTGCCGAGGGCACTCGAGTCACGTTTCTGCTCGTCGCGCGAGACGCTGCCCGGACAAAGGAGGCGGCCTTCTGACGTTATTGCCGGCCTGCGAAACGGAAGTCCGTACGGTGCGACTCTAAAAGCGTGGGGAGAGTCGATCAGCGAGAGCCGGCCAACGTCGAGTACGTAAAATCGTAAGTATTCTCCCGCCGACCCCGACTTCGCCGTGAGCTCCGACGATTTTCCCGCGGACAATGCAACCGAAGTCGAGAGGGACTCGCAACTCGGCAGGAGACAAAAACCGCATTACTCAGATTGTGCCGCGGGTAGAGGCTATCTCCGATTCCGCACGATCTTATTCTCGGAGCCCTGGCGAAAGTCGGTCGCCCCGGGGGAAGGTACGGCGAGGTCGAAGGTCGTCCAATCAGCTGGTTAAGAGACGCGCTTCGCCGATATATCGGTGGGCGAAATGTTCGTGGCACGGGTTTCGTCCGTCAATGTTTCCGGATTAAGTAATTTCGTTTGTCGGCTTGCGGCAGGGCATGTCATTGGGTACACTTGGTGCTGGTTCGTAAAGAATAAATGGTGAAACTATTTTTGGTTGATGGAAAAGACACGAGGCTGATTTGTGGGTACGTCAGGTTCGATTAAAAGCTAAATATTGCTCGGCTGATATAATACATGCGAGGTTCCCGTAATGACTTCGCATGTTTGTTCTGCCGACCTGGCATTGGCCAACCGGGAGGTGAGCATCGTAACGAGAAAGCATTTTGAATTCCAATCGAACGACAAGCTCTCGCCGGGGTTTCTCGAAGGACACGAAAGAGGCGGAAGGAACCGGCGGAAGGGGGGAGGACGAGGGGAGCGGGAAAGGGAAGAGAGAAAAGATGAGAATTGGCGGTTCAAGCAGAGGCGAGAAAAGATTAAAGATCGTTCGTCCGATAAATCGAGAAATGGAATTCATTGTCAGATGACAAACAAGCCTCGGTTTCCATCGGATCAACTTCTGCCTTTGTTGGCGTTCGCTGAATGGGGCGAGATAATTTTAATGTTACAACCCCTCGGCCGTTCTCTCATTCGCACCATCCCGCCGTCTCTACGCCAATAATTTCTTACCCCTCCCCCTCTCTCTCTAACCTCTTGAACTCAATGTTTATACGCATCGTAAAGTACCGTCCATCAGTTTTAGTTTTACTTTCTCCATGCGGTCGACTGCTTCCCTCCCGTCCCGAAAGTTCCGCCTTTTTCGTACCAACTTCATTTCGAATTTATCTCTCGTTCCCCGGTTCCTTTTTATCCGACGGAACCTTAAGAACGACTTTTCAAAATTTCATTCCGCCCGAAGTGGCCTCCGGAGATGATTTCAACGCTACGATTCCCTTATACGCCCATTTATCCCTTCGCGGAATACCGATTTTTGTATCACTTCGCGATCTTCTATGTGATTCTACATTCGCATATGCTTGTCGGACTCTATTTACGAACTCAGATAATTTCCTATAATTCCCACGGCAGTTTAATTCTAAATATGTACAATTTTCTTATTTCTCAATTCGTGTCCTTCATTCCACCGTCTCTATATCCTCTCCTTTCACCACGAGTCCGTAAGGGGGCAGCCCTTAAAGTTCGATCTCCTACTCCCACCGAACCTTATACCTCCCTTTATTCCATAATGGAATACGGATTCGTGCATCGTTCGCGATACGCTCTACCCCATTCACATATGTTTATTTCCACCAACCTAAGCGCATTTAAATAATTTCCTCAACCCCCGCCCCATCTTGATTCTAACTACCCACACATCCTCCTATATCTCCTCTCTCCTCTTCCCTCCCTCCCTTCCTTTCCCATCCTAGTAAGGCAGATCCTTAAAAAAGGGCCCCTTAAACTTTCATCCCATCCACAGCGTGATCCCGTCGTTGCTGCGCGCATAATCGTATCTTACACGCTATTACCACCCCCCCTGCCGAACGTCAGCCACCCTTCGCCGTGCAAAATTTATGCCGTCGGCCTATTGAACTTTAATGCGTCACGTGGTTACCGTGCATTATGTCGCGCGACTCAGATTACGTCGGCGGGAGAAAAAGTGCGCGGCGACCCTTCGAACGATCCTCGAAAGTCCTTCCGATGGATTCCCGGCCGGGTATAGGGATGGCTGAGCTGGCGGCGGCGGCAGCGGCGGCAGGGTGAGACGAGGAGGGGGTGGGAAAGAAAAGGAGGTCGAGCGAGGGGGACGCGGGGAGATTCGAGGGCATTCAATTGGCCGACGAATCGGCACCGCCTGCCGATAAATCGGCGAAACGAATTGATTGTCCGGTCATCGAGGACAAGCCGATCTCAGTCTCCCGACGTGGAAGCCTCGAGATGATCTCTTCATTTTTCATTGTTCCCGCTATCGGCGCACGTACGCTCGATATGGACTGTTGTCCCGAGTTAAGAGTTATCCGTTGACGCGGGGAACGTGTTTGGATTAAGCGGGCCCCGATTGTGTCCAGGAGCAGAATGGAACGGACGCCGCTGCGAATAGGGCAACGATTCATTGTTCACCTTTTCCTCGGCTCCCGTTATGGCCGCGGCGCTCGGATTAAGCTTTTAAGTCCGACACGCTCGAATCACCATAACTTTCTTATGTCGCGCTTACAGTTTTTCGAACAGTAAATTTGTCCCACGTTTCGCGTCCGAGGCTGACCTCAAGGACGAGTCCAATTATCGTAATGCGCATTTGCACGCGGTGGGCTGGCCCAGGGGGGAGGGTGGGGAAAAAGTGGGGAAAAAAGCGAAACTTAAATTGACAGGCCAGAATAAACTTCCCCCGGCGTATTTACCGTCCTGTATTTGCATATCATTCGCGTAGCCCGGAACCAGGCTAATTCCGGCTATCGCCCCTTTGACGTAACTTCTTATCCGGCCTTGTCCGCGGGGCAACATTCAATTTCATCGATGCAGATGAGGCTCAAACTGGCTTTCCCCGGCCAGAACGTGCCCGATTGGCGCGCGAAAGCGCGAAGGGTTCGCCAGGGTAGGATTCTCGAGAGCGGTGTGTGTATATGTGTGTGTGAGAGAGACCGAGAGAGGCGGGTTAGGCGAGAAGGTTGGAAGTTGATCGGTCGGTCGGTGGGTCGATTGGTCGGTGGCTGCTGTCGATAAATCGAAGATTGGAACTCATTGTCAGGCGGGCTCGAAGACGACAAACCAAGCTTGGTCTCACGTCGTGGGTTAGTGGAGAGGAGTGGGGAGGAGAGAGAAAGAGAGAGAGAGAGAGAGAGAAGATCGAAGAGTGGAGAAAGAGGACGGAGGAAGCGTAGAGGCAGGATGAGAAGGGGTGAGAGGAGGGTCTGAGCCTTAAAGCCGGCCTGGATCGCTGAAAAGCGAGGTCCTTTCGCGTCGCGCCGCTCACCCGGGGTGTCCTTTAAAATTCAACCAGATTCAGGTTCGTCCCATTGTCGCCGACGCAGAGCGTCGTCCCTCTTCTAACGATCATACCGGAGCCAGCTCGAACCGTCGCGACGTTCGGCGTCGCGAGCTCCGCTCCGTTAGCGAATTTCTGCTTCCAGCACGCTCTTGCCCGGCTCCGTTCGGCCAGAGAGTCTAATAAATCGATCCGCGGGACGTATCGCGCGCTGTTCAGACTTCGGGATTGAGTAATGACGGTAATGGCCGCTCAGAGTCGGAAGTTTTCTGACACCGGTCCGCAATTAGGCTCCAATCTGTACGTAGGTACTGCGATAGGTGAGCGGCCGACGGCGAGCTGTGGTTTTATTATTTAACGGTTTGTTGATCCGGGAGGAAGAGAGCTCGAGTGGATGTAGGACGCGATCGCGTGAGGAAGGATGTAAGTCTAACTTTCGCCGTCGTTTCATGCGGTGGATACGTCCTTAACGTGCCTGCTCCCTCTTTATGTCGGTGAACTTGCTTCCTTCTCTTGTGCTCGGAAATATATACGCGCCGGTAATGATAAAAGTGGGTTACGCTATAAACACAATTAATACTGTAACGGTATAAAGGATCGGAATAATCTGTTCTTTCTGCTTGGGTTGCCTTTATCGCCGACATTTATGTGAAAGTCGTATAATCGAATACCGAAAGAATTGCATATTTCTTCATTTTTCGTATCAATATTCTCGGAAGGAAAAGTGTATCACGACGCTGAGGGAAAAATGCGCGGCACAAAGAACGGTCGATTTCGAATTAAATGTCGCGTCGATCGCACCGCCGTCACCTGTTTAGGACATGAGGCCAGTTTTCATCGATTCAGCCACCGCATTTTCCGCAGCTTCACCGTCGATACGGATCGGTTTTCGTCGCGATACCTGATTGGCCAACCGCAGGCCACCGTGTTTCATCAGTGGCGACCGCTAGCACGCATTAAACCCGAATTTCTTCGAATCGGAACCGAAAATCCGACCCCTGTCGACTGACCATCGCGATTAACCGAATGGCGGCAGTCGCGGGCTTCAGTCGAATCACGAACTCGAACTCGCGGGTGGGATTAGGATGAATCTTGCACGGGCCAAGGACGCGTCAAGAATTTACAGGCACCGGGGTAACATTAAAGTTCGACGACTCGCCGCTTGCGGCCATGATTGATTCATCGAGAGCCGCTTCGAGAGATACGAGTCACGCGATGTCTATGGCTACCTTCGTTAAATATATCCTCCCTCTACCTTCCGCGAACGTTCCTTTTTCTCCCAGGCTCGTCCCACTTCCGCGGCCCAAGATCCGCCGAAGTTTTCCCACCACCGCCTCATACGTGTAGTCTCCCCGTAACGCCTTCGCTCTCCCACTTACCGAACTAATTAACGGCGTGAGAATGAAGGTAAAAAAAAACAGGTGCAAAAAAAAAATGAACGGCGACAGCCGAAAAGTTAGGGCACGCTCAATCGTGCGCACTCGTAATACGCGTAGAGCTGCGGGGGTGAAAAAGGGAGGAGCTCGGCAAAAAGGTGAAACGAGAAATATGCGCCAGAAGTTACGAATGATTAATTCCCGGTTGAAAAATATTAACGGGATAAATTATGATTTACGGGGGCGGCGGGACGGGGTCGCGTATTATCAAATGGCAAAATTCCGGAGCGACGACGATAACGCGCGTCGCCAGTTCGAGGAAATATTAGAATAGTTCCGCATCGGTCTGCAATTACGACCGCTCGCTGGGCGGCACTTGTAAAAGGGGGAGGGAAAAAGGAGGAAGAAAGCGGCTGAAAAAAAGGGAAAGAGAGGGGTTGGCCGGGACACGGAGCGTGTGTCGCTGCCATGTTCGCCGTAGAGTCGACGCTCTTATGCGTGTAGCTTAAATCTGCGAGCAAAGCGACGCATCTGCCGCCGTCACGGGCTCCTCTTATTTCACCTTGTTTCTTCGTGTTTTCGAGCCCGGGGTAGCAGGATGTTGGGCGGCAGGATGGGCTGGCGAGGAGGGCAGCGGGGGTGGATGAGGCGAGTAGCGCACGTAC
Organism: Anoplius nigerrimus; assembly: GCA_914767735.1. Classification (NCBI taxonomy): domain Eukaryota; kingdom Metazoa; phylum Arthropoda; class Insecta; order Hymenoptera; family Pompilidae; genus Anoplius; species Anoplius nigerrimus. The sequence continues at coordinate 9,088,146 of OU612089.1, read as the reverse complement.
AGCGAAAGAATGGCTACAGCTCCCTTTCTCCGCCGCTTTTTCCTTCTGCCCGGCCGCATCGCCCACTTTCAACCTTTCTCGCTGCCTTTTTCTCTCGCTCTCGCACTTCTGCCCGATCCCCGCCGCAGCACTCTCCTCCCCCTCCCTCCCCGTCCCTTCCCGCCGCTCGCAGTTCGTTTCTCCACTTCTCCGCTTCCCCTTAATACCGACGCTTCCTCCCGGCCGCTCCTCGTATTCTTATCTCGTACTTACATCCTCCCGCTACTTTCTCTAGTTATTCCCTCTGTCCCGTTCGAAGCCACTCTTTCTGCTCCCACTCCCTCTCTCTCTCTCTCTCTCTCTCTTTCTCTCTTTCTCTTTGTCTCTCTGTCTCTCGCTCGCTCGCCGTCCTCGCCGTTTTCTTTGGCATCGGTGCTCGCACGTCTTTTTGACCCTTCCTTACCGAGGCGCTCTCAGCCTCCATCATTCTCCTCTTCCGTCGCACGGCACGCTCTCTCCCCTATTCTCCTGCACTTACTTTCTCGCCCGCTTTTTTTCCACCATCTGCCCATCCGCGTCTGTTTCCGCGCGCTTTGTCTCCGTCCGCCCTACTGATTCCGTGCCTTCCCTCTTCGTTGGCCTTCGGCGCTATCCCGCAACTCGACTCTCTTTCTCTCATTCTCACCCACGCTCGCCCCTCGGCCCTCTCCCTCGCTCAGACTCTTCGTCCTGCACCGACGCGCGCGCGAAGTCCTCCCTCCCTTAAATCCCGGGGATAAGACTTCGCATGGAAATTCCTGGATACGAGATTCCTTCGAGATTCGAGCTAATTTTTTTTCCCTCGCCCCCTTCGCCGCTATCTAAACTTCCCATTCGGCCCACTCTGTTTCCCTTCCTTCCGTCACTCTCGGCCCTATCTATATCACCCTCATTCCCCACCCCTTACCGTCGTCCGCGCGATTATCACGTGTTGAACGTTTTAATTATCTATTCGCCGCAAGCGCGGCATACTTTATTGTCAGGAAGAGAGATACGGCGGAGATTAAATCGCACGCTAGTAGCCGGCGAGCGTTCAGCTTCCTTCCCCCTCCCTTCCTACCCCTCTGGCCCTTCCTGCGCATTCTACCCTCTCATCCCACCCGCCGTCTCCCGTCCCGCTCCGTCCCCAGAGCGCTGCAGCCCGTCTCTTTTGTTTCCAAATATTCCCGCGCGGAAGTTACCGTTTTCCCCGGGAATTTTGAGGCTCCCGGCTTCCGCGGTATCCGAATTAATTGTCCCGTCGCTCCGCTCCCATTTTATTCCGCCCTTCTACCTCGCCTATTTTATTCCCGCTCCCGGTGCCCGCGCCGCTACCTTCGCCTACCTTCAGCTACCTCCGCCGCTCCTACCCCCCCTTCGCCGGGAGGAGCGAGTGCCTTCGCGAGGGTGCGCGTTTACAAGTGGCGCACGGAAGTGCGGCAATTAACGCTTTTTAACGCGTCTCTTCACGTCGGTCAACAGCTCGGGGCAATAAGTCGTTTGCAAGCGGCACCCAGAGCATGCGCTGCGGGTACGATGTTGTAAAGTCGGCCTCTTGTCAAAGCGTGGTTCTCGGCTTGATCAGACTCGATGACGCACCCTGTGCATCTCGCTTTATTTGTCTGACTCGAGAAAGCGTGTACTTAAGGGATATTTTGAAAAGGAATTCTGAATGAATTAATGTCTTGTAGTAATATTTTAAATGTATAATAATACTTATTATTACACATCTTACACTGACGGTCAATAACCTATTCATTTTACGTAAAGTTTAAAGCTAGAATCTATAGTAGCATATTGCCCTATGGAAAAATATGATTTTGGATAGCATGGATGGAGAGCCCTATTAGCAATCGTGCTTCAAAAATGATTTCTCTAATTTAAATTTATTGGAAACATGTGGATGACTATGAAGGTCCTGATGAAATCATAGATAGATTGCCCGAAGCCACGTTCTTGCACACTTCCCGATTCAACAATTTTTGCTTTCCTTCACACGCAACTCTCGGCGCTCTCATGCCAGCCTAAGTTATTCTATTGTGCACTTCGGCCATTGTTTCATCCGCGCCGTTACCGGCATCTGGCCGAGAGGGCCGGCGAACGATCGTCCGTAACCTTGCTGTTTTCCGACCTTTTCCGCCCATCGCCCCCGAGAGGCTGCGAATCCCGCGGAGCTCGCGACGTCCGGCGAAAAGAGTCGACTTTTTTCTGCGCCTACTGAAATATTTAGCCGCGCCGGCGGCCGGCGAGCATAAGTCTGGCTCAAAGAAAATTTACGAGCATTCCGGCGGTCGCCGACTGCCCGCCCGATTGTTCCACTCTCCCTTTAACTTCGTATCTCCTGCGCACGAGCGATAAGTCACGCGACATTTGCGTGATAGTCCGGCCATATTCCCACAATAGTCTCGCGATTACGCTCGTTTCCTATTTCGACCATAAGTGACGAAATTGCTGTACGAGCTTCGCTCAACAATGGGCCGGACCCCATTCCCAACCTTCTCGCCGGCAGTTTTTGCCCTAGCTCCGAGGTCTGCTGTTCGCGTGTACCTTCCGCTCGCGCGTCCGTGTGCGTGCCCCTTCCCGGCCGTTTCCCGGAGGATAGCGTCGCGCCTCAGAGAAATCCTGCGGCGAGAGTCTCCCGTCTATGGAAATGTCGGGCCACGAGATTCCTTCAAGATTCGAGCTAATTTTTTCTCTCCTACCGGCTAGCCGGGCGGCGTCCTTTATTTTATTTTCTCCTCCCTGAGCCCTCGCCGAGCGAGCCCGGAGGAGGTTTTCCTTCCTCTTCTCTCCTCTGCACCCCCCTACCACCCCACCACCTCTTACTTCCCCCTTGGGCTGCCTTACCGCTCGCCGGAGCTGGGCTCGTGTGCGTTTATACGCCGAGGGGAAACACCATGGAAACCCGCCTTGCAGAACGAGAGTGAGCGCCGTTAAATCGTCCGTAAAAATTCCAGCAGTAATTGGCCGCTGAACTATTTTCATCCCTCCCACCCCCGCGCCGCTCCTCTTCCACACGGTCCCGCGGCTCGCCCGTCTAAGGGTGCACCACCCCTACGGCGCCCACATCGACGTTCTATAGTTTTGCCGCGAGCGAGATCGACGTCGAAGTGCGTGCGGGATCGATCGATTTTTTAATTACATATTTCTCGAACAACGGGAATTACGGTCAGCGGCTGAAATCGGTTCCGTTTGTTGGGTAGGAGAGAGTCTCGTACTTGAGTGAAAAGGTCGGCTATTCAATGCTCGGTGAATGAACACAATGGAGGTGAAGTATATGTTGATAAAAGTGGGATGGGGGTGGATGAGTGTTGGGTTGGATGAAATAAGAGAAATAATTATAAAGTTGCAGCGTTAAATAAAGATCACCGGGTCGGAGGTAACGATCCTTGAGACTGTATATTCAGAAGAAAGCAAACGACGGCTCAGTCTCCTTTTAAAAGGACCTGGCCGGAGAACAGGCGCTATCAACAGGATCATTGAGCAAAAACTCCGAACTTCTCGCAAATAGTGAGAAATCTCACGAAATGCCAAAACCGGCACACCAGCGGTTATAAAATTGTGGTAAGTCCAAAAAATACAAAAACATTCCAAAGTGAAAATTTGCACGGTATATATTTTCACATGAAACGAAAATTATAACTTAATGTGTATACTCTTTTTAATTCCCTCATTAACAATGAGATGTCTTTGATCATCCTTAACACGAGTACAAGATTAATCCGTACACCTCGTTGCATCGTTAAAGCCTTGCAAACATTCAAAATTTCTCTACAAAATTGAAAAAACTGCGCCCTTCCAATTACAAACGCGAAGGTAAAGATGAAATATATTTCACTTTACATACCCCCTCATTAAGGGCAAAATTTCCGCGATCGCCCTTGGACGAATCCGAGAATAGTGCTGCTCTTTGCACCTCCGCATCTCGAAGCGTGTTTTTGCGCCCGGCATCCCGACGCGAGAATCCGGTTTCCTTCTGAGAAGATCCACCGTCGAACGACAGACTTTTTTCCAACGTCCCATGGCCCGTGTAAACGCTCGCCTCTCAGTATGTCGAGCCTTCGTGTACGCGCACGTAATTAGATGGTTACCGTGGTTACACGAACTCTGAGGAAAATAGCGAGCGCGCGAGCGCGCGCGCGGACTCAGGCGAGGAAGCGAGCATATCCGTGGAATGAATAAACTCGACTTGACGACATTTCGGTCACGCACAGTTGGATCCTTGTCGAGTTCCGTTATGGGGGGTAGCCTCTCGTTTCCGGCAGCGCTAATTACCGTTCCCTGCTGGATTCGTCTATCGACCCTTTGGCGATGATCGAGGGCGGTCTCGAAATGGAATTCGCGTTTGTCGTGCCAGTTACGGATTGAGAAGAAGGGTAATAACTGCTTTTACGTGATATCGGCCAATTTCGTTATTGACAGCTTCGGTAGGATCGAGTTTGAGCTGATTGTTTGAATTGTTAAGATTCTGCCCGGGCGATCGATCAAGTGAACGAATTTTTAGCTTTGTCGCAGGTGTGTGTGGGTTGTTGTAAGTCATTGAAAGAGAAAAAGGATGATGCGTGTTCATTGTTTGCGATATCGGTGAATTATTGATTCGATCGTTTGAGTTCTTGTTTATTTTCTTTGGATGATTAATGAGACGTAGAGATTATTCATTGTTGCGGCGGATCGTGTTCAAATGCGAAGCTGGGTCGTTTCGGCAGATGGGATGATGCATTTCGTTCCATTACTATAAATGGTTTTGGTATTAAGAGAGAAAGTGATGACTCGGATGAAATTGAACGACAATTTCGAATATTTTATGGAGCGATATAGGTACGTAGAGCGGATTGCGCGATTCAGGAAGCGCGGAAATGTTTACCCTTTTACGATGTACTCGATTTTTGTCCGGGCAAGTTGGCGCAAGAACAGTTTGCCAGTTCGAGGCAACGAGAGTACCGTTATCGCTCTTTGTTTCCTGCCGTCGGAAGAAAACAATAAGGCCACTCGCGCGACCGGATGGGCACCGACTTGACATTGAAATCGGCAACGGCATCGGTGCCAATTTGCAACTTTCCTAATTTACGATATTTCCGCTACCCTCGAACGATGCATAAATTTGAATTTCGCGAATACCGCCATTTCCCGCCGAGAGCGGTAAATTTTCCCCGAAACGCCATTGCAAATTTGCATAATAATGATCGACCCGGACGTATGAAAATTCGCATGCCGTTACCCGAGTTGCCCGCACTCGGCGAGCGTTTTCGTACCGATGCGACGCCTCATCGAACATTTCAGCCCCTGTTTTCCGAAAAATTCCTACCCCGAGAACTTCTCAGCGGAGAATCTCAAACGCGGTACCCGCAAACTCCTCGCCCATCCTACTTTTCCACCCCGATTCCTCCCCTAACCTTCGACTCTCCGCCGTCAGTCGGGCAGGATCAACTTCCGCTCTTGAAATTTTTTTTTTTTGTTCAATCCATTACAGATCGGCGCGCGATCGGTGCTTATCTTTTCAAGAAACGCCGCTTCCGCTCCGCAATCGTGGAACTGGATCAATTGAGCGTCGGGCGGCGGGAGGGGTTGTAGGGAGGAATGGAGGCACAGGATGCTGGCTCATTATTTCATCCTAGTATCAGTTATTTCACTTCCGCTCAGCTCGCCGAGTCCAAACGGGCTTGCCGAGATCGTGTAGATCCAATTGTTTGGGGCATTTGCCCGCTATCTGGAAAGCGGAGCAACTCTCTCGGCCGGTCCGCGATCCGTTAATAAAGCCCCCTCGCACGCACGCACGCGTGCGCACGGCCCACCGATTCGCCGGCAAGCCCCGGGACGACGGGAGAAAGCGGGCAGACTCGGCCGCGCCATTTCCGCCGATCAATTCATTATATGATCTTCGTAGTCGTACGCGATTCTCTCTCTTGTCGTCGAGAGGCTGCCCGGGATTCGATTAGCGCCTAAGTGGATTATAAAGGACGTACTTGCAAATCAGTTCTGCCCGCCAATAATTAACTATCGAGAAGGAGTTCGCTTTAAGCCGTATATATCTCCCCGAAAAGCTCTCTGCACATCCCGTGTGCTTACCTACGAAGGAAATTGAGACCTCGTCGTCCTTGTCTCCTCCTCCTCCTCCTCCTCCTCCTCCTCCTCCTCCTCCTCCCCCCTGCCATCCTCTTCTTCATCATCACCTCCCCGACCACCTCCTTCAGCGTCAACCCCTACCAACCCCATCCCACATCCCGAGTCTACGCAGACGAGGCTGTGCAAACCTCGTTTTCGATTTGGTGTCTCGGCGAAGTCACGTGGACACTGCACGAATTATTAATTAAGTAATTAGGGAACTTCTTATGCGCACTCCGCGCGGGATACCGGTGCCGCGAGATGGAAAGTGTACGCCCCTGAATGTCGGAGTACTAACCCCTTCCCACCGGCCCGGCGCCAGTAGCAGCGCCATCAGAAGCGACGACAGTCGTCGGGGTAGGTATAGCACTCGGCCTTACCTACGTTTCCCCCCACTCCACACCCCCACTGCGAGCGGAGGCATGTCTACTTAAACGTGATTTAGCTGGCGATATGCAAAGCGAACCGGATAAATCCTACGCTTTTTTCAGCTCTCGTCTGCGCCTTCGAGGAGGCTGCCACTATGGAGGGTCGTTCGGTGAGAGATGACGCCGTAGATAATATTGGGCGTATCGGGCGTCGGGCGCGGTGAAGAAAATTTCATTTTCCGTCCTGATAATCAGCGCTGATAATTTGTTATGTTCGGAGGCTGCGAGCGGGCAAATTGAAGGGGGTTTTAATTGAATTATTGTTTAACGGGCCCCGGATCCTCCTTGATGGCCGTTGAGCAACGACTCGCCGGCTCGAGTGTCGGCCGTGTCGGGGCTCGCTTTTAAATTGCGAGCGAGCGATATCAAAGCGAATTAAATTCGGTAATGGGACGGTCGGGCGAGCGAGCGCCGAACGTCGGCCAGAAAGGTACGATCTGTCACGGGTGAGGTTAATAATCGTCACGCGTGCCCGGACCCTCCGCCACGCCGGGCGAACAAATAATGAGCGACAATCGGACACGATAAGCCAATTATCGATTCCCTGCAGGCGGATAAATATTCGCTGGCGACTTGCGTAAGTTGATACTCGACCGCGCCAATGTGTTTGTTCCGGGAATAAGGAGTGATGAGGTAGAACGAAACCCTCGACGAGATCGATATTAATCAAGACTACTGGATACACCGTGCTCAACTGGGTAGAAAAAGAATCAGGCGAGCTCCGGTCGAAAATGTTTCGAAAACATTTTTCGGGTACGCGCCCACGCTGGCAGGTGTATGTAAGTCAATACGCGAGAGCGGCCGGATGCGAGAGTTGCATGTAACGTCTGGCTGGCATTGAGGAAAGAGCAGGACCGGAAATGCATCCCAAAGCTGGAACTGGTTTCAGCGACAGCTAAAACTCAGCGTCGGCCGAGTATCGGAGCGATTTTTAAGCCAGCGTCCGAAAATTCTCTCGTTCGTATCGGCCGCGCGCAGTGGGGGCGAGCGGGGCAGGAGGGAGTTGGGAGGGCGAGAGGGGGGGGGGGGGGTAGCATGGAAAGCGAGATTCATCCGCGAAACTCGAAACCCGTCAAAACTGAACTTCTCCGTTGAAAAATGTTTTGACGTCTGTTACGGGTCTAGGAATTCGTGGCCGCCGCTCGTAACCGGAATATACGCGAAGCGGGACGGATCGTTCCGCGTGAATTCTCGTCGCTTGACACGCAATCTCTCGATACAACGCCCCCCGTTATTACGACGAAAAAGCGACCGGCAAGAAATCGGTGCCGCCGTTAACGAACCTGCTAATTTCCCAATCGAGTTTCACCTACGAAATCAATCCAGCCCGAAAAATAAATGCCGTCCGAATACAGTAATTTTCGACAATGCTAACCGTGTCCTCTATCACTGAACGGGAGAAGCGAAAAAAAAATGTATCAGATATCTGAGAACTGATAACGCGTGATACAGAACGACATATGTTGAAAGTGACACAGTTTTGAATGTGAAAAGAATCAAGGCATTCGTTGCATTTATTACACGTCTACGTAAAAACAAGAATCTTGAAATATGTGCTCTTTTTTTATAAGCGGTTCGTGTTATCCCAAATCGAGCGCTTCGTACGCTTGACCGTTTAACCGGACCGATCAAATCAAATTGACAAACATGCCACCGTATATAGTCGACCCATAAATGAGTAACGCAAATAGAACTTAGATTGAACATGAATCAGGCAGACTGAGTCTGGCTACAGAAAAAAAAACGACGTGACACGTTCTTCGCCTCGCACTGCCCGACCGATTCGGACGATCGGTAAAAAGTCAGGGGTACTCCGAGTTAAACAGCGTGTTTGCCGGATATTCGACACCCCTGCCGCAAGAAAATATCCCCTCAATATGGCACGCAATAAGTGGCAAAAAGCAGAGGCCATCGAGCGTCCCGCGGCATCGTTAACGGAACTCGTTAGAGCGCACCGCCGGATATTGATATTTGCAAGAGAAAAGACGCGGTAAAAAGGGAGCGACGAGAGGGTTGGCTGAGAGCGGAGCGAGAGAGAGAGAGAGAGAGAGAGAGGGTGTGAGAGAGACAGAGAGAAAGAGGGAGAGCGAGAGAGTACGTATCGAGTGCAAAATTAACGAACGAGACGAGTGCTCCGCGTCTCCGTTCAGCTTTTTCATCCGGCGACCTTCCATCGTCTGTTGCGTCTCGAACGGTGATTAGAGTGAGTAATGCGCGGGCGATATGCAAATTAGGGACGGCTCCGTGTGCCGAACGTTTCCGCATCGGAACGCTCCGGCGGTTTATTCGAATAATTAAGTATATAGTCGGATGCGCTCGAGATGCCGCCTCCTCGCGGAAAATATTTTTCCAGCACTTTACTGATTCCCGGTGCGCATCTGGGGAACGCGGGAGACGGGGGGTGGACGGGGGTCGGATTGAATGTGTAAGTAATTAAATGCATTAAGCATCGCGGAAAGTCGGCGGCGCGTGGAAATATTGTTGTGCGCCTATGTTTACGGTCGCGCGCGTCCCGTTGCAATTTTTAAGATTAAACAAATATCGCATGTATCTCGACATCGGACACGGTGTCCTTGCGCGAGGGCGGACGATATTTTTTTGCTGAAAATCCTCCTGCCCATCAGCATCCGGCCGCGCTCGCGTACCGGCCCACACCCTATGTATATGGATGGCACGCATATACATACAAATTGATACGTCGGAATGGAGTCGAGGATTAGCGAGTGAGCGTAGACGAATATCTGTCGAGGTGTTAATTTTAATCGCTACGTCACGCTCGCGCCTAGGAACTGACGTCATCTTTGTCAGCTGACCGTTCGTCGCTCGCGATCCGTTCGTAGACACCGAACGTTTGTTCGCAATGTCAGCGGAAGTATCGCGGGGAAGGAGAGAGAGAGATGGACATCGAATTTATGACACCCCTGATAATCCCGGACGATCGTTGTTAAAATATCGCGTATCAATCGTCGGCGTGCGGCTGTAACCGGGGTGGCGGAATAAAAAATGCGGCGGATCAAAAACAAAGCAAAAAAGAGACGAGGGGGACAGAGAGATTTCGAATACGCTGGTCGTTACGCTGGAAAACCGCGCGTCGGAATGGAGATTTTTTCACAACAGACACTCGAGAGGGGGGTTGGGAGAGGGGGTGGGTTCCGGTTGACGTCGAAAAGCGTCGTAACGGTAAATGCATTAAAAATCTGACGGTTAAAATCGTGATAAAGATAAAACGCGTTCGGCGTGCGGTTATTGTCACTGGGTCTCATCTCTGGCTATTTTTTTTTCTCTCTGTTCTGTTTTGCCCGACCCGTTTCGTTTCCTCCGCCTCGCTTTCCTCGCGTCGGCGAGAGAGTGTCCGTGGGGGTGGCGTTCGTTTAATATTTTCCGCGGACGGGCACCGGGGGCGGCGGTGGTGAATTATCGTTTTGCCAAGTCGACGGCTGTTCTAAACAGAACCGAAAGTAATTCTCGACAGATACATAGACTGGATGTGGGTTAACAGTGCAGGGGCGAAACTTACCGACAATAATGTGTTCTTCGAAATGTGTTTGTAGCCCCTGCCGGCCGAATGCCCGTAAGTTGAATTTATCGTTCTCCGCGCGATATGCATCGTTTGTACACGTTAATGCATTTTTGAAATAAATTTGCATTACACCGGTGTAAAAACCAAAAAAATATCTCCGCCCAGGCGAATACGTTTGATTTCGGAACAAAGTTTTATCGGCAAATGTGCCTACGTAATATGACGCGCGTGCACGGAACGACGGTGGTTTTTGGTCGAGTCGAGGGGGTCAGAGGGGGCAGGGGGAATGGTCCCGAAAAATGGAATGCAAGGCGAAAAACATTTTGACAGAATCGGCGAAGTTGACAGCGGTGCTGCTTGTTTGCGGAGCTCGACGTCGATTGTTTGGCCGGGCGCGAAAATTTCGTAAGTTCGGATCTCGGGGGCCTGTAATGGAGATAAAAATGGCAGATGTTCGATGTGTGGGATGGGAAGTGGCCGTTGTATGTGTGCGTGTGTGTATGTCGCGCTTACGCCGGACGTTCACGGCGTCGAATACATGCCGGCCACGCACGCCGTGTTTACGTTAAAGATAACTCGACGCTTTTTACGCTCGCAGGCACGTCGCTCGTTTGACGACCGAGCCCGACGCGTCAGAGTGCTCGATGTCCATTATTAAATCGAAGATTTCCCGCTCGTCGAGCGATACGCGCCAAACGGAAGGGACGCGTTTCGCGTCACTACTGTGCGTGCGAAATTGGTATCTGATATGTACGCCGGTTAATGTACCGCAACGCCGCGTACATTTCCGTTTAAGATAACATCTTTCACTTTCCAGTCTGCAAAGATGTACGACTGTTATACGTAAATGTGTTACAAATGCGTGAAATGTATAAAATAATGGACTTGATCAGCACTAGTAAGGTAGTAACTGTACTTTCTTTATTAGAAAGGGTCATACCAGAAGATTAAGTAGTTTTGGTCAATATTAAGGTCGACAGTAAGGTACCTATAATTTCACGATTTTTCGGTCAACTTATTTAATATGCCGACAGTGCCATGTATTAGAATGATAATAAATTAATGATACACGCAAAATTATTTATGACGGTTGTTTCGAGTATGAGCAAGATACATCGACGTCGCTGTTTGGGCAAAGGATGATACCACGTGGAAAGAGTTATGATCCTAACAAAGTAGGTCCACCGTTCGCGATGTAAATCCTCGGCAAAGCCAATAGCTTGCCATCGGAAACAGACAATCTTCTTACGGCGCTCATGGCAGACGCATGCCGTAAGAAACTTCACCTCGCACCGCCAGCTCGAACCAGACTCTACATGTCAGACGAACAAAACCTTACGGAGCACACACGTTATTCGACACATTACGTCGAGCGGGAGCCTAACGTCGATCAGTCAATGTTTATTCGATTCCACCGCATCGCGAAAATTACAAGCCTCCCACTTTGTCCGGCATTGATAGCAACGAGACGCGCGTGACACGTCATATGTTTACATATTTCTTGTTTTTTTGTTGAACTCAAGCCACCCCGCCACGTCGCGTTACATTTGCAGGCATCAACTCTCCGGACGCGGGTAACGTTTATCAGATGGACAAAGTCTGCCCTGAATTATGTCAGTCGCTATGGTATCGCAGGGCGAGCCGCGGAAGTGTACGTCTTTGTGTGTATGTGTGTGTGTGTGTGTGAGTTTGGCTTTATCTGTAGCCGAATGCTTCAGTAGAACGTACGAAAGGGGCGTTAGCGGTGTGCCGAGTTTAAAGTCGACAATGCACAGATTCAAACGTATGAACATTACGACTGTATTAATAGCGTCCTCGGGAGGGCGTGCGATCTAGATTAAATTCGCGGCGGATCCTGTCTTTGATCGCTCATGTGCTCGGCCGTTATAGGGGTTTTCAGACGTTACACGATTAACGTCGCAACGTTAATTCGAGCGTTATTGAGATCGGCGGGGCGTCGAAATTCGGCGCGTAAGTATTTAGAAGCCAGGGACGTGGCGCTCGCTTCGACGAGGACAGGAAATAAACTGTTTCCCAGTGACACTTCGTTTCCGAAAATACCCGCATCGAGCGTTAACCGCAGCGTAACATGCAAAACTCGTCAATTTTCGCCCGAAAACGGCGCTCCATGAAAAACAGGGGGTGAGCGAGAGGGAGAGAGGGAGAGAGAGAGAGAGAGACAGAAAGAGGGAGAGAGAGAGGAAACGTGTAATACATTTTCAGTTTATTTTTTTTATGCACGCCCACGTCGCGGTATATTATTCCGCGATTTGCCTCAAATCTGCGCGAACGGCACATGTAAAATAGATCCATTTTCGATGGCGACCATTTTTTTCTGTCTACCCCCTCTTCCGGCGCCCATTGGGAGAACCGGCACGCTTCCGATTTATCCGAATCAAACGGAATTAGCCACGCTCTCGTAGACGCGAGTTTCCGCTCGCCAGTTACGTTCGGCCGTAAGTCCCACGGTCAGGCAAACTTTAAATACGGCCGCGTCGCATTAATATTCGCACACAGCGCCGACGATGGGCTCATTATTGCCACGCGGTGTCTTTATGACATCAGCCAATTGATTTCCGTTCGTTCGCGTTAAAACGTTAACAGCGTTCGGTAGAGCCGTACGCTTCGATTGTCCGACGAGCGCGCATCTCGTAACGACGAACGACGCGAGTCAAAGGACGAACGAAGCGTGCCATCGTCGGCATACAACGATTTCAATTAGTAACGCGATTGGCTCGCCGAACGCGAATGGCCGGCCAAAAGTACGAGCCGCGCGCCCGAATATTTTGGAATCAAATTTTCAGTATTATTCAGCCCCTCCGCACTTCGCCAGCCGAGGCAGCCGCGGTATACATTACCCGTATTAAACGAATAAAACGTACTTTCCCACCGACAGCGGGGATACTTTATGCCGGGCGCGAGAAACACTCGATTAATTAACAACGTTACAAGCAAAGCGGAAGTGAATATTAATTCGGCGAGTGGAAAGGGTTCGTCTTCTCAATCGGCGCGGGGTGGAGGGGAAGTTTTGTTTTGCGATCGCGTAAGCAAAGCAGAACTCTCTCTCTCTCTCTCTCTCTCTCCCTCTATCTCTCTATCTCGCCTCCTCTTCCTCTCTCACACAACGCGGCCGTCGTCCACATTTTCATGCCGCGCATCACCGGTTGCCGTGGCAACAAAACACGGCGAACAACATACTTACACGCCGAAACGAGCGCGTCCCGGGCAGAGCTCGAAGTCGAAGGAAAGCGGGCGAGTGGCGGGAGGGACGTTATCAGGCGAACGATATCAATCGTCCGCGGCGGGATCGTCAGCCATTAAATCTGGACAGTGTACTCTTCGATTTTCCGTGGCGCAAGGCGGGCCGCTCGCCCCGTTTAACAAGGATCCCCCCAGTTATTGATGAGCTTAGGGCGCGCTTACGGGGCATTAAGCCGGACGTTTCCTTCGCGGAAGTTAATAGGCGGACGGAAAATATTCCGCCGACGCGAGGAGCGCCGCGGTGCTTAAAGAGGCCGAGGATGATGCGTCGTTGGCGCGAATCGTTGCAGGAATGCCGGCCGGGTGCGTTAAGTGCGGCTGAGTAATTGGAAATTGATCACGCCGTTTTCTTTATTCCCAATCGAATTTTCTCGAAAATCTTGTCTCTGAACGGTAGAAGTACAAACACGAATACGGGAGTCATGTACGAGGTGACTGTTAAATTTAAAGAGGGTAAGTCGAAATCAAATGGGCTGAGGTATGAAAATTATAATCTGTACGAGAATTAAAAAAAGAATTAAGCACATTCCGTTACATGGACCGTCTATTTTGAAAGTGGCGTAAGTCCATATTTAAAAAAAATGAGATATATAATTTATTATTAATATAGTGTGAACTTTTTATTCATGTGATATTTCATCTAATTTTAATTTCCGACTTACAACAGTTCCAAATAAACGGTCCACGTTACGATTTGAGATCAGTAATTTTTTGTCAATTATGCTGTACTTTGTTTCCTGTCCATCTCATATCCAGCTCATTATAGCACGTTATTTCACCCCATCTAACCAGTTTATCTGTGTTTTCTATTCCCGATGTTTTTTTCAGGAAAGTTATCGATTTACACCAAAACATCCGATTCATATAACCTATTAAGAGTGACGAAGATGATGTGTCGTTAGCGGGAGTCATTAGCCGGATATTGATATAAGCCAGGACAATTAAATGCGTCGGAACAATTAGAAATTAACATTTCTGCCTTGGGGTAAGGTTAATCAGTGGGCTTCGCACTCGGAGCTCTCCGTTGCTTATGTTTCCAACCCTCCCCCTCCCTCCCTACCCCATATTACCTCGTAGCCCCTCTTTATCCAACTGCTCGTCTCGCTCCCAGCATTCTCTGTCCCATCTCTCTCGGCTTCGCGCTCTCTCTCTCTCTCTCTCTCTCTCTCTCTCTCTCTCTCTCCATTCCGCTCTCGCCCTCCCGACGCCGGCGTTGGGCACAATAATTAATAACTTTCGCACTTCGCTGCAGGTTCATCTGTTAATTATATGGTCGAAATATTATGTGAATATACAGGGTGTTCCGTGGCGCGCGCGACTCGTCTGGCTGGCCGAGGACGGACAGGAGGACAATTAAAAAATGTTCCCATAAATGATTAAACATAGTGCTCGACCGTGTTTTTGGGGACGATACGTGTTCTCTTTCGAGCGTTTCAGCGCGCGTTATGAGTCACGGGACGTTTCTTAAATAATCAATTGGAGCAGTCGGTGGAAGATATTCCGGTTCAAAACGTCGCGTCTGACTTATGCATGACGGTGCTCCGTTACATTTTAGTCGGATGGCTAGACGTTCGCCGAAGAAGCGGTTCTCTAAGAAATGGATTATTCGCTCAGGAGCTATTGCCACGCTCGCTTTTTCGCGCAACTCGAGGCGCGCTGGATTTTTACTTCAACCCGCGAGCGATTGTTGCGCTACATCCGCTGACAGCGTTGAAATCGTCTGTCCTCATAAAAAGCGATTAAGGGAGTACACTTTACAGCAGGTACCGTCTCGTATTCAGAGATCAGGAGATTACTTCAGCCGTTCGCTGTGACTTCTCCATCAAGCGTTGAACCGAAGTCAAAGGAGCGAGAGCGCAGATACGCCGTGAAAGCTTATCAATAATAAACTCCGAAAGGTTAGGGTAATTCGTCCGATCTGACGGACTCGTATATGCGGGCGACGTTTTTTTCATCCAATTCGTGTTTTCAGCTCGTCGTCGCATTTAATGCCGGGTATCCGGAAACACCCAGTATATCGTTCCGCGCCGGCAATTAGGTAGCCTCGGCGTGTGTCCCGATACGAAATTGCCCCGCAAAGGAAATTTAATTGACTGAATTATTTTTGCAATTAGCCGGATCCACCCGAACCGTTTCCATGCCGAAGTCATTGATAATTGACCGTGCCCGGCATGACGAATCGGCTTGAATTCAACGAAGCAAACATCAAAGATGCAAAATTCGCTGATCGTCAATCTAGCTTCAGGTTGTACGTTTCTAGTTTCCTACTTTTCATCAATCGAGCAAATTGCGATCATCGTCGATACTTCAAACGATTTCTAATCAATGAAACATTCGTCTATGCCTTTTCGCATGCTCGCAAAATTCTGCATTCATTTGATCGTATAATTTTATTCTATCACCTGTTACATTGCGGAGGAATCGAGCGAACATGTTCTTCACTCTTAACATTTATTTAAATTGAACGTATTGGACTTACATCAGAGTAAACGCATATGTAGAACGGGAACCGTTTGCTGTAACGTGGAGTATATAAATGAGACCGCAAGTTCGGTAGTCGAGGAATGTACGCGACGAAAGAGGCGTCGTTTCGTTCAAAAGTTCCGCCACTTTGCACTTAAGAATCGTTTGAGGATAGGCGGATAACGTTTCAAAGTGTAAAGGGTTGCTATAGAGAACGCTGTGTAAAAATGTACGAGCTAGAGTGAAAGCATTGGATGAAGAACAGATTCGTTACGCCCTAATTTCGAGCGACACATCGCCGTCCGATCGAAATAGAATTTGATCTCGTTCCGCATCGGATCAGCTTAAATCATGAATCAACTCATATTGGGAACTTTCTCGGAAACGGACACCGGATCTCGCAAAATTGTAGAACAGCGTCGATCAAATAAATACAGACCGTACGTTAGGCAGTCCATTTCGAATTAAATGAAGACCCTTCCCTGCTTCGACTTAATTTACGTCAAACATCAATTTTGATATGTAATTTTTCTCCCGTTCCGAATGAATTTTCTTCCTCGGGCCGGAACAATTTCGCTTATTTCACGGATCACGGCCAGACGTGCGGGCAAATAACAATGGTCCGCGCAGGTAGAAATATATTTAATAAAAAAAAAGAAAATCCGAAGCCCTTCAGCTACCATCGGACATTCGATTATTTCACTCCTATTATCTCGCCGCGAGCGGTCGGGCGTATATTTATGTCAGGGTCCCGTCTCGGCACCCGTCAAAACGTACATTGTACGAATATCACCCTCGCGACTACCACCCTCCCAATTAATTACCTTAACGGAAAACAGAACTCGCCCGACAGCCGACGAGCCTAATAAATTAACACTTCTCTCCGTTCGGTAGGGTCGTTTCCATATTATTCGCGACTCTCGACAAATGCTCAACCGCTACGATTGTATCGCGCACACAACGTTCTCGACAAGTGTGTGTCTCGTCCGCACTGTCACTCATTGTCGCCAGACCACTCGTCCGTCCGGAAGAT
Organism: Anoplius nigerrimus; assembly: GCA_914767735.1. Lineage (NCBI taxonomy): Eukaryota > Metazoa > Arthropoda > Insecta > Hymenoptera > Pompilidae > Anoplius > Anoplius nigerrimus. Next base: position 9,071,342 of record OU612089.1, on the reverse strand, counting down.
TCAGCGTACCCTTCACCTCGCTCCCGAACGACAACACGCAAGAAAGGCAAGAAAGGCAAAAAAGCAGGTGGGCGGCCTCGACTCGTTGACGAACGATGAGCCGTGTTAATCGGAGCGTAAAGCGAGTATCAACTTAAAGCGGGAGGGAGCGTAAACGGAGAATCTGGAGTGACGCAACAAACTCGCTGGGAGCAGCATCCGAGGGCGTGCCACTTCAAAGCTTTGCGATGCTACCACTTGTCCAAGTAGTTCAACGCCTGGAGTGTGGCGAAAATCGACGGCGCCCCGTCTTAAAGGGTAATCGATGACGTCCGCGCACCTCGTCCTCGTCATATGGGGACAGATCGTTAACGAGCGAACTGTTCCTCGTAATTTCGGAACAATCGGCCCCCCCCACGCTCGCCCTTAATTTCCATCTAATCCCGTCGGTAGTCTCTTCTTATCGTCCGTCCCTCTCCCACCCCCGCTGTCTCTTGCGTTCTCTCTCTCTCTCTTTGTTTCTCATATTCTCCCTCCGGACGCCCTGCATTCCGCTGTCGGACGTAACGAAACTTGTTAACGCCGATCGTCATACCGGGCTCGATACAAACTTTCCGAGATTGCGACCGCGGAACTGGGCAGAGCGGGCGAGACTGGCAAAAACTATTTTGCCACTGAATACGCCAACTTTTGCCCGAGAATGGCCGGGGCAGTTTACGCGCGAACGCTCGCGATTAGTTCGATTTTCGGAGATAACGGACAGTGGCGCGCGGAGATGTCTCAGGCTGGGACGTGGCCGAAGATGTATAATGGGAAAGTGTGCTGTGCCGAAGTGATGGATACGCTGTGACTTATCGATTGCTCGAACTCTATACACGGACTGACACAAGCGATTATACGCGTTTCGGTAGATCCGAACTTCGAGGCAGTAGGGATACACCGAAGGTTCAAGTGATTGACGTATTATGACTTACAGATTATTGAGACACCGAACCTGTATCGACATGTGTCCGCGTACGTCGGGCAGATCGGAAGTTGACAGTGTCGTGCGTGTTATTACTTATGAACTCGAACCCACGCTATCTACACGCACGCTGTGACGTATTACGAGCAAGTATCTTGAGTTAACAACGTTTCACTTCCACCACCGTCAACCTCGAAGCGGATCATTTTTAGTCAGCTAATTTTCTGCGCTCTCGAACGATTAAACGATATTAAGACCGTCTGGCCGTATAATGACGCCGTTAAAGAACGAACGCGGCCGTTCGTTGCGGCCGAAATCATACCGCAAACAGAGGCGGATTAGCGAAAAGTTTCGAGGTTGTTTTTCGACCTCGGCAGCGGTGCAAGTTGAACCGCAATTGCCGGCGGTCGTCTGGGTTTCGAGAGCTAAGTCGGATTTCTTTCCCGGTTGAGAGGGCGAGCGGCCCCCGGGGCCGGCCGGCCGGCAAATTTTTCCGTATGCGCCTGGGCGAGAGTTCGTAATTATGCGCATTCATATTCATGTTCGCCGGAGTACGTAAATCATCTGATTTTTGTACGCGCCGCGAAGGCCAAATTGCCGCGGGTGCCCGTCTAACGCGTAAAAGCCTCTCGCCACGTTGTTACGCCGCTAAGAATGCATAATTGCCCACTAACTTACCCCTGTGCATCCCCCATAAACGTCGATTTTCCAAGGAGTGATCCGAACGTCCGGGAAATTTTCGAAAAGTTCGTCGACGAACGAAATTCGCCGGCCGACGTTCCGCTACTTCTTAGAACTGCAAACAATGATATTCAATGCCATGAGACCATAAATCCAATTACTAGATAATGTGTCAGGGTTAATAATATCGCTGAGGAGTTGATCTCGTTAATTGCTCGATGTATGCATGTAAACTAGCAGTCACTAAAGGGATCTTCTCTTGGAGCCTCGTTAGCGAACGCGTTTTGAGTCGGAAATTTGCCCGATTTAATGCAGAATATTATACATACCTGAGTAATTCAGTAAATTGAATCTGTTTCTAATTTATTCAACCCTGGTATTAAATATACTATACTCATTCTATTGTACGGCATCGGCCGTTAAATTCCGTACAAAAAGAGAATGAAAAAAAGATCTTTAAATCGACCGCTCGCTCGCCGACTGTGTTCCTGGATAAGAAGAACAGTTCGTTCTCGACGATCGCAAACTTACGAGAACATACGATTCCTCCTCGGCCGGGATCGCGAAAAAAGGCGGAATTTGCCGGAATTTGCATTTTAATCGTTCGGCGCGAATAATCGCTCTCCGTAATGGGCACCATTAAAGACGACCTCCCCCCCCCCCCCCGTCCCCCACTACCGACCCCCTGGGAAGAAACGACGTCGCGACGTCGTTCGCGGAGCGTGGCACAATTTTGCGACGTGCAACAATTCGCCATCCGGGAGCGGCTCAGCTATCCTGCACCGAATTCGCCAGTTTCTGTGCGCTCGCATGTGCGCAGACGCGCGTACGCGGGCCGCGATAGTTTCGCAGATACCGAATTCGGGCGCAGTTTCCTTAATTCGCCGCAGCTTCTGTCCCGCGTCCCTTTGGCGGATGTTCTGACGTGTCTAACGCGGCGAAACTCGTTAACGTCGATCGTCGCCCAGAACTTGATACAAACTCTTGCGCATTATCATTCCGCCCCCCCCCCCCCCGCCGCATACGGCATATTCTTTGAAGGTAGGACTCACGATAGCGCGCATTGGCGCGGCTGTTTGCCGAATTTCGAAATAGTTCCGCCGACGCCGCCGTGCCTCGCGTAATTAGCGACGTACGGACGGCTAAGAGGTCCATGATTTCGTACGCGAATCGCTCCACGCTGCTGACAGCTTTGAGCTCTAATCGCCCTTCATAACACGTATGGCAACATTCTTTTCTTCGAACCATCAAAATTCTCCTGGGCCACAAGACTTTTGGGGCACTCAGGTTCGATCATCGCTAAACACGGTTTTACATGGAAAAACAAAGGAAAAATGAACAATTTTGACTGCAGATCGACTTGAGTTTTCAATTATGCGGGCTATCTGTCAGCCAGTGGCACAAAAAGTGGCGACCCAGTCGCTTCAAAAGGAGACGGAAAATTCAAAATTGACCGCGATACGGATACAAGCAAAGTCTCTGATCCAGAATCGTCCCAATTCGCCGCACCTCCCGTAGTCCTTCGTCCGCCGAGCGTTATCCTCTCCGAAGCAGGGAAAAAAGGGCGAAGGTGCCGGAAGTGGGAGCGGCGGGTCGAGGGCGAACTATTGGCGGGACGCTCATCTAAAAGCGTTCACCGGGCGATTTGCAAATGAAGAGTCATATCGGCCGCGGGGCCATTTCGAAATTCAGCCGCACTGTAAATTCGACCGTACGGAAGAGGGGGGTCGCCCCGCCATTTTGTCCGTCCGCCGCGTCGCAGACATCCGTCTATTCGTGTCTGGTAACGACGCAGGTAGATCGTACCTCGTAATTTCGGGACAATCACTTCCGTCATTCGAAATTCCGTCTCTCGTATTCCCATGGCGTCAGCTCGGCACCGTTCGTTCGACGAGCCGTGTCGTCGATCTTCCGCCATTTCCTACCCCCCTCCCTCCCCCTACTGCCCTCCCTCCCTCCCCTCATCCCACACTTCGATGTCCTGGGCTACGTGCACTCGTAACGAAACCTCGTTAACCGATACCTGGCGGCAAAAAACTTCTTTGCTTGCAAAAGACGATGTCCTTCTGGCCGGATGTTAAAGGCGGAATGTGTCGTTCGTGAGATGTTGACTTACCGATGTAGAGGAGGATCATGGTCGGATTCGGTCGTTAGCGCCTTCACGACCGATTGTCTTCGCGACGTGCCTGGCATATGTGGTTGGCGAATTTTTTTGGATTTAATCGGTTCGCGGAAGCAATGCAGATTACGGTTTGGATTTGCAACGGTTGTAATGGATGATTTGAAATTGACTTTTTGTTAAAGTGGATTAAGTCGAAGTGGTGGCATTGATTAAGTTGTTCAGTTATACGTTTTTCAAATATGCATTTTTCATTGTACAATACCTACTTACGTGTTAAGCGTGAAACTTGTATTGTAAGGTACATGCATGAAATACAAACTTAGGCGAATTAGCCTGTGTCATTGAATCATCATGTGGTATTTACCACGTCAGCAAATCTTAAAGCTTCTAATACGTGATACGACAAAGTCGTTAATTCCATAAAATTGTCAATCGGTTGCGCGTATTACATATCAAACATTCGCTATCCAATTCTTTATATGCGCCGTCCAAAAGCTACGCTACGTTTATCTCATCCGATTATCCGGCTCTGTCATTCTCACGATATCGAATCGTCGTTATGATTCCACGTCAATGCCTTCCCGCCACTGTTTTGCGCTGCATCTCCGATCCACCAGCTGGAAAATCAGTCAATTCGGCTTGATTGGTATCCGCATTAAGACGGACCGAGGATAGACTCTATCCAACATATTGCCACTAGCAAGAGATTGGATCAGAGATACGGACAATCAGGCAGGTTGTACGGCAAAGACGATGTGTGCCGGACAGAATGGGATGTAAATACACTCGCCGGAACGAAATGGAAGACCGAATCAGGGGAAGAGAGCGTGGATGGGAATGAGGGGAAAGAGCCGGATAAAGGGATTCGTTATGAGTTACATAATTTCAGAAGTTTCCCTCATCCGGCTAACAAAAGCGAAACTCCACTGTAACAAATTACACGGGGCGGGATTCGAAAATATTACGAAAAACGAACGTAATCCGTAGAAACGCATTCTGGAAAAGCTAACTAATTAGAGTGCTAAACAACTTTATCGTGTCATAACATCACAGGCGAACGAGATAACTGTTTGCGTGGCGAAGTTTCGCCGTGTACGGAAAAGATATAAATCAGCGACTTGGTTATCATTCCCGTTTCAACTATGTTGGTTATGTAAATACCCTACTGAGGCGAAAAGGGCCGATTTAAAAGCGCGCTCCCGACATGAAGACTATTTCGACAATTCTTACCACCATTCTCTATTACGAAAACGAAGAGAAATTCCGTAATACAATTCCAGTAACAACATTATCTACATGCGCTAAAGATATAAATCGCGTAACGCGCTGGCAAACCAAAATATCTTTTCGAAATCTCACTCGCTGCATCGGGAGCGTTTCGAGCGACGCCAACGAAACGCACCATTGCGGAAACGAAAAAAATTGGCCAAAAAACGAAACAAATAGATATTACACGGACTGTAATAACATCACTTACGCGGAAGAACAATATTTTAACCCCGTTACCCGACAAGCGTCGCGCTCGTAAAGCAGGCAACTTTTTCATTTACGTTGCCGCGCAATTTCCCGTCTCAGGTAGGGTTTGCGTGCGCGCGCGCGCGCGCGCACCCGCGCATCCTCAAAGCCGAACGACGTCACCCGACCAGATCGTATGTCGTAATTCCCGGCGAATCATTTCCATCATTCCAAATTCCGCCCTTCGTATTCCCATGGCGTCAGCTCCGTTCTAATCCGGAGCTAATACTCCTTCCTCCCGTGACATCTCCAAGCAACCGAGTCGTAGGCCGTCGGTGTCGTCGATCTTGTCGGGGGGAAAGGTACGTGAATTTGTCGTAACGAAACTCGTTACCCGCTTTTCCAACGACCGTGAAGGGAGGAAAGTAAAGGGAACCAGAGTGCGCGCGATCGAGAGAGATAGGAACGGAGAGTGAGAGGGAGGAGGAGGGAGTGGGAGGGAAAATGGGAGAAAGACGACAAACGGACAACAGCGCAGAGAGCGTCCGACTGAAAAAGGATGAACTCCCTCTTTCCCGCCGGCTGATACAAGAAGGGCCTGTAGAATTTATGGACAGGCATGTTCGAGGCACGTCGGTTCGGCTCGGACGTTGAGAGGGCGTTTAGAAGAGCGAAGCAGTCGGAGGAGAACGCGAGGAAGAACGCTTTCAGGTGGTATTCCTCTCCCGCTGCCGCTGTTTCGCCAAGTGGACTTGTAACACTGTCTTTTACAGCGGCGATTTACGGGGGGAGGAGTGGGAGCGTTCGAACTTTAATTTTTCTTCATCCGCCGCCATCGAATATGGCGGCCCTCGAGTCGCGGCCGACGGCGGAGGACCTCTCCTTGTCTGAAGATTTTGAGCCCTTCGTGATTATATTTCGGTTGTTTCAACGTCATTGGTCGGAGAACATATCGAGAAATCTTGAGGGATTTCTTTTATGATAAAGGTTAATTATACATGTTAATGGTAGTATTATAAAACATTTCCTTTCATTATTTTGCGGCAATTAATTGACGGAGGTATTCAGAAGTTTGTAATTTAAAATGGAACATTAAACGTACGGATATTTGTTTCCGATGACGGTAAATTATTTTGAAAAATATACAGGTCGTGCCGAATTAAAAAAAAAAGTGTCGTTCAATTTCGTGTCCGGAACGGACGCGTAACGGAGAGTACGGATTTGCCGTAATTAATTTTGTACGAGCCGACGATGGGAAGTTTGATAACGCCCTAATCAACGCTCTCGAAGTCGCTATATCGAAGGGCAATGAAACTTTCAACGAATACACGTAGCGATGGGGAGCGTAGTTTTCGTGGCATGCTTCGTCGAAAGTTTCGGAGGTATAACGCATTCTCTATCGATGGATTCTTTGTTGATTTGAACATCCTGTATTACTTCATAGCTTCGCGAAATTGAATTCTGGCACAGTCACGTGCCGTATTGAATTTTCACGTCTCATCTGATACTAATTCTCTATGAAAGTCTATAATCATATTCGCCAGACGTGCGTATGTGTGTGTGCGCGTTTTTTACTACCTTATCAATGTACCGCCTTGGATACTGATTTCATGAAAATACTAGCATTCAAGACTTAATGATTTTTTCAGTGACTCTTTTACGAACTCGACCAGAAACTGTCTGTCTACCGGAGAAGCGAACTAGAAATGCAGCCATCCGCCGTACTAATGTACCGAGTTATAGTTAGGCATTAATTTTCCAGGGGTGGAATATGGGACTGACTTCGGTAACGAACCGGTCGTGGCTTTCGAGACTGTCGTACGGACGAATAGGGCGGAAGTTTCGAGACATCGATATCACCGTACGAGGGACACTCGCTTCGTCAATTCTTCCCTCGAATTACTTACGCATAATAACTCAGCTCCGTATCTAAAAAAAGCCATTCCTCATTTGTCCCGCATTAACCTCGACTTATTAGCCCAAATCCGTCCCATCGCCGAGAAAAATATTGGATTATCGGCGAACGTCCGGACGAACATTTTCGACAACAATGCGGTCCAAATCTCAAGGAATCGATATTTCCCCAACGATTCCGCTCAGCTCATTAAAACCAGCGTCCCTGTCACACACTGCCCGGTCGAAATAGCAAGGTCGAGGCCCGGGCGAACAAAGACGTTTCTCCATTCTCGCTGCGGGCCGTGCCAGAAATGTCAAGACAGCCGCATCCGGACGCGAGCGTTTTTTGCTCGGCGCCGATTCCTCGCTCGATTTGTTCGCACCGCCGTGTCCCGCGGTTGTTCAGGGTCAATCAGGGGCTCCGAATATCGCCGGGATTCGAGTCCGCTAACGACTCGGCCAAGAGAGATCGTGCGCCGCGTAATTTCCGGACAATCACTTCCGTCATTCTTAATCCCTCTTCTGGCATTCTCACGGCGTCAGCTCAGATCGACCTCTTTCTCTCCGTTTCCTCGTCCCATCCCTTTGCTCACCATCCGCCCTCAACCTCCCTCTAGTCTCTCTCTTGCCAACCTCTCCTGGTCTCTTTACCCCCTCCCCCTCCCTCTCTCTCTCTCTCTCTCCCGCCTCGACCGCCCCCGGTGCCAGATTTCACTCTCTAAGGCGAGGACGCGGCGTAGACCGTCGACGATCTCGTTCGGACTGGCAACGAAACTTGTTACCTGACAGTCCCGGGGCATAAGGAGGGCGGCCAGAAAGAAATAACAGACGGCTCTGGGCAGACGAGGAAATGCGACGAGATGACGCGGCGCTTATATACGGCCCGCTCGTCCTACGTACATACGTATGTATATGTACGTACCGTAGCCGGGCGTTCGGCGAACGGAGATAGGCGCACAAAGTGATCCGGGGGACGGAGTTTATCGACGAGATGAGAGAGGAAGGGTGGCGGACAAAGGGAAACAGTAGCGGGAATACGAGTAAGATTGAGAGAAGCGAGCCGTCGGAAAGTGGGGGAATATGGGACGAATAGAACGTTCGCGAGAGAGAGAGGGGGGGGGGGGAGAGAGATGGAGAGATAGAGGCAGGCTTCAATTGTCGCTCGGACGTTGATGGACCGACGATGATGAGACGAGCCAATGAGGGAGTTCGGTGATACTTCTATGACGTTGAAAACCCGAATCATTAATTTCATCGTCGAGCGGTCTAAGTACAAAGGGCAGCGCCGGACAAAGAGGTCTGCCAATTACGAATGAGCTTAATCACGCACTTTCGGTTACGTCCATTTGGCATGAATGGAGGGCAAATGGGCGAGCTCGGCTTTCGAGACCCCGGTTCGTAATGATGCGCGCCTTCGAGCTCTCGCGAGAGGTCAAAAGGGAGAAACTCGCGGGCATCGGCAGGGGAAACTCGGTCTCGAGCAGCGTTCGGAGATTGGAACTGGAAAGATGCATGAAGACGAGGCGGCGCATCAACGGGGAGCGTCCGTGTAACGTCTACGTCCCGGGCAAATCCATCTTCCGCGAAGCGTATGCTTTCTCAATTTCTCGACTAAAGTAATCCCACCGGTGGCGGGATCTTTGTTGGCGAGTCGAATGCGGCCGGGCGCTGTGCGTACACGCGTGCAGATACGCGAGCAGAACGGGAGGAGAATATGCGGACGCGAGGAATGCAATGTCGACAAATGGGCGGCGAGGATGGGGCTCGGAGAATAGGTAAATTTTTGTCCGACCAAGTGTTAACGACCGGGAGTCGAGGAGCGCGGGGCGGAAAGGATCGCTTACCCCGGGGAGGGTGGGTAAAGAGTGAAAAGAGCAGAGCGATCGAAAGAATGAGAAAGAGGGTAAAAAGTGGTCCGGCAGACAAGTTTGTGCAAAGTATCAGACCGGTATCAGTTGCCGGGCGGTCGAGGGAAAGTCGAGGGAAATTCATTCGGGGCATCGGGGACGAGTGGTGCGAGTCGAGGAGGGGCGAGACGTAAAGGAATACCAGTGTTGTGCCGAGAATCGGCATGAGTAGCGGTATGAGACGTCGCAGCCGATGCCGAGTGCCGAGACGAGAGAGACAAAGAGGCGAAAGCAAAAAAGGAAGAGGGGCGAGAGGAAAGAAGTGAAGGGAAACGAAGGAGAGAGAGAGAGAGATCAGATGGACAAGTTTGCGCGAAGTATCAGTTCGGCGTCGGTTTTCAGCCGTTTAAGCGAGAGTCAAGTGAAATTCATCGATATCGGAGTGACTGACGCGAGTCAATCAGAGGTGACGGGCACAACGGTTAATATCGTCCGTTTCAGAATCAATTCTACAAGACAGCGTACAAGTCCGCGATAAACGCCGGATAACGAATGCACAAAAAGGTGAAAGAGAATGCAGCGGCGATTGGTACGAAGCAGGGAAACATCAGCGTGAACGGCAATTTGAAAAGAAGTGACGGGAATTGATCGAATAGAAGGAAGTGAATGGACGCAATGCGAACGCATAGCGGCAGATTCGATAGTTCGAAGGTCCATCGAGGCAACATGATACGCATAGCGGGCAGAAGAGAGGAGGTAGGTTGGACAGGGTGCGTTGAGCAGGGTGCGTTGAGCAGGGTGCGTTGGGCAGGCTGCGTTGGCAGGCTCCGTCGGCAGACTAGCAGGCAGACTCACAGGCAGACTCACAGGGAACGGAGCAGCAGTGGCAAGCACCACAGCAGTGCCCGGGCATCAGGGCACAGTTTCGGCATGGCGCAGGCGCCTCCGGTCGAGAGACGAACGGTTACCCCGTGCGCTCGCCTGCACGAGGCTCGCACGCGGGGGTTGGGTGTTGGAGGAGGGGGTTGCCCGTAGGAAGTTTATCGGCGGGCGAGTGGCGGAGAGGGAGGAGGCATCGAGGCTGGAGGCAGAGAGGAGGCCGTAGTCGGTGGAACCGGTCGCGGAGGCGGTGGTGGTGGTGCCGGTGGATGTGTATCAGGAGGTGGAGGAGGAGGAGGACGACGAAGCGGAGGAGGAGGAGGAGGAGGAGGAGGCGGTGGAAGGTAGAGGCGGAAGGTAGTAGAGAAGGAGGAGGGAGAGAGTGTACGGCCGAGGTGGAGGTGGAGGACGAGCATACTCCGTACTCCGAGGGTTTCCAGGCAGCAGTCTACGGCCCGGGACAGAGGGACCAGGACCAGGCCTCGGAGGAGGAGGAGAGCACTGTCGAGTCAGCCTCGAGTTCGCTCCCTCTCGCTCGTCCTCGCTGTCCTGTGTCTCGAGTGCTCGTGACCTTGAATAATAGTGTACGCACCGTGGAGAGAGGATTATTATAGTGCGTACGCAGTTGTTGCCGATAGGTGCCGACGACTTCCACAATTTTTTTTTTCCCACCTTCGACGACGCCGGAGGGTGGAGGACGTTGGCGGACAGTGGGCTGTCGGGTTCGCGCGTATTTCGAAGAGAGGGATATCGGCGAGCCGGAGGGGTGGCAGACGGAGTGGAGATGAGCGGAGTCCGGCCGGGAGCTGCTCGGAGCACGTGCCACGCACGCAGAAGACGCTCCAGGCGACACCAGCAGCACCAGGTGCGCTAAGTGTGCCTCGGGGCCAGGAAGTGTGCGAAGCTCGGACGGACGAGGAAGCCGAAGAGACTCGCGCGAGAGTGGGAAGAGGTGCTGATACCGCGGTGCCGGCCAGGACGGCAGCTGGGGGAGCCTCGAGCAGAGATGACAGGGCCCGGCGTCAGAGGCACGAGGAGAACGTGTCCCATGATCGCTCTGCTGCCGACGCTGCTCATCGTCGTCGGCGTCGACGGCATAGGACACGAAGCCAGCACTCACGGCGCGACGCGCTCCGCCGCTCATCAGGGTGAGTCCCGACACTTTTTCTCACCCGGCTGCCCGATTACTCGAAACCTCCCGGAAGGAAACGTTCGTCGACTCCGAATTAACGCGCGACGCTGTGACAACGCTATACCTCGCCTGACTCGTGACAGCTTCCTCGACAAAGAGGACGACCGGATTGTCGTCCCAGCGACGGACGGGGCTCGTTCCAGCTATATTCAGCCCCTCTACAGTTCAACGGCGCGAAAATAGTTGGAGATTTATTGACTTACGTCGATTTCGCGGAGAAACTCCGCAGTCCGCCGCGAGATTGGCGACTGACGTCCGATAGCCGCTGATTGGGCCGCTATTTTTATTGGCGATTATCCAACTTTCATTTGCGAGTTCGCGATTGGTGCCCGTAGGATGACTCCCGGTCGCGGGATGATCGATGCGCGCTAGTCTGGAACTGAGATGGGCACGTTGGCCTGACAATGTTTTATCGTTCGCGTCCGGCGAACAAAATTCGCGCTCAGCGTCCCGTGCGAACGGCGTAATTGGCCGTTAATGAGGGACGAGCCGTCGAGTGCGTTTATCCGGGAACTGTTTGCAGCGACGATCGCTTCTTTTGTTTGCCGAGGAAGGAAGAGTGGAGCGATAGTTCGTTCGGATCGGCGGCCGGCGGCCCAAACTTAGCGGTTGGAAACTTTTTCACGGGACGATACGGGAGATTCGAAGATAGCGCGAGCCTGCTTTTGGTTCCTGTTTGCACGTCACTATGCGCCGTCGGGAAAAGCTTACCTCGATGGCGAGCTTCGCTCCTTTTGACGGCGAAGCAACCGTCGTAATTGGCGAGAGATTGCGCGGCCACGTCCGACCGCCTCTCTCTCTCTCTCTCTTTTTCTCTCTCTTGTCTCTCTTCTCTCTCTCCCGCGCTCGGACCGACGTTGTTTTATTGCCGATTAAGTTTCATTCACGCGAAGGGTTCGCCGGAAAACGCGCGCGAATCCCGTTGCGAGGCCAAATGAAATTAGCGCCGAACGGCTTGCCCAAAGTTTGCGTAACAACCGCTCGGATTTACTCTGTTACTCTGTCTCTCTCTCTCTCTCTCTCTCTCTCTCTCTCCCTCTCTATACCGCTGCCTCTTTCCCTTCATAGTCCGTTAACTGCCTCCTTTATTTCCGTACTGCAGTTCGCCCTGTCCCTGTTGGTACTTTACGTCTTGCACTCTTCAAGCGTTTCTTTTGATCGCTCTTTCCAAGTCCGCGCCTCTCACCGCCTCTGCCGCACACTCTCTCTTCAATTCGCCATTTTCCATTCCTTCCTTCTCGAGCGTCCCCTCCGCGAAGTGTACCTCGCACGATTCGAGTCCCTTTGTCAAGCTGCGCGGCCCGGGAAGAAGGGAAGAACAGCGGTAGGCGTCGGGAGCGTCGTTCGGCGGACAGGCTCGTAACCGCCGCAGCTACTTTCCGCGATTCGTTCGACTGGCTTCCAACATTGTCGCTCCCGCTTCCGGCGCTTAAAGCCGAAGGACAATGGGACGAAACGTCGCTGCAGACGCTTCTCGCCGCGTCGGAGCACGCGAGCGCGCGCGCGCGCTCTTGACAACAGTATCGTAGATCAAAACGATAACGGTTCTCTCGGCGACGCCGACGCCGACGTCGACGGAGTCCGTCCCACTCTCGAAATTTTGCTCGGCAAAATTACGATAGGTGCGCGCTGCCGCGTGCTTCCTACGTGCTTTCCTACGTGCTTCCCACGTCCTTCCCACGTCCCGGCAACGTGTTAACTTCGCAGCAATAGATTCTCCGCCCTATCGGGGCTAACCTAGCTCTAACCTTTGGGGGATCCCTACGGCTCTCGGGCCCGAACTTGCCTCCTACGGCTTCCGTAGCCGCGAGTCACGAAGAGGCACGACCCAAGACGCCGAGGACGACGACTTAACGTCCTATCTTTCCTCGGTTCGGCAGCGAGTTTGTTTATCGCTTAAGCGATTAGCGGGGAAAAAGTTGAGCCACCCGACTGCTTAGGTGGCCTGAAATCGTCCGGTGCAATTTGCGGATTTTGCGACGGGTTCGAAACGTTTTGCTTTCATTTTGCTTTCGACAGTGGCCGAAATAATGGTTTGGATAGCGCGTACGCGAAGTTTGGGAATTTGGTGATAGGGTGGATGGAATTAATTGCGGGTTAATAGAATTGTTTGAGAGAGCAGTTTCGGTGTTTTGCAGGCGTTTAGAGGCTTAACGACAGATTTACGGAGCCAGTTAAATTTACAAGTTTAATCTGTCTTTATAATGACTTTCCATTCGTCGGACAATTTGTTCTTTCAAATCTTTCCCAGTGTAAGATAAATACGAGTGAGATAAACAAGCAGGTAATTGTTTCCCTCTGCCGTGTTCACGCGCAATTGCTTATGCCAATGGTGTTGTTCAAATAAACATGCGTGTGCAGACCGTCAGTACATAAAAACGTAATAGACTGGAACTCGTTATTTTTGTATTATTTGCCTGCGAATATTTCCTAATTCTACACGATCGACTGAATCTATCAGCCGCCTAACCGTCCGTCCAGAAAAACATCGTATCCACCTCGACAGGGAGCAGTTTGACACCCTCGACAGTGACTCACCCTCCCTCGCGCGAGTTCGAAAAAATGGACGATACCCCGCAAGGACTCAATTTAACTTATCGGAACGATCTAGGCGCAACATCGAGGCGGCCATAAAATCCGCTCGTCCCTCTCCTCGATCGCGATAACCAGCGAGCCAACCGCGTCTTCGTCCATTGTCGAGCGTCACCCTTGACACGGCGCGCTCTTCCTTTCATTCGGCTAAACTTGTTGCAGCCTTTTTTACCCCCAGCCATTGTGTCCGCCGACATTGGCTGCCGGGCGCGTTCGCCGACGTTTAACATCGACGCCCGTCGCCTCGATCTATTTTGCAATCTCTCCGCGTCCTCCCCCACCCCCTCCGACCCCTCGCCATCCAACCCTTGTTCGCGGTTTGTCGCTCGCGGACCGGCGCGTGTATTCTTTTATACCCGACGCAACTTCTTGCCCGCAAGCTCCCGGCGGGACGCTGCTCGCCGTCGACGAGAACGAAAGTTTCGGCCGCTAACTTCTTCCCTTCGCCTCCTTGTCATCCGAGAGTCGAGGCTGTTTTGCGAGAAGAGACGCTGCGAAAGTGCGAGAGACGCGGCCAGACGAGCCGGGGAGATTGTCTCGAATCGGCGAAAATCCGGAGGGGTGGCTGACGTCTGACTTTTGCCCGGAGAGTCGCAAATCGAATCGCTAAGCGCCCCGTCGAACCGGGGGGGGGGGGGGGGCTTGGGCTCGTTAACGACGGGGATTTAATAATGAACCGAATTGTCAGACCTCGATGACGACGCGGAGTGGAAGCGATTGTCGATCTGGATCACCGACGCGTCATCGCTCGGCGACGAGCTCTCGTGTATTTATCTTTCGACCGCGGATGCATTATTCCTGGATTTTTGTTCGTCCCTTCGGCCCCGACGACGTTTTAGAGAGCACTTCTGCGGTTGATGTCTCATCTCGTGTCTCATTTCGTGTCCCGAAGCGGCTCGTTCCGTAACGAACGTGCCGGCCGATACATTTTTCAGAGAGCACTGCCGGCAAACCGGACGCCCAAACTTAATTTGTACAGGCGGCCGCGAATTATATCCCTCGCACGAAAGAGCGCCCGGTGTACAATTTTCGACGGTTAGACATCGCTCTAAGCACCGACATTTTCGCCGTACCGTGAATTTGCGTCGGATTCGCGAGCGCCGGAAGCGCGTCGAGTTTTGACTGGAGAGCTCGGATGTTTACCGCGCCAGTTTCGTAGGCGGACGATGTAACGTGCGCGCTGTCTATCGCCATTATCCGTTCAACTACCCCCCCTCCCCCACCTCCCCCTCTCCCACCATAGGCACCCTCCGCTCGGATCCTAGCTCACCCTCCGCATCGCTCAGCCAGTAACATTTTTCGAACGTCGCATTTCCGCCCTCATCCGGGCGCCGCTCGCCGGCAAAACCTGTTAATTAGCAAATCGACAAGTCTCGCTCGATTGTCGCTGGAAAATTTCGTCTGGACGTGCGGCCGTCGACGATCGGCGGATAACGAGCGTACGCAATTCCGCGTACGTTGCGAATGCCTGCGCACACGATCGCGAACGGTCGACTCTATTGTAGTTTGCGAGGGTTGCCCCGTGGAAACGTGCGAAGTCGGTGCGCACACACACGTGCGCGCGCGCGCGCGTGAGCGCACAAACACAGAGGGGAGAGATCGCGCGCGCGCGTATGCGCGGTAACGCGTATTGACAGGTGGAAAGCGCGAAAATGAATTTTTGACAGGCCATCGGTAAACGTCTACCGTTACTCTCGAAACTCGACAGTTTTTCGATGGGCTGCCAGGTCGAAACCGGTTAAAACTCCGCTTAAGTCCTTCGGGGTAGGTGACGAATATTTTACACGTAAATAGTCCGAACGTGCTTCTTGCCCGTCTGCGCCACTCTGCCCCCTGACTCCCCCCCTTCTGCCGAAACCCACCGTCCTTTTTGCGTCCTCTGTTTCTGCTTGTGTTTTCACTCCTGCTTCTGTTTTTGTTTCCCCTTTTTATCAGTCTTGGCTACCAGCTGTATTACAGTTCCTGTCTTTGCCTTTGTTTCTATTTGTCTTTTTATCGTTCTCCTTCCTTTTGGTCTCTCGCAGGCTTTCCGTTACATCGCCGATCTGTGTCGGCCTCCTCTCGTTTTGCTCATTTCTGCTGCGATCCGTCCGTGCCGGCGGTAGTTATTTGCGTTATCTCCGAGCTTATAAACTCTGCTGTTTTAGGAGCGAATTCACGGGGAACGGCAGCGTACCTCTCCCTTTGTTCCTCTCTCTCTCTCTCTCTCTCTCTCTCTCTTTCTCCCTCTCTCCCTGTCTCTCCCTCTCCATCTCTGTCGCTCTTCGCGAACAGCGCGTGCGACGGCCTGACGTCGAAGCGTCAATATTTCAAAACGCTCGGAGCGACGTCGCGTGAACTTATCTGCGAATACATTCCTCTCCGCTATCTAACTTTATTGGCCTGGCCCGCGTAAACGTCGGGCCGGCAATTTTACATGGCGCACGTACTCGCCTCTCATTCCGGGCAACGTCCGTGAGTCTCCGGCCGCGTCGCGGAGGCGTTTCGTTCTCGATCCGGGCCAGAAAGCGTGCGAGCGTCGCCCCGCTGCGGGCAACGGCACCGAAATAAGGGGGCGACACGTATTTTTACGCGGGCCGAGCCGTGAATTATGAAAGCGGGATGGCCAGATAGAGCAGCGTCAGCGATAAACGTGCGCGAAATTGCGGAGGACGCGAACTTCGCCGTGGAATTGTTCGACGATAGAGTCGAGGAGCGCATTCCTTCCTTCTTTACTTTTTTTTTGCTCAACGTTTCTTCTCTTTTCCCTTGCCGGGATGAATTGTGTTGGCGGGCGTGCGACGAGTAAGGAACGAGTGCGGGGAATGAGGAAGATAAGGAAGCGTGAGTGGCGACTGAGTGCGGACGTTCGAGTTACAGGCGTGACAATGAATATGCGAGAGCCGGAAAGTTTGCGGAGGGTGGAAAAAAAATTGAAGTTAATCTGGATATATCGAGCTGTTCGGTGTTGGCAAATGCAGTTTTGCGCCGTAAGAACGACGAATGTGACGCAGAAGTCATAACGAAGCTTGGAACTGAATATAAATATTCGCCGGCGAAATGAGTATGCGAATGCGGAAAGTTGCGTGGAGCACTATGACGTCAATCTCAATATATCATTCCGTAAGCTGTGTCGAGAACGCAGGTTGCTCCCCTCCGCGCTGTAGGATTGATAACAAATATGACTAATATAAAGAACATGCATAAGAGTATAACAGGTTGATTGAGGCAAAAAGTGCACGAGCATGAATAGCGACCGTACAAAGCAGTCGGAAAATGATTCGATTCGTCGAGCGATTTAATGTGGGAGCTTTTTCGATTCCTCTTGTTACGAAACCGTAGGTTATATATTTCGTTTCGCGTCCGACGACAAATGTAGGAAATAAAAATGATGACGAAACCGGATCGCGAGGATAGTGCCGGGGCATAAACATTCGACTTGCACAATGAATATGCGAGTGCGCGAAAGAAAAGAGGACAAAGTTAATCTGGATGTATCGAGGAAGGCATTCGCCGCATTGGCTACGCATCGAACTCGATGGTAATGCGTTTCTGAAGCAGCTTCTCGCGAGATAATGGCAAAAACGTTGCATCTCGATGTGGAAGCTCCATTCCTCCGCGTTCTGCCGGCGAAACGGGATAGAAGTTCCGCCCCGCGACAAACATGAGCAGCCAAAGGTCTTCGGCGAAGTTAGCACATCGAAGACGCAATGGATCTACTTGCCGGAATGTTATGTCGGCTGTAAATTGAACCTGAGCCTGCCCCCCCCCCCCGCGTTTCATTAGCCTTTACTACGGGCGATGAAAGAGAATACGAATGAAATGGAAATGTGATGCATCGATATATTTGAATTGCTTTAAGGTAAACGCGCCACTTCCTAGCGAAGTGCGAATGGAACTGTACTTGATCAAACATTAAGGATGAATTCATTACTTCCCTGCGAAGTACACTTGAACCTGGGTAGTCCGGTTTACTGTGAACATTCTAGAAGGACCAAGCATGAAATATCCGCTATAACTTCCAGAATACAGTCCTCTCGAGGACTCTCCTCTAAATAGCCTGCTAAATATTAAACAAAACGAACTGTCTTTCACACTCGTATGAAAGAAGGCTCCAAATTAATTAATTAACTCTCGTAGGGAGAAAATTGCTGCGCGGCAGCTACCGTCGACATATTACAGAAATCAAAGAATAAATTGTCGCCCAACACCGGTATCCAATAACCCCACCCACATGCGCCACATGTACCGCGATATACCTCCTAAACAGTGTTTCCGGGAAACCTCGCAAAAATCCCACTCCCGCCAAACAGCCGACAATAGACCCGACCCGGGCAGGAGCCGCAGTGAAATTTTCACGACAAAGGTCCCGGTAATCATATCGAACGATCCATCTTAATCAACACGTCGTGCCGGGTGTAAGGGTCAGCACTTCTTTCGCCGTCGTCGGAGGCGGGAAAAGGTCAGGGGAGAAAGCGGCGAAAGCCGTGAGCCGTTCGGCGCTCAGAGGGGTGGAAAGGGGAGGATGGGGAGTGGGTAGGGGGCGCGAACGGTAAAACGAAGGAACCGAAAGGAAAAACCGAAAATCTACTCCCTCCGGGACGATCGTTCAACCCTTCCCCGTTTTGCACCCTCCGGACGCTCGGCAAAAAGTCATTTCGTCACCGGGCGCACTTTTTACCGGAAGCTTCGGGGTTCAGGGCTCGAGGGGAATGAAAAGCTGGAGGGGAGGGGTGAGTGCAAGGGAAGGTAAAAGTCCGTGCGACGCGGGCGCGTATATAGGTATCGGCCGGTGATCGGAAAAGTGGTTTCGAAAATGGAAAAATTTGTTCCGCTAATCGTTTCTCTCGGACCGGCAGCGGGAGCAGATGAAAGCGATCGATCCGCGCCTGTTTAGGAGGACTTCCGACTTGGGGCCACTTTGATGTTTTTATTTACGGCCAGCGTGCTCTCCTTTCCCTACGCTCATTTTCTCTGTGCCGGCTGTACTTTGGGTCCGTTCTTTGCCCCCGCGCCACTCCCGGCAGTGGCCTGCCTTGCCTCTCGCAACTGACTCGTTATCATCATCCCCCCCTGTTTTCCACCCTCGCGCGAACGTACGCCAACTTGAAAGGTACACCGGTTTTCGCGGATGAGACAGCGACGCGCGTACGTGTGCGCATTTGCATGCACGGGTAATATGCGGGCGAGGGTGGGTGACGTCCGCGGCATATACAGGGTGTGTCCAGTGTCAATTCGAGATCAGAGAGCGAGTAAAGATTTCGTTGTTTGAGAAACGATTTCACGGGCCTTCATAATCGGACGCGTAGATTATGATGGTGACGTCACGGAGTTGAGATTTACTTGCCGTAACCGTTGATCGACGGACGGTTAATCGGGAGAGAATCAGGAGGGGTGGACGATAATGGGGCGAGAGGGGGATGCTTCAGCGGGGAGAGTCGAATTTTGCGCGTTTATCGGGTATGGGCAACGTATTTGGACTGAAAGTTAAAATGGGTGTTTGGTTAAGAACGTTGTATTTACTGACCGTGATTACCCAGGAGATAACGGCGCTCATCCCGTTTCCATGAGAGCATACATAATTTAGGATCCTGCGAAAACGTTCACCTCGCCCTACATCCCGCCTCCCGTAAGGGATTTTTTACCCAACCGAATTTGTCAGTAAAAAGCGGGTCCCCGGAAGTTCGAAAACACTCCGGCGAGAGATGCCGCGTTCTCCGAAATTTCTTCCGACCTCGACCGATCGAAGCACTATCCACATTTCACAACCTATTTCATCGCACCCCACCGCCCGTACCTGGCACAAAATGCGAGACTGTTTAGAGGCGAAAAAAATTGGCTGCCGGAAGAAATGCGGGACTGGATCGGCTCGGCGAGATAAATCCATCCTCCGTCGCGCGTACTTCCGTTATTAAATAAAAGTCGGAAGAGCGAGATGCACGTTCGCCGGCACTAAAATACGGATCCTACTCCCGTATCACTGTAACATCCGTGAAAATCCAAAAGTGAATTTTTCAACGCTATCAGCCTTCGATACGAAAACACTTGCCGAGAAATGTTCATAAAGTGCATCGGGCAAAAACGGAATCACAACCGAATCAGTGACATGAAGCTTGCCATCCGCTCGCAGAGAGCTGAACCTACTCCTTACGTCACGCGGCATATCCTCCAAGCGGCAAGAAAAGTGAAAGGAAAGGAGAAAGGAAGAAGAATCCAACCGCTACGCGAGCCTTGTCAAAAACCGAAAAATGGGCACTCGAGTGTTAAAAGTGCTCGCCGGAGCACTCTTGGCCCAGTCCGGTCCTGCCAGCCATCTTTCCGTCTCCTCGCCAGCACCTTCCCTGTCTTTCCAGTCTTTCCAGTCTTTCCAGTCTTTCCAGTCCCGACCACCCCGTACGTGCGCGAGCAGGCCACGGACACTGTCCGAGCACGTCCGAGTCTAGAATGTGTGCGTCTCTCACAGCCTCCGTCCCGGCAGGGCGTATGAAGAATTTTTTATTCGGCCACCTTGATATACGAGCTAACTTTTCGTCGTGTACTCGCTACCCCCCACCCTCTCCGCGTGCATACGCGGATATGCCGGTGAGTTATACTCGGTAAGGCGTGCGCGCGCGGTTTACCTACCCTCGCAGATGGGAATGAGAAGTCGAATGCGACTGCGGACAGCCGGCGAAATAGGGGTGTCGGATGGAGCGAACGGAGAATTTCGGCAACGAGGCGGACGCGGACAAAGATGCGAACGGAATGCGCTAATGGCGGCCAGCGTAAACGGATATTTTCATCGCCGGGCCTCGGGGATGAAAATTTTTGAGTTCGACCGGTGCGTTCGGGGCGAACGGAAGCAGAGGGAGAATTGATGGAAACAATGCGAACGCGGGAACGGCGCGGATGTCCGGGGAGGAACAAAGGTGTGCTAAGTGTTGTTGTGCGTGAGGGCTGAAGGGGTGGCGGGGGCTGAGAATGAGGCCGAGATGGACGGGAAGAGGGTAGAGGGCGAGGAGAGGCTCGCGCTCGGGGTCAGGAGGGATGACGGTGTATGAGCGAGGGGTGAAAGGGCAGGAGTCGGAGGAGAAGGTATGAGATGGTAGGTACGTAGAAGGGCGGAGGGTCGGGCGAAGGGGTTAGTGTAACGTTTGCGGGGGATGGCGGCGAAAAAAGGGGCCGGCGACGGCGAGCTAAAGCAAATAAATAAAGAAACGGTAGAGTGGCCGGTATACCTATATGAATGTTACGGAGGAAAGCGAAAAACGAAGAGACAAAGGAGAGGAAGGAAAAAACATGTGGAGGACGGATGAAAGGCAGGAGGAAAAAGAGAATGGCGGAAAACGGCAGGGTCCGGCCGCGAAAAGAAAAGGGTCAAAGCAGGCCGGGGAACGAAGGGACCAAGAAAAAGGTCCGAGAGCTGGGAAAGGAAGATTCAGAGAGGAGAGAGACAGAGACAGAAACGGGCCGTGGGATGAAAAGAGAGAGAGAGGGAGTCGCTCGCGGGACACATCGGCGAGGGTAGGCAGGACCTCGGAAATCGCATGCAGCCCGACCTACTTCGGAAAACAGTCGGAATTCGGGATTCCGTTATTAAGAAAACTTCGGCTCGGCGTCGGGGTCCGCGGTATGAATTTTGCAAACCGTAGCCACCGCCCGCACGGAAGCCGTCGGGCCGCCCAATTTATTTTCCCTCCCTCGACCCCCTCATACGCACACACACACACACACACACACACACACACATAGACGCACACATCTTCAATCTACTTTCCCCGGGGTACACGACACGTACGTATCGCTTACCCGACGATCGATCGATCACGTTTTTTTTTCCCCGCTCTTTCCACTCTCTTTCACCCTGTGTCTCTGGCCGTACGAACTTTTCTCTCTTTCCGCGGGCTCTCTCCACTTCTCTTTTTTTTTTGCAGTGGGACGACCGAATAAAACAATTACCGGGAGGGTAAAACGGGTGTACGCGATCCCCATTGTGACGAGAGTCCGAAAAGTATTCCATAATAATGGATGCGACGGATGGAGAGCGGTGGCGAATGTTTAAACGGTCGGAATTACGGGTGACGGGTAGGCGAAGAGTGGGCGAGGGGACTGGCGGGGGGATGGGGGTAGGGTAGGGAAGCGAGTTTCGGGATTCGATGCGAAATTCAAAAAATTTCGCCCCGCCGTGGCGAAGTTCCGCTTAACCGAGCGCGAGGATTAACCTCCCCGCGCCGAGATACTTTTGCGCCCGCGGAAGTTGCGAAATTGTTGGCGGACCGAGTGGAAGAACCCGAGGGGGTTGGATGAGGGTGGGAAATGAAAAGTCGCTCCGCGAGGACGTCGATACCGGAGGATCGCGCGATCGGTTAATAATTTTCGTCGGTGATAAATAATGGAGCTGATACCGTTCAATCGTCGAATGTTGAACGCGCTCGAGACATTAATCCGTACTTTATCGACGTCCTCCACACATTCTTACGCGGTTGCACGGACATCAGGCAGAGTTCGGGACAGATCGAGCTGAAGCGGGCATTTGACCCGGTAAATATGTAGTTTTACGCGGAGGAAAAAGGGAGAGCATCGGAAAACAGGAACGATGGGAGTACAAGCGTCGAAGCTGAAAGTACGTGATTCCTAAATGAGGTCCGCGGCCACTTACGGATTAATGTAGTATCGGGGGGAAAAAAGTGGCACATTTTCCGGTCGGTCGGTAGCCTGCGAACGCTCTGGGGAACATTCCTCCTGAGAGGGTTGGAAAATGTGTGAAATATTTTTTTGCCACGAGGGATGGGGTGGGTCAAAACGTGTCGGAGGCGGGAGAGTGGATCGGTAAGTCGGCTTGTTGTCGGAAGAAATATTTGCCCGAGCCGGGACTATTGTCAAATGAACTGTTCCTTGATTTGAAAGTGCCCTTCCGCTCCTTTGTCCTCAGCCGCATTTAAAGCCTCTCTGGCATCCGCAAAGCGTGCGCTTCCACTTCCGAGCGAAACGATACACGGCGGGTCCATATTAATAATTAAAATCGGCAGCGGCGTCAATATATAATACACTTAGGTGCATTAAATTATGCCGCTGTTGACTTTTATCCGACGCTTGAAGCTGCAGCCGCGGTTAGAACCCGGCACCCGCCACTTAAGTCACGTTTGCCAATGTAACGTGGCGAGCGCTGACTGTCATTTTCGCTTTGTTTTTAAACGGCCCCGTTGCTCCCTTCGCTTTTGCGCGCCTCGCGTACTTCAATTCCATTAAACATATGACGTTGTTAGCGGGTACCTACTCCCATCGGATTTATTTGCCGTATTCCGCCGCGTATCGGCCACCCGCCATTCATCCCTTTATACGTAACGTGTAATTAAGTAATACGTGCCCCTTCGGGGTGGATATAAAAGTTGCCCCGCTCAGCATTCGAAAATCGGAGTCGAATTCCATTGATGTCGGGAAAAATGAATTTTCCCGTTCGCGAAATCACGTTGCGGAGCCGGAGCGAGGATTTTCGAACGTGCGTACTTTGGAGGACTTTGTTTTTGAACGTGTCGCTGGATAGCGGGAAGCACGGGAAGTGGTCGGGGGAGGAAGCTGCCGTCGGTTATGAGAATTCTTAAAGCCGGCTCGTTCGCCGTATAAGTTGCCGGCGCCGATGTGGATTCGCGAAATATGTGACGTTGCATGTAACTCCCATAACCGACTTTCATGGCGAGGGAGTGTTCGACACTCGACAATTTTCCTCCCCGGGGGATAAAGAAAACTTGTACAGCGTTATACGACTGTTGTACTCAACTCCTTTAATGGCTCGTAATGAATGTTAACTTACTGAGAATCAGGGCACTCTCGCAGATTCCGATTCAGTTTGATACTCGAATATACAATTATCATCCCTGTAATATACCAAATACAAAATTGCGATCACCGAGTAATATGTACCTTCTCTTTGAACGCTTTATCGTCGATGTCTACGCATCGCAGTAATTTCGCCGTTTACTCTGCATAAAGCGCATTAGCGCGACACACGACATTTGTACAAACTCGGCGGTACGCGACATTCGTGCAAACACACCGCATTCTTAATATCGCGCTTTCCCCGCGATTATCGCTCGGCGTCGAACTCGCGATCGGCGTGCGGGGGAATAAATCATGCAACGAACGTCGATTAAGTTTGATTTCACGCACGCCCACCCACGCCGACATTATGCTATTACGTTATTGCGTTATATTAGCCGCCGCATGCACGCCCGCCGGTGTAGCCGGGCAAACGCGCGCGTCTACGAAATATCGCCGTTGCGATTATAATTCCGAAATAAACCGGCCATTAACGTCCGGCCGCCGACGTGGCGAGCTTATAATTCGGTCGCGCGTCGCGACGCCAATTTCGCCGGCTTCCATTCCTTCGCGGCCGATACCCCATCCAGTCACGCTGACATGAGTAAAGGTTGCCAGGCACGCTGGCCGGCGGGAAAAAAGTTACGGCCCGACGGCCGGATTAGTCTCATTCGCCCGAATATTGACGAACTAAATTGCGCCGAATGCAGCGTGGACTTCGTATTTTTTTCCCGAACGCCATCGGCCCACGAAATAACGACGGTAATTGGGCTAATTTTGGACCGGGTATCGGGACAGCAGATGAAGTCGTTCGTCATCGACGCATTCTTAGAATCGACAATCGCGCTCGCTTATTTGCTGATACGGATGAAGCGAGCGTTTCGTGATTTGAGAGGTTAAGGGGTGGTACAGAAGTCGGATGAAAAGTCGACGCCCGGAGCGGGTCGCCGGCGTGCAAGTTTCACGATACGCGGCAATGGCTGAGCGATACGAGGAATAAAGTGGCGAATTAAAGCGGGCGGAAGTTGGCGGGCGGGCAGAGGCGGCGGAAATAAGCCGGGAAGACAGGCGAAGCATGATAAAGCGATAAATCGGAAACGGAGTTCGTAGATTCCGATCTCGAGCGGGTGGAACGGTTAAAATTAGTACGTTTGCGGCGATAAATGCCCGAACGACTCCGTACGTAAGCCACGGAAGTTACATTAATTACGGTTTACTCGAATGCTTAATTTCCTGTCGATCGATGGCCGAGCGCGGAGTGCGCGGGGTTCGAGCTGTAAAATGAAAGGCAATCGCTATAACTTTCGATGCCCGGTACGCGTGCTTAAGGGCCATCGATGCACGTCGTTTCGTCTACTTTATCGTCGCTCGGCCGCCATAAATGAACTCCCGATCTTTTTCGAAATGTACCCGTACACCCGCGTAAGCGCCGCTCTCTAAACCGCTTCCGCATGCAAACTGCAAGGCGAAGTCTAAACTGCGATCTAATTGCGGCACGATGGCCGCCTGGGAATCATTGCTTCTTCGCAAACGGAGGAACAAGGAGGCTAAGTGAGCGTGACAAGTTTCAGGCAAGAGTTTATTAACACCGCAACCGCCTTCTGTATCACGCCGCCCACCATGAATTCCCAACGAGCGACCGACAACTCGTCCGTCCGGCATATTTAACGCCCGCCGTCGTTTCAGACGCGCGCGCGGCAAACATATGAGGTAGCTCTGTCCACTTTCCGAAAATGATCGTTAATAACGAATCAGGGGACTGAATACTGATAACGAACCGTCGACAATGAGGAACTGCGCCGAATCGCAGTTAATTCTCCTCGTCCATCAGGCCTCGCTCGCCCCGAATGTGGAACTATGCAGCACGTGCCATTTTCATGTGCGCACGAATCCGCCTAGAGCCATAATGTTCATACGTACGCTACGTCCTAGGCCTCCCCCCCCCCCCCCCATTCTGCGCATCTCGCAGCCGCGGCGGATAAAAGCCCGGCGGGCTTCGCTCGGCTGGGCCCTGGGATGAGGAAATCTTTTTTCGCCCGCGGAGAGAAGGACGCACTCGGCGGGAAGAATGCGAAATTCGAGACAAGCGACGACGGTTTATTTCAGCGTCCTCTCCGCCGTCGCGACGCGCCATTCCGCGCCGGATTCGCCTATCGAAGAGTCGAACGTGTGATTTTACATCCCTCGAACGCTACACTCTCATTTGCCTTCACTCCCCCTCGGCCACCGTTCGCAACCTTTCGTCACGAAATGGCCGCTCTCGCTTTATCGCATTTTGAGCGGCGAATTAACGGAACGCGCGATACGCGACTCGGTGCGGATAATGAGCTGGCTGCGTGAAATTAAATGGAAATTCCTGTGTACGGTCAACAAAAGGCATCGTTTTGCGCAAATCGATTCCGGCATTACGGGTATTATTTTCCGGCTCATTATTAAAATTTTTCGAATTCTTCGCCGCGGATCAGCGAGTGCGCCCTCGCGCGCTTGAGGATACGGATCGCGGTAGTGGAATTGAACGCGGCAAAATAAACAGAGTGCGAAAAAAAGAGAGATCCCTTCGAGCGATCGCCGATGCGCGTAATTTGCCGCGTTCGTATAAATTAGCCTTCGAAATCGCTGAAACGCATCCGCTGCATCCTGCCGACGAGCCGTTAATTATTTACGCTCATTTTTCCTGCGAATTAATGCGGTACATTAAGCGACGGTATCGGCGGCCGCGGAGTGAGTGGGAGGGCCGATTTAAAACGCGAAAATTTGCCACCCGGCAAGTCGACGGCGTCCGTCATTTCCGCGAAATATCGTCCACGGTTCTGCCCGCCCGTTTTTTCGATCATATCGCGCGCACGACCACGCCGAGGCAAGAATTACGCACGGTCCGCCGTTGCGCAAACTCAAAGCCCAGCCGCACTAATTGTCCTCGCGGCATTCCGTCGGGGCTGTATAAAAATCAAGACAAATCGAACTGTTCGACCGCCGTTTCGTCAATCAAAGCGTGAGAGTGCGCGCGCTCTCTCTCTTCTCTCTCTTACCCCCCTCCCCCCCTTCCCCTCTCCCTTTCTCTCTTTCCTTCCCTCTCACGGGCAACGAATCTCGATTGCAATTTTTATTCCACCCATTCCCACGGCCACCCTTTCCGCTGCGCACCACCCCCTGCAGCACACACAGAGACACACACACACACACATGCACGCGGTAGCAGCGAACTGCAACACTCCCTCTGATTCCGGGCCATTGCGAAACGAGATTTCGCAGCGGCGAACAAACACACGCCTATGCATATATATTTTCGTTTTGCAGAGGCCGCCGCGCGGCATGGAATCGGCGAGATGATATATTCGGGGGCGTAGTAAAATAAAAGAGAGAGCACTGGTTTGGGAGAGAGATGTGGAGGGGGGTGGGGGGTAGTTCGGGTGGAGTACTGGGGGGGAGGAGAGAATGAGAGAAAGAGGGGCGAGAGGGAGGGAAAGGCGAAAAAATTGGTTCGAGTCTGTTTCGTGCCCGTACAATTTTCCGGTTCGAGGTTAGGTCGAACGTGATGTTTCGCCCGAGGTCTTCACACGTTTCCTTCCTTTCCCGCGATCACCTTCCTTCGCCCTTTTCTTTTCACTTCTTCACTCCGTAGGCTCCTCTGCACCCCTCTCTCTCTCTCTCTCGCTCTTTCTCTCGCTCTCTCTTCTTCTGTCTTGCCGTCTCTCATTCTTCGTTTTCGTCTCATTCTTCCGTCTCTGTTCGCCTCTTCCCCGACTTCACCCCCCTCAGTCCGTGCTACCCTTGCGCCACTTCTCTCTTCCCCCACTCCGATCGCTCGACACGACGATTGCGGGAGTGACTGATTCGGGTTACATCATCGTTGCAATTCGAAAAGACTCGTCTCGGGCCCGAGTACTCGACGACGGCTTTATTAGAATGCAGATAACGATGATGTCTCCCCAGTCGCGCAGTCGTCCCACACCGAAATCGAGAGGGCGGGGAGGGAGTGGTAGAGAGACGGGAGGCAAGAGCCGAGGAACCGTAATCGAGTCTGTCCCAGTTCGCGAAAGTGACGTTTATGTCGATGAAGAAAAAAAGAGGAGAGTCCCTTTCCTTCCCTCACGTCCGAGCGACTGGGATCCGCCGGGCTCACCCTCGCCGGAGAGGGTGGCCCACCCTCTCTCTCTCGAGCGCTGATCCCTCATTATTGATCGCGTTAGGCGCGCAATGCGTCGATTATTCTACTGATTTATCCCGTTTGCCGAGCCGTCGAGTCATATTCCGCCGTGATTCCTCGCCATCGATCAACCCGGCTGGCAAACGACGCGCTCGTCTATTGTTTCGTCAATTTGCTCGTCACCAGCGGGAATTCGCCTCCAATCCCCGACGCTTCCGCCCAAGTATCTTAGCTCCGTATCTATTTCGGTCGGCGACGTGCGTGCTGTCAATTAGGCGGGCTCATAATCCGCATTCATTCGCCGACTGTGCTCGCGCATGTGTGCCAGCCGGCTGCCGAGCGGAATACGGAGTCTGTTTATTATTCACTCCCTGCTCACTGAGCTCACATGCGCGATCGAGCCATCGGGCTCGTCCGCTAAGAGGGCGAAGAGTCGTTTCGATCGACGGGATTATTTTGGACCGTCGACGATTGGCAGACTGTCCTAAAGTTTCGAGAGGAGAG
This sequence comes from Anoplius nigerrimus, assembly GCA_914767735.1. Lineage (NCBI taxonomy): Eukaryota > Metazoa > Arthropoda > Insecta > Hymenoptera > Pompilidae > Anoplius > Anoplius nigerrimus. Next base: position 9,043,310 of record OU612089.1, on the reverse strand, counting down.
CACGGCTTCCGGCGCCAGCTCTATTCTAGCCGGAGGTAAGTGCCGCTGGGCAGGACAAATTGGTTCTAATTGCGAAATTCGAACAGGTTCGAATCCGGCATTCGGTCGAAAAAAGGCGGAACAGCGAGGCTTTGGGCGAAAATTGAGAAATTCGAGTGTGACACTCCATTTTCGGGACGATCCGATTCGGAGTGGATTGCTCGCAAATTTTCTTTAAATTCTAATCATTTCTATTCCACTCCGCGCACCGCTGACGGAGAAATGAGGCGAGCGACGTCGCGGAGTATTTTGTCGATCGAACGCGACGGTAGGGCTGAATTTTTCATCCCCTAGCGACTTTGAATGACAGCGGAGCGGACTGTAAAGAGGCAGGTTCTTTTGCCGGTCGGCACTCAGCTCGAACAGCGTTTTCTCCACACGCTCGCCTGCAATTAAACACTCGAGACTTGTAATCAAATTCGGCTCGTTACCGCGGACGTGCGTTCGCCAGACTGTGTTCTTCGTTAGCCAATTAAGTCTCGAGGTCATTCTCGCGATCGGCGTTGTCCAATTTCAAAGGTCGTCGGACTTCTCGCGTTCGCAAAGCTCATCGAGCGCAATAATTGTGAGAAGGCAATTCTTTGAAAGGGAAGGAAGGGGGCAGATGTATTCTCCCTTTCTCTCTCTCTCTCTCTCTCTCTCTCGACGATCTGGCACGCGAGGACGTTCGGCTTTGTATGTAGATCGCTCCCCGTGCGGCTAAGATCAAAGTGCGATGTACGTGCGCCCGCGGATGGGCTTCTGTGACGTTAAAATGGAACGTGGCCGATAGCATGTATCCGTGGTAAGAATTGGAATATTCATGAGAGCATTTTCATAGGCGTCCCGCATTGAGATCGACCGTTACTATTTTCCGTGCGATGTTTACAAAGCAATTTTTATCCCTTGACAGTAGTAGAACGATCCTTGTACCGATTGTACCGTCAGTAGTACTTTTTCGGAATCTTTATACTGAAAATTGTCATCGTTAACACATTACAAATTAATCACCCATTATCTCCTACCACTCAAAGCATCATCACTCCCCACTAAAACTACTCCAAACTACTCTCCGTCAGATTCTCATCAATTTTCATCCACATCCAAGGGTAACAGGATCCTAAGACTCCAGAACCTAACCACCTCCCGAAAATCTTAAGTTCCCGGTCCTTGCCAAGATCCACGTTTCGCCCACTCACGGAAGAAATAAAAATAATTCCCAACAGCCTTCGAAAGGTCATCCCGAGTCCATCCGACCGTCAGTTTCGGCGTCCGGCAAAGTTCACTCGAGTCTCAAGTGAACTCCGAAACGAACTTCATCGTCTCGAGCTCCCGCTCGTCGAGCATCCCCGGCGTCCGAGGGACAGACAGCCCACCAGGTAGGATGTTCCGGGTGAGCGTTTACTCGCGCGGAAGACATAATGGTCCGTTAGCCTGTCGGCGAGAACGGCGAGTACGGCGAGCAGGGACGTTGAAAATGCGGGATTTTCGTGCGCGGCGAGAAAACCCTTGGCTCCGGTACCCGGCACCGGAAAACGGGTCGTGTCGGCCCGGGAGGGGCGGAATTGGGGAGGATTCCGGCCACCGAGAGGCGAAGGAGGGGTGGGGGGGGGGGTGGAGGACGAAGAAGTTGAAATACGGGACAGGTGGTCGCCCATATCAGATGTTCCCCGTAAGCTCCGCAATGTCTACACGAGCAGCTCGCCTAATTCGCCGATTCCCTGATAACGATGCCCTAAAAGAAACCGGGAAGGCTGAAGATTGTTAATGAATTTATTCGCTCGCACGCAGTGGATTTAACCGGATTCGTCTGCGTTCGAATCGGTATGACGGAATGAGTAAATTGAAAGTTGCAGGGAGGAAGAGTGGATCTATGTTAGCAGCTTGACTTTTACGATTTATTTAATAGTGATGTCGTCCATGGATGCAGGAAGGGTCAGAAGTGGTGTCGAATTGAAAGTTATATCTAATAAAAGAAAATGTAGCTATACTCATGTAAGTTCAGTAAGGTTTGAGAGAAAATGATCGAAATACAAAATCCGCGGCGATAAATTCCTGTATCGCGCCAAAAAGGTTGAACGAATTAATAGAAGCGAGGTAAATTAAGTAATAGAGATAACTAAAGATGGTTTAATCGCAAGTGACGAAATTGCGCAGATACCCGCAGAGTTGCTCAATTTAACTGACATCGACTTTAATTCGCTGAGTTTCCTACCTTTTGCACGCGTTAATAATTAGGTTGACTACCCTCTCCAGTACTGATACCGACCTCTCAAGAGTCCTCGTACGTACTCATATTCATTATATCTCTTTAAACGAATCGCACATCCTTTTTTAATCGAGTACCCGGGTAATTAAAAACTGGATTAGTTCATTACCGCGGTTTTCTCCATGGAGCGCAGTTTCTTTCTCGGAGGAGCAGTTCGCGGCGGGATTCTTTTCGTCGGCCACGTGGAAGAGTTAATGGAAAAGCCCGTTAAAGCTCGCCCCTCGATACTCTCGCGAACTGCACTCCCAGTCCCACCCTCCCCTCTTACCCTCCCCCTTTACCCCGTCGCTATCCTCCGCCCCGGACCCCAATCGGTATCTCCTCCTGCGGCTTGCTTCGGAATGACGCTGAATTTATAACTGGGTTTGCGCAACGGCATAGTTCGTAAAATACGCCCGTTCTATATATTCGGCGACGTGAAATATTGAGTTTCGAAGGCGCGCAACGGTTTAGGTGTATCGCCTGTAACATGCATGCCGGCCGCGCTTCTGTCGCGTATAATTTAAATTTTACACGCTCGATATAGATGTCACGGGTGCGCGCCGGCGGAATGAGATGCGCGGTATTGGGTGTAAATTATTTCCAGGCGCTTTCGACGCGATGGCTTTCCACGGATGAGAATTCGCGACGCGTTGCCGAGCGCCGCTAGATCCTGACGTCGATCCTGACGTGGATCCCGATGCCGATCCCGAACGTAGCCTGAAGGCGTCGTCGGGCCGTTAACGTGCCGGTAATCCCTGAATCCATAATCGTCGGTTGGAAATTAACGTTTTAAGGATGCACGCCGCATCCGATTAAGGCGTTTAGAGCCGGGCTGACGGGAGGGCGGAAAATTAACGCTCCCGTCAGGAATAGACAGACCGGCCGATAACCGGTTCGTCGGGAGGTTCGAATATCTCGGAAATGATAGAAGCGACGTCCTCGATCTGCGAGCGTAGTGCGACGGCCTCGCGTCAGACGAGCGATTCTCGTCTTGGGTGGAAAATAAAAGGGGTGACTGCCGGGCGGCGAGGGGGCGGGCGAACGTTGAAAGATCTCGAATTCGAAGGCGAAGACGACGCTGCCGATGTGAGTCGATGCGAGAGGATGGGAGGAAGACGGCGAAACTCGAGACAGGTGGTTGTTCCTCTCGGATGCCTCGGTATATCCCGCTCGTAAGCTCGCCGACATCTCTCTACCCGGCTCCGTCTAATTCCCATCTCGATTGTTCCCCGATACGACGACGTCGGCGTCGGCGACGACGACGGCGACGACGACGACGACGACAGTGTCCTTTGTGCTCGGGCGTGTATGTAGGTTAAACCGTGCGCTTCGGTCCTGCCAGCCTAGGTACCAACGCGTCCGTTGCATACGCCGAGGTCGGCCAAGGATGTTTGAGCTTCATGATCGCGAGTGGCCGAAGAACCTGCGGTAATTGACCCGGCATCCGCCGATGTGTACCTTGCCTTGTCCCGTCATTCGTATCCGTGTCAAGCTATCGTCGCGAGGATTTACTTCCTCGAGCGTCGGGGCGAAGTGCCTCAATCGTCGAAGCTCGATTCCTTTTCAGCGATCGGCTGCTCGATCCTCGTCATTAAATGGGAAATATCGACTGGATAAGATTGACGTCTCGGTGCTGTGGATAGACGTGGGTTGAGGCCTGGGTAGGTGCAGGCAGCTGTAGGCTGAAGGTACTCACTCGACCGGGCACGGCTCGAGAATCGTCGACGAGGAGCCGAGAGCAATTATTTCCCCGATCGGCGACACTCGAAGGCACGAGCCACTCTCGTGTCGCGCGAACGTGTTAATATGCAGAGGAGAGACTTCCCTTTTACCATCGAGGAGACGTTAGCAGGTGGGCGCCGAGGAAAGAAGTTGAAATACGAGACAGGTGGTCTCCCCTATCAAGTGCTCTTCTTCTCTTCCTCCCTCTTCCTCTCTATCTCGCTCCCTCCCTCTCTCTCCCTCCCTCGCTCTCTCCGTATCCATTGCCCTATTTCTCTCTCTTTCTCCACATCTCTGCCTCTCTCTTTCCGCGGCCTCTCTTTCTTTCCCCAGCAAAGCTCCCCGACGTCTACACCGGGACTTGCCTAATTCCTTCCTCGGGGATTTCCTGATACGTCGGCGAGACTCCGACCGCGTGGACGAGTTAATGGAAAGAACCACTAAGCGTTTCTCCGGCAAACTCATCCCGACCCCATCTCCCCTCCCTCGCCTCCACCGCCATTCTTTTCCATCCTCCTCCATTCTTTCACCGTTCTCCTATCCGGACGCCGGCCATCTCTCTTCCACCTTCTGGCACGGCCTTTTACCGGGTCCCCAGACGGGTTTTGCCGGCGCTCGTTTAGGTTTTTGGTACTGCCCACTCGTTTGTTCCCGCTTCTCGCCGAAGCCGTCGGTGAAAAGTGGCGATACCGGCGCGCTAAATTCGTACCTACGGCGTCTCGAGAGCCTTGCCGTGCCACTACGCGCTTTAACCCTATCTGGGTCGCTCGGCCACGGCTCATTTTTGACACACTTTTTCGAGAGTTCCGAACGCCTCCGCGTACGTCCGCGTCGTGAGGTAGATACGATGCCGCTTCTTTGTTGCGCTCATCGCTTCCGGTGACACGTAATCTCGCGAGGTGGTGACAAAGTAGCTTTTCGCGAACGCGGTAACGAGGAGGAACGTGCATAGAAAATTTCTCAAGTATCACGATATATTATTTCGCAATTCGTGAGAGATATGGGACTTGAACAAGTAGCTGAGCATTACTCAGCAATTAACAAAATAGCAGATGGAACTTCAGCAAGTCGCAAGAGAAATGAATTGTCGTTAGATAAGCGTTTTGCATTTGGCGTATTGCTTTATATTCGTCGAATAGCATGAAGTTATCCAAGAACACAGTGGACAAATTGACAGAGAAACGGGGAAGGAAATGCAGTCGAGCGAAACGATAACGAAAACCTGCACAACCAGCCGTGAACGCAGAATGCGACACGGAAAGGCATTCAGATATTCTGTAACGGAAACCTTAGCCCGGGTCGCGAAAGACCCGCCGTCGGTTCGCGGAATCAAGGGCGGACAGCCGTCGGACGTATAAGGCGAGGTCGGCGAAACGAACACGGCATTCCATTCCGCGCGGAGTTGGCGTCGTCGAGCGTCGGCAATTTCGTACCTTATTCCCACTCGAGCTCGCCCGCCACGGTAATCATAAATTCTGCGTCGTCGGTCGAGTGACATCGCGGGTTGCACAGTTCGTAGCTCGTGCGGCGAGAATTCATTCGGCTCCCTCCGCGTAGGCGGCCGCGATTCGCGGGGCCATCGTCGTGTATTAAACTTGCCTCGTGCGTTACGCTAATTCAATTGGGGCGAGCTCGACGATTTGCAAACAAACATCGCTAAGAGTCAGTTGCGGCCCAGCTGCGCTCCGTATAATGATCCGGCGGTACGCTAAATGCGAGTGCTCTCGCTTGGCCGGTGCATTTTCTCAATTTTCTCGGATTACTTCAACGAATCAGGGTGGGACGGGAGCGATGTTTGCGCTGCCAGGCGGGACGGATTCGGATTTAGCGAGGGCTAAACGTTTGCGCAGCGACGGGCGCGGGGAACTGGATTTTCGGAATTACGTAGAAGAATTTCGAGAGTGCCGAGAATGTTTGCCGGCGCTGCTAAGGTCGTTTAAAGGAGAGTGCCGTAAAGGCTGTGTGTTACCGGCCGAATGTGTGCTTAGCAGGGTCATTCGTAACCGGGCCAGCACCATCCATACCCCGAGCGTCTTCCGGTGCCGATCATTTTGCTCTTTCAGCGGACTCTAATCCGTCGTCTGAGATTCGCTCGGTAAATCAGAGTGGATAGGCGGCAGTTTGCCGTAAATAGAGGACGCCCGTAAGGCATTCGACTGCGAGGAATCAATAAAAAGAACGAACGAGCCAGACTCCGTCATGGAAAAGTGTGCCAAACGAGCGACATTCTCCCTATCTCCGTCTGGCTTCCGCGCCGCCTCTGTCTCTTCCGACACCGGTCTCACGACGTAAAATTGAACGAACGCGACACACGAGATTCGCCGAAAGACGAAGGGTTAGCACGAGGATTTCTCAATTACCAGAATGGAATGTGTGATGAACGTTAAGAACGGAAACGGAAATTGGAGCGAGAAAGAGTAACGCGAGTCGGGCAGGATTGGACGGAGAAAGAAAGGGTGAGTGAGGGTGGGGGGGGGGGGGGGGGAGAAGGGTAGTGAGAACGGTGGAAAAGGAAGGAATAAGCGAGACGAGGGGTGAAGGTGGGAAGGTTGGACAGAGGAAGATTCGGAGATAGACAGCGACATGGGTGACGGAGAATGGGTAGACGGAGAGAGAGAGGGAGAGAGAGAGAGAGAAATAGAGACGGAGGAGAGTGACAAGCAGCCCGACGGGACTTTAAGCTCAAGATGTCACGAGAGTTTAGTGAAACGGTTAAAGGAGCGACCTAACGAGAAGTCCCTTTGTCCCCGAGGATAACCTTCCTCTCCATTAACCGGGCCGCGCGATAGGGTCCCCGATGTATCAGGAAATCCCTTAAGAACAAATTAGGCGAGTCCAATCCGAGATGAAGCGTGCGAGGTGGGAAATCCATTACGTCTGGTCAGACACGTCGGCTCGGCCAAACTCGCGCACTTTCCAGGCCTGGTCCCTATCATATCGTCCGAAAGGGGGGATGGAAAAAAAATAGCCGAAAACACGCACGACGTCGATCGGCAAACAAAAGTTTACGAGCGCCGGTCAACGGCGCTGGTTTCGGACAAAAAACAATAGAGCGGTCAGAGTTGTCATGTAGGAGAAAACGTAAAAGTCCAGAAGCGCGGAACGTACGGCGAGCGGAATAATCGACGTGCGCGTCAGTCACTCGAATCCGTCAGGGATCGTCGTAAATCCGTCGGGAGCTGGCGGCCAGATTTTATGGTAAGAATTTCACGGCGAGCCGCGGGTAGAGAGGCTGCCATCTTGCCGGAACTTTCTCATTGTAATGCTGATGCGATAAAGAGCGCGGGATCCATAAAGGTGCACGACGTATTGCCCGGGCTGTATATTGTATTCGACGCATTACGATTTGTATCGGCCGCGGCGAAAGTTGACGGGCTCGGGTCAGCTTTTTAGGAGTTTCGTCGCGGTCTGAGCGAACTTTACGCGGCGTCGTTCGCGGACGCGGATTTTGGGGACCCATATTTCGTTTTGATCGTCGGATTGATTGGCACGGATTTTGCCGCATTCGTACTGTCCTCCCCCCCTCCCTTCCGTAGCGGGATACACTTCGCCACTTTAGGCGTTATCGTTCGCACGGATTTCGTGCATCCTGCATTCCACAGTTTGCGGAATTTATGAGCGAGTGTTTCACTCGCGAACAATCGATCAGTTATTTAATATGATTTGATTTAGTTATACGGCCCGCTCATAAATGATACGGGCGCCGATAGGGGGTAATTCGGATGGACGTTCGAGGCGAGCACGTCCAGTCGCGTTTGCGCGAGCGGGGCCCGAAAACATTTCCGCGCCCGAGAGCGACGGGCCTCCGCCAATCGGCGGGCCTAAACATCCGCGCGCGTATCGTCGAGCCAGGAATTTTCCGCATAATCGAATTGACACCCCGACGCACTCGGCCGCCTCCACCCCGGCGAGAATTACAAACGTGTCACCGCGCGCAGATCAAATTATTCGCCGAAGGATCATCGATGCTCTCACCTCGACTCTGAAATTCGCGCGCGCGCACCAACGATGTAAATTCGATCCATTTATCGCATAAAATTACCATCGTCCATATCCGTCGATCCGCGGGGGCGGTGGGGGTTCGAAAATCGATAATCGCGATTTATCCTGTCATCCTGACAGGACGGGGGTGGCCGGGAGAAGCCGTTACATCGGCAGGCATGCGCCGTATCAATAACTTGTAGATAAGAATTATGCCGCGCGGGCCATCGCAATCTTTCAATCCCCGTCGACGCGGGCCAAGATTCTCTCACCTTTCCTGCCACCTGCTCCCCACCATTTTAACATCGCCCACGACCCATTCCACTACCCTCCTTCTCTTCCATTCTATCCACCTTCTCGCCCACGCCGGTCCTTTCTTACCTTAACGTTTCTCAAGGCTCCCCCCCCCACCCAGGCCGAGGCGGGCGTAATCTGTTTAAAAAGTCGAATGTCTTCTGATTTACACGCTCGTTCCTGTATTCCCAGGAGGCAGGGCGAGAGGGTGGTGTTCCCGAAGAGGGTGCAGGCGGGGGTGGGGAGGTCAGGGGTGAGGGAAGACGAAGTGCGAGGCGGAAGATTTGCGACGAGAGAAACTTTCCGGAGGAAAGATTAAGGTGCCGGCATCCACTCCTCCATATCTTTAAGTTCACTCGTCGCTTCGCTCTTTACGGCCCCTTAAAAAGATACTCTCGGAATACGATCGCGACTGTTGTACAGCCAGGGGAGGGGTGAGCTTGCGGGAGGGATCGGCGAGAGGAAGCGGGGGGGGGGGCTGAGGGGTGGTTCGAGTGGAACGAGGTTGGTCCGCGGCGTCGAGGGTGGGGAGGGGTGTAAACTTTGTGATTAAACTTTTACGGGAATTCGAAATTAATTACTCCCGGAGTCGAACCTATTTTTAATGCAATTAAGCCCGATGAAAACGAAGACGCGGCGGTGGGGGGTGGACGGGGGGGTAGATGGGGAGGATGAGCTCGAGGATGCCGGAGGGTGGAGGGTTGGGGAGCCAGGGTGGTACTAATCTGGACTACTTTGATTTTAAGGGAACTTAAAAAACTTCCGACACACAATGCTCCTCTATCTACTTTTTCTCCCGCGTCACAAGCCTTCGCCCCTCTTTCAGCCCCCTCCATCTTTCCTCGGGACCGTCCCTTTTTCTTGCGGCGAAGAATTTTCACCCGCTCGTCCGGGAACTTTCCGAATTAGTTCTTCGTTATGAATTACAAAGCGTCCGGCGCATCGTTTGTCGCAACATTGTTTCCCGGTAATCGACGGAGCGCGCGCCGATGGCGGCGAACAAAGGGCGGAAAATTGAGGGAAGAAGACGCTTTTGTATCGTCGGGGGTCAGGTTCGTCAAAATTGACGGTAATAAATTGCGCGACTAATTGTCGGGGCGACCCGCGTCGATGGTGGGTTTTCAATTTTCTCGAACGCGACTTCGCGAGGGCCGTCCAAAGGGACCGTTTTCTGATCGTTCGGAACTACGACGGATTCCGTTCAACGAACTACGATGGCACTGACGAGCAAAGTTGCCAACTGTCGGCGATTCGATCTGATTTTGGAATCAGGCGCGTGCCGGTGTTCCGCGGATTCGTTCGTCTAATTCGGAGCTGATTCTAACGATAACTAGCTTGTTTCAAATCGGCGGCCAGACAAATCCGCGCGATGAGGCCCCGATCGACGAACCGAAACCGTCGGCGAGCGAAGCTTATATTTAAAGCCCCGCTCGCATTTGCGGATCGTGCCGGGCCAGGTACGCGCGTTATCGCAAAATTACCTCTGATAAAAGCGCTATCGTCCGACGCCGGACAGCTAACGACCGTTCCGAATGCCATCTGTAGCACTCGCGGAATCCGCGCGGAAGCGAGCCGCGGAGACATTTTCAAAATGATCGCGTTTAATAATTCATCCTTACACGCTCTCTCCTGACATTTCCATAAATTTCCGTGCGGCCGGCCGGAAGAGCGGGCTTCTGTTGAAAATTCTTATCCTAACCTCTTCATCCCTCCTTCGCTCCCTCTTTATCTCTCCCCTTTCTCTTCCATCCCCTATCTATCCCATCTCTCGCCCTTCCTCTTCTCCCCCCCCTACCGGCTTACAATCATCTTCCTTAGAAAATACGCTGTGGGACAGTTCTCCCCCCACCTCTCTCCGCCCCTCCGACAACCACAACCGTATCATCCCCCACTTCAACTCGCTCTCTCTCTCTCTTTTTTTAATGCGAATTTTACGGCGGCCATTTTCACGCTACACGCTTTTGCTTTTTATTTGATGGCCGTCGAGCACTTTATATGCAGCGGCGGCGTGCGCTCTCTCGCTCGCTCTCGCGTGCGCGCGCGCGCGCGCACACCTCCTCGCCTCGCCTCCGCCGGCAAGCACGTAGTACTTATGTATATGTGCGCGCTCGCGCGTGCTGTACTCGCGAGCACGCGTGCGAGGATCAAGTCGGGCCACTTATTGCGAGTTCGTTTTGAAAGTGCCCTCCAAACCCTCGTCAACACCTTCCACTCGACTCGCGTACGGCGCGCGCGCGCCCGCGCTCGCGCACTTTTCCTACTTCTTCGTCTTCTTCTTCTTCTTCCTCCAATTAACGCTCTTGAAGCCGCTCGTCTACCGACGCTCTCGAGATCGTTTATGCGGCGAACATTTAATTGTGCGCCGACGGTCCGCGAAGTCTCTGGGCTCTGCTCGTCGGAATTTCAAGATTAAAAATCACCGGATTATCCCCTACCGTCCACGCGAATCCATTACAGCCCTCGCGCGTGCATTCTCCTACTTCTTCGTGTTTTTGTTTCAATTAGCTCACTCGTGGTCGTTCGCGCGCGGCGTCGGATCGTTTACGGAGCGGGCGTCTAATTGGTCGTGAGGCGTGAAGTTCCGAGTTTCATTTGCCGGAATTTTCGAGGCCGGGAACTGCTTGCCTCATCTCGTTTTAAATTTGTTAATGCGTTCTATGCGAGTTCTCGGTCCCCGTTCCCTTCCCATTAACACTCTCAGTCAGTCGCATAATCGTTAATGTAAAAATAAATCACGTCCGCTGGCCGACGGAAACAACGCAATGTTCCCGTTGACAGGATTACGATCTAATTAGTATACTGTCTCAAATGGCCCGTGACAGCACGTTTAAACTTCCCTTGTCACTCGTCCGGCAGACCCGCAGCTCAAGCTTCATCCGGAGCCTCTTATAAAATAATCAACCAACGACGCGCGGGTAATTCATTGCGTTCTGCGGCTCGGCCCGATATCCGTAAATAAAGCGAACAAGCGTCGCCGGACATTCCTCCATAATGGACGCCCCGAAAACGACGGAAGCTACTAGCGCTAACGAGCCGGCGTAAAAATAAGCGCTCGGCCCCGAAAAAGTTTGTACCGGCGCGTGGGCGGAACACGAGAGAGTCTGAACGGGAAGGTGTTATATAAATTATTCGGCCGCGATGTGTTTTCTCGCCCCATCGTCCCGGACAATCGGGGCAAAAAGTGGCATGTTACTAAACTGAGTTCCGATCCGCGACGCTCGTCCATGGAATTCTCGGCGTTCCGACCGAAAACAAATGGCGTCGATTTTTAATGTCGCCCGGCCGCCACCCGATCGCGATACTCTGTATTTTTCGGACAAACGAGGAAAAAATGACTGCTCGGCTTATCCGATCTATTTTTTCTCCCGGCTTTTTACTCCGTGCAATTCTCCCCCTCTTTGTCGTGCTCGTTCTTTCATGCGGGCTCTCTCTGTCTCTCTCTCTCTCTCTCTACATCACTCTTTCTCTTTCCGACACTCTCTTTCTGGCCCTCTCTCACTCGTTGGCGAGGTACGTGCTTTCCGCGGAAAAACTTCCGGCTGCTGAGAATACGTCGACCTCAGCCTCCATTCCTCTCCTCAATAAATGGCACACTGTTGCGTCGTTTCACTCGAGTCCCGCCGTTGTTGCCCATCCCCGACGTTGCATGCTATTTTCTCTCACTTGTAAATTAGGGTGAAGCGGGCTGAAGCGCGAGACGAGTGGAGGAGAGGAAAAGAGAGAAAGAGAAAGAGAGAAAGAGAGAGAGAGAGGGGGAGGGAGGGAGCTAGGCCAGGACACTTGAATATTTTCTTCCGTGTAATAGTCGAGTGCGTCGGCTGGCGGAAGGCATTCTATCATTGACAAATCGACCGCGGGGTAGAGGCCAATTTTGCACTGCAAACAGGATCTCGATTAGCTCGGAATAAATTTAGCACCCGGGAAAAAAAGGCAACTCGACACTCGTCCGCGGAAGATAGAGTACGCGTGAAAATTTACTACCCCACCGCCACGCAGGTATCCGCAAAAATGAACCGCTAGCGACAGAATCGACAAGGCTATTCATATATATTCATGCTAGCTACTCGCATCGGAGCATCTCCCGTCGAAAGACACGTATGATTCACATTAGTCGACGGCACGTTTGTCACCCAACTCGAAGAAGACGGGAATAATTTCTATCATCGTCAAGGCGGTTTTACCGAATTGGACGGAATGGAAAATTTCGTACTGCCTTCGGAGTCGGAATTACGAAACGTTCGCCGATATTCTCGGCAACAACCTGGAGACGTGACCCGGAAGGATGTCAATTATTACGCAGACTCCTCTTTGTAGTCGTCCCGAGACACGTAGCTGACTGCGACCGTCTCGCAGCGAGAGTTATGTGACGTCTGCGTAGAGCGAAGCTCGCTTGAAGCTCGCTTGAAGCTCTCGCAAGCGCGGCCATCGTCGGAAGGAACTTATCGAGAGTTCGTACGAGGCACTCGACGAGCATCGTCGGACCTTTCCTCGTGTCAGGTTAAAGACGGATTCTCGCTCTCTTCGGGATGTCGGCCCACTCGACGTTACCTCGCTCGGGCCCGATTTCTTTATTTATTTAGTTGCGTGCGCGCTGCGAAGGAAGCTGCTCCTTGCTGCGCCTTGGCGCGATAATGTAAAGATGTATGAGAGGCAGCAGTCAGGTCGTCTGCTACAGGATGTTTAAATCTGACGGTTTAGCGTACTCGGGTAAATATTTTACTTGCTTTTACTTTCCGTGTTGTTCTGCCGCTTCAAGTAGTTGCTAACTACATGCTCAGCCCCCGCTGTGATGTAACGTAATATAACTTTGTATGTACAACGCTGCAGGTATATATTTTCCCTCTTCAAAGTGGTAACGTTAAATTAACAGTATAAAGCCTGAGTATGTGATAACAATTGTTATCTAAACATTTCTGTGCTTTCGCGAAACAGCGTTGAAACATTTTGACCACACGTTTTTATTTCTTAACGTGATATATCATAAAGTTAAATTTGCAAAGACATTAAGCATGAAAACCTTCCAAATTATGAACGTTCATTTTGAGGTCGTGTCCAAATAAACTTACAGCGGTGAATCTTCATATCTTTCGGTGGTATGCGTTACATATAAAGCAACGTAAACTTGACTTGACAAAGAGGGAACAGAGAAGTTGAAGTCTGTTCCGATACCGTCCAATCACAGAGCTCGATGATCAGAGGGCTAAATACAAATCACATACGACAGTGTGCCATAAGTCGCTCCCTTGAAAGCGAGATCCCTCAATCTTCCACCCTTACCCTACATCCGCCGTTTGTAAATTAACGCGTTGCCGTCAGAGTAGCCGCGCGGTAAAGAGAATTGAAGGGAAGGAAGAGGCTGGCTGGCGCGAGATAAAAAGGGGCGATAAGGGGTGGAAAGGGGTGAAGCACAGTCGGGGAGCTCGAGTGCCTTTCCGATCGGCGAAAGAGACGAGTGACACTTTTAATCGCCGTCACACATGCAGAGGAGGAGGTAGAGGGTGGCAACCACCCCCTCCCCCTCCTCGTCGATCGCTTCTGTGATAAGCAAACACGCCGCGGATGCACGGTATTTGCTCGTTGTCCCGAGCGACAGGGCGACCGCTCGCTCGGTGGCGCGCGCGCGCGCGCTCACACCAGCTGATTTAAAAATGCCTCGACAAACTTTGAACCATGCTTTTTTTCCCCACCGTCGAGCGTCAGACTCACTCGCGCGATGAGAGAAAAAGTTTATAGGAATGCCGGTGGTTCCGGGGGCGATTTTTGCACCCCACCCCTTTTTTTTCGGTGTTTCCCGTTTTTGCTTTTTATCTGCGTCGTCCGCTCGTTTCCCCGCCTGTTTTTTCGCTCCTCATCCCTGACCGGACGTTCAGTCGCAGTAAGCGTATTTCATCGCTTCTCGCGCGCGACGAAAACTGTAATCGTAAATTTCCGCACTTGAGTAACGCAGGAAAAGTTCGCGCGACCGTACGACGAGAATGGAAGGTTCGGGTAGGGGAGAGCGAGGTTCGATTCCGAGGGGTACGGAGAGAAAAAAAAGAAAAATTCGCATGTCGGTACTTTCACTTACGCGCAGGCGCGCGCGCGACTGCAGTGTCCTTCGCTGCGTTTTCGGGAGCGTGAAAAACGTACGCGTATATTCGGACGGAAGCACTTTCGAATAACTCTCGAGAACGGGCGTTTTGCGAGTGCGCTGTTCCTCTTTCTCCCTTTTTTCCTCGTTCAACCCTCCCCCGCGTCCTCGGCCCACTCCTCCCACCGGCACCCCCTTTTTTTTTTACGTTCGCACTGCTAACAATGGGAGCGCACGCAGAAACTCGCTTCCGTGTGTCGTGGGACGTCAAACAATTTTTAACCGCTGTGTACACGCGTCACTCTCCGTGTGCGGACTCGCGGGTGTGCGTAAATTTTGCGAGAGCGCACCGCGCGCGGGGTAGTCGGGCATTTTTGCAAAACGTCTGCGAGGAGAGACCGAACACTTTTGTTTCTTTCGCTGAACGAACGACTGTTTTTACCGCTACTCGTTCCCTTTGGCCGATTCTTTTTTTTCCGTCGCGGGATCGATACTTATTTTCATGAAGTTTCCGTAGGGGGCGGAAGTTGAGAGGGTGTCCGGTTTTTCGCGGTGCTACCAGTTTGGCGAACAATAAAAATAACGCGCCTTCGAAAATGTTTTGTATGCCGAGCATGCTCGCGCCTCGGCGGCAAGTTTTAAAGTTATACTTAGGGCGCACGTGTGTCGTGTTCGTGAGAGACTCGATAAAGTTCAGTGTTCGCCTGTCAAGTGGCGCGAGTCAATGTGAGTGACTACGCCGAACGGTATAGTCAGAGAGAAAGATCCATCGCGCGATTGTACGCTGAATCCGATTTTGTATTTCTCAGTGGTCTGAGGCCATCTGTAGGATGCACTTTTAACGATGCTGCTGAGATATGCATTTTTTTTTTGTTGACGAGTTATCACTTTCATCCTACATCATAGATATTCATACTCCTTACGGAATAGCACAACTCAATGGTTCTATTAATTTCGTGATTCTATATTAATCACATTTTGAATAAAATTAATATAAAATGCATGTTATTTAAAAAAATATTCTATCTACGTATACCATACTACAATTAATGGTATTATTACAAGAGAGATGTTTTCCACGAGAAATAATGATGTTACATTCTCCTAAAGTCGCCAACGTTATCCGTCAAGTAGTACAAGTCAATGACAGTAACTGCGCCGCAGAGTATTAAATCCCTGTATAAGCCATGTTTTCAATCAATTGTACGTCGAAAGCGTACAAGCCCACATAATAAGATATTCCCCCTCATCGTGCATATGCCATACTACAATGAGCTCGGAGGAACCGATCGGTTTATAATAAGCACCCAGGGAGACCTACTCGAGAGATATCGAAGAAAGTAATCCGCGAACGGGACAATGCGTTCGACGATAAGTGTCAATTAAAAGTTTCTCTCATTGTCAGTACCAAGAGCGTCGGGCGTTCGTCGTCGAACACAATAAATCCCCGCAAGCCCAATGTTCACCCCCCACCCCCCCTCCGTCCCGTCAGTCCGCGAATTTTCCCGGAACAAGCGTCCGTACCGTCGCTCGACAAAAATCCCTGGCCAGACTCGTCCTCGGCCGAACAAGTTTTGCCGATGTTAGCTTTTCGAATGGAATCGGACCAACTTTTCGAGAGCGTCCCGTATGACTAACGGCGCTCGCCGAAGGAATCTGATCGATTTATAATGAACACGAGGCGCGCGCGCGCGCACCCTCGCGAACGGAGCTCGAGCGGAGAGGATTCGGTCGCAAACGGATTTCTAAAATCGTGCCACCAGAATTTTCATCGCTTCGACTGTCACGCTCGCGTGTTCGTTAAAGCGTTCGTTAAAGCTCGCGAGCGTCATCGGGCCCTTCGCTTCTTCGTCTTCGTGCTCCCCATTAACGACACTCCACGGCACTCTCGCGAATCGATGAAAAAAGAGGGGGTGGTAAAAGGAAGGGAGCGGAAGAAACCGAGCGGGCGAATGGGAAAATGCGAGCTCGATTCGAATCCGGCGCTGTTTCCCGAACAATTTATTTAGGAAGCGGGAAATTATCTCCCGACGTCCTGCGGAAAGAACGAGCGCGGAATAGATATCGCTGGTGGCAACTAAAACTAGATTTAACGATCGCGGGCATGTAGGTACATGATGCCCTATATTACGTAAGACGAATGTGTCAACGAACGAGGATATCAACGGCAGTCTAAGAGATCCGTTTAGAAAGCACTTTGCATCCGTTTGTGCATTTAGAACACAGATCCACTGGGTCACTCTTATTATTGACCGCGTTACATATTCTCGCGATTGACTCGACGACTTTAAGGTCACTGCTGAAAAATAACAGTCCAGAACCGGGTGTTTAAGCGGGGAAGACTTCCGACGGATAAAATTTAAATATTGAACATCGCACGCGAACGACCGCTCGCCGGAGGAAGTGAGACAGACATGTATGGTCGGTCCTGTGAGGGCGTGACCCCGCGGAATCTCTTTGACAATTGACGGTGTTAAAACGAAGCGTGCGGCCGACGAGGAGGCGTAAGCGGCGGACAAAGAGACCATTTATCGCTATATCGCGCATACACCGGATCTGCGCATACCTAGCCCACGTACTTTCGGGTATTACTACCAGTGCCATACACTCGGCGAGAGATCGGGCGTTAATAAAGTTCGACCTACTTCTCGCGGCAGCTTGTAAAAGTCGCACCTTCGTCCCACCTCGCTACCGCGCTGCGAAGGTTTGCGCACGCATTTGCAAAATTGATACGACGCGGGCGACGGAAAAAAAAAACGGGGGTGAAAAAATCTAGGTTTCATCTTGTGGGATTTGATATCGGGAGGGCGGAGAGGCGGGAGGAGGAGAGGAGAGAAAAAACGTGGTCACATTAATTTTGTTGCTCTCGCTTACACGCCGCTGGGTGAATATTCAGGTTATTTTTTATTCCGAATATTTCCAGGCCGAGAGCGAGGGTCGTCCTAATTCCGCTCCAGCGGGCGACGAGCAACTAATGGAAAGCAAAGGACGACTTAATAAATGATGGCCGATGTTCGCCACCGTCGGCTGCCGTGGAGCGCGAGAGCGAAAATTATGTTTATGCCATAACCGATAGCCAATTTAGCAAACGTCGCCGGGGATCGCATGGCGCCGCGCGTCCGCTTTAATAGACGCGGTAAATTCGAAGACGTCGACGCTTCCGACGCAGGCACACTGCCGGAAGGAAAAAGACAGAGAGTGCGAATGGATGCCACAGCCTCAGAATCCACAAATTGCAGAACAATTTGGCAGAAAAAGAAACAGTTGCCGAGTGGCTCTAAGAGTCGGCATTGATCGACGTCATCGGGAAAGAAACGATATGAACTCCCGCTGTCACTCGATGCGCGCGTATCGGAGAATGAAAAATCGAATCCTCCCCGCTCGATTCCCGCCCCCCTCTTTCAATTGTCAATTCTCGATTCGTCCCCTATCCCCCTTCGGTTACTTGCCCGGAGTGACACGTAATTATGAAAGTTTGTATATACCGAGTCGTTCCCGCTGGCAGTCGGTGACTCGTTTTAGAAATCCGGCTCCTCGCGCGTCGACGGAGGGGGTGAGAGGGGGACGTAGAACGAAAGTCCCGGGCTCCTTTTGTTCACCCCCCCCCCCGCGCCAATTAATGACTCTCCGCCCGACACTCGTCCTCTCGGCCTCGTAAATCCGCGCCGAACATCGAGGAGGTCGGCGGAGGAGCAACAAAACGACGTGACGCGCTCTCGAGTATTTTTATTCGCTTGATGGAGGAGACCGGCGCAAATCGCGACTGCCTTTTTTCACCCAGCCCTCTCTCACCGTCGCGTCCCCTTTTTCGCCCGCCCCTCCCCGCCCCGCCCGTTTCTTTTTTCACCCCTCCATTTTTTTCAAATGGACCCGCGAACGTCGGATGATTTAATGCGGCCTATATTAGAAAACATTTGCCAGAATCCGAGCGGTATGGACCGAGGGAGGAGGGGGAGGGGGAGGGGAGGTGTGTACCTCGGGAAAAAGCGAACGGAGGGGCGGCGGCGTAATGGGTTTCGTGATTAGAGAGGAAAAAAAGAATAAATTCCGCCGGCCATCGCGTTTACTCGCACTTACTCGTTTTATGAATATTACGAATTCCGGTATTACGAGCGAGTGAATAAATTTGCGAGCATTAGAGCTCTCTCGCCCTCTCTCTCTCTCTCTATCTGTATATACATAGATAGATATGTATATATGTATATACCTGTTCTTCTGGACTTATCTGCCTGTCCTGCGCGTCTCTTTATCTCCGGCAGTTTCACCCTCTTTCGGCTTCCGCTATCTTGTCCCATGAAGCGCGGAGCGACGAAGATCGTTATCCGTCCCGAGGCGGGTCAGATAACGTTTTTGCCACTATAACGGCAACAAACCGTTGCGTCTCGCGCGATTCGCGCGTAGCGCCGCGCGGCCCGATATTAACTATTCTCCCTCCGGCCCCCGGGGTCCGAGGGGGCGGGAAGGGCCGGAATTTTATTCGCCGCGACGCGGCACGAATAAATTTCCGGATATTAGGTTACCGGGACCCCGGGGCACGGGCAGCGCGTGGCTCGAGGTACAAAAAGCTCGCTTCGTTATCTAACGCGCCGTTTTCAAGCAATTAGCCCGCGCGCACGCGCCCGATTCGGTCCCGGTCACGTCAGCCGGAATGTATCGCGACCGATCCGTGTCACGTCGTACAGAGGGTACATTGTTGTCCGAATACGTTCGACCGCTTCTACTGGTACATCCTGAGTTCTCAATGTTGAACAAATGAACCTGCGTAATGGAAACAGTACGCGAAACGAGAGTTTTCTTATTGCGAAGGTCTGTGTCACGCACGCGTGTACAGTGACTGCTTCCGGTGGGCAAGGATGTCATAGAAAAATAATGCCGCTCCGTGAGATCCTGCGACGTTCCGTCGCTTTTGGCGGTAAATGTTGATTTTGGCACGTGCGTCGCGGTTCGTACGAGTGCTTCGTTGCTAAACAAATAAACGCGCGTAATTGAAGTAGATAACGTAACAAAAGAGGTTCCTTATTACGCTGTGTATAAATATGGGATAAGCGGATGTGCGCAGAGTAGCGGATGCTTGCAGTGGCTAAAAATGTCGCCGAGAAATAATTTCACGGCGGCATGCGACATTTTATCGCTTTTGGCAATAAATGTTGATTTTGACATACGCCAACGACATAGTCGGCCCGGCGATAGTCGGACGAACGGTTCGGTACGGTTACGTGTGTGCATATGCGAACTATGTATTCCGGTGCACCCCCCGCGGGGCTCGACGGCCGTAACGAGGGAGTTTTCTCGCGCCGTTCGCGATTAGTTTGCGAACACGCACCCCCATTACATGCGCGACGTTTTTCCATTTTGAACGATCGCCGACGAGCGACACATTTTTTTTCCGCTTTAATTGAACGAGCCCGAGCAGGGACTGGCCAGGGGGGGTGGGAGGTGAGATCGTTACAGATAATGTAATTGCGTTGGGATGCCGCTGAGATGCATGAAGGATTTATTTTATTTCCCTGTTGTGTTCGTAACCGTGACCGTGTATGTGTGCGCACGCGCGAGCGCTCACGTTACGTTTTACGGCTGAAATATCCTGTTTCGAGGCGTCGATATTTTTCCGCGTGACGTCGGCTCGAAATTTCTACTATTTATGCGAGGGCATCGCAAATGCAAAGCGTGACGTCGATTGCACACCGCTCCGCTCTCGGTTCAGGGACTTTTTTTCGGGATCATATCCCGGCGGACGTAACGTCCGGATTTTATGCGTTTTAGCGCGAGCTTCTGTCTTACGTTCGAAAACGATTTCGCCGGGTCGTTACAGCGCCATCGATTTTCCGTTACAATCTGCGCAGAGTTCCGCAATGAGGATTGTTTATTGAGAATAGTCCGGCAAATTTCTATTCCGCGGCTCGTAAAACTCCGACATTCCGCTCGTGCTTATCTTAAAAAGTTTTATGTGTCCGTACGTCGGACATATTTCCGATGCACGCCAGGTGAGTGCGCGCGAGGCCGTACGTGCACGTACGCCTACATGCGTAGGAACGTACATGGTGTGCAAAAACGTTATCCAATACCACCGGCCGCTCGTATTTTATTCGATAGAAACAAGCCGAAATCGACTGGCTGCGCGTAACCAAAAAACTTTCTTCGTTACGAGCATGTTCCCGGGCAAGTTCGCCGAACTGGTGTAGCGGAGTGTGTGTGTGAGAGAAAGAGAGAGAAAGAGAGAGGGATAGATCCTTTCCGTACTTTCGAATATTAGATCGACCGGACGTAGAAACTGTCGTTATGCGTTCAGATCGCGGAATAGTTGACGTTCAGCATTTCTCCCCCTTTCAACAGCAGCTCTCTCTCTACCACTCTCTGTCTCTCTCACAGACACACACAAACCCTCTCTCTATCGTTCCTTCAGCTTCTCGTTCGCTTTTCACGGCGCGGTCTGTTGGGGAATTGTGTTTCGCGCTGTTTCAACCGGAAAATATTACAGGTCCGCACCGAACTCTACGGCCCCGAGCCGCCAGCGCAGCTTCTACGTGTAACAAGGAAATTTTATTTGCCGCGGCACGTTCTTATTTGGAAGCATTGAACCACGATATCCGCCGTGTTTCGCGCCGGCCGGGGCCACTCGCCGGCGCAAACTTTGCTAATTTCTTGAAACTCGGAAAGTTCGCCGTGGGTTACTCGATACTCTTAATTCACTTCCGTGAGTTTAAACATTCCCTCACATTTAGCCGCAGTACGACGCACGGAATTCGGTAAACAGAGAGACTGCTGGCGCATCGGCCATTGCGGCCGCGAGTAGCGACATTCCAAATTCTATCCGCTCGTCCGCGCGAGTTATCAGCAAGATTAAAGTTGGCTTCCCCCCCCCCCCCCTCTCCCGTTCCCCCCTCTCCCTTCGTCCGGTTCGAAAATCCGTTCGCGCCGCCGCCTGCATTATTAGCGATCTTTCGCAGGAAGTCGCATTAGCCAAATCCATTTATTCATTATCGCCGACTGTTCAATCACAGTTAACGGTTAGCGCGCCGGGCGGCTAACGTAAGTGATTACTCGCCGGTTCGGAATACGGCTCGGAATTAATGTGTCTAACGGGCCCTGATAAAGGAAACGGCAAATGTTTGCACATTTGCTGTGTAACGTCGTCGAATCGAGAGGACACGAGAACGGCTCGTTCGCCGCTTCGAGCCGCCTGCCTCGCTCGCCGAGGCTGAAAGCGGGACGATATTAAAAAGTTGATTTCCAATTTAACGGCGCTTGTTCCCCTTTTACCTAGGGTCACGTACGCGAGCCCTCCCCCGGCCGCCAACCCTCCCCGCCCACGGCGGACAAAAAGGAGAAGTTCGCCGCGAAGAAGTATTATCGCGTCGCGTCCCCGATTTCGCAATTTCCTTTGTAATTCAATTGAAACGTTATCCACCCTCCAATTACGGGCTGCCTTTTTTGTTTACGACCCGGGCGCCGGAGGGTGGGGACTCGAAAGTTCTCAGCTCGGGGAGAGAGAAAGAAATGAAGACAGAGTTATGTCGAAGCGACGAGACATAGAGCAAGAAAGAAACGGATGAAAAGACAAAAGCGAAGGGCACGGACCCTTTTCGAGGGGTCGAAAGAGGACGTATTTTCGAAGATCAACCGGTTTTCATAGTTAGGGCAGGGTGGACTGTATCAGCTTGGCGATTACTTCTGTTCCGGCGACGGTTGAAGAAGATTCGAAAGAGCAATTGATCACAGTAAATGGACGCAGTTTGGACGTACGGCGAAGTAAGAAATATAGTTTGGCACGGGCCAGTGCCCTCCTCCCTTTGTCCGCCTCCGCCCGCCGGAAGTACCTCCATTTTTAATCCTTAACCGACGACGAAGCCTCTTATATAATTTCCAACGATGAATCTCCCGGAGTTTCGCTCGGAGAGCGACGGACAATTTTCGCTTTTATATTGCTCGAGCATTGCGGGTGCTAGAGCGCGCGCGCGCACGTCCGATATCTGGGCGAGTGCGCGCGCGAATTTCCAGATTTATAAGTGAAATTTAATGGAAAGAGGGAGCCGTGAGTGGCTCGAATGCTCGCTGAGTCGAACTAATGCGCGCCGCGCTGCTCTCGAACGATTCGATAGCGGTCATTGAATATCGCTGCGCGTTATTAAATATACAATCGGGATAGATTCGATGAACGGAATAAAGAAACGAATCGCCCCAATATAAATTTATGCGCGCCACCGCCCGTCCCGAACAAATTGGTCGGTAACGAGGGGTCACTAACGCCGGCCGCGTCTGCGAAATGTGCAGCACCCGGGTAAGAAACAAGTCGCACTTGAGGCGAGCGAAATGTGTGGGTTTGAAAAGGTAGATAGGTCTGAGGGTAGGTATATTTATCAAGACGACGTCCGGCTCAACGTCATTCGCGCATCAGCGCCGACGCTGACGTCCGTAACATTCTCGAAATCCATTTATCCACGCGGAGCTCACATCATATTTCCTTTTTAACTCTTCATAAGTCGGAAGCACTAGGCGTCGCTGCCGGAGAAAACTATTTATTTCGCTCAAAAGCGCGGTTCGAGTACTCCGTATCTTTCTCCGTCTCTTTCCTTCTCTCTCTCTCTCTCTCCCCCCGTCTCTCTCTCGACCGTATAAATGAACTTCACACGGACTGACGTCCACGGTAACTTCGAGTTTTGTTATACGAGCGTCTTGCGAGCTCACCTGAAATGCCGTTTGATTTATGGTTCTCGCGCTTGCTCTCCATTTGACTGCGCTCATTCGACTTTTGTTCGCCAACCCTAGCCCTTACTGCAGCCAGAACTGGCCTACTCGGTACATACCTCATCTATATACACATACACACACGTACATGGCCAGGTACATATATGTGTATATAGGGTGAACGAGAGAAATCGCCGCCGACGTCGTAGTCGCGAGCGAAAGGCATTGTCGCTTTTCTCGTTTTGCTTCGAAAGCTCGAACTCCTTTTGGCGGGCCAAGAAAAAGCTCGGACGAGCGATTACTTTCCTCGATGGATTGTTTCCCTCCCACTCTGTCCCGACTATCTCGACCTCTCTCTCCCGTACGTTCGCACGCTCATTCCCTCTGTTCGACCGTTTTTCTCTCTGTTTCGCTGCCCGATCCTAGTGAGTTTCGGCCTGAATTTCTTCCCTTACGAACTTTCCGTCTGTCTTCTCCCCCCCTCTGCCGATCCGGCATTCTCGTTGTTTTGTCTCCCCAGGGACCAGTGAAAGGCCGGCAGCTCTTCTAATTATTCAGAGAGGTTAGGAGTGACGACGAACGATGGGAGAGTCCTGGACTTCGCGTCCGTTCTCGGAATGACGCGGAGTATTTCTCTTCGTAGCCTCTAATGCCCGTCACGGAGACGGTGCATTTAGAAAAATGAAAGGTGATAAGCGAGAAAGACTGGGAACGTTCATTTCACGTTGAAGTCTGCTTGGCGTCAGCCAGCGTCTTCTCGGCGAAGTTCCGTTCGCTTTAATTTAATTTCGACCGTAGCCTACTCGCGCCTTTTTGCTCGCCTCCCTTTGTCTTGCCTTAATCATAAAAGCGGTCTATTTGCACCGCGAAGCCGGCTAAGTGACTAAACTGGACACGCTCCTGGCTCATTAAGATTTTCGACGCGAACCGTCAACAGTTTTGCAAAATCCAATCCGACTTCAGCTCCAATTTCTCGTCACGAATACGCTTAACCGTTCTGATTATCGGTTTTATGTACCGCCATCCTCGTGATTTTTAACGTCGACCTAATCTTAACGTAGGTCGATTCGCAGAACGGGAGCATGACAGGCAACTCAGGCTGAACACGTCTTACCCTCATTAACATTCCCGACGCGAACTTCCAAAGTTTCGTTAACTTCAATCCGATTTCGCTAATTCCGTCCCTACAATTTTCAGCGCGGCCCAAGCGATCCCGGCTACACGTACGACGGCCGGTTTACACTGTCCATTTTTCATTCCGCATCCCTCGCGTCAGCCTAATCGGAGGAGCGGTCCGCTCATAGAAACATACCGTCAGGAACCGAGCCCAACGTCAGACAGCCACCGCCCTCATTAACATTCTCGCCGCGAACTCCCGAAGTTTCGTTAACTTCAATCCGATTCCGCCCCGTCCTTATTATCTCCCACGCATTCCGAGACGCCCACGCGCAAGCATCATTCCCCTCCTCCCCCTTCCCTGACACTCGCCCCAGTCGCATCGCGGCCTAATTATTCGACGATTCGAGCCGTCGCCGAGAGCGAACGATCGTTAATTACGACCCGGTGAGCCCGAAGTGGCCGACCGATAACTCGCGATCGACGAGAAAAATGGGCTTTGGCCCCACCCTATCCCCGCTGCGGCCAAGGAGCGTTGTTTAAACAGCCGTGAGAGATTTACAGTGCGGGCCCGGAGTTCCAGCCGAGCTCGGGAGCGACCGATTTAATTACCCGATTCGGCGGACAGGATGATCTTCTTACGGTATCGCCGGCGGTTTTACGGGAAGCGTGTCGCGCGGAAGCCGGGGGAAACTTCGAAGCCTGTCGAGAACCTGTTGCGAACCCCGAGAGTAGGTCGATGTACGCGCGTGTGTGCTCGTGCGTGTGTGAGAGAGAGCGTTCTTGTCGTCGGCAGTCGCGCGGGCTGCTTCGTGGTCGTTCTTGTCGTTGTGTCACGATGCTCAACCGATCCTGACAGGCGGAGGGGGGGTGAAGCGGGGTGTACGGGATGGAGGTGGAACCGTGGGGGGCGGAGGAGAGTGGGCGAGGGGAGCCTTGGCACGGCAACCCCATTTTCGGCGAGTTTCGCACTTAGGATTAGGCGGACCCGCGCGACGCGCCCTTAACGCTTCGGAAATTGGCAGAATAATCTGCGGAATCGCGCGCGAGCATTCTGATAATGCCGACGGCTGGTAGGGTGAGTGACGCTGTCGGCGAGAGGGCCCGGATTAAATGGCGTTTTACGAATTGCGCGCCTGACGCTCGCAAGCTAAGTCTGACGACGCGGCTGCGGTTCGGATTTATCGGGGTGCCTGGAATGGATTGTTTGACGCTTCATTACGCTGATTTGTTATTTCAGGGGAGAATAGTCGTACGTTTCCCTTTGTGTAGGCTGGGATAGACTGGAGGACGGAGATGGCTCGACTCGAGTCCATATATGGATTATTCGCGAGCGCGAGATACTATATATTAACTCTTCAAACATAGCGTACGATATCGTCTTCCAGATAATATCGATCATCGCTTATCGAGGCAGTCAGATTATTCAGAATTGATCCACCTTCCCAATACACTCCCACCCGCCCGACAAATCTCCTCTGTCAGCGTCGGGCCGAGCCACATAAATCAGCCGTACGTCAATCAAATTGGTCGCAAGTGCGCGTCGCTTAGGACCTTTTTCCTGCCCCGGGCCGTAAGACAATTAATTCGCGGTTATCCCGACGTCCTTTTTCATCCCATCGACCCATCCCGTACCTTTGTACTCGCGAAGCGTCTGCTCGCCGTTCTGGTTCCTCCCGCTGTTCGTGCGATTAAGCTTAATTTCCCGCTCATTAGAGGAACCGCCGAGAGAATGTGGAATTTGATCGTACGCCCGGCTACGTACGTAGCCGAACATCGACGAGCGCCGCCTTCGCGCGTGTGCGACGTGCGCATTACGTGCGACCTGGAAGGTATCGGTGCCTCACCGACAGGTTTCGCGCGTATAATCGGTCGATGTATTAATGGGCGCGCGCCTGTTGACTCGCGCTCATCCTACTTAATTCGTTCTTGGCCCGGGCCGAGACCGATCGTGCGTTGTTATTGAAGAGGTATGCCGCTCGCATCGCGCCCAGGCGAAATCGTGCGAGTATCGACGAAACGTTGGCGCATTATGCCGAAACTGGCGGGATCGATGAGCGAACGAAGCGAGACTCGGCCGCGAATATTTTGCGGCCGAGTCTATTAGCGGGGCTGGCCCCGGGTCCGCGGTTCGTCAACAGGTACAGGAGAGCGAACTATTTCATTAAGGTTGTTAATTTTGACCTGATTCGATGCAATACGTGACATCCGGGGTGATTGAGTTTGGGACGTTGGCGACGAATTGCTGCCGTTTGCGGTCGGGCGAACGTTGACTAAACACTTCGGCGAGGAAATGTTGAGCGAGAGCTCGCGTCGGCTAGGTCGCTCGCCGATCGATATGATTGGAAACTTTTTTCGGGAAAGGAGACGTCGATGCGCCTCCTTGTCGTCGGTGATAAACGAGAGTAGTGCGAGTGGGGTAGAGTTGAATGGATATATCATTTTTCACGTTGCGGAGGTGGTATCCGCGAGCCGGCGTTGCCGAATGGAGAGAATGGAAAGTTGTGTGCGAATATGGCGTATCTTCGTCGACGCGCCGTAACGGTACGTACGAGCTGGCGCGAGCTGCGTCCAGCCATGAGATGTAATTTCAGTCCACCTGTCCCTCCGTGGGGCAGGTCGCTTTAATTACGGTACATCTCGTTTTTATAAGGAACGCCGGCGTGTCAATATTTGCGAGAAGAAGTGGGACAGAAACATTTTGCTACCCGTGTTGACGACGGTGTCAAGCCGAATTATACGTACGTGCGCCTCTCCTTACTCTGCTGTAACATTACGTACGTCATAAAAAAATGTACACTGACCAAACACGAAGTACATCCAACGTCGACATTTAACACCCAGAGCCGCTCTTACTCGGAACAGACTCGCCTTCTTACGGCTTATTCCTGCCTTCATCTCGCCGCGCGAGGGCGCAAAACACGACTCCCTTCAATTCCAGTTCGCCAGATCCGAAATTAGGCGTCTTATACGATACTGGAAATCAAGCCAGCCGCAAGTCGGCCGAAGATATTCGGCACGTTGTCTCCGCCGCGGGTCTCGGGGCGCACCGGAAGGCCGATCAAATTTCGGGACTTCGAGATTGCCGTACCCACTTAACCGAGGCCCGCCCTAAGGATTACAGATCGGCCCTCCGTCGCCCTCCGTCGATTTGTTCGGGAATTGGCAGGATAATCCCCACCCTCAAATTCCATCGAGGCTCTCCCGCGATGTTCTACGTGAGCATTATATTATATATTCCGCGTCCATCGGCCAATCTGTTCCACTATCCGAAACAAGAGGGTGAATGCGCCGAAAAAATCGATCGGAATCCTCGACAGGGGTTTCATCCCCTTCGACCCCCTCCCTTCCTCCGATTCCTGGTCGCTTCTCCTGCCAGTCTCCCCTCGTCTTATCCCAGCCATTCGACGATCTTCCGCTCCTGTTCGCGTTGCACGATTCGATGCCTGCTCTCATTCGGCGGTGGCGGAGGAGGGAAAAGGAGGGGGGGGGGGTTGAGAGACGCGGAATATTTCTCGAGCCGGGAAATCGGGGAACATGATGGGCGAGAAATCGCCTCGATGATTGAGAATGATACAGGCTAGTCCCGCCATAATGGCACGTTCGGCCGAGCGTGGAAGAAATGAAGGGGCTCCGGCGAAATATCCATGCCGGGTGCGTTGGTATAAATATTAATGTGCCGGCACGTGCGTCGGGAAGGTTTTCGAATTACGCGAGAGGTCTCGTGTTTAACGCGAGCTGGCGCCCGCGCGCGCGCGCGCGTGTGCGCGTGTGCGCTCACGCCGACGTTTGTACGAGCGCGAGGACGCGTGAGTCCGTGCACATCCGCGGCGGGCGCGTATATCCGGTGCGGTTTGCACTTTTCCCGTCAGTCGGCGCATTACGTGACGTTGTTAACATTGACGACGAGCCGACATAAAGGGGGCGAATAAAAAGGACACTTTAATGGAACATCCATTGTCCTCGCGCGCGACCTCTTTTCCGCGTCCGCACACATCCATTCTTGCCGGCGTCCATTAAAATGCGATCTCTCTTCCTACCCCCCTGTCCCGGCTGCCGGCAGGCCGAATAAATGTAAACGAATGTTTCTTGTTCGGGATAACTTCGGCTCGGCTGCGGCCCTCGCTCGTTATCGTCGGCGGTAAAAATTGGCGATGCGAGACGGCCTCGGACGAGAGAATCAAGTTTCCCGCCTTGCGGAGAACGCTTGTGATTCTTCGGCGTTGCGAGAGGATGAGAGGCCGTCATTACCGGTAACCGTGCCCGCTCGGCCTCGAACAATAATACGCTCGGCTCGCAGCCCGACCGCGGCACTTGCCCTCCCGGTGACCGCAAGAAAAATATCAATCACCCTCGACACACCCCAATCTTCCTGTCCCAATTTCTTCTGCGAACCCTCGCTTTCTCGCTCCCTGTCGATCTCACGCACGTTCACACGAAGGCACTCTCTCTCTCTCTCTCTCTCTTTCTCTTTCCCTGCCCGGGAGCTGACGTATTAGCGGGTAATGCATTCGCGCGTGAAAAATGGCGGGAAGAGTCGAACGTTGCAGTCGCCTCGAGGACTCGCGAGCTTCCGCCAATCCGACTCGGTGAGAGATTGGATTTACAAACTACGTTTTTGCGCGCCCTGGAAGACACTCAATTCTCGCGCTTCGAGCGTGGAATAAGGGAACGGACGTGAAAGGCGAGGGAAGAGGAAGAAGGAAGGGAGGTGGGATAGGAATGGAAGGTTAACGCGGAAGACAGAGATGCGAAACGACTGGGCGGAAACTGCGAAAAGTTGAGGCGGGAAAAAAAGGGGTAGCAGCGTGAACTTTGATTGTTTCAACGCTCGACGCCCTACCGACCTAGCCGTCCGGCAACAGTTCCAGCGCGATATTTTGAGGTCAAAAATCTTTATTCCCACCGATTGCGAGCCTACTTTCTCTCCTCTCCGCCCTCTCCCTCCCTCCGCTCTTCGCAATATCGGACGGTGGATGAGCTACTCTCCGGATCTCGTTCGGCGGGTCAATATCGAAAGGCCGAAAATTCGCCGGGTTTTTCATTAGCCCGAGAATGAGGGAGGGCGAGCGGAGGTGGGGTCGTCTTTGGCCCGTGATTATAATGCGACTCGTCGCATGAAAGCGTCGGATTTTAATTATCAGCGTCTGTCCGTCGGTCGTGCGTCGTCAAAGGGTATCGGTTAAGCGCTCAAAGCGATCTTAATTAGAGTCCGCCCCTGTCACTCTGGACACACTTCCGGTATCGCGGGCCGCTCGTTTCCGGCGGACGGCAGGAGTTTCACGGAACGCTTATTAACGGGACGTCGTTCGCGATATGACTGCCCGAAGACACGGCATGCCACGGCGAACTCTCCGACCTGCCGCCTATGACCTGCCGCCTATCGTCTGTCGGAACAGGGCATGACACTTATTACGCCGTACGGCGGCGCTAGGACTCGTTTAGCAATTTACTAATAGCCGGGGGAATTACCTCAATCGCTCCTGGATGTCGATATTTCGCCCCGCCGAGCGAGCGAACAAAGTTTCTGCATTAGCACCTGCCCATTGTGCTACTAGTCTCCACGATCGTACGGTGGAAACGATGATTTTGTTCCGCCCAATAGCTGTTACGTACAGTTTCCGGTCGTATTTAAGCTATCAGTTCTGTGATAATATCGTCAATTTTCCTAATTCCTTACAGTTCAAACATTTCTAGACAAAGCTTCGACGATATCAGAGACTTTATACTTTTTTAACGGATTGCGTTTAGTGTATTCTTTGCGCAGATATTGGCTAAAAAGAATTTTGTTGGTTGTCGGAAATGACCGTGCAATGGGATAGATGTGCCTTTGTAGCTGAAAATTACATTCACTGAAAGAAAAGCTCTGCGTCACTGTGCGACATCAAAGTCAGGGTTTACAGATTTAAAATTGATTCTTCACGGCTTGTTCGTCGTATCGCTTAATAGGAATTTCAGAATGAGAGAACGTTCGTTCAGCGTGACCCTTAGAACAGCGGATTAAGACGGAGCGAATATTGATGACCGTAGCGGCGCTATTATGCGAAAGCTCATAAAAAAAACCGCTCACGCATAAAGCGAAACAGAATTCCGGACCCTCCGGGCACAACACGAAATATTCGTAATATCAAATCACTTTGCGGACAAAGCGTCCAATCACTCACGCGGACCCCATTCCGCGGGCATCCCTCAAACCGGAAGCCCTGAAAAGGAGCCCTAAGATGGTGGGGGGGGGGGGCAAGAGAAGGGAAGGAATTCGCGGCACAATGACATTGGGACGTCTGAGACAGACTAGTCGCCATGGCCCGCGTATAAAATCTGAAGTAATACGAAATTCCTATCACGACCTCGTCGGCACTATGCTCCCTGACTCCGCATACCTCCGATACCAATAGCATCGAAAGGATATGGCGCGCTCGACCGACATAGAGGGAAACAGGAATACAGCCGAAGAAAGGAGGGCATAAAACGAGAGGCAGAGAAAAGATTTGACAAAAGTAAAAAAAGACAGGAACAGTGGAGGACTGAAGAAACAGCGTTAATGCGTGGTCGGCAAAGGAAGGGTAACAGGTAAAAAGAGAGAGGATTTAAAAAAATAGACAAAGACAGGAAGGAGTGAAGTACCGCAAGAATACGGTTCGGGACTGAGTCGGTAAAAAAATAGGGAGAAAAAGAAGTAGGGCAAGGAAAGATTGGAGAATAAAGAGACGTCGTGAGGAAAAAGGCAGGTGCGGGAAAATATGACGCCGCATCGAGTGCATCAAATGAGACTGCGGGAGGGGGAGGGCGAGGGGCAGAATCCTGGAGCTCGAAAAAATAGGTAAAAACAGGGAGAAACAGAGGGAGGGGTGGGAGTCGGAGGAATAGGGTACGGGTCGATCGTTCGAACGTCTCTGACACAACCTATCGCTCAGGAATATGCAATCTGAGTAATAACAAATTTCCAGCGCCTTCCTGCGCCGCCACCCCACCGACCCCTTTTGACTCTTCACCCCTCGCGCGTACACCCTCCGGCCTCATCCATCCTCCGACGCGGCGTTCGACGGTATTTGGGTCGTCATAGGTTGCCTCTCCTGATGGGTGGCGGCTCGAACGGCCGTGGAACTTTTTTTCCATCCTTCCCAACGCTGAGGGGGTGGAACCTGGCCTGCCGAGAGGGGTGGGCAAGGGGGGCGGGAGGGGGATGATAGCGTTGGCGGTACTGTCTAATCTGGCAGCTCGTTTCATTCCCCCGGCGATTTGTCCCGCGGAACAGTCTCAGGAACGTTAAATCCGCGCAGGCAATTTGGATATTGCCCGCGTCGGATGTGACTCTCGCTGAAACGTGCGAAACAATGGATGCCTGCCGGCTGCCCGATCTCTTTAGCGCCGAGATTCCGTATGATTGATGCGATGCAAAAATAGGGATGGTCGATAGCGGCGGAATTTTGCATTTGCTGATCACACGAGAGTCTCGGCTGTTTATGGAAGTGGCGAGGCGAGAGACGGAATGGCGCGGAGTTTACGTACGGCGGGGCAAAAAGTATGTTACATTATTGCTGGGAATGCATGAGATGGTGGTCATGAGGATAATATATATCGCGGGATGCTCGCGCTGCATCCCAAAGGGAGTCTGCTTCGATTTATTATGGAGAGCGAGAGATAAATCTGAAGAGATGTACATTATCTCCGTCTAAGAGCATCCTGATGCCCGACGATCCGTAAACTTTTGTTAATGCACGCCTCTGAAAAATGTTATACAGCTAAAAGCCGTACGGGAACCTTTTCAGAAGACGAGCAATTTGGATATTACGTCGGGAGGGGGTTGTGATTCTCGTAATGCTTCGATAAAGAAGAGTTTTGATGTAGGGCATGAGGGTGGGATTAAGATGGATGTACCAATCTTGCGCGCAAGACCGATGTCCCGCAAGAATTGCGACATATTGATTTTTAAGCTCTCTATAATGTACACTCCCGATTTGAAAATGTCCGATGCCTCTTCTGAGTAACGTTCAGATAAAATATTACGCGGTTCAATGTTGCGAGACACGATTGAAAAATGCAATGTTGCAACAAACAAGATTAACCCAAATGCAATTTCGATTTGGAAATTTTCGTTCGTTCAATTTGCGGCTCTTGGCTCGACGTGCCTTTAATAATCGAAGAAGACGTTACGTGGCACTGGATGAACACGTTCAAAGCGAGACACAGACGTACAGCCGAAGTAGTTAAGGGCCATTTAAGTCAGACAAAGTTCCGCCGGCCGCAAGAACTATTTAAAGAACGTAGTCGGACGCGCGCCAATGCGAAGGAACATACAAACGAAGCACGAAAGACAGCTGTGGTTTAGTACGTACATAGAACGAGAAGAATCTCGGTTTAGACTGCAGGAGACAAGAGGAATGGGACTCATTTCGTTCCTTCAGCCGTCGGACAACGCTCTTCGACATTCTGCCGCATTGATAAACTCGGCGCATAAACAGACTGCCGAGAATTCCGAATGGTTATATCATCAAACTCTTAACCATTATCGCCGAATGTAATTACCGAACATTTCTAATACTACCATCCGGGGTTCCACCGAATGCTTCTTCAGCATTTCGCTAATGCATCCGTACAGTATGTGTTATGGGAAAAGTGGGAATACGGGTAAATGCGAATCCCTCTAACCGCCGAGTTCAAGCAAACATTCGCCATATAACGCCGGCAGAGTGTATTCATTGCCGTCACTGACAATAAGCGAAAAAGACGACAGGGCAATCAAATACCAAAAATGGAACTCGCCGCCAATTCGAGCAGCGCATTCCAGCGCGGCGATCGAAAGTATAATATGCGGGTCCGGCTATAAATAAATAATCTTTATTTTTCAGAGGTGGATTTTCGCGATTTAATTGTCGAAAAATAACGCGAAAACGGTCGGCACGCCGCACCGTATGAAATATTCATGCAAAACAGCGGAGGGAAGGGATGCGAGCGGGCAATTTGACCCGAATAAAAATGTTTAACGCGCAATGGATATGGGAAAATGAAAATCTCCGGCTGGAAAATCGCCCCGTCCGGTCTACCCTTTTCCGTAGGTCGACTCTCGTCGGTCGATATCGGACCCGATTTAATATCGGTTACCGAGCTCGCTCCACGCTATTCCAATACATATATCCAGCATCGTTCCTTAGTAATCCTTGCGTCAATCCGTCAAGTCAAAGCCTCGCCGAAAACTCTCGAATATTCTT
This sequence comes from Anoplius nigerrimus, assembly GCA_914767735.1. Taxonomy (NCBI): domain Eukaryota; kingdom Metazoa; phylum Arthropoda; class Insecta; order Hymenoptera; family Pompilidae; genus Anoplius; species Anoplius nigerrimus. Next base: position 9,009,964 of record OU612089.1, on the reverse strand, counting down.
GGGCCCATTAATTGCTAAGCGCATCAGCCACCGGTCGCCTTAATAGGCCGTCGCAACTTTTCTACGAATAAAATCAGCATCGAATGCAAATGTCCTGACATTTAACCTTACGCCGATCACTGCCAACGATCCGTATTCCAGCGAGATCGATGCGAAAAAATGAACAGACGAGCGCGGGCGCGTCGAACGTTACGAATGTCAATAGACGAGTACGTCCATCATGAACTGTCCAGAAATAATCCGAGATGAACGCGCGACTCTCGGGATCTAATGAAGTTCTCCCGCTAATTGAATTAACCCCCCCATATGCCTTACGCCGGCCGAGCGACTTTAATTAATTTGGCCGCACGCTGTTTCAGAGTCAACCACCACTTCAAACGGCCCAGTATTCGTGGCACCTGTCGGCAATCAGACGGCCGCGATCGGTCGCGAGGTGGTCTTCTCCTGCAGCGTACGCAACATCGGCAAGTACAAGGTAACACCAGCCACCGTGCCACGCTCGCCACCGCGACCCGGCCTCACTGTAACGGCGTAAATGTAAATGGCCCGTAACAATTACATTCGCACCTGCTCGCGCGGGCCACACCACGGTAGCGAGCGTGCGCGCGCAACACCCGAAATGGGATACGAGTAATTTCCAGTGATAGCAATTTGAATATCAAACCGACACCCGCCTCCCTCTCTCTTCCCCCCCCCTCTCTCTCTCTCTCTCGACTCCCTTCCTCTCTCAGGCTGGTACACCAGCACGTTCCGATCTAAACCGTTTTAACCGTCGCGGAATAAACTTTAATCGGATTGTAACGCGCAATAATAAAACGTGACCGTATGGTCGCGCAGATGCGTTCCAGCGGCAATTCTGCTCTCTCGCTCGACGGCACTGTTTCGGCGATAAGAGCGGCGAAAGGATCTGAATTAATAAAGGGAAACTGAAACGAGCCGAACGGCGCGATCAAATCGTGTTCAGCTGGGGCTGACGGTGGCTCGCTAGCATGTCGACGGTACACCCTGGACACCCCTGTCTGAGAACATGTTATCAGTGTACATTGGGTTGGGACGTTAACCGACCGCATGGTTCATGTACTTAATAAAGCAAAGGGCATAGCCGAATAAGATGATCAAGAGTGGCCCTAATGCCATCGAAATTCTGATGGTGACATTCGATAGCTTGTTAAAGAAGAAGCATTTAAGCATGTGAATTTTCAACATTGTGTCTGGACGGTAGGGGTTGTGTATTACATGTATTACCTACACATCAAAATCTGGTAAAAAATGTTATAAAAAAAATTATCAGTGAAATGTTATATAGCATTGGGCGGCTAATGGTGGGAATTTTGGGATAATTTGACTGTACTAAAACTTTAAATGCCCAGAAAACGGTTTCTTTCTATTTCTACGATGCGTTATGTGGACTCACGAGACTTTTTGCATACTTTGACATTATGTTGCATTATATTACACCATTTTAAATCGCCTTGCGTTATTGTATCTCATCATTACGGATTATGTGCGTTATTTCCGGCGTTTTTAGGGGTAAAGGAGTATTTTAGCCCCCATTTAATACATGTTTAACTGGCTTATCTTTAAAATACGACATTGGGCGATTAAGACAAGATACCTTCACCTGAATTACACCTAGTTAAAAATAGTAGAACCATCCCAACGGCTTTTATGAAATTTTACTCTACAACGATCCATTGACTGACTAATGCTTATAATATGACATTGGGTGACTAATGGAGGGTACTTTGGGATCATTTGAATCTACCTAAATGTGATAGAACCTTCAAAATGGGTAAAAAACGCCCAAAAAATGTTGGTCTTATTTTAGATTCTTTACCACCCTATCCCATAAATTTTAACTCGCCCTGAAATTTGGTCGCAAGTAGTGTTCTGAATTCTCAATAGTTTCCGAGATGCAGCCATTTTTCAATGTAAAAAAAAATGGTTTGAAAATTGACTTTTGCCGATAGTCCTATCTGAAAGTACGCGTCAAAAGCTTCAAGAAAATGTATGAATATCATACGTTTTAATCGCTGGTTCAAAAGTTACAGGTGATTTAAGAAAACGTAAATTTTTCAACGGTTCTCCTTTTTACGCCATCTCATTTTTGCGAAAAATCGAAGGTCGGCGAATCAAATCGCCCTTTTGCAACCTGAAAGGGGCTTAAAAATAACTCAGGGAGCCGTTTGTCAAAATTCGGATTAGTTTCGGAGTTACAGCCAAAAAACCATCAAAAAATTGGAGTGAAAAATGGGGTCAAATAATAAAAGTCTTCAGCTCGACCTGGGGCTTTGAATGTTGACAGAGGATCAAAAGAGGATCACAAAAATCGCAATCGGATTCTTCTATGTCCAATGTTTTCGAAGTAATAACCAAAAATGTGCGAAAATATGATGAATAATGGACATTTCATGGGCTCTTTGTTATATGACAGTTTGTGTCGCAATTATTTCACTATAGTATAATAGAGCAGTGAAAATACTTTTAAACAATCGCAACGCGAACCTTCTAAGTGCAATAGCTTTGAAAATACGATTAAAAAACAGTTAGAAAATAGTGAAATAATGTAAAAAGAAATATTCTGGTCTTTATTTTTTTACATCATGAATTTTCTTCACAAAAACCTGAAAAAAAATTCGAAATATGCACACTATCACCAGATGTAACTCTGATTTTTTTCTAAATTTTTAATTCACTAGATGCCGAGAAAATAGTGGGAGTAGCAGTCTTAAATCTTACCCTTCCCGTCGCCCACGGTCGAGATACAAAGTTGAAAGATCACACAAGTGCTCCTTTTATTATAAGCTATCGAAAAGCTCATGCAGGCAAGGAAATCAGTCTGTTAGTTGAAAGAAAGGGAGACGATGTAAAATCATTAGGCAATAACGAATTGTAGAAGCACAGGGTCCTTCCTCGACTTCGAGGCGGCAACAAATTTATCTTGTCCGCCGCGTGGCCGGCCATGTGCCGGCGGTAAAATTGAATCGCCCCGACTTGAAAAATCCCACCACGAATTCCGTCTACACTCCCTCTCACTCTCTCCTTTCATTCTCTCCCCCTCCGTCGGTCCTTGTTCCGCAGCAACCACCATCCACTTAATCTTGATATCGCGTCACGAGCCGCGCACCGGCGCGACGGAAAAGTGAAACAGATCGCCGTTAGATCGACTTAAATCGTTGCTGCTTACGGCGAGCGAGGAGGATGACGAGGAAACTGCGCCAGAGTGAGAAGATACAGCGGGGAGGATGCCGAGCGAGAGAGTGAGAGAGTGAGAGAGAGTGAGAGAGTGAGAGAGAGAGAGAGAGAGAGAGAGAGAGAGAGAAGAGCGGAGAGAAAAATCATTTTCCCGCGCCACCTGACGCGACCTAGGTAGAAAATTTCATCCCCCGTCATCACCCCCACCGCCGAACTCCATCTCCTTCGCGAGGTCCTTCTTTTTCCCACCCTAATCCGCTCGAGAGTCTGCCCCCTCCCGTCTATATTTAGTAATAAGTTTTCCGATCGGGATCTATATATTCCGGCGAGAGGGTCGAAGGGTGGATGGAGTTCGCTGACTGCGACGGCGGTGGGAAGGTGGCGTGCGGTAGGGATGAGGATGAGAGCCAGGGTGAGGGTCGAGGGTGAGGGGGGTGGGGGTGGAAAGTCGAGAGGGAAGCGGAGGGAGGGACACATTTTCCCGGAGAGCATCGCGACAGATTCCGCCCGTAAAGTATCCAGCTAGATGAAATATTCGGTCTATAGAAAGCCGCTCAAGGCAGCCGTGCAGGCCGGAGGGTGAGCTCGGTGGGGTGAGTGGCGGAGATGAGAGGGGGCTGGAGGGGGACTGAGGGGGCATGGATTAAGATAAGCTCGCTCCGCGCACGGCCTCGAAATAGTTTCGGAAGCACTTTTGCCCACGATGACAACCGCTAAACGTATAGCGGATTATTCTAATTCGAAGTTTGGACAACCTGGCCGTGCGCGGTCGCGTTTTCGTTGGCCTTTTCGCCGGAATGCGGAGGAACGGTACCTGAATTCCGCGTTCCGCGAGCTCGATATTTTGAGACGCGTTCGCTGAAAATGCATGCGTTCCGCGCGTACGCAGTATTTTTTCGGCGGAACGTATTGATCCGTCATATGGCGCTCGGTGTTTCGCACTCGAGGGTCCATTTTTATGTATTATTAAGCGTATCGTTCGTACCTTCAGCGACAAGTGGGGCAAAGTTGATTAGAAATCGATATCCAAATTCGTCCGTAGCACCGATCTCGCGGCTATCAGCTCTTCCTCATCGCGTTTTCATTCAAATTTTTTACTCACCGCTTCCTCCGGATGTTTCCTTTCGTTTTTCCGCGCTGACCCGTTCGGATGATTGTTATGCGAACGTCGCCACGGTCGATCATCCGGAGAATAAACGGTCGCGAACGGTGCCACGCTTAACCGAAAGCACGAATATCCGGTCGGAGTTAAATTCCGGGGACGAAAAATGCCGAAAGCAACGATATTCTCCGGCTGACAATTTCGTCGAAATTTTCTCGGCCCTGCGAATTTGGCGCGGGCAAGGAGCCGGTTAATGGTTCAAATGAAATTTACTTCTCATCGCAGTTAATTCCTCCTCCGGCGCCTTGCGCACATGTGCGCGTACACGGTCGGAGGAGGAGGGTGGTGGAGATCGTGAAAAATTCTCTTCTTTAGCCTGGCACGCAGCAGGCCGCGATTTAAGCGCTTCCGGGCGCGCGGACGTGTGATATAAAATTCATAACGCGAAGTTCTTAATCTGAGCCGAAACTGCTCACCTAAGGCCCGCGCTCAGTTTCGCAATGGAAATTGCCCTACTTATCGCCCCGGCATCTACGAATAACTTTTCGTTTCGAATATTGTTCCCCTTATCGGCCCGCGGCCGCGGTTTCATTAAACTTTGCCCCCTCGACGCAATTTCTATCTCTTTCTCTCCCTCTCTCGCGTACTTCGCTCCATCCTACGTACACTTTGCACTATGCCCCGCCGAGAATTATACCCGCATCGCGGCTCTGTGTTAAGTGCACTCGCTTACCGAGTCAGCTCGCGATCGGCTACATATCAAATTTCGCCCGAAAGGAACAAAGAACCGAAGGCGAGAGTCGACGGGATACATTTCTCGCGGCAGAAAAATAGCGGGGTAGGAAAATATTTCTACTTCCTCAAAATCGACTACCGCCCTTTAGCGCCAGAATCGCACGTGAACGAAATCACAACCTTTACACCTGACTCGGAGCTTCGCAATGCAAGAATAGTGCAGTTCGAGAAGCTTCGGCCCTACACACGTCGGCCGTTTTATTTCCCGTCACAAATAAAATGTTGCTACTCAGTCGCCGTATTTATCGCGAATGGACTCCTAACCCCATCAATATTTACGTCGGACGCGAGTGCCCTCTCTTCACACCCAACGCGGAAACGATCGGGTCAGCGACTCGTCTAAAATGTCCGGATATTGCGACGTTCGAGTGAACGAAAGTGGCCTTTAAATTATGAACAGCTCATCCCCTTCAACCCTCCCCCGTCCCACCCTCCCCCCTCCCTGCTCCGCGTCGTCTCTCCAATACCAATTGTATCTTTGTGCATCGCCGAGAGCGAGGTAGGGCGCACGCGCGCGCCGAAACTATGCCGGCTTATATCAAAAGGCTAAGGAGATTAAATATTTTGAATGTCAATAATGATCTCTTGTTCGGCCGGGCGACCGCACGGCGAACTTGTTCCAGGCCGGGTCAGGAAACTTCAAAAGAAAAGCACTGCCGTCTGGCTCGCGGTTGAACCTTTTACGCGGTCGCGGTAAATGAAATATTCTCTCAATCGGGCCGAGGGTGGGGGCGCAAGAATAAGGTGTTCGTTAAGAGACCACCGGCGGTATTCACGGAAATCATTAAGGAGGTCTGTCCGCAGTCGTAGTTTCATGGAAATCTCCTTTGCCGCATGTACGTATATATACGTGCGAGTATCCTTGGCTTGTACGCGGCTACGTATCTACGTGTCCGTCGATGTCCCACTACGTAGTTAGGAACGTACGTACATGTGTGTGTGTGTGTGTGTGCAAGGCCGAGGGTAGTATCTGGCTTGCCGCGGTAACGAGTTGCTCGTAGCGGAACACAGAAACGAGAATTGGTCTCTTGCGGACCAAGTGCAGGCTGCGTCATCTCGACGGGATCGGCTCCGTCCAATAATGACGATTGGCAATCAGTCAATTGATCGATACACGTGCAATCTCTAACGTCTTCTTACGGGAGCCCCGAACTATCCATTAAAGTAGCGATCGCCGAACGTTTCCGGCCCTCTTCCTTTTCTGCCGCGCTCGCCTTTGTAGTAATCCTCATTGTTATCCTCCCCTTCGCGCTCATCCCTAACGCTTCCACTGTCCCGATTCATCCCCTACCGTCCCCACCCGCGATACTCAATTCTGCCGTTATCGGATTGATACTTTGTGCACGTTGCGCGAGCTATTAAGTCAATTATACGAACGTCGCCGGACGTCGTGACATTAAAAGTTACGTCTGTCCCTACTCATTCTACTCGTCAAAAGTATCCTCCCAAATCACGATCGACCCGACACTAATTTTTAACTGCCAACCGCAGGTCCGTTTAATCGCTCCTTCAATTTAACGATTCAATTTGCTCGATCCTTTACATCGGGTGTCGTCATCGAACCGTTCCGAGAATCCAACTGAAATCTCTCCCCTCCGTTCAAAGGCGTCAGCGAATTAACACGTGAGTCATTCCACGTTCATTAGCCTCGGAGAACTATCCTGATAATGATAATATGCGGGATCACGGGAGCGTGTTTAGCGCTAAATATGCGCCCTGGTACACGGTTGTACGGCTCTAAGAAACTGCTTGTCTCGGTCAGTTAAATCGTCCGTTCACGATTATAGTCACCGCGGAAACTTCGCGTCGGACGTACACAGACACACTGTCCTGCGCGAATACGTCCTTCTCGACGTGGCTAGCGTCCATGTGAATACGGACGCGCGCGCGTGTGTGTATACGGATGAGCCTGCGGTAGAGAGGCGCCAAGTTGTTAATAGGAGGCGGATAATCGGCGTTTCGCAGTCGATTCGTCTCGGTTTCCACGAAACTCCCCGCATCCATGCCGGGCGAATTAACGGAGTTCGAGCACTCGGACTCATTCTTATTGACACGATTTGGCACGGGTCAGCGGGTACGATCGGCCGACAGACAGCCGCGGACTGAGTCGAGCTTCGCTCGTTCGTAATGGACGTAAATGGAGTTTATCGCGGCCAAGTGCGAAGCGTCTGAAGATCAGCGCGAGATCGGAGTGACTACTATTCGATAGTAGATTCGGTAACTGAGGCAAATTATATTTCTAGAGAGTACCACAATTTGGCATGTTGGAAAGGTTGAATTCTTCGTTCGGTCGAGGCTTACGAAAATCAACGTTAAATTGCGAAGCAAATTGCATTTGGCAACTTGAAGCTTAATAATATTCGTCCTTGGAATGTTATGAAAAAACAATATCGCTGTACGTATTTTCTTGTGAAAGCTCGATCACTCATTAACGGAATATTTCGATGCCCATCATCGGCACATCTGGGCAAATGAAATGGTTACACTCGGCCGGAATACGCGTGTCTGCGACAAGATTAGAACTTCATTTCCGAACATAGAATCCGTTCTGTCACACGCTCGTCCGCTAATCCCAGACGTATGACTATAACCTTTGACAAAAGGACCGTTCATTCCCTTCTCGCTGCACTCGACCGAAAATACAATCCAAATCCGAGAGTCGAAGTAACGTTTTGTCAATACGAACGATGCCCGACACGTTCGTTGAGACAAAAGACGAGCAATGTCGATCGTTAACATCGTATCAGCGTAACGGGATGAATGCCTCGGACGTGTGGAAACACTTTCTGGCGGGGCGGGTAGATAAAGTCGCGCCTTGCGAAAATGTATTTACACCGCGGACAGAGAATCGATGCCGAGCAATTACTTTTCAATTTAACATCCCCCCCCCCCCCCCCCCACCGCTTGCCGCAGCGCCGTTGCTCTTCTAGCAGGGAACGTTCCCGACGTCGTTCAATCGTAACGCCTCGACCCCCAACTGGCAAAAAGAGAACTTCCATCGTCGGGCGACCTGAGCGCGTGTCGGCGAATTTCGCCGCGGCAATCGTCCCGCGCGAAATTAATTTTCTGCTCGAAAGTAAAAGCCCTGCCTCCGACCCTCCCGACCGCCGCTCGCCGTCAGGACAAAAAGTAGCGAAAGCAGCCTTCAAAGCCTCTCCCTCGCGCTCGGATGAGTCTCTCTCGCAAACGTAATAAACTCTCGGTAAACCGTACGAGGGGACCGACGACGTTCGTTAAGGACGCGTGCCTTGCCAAAGGTAGGTTTCGCAAGAATTCTTGCACGGTACCTGCCAGGTGGGTGAAACGAGCCTGTGTTCGGTCGGACGACGGTGGTAGGTGGGTAACGAAAGCGAATAAAGCGAACGTCGCTAATGTCGTGTTTGACAACGAACTCGAGCCGGCGTGCGGTCGGCCGAATTTTTCTGGCCGACACGCGACCTTTTGTAGAATGGCGGGCTACGGCGGAATTGCAGCGCAAAGGAATGCGGCCGGGGCCGACGGGAGACTGTGCGACGATTGTATCGGGCGACAAAGGGGAAACTTTCAAAGGGGCACGTCAGACTTTTGTCGCCGGCCGGGGCTAATGCCGGTAATGGCGGTAAGGAGTTCGTTAAAATGTCGCGGGATGCGGTATTTGTAATCGCGGCCAAGCAAAGGGCACGTCTAAATGGGTTGTTACGGGGGAAATATGTAGTCACCGCTGCCGAGGGAGTAAATGTTTTCCTCGCGCGACGACGTAATAAATGTCTGCCGAAGTGGGTGAGCGGAGTCGGTTGTTTGTCGCGGGCAGAAGAATCATTCCTTTGTAGCTCTTTTCCTCGGGCGCGGATTGTTCAAAGGGGTGTTTACCCGACGGACATGGGGGTTGGGCGAGGGCATTCTCTTTTTTCTTGGACCGGTGTTATGAATGCGAGCGTTTAAATGGGCTGTTATTTAAAGATAGCCGAGAGTACGGAATGAAGTTAATATAGCCGCGATTATGTAAAGTGAGGGTAGAAATGCGTGGATGAGTTAGTTCTCGAGCGGAGTGGTGGGTATTTTTCTATGCAAGCTTTTTTCGCGAATTGCGGTCAATCCGGGGGATGAAATTTATATAACTGTTCCGCGCGATAAAACCAACTGTAGCACTCGCGGGGAGACAGGAAAAATTTTTATTACATTTACATAGAGATTTTTGGATGGGTCGACCTCTCGGTCGGGCACAATCGACGAAATGCGAGTTGAAATTGACATAAATTAACGAGAACCGTCGGAAAAACTTTACTGCGTTCAACTCATTAAACGCGGAAAAGGAAAATGCTATTACCTACTCGTACAGAGTCTGGTACTTCGAATCGTAATATGAAGATTTTCAACGTTACTGCTTTTGAAAATCTAAATGATTTATGTCATTCTGATGTATAAAATAAACCTTAATATCACTCTAATTATGCCGCGATTACTAAATCCTCCCAATTTCTCAACTCCCAGAAAAATTTTTATGACGATTTGATCACAACGAACAAAGAACTAATTTCGTATTGTAGCGTATTTCACATCTGCAATTTCATAATTCCCAAACCCTGAACACCAGCGATTATTTTTTCGCCGCCACATCTTTCGACTTTTCCAACTCCTAAAACTCTTATACAGATAATTCTAGAGCGATAATTAAAAAACCTCATTATATAAAACTATACCGTAAGCTTAGTATAAGTACCCTTACGATTAAGTAACCCAACACCTCTATTATCCAATTTTCAGGCTTTCAAACGACTATTACAGCCCAACTCCGAACTTCCAGAATCTTCACCTTAAATCTCTATATCTCTCCTTACCACTGTACTTTCCCAATCGCCTTCACCCACCCTCCGAATTCCGCCGCAACCTAAACTCCAGCATAAACGCCGATCCCATTATTCACCGTCCATGCCTCCGCTCTCCCCTCCCCCTCCCCCTCCCGCACATTACGACATCGCAATTTGTCTGCTCCGCGGCGGCGGGCGTATTTCCCTTCGCAGAGCCGTCATCGGCAATGCGTCGGGGCGCCATACGTCAAAGTCGCATAGGAAGAAGGAAACGGCAGTTTCGATTTTGCAGGTCGGCTGGCTGCGGGCCTCGGACCAAACGATACTCTCGGTGCACACGAGGACGGTGACGCACAATGCGCGTATCGCGGTCTCGTACGAGACCGGCGGAACTTCCGGATCCGGCGGCGCGTCCGGCGCCTTCGGTGTGACAGGAAGTAGCCAGGCCGCGGAGGAAGCCGTCAATGGCACGTGGCGGCTGCACATTCGTCAGCTGAAGGAGACCGACAGGGATTGTTACATGTGCCAGATAAACACGAGCCCGATGATATCCAAGCTCGGCTGTCTCGATATCCTCGGTAAGGATCCCACTATCTTTTCATCAAGGTCACGCTCGCCGCATCGATTCTCGATCGGCCGGCGAGAGCCGGACGTGCGCTGAATCTTTGTCGCCGTCGAACGTCGAGAGATAACGCTTCGCCAGTCCTTTTCGGCGAGCTTGTAGCTTTCCGTGCGGTAAGTCGTTTGTTACGGAACGGAGAGAATTTTCGGTCGGATCCCTTACGTACCGATGGAATGGAGCGGTATCGCGGGTGGGGAATCGGTGCGCGAGGATGGGAGCGGAAAGATTGACGTGAGATTCTATTTCGCGAGTGTTTGCACAGCGCGAAAGGTAGACTCGTCCTTTGATCAGCGCTTTTGTAGATGTTTGAGTCGATAGCGTTTAGTTGGCTACACGCGAAACGGAGGTCTTTGACACTCGTCCCGCACACAGTGGATATCGATGCGCGTAAGTTCGCGCTTATTGAAAGCGCGGCTTTTTATCTCGCTGATACACTGTCAGCTACGGGGTACGTACGTGTCCCTTCGACACGCGATCAAAAGTATGACCTCCATTTGACGTTGCGCCGCGTGTACCGCCGCCCGGTATTTGCCCAGGTTTCCGCACGAAACTCGCAACAGTTACCGCCGCATGAGACTTCCGTGCGGAAGCACGGCGACTATTCAATGAAAGTATTCCTCGTGCGCGGCTTCCCCCCGGGGGTGATCGCGATCGAAATTCACGCTCGGCGAGCCTTTCCGCGCACGAAGGACACGCGCGATCGGCCGCGCGTGCCGTAATTGGACTCGCAATTTTTATCCTACGGAAGCGCGGTCTGCCGGCGAAAAGGGCGAGGGCCATTAATTCTGCTCGCTGATTAGGAACTGTTCCTGTAACGACCTGCCACTGTCGAGGTCGACTTATTACCCGCTAACTTTCTTGTTCCGGGAATTATTCCGCGACTATAGGCTCTCCCGGCAGTTCGGTTTAAAGTGGCGAAAAGTTTCGGCCCGCTCGCCGACTGCGGACGCCGAAGTAACTCTCCGCTTCACCCCGACGTTACAGCACTTGCCTCGCTTTCCTTCCTCGTTCCCTTCCGCCCCTTCGTCCCTCGGCCGCGAAACAAACTGCCTGCAGCTTCGTCGCGGCCCCCAGTTGCCAAGGTGAGCGCCCCGCCGAGAATTTAGAGGATCGCGACGAAATCTGCGCCCTACCGTGAAGCGGCAACGAGATTCCCACTTTCTCGCGTAGGAAGGCGGAACTTTTCGTCTCACTCGGCGAGCACGGTCTCGCCGTGATTGACACTGCGCGTTCCATTGCGGAACGTTGACAGGCAAACTGTTCGGGAACGAGCGACGTACCGCGCGAAGATACCACTCTCAGCCTCTCGGTTCCGATACGTTATCGCGGAGTCCGGTCGCTTAAATTTCCGACCCTCGGCCGACCGTATGTTCCGACGATGCGTCGGACGTAGGATATCGAGCGATTCCATGCAAAATTTATTTGATAAAGACGCGTTAGCGTAAAACGATACTGTCCTCGTAAAGCCGTGGCGCGCACACGACGTTACCGTCCGCGGCGTCGTCGGGCGAACTAAGGAGAATCCGGCTTTTATTAGCGCATAAAGTATAACAGTGCATCAGTCGGTGCGAAATTTATGGCCTCCGGCGTACGTTGCTCGCCGATTCGGATAGTTCGAGAGTTCCTCCGCCGGGAGAGCGCGTTCCCAAGACGACCGCGTAAAATCGTACTCTCCTATCCTCCTCCCCCCCCCCCCCCCCGTACGTAATCCCGGGCCAGCTCGCGGCCTTTATTTACGAAAATTTATTCAGCCTCCCACCCCGCACCGCGAGCGGCCGCCCGGTTACGCGCGCATAGATTAGCGAATCAATACGCACGCACGTGCCATCGGGCACCGGTACTGTTGGTCGATTGAAAGTCGAAAAGTGGGTCGCGCAACGGCCGCTGGCCCGCAGTTATAATTCCCATTGCAGGAGCGAGTCGGCGATTTCTCGGCTGGAAATTTAATAATGCAATCGGCACAATTTGTCCCTTCACGCTCGACATACACGGCCGCGACCGTGCACCCCGTCGCGCGAGGCCGTTAAATTTACCTTTTTTTTTTCCATCTCCACCTCTCCACCCTACGAGCTTCCCTCTCCCCCCGCCCCGACCCCTCGCGTCGCCGAGGAAAATTATATTTTGCCCCGCGAAGCCTGACAGAGGGAAATATTTCTCTTACGACATTCCCGTTGCCTGGCACGCCCGCACGCCCATCCCACTCGTGATTTTCGCCCTCCACCCCCCCCCCCTCTCCGCAACTCTCCACTCTCTACATCCGCTCTTTCCGCCGCCTCTTACACCCTCCGGCCGGCAGCCCGGTTCTTTCCCTCTTCCGGGGAAAGCTTCGCGGCAGGTACGTGTGGAAGGTAGGGAGCGAGGTCATTGGGTCTGAGCCAATAAGTCGATCAATCCATTTATCTGTCTTTGCACAGCTTGACCGGAAAGTTTTATGACGGCGATTAGAAGTATTTCAACGGGACCGCCTTTATTGGCCGGATCTGTAAACTTCGCGCAACAAATTACGACGATGCATGCGCCGGGGGATTGTGAGGGAGAGTACTATACCACCCCCTTCCGATCGTCCTCAACCCCCTTCCCACCCCCTACCGTATTCCTTGTCCCACTTCCTCTCCGCTACTTCCGGCCATGCACACGGACCAACCGTCGTCGGCGAGTAAGTTCGTTGCCGATAGTTGGGCAGTATCAAAACTTCGAGTGTCCCGGAGTTTCGGTACTTATAGTATGTGAGTAAATTATAGCGACGAAATCGGATCCCTGGGTCGGATTGGACCGCGGACGGAGGCAAGCGCGCGCGCGCACGGGACGTTGCGCTCGGAACTTTTTTACGATCTAATCGGGAATTATGTCGTTCGGCATTGTTCGGCCGTAGCTAGGCCGAAAATCTTCAATATTTCCCGGTGTTCATTGAATTTCCCGTCCTGACAGAATTAGCTTTATGGTGCCCGTCCGCGGCAGCCAGTTCGGAACTTATTTATCTTGTTTACCTTAGTTTTAAAACGTATTTTTCTAGAGGAGTTCCGGAAGAAATTATGGACGAGTCGCGTCTTAAATGAGTAGACGTCCACTTTGCATTCAAACTCCTCAAAGTCTTAACAATAGAATCAACGAATATTCCGTCAATTATATTGCATTCGAATTATCGCAATTACACGCTCGACCGTTCCAGACGTAAAACAATTAATCGCACATTAATCTCATTAATTTCCGAGCGAAATGTCGTCAAATAAAACGAGCAAAAAGTCAATAAACCGTCTGCGATCTGTGAAATTTGTTGACAAACAATTAAGCCGGCACGACAGCAATTTACTCGATTACACAAAAACCGCGTCAGCGGCGGTGGCTCAAACAATGAAACGTTCGCTAATTGTACACAAAATCGTCGAAGCCTCTTGAAGCGAGGCAATCGAGCGCGCGTAGAAAGTATCCCGTAAGCCGGGCTCGATCCCTAAACATTGTTTACAAGCATTACAAGCGGCGCGACAGATATTCGCCCGAATGGCACGAAGAACAGCGTCGGTGGTTTCTTCAAGAACTGCTCGAAGGGTACGTTTCGAGCTTGCTCTCCGGCAAAAGAGAGGGAGGGGGGGGGGGGGGGTAAATAGGGAGCGATTTAAGGATTGCAGCGTTCGTCCGCGCATTTTCCCTCGGACCATTGTCTCTCGACATTGTTCGCCGGCTCCCTTAAGCGACACGGATATTAGATCGACCGGACGGAAATATCCGTAGCTCGGTAGAGTCGCCCCGGCGTCCCTCTTTTTTTCCGAACAATCAGCCCGGACCCGACTGCCTCGCCAACCTTTCGCGGTGGCTTGCTCGCAAGCGAAAATAATGCAAGGAGGGCTATTGGATCGCGGCCAATGAGTCGATCGCCCTCCTCCTCCCCCTCCTCCCCTATCCTTCGTCCATCTTTGCCCAGCGCACCCAGGGCCGCTCGCGGCGTAGTTTCTCACAACGGGGATTAGGGAATATATTTCGTGGGATTATTATCGTCCGGTTATATATCGATCGGCAGCCGTGCCGATGTAGCGGCGTATTTCAGCCGTCCCCGTCTCAAGAAATATACCTATGCCAGCGGCGCGTAACGAGGGACGAGCGTAACTCAGCCTCGGCAAAGTCGGCTGCTCTCATTTTATCGCGATCAAATCAAGAATCGGACGCGCAGCAGCTTCGCCGGGACGACTCGGCGATAAATCGATGCCAGGCGAATTTATCTGTCCGGCGAACTTTGCCAATGCATTGCGCGGCCTGCACGGCAATTAGATATATTTCGTTCGGCTCCTTTTTATTACCGTGGCAAACGTCTTCTCGATTGTTTTCCCGATGGAAACGTCGGAGGAACGTGCGCCGATCTATAAATTTTCCTGTAACGTACCGTGTACCTTGGCTGCTGGAGGTGCAGGGGAGAGGAGGGGAAGGGAGGACGGCGATCGGAAGTGGAGGAATTCGGTTAGGTGCCGGGGTCGGCTCGCAGTTTGTTTTTCGGGGGGGCGGAGCCAACTGGGCAAAGATTGATTTGTGAGTCGTGAGGAAGTTTGGGATAACTGTTCGCCGGTCGTTATCCAGATTGCAGAGATTTGATGGCCGCGGCAGCCTAAGCGGAGGACAGTTACTACTCCGCAAATATCCATGCTCGAGCGTCGGGTACTTGAGAGTACAAATGGACAGTGCTAATACAGGCGCCGCGACTGGTAATTCTAAACTGGCCGGGACGTATCTGGTTTCGGCGCGCGGCATTAGCGGGCGGAAATTTGTCAGATTAATATTGGCTTCCCAGGACGAATCTTGCCGGGATTGCCGGCATCGTGGAAAGGAATTTAGACTGCAGACCTATTTTCTCGCTTCCGCTCCCGCCAAGTCGTAAACGATCTTTTAACGAACCACGCATACCCTACCGTCGATAACATCTGGCCGACCTTAATCCTCCACTTACAACATGTAACTCAAGAAACCTCGTACCCGAACGTTAACGTCACAGAACGCTTATATTCAAGACAATACTCAGAATCAGTGTAAGACAAGCATTCCTGTTCTCACGTTCTCATATCCAAGAATCCATGCGAATGACTCCGATATTTTTATATTTCACCGATGTGGGCGCTCGATAGAAAAAATCGTTCTACCCCGTGGCCATAATTAAGGTGAGACCGCCCGAAGCCAGAAACGATGCTCGCAGCTCAGTATCCGCCCGTTAACTCGACACGTTAATAATTCCCATTTATTCCGTTACCCGCATTCTCCCATCTATACATTAGCCGGGCTATATGTATGGGCGCGACGTTAATATGTAATCTGAGACAAGTTTGTAGGAAAAGCCCGCAAGAGGAGGATAGGGCCAAACGAGCCGAGGAAGACGCTCGATGCATAGCAGGTTCTGACGCCATCGAAGCCCGAGATTGCGCCGACATTAAGCCTTCATATATAACCGGGCAAGATAATAATTACGTTCGGAACAGTTTGGACATTAACGTTTTCTTGCCCCGCGCGCCATCCCGGTCGCGAGACCTGAGTCGCGCCAAATTGCACTCGCACCGCGTTTAAGTACATCGCCATTATGACGTACATGCACCTTCGGATCGCACTCCGAGGAATCCGCATGCTGTTGCGCGCCGAATCAGGGACAATAGTGCTTCGGAACACATGTAAAATGCATACGGTCGGAATGCGTCGGTTCGAACGCGTATTTACGGCCACTGTTATAATTTATACGCTCCGCGTTCGGGCGAATATTGAAAATTATGCGTGATGGCTTCATGCTCCGGGCAACGGCAAAAGTGTTTTGATTGCGGGCTGTAATTTTTGGCTCGTTTCGCGCTTCCTTTATGTCGCTTCCGCGCATTTCGGGTAATTGCGAATATTGTGCAGGGTCGGTTGTTTTATTTCTTTTTTCGGGGTTGAGTTGAAATATTTTTATTGCAAACAATTTTGCGCTCGGATTTTATAATGTTTCCATTGCGGTGTAAAAAGATGTGCGTTGACGATGCGGTGAGTGTAATTCGGCGATGTGAACGAGGGCGAAGTTACTGGCATCGATGTGACGACTGAATCCTTGATGTCCAATGTTTAACGTTAGTTGAATCTCGGTAGTCACGCGCGGCTTGCGCGACGAGTTTACGTGTTACATGCAAATCTGAAGGCGAACATGTTAATGCGTACGTCTGACTATGCTCTAAGATTGTGAACACTGGCGAAATACGTGTCTCGTAAGCTGCCCAATCTAATGTAGAAACGGTACATCGCGTGTCTCTTCGGCAACGCGATGCGCACGTAGTACGCAACCGTACGTGATTCGTCGGCAATACGTTAATATAAGAGTACGGAATACGTCGAATGTACTTTCTGCCCATTCACCGGCGCACATCCAGGCATCGAACTTCGTTACCGTAGCGGCACATTCGAGAAAAATGCATACATATCAATCGACCCGACGCTACGAAATGCTGGAATTTTCATCGTCGCCCATTTAAAGCTCTCAGAATTACGAATTCGGACGAACAATTTTTATGACCATTACCCGTTGTCACGGTAATTGACATTTATACCTTTGCAGCGTCACGCGCAGAGGCCCTTAAATTCCTACGATTTTGATGAAGTACACCGGGCAATTTTCAATCGCTTCGGTTATTAATTTTCGCCGAGCACACTCTTACTCCACTCGATCCGATTAAAAGTGACGCTTCACTTTGTCCCGATGAATTTGGACGATTCTGATTAATTGCCTTTCGTCTTTCGCGCACGTCAGACACCCAGTCGTCACTTTTCGACCGGCCAATCCTGCGATAATGTAAATCCGCTAATAAAAGTACACCGCGGCTCGCGTTGCGGACACTTTCAATTGGACCACCTTTGTGTCGGTGATGAAAAAAGGGGGTGAAAAAAGCGCTCTATCGCTAATGAATTTACTCGCTTCAAAGAGTGGCCCGTTACCATACTGTAATAAATTTAAACGCATCAAATCGCTAACGAACGCACCGAACCCCTTGAAACTCCTATTACACATTTCCCGTGGGCTGCGATTTCAAAAGGGGACAAACGTCCGTTTTTTGTTGCGGCACTCAAACGAGCGTTATTCATATCGCTCGATTCGAAGTGCTCTGTCACTACGCAACGTGTCTGCAGTCAAAAATGTCATTCGCCATGGATTCTAGAGAATTATTACATCTCCTTGTAATAGCTGCACAATTTGTTCCTCGTCACGTGGCAGCTAAAATTCTTATTAATGCAACAAAATGCAAACTTTCCTTCAATACACGAATAATAGCGTAATGGTATTCACAACATTAGGTTACATCGATATCCTTTTGCCATGAAATTTTCGGTGGGGATAAGCAAATTTTTGGACAATCCAACCAATCGCACGTACAATTCCTGTTCTATTTCCCCAACGTTGAAACAGTAGCGTTACGCCAAATTGTCGATATCCCATGCATTTGTGAAAAGAACAAAGGATCGAAAATTGGTTTTGGAAATGTGTACTACAGTTTCCAAAAATTGTTAGACAGGTCTTCTGTGACTCAATTCTCGATTTCAACTCCATCTGTTTGCTTAATTTGTCAACAACGCCACCGGATATCGTTTATGGGAACGACTTCAACACTGATTATAATCTGTAACGTCAATTGTCACATAATACAACTACCCAGAGTTATCTACATTTCTCTCACACAAAAAATCGACGAACTGCAAGAAGTCTCTTATAAAACAAACTATCATTCTAAAGAGTGACGTTGGTGGATATCGCCTGTGTGAACTTTTGTTTAATTTACCGACAGCGCCACCGGATATCGTTTATGCAAACGATTCCAACATTTCTGCATCGTCAATTATCACATAATACAACTGCCCAAAATTATCCACATTTCTTTCATAAAGAAATTTGACGGAAAGCCACTCTTTCATAAAACATCCTATCATTCCGGAGAGTGACGTAGGCGGATATTGCCTGAGTCGATGTTTGATCTCGACTGCATGTGTTTGCTTCATTTGTCGACAGTGCCACCGGACATCGTTTACGGGGGCGACACCACTGCTGATCTGGCAGTCTCCGAGGGTGACAACGCTACTCTGAGCTGTAGCGTGACAGGACGACCGCCGCCGAGGGTGTCCTGGCGTCGAGAGGACGGCGAGCCCATTCTCATAAGGACCTCTTCCGCCGGTATATAACGAGACTATAAAACTCAGGGATATCTTCGCGGTCAGAGGCTGGCCAGCCGTGCTCTACCTCTTCCGCGCTCGCCCGGAAAAAGAGCAAGGGCCAGTTTAATTTTGTTTGTCGTCCGCCGACCGTCCATTATCCTCGTGTTTCTTCCTCTCTTACACGCGTTTGCCCGCGCGAGAGCCCCGCACTCTGCTTCTTATTGCCCGGAACTCGACGCCGACTGCCCGCGCTACGTTGCCAACGCACATGCTTCGAACGACCGCCGGACGTTTTATTCGAACTGCTACATGTATTACCTTACTGCCATTCATTACCCTCCCGACAGCGTATTTTCGTCCGATCTCGGGTTAGTCGCCCGTGGCGAGAATTTGATACCGGGATAATAAGGATCGTTCATTATCCGCGAGTAATATCTCTGTAACTGAGTTTGAAATAGTCGAATGTCAGTGCATTTGCCGAAGCCGGCCCGTAACGCGTTACACGCGTAAAACGGAACGAAATGATCCCCCGGTGACTGAAAACGATCCCGTGTACGCAGCGATCGTTACACCGTAATCATTGTTTTTTCCCGTCCCCTGTCATTTTTATCGACCGAACGGCCGAGACCGTTAACGGCGGAACCGTGTAACGCACATTACACCGCGCACGCTCCATTAATGCCGGCAATGCGTCCCGGATTCGACATACTCGCAGGAGGATTTTCCTATCCCGGCATCTCGCATTGAAATATTAGCTCCACGTCAATGGCGTAATTAGGTGACGCTAATGCCGTAATTACATGCTGCTCCTCTGCGTGTAAAAGCTGCTGGGTAGATTCAATAATTCAGCAGCGAGTACGTGGCCTACCTCCCACTCTTTGCATGGCGCGCGCGCGCTGCGCAGGGCGCACATATGCATATACGTTGCTCACGCGGGTCGCGTATTGCGCTCGGGCCGGCATTCAGGCGTATGAAGTGCCGGATAATTCGAGCAATCCAAACAATTCGATACCGAGCATCCTTGATCCGCGTAGAACCGTGCATTATCGCCGAGGCCAAGTCCAGATTTAAATATCGGCTTCCTCAATGAACGAGCATCAGTGCGTACACGCTCGCCCTCTCTCACACATACACACGCCCATGTGCGTATTAAACCCGATCGACGTTTCGATTCGCGGTCGACTAATTGATAAAACTAAAGCACTCCGGACGTTCGAGGCATGTAATTTATGCCGCGACGCCGGGCCATTACATCGGTGTACAGCGATGTAGGCGGTACCGATAGTCGAACAAAGTGCACTTTGTCGGGCGCCCATTGAAATATTACTCCATAACATTCCCGCATGCCGATCCACGGCATCTCGCGGGCGCGCGCGCGCGCGCACGCTCTCTCACGCACGGCCGCAGTATGTATCTGGAACGAATCCCTTTGCGCCGAGCGGCAGAATATTAGCGTTGCCAGCGCGAGCGTCGAGTGCTTGCCTACGTCGAAAGCTCGGGATCAGTAGGTGCAAAGTCGAGGGCGAGGCATTTTCGAACGTGGGTACACAGATTGGGTGCAAGAACGGCGCTTGGAGTGGGTATAACGAGGAAGGTCGTTGAAACAAGTTCCTCTTCTTGAACTCTCTTCGAAAGACAGAGCGCGAAAGGCACGGGAGGTGGAGTACTGGGCAGGTGGAGTGAGGTTGAAGTATGCGAAGCGAGAATGAGAGAGTATCGAGAGAGGGAGGGAGGAAAGAAGGAAGAGAGAGAGAGAGAGAGATGAGAAAGGAAGAAGGGTTAGGTGGATGGAGGGGCGGGAGAGCATTTGAGGGCATCAGAGAGCGAGTTCGTGTGTTTGAGGAAGGAAGGGGGTAGGGCGAGTAACGGAATGCTGCATGTGCCGGAGCATATACAGGCGAATATACGTGCCTGTATGCGCTTCAGGGAGAAGAGGAACAGATCCTTCATGGTATCTTGCGCGTACACGAAGGCTCCGGGCTGTGTATACACGTTATAGACACGGACAACGACCTACACCCTACATCGGTGCCCGGCACGTACGCCGGTTCTGTCGTACTACACGTAGAAACGGCAGGTAGAACGCGGCCAGAGTCGGGAGTTGGCAAAACTTTGGCCAACGTAGCCTGCTACGGAGCCACGCCGACTACCGCGGCACTTCTCGACGTACGGCGGCCGGGAGGGGGAGGGGGGGGGGGGCGTCCTCGAAAATCGTACACAGAGGCCACGGTATTTTTCAACACGCCCTTATCAACGTTTTCCTTTCAGCGAGGAGAGCCGTCCGTCGGCGTACCGCGAAAGTGTCGGCGCCGGTGTGCGAGCGCCAGTGGAAGCCTGAGGAGTCGCACACATCGTCGACTTCTGCTTCTCATCCGCCTTCTTCACCTGCCCCACCTCCTCTTCCTTCTTCTTCTTCTGCTCCCCCTCCAGCTCGTCTGCCTCCGTGCCTCCTTCTCCTCCTTTTCACCGCAGCTTTTCTTACGAGCTTAGCAAACTCGTTAGCGCTCGCTCACTTAGCGAACTCGTTAGCTGCCTAAGTAGTGAATTAAGCATATATCTTCCCGTCCTCGTCTCTTATTTCGCTTCCTGTGTGTTGTGCTCCGAGTTTCGGGCTTTCTTGTTGCCCTCTGCGGAGGGCCATGCTACTTTGCCGTCCTCCATCCGCCCCGGCATGCGCCAAGCCGTTCGCTGACTGTTCGAACGCGGATGTTTAACCTTGTAGTTATGGGACTACGTATTTGCCGAGGTCGCCTCGGCTTTTGGGGAAACGTGCCGGTCGAGGATTTCGACTTTTTGCCCGACCGACGTGTCTACTCTAATTTTGGTCTCGCGCAATATGTTCGGTGGCTTTCGACGTTGTACAACTATTCGCTAATTAGCTTCGCCGATTTCGTACAACCCTGCGTACTCGGGCGCTTAGAAAATTGGTAATACTCGTGTCATCGAAATTGCCACAGTTCGGTAATGCAGCTTTGCTCCCGAAGTTGTGTCTATTACAATTTCGCGTCCGTAAGATGTCTACGTTAACGGTACACGCTTGCCGAGCTTTCCGGTAAGAAGCTACGAGTTGAAATTTTGATTGTACGATCCCGCCGCAATCTGTGTACCCCCCACCCGCCCGAATCCGCGAGCCCGTACTGTTGATTTTCATTCTGCGGCTCTCTATGCACACTCCGGCGACTACGAGTTCGGCCGTTCACCGTGTTCGCCCGAGTATCAAGTGCAAGAAGCTCGGAATTCGAGGTTCGCTTCAAGCGGGCCAGCACTGAAAGGGTTAAAGCGCTTGTTCCAGGCCGGAAGTTAGAGTCGTAATTTGCCACCGTTTTGCCCGGAAACAGTCTGCTGGGCGCGCGCGCGCGCGCGCCTCTCTCGTGCAACGAAGCCTGCTCAAAATCGTTCTCGAAGTCGCGCCGGATGCCCCCGAATGGGACGAATACATTTTCGCGAGAGTCCAGAAGTCCTTGCCCGGGGCTGAGCAGTGAGCGTGCGCGCGCGCGCGCGTGTTCTGAAGTTTGCGGAAAATCTTAAAAGTCGACGGTAGAGTCAGCGAGAGTCTGCGAGAGACTGCGAGAGTTCCGCCCAAGTCCTGAGACACCTAAACCCAGTTCATATCGGGCCGATATAGACGGCCTGCTCGGAGGGTGGCGGTAAGGGAGAAAAATCGAGCCAAAACCGCGCGCGCGTATGCACGGATGAGTACGAGGAACTTATTAACTTTCATCGCTGGCAGTTAAATATACCGCGAGCCCGCCGGCAATTTCGCGAAACTTTTAATGCCCGCCCCGGCTAGGGTTAAGACGCGCATGACGTTCGGGGCAATTAACGTGCACGTCGTAAAGCGTAGCTCGCATGTCGGCGGCCCCTAATTCATCCGTTTAAAACACTTCGCCGCGCAACGATATCGTGCCCGACCGGTCATGCGAACGAACGTTTAAGTGCCATCAGCGGTCAACGTTTACGGCGACAAAAGTCGATCCGGGCCACCTTCCTCCCGATTTCGACTCTCGCTCACGTGGGCGATTAGTGTCGTTGGGATCGTTCATCGTCGCTGTGACCTCGCCGTTTGTAAATTTTCAACGAAATTTTTCGACGATATTAGCGGTAGCGAATCGTGAAGTTTGCCAAACGATAGTACAGAGCCCGCGATCTCACGCGACAGGCACGTATACCTTTGTAGCGTGCGATAGTAAAAATGTTGCAAAATCGAATCATGGGTCGCAGCGGACCCGGCCATCCCGCCCGAAGCTTAACCCACTTCGCGACGCAGAAATTAGTTTCGTCGCGACGCAAAACGGCGAGGAATTAAACACGTGACACTGTCACACCGTTCAGCCACCCACCTCCGGCCACCCCCGCAAGCCCCCTGCGCCTCCTCTGACGCGAGAAACTGAATGGATTTCACACCGAAAGTTAGTTATACTTCTCCCCGGCTTTAAAGCGGAAAAAAATACCGGTGAAAAAGAGACTTTTGATGGAGGCTTGATCACTTCGTTAGAGAGCCGGCAGCGAGCACTGACAATTGCCTGTAATCTGTTGTCGACGCGGGGGATAAAATAAAATTGGGTGAACCGGAGGGTGTGCCGTGGGAGTGCGGGGGGGTGGAAGGCGGACGGGTCGGGAAAAAAATTGCGCGCGTACGAATGTCGTCGGCGGCCGCGTTTCGTTCCAGCTCACCCTCGCCACCGTTACTGACACACGCCGGCGGCGTGACAAAGGTAAACTAGTATCGCTGATAACGATGAGTCGTATTAATGTCACCCGCACGTCACTGTCTTCCACGTTCCGCCATTCATTTTCGAGATTTAAAGCGGTATTTCACGCGCGCTCTCATATTTACACGATCAAATATGGATTTTATTGCCTCGCACTACTCGCTGAAAAAGAGAGCGAGGGCCGTCAAGGAGGGGCGGGGGGGGGGGGGGTAGTGGAAGGAGAGCAGCGGTAGAATTATCGACGTGCTCGTCACGCGTGTGACACGCGAAGTCGGGGACAAATATTTTTCCGCAAAACCTTCCTAGCAAATATTTGCGTCCCCTTCGACCTTTTCGTCGGACGGATTTCTGTTGACGAGAAACAAATACGCGCGTATTAATTTTTTTTCTCTCCCGGCTGAGCTGGCCGAGCTGGGCTGGGAGCGTCGCGCAAGATCCTTTCCCAGGTAAATTAATTCAGGGCGTAGGTGTTACGGCTTCCTGGACGACGTCGTCTACCTCTTACTCGCGTCTACGGCATTTTTATATTACACATTTCGACCCGTCGTCTCATTTCTCAGTCACTTTATACGCGGCTCGTGATATGCAATTTCCTTTTATCGTTTGCGCGTGTTTTTAATCCGGTCGGAGAGCCAAATGAATGGCGCGGCGTGAGCAGACCGGCGCTTCGCTTCGATTGTGCCGTCTAGTTTAATTTCGGCGACTGAATACAAAATTTTCGCGGAATTAACACATCGACAGTCGCGCCAGCTACAGGCGACTGACATAATGAATATTTCGGGGAACTAAGACGGGATATCTGCACATTCCGCCGCAGATGTGACTACGCTGTTATTACTAATTCTATACGCCTGTAAATACATCCAAATTACGGCAGACGCGACGTACGAGCATGTTTTAGAATTTCCGTTTATTTTCGGGCATATCTCCGAAACCATTCCTCTCGACTATCAGACTGAACGGTCAGTGAACCGGCATAAATGGCACAAACATGTTTACAATAATAATGCGGAAACTGACAGGTACAGTACATCCCGTGCTAGTCAATGCGTTAAACACATAACAGTATCCAATAACATAACTTCGCATAATTAGACACCGCCCAGCTTTCCTTGCTCGCTGCAACTCCAAACACATACATTACACCTTGTCACCGATCCAAGTATTAAGGGTACAAAATCGATGGTAAAGTCCAGGCCGGAATTGAACTCTCCGACGACAGGGTCGGAAAAGTTTCGTTGTTCGCCCAGTCATTAGGGCGACTATCGCGGTCGAATCGTTCGCGTATCGGTTTGCCTCATTACGATTTAATTAAGGCCAAATTGTCGGGGCATCGCGCACTCGCAACCCGCTGCTCGAAGCTCGCCATATCGTTACCCCGGAATCTACCCGCGAACTATCTACGCAGGGCCCTCATTGCAGACAGAGTCGAGTCTATCTCGCCGACAGTCCTACGTGAAAGCCAGCGCTACCAACCTACGGCCATCTACATTCATTGCTGTCCACAAATTCCGACCTGCACATCGCGCCCCCGTAGCTCGCCCTCCCGTAAAATCCGAAGTATAAGATGAAGACTAGCGGACCGTGAGCTCGAATTTATAGAACGTGACGTAGAGGGTTAAGAAGTGTGCGCGGGGGAGGCTGGCTGGGAAGCTGGCAAGGACGGAAATAGGGATGGACGCCCGGGAGAGAGGGAGTTCGAGTGGCGAACTCGAGCGACAGAGATGGAAACATAAATAGTAAGAGAGGATTGTCGAAACGGTGGGGAGGGGAGGGAGGGTGGAGATAGAAGCAGAGTGCGAGGTAAAAGGTGGGCGAGGTATGTAAGCTGAGGGTAAATCCGTTGAAAGAGTAGCGCTGTAGGCGGCTGTTGGGAATGAATTTTTTTTGCGCAAAGTACAGAGGGCCAACGGCCTGTCCCCCCCCTCTTTTCTTTTCACGCACAGGTGGTAGCACCTTCGAGAGGCACGAGACGTTCAACGGATCCCTGCTGCAGTTCCACCGGGTCGAGAGGCGACAAATGGGGGCGTATCTCTGCATCGCCAGCAACGACGTGCCGCCGGCCGTTAGCAAGAGAGTGACGCTCGCCGTGAATTGTAAGCTCGTTTTCCACCTAATTCCTGATTGTCCCCGCCGGAAGGTGCACGCTACGCTCCTTTGCTAAACGGGAGAAGGGTAGACGTGTTCGAGTGACGTAACCGCGCGTACCGCGACCGAAAGAATCGCCATTGTGACGCAGTGTAAAGAAGCAGAGAGAGAGAAAGAAGGAGAAAGAGAGAGAGAGAGAGAGAGAGAGAGAGAGAGAGACAGAGACGACAGTCAGGGAGAGCGAGAAAGTTTTCCTTTTTTTAAGGGATCGCTCGAAGCTGAAACTCGAGGAGAGGGACGGCGGGGGTGGCAACTTAATGCGCCCGCCGACTCTCTGCCTTCTTGGCCGTGGAAGAAATAGCGGCAATGATAGTCATAATTTGAACACTTTTCTCGCCCGGTATGAATTTTAATGCCGCCTCGTTGCGCAGAGTTCGCACTGTTATAGGTGGGACGCGGTTATACAACCGGGCTGATGTAATATTCCGTTATTATTTCGCTGCTACCGGATTTGCTTGGGAGCCATTTAATTTGTCGAATGCTCCGTGCTGTCGCTTTTCGAAATTTCCCATCGATTGTTCTCCATGTCACCGACAGATGTACTCGGCCATCGTGTCATTTCCGTTGTCAACATCGTGTTTGATTTTAATCACTCTTTAAATTTCAAGAATATTCATCACTCTTTTGCTCAAGAAAATTCTGTGTTGCCGATTATTGTATCGTTCAGTTCGCATGACATTTCAACACTAATTTACAGTATCATTTCCGTTATTAATTCCAGGCGTTTATAAGCGTTCACTTGACGCCATGAACGCTCATGACATACTCATAACGTATCCACGATTGGGAAAGACCGATTGTTCCGGTCAGTCGAAAGAATGTTCCTGTCGTTATCGGTTCGAAAATTCAAATTAAACGAAACGTCAGTATACCGTTTGCTGCCGGAAGCGAGCGAATTAGAACTAACCCGCCCGACGCAGTCGCGGCCAGCGTCGGTCGGCACGAAAACGGAGTCGCACGCGAATTTTTACGACCACGCACTCGACCCCATATCTTAACCGCGACCAAGGAAAGTTGCTCGTGTCGCAAACTGCTCGACATGTACCGAACCGCGATTGATAATAATGTCCGCCGAGCGGTTCATCCGGCATGCCTTCCGCATTGGAAGGCAATAATAATTTTAACGCTCGCCCTGGCACGAATCGCACCGGATCCGCGTGATTTCGAGGGAAAATTGTTTTTGACCCCCTCCCTCTCCCCCCGACTGCTCTTTCTCCCTCTCGGCGCGCGCCTCTTTTTTTCCGCGTTATCCGCATGCCGACCCAGAAAATGATTTCTATCCGAATTGCATCTCGCGGCCGGGCACGCCGGCTGTTTGTTTTATGGCGATTCGCGACGCTCGGCTGCCTTGCCGTATCCGGCCACGTCGGCGGAGTGTAAAGTATTAATAACGTGTCGCGATATTTAACAATTCTCGCCAAATTGACGGACGGCCGTTCGCGGTTCGCGAGGAACTGACATTGTTCGCGAACATAGTTTCTCTTTCCCTCCCGCCCCCGTCTCTCTCTTTTACTCTTTCTCGCGACCTGTGCATGTTTTTTTCGACCACGGGGTACGAATGGTATCGTTCGTAATCGATTTTCTGAGGCCAACGGTGCCGGACGCGTTATCGAGTACTAAGCTCGAACGTGCGTAAGCGGCTTTGACTTAAGCTGATGTTTCGCAAAATAGTTGCGCCGGTCGTGAAAGCGCCTAACCAACTTTTGGGAGCGCCGCTCGGGACTAACGTGCAGCTGGAATGCTACGTCGAGGCATTCCCGAACACGATCAATTATTGGGTGAAGAATCGCGGAGGTCCGGAGGACGAGATGCTGCTGGAAGGGTGAGATCATCAGACATTAGTAATTCGCGCGTAAGAGTGCTGCAGTGGCAAATATTCGATTTGTTTATAGAATTCTGTCGAACGACTTATACGTATGTGTGTTCAATACAATATGTTCAGCGTATTATTTATGACTTCTTTTATGCATGTATTTAACCTCTTCAGGAAGACGAACACGTACGTGTACTTTTTCTACTTCATTTACCGTAACGAACGACCCTCACGTTTGTAGAAACTTTTTTTTTTTTAAATAGTGTTCATGTCTGTCGATTGATATTAACCCCGTTAAGTATGTCACTTTCGAAGATGTTCCTGGACACATTGACAGGTCATTAGTTAACAGATCATCCGGACGAAATATATCGCGCATAAGAGCCCTTATATTTCCGATGAACTAATTGTTTTACTCAATCACCCAGGCCGAAGTACAGCGTTCGCGAGGAGCGGTCAGGATATCGAGTCCTGATGTGGCTGTCGATCAAAGGCTTCACCGAGATGGACGTAGGTAGTTACAAATGCGTGTCAACGAACAGCCTGGGTCGTGCTGACGGCACGCTAAGGCTCTACGGTAAGTTCATTTTTTCCCCCACCCAGCCCCCAAGCCGCAGCGAGCGAACATAAGCGCATGCCTGTCGATTCGCTCGGAAATGAGCGCGTTTGTATTCCGAATACGATTAACGATTAACGATTAAGAGTAACGAATAGCGCGAGGTCGCACGGCGAACGAGCGCGAGCCCAGTAAATGAACATATTTCCCCCGTCTCTGCCGTAATGAAGGCTCCCTCCGCGCATAATGCTTTGATTTAGCGGTAACTAACTGGCCGCGGCCGGCCGGCGATGCAAAACGATAATTGACCGTCCGACGTAATGAAACTTATTTCGCCGCTAAGAGTTCGCGTGAGCGCATTCGGCGATCGGAGCTCGTATCTTTCGATGTGTCGGGCTCGTCCGTCGGGAGTCGGTGGGTCGATTCAAAATTTACCGGCCCCCCCTACCGTATCCTGCCCTATGCGCGGGCGTAGTAGCTGCACGGAAGAGTCTGACTTAATTATCGTTCGCTCCATCGGCCGTTCCGACTCGGCCACCCGTTACTTATTTAGGCGCCTCGAACGGCCGCATTTCGATATGCTAATGAGGCCGCGATCGGCGCGCACGGGATCGACGAGAATTGCCCCCGGGACACGATGCCGTCCGGAGAGGTTCGGCTAAGAATTTCGGGCGCAATGGCGGGCCACCGCTCCTAATTGGAAATCAGATAGCGCCTAATAACGCCTCTCCCCCACCTTTGCCGTATCGGACTCGTTGCGCTAATTGTAAGTGCACGTGCGAAATTTACATCGGGGCCAGAGATAAAGGTACGCGCGAACTTTCGGACGTGTCCGCATTACCGAATTACGCTCGTCGGCGGAAACGGAAAAACACGACGTTGGGGAGGAGAGAAAAAATAGGGAAAAAAGTCAGGCGAAAAAGTGTAATATGGGGAGACGCACGTACGCGTGCAATTCTTGTCGACGGGGGGGGTCGAGTGTGAATGGATCCTCGTATTGTAAACGAGGCGGAGAGTGGTGGGGGAAGGGCGTGGGGCCAAAAATTAATGGACGCAATTTTATCCATTACCCGATATCCATTAGCCGTCGACGGATTCCTATATACCCACACGCCCGTCCGCACTCTTTCCCTGCCTGGACGTAGAACGGGCAACGGTATTATCGTCCGGCCGTGTATCAATTCGTGCCATCGTTTCTGCTTTCAGAGATCAAAATCGGTTTTGACAGAGCGTCACGCGGAAAGGATCACGTGTCCATTATTGGCGGTAAGCAGATTACGGGCAGAGCATTCGGCCCAATAATAACTGTACGTTACATTTCGCGTATTACATTGCCCCTATCCGTACCGTCGGAAAATGCGCGTAAAGTCTTTACGCCCGATGAAACATTTTGCAGGCGTGCGTGCGCGCGCGCGCGGCGCGGCCAGCCGTCGACGCTGCTTCAATGTCCACGCACGGTTCGATTTTCGTTAAGTTCGAACCTGTCCGCCTTAATCCAGTCGGCCCGACTATCAAATTCGCGAGACTGCCTTTTTTTGCCACATTCTACGCTTTCGCGACGATCATTGAGACGAGATTGGATGAAGCTTTATGGAAAAGCTTCGCGTTTCTCCCATTCCTAATGGATATTTTGGAGACTGCTAAAATTACTGGCGACCGCCTTTAAATATTTCTCGAGAGTCTATTTTTCGAGAACGTCGAATTTTTGTCATATGATTTTTTGATTTTCCCTGGTATTCTGACGTATGACTTTTTTGGTGCCAAAAACGAAATGAATGCTTAGACTGACTTATTTTAAGGGCGCAGAAGAGACAGTTCGACGTAGAGGTTCGGTTTAAACCGCCGGAGATCGAATTTAGCTTACTTCGCCGATCGAATTTTTATAAACTAATTCGAGCTTTTATTTTGACGCCGTTTACTATGTGGAATATCGCGATGGGTAGATTAGAAATAATGTATCGACTCCCGCAGGTCTGGCTGAGGCTGCTCAAAGTTCCGGCGCCAATAATGGCGTGAAAGGAATTCCAGGGTGCAACAATAGGCTGTCGCACTTCCTGTCGATGTTTCTGTTCATACCGGTCCTATGGCCGCGGTGAAGAAGGCATCCGCTCCTGGTCACTGCGAAGTTATTGAGTGCCGGATGACTTTGTGCCAAAGGACGAAAAAGAGTGGAGTCGAGCGGACGGGGGAAGGAGAGAAAGTGTGCGAACGAGTGGACGCGAGATAAAACGAAACAAAACCAACCAAAAAAAGCACAAGCAGGGGAGGAAGGCGTAAGATTGAAGGATTGAGAGATCGGGGGAAAAGAGAAGAAGGATATGGAGAGGGCTTGGGGGAGAGAGAGAGAGAGAAAATGGGAGAGAGAGGGTGAGTGAGAGAGTGAGAGAGAAAGAGCGAGCGAAAGGACGAACGAAATAAAAATAAATCGGAGGTATCCGTCCTCCAACTCTTCCTACTTCCCCTTCCTACTCCCGAGTGTTGAAGACATTTTTAGGTCAATGGATGTTTGTCTATGTACGCGCTGACTTAGAGGCTCGAATTCTCGCGCATGGAGTCGATGCTGTTTTTTTCCGTGTGGATATTGAATGAGACAGGAGAGAAAGTGTGGGAGAGAGAGAGGGAGAGAAAGATAAGGAGAGAATGTGTGTGTGAAAAAGGGTGAGGACTCGCTGCCAATGGGACCGTGGATCGCGTGCACGGTCCTTCCTAATAATGCTTAACGAGTCGTCGATAATAATAAACGATCATTTTGTCATTGGTATATTGCGCTGCGGACGTTTAGACGTCGAGGAGAAAAAAGTCGATGTTTCGAAATAAAAGTAAGCGATCGAACGTTGTACGTTTCATTCCATATTTTACCACGTCGTACCAAGCTGCTTTTTCAGCTGTTAAATATTTCCCTCGACGCCCGATGCAAAAAGGACGACAGGATTGCTCCCTTCCCACATCAGGTATGTATGATAAATTATGAAAAACAGCACCATTATACAAACATGTATACGCTCGTAAATAATTATAATTTCTGCGAACGGTAATATTCTAGCATGCAAATTGCAGGAAACAAATGTCTTATTAATATCGAAAACTGTGGTATATTAAAAGCAGTAAAAATTATTCCCGTGAAATATAAAATTCAATTCGACTTTTTGTCAGAATCAAGATTCTACGAATGTTTGATGGAAGATATTGAACGCTACAGCAAGATGTACTGGTTTCTTACGACACGATGTTCCGTACTGAATAAATAAATCAATTTATATTCGATCAAAATGTTCGATACAAACGTTCTACTCAATTGATAGTTCATTCTTTCGTCGCATGGTGGCAGCATCTACCGGGTTGGTGCAAAGCAGGACACATTTATAGATACTATGAACTGCTGCTATGTACTACTAAATTAGAACTACTTTTACAAGCACGGACATGTCTTAATAGCTGTACGATTTACCCCACAAAACAATATTCGTGTGGACAAGAAATCATATCAGCAAATTTCATCCGGGTAACTACTACGAACACTCACCAATCTGGATACCTGCATATCTCCATCCCCTTTATTCTGGCTAATTTGTGTTTCGTGATAAATGTAGTTTATCCTGCGTGAGAGAGTAACAATTGATAAAAAATAAGGTTCAGAATTATTGACACAGATAATTATCGTTCTTCGGCGTCAGTCGATGCCTCGAATCATGAATCCAAGAGAATTCCAAGAAGAAGACATATTTTCCGTAAATGAATGATAAACTTACCAGTTAACTTGAGCATGGACATCTACTTAATAGTTTCCCACGCAAAAAATTACTGCACTTAAATAATAGTACACAGTAAAATGACAAAATACTGATCCGATTTGACACACGTCGAACATCTCACACACTTTCAAATGGTCTCTACTTCGATTATCGAACTTCGAGTAGGTCTACAATCGATCACGCCTAATGGTATATCGAAAATATATCGATTACGTCAGTCGACGGTTACGTCACGTGTGTTGACACATTCCGACGTATCAGCTGTGCGGGCGGCCTGTTTATTTTGGCGGGTTGGAGTAAATTGAACAGTTTTTATCGAATGACTCTTTGGACGTTGTTACCTCGGTAACGAATTTTATGTTAATGGTACGTTATTTTATCGTGAGTTTACTCATATCATCGGTTATAACTTAGATTACGTAGAATTTAAAACCTTATGGATAGATAGTCATAACCTCAGTTTTGTATTCCAAACGTTCGAAACTTAAAGTGTTTTTGTTTTTAGCAAGATCATGTTTTCACGTGATTTATATATTGTAGTTTGACAAAGTTTTCTTACAATCCACCAATGGAGGACCCAGAGAATGCAAATTTGTTGGAATGGAAGCGTCCAGACCAAGTGATGCAGTTGCATCGGTTGAAGTTGAAGAAACGTGCACTGCAAGCACGTATGAACAGAGTAAATGTCAAGCAAAATAACGCTGACATATCGCCAAACACTGATTCACCTCAAGTTTCCAGTTCTATTTCCTTCCCTACCCAGAAGCGTAAAAACCCGTTTGCTACAAATGAAATTTCTAAAAAGCAAAAGGAGACAGTAGTCCCAGAACTGGAAGCTAGTAATGATAATACCCTATTTGAATTATTAAATATTGAACCTCCAAAAAAACCTGAGCCCGCTGTAAAAGCTCCTTTGGACTTTGCTAGTGCTTTTTCACAATTGGATGCTAATAGGCTCAGTCCAGAGCCAGAAGTGCCAGGAGGTGAAAAGTATATTCCTATAGACTGGACGCTGAATAGTAAGATGAGATTTATGTCCCCAAAACCATTTCCATGGAATGGAAAATTAAAGACAAGCGAAGAAGCATCTGGGACAACAGGTTTTGTAAGATGTTTAGATATTGGAGAAAAAGAAACAACTCTTGATACTAGTCCAAATGCAAGGTTTGTATTTAATATTCTGTTACGCCGACTTTGAATTTATAACTTTGATTTCATCTTTCAGATTTCACAGATGTTGCATGGTATGGCAACATCCATCCTTACCTTGGCTAGAGTTGTTTCCTCGCGCTGCAGGCAAAGTGAGTGCCAGTTTGGCAAGCAACTCAGTAGTTGCAAACAATCAATTCATTAAGGACTCATTGCACAGGGAATGGAGCGATAGTTTCCGCTCACTTTTCCATTTATTGAGAGCAAGACAATGTCCGTACTTTTATGTGTGCGCAAACACGTTCACAGTTCTGTTTCGGGCAGCAGGAATTTGCGGTTTATCCGAAGTGCATGCACTTCTGACGCCAACGACACGTGGTTTTCGCCAAGCATTAAAACAAGAAGGTGTGTATCATTTTTAATACTCGTCATAGTATAAAACTCGATCGTATGCTTATCTACTCACAAATTTGATTTTCGTGTGTACTATAGAAATTGAGTACACTATGCCACTGAGGAAGGATTCGAAAAGACGATCGGATGCGGGGGACTCTGGATGTGAAACTTCGGATTCTTATCCACCGAACGCAACTGTAGAATCTAATCAAGAAGACGAAGAGGAGGTCGGACACGATGACGAGGAAGAATCTCACGCAGAATGGTTAGAAAGTCTGGGTGTTGAGAATTCCGAAATTCGTAAAATTAATAGTTCTCAAGTACGTGATAGATTGTTTTAATTGCAGATATTTTATAGTGTTTATGTACATAATTTAAATGAACACTTTTTGTTTGTAGGTTCGCAAAGTTATAGAGAAAGAGAGTGAGATAGACAATCTGAAGCAGTCGCTCATATTTGTGACAGGCGTAGAAGCGCAAGGGTTATTTAATTTTTTAATTAATTGCAAATCTGCAACAGCAACGACCGGTGCGTTAGCTGGTATACCGCCGACTTTATTGGCTCCAACAGCGTTTCACGGAGCTTCATTGAAGCCTCTTAAGGTAGTATCTTAGTCCATAATATTGTAGCCTGAAGCATCGTAAGGAGAATAACAGTAACATTATCTGGCTTATGTTATCGATTGATAGGTGAGGGACAGTGTTGTACGTGTTGACAAGGACAGATATTATTCGTTAGAGTTAAAGGGACCACTGCTGCCACATGTTTTGCCTTCCTTATGCCACTTGATGAAGTCCAGCCAACTGGACCAATTCTCCGTGACCTGCGCGCAAGTATCCTCAACAACATCGTTTACTGCTACGAAACATGGTCTCGGTAAGAATTATAGTTTTCGATTTACCCGCTACTTATGCCAAAAAATACTGTATACACATGAAATACTGACAAAACATTTTTTACAGAACAAACAGAGTCGGCAGCAACGCCTAAGGCACCTCAAAGCGTGTTTGGCCAAGAAAATCTCAGCGATTGCGGATTCAACGCTGAGATGTTGCGACACTTTTGTAATCCGGACCCTGCGCGAATCCAACTTCTGGAGAGTTTAAAGTTCTCGAACGATCTCTATTCCTGGTCCTGATACTCATTAGCCATGTATGATGCCACCTTCACAGCAGTCATTTGTTTCATTCAGCTGCTTTCGATCGCACATCAAATCGTGCGCAGTTTATTTATAATCCATATTGTGTTTATTTAGACGAGTTGTTATATTTCCAGCTGTTGATAACAGCAGCACGGATCACGGTGTACAGCAAAGAAAGCTTTGACTATAGCAAAAGCGAGGTATGATTTTGAACATTTAAGTTAACCTAATTGTAGATGCGGTTTAGGCGAATAAGGTGATTGTACCGCTTTCAACCACAAACAGTCCGTGAAATGATACCTCGTTCATTCCCATACCGTACAAGTAAGTCGCAAACGTGTAGAAACACATATTTTTCACTATCGCATATATTTTTGTATCGCGTTCGATTGGCGCACTAAGTCGCCAGGACTTCCGTCACGTCAGTGCGAACGAAGATAACGACTGACTAAGCTTAGGTCATTAGCATAAAGTACACCGAAAATTGACAAGCAAGTACAAATAGCCACGCAAAATATCGGCCCGGCTAAACGAAATACGCCGAGCGAAACGAGCGCAAAGTACTAATTATCGCCGCCATTCTCGTATCGTCACATTATCCTCATTATGCCGAGCGCGCGATTTTCGTTTCGGAGTTTGAGATTTCACAATGATTTTACGGGAACTCTCGACTGCGAGCTCATTCTGCGAATGTTCGCTCCGTTTTGAAATCAAAGCGCACTCCGTCCTGAATTTTACAGACTTCCGCAATTACAACGTGCCCGGTTCGAAATGGCAAGATCAAACAGTCGGCAGCTCTTACGGCCGACTCGAAGGTCTTGATCGGTTAATTAACGTCAGCGGGCTGGATAATCGAGGCCGTCAATCGCGACTCGGCGAGTAATACTCGCGTCACTGTTCGCACGAATATCTACCCTCGATCATCGTCAAACAGCTGTCACGTTCGCCCCCATTCTAGTCAAAATATTTCTGTACACTTTCGCGCATTTCGACGCGATAGCCCATTTCATAGTCGGAATTGATTCTCGGCCAGTCAGTCAGGGCTCGCTCGCAGTGGCAATTTGTCGAATTACGGCGTCAACGACGAACGTGCCCGTGTCGAAGATCGATCGAGGAATATGACAACCGGTTTCGAGTCGTGCCCACGCACATGATAGAACGTTATTTATTGCTCGTCACGAGGAAGGAATCCGTACGAGCCCCGATGCGCAATACGACGTTACGAGATTAGAGCCTGTATCCGAAAGATCGTATCCAATCGAGCGCCGTTCTATACGGTCGAGATTTAATAAAGAACACTCTTCGCACGTTCACGGCCGCATTAGCAGGCAAAGCATGATACAACGGAACGGGCGAACGTCGGAGCCTGGGCAAAGACGCGTACACGACGAGTGCGACCTTAATTGAAAATGACGTCTGCCGCTGATATTCCGTACTAATATCCCGGATTCGCGGCGCAAAAAGCGCTCCGAATAATTGCATAATCGCCGGTGCGGAAAACTAGTAATTGGTCGATGGTCGTACTCCTTTCTTTTTTTGTGCCGTACCCGCGGTAACTTCCACCCGACGGAGACGATTGTTCTTCCTCCGGCTGCGGTCCGAGGCATTTTACGGTGAAATATGCATAGCCGAGCGCATCGTTAATAATGAATTTTCGAAGTCGAGAGCTCCGTAGGTGGGGTCCCCGGATAGACTGTCCCTAAAAATAACGAATCGATATTCGCTCGCTGCCCCCGAATCGGTCGCCCGGTCACCTCGAGCGCGAAAAATCAATTTATCTATTACAGCCAGACGTCGTTGTACTCTCTGCGGACAGGGCCGATTAACATTACCGCACGCGAATGCAATTCTCGCGAGGGGCCAACTCGTAAATAGGGTACGCTCTCTTAATCACCGGCAACTAAATGTAGTCTTAATCACACTAATCGTTATCTGGCTCGATGCATCTCTCCGCGCGTGCTTTTCACC
Source organism: Anoplius nigerrimus (assembly GCA_914767735.1). NCBI lineage: Eukaryota > Metazoa > Arthropoda > Insecta > Hymenoptera > Pompilidae > Anoplius > Anoplius nigerrimus. Next base: position 8,973,691 of record OU612089.1, on the reverse strand, counting down.
AGCGGAATTCCGCTTGATGGGCCGCTCGCGCTGAGGGTCTAATAACTTTCCACTTATTCGATCTCAGCGTCTTTAGACAATTTTACCGTATTCGGCCGTTTACGCTTTAAGAACATTATACATCGATCAATTGTAATGTTTATATTATACGATTCGGTGACTATAAGTCAATTTTTATGCGGCACGATCATAATATGAAATATTACAATTGCACATGATTCAATCACGTACGTTATACAGTATAGAAATTGACTTATACAAAGCATTATAATATAAATATTATTCCGAATAAACATGTTGTCATTCAGCAGCCTATAAATAGATCCCACCGCGCTCGCGCGCAAGTTATTAGAACGTAGCACATGGCGTGAGCGAAGCGCACCTAACCCAGCGAGACGATCGTAATCTTTTCCCCCGAAAACGCACCGTTTGCCCGCCGATACGTCTCAGTCGTGCGTGAGTCAGGTGCGCGTAGAATTTTTGCACGATTCTCGCATCCAGCTCCCGTATTGCCTCGCGGCTCCCGGCGCGAGACAAAGGCAAAGGCTCGCTAATGTCTTCTCGGGGCCGGCGGAGAGATGGTAACACGCTCAATTCCGCGTTTGCACGTGCAATCGCGAGCGTGCAAACTGTGCTCGCCAGGCACGGTCGTAAATATACGCGCGCCCATGTGACCATTACGTCAGCGCCCGGTTGCAGTTTCTGCTCATCGCGGTTGCGACACTTCTTCGACTGCCGAGCAGTTTCATGTTCCAAGGCCTCGCGCAATGGATTCCACGCTTTTCGTGTCGTACAATGCACTCTGTCTCTCTCCATCTCCCTCTCCCTCTCTCCGATTCTCATTCTACGTCCTCCATCATTCACTCTCTCGCTTCGCCTCGTTCCTTCTGTTTCTGCCGGACGATTGCTCTTTACTCGGCTAGAAGAGGCTCACAAACGAGCCGAGTTTCGACAATTCGAACTGCTGCTCGAACGTTCGCGTGTGGGGGTATTTCTCCTTGACGCGGGGAGCTCATTTTCTCAAGATAGGATCGGCCGCTTAACGGTCTCTGCCCAATGTCCGGAATCCGCGTGGCAGGATTATTGCCGCTTTCGGTGCCGGAGGCTTCCGCGAGGCGAGAGAGCGTTTCCGAAAACTTCGGCCCGAGCTATTTCACGAGCTCGCTCCTCGCTTCGTTCCCGTGAAAATATTTCCACGTTCCCCGGGCGAGTCGAAAATTTCACCCGTGAATCACCCGAAAACTCTCGCTCTCCGCCCGGGCCACGCAATCGGAACGCACCGTGCGGGCTAAAAATTCACGGCCCGCCGAAGGGGCGCCCCTCCTATTGAGTGACGGGCGTGCCCATTAAAAAAAAAAAAAAAAAAAAAAAACTGCTGTTCCTCGACCCCTGCGCCGAGAGCCGAATTTCCGCCGTCAAGTCGCCCGATAACGGGAAAATCAATCCCCGGACCCCGAGACTCGCGCTGGCACACATGCACTTCTATCAATCTCCATTATTTCGAGCGGCAAGGAAAGTGCAGCGGACAAAACGCCTCCGCTCTCGCGCGCGCGGGACGAACATCAATACCGGGGCGCGAAAGCGTAATTCTACATCCTCAGCTTCTGGCCGCCCCTGGCCTTTTCGAGTCCGCGGCCACCCCCCGAAATCAATTCCCAGTCAAACCCGGAGCCAATCCGCCATGGAACTCGGCTATTCGTCGCGACAGCGCAAAATTCCCAGCTTACCCCTTTCTCGAAAAAATTAATCGCGGCCCACTGCCGGGCATATCGATCCGTTCATCGACAAACGATTTCACGGTTCTCCAAAGCGGGACACTTGGCCGCTAACGAACCGGGAAAGACATTTTGCCAGCGGAGGAGAATAACGTCCGCGTCGCAAGGGCGCATGGGGGAGTAAAAGGGAGAATTTCTCTTCGCCGGGCGCCTGGCGAGAGGCAACCCCTCGCATGCGGGAGGGTTCGGGCTAAAGCCGTTGGGTACGCGCCCGTGGGGCGTGCACTAGGGGGGGCTCAGCCACCGGTGGGGGAGGGGGGGGAGTGCGGGGGGGTTGGCCGGAGGGCCGACGGGGGGTGAGAAAGGGGCTCGCGAGGGTGGCGGGCGAATGGCGAAGGGTGGTGAGAGTAGCGATGGGCGCAAGGCGATCCGAATCGTTTCGAAACTTCGCCCACGGACGCGATGGCCGAATTCTACTGCCAGTTCCACGACTTTGGCCCCCGGGACGGAGGTTGGACGGAATTTTTTCCAATTTTCCACCGCCTCCGCCCCGCGACCAAGCGGATAATTCGCGCACTTTACGCCGGCGCGCAGAATTCGGTAATGGAGAAAATTTTCCTTGGCACAGGTGAGACTCGCTCGTTGGCGGAGGGACATTTTTTTTTAGGGGGGGGGGGGGGGGGTTATTTCGACGAAAATTTGTGGGATTTCGTAAGTTTGCAGGATTGAACGGTCGGTTGCCGGAGGAGAAGGTGCGGCGAAAGGGCTTCGAGACGAGGGGGGAGAGCGTGTCTGTGTTGGTGCTTGCAGGGGAGTTAAAGAGAAGGACGGGATGGTAAAGAGGACGAAAGGGGAGAGTATTGAAGAGAGAGAGAGAAAGGGGGAAGAGGGGGTGGGAGGCGAGAGTGAGAGAGAGAGGTCGGCGAGACTTTTATTCGTGCTACGGGAGACAAGTCCCATAAGGACAATAATGGAGGTATACGCGATGAAATTAAAAACGAAAATATTTCTGGGGAGTGGAGGCGGCGAGATAAGGGAAAAAATGTCCATATGGTGCCCACGATATATCCGTGCGCGCATGCTATCGTTCTCTCTTTGCCTACTTTATCTCTCGGCCTCTCCAAACCATGGTTTCGTTATTGTTCTCATTCTTATTACCCCGATTGCTACGTTATTCGTACAGCCTATTATCGTTGATTAACGTGGCCTACCCCCACTCCCCACCCCCCTCGATCGTTTTCATTGAGGCGATCAACTTTATTTAACGTCATTCGTTTTCACGGTCCGGCCGTTCGGCCCTATGTTAATCCCGATATTATTTCGTAATTCCATCGCTATGAGTCTCATGATGCGCCGCTGTTCCTCGCATGCCGTACGCGCTCGTACTACTACTCGACTCCCTACCACGGTTCCCCGAGGTGGAACCTATCAATAAATCCCTTTCTCGCTCCTGGTTCCGCCATGGCTATTATTATCCCCGTTAACGTCTTAATTTCCGCCATGACTGTCCGTTCCGTGGCTCTAGGCCGACGTCATTTTTGTGGCCCGCCAGCATGTACCACGATTTCGTCCGCCACGCCGATCGTTAGCCGGGCTAATGCCATTTACCCTCATTCCGCTCTTCTTCCATTTTTTTTCTTTACGCCAACCTACGTCCATGCGCGTCCATATAAATTTCCACTCGGTTCCCCGAGGATCCTACCAGCATCAATTAACAAATCCCCTTCCCTCTTCTTTATCCCTCACACGCTCATGCATATGCGGCAGGGGGCTCCCGAGATGTCAGCCTTCGGACCCGGACGACGAGAAATAAACCAGGATAGTTGCGCGTACATTGCGGCCACCTCCGTACATTGCAGCTCCGTCGCCGAGGTCGACGAGCAACCTCCTCGCATTCGAGCCAGCCGTGAGGCGATACTCTGTTCTCCAAGCCGAAACCTTCTCGGAAAAGCTCACAGTTTTATCCGACCCTTACCGAATTCCCGGAATCCGCCCGATAAACGTTATTAATCCCACGAAAACATCCGCCGCGTCGAGAGCAGCCCCCCGCCTCCTCCCCCGGCAATTTCAACGAAATCCCATCTGACGAAATCGGAAAAATTTGGTCGAATACGTCGCGTAGATCGGCTGCTTTCGAAATTTGGCTTGCTGCTCTGTCGGAAAGAGAGAGCGAGCGACAGAGAGAGAGAAAGGGAGGGGGGAGAGTCAGAAAAGACAGAAAGAGAGAAAGGGAGGGGGGAGAGACAGAAAAGACAGAACGAGAGAGACAGAGAGAGAGAGAGAAAGAGAGCGAGAGAGAGTTCGTCCCGAGGGCAAAGTCTCGAAATTGGAAGCTCGCGAAGGAACGGCTCGATCGCCGTGGCCGGTCGAGGAAGCCGACGTCCTGGTCTCCACCACCACCGCCGCCACCACCACTGGCCTGCATCGGCGGCACGAAAGGCAGAGGCGAGGAGGCAGACACGAGCACCACGACGCCGCGTGGGGGTTGCACGTAGACCCCCTGGTGGGGCTCGGGCTCCCGACCCCACAGTCCCCCGCTGGAAATGATATCAGTCGCGACTCGGTCGAGGGAGCCCCAGCACACTCGGCCGTGCCCCTCGCCAGGCCTCAGAGAGAGACGGAGAGCGAAGGAGCGCGATAGAGAAGCCGTGAGGGGGAGCGCCGGAGGGAGCGAGAGGGAGCGTGAGACGCAGAGTGCTCAGGAGGGAGACAGAGAGGGAGAGAGAGAGAAAGAGAGGCCGAGTGATAGACGGAGAAGAAAGACGTCGCCCTAAACTGCTCCTCGCCAACTCTCCTCGGGAAGCTAGTGCGAACCTTCGCGGCCGGAGAGGAAAAACTGCTCGACACCGCTCTCCTCGCCGAGGGTGTGACAGGGGGATAAGAGCGACGCCCGGGAGGATCGAGGAACTCGCGCGCGACAGTGGCCAGGAGAACGCGGCCGACCGCGGCGAACTTCTCCAGCGCGTCCTCGGCGGATTCTTCGACGATCCTCAGCGAGATCACCGAGAGTGTCCTCTGCCCCTCTTCGGCACCCGCTCCGAACCCTTGGCCAGCGCCGTCGAGCGCCGAAGATCGCGCCCTCCCTGCCTCAAAGCTTTCTAGGCCCGAGTGCGCGAACGCCAGCCCGCGAGGCCGAAGACTGTGCTGATCCAAGGGACGATCGTCGGACGACTGGTTCGGTCCGCGGAGTCGCGGCGGAGCTTCGCTGATTCTTCCACCTTAGCTCGCATCGCCTGGCGAAGGTAAGAGAGAGGATTTCTGCGGACGATAAAACGCTCGGCCATGGACGCGACGCCCGTGTGCGCCGCGAGCTCCCGTGCACGTACATGTGCGCGCGTGGCCTGTCGCCGGCGTGTGCGGCGGCACGGGTACGTCGTTGGAACGTGTGACTGTGTGCGTCTGTGTGTGAGGGCGTGTACGTGTAGAATGGGACGACGCATGTGCGCCGCGACGGCTCGAGTGTGCACGTAGGGGCGCGCGTGCGTGTACGCTCGTCCACGCGCTGGGAAGCTGGTGTGAGTGTGCGGGCGGGCGACTGTGTAGGTTATGCGCGAATCGGAGCTCGCGCGTGTGCGTTTTGGCACTGGGATAGTTGCGGAGAAGCGTGTGCGCGATGTTAGGTATGTGGTGTGTACCTGTCGTGTCTCTTAGGTGCATATATATGTATGTTTGGGCGTATCTGTGGCCCGTGTGCGCGTTGTGTATCGGAGGCGGACATGTGTGTTACGTCGGCGAACGCACACGCGGCGCGACGTCGAGGCGCGGATATTAATAGAGAAACCGACGGTGGAACGGAGTTGTTTCTCTCTCTGTCTCTCCGTCTCCCTTCCTTCTGCCTCTCCGACGGCCTGTCACGCTCTCTGCCTATGTCCCTCCGTCGCCGACTCTATTTCGTTCCTCCTCTAGCGGCCGCGTCCGCGCGCGCGCGCGGGCCAGCGCGTTCCCGACGGAATCGCGAGATTCACGCGTTCTACCGAAGCGGAGGCAGGCGACTTTAAGGGTGACCTCGATACGCTTTGCCCGAGCGGGAAAAAAATTCGTGGCTTCCCGTCTTCCTCGCCGAATCCTCTTCCTTATCTGGCAGTGCGCTGATAGGCGCGCGCGCGCACGCTCGAGCGCCTGCTTGCCGAGCTGCACTCGGCGATAATGAAGAAGTCGCACGTGGACCAGAGACACTCGAGAGGAGCGTCGGATTTCGAGCGGCTCCAAGGTTCCAACGAGTTTCGTACTCCTTTTAGATACCACCCTCGTGCTCGCATCCTCCCTCGTGACCAGTATTTTTACCGGACCGAGGACGGCTCCGGCTACGAGCGGGGCTCGGAGCGTTAATTACGAAAACGGTCTGCGAGTCTAGTTTCGCTGCCCTCAGATACGCTCGCGACGCTGTCGAGAGTTAACGAACGCCCGTTACGCGATCTGTCCGCCCTCGCAGAACCCTTAGTCCGGCAGTCGCGATCAATGTAATCGAATCTAAGTCTTTGGAATCTCGCAATTTTCTCCTGAATCCGCTACGTTCGTCCGCTCGGCTTTTTTCTCGGCAGAAGCTTAACGCAGTTCTCAGCAGAAGCTTGACGCAGTTCTCAGCAGAAGCTTGACGCAGTTCTCAGCGTCCGTATCTTAGCTCGCGAGACTCGGATGCTCGTCGCGCACTCCGTGCACAGTATCCGCGAATAGAAACTCGACACCGTTCGAAGCCGCACTCGCACGCCTCCGTCTCGAAAAGCTCTGCGCGGTGTTTACAGAGGAATCTTCCACGAGCTGTCGGCGAGTCAGCTCCCATCGGAAGGCGGTGCTTTTTTAGCGAGGACGAGAGGCGTCCTCCGGCGCCGAATTGAGAATCGATTTTTCGACGACGGTGGCAGCGATCTGTCCCACGTGGCTCGAGCGAGTTTAGGAGATTTTCGAGCGAGAGGTGACGGAGATTAGTTCCGGAGAGAAGTTTCCTGGCGTGCAACGCCGGAACGGGATGTATGTTCCCTTATCTCCATTGACATCGCGCGCCATCAATGATATCGATTGCCAGACGGACTCGCCGGCTTGCTTTATTAACGAGGCGCAAACTTCTATTTCGGTCATTCCTAGCATTGCTTTCTCTACTGTGCTCAATGAGCTCTTTGCAAAATCTGTCGGAGCGTCTAATTTATTAACCCTGCTAGTAGTTAGGTACGGTCTATAACAGTTCCTTTATTCACATATTCTACACATATACCATCCATTCAACTGCTCGCTGATCTACAACCAGCCACCCAAGTAAACCAATTCCATCTAGCTCTCCGCAACGATCTCCTTCCGCCAAGCAGACAAATCTCCGAAAACATCATTGCCCCCACCGCCACCCCGTCCCTTCGCCAAAACAATCAGGACCTCCAAACCTCAATCCGTCACCTCAACATTCCCTCTCCAACTCCGCCGAAATCATCGCCACCCTCGGCCGCAAATTCCCTGAAAAATCCACTTATTCGACCCAACCCAGAGCCTGGCGCTGAACGGGCCGAGAAACTCAGCTGCTCCCGGCTGCATCGGCATATCATAGGGCCACGCTCCTGTATTTTTAGCGTGGCAACAAATTAGCCCTCTCGCAGTCTCCCCGGCCGTGCCCCGTGGTCGCGGATCGAAAAATATCCCGTCCGGCCGCCAGAAAGAGAGACAGAGAGAGCGCGCGCGAGAGAGAGAGAGAGAGAGAGACAGAGAGAGAATATCTTCGTTCTCGTCCCGGCCAATCCACGTGGCCGACGAGACTCTCGCTCTTGCCCGGCCCGATTATTCGACCGCGAGACGTCGACCGTGCGTCCCGACGCCGAGCGTCGTCGCGGCCCTCGGCGTCGGCCGCCGCTGTCGCAACCGACCGACGAGGCGGCAACGGGGAGAGAGACGGAGGGCTTGGGGGGCTACCGAGGTGGGGGGGCGGCAGCGGGGGTGGATGGAGAAAAAAAGGAGGGAAAAAGGGTGCGTTCGGGCGACGCACGGGCAGGAGCCCCTTGGAAATGCGTGCGGGGGTCCACCAACGAAATTATGGATCGAGCCCGACGTCGAGGCTCACGTCTGCGCGTTGTCGACGTCGCGACGCCGTGAACGTTCCCTCGCCACACGGATCGGATCTGTGTGCGTGATAGAGGGGGAGAGAGGGGTAGAGGTGCCGAGGGAGGCAAGGGAGCGAGAGAGAGTGAAGAGAGAGAGAGAGAGACGGGGGGAGAGGGGGAGAGTTGGGAGGGAGAGTGCACACGCACACATCACGCAACGTAAAACGTACGTGGCACGGCACTCGGTGCGACCGTACCGAGCATTATTTTTGATATCGCACTTTGCGACGAGCGTCGAGATTAACTGCGGATGCGTAGGCGGTGAGGGCATTGCGATAATGCGACGCTCGGAATGAGCAGAAATCGGTAATGGGGTTCCTTTGAGAACAGTCAGCGCGCGTAGTCAGAAGTTTCGAGGCAGATGGAAGTACAGAGAATTGTAGCAGCTGAATATTCGACTCTTGTTATGTATAAAGTAATCCGCTTTGCCTTTGTATTCATGAATGCTCGGTCGGCTGATCGTAGTAATGTGGCGTAAACTCGATGATGATCAGTCCACGTCGATACTTGAAACGCTCTGTCATTCACGGTTGATCGTAGAGTTGACAATTTTTCCGGTACCTTACCGTTTCACAGATTCCTCTTCCTATCATCGTTGGTTAGCATCACGTCGGCGCGCGGTTAATTAGTAAATGTAACGCAACTGGACACCCAGTGTGCAGTAGCTGTATCCTCATGCCCGAAATGCGAGTACCTGTTCGATCGAAATATCAGCCTGAAATTCAGAGAGTTTACGCTCGCGAAAGTGAGCGAGCCAGTGTGCGCGCACGCACACGTCCGCGTCAAAGTCTGTGCCTGCGTGTACGCTTACGTGCGCGTACGCACACTTCTCCGCGAATGGCACGTTTTGAAGCTCGCTCTCTCCATCCCTTCCCCGCCATCCCTATCCATCCGTCCTTCGGCACCCTGCTAGTTTACAAACAGTAAGGTGCCCGCGGCCGTGACTCGCAGCAGAGACAGTTCGGATGTCGTCACTTAATTGCTCCTCTCTAACGCGATAACTACTCTTTAATTAGGCCGCCTCGCTGCCCCCGTTTCTTTCTAATAAGCCGCGACATTTGTTTAAGTAACGCACCGCAGCGCGGCGTGCCGATTTGTTTATGCGGATGTCGCGTCTTTAATGGGAAACTTGTTGCGGCGCGTCTCGTGTTGGGCAATACAGGTAAACGATGGCTGGAAGTGAGTCTTTGAAAGTCTAGAGAAGCTATTCGATGCGCGATGTTCAATGAGGCTGGCATTGAGTTTCGCCGCGGAGCGTGAAGAGGAAAAATTGCGGACTGCGAGCGATGACGATAAACTTTTCCTTTTAATCCGTTCGGGACGGCAGCGCGGATGGGAAACGTTCGCTGACAGTGTCCTTTGAGGACGCGATCGTGACGTAGCGGAACGGCACGTCGGACGTGCACGGACATCGGACAACGTGCATTAGGTGATTAGGATCGTTTAACGCGATAAACAGAGGAGCCTCGATGCCTAACTGCGGTACCCTTGACGAATTTCAAACTTGCCAGCTCTTCGCTAACTGCGTTCGGCCGCACTGCGATACTCCCACGTGGCAATAATAACAACGACGTGTTTACGGACTCTTGATTGCTCGGCGCAGTGGAAACTGAGCAATGCAAATTCGAACCTTCCAATAACAATAACGAAATACTGAGAGACACGCGAATGTCACACTGAATAAACTCAATTTGCGAAAGCGCGAGAATTCTCCCACACATTTTGAAAGGCCACTGTACCTAGTAAATGGTAGGACTAATAATCGAAACTGTCGGAATCGAACAGGTTGTTGAGTACGAAAGTGAATCAAGTAACAATAAGAAAGGATTCATTTTAATAATTTCTTATGCGACCGTGGAGATTTAAAATTGATTCATGCTCCAGCTTCAGACTCGGATCACTTTCATAATCATAGGCACATTTCTTTCCAGCGCCCAATGCTTCATTCGCCGAAAACAGTTTCTCACACGTTGTATCGTCGCACGTTGACGGATCGTTCGAAAGACAGCGGCTGTTGCAGCGTTATGACGTTCGCGCGACAGCCGCGGAATCGGCAGAATGCGGGAGGAATCGCGATACATGCCGACGTATCACACGCGCGCCGCTCGTATTCGTCCCCGGAGCGTGCGAGTTTCGAGTAATCGTGCGCAACGTGTCAATTAAGCCGGACGTCTCGCCGGACAGCGGCGATGTAATTGTTTCGATTATGACGTAACGAGTACGGATTGCCCATTCCAGCGGGTTCCTACGATTCTTCCGAGCGGACCGACGCGAGTCCAATAATCCGCTCGCCTAATCGAACACGGCTCTGCCATTCTTCCGTTGCGTAATTCGCGGATGTTGCGGCCGGCCGTTCGCTAATTTGCGGTGCTTCGAGGTTGTTCCCGGTTCGAGGCGAAGTTCGGATTTTCCGCCGATGCAGATGCATCGCGATATTCGAGCCGCCGCAGAATGTAACCCGAGGCGTGACGCTGTAACGATAATGTGTGTACGGCTACGCGATGCTGACGGCACGGCGTACGAAATTGTGGACTTTGTTGTATAACGAGACGCAGGGTATAACGTGTAACGTGGGCTCTACGCAATTTTAGATGCATGCACAGTGCGGGACGATGTGTATCGTGCATCATCCACCGCGATGGCCGCCAAGCTCGGCATATTGCTGTCATCGATGAATATTTTATGGAGGCAACGGTGAATTCTACGATTAAACATGCCGCCTCGTGCAGTATTTAGAATCGTTAGGTTTTGCAGGTCGAGCGCTGAATTATGAGGGGGCTCTTTTAACGATGTATGGGGGTTGGTTGTTTAATTGTCTCCTTTATTGTTTACAGGCGTTAAAGAGAGCGGCGGAAGGATGGGTGAGAAAACGTTCAATTTGACATGGAACAATCACTTGGCAAACTTATCGGGTCTATTCGAGGGTCTTTACAAGAGTGGATCGCTCACAGACACGACCTTGGCTTGTCAGGGAGGCATGTTGAGGGCGCACAGGTTGGTCCTGGCAGCGTGCAGTCCTTACTTCGAGAGGGTGTTCAAGGAGCACTATGGCGAACAGCCGATCCTTATATTGAAAGGTACGCTCGCGTATTCATAATTGATTGTTTCCTGCGGCCGACAGGTGTATAACAAACGATCTGACCTTACATAAAGTGCAAGCTGAAATCTTCCGACGCAAATCGTTCAACAATTCAACTTTAGCACACGTGTTAGAGACTTGAATTAATTGTCAACTCCATCTGCTGTCGCGAAATATAATATTATTTATTATTTTGAATTAATGTAATTTCGCAATCACCGACACCGAAACTCTTAACTCGCACTTCAATAAGTCACAATTTCGCAAAAATAAAAATATCACTCCGAATAGACACAAAAATTTATATACCGAACTGAACTAAATCAACATCATTATTTTCAGGCGTTGCTGTCGAAGAAATGGAATGTTTACTGGACTTCATGTATCGCGGATCGATAGACGTCGCCGAGGAGCACCTTCCTTCCTTAATAAAAACGGCCACGGATCTAGAAATCCGCGGGCTGTCCGGCGATCAGAGAAATCAGGAGAACAATCGTAATCCGTATGCGCGGGTGGAGGCGCGAATGCAACGATGTCACATCGAAACGAGAGTGCACACGACGGAATACCTCAAGGAGTCCTCGGTCATTCCATTTCTGCCGAAGCAGTCCTCGGTAGACTCGATGGAGGACCAGATCAAGGTGGAGGAGATCGAAGTCGAGGACGATCCGATGGTCATTGACGGGCACGAGGACACGTTTGACGAACCAATTAGATCGTCGGAAGAGGCGCAAATCGTGAGTTTTAGCAGTGGGTCAAATATCTCACGCTCTTCAACCTGTCGATACAGTACTACGTTTCATTTTGCTGAAGTGAAATAACGAAACGTCTATTTTTTCACTTATTATATTATACATGAACTATAAACGTGAGCTACATCAGCGCATATAAGTGCAAGATTATTACGCATGAAGTTATCCGACAATGGAAAATCCGTTTTGCGGTCTATGCAAATAAGCTACGATCGATCCGTGACGCAACGTTGTTTGACATATGAATTATTCAATTACGTGCATGAACGATATTTGACTGATCATCCGCCTCGCCTACATTTCCTACGGTAACTGCGACTCGCTAGTACGGTTCGATACCGTAAACTGATCCGACCGCCGGCGATGATTGAGAAACATTTGAGTCCGCAAAGTTCTCGGGGAAGACGCACGATAGAGACGAAAGTTTCGCGCAATAAATTGCGACTTGCCGAGAATTGCCAATCCCACCCGCCGCGAATGCAAAGTAAGTTCAGCGGCTCTCGTCTCGTTACCGAACGAAGTGGGCTCGCAGTCTTAATTGAAAACGATTTCCGCTGTCCGCAGATTTTCCCTTCGGCCGGCGTCTAATAATTTATCAGTTCCGCAGGAGGCGGCAGGATATCCGGTCCCGTGGATAGAAAATCGGCGCATTCGTTCGGTTATCCTCGACCGTCGCGGACTTTGGGAAGTTTGCTCGCACGGCAGCCGGGAAATCGGGAAGTTCGATTAAATTAAAGGAAAGTTGCGGCCGGGACTTTGATCGTGCGCGCCGGCAGAGGATCGCTAATGAAGTTTCAATAAAAACTTTCGACTCGCGCGACGATTTAAATCATTTACATTTCCACTCGCCCGTCTCATTCGACTCTCGAGACATCTGACGAATCGTTTGAAACTTTCGTCGAGGCAGAGTCGAGCGCGCTTTTTCTTTCGAGCTTTCGTCGACTTCTGCCTTCCGAAAACTTTCCTCCGCGGAGGTGGAATAGTCGAAAGTAACACGGATGCTCCGGCGAAGGTCAAATAAATGCCAAGACAGGTCAGACAGTGTCAATGTGTGATCCGGCGTTACTCTATCAAACGTAACTCTGTCAAAGAGAAGTTATGGGGCAACGATTTTCAATGAAGTTCGACACATTGGTAACTGTTCATCATGCACATCAAAGATGGCTAATATTGAACAATAAACAAAATTTTATACGATTTTCGTATTCGTAATCTACTCCAGTCTTGTATTCACGTGTTTCAAGTTCGATTGGTTTGAATGCAATACTTTGCTGATTGGCATGTTTTGGTCTACTTTATCCGTGTCTTCGTTCTGTTTAGAGACGTATACCACCCCCGATGTACAAACGGGAAACGAGATTCAAAGGTCAAAAGAGAGTGGCGGTCGGGCGTGTAACAAGGAACAGCGATTCGTTGGAATCGAGATCCAAGGACCGACATCCTCTGAAGGACGACGTTGTTAAGGACGGAACATACGAGGAAACGACGAACGCTATAAAATCCGAGTCCAGCTTCAGCAACGGACCCAGCGATCCTACGGTACCGGACGTACAGATGAACGACGACTACTTACAAGAACGAGACGAGAGTCTGGTACGACTGAGAAGCGAAAAATCTAGTGGTCAAACTGCATAAAAGTTATCTGCCAACATCGATCCGTTCCCGATTCTCACATTTCGAATTACTAAAGAGCAAGCAATAATCACTACCTTCCTCACGAAACATTAATTGGCACGATTTTCACATTGACCAAATGACAAATTCAAACTTATCATTCTTCCATTTGTTAAGTGTTCTCTTTGAAATTGGCTTGCTCCGTATTCTCTGCGAAGCATTGACATACATCTATCATACGAGCCGTTCTTGTAAGTTCATTATCACGCTTTAAGCTTCACACGTTACATAATAACTATCATGATATTCTATATCTGAGCCTTTACATCGCCCCTACATCGCAACCATTTCCATTCATTCCAAGACACCTTCCTACAAATCCCACTAACTCCCACATACACCCCATCTTATCATCTCATTATCAAGTCTTACGCGTTGCTCGTTACATTCATCGGTCCAATAAGTTCGTCAATCCGACTGCTCGCGATCTCAATTTCGAAATCTGCGCCTGAATCCGAGTCATTCGAATCTTCGTCCTGCGCAGGATTCGTCGAGGAGCGCGGAGGAGACGCCTAGGGTCGGCGTGAAGAGGAAAGCGGACTCGCCGAAGAAGAGTGCCGGCGAAGCGAAAGAGGCAAGGAGTATGTCGAAATCCGAGAGAGCGCAGTACAAGCCGTTCCACTGTGACCTTTGCACTCTCGCCTTCACGAGGGCCTCTCACTTGGCGAGGCACAGGAGGGTGCACACCGGCGAGAGGCCTTTCGCCTGCAGCATATGTCCCAGAATGTTCGCCAGACAGGACAAGCTCAAGCAGCATCTCGATTCCCACCTCCACCAATGGCCGAAACGGAAGGCCACCTTGGCCGCCATCAGTGCGCAGTCTGCACCCTCGTTGCCGCCGAAAGGGAAGCGTGGAAGACCGCGGAAGGTAGTTACCACAGTTTTCATTTCGGAGAATTTGCAGAGTTGTGTGCAGCAAGAATTGTATACTTTTTAGAATTAAATGAGTCGTCCATGGTTTTCGTATAAGTAGCGGTTGAAATCGTTCACTTGAATATATTGGTAGGTGTAATGATTCTATACTATATTTCCGTATAATAACATATATGTAGAAGTCTATATAGCTGTTAGTTTCTCGTTTTTTTTTTTAAATAGAATTATGTAAATAGTACGCAATCGGCTACATTAACTGATTCGCGATTTTCAGGTAAATCCGGAACAGTCTGCAATGGAGGAAATCATGAAGTTCGGTGAGTTTAGTTCCCTTCTGAATAAATCGCAGCCCTCCAGTTCGCCGGTTAAGAACGACGACTCTGTAGCATTGGAAAACGAGAAAATAGATACTATTCAGGAATGTGAGGACGATCCTGCGCAAAAGGACAAGGATAATTACGGCTGTCAAGTGGAGAATGGCCAGGACATCGTTTAACGGAACTCACCCCGACTATATTTCCTTTTGCCTGCGAAAAGTATTTTTCTATGTACGAGTGAATCCTTCGCGTGACGAGAGCAAGAGGAGTATGCGAGATGATGAGAATATGAGAATCGCTGAACGATTTTCGTTCATCCCCCGATTTATGCAGACGCATTCGAAGCTTTCCGTTATATGCAACAACAAAAAAACACGATGACTAATTGAAGCTTAGCTTTAGTTTTACTCTGTCTCGAATATCACGGCTGGTTCTGTGTTATAAGATTGAATCCGAAATCTTTTGTAAGGAATCTACTGAACTCTGTCAAACACTTTTTAAACAGTGTCATTTTGCATTAAATATACGACAAAGATGTAAAAACATGTATTGGGCATTATGGGAAATACGTTGTTTCTAGCGCATTTTTCAACTTCGATCGTTGCGAAAGACGCACATTAAAACATGCGTACGAAATGCTGCATAAATCGAGGGACAAAAATATATAGTACTTATTGAGCTTCGAGTCGAAGTAGCGATACGATTGGATGTATTTCCTTCCTCTCATTCTAAATGTCAAGACCAGAACAGTCCTAAGCGGATAAATCGATGTGAATTAGCAAGAACAACTTCTCTGTCGATCGCATTTACTCGACTCTGTAAAGTTATCCAGGACGTAGACCCCGGAGTCGATGGCGGTAGAAAATTGTAACGGGTGTCACAGTACGGACGACGACGCTTAGATTTTGTACGCCATAGAGGGATTAAACGCGCGTAGACTCTCCAGACAGATCTCGTAGTAAACACGATTTTCCATTTTTCTAATAATCCTTAAGTCCGGCACAAGTATTCTCTAAGCTGACCGTTTGTATTTACCACTTCTTTGAAAGGTTCGTCTATGCACACGACTGTCGCAATTTTATGTATAGAGCACAATCGAGAGTGGCGAGTCTCGCCCTCGCGAAACGACCAAAATTTTGCACACTCAACTCGAGCGTCGTCCGAACTGTAAACCGCGAAGAGACGAATGTGTCTGCGCAAACCGAACGAATCGTTCGGGCAGACGATTCCTCCGACTGATCGCCATTCGCCGTTGACCAAGCTGTCGCTTTCATCGATCTTCTTCAATTCACTCTCATTATCGTTTCACGCGGCGCATCACGATCGCGAAAACTTTTTACTCTCGCATCCGCGTCATTAAGGCGAGGCATTAAGGGCTCTTGTATAATGGAGCGTGTTCAGTCCGTTTTATGGAAGTACCTGACGCCATCAATTGGCACTCTCACGTGTCGCGCATGATCGCGGACCTTGCCGGAAATGGACGATCGAGCGGACGATCTTACCTATCTCGATGCTAATCGAGCGTCGAGTGTCTCGCGTAAAGAGTTCTCTCGGAAAGTCGCGGAGCGGATGAATTCGATTTCGATACGAAGATTTTCATTTTTCCTTGTTGCTTGCGTCGAACAGGAGGTTTTTACTGGAAACGTTTTTTTATACTTTATATATATATATTTGTAATAAATCTTTTATAGCATCGATGGACGGTATCAAGGCCTGCGCTTCGGAGGCGACAATTATTTTACGCGAGACACTCGCTGCGATCGATTTCGTCTCGACTCAGCATTTACACGAGACGACAATTGTAATGTGTTTTACATGAAATATCAATGTACCGAACTCGTTCGCGATGCGTAATGCCGCAGGCAATAGAAATAAATCTTGCGTTACGTATACCATTATACGTACGTTAAGCACGATCGTCATCATTCTTTCGCGATAGGAAAGGAACATTTACTGTACAGTCTGTCACGTAAGAGAATAGGATGTTTGTAATATTCACCGATGTAGCCGCGAGATTCATTATTATCGAATGTTTCGCGCTACGCGGGGCATAGGCGAAGGAAGCGAGAGACTCGATTGCGATAAATCTGACCAAATTACCTAAGTACGAAGACTGTGGTTAAAGCCTGCGAACCCATTTGGCTCCCGCTCGTTGAACGTTACAATTAGATTGACACGTATAATCGTGCGCGAAATTGCTTTTGCCGTTCGAGAGCGAACGAGTTACCTCCGACTGACCTCGCCCGCCATGTTCTTATCTCGCGATTTATTGCTTCCCGTCAGTGGCTGGCAGAACTGGATGGATCGGAATACAGGCGACTGAATAATCGGGCGAATAATCGGACGACGCTCTATATGTAATTTCGCCATCGGGCCGCTCGCCGTGTTTTCCCTCATGCGGAGTGTCTCTTATTCCTGATCTTCCAGCCTCCGATGTCTCTGGCAAGAATCTTTTTCGGCGACGTGTAGCTCCATTCACCGAAGTACTGTATGATAAAGCGTTTCCTGCATTTCCCGGGACAGAGTTCGATGGAATTTCTTTCGCTCGCTATTGGCTGAATGGAGTTTTCTTCGACTTTGCGCACGTTGATTCTTGGGAATGATAGCGGAGCTGAACGCGTGTTCCAGGACAGACGGATCCTGCTGTAGACTCGGCCGAATTGGTATTCGTGCCGCGGAGGGGAGAAAGAGAAGAGACAAAGAGTAGCTTCGGATATTTTGTCATACACGCGATTATAATACGTCAAGTACAAATGTCCAAATATTAGGCTGTATGCGTGAACGTGTGAGACAAGTGTGAGAGTTGTAGGTGTGTCTGTGTGTGTAAGCGCAGGAGGCAGAGGTAACTCTGTTGCGCAATTGCGGATCCAGATCACGAATGACTTTGGCGTGTTCCGAGGAAGAATTTGTTAACGCGTCTTACGGGAAGCTCGTGAGAAGTCGAGTCGAAGCTTCGTTCCTCGTTTTATTCTGACGGCCATTATGTTCGTAAGGGAATTCGACTTGAAACTGAACGAATGTACACTTGGACCCTCCGATAACCGAAAGTTTGCACTTAAAGTTACTTTCACTTTGTCTCGGAGTAGCAAAGTTACTTAAAGCGTTTTTACACTAAATTTCGAAGCCGAGCAGAAATTTCGTTTTGTTAGGGTTTACCTCGTTTGGCCGAGATGGAAGTATGCGTGTTAACAAGTGTGCACTCGTTACGTAGGTGATTCATTGTTTTTGGTTAATTATTACGCTTTATTATTTTTCGTGAGCGCATCGCTGTCGAAGCGAACTCTCTTTTAGATTCGAGACGATCAAGGCCGACTGAAGACTTAATTCGATTCGTCTCCGAACGCCCTGATTTTCTCCCTCGCGATTGGTTGTTTCTTGTTGTTGTTCTTGTTGTTGTACAAACTGCGGTTTCGTTTCGTTATTAACTACTCGTCGCTTCTTGACACTTCCCACTTTCCTTCTTCCGGCGTACAATCCGCCAAACGTTGATCGACATTTTTCTATGGCAAGCGTGCAATTTTCCCTTCGCTCGTGTAAAACTGATTCTGGTGTACTGTGCCATTCCCGTGAGCACTGGTTTTCTTTTTTTCGCGGGACTTTTACACGGCGTTCCGCGATTTACACAGCGGACCAGCGAAAAGTGAAACTTCATATCTTATAGTGTATATTGTGTAGCATGTGTAAATAAATATTAAAGTCAAACATCTCTTTCCAGTTGACACCGATGTAATACGTCCCTGATGACACTCTTGAGGATGGAATTATTATATTTGACATCACCGTTTTTTGTATCTTTTAACTTGAAGACGATCGATATGCAATGTTGATGGCAAAAAGGTCACATGTAATGACGTTATACTTACCTTCGAAACTACGTTTTTAATAACAATCTTAGTATTGTCGACATTTATACCTCGACAAATTTGGCTGGAGTGTCGAAAACAAAGCATAAATACTGTTAATAAATAAATAGCATAAAGTAGCCAGGTAGCAAGGAAACTTCAAAAGACACACCTACAGTCATCTTCGGCATCATTAATCGCAATTATCGTTATATTCATTGACATACAGTATATCTTTACAAATATGTTTTCAGTTGTACACAGACTTGATTTGGGTGGTTACGCGTGTTTCATTCGTCTCACAAACCCTATCCCGCTTTCTCACTTTTTTTCTCCACTTTGCGCATCGCGAGCGAGCATTTACCACATGCTCATACAATAAAACGACTGATTTTTCCTCAAACAGGTTTCAGTCCGGTTTCCAGGAAGTCTCCGCGAAAGAACGGTCTTGAATCTAAGTCGAGCCGCTCGGATTTGAATCTCGGCGAATCTTTCTATTCGTCGACAACGAAGAGTGCGCGCGAGATCGAGTACATGCACATCGAACATCTTGCTTTACAATAAGAATTACACGCGCACTTCTGCTCGCTATTACACATTGAAAGCATTGACGACTCCATAGAGTCGTGTCGCGAAAGAAATCGTACGTCACTCTGTACGTTAGAGTGTCTCTTAGCTTACCGAGCGTGCACAAACTTTATATTATTTACTTACAAAGCGTGTACCGAATCTACGCTAACTGTACAGACGAATTCGAAAATATTATCAAGGAAATTAGGGCAATATTTTATACCATGTGACCAAGTGCAAACTTCCAAAAATATGATATTGTATACGGTCATTCCCAAAGAAAGAAGCTGCTGTTGAACGTCATTCTACAAAGTTTTGCATCACAGAGTACAATTTTTAATTCTTTATGGCGTTATTCCTTTGATATTAATGTCAGTTCTACCCTCTACTTAAACGCAAAATAAACTTATCTCATGCATCGTATATCTCACGGGCAGACGCTCCCATTCGACATATCTGTCAGAACTCTCTTTGTTCTGAGGTATATCATATACGCATAAATTTGTTGACACGATTTTGGAATTCCTCTGTACATACTCTCTAACGTGGCGCTTATAATGTATCAATTCTGCTGTATATGAATCTACACTACGCCATTTTATCATGGCGAAAGGCGAAGTTTTATTCATCGCGAGAATTACTTTTTACGCGAAGTGGACATCGAAAGCTCTGCCTTCTCATTAAGATCTATTGACGTTGCGCGACTAAACATTGATCGAGGAACGACGGAGCAGCTTCGAAAGCCGTTCCGGCCGACAATGATGGTCGACCACAATGGCTTCCGGTTTGGCAGGGTTTTGGTAAAAAAAACCTGCCTGAGGGCTCAAAGGAACTCTCCGCGGCCCCTCGCAAAAATACTCACTTATTTGTCATTTTTAATGACTCGTACGCGTTCACTAATCATGCAGGCGATCGTAATCTAGACTCTGCGAAATAATTGCGGCTCGGCGGAAGCTTTATGTAAACTTTTCTGACGGTCGTCACTGAGAAATCTTCGATTATTCCGGTCGGTAAGTATCTGTCAATTAATCGGAGGTCTGTAGATTATACACCTGCAGACAGTGAACATTGTTAATTGTCAAGTTTTCACGGTTTCTATTGACTCATCGACATTCCGCCGAGCCGTGCACCTAAATCATTCGACTCTTACACCTACATCCCTTAAAAAGCGCTTACAATCTTATCAGCATTGCGATTTATCTAGCGTGCATCTAATCGTAGATTTAATCCGTAAATTGACGTTCTACCGTCGACCAACGACATCGACTTCGATCCAGGATCCTCCTTTCGCACTCTTCCAGTAAGTTCCACCCTTAACGTCGATTCTATTACATTCGTATCTCGCCACGCTACGCAAATTCTCCTTTCAACCTGCACACACCATTTCGTTTCCATCAGCTTGCCTCCCTCGGCACCCCCGGGTGCCAAGGTCAAGGCTCAATTGACATGCCGCCACGCCAACGGGACTATCCTCCGAATATCATATTTCCTCCGACGAAGTTTTCGCGAGAGTCGGCCAATCCGCCTCTCCCTCTTCTTTCGCCCGTCACGCCGACAAAAATTGTTCGCGTTACCCGATTTCTCATCCGACGTGACGAAAGTTTCCTCTCTGCAAATATCACGCGGCACATTTCACGCACGCGGCGCGCGGGGCGTAGTAGTTGTGACACTCAGCCGGAAAATGTTCTCACAGAATATATTACTTTGAGGATTTTAAAAATTGATAATCGGTTGTGCGTAGCAATAATACAATACGTTCACGTGAATTGTGAGGGATCGATTCGGTTTGTCGCGCGTGTCGATATGTAGCGAGCTCATTGGGTGGCTCACTGCGAAAAATATACTCCGTTGACCGTTCTCTCTGCTCGGCCTCTTGTGCGCCGGGGACGTGCGCGCGCCATTTTTTTTTTTCGTTTCGCAATAGAAAGTTTATCAAACGAAGGAATAAGGGCTGCCCTTATGTCGGACGAAATTCGAGACTTTCGATCGGCGCGCTCTTATGTACAACACTTCTTTCCGGGTCGACGACGCGCGATCGTCATTGGCTAATCGAAACGTGAATCAATCCTTTGTCGCGTTTCGTCCTCCGAAATTTTGTTAAAGTTCTGCGATGCGCGACGCTTGAAGGAATCTTCGCTGGAGGAAAACGCCTGAACAGTGTTTCTTCGTGATCCGCGGTTCTTGCATGCTCATCTTTTGTTTCATCATTTTCGTTAAACAAGCGTTGAGCCGTCATACGCGCCTATTTTATTCTCCTTTTGTTCTTCCTTTACCTCTCGTTAACGTGTACATGCGCTTGCGCGCGCGCTTTTTTTAAATCACATATTTCAACAACGACTTTTTTTTCTTTACGTACAATAAATATATCTTAGACACAAACAGCGATATTTTCTGACTGCACTCGGTATACAGCTAAGTCAGTGCAGTCGACCTAGTGTAATAGTGTCTATGTTTGACGTAACGGAAAGTCTCTTTTTAAAAAAGTGTAAACCAACAACACTGTAGATTCTGCTCTCTAATAATAATGTGTTACCTCTCGTCGTTAAAAATACGACGGACGCGGGCGAATGTGATTGCGAATTCATTTTCTTCGTCCCTTACACCGGCTGACGACAAAGTCGTGTCCTTTGCGTAATTTCTGCCTGAATTATTAAATACCGGATGGACCGTGACTCGTACTGACAATTTCTCACGAACGAATAAACGAAAGATCGATACGTCACGTTGTACGCCGTTAAAGTTGATATTACAAAAATAACGTTACCTTTAAAAATTGCCTTAGTCCAAAGCGAAAAATCGTTTTTAAAAAAGGTAATTAATATTCTACGTTTGCACGAATAACGGTCTCTGTCGCAGAATTAATAATTTCTCTATGCGTTCGGATCGGCGCAAAATTCTTGTCATTCGCACACGTCCAATTGCGAAATTAGCCGGTGAAAAAGGTGTTCCTCGAGAATTATAATTGTACGTGCCCTACGCCATGCACGGCTGAAGAAAACGGAATATCAACAAACTCGCTGAGCTTCTAACAAATGAGAGATTGCGACAGTGCTCTCCGTCGAGTCCGCCAGCCTAATTGCGAGCCGGCCATTGCGAGAGGGTGCTCGGAATTGGGAATGCGTTTAAAATACAAAAACATCAACGACCACGATATCCCTTTACATCGTTTAGTTTACACATATTGTCAATATACCGAGAGGCCCGCCGACTGGGCCGAACAGCGTCCCGTATAGTGCTGACCCCAACTTCACATTCGACGACAACAATCACGCGCAGAACATGCGAAACGTACAGTAATTACAGCTTACCATTAAAACATATAGAAAACTTTACTCCCTTTAAGTCTAATTCTCTACTCTCCGCCCTCCACAAAGACGGAAAACGATTCTCTCAATTTGCCTAACGCCTCAACGTCGTCTGTCTCCTCTTTCCACCGTTAAAAAAATCTTATGAGATCATAAGAAACGTATTGACTTCCATAAATAATTAGCTGCGAGTCATTCTTGTCAGCCAATGCTCGTAATCGCCAAACTTTCCCGATAAGTGCTCATCGGCCTCGTAAAACGAACGTAACGAATGTCAATAGTGAAAAGATACGATCGTCACGATTGTTATCATGTACTTTTATACTTGTATTTGCCCCGATGTTTGCGTTGCAAATGAAAAGGGGAGCTGGAGGCGGGGGAGTGTTATCATCGGGACGTAACGAAAGCCTCCACCAGCGTCCGTACAGCGATTTACCATCCTCTTCCCTCGTGTTCGTCCGTCCTCTTTTTTTTTTTTGCTCTGGATCGTTTTTCTTTGTCCACGCTCTTGTTATCGCAACTTTCCCGACGACATCGGATATCTCACGAGCGCGCAGCGCGATCAGATTCTTTTTTCTTTTTATCATACGGGGGAACACTCTATTAGGAGCCTAATTACGAGTAAAATTCACTATCACAATGACTGGCGCGAAGAAAGTGGCCTCCGGATGGCGATCCAGCTTGATCCAGGCGTAGATTACACGAACACAGGATGCCTCGTGTCCATTGACAGATGGGACTTGAACTTCCTTCTTCTTCTCTGCCGTCTACTCACGCCAGTGCGCCTATGTTTCATACTTTTATGACGTTTGTTCATACACTGTCTCCGTCACAACCATACCTGAATGACAATGGCGAAAAGTAGAAAGAGTCTGCGTAGCCGGACGCGAGCCAAAGGATTGGGGTCCGTTAGAAGTATCGAACGAATCGACTCTGTCGCCGATGCGTTCGATTTCAAAACAAAGTTTAATTAACAACCATCGACCACTCTAAAAGTGGAGGATGGCCTGAATCACGTATAGGCATGTACAGCAAAATAGACCGAACAAAATCAGGTACATGACCATGATATGTGTAAAACTTCGAATATCACGCAAAAGGTGAATCAAGCGCGATGGAAGTTAGCTTTAACGAACGAAAACTCGAATGAATTTTCGAATGAATTTTTGAAAAAACCTTAAAGCCATCCAATCCTTTGGCCCGCGTCGACGCCGGATGATTAAACGGAGCTAGTCAAAACAGCGAGAAGCGAGCTGCTAAATGCGGGCAAACCCAATCAGTACTCTATGAAGCAATTATGATCATGAAAATCTTTCAAAGATATAAACTTTTTATCAGCCATAGGTTCACCTCAACGCGCAGGCTCACCTCTTCACTATTGACCACTAGTCAGACCTTCTCGCCGCTCGTTTGAGCTTTCTCCTGCTGCTGCTGCTGCGGTTGCTGTTGCTGCGGTTGCTGCTGCTGCTGATGCTGATCCTTCTCCTTCTCCTTTTCCTTCTCCATCATCTTCTCTTTCTCCTTCTCCCTCTCGCGCTCCCGTTCCCGTTCCTTCTCCCGCTCCGCCTTCCGCTCCCTCAGGATCTCCATTCTGCGCGCACGATGAAGACTTCCTGATGGAAAAGTGGAATCCTCGACGGCCGCGGCAGCGGCAGCAGTCGCCCCCCGCTCCACTGCCGTCTGCTCAATAAATTACTCCAATTTATTTATCGGCTTTGCTCTCCGATCTATCGGGGGACCATCGATTTCCCAGAAAAATCGTCGGCGTACTTGTGAAAGAACGTTTTAGCTTTTCATGCACGCAAATATTCTGACAACGTACAGTCTTAGTGGATGCTTCGTAGAGTAAATGTTTCTCTGGTCGAACATTACGGTAAGCAGTTTTTTATGCGAAGTAAATAGATGTTTTGTGATTCTCTTCGGTTTATGAGTACTTAATGAAGCATGAGGATTTCACTCTGAATGGAGCACGGTGAATTTAATACTTACTGGATTATATATTGCGGTCATGGACTGTGTATTTGCGCTCCTGTGTATTGTTTATTGAATTAATTGATGATTGGACACGCTTCATTATGGTCGTCAATAAGTTCAAGCCATGAAATCCTGGCCAGGTAATGTGTAAAATGAAATTGTGAAAGCGTAATAATGTACGATCGCTAGTCAATGTTAGTCTTCCTTACAATCAGGCTTCTCTTAAAACGTTCTTTCTGAAGTACGTCGACGCGAGTCAGCTTAGATACATACTTTCAATATAAAGCTCGCCGTAGAACTCTTCGCAATTGGACTCTGAGCAGCGGGTGGATGACCAATACCGTGACCATGAGTGCTAAAATATCCTCCCATCTTCGGTTTGATGTGTCTATTATGCAATTCCATGTGCACGATCTTCATGAATTCAATCTGCGCTGCCAACTTCTGAATTTCCTCCTATGACGTGAGATTATAAATAATTGATTTAAATTACCAATAATTACTGAACCAACACATTTCTCACACATAAATAATACTACTCGATATGTCAATAACAACTACTCATACTAATAGTGTTCAAGAAGAGTAGTTAAGCTATCGATAATGGTTCGTTTACGTGATGACAGGTGAAGACTAATATCGATAATTTAGAAGTTCGACAATCGATTGATTTTGACGATGCTCATCCACACGGAGGACGTTATCCACTTACTTTGAGTTCCTCGTTCTCTTGATACAAATCGGTCGTTTCCTCTGGCACGAGGCCAATTCCGTTTAGCGAGAAACTTGCCGTGACACCACGTGCTCTCGCTCGACTATCCCACTGATCGCCTTGGCCTCGTAGAACTCGGATTACCTTAAATGAATTACGGCTCACCTGAACTGCCTATCTTTTTCGCCACTTGCCAATTTCCCTGATGCGATTATCGCTCGCTTCCCGGATTAATGTCAATTGCGCCATCAAATATGTACGCTGCAATGCCCTACTCTGATAATTCTATTCGAACGATACTCATACATATCCATGTTAAAGTACGTGACTACCATACATTGGAATCTGACATTGAAGCAGACTGATGATTTAATTCGTAATTGTGTTTTTATGTACTGGCTCGTCGCTATGGCTTGGCGCAATAAAACGTTACTCTGCGAAATTAAATGGCGCATTGTTGCTCCGGCTACTAAGTGGTTTTCCCTTACCTTCGGTCCGAAAACAAGGAACACAGTGACGGAAGTTGATAATTGCGTGCGCAGAAAGCCCAGCAGGTATTTAATATCCGGTCCGGCGTGCGGGAATATGAAAAGACTGCAAACAAAAGAACGTGACGAACCGTAATACTGGATATGAATTCAGCTCGCTTATTTGTTCTTTTTCGGAATTAACAACTCACTGAATCGCAATCATGGTGATGTTTACTCCGGCTATGTTATAAATTGCATAACTTATGAGACGGGCCTCGTTAAATAGACTTTCAGCGTTTCGAACGTTGTAGCAAACTTTTATACCCCATGCGAGGAATAGGATTTCTCCTGTCAAGGAATAATTACGATGAATACTCGTTGCGTGTGTTGAAGCTTTTGATCGTATCTCTATTTTATTGTAGTTACTGTCGGAGCAAAAGGAATTATTTACCGATTGCCAAACTGTGATCCCACCAGTTGAACGAGCACTGATAGAACTTCAGACCATGATTATCGGCAATGACCTCGGCATATGGAGGTGCACTCAGAGTCCACGTGCCAAGATAGATCAACATTACCAACAGTATCGGGACCATCCATTGCAGAAGTTGCTTATCGGTGAGTTTCACTTTGTGAGCGCTTTTCACACGATACGTCAACGACACTCTGCAAAGTCATGTTTCTTATCAAATTCAATATTCGTCGAAGAACTACTCACGGAAGATGTCCCTTCAAGGCGTTGTCTTTTCAAAGTGGGAAGTTTCGGGCAGTAAAATAAAACAGTGAGAAATTCTATCGGTAAACAGCTTTCCTTATTAATCTGTTACTTTTTTGAAAGTGCATCAGGACGATCGTCTCGTATTTTATCGAGACGTAAGACGTAGTAGGATTAATTCCAGTTCCGCAAGTGTCGTTACAGAAGCAATCGATACGGGATACAATGTCGTTGCCGTCCTTTCAGACGAACCAACATTCGGCGGTCCGACGGACCAATTAATTTGTCTTGAAAAGCCTGTAGGCAAGGCTCCATTATACGTCGAAGCGGAGCTCGCTCGGGAAATTATTGCGACGAGCTTAGAGTTACGTCAAAATGCTATGTACTATTCAGTACAATGAGCTTATCACTTGTCGTCAATGCTTGTCAGTTGCATACAGTCCGTAACGTGACGTAAAGCTTGCCATTCTGAGTAGATCTCGTGGAAGAGGTGACGCTCACCTCCCGCAAAGAATCTACTTCGAACAAGGGCTTCAATCGATGTTGAGATTTCATTATGGTTACCGTTAGTCTCGTATAGTAATTACAAAACGATCTTTAAATAAGATATATACAAGAATGCAGACGTCTTTCGAAATGCAGGTGTAAATCGGAAAATAATTGAACTGTAAAAATAATTTGATCATACCGCCATGTCTTCATCAGGAGAGCCGTGTAAGATATACAAAAACCAAGATGCCTTGTCCATTTTGTGGCGATGCAGGAGTACATGTCCAGCACCGGGAAGATGGCTGCCATCTGAGATAGTCAAATACGGCGTCAGATATCGTGCGCTAGGCGGAATCGGAACGAATAAAGTTTAAGCTTCTTTGATCTGCAACCTACTTCGAGGTACATGATGGCGCAGCCCAAAAGAGTGATGGAGAGGAATATCGGAGAGGCGACCTTGAACACTTTGAGCTTGCGATGCTGATACATGTAGGCCACCAAGACGACGGTCCCGAACACACAGAATATGGAGAACGCCAGGAGGGTGAACCTTGGAAAGATCTTACGCTGATTCCCACGCTCGATAGCTCATGATCGGATTAAAGATTATAAACAACACACCAGAGAAAAATCCCCCCCAAATTCCGCGAGATCGATTACGACTCGAAACTCAGACTAGACTTCAATAATAACAATCCACTTAACAACGTATAAAACGCTCATAAAATTTCGAAAAAAAAAAAACATCGTTACACCCAGTATCAGTCACGCAAAATCTTTATCCGTATCGCGCAAAGGAAAAAAAGTTATTTCAGGAAAACAAATAAAGCGTGAAGAAACAACGCTATAATTATCAATATTGATCCGAACATACTGACACATGCAGACGAAGTCCGGCAAGTTTACATCCCCATGTCAACACGGACTTTTCTCTTTCCCGCTGCTAATAACGATGATACGAGCGAAGATGATGACTTTTTCGCGGCTAGCCAACGTCGTATTCAGAAAATTCTCTGTCCGAGCATCATCCAGTTGGCTCATCCGCGGCAGGCAGCTAATTACGAACGCGTAATTGAGAGCTCTCCCTCGTTACCGTCGCGGGCATACAATTTTCTACCCCTCCCTCTCTCTCTCTCTCTCTCTCTCTCTCTCTCCCTCCCTGCGCCCGGTAGCTCCGTGTTCGTTTATTTTTGTACCTGAAGGGCCAATTGTAAGTGGCGAGACAGGGCTCCGGCCCCTTGCACCTGGCGCATCCGGGGGCGCAGCGTATGCACCGGAATACTTTCGCGTAGGAGTCGCTTTTGTTCTCCTGCATCTCCTTCCAAGCGGCTGAAATGAGGTTCATTCGGCGTGGTAATTTTCCCGCCTGACACTAATTTCCTCGCGGCACGGCGAGCGCTTTAAGTGGGTCAGCGAAAAGCTAATTTCTACGCTCGCGGGGTTGGGAAAAAAATGAGGGTCGAATCGAGGAAATACTCGGCTTGGCGACACGGGATGGGGTGGTGGCGGGAGTTGGCCGGCTAACGGCGATGTGTGAGGTTGAAATTTTTGGCTTGGGAATAAACGCTGTAATGCATTCGCAAATTGGAGGACGGATGGAGAGCTGTTGAGACATATCGCGTGTTTGGTAGAACAATGACACATAACAGCGATTCTAATTGTGGTTAGTTATGTCTAATATACAAGGTTGCTTTGACGGCTCTTTTAATGTAGCGTAGAAGATCGTTGAGTCCCGGAAAATAATTTTTGTTGATGCGCCATTGTTGTTTCGAACCTGCGATATCTTCATTGCAATTTCGTCGAACGATTTGCGTCGATTGTCGTTATTTACCCCCGGCAAATAGGCGATGGCAGAGTTTAATCAATTCAATCGAGTTAATTGGTTCGACTATGGTCAATATCCGGTCGATTGTTGCCGACGACCCCGAAATTACGTGAATCATGAGCCGCGTCAATGAAATTTAGCCAATTACCAGCGAAATAGAATCAATTCAATCGAGAATAAAGAACGCGTCCATTTTTCACGCCATCGTCGGATCCCCGCTCATCGAATCACCCCAATCATCGTTCGGATCCGACGAAAACACGACAATCGAATTTGATCGCACCCGATCCCGCGACCTCTGCCTACAATCCGCCAGCGTCCGATCGATAGACTCGCATTCCGAAAATTATCCGAACTATCCGACCCGACCGACCGAATTTGCGGGATCATATCCGAAATTCATGTCGGCTCAATCGACAGTCAGCATGCGCGGGCGGTCGAAATTGCCAGTCGAAATTGTTAGTCGAACCAGTTGGCCATCAGTGACTCGCACTTCGCCGCTTCCGGTTTCTGACCTTCAACGAGCATGCCGTCGAA
Source organism: Anoplius nigerrimus (assembly GCA_914767735.1). Classification (NCBI taxonomy): domain Eukaryota; kingdom Metazoa; phylum Arthropoda; class Insecta; order Hymenoptera; family Pompilidae; genus Anoplius; species Anoplius nigerrimus. Next base: position 8,944,762 of record OU612089.1, on the reverse strand, counting down.
GCCCGCCGGATGATGATTCAGCGTGTAGAATCCCTGCCGACACTTGCAGACGTAAGCGCCCTTCGCCCATCCGGCACCGACGCCATTTTCATTGATTCGACTGCTGGGCCCGTGATACTCGCACTGAAACAGAGATTCGCAAGGCGTTTCGCTTTCAGATTAGGCGCGGCCTTCCCACGCGCCGGGCTGAATCGTTTCTAAACGCTTAAGCGGGACGATGTTACTTGTGTCGTGTCGTTGTGACATTTGTGTGTACTCCTGAACGACGCTATCTGATTTGACGACGATTCGACGGGCACGTACGGCGAGACGTCGCACTGATTCACTTCCAAGCCGCTGATGTCGACGTCCATGCTCAGGAATTCTCGCACCCTTAAAGCAATTACGACACGCCGGTCGATCCAGTAAAATAGTGCCGGAGGGGGTGGCAGGTGAGTGCGACGCTAGCAATTCATTCGGACGCTCGTCGGATTGGGGGGTGCTTGCCGTGTTGTCATTAGAGAGGTACATACTGACGTCGGGAGATTTTAGGTATAAGAACGTAATCAATGGGGTGCAACTTGGTTTCGATAAAGAAGGAAATTGTAGAATATCAAACTTTACTTTTTAAATATACCTGTATGACGTGCAAGAGGAATATGTAAGGTGCAGTGGGGTAAATCCGTACACGGGGCAAATCCGCACTAGGCCCTTGTTTATTCGAATATACGTTGTATCGTACCGACTGTAAGGTAGAAATCTTTGTTTGGTTGGTATTCAATGGTTTGGATAGTATTCAACATAGGTGGCCGCCATGTATTCTGTGATTCCCCCGTTTAACTCGTTCGACAAAGTTCGTATTACTTATAAGAAATCCGGTTTTGCCCCGTAATATAAGGATATAAGATTCAATAATTTTTAAATAGTTCAGGGGCAAGACCGCCCTAGCAGCACTGTTTTTAATTTATTTAGAAAATCATAAGTTTCAGAAGATATTTTTCGTCTAAATTAATGAAACTTAAAGAATAAACCATGCGCTAAATAAAGACACTAAGATCATTAGGTTTTAGTGGAATAGATAGAAAATACATCAGTTTAAAATAAACTTCACAATTTCTGGGTCGGTTTTACCCCACACCACCTTACATGAAATAATGACGGAAACAAGATACGATATAGAAAAAGTACGTATTCTGTAAGGGCCACATCAGCAATACGTCGTAAAATGTCGGGACATTCGGCGATAGAGGAATTTCGAAGACTTGGAGTTAATAGGAGCGAGTTGAAAGGGGACCTCTGCAAAGGGGTCGTAACGACGTGCGCGAGTTAAAAGGACTAAGGTTTATTGGCATTTCGGAGTTGATCGATACTCAAGCCTCTCGGCGTTTACCTCTCGGCACGCAACAAGTGCCTTTCTGTCGATACTACGTTCGAATAAGTCGAAACACGTCCATCGGACGCTGCGTTCTTGGATGAATTCACCCTATGCGCTATTCGTAGGGAACAGGGTGGAAACAGACGTCGAAATGACGCACCGTCATCGTCCGAATGGATTGCGTGGTCGCACGGCTGTCCAGGTTGGACAGATTAATTCGACAAGCGCAGCCACTTAGAATAAAGTCGTTTGCAATGGTAATGCGAATTTATGGCTACTCGCGGACTCATAGATGATAATTCTAATAGCTAGCACTAATAAGCCGCTACAATAGTACACCATAAGAGTTCAAATGTGAAAGAGAATCGGTCCGTTTATTTTCAAAGTGGTGCAGGTCCATTTAAACAAAAATTAAATATCACATAAATGAACCGTTCACACTACGTTAATCATAAATTATATGATACCTCAATTTTTTGAAATATAGACTTACATCACTTTCAAAATAAACGGTCCAATTCATGTTCGGCGAACAAAGGTATTTATTCTAAGTCTGCTCACGATAAATATGGGTTTCATTCAAGACATCAAATGTAAAGCTACCGTCAGCTATGATATTGACTGTAATTGCTGCTAATTGCCAAAAAATAAATTTTACGTCTACGTCGTTCACTGTAGTAAGATAAATGATTAAAACGTTCGGTGTGGTAGCTTTACATTTGGGGCAAGAGCAGATATAATAAACAGGAGTGATAAGTTGCTACAGTAAACGGCCTTGATAAACTGCTACAGTAGGGGTCTCTATCTAATGAATATCGACGTGTACGAACCCATGTCGTGCGTCCGGCGGTCGAATGTTAACGCTGTAGGAGATGAGCCATCGATGACTCTTGCAGGAGAAATACGGGATGGTCCACCAACCCCTGTAGGATTCAATCGGCGGTGACTGCATGAACTTCGGTGACCTGGGATCACACGCAAACGCCACAAACTGCCATAGAAACTTCGATATTTCCTTGACACACGTGTTTCGTGCAGCTCGACTCCCCCATCAACAAAGTCGTCCAGTTATATATCTTTTTTTCTCTCTTTTTTTTCTCTCTCATTGCGTGCACATGGCACTTCACGGTCATCCGGCATACGACGATCGATCGAACCTTTTCTTTTCGTCCGGTCAAGTATGTCTCGCCGACACGCCAACTTCGTGTACTCTCGCTCGACTTCCTCAAATCCTTCACTCCGCCTTCACTAAACTTCGCGACATCGCCGTTAACTCTCCAAAAGTAATATCCTTAATTTAGCATAATTTAAACTTTGACGGTCTACCAATTCGATCTACATTTATGCACCTACGATTCTACCTGATTAAAAGGATTATTCGTCATGACGTTGACAATATGGCTCGAATGAAAGTTACGGTAAAGTTTGAGTAAAATTACTACTCTTGTCGTTCCGCGCGAATACAGTTCGCTTCTAGTTTTTTTCCCAAGGCTGACGGAAAGAAGAGTACGTGCCGGCGAGCATAACAATAGGAGCGAAGAACGTATGTTACTCTATATCTCCGTCTATCGAGTTTCTATGACCTGACGCTCGTACGGGATGATGAAGGATGATGAATGATCGTGGAGCGCCTATAAAACCTTCGTTGTTCCCCCTTCGGCGAAACGAAGTTGCGCGAGAACAGCAGGGGCAGACTGAAATGGCCCGACGATAAACCGCGAAATTACCATAAATCACGTTTATTTCGCCAAAAGCCGCGGTCACATTAGCGGGAATCAATCAGGTGATTAGTAACGCGAGACGAATAGCGACACCACCTGTACCTAATCAAAAGTTCATTTCCGGGTCTCGATGATAGACCTTCAATTAATCTTTACTCCGCAGAATAGAAATGTTACTGAGAGACAAGTAAAGGAATTGGCGTTAAATCCGGATAATTAAAAATTTCGAATTAGTGAACGCGAGACTAAGATTTTAAGAGCGAATGGCTTCGTACAAAGTTAGTGATTATAAAGAACGACGTTTAAGTTACCGCACGTTTGGATGGGGTGGGTGATGTAGAAATACGAGGCGCTTGCCGTTCTTGGCCTCTGTTTTGCCAAAGGTGGAGACACAGAAAAGGCAGAGACAGTAAGTATGAATGACAGGGTGCGAAATAGCCACAGTCTGTGCGTGTGCGTGCGTGCGAGTTCGTAGAGAGAAGTAGGGTAGTAGCAGAGGGTAAAGATTGGGAAAATGCTTGTTGACAGTGTGACGCGACGACGCTTTCTCGTACACTCAAATCCCTGTTTGACCGACAATTTTTTCCTTTCGCAAACAGTAACGCGAAACGCTGAGCGTCGCGGCGCACCTACTCTCATTCGAATGCGAATAAAATTCCACCATTAAATCGCATCATTTTCAATCGAATGAGAGCGCCAGGTTTATACGTCGCGATACTTGGCGGGTATCAAAATTCAATTTACTGCAAAACCAATGTCGACCCATGCAAATGTAACGAGCCTCGCGTCGCGGCCGTATAAACTTCGTAATAATGCGCAACCATAATAACAATGGCCTCGCGAGCTTACACAAGAGACGGAGCGAAGCGCTTTAAAAGGAGAGGGATTTTGTCCTCCCTTGTTATTTTCTGGGCTCCTCGAAAGCGAGAAATGCAAATTGCTCCGCTTCCCTTTGATAAACAATCGCTCGCGCTCGACGTCGAATGAAATCTTTCTTTTTCACTTCCCTGCAGCCCTCCCCTGCAGAAAATGACAGGCCATCTTTTGTTGACTCAACGGCCACCTTGCCCAGGGAAAATCGTACCTTCCCCCCCCCCCCCTCACCCTAAAAAAATCCCGAGATTCCCGTGGCTGAAATGAGCGTCGGTCGGATTAAAATTCATTATCCTCAAAGAGAATGCCCTCATTTCTGTCGGAATCGCTAATTAAGTCGAACCGAATTTCGCCTAGTCGACATTCGGATCGTCCTTGCGATTGTTTCCGTGCATCTTTTGCCGAATCTTTCGAAATTCACCCTGGCTGCACAAAGGCCGGGCTTTCGACGACGAGATTTATGCGTTTCCGGATGCAGCGAGATTCTCTTCCCTGAATATGCGTTCTCTTTTATGCATTGCCGGGCTTTGCATAGCAATGGCGACAGTGGTTCGACTACAGATTCGATCAAGCAGTCGTTACGCGCTCTGATTAAAGTCTGGGGCGGGTTTTTCGATTTTAATTCGGCGCCATGTCGGTCAAATGAAATACGTTATCTGTCGCTCGTCGGCCAAATGACGAATGCAGCGTGCATCCGGTGTGAGTTCGGCGGCGCGCAGAGGAAATAGGGTTGGAGAAAAAGAAAAAGAGTTGCGCGGAAACATCTGTGCACATATTTGTTTCGTATTTTTCGAAGAACTTCGTTTAGAGTACTGTAAGAACACGTGCGGCGCCAGGCTTCGATAAAGTTGCTTCCACTAGCAAACTTACTTCAAAATCCTTTGCGCGAGGCTTATAACGTAGGCACCGGGAACTAAAATTAACTGCCATACTCAAAATTCCCGCTCATGTTTACATAATCTGCGTCTGATTAAGCATTCCATAAATTCCCTCCCAAAAACGTCACTTCCACAATTTTGGCAGTTTCTCATTTCAGTTTATCCGTCGTACGAAGCGAATGACAGGTCTAGCGAGCGCGAAATAGTTTCCGAAATCCTCTGAAACGCGCACACGTAGGTGCATGCAAACTAATGACCAGCTGGAAAATAGTTCGCCGAGCCTTCGTCGGTGTGCATACGGAGCGTGTACGCGTACGTGGACGCCTAACACGTACTCGCCGTACACGAGGCTCGTGTGCCTAGGCTTATGGGCAATGTCGCCATTGTAGGAATTCGTAATTACCGTTTGTCTATCGCCTGAGCGCAAACAAGTACTTTTAATCAGCGTCGTGATTACATCGTAGCTTCGCGGCTGTCGGTGTGTGCGGCAAAGTTTGTCAATCTCGAGTCAGTGCGGCGACGGGCAAACGCGCGGGCATTCATTAAACTTTCTTCGGTGCCTTGCGCGGGAAGATAGCGGGGACCGGAAGTGCCTCGCCGCGATATCGTTACGCTCGTGCGGTAAGCGAACGTTCCGTTTTCGTCAACTGCCGCGTAATATGCCGCCGCAGATATATCGACGTCTGCGCGACGTTCAAACGCGAGGCGACGTTACGTTGCCGTGAAATGCGTCCGTTACTAAGTTAGTTTCTCGCCGAGAGACAGCATAAGCGAGTGAGGACATAATTTTCAAGTAATTTCTGCTAAAGTTTGCCCCACGGATATGACGAAACGTACGAGTTTGTTGACGAGCAATAGTGAGATTGTTCCGGCGATTACGAGTGGTATCTACTCTTGATTTGTCGGAGTAAAAGAGTAAATGTCAGTTTATGTATATGACTTTATGTTAGCGTAAAATGCGCCCGTTACTAAGCTAGTTTCTTGTCGAGAGACAGCGTAAGCGAGTGAGGACGTAATTTTGAAGTAATTTCTGCTAAAGTTTGCACCACGGATATGACGAAACGTACGAGTTTGTTGACGAACAATAGTGAAATTGCTCGGGTGATTATGAGTGGTATGTACTCTTCTTTTGTTGAAGTAAAAGAGTAAATGTCAGTTTATGCATATGACTTTATGTCAGCGTAAAATGCGCCCATCGCTAAGTTAGTTCCTTGATAACAAACAGAGTAAGCAAGTGACGACATAATTTTCAAGTAATTCCTGCAAAAGTTTGCCCCTCGAATATGATAAAATTGTACGCACACATCAGTCAAAGATTAATAGTGAGACTGTTCGTGCGACTGCGAACAACATCTACTTTCATTTTGTTGAAGTAAAAGAGTAAATGACGGTTTATGCATATGAGTTTGTATCACCGTAAAATGCGTCCGTCGCTAAGTTAGTATCTTGTCGAGGAGCAGCGTAGGCGAGTGATGACATAATTTTCACGTAATTCCTGTAAAAGTTTGTCTCTCGGATATAATAAAATAATTAATGCACCTCAGCCGACGAGCAATAGTGAGATTTTACACGGAATTGAATGTGGCATCTACTTCTATTTTGCCGAAGCAAAGAAAATAAAAATGAGATTATTGTGTGCACTGAGTTGACAGTGTTTTCAGTCAGGATCTTGCGGGGCGGAAAGTTTAATAACGCGACGTGGCTGCTTCAATTTTCCCCACTTTATCTCCGTCGCAATAACGTAATTAGCGTCTCGCCTTCGTATTCTTCAAATTTGCCAGGATGTAATTAAAACTGACGGGTCCGCCTGGCGAAGTCTCAAGCTGCGCGAACTACTCAATTCTATAAGAAATCAGCGGACTTTCGTGAACATTTAACGACGTTCGATAACCTGCCCTAAAACCTTAGCGACTCGCCATTAACTCGTACTACGTTGGTGTAAATCCTCTCCAGCGAGTTCTCGGCGACTGAACTGCTCTTCGGACTTTGAATTTATCTCGAGCCCGCCGAGACCCTGTTTCTAACTAAGTCTCGAAATATAGGACGTCCGCCAGACTCGCAAATTTTCTCAATGGCTGGGACACCTTTCGCGAGGCGTTCAACTGGCAGAGTTCATTTCTACCGGAACGGATACTCGTTTATGGCGTGAAAATGGCATGAGCGATAGCGAAGTGAAAAAGTGGTGCGTGCGAGACCGAGCTGGGCATTAAAATAATGAACAGGTAAATGAGGTCATTAAATTCACTTGCACGACTCAAATACTGTTATCCCTCCATACTAAATCCTCATTCCCACAACTGCATTAACCGTGCTAGACACTCTACAACACAGCTGAAAATTAAAAAGAATCGTCTGAGTAAAAAATTCAGGAATCAACCGTACACTTTATCCTCGGACAATTCCTATGTAAAGCAGTATCGATTCGAACGGACCTATTTTAAATCTAAACTCTTGTAACAACTAGCTAAGTTATCTTCCACTTCTCCACCGTTTTTATTCCAAGCGATCCACACGAACCTCATTTTTAGTGGCAACTCATAATTTACACGTAATGACTCGCCCAGCTTCGGTCTCTCGAGTGCGATCGCAAGGTGCAATGAAAAATTAGTGCAACGCGAGTGCGGAGAGGATTGAGAATGCGATCCCGGGAGTTACGATCCGGGCAATTCGAGATGTCGTGCGACACAGGGACGTGGGAGTTGTTGGAGTAGGGCAAACCTTAATCCCGTACTGGCCCCCGCGTCCTCGAACCAGGGTAAGTTCGGGTCGGGCTTGGATCCTGATTGAAGCGCGTGACTCTCGACCTTCGACGGCTCGCCGACACTTCCGGGACTCTTCTTCAGCCAAACGGCGCTCATCACCGTCCCCGTCGACGAGTTCAAGGCGATCACCCGGGCTTCCACGGCGTCGTTCACGGACACCAGCAACGACTTAGCCAGCGCGTCTAGAAGAACTGGCAAAAACATTCCTATTTTCGACAGCGATAAATCATTCAGAATTTAAGACCTCCGCGGTCGTTCGACCGAAATTATCGCAGCGGTTTCCGGGTTGGCGGCCTTGTCCGATAACCAGGACATCGTTCCTGGCTCGAACAACATATCGATTGTAGTAACAATGAAACCGCAGGCAATTTCAGTAGAGAAATGTAGATTTCAATACGGAACGTATCGACGACCGGTCAAATGACTGTTCAAATATAGGGGTATTTATGACGTAGATTTCGGATGACAATTTTCGTACTATTGGTGTGTTCAGTTTTTCGACTTTGATTGTTTTACTTAGATTCGTGTTCGTTGAAACCAATTGACAGTCTGATTATTCAAAGACCACTGATATTTGATCGATTTCGAGAAGTTTAGTCGTCACAAAGTCATGTCAATCTTATCTATTTTATCCAGTATTATAATTCACTGTCATTTCGAACGCTGAATAAAGTATGCATCGCTCACTTTCAATCTGCTAAGCCTTCATCGTAGCTCAAGACGTCCGTTCTCGAAAGCGACACTTGTTACTCGGCAGGAAATCTACCCCGCGCTGCGCGTGGGTGGCGCATCTTTGCGTCCCTTCAATTTGCCGACATTACGAGGCAGGTCGACTTCCATCAATACTGCATGAGATCTCGAAATAACCGCGAACGACGGGACTATAGATCGGCTCGCCGTCTATATCGGCGGGTCACGTACCGAGGCGGCCGTTTTCAGGGAGCCGTGAGACTGGATAATTGCTTTTAGAATCAGCGCGATATCGGCCCGGCCAGAAGCGACAAATATACTGAGGATTATTGAAACCCGAACATGGGATTTCCTCTCCTGTTTAATCAAGCTGCGAGCCGGAGCCGTACACGCCGTCGCGTCCTGTCCTCGCGCAGTCGACGTTGTCATGCCGACATACGCTATGATTTTCTCGTTTGATCCGCATAACGGGTGGACGGAAATTCGCGGCCTGTACTCAGATAATTGCGCACTGGCTCGAATATGTCGGCTCGTTATGTCGCGACGCGTTGCTAACTGCGGGGAGCGATGAAAAGTTGGACAACTTCGCGCTGGAACGAGGCGGGATGTGTTTCGGTTACATGTCGCTGAGTTTAACGCTGTTTGATATTGAGAGGGGCGAGAGTCAAATGCAAAACCTGTTGTTGGCGTAGAAGTCAGACATCTGTCAAATGATTATGGACGATTTATTGCTATACCCTGTATTTGAATGAAGTTCATTTTTTTCTGCCCACATTTATACATTTTTTGTTAATGCGATGAGGCATCGAAAAATTGGTGGAAATTGATAGGGCTTGTACGCGAATTGCTTGTGAAACACGCTGCACATTGGCACGAAAACGCGATGGCTGGCGTCGATCGATATAAATGCCTTTGCCTATATCCCTGTCACCGCTGGATCCCATGGAATTCGTGGGTCAGATGATGTAGTCCTTCTTTCACCGAATACCTGACACCGTTCGGAATGGATCTCCGTGCATTCGCGGTCTCTCTCATTTTTTCTTGCGAGCCAGTACAGAGACGAGAATTTCCGCTGTTTGCGGAAATTTTCTAGGAATTTTCATAGTCGAGCAGTGTACGGATGCCTGACATTCTCCTGTGACAGGACGAATACTGTGAACAATTTATCGCCATCGATAATTATCATTGACAAAATTAAAAATGTATCTTTTACAATCTCACTCGATTCAGCCTATTTAAAATTCTATTACAAGCTTGTGGATGAATCGTGTAGCCTTTTGCCTTATACATTTATCAATAATTGTCATTGACAAAATTAAAATTTGATCTTTTACTATCTCAGTCGATTCAGATTATTTCCAATTTTATGAGAAGCCTACGGATGAATCGTGTAGTCATTTTACTTTCATAGCCTCGGAGTCTGCTACTGTGCGCGGATTGGTAATGCGATCGCATTTATATCGAACCAGTCAACGTACGGGCATATCAACTTACGTAGGCAGGCATGTATGCGTGACGGTCGCGAATTGAAAATTCGACGTTGCAAGACAGGAGAGGATCTCTCCGGGAGAGGAGCATCTGCGCTCGCATGCGAAGGAAAACTTTTCGCCGGTATTGAACGCGCCAGTCCGCTTTGCCTTTGAGCCGGACGAGCGCAAACCGCGATGGAAATTCATTCCCACACATCTGTGCATATACGCCCATGCATTCCCGCAACGATCCAATTGCGGACGCACGGCGCTGATTTCGCGGAAAGAGTCTTCGCTCAAATGGAATCGCCACCGGTTTTTCCCGAATATTCTCCACTTTCGGACGCAAAAGTTATTTCGGGTCATCCTTTCAGCCCGCCTGACTCGAAGAAACCTCAAACTCATACTTTTCGAAGGAGGTCAAAAGCTGCCACGTAACGCAAATTATTCGCGCACAGAAAAACTAATGAAAATATTGTTGCCGATAGCGAATATCGTAAAAAGAACGGAACGTTGCTATATTTTTTAATGAGCATTTGAACTGACTATGCATTTCAACGCAACGCGAGAGATACGCCGCACTCACAGTTAAACAAAAATTGATATTTTTCAGCTTTCGCTGCCCTTTGAGAGCGCAACTCGCGGGAGCGAGCCTGACATGCGCGAAACGCAATTACGAGTGCGCGAAATGGGCAAAAAAATAAGAGAACTTTCCTAACACGCATTGTTCCGGTACGCGCAACAGGTGCTGCAGGTGTCACGAGGCGAGTGAACGATAATGTAACCTCGACACCTGGGTCAGACGCGTCTGATAATAAATTTGTCCCTTTAGGCATGCAGCCGCTTGTCATTAGTCAGTCTCGTTTGACATTGTCAAAAATCCGCAGTGGATGTTTAGGGTCTTTCGAACGCACAGTATGCGTCAAGCCGTAATCGAAACTGTAACGCTTATCGTGACTTTCCACTCACCGTTGTGTCTTGTTACACTGACAGTGCCGATATTTTGGAGCATCATGGCGGTCATGTCCGCCTTCTGACGCGCTGTGTCGTAACGTCGTGGATCAAGGGTCACGCCGGCTGGCAGCGACTTGAAGCCGGCCATGGTGGCGCAATCCTCCCCCAAGGAGCCCGTCGATGCTGCCTCGATCACGTCCAGGGCTTCCTCGATGTTCGCCTTTCAACGAAATCCACCGATAAAACTTCGGATTTCAGTGCACTTTACGTTACGACATTATTGGAGTTCAGTAACCTACGGAGTCTAGAGCGTAAAAACTCGCCATTGCTTCAGGGATTGAGAAGATAAAATAGAATGTCAGTGCATCAAGTGAGATTGTCAGGAAATTAAATGATGCATCATGTGTGTCATTGTCAAAAATTAAGAATTAAATGGACCGGTTATTTTGAAAGTGGTGTAAGTCAATATTTAAACAAAAATTATATATTACATATATAAAACGTTTACACCATGCTAAACATAAATTATATGATATCTCATTTTTTTATAAATATGGACTTACACCACTTTAAAAATAAACGGTACAAATGTCTCATTTTGTAAATAAATTGATACTCTGTCGCGTGACGAATTGGAAAGCTGTAGAGTTTCGAAGTAATATGTTTACGTCGAGATAGTGTCATAGGAAGACCGTACCCTTTTGGCATCGAGGACCTCGTTGTTGGTGGTGGTGGAGAGTGCCGGCGCCGATGTTGGGCCAGCCCTCGTAATGGTGACGTATGCCATCATCGTCATCGTCGCAGGGAATAGGGCCGCGAGCCAGGACTTGCCCATCCCGCGTCCTGCTCATTTGTCCTTACATCGGAAACACGACAGCCCTTCTAAACTTCCCAATTCCGACACAAGCTGCAGACAAATGAACGCATTCCGCCGCTTCCGCCGCTTCCGTCGGCCCTAACGGAGACTCCCAATTCAATTCAACTTCGAACTACCCCGTCAGGTGAAATTCAATGGAACGTCCTCCAAGACGAATTTAATCGAAAGGTCCGGGGTAAAACAATGTGCCCGATCGCGTTGGAAACGACCAGTACGCTTCCGTCTGGAACGCGCAGGTTTATCCGCTATGCTAATATGCAATTCTGCGGATATATTCCGCGATACTCCGGAATGTCAACTTCACGTTAAACTGTCTCATACCGAATCTTCCCAAACAGCGGCGAACGGAGAATTACTCAAACAACTCTAGCGTTACTAAAACAGCGACATCACTTCCGCGACTGTTCTCATCCGTACTAAATTCGTACTCGGCTCAGCATATTTTGAGATATTCGCTATTCGACAATGTTAAATAAGAAACTTATCTATTGCGAATCTCAAAATACACCGCGTTAGACCGTATCAGACCAGGACTACGCTCGGTCCACTTTAGACCGTACGTCTTAAAATGTTAATCCGAGATTAAGCTGTCCCGCGTCGAATAGCCGAGTACACCAGAAATTGCGGATAGACAATTTCCGAAGGAAGTCTCGCGTTATCAGGGCGGCGGCTTAAGCACGTTTAAAAGTTCCCGTCCATGACTTACCTCCTTCTTTGGCGTTCAAGTGGTGCCGAGTTTGAGCCCCGGATCCTCGGGGCGTACGTGCGCCTCTGCTAATAGCCTCAGCATTTTCTTCGGCCCCTCCTTTTTTCCACCCTCCTCCCACGCCGACTCGGATTTCTTCGCGCCCGTCAATCATTCATGGCTGCGACACGATACTGCCGAAGGGAACGTGCGCCTCTTAATAGGATGAACAACGATGGCACGGATTCACAAAGAAATACTAAACCGTACGATAACAATGCATCCTGCCAAATCTTAACAATAGCAAATAATTTTTTCAAATACATTGCGCCACTGACGAAGTAACCGCGTACGTTCTAATAGGATAAACGCAGCAGCCTGCATTCGCAGAGAAACAATAAACCGTGCAGTAATATTGCGTCTCTCTGATTGGCAACAACGGCCAATGATTTTTTTTTATACACACAGCGGGGAATGGGATCTGTACACCTCACCGAATTGCGATTCTCAAATTGTGTATTGTACCGTTTGCGTTTCGCGACGCGGTCGGATCAATATACAGTGCGATCGTTTTATTTAGCGTGCTTCTTTTTTGCACGGTTTCGTTATCGAAGAAATTCGACTGGCACCGGCATGGCGAATGGAAACAATGGCGGCACAGACGCTTTTAAGCTCGCATTCGGCATTTAAACCGACTGTCTGAAAGGTGAAATGTGTATCAGGCTGAATGCCGAGCTGATACTTCACAGACGTCGGGCGTCTATCGGGTAACGAAATGTCGTTGAGATTGATAAAATGATAGGCGTGCATTCAATTGATGCGAAAAGATGCTGTCAGGTACGTGAAGAGCCTTCAGAATTGGGACAACCGTCAAAGGACGACAGAATGATTTGGCGCTGTTCAAATTATTTGTGTGTTCTTAATCAGAAGCTTCAAATGCGAATTTACACCGAATTAGTCTTTCTCAAAAGGAAAATTTTGATGCTTGTTCAGTCAAAAATGTTTTACTTTAATTGACGTATGATACGTATAAATAGATACTCCCGCACCCGTTGTACATGTCTTTCAATACATTAATCTCTTTGTCAGCTTCATATGGACAGCGAGTACTTGAAAAAGTACTATAATCATAAGTAAACTACATCACCCGTATTTTTCCCTTAAAAAATTCATCGAAACGGAAGATATTCGGATACAAAATTAAAATTGCGTTTATTCACGCAAGAGATTCGCAGTCTCCATTCGCACGCTCTTGAAAGAGGCAACATTTTTCAAAACATTTTTCAGTAGATTCAATTGATCAAACGAATGATCAAACAATTTGATGAACGTATGTTTAATCTTTCTTCAAGTATTAAAATTGTATCCGTATTTACAGAAAACTATAAATCTGGAGCCATTATCTTCGTAGGCAGTCGGCGTATCGAAAGAAGAAAGAATAAAAGGAAGCGCGTGGATGTGACGATGAAAAATTCACGTACGCTGCAAGGTACGAACTGCGAGCGCTCTGTCAGATAGTATCCGGGACCCGTATCGATTCTCGGCACGAGGACGGCTTCGACATCCTTTCCGTCGACGGGAGACGCGCATTCGAGCGACATCGTGAAAATTATTCGACGATCAATCGCAAACCAATGTTGCACAGGTTCGTGATAGGGTTGGATAACATGCGGTGCGGACGGGCGAATCGAGATCTCGAATTGCACGTATGCCTCGTGCACAAGTGGATCACTATTTTGCACTGACAAGGGTGGCGAAGGATGGAAAATAATGGCAGTCGGTCAATGTACGAATCGGCTGCCGGTCAAATATGTTAACTGAAGAAAACAGAAAATGGAAAAAGTAATGTAAGAGTATACATTGATATTTCTCCTTTTTACCTACGATTTCGAATAAACGAATTTCTCGAGACCTAATGTATGTAGGATTGGGTTGTGAAGGCCAAAGATACTCGGTGTTTATTTAAACAAAAACGATATATATTAGGAAAGATATTACACTGAAAATACTTCTTAAACGCTCAACGACTCGCTTCGACGGTCTTACGATGACTAATCCCCCTCCTTTGCGCTTTCTTTCGGCCGACCTCTGTGCCTCCGCTCGTGTCATTCACATTGTTTTGATCGCGCGCTCTTCCAATCCCACATTCGGCCCTTCCTGCATTTCTTCGGTCCCCGAAGATCTCGGTGATTCCTCATAATTTCATATGGCTTTATATAGTCGGCCGGTGTACTCGTTATTGCCGGTTTTTCTCCATCTGTCAGAGGCGCGACCTCATACCTGTCGTTCCTCCTGGCTGTCTTCGGCTTGCCTCGGGGCGGTCTGACACCGCGAGACTTCTCGCCGCGACCTTCCGTCTTCTCCTTTTCTAATTCTCGAATTGTCCTACGCTTCTTCCTGGCCTTTGCTTCGATTATTTTCTTAACTGGCCTGACATTCAAGTCTTCTACCCGCTTTCCGCACTCGTTCACCAGTTCTTTAGGCACCGGAGCTTCCATTTCTTTCTTTGTTTTCTTTTTATCTTTCTCCGTTGTCCTTATCTCTTCCATACCGTAATCTGAATCTGTATCGTTGACAGGTTCCGCATCCTCACCTGACTTTTCTTTCTTCTTCGACTTCGAGGATTCTTCATTGTCGGATTCTTCCTCGAGACCTAAGCCTGATTCGTTACTGTCCTCGTCTTCGTCATCTAAATCAGCTTCTGATTCACTCCCCGACGATTTATAATATAATCTTGACCTATCCAAACGGCCTTTGTCTTTCACTATTACTGTTGTTTCAATGTTCGTTTTCACTTTTTGCGCCGGTTCGTAACTCGCACTCAGTTTCATTAACCTGTCTTTATACCCTTTTTGCACTTTCACTTCTTCCGATTCCACACACCAAACCCCGTTTATCTCGTCATATACCACTTCCCTTATCGTTTGATCTTGCCGCAATTCGTCTTCTTTCCTTCGTCCTGCCCTCGCGTCCCTCTGAGGTGCCGCAGTCGGTGTCTTCGCTATTTGTGTCTCGGCATCGAATGTTCCGATTATCTTCGTTAGGGCATTGTCGGTTCCTTCGATGAATCCCGCTGTCCTTTGCATCGGCGGATGGCCGGTTTCTTTGTACTTGCCCTCTCGCTTTAACGATATCTCGCTTCCTGTGTCGACGAATGCGTCACACACTGCACCGTTTACTTGTGTCATACACGTAGACTCTCTCTGCGTCACACAGTTTACCTGTGCCACTTGAATATCGTTTTCGTCTTTAGCTCCACACTTACTTGCAATATGACCGTACTGATTACATTTGAAGCATTTCGGTCCCTTGCCTTTGTTAGGGCATGCTTTCGCGTCGTGATCCGATTCGCCGCACGTGTTGCATCTCGCTTTCCTTTGCTGGCTTTCCTTTTTGTCTTCCTTTATTTCTTCTTTCTTGGGGTGTTGTATTTTCGATTCAGTTTTGGCTTTCATGCGGTCGTATCTTTCCATGTTATCTTTCATCTCTCTCAAATTGCGTGCTTGATACAGGATTGCCTTGTTAAATTCCCGATCCGGTACGCCGTCTATTACATACACCATTAACGCGTTTTCCTTGACGTTTCCTTCTTCCGCGATCTCGCGCATTGCGTATATATACTGTCGCGCAGTTTCGTCCGGAAGCCGTTTTCTTTCCCTTAATCGCGCGTGTACTAACGCACTATTGCTTTCCACTTTAAATTCTCTCTTCAGTCTTCGTCTCATCGTCTCCCACGAAGTGACTCCTCGTTCCGCCGCTATAAACTTTTTCGCCGATCCGCTCAACATTCGCTTACCGTATATAAGCATTTGCAGCTCGTTCCATCGTAACATTTCACCCATGTCCTCAAAATCACGGATCCATTTACCTATGTCCAAATTGTCATCGCCGGAAAAGTGCGTCAAAGATTCCTCTACGTCCTTTATACTGAACGCACTCGACGGCGATGTTCTCGCGTATTCTCGTCTTCGGCGGTTCTTCCGTGCTTGCGTCTGCTGTTCCATTTCTTCTCTTTCGCTTTCTTCACTTTCGTCTTCCGATTCTTCCTCTTCGTCCTCTGAACTTTCGGACTCATCAGAAGCTTCGGCTTTGTCTCTCCTTTCTAAATACGCCTTCAATCTTTCCTTCAGTTCCGTCTTCTTACCGCATGTGCTCAACTTCAATTCCTTGAGCCTCTGCTTTAGCTGGCTTACTTTCATTTTCTCGATTTCTTGGCTCTTATTCACTTTCACTTTTTCGATCGTTGTGTCTTTGGTTTCCGCACTGTGAGCATCGTCGATGTTTCTTATGGTAACATCACCGTCTTGCGATTCGCGTCCGCTTTCGCCTGTCGTGCCTGTCTTCGATTCCATTGTTCGTATTTGTGTTCACTTTATCGTCTGTTCACTTTATCGATCCTAATCTTCGGCTAGCCGGTTTCCCGCAATCGCTCTCTTGATCACTTTATTACTTTTCTCTTTAATCACTTTCGCGATCGCGTGTCCCCGTCGGCCGTACCGTCTTCCGTGTATCTTCGCTTTTGCCGTTTTCTCCAATCCTGAATGTATTTTGTTTGATCCCGGCTGAGCCCCCAATTGTAGGATTGGGTTGTGAAGGCCAAAGATACTCGGTGTTTATTTAAACAAAAACGATATATATTAGGAAAGATATTACACTGAAAATACTTCTTAAACGCTCAACGACTCGCTTCGACGGTCTTACGATGACTAATCCCCCTCCTTTGCGCTTTCTTTCGGCCGACCTCTGTGCCTCCGCTCGTGTCATTCACATTGTTTTGATCGCGCGCTCTTCCAATCCCACATGTATTTTAAGAGTAACCGAATTTTGGAAATTTCCTGGAATAATCATAGGAATATGGGTTGAATATATATGATAGTAAAACTCGACCGAATATATTCACGATCAAATGTAGAACAAATTCGAAAAGTGGAGATAACGAACTAAACGATTGAAAATTCGTTCGTTTAGAAACAAAAAACAGTAGTCTTTCTTGATTGAAAATCTGAAAAGCTAGAACTGACTTATAAAAATAACAGTTTCTATGACAATTTTGGTTACATTTCGATAGA
Source organism: Anoplius nigerrimus (assembly GCA_914767735.1). Classification (NCBI taxonomy): domain Eukaryota; kingdom Metazoa; phylum Arthropoda; class Insecta; order Hymenoptera; family Pompilidae; genus Anoplius; species Anoplius nigerrimus. Next base: position 8,927,430 of record OU612089.1, on the reverse strand, counting down.
TTAGTTACGTTATAGCTGCCATTGAGTCTGGCGATGCAATTAGGAGCGCGGCAATCGATGAATTGAAATTTTAATGGTGTATCACAGCGGAAGTACCAATAATCATTAACCAAGCTGTTCCCCTGAAAGACGGGCTCTTAGTAAGTACCAATTATTGATCCAGCTCCCATCGAAGGTTGTTCTTCAAAATGTCTGTATTTAAAACCCTATTAGCCCGTCATATAGTATAGCGTGATTAACGTAAAAATCATATACACTTTGCGTGATAACGGTGTGCTGGTTTCTATTTCCCCAGCGGTTTCAAGCCTGGACGTCGGTAAATTGCGGCGAGCAACAGTGGAATCGAGATATGATAATCTGTTATCGATTTATTGATCGTCGTATAAATTAGCAATCGTAATAGTCGGGTACGTGATATATGCCACAGACACTAGTTGCAATCAGGTCGAATGCAGTGTGAATTGATTTAGACTTAGATATTTCAAATGATTAATCTCTATATCCCCAATACAATAAAGTTATCTAGACATATCATTTTACCATACATTTTGATTAAAAGTAAATTTTACTTTTCCAACTTTGATTATCCTAGTCAGAATAACAAAGTGTATAGACACTCTTTTGTCTGTTATATAGTTGAACTCAGTGATGTGTGTCTGAAACTTATTCAGATGACGAGAATCAACTCAAGTTCATCCTCGAGTGTTCGTGAACAAAACACGTGGGCTAATTCGCACAAGTTATTTGAAAAAATCGATGTATATAAGCGGTCTTCTCCTTTATCGTAATCGTCGGTCGTGTTTAGAATTAATAAGGTCGGACATAACAACGGAGCGGTATAAAAATATGTGGGGTAGAGCGCAATAAGTTCGGTCGATATTGTGTCACGTACGTGCATGAGCCTTACACACGTAGCCTCGTACACACGTCCGTAAAACGTATGCACATACGTTTCTTACGGCGCATAGTTCCTTTTTCTTCCTCTTTTTTTATCCCAATATCGAGCGTTCAGCGTACCATATGACGACCATAAACCATGCCTCTCACGTTATCAGTACCGGCGAGCGGTTGAAATTTCTACATACTCCCACGTGCTCTCAAGTACCCTCGGTCACTGTCGAAATTTGTCGATACCTCGCATTTACATATTTCGCTTCATTTTAATAGAAATTAATCGATTCATTCCTATGTGGAAGCAAGCTTAAAATCAGTTCGCAGGCAATATTAAAATTCCATGTAACTCGGCCCGGTTCGAATCTAATAATGGCCACCAAACTCAATTTATTAATAGAGAAAGTTGCCGGAAAATTAGTCAAGTAATCAGCGGCATCGCTGGCATAGTGTTGAAGAACGCGGTGGGGGTGTGTTTCGCGTGCATTTACGCTGTACAAGCTAATATAACGTGCAAGTGCACGAGCCCGGCATCCGGGAATGTACGTTCACATATGCTAAAGTTACCGGTATGCAAATGGTGTGTGCGTGCGGGGAATGGTGTAAGTGGCCTGTCGCGGTGTGTGTCGATATTTGCGTGTTAGACCGACCCCAAGCGACACGAGGGGGTTGTAGAACTTATTAAAGGTTCGATGAATCTCACGTGTCGCTTGTCAAAGGACGCTGAGAGGAGTCGGCGGAAACTGAAGTCGCCTATATCTTTGTCTATTTTGCGACGTGCCGGGAAAATAGACGACGAAATCAAACGCCTGCTGACATCATGGCCGCGCCTTCGGCGAACAGGGGAGGGTCTGCCGTTGAGAAGGAGGATAACGTCGGTTGAGACGCTACCGGCTCATAGTACAACGAGAATAATATATCCCCCACGTACTCTTCTCGCCGTCTTAAAGGATTGACCCTAACCGACATTACCGAGCAAAGTCTGCCGATAACGTATCCGCATGCAGGGTACGTAGGGCAAAAATTGATTCGAGCATATCGACATTCGCGTCAGAGCGAAGCCCTGCCAGATGCGTACCAACACACTGACTACGCGCGTACAGTGACTAAGTGACAAATCATGTAGATCCCCCCTATTACTGCGCCGATAGCGAACGTTCGTTCTAGTCCGTCTGCATTGGCTGTCAGGCGAAAACTAAATATAAAACTGTGTCACTCCGCGCCGCGTACGTAATAATACGCCACGATTAGGAGGCAACAACGGAATATCTTAACGAGGCACGCGACGCATTACGGAAGCTCGGAATACAGCCGTTCCGTGGCCTCCCGTGTACGAGAAGCAAACGTGATTACGCGCGAAGAGCCAACCTTACGGCAGCCTCTATTATATACAGTGCGACAATTATGTATTAAGACTGCCTCTAGAAAACACAATTAAAACACGATATCTGCTAATTTTTCGGTATATTTATTCGAAATATTCCCCTCCTGATTCAATACAGTTGTTGCATCGATTTAATAGTGATTCAAACGCGTGTTCTAGCTCATTTTTCGGAATTTCCTCCAGTGCCCACGTCGAAGCCCGTTGTATGGTTTGAATTTCGTCAAAAAAGCATTCTTTCAACTATAATTTCAGTTTCGGGAACAAAGAGAAGTCGCGCGGTGCCTAATCAGGTGAATACGTCGGATGATTCAACACACAAACCTGATTCCGAGCCAAAAATTGACGAACAATGAGTGCTGTGTGTCTCGGTGCATTATCGTGCAACAGAGTTCGTTCAATGTGTGTGGAACAAATTTTGCACAGGCCTTTGTTTTGCCCAAATCCTCGTGAAGAGTGAGTCGGATAGTTTCTCTGTTGATGTTTAAGGCCTTTTCCATAATTTTCAGTGAAGCAATGCGGTCTTCTGCAATAAAATCACGAACTTTCTGGATCATTTCCGGCGTCCGAACTGAAATTGGCCTTCCTTCTTTTATTTCATCTTCCAGCGACTCTCTGCCATCCACAAAACGTTTATGCCATATAAAAACATTTGATCTTGATGAACAAGCATCGCCATACGCTTGCTGCATCATTCGGAATGTTTCTGATGCACTTTTTGCGTGGAATTTAATGACCGCTCTCTGCTCGATGTTAAAATTTCAACATCAAACGAAAACGTGTTTTGCAAAATGAATTTTAATAAATATTAAATGTCAACCAAATGTCATGAAATTTTTACAGCTAGTAGAGGAAGGTTGAAGCTTCAAAACGCATGTGCTCGCACATAGATGGCGCGCTTGGTTGCTGAGATATAATTCGAGTCTTAATACATAATTGTCGCACTGTGTATGCCCGGCGAGAGAAGCACGGGCGTCATATACATCATACACATCATGCGCCTCATACATTCGCCTTGTGTACATGCGTCCCGAGGCGAGTGCCGAGTTGATGGCCGCCCCCGTCAAATACTGCCAACACGACGTCAATACACGCCATCCGATCATTTTTACCTGCATGCACAAACACGGACGCGCGCGCGCGCGCGCGCGCGTTCGCCCGAAGGGCCATGCACGCTTGGGTGTACATACTTCTCTACGACGCTTCATTGATATGCTAACGAGTCGGAATATCGATGTAAAGCCCTCGACGTTAAAGCCCACTAAAGCTCGCCGTACAAAAGCGTTGCGAAAGTGCGCCACCATTGCTCACCGCGCCGCCAAGCTTTTCGGGCCAATCGGGACGTCGTCACTTCCGTTTGTCGGCTGACCACAAATTTTTCGCCCCGGGCTATATCCGCCGATTTCCAAATTTCCCAACGGCCGCCCGCTTATGAAAGCTGGTTATCGGAGTGGGCGAAGGGGGGGGGGGGGGTACGTTTATGCAAATTGCCGAATCAGGATGGCCCGAATCGTCTTCGGGCGAGTATCGAGTTCAATTTGCAATTCAATGCCCGGAACGGAGCAGAGGGTCGGCGAGAGGAAAGAAAGGAAATCGAGTAAACACAGGGGATGCTTCTCTCTCGCTCCTTCCTTCCTTGCTTCCTTCTCGCTCGTGTTGTCCTTCCCTCCCTCTCGGTCTCTCACCGTCATTCCGGATTCCGTCCCCGCTTCCTTTCTGTTTCCTTTTCGCTTCCTATCGCGGCTCGCCCTCTGTCGCCCGATAATGCCGAATCGATAGCAGTTGTACAGGACCCTGGATATCGGACACGCGCTTTTTTATGGCGCCCTTAAGGTCCCGCGTACAGCGTGATATTGGAAATTTAGTGCGTGGCCGATCGATTTACGGTCGAGGCGCTCCGATGGAATCATATACTTTCGATGAAATTAATACTCTGCCGATACGGGGAGATAAAGAATTATGGCTTGTTAGGCGATAACTTCCCTGCGAACGATTTATGCTGTCGATTGCCAGATGTAAAAGGATATTGCAGTAACGCACTGCGCGTAGAACTGGTTTGCTGACATGGCTATAGAAAAGAGATAAAAAGGCAATGTCTGTAAGACTAGATTTGAGGTCATTTCGTGGGCCTCGTGTTTGAAGAAATTATTTTGAGGTATAAAATCGTGCGGAGTGTAAAATTAAGCGAATGGTGTGTGAAATGAAGTTCTCTTATTGACGCGGAGGAGGATAGGGGATGAAGATGTAATATAGTTGATTGTACACGTATCGGAGAGTCATAGTTACAGTAAGTCGACACGCCCCTCTCATATTTCCAACATCTACGATGAAGTGCACGTCCGTCAAAGGCAAACGATACTCGTCCCGAGTTACATTGATTGCTAGACGCTGTTTGATGAGCCCTCTTCATATCGAATGATACTTTTATCGATCATAATTAACTACGTACCCATTTATCAATATTTGAAGACCGAGCCGGCGTACACAACGTATAAAATTGCGGTTAATAAACGTCTTACACGAAATGACGTCCCACGTTTGATACCCCTCATACACAAACATAGTCTGTTCCATTAATATAATTGACTACCGTTCGACCGAAATTCCCATTTAATCCGGCTCAATTCGACAAACTTACACGTTTCCGGCTGTACATCAACTGATTAGAAATTCTACACCCTCGATTGTTATATCCTGAAATTCAGAGTCTCTTCGCCCACTCTCTCCATAAACAACCTCAGTACTATTGCACCGACCTCTAATAAAGGAACTCTCACAACGAAAGATCCAAGTAAATTGAACTAGGCTTGGTCGCAGCCGAGTCTTTCGTAAATCCGACATAAAATATCACGGCCGACCGTTTGAAATTTATCACGGCGACGTGCAGCTTAAAGATCGCATAAAAATTCGTCCCCGCGCCCTCACTTCGGCCGAACCACCCCTTCCTCCGGCGGACGAATCCTGACGCGAATCTGAGCGCGAGTCCGTCGTCGGCAAAAATTTACGATCTCTAAAGTTTGTCAGGCCCGGAATCCGTACGCGACCGCGGTAATCGAGTGGAGCGTACCGAGGGCCGGCCCTGCTGTGTGTCAACGGCAGTTATTGGATTACAGTGACCCATATTGTCCGCTTTGCCCAAAGCGATTTCCAATTTCGCTCCTGCGCCAAACGGCCGACGCTTTGCACGCCTGCGAGCCGAGCGTCTAAACAAGCCCGCTTCGCAGTTATCTGACCCTCGCGCCGTCTTCCTCTCCTTGCGACGCTCGGCACGGCCAACTCCAGTTTTCCTCCAGAGATTCCGGACAATTGGGTATTAAGTAAGAAACGTTTCGACCTCCCCCCCGGTGCCACCGGCCAGGCCGCTCGACCGTTCACGAGGAGATTGTCGACGATAGTTCGAACTTCTAAGCCAGCCCGATTCGGAGATTGGAGCGTTAAGACTCGGTACTAACAAATTGCACGGCGAAATTTCCGCGGCGGGGTAGGTTTACTTCCGGAGTTTCGCAGTGGATATACCGAGACTACCGTAAGTCTCGAGAGGAATATTTGAATCTAATGCAGCGGCTTCCAACTTGGAAGACACGAGAATTTTTAATAAAGAGTTAGTGTTCCACAATATCTACAAATAAGCAAAAGTTAATTACAATTAAAAGATATGGAGAAAATGACCAATGTGATGTCGTGTATATAATAATATTTTGTTTGGGCACTGATGATTGTTGTTTATTATCAGAGAAACAAAAAAGTATTCCGCGACTATTATCAAACTTTGTTTCTATAATAATCGAAAATTTATGTGATTCTAAATTTGTAATAAGAGCGCGTTCTACAACCGAGGGAATTAAAGGATTTGAAATATGATCCCACATTTCGGTAGCTCTAATAGTCGAATATGCATTAAACCGGTATATGGTGCATTACGTCAAATGGGTAGAACGTTTCAGAAAATTATGTGCTGCAATAATAGAATAGGGTGTCCCGTAAATGTCTGCAACGGTGAAGCACACAGGTTCATGCGACACAGTGGTGCGCAGAGGGAAATATACTCGTAGGTTGTTAGATTTACGCGTCGTACCCGGCTGCCGGGGCAGTGAAGGAATGACGACGAAAATTCCGGGTGTTTATGCCGGCAGGAAAGAACACGCACCGCGTAGAGATGCAAGGCATAACAGTAAAGATAAGGGAAGACGTTACACGTTCACTCGTAAAGGGCCGGCATACGCCTTCGAACACTTTACTATCGACAGCCTACTCTCGAATGATAAAAAAAAAAAACTGCCATCTTTCAACTTCCCAGGCTTTTATTGCAGGAAAGCGCTACTTTACGCCTCGATATTCTAAAATGGAGCCACCTAGTTCCTCCTGCCAGTCTCATTCAGCGTCTGTCTCTCGAGCCACCCCAACCCACCGCGTTTCATTATTTAAAAATCCTACATTCCGCTCCTTCAACATTCGAAAACCCTCGTTTCCTATTTCCCGAAAGCAAGCCGCTTCCGCCGACTCCCCAGTCTTTCTCCCGCACGAATCCCATTCTTCCGCCTCTTACGGCCCGGCCCGAAAGAAGGCACGAACATCCGACGTTTTATTACGCCGGAGTCGGAGCCTGACGTTTTTTATTAACCAAAAAGAGTGTCCCCCGGGCGCAGGCAGGACGGACAAATCGCGTCTCTCGGCCAACTTCCGTCGCGATCGTTAATCCGCACGCGGGAATGCGTTTACATCGCGTGTCGGCCGAGGGGAGGCATAAAGCGGACGTTTTAGAGGAGCGAGGGTGGCGGGGGGAGGGAGGAGCGGCTGAATGATGATAAAGCCCGCGCGGGCGAGCGTCGTGAAATTATACGAGGAAAACTTTTTCCTTCCCCCCAGGCATGGAATCCAGTGTGAACTTCGTAATCGTACGCGCGAGAAAGAGAGAGAATGTGGGAGTGAAAGAAAGGGAGAGAAGAGGAAGCGGAAGAGAGAGAACCAGAGAGAGAGAGAGAGAGAGAAGGAAACAGGAAGGGAGAAACAGATGGAGGATGAGGGGAAGAATGAGAGGGTGGGGGAGAGGGAAATGTCGTTGTTCCAACTAGGACGAAACTTCGCGAACGAAACTGGCCGTTAACGTTCCGGCATTTTGAGTGGGAGCGCACGCGCGCACAGGCTGCTTCCGGTAATGATATCTGCGGACTTTCGCTCGGCACGAACCTGCTGCGGGAGCGTATGACCATTTGCCGCGGATGGCTTCGCAGGAAATTTCGTAATTCTGGCTCTGTTCGACCTAATTCGCTCGTTGGACGGGGGAAAATGGCAGGCGGCTGATCGGCGGACGCTGTTTTCACGTACGCCGCAGGATTGCTTTTTTTACTGTCGTGCGGATAATAGCATTATGTTGGGCAGGATGTAACGTGTCGTAGGAAGATAGAGATACGGATGGCAGGATAGTTAATTAGATTTAGTACTTCGTTTACGTGAGCGGGGGGTATAAAACGTTTAAATAAATGAAAAATTACGGGTTCATTGCCCAGATTTAAGATGGAGCGAGATGAGAGTTAACGTACATAGAAAGACTTTCAACGAGATGAAGAATGGAAAGTATCGATGCATTGTTTCCTTCTACCGTGCCAGTTAAATCACTTCCCATTCTTGCAATACAAAAAGTGCTTGATTTGCAGAACGCTTTACGCATAGATATATCTTATTTCTTTTACGGAACGATCCTGTTCCAGTTTAAGCTATTCAGGAGAAATGTGTAGCAGTGCTCGAACTTGATCAATCTCATTCAGTAGCTCGCAGTCGCCTCGAGCTTTGCATTTATCACGTTCCTGAGGAACGACGCTCCATGAAACGCATCCCTAATGACGTGATATAGAAATTCGCGGGGCGACAAGGTCCCGTTGAAGATTTAATAAAACGGTTCGGCCGGCTGGAGGTCGACGTATGTAATCCGAGATCTTCGAGTGTGGAATGCTCATCCGGACGACCGCGTTCTCCAGGAAACCTTGGCCGTCGCCCTTTATTTCCTCCCAGCACGTTTCATCCAGGCGACGCTTGCCAAGTGTCGGGATGGATATAGGACAAAATGCTTTCAAGCCGCAGCCAGTCTCTTAGTGAACATAGATTCCGCCGGGCGAGATAAACAGTTTTTTGAAGACAATTGAATTCTGTCGATTCTCGCACTTATCGGGCTTACCGAGAATTATTTGTGTAGGTCGACGCAACAAGCGAGGTTATGTTTTGCAATGACTATGCTACGAAGGGTGTTGCTACTAAAATTGGTATTGCAATGCATTGTTTCGTGTACAAAGCAAGCTTAAGGGAACATATTTTAAGCAACATTAATCGGCATTGTGATATCCGTAAAATAAGTTAATTGTGATGATTAACGAGCTTACCAATCTGGGTTTGAAGGACATCTGGGCCATCGATAATTATCAGAAAATCTTTCTTTTTCATACTTTCCAAGCAAAACGGTAATGAATACTCTTGGACTGGACGATTTGTGCTGAAGTCACCAGTACACTGACGTAATATTGCAGAATGATATATAAAATCACAAAATTTAACTACTTTTAAGGGAACAGTGTAATCACTGCACATTTTCAAACAACAACTTTGGCAATGACGCGCCTGTCGAAAATTATACATGATGTGCCACCTATCTGCGAGTTAACAAAGTAAAATTGTAAATATTTCATAGTTAGTGGCTTATGCGATTTGAACGCAGTCAATGAGCGACGCAAACATATTATTTCGTTAGTGTGCTTTGAACAGTGTGTACAAGAGACAGGTGTTATCCAATTTTTCGAACATCGTCGATTTTTGTTTATTTGAGTGCAATCAACGGTAACTATCGTATCTACTTTATTTTATCGCGTATCGCATTAAGCATTTGAAATCTACAAAAAATATGAAGTGTCTGAATTGTTGTCAAATACAAGAAATCTAACCCCACCAAGTGCATACTTCTTTACAAGATAAAGAAATAAATTCCCGAATTCTGAGGTATTCTTATTAAATTCACTGTTCGCACCTATTATCAGAATTATTGTTGCCAATCCTTTTGTCTAATTGGATGGATAACTATTTCGAAATTGCACCTATTGACAATTGCAGTCATCTCACATATGTACTTTTTCGAAGCATTCACCGATGCGTAATTTAACCCCGCGAACATAGGCGGCGCTGGCATCGCGACTTCGTTTAAAAGTTTCGTGCAGTGCTTGTGTCGTTCTATTAAAATCTGTTGAAATTCGCAAAATTTGTGGATATTCGTGTAATATTGTGCCTGTGGTGCAGGTGATTTTGGCAACAAGCGTCCTACCGAGGCTCTGGCTGTTTGAGGCTTGGCTGGAAAACGCGAACCAGCACGAATATCAGAGGATAAAATTGACGGTGTCCAACTCCTGCTTCAACTGCATTCGGTGAGTCAATAACCAAAATTCAAATGCATGAATTGACATACCGAAAGTTTGACTTGTATCATCAGCAATATTTATCTATGATCATCATCAGAAATGCGCTGTATTAGATTAACTCTACAGTTTAATCATGTTTTACTGACACATTACGATAATAAAACGCAGAATGTACATTCATATATTCAGGTTATGTACGCATTATACTCTGCATATCACACCGCGAATGCCACTCCTATCAAATTATTGGCATACTCGCGCTTGTTCCGTTAGTTAAACTTATTCCAATTGACATCAACTTTAACGTTGCTAATAAAACCTCGCTGCAAGCACTGTCACAGTATTGCCGGCTGAATCCTCCAATTTCCAAACTAATCACTCTCGCAGCAGTGTTGCCATCGACCTGCAGGTGGCATTATCATGACATTTAGCGCGGCGAGTAAGACACAGAGGGCACGCGAAATAGGGCGGACAAGAGGAGAAAACGACGTTAGGGTCCATTCGTCCAAGAACTCGTATAGGCAGTAAAAGTTGGAAGCGGGTGCAGCTCCAACGATGGAATCGACAGGTGGCATTCATTTCTGCTTTCGCGCCAGCCTTCCTCCGCTTCTTTCCACGCTCGTCCGTAAATCGGCGAGCGTCTCTCGCCAGGGCATCAAATCGGAAACCATAACTCACGATAAGCTCGCCCGGTCCAACCAATCCTCCGCCGTCTCTCCAATTCAAACCAGCTCCCGCGATAAAGAACTACGAAAGGAATAACTCATCGTCTCGTTCCCAAGACGCTGCCGTTCGCAGTTATACGGTTTACTTAAACGAAGACGGATGCAAATGCCGCCCGGAACCTTCTTATTTCGCCCTTTTCCGCCGACGAACTTCGCTACTGTCCGCCGTATTGTTGCCGGAACCTCTTCCATTGCCGGAGCGCAATTTCGCCGGGAGTCCGTATCAGAACGAAACTATCCAGTTGCAGCGTCGCGCAAAACTCCGAATATACAGTTACAATCCTCCCACCCCCTCCCTCTCTCATTCCACTCGTCGCCCGGCAACTTTTCCACCTAACGAGATCCACCCACCGTCGCTGCCGTCAAGAAATTCGTGTCTGAAATTCTCCCCACCCTCTCAGCCGGCAACTGAAACTCCTTCCCTCGACCTGTCCGCAGTCGGGGGTCGGCTAATAAAATTAATATGAGCGCCTGCGAGTCGGCGCTACGTGAGCTATCGGGTCGTGGGGGGAGGATGCTGCCGGGGTGTAAATAAAAGCGAGGCGAGTGCCTTGGTGGCGAGTGCCGGTGGCGAGTGCACTTCATGCCCGCGGCTCGCCATTAATTTCACTCGCGACGCCCACCCCTCCCACCTTCTGCCCCTCCCCGCCGTGGAGGCGGCCGGTGAAAAGTTTCGCTCGCGGGCTTCGCGCTAAAGTTCGCCGAGGGAAGATTGGAAATATCGTGGGCGTCGCCGATGCTCGACCGACGGCGCGAAATTGCACGGAGCGGCAAACCGTTATCGCTTATCGTTCCCGGTATTACCGCGATCACTTCTTATTTCGAGAGTTTCTCCCCCCCTTTCTCTCTCTCGCTCTCTGTCTTTCCCTATCTCTTTCCGCGCTTCGCTTTACATTTTTTGTTCCCCTCCCTTTCAAACCCGGCGTAAACGCGACCGAGCAATTCTCGGTTATGCGCGTGTAAGAGGTAATGATGATAAGGGCAGCCAATTTGACGGCAACGGTGGACGCGCGGTCCAATGGGACGTTGAAAGTGGATATTGCTGTTAAGGCGATAGAAATGATAATGCGCGGATTTATTGGGAACAGTTTTACGGGAAGAGAGAAAAGTTAGAGTGAAATTGCTGATGGAGGAGTAATCTGCATATTCGATCGTATTAACGTCACGCTCGACGAGGTGGAAGAATAATGGCTTTCGGTAACTGGAAAGAATTGTTTGAGAAGAGGGGGGGGGGGGGGTGAGGATGTTTTAATGAAATTAATGACAGGGCGGATGTAATTTACGTTTTCAAGTTATATAACGGAGAAAGCGCTATCGCTGAGAACCTTCCTGAGACGCAACTTACATATTCCGATGTATGAACATTACCGGCAGGACAAAAAGGTGTAAGAAAGTTTCTGGAAGAACATCGTTACCGAAATTGATCTTCTCGAACGTATCGCGATCGCAGGAATATTCGCCACACGTAACGGTTCCGTGATTAACTCCATTCTCCACACGTACGTACGTACACGTACGAATTGTACCCGCAGTGCAAATATCGAATGAGCCCCGAGCTGGCGCTTATTGCCAGAGCAAAGGAAGCGGTCTTAAGAGGGAAATTGCTTTAAGCTCAATTCGCGACCGATAAACTCGTTCGCCGTCAGGATTAACGGTCTATAGCGTCCTCGATCGGAAGCAGGAAGTCGCGAAGGACTGCTCTATATACTCCCGCGGGGGTCGAGGGGTGGCGCGATCGATTAAAGACGGGAGCGTGGAAGGGTGGCACCGCCGGATGGAGCGAAAGCGACTGAGGAAGGACAAGCGTGACTCGATTTCTTCGTCTTATCTTCGGTAGGGAACTTTATGGCTTTCTGCCGCCGTGAAAGCCCGAGCCCGGCGACGCTCCCTCGAGATACCTTATCTCGACCAGCCCTTCCGAAAGCACTCGTTCTTCGAGCCCACCGTCTACCCCTTACCGACCCCACGACGTCTTCAACCCCTTGACGTGCCCGTGCATTGTGCCCGTTAACCTTTTCGGCCGTTATGTAGATTCTAACAAGAGCCCGCCGCCGACGAGAGGGGCGCCAGTTTGACAAATTCGCCGTAGCGAGAAATAAGTTTCCTCGCCGCGACGCCATTCGGCGATGCGCGATGGGGGGGGAGATTGAACATTTTCCCCCGACGAAGTTTTCCTCGCGCAAAGCTTCATAGGCGGGGTTGCAGATGTGCAGCCTGGATTGGAAGTTCGCGGGACGCCGGTAGGAATGACATCTTCGTACGGCGGGGCCGCCCGTGGGAATATGTAACGATGAGCAAATGGAACGACGTAAGAGTGACGTCTCCGACGGTATTCAGACTTTATTCCGCTTTAAGCGTATCCCGGGTGCCGCGCTGCATGTTCCTCATTACGTCGGGGGCATAAATTCGAATGCTTGAAGGTGTAACTCTCTGTGCGCCCTGCGCGCACTTAGGCGAGCTCGTACATAAATTCACGCACTCCTAAAGGACGGCAAACTGCCTCGTTGAGGTGAATGCGAAGGAGCGCGAGGATGAATGCCGGGCGGAGATGTTCGCGAAGGAAGGAATGAAAAGTGCCGCGACGGCGGTGGTAAAGTGGTGCGTACCGGGGAGCGAGCAGCGCGAAAAATAAAGTGGAAAATATACTGAGAGCGGGGCCATTGTGGGGGAGGGTGGAGGCTTCGCTGGCAGGACTGCCGAGTGGCAGAAAGGTGCCGGGGGAAACTGTGCGCGTGGGTGGGACGGACGTACGCTGTGGGCAGCTTCGGATGCGAATGTGCGGGCACGGATGCGAGCGGAAAATTCAGATTGCCGGGGAAAGCGAGGGTGGAAAGCTCAGACAGGCGAGATGACGGAAGTGTGACGACGGACGGAACGTTGAACGAACGGTGGAGCGAAGCGTACGATAGCTGGATATGCCTATTACCGTGCTCGGCATAAAGCGAGGATGTAGGAAAGGCCACTGGCATTGAATTGACAGAACGGCTTCCACGGAACAGTCCACGGAACGGGAGCGGACAGTGAGGGAAAGGAAGTCAGAAACAGAAGTAGATGTAGACACGATCGTAGAACGTAGATGAAAAACAAAGTGTGCTTCGTGGAAAAGAATCGAGCACGGTAAGAATATAAAGATACGTCGTGAGAAAGGAAGAAACGGAAGGAAAGGGAGAGGAGTGGGCAGAAAGGGGAAACAAGAGGAAGCTAGGAGTGAATGGAGAGTGCAAGGGTGGGGAAATAAAGTATGTTACGGGTAAGAGAATCAAGCGCGCGAGTGGAATAAGGTAAGCCGCGAAGGTTGAGTGGCACAGAAACGGAAAGAAAATAAGGTATGCCGCAGACTAGCGGGCGCCGTGAGAAGGAACGTAAAAGCGAGAGCTGCAAAGACAGCGGCAGATAAAAGCGGCGGGTCGGTGGCGAGGAGGTGCATAATATAGGGAAGTAGCGAGGAAAGGGCAGGATCGAGACTTGCGGGAACGAGACACGGTTACGTGCATAGTGGCGGCAATGGCAAAGCGAGCTGAGGCCGAGCGAGTTCGGGAGCAAAAATGATAGAAAGCATCAAGGGCAGAACGTAGAGCGGAAGGCGAGCGAGGCCGGGTGTGAAATGAAGGAGGCGAAAAACAGAGCAAACGAACGAAACGTGCGTGCCGGATAATGGAACAGAGGGATGGACGGCGGTATAAAGAAAAATTAGAACAAAGTTAGCTGGATCACTGTACGACAGGAGAAAAGGTGAGCGAAATCCTGTTAGAGAGGCGAGAGAAAAAAATAGCTGTACCAAGAGACCAGCGCAACGCTGAAGAATCCACTCTGTATACCGGACTTTATCCTCGTAAAGCACGGTTAGTAATAAACAACGTTCGCAAAACAGCTGAAATTGCAAAAAATTCTGACGGAGTCGCGCGAGAATGCGAGGACAAGAGAGCCGCCGGGAGGAAAAATTTATTTCAGAGAGAAGGAAGCTAAAGAGTCGAACTCGCCTGCACTTTTCGTCTCCGGCGAAATAGATTCGACTAATAAACGATATGTTCGAGAGCGTGGGCAGCGAGGGGGAGGCTAGGGGGGTGGGCGAAGAGAGCGGGGCGATAAAATGGGGTGAAATCGGGACAAAGTCGGTACGGCGAGAGATTGAGAAGGAAAGAGGAGCCTGATGGAAGGAGACAGGAGGCGAGTAAAGGGAGAGGGAAGGGAAATGTGGGCTCTGGGGGTGGCTGGTTGTGGCGGTGGCTGCATCGATCGTCTCGACTGTGGTATAGAGGGCACTTCGTACGGACGATGCGGCCTCGGCCCCCTGAAAAATATCATAAATCGCAATAACGACTCATTATACGAGGTGCCCGCCGTCCTGGACGACTACCGTTCATGCCTGGCTCTAAATCGCCAGCCTGCGCGCACAGCACATTGCGCGAGCGGAAAGACGAACGACGACGGCGCGCAAGCCGGAAGAGTGAAAGGCCAGCGAATTTGAGCCAGGATATAAACTATGTACGAGCCGGAATTTTTTCAACTCGACCGGCCACGAATTATATCTCCCCACTCGGCGCGCTCGCGGCCGGAAGCACGCGATGAATTACACATCCCGTTGTCACGCGAGCTACGGATGAGCCGGTGAGGGAAAAAGTAGGATTATCGAATTTGCCGCTAACGGCTCAAAACTGGAAAATGTTGCGCGTATCGCTGAGCGGGCTCTTGGAATTATTTCCCGTGTAGTCGTTCTTGAAAATCGACGCCCTGAACGTCGGCCGTGCGCATATGTTGGATTTGTAAGAGATCGAGCGAGGATCCAGGATGTTACGGATTAAATTGGAGCGCGCGATGACGCGAGGACGAATCGACACAATCGGAAGCCAGGTATCAGCTTCGTCGCCAGATTAGTCAGCGAATTCAATTAACACGTCCCAGCGGCTTATAATGAGTAACAGCGCGGTATATAATAGCATGATTCCACGCCCGTACGTTCTCTCACCGCGAACATTCAACATGCTTCGCCGTACTGAATTCCTACTTGACCAGAGAATGCACGAAGAGCGTGCATATATAATCGTGGCGTTGGTCAGCGATAGGGCCTTTGTAGTGCGGAAGATACAGAGTTCGCTTATGGTTTACGTAACCGCGAAACAAACCGGCGGACGTAGAAATTCTAGATGCAATATGTTCGGGCTGCCAGCTCTCCACGATGTCTCGCAGTCGATTCCGAGAATGAGGAAGAGCTAGCTTTACGACCAATTCTGAGCTGAGAGCCGACGGGAGGACTCGTCGATAGTTACGCAACAATATAAGATCTTATGGGACACCCCTTGCATTTTTACGATTCAATCTTCCGACAGTGTTTCGAGCATGTTCGCGCCGTTTTCGTCGTAAAACAACGATACGGATAACGATATGTGCTTCCAGTAAAGTGAGGCCGGTGTATCGATTTAAGAGACCGACAATAAGGATAATTGGGGGCAACAGGCAGAAATGAGGCTGTTATTTAAACGTATACGGCATCATACACGAAGTCTGTTATTAAAGACCTCTCGTTTCAAAAATGAATCTACGTTGCTACTCGCTTCATCCCGTTCGCTTTTCGACACCCAGAGCAGCTCTCCGATTTGACTCCTAATTTTCGCTGTTTCATTTCATGGCCGGTCGAATCTCGCCGGGCGAGAATTGTATCATTGGATCCTGATTTATGTGAGCCGGCTGCGCTGAATGAATGCAGCGATTGCAAAGAGTGTTGGATAGAGATAAAGTGACAGACAGAAAAAGGGTGGAAAAAGGACGGAAAAGGGGGTGGGGGCGAGAGGGGGAAGATAGAGTACATCTATCTCTCGTTTAAACGTGGCGACGTGACCTCGGGTCCCTGAAAAATATCATAAATCACGATTACGATTAAATCAGGCAGCCCACCGCGAAGGGAGAATGCGTGGGCGCAAGGGCGAAAGAACGTCTTTCGGACGCGGTCGTCGCGATCCTCGAAAGCTCTCACGGACGAAGTGCACGTCGTAATTTACGTCGTTTCAACGTGACGACTTTTAAGGAACCCAGGTCCGCTTTAATTCAGTCGGCGATCTCGTATTTCTTCCCGGCACTTCGCTTCATTCGCGCGAGTGTTGTGATAAGGCTTAATAGACTTCTTTTCGCGAACAATAAACGCCGGATTTTTTGCTGGTTGTCATTAGAATGATACGATGAGCTATTTGGGAGGTGTTCATAATAGCGTTCATGCGGTAAAATATCAATTTTGTCCGGAGGGTTGTTCATAGTTTCTATAGCGGGGACTAATTACAACTTTATCAGGCTTATTAAAACATGAACGTGTTTATAAAGCAAATATTCGACATATATACTCTGCCCTATCCGGAACAGAGTTTACAAACGTGACAAATTACGATTATATTGTATAAGGTTTCTCGAAATAATAATGTATCTATGATGCAATATTTGAAGAACGTTAATAATATTATTTACATTGTCCATACTTATCGTGCATGTTAATGGCAACGTATTTCACGCGCTGCTTAATGAATTTCATCTATCAAGTAATAGATGATGTAACTAGATGTTGACTATACGTTACAGGCCGCGATAATTCTGATTATTTCCCTTATCGTGCTCGCGGTCATCCATTCTAATTCAAACTAAAAATTGATTACACTGAGCCCCTCAACGCTTCGTCTTCTTCACGACCACTCGTTCGTACATTCGTTCGTATAATCGGCAATATATTATGCTTGTCGAGGCAACTACAACGGATTCCCAACTCGACGATTAGACACGCAAGGAACACAGCCCTGCCACTCATTTTCTCCTCGTTCTCCGCTCGCCCGACGCAAACATTAATCGTTAGTTGTCAACGCGCGTCGCTGGCCCCTTTGCGACCAATCGGACCTCAAAGCGTTTCGTCACCGTGAAATTCCGCGTCCCACGTATTCCGAGAAACGATGTGTCAACCGCGCGCGTAATGAAAGTGCACGGCCGCGAGCCGGCAAGAGGCTCCCTTTGTCTTAAGTTCCCCGTCGCAAATATAATTATGAGAATGGACAGCGAGCACACAGGGCTCTCTCAAACGGACAGACGACCAGAATGCCGTCTTGTCAGCGTACAAACATGCCAAACGCGAACGCGAAATGTCCTCGCGCGTATTATCACTGCCGTTGTCCGCAGTCGTCGGGATACAATTAGCGGAATGTACTTCGAACTTACGCCGACGTTTCGAATTTGTCCGATGCCAGTTGCAGAACGCGAGCGAACCCTTTCTGCGAACGATACCCGTATATGCATGCATGTAGGTAGGTAGAGGTATCCGAGCTGTCGTCGAGCGGTTAGGCACACTCGCCGGCCGTTTCCACGTGCGTGTGCAGCGGCCAGGTTCAGGCCGGGCGGGTCGGGTTCAGAGGGCAGGCCTCGTGACATCGTGGCCGGTGCAAATGAGTCGAGCTAATACACTGCGAACGACCCCGATCGCGGCCGAACGGATCGGGGTGGCTCCGGCACGCCACTTTATTTCGCGGAAAAAAACCTGCCTCCCGCTGGGAATCCGAGGAGTCCACTTTTGTTCCGACCACGCTCTTCGTTACGTGTCGCGTTACGACGCCCGCAAAATTACCGGAGAGTGGATTTGCGCGGGGAAGTAATGAAATCTTGGTGAAAGGCTCGTTGTAAATGAGGGAAATGAAGTGGGAGGGGGAGGTTCGAACGTACGCGGAGTACGGTTCGATGTTTCGCGCGTTGACGCACGAGGCTTAGCCTCTTAAGGCTCATACCTCGCATTTTCGACCCTCGAGAAGACACTGTGCCTCGTGAAGGGCTCTATGTTCGGGTGGAAGTATGTGCTACGTGACGCTCTTAACGTCCACGGCGGAATTTTTGCGTAGGCGCAGATTCAACGTCCCGTATCGCATCGAGATAAATAACGATTTCTCCGCGAGAAACGCAAAGCTTGCAGTTCATAAAACAACTCCATGTTCGCCGATGTTATCCCAGATTTTCGAGCAATTTTTTCGTTGTGTAAACTCGATTCGCGTCGGACACGGTACCGTTCCGCCGGCAGACTGTGTAAAAAGATTTTCGCATCCAGCTTAGTTATCTGCATTGTTTGCCGATACCGCGCGGATGAAATTCATAGTTGCGCAGCGAGGATCGAGGAGATAGGAAAAACGTTTCGCGAATTTGTTGCGCCGAACTTATCGAAGCTGCGGCGAGGCGAGGGCGATGAGGAAAGTTTTTATTGCGTTTATTAAGTTCGGCCGACGAACTTCGGGCGCGAGGCTGATTATTGTTAAATGCTCCGAGCGAACGCAAACTTTAGCTGTCGGCTGTTTGCGCGAAGAGATTAAGCCTGGCTCGCGATCGGCTTGTCTAAGTGAGCTGAAAAATTAGTGAGGCCGGAACGAGCGGCGCTGCGTTCGTTCCCGGCGCCTTTTAAAGCGATTAGATTCATTCCGATTGGAGCTTTCCCATGTTCCGGAATAGATTCGTCGATCCTTTACGGGGTTCTTTAAATACCAGAACAGAATCTTTAATTCGATCTACAATTCTGAACGCTACACGTAGCGCGAACGGTAGATTCCATTCCAATAATTCTATCGGTGCTATATTTTTAGCTCGTCGTAGAATAGAGACGAATTTCTAGTAGAATTTCGACGAGAACGTGGAAAAAAAACTTTGCTTTGTTTGAGATTTCAGGTTGGCGAAGTTATCTCGAAAGTTGTCAAAATACGGTTGACCTGTATTCGCCGCTTAATTTTTCACGCTCTGTTGTCGTCTTTCGCCGCTGCACCAGTGTTTGCTAGCTTGTACAACGCATACCAAAGCGCCACTTCGTCTATCTCCTTTTGTTATTGAAGAGGCAAATAGTTGCGGAGGGCGTGCGCGCAAACGTGAGTTTCTACCCTTATCCGTGTTTGCTTACGATTCGCTCGACTTCTCCGTTACCCATACGTGTACGGAATATTAATCAGCGCGAGGTCTCGAATTTACTCACCAAGATAACAAACTTCGCCCTACTCAATTTGTACGGGTTTTCCCCATGAACTTCGTTGAAACCGATTTCATTAAAATACTGGTTAATTAAAGTGTCTCGCTCTATCTATTCCATAATAAGTAATAAAATCGGTACCAGTCTTCATACATCGTTTACGCTCAATTAATCTCGACTGTAACGTTCACGTTCAATAATTTCGTATTGATTGGAATATCGTATATTGAAGCAAGCGAGGTGCGCTTTACTTAATTCTGACGGACAGTGAATTAAAGGTTAGCGAAGAATATTGGTTTCCTTTATCGCTTGTGCGCATGAAATTAGTGTCAGGTAGAAAGTTATATCAAGAACGTTGGACGGTGCACATTCTAGCGATCCGAACCGGCACTTGGCGAACAAAAAGTGCAGCGGCGAACGAACGTCAGTGTATTTCTACGTCCATTATCGTTCGCGCCGAATCAGCAATAAATTGCACGCGGCTTCTTCCCTCGCCGGAAAGCTTTTAGCCCTTAAGTAGCGCGATTGATCCGTTGTGATCTCGCGGAGAAAGTTGAGGAAATGGTGGAAGTACGCTGCCCAGATAAAGTGGAACACTTTACAAATCCTTAATGTACTTAAAAACGTTCCCGGCCAACGTAAAACAGTACTCTGTTTATTAACCCCCCGGTGTTTCTCCGCCGCCGCTCTGGCAACCTTCTTTACCCGCCTCACCCTTATTATTCTCCTAATAGACGCCACTAGTCGTTCAAATGCAAGCGCCGCGGCAAGAAGGAAACGGAGATAAGAGGGGAAAAGGGTCGACTAGAAATATATTTGCCATCGTGATAGAGTGGCAGCGCGTACGAGACCTACCCAGATAGAGTGCGATCAATATCAGCGTATGAATTGACGCGTATCTTTTGGGCGTTCGATATATCGAAAAAAGTGGAAACAGTGGGTACTCTCTTCGGTTGACAATCAGTCGCAATCTGCGGCGAACTTCCAATCGTCGATGAAGAGTCTTGTCTCGCACATGATGGCATCTGATCGATCGGCCCGACGTATCTGACGTATCGGAGACTGAAGAATGGTGCCGAGAACCGTCGGCTGACGCCTTTATCAGCCCGATCTGTCAATGGTCGTTCGTTATACCCGATAATGAGGCCGCTAATGCAACCTAAATGAGTGCAGCGTTCGTCGACTCGATCGCGCGCGTATTTTTTCCTCATCAGATTCAACTCGCATTATCGTGGGTCGAGTTAACAAAAATATGCTCCGTTCACTTCGATATATTCTAATTTGGACGCTGGACAGCGTATTAAACGTAGTCCGCGTTATAGTCGCGTGTA
Source organism: Anoplius nigerrimus (assembly GCA_914767735.1). Classification (NCBI taxonomy): domain Eukaryota; kingdom Metazoa; phylum Arthropoda; class Insecta; order Hymenoptera; family Pompilidae; genus Anoplius; species Anoplius nigerrimus. Next base: position 8,906,743 of record OU612089.1, on the reverse strand, counting down.
ATCGCATATCTTGTAACAGAATTACGATTCAATGAACTCGTTCGTGTTATGGCACGTTTGATACGTCGGCTACAGCCTCTGATACTGCGCGTCAGACACTAGTCCGTTATATTTTCGCCACCTATACGTTCAGCTTTCAGCAACGCTGGTATACCAGTTTACACTGGCTGACATTTGCGTAATGATTGGAAATACGATGAAAGGTCGTATTAATACACTCTGATATGACCGAATAAGTTGAACGAAATTCTCGAATTCATAATAAATCGTTGCGGAGATATGAAAACAATTTCTGCGCCAATATTTTTGCATTTTTCAACAATCCGTGACGTAAAATCGTTTCTACCCCTGCATGAAATATATCGCGTATTTCGTGCATTTTAATATCCCGGACGCATACGCGCTTATGTCTTTCGTCACGTCCGCAGTCACACGTATCCATAGAATATTCGCGTTAAACGTTCCACTCCCGACAGCCTGTAATTATCATTCTCCGTCATTCGTACCGCGCCGTTCGGAATAATTATATAATCACGCATTCGCAACGCAAACGTTTGAGCTTATCGAACGGCAAACAATTAATTCGCCGCGTCCGGCGCAATTTCGATGCCGCAGAAAGCTCCGTAGATACAGGCCGACTATCTCCCATGTAACAGCCTGCTCGCACGGCCTACGTACGTGCAAAAGCATCTGTTCTCCTGCATCGCTTACAAGCCAGGCTAATCTCTTTCGATCATCCCGGATGATGGACTTACAAATTGCGATTATAGCGATGAAGTCGCAAATTGGCTAGAATCGATTAGCGCAGCTATCGGCCGGTATCGAGAACTCGCCATCCTCTTCGACTCACACGCCGCCTCTACGTCAGAGTTCGAAAACTCACACCCGACGAAATTTTGCCCCCCTCCCCCCTCCCACAGCTCACCATCCCCGGCTCCCCCTGCCTCAAAAGCCCGACCAGTTACGCGCGCGCGGTGTAATACAAATCGATCAGGCACGTCAATTTTCAAACTCCGCACCTCCGCTACTCCCACCAACGCCTGAAATTCAATGGACCGGATATTTATGCGTAGGTGAAAATTTCACGGTGTGCCTGATTACACGTTCGGGCGAGCGCGTGATTGAACGCGCGAAACCGTTTTGTTTCTGTGTATCGTGCAAATGCGTGTTCGCCTGCACGCGCGTACGCTGGGTGTGGCGTCGTTGTAGTGGAAAGTATTTTATTTCCGTTGTTTTTCGGTCGGCAGCCGCGAGTGTCGTGCATTAGGGGCGTTGATGCGAAACGTTAAATTTTTCATTCATTGCGCCACTGGCAGCGGTTATAGAGCGACAATTTACGGGTTTTAATTAAGAACGCGATATTCCGGTACGATTCGTTGTTTCTAGCCTGGCGGCGTCAGAAAAAGTGGGATGAGTCAATTAGGGCGTCGTGAGTGGGAGGGGGTGAGGGCGGTGGGAGAGGAGGTGAGAGCGAAGTCGTTTGATCAGTTTTGCCCGTATTAAATGGCTTTTTCGAGGGACTAATTACGGAGTGGCGCGGATAATGGATTCTCGCGTCAAATTGCACGGGGGGCTAATGATAATGTGTTTCTGCCGGCAGCTGCATTTAACCCTTAGCGGCGCCTGAAGAATCTCCGATTAAGTGCAGGCTCCAGTTTTTGAGGCATTATCGTCGCGACGAAAGGACGGGTTGAAGTGAATTTTAGGGGAATTTCTTGAAACGCTGAGTTAATCTCATTACGTAGTACAAAATTACACGCTGACGTTCTAGCATAATGCGCCGACAGCGTCATGCCTCGCCTTCATCGGCTAGTTCAACATGGATGTAATTTAAATCGCACTGCCTTCGTCGAATTAGCCCGCTGAGAGGACGCCGTTAGATCGTAAATCTATGTTTATGAAAAATTCCGACCACGCCGCTGCTGACGCTGACGTTTTATTAAAAATTTCCCTTAACGTCTGAAGAGCGTGCACGTTGAACAGAATTCGTTGGGATGCACATAGCAATTTTCGTCCCAGGAGACACTTCGCTGAGGGAGATAAGAGGCACTTTAAAGGAGACTTAGGTGGATCGCCCGGGGTATCCACCTTTACATTTAACCCGCGAGAACTCGCACTATGACATTTTGTGTCACGTCGAGAAAGAATCTAAGATATCTACAATAAATACAAAAGATTGAAGACTGGCGTTCCGGCTCGCTGAGTTTTACAATGTCCACTATCATTTGAACCTGTTATTAACGTAATTATTTATTTATTATAATCTAGGGACGACATTTCTCGAGTTACTAGCGTGAACGACGACGATCGCACGCACAGTCTGCTTCCCCCACCATACTCACTTCTCCTGCCGTTCTGCTGTTATTCTTCGCCTGCCTATCTAGCGCGTAAATGTGTGCGTAAATACGTGTGCGCGCGTATTTAGTGGTAGAGAGAAGCAGCGAGAAGAGTGGGGAGAGCAGCAGAGTCGGCGGGGTACCGCGTATACGCATTTTCATGCTTTGCAGGCTCTTCGCAAAACCCGAAAAACTTATATTTAAATAATTAATTTCACATATGTGTTCAGTCACGTTGTGTCTAAGGGTACTAAATTTGCATATAGTAACAAAATATGCCACATAAACGAAGCAAATGCTGCTAAAAAGTACATTAAGTAAGTGTGACACAAAGTGTCATAGTGCGAGTTCTCGCGTGACGGTTCGAGGCGCGAGTTCTCGCGGGTTAATGTAAGCGCGTTATCGATGGCCGTACATAGGGAGGATGTGGGATACGTTCTATGTACGGGATGTCGGGATTTGCGGCGATGTACCAGAAATCGAACCTCTTTACGCTGCGCGCATTCGAACGGGCTCACGGTATTTCCCTGAATTCTTTCGACGGACTCCTTTATTTCTTGCGAAATACAAAGAAATGCGAGTCCAAAGGAACGCACCGTTTCTAATATTTGATCGCCCCTTTCAGTTCCATCCAATATCCTTCTGTATACAATCGCTACGTTTCTCGCGAAATAACAGAGAAATTTAATAGACAGAAACGCAAGAATTTCTCAAATCTTTAGATTTATCGCTTATGCCAATCTCATGATTTGCCGCGTGAAACTGTATCCGTATAAAGGTCTAAGAGTAAGTAGCTAATTTTTTTCGATCAGAAGGGGGAAAGTTCCCTAGCTTTACGTGGAATTGACTTGATAAACAGGTGTTCGTGCTTAATCGATCTCGTGGACAAGACGGACGGCTTTCGCGAACTCATAAATTCCTTCGGGTAGTCGCGATAACAGCCGCCAGTATCTTCTTCCCGATACTTTGAGTCCGTGGATAAAAGTGCGCTCGTTAACAGTTGCGCAACTCGAAGATCACTTTAAGTCCTTTAAGTTAAGGCTCTGTTCTTTTTTCTGAAAAGCGAAAATTAATGTTCGGCACGGTCAAAGAATGCGCGCAGCCTTGGCAAGCCAACATTCCAGACCACGGACGGACATTATTCTTGGTTAGACGTCGAACACGAGGAACTTGTGAAAGGTCGACATTTTTACAATTTCTTAAGCCGTCAGCTGAAGTCAAGACCATAAAGTCTTTACAGAGTCTGACGAGACTGTTCTATTAATCGGGGATAATGAGAAGAATTATGATTTGTATTTTATTAACACGTTCTTTTTCTTTACTTCTCGCGAAAAATACTTTGCTTCAAATAAAGGCCGTGAATAAATCATGAGGTTAAAAAAAGTGGATGTCCGCAGTTTCCATTGTTCCGAGAAAAAGTTGCACTTCCTGCGACATGCTTTTTGCATATAGTCGCAGCATATCATGATGTATGCATATTAGTTGCGAGTTGCATGAGGATTATCATGCGCCGCGGCGACATTAACGAAGATGTTTAGCGAAAGTTTAACCCAATTTCGTGGAGGGGAGAAATTTAAAACTGGACTAAGGTAACGTCTCGGACGAGAATCGGCTTCTCAACCGCTAAATCTACACGGTGTTACGACTTAATGGCGGGCTTACCGCGAATTTAAATTGCCCCTTCGGGGATTAATCACCCTGTTTCATTTACCTCTATAAATTATCTCTTCAATTTCCGCGGACCAGAATTTGCGGACCGCTTTAATTTGTCACGAGTCCCGTACGATTGCGTTTCATCTCGTGACTAATTGTAATTAACCGTCTTAAGAAACCTTTCTCCAATTACGTCTTTCTTCTCCACCTCCGGGTCGTATCCGCTGTACGCGGGACAAATTGCCCTTTCAGGTAAAACCCGGACTATAATGTTATTAATATTATGCATCGTTCAGCCAATTACGGCTGTTTTTATTTGCGCGAAAAGCTTTCACGGCAACGCATTTCATGTTTTACTTGCAAACAGCGGCAGGGCCGCGTAGAAAACACGCTACTAGAGCCACGATAATTTATCGTTATTCTCGATAATGGGCATACGAAGGTAGTGCATTTACGGCAGATAGCCGTAAGGGATAATTATTATTCCGCGTTCAGCTTCGTCCGTCGCTCTCGCGAAGAAAATTGCCCGGATGAAGTCTTATTTTTCTCCCAGAATATTCACGCTGCATTAGACGCTCGTAATGGAAGAGTTAATTTGGTGATCTGCGAAAGGTCGACGGGCGTGCCTCGAACGGATCTTCGCTCAATGCAGGAAAGGGGAATGGGGGTGGTTCTTTGAACGTCGTCAGCCATTTCAATCGCATGCGGTTCTTACTGCATCGCATTTTACTATTCCGGAAGAGACCTCTTTGTCGAACATTGTTAGCTACGAGACTAATTGCGATCGGTGATTCTTCCGATGTCCAAATTGAATTTCAGATATTACCACAATGATAAAGAAAATTTATCTTTCAACCGAGCATGTACTATTGTTATCACGTACTTCTGTCAGTAATTTTGTAAGTGGGTTAGCAGTAAAATTCGAACAATTCGGATCCTAGACCATTCAGCATTATGAGCGCAATTATAAAATGCGTTATTACAATGACAAAGGTTCCTTTTGTCATTTTAACCGAGCTTCGACAGCCCGAGCATTTGTAATCTAAAACTGAGTATATTTCATTTTCAAACGTAATGAGTTTACTCTGAGCGCTCGCATCGGTCAAGTTTCCACTTAAACTCGAGCGATACGTATCAACGTGTCAGCACATTTCTCTGCTCTTGACAAGACGGAAAATCTAAACTACGAATGGAGTTTCTCGCTCGCGATACCGAGCACGCACAGAAATATTATCGCTCTCCCGATTCCATCCTCGGACCAAAGAATTCAACAATGGCCCCCTCGATAACGTTGTACAGCAGATACTTTATTTTTCGAAAGAAAGAAATGGTTAAATATTGCCATCTGGTACAATTGAGCGGACTAATTAATTGAATGCATGACGTGACGAAGGTGACTGACGAAATCCAGCAGCAAGCTACCTGCAATTAGCATTCAACCCTCTGTGACGTTCCATTTGCTATTTTATTTAAAGCATAATGAAGAAGGCAACGACTCGTCGTCTCTGTGAATAAACAAAGGTCAATTCGAAGAATGCTGCTCCGATATGCGATTATGTATTAAACACGCGGTGAAACCTCGATTTTCCTTAAAATATTCGCCCGTCTTCTGCGAGCACTTTTTGTCACATCGTTGAGCTGATCTAAAAAGGTAGCATCAATAATGCGCAGAGTATTCTTCCGAAGGTCTAACCACGATTTACGAGGTGAAACAATAGAGCGTGCAAATTTTATGAACAGAAGCCTAAACCTGCTAACTGTGCATTTTACGTCTATGAGCTATAATTTCCGCTACCAAATGGTATCTTGTATCCTGACACAGAGCTTGACGCTTAACATGCGAACGAAACAAAAAGTGAACACTCTTCTCCTCACCCGGCGCGTTAAACTTTCAGTCCTAAAACTTCACAGACTTTCCCTGGGCTCTAAACAGCGAAGACGCGAGAAGTTAAAAGAGAACCTGGCGTCGTCTTAGCGCCAGCCCGGCAAGAAGTAGCACCCGACAGGGTTGTTTAAGGATCGTGAGGACGTAAAATCCTGGGAATATTCGTAGCACCGCGGCCCGTCATGTTTTATGAGTTATCCATAAGCGAGGTCTCCGGGTCTGATCTCGTTATTGCGTCTTCGCGGCACGAACGACGCCGACGTCTCGGGAGAAGCTGACGACAGCGAAGACGACAGCGAACCTGACGACCGACTCGGGAGACAGACGTGTTTTTACGAATATTGTCCTCGTTGAAATCGTCGCTCCCCGAGAGCTTTAGCGTCTCGCTCCTCGGCGAATAATTGGAAAAGGGTCGCAGGTGGACGCCGACGATGATGGCTCAGCATAGTTTCAGGGCACGAAGAAATAAGTAATTGACGGAGGCGAATTAATCGTCGGCCGAATGAATGGATTCCGATGGAAATGAAGCGCGGCATTGTGGGTCGGCGCGATTGAATATTCTGGGACGTCTGACGCCGAGGATTATTGCCGGGCTTCAATTGGCGCGGAAAATAATAACTGACAGTTATGGGACAGATGAGGCGGGGGCTGCGCAAGTCGAAGGCGATGGAAGGCAAGTTTTTACGCTCGGACGTCGTTGGTGTCTGTCGGACGGCCTTTGCGGCCAGGAGTCGAGCCACGCATAAAGATGAACTAGTTTGCACCCGTTTACGAAATAATTGCGACGAAGATATCGTCGCGGGAGATACGGTTTAACAAGGGCCCGCGGTTGAAGATAGGGGAATGTTAAACGTTACAGTCGTAAAAATAATCTTCAGCTCCGATCTGCACACAGAATTGACAATGACCGCCTTGGACAAAGGAACGCTAAATTGCATCGGTCATGTAACGTACATCCAGCTACTTGGCAAAGGAATTAATGAATGAATTCTTGAATTGATACCGACTCTCGTGACGACATTCCGTGAACTGTATAGACAGTGTTTCCGAAAAAGGTACGCGCGACACAGGGAACGCCAAACAGCGCTAATCACGAAAGAGACAGACTTGAATCCACTCGGTCGCGGAAACGGCCGAAAGACAGGCGGCAGTCACAATAGAATTAGAGGGAGCGCGAAAAGAAGGCAAGGAGAGTCTCGATGTCGAGCGCACTTCGCGAGAGTACTCTTCTTCCCTCGGTGAACGAAACAGCCACCGAGCCAGCTTCTCCGGCTCTTCCTCCCGGTTAAGCGATCCGGAGTGTCCGCGCTAAATGATTAACGAGCGGACCGACGCGAGTGTTTCGCAGAAGGCACGAATTCGAATTGGGCCTCGACGCAGCATTAATCTCACTTAAATCGCGACAATAACGTTTTCGCCTGTCTATTCACCGGACAGACGAGTCCTCGAACATAATCTTCGCTATCATCTTCCACGTCCAGCTCCTCCTCCGCTCCTCTACTCCCCCGTCTTCAGCCTCCGGCCTCTTCTTGCGCCGACCGTCATCAAGCGCCGAAAGAATAGAGAGACTCTAAAGGCAACGTTTCTCATTTGAGGACCGATAGAGCAGCCTACCGGGCGTCATCTTCGGGGTGATTAATATTTCACGCGGTAATTCGCCGTTCCTCAGAGGCGTTTACTTATTCAGCGGCAGTCTCTTTGATACTTTCTGGGGCGTCATCTTCCCTTCGGCAGACGAGAGGGCGCGATATCCGTCGCGCACTTCTTTTCGCGCTTCCTTCCTGTCTGCCTTACGCGTCCCGAGCAGTCCGCTCGCCTTTGTATGCGTCCCAATCCGTGAGCTCTGTGCGCCTTCGTCGTATGTGTGAGCGCGGTTATGTACTTTTCGCCCGCACGTCTAACCTTTTCAGTCGGCGGTGTTAAAGGTATGGAAGAAGGCCGTGCATAAATCTCGAGAGACGCGGACCTACCGATCCGTGGAGGATATACAAAGATATGCGAGCGGAGCGAGAGGAAGGTAGACGAGGCATAAAGAATTCCGGCGCGATTAAGTGCGGTGGAACTTTGGGTTACGTCAGTCGGGGGCAAACATTTGGGGGTTTGGGTCGATGCGGCGTTATTTTTATTTCGCCTCTAGCGCTCCCGGGGACTTTCTTTCGGGCGTGGGGCAGTGTTGCAATTTTTCGGCAACTTTTTTACATCTCGTACTTTTCTCTCGATCCCTTACGCTCCCGGTTTTCTTGTTATATGTATATGGTAGCGGGTCAAAAATAACTCAGATGAGCGTTTTCGGTTTCTCAAAATTCGCATTAGTTTCGGTGTTACAGCTAAAAACCCATGGAAAAATGGGGGTCGAAAAATAGGCCGAAAAATGAAAGTCTTCAGATCGTCTTGTGGCTTTGCACATTGATAGAGGATCAAAAGAAGATCACAAAAATCGCAACCCGAGCCTTCTAAGTGCAATAGTTTCAGAGATAGCTCAAGAAAAGGTAAGAAAGTAGTGAAAAAGATGTGAAAAATCGACACTTTACCGACCCTGTGGGGTATGATGCCTGTTACCCTAAATATTCATTTAAAAGATGAAAAAAGTGATGGCAGAAAAAGCACCTAAGACGATTCTAAACCGGACGAAAAGTGTACGGCAATCAACCTTCGCGCGACGCTGGATACGCTGTTGACATGATCTTCAATTTTTAAAAACAAGTCTACACTGCAATAATATGATCAATACACCGACGGAATCGTAATGTAGTAGTCAACGTTATATCAAGGTTTCTTTTAAATTTGAACCCTACCTAATGCAATCCGATCTTAAAGCAGTTTGTCGCTGATTCGTTTGAAAAACGGCTGCCCTCCAGCTAAAGACCATTAATTACAACATCAGTCCGTCGTGCACCAAGATGTCTGCCGTGCTGCCTGCGAAAGGGCGGAAGCACGACATGCCAGACGAGTTATTAAGGTCAACGAGGGATTTCGCGAAAAATCGATAGGCTCGAAAGTGGCCGCCAATGAGTATCGCCGGGGACAGCGATAGCTCACGAACTTCCGAAGTATCGTCTATCGTGCACGAAAATTGCCCCTTTATCGTCGGCCGAAGACGATGTAATTAGAGGAATGAGCGAATCGGACTGTGCCAGCTTCTCTGTGCTGGCATTCGATCGGTGTACCGTAGGTCTCGAACTGTTATCGCAGTTGCAAACAGCACAACTCCCAACAACAGTACGAACAGCAGTAAATTTCTTAAATTCGAAATCGTGTGCTCTTTCTCTAAAAACTTCGGACACTACACTTACCCAACTAAAATCTTAGGTAAAGGTTCACTAAGTTGCCGCTAAACGATATATCCACATGAAATACTCTGTAAGGTGTAGTGGGGTAAATCCGTACACGGCGCAAATCCGCACTAGGCTCTTATTTATTCGAATATACGTTGCATTGTACCAACTGTAAGATAGAAATCTTCCTTTGGTTAATATTCAATGGCTTGGATAGTATTCAACATAGGTGGCCGCCATGTATTCTGTGATTCCCCTGTTTAACTCGTTCGACAAAGTTCGTATTACTAATAAAAATTCCGCTTCTGCCCCATAATAAAATGATATAAGATTCAATGATTTTTAAACAGGTTGGGCGGTTTTGCACTTTCGGGGCAAGTCCGCTCTACCAGCACTGTTCTTAATTTATTAAGAAAATCATAAGTTTCGGAAGATATTTTTAATCCAAATTAATGTAACTTAAAGAATAAACCATGCGCTAAACAAAACGCTAAGATTATGAGGTTTTAGTGGAATAGATAGAAAATACATCAGTTTAAAGAAAATTTTACAATTTCTGGGTCGTTTCTACCCCACTCCACCTTATACGATCTTGAAGTCAATAGTAATATTCTACGGTTTTTGCAAGCAATCTGTAACATACTCTTCGCAAAACATCATCTAAGTTGACACTTCCTTCTTTGACTCAAGTCGAAAAAACTCTGGCGAAACTTGTGCGAAGAGACGTTTTTCCACCGTTCCGGCGGGGGTCGGGGCAAGGAAAGTGTTAGAATCGGATAGAAGAGTCTCGGAAGCGTAGAGCGAAAATTCGCGCGGATTCAATTAAACGCTCGCGTCGCAAGAGGTCTAATTAACACTGGCGAAGCTATTGTCCGCCGAACGAGGATCGTGGTGGAGGTCTCGGATGAGTTCTCTGGTCGTTTTGGCGAACTTCTCCGACGGCGACGACGACGACGTCGTCGTTCGAGGTTCGCAGCAAAAAGCGGAAAGTCAAAGTTGCCGGGTGCGGCCCGGAGCGAACTGGATCACGGACGGTATGCGAAGGAAAAAGATTGCCACGGGTCAGCGAGAAACAATGAATCCTTTTGAGGTAGCGTGGGGGATCGTTTTTCGGAGAGTGGATGAAAATTTTCTGAGACGAGCGCTCACTGCCGGCAACGTCGGGAAGCTGAAGGATGATGGAATTGCCCTACAGTCGGAGGCGTAATCATTTCTGGTTGGATTTATGTTCCGGCGGGGAGGAAACTTTTCGGCGAACTGACATTCGACGATGCGGATACGTGCTTCGTGAAAAAAGAGATTCGAAGAAATTGTGTAGAGATGAAACATGACGTGCCAGACGGAAGGGAGCGAGGATTTCTACGAGAATTTTGCATTTTCACGCCGAATGGGGAAGGATTTTCAGAGAACGGAAAACGCATACTGTGCGAGACGAGTTTCGTCGAAAGGGTCGAAGATTTCCCGAAAACTGCCGAATGGACAGAGTGAACGACACTCGTTGCGCGCGCAATTATTTCTAGGAAGATTTCATAACTGGTGCGCCGGACAACTCGAGCGTGGCCGTGACGTTGACGGAAAGTAAAGGGAGTCGGCAGTTTCGTGCGAATGAAGTTGGAAGAGTCGTAAATACCGTCAGGTCCCTTTGCCTTCCGCCAAATTTCGGACAGAGACGAACGACAAGCGGTAGACAAAGTTTCAGCCCGCCACTGTCCGCTCATTACATTAATCCACGAGAATCGATTGGTCACGCTAGATTTGCCCCATCTAAGCCGTAACTTGACCCGCTGAATGCACCGCTTGTAATTGCTGATGGCGTGTCAAATTTTCGAATGCCACGACCGTTCGAACTTCCATTACAACCGATCTTGTAATCTGCTTACCGCTTGCTACGGAATTTCCTCGTTCGTCTGCATTCCGAAATATCATTAATCGCCTGTTTCTCCCACTCACTACAAACATTCGATCGGATAGGTGTCAGAATAAAAGCGTGCGATTTGCAAAATTTATATACGTGCCGAACGAATACATTTCGATACATCCTCAAAGTCAGCGAAAGCGTATCCGGTCTAGTGTCGTGTTTGTTACACGCTAATACCCTAATCCGGTCTGCATTATGGAATTAATTCTCAGGATTATCGCGTTTTAGCCGCGGAATATTTCGGTTCTTTGATCGCGGCCGCTGCTTCCTCGTTCCCGATACTTGATACTTTTTAATGGGTCTTAAGTACCTAAACTGTTCCTTAATGCTTCTTAAAAAGTTTCGTGATGCACTTAACCGGCATACCGTCCGCCACATTCGACACTCCCGATGCGAGAAAGTATTAGCGTGCCCCGTTCAAACACCTTAAGCCTCGCATCACGTAAAACGAGCAGTAACAACTTGTAAACTCCCTCTGGCAAGCATTCAGAAATTCCCTTATTAAGCGGAATGTTAACAGGCATTGATGCACGGCGAGAGATATCTAAATTTTTCCTCGAAACCGAGAACAGTGCAAACTTGTGCTCGCGGATTATGTAAATTTGCCGAAACCAATTGGACGCACGTTCACAGGACGTACGCTAATGCCGGTTCTATGAATCACCCGTACGTGCCTTCCTTGTAATCGGGAATGAGAGCGGATCCCAGGATAGACGTTCAATTTCAAATCATCCCATCCCGTCGTATCTCATATCCGAGCGTATCCGAGCTCGTTAAACGTATCATGCAAAAATGTCCGTTAATTCCGTTAATTCCGTTAAAATAATGTTACAACACCCCTCGGAGCCGTCCACGTACATGTTAAACGCCCGAGTTCGAGCTTCCGATACGCAAATTACGAACGTAAACAACCTCTCGCGTTTATACGTTATACCCACAGAATTGCGGCGCTTGGTAAAACTGCGGTGTTTCACGTTGAGCGAAATGATCGACGCCTGTTTAATTGTATTATAATGCGCTTTGTACTGCTAGTATGGCATCTGGTTTAACAGAGTTTTCCGTCCGATGTAAGTGAATCGAGTAGACGGGCGTAAAAAATGAACGGGCACAATTCGTGATGCAAAGTCCGATCGCTGGAAGCGATGGACGCTGGTCGGAATTGTACGGGAGGCTGCCCCGACGATTATGTCAATCGGCTGAAATTGATTGGCTATAGGCACGCGGAATGTACCCATCCAGAACGCTGTTGGCGAGTCAAGCTACGTGCGCTCGATTAGTAACCCCAAATGAGGCCAGATCTACGATCCAACGTTAGACCCGACGGTACACGCTCATGCCACATTGCCTGAGTTTATTTTCGATAGATGCAACAGTAAAACAGTGATATCCGCTTTCAATGGATTTTTTTACGTTCAGTGTACAGGATAGGTTTATATATACGACACTTTAATCATTCGTAGAGCTTCGGACAGAAATAATTATATTTCGACGCTCGGCTGTCACTTCGCTAATGATCTTCTCGAAAGCGAGCTGAGCAAAATGGATTCATCTGACATTTCCAAACATAGCATTTCGAACAATCCACACACTTCTCGTCCCACCGCAAAATCTTCCATTCCCCGGCCCGATACTTTGATTCGACTCGATTCAGTACGGTCAGCCGCCAGCCGACTGACGTTTCCTATCAAATTCGATTTCATTCTCGTCGAAGAATTCCGTCGAAAATACGCGACACGTCTCGATTGCTTCCGATCTTCGCTCCCTGCCGATACGTACTCTAATCTGAATGCCAGCGATATGACACTGCCATTCACGAGCGGCGGGCCTTGCCAACAATATTTTCGCATCGAATCTATTTCATTCAGTACTCGCGTCGCGATTCGTTCGGATTCGTTAAAAAATCTTCAGGCATCTTTACGAGTGATACGATTCGTGCAACGTTTCTCGATCGATCTCGGGATTCGACAATGTATCCTCCAGGGCGTAATTTATCTCGACGGACAAGCGTGCGTTACACGTACTTGCCACTGGCCACTCTCGACGATTTAAGGGACATTCTTGTTGACAAGATCCGCTGATACGTCGATATTTCATTCCTGCCGCCGGGTCCTCCGAGACTCGTCACGCGCCGCGGCCGTCGGGTTTCCACTTACGAAACGTTACCGTGATCGATGAGCTCGCGGAGGTCCTGAATATTTGAACAGGGACACCGGAAGTGGTATCGAAGGCCGGCTATTAAGGTCACCGACAGATTTTGGACGGAAAATCGGGTGTAGAACATGCGATGAATAGCGCCGATGTGTTCTTTGTCACTCTCTTCAAACAGGTTTACGTAACTCTATTATCGGAGGGTTGCAAAATTCAAGGGTTCGAATAACAGGATTTAACGAAGTTAGCGCAATTTTGTTCGGAATTTAATAACGGTAACAAAATCCTATTCATTAACGGAACCGACGAATGTATCAATGCGAACTGTTACCACATCGCCGACGTAGTGTTAGTCCTAATGGTTCGTGAAATCTGGCAATAGGTAGAACAGAGATTAATGATGTTAGTGCAGTTTTGCCAACAATTTAATAACCGTAACAAAGGCCAATTTACCGTCATATCCAATGAACGTTCGAACAGCAGCTGTTGCCACATTTTTCTCGATTTGCATACACACGATAAAAGAGCCGAAAGCAAATTCAACGGGCAGTTCTAATCGACGCGTGTAACTTTCAAAAAGGAAAACTGGAGCAAACCGCGGGTAACCGTAACGCACGCGACGTAGGCGGTCACCATTTTTCAACTTCGCTTTCACGTACATGTCCGTGTGACTCGACACACAGTCGCACACTTTGCGAAGTAAAAATGACTTTCCGATATACCGATCCACGCTGTGAAATGCAAGTGTTCGCCCCGATGCGTCGGCCTGCAGGTTTCGAAAGCGAGACGTGCGACTGGTTGAACATCTTAAATTCAAATTCCGCGAAAAGTGGTTCTCCCGGGTAGGGCCGGCGAAATGTATCCAAGACGGATAGAAGCGTCGGATGCGCGGCGTCAAAGGCACGTCGACTTAACTACCGCCGTCTCGACATCGAGATTCTCGGTTATCTAGCGATGACGATGATCGATGCTCGCCTGCTGCCAGTTAACGGCGTCCGAAAGAGCGCAAATTTCTTCTTCCGCGGCTTTCATCCCCCCCCCCCCCCCCCCCCCCCGATTCCCCCGTCCGGAGTCGGCCATTAATCCTCCCGACGGGCGTACGTGATTCCGTTACATGCCATCGCACTCGAGCGTAGGCATGTTACGTAATCCAGAGACGAATGCGAGATTGAACCTCTGCCATTTGCAATGTTTGACTTTCCGCCGATTCGGCTCTGTCCGCGAAACTTTCGTAAAACTTAGCTTCCGCCGAGAAGCGGTATCGGGAGTCCGTCGTCGGCAGCGTTTGACTTTTATCCAATTTCGGAATCGGTCGACCGCCTTTTTACGAGAATGTCACGTAAACCGACGGCGCAATTAAAGTTCGCTATTATCGTTTCATTTTCATTTGCACGCGCCGCATGTAATTAATGATAAATGTGAAACGGAAAATCTGTAATTTTGAGCGTGTAACTTTTAACGTATTCCTGGCATGACCCGCTGGTTTTAACGGTCCGTGCAAATTGTCGGTACCGAACGAGGGTAGGAAAAAAAATCCGGCTCCAGATGTCACGTTCCATGAAAACGTTGCATTACGCGACCGAATAATTGCGCGAGGTCTCGATTGTTCGTTCCACTTCGGCATTTCGCGCGTCGCTGCGAAATAGGAACTTCCGCGCGCAATTCAATATTCCGTATGGAACGGTTGGATCTATTGAGCTACAGATCCCTTTTGCCGACATCTCGCCCGATGCCAGAGAGATTCGCGTTACAGGGAAAACGTTCGTCCGGAAGAGAAAGAGATAGAGGGAGAGAGGGAGAAATAGAAAGAGAGAGAGAGAGAGAGAGACAGACAGAGAGAACTGTGGAGTTCAGGAAGTAGTGGGCTCGAAACCTGTATCGAGTGTTTCGCGTCGGATGCGCTGAAAGATGCGCTCACCATGACGAACGCCGTTTGACCGCGCTCGAAAACGTTTCACGCATCGCACAAGTGCCTCAACGCTCCTTTATCACGCCGCTTTTGACCGTCATTTTATTATTTTCCCCTCTCGCGAGCCCATTTTTACGCTTTTTGCTGCGCGCAACTTTCCCAACCGCGGCGATCCAACGAATATTTTACCGTCCATTCCGGCATCCCTGTATCGACAATTATCGACAGCGTTAATAAACTCAATGCGGGCTGGTCTCGAACGATATTTACGGATGTAACATTTTTACAGCGTCAAAATTTGTCCCGCTCGGTGTACAAAATTTAATATACCGGGCAAAGTTGGAAGTAGAGTTCCGCGATAAAATCGTGCGTGAAAGTAATATCGCGTCGCGGAGCGGTGGGGAAGGGGGAATTTTTGTTATGCGCTTCGTCTGTCGCCGAAGTGCTGACAGAAGTCCTTTTCTAGGACACTTTTTGAGCGACGCTGTATCAAATATCGCGCTCGCAACGACGAATAAGGGAGGCGCCGCTCGCGCGCGTTCTGGCGAACAACGTCAGTCGAAACTTTTAACGCGATAACATCAATCATCGTTCCCCCGACTTCATGCTCGTCGGCTAATTCGACTCGACAGCGAGAACGAGCCCGCGAGTACCGCCGATATCAGTCGAATTTAACGTGTTGCGTGCCGCACGAATTCAGTGTTCCAGCGGGTTACAAAGTCTTTCGCGACCTGCACGTTATCGCGATATCGCGCGAACGGCTCGCGAAGGTAATTCTCTAATAGCGGCGGAACGACCTAATCGGCTCTCGAAGGATTTCACGCGAATTCTATCCGTTCGGTAAAATCCAACGGTTGACGGTAAATACGAAAGTGACGGGCAGAATCGAGGCTAATAATTCTTCCTGGAAATTCGTGGGTTAACGGTTGTACGCTGACGAGAGTTTAAACTGCGATGCATCGAACGTTTGATCTGTCCGCGATCGTAGCGTGGCAACAATTGCCCACTGTCCGATGGCACTGATCGAGTTGAATGATCGGCAACAATTACAGCGCGAGCAGCAGAGACCCGAGCATCGATGGAAACTTTTTCATTCTACCGCGTGACTCGCAAGTCCACTTACGGTCGCGTCCTACATTCCGTCGACGTCCTTAATTTTCGTTTAACGTACTACAGTATGCTATCGCTTTGGCCAAAATGGCGTAATTGAAGTAACGGTCCTGTTTGACAATCGCTCCCGTCCCTAGGAGTGCAGGAACGAAGTTACACTCGTTGTCTCGAAACGGCGTTTAACTGAATTTCGACCCGAAGGAGTCTCGGAGTGACTATAAAACGTCAGAAACGTCCGTCTTGGACTATCCGCTCGTTATCTCTTGCGATCCTTGGAGCAATAACGTCCTGCGACGTAAGCATCCTCAACCCTAGCCGGCGACAAATCGAATTTGTTCACCGCGAAGGAAGTTTCCCGATCTTTTCCCACCGGTCCGCGACCGTAATTTCGTTGTCGCGTGACATTTGCCAGCGACGTGGCTCCGTCAGTGCAGAGCAACGGAATGCAAAATTCACTCCCCAGCCGCGTTCCTGTTTACGCCCCGCGCGTATCGTACACACGCGAACGCCGAAGGCACCGGGGACATCGGCTCAATTTACGTCCAGTTCTTGCCTCACTCTTTAGATCGAAGTGATATTAGGTTCCTCTAGCTGGCCGGACAGCGTTCGCTCGACGGCACAAAAATGTTTGACAAATAAGTCCATCGATTCGTCGATACCCGTATTGGCGCAGTAAATAGATTTGCTGTAATTACATTCATATGACAAAATGTGAACTAAATACCTAGGCAAATATAATGGAAAAATGAAAAATTTGACGATATAAATTTGTAGAATCAGAGATGACTTTTTGGTGAGCAACAGTGGAAAGATTGAAGATTTGTCTTTTCACTTGTACTTTTCGTAGGTTGCTGTAGGAAAAAATTTGGAAAATGTATCTAGAGAAGTTCGGTTCAGCTTGACCGTGTCTTCTGCTTTCTTCTTGCGAGCGCTTCTTTGTCGGTTCAATTGCCCGCCGGGACGGTCTCCTTCGAATCGTTATCGTCGTATCTCATCACGGACAACGCGCGCTCTGTGTATCCACTTTATGACCCGTATAAACTTTCCGAACACAGACGAAACTACGTACAGACGCGGTAATGTGCGGCGGCCGTATTGTGTAACTACTTATGGACAAGGGTTGTATAACTTCTGACGCAAGGGTATGTAGCGAGAGAATGGTCACTTCAAGAAGGCAGTTGATGCATCACGACGCAACCGCATACTTAATTACCCACGGCAACCTGTGAGCATCATGATAAATTATCAATTTACACAAAATAATTCCGCGATTCTTACTCATAAATCATCTAAACTGTCATATTTTCCATATACCCAACATTATTAATGATTCTAACCCGACATATGGCTTCAATTTTCCATAAAAGTGTTTGTAATTGCGAGTACCTACGGTCTAATAATTTAAAAAATATTACAAAACGTTACGTATGTTTAATTACGTTCACCTTAGTCGATTACTAGAATGAGAAAATAGATTAAAAGAAGTGCCTTTTATTTTGTTTGCCCTGCATCAAATTAAAAAAGATGCACACATTATGAATATTTTTAAGTTGACGTATGAAATTGCTATCGATTATACTAAGAATCGATACAATGCAAACGGTTTTATCGGACCATTACCTCCCGGTCCATAAGCACGTAAGAACAACAGCAACGGAAACGGCGGCAAGGATTTTGGCACTGATTGCGTGCGACATTCGATTATCCCCTCGCGTGAACATGGAAAACGCGGAGCATATCGGGCGGCAAATTTCTCATCGCGAGTCGCGCAGGCAAGGCGCAATGGACCTGCAAAGTAGGCCGTAAAAGTAATAGATCGGGCTTAACAGGCGCCGTTAACTCGACTTTACGCCCCCGCCAGTAACGAAGTACATACGTAGAGGCCTGCTTTTTCGTACGAACGGTACCCCGAAGCTCGTATAATCTCGCGCGGAATCGCGAGCGTATCGTTTCTCGATATTCTTCGACCGGTCATTGCATGCCGACAATGCCGCGGGTACGAGAAACAATTTTTGTCCCGCTTCGAATGCACTTTTCCCGCGAATTCCGACGATGATACGGATCGGCGTGAAGGGATGAAAAGGGAGGGCGAACGGTCGGAATTATCGAGCGCGCAGTATCCAACGCTCAGGGGGTTGATAGGATAATATGTGAGATATCATAAAATAGCGTCGCGATCAATTAATCGGCAACTGGGTCAGTTGTTGAACATTTCGCGCACAGCGTACCGCCGAAGGTGTACATGAATTTCTTGAGAGGTTGCCGGCTATCTGGGTTACACGTCCCATAGTTATTCGGCAGGAATACTTTCGCGTTATTTGAAATTTACGGATATTGGATTTTTATGAATTATGGATAGCACTATGCGCCGATAAATTCAACTCAGTATTAAGGTCGTCGGGGGCGAAGTGGGCAGGAGGTAGAAGGTGAGGGGGGGCGGGGGAGAGACAAATTTACGCGGACGGTAAATAACAAAAGTCTGACATCTTCGAGAGCGAGAGAGGTAGAAAGCGGAAGGAAGATTCGGACGGGCGCGACGGGAATAAAGCGCAAAAGTTTAATAAAACGCGAAAGTTCGGTCCTGTCGTCGAGTAACGAAAATGGGACGAAAAAAAATGAAGAGATGTCGGCAGATAAAAGGGAGGATAAAGTATGAGAGAGAAAGAGGGAGAGGGGTGGAGAGAGAGAAGCAGAGGAAAAATCGCGAAACTTATAAAGTTACAGCTCGATCGCAGTAGCCATCGTTACTCGCAGTTCCCACGTTACAGATGCATTATTCGGTAATATTAATGGCGCGACCCGAAGTAGTTCGCCAGGAGAGAACGCTTCACGCTACACCTGGGGACTTTTTCTCTTCGCTAGAGTCGGGGAGAACCTCCCCCGCGGTATTCTTAGCGGAATTAATCGTCGTGTCTGCCCGACAGTTTTCTTCCACGCAAAGTCCTTCGTAGGAAAGAGCCAGAAGGTGCGATTTACCGGATGACTTCAACCGGAAAATGTCCACCTATCCTGGCCCGCACTCTACCAGCTGTCGAACGAGATCATCGGGCGAACTGCACGATTCTCGCAACAGTGTAATTGTGAAAGGGCAGCGGCAATCGACAGAGAAAAGTCAAGTCGCGAAATGATCAGTGTGATTCGCTCGACTGGATACAACCAGTCACTGTTCAGCATCATTGCATCCGACAAGCCGTCGTTGAAAAAGAAGTTAATCAGGCTGTCACCTAGAGCCGAACGCAAACAAGAAGAAACGGACAGCTGATCCACTTCGAAGCATCCCTCTGCCCCGATACAGTTCAATTTCCATCCGAGAGTCCTCCGGAGAAATTCGAGAAACGGCCGAATTTCGCACTATCGCCAACTTACCAACGTCCCCATTTCACATTCCCTGGACCCCCCCCCCCCCCCCCCCCCAAACTCAAACTCAAAACCACCATCCCCCTCATCGTCCCCCAAAAAAGACCGTCAAGCCTCCCCGTCCACTCGACCCCTAAAGGCAGCCCCTCGAAAGCACTCGCCTTCCATCCGCCGAAAATCGCTCCGCGAAGGTGAAACTAGCCTAAGCTAAACTCACGTAACTCACAACTTACGCGCAACACCCGCCACTGGCCCGGGAGCACATCTCGTTCGTCCTCGCGATCCGGCCGACAGCTCCTTCCGCCAACAACAGGTACCTGACACTCGCCGCGAGGGTCCAAGCGAATAATATCACAGGCCGCGCCGCACTCGTCGCGAGTCCGCGGGGTGCTCGGCTTCGAAAAAGCGGGTCGAGCGATCCGTTGCGGGTGTGAGAGAAAGAGAGACGGGAAGAGACAGAGCAGACGCCGTCCCGCTGCAGCTGCAACGAGCGGAGGCTCGTTCGTGACTGCTAGAAGCCCACTCAGCTGTGCAGCTGGGGACCGGGGCGTGCGCCCTCAGCAAAATCAAACATTGCCTCCACTCGAGGAAATCCACCTCGGGCTGCGTGTCCCTTGCGCTCCGCTACTGGGTCCCTCTCCTCTCCGCCGTCGCTACCCCCGCTCCGACCCCACTCCGCACCCCTCCGCTCCTTCACTCCTTCACTCGAGCCCTACCCCTCCGCCCGCTCGCCGCTTCTCGCCCGCTACTCGGCTCGCTCGACCCCCTCCATTTCTCCAGGCGGCTCCCCCCACTCTACCTTCCTTTCCTTCCCTCCTCGGCGCGGCGCTGTACTCCTACCGCTGCTACTACTCCTGCTACTCCTATTCCTACTCCTTTCCAGCTCATCCGACCGGGGCCTCGACGCCGCCGCCTGAAACGAGTCGGACTTCTTGCGCTCGGCCTCCGGTGTAAAGTCAAGTGCGACGAGAATCGCGGGTGGCGGAGGAATTCTCAGGATCTTCCGGTTGACTGCCTTCTCGCGGGTTCCACGTCCATTGGGCGAGATCGTGATATAACGTTTGGGGTGGGAGCGTAGGATTTTGGCATTACTGGCAAGCGTGTCGGGAATGAGGTTGGAATGTGGATGCATAAATGGATTTGGAGTTCGGTGGTTTGGGAGCTGTTTATTCATTTTCGGCGCTGGGCTAGGGGGTGGGTTGTAACGGTTTTCGATTTTGTAGCGAGCGCTGTACGGCTGAAGTAAAATTTAGTAGATTAGGGGTGTAAATACTAATAGGGCTGGGCGCGTGCTTTTGAATTTAAGGGTATCGTAGGTACATGTTAATTCGGATATGGTAATAAAATGATTTTGGAGTAAAATGTTATACAGCTTTATGGTATTTGTTTATTGCGCCCTTTTATTTGCATCTCTAATTTTTGTTGCGATACGAAGTCATCAAGACGAATATTTGTGAAATACACGAACTGAATTGTTTTACTAAACATGGACCCAGAACGTTTATTAGAGGCATCTCGAGATTAATGATTTTCTATGAAAGCACAGTCAGACTCGTAGAATTCCTTTGTACATTCTCACTCAAGATCGACTAAAACAATACCTTGTGTCGATTGCTCACAACTCTGCATAATGAAAGGTGTCATAAGTTCAGCTTTACGATCTCGCAAGCGTTTAGGGTCACTGAGAGTTCACCGAATCAAATGAAATGACATTCCGTAACACATTTGATGTGCAAATTAGACTTAGGTAAACGCGGTCGAAAGTGGCACTTCCGATGGAATCACTCACCCCTGTTAGCATTCGAAAGAGTGGAAGAGCCAGAGAATGCAATCGTTCCAGGCCTTTCAGAGAGGGTGGATTTCGACGAATCCGAAGGATGCCGGAGAAACGAAAATAGGTCGGGGCACGTGTATGAAATTCATTAAAGTTTGTCAACTCTAAACCCCCAAGGACACTCTCATTTGAATTCATTAGCGCAGTACGGCTTACCTACGACATTCGGATCGAGATATAATCATAGGCCAGGGTGGAAGCAGACTCGCCATTCGCGTTGAACCGTTCCGCTGCTTGGCTTTGCCTCTAAATATAATTATCACTGTTAACTCTCGAGGTATCACCATAATTCTACCATCAATTTCCCGCGATATCCGATTTCCCTACTCCCGCCACTGAGTTCGTTATATATTCACACTGTCGGCATAACTCGCTGATATAATAGTATTAAATTAAATTATTGAATAAAAACAGCTTAAAAATTTACCTTCCGAATATTCGCTGAACTCCGATAATTCGTTAACGTAGGAGCGAAATTCGACTCGGTTGAAGGGTCGACAGCTGATTTATGGGAACGACCGATTTTCACGCAGAATTGTGCGCATTCCGCCGATGAGATACGACTCGCAAAATCGCTGGAGATTGACTCCGGTAATCTTCAAGGGCCGTTCCGACCTTGCGACTGCCGTCGGGGGACGAATTGTCGAGCAGGGTCAGACGTTTTCTTGATTTCCACCGGCCATTATGTGCCCCGCGGTGGAATTTCTTCGCTACATATTCGAAGGAGAAGACGTGCGCAGTTTTAGAAAATGCCCTGAGCGACGAACGGCGACAGTCGGATCTGCAGATTCGTTCGTAAAATAGATTCGCCGGCGAAGGATTTTAGTTAATTGCGCGCTGATGAAAGGGATTTTAATTATGACCGCGGGACTTAATTATCTACTCCTGTGGCTGCCCTTACTTCGTGCTCCAAGGGCCGACAGGCAGCTGCAGATGAGGGGGAGGGAAACGGTAAAAGAGGCGTGTAATTAAATGTAACACACTTTCAATGCGACTCGTACGCGTCGCGCAGAAAATTATTTCGCTCGGTCGTCTTTATTTGCTTTGTACGCATTTCTTCGAAGTGTACTTTTCCTACTTTCTTCGGTCCTTACGATTCAGTGTCGCCGAAGCGGAAAGAAAATATTTTGCAACCGGAGTCGTTGCCGGAACGGACGATTAAACCGAGTCGTCCGGCGAAAAAAGCATTTTTATTCCTCCGTCCCTTCGTGAATCGCGAACTCGCGTTACACGAAATCGATTCACTTAAACTGCGGCGACCACAATTCTCGGCAGTTCACTCGCTCCGGGCCACTCTCCATTTCTCGTCCTCCAATCCGCAACTTCTCACCCGCAACTCGCCTCGTCCGTTTCGATTCCATCGGAATCGTCTTAACTCCGTGCACAACGTGTCGGTTCACTCATTCCTTCCGAATCGAACCGCAGCATTCTCAACTCAACCATTGTTACAATAATCCGAATCATTTGAATTCTCTCGAAAACCAAAGGTACGCAAATATTTAATAGCGACGCCAAACAAACTCATTCCTCAGCTACATATTGTAACAAGTATAAAAAGAACCTCATTCCGAACCGTTAAAGATTTTAAACGCTATTCAAATCGACATATGTTTAATGTCATTCTGCCAACTATTGAATTATATAATTTCTATAAAGTGAAGTACTGAAAACGTACCTTGATAAAAATCTGTAACCTAAACTGAGGTTAACAAGTTTTTGAAAAGGTTTACACTCTGCATACCGCCAACGTCGCGATCGTAAATGAAAACTCTAATTAGAATCTCTGCAGGCGCGTTAATTACAAGATCCGGGGCATCTTCGACGCGGCAGTTTTTTTGTCGCGCCAGCGACTTACTCGCACTACTGATTCCTACCTTCCGCCGAGCGACCGTCACGGTCTGCGCGTCCGATCCGTTCGGCGTCGCAGGCTGCGTGCCGCGGGAGAGATTACTTTCCGTGGAAAGGAGGAGGGTGAAAAAAAAAGGAGGCGCAGATAATAAATCCTGGAAGCTTCGATGTTCCATCAGTTTGCCTCCCCCGGGGGGACGTAGACCGTTTCGACCCAATTCGACCCAATTCGACCCTGCCAGTTCCGGACAGGATACTCTGCTGAGACGATAACGGCCTGACTACCTGCGACAGTCGTGCTTCCATCTTTTGCCTCGGGCAGCCAACCAGATCGTTAACATTATCGGCAAGAATAACAATCCTTGCGTAGAACGAAAATAGACAAGGATCGGTCGTTGGTATGGGTCGCTTTAAACCTCGAGAGAGAAAGAGAGAGAGAGAGGGATATGGTAAGATAAATGTTTTAAATCCCACTGCTGTCTTTAACCCATACTATCAGCGTGCCGTACATTAACATTGTCGGTCGCGTAGAATAACAGCCGTTATGACGAACGAAAATAGACAATAGCCGGGAGGATCGAAGGCATGTGATGCGCCGGAGTGAGAGGGACGGCCAGTGATAAATCTTGCCGGTCCGATTTCTTATCTCCCTCTCGTCCCTCGGGACGAGCCACCTCTTATCCTTATTCGTCCCTACGAACGGGGCACGAAGATTCATGGTCGGGAGGTTTCGCATGGCTCGGCGCACCGTGTTTTGCGCTGCTAATGGAAATGTCCCGAAATAAGGTAGACCGTATGGTCGGATCGGGTTATTGGTTATTGCGTGGAAATGGGTCGGCGCGCGCGCGAGTTTGTGCAAATTCCGATTTCACGTTCGGAATCACCTTCCTCACTGCAGTCGCGCGCACACTTTCTAAGCGCGCGCGAAATAGCCGGATTTTCATTTTATACGCCGCTGTTGTAATGACGTTTCGATTAAGGACGCAATTAAACGAAGGTATAAAACACTGAACCGCGCGCGATCATCGATCGTTACTCGAGAACTGATTACGTACCGTTCCAAAGTCACACAAACATGGATCAGTGCACTTTCCTCGCTCGTTCGTTAGCGCGCCGCGATTGCTATTCTTGCGCCGCCCTTCGCCCGCTAAAATAGCAATCCAATTAGCAAGCTTCATCGAAACAGGTCGAAAAAAGGCGAAAAATAGCGTTTCTATCATCTTCCAGCCAATTTCCG
Source organism: Anoplius nigerrimus (assembly GCA_914767735.1). Taxonomy (NCBI): domain Eukaryota; kingdom Metazoa; phylum Arthropoda; class Insecta; order Hymenoptera; family Pompilidae; genus Anoplius; species Anoplius nigerrimus. Next base: position 8,882,233 of record OU612089.1, on the reverse strand, counting down.
CCGTTCTCAGGCCCAAACTATCGATACCGACCAATCGTTCGCTCGACGTTTCCCAAAAGCGTCTTCAATACCCTGGCGTCGGACCTAATCGCGAGAATTCCGGCGAAAAATTCCTTCCACCCATTTCTCCGGCCAACCGGCCGACAAAACGCGTCGCACGTGACTCACGAACGTTACGAAATAGTTTCGAAATGACAAAGCGCGATCGACGTCCAACTTGGCACGCGATCGGCCGCGATTATCCGCCGTGAGGTCGTTTATTATCGTGTTCATTACCGTTATTAACGAACGTCGGGCGACGCAACGGTAGGTTAAATAGGTAGGAAAATTCGGCCTCGGGGGCCGGCGCACGAGAGCGGCTCGATGAACGATAAAGAAACTCGGCCGAACAGGATACCGAGTCCGGTGATTCTATCTATTACGCCCGGTTATCCTCCCTTTCCCTATTCATTCCCGGGCGAGTAAAGATTCACGAGCCGTGTAAAACTGGCGGTCATTCGGAGCTTGCCCCCTTACACTCCCGAGACAATGATCCTCAGGGGGTGATCGAGAGGAGGGTTCGGATTTTCGGGAAGTCATAATCCTTTTCCTTCTCCCTCCTCGAGGGTCCTTGATACTTGATATTTGCAAGAGGGTGCCTCTCCTAGGGCCGACTTCGCAGTCGGAATAACACGCGTCTGCCTTACGGAAATGGTTAACATTTTCGAGGCTGTTATTGGGCCGTTTTTCTTGTTATGGCGTGAAGGGAGGATGGAGGAGGAATATTGTTTCCGAAATGGATGGGCTGTCTAGTGGTACGGTCAATAGTCTGAGTAGTGTTCGGGATAGTGGTGTATCCCGTGTATTCTATGATAATACGTACGATGCAATTATGTCAGATGTTGTTTTGAATGTTGTAGTCGAAAGAATATAAATCTGTGCACCGATTATGTATTTGGAGAATGTTACGATGTTATGAACGTTACGATTAAATCGCGAGTACTTTATAATTCTGTATGAAAAAAGAAGGCAATCTACGATTAAAGTGTCTTAAGCGATTTTTAATTACAGTTGCTTGCTGTCTGCGTGAAGAACACGTCTTAATCGCTTAACCAATAATTCCGGATTTTAAATTCACAAAACCGTCAGACTACAACCCTCCCTCCTTTCTTCGAGCCAGCAACGCGTGCATTGCCCAACAAACTAACGATCATAATACTCCTATCAATAAAGCACATGCCTTCCGCATCTATCATCCGCCTTGCACCGGAAATAGTGCACACGTTAAGCACACACGTTGAAGGCTGACATACCGACACACGCATCATCGAAATTTGCTCTTCCGGCTCTCCTTCGTTCACGGTCTTACTCTTGACTATTTAAGCGTCAACAAAAACGTGCCAACTCGCGACTCGCGTCTCATTCAATCCCGGGCAATATTCCGATCCTCAATGGCAAATACTGTGACAACGATCAATCGATCGGAATCGATCGTAACCGAAAAGATCGTCCGGACGAGCGGAAGTGAGCGTATCGAATCGCAGTGAGTGGAAATATTTTTGTGCCTGGATGTATGCGAATGACGTGAGCGTTGTGTGAACATGGCGTATAGGCTTTTACAGTGCATGAAACACGATTGCCGACCTCTGCCTCGGCCCTATGAAACGTTAGCAGTGTGCGTGTGTGGCCAATTCGAAAAAGGCGAGGGTGTTTCGCCGTTGTCGAAACGGTTTATGCGTTTAGTCGCTCGTCGGGACACTGTCGGCGAATGGGTTGGCCTCCATGTGGCGAATAACGTCGCAAAAACCCGGTGTATTTCGCTTCTTTTTTTGTTTCGTTACGTCGTAGGAAAGTGGACGGCCCCCGTACGACAATCTCGCATCCCACCATTTTGTCTGAATTTTCAGACCTCCCATTCCATTTGTCTCGATGCGAATCGGGTAACTGTTGCAACTGTAATGCGAATATTTATCGTTTGCCTTGTAATTCTTATACTCATGAACCATCGTTCGGTTTTCGTTTCGTCGTAGGAAAGTGGACGGTCCCCGTACGACAATCTCGCATCCCACCATTTTGTCTGAATTTTCAGACCTCCCATTCCATTTGTCTCGATGCGAATCGGGTAATTGTTGAAACTGTAATGCGAATATTTATCGTTTGCCTCGTAATTGTTATACTCATGCGCCAGCATCCAGTATACTGTACATTACGAACAGTGACGCGACGAATATCCATTACGTTACATTATTAATCCGGTTACCTTCCACTGACACAAACTTCACTCTTTCGCATCATAATTACCATACTTGTGTTCCGCTGCGGAACATACCGTATCCCAGCGCCAACAAAGCCAACTTCCGCGACAATGGCTTCTGAGCCCGGTTGCCGAAACGAAAGTTGGACACAAAAGACTCATCTTTTCGAACGTTAGATTCATTTTCCCGTAGCATGTCGGGCCAATATCTCGAGAGGGCAGATTCGGACTCGGGCAACTTCGGCGAGCGCTTCATCTCGACGCGACGAACTAACCCGACAGAAAGTTCTGCCGTCTTCGGATTCTCGTCCGGCGAATCGTTCGATTTTTTTTCCATCCGTCCGCTCCTCCTTCCATCCATCTTTCTTCCACCGACTCGGCGTATATCTCCGACGAGATCAGCCGTGAAACTCCTTTATAAACTACGCTCGGATAGATTCGAGGAACGGCGAGACACGGACTGGAGAGTCTATCCGCGATTCCGGGTAGCCGGTTCGATTAAAAGGCAGATTCCGTTTTTCCGCGGCGCCTCCGCCTCTGCTTTCTTATTCCGAGCCGATCCTTATCGTTCCGGGAATGGATTCGGCGCACGACGACTTTATCGGCGGACTTTCAAATGAAGTACAAGCGGATCGCCGGACGATCTCGTTTCAATCGTTTGTTCCCGTTACATAAAGTGCATTGGTAATGGGCTCGGAATGTTATAACTGCATGAATGGAAAATGCTTGCCCTTTGTCGAATTCCAATTTGAAGAAGAATGGCTGCAAATGGGGAACGGTTGTAGAATGTTGTAATTGTTCTCCGAATTTAAGGATGTTGAGGGTTTGGGTGGATGGGTAAGAGAATTCGTTACTTTTGCAGCTCTGAAACGAAGATTTCCTATACCAGCAAGCCTGATGACGATGTATTTACTACGATCCGACTGTCGAAGAGTGACAATCAACCTTGGGGCTTCCGGCTCTCAGGCGGTGTAGACTACCAGTTTCCATTGACAGTAGTCAGGGTAAATAACATTCCTTTCAGATATCAGACTTTCTCGCATCACCGATCCGATCTCGACTATTCAGAAGTCTCAACGGGATACGTATCGCAGCCTGACTCACTAAAACTTCACCTTGCCAAAGACACTTTGACACGAAACAATTCTATTAATACCACCCGACGCGTCGCACACACCTAAAGCAACAGTCCTCTTACATAATCACGTCAACCGCAAGACAACAACGCAATCTCCCGTATCAGCGCTAAACTACCTCTCGTTCCCATGGCCATTACCCGAGCAGACTAACGACGGAGCAGGACATCCGTAAAACAAGAATAGGCTCTTCCATGCTTAAACGAGAACGCGCCAGACGCCTTCATAACCGTCCCACCCAAAATTAATTCCCCCAATGCGCCTTCGCCACTTCCGCTTCAGGCATCGGCGGCCGACCCCCAGTCGGTCAACGCCTTCTCCCTTCAAACATCGCGAGCGACTAGGAACGAGAGAGACTGCATAAACAGCAAAGTAAATTTGCCGAGGAAAATGAGGTCATCGACCCGGCCGCCGGCAACTGCGATTGCTTCTCTAACGCGATCAGTCCGCGAGCCATTTCTACAGCTCTCACGGCCGTTCCACCCTGTTCCACCCCTCTACCCCCGAGACCCCTTCACCCTCGAACCCCCTTCAGCCCCCCTCCTCCCCCCCGGTCGGCCCTCGCGGCTCGATTTAATCTCTCTCGCCTTCCTCCCACGAGCCTCGCACACGTTCTTGTCCCAGGCATCCGATGACCCGGAAAAATTAGTAATTATACCGGTCCGCGGAACGTCCTGATTGCGAGTCAAGGAGCGTGATCAATTAGTCGGGTCGTCGGCGAAAACAATCTGCCCGACGGTCGTCGCCGTAATGATTTCGGGGATGAATATCTTATTTACGCCTCCGCGGAAGCTTCGCCAGCCGATCGACCGTCTGGCTGCGGACTTTTTCGACGGGATAAGCGAGGCGTAGGCTAAATCCCTTTCGGCCTGGTTGTTGTGTAGTATGGATTTTTTTTTGGGAGACGGATTTTGGTGGAGGATTTCATGAAACGGCGGTAGAGTGAGTAACGTTGAATGTAAACGGTATATTTTACAGTTTGTAGTGCCTGTTAGTTATTAGATGTATCAAAGGAGTCAATTTAAACTGTTTGACTCGACTCAATCATGATTTTTCATTCGCGAGATACTTTATTTTCTGCGCTGTAGCTGAGCGCTGGGATAAATATGTCATTTATACGTCATAGCGTTGCACGCGCTAATATTTGTCTCCGACGACCTAAATAAAAACGTTTCCAAGTATCGTCTCTAGTCCCAGCGTTCGGAATCAAGGTACAGGTTTTTCAAGCAATATTCTCAAGAAGCGTACGCGCGGAGAGGGAAAACTTTTATGTCGAAGCATATACAGGGAATTACATCAAAAAGTTTTAATCTCTGCACGATTCTACTCGTGCAGTATAGCCTCGCTCCGACGGACAATATGTGCGTCGGAATAAACGTCGATGATCAATACGCAAGCCCGACTCTCGGCATCCGCGGATATCTCGCCGATAGCCGTACAACAAACGTCTATCAGATAATTACGCGACGATGCGTCTTTTCTCTTCTCTTTTTTATCGTCTCCCATCCTCCGGCCGATCCGCCCACGCGAGCGACAATTTTTCTCGTCAAAGCCTTCTGTTAAGTGTCCCGTAACACTCTCCCCGTCCTTCTGCCGGCCTACGAACGCGGAGATTCGCTACAATGAATACGCGAACGTTGACGGCTCGGCGTCTAGATTCGAGGAAAAACTGGGAAAATAATCAATCGATCCCGAGCGACAACGGATACGCGTTGCCACTTCGTCGATCGACGACCAAACAACCGTGTATTCTCGTGCAAAAATAGACGGGCAGGATTTCATTTGCCGACGGGAGTGAAAAAGAGCGAAAAAGGAAGAAAAGCGGAGGGGAGGGGGGGGGGGGGGCGAAGGGCGGACGCGCCGACGAACGTTCCTTGATCCGTTTTAAATCGTTCGACTGCACGCGCAGTTTCTGGGACGATTGAAAATTGCTGAGCTAATGGTTTCGCGCCGATAATCGGCCGCGCGGATTGCGCTGAGTGCGGGAAAAGATGTTTCCCTAATGCGATCGATGTCGGGGTCCATCCTTCCCGATTCGTTTCCCTTCCGTTCCGTCGGCGGAGGACGAGTCGACGGTGGGCGAGGTTCGGGAATGAACTGGCTTCGGCGAAAATGTTGGAAACGGAATTTTCGCGGCAGCCTGGGCGAAATTGCATTTTATAAAGAGCCATCGAAACTTTGTTCCGCCCCGGATGGCGCTGGCGGGGTCTTGACGGAGGAAAGCCTGGAAATTGACCTATTTCGACGAGTAATTTTCATTAGAATATCGAAATCACGCCATTGTACATAAGTCACGACGGCTTCTACTTCCTGCGCGAGTCTATCGAAATGACCAAGAGGACAGAATGAAGTTTCGCGCGCTTTAAAGAAGAGAATGTATGAACTCAGAATTCAGCGATGAAGAACAAAAGTCTAGACTTTGACTTCTCCCACTTCACCGCTTATACCGACCTGACGTTTATTAAAAGTAATTAACGGCGCGAATCAAAGTTCACCGTAGTAATAAAAAAAGATGAAAAGACCGTAAAGCGCTATCGTACAATTGCAAACAATAGAAATCTCAACCCCCTTCCCCATCCAACTCTCCATCCCTCCGCACAGAGCAGCCGTTATTAAAATTACCATCAGCGAACGGAACGAAATAGAAGCCCGCATGAAAAATCGCACAATTCCCACTGCCAGGCTCCTCTTTTTTCAAGAACAATTTCATTCTACATTTCCCATTCAATTTTTCACCGGCACATCCGTCGTGCCTGAGCACACGACAGGACACATGCACGCTACACGAGTATACACAGTACGCATACAGAATAACTGCCACGCGCTACTTCAGATCGATCGCACGCGCGATACACATACGTTCAAGTTTTTCCATTTCATCTTCGCGAAAGGTCAAGGGTCGTCAACTCGAAACGCACCTTTGCCGCTGCCGACGGCGCGGTCGTCGGTGTGCGAGAACGCGCGCGCGTGTGTGTGAGAGAGAAAAAGTAAGCGAGAGAGTGAGAAAAATAACGGTTTACTCTGCCGAATCGAAGGTGTCGCTCGGCAGTTTGGCCGATAAGGCCGGTCTGCAGCCAGGTGACGTGGTCGTCAGACTGAATGAAGAACCCGTACACCAGCTGACGCACGCCGAGGTCCACAATAGGCTTGTCAACGTTGGCAACGATTTCGCGCTGACCATTGTCCGAAGTCACCTGACCCGAAGTGCCGCTAACCAGGAGTGATGCTGCGCCATTTCTGCCCGACAATGTAATATCGACGATACACCTGTACATATCACGCGGAAAAGCGTTCCTCATTATCGCCGGCCGTTGCGCCAAACTATTTTCATGTAACGCGTAATAAAGCTTCCATAACGAAAAGCAAGACTCGACGTTATTATTACCTTCAGCTTTATGGATGAACGCGGGATGATTGGGAGCGAACGAGAGGGGAGACAATTGGCGCATTGGCGATGAAGCGAGCGAATGAGTAATTGCGCCAATTAGCGAGAATCGGTAATGTTCGAAGGTGCGAAATGTGTCGCGCGAGCGTGAAAGTGCAAGCGAAATTGCGCTCGCGCGTTAATGACCGCGTTGTTCGAACGCTCTGTTCCTGCAATCACTTTGATTGTCGATGATGCGAGAGAGAAAAATTCCGTGAGCCTGATCTAGAACAGTATTTTGATCTCCGCGAGTCGAGATATTTTACATTTCATCCATTATAGGTCAAAGTCGATTAATAAAAAAGGAATACTACAGCGTAGGCAACATAAAGAATCAGTTCAATATCCTCTACTTGATCCACTTGTACAACTATCAGCACATATTAGAAATACTCTATAAGTGAAGCGTAAGTCCCATCGCAGAAAATTCGTCTATTGTCAAGTTGCAAATCGATCGACAGAGAACAGATAAACACTCTCATCGTCCGAATAAAATCCGACGAGTCATTGAACACCGTCCAAGAGTTAATCGATCGTCCGCCGAGCAAAAATCACTCCGTCGCACGCCAGACGCTTTCTGGCTTAGCTAATCAAGGTCTACCGGATAAAGAAGACGACGCGCGCGAGGGAAGAGGCGAGAAATCTGCCGGGGGACGTAAGATGGGTCGGAAAGTTGCGACATCGAGGTCATGCTGATTGACCCACATTGCCAAACGCAATTTGTCAACTATTGATCCGATCCCGCGAACGATCTCTCACCTTCCCAGCGGCATGAATCATCGCTCCCTCCGCTCTCCTCTGATCTTCTGCCAGACTCGATCTATCTGGCCCCGCTTCTCAGCCTCTGCGGACGGCCTCGTCCGATCCTGCTCTTAAGACGTTTTAAGATGCAATTAGTCGAGCCACTCGGGCAACTTCGACCTCGAGTGCAGCGCGTTATCGCGCTCGGAGACTCGCGGAATTATGGGAAACTGGATGTCGGCGAGGGAGCAAAGTATGCCGCGATCCCTAGAGTTAGCATTAACGAGGCCGAGAACGTAAAGCGGAATCATCATTTTCAAGACCTCGTTCGAGCCTGTTTCTGATTGTCACGATTAGTCCCACTAAATAAAGATAGTGCGAATTGTCTATTTGTATAGTGTCTTTTGGCACATCGTTTTACGAATGATCTTCAAATGCAGTTAAATGTATGGGGAGGCTGTAGATCGTGCACGATCGATGAAAAAAGTAGATTGTGCAAATAAAAAAACTGATATTAACTTCCGAACGGTGTTTCGCTTGGAATCCATTGTTCAGCGAGTATCTTCGCTGAAGCTGTTTAAAATTTCAAACGAACCCTACGTTTGATCCTCCCTCCCGCAGAGGGCGAAACCTTTCGAGCCATCGAGAATAAAAGAAAAAAGGCGGCCGGGCGAGGCCAATAACGTTGTCAAGTGTTTGCATGCCGAAAAGTTCCGCGATCACGTGCTCCCCGAAACATAGTCCGATTATTAAGCTCGTAAGCCGATTCCAGTCATGAACCGAGGAAACTGGGTCTGGCGAGGTATTAGGATTTCATCCGAAATATTTGCCGATCGTGCGCCGCTCTCGCGCTCCCAAAAAGGACGCGAAACAGCAGCGGAAAAAAAAATAAATAAAACTGAAAAACAGACGGAAAAAATATACACGCCACTCGGAGTACACAAACGGTCATTGCGAGCGGAATGATGAAACGCGGTTCTGTTATCGATTGAAATGATATGTAGGTTGAATTGGTCTGGGGGTGAAAGAAAGATACGCCTCTCTCGTGTATCACATAATTTAGTCTCGCTTTAATATATTAAATATTGTTCATATAATATATGACTCTCGATGCTATCGTTAAGGATCCTAACAGTACAACGTCATACATACTAAACATCATCTTTTCATCTCGTCGTATCGAATAATTTACAGAGAAAAAATGAGGACTGTACAGCGGCTTCTTCTTTTTATATACTCTCGCTTCCTCCCTCGCTATTCGCGCGCACACGCATACGCAGAGTCAGACACATGCACACTTACGCAGGGCAGACACAATAAACGCGGGCGCTCCTCCACATCGATTCACGTTGATTCATATTCATACACGCACACACATCATTCGCACGGTACACACATACACGACACGTACACGCATTCGCACGCACGACGCTTTTATCACACGTTTTTTTTTTACTCGTCCACGTCCGCTTTCCGTTCCGCGCATCAAAGTGCCACGATAGACGATGTGCGCCCGTCAAAAAGGAAAAACGGCAGTTCCAGGAACAAGAAGTGCTCCGCGCAGCTTTCGACTCTTTCCTTCTGTCGCGCAAATCGTTTCGCGGAATGCGCCGCGATTCTTTGGATAAAATAGGAGGGAGCGAGGAGCGTTCACGTTGTCGGGGCTCGATAACGTACGTTTTTACCGATAATTCCGCGAACGTATCCAGTGTCGGCACTGGTCAACTTAAAAGTAGAAAAGCTAATTTCAGAATAATTCGAATTCCTTCATTAATTTACAAATCGTGTCCCCTGCCGTTTCTATACGAATTCTCTTCTGACGGTAAGGACATCGTCTGCCGTGCGTATCGACGCCGTGGAAAACATTTTCTTCACGATCTTCGCACGATTCTTCCACACGCTCTATCTGTCTCACACACTTTCCTCAGGTTAAATCTTTCTTTAAAAAAAAGAACACTCTCATCCCTCCCCTCTTCGTCTCTCATTCGCCAGTGATATGACAGAGCTCTACCGCGAAGAGGAAAACGGAAAAAACACACTGCCGCGACCGATCGAGATAATAAACGACGATCGACGATCGGATCGGCGGCACTAGAAAATCGAACGCCCGCGAAACATCGTCTCCGAGAGAAGTCTTGGAAAAAGCAAAGGTGCCCGCGACCGCGGGCCTCAAGCGCTAAATTAAAATCGATTAACCATCAATTAGCACGCAAACAACAACGGACAACAATCGCTGAAGTCATTGTCGATCCGGGAGGGGTAATCGACTGCTCGTGTATGACGAGCGGGGTCGAGAAATATAAATGTACACTTTGGTATACGAATACGTTATCTAATCGGGCGCGAGGATGCGCCGTTCTCTCTCCGTCCTTTAATTCTCGCTCTCTCAGTTTGCTCCGTCGGTTCTCGTCCTCTCTTCGTCGTGATTCCACTCGCTTTGCGTCGAGGACGTCGCGAAAAAAATTCGAAACGCACGCCTTGCGTTCCTTCGCTCATCGTATCTCGACTCTCAAATCGTTTCGCAATTCCGGTTACATTATCGACGGTAGTTTGGGGAAATTTTAGATATTCGATTAGCGAATGCGCACGATACATTGTTTACGTTGGATAGAAGAACCTTTTTTAGGAATGACGGAATAGAATTCTACCGAATAGATAAGAAGAGGCTTAAATTGGTATTGTTACGGTTAGCCCAAAGTAAATTGACGCATTCGACGATCGAATATCGTGATCAACAAGTTTGTAACTATTGGAAAGGAGAGACGATTTTTTAAACAGGTCTCGGCCGTTGAGTCGGCGAACGGTTCCATTCGAGAAATCGTACGCCTCTGGACGTCGATACGATAAAAGTCTTGCCGACGTTACTCCATTTATCTGCTTTCGTTCCTTCTCTCACTCTGCACAGTTCGCTTTCTCACTCTTCCTCTCTTCTCCCTTTCTTTCCTTTATCCTCTCTCAACACCAAAGTTCTGCCGTAGTATGTACACGCCCGAAACGCGTACGATCAGGTACAAGAGTAGCATCTTGAGGTCGATCTGTGTTATATTGTTTCTTTTTTCCGAAGAGAGAGGACAAAGTTCCTTCTACGATAAAAGCATTCTCTGGCTCGCGCGTTCGCATTCCATCACTGGAGATCCTTCCTCGCGAACGACGATTTCTTCCAGCGCTACGGATACTTTTCGATGGCATATCGATGTACGTCCGCAACTCTCTCGAACGCGTACATACCGAAAAGCACTCTGTTCGCGAACTTCATAGTACGTACATATACCGTGAACGTACAATGCGGTGCGTGTGCATGGTAATACAAGGAACACAGTAAGTGCCAACTCGTTCAATCGACGGCGACTGAAATTATCGGAAGAGATTTCCAATTGTCGTGAAAATGTTGAGGAATCGTCGAGATTGCGCGAACAGAGCTGACGCTGGCCAAATGTTTCCTCGTTGATCAGGCGAGTGACGTCGAATCTGAGAGTCCATCGCCTCAAGCAGGCTTGCAGACTGGCGAACGGTGAACAATTGAAGGACTTAATGCATCACAACGACGACTTTCCCGTCCGGTTTCCCGATCCTTCCCTCGACTGGCTCAGAGGAGAAATTCCGCTTCTATCGCTTGTGCATTTTTGACTTTGGTGCCACCCGACACTGAGATAATCTGAGATAATGACTATTACTGGTCCGCCTGCTCGTTGGCCTCGTCGTTGTCCGACATCGACGACGTCCTGTCGTGATTCGTGCAATTCTCAGTCTGGCATCTCGACTCAGCGATCTCGAGCCAGTGCTGCTTGTTCTGTCGCACGCCATCCACGAGAGGCTCCAATTTGTCGGACAGCAACGCGAATGCCTAAAAAGTAAAGAGGCAAAACCTATTAGTAAGCCATTCCGATGAAACCATCACTGAATGTGATAATTATTGCATTTTACCACATTATCGACAACCGTCTGTAAGATAAACCTACCTCGTAAATGGGAAGGCAGATCGAATCGATGAAACCAACTTGCATCATTGGCAGCTGATCCTCTTTTTCTCTGTTCATAATGTCCTGTAACATAAACCAAATTCTTGATATGAGTGGAGAAGAGAATTAGTCTATACGTAAAGATTGGGGTCAAGTATTGCGCTCATGGTCATAAGGTCTAGGATAGAATCTAATTGACTGATCGCGAAGACGATTTTGGCGGTGGCAAGAGAAAGCTATGATATTCATGTGTTTAGATACAAGTGCGTGGGCGTAGCGACCAACAAACTCGGTTTGTCGGCACCTGTTGACACAGTTGGCCGAGCATTTTTCGGTGGGCGTCGACGATGCCGATTTCCTTCCCGATCAGAAAGTGGCGTCCTTGATAATGCGCGCGCGCCAGTTGTCTAGCTGAGAAAGGAACCTCTCTGGGAACTTTCCAGTGTCGACTCGAGCAACCCGATCGTTTTGACTCATCCGCCGTAAATCGGCGGAATGATGCATTTGCGCGACGTTTATCACGGAAATGGACCGCGTGTACACATAAAATTTCATGGAGGAAACCGCCATTCATCTTCGCGTACACTGCCGTAAACTACCGCCGTAGTGTGTCGGAGGTGTATATTTGGTTTGGACCGAGCACGATGCCCGTGATTCATTATTAAATTTACAACGCGCCGTGGAATGAATGGAAATTTTGCGGTGCTAAGAGACAGACGCGGATCGGCGCCTAACTATTTCGCAAATGATAATTTCGAATTCTTTCAAAAATTCCTTATAAAAGGTCGAGCACTACGTCTTCTACCAATTATAGAAATTATCTAAATACAACTAAAATATTTGACTGAAATTTGTCAAGGGACAAAAGTCAAATAATTTTTTAGTTAGTCCTACGTCGTTTTCTACATTGAAGGAAGTAAAAAAAGTTAAAACAATTTTTTCATGTTCATGACCACCGACACACATTTAGGCATTCTTATTATAATACTGTAACTTCGGTTGCGGTACTTTTAGCTCCGACCTTGTTAACGCACCCCTCGCTGTTTGCATTTGACTAACGACAGTTCCGTGATTACAAAATCGAAGACTGTCGCGAATAATGAATGCCAGGTATCGACACTACTTACGATCGGAGTGATATTGAGCGTCCGCCTCTCGATATCGCCCTGCTCGAAGAATTCGCTGCTAACGAGCTCGGCGACCCTCTTCTCGACGTCCCAGGGCTTCGTGATCGCGGCCAAATCGCAGACCGTCATTAACATTCCGCGAAGGAGCTCGCGATTCTCGCTGTAAGCCCAATTATAGCCGCCCGCTCGCGCCAAGCTAAGAAAAGCTCCCCTCTTGCGGAAATAGACGGCGAGGTCCGTCGAAAGAATCGCCTCCTCGAGGACCTTCACCACTCGCGAATATTCCTCCGGCGACAGGTTCGACAGAATCTGATTTCCCTGACTGCTGAGGATCATTAGACACTGGTCGAAGTGGTGATGCTCCATTGTCGACGTCGAGTACAATTGCGCCAACGGGGACGACGCTCTGGAAATGATCAATCAATACAGATTACAACTCACATTTCTCTAAGCTATGTTGACGTCATTCGACAGTGTACACACATGGTTGAATATGGACACGACTTATGTCGATGTAGGAAAAATTGTTTTTTTATCTATCAGACACTTGTAGCTTACTTAGACTAGGTTTTTAATTCCTAGTAGATATTATTTAATTATTTAATACGGTCTTTATAAATAGTAGTAAATTCATGTGAAGTGCATGTAGGAATAAATTGACGTACTTGATTTGAAAAGAGTTATTAGTCCCGCGATGGTCGAGATCGTGGCACAGGCAGGCTATGATCAGAGCTAGACACTCTATCTCGCCGAAAATCTTCCACCACTGCGTGGCCTGGCAATATCGGGAACAAAAAGTCAATTCTCGCCATTATCCACACGGCATCGCAAGTTTTTATCGCTCGAAATGTTTATCGAGCCAGCGCCGGTCATGATTAATTGCTACCTTCGTGGCGGCTTTATACTCACAGTTAGAATGGCGAACATCATTTGCGCGACGTTGAACGCGTGTCGCCAGTTGTGATACGTCACGTTCCGATAATTCTTCTTGACGCTGAGAAGCCATCGACAGAGTACGTCGTAATCGATGTGGAAACGCTCGACGAAGTCCAAGTCTAGGAACATTCGGAGGCAGGCGGTCAGGGTCTCGTCGTCCTCCATGTGGATGTCGTCGAACTTGAAATCGTGAAGCTGAAAGTGCGCAGACGACGGCACCCTCAGGCCCTGCTTGGACATAAAATCGCTCTTTGCAAATGTTCATTCTCCTACCGAGGTAACTTTCGTTCGCCTACTCCCCGATTCTCAAATGTTTGGCTTGGAAAGTTGTTTAAGACGAAAGGCATAAAGTAATACGCGTCGAAGTAACTCACGCTGATCGTTAAGCATACATCTGAGATTGAACGCGGAGGTGGTCGGGGCAAACTTTAAAAATACTAACCCTCAGTCTTTGCGCGTCTTCCAACGACGCCGACGCGTGGTAACTCAGGACTTCCAACGTGACGCTCTGTTTGGCCATCGCTATCACAGCCTTCTCATACCTGGTAAACAATTAATCTCGGTGAGTATCGGCGGCAGTGCGTGAGCGAGCGTGAAATTCTTTACCGCTCTCTAATATATTGTGACGTAAACAGGCGCGCGCGCGGTAACAAGAAGCGCTGACAATATCGGAAGCTCACATGTGCGTATTGTGAATGCCCATGCCGCAGAAGATGGCGAATGCCTCGACGAAGTTCTCGTCGTTCTTCGTAAATGCGAGGTCGTCGAACTTGTTGATCAGCTGAATGACACCGATGATCTGACCGGACGAGTTCTTGATCGGCATGCAGAGAATGGTGCGATGCCGGAAACCGGTACCGTCGTCCACGGACGGATCGAATCTCGGATCGTCGTAGGCATTCGGTATGTTCACGGTCTGTGAACAATAACATTGCCATTACTCACCAATCGGCCGGGGAAAAACGCACGTTCGCGAGTAGTGCCGCAAAAAGTGAGACGGCGGACACAAGCCATACGAAATTCCAGTCCCAAATACGCGTCCGCGCACAATTTATTCAACGAACTAACAGTTTTTCCCGCCACATTTCGCCGTTCCATTACGATGATATACGTTATGAGCGAAAACTTGTTCGTGGAACGCGCGCAGACACAGAACGTTCGGCATGCTATGCGTTTAACGATCGAGCCTAATGTCTCTTAACCTTCGCAAATTCCGGCCCGAGTCCCGATAAAACGGTATATAACGCTCGAGCCGCCAACAAATTTATTCGGCCATTATCCTAGTCGCGGGATCTTAATCGCGCAAAATTAATCGGGGCGAAAGGTCGTTTACTCACCTCGCCAGTTGTTGCCACGTAACCGGTGATGCCGACGTTTATAGGGAATCTGCTCTCGAAGGGACTGCGAAGCGAGAACGAAAACTTTTATCAGTCGGAATCGTTGGTGGTGGTGGTGTGATGGTAGATGGGGCAGCTCGTCTGTTTTACGATCGGCCTCAAGCTCGAAGACGAGCAGCTTCGCGCTTTCTAATCTGCGCGCGGCGGGGGAACGAACATTTTCGCGAGATAAGGGAATTTCGCGAGATAAAGAGGGGGCTGGCATCATTTTGCCTTACCTGGTGCGCGAATCAGAGTCCTCGCCGGCCAGATCGTTCGCCTCGAAGTCGAAGACCCGCGAGAAGCTTCCCTTTGACGCTTTGTGCACCAGCAGGACCTTGGGTGACAGAAGTGGCAAGATTAGACGAATCATTCTCAGTTCCCTACGCCTTTGAAACTCGCACTGCTCGATATCTACTTAATCACCGCAAATTTCGCTAAGCTAATTACCGATCGCTTTGCTTGGAGAAGGTTGAAGTGCGAGTACAACTTTCACCTTAATGAGATCTAATAGCTAAATTGCCGCGGGACTGACGCCTGGCGTACTTGTGTTCTTAAGCTTAAATTGAAAGGCGTAACATAATTTCCTCGAAAGTCGAACGGTGTGTAAAGTGGACTATAAGATGAAGTGCGTACGTACCTGGACGCGTTGACACTGGATTAACGACTGTGTGTGCGTCAGTATCCTAAGGACCATGTGCTCTATCGTACTCTGTTCCTCGAATATCATTCTTGCCAAGTCCAGCAAGACCTGAAAGGGCAGAAACGAAATTGGTACAGGATTGAACTTGCGAACAATTATGATTATTAATGTTTTCCTACAGGTGCAAAAGATGGGAAACTAGTATCTGTTCCATAGTTCTGATCGTTTCGTGGAATCAATTTGCTGCTTTACCTGATTCCTCTTCACTTCCAGCTGACTCTTCTCGTATAGTTGAGCGTTCCTCAGGCCGATGCCGCAAAATTGCAGATAACCCGCGAACACCTTCTCATCCTGTGACGTGAACTGACCCTCGCCACCGAGCTTGTTTATCACCTGCGCAACCCCAATTACATCCCCGTTGCAATCCTTTATCGGCATGCACAGCAACGCTCTCGTCCTGTAGCCTGTCAGCGCGTCGATCTCTCGATTGAACCTTGAGTCCTGCAAAGTAATACGCAATAATCGTTAGACACGAAGATACACAAAGTATCAACGAATAAATGCGCGCTAAAATATTCCTACAATGGTAGCTCAATTGCATATCACTAATTAGCCATAAATCATCACTGATATCCCAGCGAGCTATTCCTCCGAAAACTTTATACGTCGTAAAGAGATATGTAAAGATTACCGATCGACGTGATTAAACTCCGCAAGATAAATCTCTCCATTCATATGACGATAAATGGATGACGCAAAACTTTGAAGCGCGCTCGTCGCACGTAATAATTCCCGATTCAATCTCGAGTATCGTAAAGTAAATGGATCGTCGTGCTAAGCCCGCCGATAAATCCCACTCACCGAAATCCTAAACCGCCGTCGCGATATGTATTCAACCTCAACATTCTATGAAATAAATCCGGCGGCCGTGACGAAACGAGCAACGGCGGTCGCTGACGCGAAATTGTTCGACTACGCGCATGATCGACGCAATAACATAATGAACGAGCCCGAACAACAAACGGCTCAACGTTATCGGGCCTCCGATAAATTCTGCGAGGAATCGATCGAACAACAGAGCGCCGATCCGATCGGACCGATTCGAATTGACATCGGACGCGGAGGACTGAGATTAACTTTCCAAACTAATTCTAACTGCAGCGCGTCGGAGGTAAACGCCTCTCTTGCGCATAATTTATTGTACGCAAATTGAATTCGGAAGTTGGCCGCCCCTCGAAAACTTTGCCCACGGCAAAGACGCATTCGACCGGCTCGAAGTTCGAGGCTGCACGGCTCAATTGACACAGATTTCGGGCCTCTCGACGCTGCGCGAAGGAACGGTCAGAACTTCCGGAATATCGGCGGCCGTCATCTAAGCTGAGCGCGCCGTGCTAAAGCGCGCACGGCTAAACTTCTGGCCTGACCCACGGCTCCACCGAGCCATTCCTTAATCCGAACATTAGTCGCAGCCTCGACGGTTCGAAGTTGGCGCGTTAATAACAGGAGTCGCGAGAGTCGCGCAAGCGAATTTCGTAAATTCGGCACGGCGAGAGCGTAGGAAACTTGGCAGAGGATCGTCTCAAGGTCACTGCCGGCATAATATTTTCATTGGCAGCGCCTCGCGCTGTCTGCACAAATGATCAATAGGATAGATAAGTGTAATGGTATCTGGGAGGATTGAACAGCGACCGCGAGTATTCCGCATTCTGTAATCAATGATTATGCAAGTCGCGATAAGCTGAGGCATCTTCGTCATCCGGCTCGGGAAGATTGATTTTGCGGGCGGGGAGGGCGTACCGCGAGCGAAGATAATCTTCCTCGGGCAACGATACGAGCCCGATCGGCGGAATAACAGTGTGAATCGGGCAAACACGTTTGGCCAACAGTCCGACGGAGAAAAAAACAAGCGGCATTGCATTTTGCACGGCACATATATTCCTATTACGCGCGACTGCGAGCCGCGGCGCGAACTGTCCGCCGTTATAGACGAACCTTTTATCGCTCGGCAGCTGTCATTGGTGGTCGGCTTCTCACGCAAGCGCGGTCGCAATTCGCGATTAATTTGTCAAACCGTTAAAATTGTCACTGTTCCTCGGTGTACACGTCGGTTCCTAAACTCCTCGCATAGTTTAGCTTAATCAAATAAACACGCGACGTTGAATTTAAACCACTACACTCCGGTTAATCACACAACGTTCGAGTATTACCCAGAACGTCCCACAATTCACGTACACACTAAAAAGAAGCAGCGTCTTCCATACTACCGCCTATCGGACTTAAATCCTCCACTATAATCACCAATCGAAACAGCGGTAAAAACAGCAGAAAAAACAACTAAAACCTTCGCTCCGATAGCTTCTTCCACACGGACCCAACCCTAATTCCAAACTGATGTACAAAACTGCGACGTGAGGTGAGGCCAACATTGGCCGGGCAGGCCGGAAAATAGGAAACACGTGCCAGAAAACGTGGCCTAGCGCCGGACAAAAAGCCTTGCCTTGTATGCGTCCGGTATGTTGACGGGGTCGCCACTCTCAGCGACGTATCCGACGATGCCGGTGCCCCAGGGGATCTTGATCTCGTCCTTCTTCTCCATCTCGAGCAGGGTCGACCTCGAGCAAACGTCGAAGAGCTTCGATACGAGGCACCGACTTCTCGAGTAAGTGTGACCGACACGATCCGCATTTCCGTTCCCGGAACGTCGCGGACTGTTCATCGGATTGTTGTTGTTCGAGTGCTCGTGATTGTGCGACGTCGACATGCCCCCGGCACGCTCGCCCTGCACCAGGAATAGCGAGCCTCGGTCGGCGTGCAGCAGCGTGCTCACGTTCTGCAGGATCTTGTGGCACAGCGATCTCACGTCCAGCTCGTTGCAGATGTCCTTTACCTGCCAATTCAACCGAGAGTTTGTATGGGTTCCTTGGCTTCTCATACCAGCTTCGTTGGGCATGGACATATAACAGTCGGAGTATGTTTATCCGAGTTAGGTCAATAATAGGATTTTGATTGGAAATTGAGGTATTGAGAATTGGATTTGCTTAAATGAGAGCGTTTACTGTACGTTTGGTTGGTTAGTTAAAGATAAGAATTTAGTGGAACGGTGTGATATGAGTTTTGGCAGGGCTGTGGTGGTAATGGTGTATGCTGTATAGATGTACATGTTTGAATTTTTATATAAATACAGGATTGTAGTGAAAATTCTTTTGTGAAATTTATTAATTGGGAATATACGTGATAGGTTGGAATTTAATATGGCTCCCCGTTCTCAAATTCGGTTGCAAATTACGACAGTAACAGAATTGACGTAAAAATGTAACGAATCGTTAAAAGTATATTACCGGAATTCAAATCTCTCGATTTCCTCTTTTACCACAGTAAACAATATGACGTATAAAACTGCATCAATACGATTCGATCACCTAAGGTCTACAATGATCGCCGAAGTTTACGACGTCGCGAAATCGTCAACATCGGAACTTAATCATCGACTCTATCAGCGGAACGCGTGCAATAAATTAAGTTATTCGTTAAACGAGCGACACGCGCTGACCTTTCAAGCGAGTCCCATACCATAAAATCGCGGATTCCTCGATCTCGAGTCCGCTACTGAGCGGTGAAAAACCGGCAAAAAGACTGAAAGTGCCCGTCGCGAGTAAGAAACGTGCGAAGATGGGAAATGACAGGATCGGAGAGACGTCTCGTAAGAGTATTTCTTTATGTTGATACGCTCGCGATGACTAGGCCCGAGCTGAGACACGTTTTCGCGCGCGGTCGACGTGTTTATCTGATGACACGATGATGTCACTCGGCGGAACGTCAAGTCTCGAGATTAGAAGCAAAGACGGGATCCCTCCTTATCCCCGGAGCTCAACGAGAAATTTAACTGCCGGTCGACGGAAAGCGGAATCGTGTCTGACAAAGTGACTCTGGACGCTCGCCGGTTTTAAAAGCTTCGTTCTGCGGAAATAGTGACTAACGGCATCTTTTGAACAGGACTCGACAATTCATTAAAGGAAAGGCGGGGGTAGAGTCGGAGCAGAACGCTCGGAGGAATAAGTTGCGAGGAATCAGGTTTGAAGAACTACTTTGATATTTTGTAATGACTTCCTCAAAGAGACCGCTTTTTGCGGAGCATCAAAGACGACGAGGTTACAGGAAAGTGGCTTTGACACAAGAACCGCTTTAACGATCCGTCTCTCGTATTTAAATCGCTGTCAATTTGAACACTTTGCCCAGTGTTTTCGACGTCGAAGCGAAATGTACTTGATTATTGGATAAGGAAAAGTCGGAAATGCGAAGCATACCAGCTCAAATATGAGATCCTTCTCGTCCAGGTGCCTAAGTTCGTGCCTGGATCGTCTCTGAGGCCTGCCTGAGTTCCCTGATCCAACTTGCTGACTGCCAGGCTGGCCAGACTCGCCAGGCGAGACGCTGAGGAAGGTCGGCGTGCCGTCGATCGTGTTAACGATCGGCTTCAGGAGTCCACCCCGCTCGAACTCGTGGGCAGAAATCTTCCTGACCGGCGTCGTCGCCCCCGATCCACCGGAACCGCCCCGACCGGAAGATGACGTGCCACCGGCGTGGGTCGGACTCGACAGTTCCATGCAACTGCTCGACGAGGAGGTCGGGGTCGCGTGGGACACCAGCCACATGTCCACCGTTTGCCTCGTCACCTTCCTAAGAACAAGGAGTAATAGGGTGGTCAGAGTGATTGCTTACGAAATTCGAAGCTTGCCAAAACAATTTTCTGTGTTGGATATTGTTAACGAAGCTCACTTTGCATAATGAAAAGGTCAATTTTTAAGGTTATTTAAATTACAATGTTTTCCTGGGTGTAATTTGAATTACGTATTAATTATATGAGATTAACATTTATGAAGTCAACAAGATAACAATTAATTATACGAATGTAATATGAATTACATATTAATTTAACTGAAACACGCCACTTCCTTATCTGATAAAATATATGCGGAAGCTGTAGATCTTGAGCTACAGTACATTGTTTAGGGATAAAATAAAGCTGTGACAATATTAATTACGACTACATGAAATTGGTGCGATTTATTAAGTGGAAGTGATTTAGATAGAAAGGATTTCGTGGCGGAGGAGATTGTAATTTAGCGTGGGCTTAAAATGCGGATGTAACGTAGATTCAACGTGTTTATAGCGTAGTAGGTAGAACGCAGAGTGACACTAATTTCAATGTAGACGCAAGTGAATTCTAACGCGGCCCGTACTTATGGTACAGCCGGCTAAAATTTATCGCGCCGAAGTCAAATGGACTGTAGACGTCAGCATCGGTCGCTCCTACGACCTAAGCACTATCGTAACTCTAAGAAAACATCGCATGCACTAAATTGTGCACAATGCGCCGTTCCAAATTGCCGGCAATTTTCGTCCGCTCTAATTGCCCGCATGGCCGATGACGTAAATCGAAAACGCGAAACAATCAGTACGGACGGCCGCGGATTACTCGAATTGCGAGGAGGGAACGAACCAAGTGTCATCGTCAATTTTCACTGACAATTCGCGCGCGTTGCAAAATGTGCGCTGCGCGAAAAATCGCGGCGCTCATTTACTCACATCATCCATAATTTGCGGCGGCCGCTTGACAGTGACGCATCCGCAGTCGGGGGGTGGCGGAGGAAAATGTCAGCGAATGCGGGCGAATGCAGGCGAATACTGTCGAATGCTGTGCAGTAATGTGAAGCTTAACAGCGCGGCGCACTTCGGTTCAATCCAGTTCGCGCTCGTAGCGAAACGGGCGAATTTCGTGGATATCCAGTTCATTTCGTCCTCCGTGCGTTTGTTCCGCCTCGAGCAATAATTTTCATCCTCTCCCCCCTTCATCCCTCTCTCTCTCTCTCTCTCTCTTTCTCCTCTCGTCTCTTTCTATCCGGTTCCCTCTCTGTCTCCTTCCCACCCTTGCACCGCCCGTTCTTTCCCTCCCGCTCGCCGTCCTATTCCTCTCACGCGTTCCCATGTTTATGCAATTAATGTACCTGTTTGCGCACCCGATACCTCCCGCTCCTCGCACGCAAAACTGAGGCGTCCGTGTGCGTGCGCGCACGAACGATCGCCCCGCGCGACCCAGGGAAAATTGCGCGCGCCAGACGAGTAATTGGCCGGATGTGTCGTTATCTATTTATTAGGATTCCGTAAAC
The DNA here is from genome assembly GCA_914767735.1 of Anoplius nigerrimus. Lineage (NCBI taxonomy): Eukaryota > Metazoa > Arthropoda > Insecta > Hymenoptera > Pompilidae > Anoplius > Anoplius nigerrimus. Next base: position 8,860,491 of record OU612089.1, on the reverse strand, counting down.
ATCGCCGCCGCCCGCGTACTCTGTTTCAATTATGCCCTTTGCAGGCAGCGCGCTGCAGATGCGGCCGCGGGTACGATTCGATTTTCGCTCGAAATAATTGAGCCCTCGTTACTGTCCACTTTGAAGCAAATGCGCCGGCGGCAATGGCCATTTCATTTGTCGCGTAACAGCTGTCGGTATTCAGGATATGTGATTATGACAGTTGTCCTAATCAAAGTTATACAAAATTCGTATTCGGCCGTTCAGTTCACTGCAATAAGTCACGTAGAGCTGAACGAAACGTATTTTCAGTTTCTCTTTGCGACTTTTTACTAATTATGAAAGTAACCCGAGATACAGTTTTTAGAATGATGCATTCGAAATAACATTTATTTCAATACTTTGGCAGCGACAACTTTCATAAATCCTAAGTCAACAACAGCTCTTTTCATGCACTACAGTCCTCTTACCCTCGAATGAAACTATTTGAGGTAAATTTCGGACAGGGTATCTGTGAACGATTGAGTATGAAATGAGCGAAGTACCTGAGGAAGTAATCGTTGACGAAGTCGGGGTGTTCATCCAGCCAGGCCTCCATGCGGGCGTACTCCGGGTCGTAGACGGCCGACGTCGAGGAGTAGTAACCGCCGGTGTTGGACTTGCCGTCCTGCACCTGTTGCAATGCACCCTGCCCAGCCATCACGCTCTGCACCCCCTGCACCCCCTGTACGCAAGGAGCTGCCGTCTCCGCCGTCATCCTCGGCTCCTCGATGCTCCGCAAGTGCAGGCCTGAAGAAAAAGCACAGACATTTCAAAACATGTCAATTTTCATAGGAAACCGCGATAAAATTCGTATTAAATCAATTATTGGCAAACATAGGGTTACTGGTGACGTCATATTTTATATAGGCCACATTTTTGTCGTCCTTGCAATTAAGGGTTGAATAGGTAAAAAAGTTAAGAAACCACTTTGGCCAGCCTTCTCCGTAAATTCACGCAAACTGTCGAAAGTTTATCACAAGTTACTAATTTCACTCTCTCGCCGACGGAGCGGGGGAAAAAGTTGCCACGAAAGTCCGACGCGAACTCTCGGCGAGCGAGTTTATCGAGCGAGAGAGGGCAGCCATAAATTTCAGATCCATCACGCACAATACGTGAACCACATTCGATCGCGGCGAGAGACGCGGGTCGGGGCGTACAAAATGGCGAGGAGACCGTGCCTTCCGGCACTTTTGCAACTCGGAGCGTTTGCGTTGGGAACAGAGAGCCCGGCGTACGTACCGGCCGTCGTCGAGTATTGTGCAAACGGAACGGAGGCATGCAAGTTTTAAGTGTCCTTTGTGTCGGCCTCTTTGGTCAGCGAGCGTTCGCGCATGGCACGCAGTTATGCGCGCCGCTCGTTAATGAGTCGCAAATAATACGAGAAAAACTATTTTTTTTCGCCCGACCGGGAACGAGATGAGCGGAGCGAAGGTGCATCGGCCTTCGTCATTGTTCCATCGCAACGAGTTTGTTTATTCGCGACTGATTGGCCGCAGGCGGAGCGGTATAATAATTTATTCCGCTACAATTTGTTTCTCATCGCTTCTCGTCGCTGTTGCGCTCGAGCGCTGTTTGATTGCTTCTAATTGTTCGTGAATTATTGGCTGGGAAAGTGCTCTGGGCACACGTGTAACGTGAAACGAGAGAGAGGGTGAGATCATATTTTTTGCATTTCAGAACAGTTGAAACATAGTAAGGGTATGATAACAGAAACGAATTTACCGCAGTATATGACCATTTCATAATAGGAGGTATTCATTTCATTTATTTTTCCGGATTTATTGCGGTATATGACTATTTCGTAATAGGATTCATTCAGTCGATTCGTTAAGCTGAGGTAACCTTTAGCTGTCATAATCGTACGCAATCAAAAGCTTAGAGCGACGTAAGAGACTGAGGCAAATCTTGCGTGCACTCCCGCGTTCTTTAAGAATTCACTTTCATCTCCGTCGCCGTACACGAGAATTACAAAATCTCGGCTGACTCTTCCTTTCGGCATAGAAAGTCGCTTCCTTCTCATCCGAACGACACCCTAACCGCGACCTTTTCAGCGTTCTGACAAACGATTTCATTCCGCGCGGACAAACAGCCATTATCGCCGTATAAACCAGAGTCACGCGGGAGTTTCGCAAAAAGAAGCGTAGATAAAGGTCTCTACGAAAGTATAAAAAGTTGGCAATACAGTCGTACGCAGAAAACATAACGCGGGGACCTGAGCGAGCTCTGCGAAGAAACCGGGCCGTTAACGGAAAGAAAGGATGAAAGGCTCGTCTGAAAATCTCAGCCTCAAACCTCAATCCACTAACTCCGAGGACATTCCGCCAGAATTGGTAACCATTTTACGATTCGATGCGCATATCGCACACGCCAGTGTCACGCGTGCGTCTCCCCCTGCGCGTGCTCTTTTTTTTTTATTATTATTATTTCCCATTCCGGGTGCGCGAGCGCGGAGTCGTCCTGGGGAAATGTCGCAGTTTTCGTTCGTTTATGTTACCCACCGTGTTTTATCGCGGTCGTTTTACGAGCGAGCGACCGACTACACGATATTGCATGTTTGATGCGCCGTTATTACATCTGCCGCGTGACATTGTATAAATGAGTCACTCTAACAGGATTAACGACGCGATAGCCGCCGATTCGCGTAAAGCTTTCGGCCGCGGATCACGGAGGAGGACTCTACGTTTTTCGACACGATCATAGAAAATGGCCGGCAGCGGCAGTTACTAATTATGTCCCGACGATATCGGCACGACGTCCATTTTCTACCGACCACGCTAAGTACAGCCGCGGGACGTGCTTTTAATCGTAATCGCCGGAGATACTGTTCGATAGTGCCGGCTGTTAATTACGTGCCGTAGCGTCGGTACATCAATTTTTTGCCAACCATTCCGAGCGCCGGCGTAAAGTCTGCTCAGGTTTCAATCCTAGACGCCAGGCAAACACTTTTGCGACTTTAGCGCGATAATATCATTTTTATGCATTTACCTAGAAGCTAACGGACTACGCGATAAGTACAATGCATTTACGGATTATATAACGACTATAGTCGTATTGGTTGGTAGTAGACGCCGATTAGAAGCCTATCTTCGCCAATTTACTTTGAGCGTCTCGCGACGGGGTGTTAGAATCGAATGTTGACTATGATCCGGAATTTTCGTCGGCGACCTTGGGCATAGACTTTAGCAATTTTTCTCCCGCGGACAAGCGGCGATATCCAACGCGTCCTTGTTATATTTTAAACGGAAGTTGTGATTCCGCGAATGCACTTACCGCGGCGACATATCACCGACGCGCAAGCGCCATATTGCATTACCATTGGCACTCGGGCCGATAAATAATTCATCGTTCGAAAAACGTGGAATTTCGCCGACTCAATGCCGCGCCGCAACGACATTCCCGCTAACTCTATGCAGTTTCGTGCCATTTCAAAGGACTGGGAGCAGAGTGGGCGAGGAGAAAATCTGGTCTCAGCGGCGCGGAAACCGTTTTCGCTCGCCGTTTAAGCTGAATAGTTAACGAAATGCATAAGAGGATCGCGCGGATCGCTGAGATTTCGCTGCCCGTCGTCGTTTTATCACACGCTCGCCAATGTACCTATTCTCGCCGGGTGCTCGCTTTTGCAGCTTTAACTGACCTGAACACTGTTCGACTGCCTCGAGTTTATCAAAGATACCTTCCTTTTGGCCGTAAATTAATCTTCGTTCAATTTGCATCTGTAAAGTGACTTGATCCGCGTCGATGTACGTTAGGTTAGTTTTATTTTGTTCGAGATTGGATATGGATATGGATATTGATATTGATGGGTTAGAGGCAAGGTTAGGTTATTCTGTACGTTTAACGTAGTGGCGTGCTATTCTTTGCAATATTTTTGTGGAATGTTTTGCAGGCTGGTCACGATAGCTGGGCGTCTTAAAATAAGCGCGTAAAAAGACACTATTTTAAGGCTGCTGGTCTAGGGAAGGGAGGGGAGGGGGAAGGAAGGAAGGAACGGCGTTGCAAGCTGGTCAGAGGAATTCAAGCGCGCTTGACGAGTGTCCGCCGAGAGTACTCCATAAATTTTTACTGCTGCACTTTCGACAGAGGCGGAACAAGGTCGAAGGTCGTACCGCATCGCCGGACAATGTTACGGTTGGTCGTGTACTCGATTTTATGGAAAATCGAAAGCCTCCTCCAAATTAAAACGTCCACGGGCACGAATCTTCAGAAAATACTTTAACGCCTCTCGTTAATGTTGCTATAAATTTCAAGAATACTTTTGACGTTTCAAGCAACTAAAAGTTAGAGTTACTGTAACAATCACATTTTAGAATTAAGCTCGTTGAAGTCACTTTAACTGAAACAAAGCTCTCAGTGCCTCAAGTTAGGAAAAACATATTATTCATATAAAACATATTGTACAAACATCTATTACACTCTATTGCAACCTCCGTCAGACCGCATATAACGAAATACTGTCACCAAATGCCGATACCCGAATCTCAATAAAATATTCAAACCACAGAAAATTCGATTACAAATATCAGCATCACCCAACCGTTATCTGTTAAGGAACAGTTATATATTCCAGTATCAATTCGACCCCTCCATCTAAAGAATAACTCGCTCTGAGCATCCCGCATTACAACTATGTTACAACCGCCGTCGAACCGCATTATAAGCGGGCGATCGAGCGGGAGGATAAATATTCGTCGCCGGCAACGATTCTAGCCCGAGCTTGGATATTTTCCAGCTGTGTGACTGCGGGATCTGCATATTACGGTCTAGACGCATAATGCGCTCCTGCGCGGCGCGCGCGCGGGGGTAAATTTATCGCTCGCCATCAATAAATCTGTCAGCGAACCTGACGTCGCCCTGGCTATCGGCGCTTAGAGGCGAAACAGTTTTCGAAGGAAGTCTCCGCGGCGCATAAATATTTACGATCGACGCGCGACGCTTAAAGGGACGCTGCCGGTCGCGTCGCGATGCCTCGCAGCGAAAATCGTAAAGCGCGAGATAAATTTTCCGGGACGTGCACGCGCGCGCGCGCGCGCCCCGGGGCGGAAAGCCGATTCGCCCGATCGGAATGGCAACGAGTTCCTTTGCCGCGGATGAAAGGGTGACGCTACGTTGAAGGAATATGGCCGGCAATATGGCCGGGGTCAACCGGGCATCTGCTCGGGCATAAAACGGGACGTTCGAGGGTAAACGAGTTTACTTCGACGTCGGCCGATTTTTGCGCCCGGCGGCGTGAGATCATTCAGGGTGGCTGCTAAACTGAGTGTGTGTGCAGACTATCGCGGAGGGCATGAATAAAATTAATTGCCAAATACACTTAGTATGCGGCTGGCAACTGCTGGTCAATAGAGTGTTAAAATGAAATATCGGTGACTATATGGCTGTACTGGGAAGTTTTAGTTTTGTCGATGGATTTATGTGAACCACACTGAAGATGAAGTACAGTGAAATAGCAATGCAGGAAACGATGTATGACGGAGTGAGCGATTGATTAAAAATCTGTCAATTTTTCGCTTAATACCCTTTCATAGTTAACAACATACAATGCGATTTGACTCTTCCTGCGGTAAACTAAATCAAACATTGTAAGCTCGGAAATAGTTTAATCGAAACGACATCGGACGAAGTGCAGAAGCACAATATATTCCGCACTACCGTATATCGTTTTGTCCACACATTTATTTATTCAATGAATAAATGCATATAGGAAGCCCGGAGGAATAATTCAAAACCAATATATCCCCCATTTCTTTCATACTCGTCCAGTCAGTTGCAAGCTCGGTATCGGACGTGACTGTCAGCGCTCGCGAGCGACATTTCGCTTATCTCGAACGATTACTCGCCATCTTCGCACGCAAAACTGCGTGCGAACCTTGAACCACTCACGCGCATCCGCCGGGACCGTGAAAAAGAACGAGCGCAAGAATAGGCTCGCGCGCGCGCGCGCACTTGCAATAAACGTAGGCGAACAGCCCTGGGACTATTACGTTTGCGCTGTAGCCATGTCAGTCGCTTGCTCGGGGGAGGGGGGGAAGCACAAATTTTTTAGCGACACAGCTCTCCTGCGAATTGGGTCCCTGGCGTCGGCTCACTTAAGTCCTTCGGACACGTGTGCCAGCGCGCGCGCGTGTGTGTGATTGCAAGCATTAGACGTAGCCCGGGAAATACTCTGGAGAGGAGAGAACATCGGAACGTGAGTGTCCTTGATCCTGCGGGCAGTGCCGGAATCGTCAAGGACTGCTCCCGACAACGATGGTTCTTAATATCGCGAGCTCGTAACTCTTCATTCCCGCCAACAGAGAAACGGAGAGACTTTTTCAGAGGCTAGATGCGACTGGGGAAGGGCTGTTTGGGGTGGAAGAGAATTTTGATATATCCGCAGGAGACGAGACCGAGGGAGAGGGAGAGAGAGGGATGAGAAAACATTTTTACCGTATCTGACACAACTGGTGCAGCGATGCGTTATTTCGGGCGAAATGTCATTTCGTACGGTGCGGAATAGTTTTCAAGGCGATGATGTCGGCACGCTGGGGAATGTCTGTATATGACTTTCGGAGGGAAGAATTCGCTAGAGTGTTTTACGTGCGAAATTGGATAGGTGTCATTTATGAAGAGAAGGGAAGAGGCGGGTCTATTAATAATAATAAACAATACCCTCTTCGATCCGTTTCACTAATAAAAATGCCGTACCTTCCAGCATCGAAATTTCATTCCTTCGGGTCAAAGCCTCCCCAGACCCTCCTGGCGAAACCAATTAATTTCTGAAGAAATAAAGCAGGTACTTTGTTTCAAGCCGGAATAATCTCTTTGCGACTGCGCGGCAAACGAAACGCCTCCTTTCAAGCATGAGAGTTTCATTTTCTCAAGTCAAAGCCCTTGCCAGACCGTCCGTCATCCGAAGCCAAGCGACTGGCGGGGAAAAAAACAAAGCCGCAAAGCGTCGGAAGCGTCCGGCAGCTCGCAAGGTAGCGCGAATGGGAAAAGTTTGCGCGTCCGCCCCCGCTCCCGCCATCGGCGAGAAAAACTCAATTTCGCCGACGGTGCAACGACCGCGTCGATCCTTCTCCTCTCGATCCTCATTCAGGCCGCCCACCTAGCCCGGCCTCCCCCGAGGGATTTTCCGCTGAGCGGGAAAAGCACGCCGGTCGCGGCCATATCTTTGCGTTTCTTTCGACGAGGACGACTGCCCTTTTAAATCACGCCGCTCGACCAACGAACTTTTCCAACGAACCATTCCGATGAATCGATGACCGATCGACGAACTAGAGTGGTTACGATGACGAATAGTTAAGAGGAAGGATAGTATTGTGAAGGCATGTCTAATATTTGTCACACGTGATGGTATATGGAACATTATGGTCGCTACTTTAGATATCCTGGGAGTGCTGTACGAGCTTTGCATAGTGTTGTAATAAATGTTTTTCATAATCAATGTGTCAATATGTCTTTGTCGGAAAGTTGTATGGTTACAAATCGAGAATCGTCGAGTTTATGGATTGTGTTTCATTTTGAGGACAGTTTCAAATGGGCGTAGCCAAATAGCAAGAGACATTTGTGTGGATGTTCAACTTTGAATCTCGACCGTGAGGGGTGGGAAAGAGCAACAAGCGTCATACGCGACAGGGCTGGCAAAATAGAGATTTTTTAGCATTTTTGACTGTCTTGTCACCTTATCTTGACAGTATCTCCGAAACTATTGGGAATTCGGAACTTTACCTATGATCACCTTTGAGGTCGAGTTAAAATCTACGGGACAGGATATGTATAAATTCAAATTAAGAGCAATAAATTTTTTGCGTTTTCGACGATATTGAAGGTTTTAACATGCTTTAGTAGCTGCATATAATGCCAAAGTACCCTCCATTGGTCGACTAATGTTATATTATAAGTGTAAGCCAGCCAAACATGCTTCAAACGCGAGCTAAGATGGGTCTTTGTCGAGCAAAATCCGATAAATGCCATTGGAATGATTCTACTTTCTTTAACTAAGTGTAATTTACATCAAGGTATCCTTTCTTGATCGCTCAATGTCGCATTATAAAGATAAACTAGTCAAACATGTATTAAATGGTGGCTAAAATGCGCCTTTCTCCCCCAAAACACAGAATGTGTTTACGCAGAAAGTATGCGTGGTTGCAAGATCCTGTCAAGGCGGTCGTGTCAGCTTGTTTGATTTTTATTTGGGTAATATTTTGTATTACCTTGTTGAAGCGCTGGTAAAGAGCGTAAATTAATCGATTTTCATGTAACGCACGTATATGCGGAAGGTCGAATTACTTTCAGACCTAAGATAATTACAGCTTAACGAAAAATGTTGTGCACAAATTATTGATGGTGCAATATTCAAAGACCTACCATACCTTTCCTTATAGAAAACCCATTTTATAATTAAATTTTTCGGAGACTACGTCATGTCATTATTACGGAGAGTTTGTCGAGATTTATTAAAAACTTTGCCCAATAAGGCTGCCGCGAAAATCATGTATTTGACGGGCATTTTAATTTCTTTTGAATGCCGTACCCTTTGTAGCGTTCTACTGCGCGAAATTTACCTTATTCAAAACTGGGCTGACCCCTGCGTTAGAGCAGCGCCAATGGAGGGTGCCAATTACGTCGGCGTAATTTGAAAGGAAAACTTGGTCGGTTTAGCTTTGACAATCGATAAGTTAATTTCGTTTCAGGGAAATTAGGAGGCGGCGAGGAACCATTAAAACTTCAGTCTTCAGTCCTGGAGTACGGAATCCCCGCTGGCGTTCCGATGCCAAGTGGGCAAAGTAATTCGCGAGATTCCTGTCAATTACAACTTTCTGCTCGGCATCGAAAATAAGTCTAATCGTCAAATTCTTCGGTAAATATCTCACTATTTCCCAACCTTAAAAATCACAACTAGAGGGGGAACAAACTCACACCATACTAGTAACGAACTTCGGGTTAGTATTTTTCAATCTTCCCAAAAATACACCTCTTCTTTGTCTAATACGCATCCCTTGCCCTTTAGAGATATGGCGGTTTTATATAATTTTACTATACAGGCGAACTGCAGTATACAGATAATAAGTATACAATGATACACTTGTACAATCTATTCAAAGACATAAAAATGTACACATACATTTCACTTCGGAGTTCTGTCGTACGTAGTTCAATCAACAATCTTTACTTCCAGAGTCAGACCTAAGACCTGCACATCGATCAACAATCGTTTTGAACTACATGGAAGTCTGAAAACCTGCGATATGACCTACGCCGTAGCACCGCGCATAATGCCATTCTCGTAACTTTTCTAAGCGTCCATTATCGGCGCACTGCTAAATGCGCACACCTACTTCGAGCGCCTGAACGTTCTCCCATGTCCTTCCGCGCTCGTTAAAACTGAAAAGAGCCGGCCTGGGATGAGATTTAAGTGGAAGCCAGAACGACAATGACCGGAATAGGGGACGACAGGTGTCGCGGGCTGGATGGAAACCGTCGGCCCGCGGGTTTAATTAAATTTCCTCTCCTCGCTCGCTTTCAACCGATCAATTAAGCTCACAGTTCCTCGAAGCGAACGGTAGGCGCATTGCGAACAGCGGGAAAGAACGTTCCGTTCGCGAGCACATACGGGATCGCGAATCGTTGCTCCCTTCTAGGAACGATGACATGATACGCCAGAAGAGAGACAGACAGAGAGAGGGAGGGAGTGGATGGAAGATAGGGAGAGCGCTCTCTCAAATTGAATAACGATCAACCGTCAAGTGAACGCGATGCGGTACGACGAAAAAAAGTCCGCATCGACGGTATGCAAAAATTTAGGTCAAACGCGTACGGACGTGTAATTACTGCCATTCCGAGAAGGTGTCCATATTTATTGACAGAATTTACATAGTTGACGCCGAGAAATCAATATGACTCTTAACAGCCCGTAACGACGTTAGATATGTCAGCGGCTCTTAACACGATATATATATCGGAGGAGTAGGTGGATTAGCAGTATGAAGAAAATATGTTCCACTATAGTCAGAGGTCAGTTACGTTCTCCGGTCGCAATTTAATTCTGCGCCGAACCCAGCGTTGCCCGCAACTTACTTTCGCATATTCTTCCGAGCGCGCGAAAGGTACATCGGTCGCGGAACGCTACAGGGCGTTTCAGGTAAGTGGGATTCTCCCGGGAGCCAATCAGCTCGCCTAATTGCCGGGGGAAAACTCTCATCTTGCCCGGCAATCGCGTGCCCTAATAATTCTTAAGCTCGTCCGGTGTCGATAAGTGGACGACGTGGGGTGGCTTCGCGGCGATATAATTGGCTGTCGGCAAAGGGGGCCAAGGGATGAACCGTCGGCTCTATCGAGTTAATGCGGCCTCCAACCTCGTTCGTATTTCAGTCATCGTAGACCGAAGCAAGCCGTCACCCGCGCCCGAGCTATTTCCAAACGTGCCTGCGTTATGAGTCGCCACCGCAGACGGAAATGCGGAAACTCGATGCACTCACCCTCGAATCATCGACTCGAAAAGTGTTTGTTTACATCGCTGGCCAATGCAATTGCGACGTACGCGACGATCACAGATTACATTGCGTTCAAGCACATTGATGATCGCTTAACGTCAACTTGAAATAAATATACGTTCGATAATCGGAAGTACATCTTAATTGACAGAGATTTCGCACGCTTTCACGTACGTGTCCCTGAAGTAGTTAGCACGGCTGTCTGCGATTAATCGAGTCCGCGTCCGAAACTTTCGACGCTCTCTTAGCCGGGAACGTGCCTAGCTGAGAAGTACTGAATCGATTCGTCGCAATGGAAGTACGTACCTTACGGGAAGATCATTTGCGCTCGCATCGAGGACCTTCTCTTGTCGATTGTCTCTCTCTCTCTCTTTCTCTCTCTCCCTCCTTCTCTCCTCTAATCGAGCCTCTATTCCGTCCAATCTATTGTCCGACGGCCCGACGCGAGTCGCGCTGCAGGCCGCGAACTATCAAACTGACGCTCGGCGTTCGATCAACAAACATGTCCACCGTATCGAAATCGCGTATCAACGTTTGCATTGAACTTTTTCCCTCGCGGAGCACCCGGTACGTGCACGGCCGGGAGCCGCGAGGAGACCGCAAGATAAGATAATGACGAGCGAAGATAAACAATGCTCGCGCGCGATCACGTTCGCGAGATGCTTCACTCGCGATCGGTAGCATCGATATCGGATTTCTCATTTTTCTCAAATTTTCCGCCTTATACCCATCACTACCACGCGCACGGGCGTGAGGTAGACCTGGCCGATAGATAAGACAATAAGGAGGCAGAGGCCAAGGGATGAACCGATACTACGTCAAGCCGCGCTAATGCGTCGGCCAGCCGTGACCCCTGACCCCTTTTTTCTCAAGGTCAACCGGGCGAAAAAAGAAGTGGGGCCGCGTCACGCTAAACATTCGTTTATTTGTCTCGCCGACGGTCGCGCGAGTGCGAACTTGCTCATTTCGCGACCGACGCTCTCTGCTCCGACTCAAGACGGCCGATTTTTTGCAAGGTCCTTCGACTTCGCTCCTCGCACTCGCCTGACTCTCTCGAGATCGTCGCTTGCGCGAGCTACTTTCCTTGTCTCCCCGCGACTTTCCGTACTTCTCTCGTTCCACGTATTAGTATCTTTCGTTCGTTGCCGAGTTTTTCTCCATCCTTGACTTCGCGTCACTTAACTTCGTCGACACCCTGTTTTCATGAATGATTCACAGTCACTTTTCACTCTCATTTTGTTATTCAGCCTTCCCACCGTTCGGTCTCTGTTCTTTCATATCAGGTTCTGACGCAGCTGAATTCTAGTCTGCCGGCTTCGCTATTCTTGCATTTCGCACCTTTCGCTGCGGCGCGTGATCGATTAGTCTCGTGCCTTCGGATTTGTTTACGGCCGTTATCGCGACGGTTATCGTCAATAGCTTTATACCCATTATCGTCAGACCTTGTCTCCATCGCGTTCCGCCGAACGAGGAAGTGAGATTCGTGCCGCGCGTCCCATGTATGTAGACGAGGCTGACGCCTTGCAAACAAGCAGATACCGTCGTTTCCCCATCAGGCGCCAAGTCGCAAAACTGTATATTACTCGTTTCTGCTTCTCGAAATATTTTACGACTACCTCCATCGGCGAGTCCCAAAGTCATCGACTAACAAGCTTCGCCCTTCGAACGCGAAATTCTACGCGAAAACATCCTGGACCGCCATATTCGTCGGCGGTCCAAACTGCAGCCACGCCGGTATACACAATTAATTAAAAGATTTCCGCAAGATACAGCCCGCCGAGAATAGACCGTAGTGGCCGAGCGAGGCTCGGAAAGCGTCCCTAATGAAATTTCGTCTTTAATTAGACGAAGGCACCGGCGGACGCTCCAATTCCGGGATGAACCGTAATGCGATAGAATTTTCGGCGCTGTATTCAATTATCGCGTGTATTCGAGGGGGACCGCTTGCCGGCGAACGGGACGCTTTAAATTAGAAGATAGCGTCTTCAATGAAGCGGACTGTTTCCTGCGATAGTGCGCCATAGATGCAATTATCGTGCGCCGCGTCTCTCGGAGGAAAGTTTTCCAAGTCTTTCCCTTCCTTGACGCGGGTATTGCCAACGCGTTTACGGCCGTTAAACAAAATGAGCCGTTAACGCGAGCGCGCATTATGTAACTTGAAAGAAAGCTATTGTGCGAGGTTCCTTTATGGCTGAAAATGAAATGACAATTGCCGGTTCGGTGGCATTGATACGAAAAAATGGCGGAAACCTGAAAGATTGGCCGTACGCGATCCGTGTCAAACGAGAGCTCTGTAACAGTTTCGCGCAAATGGCAGTAGGTAATCGGGATACAGTCGCCGAAACGCGAGTTTGTCGTATATGGCACGTAACGGAGAGGAAGACAGAGGAAGAAGGGGAGTGGCGGAGAACACGATAATGGCAGATAATTTAATCGGTAATTTTACTACGGGGCATAATTATCGGCGCGCTAAGCAATAATCTAAGTTGTTTGGCTTCTGCTATCTGAATCGTTCTCTCCCCCCCCCCCCATCCCCCTCCTTTTCTTTCTCTCCTTCTCTTTCTCTCTGTCTCTCTATCTCCTTCTCGCACTCCGTCTCCGTTTCTCTCTGCGGTTTGCGATTGCGCTATCAGGCAACAGAACTCATTCTTTCCGATCGCGCGAGCGCGGCGAATGTGGAGTGGGACAGCGAAGTGAATAACGGTTAAACCGCCAGCTCTCGAATATCTCGACGTTCGCGAGAAGAGACTGGCCCGACTTTCCTACCGACGATAAACGAGAAGCCCGAAAAAGCAGAAAATCCCTAGCATTACTCAAATTCGTCGCCGTAAACGGGTACTTCCCGTATTCTCATAATCGACTCCGTTCATGCAAATCACAACTGACGTTATGACACATCCGACGGCTGTAAGACTGAGAATTTACAAGCCGACATCGCGGTTTAATCTCTCGGCGTACGTTTCGTGGGATTTGCATTCCTAATGGCGTGAATACGTTAAGCGGCAGCTGCATTCTGAGGTGTACGCACGGTTCCGCGATGCGTGCGTTTTTCCGAAATTCATTATTGGCTTCGCGCAATTAGCCGCCGGTCGCGGATGCGAACGAGCGTGGCACTTTCGAAGCTTTCAAGGCCGCGAGGGCTCGTCGCGATAATTTCCATTGCGCGCCGTCTGAACGGGCGTAAAAAATGCTGCACTCTTCGACGAGGTGGCACCCCGCCCTTTCACCTTGCCGCGACCGTTTGCAGTCGTGGGTGGTGCCGACATTTTCGCAACGCCCGCGACGGAGTCGTACCATTAATTCAACGACACAATGGCGGCCGGCGCGGACGGATCGTCGAGTGCTGGCGAGCGAGAGCGAGAAACGGAAAGAAGCAGAGAAAGAAAGAGAGAGTGAGAGACAGTGAGAGAACGAGAGAGAGGCACAGAGAGAGAGAGAGAGAGAGAGAGAGAGAGAGAGAGAGGAGGGGAGCTTTTCTTCTTTTTCACCGACTGTCGGTGCGCAGCTCGCATAACGATCGTCCGGCGATCGTTTCCTACGTTCCGCGGATGGAAGTCGGCCGTTTGTCTCTAGCCCGAATGTGCGCGCGCGCGCGCGCGCGCGCGTGCGCCCGCGACAAACTCGATCGGCGAACGATAAGTGCGCCCGGTGACAATCGGCAATTCGTTTAAGCGGACGATCAGTATTCGGGACGTAACCTCGGGGCCGATTGGAATCGTCGAGCGAGAGGGCAACGAGAGTGGCCGGCCACCCACGTGCTCCCCGGGGAAGTGAGCGTGCTGGTGATCGGCGTGGAAGGAAAGAAAAAGGGCGAATTTTGCCGAAACTCGACCCGCCGTCGGGAGAACTTTCCGGAATTTCGTCCGCTTAAGCGGACGATTTTCTTCGGACGTCGGGGCACGTTCGCCGAGTGTATCGACGCAAATACTGTCGGACAGTGACAAAGTGTCGTCAGCGGGGCGAAGGACGCTGCTAACGGCTGAGATCTCATCTGGGGATCAACGCTGATCCGGCTGAAACGGTCCGGTTAAATTTATCAAAACTCTCGGTGCACGTCGTCGTCCGGTCGGCCGGATTTGGTAGGAAATCTATTTCTATCGGACAAGCGTCGAGTCTGGTGCGTCTCGCGCTTAGGTTTTAGGTTCAAGCGCCTTGTTTTGGCTTGTCTCTTTCAATATAGATCAGATGTAAAACCCGACAGAAATTCAACATTCCAATATTCACCGAACAATCCGAGAATTGCAAGACAACATATCACCTTTAATATTGAAAACAGTCTCGTAGGACAATTGATTACTCCAATGAATGTTACGTGGCCAAATCTGACGCACTTGTTCTTTACATAAAAGTGCAGAAACGTGTCGATCGGCACATGCTCGATTACTGGCAACGTTTACGCAGTACGTCCGTCCGGCCGGTACATGTGAATGAGTGCACGCGAGATGAGCGAGGAGAAAGAGGCGGCGGGAGGATAGTCGGAGTGGAAGATAAAGAGATAGGTGGAGAGAGAAAGAGAGCGAGGGAGAGAGAAGAGGAGAGGCCGGGAGGGAGAGGGAGGAAAGTCCGGAGAGACAGAGAGTGACATAGGAAATTTACCGGGTAAGCTGTGTCGTGTTTTTCCATAGGTTTCGACTGCCTCCGCGCGATCCTCCGCACACTATGCACGCAACTCATATGCTATTGCATACCTACGCGCGCGCGCGTATCAGACGCATATATGTGTCGCGCCGAGCAGGCCGTCAACGGCAAAATTTCAGAAAGCGCGAGATAGGTGCCCCGACACGCATTTTGACATGCGACGATTTCGTGACTACTTAATCATTTAGGAACGCGCACCACCTAAGCCACAATGCCGATTGCGGTCTGGGGTTATCTGCGTCGTAAAACTCTCCGCCTATCTGCAGAAAATCAGAGGTGCTTTCTGGTGAAAGGGGTCTAAGTCGAAATAACGCGAAATTATAAGCAGCGTAGGAACGATTGATTAAAGTTCCTCGAATTTTCTGGTCCACACTCAAACATATAGGAATTTGCCAAATACGGAATAATATGCGTTCGCGGAAACGCAAATTAAAAACAAGTCAGCGACAAAACATATTAGGCATATGCGTTCAGCTATAGATAACTCCAGGAAAAAGGAGTCATGCTGTATTTAATAAAGCGACCTCGTGAAAATTGCTCTTATAAAAAATTCCTCAAAATCTACGAGCACTCAGAAAAGGAACGATGCGCCTAAATCGTGATCGAATACTCGGACGTTCCCGCGATCGTAGAGACGATCGATCGGAATGTCGCGAAATGTAAAGGGGAGCTAATAAAGTGACGCGCCGACGTGAGGAAAGAAGAGGAGGTCGATCTCCTCCTCGAGCGGGAGACGCGAAATTGAATTCGAAACGACGGCTTCTGGGGCCAGAATGAGAGAACGGATAACAGGTATATCCGTATCGGCTCGCGGTGCCAATTTTATTACGAGTTCCCACTTTGCGAGAGGCTATTTTCTTCCGTCGGGCCGCCTGTCGTCGCGGAACGCTGAACGATTCTGCGGTCCGCCGTTCGAAATGACTCGTAGCGCGCTACACATGATTATATGCCATTGTATTCGCGACGCATGTACCAACACTCACATATTCCATGTACACATACTTCCCCCATTTTCCCATATTCTCCGTCGCATACAATTTCCCATGTATCCGTAACCTTCCATAATATAGTAAGCGTATCGGAAATTCAATGTAGCGTGCAGAGGGACGATAGAATTGAATTCTGTATAAAGGCGGTCTTGGCGTAGAATAAAAGAATCGTTTTCAACAGTTTCTTCAAAATGAACAATTATCTCAGGTTCCGCGATTTGTTTACTTGCTTCCGTGATCAACAGCTCAATTACAAAACAAGTTTACATTATTTTCTTTCGTAGCAGATTCTCGCCATTTCCACGCTTGTATTAAGGTCTATGCATCATTCGCGGTCACTGCTTCGGAAAAATCGTATCGTCGCTAACTCGAATCTCGTATCGTCGATCTTTGACCAGACGCCACTTGCCGAGAAATGATGCACAGACCGTTCATACGGTTTTCGGTGTATTTGCCGAGATTCCTTGGTAACGGCGCAGGAGAGTGTGGCGTCCGCAAACGTAACGAACGAATCGGAGGCGCTTGCGAGTCGTTATGTCGCGCGAGAGTGTGGCCGCCAGCGGATATTGCACATCAAAGGAAAACCACATAACGTCACCGACGCTTGGTCGGCCGGCGACATGATGCCGAGGACAGTATGCGTCGTACGTCGCGTTCAAAGTGCACGCGCTGTTATGATTTTAATTATTTACCAGCACTACCGGCCTCCCAACGCTTTGGGCAGCGTCGAAACGCGAGACGCCGTACGTGGGAAACATTTGCCAAATTGAAGGCAAACACATCCACCTCGTTCGAATGCAGCAGGTACAAGATGGAGAAATAAAAACACGCGAGATAACAGGAATCAACAAAAATTATGTAGTACACTTGCGAATGAAAAAGTATTGCACAGTATCGCTCTAATTAAAGTATATTAAGTATAAAAGAAAAATTGAAGATTTTATATTGACAAAAATTTGTGATATTTGCAAAGTACTTTATAATTGTAGGTATTTACATGGTATATTACAGTTGTCTAGGCGTGAACATGAGATTGGTAGAAGGCTTTCAATTTAAGAAGGCGAGAATGTTTCTCGAGAGCGTCTGCTTAGGAAGTCGGGGTTAGATAAGAATTTAATCGACGCGAATGGGAAACAGGACAATCGGAGAATCGAATTAGCCGGGGAGTACGTCGATGACTGGATAAAGTTGAAGTTATTAACAGTACCGGTACCCGGACGACAAACTTTGCAAGTCAAACTACCGGCAGTTCCGTAACTCGTGATATAACAGAGAGTCGAGTGATTCCGGGAGAGAAAAAAAATTGAGCAAAAATGCGAAATACCCTTTTTTTCCAGCAGAACTTACGCATTGTCATCGTATGCAAAGAGCTGTGGTACGATGCGAGGTAACTTTCATGCCTGATGTGCCGTGGCAAGTCGACTGCAGAGAGAATTGCGGACAAGCACAATATATGGCTGGCGCGTGGAAAAACAGGAAAAGCTTATGCGGACTTAATCGCACATGACGGCAAAGAACGTTAATTATCGTTAACCACTGCCTTTACCCGACTCGTAAATTCCACCATCGCGATCGGAACACAAGCATCTCGATCGCTTCATAAACAAACACGGCCAAATAAGTCGAGAAAAAATAACTTACGCGCCATAATGCCTCGAAGTAATGAGATGCGAATTTATAAACTTCCAGGTTGATGCATCGCTAATAAGCTCCGCGTTAGCTGAATCATAGCAATTTTCACGTCTTGTTAATTAAATTCCGTTCGCTTTTTCCTCTTTCCCCGCCTCTCACCCTCCCTCCCTCCCTATTTCCCCTGGGAACAAATGTCGGCAATACTTTCTCCGAGTAGCGCGATGTACGCGACGTTACGCGAAATTCCTTTAATTACCCTCGCGTGAAAGCGAACCAATTAACGGCGATAAATTACATCCAGCGGCCGCTACCGAGCGCGATATTAATTAATTGATTACAAAGATAAATATTCATTAATTGATTGATTAATTAACCGCGGCCGCGCGCTTGTTACTTGTTGCGTCGAAACTACTTCTCGTTCGGTCGTTACGTACACAGAATGCTTCTAATGATCATGAACCAATCGAAAAGGGGATTAATTCGTTCTGCGAATATTCGTCAGAAGTACGGGGACGAAATTACTTCCCGTAAATCTTCATTTTCGAGAGACTGCGATAAACGATTTAATGCGAGCGCTGCTTTAGTCTTTCGAAGATCGACAGAAATGCACAATACGCATTCGCGGTGAAGAGAAGGTATTAAAAAAAAGCGGCAGGTATTCGCCGCGGGGGTCAATATTGTCTTCGCATTTAATTAAATCCGGCAAGAAGATTTTTTCGGCGTACCTTCAGCGCTTCGGCAAACTTCAAGGCAATAAGTTTGAATATTTCATTCCCGCGATAAACAAATACCGTCGAGAATTCCGCGGCTGCGTAATAAATTTGTCACCCGCGGTGCATCGACGCACTTTGTGCAAATATCAGCGTGGCCGCGCTGCGTGTGTGGGCGATCGTGAAGATTTTCTGAAATCGCCGAAGGTTTAATTAAATTTGCGCACAATGTCAGTTGACTCTTTCGAGGAAAACTGCAGCCTCGAAAACGTCGAAAGTCGAATATTGCGTCCCGGGGTTGAAAGCGAATACCTTCGGAAATACCGATCACGTCGTAATAAATCTGTCAGGCACAATGCACGCTGCACGTTGCATCGTAACGTCGAACGTTCGCTGTCCACTGACGGAAACGGAATAATCCGGAAAAAAGCAACCGTATGCGACCTATCATCGATCCGGCTATCAAAGGCACGCAAACCAGCGTACGCCGAACATTAAAATACCGAAGCCGTACACGAAATCATGATTACCCCACTCAAATTCGGACCACCCAATACCGTAACGATATCCGGCCAGCCCGGCGCAACGATAGCCGAAACAAAAGAATAAATAAATAAATAAACGATTCCCTTTATCAATAACGGAAAAAGAAGCGACGAAAGTTACGAGAATCCGCAATAAAAGTCCGCGGACAGGTAGTGGCCACCCGCCGTCCATGTCAAGTGGAAGCGGATCCTTATTGATCGGGCCACCGTGATCGAAGATGCAAATGTTATTGCAGGAAAGAAAGCCGCGGCGGGCGCGAAATTATTAATCGACTCGGCGTGACGCCGTGCGCGCCAATCTTCATTGTCTCATCATCCCTTCCCGTCTTCCCGTCTTTCCGCCCTGGCCATCCCTTCTCGACACCCTCCCAAGACGAGCACAGGATCTTGGATGGACTCCAAAACTGTTAGCCCCTGAGTCGCGAGCCGGTCTGCGTCACGATAATGAAGCGGTGTCCGCTAATCGGCGCTCGCTCGAAAACGAAAGCTGACTGTGCCGCCAAGATGGAGAAAGAGGCAGATATGGAATTAGGCGCGAAACTCGGCGAAGAGGTTCGCCGAGTCTCGCAACCGACTCGGCCGACTTGGCTTCCCGTAATAACAATAATAAAGCCGGAGAAGTCTCGCGCCACTTCTCTGCGGAATTCGTTGAAAGTAGATGTCGGGTCGTTCAGGTATGAAACCCTTTGACGCCGGAGCTGATTTTTTGCGCATTAGGGTCTCGAGTAAGCTCGTCTAAACGAAATGCCTTTTCGACACTCGAAACTTATCTTGTCACGAGATCGGGCAATGGCCGATAGATGTCTAGATAACGACGGACGTTAGTCGAAAAATGTTATCTGCTATCGTTTCTGTCCTGTTTTGTCGTTTCTGCTTCGTTCGGAGTGCACGGAGCTTCCTGTCATCAAAACATAACTTGAACTCGCCGTGTGACTTAGCTCGGTGCACGCTGATTATCGACAAGGTGTGTTGACTCAAGGCAGAGTTCGGCTAATAAACACATTCGGATCGTAGCTAAGTTGGAGTTGCGCAGCACGTTAGCACTTTAGGCCGCGTAAACGCGATCTTACCGCTTCGATCTTTCATACATCAACCTCGCGTACGTACGTGAGAGCGAGGGCGCGCGCGCGCGCGCGCTCGAGCGAGCGCACGTACTTTTTCACGACAACGACGACGACAACGGTGATCAATGCGCATTCAGCGCACGCACGCGCAGTCTCCTCCAGGACAGCGCATGTTCTCACGCACACACCTGCGCACGTCGACGCATTCTTCGGAGCGATCGCGCGCGCGCGCGCGCGCACACGCTCACGTCGGATTCCAGCGAATATACACACGTAGCGCCCTCGAAGAAAAGTGTGCGCCCGATGTATGTTACAATACTATATTTATATGTTACGTATCCCGACGCAGCAGTTCAGGTATGCGACGCGAGTGTGGACTTATGTGCGTGTGAGAGAGCGAGCGCGCGCGCGCGCACGCGAGAGGAACAACGCGCTGTTCGCACACATTATTTACTGAATTATTCAGTCCGCGCAGTCACCTTCTTTTTAATACGGGCCTTCCCGATACGCCTCATAGGTGTTTTTACATAAAGGGCAGCGGAAATGAGCGTCACCTTAAACTCATAAGAACGACGTCCTGCGAGAGGACAACATGAATATGGCGGCTAATGGCGCAGTTAAAGAATCAGAAATTAGTTACGAGGAATGCCGGTTGACTCCGATGAAAATGTCACGGACATTGTTGTTTGGGTTAATGTAATCTATTGGGTTATCGCTCGGATACGAAACAATTACGTCAGCAAGGTAGTCAGTCAAAGTTGGGATTAGACGTAAGTCAAGTGGAAACCGAGGGAAATTTCGTCATCGTCGATTGAAATGATCTATCGATTAATTTTGCAATCTTTAAGCGTAACAATGGAATCGGGATTAATTGACGACATTATCTGGATGAATTTGAAATTTCGGTGGAAGTTTCGTCAGCTCTCAATGGCACGATTCGATGTTTATCTCATTCGCTGCTGCGGAAGTGCAAGCGCGAAGAGGATAGATAATGTCAGGCGTAATAAGGGAACGCGGCGATTTATCATCCAATTGCATTATATACGGAGGCAATATTTTTGATATCACTGAAACCGTACCGCAGCGGCGCGCCAACTTCGCTAACTTCGCTCAACGCGCAAATCAAGAACTCGCGGAATCGTAAATCAACCAGTCACATATCGGACTCATTCGAAAAATACGGTCGCAAACATTCCTGGCCAGCGGATCAAAAGCGAACTGTTCCTTTGAACTCTCCCAACTCCTGAACCGTCCACATTTTTTCGCAAATTATTTCCCGCCTTCGCAGAGAACGCGAAAACCCACAAACATTCCACCCACTCGACAAAACATCGCTTCCAACGTATCCGTCGGAAAGCAAAAAACTGCCAACCCCCAAAATCCCCCAGCTCCACCTTCCAACCCTCTCCAAAAAAATACCGCAGAGATTACAAAAAATCGACCATCCAGCAACGGTGGAGAAAAACAACCGTTGACCTCCGCACAGTCGATCGTATCGTCTCGTAAATTCCGCGTACTGGCGCGCATCTCGCGCAGACTCAGAATTCTCTTCCTCCGTCTCAACCAAGCGGAGGTGCGCGCGCGGGCGCACTCTCTGCACGTGAGCGTGATGCCTCACGTGCGCTGATCGAAGCGGCGTGCACGGTAGCGGCAGGCGGCTCGATTTCGCAGACGTAACAGTGACAGTGCGCCGATCGGCGCGAGATGGTGGTGGTTCGCGAGCTCGGGGAACAGTAAATCGGCAGCAGTCGGGAGTGCGGCCGCCGAACGTGGCCGCCGAACGTGGCCGCCGAGTGCAAAGCGTCGAGTGCGAGCGTCGTGTGCAGCCGCCACAAACCGAGCGGCCTTCGCTCGCTTCGCTCTCGGCCCGGTGGCGCCAAGCTGACCTATCTGTGTTCAAGACGACGACGACGACGACGACAACGCTTTCGCCTTACACCGCCGCCACCGTCGCCGCCGCTCCATCTCTCTCCATCTCTCTTCATCTCTCCCCGTCTCTCTTCTCTTCCCTCCCTCGCTCTTTCACTCCTCCCCCTTCTCCTCCTCCCGCTTGATCGCCGTTTCTCGCCGCGCCGTAATAACGCGCACCGCAGTTTGCTCCTTGCAAGCTTTTTTTCCGACCGGTAAACGATCGTGACGGAATCCGATCGACTCGAGCGATGGGCTAAGGATGGAATTCGCGGACGCTGAGCTTTTTGGAGGCTTCGGAGTTAGGAAGAGAGCGAGTAACTGTCTTCTGGACTCGTCGCGTCGCTTTAACTCGGTTACGCTCTCTCGAGGCAGGGACAGAGAAGGATTCAATCTCGATACCGTTCTTTCGCGTACTCAACCGTTCAAGGTTCGCAATTAGGACTCTCCGATCGAATCCACGGATCAGTCCATCCGAACAACAAAACAGTCCTCCGGCTGCGCAGCTCCTATCATCCAGCCGGACAAAACCGATCGGTCGATCTCGTTCGAAAGTTTGTAAACAAGTCCGAAAGTTCGCGCGAAATCCCTGACGGCAGATTGGCGTCTTGTTTGTCGTCCGTTCTTCGGACGATTGTACGTCATCGGGGTCGTCTTCGTCGTCTTCGTCGTTGCCGAGGGCGACTGGCCGACTATTCGGCCGCTGTGCTCGGCGTGTTTACGATACATGCGGGAGCATACGCGACTCGTATGCCGCTCTCGCACGCGAGCGACCGCTTGATAGCGACGGTTAGAGCGCGAAGAATAGTAAAGGCAAGCAACAAGAGCGTACAACCGAGCGGCCTTCACTCGCCGAGCCTCGGCCTGGTGGCGCCAAGCTGACCTATCTGTTCCACCGACAGACTCTCTTGCCGTGCCCGAGCGCGGCTCCGACTGCGACTCAGACTCCGGCGGGCGAGTTCGACGTCGACTCCGACGCCAACTCCGACGCCAACTCCGACGCCGACTTCCAGCCGGAGCGAGACACTTTGCGTCGGAGTACGGGAACAATCGCGTGTGGGCACTGAGGATTGAGCAATGGCTATGGGAAGATCGTGGTTTTTGTGATATGCCTGCTGCGCATTCGTTTATGTGTACTTTTGAAGGTTCACGGCTTGTAAGACGTAATTGTGTGAGTCAGTTAAAAATGTCATCTAAAAATGGTCTTATGACGTTTATAATTCAATTATTGTGACAAGTTTGAAGGTTTAATTGGAAAAAATAATAGAGTAATAGAATGGAAATAGGATTATTATTGTTAGAAGAACATTCTAATGATAAACGTTGTAAAGATCGGAGTAAGACTGGCGATCGTCTCGAAAGTACTCCCTCGCGCCTTGCAAGGCGATTAAAACGTCTATCTCGCGCCGATACGGATGCAAATAAACATGCGCCGAGACAACCTCAGAAAATTATGGACGATAATGCTTATCGGGGTCGAAAATTTACGTTCGGAAAGTCGCGATCGAATCGCACGTAAAGAGGCTGCCCTTCCCCCCCGTGCGTTACTCGGCGCTTATCGAGTCCGAACGTTCGGTCAGATAAATAATGGAAGAAAGCGTCGTTATCAGGCTACGGTTAAGGCATTGGGCTGGCCTTAATTCTGCAGTGCATGCGGGCTGTCATGGCACGTACGAGAGGCGGCGGACGTGGCAAAAAAGGATCCGATGCAAATGTCGACTCTCGTTGTCGTCGCGCGAGATCGTTCGCAGCTCGGCAGAGAAAACGGACGACAAAGAACGGCGGGGCCTCGCTCGGAAGATGGATCGCGAGCAAAAACGCAGCTGAAATGGCTGCTGGGCTGGCACGGGGTGTCATCGAATGGACGTAGTTGAAGAGATCATTTGCAGTTGCCCGCGTAAGCGCAGTCTCTCGCGTCGGGGTGAAAGATATTCATACGGATGATAAATGGAATTTGCGTGAAAAACGCAGGTTGCCGCTCCGGGGGGAACGGTTCAGAATCGTTGCGGAGGGTTAAACGCTCCTTTTTGCAACGTTGCGGATAATTAATGGCACTGGCGCAGATCGGCTCGCGATAAGTGTTAATAGATACGAGCGAGCGTTAGAACGTTAGAAAGGTGCAGCAACAATGTGCGAACGCTTATACTAACTTAATATCGCTACTAGAGTTATAATTAACTTCCATAAGAATTCTCGGCTGGGATCATGTATTCCGAGCAACTTTCGAGATTTGACGGGAAGTAGCGAAGGTTTGGCAACAGGTTCCGTCGCATGCCAGGAGGCAGACAGCCTCGCGATTGACAGAATTTCCCTGCTGGCCCTCCCATTTACGAGAACCGCCGGGGAAGTACTTTATAGTCCCTTGCCGGTGTTACGGATTTTATTATCAAGGATATTACGCGTAGTTATAGGGTATATCGGGGTTAATGGTCGTAGAGCATATTTTACGAGCGCCTGCTTCGAAGTCGCGGGGCAGACGTAAGGAGTTCCCGCTGATCCAATAATTCTGTAACGTCGTACCGGCTCGCATGTAATCTCGTCCTTCGCTCAAAGGACTCCCGGGCGCGATTTAATATCGCCGTGTCCGAGCGCTGATTTCAATATTCCCTTTGTCATTTGCCGGAAGCGGCGGGCAGCCGTAGGTCATCAAAGTGCGTCTCGCCCCGACTGACTCCCGCTTTTCGTTTGCATTCGGCGGAGTCGAGGAAGTCGCGGTCGTCTCGCGATAATGGTTAATCCCGGATCGTTGTAATCCTAACGTTTGCAAAGACGGAATACGCTACGCGCCCCGCGGCTCTCGACAAACTAATTACGACCCATTACGAACCATAAAATCTGCATATCGGGCGGATTTTCAAGCGCAACCGTATAATTTCCGGACCAGGCTCGTTCGCACAAAGCGAGCGCGCATGTCATTAGACGGAAATGTCGAATTTCGTATTCGAACGACCGGCGGTTTCTTTCCTATCTTCAAAGATCCGTTTTCCATTCTCGCTTCTTTTATGCAGGCCGCATAATGTGTCGCGCGCACGTATTTACCCACGTACGAGCCCGTACATCGCTGCGCACTGCACTGTCTCCGAGATCCGGAAGTGGGTACCTGTCACGAGCGTAGGAGAATTCCCGATGGAAGGTCCATGCAAAATTCGTTCATCCAAGAAATTGAAAGGCGCGATCCGGCGCCGCGCGCGATTTCGATAAAATTCCGCAGCGACAAACACCGTGTCGGGGGTCGCGTTCGTTAATCTTACGTTACGCCCTCGTCCTTCGCTCTCCACCGCCCCCTCCACTCCGCGGCCAATCTCTCTCCTTCATTCTCTCGAATCGTGCAACATCGCGCTGGACTTTGCGCGCATTCTTTCGTGACTTCGAGCCGGGAGAGTCGCGGAGCGAGCGCGAGTTTATCGTTTGCGAACACTTCAATTCGGCGAAGAGCGCTCTATATCGCGCCAATGGCCGGGCGAATCCGCGGCAAATGGATTAGAAAGTTTCGTCCTTCCGCACCACCTTTTTTCCTCCCCCCCTTCGCTTCTCCCTCTCCGATGCTTCGACGTCGCTGGAGCAAGAAGTTCCGTGCGGTTGATCCGCCGAATGCAATTTCGCGAGTTATCGAGGACGGATGCTTGTTTTTTTGCAATTTTTCCTCCCCACCCAACGAGATATTCGTAATATTGGTTCTTTGCCGCGCGGCGCCTGCTATTTATTTATACCGAAATCGGGAATTGTTTATTTTTCCGAGATCGGACGTGCCTTCGTGTTGTTTCCGACCTACGATAATGTTTTGCCGTACGCTTTGCTCGGATAATTTTTCTTGAATAATCGCAAAAAAGAAGGGTAAAAGTGGTCCAGCGCACGTTTCGGCTCCGTGGCAACGGAATGTCGGAAGAAATATGGATGCCAATCTTTTGCGATTTTGCATCGATCCACGGTCGAGAAATTTGGAATATTGCGTGTTTTTGTTTTAATATTTTTATGACGTGGCGAGAGTGATATTATTTACTCGTTCAGGGTCGGACGTGGTCTTTGTTTGTTGCCTACGCATGATAATGGTTTCCCCCACGCTGCGCCGAGATAATTGCTGTTCATCAACCCTAAAAACGTATTATGCAACGCTCATCAATTGACGTCGCTTTCGAGCGAACGGTAAATTCCTGTCACTGAGCGGTATATCAGTTCGAGGAACGAAAACAATTGAACCTTCGTATGATCCTTATGCAATCTCGCGGCGAATGAATCTTTCACGACCAATCAGCTTCCTTGTCCAATGTTGCCCGTGGATAATTGGCAAATTATGTGTATCGCTCGCTTCGTTTCATTCATGAGTTCATCGCATTGCACCGTTACATGAGACTTCGGTACATCCAAACAATCAATCCTAGCAAACAAAGCAGCGAGAGTATCGCGTCGTAAAGGAGTAGCAACTAATCAAACCATACAAAAACATGACATTTGCAATAATCATCTCTTAACTCCCAGGGTCATTGTCAGCATAACTCTAGCTGTCAATATCTACCTCACTACCTGACAACCGCTAAACTCTCAGCTTCGACGCGTATCGACTCAGCGTTGCATGTTAACTTTCTAGAAAAACTCCAATGCCCAGCGTCTTTGATACATCGAACTTATCGCCAGGGTATTTCCCAACGATTAGCGGGTCAACCGACGAAGAGGCGTCACGCATCTTTTCCGCAGAAACAGGAAGAGCATCCCGTCCGCACGCATCCTCGGTTCAATTTTCCAGGATCCGGAAGTGGTACGTGCCGAGCCGAGCTCATTCCTTCTCGTCCGCGCCTGTCGGTAGATGCAACCGCGATCGCGGCAAGGTCGAAAGACTCGGAGATCGAGCAGATAGAGGAGGACGACGAGAGGCCAGATGCGGGGGCGATAAGGGAGGGAGAAATGGAAAGCCATCGTAGTTTGTAACGAAGAGACGTGCGCGAGAGCACGAGTCGAGAATGAAGGCTGCTGGAAGAATTTCGGCGTATCGGGCTTGATCTCTTACACCCGGAGGAAACAGAATCGCGTATTTCCTTCGAATATCTAACCTTTTCCCCTCTGACATATACGGGAAGAAATGTTTTTGTATCTGCGAGAAACGTACGAAGATCTACGGATAGAGGGACAGGTCGGTGATAAGACAAATTTATCTGGCCAGAGATTCGCTCTCTCAGCATCTTGACACCCGTTCGTCCGTACCCCGATGCAAGTGGCGGGCACTAGACGCCGCCGTCGAAAGTAAAAGTTTCACGAACCCGCGCGCGGCGCGGCTCAAACCGTGTTAAGGCCACCTTCGGCTCATACAATGCTTCGATTCATTTTTTTCATCCTCCACCCGGGGCCCCTCCAGACGACTACGGCAGCCTCGCCCAAGGTCACCCAAGGTCACAGACGCTTATAAATTACTGTTCTCCAGCCGTACAAAGTTCCTCCCACCAATCGTGCCACGAACTGAAAATCCGCCGAACGCGAGGGGCAAAGCAACGATATAAGTGGAAAGAGGAACGAAATGAGAGACCGCCTACCCTAAAAGTCAGCGCGCCTCTATTACGACAGCGTTAAATCATTTATCAGCCCGTAATCCATCCGCCCACTCCCCTCGCCACGAACACGCGACCGATCTCTACAGGCAGGGGGGGCGGGGAGAGGGAAGGTGTAACAGGGGGGTCGGAGTAAGGACGACGCAGACTCGTAAGAATGGAAGCGTCTGCGGCGTCGGGCGTCGATCCCTCGGCCTGTCCGTTGGGGGGCCCCCTTACGTTCGAATTTATACGAAGAGGCCGTCCGAAACCTGCTCTCGGACCGGTCGCCACCCCTCCTTCCCCCCCTCGCCCACCCCCTCCCGGGTCCAACGTCTGCCGAGCACGAAACTCCGGCTCGGCACCACCTCGGCCCTCCGCCTCTCCCGCCCTTCGCATCATCGTCCGTTGGTAGCACTGATCCTTTTACCGGCGCGTACCGTGCGCGCGCACTTCGTCGTCGTGTCAAGTTCACTGCTACCGTCTTTCGTACAGCCGCATTCTCCTGCTCTTTTTTCCCCCCCGCGCGCGACCTCCTCCCCTCTGCCTCGCCGACCCGGGACCTCCTGCCTTTTCTTTCCCTCCGGCCGAGCGTCTTACGTCGTCGTGCGTGTGTCTCTGTGTGTGTGCTGTGTGCGCGGACTGGAGTGTGGTGAACGTTGATACGGACGCGCGCCACTCCCTCCGCGTCCCCCTTTTTAACGAGAGCGAACCGGTACATTTGCCGTTTCGTGTATTTCGACGGAGGCCCAGTGACTAATAGCGCAACGCGAGACGCGTGAATTATCGGTGAGACGTGGGGCAATAGGCGGGTCAGAGTCTGGGGCCACGTGTTCGGTTGAGATTTGGGAAGATGATTTTTTTTGTACACAATTTTTGTACGAACGCCGCAGTTCGAGGGTTACGCGATATTGGGCGGAGGAGGCCGTAAGGATCGTTGAAATCGAAACTTTCGCCAATGCACATGTTGCAACGGGAGGAAATGGGTATTATTTTCCGATAATCACCGGCTCCGAGGTAACAATTTAGCGGACTCGTAATGGGATCGATGCGAGATAGGGGATATATTGTTAACATGGGGATAACGAACGCGGCGATAAAAATCGTACGGCGCCTTACTATCCGCGCGCGGCTGTCGATCGAGGAAAATGGGGCGTATCGTTTTTCAAGTAATAATTGCTTTCGAACTAATCACTTACCCGCTCCTAGACGCGCGCGCTATGTACGGTGGAAAGGATTGAGACATGCGCGACTGAAGGTACGCGCTCTAAACGTCTACGTTCGAAAACTTTCCGCTCTCTTCCCTTGCTCGTTCTCGGAGCCTATCGTCGACTCTCTCGCTCTCTCTCTCTCTCTCTCTCTCTCTCTTTCTCTCTCTCTCTTGCCAGAGTTCTCGTCGTTCTTCTCCTCGTCTTTCGTCTCCGTCCCTTCTTCCGGCTGGCTACCGTGCGTCAAAGCATCTTTCGTACGTCATTGGTAGCCAGCTGGGCAGCTGCCTACCGGCCGACCATAATCGCTCGCAGTGCACGAGAGAGCCCGCGTGACTCCCGCGTGTGCACACGCCTGCCTATATATCACTCCCTCGGCGCAGACGAAATACAGACGTCGGAGCGTCCGAGATTTTTCCGGGCCAAGTCGCGCTAGCGAGCTCAGCTGAGGAAAAGAGAGAGCGTTCGGTCGATTTTTACCGAAAGAAATTCACCCTCCCGAAGCGAACGTCAAGGGTACGGGGTCGAAGTAACTTTCTGGGTGAGGTAAATTCAATTTGAACCGCGGAGTACTGCACTCTGTGGGCGAATACTTGATTGGCTGAAGTTTTGGGGAACGTACGGAATTTAGCTGCTTATTTTGAAAGGTCATCTTTCCCAAACTTGCTATCTAAGATCTTCGCTTGAAAGTGACTTGTATCGCTTATAAAACGAGCGATTTTAATCATGCTATTTTTCCGTTAGAGCGTGTGTACTTAACAGCAGGGTAATGATTCTGAAAGTGATCTGAGTCAAATAAAATATTTGCTATGACAATCTCAGAAACTAGAGTTTCCCAGTAGTTCGTACGCGATGTATTAAGTGGCACGCGATTTACATGAACGATTGGCGAGCGACGCCGGCGCGGGGATCTTTGAAAATGTGTCACGGATTCAGATGACGGAGCGATGAAATTCGAGCCCGGCCTTCTGGCCCGATCGTTCGCTCTTCCAGATGCGCGAGAGGAGGCTGCGAGGCTTTATTTGTTCAACACTGCCTCGTCAATAGACTATCCGCCGCATTCAGCGCTCCAATACTCTTACATAATCGCGCGACATACCTTCCCACCATTACGGATTACAATCGAATAATAAACCGACGAATTCCGCGAACCGAGCGTACAATTCGCGCACCTCGGGAAGAAGGTAGAAAACATCCGCGCTTCGCCGTGACGCAGCGAACTAGGATCTGCATTACAAAACGACACTGCGCCGAGTTACCGTAAGCCGCGTAACAACGCCCGCCGATGTAATCCTTATTTTCAGGTAGGCGATATGCAACGCGAGGTGCGTCAAAACGATTCACCCAATTCCGAAGCGCGCCAGTCCTTCGATCGCTCTGCCGCCCGCATCGCTTTCTGCGCAGCGAATTCGTGAGTGACGTATCTTCGCTCCAATTAATGACAATTGAACGGTACGCCGAATGACGTCGATATCGTCGGCTAATGATCGATGACGATCCCGAGCGTTATGCCGTGCGTCGATCGCAGACGTCCGACGCCTGAACTCGAGGTCCCCTTCGATTGTCTACGGCGACCGCGCCTTGTCTAGGATTTATCGCATCGGCCTTACCGGCGATCCGTGCCGGCGTCGAGAGGAACGTTGCGGAAACGGAGTGTCGAATTGCCGCGCGTATCGACGGAATGCCCATTCAAGTCCGCAATTAGTATTCCTAAACGTTTCGCGCGCCTACCCGACGGGCACCGGCGTCGGATCGACGCCGCGATGTTGCACGCTTACTTTATGGCGCCGCAAAAGGTGAGGTAACGTTCCTCATTGCATAACGCCGCTCGAACGACGTGAACCGAGGCTTGATCCGTTTCTCGGTTTTTTTTTCTTTTGTCTTTCGATGCGAGGGCTCGCATAGTCGGGAGGACTGTTATTGGGGTCATAAAGCTTTTGACGAGCTGTGCCATGTTGGCTGTGCAGAAATTCGGAAGAAATCAGGTTTGCGTATCGTACTCGTGTTATTAATCGTTCGTTTACGGGAAAGATAGAATGCATCAATACGAACAAGAGAATTACGTAAGCAAATGAACGCGTGCGAATGAGAAAGTGATGTACGTTCCAGAGTGTGTCCGAAGTTAGCGAATCTGACTTTCAGGAAGCACCACGCATCGAGTCGGTTCGAATCTTTTCGTTCGAAAAGCCTTATCGCCCTTCGTCCGTCGAATTTCCACGAGAGCCAACAATGTCCACCCGTCCCTGCCACTCCCCCGCTCAATTGACCCGCGATAAAGAATAATCGCGCGGCTCGCTTCCATGCCTCCGGCTTCATCATTCAATTAAGTTTCCAGGCTCCGCCGCGGCAACCGCGAAATCGCGGCGCCACGGAAGCAATAATCTTCCCGATGACTGCCTTTTGCAATTACACATCGCGCCCGACGAACGACGACAAACACGCGGGCGCACACAGCCTCGCGGCGGCACACGTACGCGCAGGGAGAATGCACTGGGTTCTCCTCCGCGCATCGGGCGGAATACGCGTACGCGACATGTGGATGTGACGCACGAAGAAGCACAATCGCATCTTGCCCGACGCGTTATCGCCTTCGGCCTACCGTTGATCCGAAGCAAGCTCGTCATCCCGAGGTTGCGGAAATGCCTCGCTCATGTACCATAGGAATTTCCATTCACGGCCTGTAATTAGCGTTCGTAAATGTAGTCCCAGCGAAACTGCGCGCCAGCACGCTCGTCTATCCGCAGCACTGTTCTCAGCGCTATCCTCAGCTATCCTCAGCTATCCTCAGAGCTATCCTCGGTTCTCTCCTCATCTCCATCCTCAGCGGTCTATCCTCAGACTCTGTCCCGCTCTTCGGCATGATTCGCCGCCTCGCGCTGCCTTCGTCGCTTCGCCAGCCTCTTTCTCCCGCTCGCGCAGCCTCCATTTGCGGAGTTCCACTTCGAAGTTCATCCCGCGGTTGGCACAATTTAACTCCGACGACGATAATGGAGGCGTGCGAAGTGAAACTTCGAGGCTGACGGAACGCCGTGAAAACATTCCTCCGCGAGGGAAAGAGGATTAGATGCAGTCTTGAGTCTGTCGGTCGGTTCGGTTCGGCTGGCAGCGTTCGACCGATGCCGCTTGACGAACTCGGATGGGACTAATTTCGTGCGGATTGGTGGGTAGATCGGTTTCGGATTCCGCCAGGTTTGCTTGGTAAGGTAAAGTGGAATTTCGTGAGTTAACTTCATTTCGTTCGTACCTTCTACCGCTGGAATACGTAACTTTGGCAAAAGTTACAGAATAAATATGTGAAGGAGTAAGCATACGTATACGAACGTACCGTGAAAATTGTTAGGTAAAAGTTCGATTCAGGTAGAGGCTTATTCTGTGTGATTTATCATCGATTTTCTCCGATCACCTGTCGAAGCCAACGTCAATTGGAGGTTGCGGAAACGCAGCCGAAACGACGTGCAGGTTCCACGCCGCGGATTGAATTTTCATTGAAGCCAGCAATTAGTATTCACCGTAGCACCTGGCACTGTGAATTCTCGATTCGCGCCTCTGAGATTCCTTCGGAACTATCGATGCATATGCGGCACTGGAGTGAAAGAGCGAACGAGAGATCGGGAGAGAGAGAGAGAGAGAGAGAGAGAGAGAGAGGCCCTTCAGATTCTGGCATCAGATATGATTCAATGAATATATATATGCATATGCCGTACATACACCCGGATGACGGAAATCTTCGAAATCCGCCGTGAATTCCATCCAGCGCGATAACGAATAGCATTCCGTATATAGAAACGTCGCGTACGTGAATTATTGCGCGCGTAATCCCGTTGACAGCTGTATCCACAACTTTTTGTGTAATTATTGTACTTTAACCCGTCTCGCCCGGCAGACGAGTCAACTCGTCACCGATCCTTCGCGTGACGTCACAGTTTCGAGCCGACCAGACGATGCGCCCGCCACATATCATCCTATTTTTAGCCTACGCGGGTTCCATCTGAATGGGAAACGAGAAGCGCGGAAATCGAATGTCACGGAGTGTCGTGTAACAATTTACGATAAAGGGCCGATTCGTAACGATCGTCGACGTTACCGTTGACGCAATCGGCGGCGGCCGTTCGCGCGAGAAGTCGTCGGCCGCGGAACGGCCGCCGTTACGAAGCTCGGAATTGGCTGATATCGCAAAGCACCGGTAATTCTGCTCGCTCGCCGACGATCGGAGCGAGAGACGTCACCGATTCGAAAGTAGAGTCAGAACTTTAATCCGCGCTCGCCACTCGAGCGGCGTGGGCGTTTAGCGCTTTATCATCTTGCGCAACCGAAACGGCCCCCATATCAAGATCTTTCCGTGCCGCTCCGTCGGAAATTCCACGCCGAAGTCGGCGTCGGACTCGATGACGACGAGCGTCCGGAGCAAAGTTCGCAACCCGCGTCGGCCGATCGTGCACTTTTTCGCCGAAAAACTGCGGCGCGCGGTGGCGATTTCCCAGGAAAAGCGTCGCGGATCACGCGAAATTGAACGTCGACGGATTATCGATAGACGGACAGAGGCGTGTCATTGCGGAACAGCGCGGGAATCCCGTGAATAGTGAAAGTCGATCGTACGGGAATTACGAAGCTGACTGGGACGGTCGCGCTTGGCGTCTGATAAAATACTCGTTATACGGGTTGCCTACAAATTGAGTCGTATTCCCGATGTCACGCCGATGATATACGACGCTATGATGTAGATTAGTATGTTCGATGTGCCCCGTCAAACTTCCCCCCCGAGAGGCGCGGGCGTTTCGAACTCGAACCGTGACGCGGTGATATGTAGCGTGCGTTCCGAACGCATGTACGACGTTCAATCGCTTATGCTTAATGCGTACCGGAATCAATTCCTCATTTTAACCCATATCCTTAGCCCTTTCAAATAAACAGACTCAGTCTCTTATCACGTTCATTTGGATCGCTTTCATAATCACCGTTTGAATAAAAAATATTGAACACCATAGTTGAACGTTTATAACAAAAATTGATGCATGGAATATATACATACGCAATATTATTCAAGTGTATATGTAAAGAAAGTTGTAATTTTCCGTGTACGATACGGCTGTCTTTCGACGTTTCGTGTTCCGTACTATCGTCGCACCCTATATATGTGGCCATCGGTCTAACGTAACACTTCCGAAACCATCGCAATTTCAGCAGCCACGCCTCGCGTCCGTTAGTTTGCGGACCTTCTTACGCAATTCCCGCGAAGTGCAGTCCGCCGGGAGGAGTCGCGAGGATTTTCCGTGAAGAGAAAACGGAAGTCGGAGCGCACCTTTTTTCCGGCAAATTTTTCCTCGCCGACTCGCTACCCATGTACCGAGAATCGGGCTTCTTCGGCGTAATGCCTTTCAACGTCGAGACACGCTCGAAGAGTAGATTACGTTTCAAAATCTGCTGCCGCAAATTGGTTAGAGTCTCGTAAAGTGTTATATACCTGAATGATAACGGATTTCAATTTAGATTAGCTGTCAGTGAGGGTAACGCGTGCGTTCCTTTGAACTTTCGTCGATTATGAAAAAAGTCGAAGAATACGAAGAGTATATTGCTGGTCAGAGCTCTAAGTGGCTCAAAGCGGTGAACTGTGATGCGCGCAGCCATTAAGAAAAATTATAAGGCAAGAGCATTAAAGGGGCTCACGTACGCTCGCGTACTCGAAGAATGGCGGTGAGTAATTAGGGACAAAGCGAGCCGTACGTGTTCATAGTTGACAGTCGACTGTGAGTTTATTCGGCGCTCTTCCTCTGCCGGCCGTGAGTAATAGGGCACGATAGGGCTCGCTGTTATTTCTTAAGACGCCTTCGCGAAAGATGATTAAGTACCGCTATTTTCGTCCCCGCGAGCAGAATGTACCGAGATGAAAATTTTTTTCCGCCCCTTCCAGGAACCTTGTTTTCGGTAGAGTCGTTACGCGCGCCTCTCCGTTAACGTTTATTTATAGCTAGTATTAGTGTATCAAGTATTTCGTTCACGGGCAAGGCGAAGATACGAAATTATATTTAACCTCATCGGACAAATCGCGAGAATTATGGTGCCAATTAATTCTTTTCGGTCCGCTGACTTTTTTGTTCCTCCCAGGCCGATCCGTCAAGATTGAACTTTTTCCCCCGGACGATTGTTTCGCAGATACTGTTCCGGGTATTGTCGGAGCAACGATTTCTATTTCGTAACACAGCACCCGTCCCGTCGGCTCACTTCTTTTCATCCCAACGCGCGCCATCCACCTTCATCCTCTCCAGTCGCCGGCCGTTTCGTGCATCCGCCTATGATACAACCTCTAATGCCGTAATAATCCCCATGTAATCCAGCGGCTTACACGATCGATGTCATAAGAGGATAATCCGGGGACGAATAAATCGTTCGCTCACTGATAAATTCCAAGATTCCGGCGCCTTATCAAGCGTGGAACGATACCGTACGCGCGCGCGGTTCGTGAAAAATTCAAAGATCGTACCAGAACGTAAATACGGACTAAGCACTCGGACGCGAAATAAATGGTCACCGAGTTTTGAAACGGCGTGTACGCTCGAAAGGCGCGCACGAGCGCGAGGCCGAACGAGCTGAAAACGCGTAAGCGTATGCGAGATAAAGTTGCGATCGTAAAAGTCGCTCGAGAGAAAATCGAAGCATTAACATACGAGCGAGGGGTGCTCGGAGGCGAGATTGCCTTCATCACGTGACCGGACGCGACCCTAGGCCCGTTCGAGCGTGTCGTTTCGCCGACTGCCTTCGAGTAGAATTCCACCGGGAGTGAGTGATCAGGCCCGATGGATTCACGGAAGGCAGAGTTCCGTCGACTCTTCCACGGACGAGCGTCCACGGAAAATGTAAGATTCATCCCGGCCGAGTCGTAATTCGCGAATTCGAAGAGTGTCCGCTGAAGAATTGTCCGACCGATTACGCCGTAAATCTGCATTGTCTGTCAACGGGCAGACGTCGTTGGCAAAAGGCATCGCTCGGTCGGAAACGAGCGCGAAGATGAGAAACGCTCATTCCGCAAAATGGTATTGCCGATTGGTTTTAGCAATTTGTAGGATTATACGGTAAAAACGTAATGCACGTATAATGGACCGAGCAGTGAATACCGGTCGTAACGAGAGTCGACGGAGCGCACGTTCGTTCCTCCTGACAACGCAACAATCCAACAAATTACCCTCGAACGGCAGAAACTAATCGAACGCGAGGCGTGATCGGCAATTTACATTCGAAATGGTCCTGACGATCGTTAATTTATCATTATGCAAATCGGCCATAAGCATAGAGAAGCGAGTGGATTTCAAAAGTGCGCTGTTATGGCCGGCCGGACGAACGAGGAAAAGGAAGAAGAGGAAGTCGGCGAAGATGGCTAACGAAGAAGGAAGAAGGGAGAAGACTCGTACATAAACACAGAAAACACAACCGAATGCCGAAAGTGCATCGCCTCGAACCCACCGTAACACGAGCAACGCGACTAGCGACGCGTCGGGGAGGAAGACAACGGCGGAAGGCAAGAGAGACAAGCGGAATAAAAATGAAAAAAAGGATCCTTCTTGTGCATGGAAAGCACACGAATTCCAAAAGTTCGTCGGCGCGCAGTCTAGATGAATAAAGAAACATCGCGGAGGAAGTGGAGGAAGAGTTCGGTGGAAGGGCTGAGAGACGATGAGACAAGAAGGACAGAGAGAGACGTGACAGACGGAGAGGAAGAGAAGGCCAGAAAAAGGGGGAAGAGAAGGGAAGAGAAGGGAAGAGAAAGAAAGAGGAAAGAGGGAGAGGACTCGGAGGAGGAAGAGGCGGCCAAAGACGGAGGAAGAGGAGAAGGAGGTCCCGAGACGTCGAGGTCCACTTTCGGTATGCAAGAGGAGAACGCGGCACGACACGCAGCTATATTAAACCTCGAGCGACGGCTCACGCGTGTGCGTGCATATAAAAGCTCGCGCGTTTTCGTGGCACCGGAGGCTTACACGCGCCACATCGTAACCCAGACGATTCCTCCTCCTCCTCCTCCGCCTCCTTCTTCGCTGCTTCACCTACTCGTTCCTTCCCCCAGCCTCCTCCGTCTCTTCCACCTCTCCTTCTCTGCCCTCGTGCTCTTCTCATTCTCCTGCCATGTGCACGGCCTGCCAGCTGCAAGGGACTCGAGTACACCCCGCGGAATCGTTCGATGTATACTACTCCCGCTCTCTCGCAAGAAAGTACCGGGCGCTGTAAGTTACATCAGTGCCGGGGCCAGTAAATTCAATGGGCGCGGGAGAAATGCGAGAAGTTTCGATGAGCTTCTTTTTGGCGTGCTTTTCGGACCGAGTGGGTGTCTGTGCGAAGGTCACGCGGGGGTGGAGCGGAGGTTTGAAAGGGAAGGTGGAAAGGTCTCTCAGAGTGGAAGCTGCGGGGATTTTTAGAGATACATGCTTTTAAGGGAAGGTGGGGGTAATGAAGGTGGAGGCTGAAGAGGTGTGTTTTGGAAAGATAATTTGGTGGTGGGCGTCTGATGTTCGGAGGGAGGCTGTTATGGTCGAGGGCACTCTTTTAGAACGTCTTAATCTATTGGTGTGCGTCGTAAGAGTAGGCCGACACTGCTACTGAGACGATTTTATGGGTATTTATGTCGTCTACGTCAGTTTTTCCGTCGTCGAGGCTACTAAAGTAAAATTCACGTTTCTCCCTTCGTCCAAGATTCGGAATTGTGACAGAAATTCGGAGAGTCTGTTTCAGTCAATGACGGTGAAAAACAAAAGTGTTTCGATTAGCTTATTATTAGCAATACAGGAACAAAAATGAAACGAAACATGGAAAAAATCCAGATCAGACTATCCTCAGTGCAATAATTCCAAGGAAGAAAACAATCATCCCTCAAAATATACCCGTAAAACTATTTCTACTGTCACTCATACATGGCTCATGCCGGAGTCAATGTTCCAAAGAAGCGCTTCGGAATGTTTCCTCCGACTACGACCAGGAATTCAGTTCCTGCCAGCGACGACAATTTCCCCATACCCCCCCCCCCCCCCCCTTCCTTCCTTCCTCCGTCGCATCTGCGTCCCGCAAGATTCGCTCGGCGGCGAAACGGACTCTTTCCGGTGCAATGAATTTTTCTGCGGGAGTAAGTTGAACGCGCCGCGCTTGCAGAATCTTTCGCGGACCGCGTGGAAAGTTTCGGAACTCCTGTTTACACTCCTGCAACAGCGGCGCGATAAGATTTATAAGAGCCCGGGCGTTCGAACGAAAAATTCGAGAAATGTTTAGCCGCCCTCTTTGCTCAAGTCATTCCTTCGAGGAATCCAAAGAGCGTTCGCGTCCGCAGTGTTGCGTCTGCGACTTTGGAGCGAAAGCGGGAATCGTCGATGGGATTCGCGATCGATCGATCCCCCCTCCCTGGATCGATCGAGCACTTTTGTTCGCAGAAGTGTCATTATCCCGGAATCAAAGCTGCGCTGCGAGAAATTACGATACCCCGAACGGCGAATCGCCGTGTATCAAACGCCGTTTCCAATAATCATTAGTGCATCGGTTCGCCGAAATTCCGTCATAAATCGAGGCTAACCGGTTTCTATTGCGGCGAGCAGGGCCGAGTGTATTGGATTGCGCGCGCGAGCCTCGATTACGAGCCGGCGTGTTTCCCGGATACGGCGCTCGGCCCCAATTTTATGTTCCCGCCGATGCGAATGACGATTTA
This sequence comes from Anoplius nigerrimus, assembly GCA_914767735.1. Lineage (NCBI taxonomy): Eukaryota > Metazoa > Arthropoda > Insecta > Hymenoptera > Pompilidae > Anoplius > Anoplius nigerrimus. The sequence continues at coordinate 8,822,109 of OU612089.1, read as the reverse complement.
ATTAAAATTGACTAATGCCCCCGCTTCGTCCCGCTTCGGCTTTCGACGCCGCTAATGAGTCCGGAAAGACTCGTTTTCAGTTACGAACGACGGATGTACCTGTATTTCGCTCTAATTAATTACTTTTTTCATAAGTTTGGAGGTGCGTAAGCAGTGTCCAACATTTTCTGGCTGTGTCGAAAGGAAGATTTTACGGTATGTTATCGGAACATTTGAACAGTTGAATTGTCTTTTAGTTCGGTTTCAGCTTCCACGGTGCTATCAGACGTAATTCACTGAACGAAATCGATTCCTTAATTGATCGTCGCGAGACCAATTTCCAAGACAGAGGGTTGGCAAGGTACTGCGACATGAGCCTCGGAGCCCGGATAACGGAATGTCACAGGGCATTTGCCACTCCGCTGAACGAGAAATGGGACTATCGCGAGATTCAAAACGGTAGTCAATTGAGCACGCGCGGTCTTATAGATTGATGTTGTCAAACGTGACACTCCGAATCGTTGCAGCTAATCAATTCACCACCTACATCCTTCACGTTTCAGCACGAATCATGCTCACGATTTTTCCTATACAGAATACGGACTTGATCTGTAAGACTATCTCGGTACAACTCAACGTTAAATCCGGAAAATCAGATCTGCGATTTAATAAAGCAAATGAATCGGTTCGTTTGCCGAGCACCGACGAATAACAACGAGCGATATGAAGCTTATAGCTCCGTACGGGGGATATCATTGAAAAACCAAATTCACCGTCTGGCCTTATTAGTCGAACAGAGCTCCTGCTCGTTAACCCGACGGAAGCAGATAGCGGCCGATGCGGGCTGGATAGCGAATCGACGCGAACGAATTTCGACCCGAAGGCCTCGCGACTAATTATTCGCGCACAGTCAGCAAGCCGGCGATTATTAATCTGTCCGCGGGCCGTAGGAAAATTGCATCGCTAGCCTCGTTAATCGACGGCAATAATTAGCGAGGCGACTGTCAGCCCGTACAAATCGGTTTGCCACGACAAAAAGAATTGTATAATTAAAGGAAAATGAGAGCAAGTCGAACGTGATAGTACGAGACGAGTGGCTCGCTTTTTCTCTCTTCCTTTGGGTAGCGTAGCCAAACAGGTGTAATTGATTTTCTTGCGGCCGAGGTAGGGAGTGATCCGACTGTCGGGAGATCGATCGATCGATCACTCTTTGGTGGAACAAGTTTTCCATGATTACGTCGATGCTTATCTCTGTCCTCGACGGATCGCCCTGATGAGTTTTCGGTACTTTTAATTGTGATAGCTCGCTAAGGCGGTGAATAATAGCGCCCGCCCGAATCGAGTTTTCGCAGGTTTATCTTTGACATTGACACGGTTCCCGGGAAGAGTCGATCTTTCGGGACAAAGCATAAGCCGCAAGTTGAAACTTATCCCTTTTGCGATTACGTTCCTTGAAGCTGATATCTTAAGAGGCCGATGTGGGTTTCCTAGAAAGTGTACATATTTGCACGGCATACAGGAAGAAGCGGGCGATCAAAATTCTTATGCACACAATACCGTAAACGGCTCCTGATAATACATTAGTATGCAATACCTGTATTATAAAATATTTTTCATCTTTTCATCAAATTTATTATCGAATATTTGTTTTCTTTTTTTATTAAACTTCAATATGTTAAAATTGTGTCTTTTTCAAACAAATTTAAAGTCAATGTTTTTCTGTTAAAATTCATTGAAATTTCGTAGTCGAAAACTTAATATTATATATGAAATATAAGTAACAAAAATCGTAGCTTAGACAGCAAACACACGCATGACAATAATTATGGAACAAGTCTGATTAAAAATTTGAGAAACTAGTATGTCCCGATACGAATTGTTCCGACTTTTTACTACATTTATCATTACCAGCTGTTTCGCAAACGAAAAATTTTGCCATAAGGCACGACGCGCGTCCGTCCGGAAAATCCGGTTATTGCGGAGCGTGAATTTACGACATCGCGGGGAATTTTTCTGGAGAACTCAATCCTTTCCGCGGACGAGGCGCGAGCGGTCACGTCGTTCGTAAGAAAAAGGAATAACGAGCGCGACTGAACGCGGTGGTTTACGAAGAAGAGCGAGCGGCGAAGAAGTGCAGCGCGAAAAATGACAGCCACGGCGAACGACCGTGGTCACGCGTGATTGGCTGTCGTGATAGCGCACAGACGTTCCTTCTAGACGAATAACGACGCGTATTTGCATTGTCCAAGGTAACCGTCGCCGTTCCGTTGCGCAATCGGCGTCGGTTGCGAGAATCGCTAGGTTCCTCGGATCACCGAACGAATTCGCTCCACTTTTTGCGAGAGCTCATCTCGGCCACGATCGACATCGAGTGACAGAATTCCGATCGCCGGTCACGGTCAAGGATCTAAGGTCGGCGACGATGCGATCCGGCGTCTTGTCGCGAGTCAACGAACGACGCCGTAAAGTTCAAACGTAATCGGAGCCCGCAAAGTTCTGGCGAGAAAGTTTTTTCATTACCGATGACCGATTTACATACCAGCCACTTGAAAACTGAGTGACCGCGGCTGTTCGTTCTAGGCCGAGAGAGGTGAAACTGGCTTCTTTTGCCGTGGACGCAAATTGAGAGGAAGATCTTATCGCGCGCGAAAATGAAGAAACATCGAAGTGGGAGCAAAGTGCGCTATTGGAGAAAAGTGAGCTGCCGATGTCGACAGAGAGCCGTGCAAAGCCAAATTGAAAAGGAACAACAAGGCGATCGCTAAGTACCGCTGTCGTAAGGTCTGATCCTCCGGCGACGGTGTCAGAGTATCAGAGCGTGTCAATTTACACGTGATAAAGGAATTAAGAATCTCAATCCGTCATTAGGCAAATTAGATCGGTGGCACTTGATAATTAACATTCACATATTTTTATGCGATACGAAGATCGGTTTTTAACGGCGCATAGGGAGATACGTCCGCGTACACGTACGCATAATTATGCGCATATGTATGTGTTTACGTGCAGTTCATACATAATGAGACATATGGTCCACCGTTGCGTGTGCGTGAGTACACGCGTGCACGTGCACGCACCCGATCGTCCGTGTGCCCATATTGACGACCATATGTGTCATCCACGCATATAAAGCGCGTAGATGCATACATATGCATGTCCACACGCACGTATAATTACGTACAAAGTATGCATTCGCCTGTGTGTATAAGCACCGCGCTTAAAGGCTCCTGTGTGAACGCACAAAGTGGACGGCACAAAGCGACTTCCCGCGGACATTCGTTTGCGGCCAGTCGTTCATTAACGTTCCCGGCGAATATTTCGTCGAATATGTATTCCGTCAAACGTATCGTTAAATACATCGTTAAGTATCTCGCCGAGCGTGGACGGTGCACGGTCGCGTCTGTGTGTCGCGCAACACGTACACGTAGCCGCTATCAGCCTGGCCACTTTTTCGTGTATCAGCTAGGCATACGTGCGCGAGCGCACGAATCGATGGACTTTGTATCGTCTCCGCTCATCGTTCCTCTGGCCACCGTCGAACTCTTCCACGCTTTCTCACGAGGCGAAAGAGAAAAGTGTACGGGCCGTTACGAAAGTCACGAGTCATCTTTACTAATCGGCCCGAGATGTGCTCGAATGTTTTCGGTAGCTGCGATACCTTACGAACTGTGCAACAAGACTCGCTCTCCGAAAACAAATCGGGACGACATCAGTTTCGCAGCTCGCTATTTATACTGGTTATTGACTCTTTGTCCTTGGGACACAATGACACGCTATACGGAATAAGAGTGAAAGTTTCGTATCTGTCGTTTGACAAATGAAGGCATTCTCAAATCTGTGCTGCAAATCGCTTTAAGCCGACACATTACCGTCGGCGACGGTGTTCGCCGAGCTGACAGTCGAAAACATTTCATTCCGTTATTAAATCGAACCATTCCGGCCCATAAACTCCGCGCAAAAGTATCCGCGAGCCGCAAACTGGCGATTAAATGTCCCATTTCACGCTGACCAGCGCAATACGCTTCCAAATTTCCGCTCCGTGTACCCGTTACCGATCGTTACACATTCCCGGTCGCCCAACTTTCCACCTTCCATACATCCTCGACAACCTCCGATCAAAAACACGCCTAACTCCCATCCAGCCGTAAGAACTTCTGCAATACCGACATAACACTCTTCCCGGAAGCTTGAATATCTGACGCCTCCGAGTGACGGTCAGATCGACCTTCCGAAAAAGACTCCCAGGTAGATTCTCACCTTCCGGGAAGGCGGCTTACGGCAAGAGGTTGAGAAGATTACAGAACGGCCGAAAGATCTGGCAGGTATGCCGATGTCGGAGGATGCCTTTCGTGCTGACGAAGTACCGGCGCGATCTTTCGCGCCCGCTGCCGAGAGACTCCGATGTCAGGCGCATCGAGAGGTGATAAAAGGCACGATGCCGTAACGTTGCGGTCTCTGGAGAAATCCCGGCGAGAAGCGCGGATCGCGAACGGGCCGGATCGCGAACAGACGCTTTCGCCGACGTTCAGCTAGCTGGCGCATTTCGGCGGCGACGGGCGTCGAAGAGCAGGGGATGCTTTGGCATAGTTGGGCTGCAATTCCAGCCGGCATCGCGAGGCGGTTCGCTTTAATTAATTCTCGGCTGAGCGCGCTGAGTAGGAACCCAATCTGACGTTGACAATGCTCGGAGTAACTAAGTACTCGAAGTAAATGACAGCATTTGTGGAAGATCGATAAACGTGCGTGATGAAAGGTGCGTATGTGAGAAGGGGCTTTAAACTGTTAGGGGACCTTTGGCATAGTTCGCTCACAAATCTGGTCGGCTCGCCCGGCAAGTGGCTTTGTTTTAATTAATTCTAGGTTAAAAGCCCTGAGTGCGAAGAAAATGGACGTTATAGGGTACTGTAAACGTTCGAATTTGTGGGGAGTAAAAAGTAACGAGAATTGTGCCCTATATGATAAAACGTACGAGGGTAGATACACTAATCTGTCGGAGCACGGAAAGTTTGGCACAGTTCAGCTACAATTCCAGCGTTCCTTTCAACGAATCGCTCTAATTATTTCTCACCTGAGAGCGCTGAATGAAAATACAGTCAAAGCTCTGCGATTAAAGTACTAAGGTGCAGTGGGGTAAATCCGGAAACGGGGCAAATCCGGAATAGGCCCTTATTTATTCGAATATACGTTCTATTGTACAAACTGTTAGGTAGAATTCTTCCTTTGTTTAGTATTCAATGATCAACCTAGGTGGCCGACAATTATTCTCTAATTCCCCCGTTTAACTCGTTCGACAATGTTTATGGTGTTTCCAGGTACAGAGCAAAGATTGAGTCAAACATTATAAATCGATAATTTAAGCAAATAGTTTAGAAATCTATGAATTTTTCTTCGATAGGCACATAGCATAATAAGGTAAGTTTCCTTAATAGTAATAAGATATATCGGATATTTTATATTTTTTGATAAAATAATAGTCTAACCTAACCCATGAAAATATTTGAGCACGGGGCAAATCCGGACTATCCATCGGGGCAGAAATTAAAGCTAGCCAAATGAATATTTATTCAGCTAGTAAGTACTATAAAATAACAAACAACACAATTAGTGACCAAATCCGAGGAAAAAGTGGACAAAAAAGTGAATCCCGAGGAAGAAACACCGTACTTTCACGTGAGGTGCGGTTTTGCCCCAGTTCGGGCGCCGTAGCAGCACTGTTTTGAATTTATTAAGAAAATCATAAGTTTCAGAAGATATTTTTAATCCAAATTAATGCAACTTAAAGAATCAACCATGCGCTACATAAAAACACTAAGATTATTAGATTTTAGTGAAATAGATAGAAAATACATCAGTTTAAGTAAACTTTACAATATATGGTCCGGTTTTGCCCCGGTTCGGGGCAAGCACGCCGTAGCAGCACTGTTTTGAATTTATTAAGAAAATCATAAGTTTCAGAAGATATTTTTAATCCAAATTAATGCAACTTAAAGAGTAAACCATGCGCTAAATAAAAACACTAAAATTATTAGATTTTAGTAGAATAGATAGAAAATACATCAGGTTAAAGTAAACTTTACAATTTATGGTCCGGTTTTGCCCCACTGCACCTTACATGAGAATGACAACATCCGCCAGCCCATAAAATATTTAAAACACGCGTGCGTATCTGAAATAAGAATCGCACATGTAACGCGACGAAAAGTGCGTGCGCACGCAGACAGATACTGCGAGCTGCCGACCCGAGCCGATGTAAATATAATAAACGATCCTGTCGGCCGCTCATCAAGATCGGCCGATTGCTCGATAAAACGGCTTACGCTTCACCGATAGACAGCCCAACGTCCACATCAGGAATCGTCCACCCGATAGACGCGGGTCGCGCACAATCGCGCATCAATCACGAGGATCTCGCGCCTCCCTAAGCACGTGGAATTCGTTAGTACCGCATGAATGGACGCTGTTTGCAAAATATTAGTCACCCGCTATCGAGCCGCCCCGGCCCATTGTCATTAGCCCGGTATCGCCTGTTTAGATTTCATCGCGCGCGTATCGATTTATTACCCTTCTAATCTCCCGCGTCTCTCCGCGTATCAAAAACAAGCCGTGCCAGTCTCATGCGCGACAGTTTACTACGGCGCAGATAACGCCTCGCTCGCCTTATCGCCATTGATCTCGCTCGCGACCATTATCGTACGTCGAAAGTCGAGAGCCCGCCAAAAAGGCCGACCGCCAGGCCGGCGTCAATTTTCGTCTTTCTCGCCCCCCCCCCCCCACCCCCACTCCTTCCTCTCTTCCATCTCTTCCTCCTCGTCAGCCGAAAAAGACGCGATGCAGCGAGCAGATAATAAGCAACCACCTCGCTGTCAATCCTTATCAGCGATCGCGCGAGTGTCCCAGCCGTTTGATAAGGCGATAGTCGGATCGGCGAAGCGCGCGCATTGATCTCGATTACGGCGTCGATCGATAGATCTTTGCCCGATCTTGGCCGGCGAAAATTCGAGCGTCGGGGCGGGCGCGCAGGTGCTAGTTTCTAATTGCGGCCGGTCGCGTAATTTTTTCATAATCGGCACCGTGAAAATTCCGCGCCGCCTCTCGCTCTCCTCTCGCTCGCCGCGGCGAGGCCGGTGATAAGATCGTCGTTATCGCCGCATCTCCGACGCTCTTATCGTTAATAATTAGCATGCTGCGAGCTGCGACGGGTTTCCCTCGACCTGACGGCGACTCTCTTGTTTTCTGAGCTGCGAGGCGTATTACGTATTCTCGGGAGGTAGATTGAAAAACGTAATGGTACGGTAACAGGACCTTGCGGCGCTGATAAAATATAATACATCGATATTATAATAGCGCAATATCGGGGTAATAACAGTCCGCTTCGTGGCTATTAGAATAACGTTATAAATAATCGCGGAACGTGCGCGCAATATAAATCACATTTGCCGTCAAATTAAAGTGAAATAATTCACGTTCACTGAAATCGGAGCAAACTTAAATGTATGTTTTTCTTGTAAGAAACAAAAGTAAGCTCACAGCGTCGAACAGTCGAAGCGGCTGTTTTTGTTTCTGTCTATCCAGCTTTGCTTGTCCTCCGGTTACCAGCGCGCGCAACGACGCTCGGCCTATCCGCTTATTTGTTATTGCACCGTCTTCCATCGATCCCGAGCGCGCTTCCTAACACATTTTCCCCAGATTGAACGGAAGAAAATTGCGCCTCCCGTCATCGTTCGCCGACTCCGCGACGTCTCATCGCGATGGAAGAAGGAATCTAGGCCTCGCTCGTCATTTTCTGCGCCGCCCCCGAAGATGAATTTCTAATCGCGTTTGAAAAGAAGAAGCGAGCCGAGGCGAGCGATAATGAAATGGAAACAGCTGGTCCCGCGCCTCCTCGGCAATCATCAATTTTCATGGCCAGCCGACAGACGCGAGAACGAAGCGCTGTCAGCGAGATATCGCGAAAATTGAAGGGGAGAGGGGGAGGCCGCGGACGGCGTCGATCTGAAAAGAGCGAAGAAACTCTAACGTCGATCGCTGCTTAAAAAACTTTCGCAGCCACTTAGCTCGCGCATGCGCTCGAAGCTGCGAGCGGATTCAAGCGGCTGCTCTTTCTCGCCGTCCGTCGACGTATATCTGCGCTTCTTATTGCCAGGCAGCGAGGCGAGAAGAGATATCATGGGAATAGAAGACGCGAGGCTAGACGATGGAGCCTTCAGGTTCCAGGGAAAGAATGATGGAGTGTCAGGCGATGGGAGCGGAATCCATTCCAGCGGGCTTGATCTGCGCGCGATCGCCGAAATTCAATATTTACGCGTCGGCCTCTCGCGGCCGATGGGATATTTCAGCGGTTTTCGAAGGATTCCGCGCGGACGCTGAAAGAGAATCTTCGGCCGCTCCGCGTACCGTAAAGTTCCGGCTTATTTACGTCTACCTCGCCGTTGGGAAAGATGAAGGAAGCGCGTTAGATCGACACGATGGCGACGTAAAGTGTCCGAGCCGTTAAGGTGAAGGTGTTGTGCACGCTTGGCAAGAGAAATGTGGAGGATGGCGGAGGAAGAGAATGAGAAATGATAAAGAAACGATGTGTACAGACAGTTCGATCGTTCGATTCCCGCTACGATTCCGTGGAAGTTCAATATTTACGCGGCTGCTTCGCGCCGCTCGTAACATTCTGCGTTGTTCCTAGCCGACGCGCGATATCTGCGGCTCGTCCCTGTTTGTAAAGTTTCGAGCGAGCCGCGACGGAGGAGCAACCCGTTTTCCCGATGATAACCGAGGTGTCGTAAAGCATTGTGCAGCGTGAAAAGAAACACGCGCCGGCTTCGAATACGCAAATGAAAACGGCGAAACGCGAACGGCTCTTCGATGGCAGTTCGCCGTTTCATCATCCTATTACGCAACCGCTGTCGCTACTATCACAGATAACCGAATACTACAACGATTCGCTCTATCTCCTAAGTCGTTGCTACTCGAACTCTCAACAGCGAACAGTTCCGAACACCGGATACCGCGAGCGAACGAGTCTACCGTAAATGTCAAAGCGAACGTCGATTCGGGAGCGTAATTTTCGAAATTGTCAGGAATTAGTCGACTCGCGGGCGCGAGACGAAGCGTTATCGGGACGTGCGCACATAACCTGTCGACGTTCGAGCGTAGGAACGCACGATCATGCGGAACTGGTCGCATCGGAGTAACGCCACTCGGAATCGGAGGCATAAATTCCGTCTGCGAAGCGGCGCGTCCTCTCGCGCTGGGCCAGCAATAATTGTCGGCCAGTTGCGCGCCCCGCGTCAATTGTTATGTCACAAATGAAAGGCTCGAGCAATATCGTTTCGTCGCGCACTATTTCTGTCGCGTGTCACGCAATTTGTCGCCCGGCACCCTCGGGGCGCGTCAATGAGCGGAGGAGGCAAACAAGAAATGGGGGCTGCGGATGAGGCGAGAAGAATGCTCGGCTCGGAGGATGTCGATGCGCCTGCATTGGCACGATAACTAATGAGACTACCTGCCGCGCAATAACAGTGGGACTAGCCCCCGAGTATCCGCTGCCACCGATGCCGGCCCGAGAGAGCAGCGTGAGGCATTTTCTACGCTCGGTCGAATAATTTTGCGCTCCCGCATTCCCGGCAGTAAATAAGTGCCGACGAATCGGTTCGATCGTTCGGCGCCGAGAGCCGCTCGCGAGCTTCCGCTTTCCGGAGTTACGGCCAATTTATGGACACGTATGGACGTATACGATGTAGCCACTTTACTTTACCGGATAATGAGAATTTCAATTATGTACGTACACCGAACGGATTACCGTATTCGTGTACGAGATGTATTTAGTCCGAACGAACGTACACTTGCTAATGGTCACTGACTTCCGGGATGGGATCTTAGAACTTATCGAACGCGCCTGTCATTCGTCAAAAGGTCTCGATATCTCGTGCATTCATGATACTCGCTACTTTAAATGATAAAGCTGTCTCTTTCTGTCATTACAATTCTACCGTCGCATCCCGTCTCTCGATCGGGTCAGATTTACGTTACCGTCGGGCGAGTCCGGAGTTATCGCGAACGGGCTATGGGTTTTCACGATATCTTACAGTAACCTGCCGGACTATTACGCTATTACGAACCTGGGGGCCACTAATGGGGCCCATGCTGTGCACGACGGAATCACGTTGCCACGGAGTGCGTGTGCACGCACGTCACGAGAAACGCACTGCGCGAGGCTCGCGCGCGCGCGCACGCGTGTGTGTGAGCGTGTGTACGCGCACGATCGCGTTCATAGGTTGAGGAGCGCGTATTCGAGGTGCGTACGTTACACACGGACGCACACGCGCGGGCTGCGCGTAGTGGTGCATTGCACATTGCACGTTGAACGAGGCGCAATCTTATTCGCGCACGTCGCGGACGGTTCTGTGGCACGTTGAAAAACGATTACTCGGGGCTTCGGGTTTCCGAGGGGGCTCGCATTTTTGCGGGAGCCGGCGAGACATGCGTGCGCGCGTGAACGTTTACGGGTTCCCTGCGCCTGTATGATTAAACGTTCCCGTGTCGGGCGCGCCGGCGTGCAGAAGCGGATAGGCCGAGCGCGTATGCGATCTTTTAGGCTTTAATTGTGCTCGGACGCGAAAGGGGTGGGACCAGAATGTTTGTTGTTCGTCACGTCGGTGAGCGGTTAACGCGGAATGAGGGTTATGGCAAATGTACGCGAGCGGCGCCGTTAGAAAGTTACACCGCGGCGAGAGTTTCGACAACTTTTAATAATATTGTTAAGCCGGAGTTTGAACGAGCGAACGTTTCGCCGCGCTCGAGCAGTTGCCGGACGCCGATGATAGTCGGCAGATAGAACAATTATTATGTAAATATCGGAGGTTTTTCCCTGAGCGGGACTTTTAGCCATTAACCGGCGCGTGCGTCGGCGAGCTACGGGGGAAGACGCGGCAGTTAGTCACGTCGGTCATTAACAAATGGAGCGTGAACTTCGTTACGGTACGGGGCGGAGTGCGAACAGCTGTTCAGGTGAAGGAAAAAAAAAGGAGGAGGAAGCCAGCGACTTCGGGGGCACTCCTCCCGACGACTGCGCGAAACACAATACTTTTGTACGTGACATTCGAGCGGACTCGGGAATTTTCAGCGGCACTCCGTCGCACTCCGTCGCACGGCGTCGCTCGGCGTCGCGAAGGCGCATAAACTTTTCCATCCTGCCAGCGACACGGCCGACGCTAACTTTCTTCGTCGACGCCCTTCTTTTTTCGAACCTCCGTGTGCCCTCGACACACGTCCACGTACTGTCACGGATCATGTACGAAGACGTTCATACGCGTTACGTACCATTGTGCAACTTATACTACTTACTCCCGTGCACCGTCTACGATGCATTGTCACGAAGCATCTACGATGATGCGTCAAGTGCCACGTACGGGCATACTATCATATTTTGCGCCGCGCTATCATGAATTATGCCCCATATATTCCTGTCAACGTCATCGTGAACATTAACTTTCTTCTCCACCCCATTGCTCCTGTCCGACTCTCCCTCGATACGGGCTTGTTTCTTTTTTTCCCCACCCCGATCGGGTGGCATGTCGTCGCGCGGCATATGTCGCGCACCGTCATGAATCACGCGCCGAAAGCAATTTACTAAGATGAGCCACGGCACAATATCGCAAGCAATCGTGTAATATTTACTATCGGATATCGCGTACAAAGGCTCATCATCGTTTCGCTATAACGCACTTCGCACGTACCGCGAGCCCCGTACATTATCCTCTAGTACGCGCATGTACACTCTGTATACAACGTATTATACGCCAGGCACCGTAGTCACTCGCGAACTATGTCCCATATATTCCTGTCAACGTCATACTCGACGTTAACTTTCTTCTCCACCCTATCGCCTCTGCTTTTTTTCTCCTCTCTCTCTCTCTTCTCTTCTCCCTTCAGGCTCGAACGCGAGCGGAAGAGAGGAGAGTGGCGGATGAAAATCGGCCGCTCGGCCAAGAACGTAAAACGGCCGATGCATCGAGCCGGAAGAGTTCCACGCTTCGGAGAGGCATAAAGTCGCGGGAAGCATCGCGAGCGCGTGCAATCGGCGACTATCCTCGTAACGCCGTTCACTTTACGTCTCTCCGATTTGGTACACTTCGCCCCCGGTATGCAACGACAGCGTGTCCGAGCCGATCGTAAATTCCTCGCTAACCGGAAAATCGTCCTTCTCCGCGAGATATCCCGAGCTCTGCCCGAGACAGAATTCGGACTCGAGTGCTGGGATGCCGGGAATTTTGGAGATTTCTCCGGCGTCGGTCGAGATTCTCGGCGGACGTACGTCTGGAATCTTGATTTTTCAACGTGGGTTTGCGGATCCGGATGACTTCATTCGGAGGTATTTTGCAGGTTGTGGGTGGTGGAGTCATTTACCGTTAATTACCTACGGTGTATCCGAGTGTTTATTCACTCGCTCGGACGATAGATATTCGAACGATCCCGTCTTCGAGCCTTTACGCCTGGATTTCCATACTGTTTCGTTATCCGTGAAATCAGACACTGGCCGCGGACATGTGCTGACAACGTAAAATAATCCTCGTGAAAAGTTTACGAATCGACCGACTCGTATGTTTCCATTCGAGGCGGCGATATCAAATTTCTATCAAAATGTTACGGCCAGCGGAGAATCGCGTTTAAACGCTGCAATTGTACCCGCTGGAATTGTACGTTTCATATGAAGCTGTTAAGTCGAAAACTTTCCTGCCTGAACTTGACATCAATTTTCCGAGGCGATTCGAAAATGACGTCGAAACGAAAAACGTATCCGTTCATCACAGTAATAGACTGTCAAAAGATATGACCAACATTCATACCGCCGACATCGTTATCATAAGTCGTCAAATATCAGCTCCTCATCTTCTAGCTGGGCATTTTTCCGACAGAGATTCATTCGGCCAATTATCACGCCCTAATGTCCTCATCATTAGCGAGCCACCCTCACGCTATCTAACCCCCCACACGACTACGTCCTTACCTAAAATATAGCCGGCCATAACGGACGAGCCTAAAATACCCCACTCGCGATCTACCAAAAAGTAACGACCCTTTTCCTCCATTAATTCCCCATCCAACCCCAGTACGCACACTTGCTCGATATTTTCTCTTTACCCACACCCAAAGACGAACATCGTAACGTACGAACAGCGCGTAGAAAATATTTGAAGAACTCACATTGATCGAATATCTTAAGCATCGCTTTCTTCAGCTGCATAATCGTGCGCTGAGCGTGTCGAGACACCCTGTTTCAGACGAAGAAGCGGCACTGGCCCAGAACGTACTTCGGTGGCGTGGCGAACGTCAGCAACAACAGCAACAGCAAGATTCGGGAGCCGGATCGGTCGCCAGGCCGGCGCCAGGCCCGTCGCGCGAAATAAAGAGTCGTCGAACGTAAGAGCGTGAACTCTCCTTCCTCGTCTACCCTCGGGCGATACGAGCCTTCGATCACTGTCCATCGTTCTTCGCGCCGAGCAAAAAACTCGAGAGAGCGCGCCTCCCTCTCAAGGACGCCGCGCGGGTGCCCGACAAAAAGGCGAAAATCGTTCTCGAACCGTCATTTTCCACTTCCGATTCACTACCGAAGGGTCCCTCCTCTCCGCGTTCCTCTCCGCGTTCCTCTCCGCGTTCCTCTCCGCTCGGCTTCTCCTCTTTCCGCTGACTTTCGCAGCTCCCTAGCGTGTCATTATTTCAAATTCCACCGTCTCCGTCCTTCTTCCCGGCCCTGTTCCCTACTTTCTTCCCCGGCGCTGTCACGATACTTCGCCGCGCTCGAGTATCGTATTTTTCAATTTTAGCGTCCCATCGCGTTCGTCTTTATCGCTCGGCTTCCTCTCTTCATCCGACTTCTACCTTCTTTTTTTCCCCTGCTCTTTATCTTTCGCTTCTCGCGATCTCTTGCCCCTCTCCCGGCTGCGGATCGTTTCTTGCCTTTCGCTCGTTCCCCGACGGGGTCACTTTACGCGGGCGATTATTAGCGACGGAGCGAGCGAGAGGTCGGCCGTGCGAGCGAGAAGCGGAGACGAGCGGGAGAGAACACGCGCGCGTACACGCACACTGTGCCGGCTGCGAGCCGAGGAAGTCGTCGTTGTCGTCGTCACTTCCGGCGCGCTGGAATCCGCACGATGAATGAACTCGTTCGTGTAATCACTCCCACGTACCGGACCGACCTCTCGGGGCAAATTCACTTCGATAACACCCACGTGGCCTCGGCCACTGCGGCGGGAGAAAAACGGGAGGGCGCCGGGATGCTGGAGGAGGAGGAGGAGGAGGTGGAGAGCCGAGGGAGGAGGTTCCTCGGCAGGCTCCTCGGGGAAAATCGGTGATCGAAGTAGGAACTTTGAACGGCCGCTTAGGATCGTCGATGAATTCCGAGGAGGCCGACGAGTCGCTCAAGTGCGTTCTTGCCAGTTGCGATTCGCTCGTTGGCCACCGCTAATTCGCTGCTCTTTATCGAGTTTATCGAGTTGTTTAGAGAGTCTGCAGGAGAGTCGAGAGGTGTCCCGGATATTTCTTTTCGCCAGCTCGCTGGCAACGATTGTCTCGGACTCGATTTTTCCTGCCGCCTCGTCCCTCTTTTTTTTCTGATAACTGGACTTTGCGCCGCTGATTTCTTGATCGCGGTCGGGACTCTCGACGAGTGCAATTTGCTGATCGTAGATTTTCAATTGGTTGGCGACGATCGGAAAACGAGCGTCGATGAGTAAACTTTCGTAATCTTGGAATTGACGAGAGAATCGGTTCGCGGAATGCGTATCGGTGGACACGTCAGAGACGACGGACGTTCGAACGATACGTTGTTTTCCTCTGGCTCGCGATCGCAGAACTGTCAAATTCGTCGTGCGCGCCTTGCTTTTTCGGGCAGCCTGCACGCCGATTGGCCGACTCTTCCCGAAGCATTTAACTCGCGGCCGCTTGATTTGTTCGACGAAATCGCTCGAACTCGTTCGGCGAGTCTTCACGTACGACTGAGAGAGACAGAGATCTTCCTGGGATCCTCGATCCTGAATCCACGCCTTTGTTTACATCTTGAGTGCGAATCCGTGCCCGAGATCTTCCGCCGGTCTCGATGTCAATTTTCTTTAAACTCTCCCTGTCGATAAAGCACGCACGAAAAGACTTCGATTCCAACACTGCGTCTCAAAATCAATGACACTTCAACATTGAACCGTCATTCATCTAAACATTTCCCATCGGCCGTAAAACAGTCGATAAACAACACTCCGGGATTAATGTTTTGCACCAGGATGGATGTCAATTAAGTGTTGGCAAATATCCGAGAATGCGCGTAAACGTTTTGCGACCAGTGCAGCCGCGCACATTAAAACGCACTCGGAGTGAGTGCCGGGATCGGTGTCAATTAAAAACGAGTCGATCCTCGAACTGGATCGCAGCCTCGAACTGATCGCCCCTCGCGATCGGGGCGAAACAATTTTTGCGCTGCGGAAATTTACGAGGCCGCCTTCGGGCAGCTCGTCTCGATCGGCGCGAAGCGTTCGTTTGCCGAAGTCTATCTGATCCTCTATGCCGGACTCCTCTCGGCCTCGTCCCGCAGAGTCCCGTCTTTCGCCGGGAGAATTTCTGCCCCGCCGAGATTTACGACGATCACTACCGAGTTCAGGGACTCCGGATTGCGAGCGCAGATCGAACCTCTCCGCTCCGAACTTTTCTCAGTAACGCCCGCTATTTTCCTCTGCTTCTCTCCCGACACTGTACTACCGTTTACGAAATCCTTCTATTTCCGAGCACGGTCTGGATCTCTAGATCCTCCGAGCACTCCCGCAGGCGCGATCCCGATCGATACTCAAAACTCGATTCTTCCCCCTCCTTCAATCTCACGCCGAACGTCAACATCGAAGATCGACGATGCCTGCCTCTGTCATTCGATCACTCCTCACGAAACATCACTCATTCCCGGACTCGTCAATGAAAAAATTCCTCCCGCAGAACTCACTTCACCTTCCTCGAACTCGGCCGTTTCCACGTGGAATTCTCGCGGACGCGGGGGAAAAATTCTGACCAACTTCCGTAGCTCGTGCACTACAGCTTCTTGACAAAACGATCGAACGTTCGAATGTACTTATCGGAGCACTAGAAAGAAGCGGAGTACTTTATCGCGCACCTTCGTACGCACTCGGTGACGCGCCAATTGCACGCGTGGCGCTTCGTGCGCGAGTTTAAACGCGACTGCGAACTCGAATCGAAGTCGAGTCACTCTCTCGGCAGACTGAGAGAGGCCAACGGCGGGGTCTGGCAGCAGGAGTGGCGAGGGTGGACGCGAGGAGGTGGGGAAGGCGAAGTCTGCAGAGGAGGAGGGACGGGCTTTCATGCTGCGCGAGGGAGGAGTGAGAGGAAGCGGTGAGCTTCGGGCGAGAGAGAAGGAGGGAGCGGGAAGAAAGAGAGCGAGCGGCTGCCGGAGAGAGAGGGGTGGGGAGTAACAGTGTAAAGGAGAAGAGCGCGCGCGAGAAGGAGAGAGAGAGAGTGAGAGAGAGAGAGAGAGAGAGAGAGAGAGAAAGAGAGAAGTCGAGAGACGGAGAGAACGGTAAGGCGCGAACTTGCATGTCTGCGGTGACAGGAATCGCGTGTACGCTCGCCACTTTTTTCCGGGCGAATGCGTTATTTTACAATTGACGTCGATTGTTTTCCGATGAGTATGTGTCATTAGTGCCAAGGCGAGAGAGAGGAAGAGAGGCGCGAGTCGGAGGCGAGCGATGAACCGGAGGAACGGAGAGAAGAAGCGTATTGCACGCACCTAGCTGGAATCGGCTACGTTTCTCAGCTGATTGTTTCCGGCGTAATTACGCCTGTCGATGATAATTTATGGCATTTGTCGGCGGTCCGCAAAGTGATACAAACCCGCTGTCCCTTGTCCCGCCCTAAGTCCCGGTCGAAGTTTGAAAAATTCCATTTTTCTTCCGTCGTATTTCGAACGAACTCAGCTTGCATTCACACAGAATAACGATCGTCCGTCAACCTATGACACGACATTCGAGCGACTTTGCTGTCAGATGACTGTGCGAAAAGTGGCGTCAGTATAAAATTCAGTATGATGCCGGTAATTGTCGGCCGTGAAGGTTGCGTATTCAATGAATTCGCCGGACGGAATACGTGCAGGCCGGTTCATAAATTGCGAGCCGATCGCTTTTAGCGAACGTGAGGCAGGGAACGAAACTTATTTAACGGGCGAGTACGAGGCTCACTTCGACTTTCCGCTCGGGAAAGCTGGCAGGCACTGCATTGTCCTCCCTCGGGATCCCTTTTAAAAACACACTCGGTTTCCGCAACCCCTCCTGGCAAGTGAACACTGCGGTGCATACGGAATACGCGCGGTCGCGCTACTTCTTTACCATTAATGTCTCGCTGCCGAGCGAGTTAAAGATGTAAGAGACAGGGGATGCAGATCGCGGACTGGAAATCCTGTAAATCTTTCCATTCGCCTCCCTTCCTTGCCCTCCCCAGCGACCGTGCTTTCTTTCCACCGGACTACAAAGACCGGCACTTTCATCGATTCTAATTCGTGCCCTCTCGACGTGCCATCATTTGACACGGAAAATTATAATTTTGGAGCTCTCGTTATAATGTCAGAAACTATAATTTGTATTAAGAAATTTACGACATTAATTTAGGCAGACGATAGATAAAATTCGAAGTTCTGTTTTACGAACATTTGCAGAAGTTATATAAAATAAAGATTCTTTACTGTCTATATTGAAAAAATTCTAGCTACAAGCGTCGAAATGATTTTTGATCCCCCGATAGATAAGTGAAGTCCAATCTTTTGCCTTAAGCATGCTTGTATCGATCGAATAAAATAATAAATTCTTCTGTTTTCGAAGCAGATAACAGCCGAGACAATCATCGAAATCGTCTTCGGATCCGTCAATAGATAAGTGGAGCCCATTCTTCCGCTCGAGTGGTACATGCGTCCGTTATGTAAAACACTAACTTCTGCAGTACCGAAAATCTATGAAAATATCGAAGACGCTTCGGGTCCATTGAAAGTGCTCTTATCGTACCGACGTCCCCCGCGAAGCGTACTCGATCGCCGCCATCTTTCATCGGCCGTCACCTCTGGCGCATAACGACGCCACGGCAGTTCTGCATGAATTTTCATGCACCGCACTTTGATGCTGACGACGTGGACCGACGCCGTTCCACGTCGAGCCGAGCAATTCGTCTCTCATTCAAGAGCCGCGGACAAACGGACTCGAAGTCGCACACTCGACTTCCACCGGCAAGCAGGAGGAGGAGGAGGAGGAGATGGAGAAGGGGGAGGAAGAGGAGTCGGAGGGAGGGCGAAATGCGAGGCAACGCGCAAGGATAGTGGAAAAAAAAATGTCCGCTCGCGAGGTCTCGCGAGCGTTTCGTCGGACGACGGCAGCAGGACCCAGATAAAGACTCGTTATCTGTCCCGTTGCTCGACAGTCGCTCAACACACTCTCGCGTGCGAGAGCCGACGCACGCACGTACCCGTGTGTACACACGTGCACGTATTACAAATACGCGCGTTTGCATCGCTCTCGCGTGATAAGTACGACGGGACTTACATATGTGTATTTACATAAGCATATGAGCCCGCGAAGGAGAGCGCGAGAGATAGGCGACGGAGAAAAAGACTGGGAAGGGAGAGAGGGGAGGGAGAGAGACGGAGAGTGTGCGGCTGTGACTGTATGTGGGTGATGAAGAGAGAGAGAGGAGAGAGAGAGAGGGAGGAGAGAGAACGATAGGGAAGACGGTGCTCGTTATACCGAGAAGAGACGACTTTGCGGAGTCGTTTCGTTCAAATACCTGGAAGGGACCGTCGTCTCTGCGGCCGATTTTTCTAGGATAACTTCGCGCACCAGGCTTAGCTGGCAAACTGCGCTAATAATGAGGTGCCCGTCTTTTCCCTGTCGCGAGGTGCGCGAGGGCTGAACCGGTGCTCCTTTATCCTAGGCGAGTATCCGGCCGCGGATCTTTCAGAAATTTCGTTCTCGAATGGCGGAATACGATATTCGGTCCAGGATTTTATTCGCGCATTACGTAGACTTTGCAAAAGAACACTGTGGAGGAACTGCTATTAAAGATAATTCATATATATTATTGAAAGAAAATCAAGATTCAGCGATCAACTCGCTTAATTTCAGTCTACTTCAATAAATGAACTCTTTCGAATAGAATCTATCCCTTTACGGAACGTCTAACGATTGTCAATAAAATCTCCGCCGAATCGCATCCGTACCGTAGAAAACGGAAGCTCGAGCGGCGAAAGAGCAAAAAGCCGAGCTCGATTGCCCCGAATTGACCGCTCGAACACGAAAACGCGTCGGCGACGTTCATTCGAAAGTCGTCGCACGTGACCAATTTCCTGCCGGCTCGATATAAACTTCGCGCGTCGGCGGTGCGATAAATATAATTTTCGGCCCCGCGAATCCGATATAAACTTCCCGGGGCCGAATCGAGCCCGAAGTGCTTTACGTGGGCAGATGTTAATTAGAGGCTCGCTAACGCGTGACGAAACAAAATGCGGGGATATAATCGCGCCCCGGGAAAGCGTCGGCGGTCTCTTTCAATGAATCCCGGATAACGAGGGCAGTTCGTGGCACGGAATAATGTCGGACGGGCGAGGGGGCGAGAAAATTGAAGAAAATGATCCCCGATTGCCGAGGCCAGGTGACTCCGGGGGAAGAATCTCGTGCAACTTCTCGCTTACGACGCGTGGGAGTCGTATGCTGAACTTGGCCTGAGCGGGGAGCGTGCGGGGAGGGTAAGAAATTTATAGGCGAACTGCGTGAGACATATGTTTTCTTGAGAACCTGGCTTGAGCGGGGCGAAGCAGTTCCGTTTACCAACTGCTGACTGCGTTCCTCCTTTTTCGAGGATTTACATCGGTTTCGCTCGCGCTAAAAAGTTCTTCTACGCAAAGAACTCTTAATTCGGCCGTTTATTTGCGTCTCCGCTGATTTATTTCGCGATGCCTCGATGTTTACAATGTACTACTGCCCTCTTTTTATTGGAGGTCAAAATGTTGAAAGTTGCTCTCGCATAGTTGAATATTAACTTTTTTGCCGTATTGCATATAACAAAGATTGTCCTTCCCACAATTTCCAATGCGGATTCACTAAGGTTCGTACGACGAGATTCTCGAAAATTGAACAAGACCGTAGGCGATTAATATCGCACGAAAGAAGGATGAAGAGGATTGATAAACCGATTCAACAGCCTGCCCACCTTCAATGTCGGATATCGCACGTGAAATAATCCCTCAGCTCTTCGCGTAATATAACGACACCCCGAGCGACTCGCGCCGGCAAATATACTTAAGTGAAAGAGGAACGTAATTTCAAGGACTACGACAATGTAAATACACCTACGTGCCCGCGAAGGCACACTTCTCGTATTCTCCGAGAATTCGTTGCACTCCTCGCGCCGCATTCATCGTCTGGCGATGAGCTATCGTCTGCCGAAACAATGAGGGAATAGATTAAAACCCGAAGTGGAGACACCTTTTTATAAAGTGTAAACTGTCCGATATATACGGGCGAATTCGACGTCGTGGGTAGTTCCCGATAAATTCTCGATGGAAAACGAGTCCCAACTCGCGATAAGTCGAGCTATCGCGACAATTCGCTTGAGTAACGGGCTCTCTAAACTTGGATCTTCGAAATTTTCCCATTTCCAGGCGCGCGCGTCCTTCGCGTCAGGACGATACAATCTTGAGTGGAAATGGGCCTGAAGGGTTGTTAGGGGAGTCGGAGTAAGTACGCGCAGGGTGTGTCTCTATGAGGTGGTAGGAAAAATAATATGGAAATGAAGCAGGAAGTGCGGGTGTTCTGGCTGAAGGTGCGGAGGCAAGTAATTTCGTACGTAAACTGAGCCGGAGTGTAGGTGGAGGAGAATAAAGGTCACTTTTGGCAGATGGTGTATTTCATAGGGTGGATGAATATAAAGTTTGGTTGAATATTTTTAGCCGTAAAGTGCATGTGCGAGTCGGTTATTTCAAATGTAGAGTAAGACACTTTTAGCACACCAGTAAAGGTAACGTCTGCGATAGTTTCGAATTTAAGTTGAAATAATAATCTTGAAGTGTCCCGCTTTACTTATGCCACTTCAATGAAGATAAACGTCACGTATTAGCAACGATTTAGTTTCTATTGCGTAGTTTTCGAAACGGTCCGTATAATGAATGAGGAGAGTGCGCTGAAGGGGAAGTATGGCGAAGAATGAGAGATCGATGTAATTAGTTCGACGATAAGCGTCCTATCGTTCGGGGCGCGATTAATAAATAAATTGGTCAGAGCCAAGTGGTAATGAACGGCCGACTGATAACGACGGATAAGCCGGTTGATTGGACGGACATGGGTGCAACGGTTTTGCGCAATATTTTCGAGTGACAGCCAGCGAACGGCGATAATATACAGAGTATAAAGATACGGCGAAAAATTCGCGATAGAAACATTACGCATCGCGAAAGGCGACCATCGCACTCCTGCGGATATTATATTACACGGCCAACTCAATTTCCACGCACGCCCCGCAATAATTCCATATTCCTTCGAAAGAGAGAAAAAGCGCTCGGTACCTCTTGCCGATTCTTTGCCGTGCGAAGCTTGGAACGAGTTTGACATGCAAATATGAGCGCGAAGCCTTACTTCTCACACGCTCTTACGTACACGCATTCTCCGATCGCGCGTGCAAAAATGCGTACGTGCGTAACAAGCTTCGTTAGCCCCCCCCCCCCTCTCCGCATTTCTCCTTCCCTCTCCCGTTCTGATTTAATCGTCATCGCGAAGGAGTGAGTTTCCACGCGCGCATAAGTGAGCCAAGCTCGCGGATTATGCAACTGATGAGGTAGCGTTCGAGGTATCGCACGCGGCATGCCTGGGAGACCTATGCTCAGCACGATGTCTCGAGTGTCCATCGGGGTCAGCAAATTTGCGCTTTCGACCGCGCGAAATGAAGAAAATAATAAGCGAGCGCGCGAAGAGCGCGCGCGGACGAACTGACATCATCCGGCGGGCAAGTTTGTTCGATCGTTCCTTACTACTGATTCTCATGTGCGTCGCAGCGCCGATATTTATTTCCTGAATCGAGAATTAGACACTTACCCGGCTACTCGTCTTTATTTATTGCCGTCGTCCCGACGCGCTAACGACCAACAGTTGCGTCAGTCATTGCGCACGCTTCGCTCTATCGAATTAACAGCGGCTATAACTATCCTCGTACCTGCTTCAATGACTGCGCTTTTATATAATTGCGGCATCTATATTATATATGCCCGATTATAATGAAAATACGCGTTACGGTTCACAGTTAAAATTCTTCCCACGGCCGTCCGTAATTACGCGCGCGCCTAACAAGAAACCGCCATTTCTCCCGAACTCTCGGCAGGGTTTCGTTCGGAAAATCTTCTCACGTACCGTATCCGCGTAGTCAATATCATTTGTACTCGGAATCACAACGAAATTTCCTACCGAGGCGTCATCAATTTCCCCCCTGCCGCCAGTTTCATCGGATTTTCCATTCTCCCGCGCTCCTTTCCTCGTTCGGTTCCAGCGATTTCGATCGATGGACAGCTTCGATCAGTGAGGAGGAAGACAAGGATGGGAAGAAAGGGACGAGGTTGCAGGAACAGAGGTCGAACTCGAACCACAAAGGACGCGTAGACAATTTCTTCCGTGAACGAACAAAATATTATTTAATTCATCAAATACTGTTACTTCAACCGACTTGCCAACATTCAATACATACGTGATACAGGAACAAGCATTATGTCGAATGACGACCAAAGATTCCTGAAGAAAACACTCAATGTATTCCAAACGCATCGTTCAATTTCCTCAATCGATTAGTAACAGATATGAAAGAAAAGCCGATACGATCTGACGGTGTTCGATAAAGCCACAAAAAGAAAAAGACATGCGAATCCTTTTACATTGGCATAACTTCTGTCAGAAACGATTACTCCTACTCATTCCCGTTAGCCAATGTTCAGCGGTCAATTCACCATAGAGAAATTGCGCAATCGGGACAGATTTCGTCGCGGATGTCGTCGCTTTCGTCGGGCGAGAATAATGAAAAACGGCCGGAGGCGCGGGCGTTGTCCGGTCGCGACGATATCGTCCGCTGTCTGCAGGTCTCCGGGATTACCTCACGTTTCAGGAAACGTTGCATTAACCGTCCGTCCTCCGGCCTCGAGATCGTCGGCAGGACGCGGAGCGGCCAGATTAGCTTTCGGGACCGCGGACGTGGATCGACTCTCTCGCTTCTTTGCCCCGGCTCTCACGCGGAATGCGAAGGTCGCCGAGGAAGATTTCAGTCGGGAAAAACCGGGAGCGGAAAAACGTTTTCCGCTCATCGAGGGCATTTTTTCCCATCGCTGTGACGAGAAAGCGGAGACGGCAAGCTGGAAGATTCGAGAGTCGAGATTTTCCGGATTCGGGGGTGAGGCTGGGGGGTGGAAAGGTCTGCATGGGGATGTAAATCGAGTACTCTACGAGTTTGAGGGGGAAGCGTTGGGTTAACAGTGGAATACGCGCTTCCTGTAAAGCCTTCGAGATTACGAGATACGAATTTATGTAATGATTCCGGTCGAGTGTTGGAATTTTTGGGAAATGAGATGCCTCGGTCATGAGAAACTGTTATATCCGGAGGTCGAACTAGCAATTTTCCGAAATTCCTCCGCAGATTCGGCGTTAGTGCTTTAGTGGGAAGTGTAGTATTCCTGTGTGAGACGTCGGCGTCGTTTGGCCGAGCTCGCTAGAACAGCATATTTTCAGCGTTAACGCGAACCAATGAACCGTGCAATATTTCTGAAACTCGAGTCACTCGCATTCGGTCAACTGACGAGTTCGCTGCGGAAGTCGACTGTAAATCTTGCGCAAACACTTCGCCGAACGATATTTAGAGCGGCGCGCGTCCGATAGGCTGGATGCCGTTCGGTGCGGAAGGAAGACTAGATTGGCGGAAAAAATTTGTTTGCTGGGCAAACTTGCCTATCGGAACGTGATCGACATCGGTCAGAAAAGGGGTGCTCGAGGCAGAAATTATTTATACGCTAGCCGAGCCCGGTTTGA
Organism: Anoplius nigerrimus; assembly: GCA_914767735.1. Lineage (NCBI taxonomy): Eukaryota > Metazoa > Arthropoda > Insecta > Hymenoptera > Pompilidae > Anoplius > Anoplius nigerrimus. The sequence continues at coordinate 8,798,056 of OU612089.1, read as the reverse complement.
TAAAGTATCGTCGAACGATCCATTCTGCGAATAGAGGATTCCTCGCAAGGCGTCCACGCTCAGCTGGACGGCAGCCAGAAGTGATTTCGACGTAAGGCTTCCTTGGGGCGAGTCTAGAAGACGATACGTGAAAATAATTTCATCCTATCGAAACGGCAGAATCCGTTCGCACGGCTCGCCCACGTGCGACTGTTTTTCGAAAAGTGGCCAGCGAGAGCGGATACTTTTCCCGAACCTTCCCCGCCTCGCGCGAACGTGGAGGGTTGTAAATTTGTGTAAATGGCCACTGAAGACTCTGCAGACCTATTCGCGACCTTCTACGAAACATTAAACTTTAATCCCTTCCCTTCCGAGGAATTTTGCACTTGACGGCACTGATACTCTTATGTGCCATGAATTTTAAATAAATTACTATTACGACTCTACTCGCCGTACGGCTGGCAACTGAATACGTTGACAACGGAAGTGAAACTATCCCCCTTATCGAATGTCCACTTTATCGTAATCTCAGGTCCGATATTACAAAATAAGTGGCAATATTTTTTCCGCACTCGAGTTTTTCCTGCTACGTCTCACTATATCTGGACATGAACTACTTAGCTTCCTCTCGATAACGCCACTGCAGTTGCCCGCATCGACCGATCGTTTTTCTCTCATTATCACCGGTAAAATCGAGGAGGAAAGGGGGCGGGGGGGGGGGGGGGGGGGAGGAGGAGGCTCGCTTGCACGAAGGAAGAGGATTTCTCTTCCATCGGAGCGGCAATGTTTCTCTGACCGTTACCTCGCGACTCTCTAATCGGCCCGCGACTCACTAAGGAATTCTCTTAGCGGCGATCTCGTAATTAACTTGGCTGCGCCAATTTTTCCCCGGGCGAGCGACGATCCTTCTTGCCTGCGTTTCCACCGGCCAGGCACCGTCCCGTTTTCTCGACTTAATCGCTCAATAATGCCGATCGCGAGGAAAATCGTGCTCCTTTAATGGCCGCGCCTCGCCAAAGTCGGCGGACAGTCGGCAGATAACGTTAATGTTCGCGGAAAATACGGGCAATTAGGTACGCGAAATTATGAGCATTGATTCATTAACGGCGGACGATAAGGGGTCTCGCCGATGCGATTAATATGGGATGTTCGTTTCCGCGGAAGGACGAATCCTCGATTATAAGCGAGCGTATCGACGGTCGTACACGTTCGAAATCCACTTCATGTTTTGATCGAATTCAATGGCTTCTGCGTAGAAGCGCCGCTTGCTATCGACCGTTCGCTTCAATTCGTTATGTCGAATATTACGCATTGTTCTGCCCGCTCAAAGGCAGCTTTTATCGGTTATAGGAAACTTCAATTTTTAGGCCGACTGTATTGACTTAATTTCGACGATTATTCTAACGAGATAAAAGGCTTGTATTTGTGTCGATAATTACGAAAATGGTCTGAGTCAAAGTAAATAGTCGATTAAAAACCAATTTTACACTTATATAATTTATAAATGTTAATGGCATTATTTGTGATGAGAAGTGAGTCATGAAATAAGGCTTGGAGGCAAGTGCCGATTCAGAAAAATAATTCGGGGTGGAGCAAGTCGGAAGCAGGCAAAATGAAGACGGAAATCTTGCCCTCCGCCCTTTTCACGTCACGCCCTCGCCATCCGACAGTGTCAGAGTTCGTCCTCAGGATACCCGGAAACGTGCCGATACCTCCCCAGTTGGCCGCCGTCTGTCGAAAGACTTAAAAACGGAAATAGCGGGGCGAACTCACGTGGAACAAATTTCGCTGTCTCCGACACAGAATCCCTCTTTTTCGCCCGCTTCTCTTTCCCATCCCCAATTCGACCCCCTTCACCTTCTCACCCCTCTCCGCCGAAGGGAACGACGACGAGGCGACATGCCATGAATCCAGAAATATCCTCGCCTAGACCGGAGTGCATGGAAATTACTGGGATATAAAGCGAGGATTTCAGGAAGGTCCCGATGAAATGATGCGTCTCTCTGAACTCTGATCTTTTTTGATACACCCCCTCCCTCCGCCGCCAGACCGCAGCCACCCTCTGACTGACGCCTAAGCGCGCCACAATGAACCTCGGCCATAAACGAAATATCAGGGACGACCTTGCCGCGAGTCTGCGAGGAAACGTATGATATTCCGCTCGCAATAGGAGTGCTTCCCTTGAAACTGCATCCGCTCGTCTGCCGCCATTCACAGTTTTTAATCCGCGCGTCCCGACGTTACGTACCTATATGCTCGTCGCACGTTACGTCCGTTCGTAGTCTCGCGCGTGTACGTGTGATTACGTGGACCGTGCAGGTTCACAATGCGCACATTTGCGAATATCCGTATGAAATGCGCTTTCACAGCTTGGCGCGAAGCTGGGAGGAGGATGGTCTCGCGTTGCTTTGAGAAGATGTTGCTGGGGCGAGCGTGCATGTACGTGTGCCACCGCAGTGTACAAGTTCAATCATTCAGCCGCTTGGCGGGGAATCCTTGACACGGAGCACGTCTAGAAGGACAGATTTTCCGCGCAAAGTATTTCGTCCACTCGCCACCCACGCGAGTCTCTCTCTCTCTCTTTCTCCCTCTCTCTCTCTCTCTCTCTCTCTCTCTCTCTTTCTTACTATTCAGACGGAACGTCGAATGCTGAGGGAGGAATACATCGGTAAGATTTCGCGCATCGTCCCAGGATATGCCAGGACATCCCAGGACTTGGCAAGGATACGTAACGAGTGAGTGCGACGTGCCGCGAAGTCGGGAAGCAAGGCGAAGATAGTGTCCTCTTCCTCAGACTTTGCGCTCTGCGAAGAGGAGAGCGAATTTCAAGCTATCTGTCTCCGTCCTCCACGACATTTTCTGCACATCGCTACATTCTTCCATTTCTAGGTAGGTATACGTCCGCTCTAAGCGTTCCATATTCTTACATCCGTACGCTCTCTTATTTATTACGTACCGCGCGATATAGACAAATACAAACGTCGTGACGCATTCATGAATAAATGAAAACTGTATCTAAGAGTACGCAGGCATCATCCCTCCCCATTTCCATACATACATGCATAAATAAATCCGCATGGGGAAAAAGAGAGCAGGAACTGACAGCGCTCGCAAAAAAGCTTCGAATTGATGTCCGGGATTACAGTTTCGATGACACTTCACAGACTGAGAGTTCGGAACATAGGGCGGGGACGCGAAGGTCGAGGGGGAGGAAGAAAAAGAAGTTGACACCCCCATCCATCGGATCCGGTCGGCTCTCGGCGAGGGTGGCGGATATAAAAATGGTCTCGACTCGCTGGTGCGAATTGAGCCGGCACATCTTCCACCTGACAACTGTGCGGCCTCCTGCCGCTAACAGTTCCCTACCCTTCGCGGCCGGATGCAAATAAGTTCGTTGGAAAGCGCTTAGCGCCCCGGGTAGGAAACGGTCTGGCAAAGTGGCGCGTCGATGAATCAACTGTTTCCTTCGCCGCTGTATATACCGGGGCGGCCAGAACGTTTCTCTCAAAGTGCCCTCGTTATGTATTCTAATTAGCGGCCCCCGGACCCGCGGCGCGGGTCCGACGATCGATCTGCCGCAAGTTCCAGGTAGCACTTTTGTCGGCGGACGGAACGAGGGTACGTCGCTCGTATTTCGATGCGGCGATGACAGTCGCGATGCGATAAGGTAACAAGTTATTTTCTAATAGGAGCGGACGGAGCGAGTGTTTGCCCGCTGTTTATGGCCGCTATTAGCCGCCTATTAGCGATCGCTGATCATGTCGCTCTGTGCATTAACGAAGCTCGTCAGTACTCGTAAAAGGCCTTCTGCCTATTTTTTACCGGGCGGCCAACGAAGATAACAGGCCATCCCTTGAAGCGAGTGTACGGCAGGTAGAAAGCTCGAATGTAGAGTTCCTAGCGACATAGCGCGAGTTATCTCGGGTCCCTCGACAGCCACTTCAGCCTCCGGCCTCAATGCACACACCCTACGCAGTACTCGAATGCAAAAATGGCCGGACTCAAGATACAGACCCTGAAGCGGGCGGAAAGAATGGCTCAAGGTGCTTTGGCCGATTCGTCGGTTAGGCCGAGTCATCGAGCGGCGAGGGAATCGATAAGTCAAGTGACGGAGTGTCGACCTTCGGGAATTTAGTCGACTCGAGTCGACTCGAGAGAGTGATAGAGAGAGAGAGAGAGAGAGAGAGAGAGAGAGAGAGAGTCTCTGCATGCGGCATCAAGTCCGCATCATTACGGTTCCCCGCACTGCTCGCCTCGACGACGATGGATGGTTTTGATCGCATGCGTAAAAACTACAACAAGCGGCCGGGCCAATCGATCGGAAAGACGTCACGCAGAGACTGGAAGACGCCGATGATAAATCGCTCGCCGAAGTCCGCCTTCAAACGACAATTCATTTAAGCCGAACAATCAGGGTCACGGCTTTCCACGATCGTAAATTTCGCCGTACCCTGACGTGTTCGGGCATTCTCCCGGCCGTACACTCGATAAACGCCTCGGCCCGATGTCGAAGCTACGTATGTCCTTATCGCTGATTGCGATCCTTCGGCAAGAGACGATTTTTCCGTTTGCCGGCATCGCTTAAGGCGCGCACGCGTCGTAAAGGAAAAGGCGGCTTTTATCAGCGCCCGCGTCATTGCGTAGGTTTCATTCCAATTATCGTCACGCTTAAAAGTGGCCATTTTACCGAGGCGTCATTACGTGTTCGCACTCTTAAGCTGAGGCTCAATTAAATTTTGATCGATGCCCGCTACGTAGGTTTCGTCTGAGTACAATGTATTCAAAACGGTATTTCCGCGCAACGCCTATATCATTGTTCACCTTTTGCTTGACGCAACAAAGCGCGCATTAAATCTCACTCAGCCTTTCTGTCACGACCTTTTCCCGCATCGTTCCTCCGCCTCCTATTTCTGAAAACACTCAAAATCGACATCTTTTTGCCGCTGGTAAATCGCGATACGACCGAATTCCGTCAAAACGCCATAAACTCTCAGGAAGCTGCCCGGATGCTTTACGATCCACTCAGCTGCGTCCTCCGCAAATCGTGAAAGGAGGAATAAAAAAGAATTGCGCCCTGAGCGTCGACGAATTCTCGACGCGAATCTTCGCGAGCGCCGCGATGGTCTCTCAGTATTCCTCGCGCTAGTCTCGCAAAAGTCGGCGAACGGATACGTCAATTAGGACGCGGCTAATTCGCTGAGGTTACGACCTTCCGCCGCGCGTCCCACGTAGGAGCGAGTTTGCGGGCGTTAGCGACATAACTCGTTTCGCGCGACGTCCGACGAGAGCGAGACAAAAAGAACGGCTCGAAAGCGGTCTAGCATTGGCATTGGCAAGCGTGTCAATGCCGAGGGGGCGACCGGCGTCGATCCGCGGTTCTAGATCAAGGCTATGGCGGTCTACGCTTCCACGTCCGACGGCAAGGTCGACGCTGACACTTTTCGACGATTCGCGAGTTCGACGAACCTATCGACGAACCCATCGACGAACCTATCGACGATTGTGCGTCGATTTTGGGCGGGGGTGGTTGAACGCGGCTGGCTATTGACGGGGGTGAGACGTGGGTGATGCTTTGTGATGGTGATTCGATGAATAATTTGGTGCTCTGCGGAGGATTCGTGAAATTGATGAATAAACGATGGGTGTACGTGGCATTGTACGACTGCTACTGAAGGAGTCTTAGGAAAGGTCGGTGGAATTTAGGAGTAATTCATGTGCAGCCGATTATGAGTAGTAAATAAAACATTCGGGAACTTGGATTCATCGTTTTGCTACAAGTCGAGTGGTGTAATGAGAAAAAGAATTCAACGAATTTTGGTGGGCTTCTCGACAGTTTCTGATTACCGGCACGAATGAGGGGTATCTCTATGTACTTACTGTGAAAACGGAATAGGAGAATGTTAAATATAATTGAATTAAATTATTTCGGTTCATTATGAAAAGATTGAACAAACTAGAATATCGAATTTACTGTTACACGGTAAGAGTTCTTTGCAGAACTTTTATTCTGAGTACCCCGTACTTTAACATTTTGAGTTCAACTGGGCGTCTGTTTATTTATGATTTGGCATACACACGTCGGCCGGAAAGATTCTAAAGTCCGACGCTGGCGACGATCCTCTTTCATCAGGAAATGAAGAGAGCCGATTTCACCGGTCAGTCCGGCAGCTCCTTGCGCAGGATTCGATTCTAGATCCAGGATCGACGCGATCGAGGTCAATAAGACGGGGTCGAGAGCGTCTCGCTCGTATCAAATTAGCCAGTCGCAGAGAAATTGACCCGCGGGCCAATTGCACGACCCGTATTTACGATCGTGAGTTTCACATACACACACAAACATGCGCACATGTATGCGCAAGACCTCTCAATATCTCATTTTTATGCTTCCATTCCTTCAATCTTCACAGGCCGAAGCTCCACGGCTGAAATCTGCCGACGGAATGAAAGCCGACGCGCGGACGAAACGCGAGATTTTCCACTCTGACATTCGCTCCAGCCCGTTTTTATTTAAACGATCCGCGTACTTTCAGCGCCCAGTTAAATGGTTTCCAATTTCGTAATGGCTTAAACGGCAAACTCCCCCGTTTAATCCAATTAAATCCGCTTTGACCATCGCAGAGTAATTTTCACGAATTTTTTCGTACTTCAAGTACGCGTAAGGCTCTTTAATCTTTCCCGCCGGAGATCGTAAGTCATCGAGCGTTCGGAATGTGAAGTAATATTATTCGGAAAGGTCTAGGTCAGAAGCGGAGAGAAGAGAGTCAGCGCGAGTGCGATACGGAGGGAAAGAGGTGTGCCAAATATTAATTCCGCAGCGAGTCCGCTCTGCGACGAGGATGATTCGCGGCGCTCGTCCATTATTTCCCCGAGACCGCAAAGAAATTCGCCCGAAGTTCCAGGATTGCTCGAGGCCAAGGGGGGTCAACGAGGGTAGGTCAAGCGCCGGCTACTCATATCGAATTAGTCGCTCGCGGAGAAATTGACCCGCAGGCCAATTGCACGTTCGCGGTCAAGTATCAGAGCGGCGGATTCAAAGATCAACGAGGGAACGTGCTGAACATTAACGCGATTAATCTGCCCGACCCGCCGCACGCTGTTTTCCTACGTTCCGCCTGCTCTCTGTTTCCCGGCTGCCAATTATGCACTCTAACATTTCTCCCAGCCGGCTGCGAGGGCCTCGTTCACGCAGAATGGCGCGTTTCGCGAAATGCCGCGCGATAAATTGAACCCGCCCCATTCAAACGAACGTCCGAAACGGGCATCGAAGTAGTCTGAAACTGAAGGACCGCGATTCACACATGAAAATGCTTTCATTCCTGCATATTACAATGACCTTCCGGTTTTTAAATGTTTAGGTCTCAATGCTCGGAGTGTGTTGGTTGGATCGATCGACGGATTCCAGAACACGTTCGATACCGCGTTGTTCCTGAGCTATTGAAAATTTGTTACTGCGATAAAGTTTGAGAGTGGATATACGGAGAAAGTGGAAGAATATTGATTAAGTTCCGGTAGCGAAGCGTGGTAATCGGATTAGGACTGCCGGGCGACGGTGGGCGAACTGATTGATGGGCTGACGTCTTTAGGGGGAAATCGAGATGTAGCGCTGTCGATTGATCAGCGTCGATGCTAATTAGTCTGACACTTACCCGGCTTCCTGCGCGAGCTCCAAAGCACGGGAGGATGCGCGGAGGCGGCGACGGCAGCGGCCGGGTTACCGGCGGAGGCAGCCAGCTTGACTGCGTTCCGCGAACCTGAAATCATCAGAAAACATACTTTCAACACCATTTCCTCAACAACAACTTCTACCAAGTACATACCGAATACTCGGAAGCACTGCAGCGCTTGCCGAAGCACTACACTCATCCAGAGTGCACTTAAAGCTATATTCTCAAATTCGTACCTATGGCAGTATCGAAACTGTCAGAACTCAAATCAGTTCTTCAAATCCATAATTTTCCGCGCCCCGTTCTCAGTTCATAAGCGCACAACGTATGACGTAATCATTCGTAACGCGCTAAGATCGTCACATCGACACCTGATAAGCCAGAATTTCAAATCCCAGCGACACTTTCCACCATTTACTCACAACTCGAGTTAGTATCAGCGTCTCAGCACTCGAAATAGCCGTACGTTAATAAAAATTCCCCAAGATCTTATCTGGGCGAGAGTAGCCCTCTCAGGTGGAGAATCAGAGTGACGCGACGATATCGTCACCGTAGACGGAAGACAGGCGGGCCCGATTCGAAGATTTCACCCGTTATCAGGACGAGCGGAACGGCGCAGCTGCGTTCCGCGTATTTTTCCAGCCAAAGCCGCCCGACTCGCAGCTCTTTCGCCGGCCGTTAAATCCAATCTCGGGTAACGCCTCTGAATCTGTCTCTCGACCCATATTTCCTTCTCCGGTATTATGAAAAGTGATCCCGGCGGGGAGGATGAGCGTCGGGGACCGGGCGACGGGACGCGTGCACAAGGAGGCGACGAACGATCATCGCCGCTTTATCATTCATGATACCGAGGCGGAACACGAGGCGGGCAACGCCTCGTGTTACCTACTCTTGTAGCCACTTTAATAAAACATCAGCGATCGCGCCGCGACTTGAGCCGCAGACGTGATGTATCGGCTAGCCGCGGCTAAATCCGATCTTGCCCATCGATGCACTCCCGCATTTTTCGTACGAGCTATTACGAAATTGCAGCCAGCCCGGCTTAACGGCGCGCTTCCGAGAATGTGAAATATGGTTTCTAGGTTGGCCATCTTGCGGAAGTGCCCGGCGCTCTTACGGCATTACATATTTCGCTTTCGTTGTTTCATCTGGGTGCCATGAAAGCACCTTAGTTTGAGGGAGGTACGTCACTTTATGGGAAATATTAGATTGGTTAATTGTGATTCTGCGCTTGAGTTAAATCCCTGAAATGTCTCGGTGTAGAAAGGTATTACGTCACTTTGGACGTAAATGACTCATACGTCGCAAAGTGGTACGGTTGAGTATTGAGAATGAACGGACTCGATGGACGAGTAGAGCAAGTGGCACGGTTGACAGGAGATTGATTTGTTGTGGAAATTGAAAGCATGGCGTGACAGAACGGAAAAATTCCAAATCCTAAAGATTAGATGCGACATATGGTACCACTTCAGGCTATATTCGCCGATTAGATATTATCGCAGGCCGTTTTACGCTAACTCTGACATCAGAGGCAAAAATGTTAGCCGGCTGAAAGCTGACTACGTAAATGGAACGACGCATAAGCGATCCGGGGAAATGATCGGAAAGTCGTTGCTTCCAACGTGACTCCGGTGCAGCGTACTACGCCTTATCAGCCCCGATTCCTTATCTAGTCTCCGATGATCAAAGTGTGCGACGTAATTGCATCGAGCCGCCACGAGTGATTGTAGTCAAGGTTAAGGTGGTCAGCGCCAAAACAATCGGGCCGTGATAAGAGCCCGGACAGATTCCAAGTGGCTTACCGTGCAGTTCAGCACAAGTGTTTTTGTTTTGCCTACAAATTTTTATCTCGGCCACCCATTCGCTTTGTGCGCCCGACTCACTTTACAGACCGTCCAATAGGCATCATTAATATACAATCGTCGCGTATTTAATGATTGTGCCCACTGACACGCTTGACACGCGTGACAACCGAGATTCCAATTGTGTATTAGCGAAAATTGTTGATATCGCGCGATGATTAATGATCGTGCCGGGAGCTCCGCTCGCTGAATGCACATTGAAAGCCGTTGGTACATACATCGGCATTGTTCGAAAATGATCTCTTCAGATTACAAGTTTGTAAGGAGGCTGTATACAGACTCTTGACAAAACGTGTTTTCCTACGGTACTCGTTTGTTTGAGTGTCGCAAGGGAGAATGCCGTTTTTGAGACTGACGACTGTATCGTCTTTTGTCAAGGGCTCGGGTCATGCCCATTTGGCCCTTCTTTGTTGGAACCGCGGCCCTCTTCCTCGGCAAGATGAATGCCAAGCGAATTTCCTATCTCCATGACGATGACTATGTGAAATTTTCACGGATTACAAAGGAGAAAATGTAAATGTTGAATGCCGCTCATACGTTACCCTATCTCATTTCCATAACATTAACTTCGAGCCCCACACGCATGCCTCTTCATTTCCCCGAAGACAATTTACTATCAAACAAGCAAACAACGCAACGGACTACTTTTATGGGACTGCAATAAAAACATGAAACCTTTCTTTCAACTACTCCGGTACTGAATCCATCAACCATAGTAGCACAGCGCAGTTAACTCACCTTAATAATTTTTAACTCGTCAGCAATTGTATTGTTTTTAATCCTCTCTATCTATCGCTTACATAAATATGTGTCATTAATTGTGAATAATTCCCCCATCTAGAGTAAAGTTTCCAAAAGAATGAAAATGACTGGTTAAACCCATCTTAACTACGCTCCAATCAGACAAATAGCCGACTAACTCACTGTCTTCCATCCTCTCATCGAATATCTTCACTTCCGCCGCCAGCGACGCTGATCGACGCGCCTCCCGCGTACTCGGTCGGTTCTATCATCTTACCAATGGCCTTATCTGTCAGGTGTCTGCCGTCCAACGTCATAATCTCGAGCGGAACACCCGTAAGAGTATGCGCTCGCGCGCTGAACCTCGGTCACGAACCGAAAACACTGGTAGTGGTGACACGATCGGGCCCGGCTCGAATCGTGCCGGGCAGCAAAGCACGCTTCCTGGAAGTCTGGCAGGAAACCGTAGACCAGCATCCCTGGCCAAGCCGGGTGATCGCGATTACGCTCCATGTAAGTGGCCGTGTGCACTTGTGCTCCTGGCGAAGCGAGCGTTTCGGCGTGCGTGCGTGCGCGAGCGCGCGCGCGCGCGCGCGGCCACTCCAAGTACAACCTCGGTTACGTAAGTGCGCCGCTTTCCGTCTAAACTCACCCCGACTGGCTTTGGCCACATCTCGGCATACCGGCGAAACACCTATCGGGACCTGATTTCGCGATTACGATACACCGTGCGCGGCTAACGTGCGAGAATGCGGCTGTGCGCTAACGGATCCAGCATTCTGGGGATCGAGGAAGTTGCGTTGTTAAGTGTAATCGCTTTTTGCTTCTTTTTCTGTTACACCGCAATTAGGGATTGTGTACTAATTGCGCGGAGTGTTCAGGTTGGCGGGGTGTCGGTTATGTAAGGGCGAGTGTTCGTCCGTAGGATATGCGCGGGATGAGTTGGAATAGCTATTGTGGATTGATTGAAAGATGCAGCTTGCGTGGGACGGTACTAAGGGGTGAATGAAGGTAATGAGCGAAATTTTCGAAAATCGTGGGCATAATGTTGCGAGTAATATTATCGTGTCGAAGACTGTAGAAGATGATAGAGCGTGCGTGGGTTGAATTTATCAGTTTTGCAGCCCTGGTTCTTCAAAGTAATGGCACGATGCCGGGACGAGTACACGCGTGCTCGTGTGTCTCACGCACGTGGGGCCCAAGTGCAGCTTAGGAGAACTGTAATTTACTGGGTAATGCAAAGAGCTCGAGCAAGAGCCGTGCACGCTTGACAAACATGACCGCGATATTATAATCAGAAGAAAATTATTGCTGAAACGATTTAAGTGGGTCGTTGAAAAACATCGCGCAAAACTGGTGCACCTTAATTTCTTCATTAGCATTTTGCGACCGATAAGAAGCAACAAATCAATCTCGATCGCGATAGATTGTATTAAATTGTTGTTGTAGTGCACGTTGAGGCAGGTTTTGGCGCGATCACGAATTTCGGCAAACGCTTATCTAATCAGTCGTCTGACATAAGCGAGCGATAATAAGAAATCAAATTATTAGATCATCGGGGCTTGTTAAAAAATGCCTGCAATCACATTCCGCAAACCTAATGTCAGCAGGTCATCGAGAAACTGGTCTAACATATTAATGTATTCTTCTTGTACAAAAATTGAACTTTAACGAAACAGCACATTCTTGTAGGTATGCAGACAATTATTTTTCTCATCCGTACCAATATTAAATCCTCCGAGCTTAACTTAATAAACGCCCCTGGCAAACAATGAACATACTCGACATTTAAAACCTAAAAATTAGCCCTTGCACACAAACCCAACCCAAATCAGCGTAGAAACCGATCGGCCCCGCCATCCATAATATTATCAAAGCGTCTGGTAAAAATCGAGTCCGCCGGAAAAAAAGGGGGACAAACAAGCTTGTCTGCCAATTTTTTGCCCCGCCGAGGGGGGTGGGAACCAATAGGGAGCGACGTCGGATGACCACGCCTATGAAAGCTTTTTGCTCCCTCGTCCCGATACACACGTCGAGTCCGCGGCCAATTCTAATCTCGAGCCCCGTGACGACGCGTACCCTTATTCCGCAGTCTAAAGATGTACTTCAGCCGACGATCGTCTCAACGAGCGAAACCCTCGACCTCATCAGGCTAATGGTCGCATCGGTAATTACGCGAGCCTCCCTGGAGATCGAAGGGCTATTTTCGGAATCGCGCTCGCCAACCGGCGCGTCTTAAAACGAACCAGACCGTTTCGAATTTGCCACGGAAATCCGAATCGTAAATCGCGCGGGCACCGAGCGTGCCTACCGAAATATATATTTGGACGCACTACCGGTCCCGCAGTGCTCGGCAAGTTCGTATATTTGTACGGATGAACGTTTGCCGAGCTGCGGAAAGTTTGAGAATCTTGTGTATTTGGACGCGCGAGGGCGTAAGTGCGATTAGTCATGAGGTTACGATTCGAGATTCGGATTTGTAAGCTGGCGATAATGTTCTGTTGGCTGGGGCTCTTCGATTTTTAACGATCGCACGTGGACCCGGAAGTATATATGACCGACAATTTAATTGATTATTTTTATTAAGTATATTGTTACCGGCGCTAATTTACAGCAGTTAAATCTCTTCTCAATACATTTGCATCTTTTAATGTCATTACTTAATCTAGTGCTTATTTTATTAATTGCAGATAAACATTTGAGTATTAACTCGAGAAGAACAAATTACACGAAATAAAAAAATAATTTATTTATCTACATTTAAAACCGATCTAATTCTAAACCTGCGCTACCAAGCATTCGCGATCTACGCGAATTCTTTTATAAAATTTATTTTACGCCCACCATCTGATTATAAATACGAAAACTGTATTCTTGAATTTCCCAATGCCAGACTCGCAACACAGGAAGTTCGCACCCAGTTGAGCGTCAGCTCAAACATTCCGAGGCTCGGAAATTCGTTGAATGGGACACTCCGGGAGCGAGAAATCATTCGAGCGAAAGGTCAACCGAGCCACTCCGACTCCCTTGGCGGACCCAGCGTTAATTTCCGGCCTGCCTCTTATCGGCCACCTACCAGTGTTAAACGGTCTCGCGATACAAATATATTACTGCACTTCGCCAGCGTCGCGTTACAAAATATCAGCGATAATGAAAGCTGCAAGGACGCTCGCCTCGCCGATGGCAGAAGTATAACTCATGAATCCGCACTTTCCGTCGATGCGGCAATGCCGGATGACTTTTCAGCCGAGCAGACGGCCGACCGAAGTAACCTGCCTGCAGACCGCCTCGTTTCTCGGCAACGAACGACGTAACGCACAGCATCGTACGTACGTAATCCGCAAAGTGTAACCAGTTATGGAGCGGACGCGAGTGGGAGCGAGTGCATTCGCTGAAATATTGCCGCCGCCGCCGCCGCTGCGCGCCAGGGATAATTAGAGTGGCGGAATTGTTAATAACGGATGAAGCTGAAATGCATATTTTGAAGCGCGGGCAGGGCGGTTAATTACGCGCAGCGAGGCTGGGAGTGACAAAAGGCCGTGTTTCGACTCTCGACCGAGACTCGACGTCCTGCATTCGATTCCCGGTTTTCGACCCACTAACGAAGTCAAATTAGACGTACTTCACCGCAGGCTCTTCGATGGAAATCCGAGGAAGTGTATAATGAGAGTGAATATTTTTTCGTTATGTTGGACGAAGAAGGTTTGACCGATAGCGTTGTTTGGGAGTATGTGAAGTTTCTGGAAGGTAGAGTTTGCAGGAGAGTCAGGCAAAGGCGGGGACGTACGTGTCAAGCGATCCGTCGGCCGATCAATATTCCGTGACGATCGGACTCAATCGATCCGTGCAGACGGACGGAGGCGAGACGATCGAGTTCCTTCGCGACGAATCGATTTCACGGGACACAGTCGGCGAACGTTAACTCGGCGGAACCGGCATACTCAGCTGGCCTTAGATTGCGAGACAAACGACCGATTTGCGCCGGCTAATCGAAAGGACTTACATCGGCACCTGCGGCAGACTCGGCACTCTTCTATCTGCCCACGACGTCTGACCGTAAGGTATATAAGTACTGAGGACCGACACTTTGCGAATTGAAACTATTCCTGGGGACTGAATACATTTTGTCTCCGCTAAGGAACAGAGTGCTACATTTGAGTGCCGTGTGTGGAGGTTTTACGATCAACGATGTACCGAGACAATTTTTTTTACAGGACTATGCGGAGCTAACAAATTATGGCGCTGGAATAATGTTCCACGTCGGCGAGGCGTGCGGGTAACATTTATACCTGTTATCATGAAAATTATTTCCAGCGCAGCATGACGTACATACTGCTAAATTGAAACCGCTTATTTCGCTCATGCGAGAATGTAATACGGCTTCTGGCGTCGGTGATTAAAAAAACAAGTATTCTAGCGCTAATGTAGAAAAATGGTTCGCGTTTTATTCTCATATAATGTGAAATTTTCCGACGCTGCTCCAAGCTTTTTGAGCCTGCGAACGACGCGGGCTCTCGTGCGATTTTATTTCATCTGCATTGCGATAATTGGATGAACCAATCAGCGAAGTGTATGTTTCGCTGAGATGAGCGAGCCCGTTTCGTGTTCATCAAATTCTTTTTTTCCCTCTGACGCTATCCGACAACGAATATACGTTACACTTTTCCGAAAACTACCATTTGAACAGCGCACTCCCAAAATACCGTCAACTGCGCTAAATCACATCATATTATTTACCGAAATCGATCCAATTATGAATCATAAGTAAAACATCGGCTAAAATTGCAACATTTCGCGCAATACAGCCCAACCCTGTAAATAATCCACTATTTACGAAACAAATTACCGAGCCCACCCATGGTTACCGTCTAAATTAATGATTTCCAATCACTGCAGCCGCAACTGTTCGCAAAACCTAACACCAAAAACCAACAAAGCCGCCCTTCGACTCGCCTCGCAAACTTCCCACGTCATCCGTACGCAAAGTAGCGAAGCTCGGGACACCCGAAGCTCGAGCGAGGCCGCAAAACGTCCACGCCCATGTCTAAGACTCCCGAAAATTACACGAAGTCACGTGACGCTCGCCAGGGAGAAATAGCCCGGTCCCGCAAAAGTGGCCCGCAGTCACCCCCATCTTCCCACCCCATTCTAACCCGGTCTCAAACTATCCCGCAGCCCCGCAAACGACGCCCACATCCCGATTCTCACCGTCCGATCTAATTCCCGCAGTGCAACTGCGCGCCGCTTCCAGCGGAATCCTCGGCGAGGACGAGGGCGTCGAAGAAGAACTCGAGCGCGTCCAGGAAATCGAATCCCAGCCGATGTTAGCATCCGGTAACAGTTTACTGCTCGTCGAAGCGGCCGGGGAAATTGGAGATGTGGAAATGATGTGGCTGGCCCTCTCGGTTACCCGCAAACTCGGAAATTACTACCCGCCCCGTAACGGCGAAGTCTCGCGCGACGTCGGTATGCGTGCGAGTATGCGCGCGCGCGTGTTACTGCGCGTGTGTGCGCGCGAGACGCTCGGAGCGTGTGGCAACACGCGGAAAATGTACGCGGCGTGCGCCACTATATGCGGAGGACACACGTACGGTACGTATTACGGGACGTGTAATGCGGCAGATACCCCGGAGGAGAGTCAGCCTGCTGTGTGCTTCCACATTAAATATATGCAGGGGCCCTTAGGCGTAAGGGTGTGCGGCTGAGTATGTGTACAGGACGGAGTTGTGGGTAATACTGCGCGCCGTATCGCGAACTGCCTGTAATGGGACGTCGTGCGAGACTGCTGGCGGGAAATAATTTTGTACTTCGACTATTTCGAAGCTCGACGAAATATATTCCGCGAGAAGAGTGTCCGGACCAGCGTCGAATAGAATATCACGCTTTGATTAGTCGATAACTGAATCCGAATATTATTCTACCCTACCTCGAGAACGACAGAGTTTCGCATGGCACGTCTAATACTCAAAATCTGTCTACAACTCCATCCGACTCCTGTAAACCTTTCCGTAGCTCCAATCTCACAAAGTACGTCCGTCGAAAGCTCTCGCAAGCCCGCCGTTCGAGCGCGGCCGCCGCCGTAAATTAATTCGGGCAAAGGCTGCGGAGTTTTTTGCGGGCGGGGAAAAAAAGTTAGCCGGTCAAACGAGACGGTGTACCGTATGCCCGTGAGGCACGTGCGCGCAGATAGAGGCGCACACAGACGCAGGGGGAGGACACGTACGTTAGACGGCGAGCGCCGGCGGATTCGCAACGAGCCGCTTTGCGTCGGATCGTCTCGCAAAATAGCAGCTGGTTACACGATCGGACATAAGCTAACCATTCGCAATTCGATCGTGTTATCGCGAAACACGATCGTTGGCGCCGGCCCCGATATATGTGACGCATTGTTACCTTTACGTGATCTGTCCTATCGATCACGTGGGCGCTGCCGGCGACAGACGTTTGCTCGCGGATGAATAGACGCACGAACCTTCCCACTCCGAGAACCGTACGGCGGATAAACCACTCTGTTCTATGATGGCGAACGTCTGATCGTGTATTTTCGACCGACTGCCGTGTTTACACTGATACTAGTCCGCTTAAGTCGCAAAAAAGGCAGCGTTAGATCGTATTGTACTCAAGTTGAATGCTGTTTATCACTTTGATGGCCGAATGGGTGCCTTGTAATTGCAAAGGACTGATGATGTATTTTCGAGCGAGTACAGTGTATACACTGATGGCTTAAATCGCAGGAAATGGAACGTTAGTTCGTATTGTACGGAAGTTGTTTATCACGATTGACGAGTAATCGGCTCCATCACGCAATTTCAAACGCGTAGTTCTTTACTCTGGACGCAGTATGATGCGCTGAACTGTGTACTCTAATAGGATTGTCGGGAGGAAAAAAACGTAGTGGCTTGCAGTGTACTGCGGTGGAATGTTGTTTTATAATTCCGATTGACGGGTAATCGGTTCTGTCGCGGAATCGCAAACTCGTCGTCCTGTAGATTCAACCGACTACGCTTTTGAGAGATCGCAACGTTGGCTGATACTGTGTTCCAGCGAAACGTTGTTTTATGATTTCGATTGACGGATAATCGCCTCTGTTGTTCTATCGCGGAACCGTGTCCGTTTATTTTCCAAGCGAGCATTGTGCACTATAATTGGTTCGGCCGGATCAAAGAAAAGATCAACGTTGATCCGTTCGAGAGACAACAGTGTTGAATTTCATACGCCCCGCTGCGTAATTAAATAAATGGCCTTCCTAACAAGTCAATTCCGAATAACGGCGATCCGCACAATTCTCAGACCGTCAAACGTTGCTGCTATTGAAAATGGCTCTTGAACCGTCGCTTTAATTGCCCTCTAACGACGATCAACTTTCCCAATTAAACTTTAGCCGAGACTAGCCGAACAGCGCTGACTTGAGGCACTGTTCGAAAAATCTTCCGAAACCGCGGAAACGGCGGGCTTGATTAATTCCGACCACACCGTCGGAAGTCCTGCCTCTTTTGAATCGACGGTACAACGTCTCTACCTCGTACTTAACCCATTATCCGCCAATGTCCCACTTTTGGGACAAGATTTCAAAGTGTTCTCTTTTAATAACTGCAATTTCTAAATCGAGAGCCAACTTAATTTTTGTTTTGTTCTTTTGTGTTGTGGCAGGTAAAGGGTTAAGACTAGACTAAGAACGATTACAAAGTCTTACACGAGTTTGACGTTCCCGAACAATAACTTGTCTGATTTCGTTGAGCATTCTTTCATTTGATACTTTTAGCTTAAGTCATTGTGCCATAAATGATCAATCCTTCGAGTGTTAATCGAAACTATGAAACATGGTCGTAATTAGGTAAGCAGTACAAACGGGAAGTTGCATGCGTAGATGCGGGTACTGTGTTCGCTAATCTTCACGGCCCTTACTCCTTCGCAATTTGGCTCGATCCGAGTATCGGGACTTCGACAAAAGCAGGTTGATAGCCAGCAACAATGGCCGAAGATCCGAGGAGCGGCAGCGCGAAGCTTCTAGGTCATTCGACTCGGCGGCGTTGAAATTGAAATGAAAGCCGTGCATGTACGTTCGGATAGGTCTTGAAAATATTTACATACGCCGCTACGCAGATGTAAGAACGGGCCGCGCGTCGGTTTTCATTGAGGTACGCGAGCACGGCCGGGGCGTTATGCAATCGTTGGCATAAGAAGAATCAACAGCTGTCTGAAGATGAGAGATTTATCGCACGCATCGGACCTCCTCTCGAAAAATCCATTGTTCGACGAGTCTGCGCGCAGAACTGGGTCGCCGTAGAATTCGAGAGCGGCCTCTTGCCGAACGGCGTAGATTTTCGAGGAATTTTCTGGGAGGGGAACAGCGCGTGGCGAACGGTACTTTATTTGCGCATCTTGCGCGCTCGGGGTGAAGA
Source organism: Anoplius nigerrimus (assembly GCA_914767735.1). NCBI lineage: Eukaryota > Metazoa > Arthropoda > Insecta > Hymenoptera > Pompilidae > Anoplius > Anoplius nigerrimus. Next base: position 8,779,408 of record OU612089.1, on the reverse strand, counting down.
ACATGTTTCCTCGTGCCCTGCCGGACAGTAGGATGATTTAGAAACAGGTGGTCGAAGTAAGCGAAAGTATCAGTACGATTAAACGTTCGTGGATGTCAATGGAAAGAACAGTCGCGTACGAAGTAGGGAAGAGGGGGAGGCTACCGTTAAATTGTACTTTTATGAATGGAGCGGAACACTGTTGCTCTCTTACTCGCCAGTCGAGAATGAGAGAATTTCGAGGAACCGGGCATCGGTAACCCAGATAAGATTAAACTGCAGCGTGGCTTCGATTATCGGGCGATTAAGTGATCGATACCCGCGGAATTCCAGGCGCAGCCGGCGCGCACGCAGCCTAAATATTCATAAAGCGGTAAGTTTCCGTTAACGAGAGGCGACTTGATAAGAGGATCGTTACAATTATTCATGCGGCAGCGGACGAAAAAGTTGCGGCCTCAGTGCGCCATTAGAAGCGAATGTAACATTATGATACGTGCGCGTCGGATGACTAACGGTGAGCTCACCTTCGCACACACGTAATACCCTAATTACATACCCGCCAAACCCGTACATCCAAACAGTCGCAGTAACTCATACGTGCCTTATCAACCTATCAACGCGATTACATATAAATCAGGTGGGCGCGTTCGAGAGCGGCCAAACTCGCAGGAACGTTAATGGCACCCGCCGATCCCTGGCCATCCTCCAATTTCGCGTCCTAATCCAAATCCCGAGCCGTACGTTAAATAGCTCCCCGTTATCGTTATACCTTCAGTCGTCATTAATTCTGTAAAAGCAACGGGAATATTTCGCCCGCCGCACAGTTCTACGAGGCGAACGAATTCTACTTGCGCACACTCCTATCGATTTCCGTTACCCGCCACTGTGTTCGGCCCGAATTTCATCGTTTGCTTGACAATTTTTACGGATGCCTAATGGAGCGAAATAATGGCGCGGATTCCTTTTATCGTCGGAATTAATTGCGAACGGGGTGCCCTGTGACACCAATAACAGAAGAGCGAACTTACATAAACTCGGACATGTTAGCCGTTACGAAGGATAACATGGACCTCGCAAAAAGAATCGATTCCCTCTGTTAATAGCAAATATGTTCATGTGCCAAAGACTAAACCACTTATTTCGAAGGTGACCCTAAGTAGTATCGTTCAAATTCCAGATATTTCAATTTTCATCTTAACGTAGAATTAATGTGACTTGATTTTCATTTAAACTGGCACACTTTCAAGATAACCAAAATGTAAGTGATATTTTCATATAATGCCAAATTGCTGTCAGCTTATTCAGTAAAACCCCTATGAAAATTCAAAGAAAAGCGTATTAGAAGTATCGAATATACATATATCACGGATGCGAAAGGCGACCAGCAGTCGAAGCTATCATGCGAATCGAGCGAAGTATGCGCCAGCATTAAAAGTACTTATCCCCGCGACGCGATCGCGCCACGCTCGGCGTGCGTGCGTGCGTGCGCGCAATCGTGCAACGAGAGCGGAGAAGTTCGCCGTAAACGCCGAAGTCGAGCGCAATCAAGCGGGTCATCGGATTTTCTCAGAAAACCCGGCGACAGACCTTTCCTCCTGACCGTCGACATTGCCATTCGTCGATATCTCGCCACGCAGTCGAATTTGTCTCGGACCGTGGCAACTATTCAACGAACGAGAAATTGAGGGTAACGAAAGGACGCGCGAAAGAGCAGCGGAAAATAAGAAAAATAACGCCGTGCGAGGTGAGCAAATGTCACGTACGGTAAGATAAGAAAGAGAGAATAAGCTCAGGAAGCAAGCGTAATACAAGGAGTCCTGCGATTGCGGAGGAATGGAACTGGAAAACATCAATTGCAAGAATTCGACCGGAAACGGAGAAAGGTGGAAAAGCTAGAATGGTAGAATGCGAGAAAAAGAGGAGGCCAATAATGACGACGCTAGATCCGTAACGAGATACAGGGCGACAAAACTATGTCGCGCGCGCGACTGACTGAGAAGCGAGCGTGAAATGAGACAAGCGCTGCGGGGAAAAAAGGGAAGCGCGAAAACGGGAGAGCCGGAAACGATGCAGCCGCGTGTAACGGTGCGAATCTGGAGAAACTTTGCGATTAGCGGCGCCGCGGATCCGATAAAGAGGGTCATCGAGCCGAACCAATCGGCGTCGGGAAGTGAGAGAAATGCGAAGGATAGATGGAACGAAGAGACTGGTTAACCCTTGGACTGCTATTTCACGCAATATGAATCTGTTCGGCCTGTATTGAATTATAATTTCTTATATTTTATTCTTTCTTGTTGATAAGCAACAAGATACGTTGTTCCTGAGAATGTTGCACAGATACAATAAAATAATTTCTGGACAAATACAGTAAGACAGCGGTAAATAATCGAAGCCTCCAAGCGCACATATGTGTCCATAGGTCACAGTGATAGTTTTCGCTGGACGCACATTTGCGCTCGTAGCAGTCAAGGGGTTAAAGATCATAAGATCGGAAGAAGGATCGAGAATACTCCAGAAGGACGGAACGACGTGTCCGGCGTGCGCGTAGCTGCGTTCGACGAATTGAAAAGGTCTGCGAGAAGGAGAGGCGACAATGGAGGACACGCTTTGGCCATTACCATTACCATTACCATACTCAACGATCGACAGTCGAGCAGAGGAGGGGGGCAGGAGGGACGGGAGGGGGAGGAGCGATTCACTGCCAAACGAGACCTTGACACTAGCCTATTCACAGATTGAGCCTCGCTCTCTCTCACACACGCTTATCACACGACAGTCGCACCCCCTCCAAGAGCGGGCGAGCTCGTCCTGTTCGCGGAAAGAAACGCTTTTTCTCCCGCGGCTCACCCCTACCAACCCCTCGTTACAATCATCCGCCCTTTGTCGAACGAAACTGGCGCGGCCGACGAGTTTATTCGCAGTTTTATGCCGAGTTTATTTCCGCTGCGCGCGATGCCGCTCTTTTTTTCTCGCATGCCCGACGCGTTTTCATTCGCGTCCGCTTCGGGCGAGGGGGGTGACAACGCTCAAATTTGCGACTGTCCGTCGGTAGCGAGGCGATAAAGTGGCAAAGTGTGTCGTCGATCTGTCATGCGACTTGTCACGTTAACTTCGCTCGGCCGCTTCGGCGCAATTTTTGTCTTTCAACAACGATGGTACAAAAAAATGCGTATATCTCACGTACTTATATTAAAATTCGGTAAATCAAGCTCATAATGCGAAAAATCAATAAGTTTCTATTTTAATAAATGTATTTCTCTCTCCCGTAAAACACATTACGAATAGTATAAACAATTTTCGAAATCGCTTCTCTTATGCCGCCGTTGCAACGTTTCAAAAACGGAATGTTCGTGCATGTGTACACACGTGCGTGGACAGATAGATGACTGGATAACAGATTGTTAGTTAGATGCGGCTAAACGGATGAGCGGCCGAGAGAGAAAGAGACCGAGCGAGCGGGAGAGAAGGAAATGTTGGAATTTTTCCGGTTATCGTCGGCAATCGATCGGCGCGGTTTTTTTCCGCCGATTGTCCGTCGATTCATCTGCACTCTGGCGGTTCAATTCGGTCGGAGGCTGCGTACGAATGCGAGCGTAATTCACTTGGCGAGCGCTGCGGCGATCGCGTCCGACGCTGAAAACGGATTCGGGGAAACGGCGGGCAAAACTGCTCGACTGGCCAATGCCCACGCCGAGTCTCGCATTTGCGTTTCGCAGCGAGCCATTTGCGGGGCCCCCCCGTGTTTGACTTCCTCGTTAGCGGGCGGATTCTTTTTCAAAAGTTCCGTTTAGCACGTCGCGATCCGCAGCGTGCGACTACGCTCAGGTGAACGCTTCGGCGCTGAACGTGAGAAACGAGAGGCGAACTCAAACATCCTCCTTCGTGAGTGTCATTAGGGTAAATAGTACTTCCACTTGCCCGCCATCGAACTCTGATCCGATTATTTCGAGAAATTGCGTTGTTAAAGCTGAATCTCGAGAAAGTTGAGGTTTCGTAAGAATGTGGGCGAAACCGATTTGCCAAATATTTTTGCGCGTCGATAGTAGGTTTAAACGATTATAGCACATTTATGAATACAGAATAGTGAAGGAAAAGAGGAAAAATGTAAACAATACAAGATATCGTTTTCTACAATTCAATAACATGGGAAGTTTCCTGTCTGAAACATATTTTTGAAAGCAATAGGTCGACAGGAGTAAACATGTATCAACGAGAAAATGCTGACGTAAAGAGATTTACCTACACAGCTTGCTTATCTTTGTACGAAACGTTTGAATCGGTCTCAGCTTCTTCTGATCGACCGAAGGAAATTGTTTCATTCAACATTCGGCTCGCTGTTTCCTACAAAACGTTCCTATCCGCCACGCAATCAGGCTCGCCTAAACGTCCAACCGCTGGCCGCAAAGGCGAAGGAGCTCAAAGAACCATCTCCTTCCAGGCATCGCCCACCCAAACAGTCCTTTAACCTATCAGAATTCGCATTCCCGTGATTTACGGAAACAGCTTTGTCCGCCGTTCCCGTCGAAGCGTAATCCTCGAAACAACCGTTTATGGAAATCGGCTCGACAAACGCATCGTTTTACCTCGCATTTTTCACCTGACAAACAACCTTATAACTCACACTTTTTACACCATCCCCCCACTACGCTGTTAGCGATCGCAGCGTCGAATAAAATGTTGTAGAGTAAGCGACACGGCGACAAATCAATCGGATGAACACGTTTGCCTACCGACTTCACTTCTGGCATTCGTTCCGCGCGAATCGCGCGTGATTAATCGCGCGATGAGCGCGAAACGTCGGGCGCGTTTAGAGAAGGACGAGAAAAAAGGACGAGAAAAAAGGAAGGAAAAAAGTTTGGAAGCAGGATCGAGGAAGTGGTGGAGTCTTTCCGAGGTTTCGACCGGACGAAATTTAGAGTCGCTCGAAATTTCGTTCACGTACCAGTTCAACGGCATCCCGCGAGACTTCGCCGGCCGTCATTTCTCCTTTTCGTCCTTGTCCGACCAAGGACTCGCCGCGTCGTCGCTCGCAAAGTTCATTTCCTTCCCAGGAACCGACTTGCGGGGCCGACTTTCTTCCTCGCTGCCCTCGCAGCCTTCGACAAAATGATCTGAGTCACGCTGATAGCGGTACAATAATGTTGCGATTGTAAGAACGAGTTTCGTGCACTCGTCAATCGCGCGAACAATTGATGCCTTCCAGCTCGAGCGGCAGAGTTGCGGTTCGGTTAACAGGGTTTTGTTGCAAAACGTGCGTACGAGGACTGAACGCAGATCCGTTCCCGCCCGTTCCCGTCCGCTCTCGCACTCTCCTCGGCACCGGCGAACGGTTTCAACATTTTCCAGAACAGTGCGTGACTGCCGTTTTCCGTACGAAGCGCTCGAGACAAGTTTCCTCGTGTTCAGACTCCCATTCAATCTCGCGAGATTGCAATTTAAATCGATTCGCTTCTCGAACGAACGTATCTGAGGCACAATTAATTTCAAAAAAGACGTACCAGATTGTAGATACAGCGTTGTAACGAACTGTCCGACTCTTATCGCGAATGATTTGAATCTTTGTCTCGGAACCGACCCTGTGGCGGTCAAGCGCGCTCTTAAGCCACGTGTACGGTAAGAAGAGACAGAAAAAAAAAAGAAGGGAAAGAGATCGACCCTTCGCGCGCGAGGCCATCAAAGCTAGGCCCATAAATCTTGTCGGGGTGCGAGTTGAAAAAATTCGCGGCTCGCCTCGCGATTCGCTGCGACGGAAAATCTCGAAGGACGGAGACGGCCCCCGGCAGCCTTGAAAACGACTGCGCGCCGATGTCAGGCCGCGACCGGAAATGACCCTGGGCTTTTATCGGGCGATTGATAACGCGGCGTCGCGAAACCGTGCGACGTGATCTCGATCATTCGCACAGATCGCCTCGCTCGGCAGAAAGCGAAGATCCCCGAGGCGTCTTCCACTCGCGAATCGGGATCGCAAATCGTAATGGAGAGGGGGTTGGGAGAGGGGGGGAAAGGTGGAGAGAGGGCATGGGTGCCTATATAATTGGCAGTCGTAAATTCTGCCATTGTAAGTGTAACGAAGCGGAACGAGTTACGTCATGGCGGGAGGGTCGTGTAACGCGGCTGCGACATGTCATCGCACATCCGGTACCGACGCGGACACCGTCGTGGGCGTATCCGTTTGCCGCGGGTTCAAGCGCAACTGCGGAGAGTGTGTTTATCGCGGTGGAAGTGAGGAGAGGGCTGGTGGGGAGCGAGGGGAAGGAAAGAGGACGCTTCGTTGCCTTTTTCGTGGATTTTGTTCGGCTTAAGTTGGCCACTTTTACGATCTAAACGGTAGTTACATCGGGCTGCTTAATGCGGATACTTTTAAAATAAAAGTAGGAAACAGATTATTTGCGCATAATTTTTCAATAGTGGAGATAAGTATTTTACGTCTTTATCGTTATAATAAAAACTTACACCGATCGTAATAAAAGATCCGTAACGCTTTATCGACGGTAGAATTTAGCTCTTTATTGCAGATCGTTGTTCATCGAGTATTACCGAACTTGTTCTACAGAACTTCTCAAACCACAAAGCTAGTATTTCTGATCGAACTTAGAGTTAGAACTACTCGATGTTTTACTCGACGATTCTGCTGCTATCGAGTTCTGTACGTGGAATACTGTTCATCGGAACTGTTCGATTATTGCATTCGGTACTTCGTCGGCAGTCGATTGTAGAACAGAGCTTCATCTAATATTGCTTCGTCAAACTAAGTCTTTCTCTGAGCTTTCGAAGCTCTTGTAAAGTAAATATTTCTACTCCACATTTTCGCAGGTACTATCCAATACCTTATTAATCTACGGCACCGTTACATCGTTCGTTATTTTACGTAAATTAATTATTTATCCAAATTTTGAAATTGAGTGGTCATTTTCGAATCAAGAATGGGATTTAAAGCTGGCGGTTGTCGAAATATAAAGTTAGAAAATTGCCGCGTCTGGCTTTAAACACAAGCGGAATGTATACAGAAAACGAGAGAGAAATTGTGTTCGAACTGTTCCCACTCTTCGATCTCATACATATCGTAGTCCACGGACGAAATGCGAGATTGTTCGTGCAAATGAGCGTGAGCTGAAAAAGCAGAACGTAAGATGCCGGGTGTAAGGAGAAAAGTATGGCGGAAAGTGGAGACTCGCGAGAAGAAGTATACGAGAAAGGAAAGTAAAGATCACGTAACAGAACTAAAAGGACAATACATATTATCTAAATAAATAGGAGCGAAAAACGAGAAATAATGTGTGTTATCTAAAGAAACAGGGTCGAAAGAAGAAACGAAATAAGTACTGAATTAGATTAGGGGACAAAAGACAATAGGGTAGAAGAGCAAAAAAATAAAGGATCAGTAGTATATCTAACCACTGACCTAAGAATTAACAGAATGTATGGTCCTAATCCACGTAAGCTGTTTTACAAGTCGGCTGACCAAGAAAGCATCATGCAGCTCACTGACAACTGATAGGCAATATCCGTTCCGCGTCTGTATCGACGAAAACAATTTTACGCTGTCTCGATTTCAACAACGAGCTTCAACGAACGTTGCAGAATTCCGAAGCGCGGTCGACGCAGGATCGACTTTTGTTCGGCAACCGAGTTTCCTGCCGAAACGAGCAGATAAGAACCGCGCACTGACGGTCCTTCTGAAAAATCGCGGACAAAATAGGTCATCCGTGTCGGACAGCGCAGACGGAAATAGCGATTTTGCGCGAATTCTCTTCCTCCGCCGTTCGTCCGCGTGCTCCACCCTGTCGCCAAAAACAAAATCTGAAACGTCACGGACCCAGACGAGACTAGCACTTTAACACGCTGCACTCGCCGCTTTCCAGTTTTCATTCCGCGCTCGCCAAGGGTGATTTGTCAGTGGATTAAAATCGTCCGCGGAAAAAGCCCCGTTTCCGTTCCGTGAAGTCTCAATTTTTCGCCCGATAATTCATAGGGGAGGTGCGCCCCGGAAATTTATTGGCCGCCAGTAACGGCGGGGGCGGAGTAATTTTTAGGGGCTGGTCGAGAAGCGTACTTTGCGTGTTTCGTGATATTTACGAAAGGATGGGGCGGCGAACACCTCGGGCCGCTTACCGCGGAAGATAAATTCGTTGAAACTATTTCCCTCTCTTTACCTCTTTCTCGTTTTCCTCCGCCGCCTTTATTTCTCTTCCTCTCTCTCTCTCTCTGTCTTTCTCCTTCTTTCTCTCTTTCTCATTTTGCCGGCGCGTTATCCGCGCACGCTGCTTTCATCGGATTTTTCCGTCTCTTTACAACCGTGCGCCTGTACATCGCACACTAGATTCCGCACTTTTCTCAATGTCGGGGTGTATGTGTCTATATAATTCCCCGGACAATGCCCTTGCCGTGTCTCGAGATAAATTGAACAGAGATTTCGTAACCTAACGCTTATACGCCCACGGAACAATACTTTTCTTTGAGCCAACTAAAAAATGTAAGTCCACGTTATTTAACCCTAGAAATACCGCCGAGTTGTACATACATTTTAGTTTCAATTGCCAGAATAACGACTGCAATCGACATATCGACAGTTATACTAAAAGAAGTGTCTCAAACGCTACATGCTCTGACACGCGAGAATTCAATATAAGAACAAGTGAGGCAAATAATTTTCACCAGCTTGGTAAATCTAGTGTTAGAAGAAGCGTAAGTCTGAATATCTCTCCGCTGCCGCATGAATAAAACAACGTGCGAAAAACTGATAGAAAGCTGCTCGTCAGCAAAGATGCCGCGACAGTCGCGATCCGACAAATATCGCCAGGCGAAATTGATGCGACCCGGGAGGCGAAGAATCGAAAATTCAAACATTCCCCGTCGCGGTGCGTGCCACTTTTGCGGAGAACAAGATTACAAGGGTTCTCCCTGGCGATGCGTTACGATTCGTGCCGCAGATTCAATTTTCCCCGCGAGGCGTGACGGAGGCCGTATGTAAAGGACCAAATAAGAGTTTCGCACTGGCGTGGGTCCAACGCGCGAAACGAATCTCGAGATTCCTCGCTTTGCATTCGCCACCCCTTCCCTCAGCACCCCGAGAAAGCACGCGTAGTTCGTAGCACTCCCCAAGTTGCCCAAGTTCAACGTCCCTCGGCCATCGGCCGGAGATCGTTTTCGAAATCCTCGACTAACGTCGAGCAGAACGTCTGCGCGGACAGCGAAATAATGCAGGGTCCTTTTTTTCTGCAACGTTTTTTCGCGGCGGACAGAAGAAAGGGACAATCTACTCCCCTTCCATTTTGTCGTCGGCAGAGAAAACGCGCACGAGATACGGCCCTGCTCTGCTCCGGCCGCAATTTGTTGGATGCCTTATCGGATAAAATGGCCCGCGGTTTTTGGCCTGACCCGCAGCGAGTCACTTCTCGTCAGACGTTTCATATCGCGCAATTTTGCTCGGTGCCGGCCAAAAAAGAATGTATACGATCTGGTCGTTAGATAAGTGACCGAATCTATGAGGGCATTGAAAAAGGTCGGACGCCATCGAATTTGTAACGTGTCAACGATGTATTAGGTTGCGATTTGTTTGTGATACTGGGTCTGTTACGAGCTGAAGCTTTGAATATAATGCGACATGCATGTGAGTGAACGTGGCTGATACAGTATATAACACTGATGTCCGATCAGTTTGAAATTAAATTCCCTCACATTCAGCGAATTCGTCTTCGCACACACAAAACTTACCAATCATCCGACTATATCGTTGTGTCGAAGCTTTCGCTCATCAAACGGCAATAAACCTTCCGATTTACCTTGTACCTACTCCTTTCCCTCGCAGTCCATCCTGACCGCCTCCCACCGCTCCCCTGGATCTCATTAACCTCGCACTCAAAATTCCCTAATTAATTTCTTGCAGCCCCGGATCGGATACAGCGACGGGACAGAAGATGAAAATTGCCCAGAAAGCAGCGTGAAATTGGCTTTTTTTGCGCCGACGTCTCGAAACGACACAGTAACGTGAGTAATCGCTCGGTTAAAAAGGGAGCAGGGGAAGGGTAAGATTGAATAAAGGAGTAAAAGGAGAAGAAGGACGACGTGCGAATCGATCTGTCTCGCAGCTTGTCGTCGTTTCGAACGATAAGGTCGCACGCGATATCGATAGCGCGCGCGTACGCAAATCGAGAGCAAAATGAGAGACTCGCGCGAGTTCGCGAACCGATCAATCACGGCCGCGTGCGTCCGATCTTTCCGCACCTTGTCCTCGTTATCGGCACGCCCGGCGTCGCTCGGGTTATGATTGCTCGATGCTTCGCTGCTCCTTCGTCTCCCGGCTAATTAACGTTAATTCATGAGGAGCGTCCGCGATCGATTGACATTGCCGCGCGCGCGAGCGCCGATACGCCAACGACTTCCAACGGGTTCGGGGCGAAAATTAATGAGAACGCGCCCACCACGCGTAAGATCGCACCCAGTTGCGTCGGACTCATTACTGTTGACTCATTGCGTGAGACGTGCGTCATTGATACGGCGCGAAATTTCTGGCGATCAAGAAACAGCCGCGAGCCGTGCAGAAGTCTGCAGAACTTCAGGCAGGATTGATCGACCGTAATTTGCAGCATATTACGTCCATATGTCTCCGAGTGAAGATAGCGCGAAGTTTCAGTTACATTACAGAATATTCGCATCACACGAAACGTACACCTATTCAGTGTACGTATCGTATAAACTGCGCCACGATATGCGGTGATAATTTGACGTTTTAGCTTTAATTTGACGACAGGGGAGGAGAAGGGGGAGATAAAGCGGAAATAGGAAGATTTTACTGTGATCGGTCGATGGATAACGTTACCGTGCGTAAATTGTGCGCGTATGCAAATTGAACGGGCAATACCGACTGAAGCGGGCGGTAACTTTGCCCGGGCAGAAAAGGAAATAAACGGAGACTGTTGAGGGCAGTTTGACAACTGAGAGTCGATGTTGTCGGGCAAAATTGCGGCGAGATCGTGTTGCGAATCGAGCTGCCGACTTCGTTAACGTTTTCCAACTGAGTTCCGCGCCGTGTTCGTTATCATTCTCCGTTCGACGGGGCCAATTTGAATTCGTCGAGTTTCGCGCGCTCGAAACTCGTCGAGATTCTTCGGAGAGTAGACGTTCGCGAACAACGTCATCTCTTTTAATGACCCCGGCAATCCGCAGGAGTCCAGAAAGGCCGACGAAGTATTTCTCGGGTGAGCCGCACCGTGGCACACTTCCGCAATTTCCTTATTTGAGCATCGAAACACAGCTTCATGTTGATCTATCTGGGCCGATACTATACTCTTCTGCTTATCCGTTCTTTATTACCCTTTTTGTCATATCACGTAGGGGAAGGTTGCCTATATTGGACCGATTTTATAAATTTCATTATATAGAGATACATAAGAAGTGTCAATAAAAATTAAGTAGCAGAAAAGAAACTCACTAGGTGTACCTTCAAAACAATACCATCTGTTAAATTTAAAAAAATATTTATAACCGTGAAAAATGACCTCGAAAAAATCGTGTCATCGGTCCAAATTAGGAAACCGGTTGCCTAAATTGGACCACTAGCTATCTTAACGAAAATTGCAACAAAAGAACCTTTTTCATTTTCGCTGTGGGCTGTAAATTTATGCTCATCGACAATCCGTTGAACCAGATCAAAAAAATTATTAACATTTTCTTTATTAAAGCCTCTGCCTCTCGCCATTGAGGTTTCTTCAGATTTCCAAAGCGAAAGATGCGGATTTCGTTTGAAAAATGTGTAGAACCATTTTTTATCAGCAATTTTGGTATCTCTATCGAAATTATGTGGCAAGTCATCATTTTCTGCAACATTAAAATACAGTTTTCTGACTTCCTTAATTGTTAAACCAAAAAAGTATTAATTATTAAACGAAAAAACTATTAATTTTTAAACCAAAAATGTTTTAACTTTATTGCGAACGGAATTCTTTTGATCAGAATGTCTCTTGATAGTTGATTTAGGCACTTCATGCATACGATTGCATTCATTCAAACCGCAATGACTATTTTTGTATGCTGCAATAGCTAACAATAAATTATTGTCAGATCATTGTCCATAGTGTCCTCTTTTTGATATTGTAACCCCGAAAATATCTCTTGAATTTTAATTTGCTTATAAAAAACATGTCATTGCCGAAATTTGACCGGTCCAATTTAGGCAACTCTTTTCGGTCCAACTTAGGCAACTTGAATATGTAATGTTTGATATTGTACAAAAACCTAAATATAACATGATTTCTCAAAATTGTTACTGCAAATTATAGACAAATAAGTAAGCTTTGTGACAATATAAAAAGAATTGTAATTACTTATGTTTAGACGAATTAACGGCTTTCACTCTTACGTCGAAACAACTAATCTTCTACTTACTCAAACAAATAACGCTTCTCTCAATGTAACCACAAGGCGTATTTTCGCAAACACGATTGCATTAACTTCGCCTACATCTACGTATAACAAGATACCTATTGAAAATCGCACAAACTTCACCAGTCTTTAGATATCATAGTGGTCCAAATTAGGCGGTGGTCCAACTTAGGCAACCTTCCCCTATGTCTGTGCTTACGCAATCTTACACGTTAGCTTTTTACACATACCAAAGGTAGCATTCAAGCAGCAAATAATTTCAAACGTAATCATACATGTACATACAAAGTATATGGAATCTCGCAAAATAAATAATTTTCTTTTACAACTGCATGTTTCTAATATTATAATATATAAAAGTCTATGTTCATGCCCCATGTAAGTAACGGGAAAGCAGCAACATCTTTGCCGAAAATGCAGAGCGAAATTAGCATGACGCAGTCCGGTTCGGGTCAACAGCGAATCGCACTCGGCTCCATTCAGCATTAATCCTCGTCTCCGGGCGTCGGGACGGCACGGGACGGAACGGGACGGAATTCGAGCAGCGAACTCAGGTGCGCGAGGCGATTAAGTCAGGTGCGCACTTCTCTCACATGCACTTTGGCCGACACACAGGCGAGAGAGCACTCGCCACGCACGTTTCCTTCCCGACGTGGGCCCCCTGCGAGACATCGATTGCGGGCTCCTGCAGGTGGACGGACTGGTTGTTCGAGGACAAGCCCGGCACGATTATCAATAAAGCTAATGAGTCAAAGTCGAGCCACGCACGCAACGAGCGAACGTCCGTCGACTGCGTAATATCAATTACCGGAGTTCGCCGAGCTGGCATGCAGCGAGTCCGCGACCTACTGACGATTTAAGACGTTGGAAAGATCGCGAGATGCTCGGCCGGCCATCAAGGATGACGGGAACGAGATGTCTGAAGCACTCTTCCTCACCGTTTTAACTGTCCCTTCCTTATTCGCGAAGGGAGGCACTCGCTCTGTAGATGATTTTAGGGTTTTCGTTTGGCGAGACGGTATAATCGATGCAAGGTTTTAGTTGTTAGCGTTGAAAATTAAGGTTTCGTTGAATATAGAGTGTTAGGTACATTGTCGGTTGAGTGGTGGGAGGGTACAGAGGTTGTATATGAATACTTTTGCATCTTGTTACGGGAAAAGAATCAAGCTGATATTTGGTTTTAGGTAGAGCGTAGATATTTCTTGTGTAGAGGGCATCGCTTAGCGTATTGTGTAAGATATTATGTGTACGCTCGAAAATTGAGCTTTCGTCGGATATATTAACCGGATTTTGCCACGATTGATAAGATAAACACTTTCGCTTTAGTTTCGGAGTTTCAGGTAAAAAACCATCGAAAAATTGGGGTCGAAAATAGGGTGAAAAAACGAAGGTCTTCCGATTGACTTGCGCTTATGCATACTGACAGAGGAAAAAACGTAGATCCCAGAAATCGCAACCGGAGCCTTCTAAGTGTAATATTTTCGAAGTTACAGCCAAAAATGTGCGAAAAAATGATAAAAAATGACAATTTCACCGGCTCATCGTCATATGTGATCGAAAAAATTGTGGGAGAAACAGACAGTGCATTTCATCCTTTCCCACTTCCCGCGGTCGAAACACAAAGTCTAACATTCACACAAATACTTATTTTACTTACAAGCTATCGAATGGCTCATTCAGAATTTCAATCGGTTTAGGGACACTTTTGACCATTTTATTCGATTATGCCCTTTGATAGAATATTTTCGTTTACCTTCACATAATTCCTCATTTCCAATTCCTGTCTCCCGTAATGTTATGTACATACTAATGCACTCGCCGATCTTTCATTTGCGGTGAAATTATATTCTTTTCAGCGTCGACCGCGAATGCCGGGACACCCCGTATATACAAATGCGAACGTTGACGCGCAATATCCTCGAACTCTCACTAATGATCTCGTCGGCATTGCCGGGAGAATTCGCAGGTAACGGGAGAACGCTCATAAAGCCGAAGGACGAGGAGAAAAGAGAGTAGCGAGGAGGAAAAATTTCTTACTTCCCCCCTCTCCGCCCCGGATCCCTTTCGCGCTGCGCAGGGCTAAGATGGGGACAAATCAAGGCGAAAATTATTATTCCCAGGGGACGATCGGCGGGAAGTTCTCTTCGAAAGTGGAGTAACGATTGCGCGACCTGAGCCAAGATCAAAGTTTCCCCGTTATAGCTTAAAAGTATCAAGGAAGCTACCATCGTTACGTACGATTGGCTTCCCTCGAAGTAAAATAAAAGTTTGCCTAAGACCCGCGACCCACCCTTTTCTTCTACCGAGGCGCCTGGCGCGACACGACGCGACGACAGGAAGTACGTACTTTCATTTAGTTCGGCGAGCTTAAGTCAGGCTTCGGAAATTGACTTGTGCCACTGTCAAAGATCGTAACTATGTTCACTGGCAACAGTGTAATTATCAACGATGTTGTGAAGTATAAGCTCACCGTGACAAGTTTCAGTGATGGATCAAAATCGTTTAATGTGACTACTTTTGTGCGCAACTGTACTTTATGTTATGTTAATTTCTGCATGTAACGCATACGAAAGCATGTGTCTTCAGTAATTGAGAGGAATGTTGAAGATAACGTAAGGTCTGTTTAAAAAACGTTATTCTCAGTGGTACGTGAATGAGGAAGCATCTTGTTTGAAATAAAATCTAACTTATACGACTTCAAAAATAAATAGTTCAAATGCACGTCTCGCAATGATGTAATAGCCGGTGACTTTCCTTTGCAAAGTACAAATTCGCCGCGACGCGTTCTACTAGAAAATTAAAGCCCCTTAATGCGATAATTATGATGCACCAATATTTTGTATTATTTAATCCCTTTTATATTTAGCGTAGCAGAAAGCAAATGCGGTCGATATAAATCATAAGTAATAGCAGCCTTAACCGGGCGAGATAACGATAACTTAGCAGGAAGCCATTAGCGCGGACCATGGCGGAATGCAATAAATTTCTCCTCTCCTACGCCGCGTCCACGTTTTCGACGCCTCTAACATCCGTCGACATTCGAAACCATAGCGCGACGTCTCGCGCCGACGAGAACTTACATGGCTGCTTCGCCGTTAATTTGCGACTTCCGGCCTCGTTCGCGCCTTTTCCGCTCTCCTCCTGCGTAATCCAGCAGCACCAGGAGGACTCGTGCATCCGAACGGAATTCAGAGTCCCGCGGCGTGTTTACGGCGAGTTCACATTATTTGCACACTTTCACATCGTCGCCGGCGCCACTCGTTTTGCGTGCCGACCGTGCGGTTCGCCTGTTTTTCAAATGCAGCCGGCCTCCGGCATAATTCGTCGGTGCCACTTTTGTTCCGGCCTCGCTCATAGGCGAGCGTGAATGTTTCTGCGCACTCGCGACTCGCCGGAATTAAACGCTTTTGTTTCGGCCGGCGAGATCATTTCGGGGAAAAGTTCGCCGTGCGAGGTGACGGCAAACGTTTCGGCTGATTAGGAGAAGGGTCGTTACCATCCTCGTTGAAGTGCATTTTCCCTCCTCGTCAGTGGAAACTGTAGCACGGTTGGCGTTACTTGCCGTGAAAGTGAAGAGATTGTTTACGGATAATTTTGTGGTAATGAAAGCGTTGCTGTCAGCAGTTGAAAGTATGATTCCGAAGCAACAGTGCTGAAATCGTTATTTACGGATTGTTGAAGTTCTTGTGGTGAAATGTAAAAAATTGTCGGTGCTCGAAATATGGACCGTTTATTTTAAACTTGGTATAAGTCCATCTTTGAAAAAGAAATAGAGATATATAATTATTATAAACCTGGTGTAAACGGTTTATTTATGTGATATTTAATTTTTTTTAAATGGACATACACCACTTTGAAAATAAAGGGACCATATTCTTGGAGCTGTGAGTATGATTCTCAATGCAACAGAAACTCTTTATAGATAATTTCAGATGATTCTGTATCAAAATTTATATTAGTAAAAGAAAGTATGATTCTCCACACAGCAAAGTGGAGACAATATTGTTATAAAAGCCTAATTACGAAATATGAACGATAACAAAGTAATAGCTGTCAGTAGCCTAGCGGATGATTTTCGAATCGCCAATGTTCGAGGTAAACGGTAGCTGACAGTGCGATGCTGCACAGAAGTCGCTGTGAATTATGTAGAGTCAACAACCAAACGTCGTCACTCAGGCTAGAATGTTTCTCTTCCGCATGTTCCGTACTTTGCGCCGTAATCCGACGTCGAGAGAACGGCTTAACCGTTCCACGTGTGTCGCTAAATACTCGCCCAGAACTCCTGTCATGCCCCTCTTGTTAACTGACACGGAGGCACAAATAGCGAGGGAAATTGAAACGGACGGTGCAGAGTACACACTGGCGGGGTCCGACTTTTTGTTACCTTTATACACGTCGCAAACGTACTGCTTTTAAAAAAAAAAACACTCATTTACACGCGACATTATTTACGTCACGATCTAACAAGATTTACAAACTCACAAATAAATGTCGAGAAAGTTTACTGCCAACCGTGGCGACAAAAGTAAATTACGCCGATACGGTCGACGCGCGGAAAATTTATTGTGACAACTGCCTTGACACCGATTATCAAATTGTTCGTTCCTGAGAATTCTTAGGTGTAAGCTCACCCCTTGTTTTAGACAAGGATTTGCAATATGACTGGGAGTGTTCGATGATCACGATACCTCGATGATTACGCGCAACATTGTTGTGCGCGTGCGAATGTGACGGCTGACGCAAAATTATGACGGTCATAGACCGATATGGACAGGATCCTGGCTGACGTTTGCGGCTGATATATGAAAGTAGACGAGCGGCCGGTGTCGTAGAATGATTACCGGCACTCGACGCGTCGCGTGCGCTTCAAATTTTAATTTGTCTCCGGAAAATTTCCGCCGCCCGGACGCCCGTCGACGGCGAGCTTAGCGAAGAAATTAATGATTCCGGCGCGTTTCAGATGAAAACTCGACCGAGAAGGATGTACGCTGCGTACGTTTGATGGAGGAACGAACATACACCGCAGAGTATTAGCAGAGAACGCGCTGTTGCGAGTTTGCAACAATAGATTCTTCCACCTTTGTGACAGCTCCTAAGACCTATCTCCTTTACCCCCACTCTCACAGGTAGTTTTTCTAAAAGACTAGAAGAACAACAGAACAGTGTGAGAAATCGACCTGTACAAACTGAAACATCTGTTCTAGTTGTAATTGATATTAAATAAAATAGAAACTTGTTCGTCGAGTGAAATGATCATTTCTCTGGAATCCAATACATTTCGCCTCAAGTGAGCTATAAAACTATAGCAGATTTTAAATATCGCTCGCAAGAAACTTGTAAGTGCACCTATAATTACTTGCACTTAAGAATGCATGGAATGTATCGGCGATATGTTCAGCAGGCGGTCGTTTGGAGTTTGATGCAATTTTTAATTTGTCTGTTACTTATAAATGAGCGAGAAAATAAATTAGCGGGATTTATGTGCATTTTATGGTGTTCGTTTAAGATTCAATTGACATAGTTCATCGATTGACGCTTTAGTAGCCAGGTTGTTAATTCAGAGCAGCCAATGATATCCTCTCATCGACGAGGATAGCTCGACTGACATACTTCTATCGAAACTTTGACATAAATGTCAGAAATGTCAAGAGCGTCAGGAACGTCAAAAGCGTCATGAACGTCGAAACGTCAAAATCCCCATCCGTCTACCAATCACGTACTTTTTTTCGTGTCTGGCAGGCAAAAACTGTGAAGTCTATTTATGCGGTAGCAATTTCCGGCAGGATGTCGGATATCGCCATACGTCATAGAAACGCACACCATGCATCATCTTTTCTACTGCTGCTACCTATAATTTACAATTCGGCACATGGTATTTAACGTTATCTTGTTCTAACAGTCAAATAACAATAAAAAAAGTATGTACATTTAATTTCGATTCTATAACAGCGATTGTTATCCAAACATTATAAATATTATATATTCCGAATTTATAGTCCAGGACTTACACATTTCTCTGCAAAAATAATTTCGCACAGACCACAACAAGTTATTCCTTTGATTCGCTAAGTCTCCGTCAAGAAAACCTGTGCAAGATGTAACACATCAACCGTAAACTATCTGAGAACAAGATCACGTCAATTTGTAATTCATTTGATTGACAGCTTTCTTTTCAATTTCATAATGGGCTTGTTCAATCGCGTTCCACCCCACGTATTCGCAGAATCCGAGCCCGGAGGCGAGGAATTGAAATTATCCGCGCCTTCTGACGCTCGTCCATGGCCTTCGTTAGACGGAGAAAAATATTTTGTTAGCTGCCGGCGATGTCTCCCGTTGACGTAATGTCGCATGCGTTCGACTACTCTCGTGCACGCACATGCGGCGAACGTCACGTGGAGCCGCCGAACAGATGTACAATGTCCGGCTCGGATGGTATCGCCTCTCGACGTTCAATCTGCGCGTCCTTCGCCTACGAACTTGCCACACGATGCCTATGAATGCCGCGGGAGCGTAAAGTCTTTGACGTGCGCGGCACAGCTTTTGACGATCGCTGCATTATGAGCGTAATCTGACATGGCGACGTCTGCCAGGATTTAACCCTTCGCTCGCGAAAGCTATAACGGTCCGGTGAAATTCAACGTTTATGCGCCTCTCCGGCCCTTGATCCGGAAGTTGGAGCTCTTGAATCGAGAGTCAGCTTAAATTCGTCAAAGGAATATGCATAAAAGTGCGGAACGAGAGAGTAATGGTTGCGGATACGGTATCCTGTTCGAGTATCTACGTTTCGGTGGATTCAATGGAATTTCAGATCGTTAGATGATTTTTGGTTGAGTGAATAATTAAGGTGCATGAAATTAAAAGTTGTCTTGATCGTTTTGCGGGCTTGTTGTTGTTTTACGCGCGTTCTTTTATTGCAGACGTTGGACCGTTTCCACGGGCGAATCAGGATAACGCCATGCGAGCGTGTTACGTAAAGGCTCGCGAACGAAGGCCAAGGAATCGCGCTTGAATTATCGTAGTTCCTGTTCTGCCCGGCGATCAAGCGAGACGATTAAGGAGGCCTGCGAGCACCAAACCGGGTCGGAACGGGGCAGGAAAATGCTCCGCTAGCGAATGAGCCGCGCCGTGATCCGAGGAAGGACGAGTGTCCTTCAAGGATGCTGCACGTTTCGCCCACTATCCGAGGAATGCGTAATTTCCATGCGGCAAATATATACAATTTCTGAAACGCCAACCGATGCAACCGTACAATTATACTTTCCCGTTCGTACTGATATGGTTAAAAGTAATCAAAATAAAAAAATTGATTTCTCATAATAATTGTTTATTTTGGCCTAAGCGCTTATTGGAATACCGAATCGGTTATTTTCATATTTTTACTTGGGTCGCATTCACGATAATCGGAACATTAATTTAATTATGAACGACGAATAAGGTATCGCCTTTCTTCCAACTGACAATAATAGATTTTCGCGGCACCAGTTTCTTTCCATCAGCACTCCGCCGATGTTAATCTCGCGGCGGGAAAGAAGTCCGCCCGCTCGCCAGTCCTCATAAATCATGAAAGATATATTTGTTTTCAACCCCCCCTGACGCTCGCGCTCGCCACGGAAAAGTATTTAAGACGAGCGAAGACTCTCCGCGGAAGGAGACGGGGAGAATTTTGCCCGGAAAAATGATTTCTCCCCCGACGAAATTCATCGCCGGTCGACCTCGATTTTAACGAACGCCACGAGTACGTTCCCGCTCCCGATTAAACGTGTTTACATACCCCTGGATTTATGAAAATATGTACACGCCAGCCAACGAGGTACTGCCTGACCGATAAATCATTACCAACATTGCGCATACTCCATCGCTCGATAGACGTCACCTTTAAGCACGCACTTCCTACCCATAACTTCGCTCGTTACGATAACAACAAAATATCTGATAATAAATCTATCCTGCGCAACGACGCAATTATTGACCCTCCTCAAGGATTTTTATTTCTATTTTCTATATATCCTCAAGGTCTTTCTTTTTATATTCCCTGTTATTTGCTAGATGCCAGTGCGATAACAACAAAATCTAATAATAAACCTATCCTACGCAACGACGCAATTGACCCTTCCAGATAGTCCAAGAATCACGTAGGAGTTCTCTTCTCGAATCTAACGTTATTTGCTTTACGTTCATCGTCACCGTTCTGAAAATCCTTCCGTCGTCGGCGGCAGTTACTTTCGGTACACCTTGTAGGCGTGGAGACGTAACAAGGCGCGGACTATAAGCGCACCGCGGGTCGGTCCATCGTTTTTGGCTCCATCTCAAAACTCCGAGATCGCCCGCCGTGTTCCGCCCCGGTGCTGCGTGGGTGGAATCGTGTCAGCGAATGTGAGAGCGAGCGCACTGACTATCATCAATGGCATCCGTGTCACCGGACGATTTCGAACTCGAATGACTTTCCGAAACGGCGCCGCGTCGCTGACGCTCGCGGAACGCCGGGAGACTTTCGTGTCTGTTCCGAGCTTATTAATGGTCCGGCATGCGACGATGCGTACGGTCACACATGCGTGGAATGCGTGGCGAATGCAAAGAAGCGTCCCGGTCCCTCGATATTTCGGCGGGACAAGACGATTTTTACGAAACGGCGGACGCTCGCTGAGAAATGGGAGTCAAAAACTGACGAAACGTCGGCGCGGTTGAAAAGCTGACGGAGTGGTAGTGACACTCCTATGACATTACATATACGTATCGGGGATCAAAGAAATAAAACAATTCATTTTTTACAAGCAAGTTGTGTTAAGGTAATGGAAACATTGGACGGAGCAATTTAATGTGGAGAACGGGTTCGAAAGTAACGTTTCATTCGAGAATTACGTTAGAGAGAACACCGTGAGTTGCTAATGGTACAAAATATTTTTTGACAGAATCAATATTTGTCATCGTCAATTTCTATCAAGGGCTTGACTAAAATACACGTCCGTTAGAAAATAAATAAACTACCTAAAACTGAAACATATAAAAAAGCCCTAGGCGTGTACAAAAAGAACTGAGACAAAACCTGTGCGCACAACGCGAATCTAACTCACAGATTCAAAAGAATGAAACGGAACAAACAGGAAACAATTCCAAACAAACGAAACAACGCACCACGCGCCTCTCCACCGAAATCCCAGTACAAAGCCTAACGAGACAAAAAGCCGATGGCACTCCGTTCGTTAGGAGAGAGTCCAAATGAAAAAAGGAAGCCCGCGATGGTGAAAGCCCTCGAAAGCTCACTCTTCGTCACGCGCCAGAACGATCGAGAAGAAACGAAGAAACCTTCCAGCGTCGATCTTTCCTCAGCGCCTGCCGACAAAACTAACGCGTTAACGGAAGAACACGCTTCGGGAGAGGTCCGCTCCGAGCGTCGTTCGGCCGTGAAAATTAAACGAGTCAATCAACGGGGAAGCCGGAAACAATGGCGGGGCCGATGTTTGACAGACAGTTCGGGAATGGAAAGCTGCGGACGGCGAAACTTCGAGACCCGCGGCGGGAATGGAAGAAGAATGGCAGAACGGTAGAAAAGAAGAAAAGAAGCGAAGAAGGGAAGAAGAATGGAAGGGGTGGGAGGGAGGGGAAAGTACGGCAGTCACGATCGTTCGTGCGCGGAGCGTAATCGTTTCCGACAAAGTTGCGATGATCGCGGATCGTGATGAAGGTGCGTACCGTTATCGAGGAAGCCGGCAGCGAGAGGCTCGGGATCCGTACGCGATACGTGGCCGAGATAGGCGCGTATGAGCGGAGGACGGGCACATATTGCGTCTTATCGGGGCGGAATCACGTGCCGGGAACGCTTATTTTCGGCGTGACGGCGATGGCCATTCAGCGTGATCGGTTTCGTACGCGACGGATAGTGTTACGGGCACCAGAAGAGTTTCGTCCGACGATGAGAGGCCTGCTCGCGAGTTTGCGTCAGCGGCTGATGCTCAGGAGATGCTTGACGAGATGCTGCCGAGAGGGGCAGGACGTAAATGAAAATGAACCGAAGATTGAGGGCTTTGAGAAACGTTCTGCGACAGAGGCTCGCATTATGGATAGTTCGGGCGCTGATTGCCGGCTTCGGCGCGGGATGTATTGAGATGTGTTGACTGCGAGCACTGTCTCGTGCATCGGCGGGGATGTGTCGTAAAGGGCATAGATGAATAAGACAGTGAAATGTGCCCCCAAACCGATTGAAATTCTGAATGGGCCATTCGATAGCTTATGAAAAAAGAAACATTTTTGTGAATTTTCAACTTTGTATCTCTACCGTGGGGGGCGGGGGAGGGTAAAATGTACTGTTCGCTTCTCCTACGATTTTCTCGGAATCTATTGGATAAAAAAAATTGAAAAAAATTAGGGTTACATCTGGTGATGGTGCGCACATTTCAGATTTTTTTCAGATTTTTATATAAAATATCCACCGAGAAAAAAAATAAAAACCAAAGAGTGAGTCAGAAAATTATTAATTTGACAACGAAGGAGGTCCGGATCATTGATGCCGCTTTTACCTGTGATGTAATATTAGAATTAACGTCTCTCTGATTTTTTTCATAATATTTGTTTTGGTGGAACAGTGTCGGAAAAATCAAAAACCGCGTCTCTGGTCAGTTTTTGCCTGTCAGAACATCGTATGAGATAAACTTTGGTTTCCTTTTTGTAACATTACTATTTCATAGGATATTTAATGTTATTGAGTACATAGAACAGTCGTAAGAGTGCGAAAAAACTAAATAACTGGAAAAAGTCAATGTTACAGTATAGCCTTATATGCTAAAAGATTGAAGATCAACCCAAGAACGTCGCTAGCGCAACTGACAAGGTGTCAGTCTTTTAAGCCGGAGGGAACTTTTTGTCTGGGTTCGAATCCTGTTAGATCTATTCTTTTTTTCATTCTTTTTTCCTTTCTGTGCAACAATAATTAACATTCACAGATATTACGTATACGTCAGCTATTTTAACAATGTTTTTGTCAATATTTTAATGTGTAATACACGTGCACGTGGTGTGTCGAAAAACGTTATTGACCGTTAGTTCAACGCAACATTGTATTTTGGCGTAGTGGTTCAGTAGACCCGATTAATTCAGTGTGCTTACAATTCTTGAATTTGAGTTGCAAAAATGTTGTGATAACGTCTGACAGTAAATGTTAATTATTGTTGCACAGAGAAAGAAAAAAAATAATGAAAAAGAAGAATGGATCTAACAGGATTCGAAACCCAGACAAAAAGTTTCTCTCCTACTTAAAAGACTGACACCTTGTCAGTTGCGCTAGCGACGTTCTTGGGTTGATCTTCAATCTTTTAGCATATAAGGCTATACTGTAACATTGACTTTTTCCAGTTATTTCGTTTTTTCGCACTCTTACGACTGTTCTATGTACTTAATAACATTAAATATCCTATGAAATAGTAATGTTACAAAAAGGAAACCAAAGTTTATCTCATACGATGTTCTGACAGGCAAAAACTGACCAGAGACGCGGTTTTTGATTTTTCCGACACTGTTCCACCAAAACAAAAATTATGAAAAAAATCAGAGAGACGTTAATTCTAATATTACATCACAGGTAAAAGCGGCATCGATGATCCGCACCTCCTTCGTTGTCAAATTAATAATTTTCTGACTCACTCTTTGGTTTTTATTTTTTTTCTCGGTGGATATTTTATATAAAAATCTGAAAAAAATCTGAAATGTGCGCACCATCACCAGATGTAACTCTAATTTTTTTCAATTTTTTTTATCCAATAGATTCCGAGAAAATCGTAGGAGAAGCGAACAGTACATTTTACCCTCCCCCGCCCCCCACGGTAGAGATACAAAGTTGAAAATTCACAAAAATGTTTCTTTTTTCATAAGCTATCGAATGGCCCATTCAGAATTTCAATCGGTTTGGGGGCACATTTCACTGTCTTATTCATCTATGCCCTTTAGCAGACGCGAGAGAGTCTCGGATTATGGAATATGTAGTCGAACGTGCGCTACGCGAGCGTGAGTCACTGAATCGTACCATCGACGCGACTCTCGTACGTTCTAACGAAAGTTCTTTGTTGTCACTGTCGGTCACTGAGTCAGTGCCGGTCTATTTCTGTAATGAGTAATTGAAGAATCGTCTCGAGTCGTAGGTCTGTGTTGATATTGATCTATTTATGTATCGCGCGAGGCGCTTAGTTGAAAACTGGCACAGATCGTTTTGGAAATCAAGGTTACAGTTTAGATTCTACGTCAAAGGCTTAAATATCTTATTTTTCGGCGAACGATTTGAACAATAATCGGAGAATAGTTTCGATCGTGAATGCTTCGCCTTGAGCATTGTTTCGAGACGTAAATGGAAATGTGTCGAAAATTGAACGGTGTACAAAGCAGTTCTGGGATGCCTTCTAAGATTACCGACAATTGAAACCGCTCGTCTATGAATTTACGTCAGTGAACGACGTCGACGTCGCAAGCCTCGTCGTCCGCATCGCAACCGTAGAACACAGTCGAACACGAAGACGCACCACCTTACGACCCACTCTCCGACAGTGTCTCATCATATGCACTGTTAAAATTGCCTGCCCGTTCGTGAATTTGCGTCACCGAACGTCGCCGACTCCGCAAGGTGCGCCAGTCATCGCGTAACGAGACGGTATAAATGAAAACGTACCGAGGCGGACAACTAATTATTCCGGCAAAATCTCGGGTGTTACGCGAGGAGCAAATTAAGTTCGTTAATTCGGCGCGTCGTCGGCGCGGAAATGACGGAAGGACGAAAATGACATCCGATGAACGTTGAGTTACAGTTTGCGTGCCGATCGGTTGGCACGAGTTCTCGCACAAATTCGACATCCTGTCCCGTTTCTGAAAACCACCTACGGGAACTTCATCGATAATCGACGTTAAGCAAGTCGAGTTTCAAAACAGACGCTTTACTGGCGCACGTTTGGAATCGCTCGCGATGTCTAATGCATGTACGCGAGTGAGTGTGTGGATGTCGAAATATTTCGTTAGCCTCGCTTGGGGCACGTACGAGGTTACCGAATTATTTCGATCCGATCGTCCCACCCTTCCCCAGACCACCCTTTTCCGGCAATTTCTCACGATTTCCTCTCCCTTCTCACTCCACTAAACCCAAACCCAAAAGCCAAAATGTTGGAGGCGGAGGGTATGGGGTGGCACGCGCGCAAACATTTACCATCGGTCGAACTCAAGATCCACGATCATTCTGTCAGCACTTTCTCGTGATGCACTGCGCGCGTCCTCTTGATCCCCCCGCATAGATCCTTCCCAGATCGCGATCAATACACCTGATTTCAACGATGATATCCAGACTTCGCAGCGACGCCCAAGCTGATATTATCGCCGAAGCTCAAGCTCGCCTTGCTTCCTCGAGATCCATTCGAATCCTGATCACACTGATCATCAGCATTTTTTGTCTCTCGATCGATCGCGCGTAGTACCTTCGGCTCCGTAGGTCATTTTCGAAGTTCGAGCGCGAGATACTGAGTTTTTCGAGCACGTGGGCGGTTGAGGCGTACGTCCTGAACTTCGATTACGAACTGTTCGCGACGCGAGAAGATCCGGCGATCCTGGCAGGAGACGAAAACCTGAAGCAGGCGAACCTGCCGCACGGCCTGCATGCACTGACTCCCGTCTACTCGAATGATGGAACCTGAACCCGGTGCACGGCCGCGTGCTATACATGCTACGAGCAGGGCCGTATCGACGATGCAGTCTGCAGATCGAATTCTATGCACCTGTTTCGACTTTCGTGCTCCGGGTTCGAGGACCGTAATCGATGTATTGAGAACTATGTAGACGGAGGTCGACGTTAGAATATGATCGGTAAATATAAATTGTGCCGAGCAGATTTAAGGTGTAGGATGGTTTATTTGTAAGTGCAGTTAGATAGGATGTAATGCATTATGTCATGCACGTTTTTGGCTACTGTTAGGGAGCTGACAACCGAGAGGTTAGATAAATTTGAAGAGTGTTATATCGTCTTGGTAGTCAAGTTGTGTTATTTAAATTTAGCTAGGAGATATGTGTATTCTAGGGATATATTATATTATAATTGCCTTTGGATGAATTTGTTGTATAGTGTTAGACTTCTATCGATGCCTGTGTATTACGAACACAGGAGTATTATTAGTTATTCTCTCATAGATCAGGTGGTTGGCTATAAACTTATAATCGAAAATCTGTGTCATTAGTGTTCGAGAGTCGATTACACTGAATACTTAACGAGTTCGAAAAAAAGCGCGCATTAAAATGGTTCCGTGAAATTGGAAACGGACTCCGTCGTTAAGCTAATGGATGAACTTAAATAAGTGATTTTTTCATTAAGAATATAAAGGTAATTAATTGCTGAGGTGATCGACAGGCGCCAGTGTCACGACAGGTGTAATTGACAAAAAGTAAGTCAACTGTTATGACCCGACGCGTCTCGCAATGCGGATTTACATAGAAACGTCCATGTCTCTTTGTGAATTACTGAGGTTGACTGAACTTTTGTTCAAACGCGTGCGACTAATCAGCGACGTTATCAATGGCAGGTGCGTTCGATAGAATTTTCACTTCCAGCTCGAATCAAGCCATAACCGAACGTCTTCAAAAGCTTGATTTACAATACACCGAATTCTACGAAAACCCGGAAGTCTGCTATAAAAAAAAAACGATCCCCGGCGCTGTTTTACATTCCGTTCGTTCTACTTACAATCTGTTTACAGACCCCTGAATGAATCACGGGAAACATTTACATCTCTCAAAAGATGAAACATCATCGAAGCCTGCGTTTCCACGAATTTAAGAACGACTGCCCAAACAGTCCTATTACATTGCATCATCGCGTACTTTGCATATGAAACGCCTCTATCCTACCTCGCGACGAAAACTGTTCCCCCAAAGCGCTTCCGCGTTTTCGTCCGAAGCGAGGAAACATCCGTCACGCCCGAGCCTCGACTGCATCGACTGAAAGCCGATCGAAACGCAGTTCCGAGCGTCGGGCCGCGGTTACGTCAACCATCATTAACGCGAGCCATGTCGTTAAAATCCGTGCCAAGCGATAATGAAAAGCTCCGCTTCTATTTGGCCGGCCGATTATCGGCATAAAGGGGGGTACTTGTTTGCGATCAATCCGCTCCTGGCTTAAAGCGTGACAGTCTAGACCAGTGCCCCGCAACCGACGTGCGCAAACGTTCGAATCCTCTTGACAAACGGCCCACGCCGCCGGACCAAATTTCGAAATCGTCGCCCGACTCGAGCACGAACCGATCCGAGGCGCCGATCGGGCGCGAACGATCGTTTCGACGTTCGCGCACGAGGCTCGTGATTCGAGATTCGGGCGGCTATCGACTGATAAAGGTTGCGGAGCACTGGTCTAGACTTACGGCGGCATGCTACTCGTCGACACGCGCTCGCTTTGTCCGTGTGTGCGCATGTAATGCGGTAGAGTCCATGTAGTCCGCACGCTATATAGAGACCCGCCGAGAAAGAGTACGGTTTGTTCCCTCTCCACATGGCGACTGCCGCGGACTGCAGTCTTGGAAGACTACCAGGGGTGAAACCGACCGTCTTTCGGGCTCGCGAGCATACACGGTGGCTCCGAAAAACGTGAGGACGGTGCCGAGTGCGTGATCGATGTGGCGGGGGAAAAAGTGGGGCGTGGGGTGGAGTTGGATATTGGAATTCTGTGAAAAAAGAGGAAGGGCATGGGGGAGGTAAGGGCTGCGGTATAATTGGGCAGAAATGGATGGCTCTGGGCAGGGAGCGCGTGTACGAGAAAGCGTTTTTCGTACAGACGAATATGACGGTAGTTCTTGATATTCTAAGTGAAATAGAAATGTTAGGAAAGGCTGAAAAGCGTGCCAAGACGACTGCGATTGCATTGAATCCTGCGCACATGAATGAAAGTTTTTGATGAGTGTTCAAAAGAGAAGAAGCGGAATACGTTCTCGCGTAAAAGTCAGAGGCGCAAAATGTGGGAATAAACAAGTTACACAGTTTTAGTACATTCATGAAACTTTAAAACATCGGGCCGATGTAGCGCGAAAGCACGTGGTATGCCACACGCGCGCGCACGTCCGCTCGCCTATATTTGTACACGCGCGCGTATACCTATGTGCGCGGCAACTGAAAACTGAAGGAACCTGCATTATCAGCGACCTCATCATTCAAGAACGCAGATTCGTACGAAAGAGTCCCTGTCATTGACAGGTGACGCTACCAAGCGGATTCCGTGGAAACTAAGGAACAGACCCATGGAGTTTATCAAAAACTGATAACGCGCACCCTAACGACCGGTCAAGTCTAATGGCGCAATCGGAAATAGCTCTCCGCGCTGGTAACAGAACCTCGAGCGCCGAACCGACGATCCCTCCCCCTAATCATAAACTCCCCGTGTCCCTGATCGATAACGCACGACCGACGGCCATCGAGTCGCAATTTACAACGGGAATAAACAATTTATCGACGAACGCCACCTACGCCGCGGCGTTCGGCCACGAAATTCGAATTCTGGCTGCGTCAACATGTACACTTATTTAATTGAATCGCATATCGCGCGTGTATCGTCCTACTGCGAACCAATTGTCGAGGCGTGCACTTCGAGACTCGTCCTCGATGTCTGTTTACACGAGTCGCACGTTCCGATGATACATGCGAACGGGCTAATTCACTAACTCGCTGGTTCACTACGCATTTGCCGTGACGTCATAGCCGTGCACGGACGTAGATGATGCGGCCGATAGGGCCCGTGCATCACGCGGGAAGGAAAGTAGTACCGCATGTACACCTTCCTTCTGCTCGAAGGCGTAACGCGCATCCTGGGGCGTGCTGGCGATCGCTAAGGACGAAGGCTTATTGATAGATAAAGGTAATTGGTAACGGTGAGCGGCATTGACGTCGAAGATAACGACCGATCATTACGCCCCGACTAATATGCGCCTCCCTGCCACGCACTTCACCTATCAATGCCTCCTAAAGCTCAACGTACAGCTCGTTAGCCTACGCGGAACGCACTTTTTCCTTCGCTCACGGACAAACCTCCCATTTTTGTGCAGTGCCCCCCCCCCCTCCGTCGCCCCTCCCCTTCCCCCCGTCCGCGTCCTGGCGGGAGTTGTCTCCGCAGAATGGTACGACTCTTATCGCAGCTTTAATGGGTCGTCATTACGTCGCGTGGAGTGGGGTGTTTTTTGCCTGTGGCAAAAAAATGACTTTTTCTGCGACGGCTCGAGTCGTTAATGGCTCGGCGTGCAGTATCGGGGCCGTAAAATGTTTTCCTATTAAGAACGGAAGCGCGAACTATCGTCGATCGCTTCTGCCCGACATCTTTTTCCATTTAGTCTTACGTAAGTGCCGCGTCGCTTTCCGCGGCTTCATCGTCGATGCGGGGATCATTACGTTATTTGATTCACCCTGCGCGAATAACGAGTTTTCGAACGACGTTCAGGAGGCTCGACATTGAAGAACATTCATGTACGCGAGAGTGATCGATATCGAGAGCGAAGATTTTCGCTCGTTTTCCGCAAACGAGACGACGTTCGGTCCCATTTCGAAAGCGCGAGGCGGATTCGCTTCGCGTCCTCGCTTTACATCATTCCCGCGGTTGCATAATGAACCCTGGGAGAAATGCAGAATTGAGCGGGTTACATGCACACGTCGGCGGGCGTACGAGCTTCATGTCCGCCTCTTTCCATCTCCGCATCCGATGCCGCACGGACGGACCGGGATAGGCGCGTAAACTAATTGCGAGGCAATTTGGAATCGAACGGCACTCTACGTACGCGACCGGTAAACAGAGAGGGGTCGCGTGTCGGCGTGTATTCACGCCACGGAAAGCGTTAGACTTTCTCAAATTATTCCCACCTCGATCGTGCGTAAACTTCTTCCTTGCCGCCCCCGCGCCCGGATGCTTCGCCGACGGCGAGTGCTTTCTCGCATCCGAGGTTGCGAACGCCTGTTCGTCGGCTACGATCCGCGGCAAGGTGCGGGGGAAGTTTCGATGTTACAGCAAAGTACGGGAGACCGTGGGATCCCTCGAGCTGAGAGTGAAGTTGCTTCGCGGCGAAAGCTCGTTTCGGGTTGGAATTGTTAACGAACGATTATGGCTTAGGCGTGGCTTCCTGGAGATAAAGTGACGGGTAAGGATACGCGTCCAGACTGTACGTTACGTATGACCGATAGCGTAATATAACATTTGAAGTTACAACTAACGTTTAGGCCGGGGATTGTGAAAGTAGCCCAAGTCCGAGTGCAATAAGAGGAATGTTGCAATCCTTTATCATAATATACAAGACGAGGCAAGGCGGAGTGAACGAATGGTACGAGTTGCTCTCAATTTTAAGGTAGACCGCTTTCGTAACTATCCGGGTATGCAAGCGGTGGATTATTAGCTAAAGTCAGTGATGCGTGAAGCGAAATTAAACTCCGCCGAAATTGTACTTTTCAACTTTAATCGACCGTCGGCGTTAGGAGCCGGCCGATCCGCTCGGCGACGTTCCGGGCAGACTCGTAAATCAATTCGACGCAAATTTTCAGTAGCTCCTCCTTTCTTCGGGGCCCCTCGACTCATTTCCCGCGGGAGTTACGTTCGGCAAAAGCGGCCATCGTCCGGCTCGCCGTAATCGTACCGTGACAAATTTCCCTCAACTCGGTCCCGAACATTATCGACCGATTGCATCACCGGGCTTCGTACCGTCGATTCGTAACGATGAGAGACGGGAGCCTAGGAAACGAAGAGGATTCTGCTCCTACGGCGAGATCGTAGGCGCGATATTATGTAAATGCAAGGTCAGGCAGATATCAGCGCGGTTCAGCACGGCACGTGCCTTCGAAATATGCTGACCGTCGGCGGATTCCTACGGTCGACTCCGTTTTTTTGCCCGGTCAACTATCCTAGCGTCTGGCTTCGCGCTCCTCCGCGTCTTCTTTCAGCCGCAATCGAGCGAGCGCCGCTCCAGACGAGAAACTGACTCGCTTCGATTCCGGTGCAACGACATTTTCAGCGAACTCGCTCCCCGAAGGAAATGGAATATTCAAATGCGCGGCTGGGTCGCGACGAAATTTCCTGCGCACCCGAACTTTTCAACGGTCGCGTTACGCCGGCTTTTGATTGCGCTTTTCTATAGGCGCGCGAGGAAGCGAAATGGATGGCAGAGATTCAACGTATATGACACGACGCGATATATTATCTATAATCCGACGGGGAAGAGTCTCACGACCGAGTTTGTCTATGTTGCATATGAAATCGCCGGCTTCTCAGCTCGGTCAACGCTACTTTATCAAGAAATGACCTGTCAAGCACTTCCGACAATTTCGCGAAGTGCCCCTGGGAACAGAGCGCGCATCCACTCAATTTTCGCGCGCGTGTTCCGCGTATCTTAGCTGGCCGACTCTTCAATTAATTAATTGGATAGCGACCGATCGGCGCACCAATATGCCCCTTCCCTCCCCGCCCCGTCCAATTGGTCTAATGAGAGTGTAAATCGAGAAGTCGAGTCACTTATCCATTATTACGATCGATCATCCCGCACGCCGTCAAAGGGACGCCCTTCCTCGGAAAAAAGAATTCCACGCCGTCCTTCGAGGGCGGCGGAAGAATTCCGAGGGTGAGAGCAAAAGAGGGAGAGGGGTGCGAGTATGAAGAAAGTTCGATGTTAGCGACTGGCACGATCGGTTCGACGATTCGTTCGTTCGTCGCGCAGATGAGTCGCTGACGTTTCCCTCTAGCTTCGAGGCTACTTCCAGGATACTTCCTCTCCACTTCCAGACTCGACCGCAGGGTTTATCCTGCGATTGAATTTCCTCCCCTCGTCCCTGAGCCCTCCCGTGCGCAGCGGGCACTTTCGATTAGTCTCAATATAATGCCAATAAGCTAAAGCTGAGCAGCGTCCCGCTGCTTTCGGCATAAATTACGCACGGCATTGAAACCGTGCGCATAATGCCGCGTCATTACGAAAATTACTGCCGAGGCTAATGTGGTCGATAGATCCGTGCATGTGCGTCTGATCGGTCGAACGCCCACGAAGGGAAAATTTTTATCTCTCCAAGACGAACTTGTGGGCGTATTTCTAGCTTTAAAGCAGAGGATCGTGCGAAGACCTGAAGTTTTCAACGAATTTTACGAATCAAAGTTTCGACAGGAACTTCTCTGCGTCGGATGATTGGAGGCATTGTCGTCGATATTAGCGAAGGCAGCGGAGCTAAGCAAGCAGACGTGACTGTAGGAGCGACAAGATTTATCGGTACCTAGCCTCCGACTGATCGGTCACAAACGTCGGAGGGTGAAATTTTATCTTCCAAGCAGCTAACGGGCGAGACTTCGCGAGGGACGCAAACTTTACACCCAGTCGCCTATCCCGGCTCTCTGCCTTTGAACTTCGCCTTTCGTTAGCGTCAGAACCGCCATCGATGCTGATGCGAGAGAGTATAATACGAGTACAGAAACGTCGATATACCAATACCGAGCGAGGAGCTAGCGCGTCTGTCCGCCCTACAAGATTTATCGAACTTCCCTCTGACTAATCGTCGAAACAACGTCAGGACACACGGCCAGGCTGTCGGTCGGAGCAAATTTTTATCTGTCCGCGCCAGAATCTTCCCCCCGACGGACCGTCGACCGGCCACGGGGTCCTGCGAGACTCGAACTTTTCAGCGAATTTCCCTTAGATTCCATCCGTTATCCGAACTTCTTTGCGCCTCGGACCTATTCTTTATCGGGATCATTTGTTCGGTCGCGAGAGGGGCTTCTGTCACCGTAGTGGCCAATAAAAAGCGAAAGCCGGAATAAGGGAAGGAGTGCCCGAGGGGCGAGCGAGGTCAGAGGGGGGAGGACGGAAAAAAAGGTGAGTCCAAGGAAATTGGCAGGGACGAGCTGCGAGCCAGAGTCAGACTTCTTCCTCCCTTTTCGTTCCTCGTTCCGCACCTTTCCTGCGGCCCTTCGGTCATTCTTCCTCGCTTCGAGACCGCTTTCGCTCTTTTTCTTCGCGCTCAGCTCTCTCTCGACATTCTTCGGCCGAGTATATCGATGACTATATCTACGCCTGTGGGCGGCGAAGGATTCCGAGCACTGCGTGAAAAATCCTTACGGATCGAGGAACGCTCCGCTGATTAAACGATGTTTTCCCGAACGAGAGTACGGAGAGCGTTGCGTTCAGGTCTGTGTGGGTGTGCGTTCGTCTGGGCTTTGCCCCGAGAGGAGAAGGTAGGTGCGAACGTTAATGCCGATGTATTCAATTAAGTGGGTAATACGGTATGCGTGGCGCGTGTGTGCGACGGATTACATGAATGAATATACGATGTCCGAGCGAAATGCCAGTCTCATGACGGCTCGGCATCAGCAATGTTATTGACGCGCGAGAAGGTGGGCTGTAATCGTTCAGCGAAACGCGACGGGCTTGGAATGAAAACTGACAGCGAGATCGCGCAGGTAACGCGGTCGGATCGAAGACAATTTTGACCTTTGAAGGAATACGTGGAGGGACGGCACGGGGCGCGGTGAAATATCGAGCGACAATGTTATTGACGTTCGGAAACGCGAGCCAGTCGTTTATCAAAGTGGAGCGCACGTCGGGGATCAAAGGGAAACTAACAATAAGGCAGTACATTTATACCGGAACCGAAGTCTTTGACTTTTACGGAACGGGTCGCCTAACGAGATTGTTTGGACATGTCAAATCGCTGTATCGTTTATGAAAGGTCGTTCAACAAATACATCGCACAGGGCGTTTCCATGTTTCACCGTAGGTCTCTGTAATATTTGTACTGTCCGTCATATGTGACTGACACCGCAGTCAGCATGTGGGCAGGAACTAGGCCCATAACCGCCAATCGCAAAGCATTGAAATTCAAGTAAAAACAAATAGAGCCCCATTAGTCCGGTTGTGTTGACAGACTTTCGGCGACCGAAAGAATATACCGGCATGAAGGCATCGAACATTGCGAGAGAGGCGAAGCTTTTTTCGGCCAAGAGTGCGCTCAAAGTTCGTCCGGCAAATTGAGCGAATTGGTAACGGCTAGTTATGCCGGCCTACGGTCGGCAGCGTATAAAAATTCTTGCGCGCCCGTCGTCGGAGCGTTAAACAGGATCGTGAAAGGGAGTTGGCCAGAAACGCTGCTGGGACTCACTCTGTTTTTAGTGTTTTTTGCGGTCCCCGAGGGAGCTTCGCGCCGTCCCACGCGTTCCGCTCAGACGAAAACGAGCGCGGACAGCCTTTCTCCGTCATGGGAGGGTCCTGTCCGAGGAAGAGAGACGGGAGCTTTCGTGGTAGGGAGAGGGAGAGGCCGTGGGGTTGGGCAGACGCCGAGGAGGTTGGGAACCGTCCGCGTGCATGATGCATCAGGCTGGAAAGTAAGTTTTCCGATAGCAGTTGCCTGACAACGACCGGCCTCCGCCTCATCGCGCATAACTTCGACGGGAATATTTCATTGTTACGATTCGAGCTCAATGCGACGGCGAAGAATGACGCCGGACAGGACGATTATCGCCATTCGAGGTAGACGCTCCGTTTCGAAATCGCTTATGACGCATTTCGAAAGGGGCGAACAATAATTCGCGTCGCGTTCGGCTGCTCCCGCAGTTGCAATTTCGATTACGTCAGTATTAGACATTGGCCATAATCTTCTTTAAATGAATGTGGGATGTGAAATTATAAAGGGATTTTAAATGATTTATGAGGTACTGGATTCAATCATTTTGATCTGCAGTCTCCACTGTAAGAAAATAATATATTTTTCAATTACTGGCATAAATATTCTATCTCCCACGGTAAGTTTATTCATCCCAGCATATGAGTCGCTACACTTTCTATCACGTTGACTCCACCGCAATGATTCAGAGATGACTAATTCCACACCTCCAATTGATCCCAACGTCCTCGCAACTATACTTTTATCGAACACAGAATAGCTGTTAAATATCATATCCAGTGACATAATTTGAGTCGCCCGAACATCTGCCGGCTTTCTAGCGCGTCGACCGACTCGAATCAGTCACAGATTACTTATTATTATTCCGGCTGTAAATGGTCCCGATATATTCGCAACGTGGCGGAAGCCAACTATCGCCCCGGGAACGTGACCCACCGTAGACAGGATGTTGCACAAACCGAAATTCACCGCATGCCGTGCACGTTCGCCCGTGAAATCTAATATTCGAATTCCCGTCGATGGCGCTGATATTCCACGGATAATTAAGACGCTGCCGGTTACGTAACAATGTCGTTGCCGGGTTATGACATGGGATCGGCTCACCTGAACGCCGAGAATTTACGTCACGGGCAATCTATCGTCGGGGCCCGCTCTAACGACCGTGCCCGGTCGTGTTCCGGTAATATTTAGCGGGGTTAACATAAATTAGATGCGTATCTTCGACGCGTCAAAGACAGACGCGCTCGGCTGCCGGCAATTCTACCGGCAATTCTCCCAGCAATGCTCTCCTCGTGCGTTGGGCGAACTTCGAAACGACGCTGCCTGCTACCGAGATGAGTCCTGGCGCGAGCATGCTCGTAAATCTGAAAGCGCTGAATAAGTTTCTTTCGCTCGACGCTTCGTTTCCGCGGCGAACGACGTCGGAGTTTCATTAATTTTTTCCTCCACACTTTGCACGCAGATCCTTTTATCCGCCGCGACACCGTATACGAGCCAATTCTGCGGACAGAATATTCACATCTGAGAATCACTTTGCCCGCAATCTCTTTGGTACAACTATTCATCACGAGGGAGTATAACTGTATAAAGTGTACTTTACGTAAAAAGTCGGCGAGTCGCTTTTGTTGACTTTTCCCGCAAAGAGTAAACTTTTGCATTACGGCCATTCGGCGATAAGCTCCCGTACAAAGTGCACTCCCCATTTCGGAGTTCATTCCCACATGCGAAATAGGGTCGACGGTTACGAGCTGGCAAGAAGTGCTGCTAAGAGTTTGAGGCCTCCTGTCCCCTCTCGGCGGCCGCTTAAGTAAATTCAAACCGCACGCCGGTCGTAAACTGACGTAACCCGTGATTTCCCAAAGATCACGGGTCAAGCTGTTCGCGCGACTCTCCGCCTTCGACGAGGTGAAGTCGTTAAGGTGGACTCCCCGAGTCATCTTTATGCGTAATGAACTTGGCCGCGGCGCGAGAACGTGGTACGTATTCGATAATTTAGTGGAAGGACGCGAGAGACGCTTCGCGAGTCGTCAGCTGTCTTCGTTCATCGCCGAACGCCGTAATCTGCGGAGGAAGAAAAGGCGTAATTGCGAAATTATGAGCGAGACATTAAATCTTCGCCACGGCGGGCTCTCAAGAATCGTTATGGACCGCTGCATCATTCTCGCGGCCAATCTATTCGCCGTTTCGGCGGAGCTTGGCATCTCACGGCGTGTTGAAAGGAAGGAAGAAAATTGACGGCAGAAGTTTCGTTTTTCGACGAACTTGCCACTTCCGACCCGTATCCCGCAGGGGAAAGAAAGTAGCACGTAATTGCGAAATTAGGACCCGATGTGCTAAATCTTGCGCAACACGCGCAGTGAGTCTACAAGTTTAACACTAGAACTACCGACGATTATTCATATTTTTATTTGACTTTCCAAAACGGTAGAAGTCAATGTTTGATCTTCCAAACGAGGAAACAACTAATCGTTTAATTACCCCAATGAGTACAACTAAATATTTTAGAAAATAAAATGACCAGTCATTTTGAATGCTTAATAGTGCTACTGTTAAAATTCGCTGGCGTGTCACTAAATCATCGCGCGAGTCCACCGGCGTCGATCATGGCAGAGGGAAGAGGAGCAGGTGGCGAGAGGGGGTAGGAGGGAAAAAATGAGACGGAGCAGAAGGCCGGGTGAGTTACGAGAGAGTTGCGACTGCGAAATTGCTACCGATAAAACTCGATATCCCGGCTAACGCGGCGCGTCGTAAGTGCAGTTTTATACGGCGGGCAAATCAAAGTTTGATTTGAGACCCTGTGGCCTTGTCGCGGCCGGCCGATATTGCCTTTCCGAAGGCCGTCGGGGATAAGGATTCGGGCGTGGGATCTGCGAACGATGGAAACTCGCTTAAAGTCTTCCGAAGTCGGCGCTTGAACTCCGACTGACCGGACTAATGATCTGCGAAAGAGTTAGTGCGCTAATGGCGGCCTTAAATTAAGCCCGCGGCGCTCGCCGCCGGAAAATGTGAGAAACGGCGGCGCGAATGACGATAAATTTATCGACACGCTCGACTCGCCTTGGCCAGATATCGATAGAATTCCTGGCGTGGCGCGGACAAATTATTGGACCGATCGTTCCTGATTAAAATTGACGTTCGCTGCGCGGCGAACGTTCCGCGAGGAGTGCCTTCAAAGAAATTGCGGCGAACGGAGGTGTGTTGGTAAGAGTTGATACTTTGTGGCGTCCTTTGCTTACATGAGCGGCCATCGGAGGGAGGAGGAGATAAGGCGGAGATAAGTCTTCAAAATCATTAGAAATAGCTGCGAAGTATCTGGCACGACGATAACGATGGAACACTTGATCCCTTTGCAAGCGTACGTGCTACGATCGAAATGTGTATCAGTCGTTGCACTCGCCGTATCGTTGATTGTTCCTCGAATTATCGTTCGAAAAGTTTGAGACAATCGTTTAACGATGTAATCTCAACATCTGCGCGGTATTGTTCATCAAATTGAGATACACCAATACTTCCTTACTCGCACACAGAACATATCTCCACCGTACTTAATGTCTCCGACATTCAAAACATACCAATTTATCCGTCTACGCCATTGAATGATCTGGGTGATCCAATTCGCAGAGTCTATCATTTTTAAACCTAACAACGCAAATTACTGTGTCTAACAAGCGAGAGTTTCGACACTCTCGAAGACAGTCCGTTCCGAGAAACTTGCGCCTGATACGCTCAACAATTACACATCCATCCTTCCCACCGCGGTTCGCCGACAGCTTTCGGCCGTGTTCTGGCCTGTTAAAACGTTTCAGTGCATTTACCGGAACTCTTCCGGAGCCGCAGAAAACGAAGTGCACTCTCCGCGCGAGAGAAATAAGAGAACGAACGACGTCGGGGGCGCAGGACTGATTGAAGCCTCGTTGGCGAGGGAAAAATAGATCAAGAGAGGAGTCGGCAAAAAGGGAAAGAAAGAAGGATGAGGAGGTAGACGGAGTGAGAGGAGGAGGAAAAAGCTTGAGAGGCGACGGTGAAAGAACGAGCGGGTCGGTCGGGAAGAAAAGGTCGTTCATCGCTCGTCGCGAGATCGGCGAGAGAATGGATTTATTAAATATTCCGCCGATCGATGTGAGACGATTAACGCTGACGCGAAGTGCTCTGCCTCCTTGACTCTCGGTCGGCCCTCTGAAAGGGGCCATGATTACAATTGGCAACGTTTCCGCCCGGAGAGAGAATGCCGTCCCTGTAAATCGCTGCTTCGAGATGGCTCGCGTTAAGATAAGTCGGCTCAATGCCGAACTCCCGACTCAATGCTACGAACTTATTTTTTTCGCACTGGGAAGCTCAAAGGATTTCTGCTCGTCAGACTGGTGACTTAAAGTGCCGAAGTTTGACGTCGGACAATGCGTTTTAGGCAGTTAACTGGGGTTTGACGACTATATCCTTCATGAAGAAATTGCTTCGTGACCTGAGTTTTGTGTCATGACAGCGATATCTATCACGCCTAACCCTTGCTATTTAAACTTTCTTCAGAGTGGAAACAAAAATATATTTGGATATTTCAATATGTTTAGAATCTTTAGAGACAAAGACGAAATAAAACAAACTGAGGGCTGTTCTGAGAGGAGGCCGTCACACTTAACTGGTTAAAGGTCGCTCTTGTCTGCGACGAGGTTACTGCGAGTTCAGGCTCGACAGAGACGCTAAAGTGCTATAATACACCGCGAGGGACGTGTGTCAGACATAGGCCTACCCGACCAAGCGCATTTTAGGATTAAAGTTTACGTTGAACAACGTATCACATACTCCTGCGCGACGAGGTACACGCTCGGATTAAAGTTTGCATCAGAACAATGCACGTTACGCGTCTTCTGCGACGGGATACGTTTCAGGATTAAACTTCTCGGTGAACAACGTACGTTACACGCTGTCCTGCGCGACAAGACGAAGTTAAAGGTTGACCTGCGCATCGAGCGACGTACCTTGCGCACAGTCAGCCGTGATAAGCTAGCAAAGGGTTAAAGCGTGCACGGAACACATTTTACCTCCTCAAAGAGGTCACATGCGACGTAACAAAACGTCGCAACGTTCAAATTGCACTCTCTCGCGCGCGCAAGGGCAAAGATACACACACATGTATGTGTGCGCGTACGAGGGCGTAATGTCGCGCGGATAAACGCGAGTCGAGTTCGACAAACAAAAGTCGCATTGCTCGTCTCCGTTGGCACATGACACGCAGGTGCATTACGAGGGAATAATAATCGCTGGCCGCCGACTCATTATAGGATTAACGTACGTCACAGTCCGCCATCAAGCGGTTTACGCCGGTACGCGGGGGAGAAATCGGTCGGACGAGAGTTCGCCGATTAGAAAATAATAATGATCCGCATCGGCACGCCGATAGTCGTCGTCGGCCAGCTCGGCTGTAAACATTATCAGACGGCCGGTTTATCGAGCGTGTGTCGTGTGACATAAGTGCCTCTCCAGTCGCGCGACAGCGATTTTTCTCGATTCGACTTAATTGGAATTTCGCGCCAGATGGTGCGATCGAGAAACGCGGAGTCACGCTCGATTTCGCGATGCCGAGAATTG
Organism: Anoplius nigerrimus; assembly: GCA_914767735.1. Classification (NCBI taxonomy): domain Eukaryota; kingdom Metazoa; phylum Arthropoda; class Insecta; order Hymenoptera; family Pompilidae; genus Anoplius; species Anoplius nigerrimus. The sequence goes on along the minus strand of OU612089.1, from coordinate 8,739,337 downwards.
CCGAGTGTACTGGCAGGATTCCGAGCAAAATCGAGGAGGGATCCTCAACTGGGAGGAAAATGTTTCGTGGGACTTACTTCTCGCGAGAAGGATGAGGCACGATGTTGAATAACGTTCAGATGGGAGATACCATCTGACTGAGAATACGAAGAACGTAATCGATCGATGAAAAATGACTCTGGAGGTCTTTAACATAATAATATAAAAATCCGTATAATAAGTCGGGTGTAATAACGCATACAATGTATCCGCGCGAGCGTCCAATGAAATCAGCTGTATGCGTCCGCCGATGAAATATGTAAACGAGTCTGCTGAATTATTAATGAAAAATAGCAGTGTGATCAATTGTTCCGCGCTGCGAGCGTCATAGCCCTGCCATTCTCCCGACATCCTGCCTCATACATTTCATTCTGACGTTACTTAATTATTTGCCGTCCCCCTCTCGGTTACGGACCCTAACGAGCCGGCCGTAGAACGGTCGAGCCTCGAATCTCGCGGTTGGCCCGACAGTCGACAAACAGGTGACACCCGCCGACACAAGACACTCTTCTCGAAATTGTCCCAGGTAGCTCTGAAACGTAAACATCGGCCGCGAAGTGTCAGGCGGCCGCGAAAGGTTAAGCAGCGGGACAAAGCCGGTATCAAGGTTTACTTTGCGCTCGGCGACGATTTTCTCCGCTGGAGAGCAATTTGACGATGTCGCCGACTGACTCGTAACCCCGAAAACGTTGTCCGCCGGAAACTGAACGTCACGAAGTCATACCCGGGGAGCTCGGTGGTCGTGGCTCATTAGCATAATCGATGCGACATTCCAATTCGGTGCCGACAAGAGGATTGCGCAAGTTAAAAACGAATACATTTCGCGGCTCGATTCTGGCCACGTAACGGCGGATTTGCATGCACCTGGCCCGACGAGAAGGTGCCGCAACTGGCCGACGGACGGAAATTAAATATTTTCACCGGAGTCCGGCGCTGGCGACCTTCGGGTGCGACGGCGAAGTGTCAAGGATCGACATTTATTGTATCGCGTTATCGCTCGCGCAGACGTCGGCCCCCTCGTTGCGAGAGGTAAGTGTAGCAGAAATTGGTCCCGAGCCACGAATCGATGATCAATACTCTTTCGACGAAAGAATAAACGTAGTCTTGCTAAACTGAAAGGTTATAGTGCAAAAAGTATATTTGTAATAGAAGACAAGGGACGATATTGTTTTTGGTGTACCACAAAGTAGTTTATGCATATGTGACATTAAGTAAATGTAACGATGCAAACATTTTCGGCAGAATATTTTTATAGTAACAGGAAAAGAAGATACCTTCGTAACGATAGCTATCGGATAATATTAGCTTCGACGCTATAAAGTTCACTCCGCTGACCCTTGCACTTTTATGCAGAGCAGGAAGCTGCAATGATTTTAGTGCCGCCAATTATTTATAACCTACTTGTGGTGCCGAAATAGATGTCGGGTACGTTTCACGCCTGAAAGCGTGCGGTGTGTCGATTATTGATACATTTGGTTTGCACGCGAACACGATTACCGGGTCCGATCGATACCGCCTTTTTTCACCGATTCGAAATACTCGACGCAGTTCCATCGTTTCCTGATACGGAGGTGAAACACGTCCGCGCTTAGGCGTAAAACGCGATAGACAATCGGCGCTTTAACGTCCGGCAGGTTCGACGACAATCGTACCGTTTTATTGCCCGCCAACGTAAGAATAATAACGTCCCGTTTAACGGCGCAGCGATAATTTATCGTAAGATAACACTGTGACCAACTTTCGCGGGCGTATGAATAAATTCGCGCGCCGGGCAAATGGAAGGCAAATGTTTGACCGGGCAATATGTTGCTTGAATAAATATGGCTGTTTAAAAAGTGCGCGTAACGCCGCGGGTACGGAATACAAATAAGGATTAAGCGGCGTGGCCGGTATTTATCGAACTTTTCGCATAAGCACTAAAAGCGCGGACGCCGGCTCGTATGAGCAAACTACTTCTATTAACTTTGCACTCTCCTGCAATTACTACTACGGCTGACTCGCGTGGCCGTTAACGTAAAAGGGAGCGATGCAGGTAGATAGGGGGGTAGGGAACGGAAGTAGGAGGAAAGTAATGGAAGAATGACAACCGATAACAAACTCAGCCTTGCGTTCGGTGGCTCGCGCTGTTAACAAAACAGCGAAACAGACCCAGCCGGAAGAAGGAGCGCAAAGCACACCCCGCAGACAAAATTGCGTCCCGACTCCGAGGAAGAAGTCTGCGAAGCGGAATGAAGAGCGATCCCGAAGGAAGCTCTCCTTTTTTTACGCATGGAGTCCTTTCGTTCCGCCGATGGAGGTGGTTGCAAGCTGGTACGAATAAAGTCGTCCGCCAGCGACCTGCGTCGCGCTTTTTGCATCCTTCGGCACATTACGGACACGCTCCCGATCCGAACAATCCCATCTCCCCGTGTCCTCCTCCAACCTTCGCCAACCTTCTCGTCCATCCCCGTTCACGGACTCTGCCACTTGCCACCGGCGAGGTTTCATCGTTTTATGGTACACGTCCATTTGTCAGCGGCCGATCGATCTCGCCGACGATTGATTTATCGTTCGAAGACACCCGTGCGACAAAAGGGCAGGGGTGGGAGGGGTGGGAGAGTAAAAAGCTGGGAGAAGGAAAAACGCCGTCATACATAATGAATAAGACTCATTGGCGCCGCTGTCAATCGAATCCGTCTTTCCTCCCGTCGTCCTTCCCTTTGATTTTTCATGCCTTGCTCTCCTTTGCCACTCGCGACTCTCGAGGGTTAGTTAAGATTGAAGTCGGAAGCCTGAATCGCTCGGCTGCAGGATGGAAATCGGGGGGAATCCGTTAACTCACCCGATCGGGTGGAAAAATCGCCGTGTTCGGGCCTGTTCATTGAAAATCGAGCTTTGAAGGGGAGTATGATTTTCGCGTTGGCGTTCAATTCTGAGTGCAGCGGAGCAGAAAGGGCGTGAAAACGAACATTTGTCAGTGCGGGGGGGGTGAATTAATGTTATTAAAGCGACGTGAAAGTTCTCGCTGGGGAAACGGATACGATCGGGACAAACACAAGGTGCCCTGGCCAAAATTTCCCCGACGCAGTGCAGCAGTGGAAAAGTGCCAACATCGACAGGAGGATGGAAGGACGAAATAAAGGAACTCGCGAGTGTACGGATCGAGAAGAATCGTTACAATCGAATCGAAAGTGAATTATCTCCGTATTATTCCGAGAACCAAAAATACGGTGTCTGCAAATTCAATAAGGAAAAATGCGCGTTTGCCGAAAATTTCTTCACTGTCAATTCCTTTTTCCTCAAGTTTCAATATCGATCCGACGCTTGACATTTTCCTTATCATAACATCGTGTATCGTGAGAAAACTCGGAAGAAGGCGTTCTCGAGCGAACTCATGGAATCGACGCGTAGGCTTTTCGCGCTCGCCAAAATATTGTACGCCGAGATAGGAAAATTACGAACTCGAAAGTTCACGGAAGATCGCCGGGGCGCTAGCCGTAATTCCTAAGAAAACATTTGCGCTGGCAGATAGGCAGGAAAAGTCGCCCGGTCGGGGCTCGATATCTCGTTGCTGGCGATACACGCGGGGCAATAATAATCGCCGGAATGAGTGGGAAAGAGAGGGAGGGAGGCAAGGGGAATACCATTAACCCACGGAAAAAGGTGGGCCGTTCTTCTTCGTGGAGCGGGCATTTCGGTGCAACGAAGTTCGATGTATCGATCGAAGGGGGGGAGAGAAGCAAGGAGTAATGCCGCGTTAGTGCCCCGGCCTGCTCGTCAATCACTATTCGACAACGGTAATTTGCAGGACATAATGGCCAATCGTAATTTACAGGGAACACAATAAACGCCGGGAAAGGAAACGGCGAGAACCATAATGCGGTTACGCTCGCAGCAAACCGCGTCTGACCGCGTTTTGTTTCGTTTTTTCGAGGAATCCTTTGCACGAGGCGTGCGAGTATACGCAAGTGTGTGCGGGCTATGTGCTATGTACGTGCGTTGTATGTGCCACGGAGTGCGGTAAAGTTCGCGATACCGCGAATAAGGTGATTCAAGTTGGAAAACAAATTGAAAATGGTCGAACAAATTGATATTCAAGGATTTTTCTGTACTCGTTAATGGTTAGTTTTACAGAATTTATCGGTTCGGCGAAATTAGTCCGATTCCAATGAAATCGTCATTTTCATGTCACTCGATGCGATAATATATAAGAAGATTGAATATGGCAGGAAAATGATGTTTCACTAGAATGAACTCGGCATTTCTGTCTGAATACAGGCACACACATGTGCATGGAACGCTCACGGTGTATCGGTATTAACGTGAGAGGCTTAAAATGAGCGGATTAAAAGCAGTCCATCTTCTAATTACGCATGCAATTTCAGCTCTCATATCGACCGATTCCTCGCCATACGTAATATTACGTCTCTCCTTTGTGCGCGCGGTTATTGTTTGCTGGCAAACATTCCGCGGCGCGCGTTGACTTTCAAAACTCATATGTCCGCGGAACGGTCAGAAAATACATTTGCTAAGTAAAGAGCGGGCAGTCGGTCAGAGCACTTTGCGCAATCGAGAAATTTCCACAAAATGAATTCAAGTTGCCTTACTCAAAGCTAAAACTGTTGAAAATCTTTTCGAATATCATCCAAGCCTGCTTAATATCATTTTTAAACAAATCAAGTACCGTGTCGAAACTAAGATCTCTCAAACACACCAGATCGTGATCACAGCCGATTCGGAAAGGCTTGCCAGAATGAATCAAAGCCACCCACACCACAATCCCGCCAGAGGTTCATAATTTCGTACGTCAGCGTCAACGGAAACAATCCTCCAAGAATCAATCTACGTCGTTTGAATGAACCCGAGCCGAGTTAGCTCATCGCGGCTGACGTAACTGATTACTCCTCCACTTAACGGTGGTAGAACAGTCGAACCTAACCCGAAAAGAAGAAAATGCGAGCGCTCGATCGGCCGTTCGGCAAACTTAAATTTCCGCGAAGCGACGCCGATACCGCGAACCGTTCGACTAACTGTTCGGCCCCTCGCACATTCGGTGACACTCGACGTTAGCATAATTATCGCTACTCACCGTGGCCCGTGACGTCGTCGTGACGAGACATTTGCCGGCGTCGCGTCGGCTCGGCTCGATATACCTTTTCCTTGCGCGCCGTCCGACTCTCCTGACAAAACCGAAAACGGCCGCGCGTGTGCTCGAGCTTCCCTTTCTCGACTAGCAGCACCCACAGTGGCAGGAAGTTCTCGTCGATTTAATGCAAAAACGGTGAGTCACCCGGTAGCGCGTCTCAGGACGAAAATGTTCGCTCGACGGGACACGTGCGCGGGAAAGTTTCGCGCCTTCGAACTCGGCTTGGCGATGCCGATGTGACTGGCCGTCGATCGGCCGGCTGTCATTCAATTTATACCGGGGCGAGCGCGGTGCATTTCCGGCAAGATACAAAGAGGCCACCGCTTCCGATATACGGCCGCCAGAAAACCAAAAGAGGGCGGAGCTGTTTTCGCCCGGGCAGTGAACGAACTTTCGAGCCGTAGGGCTCTCGAACTGTCGGCCTTTGTGTCACTTTCCGAGCTTGTTGTCACGGATTCGAAGGATGTGGGGATATGGGAACTGATAAATTTATATTTTGGTAGCGTCCAACCGTGTGAGATACGGAGTAACATTGGTAAGGGTGACGTTGAGAAGACCAGTCTGCAGAACGTTAGAAAAAATTAACAATTTTAATTGACGGTGAACGAACTTTCGGGTATAAGGCTGAAAGCTTCAGATCTAGTGTGAGTTTTCTCGGCTGTTTTCGCGAATTCTGAGAATGTAGGACACAGGTGGAATGGATATGTTCAAAGGCTAAGAGCGCGTAAATGACGACGTGGATAATTAGAGGAGGGTTGAGTAACGTACTGTGGAGGAAATGTCAAATCTACAGAGATACTAAATGTTTTCGACTAGCTGCAAACGAACTTCCAACCCGTAGTTCTGAAAGCATGTGACTTTGAGGGATATGGGAATACGGGTTAGATTAACTAATTCAAAGAGCGCGAATGAGCACGCCAGGCAGCAGATAATAAAGTAGAAAATTGCAAATTGCAGAAACGAATGTATGAAAAGTTAATGAAACGCGGAACGAAGCTTGTACAATTTGATGGTAATGTCCAGCGAAGTAGCTAACCGCATTACTGAACCCGGTCGTAACTCGCGAGGAATAGTCCGACCGCAGGGAGGGACGTTTAAAAAATCAATAAAACAGAAAACAGCGTCGCCGAATGCTAATTTCCGCTCGGGCACATTTGGGAAGACAGTGAGACAAAGAGCGGCGGTACAAAATATTGCGCCTCCTGAATAATTTGCGATTCTTCCATCAGCTCGCGCAGATTGAAGTCGCGGTAAGCGCGGAAAATAACTTGGCGAAGAGTTGTGCGGAATGTTCGAGGAATTACGTGAGTTGTACGCACGTCGAGGTAATCGAAATCGAACGATATTACCCGGAGACGCTCGACTCTTCCGTACAATAAGCGTACTATTCCCGGTATCAATTTGTAGAGGCTCACGTATCTCTGCGAACGAAACGGTCGGGTTTACGTGATTCCGCTAAAGCTCCTCGGCCGAATCTATTTGATAACGCGACGAGGGGCCGTGATAACGATATGCGGCCTGTCCTGTATTATCTAAAGTGCTTTCGACGCGGGTTCGGTGCACTCGTTGACTCATTCACTCCTCCCATACGAATATTTCGTGCCGTGTTTGCTGTGGGTGCGAATCGCGATGCAAGCGAACGTCGATCGGTAATGCGAAGCGGACAAAATATGCCTCGAAATTGAAAATTAAGTAGTGGCTTAAGTAACTGGTGTACCGGAGTAAGAGCCTGGCATATTTCTACTTATATCTATGACTGTGAGCGTGTAATGCGGGCCGATGGAAGAATGTTTGTTTAGAAATCAGTGATGTTTGTTGAAAATGATTAAAATTGTTGGACAGAATGAGGAGGAACGTGTATGCGTGTGAGAGTCTGTCTCGAAGTAGATCAGAAGTACTGAATGGACATCTGCACTGATGCAGATAATGTCTGGCACATGACTGACCGCAGCTTGCACATGTGCACAACGGATGTTGCGGTAACAAATCAAAACGTACCAAAGTTCGGGGCGATGTTCGTCGAATCGCTCATAAAGCGGAAAAGTTGGGGAACATTTTTCGAGTGATATAGTTACTGCTACTCGGGCAAGATAATAAATTGCTGGGAAACAGAAATTTCTGGCAATTCTCCAACTATGCCGCAGCTTGCCGTGCAACTTTTTAATACGGGAGCGGTAGCAAGCGACGAAGTTTGTTAAGGAAGAGAATTTCGTAATATTCACGGACGGTTTCGACTATTTTACAGTTTAATTCTAGATTGAGTATTTAATTCCGACCGTACAGCGAAGTGTGCCATTTCTACAATTCACCGAACTCTGTTGGAAAACCTTTACTGTTATAAAGCTAACAGCTGCTGCCGTTTTAGCTCGCAGTCACCTGAATTTAGCCGGCGTTATCAATTCAAATAAATCCAGCATCGGCCGACAATACTATCTCTTTGTTCAATCTATTATCGCATCGTCAAACAAGTTTCTCTATTTATGTTATCTATCACGGTGCCATCAGTTTGATGTCCAATCATTCCTGCAACTTAATTTCCACCAATAACACTTAAATTACGTTACTCATTTTGCCGATTCCATTTCTAAACTACTAATCCAACAATGTCTGAACTTTCGAATCCTACAATTTAACAGTCACATATGCGTTAATAATTACGAAAGTTCTCCGCATTTGAAAGACCGGTATCAGATGAACATTTCGATCTACATCGTTCATTATAACGAAACAGGGGATGAAAGAATTTTCTACTGCACCTTTCATAATAGCCGGCACATATCTAATCTAATGCCAACGAAACCACCGTGCAATTAAAACAACAACAAAGCCATTGAACCGCAACTTACATCAAAGCAATCGGTAGCACAGCAACGTAACTCGTCACCACACTAAAACCCCTACGTAAAACGCACCGACCGCAAGCTAATCCCGATTCCGGCTAAGCCGAAGGAAAACGTCGAACATTCCAAGAAGTCAAAACCTGTACTTCCCGCACGTCTCGCGGTCCATCCGAAGATCAGCTCACACCATGCCATCCACTCTGTCCGAGCCGAAAGATGATGCGAGACAATCGCGTGACACTGTCAGTTATCGTCGCGAGCGCAACTTGCTCTTCCGCGGCGGTAATCGGCTAGGCGCGTCGTTTTCCCATTTTTTCCCCACTTTTTCCTATCCTCCCTCCCCCGAGCCGACACTCATCCGCAAACTCGTTCCGCGGACGATTATGCCACGGCGGTATCGTAAAATCGTAGATAATCGGTGTCGATTATTTTTCCCCTCCCTCCTTCTCTCTCTCTCTCTCTCTCTCCTTCTCTTTCTCTGTCTCCCTCACTCGCAAACGCGTATACGTTGTAAGACGAAGGCGAACGAATGCACGGAGTCCTTCGCGGCGGAGGCTCGTGGCGCCTTAAGGTCGAAACGCTTTCCACCTCCAGCACGAGTTCCCGACCGTTTACGGCCGCGCGTATAACTGCGCCGGACGATAAACGCGCTGCGCTCCGCAAGAGGCGGATGATGCTTTCCTTCATTCTCGACAAATAGAGTCTCCGCTGCCTGGCGTTATTGGACTATCGATCGGCCGGGTAAAATTATCCATCCTTGGGATATTCGTATTGTTACCGTTAAAGAGAGAGGAAGGTTAAGAGGGTGAAGGGTGAGGGTGGCGTCGGGCGGATGAGCAGCGGGGGAAGAGGTTGAGGGAGATGGTTGGGGAGGTGGGGGAGGAGGAGGAGGAAGAGAGCGGAGGCGTGGAAGGAAAGGTGGGGGAAGGTAAGAGGCCAGGCGTCGTTACGTGTTAATTGACCGGTTATTATTAACGAACGAGGAAGTCGTTCGCGGCGTGGATCTGGACTTTCGCGTATCGGCGAAAGGTCGCCGCCCTCGGCAAGTTTAAAGACCCAGCCGACGACGATGGGCATTCACCGCGTCGACGCACTAATTTTCAATCGCGCGCCGCTTTCAGGGAAACTTTGTCCCGCGGGCGGGCGTTGACAGTTTCGTTATTGGATTATTGTTTCAGACTGGATTTACGGGGCCTCTTAAAACGACGGTTCGATCTGCCTTGAGAATGCCTTTTTGTGCTGTGGACATTATTTGTTTAGGTCTGGCGACAATGAGTTTAATGAACGATCAATTTTTCATTTGACATTCTACGGCTATTGACTTAAGTTATTGAGGCACCGTAAATGGAAATATGTGTGTAAGTCGTGGGTAGTTGTACTGCTTGGAAGCGACGCATTTTCGTAAAAATGACATAATTGTGAAGCATGTTAGGACATTTTTCGCAGATCATATCGCTCACTTCACGCTTTCAAGTAAACATTGGTCGCGATGACATGTCTACCGATATTCCTCGACAAACAGGCATGACTCAATGTCCGCTGACATCCAACAATTTCAATTCGCTGGTAGAACATATGCCTAAGTTCACGGTACCGTTCACTTCGGAACACGCGCTACACGAGCGACGGTGTCAACTTTCTGTTCGACAGTCGGCGCACGTTCGGACACGTATTAGAAATTTCACGGTGGCATCGTAAATCAAATCGTCCGACTTTCGTTCCGGCGATTTCATAGTCATCGACCCGCCGAAAATTCTCCGTCCGGACGCGATGCGCCCCGTTTAATTTCGAAGCGGCCGTAACTGACGTACCGTTTTCAATTTTCTTTCTCATTCTCTGCATCCCATCTGCAAGGCTAGCGAGCAATCGAGCGCAGATTATTTTCCGTTTGCAGCGCAATCGTCGCAGCTCGCTCGCAACCAAACGTTTTTCCTTACCGTTAGAAGCCGGCAGATAGTCGAAATGTGAAAGTCGCGTACATTCTCAAAACTCGATTTTTCAAACTCCGACTGCGATGCTTTCACGGCCGAGGAGCGTCTTTCGCGATGCAAATTGAATTCAGCTGAAATTCGTCCCCTTTTTACGAAGCCCGAAGTGGAGGACTGCGACTCCGAGCGTCACGTCGACTTTATCTGGCTTACTATTGTCGGATAAATGAAATCGAAATATTCTGTCTACAAGTTCGATTTGTCTATGGGGAGAGTGGAACGAAGATACGTACTACGAAAAAGCTTAAGATCACGCGAAGTGCTCGTCCGAGTTTCCCCGCGGGATTTTTAACGAATTGTCAACGCTCTCTTGCCACCATCGCCAAGAAGGAAGAACAAAGAAAAGAACCGACAGTCCAGGTGAGAGGATCGATCGACAGGAAGGCGAGCGACAAACGTGCGTCGACGACGACGACTACGTGAAACTTTCTTAACCAGCCTTTATCATCGATCGGCTCTCCTCACTGACGCGTTGCCCGTTTGTCATTCGGTCGCGTGCGTCATCTAGATGATTTACGATTACGATCGGCCGATTTTCCGCGCGCCGCGACGTCGCCTGGCGAACGTCACTCTATGGAACATCGACTCGCTGACCGAGGACGTCTCAACGAACGACGCACACAGCTGCCGCCGGTGAAAAAGAATTTTCGGGGAGGGCGAAAGAAACGTGAGACGGCGGCGACATTTTTCGTCTAGCCGAAAAACTTTCCGTCCCACGACAGTTTTCCCTTCTGCGTTCCAGCTCGCTCGAAGTCGTGGAGGACGAATTTCACGAGTTCATCGACGCTCGATTACGGGAAAGTTTACGTGGGCGGCATGAAGGTACGTTCACACAACGTGAGCCGAGAGCGGACTACTAAGCGGAAGGCCTCAATTAGTAACACGGTCGTGTGGAATTTAGGTGATACGCGCGCGCACTTTTCGAAACTTTTCTCGTTACACCGCCTGCACTCGACTCGGGTCTGATCGATTCCGCTCGATTATTCGCTTTTGACGTCTGGCGACGTTCGGAGCGGCGAGGTGCTACGCCGTGTCGGGACGAGAAGTGAAAATTTTTTTTGGGAGGACGTAAGAGTGACGCGGCTGTAACGTATTTGTAACGCGCTGATTACGTCAATGCGCCGGGGAAAGAAAATGAGAACGTTGCGTGAATATAAATATATAACGTCACCGGGCGTAGTGTCTACCGTAAGGAAGTGACGATGACGATTGAATTGAAACTAGAACCTGATAAATACTGTCCCCTTGCCAAAGGATGTAAGTACCGAGAAGAGAAAATAGCAAATTGAAATAGTATCTACATATTCCTCGTAATAATAATAGCAATTACATATTACATGATAAAAAATGTACCCTTTACTGTCTTCTACGTAAATGTAGTAGTTTTAACGTTCTTTAAATATTGCACTTAACGTAATGATTGTTTGCCGTTTATTGGCTACGGCAGATAGAGATAGGAACCTAACGTGAGGCCACAAAACTAATCAGCAATACAATTTGTAACTTTACCGCTTAGCGCAATATTAAGCGGGGACCTCTTTATCGCGTGTTCAGTTAGCCGTGCAGCATCGAAACGATAAGGATAACATCTAAATCGCAGGTGGGTCCGCGTGTCTCGACCTACTTTACTTAATTAAACATAGGCGAAAAAGTATCCGCTAATTAAAACCCACGTCGTTCCCGAGTGACTTAACGAGCCGGCCTCATCGGATATTAACGCCGCTCGGCGGAACATCGAGAAAGGTGAGCGAGAACTGCTCGACGGTGAGTGGACACTGTTTAAATTCTCGATCCGACCACAGACATCCTCTCAAAACACGAAACTTTCCTTTGTCCGACGCTCGGCTACAAGATACGAGCACGAAGATAACTCAGTCCCACTAACGATTCTTTGACAAGCCCGGAGACACATGTCGCCAAATTACTCTACCGACATATTCCACGATAACGGACCTTGCCGGTCATAAGTTTCGTAATGTTGATAAATGGCGAACATTCTGACGTCCGTTTGACACGCCATTACGCGTTTCCTGCGCCCGCGAAGCCAATTGCCGTTTAACTATGCAGTTCAGTGGCACTATCGCGAAAACAACGTTCCTTCAATGCCGAATCAATTATTTTCCTCTGTCGATCTAAGGAGAAGTTGAGCGACTAAGTGACGTCCAATCGGCGAGACAATAATCCGTCCCGGATACACAATGCGCGCCAGCACGTAACCTTGCACTTGCGACAATGGTGCACATGCACCGCCGACTCCGACTTCCGCAACTACAGCGGGCATTTTCCCGTGCTAGAGCTATCTCACCGTTGGCGGAATTCGACCCCGACCCTCGAATTCCAAACTACCCAATCTAGAACTGCCAAATCTCGCGGACAGTATCCGTCATCGGAGCGCAGCTAAACGGATTTAAATTCCTTGCACGGAAATGGATTGCCACACGTCCGCGCGCGCGCGCGCGCGAGCTTTTTGCGGAAGCCACTGTGACGAAATCGTTAAATCGAGTGTATCGGCGCGCGACCGGCCGAGCGGAGTGTCTTTCCTGAAAGTACAGGGCGATCGAGAAGTCCGGCACGTCGCCGGCTATTGCGATGTGACTTTTCTGTGACCCTGCGCGAGTGAGACGAGCGTATCGCGATAAAGCCTCGCGCCGAGGAACGCGCCGTACGAAGAGAGAATCGATCATTATCGTGACGCCTGTCTAATGGCCTATCCATTAACACCGCGCGTCGCTCTGCGAACCTAGCAATTTCCTCCGTCTGCGCAGTTCTCGCCGCGAGAATGGCGAATGTCGAATGCCGCGCGGCTGCCAGCCGCGTTTCCTACCCGCGGATGGAATCGTTTCCGGTTAAAATCGCTCGCGCGGACACGCGTCGCTCGTGACGGTCACGTGATGATTGATTGCAACCGTGTCAGTCGGACGATACGAACGAAGCGTTCCAATTCAATTCACTTCCAGAGAATTAGCGCTCCAAGGCGCGCGCGCGCGCGAGTGCTCGCACCAGCATGTATTGGTATCTATGGATTCGTATACGTTCGCGTGCACACGTTCGTTCGCGCGTCAGGCCATTTGCATAGGTTGGCTTATATGTATCTGTATATACGTCTGACCGTATGGTTATAGGCGTCTATGCATACATGAGTGACAGGTAAAAGCCGACGAAATGGACCGCACATTTTTCGTCCGAAACTGTTCGGAGCACGTGCTCCGAACGACTACTGGCTCGGATTGCCTCGCGTCTGACGGATGACGTCTCGTTACCAGCACGCTCGCGAACAAAGGAGAGTCCGACGGAAACGGCGCCAAGGAGGAAAGGCACGGGATGCCGAGCCAGGGCGAGACGCAGGAAACAAATTTAGTTCCATTCGTCTCGGCAGTTCTTTCGATTTATCGCCACCTCCATTTCCACCCCCTTCCGCCACCCTGCGTCTACGCATGCTTCCGCGAACTGTACGCAGTCGGCTGAAATGTCCGAGCTTGTCTTCCCAGTTTGCCCATGTTTCTTTCGGGTTCACGAGTCCATTCTTTCTTCCGCGCGTACCTACGTACGTTTCCGCGAACTTCCGGGAGCGGACTGAAGGATGCTTTACAAGAAATTTTCTCTCTGCGATTGGTGAGACTAGGACGATTTTTCTGATTTTCTCAATTCGTTTTCACGCATTCTTTCCTCCTTCTGAGATCGCGGACGTTCTCGGGAACGTAACGTGGCACATCTCCGCTGCTGAGACGTGAGATAACAGCGAAATCCGGAAACGCGAGCGTTTGATAATGTGACGCCTTCTCGCCTGTTTATTCCTCCGGCGAGTGAAAGGAGACAAAATATTCCGCCGCCTCCGGCCGCGACGCTCGCCGTACGAAAACAGGGTGTGCAAATACTTTTTTTAGTTGGCGCACTGTCGTCTCCGACGTGCGGATATTACGCGCCGCGAACTTTGCAAGTGAAACGAGGGTCTATATTTACCTGTACTATATTTTCAAGTGTATCTCGACACGGCTGAGATATTTCGAGGATGATAGCGGGACACGCGGGTGTAGCACGTGCGCGCCACCGAGAAAGAGACGCCCGGCACCGACGCTCGGCGTCGGGCAAAAAGAGTTCGATAGTAGACGCGAGGCGCGCGTCTTCCCACTGAAAAGCCGGCAAGAATGGGACGAGCAAAACAAAACTGTCTCGCGAGCGAACGCGCGAGCTCGCTCAAACGTCATCCGGTTATCTGGTGTGCGCGCGCGCGCACTCCGATGTCGCGAGATACGATACGAAACGGCCATTGTGTACGTGCTCTTCAAAGAGCACGCGCAAGCAGCAAAATGAAATAGTTCAGATCGCGGCCTGCCCGGAAATCGAGCAGAAACCTGTTTAGGATGCAGCGTTCCTTGATAGGCAACGCCGAAATTTCGATCCGGACCGTCGAGCGGAATATTTCGTGCCGATCCTGCTCGGCGGATCAGATAGAAGTGTCAGACGCTCGGTGGCTGCTATCGCCGACTGCTACCTGTTCTCGCCCGCAGACTCCGCGTAAAAATAACAATAAAGCGTGAAGGTGAACGTTGTCACCTTACTCACACTCGACTCTTTCTTTCATCGGACCGCCTCAGCGCTCGAAGGACAATAGACGGAACGTAGCGAGTTTGCCCGCCGACCGAAGGATCCACCTCCTTCCCTCCTGGCAACGAAAAAGGCTCCAAAGGACGCGGGCGTGCGCGCGCGCGCGCGCATGCCGGCGAGCCACACAGAAGAGACAAAAGGACTCACCGAGAGCAGGACGAGTATTGCGGAGCCGCGAAGTTTGACTGGACGTACCTTTTGCGAGAGGAAAAACTGCGCTTGGAAGCTGCGAGTGCTGGAGGCCAGCAGATGCTTCGCTGCGCACCTACGCCGGGTAAGCACGCGGCCTCTTCCTCCTGCTTCCTGCCTTCTCCTCCTCCTCCTCCTCCTCCACCTTCTCCTCGCCGGTCCTCGCCTCGACCTCGTCCGGTATCCTCGACTGTCCTGCGTATCCGTCCTCCGTATCCAGCCCTACCAGCCTGGCACAGGATCCTCCTCGAGGCCCGCACGCGTGCACCCGCGGTCGCTCGAATTTCGAAAGGCTCGAGGAGCAGGCGCGCAAAATCCGACGCTGCCGAGTGCGAGCGAGACGGAGTGTCGGAGCGACGCCGGCTGAGCCGAGTGAGAAGGAGATGCTCGATAATTGAGAGAGCGTCGACGCCTGGCGTGGCGCGGCGTGGCGCTTCCACGGCAGGCTGGCGGATGACTGACGACGAGCAGCATCGCGCACGACGCCCAGGAGCGGTCACTCGCACCTGGGAGCCCCGTTCGTTGCCCTAAGGCGGACACGCTGCACTCCCGAGTCCTACCTGGGCCTGAAATTAATCAATTATGCACGCTGCAGTACCCGTTGTCAGGTGAAAGAGTATTCGGATGTTGGGATGGGCGAAGGTGGTGGCTAGTTGGGAGGATGTGATTAGATGGCATGTTGAGGTCAGCTGATAGATTTGGGGGAGTGAATGGCAAGATTTTGGGGAATGTGTGCTTTGTTTTGGGTCAAGGGGCTAGAGTCAAGGTGTAGATGTAGGGGATATTGTTTATGGTGTGTAATGAGAGAATATGTTGAGAAGTGTAGGTTATTGAATTAGGCATTAGTGTGTATGTTGTTTAGGTGGATGTTGTGTGGGAGAAATCGTACCTACTTGATCTCTTCTATGCACATGAACGTGTGTACACAGTGTGATAAATGATTATTAGGGACAGATGACAATACCATCTTTTAATTCAAGGTTATGGTATAGATTGACAGCATGCATGAAATAAGTATAATAATATCTATTCTGCATGGGTATCTATTATAATCGTTTACTTTCTATCTGAAAACATTAAAAGATAGAACTTTGTAATTACTTGTGTTGAGCCAAAAATGCATGTGTCACAGTGTTTATTTGCAATTCCGCCATTGTTGCACGTCACACAACACGTATTGCGACGCCCAAAATATGATGATACCTTTCTGAATATTTATACCCCTCAACCTAGCTTACGTAACAAATATATTGAAAACAATATACATACTCAACTATCACGATATTTTTTTAGTCTCTTGTTGAGAATTAGCGGTGACACGCCATTAATAGGTTGTTCACTTATGACAAATTTGAATCAGATTCCAGAATCGGTTCCAAGGCAAACCACGTTGTCGAATTGCACATGATTACTAATATCTTTGCTTACCTTCGCTCATCAACATAATTTCCTATTCTCCGACTCTGCCAACACCTTCAATCACTCGCTTCCCAATTCTGTCACATAGATCAGTCACTAAACACTGTTTAAACGTAAATAATCACAATTTTTCGCGACGAAAAAGTCATCCGACGCCGTGAAAAACTTCGCGAACGATACTGAAATTTGAATTGAAAAAGTTAACCTATGTTCCGACGACTAGCACCAGGTGGCGCCCGGCGTTGTGTTTTCGCACTCGGCGGAGCCAACAAAATTCGAGAATCACGGAGCCCTCGTCTGATCAGGACGATGAGCTGCATGTCGTTAAATTAGTGGAAAATTGCTCAATAGAACGTGCGTGACGGCAATTTGACGTGTCAGCCTGTCAAATAAGAGTGACGCAAGTGTTTGAGTGTACAATTGTCGCCGAGTCGGACGCGTAAACATCGTCTTTTTACGCCGCGAAGAGCAGATAGCGATGGACACCGTCGGAGCGTCACTCTCGATTTCCGCGGAGCCCAGAAAGATGACGAACGCGCGGTGACGACAGGTAGAGCGTGTTCGTCGCTTTTATTCGGAGAAATAGAAAGTTTCCGATCGTCGGGCGAGGGCACGTCTCCCGTTATTGGGCGACAGTTTTCTCGCTGACTCGAGACACCTTGGTGGTGCCGCCGAAATGGAGGCGCCTGGGCAGAATCAGCCGTCGAACGCAGCGGCTAGCAACGCGCCCGAAACGTCTGACAGCAGCGGAAGGTGCGTGAAAAACTACAGTTTTTCGCTTACTAACAATTTTTTTTATTCATGACACAGCGTGTCTTGACGCTACATGTAGTCGTTAAGGCCCCAGCAACAGTGCCTGTGGCTTTGTACTGTTTTTGGTGAACATTGGTAGATTGAAAGTTCATGTTGTTTAGTCGTCCTTTTTCTCTTTGTACTAATGGCTTCTGTGGCATGGAAGAGATTATGGACGTGGAGTTTGTTTTTCAGCTGTCTGTTGTTGCGCTATGCCAGTCAGAATTCCTTGGACGAGAGTTCGCAGAAACATGTTCCCAGGGAGAACGGAAAGGATAAGCCGCCTTATAGGAATCATCACCATACAAATCGAGCTTTTGATGTTATTAATGAAATGAGGAAGTATGTGTTGACGTTCTTTAATTATATCTGTTTACGACTGCTATTAAGCTTCTGTTTTGATTGCAAATCTCATTGCATAAAATGCAACAGGCGATTGTAACTGGGAAAATAATTCTTTGTGTCTGGTTACAATTACTCTAACATTTTTATTGAGCAACAATTCCTTACAGGAATCTGTTTCTTATAGTTAAATGTTTTTTGGTTTAGAAAAAATTTACTATGTGACGTAATCTTGGTAGCTGATGGAGGAAAGGAAGTACCTGCGCACAAAATGATTCTAGCAGCATGTAGTCCTTACTTTTATGCGATGTTCACAAGTTTTGAAGAAAGGGATCAAGAAAGAATTACACTGCAAGGAGTTGACTATTCTGCCTTGGAGCTGTTAGTTGAGTATGTCTATTCCGCAGAGGTTCATGTTACTGAAGATAATGTTCAAGTATTACTCACCGCTGCGAACCTTTTACAATTGACTGATGTGCGAGATGCTTGCTGTGATTTCCTTCAAGCACAATTACACCCATCAAATTGTCTTGGGATTAGAGCATTTGCAGATCTACATGGTTGTTTAGAATTGTTAGCCCATGCAGACAGCTATATCGAACAGCATTTTTGGTAAGTATAATTATCATGAGTATTGCCATTAGTAAATTTTGTACTGTAATTGCCTTGACATAATACCACTTCTTTACAGTGAAGTTGTAGATGGCGAAGAATTTTTAACTTTAGCACCGCAACAGGTGGCGAAATTGATCTGTAGCGATCGTTTGATGGTTCCATCCGAAGAAAAAGTATTCGAATGCGTGATTTCTTGGGTTCATCACGATTTAGATAAGAGACAGTTACATTTAGCACAATTGATGGAACATGTTAGGTTACCGTTACTATCACAGGAATACCTTGTGCAGCGCGTCGAAGAAGAACCACTACTCAGAGCTAATTTACAATGTGAGATAAACATAAACACTCCAGCCTATATCTTATTTGAAGATCAACAAAAAATATCCGCCATTATCATAATTTACAGGCAAAGATTACCTCATCGAGGCTCTGACGTACCATTTGCTAAAAGGCGAGCAAAAGTCGTTGTACAAAACCCCCCGAACGAAGCCTAGGCAACCGCGTGGTTTGCCTAAAGTGTTGTTAGTCGTTGGTGGTCAGGCTCCAAAGGCAATCAGGAGCGTCGAGTGTTACGATTTCAAAGAGGAGAAGTGGTATCAGGTGTCCGAATTACCGACGCGACGTTGTCGAGCTGGTAAATATCAGTAACACATTTCTGTTACGTCGCGTTTCTCTGTGTGACGAGTCATTCTGTAACGGATCGCAGGACTATCCGTTCTTGGCGGTCGTGTCTACGCCGTCGGAGGGTTTAACGGGTCTTTGAGAGTTCGAACGGTTGATATTTACGACGCAGCCACCGATCAATGGTCACCCTGTCCAGAGATGGAGGCTAGAAGATCGACTCTCGGTGTAGCTGTGCTCGGCAACTGCATTTATGCTGTATAAGATCACATCTTTTTTTGTACTAGTCTATGTATCCGCTTAGTTTCCTTTCCTTTCGACTAGAACTGTGTCTCTTGTCCTGATTCGGGTACTATATGTATTGAGATTATAATGTCAATTCGTTACGAGGAAAAACATCCAGCTTGTTCCGCTTGCGACCGTTATATTTAGATGATTGTTTATTTTGTTTAGGTCGGTGGATTCGATGGATCGACGGGTCTTAATTCCGCTGAAGTTTACGATCCGAGAACTCACGAGTGGAGATTGATTGCGCCTATGTCGACACGTCGTAGTAGCGTTGGCGTTGGTGTTGTCAAAGGATTGTTATATGCGGTTAGCATATGTTCCGATACTTTCCCAGGTGATCGCAGACTGATGACTGGTTTCTCTACTAATAAACAATCTGTCTCAGGTTGGTGGTTACGACGGGGCTTCCAGACAGTGTCTGTCCAGCGTAGAATGTTATAATCCGGAGAAAGATCAATGGAAACCAGTACCTGAGATGTCTGCCCGACGTAGCGGAGCCGGTGTAGGAGTTCTTGAAGGAATACTGTACGCGGTCGGTGGCCACGATGGTCCCTTAGTTAGAAAAAGTGTAGAGGCATTTAATCCAGAAACCAATCAATGGACTCCCGTCAGCGACATGGCTCGATGTCGGCGAAACGCTGGTAATTTCACGTTCTCATATACAAATTTACATGCTGCTTTGTCTGAAACAAATACGTGTACTGTAATTTCTACTGCCATGTCATCTTCAGTGTCGTCTATTTTCCAAATTGCTGTCCTTATCGTTCAACGACAGATCCAAGATAAAAATCTATTACAGGTGTCGTCGCGCTGAACGGTCTTTTGTACGTTGTCGGTGGCGATGATGGATCTTCGAGTTTAGCATCCGTAGAAGTCTACTCTCCGCGAACGGACACGTGGACAACTTTAGCAACGAGTATGGGAATCGGTCGTAGCTACGCAGGAGTAGTTATAATCGATAAGCCGATGGCGCTGAGCACGACGATGTGACGTCTGCAATCCGCTGGGCACGCGACGGAACAGAACGCTGAACAGAGTGCCGACGTATCGGAAGCATCACGGGAAGTCGGGCCTAGCGGTGTGCAAGTCCAGAATGCGGACCAGAACGTTATGCAGCAGTACCGAGGCGCTGCTCACGACTGTCAGGGATCTCGCTGCGTGTGTCAACGGTACGAGAACGGCGAACTAGCCGTGGCAGTGATGAATCAAAACAGAAACAATGCCGACGATGGTTATCAAAACAGTGGCAGAGCAGCGCGAGCGTTCCAGAATCGCGCCGGTTGCGCAGGGCATCCGAACCTGAATCCCAACTATCAGAACCCGGTCGACCTGATTCGTAACTACCGTGGCCGTCAGCAGCCGCAACAACAGCAGCAACAGCAACACGAGCCAGAGGAGAATATATACGAGAGGCTTGACAATGACGATGACGATCGTGCGGCGAACGTTGACTTTGCCAGGAACGATGCCCCGGCACAGAATAACCCTAATTCCGACGACCATACGTACGAACGAATCGACGACCGACGAGCGTGTCGAGGAGGGTCCTATAGTCGAGGGTACAAATATCACGTCTTGAATCACTTGCCCGGTCCAAGCTTTCTGAACGACGCCGAGGCGAGGAATCTCGGTCAATACGACCAGCCGCGTCAGATTTACCTCGATTCCTCACGTCTCGGCAGTCAGTTCTGTCAAAATCGTCTCGGTCGCCTTGGGAGGAACTGCTTCTCCACGGAGAATCTCGCGTACGCGAGCACCAGCCGACGCTCGCTGAACCCGCACGGATACAGCTGCGTATGCCACTTCTGTCGGCATGTCGACGCGCGGTATCCGTTCCACATATGTCACAGCTTGCACAGTCGGCTGCGATACCAGCCCGACGCGAGCGGTAACGGACTGTCGATGGCCGGCGTCTCGCGGCACTACATTTATCAGCTGCCGCGGAACTGCAGGTGTCCGTTCTGCCGCGGCGACTACACGTACGTTAAATTGCCCGTGAACGCGAGCCGATCTGGCGAGTCTCTGCGGAAGGAGTGCCACTGCAGAAACTCGGCAAACTGTTCGTGCCGCGGGAAGCTGTTGCCCAGCTCGAATTCCACAGTTCACATCGGTAGATACATTGACTGGATCAGTCGGGTGGGCCCGTCCGTGAATAACCCGCTCTATGCGACCATTCACTTCGGTAGAATTGACCGATCGTGTGTTGGCAGCGGTTCCAGCGGAAGTGCCGGAAATGATCCCGCCGTCGCGTCCACATCCTCCTCTTCTTCCCCCGCATCTGCGTCGGCAATGGGATCCGGGATGAATGAGCCGGGCACCTCCTCGATGCGGTCTGGATTCAGTGCGAACAATCCGACGGCGTCCACCTCCTCTTCTTCTTCCTCCGCATCTGCGTCGGCGATGGTATCCGGGATGAATGAGCCGGGCACCTCCTCGATGCGGTCTGGATTCAGTGCGAACAATCCGACGGCGTCCACCTCGAACGCCTCCGTTTGCACGGTTAATCGTTCGGTCGAGAGACAGCATACGTGCGACGATTCGTGTATAAGAAATCAGAGTGGGAACGTGGCGGGCATTTGCCAGTTCGTCGGACGCTGTGAGAGGGCCGAGTGCAATCACGGGAGACTATCGGTGCACTGGTGGCTCGTTAACAAGTGGCTGCCGTCGTGGCATCCTCACAGTCAGGACAAGAATCGAGAAGAGTATGACAGTTACAGCGACGATTCTTGAGAGCCGCGATCCTCATCATCTCATAGGTAATTGTTGAGACTGACGACGTTTCACCAATGTATTTCTGCCAAATTTTCCGATCCCACTGTCCCTAATTCCGGCGAGTGGTCTGACTGACTCAACCGAATGACCACTGGAATACATACTCTTCCTCTACAGGAGCTGCCACGATGATTTTCTAGAATTTCTCTTCGCTATCGCGTACATACTTGTATGTGTTTAGACGTACTCTATACCGCAGTAGACACTGGTTGTGATATTCCATAGAGTTAGCGATTTTAATTGTACACTATTAGCAACGGATGTTTTCCTTTTAGCATGACAGTTATTCATTTATCAACGTGTTAATCCGATTCCGTGAACTGAAATTATATGTGTACCATATGATATCCAGTAACGATTCTAATATCCCGCTGTATAGTGTTGTTACGAGATGTTTAAGAAAGGAAACCAATGTTCTCCGTGTAAATTATTCCCACAACGGTAGCTTACAGTTACGAACGTCGCGCGCTTGGTGCGTGGCAAGTTAATTTTAATATACGTGTGGTACAAATTTAACAGATCTGTCTTAATATCTTAAAATCACATTAATGGTAAATCAATACGTAATCGAATCGCCCTAACCGAGCAAGGACAAATGACAAATTTTGGGTATATATACAATATACGTTAACGATGTATTCTGATTCAGAAGATCGTATTTATTTTAAAAGAAAATAGGAGTATGACTAAGCTACGAGCTTATTTTATGCATATATTACTGTCATACGTTTGTTGAATCGCAGCACAAAATATCACTTACGCGTTGAAATTTTTAATTGTTAAAACTCATCGTTATGCTCACAACTAGTGATATTAGCTGAATTTGTTAGTTCAGTACGAAATGCGTTATACAGTTTTAAGTGATTGACTCGACGTATCAATACATATACAGAAACTATCTCCAGACGTTAAGCACTGCTACAAACTTTCTTCGCAAGTAAAACACCGACTGTGTTTCTCAAGCAATTGACAAACGGCAAATAATTGAGACGACCAACTGGATTTGTTTCTCAGCAATATTTCCTTGATATCCCATTGTTTCACCTTGAAATGTTACAAATAATTGTTGGCAAGGAAAAAGCGATATTATTGTTCGGCTTGGAAAAAAAGTTTATAAGAATTTACGTTTTTCTAAGGACAGCTTTACACATATCCATTTTAAATATATGCATCTAAGTAATTTTAGGCATCAGTGCGTGTATAGTTAGTTATTAATTAGCTGTAACGGCGAAACGATCTCACGTGTCACGTTAAAGAGCTGAATTAAGTCAGAGCGAAATGGAAAACAGTACTTGGCCTAATTTAAGATATTCGGGAGAGAAACTTACTGAGTTCGCTCGGAAGAATTCGACAGGTGACGTTAACGGTCAGCGTCTGTCAAATGTATATTTATTTTTTGTATTTGGTAACTCATACTATGTATGTCAGGACGAATGTTAAATCAATAAAGAATATTCCCGTGTATCTCAGTGAATCAATTTTTCCGTAGTACATGTTTAATATATTATTCGGTGTCATTATACCATCGCTTAAAATACACATTTGTATGCGACAGTCAAATGATAATGGTTGTTAGAAATTCAAAAGTCATTTCATGTTTCTCTTGGAAGACAGTATATTTTCCAATCATCTACTTCAGTGAGATCCTGCAAAAAGTAAAATCATTTGCAGATGTAGTTAAACTTCGCAAAATTTAATCAATCTTACTGTACCATACTGTACCGATAAAATCGGAGTAGACAAGCTTCGAATATCGCGCCACTATCATGGCCGCATTTGGTAACTGTGGCGCTTGTGTCGGTTTTCTATTTCAAATTATAGTTCAGCCCTACCCGTGAAGGTGGCGCCAGTAAGTTGGTGTGGTTTAAAAGTTTCGCGTCGTGCTTTTACTGCTCCGACAAAATTACTTAATTTTCG
Organism: Anoplius nigerrimus; assembly: GCA_914767735.1. Taxonomy (NCBI): domain Eukaryota; kingdom Metazoa; phylum Arthropoda; class Insecta; order Hymenoptera; family Pompilidae; genus Anoplius; species Anoplius nigerrimus. The sequence goes on along the minus strand of OU612089.1, from coordinate 8,715,782 downwards.
TGAGTGTGTCCGGTGTGTGCTTCGTTTATTAGTGGTTTTATTTCTCGCCGTCCTGCGGAAGTTCTTTTAGGGTACATGCTTCCTCGAGCGAGATAATGCTGCTTGAAAAGTGGTCGGGAAAATTTGCCTCCTCCATGCGGTGTTGTGCTGTGGTAAGTTTTGTAAACAACTGTTTTGAGCAATATCATCGCAAAACTTGTCTTACTTCCAATATTTCTAATGATGTTCATAATTTGTACGTACATTAACCCACAGCACGATATTGACAACATTATTACGTCAGCTCGAAAAAAACTGTCAAATAAAACTAGGTTAAAATTATGTTCCAACAATGCTTTAGAAACACTTTCCAACCTTAATTTTTAGTACATGAAACACTTCATGTACAATAATATTCGCGATCAAGAACTCAATACCAACATACTCGTAGGTACAATTCGTCAAATCATATAAAACGAATCGATAGAATCGTTAATGCACGGCTTCTAACCATATAATCGGGACCAAATGAACCGTCGTACTTCAAGCTTCGCTTCACAAGGAAGTGTGATCGTATCCGTGACACACGACGGTCTTCAACCTCGAAAAAAGTCCGGACCGGCCCGCCGTAGGGCATACACGTAACAGTTCGAATGGGGAACCCAATTTCCCATGCGATCGACGAACGTCTCATTACGCGTTCTCGTTTGTCTTCCTCCTCCGCGATCGAATATCCTGGTTCCGCGTTGGACGTCAGACGCATTTTAATTACGGCGCGGAGACGAGGAAGTAGACTGCCCTGACTGGTAGTGATCCTTTTTTATTTCGACTTCTTTTTCGTCGGCCTCACCTACGCCCCCAAAAACTCTCGATTAAAATGCCCGACTATTAGATAGGAGAGTCCACGAAACTGTTGAACTTTCGACAGAGCAGCCGTAACAGAGTGAAATTAAACTCAAACTCTACTATAATAACAAAATCTGGTTTAACTCATTTACCGCTAGATAAGTGCAAGTCATATATCTGAGGTATATTTAGGAATATAATTATAAGTAATATATTTTGCATTAGTTGTTATTACAATATTGCAGCGTAAAGGTCAAATATGCTCTAATAACAGGGTGGAACGGTATTATCATTTTATTTATTATCAAACAAATATCAGTTATGCCTGACAGACCAACATTTCCGAATACTATATTTATCGTCCCGGTAAAAACGGTCGCAAAGAATAGATTTTTACCTGATTCCCCGATAACACGATCCTGCAATTACCGTGAAACCGTATTTACCTCCTAATTCCTTCGCTCGGCCCGCTCGAAAATTTCCACGCGTCATTCCAGTCGATCGCGGCGTTCTGTTTAGCATGACACGCGGAACGCCGAGACGTACTCAAATCGATCCCAATCGCCAGCCCCTCCTCCCTCCCTTCGAACATTCTGCATTTAGCATTTGCCGAGAGGGCGCCGAAACTCTCCTACCACAGCGGCATTGTAACAATTTAACGCTAGGACCAGTGCGATACGAGCGCAAAATGACGCCGGCATAATTAATGCTCGTCTATCCCGGAACGCTTTTGCAACAGTAAATGCCACAATGTTGGCGTCGACCTGTGTGCACGCGCGCGCGCGCGCGCGATCATTCTGAGCGGCGAAGAAAAGTTGATCACTCCCCCGCGAGCGAAGGCCAACCGCTATCACTTCGGGCCAGCCACAATGGGCCCTATAACCGTCGACTGTCGACGATGTTGCGTTAACTGGTCTACGTTCGAGAGGCCTAGAAGCCCATTGGCAATTCAAACGCGGCCGCTGCCGCATTAAGTCTTCCCTCTTTTATTCAAATACGGCCCGACGTACATCAGAATGGCGGCGTAGGCTGCCGCTCCGGCGCGCAGTAGGATACGACGGATAATCCGACTCGATAATCCGACGGGTAACAGAAGAGTGCGGAGGGATGGGGCACGGGAAGGGGGTAGAATGAAACAAGTGGCGAGATGCGCCGGATAGATAGGACACATCGGACTCATGAGAGGTTCGATCTCGAGAACTGCTGGAGATGTTCGGCGATCTATTCTCGAGACGTACGGCCGCGGATATTGTTGAGCTAAGAATACCGTTCTGAAGTTCGCCAGTTGTCTCGCCGGGTAGGAAGCTATTTCCACGGCACTGTGCATCGAGGTGATTTAGGCCAGGAGGGAGGGGGTCATTAATAAGAGGTTCAACTGCTCGAAAGAGATTCGCTGAATGAATATTCAGATGCGGAGCCCGCTCCAAATCGGCGAACGGTCGTTAGGTTTGCTTTGTAGTGCGATCGCTGCTCCTCCTGCGACGCGGCCGACCTGTCGTGTCAGAATGATGTGGCGCGTTTGTGACGAAAGTTTGGGAAAAGCGCTTTTTGCTGCATCTGGCGAAATGCCAAGTCGCAATAGGGCGAGCGCACTCTCGTCGTCATCCTCTTCATTCTTCAAATGTCATTTGCCGGCTGACGCAAGCTGCCCTTTTCTACTGCCCCACTTTGATTTCCTCGTGCGAACGAATGTACGTCACAATAATTCCGCCGATTCGTATGTAAATGGGATATATTGAAACAGACGATGTTACAAACTTTTTTTTCAATCTGCATACTATTCGTCCTGCCGACTTTCCATATATTTTGATTAACAAAGAATTCCCGCTTTTATTGCCAAATGAAATACTTGTGCTTGTCGTTTTACAAGTTATCTAAATAAAAGAGTTTTGCTGTGTTAGTTCAGGGGTGGAAGAGTTGAGGAAGTTGACATAATGTGATTACTATTTTATCGTTTTAGCTTTCATAATCACCGGCACATCACAGATATTTTACGGTCACCTACAAAACGCTCTACATACTTTTACGTTATTTGACGTTACCTTACATTACTTTATGTTACGTTACGTCAATATATATAATTATTTTGGACTGTAGATGTTGTTTTGTGGATTTTAACCAATATCGAGGCATTCTAGTCCTAATTTAACACATGTTTCACTGGTTTATCCCTGTTATATGACACTGAAGTGCCAATGGAAGGTACTTTGGTACAAATTGAGTCTACTAAAACACGATAATATCTTACAGATGCCCAGAAAACGCTTTCTTTTGATTTCTAGGATATTGTACGTAGACTGACGAGACTTTCTGCCTACTTTGACATTATTTCGTATTAGGTTACAGTATTTTATATCACTTTATGTTGATTACATCTCATTATTACGGATTATTTGCATTATTTTCGGAGTTTAGAGGACAAAGGAGCATTTTAGCCCCTATTTAATACATGTTTGGCTGGCTTGCCCTTATAATATGACATTGAGCGAGCAATGGAGGGTACTTTGGGATCATTTGAACCTACCTAAACGTGATAGAACGTTCAAAATGGGCAAAAAACGTCAAAAAATGTTTAGTCTCATTTTGGATTTATATGTATCCTATCCACATAGATTTTAACTCGTCCTGAAAGTTGGTCGCAAGCAAAGTTCCGAATTCTTAATAGTTTCGAAGATACAGCCATTTTTCGGGGGTGAACCAAAATTTTTTTAAGGTCGAGTTTCGCCGATAGTCCTATCCGAAAGTACGCATCAAAAGCTTCAAGAAAACGTATGATAATCATAGATTTCGATTGCTGCTTCAAAGGTTGCAGGCGATTTAAAAAATCGCAATTTTTTTAAAGGGTATCCCTTCTCATTTTTGCGAAAAATCGAAGGTCGGCGGATTGAATCATCCTTTCACTACCTGGTAGGGGGTCAAAAATAACTCAGAGAGACGTTTCCCGTTCCTCAAAATTCGCATTAGTTTCGGAGTTACAGTCAAAAAATCGTCGAAAAATGGGGAATGTAAAGTGGGTAAAAAAATTATCCTTGGGATCGACTTCTGGCTTTGCATCTTGATGGAGGATCAAAAAGGGGATCACAAGAATCGCAATTCGAGTCTTCTAACTGCATTAGTTTCGGATGTACGATCAAGAAAAGATGAGAAAATAGTGGAAAAAATGGTGAAAAATGGTAATTTTTCCGGCCCTGTGTCGTATGATGCTTTTTACATTTTTTCATCCCCCACGGTCAAGATACAAACTCATTCAGAATATTTTTCCTATTTTCAGTCGAATGTACGCGACGAGAGCTTTAAGAAAATCTATGATTATGATAGGTTTTGATCGCTGGTTTAAAAGTTATAGGCAATCTTCATAAATCGAAAAAAACGGTTTTACTTTACTACCCCTTACTATTTCGGATTAATTCGCATCATTCTCGGAGATATGGCCAAAAAACTGTTGATGTTTTTCGTATCAATTTTCGTTTTTGCAAGTCGATAGGGGATCGAAAGGTGATCAGAAAAATCGCAACCGAAGCCACCCACCACAATTACACGTGAGTCCCTGTGCTCCGGAGGATTTCGAAGCCAGTTTCCAAGGCGTGGCCGCCATACCATTTCCGTTTACTTACGGCATTTTGTCGCTCGTTTCACGCAGATCGCACGACTCGCCGGCGATGGCAAATTTCACGTATAAAGTATCACGACGTTATTTAGAGCCGAACGTTTCGGACCACACTATGCGATCCTCGTTCCCTTCCTCCCTTATCTCGAGATTGCCTCGTCCTCCGTCGAGCGAGGTACTCGCTCGACATAATTCGCAATCGCAAAATTTCCTCCGAACGATCGAATGCCTTGTCGAACGTCAGACTCGCGCGAGCGGATACTTTATCGATACCCGAGGGAGACGTTCGAAGAAAATACGAAATGTCAAACTACCCGCGGGTACACTTGTTGATATTTCGTTACACCGTGTGCGAAACACCGGAGAAAGAGAGAAGGAGAGACGGTACGAAAGAGAATGAAAAATCTAGGTAAAGGGAGAGAAGGACAGTTCCCATAAGAACGTTGCAATTTCGTCGGAACTCGGCCATTCCTCCCCGTCGTTCGCAGAGTCTGTTCCGCAAAGTGGCCAATTTCGTTGCGTCGGGCCAATGTGCGCGCGCGCGCGCGCGCATCGTTGAACGGCAAATAATTTTCGCGCCGTTGTTCGAGCATTTGCATGCGTCCGACGATAACTGGCCATTGTGTTCCTGCCTCTCGTAAAGCGCGACACAGTTATCGCGGGATAACCCAAGGGTATTCCGGTCTGGCCGGGTGTGGTCCTCATGGCCAGATACGATGTTACAGCTCGCCACGTGACAGGTTTAACCCTTCGCAGGGCGAGGAGGCTCGCGATATCATGTTTACGATGCGTTTACACTTCCTGCTCGACTCCACTCGCGGCACCGAAGTCGCGGACGCTCGGCCGTATATAGCCGCGACGTTTTGCCCGCAAAATTTATGTCTCACTCGGCGTGACCCGCTCAAAATTGCCCCGTCGACCGACAAATTTCAATGGCCTCTCGCCGCTCATTCGGAAACGGACCGGTTATTAACGCCGCCGACGTTTACGTCCCCCTAACGTTTACGCACGAGCTTTTAATAATGCCCGAACGGCGATGCCCGCCGTGTAAATTATCGGCAATTCCCCGTAAAATCGTTCGGCTCGGTACTTGAGTTACGCCCCGTGGATATTCTTTGTTGGCTCCGTGAGTCAGGAGAGTGCAAGCGTGTGTATGTCGGAGAGGTGCATTTCGGTGTCGCGGTCGCATGCTTCTGTCACGGCTAATTTTATCATCGCGTCGATAGAGAGATAGAGAGAGAGAGAGAGAATGAGACGGACAATCTAACGCCGTTTCGACGGTCGTAAAACATCGCCGCGGTTGACATTTTTCTCCCGTGACTGCGTCAATGTTCCTCGGCCGAGCAATGACAGTCACTGTTCCGCGCCGGCGGAACGTTAACAAATCGACCGGACCATTATGAGGTGAATAATGAGTCGGAGTTACAGTTTCGTTGCGCGGCCCGCGCGCGCGCGCACACGCCGGGATAGCCTGGCAGCGTGAAATATTTTCCTCGTAACGAACCCCGTGGCCCATAATAAAAAGTGTCGCAATTCGCTTCTCGCGCGGCGAGCGACCGGCGCTCCATCGTTTTTCTCCTCTCCCGAACAAAGGTGCCGGCGCGATTAGCATAGAGCGACTTCCTATGTTCGCCTCTGTTCGCCTCTATTCGCCTCTATTCGCCTTCTAACGGAACGCCTGGCCTCCCGACGCCGTCAAAGATTCGCCCTGGCCCGGAGACACAAAAACCCGCGCCGAGATTCGTTGCGTCAGTGTCGTTAACGTATTATGATCGATGGCCGGAACGATACTTGAAATATGTGGGCGTTGGTCCATGCGACTTGTCACCTTCGAATTCCATCGCGGCCGCCTGAAATGAGAATGAAAGGTAGCGATGATGGAAAAGGATGAAAAAAGAATGGGAGAAGAAGGAAGGCAGGCGGCCGCCTGATAATCGATAACGCTCGACGTTCGATTCGCAGATTGAAATTCTCTGCCCGCGTCGGGCTGAAATTGTGGCGGGAAAAAAAAAGGAATTGAACCCGATCGAACCGGGGATCGAGCCAGTCGATTCGACGTCAGATAATATAATTACCGTTCGTATATTGATATACGAAGCGGAGGATGACAATGAGAGCCGTGGGCTTTGCCTGGCAATAATTTATCGTTACCGTTCCGCGTGCACAGCCACGCGTGAATCACGGAATTGTCGTGCAACCTGCGCCGTGAGGAATTACGAAATCGTCGATACCATTGGCCGACGCACTCGCCACGTGCAGCCGCCCTTTTTTTTGCGCTCTTTTAATGAGTACCCAGGTTCCGGCTGCATGTATTATGCCGACGAGGCTAATTGGAGCAGGGAGATAGAACGCGGACTTGGGAAAGACCGGGATCTATAATTATCACCGATGATCTATTTAACGAGCCTGTCAACACCTCGGCCCATTTGCGCGAACTTCTCGTTCGTTCCTACCTAGAACCGCAGTTCCGAGGATGTTAAGACAGCTGTCCGTGAAGGATTATCGGAAGCATTGCGCTCGAACGATTTCCACAGTAAGCGAAACCGCCAGCTCAAAGAATAAATCTTTCCTTTTATCAACGTTGTACGCGGTCGTACAATGTTTCGCTGGGAATGCGGAATCCGGTCCCGACAACATCGTGTCCACGAGCCATATCCCAGGGTACCCGGGGCAAAGCAAACAGAAGCACGCCTCGCAGGCTCCCGATTAAGCGATTTACCGTCATTACATCGGAACGGATCGGCGTTACCGCGAATTACGGGACCGAACTCTAATCACCCGTTATCCGACGCCGCGCTCCTCGTATTTCTTCGGTCAGATCACTTTTCCGTCGTTCCGCTCTCGGCGAGATCTACGACGCTGCTGGAGGATTGGAGGTTGGAGGTGGCTGGATTTAGCGGAAAATTGAAAAGTGCCCGGCGCGCGTCGATTATCTCTCGCCGACGTCGCCCGCCGATAAAAAGCATAATGGGCCGTTGACTGGCCTGGGCCCCGGGAGATCGATCGATTGAGTAATTACAGGTAGTCCCGAAACGTCGAACAGGTTTTATGGCGTCGTTCACACGCGGCGCCGATCGCGTGTGCAAACGGCGTTCGGAGCGAACACGCGGAAATGGCGAGCGTAAAAATTCATTACCGCGACGGGCTACGTGTGCGTGTGTGCGCGCGCTCGGGTGTTGGCTCGTGTGTGAGCGAAGGCGGGAGAAGCGAAAAAGAGAATAAGATCGAACGGAGCGATCCTGTCGATCACGTACGGGCCGCTCGTATTTACGTTCCTTAAAAGAGGAGCTGGGAAGGACATCGACGCTCGAGTGCTTTTCCTTGACGAGCAGACCGCAAATTTTCGCTTTAATGCCTTAATTGAATGTTACCCCTCGACTCCGTTTTCGCCCGCCAACCTTGAAGTGTTAACGAACGTGCAAATGTCGCGCGAACAAAAAAAAGAACGTCCACCGGATTTCTCGCGGTGATCAATTCTCTTTACGGACTCCTCGGCGATAAAGTTCCCTCGAAGTGCTCGAAGGACGAATCTATCACTCTCGAAAATTTTCTGCCCGCGACCCGGCATTAAGTCCGCCAAAGCTTTCAGTTCCGCGATCCGCTGAAAGTAAACAACCGGCAGCGCTAGCCTAGTTCTCTGCCGGGAAGAGGGATCGATTTGTTATGCGTTTCCAATGGATTGCACTCGATCGGGCAACGTTGTTTGCACAGGGAGCAAACTCGCGCTCGAAGGCACGCTCACACACATAAGCGGGAGCGTACACGTACGGAGAGCCGTACCTAACTCAGCCGCGTTCGGTGGCATAAGCATATATACTCGCGCGGCGGCGAATATATCCGCGTTATGCCGTGCGTTGGAAAGTGGCAGTAATAATTCTCAACCTCGTTCAAGAGGCTTCCTTCTTCCAAGGGTAAGGAAAGGTGCCTGCCTGCTCGCGCGCACGTGTCCCCCCAGCAGTACTCCATGCGACCGTTCGCAAAGTGGCTCATTGTTGGTTGCACAAGGAACAACGGGGAGCGTGTATGTGTATCACGGGCCCGTGCACACCAGGCATCTGGTCCCCTTTCAGATCTTTTCTTCGGGCTTACCGGCGTGTGTCGATGCACGCGGAGTGCACGCGCCTCCGATGCCTCCTTCGTCTTGGCCTTGGCGACATTCCGCGTTGCCGTTTTCAAACGAGGGACGACGGAATCCTCGGCTCCCGCTGCGAAGGTCGAAAAGCGGTCGAAGAGCGGTCGAAACGCGGTTTCCAGTTTCTTCGAAAGAAGGAAGTGAGCTTCGAAAGGGTAACACGACGCTTGCGGGGCAAATTGGCGTGCGTGCGGAAAAATTGAGCGGAGTGAGTAGGCGGTGTCAAGAAGAAAGCCTTGAGTAAAGAAAAGTGGCAAACTTTGTGAGATGAAGCAGTTAGATCGCTGCGAACGTTAAAGAGGCGACGGTATTAAGTCAAAATTGTCTCGCTAACGGGTAACGACGTAATACGTTTGAATCGTCGAATCTACAATTGACTGTGCCGTAAATCAGGCGGATAGATACGTCGTCGTTAAAATAAAATCACGAGCCCACATCATGAGTCTACCCACTATGCGCGTATCGAATATAGGTACATTTAGAGCGGCTCGCGCGATAACTCGCGCCGCGAGCGAATCGCGCGTCGTTAAAGGGAAATTATCGTCGCGGCGTAAAAATAACGCTCGTAGAAACAGTCGCTTTTCCTAACGCGCTTAATTGCGCGTTTAATGACGTTTTCATGCGCGACCGGGGTGGTCTATGATTACGGAGTCCCGCGCGCCGGCTCGTTTAACTCTGCGCACGCGCGCGCCGCCGGATAAAATCTGTCTTGAGCGTTGAGAAACCGGCGCGCCGCTCGTGACGCACGAGAGGGCGCGTAATAAAGTGTGTACCATTTTTGCCATTTTTTTCCCCCTTTCCTCCTCCGCCACCGGCCGAGCCAGCTGGAGCGTGAAGAGTTCGAGCGAGAGTTCGATCGGGCGGGATAAAAAAAAATCTTTCGCCCCGTCGGAGGTCGACCACCGACGGGAGTCGCGGTGGGCGAATTCGAACGTTTCTCCGCCGCTTCCCGGTCGGTTGACCTTTTTTTTCGACCTCCGCCGAGGGTAATCTGCTTTATCGTGGCGCTTTCGGAGGATAACGGGTGAAAAACTGGTTCCGGGCGAGCTCGAAGCGGACGGACGGAATGCGTCGTAAGCTCTTGAGAGGAAAGCGGAGGCACTCGGTTGAAATTCTCACCTTGAGGTAATCAGGACTTCGACTTCAATTTTTCGGCCCGAGAACAGGTGTGAATGTTGAGCACACTTTCTGAGCGGTGCGTTTGCTTCGACGCAGCATATCTTTCTATGTATGCCTTTCGTACGCCGTAAGCGAATTAATGCGATATTATCAGGGACAAAAGTTGTGGTTTTAATGCAACCGGGGTGCAACCTGTAGATATCTAAAAATAGCGAAAAACACCGCCGACAACCTTTCTTTTTCGCCAGCCGCGTACTATCCCGCGATCGTAAATCGCATGGCCGGTGACCATGTAAGTTTCGCTCCTTTTTTTTAATCTCCTTTCAGTTCCCTCGTATTTCCCTACCGCGGGCGCGATTATCTTGATAGATCGGCGCCGCGAAAGGCGCAGGGTTGGACAGAGACCTGCCGGTCGGTCAGATTAGATCGGATCGGGCCAGATCGGATCAGGTAGCACTGTCGAACGTGCCGCCAACGAGAACGATCCTATCCGCATAGACAAAAGCCTCGATAAAAGATAATAGCTCGCCCACATCCAACTTTTTTTCCCCTCAATCCCTTTTTTCTCCCTCCCCCCACTCCCACCGTCATTCACGTCGAGCGGACCGTGTCGTATTCCGCTTCGAAGTCGTATGCCGCCCGGTGGACCCGCAGGCGAGTCCTTGCCGAGTGGGTGGAGCAAAAATTCGGCAGGAAGTCCTTTCGGACGGATTATTTATCGACGCCGATCGCCGTGACGCTCGGCGCCGCGGTGAAATCGAGGATCGAGGCGTAGCCAATGCGATCCTTCCATTCAGCCGATTCGCGACAGTTTGCAATTAGCGAAGATTATCGGTCTTCGGTCGCGGGCGGTGCGCCGAATTCTATGGAATCGCCAACGTACGCCTGGCGCGCGTTCGAGTTATTAATAATCCGCGGATGTTGCACGGCCGCGAGCCTCTTTCGAGAATTGCGCCACGATGACGGCACGGCGTTTAAGGCTTTAATCGCCGGTGCGTTTCGCTTGGCACAATGTCGAGAATCGATTCGCTGCCGGGCCTATTGCGAGTTCTGCCGTCGTCTCGTAAACGTTCGCTCGTCGGTGGCTCGGTTGGGTTTGTACTAATTTTCGTCGGAAAGGCGAGGGGGAGGGAATCTCATTTGGTCGGTAGGCATGATTTAGCTGACGGCTAAAGGCGTTGGGTGCTTTGTTTGAACGAGTGTTAACTAGATTTGCCGACACCGTACACGTGGCGTGTTTTATCTGTCTTAATAAATTTTCATTTGCCAGTTGATTTTTGGAATGAGATAAATTAAAGAGTAACGCTTTTCCATTTTATGTTTACGGATATTAATTTATGTTATACTGAATTTTTGTATGAAATGCGTTTACGTCAATAGTGGGTAATTCCACTTTAAGGTTTAAGCATTCGTCGGTATAGGTAGAGTAAGAAAGTTTAAACGCGATTGGAAATAGAATGTCTAATGTCGCTGAAGTGAGAATCTGAGGCACGACCAGAAATAAATTTAGCACAATTTGCGTAGCGTCGACTTTGTCAAGCGTAAGTACCAATATTGCACAAACTCTAACGTCAATTCGAGGCTCGTTGGCGTCATCGAGTCAACGCGGACGGGGCATAAATAGCTGTCTTAAGTATCGACTGCCATTGAACCTATTAACGGTGCCAGTTAATGAACGACTTCAGAGAGAATGTTGGCTCTTCTCTTTACAAGGCCTAACGCCGCATTTGAATTTCAAGTTTTTCAAGCTCCGCCCGCCGATGCTCTTTCGGTAGAAAAAGAACATTGCGACAGTCCGCCGTCTAAGGATGTCAAGAATACGATTGCGCAATGTCGAAAAACATTGAAAACCCAGAATCTCAAATTCCGACATACCACCCGAAATTTCACTCGTGCAAACCGCGATGCGCAGCGAGTACTTACATTAGCCATACAAAATGAAGAATAAAGATCAATTCATACGAGTAGATTAAGTACCTGCAGATACGTGAGTACTGCAGACGCATTAATTAGCAAAAGTGCGCTTGGAACTCTTCAGCGGAAGAGGCCGAAAGCGAGAATTATTACCGGACGAAAATTAAAAACGGATATTAATCGACTTCGATCGTTCGACCGTCAGCGTCTCTCGTCGCGTTTACCAATTAATTGGCTTCAATTAGCGAAACGGGCGAGGCACGCAGCCACGTCAAGTTTCTCTCGTACATCCGCGTGCACGCGCGGCCATAATAGATTTGATAAGAGCAGGATCTCTCAAAAAAAAGGTGTAAATTACGGTCCGACGGTGCGCGGCCGTATCCGAGGAATGTCGGAATATTCGAAGGCGTGTAAGTGAGGACGTAAGTGAACGCACGTCCTCCGTTGAAAGCCTCCGCGAATTTTTCTGACCGAAGCGTACGCGCATCGTGCACCGCAAAAGTGGTCTTAATTTACAGTGTGTTTCACCATCGGCTTTCAAGTTCAGGCACATTTCGTGGCGAGCCTCACCGCCGGCCGTGCCGTGTTCGCGCCGATCGTGACACGAATGTCGTCGTTTGCGAAACGTAACGCGACGCCGAACGCACCTCTGAGCACCATCTTTCGGTTAGGTCGCCGGATTCTGGTTATTGATTGACTACCGTGTGGCCTTTAATCGGCGCCCTGAGTGCAAGCGATTTTTGTCAACAAATTATTCCGCTTCCGAACCGGCTACTTACGTACAAATTACATTTTGTCAACGTCTTATTCAAAATCGAATCATACCGAGTCGACTCTTCTTTCATATCATTGTTGACATATTCAATATGTTTTTATGTTGAGCGTGGTATATTTTGCGTCTTATTAGATTTCTACCGGAGGTCATTTACGAGTGCGTTTCAATTTCTTTGTCCCATTCAGCGTGACATGTTGGATACTAGTTTTATCGCAGACGCAGATGCATCCGGAGGATAATTGGCAGGGAAAACCATTTCCGCGCATCTAAATTTACCGATGATAAAGAAATGATGGAAAAGTTTTCCAGCCGGGAAGTCCTTCCTTTGTCCCATTATTTTTTTTATCGGACGCATCGTTGCCCGCAGAGTGAATCACGTGTCGAGGTGACTAATGACGAAATCCTAGACATCAGAATCGACGAGTCACGGCCTGTGATTGTTATTTGCATCCAAATTGGCAGTTGACCGCTAATCGGTGGGAATCGCAGTTCGAAGTTCCGAGGAACTGAAATTCGACGATCTCGATCACGATTCTCACCCAAACGAAATCTGTCATCCGTTCCGTAGATCATCCCCCTGGTAGGCGTCTAGGAAGCGTTGTTGCGATTACGTCACTGCTTTCAAACTATTTGGAAAGTGAACGCGGTGTCTCGCTAACGGCATATCTATCGTTAAATTCAAATTCATGCGCATGTGAAATCTAATAAATATTAATCGTGTCCAGGAAGCGGCCGCGTAATGATATGCCGTTGCCGAAGTGTTGATCCTGAAGCGACGTCGTAAATATTTTGCGTACCTAGCAACGAAATCAGGAATTGCCGGCCCGCGAGTTTGACAGCGTTATTAGGATCGAGCTGGAATCGGCATTTCAAACGCGAATACAGTTTTCACGCATGGCTATCTGCGCCAATGACCGTTCCGATAATTCTTCCGGGCAATAACGTTCGACTCGCGTGCGCGCAGAGAGCTTTCCAAACGGCTTCCACGTACTCGAAATTCTCGATCCGCTAATTAGCGTGACGAAGCTAATTCCATGTAATTTACCGAACCGCGTGAAACGATCTCTACTCAAGCCGAACCTCTAACGAACGAATCATGCTCCAATCAACGATAAGTAAATACGAAAATACGTCTCTCATCCGGAGAAAGCGAAGGATGCTCAAAATCCGCATAAAACCTAATCGCAAACATACATATAAGCCCAATACGTTACCCGTGATATATAACGCGAACATAAAGCGCGAGATTTATAGATCCCGCGCAGGCCGTCTAATATCATTAAAGCATCAAGCCAAAGGCGTGCCGAGAAATATCGCCGAACGCGGCGAAGGTCTAACATCATTAATCGCGGAATTTCCCACATAATGCCGCCTCGTCCCGACTAAACGCAAGCAGATCCGAACGAAACCGTCCGGGAGAGCCATTTGTGCGGCAGTTAAATGATATTTCGCCACGACGCCGCGTACGTTTCGTCGGAGCCTCGGACGCCGAGGAATCATCCAGCCTCCTCGGCTTGCGGGGAAGGTGAACGTAGGTGGGTCTGTAGGTGATCCCGATACACAGTTGCACCGATCCACGTGCACCGTTACATCGTTACGGGAGGCGAGCAGCGTGGCACCACGTGCACGCGAAATGAAAGGTAGGATCGACGTAACGTGGACCGCGATCGCCGGCAGTGGGATAGGAAGATCGGTCGATCGTCGGTGAAAGAGAAAGGAGGATGGAAAAAAAAAGAGGGGCGAGCGCCGATGGGTATCATTATAAACGTAATAATTGCACCGCTGTTCGCGCAGGCTAATGTTCACTCTCGTCCACCTCCCCTCCCTTCCTCCCCTCCCGGCCCTCTTCGAGGAGGCTCGTTGCTCCAGACAGGCTCGGATCCGCGCGAGCGCACGAATTTTAATTGCTCTCCGTCCACGTTCCGGCACCGGGAGGGTTGCTCGTCCGTTCACGTCATCGGGACACCTGTTGAATGCGAACCCGCGGCACCGTATTGCGTTATCGCGCTCGAGAGCCTGGCCTAGCTCGCTTTTTCTTTATTTCGCCCGATTACTTTTTCCCCGCCGCTCGCCCGCGATCGTGAGACCGAATTGCGATATCGGCCGCACGTGAGAGGATCGTTCCGAGAGTCGATCCAATCGCCGATCGTTTCGCTCGCTTACGCGACTCGCGCTCTGGAGGCCCAATGAGCGTTTTCTGTTAATACGATCGCGTCGTGATCGTCTATTCGCGCCGTCATAAAGTTCGCCGGCGAGCTGCGGCGTCCCACCGAGGCCTGATCGGACGGATGAAAAATCGTCGGCTGACCTTTCGGGAGGATTCGGCATCATCGGGAGCGTGTGAAAGACTAATTGTTTGAGAATAATCGATCGGTGGATCGGATAGTACGGTTCTTTGGAGCGAATTCTGTCTGAGTATTGAAACGGTCTCGGTGCGACCTTGGGCCTGATGATTAGTGGCTGCGGAGGAAAAGCGGGCTTCCCTTTAATCCAGCGCGAGGAGCTGACAGGAAGAAAGGACCGGCGGAAAGTGAGATGCTTGTCTCTTAGGCGTGATTCTCTCGGGAATGAGAAGGCGACGATCGGAATCGAAGGTAGGGGGCAAAGCGAGGTAACTGGGGAAAAGAGAGGGACACACGCGGAGTAGGAAGAGAAGAGAGGAGGGGCCACAGAGAGAGAGAGAGAGAGAGAGAGAGAGAAAGAGAGAGAGAGAGAAGGACATCTATAGCCACAGAGAGAGAACGAGATGCAAAGAGAAGGAATATGCATGCGTGCTCGTGCGCTCGCGCGTTCGGGCGCGAGCGAGAGGCAAATCGCTCGGGGACAAGGAGGGAAGCTGAAAAAAAAGGAGAAAGAGAGTGCCGCGGAGCGAGGAGGACGGAAGCTGCGAGCGGAGGAGAGAGCGAAGGAGAGAGGGAGAGGGCCGTTTGAGGCCGCGCTACTCTTCATGATCGAGGGACACCTCTCTTTATCCCCATTCTATAGCCGCTGAAAACGCTTCTCTTTCAGTTGTCGCTCGTCAACGAAGCGTTTCGCGCCGCGAGTCCCGTCCTCTCCGCGAGCATTCGAGGAACAGGC
Source organism: Anoplius nigerrimus (assembly GCA_914767735.1). Taxonomy (NCBI): domain Eukaryota; kingdom Metazoa; phylum Arthropoda; class Insecta; order Hymenoptera; family Pompilidae; genus Anoplius; species Anoplius nigerrimus. Next base: position 8,700,332 of record OU612089.1, on the reverse strand, counting down.
CGCAATCGTCGATTCTCGGCCGTCACGTGGCCCAGTTCGAGGATCGCTCGCGCGCGATCTTTCCTTCGGAACCATCGCCGTCGTCGTCGTCGTCGGCGAAGAAAGAATATCGCGCGGACCCGCTCGGCGGACGTGAAAGAAATTCTGCGGTCAAGTGAAAGCGCGGCAGCTCTGGGGGAGAATTTTGTCGGCCTTTTCTTTTAACCGGAGAAGAGATACGCAGACTTCGCAGGACCGTCCGCGTCGGACTGGATCGCTCGGCGCCGGATGCCTTTATTGGCCCGGTCGAGTGGCAAGCTGACGAGGAATCGGCGAGGGAAGCTGCGCGGGGGAGAAGGTGGGACAGGTGAGCGAGAATTGATTTCTTCCCCGTGGCTCTTTCAGGAAAATTGGCCGCGAGTCGGCCGACTGCATTATGATCGATAGGGACGAACTGAGTAAGGACGTGGCTGGCTGCCGGTGCTGGGAGGCCTTTTTTACGGTATGATGATAGATGCGCGGATGAATTATGTATTGGCTCGAGCTGGCGTGGGCGTCTGATCGAGTGGCTCCGAGCGGAGCTGGGCAGATTCGTTTCAATGGGTCTTCGTCGGCGACGGTATTAATTGTCAGAGCTGCGGGCCAATTCACGGGTGCAATGTTACACTTCGCGGTCGGCTGACTGCTTGATCCGCTGTATGAATGTGGAAATTGTACGATATTCCGTTTCGATGATTGCCGGTGTTGGCATTAAATTACGGCATTAACGGTATCGATAATGTATGCGCGTGTCGTTACGGGTATAGCGGGTAATATATATCGGAACGACGACCGAATTTACAGCCTAATAACACGTCTTGCGCCGTAATGGGGCATTACCATCCCTGCGTGATCCGGCTATTGTCTGAGATCACTATGATCTCGCGTGTCCGTAATCACGAAATTTCGCGCGAAAGTGAAAGCAGTCCGTTTTCGTTTTGACGCACAACGCCATCGTTGGCTCCGTATTCGTACGGTCGATCGTACGTGTATGTATGTGTGCGTACGTACTTGTCTCTCTCCACCGAACCAGATCGTTTCTTGTCGATCTTGATATTGAAATCATTGACGGAACAGACGTCGAAAAGTAGGGGGCCCGTGTCGAATTCGGTCGCGTGCACGTTCCTTTTTTTGCCGGATGAACGAATGTACGACGCGTACGGATAGGGGAGCGACTTAGGTCGCCGTTAAATAACGTGTCGCAATTCATCGTGACCGTCATTGTTCCCAATCCGTCGTCATATTCCGCTCGCGAGAGATTTCGAGCGACACGACGGCGAGAGATTCTGATTCAGAAGAAAGAAATCCGATGAACTAAGCGCCGACCGGGCGACAGCTTTACTTCGTTGGCAGTCGCATTAAATTCAGGCGCGGTCTTAGGGGCGTTGAACATACAGGGTGTGCTGGAAAGAGAGTCTGACTATTGGCGATAAATGCAAAATGAAGGGTATGACTGTGAACTTATCTCGACTCGAAATACTTCGCGATCTGTACGCATCGTTGCCGAAACGTTTTACGGTCTCGCCTAAACTCACAATCAGTGTGGTAATGTCCCCGTAACGCGTGGGAACCGGACCAATATCAAGATGGCCTCCTTCAGATTCCACTCCCGAAGCACACGGATCGTTGACTTTAATACTGCACCGAATGCCTCGATAACGCACGCGAGTAGTACACGTATCGTACTGACACTGTTCACTTCAAACTACCAATCTGCGAATTTTTATCCTTCTTGCTGAAACGTCAGAAGGCAAACGTCCCGATCTGACCCGTAAAATCGAACCTGTATCTTCACGTTCTTAAATTAGAAATCACTCTTCGGTGCTCGATGAAGCATCTTTATCGCGCTGTCTGACATTAAGAAGCGATCGTTCGGATAAGAAACATGAAACCCGTGCCGAGTGGTCGCCCACTCAAAATGACTTTCCTTCTTCCCAGAACACCGTGTATGTAGACGTCGAGTAAGAGAAAGAGACGGCGGGGAAAAAAGGCGGGCGCCGACGTGCGACGTAGAGAGGATCGATGGCGCGGGTTTTGCCTTCGGTGAAAACATACTTTGCATACCCATCCTCCTGAAGAAAGTGATTCAGCCGGCGAAAGTGACGAGCGGCCGAAACTCGTTCCCCGGGCCCCTGACAAACTTTTGCCGGTTCATAGGTCGACCCCTTGCCGGCTATCACGCTTGCATTTCTTTTCTCCCCCTTTATCTCGCGAACACGTGCGAGTGGGTCAGGCAATCTGCATTGAAACGTATGTTGGGCAAAGGCGAGGTATATTTGGAGTACGGTTGCTTCATTTGATTTTATGCGATTTACATGTACTCCGGAGAGTAACAGTACGTATACTAATATTGATCTGACAAGTATATGTTCGACATGTTTAACCTTGAATTATCAATATCGAGGATGAGTACGGTTGCTTCACTTTTCGACGGATCTTACGAAATACTCATGTACAGAACTGTATATGGAAAACGATCAATGTCATACGCGTAAAGTAAGTACTAATATTATGAATTGCTTCGGATTGTAAGCTGTGTTCAGTCAAGGTACGAGACAGAGACTCTAACCGTTGATCTTCCTCGTAAGAAGTGATAGTTACCCGCACGATACGGGCACCGTCCGCAAACCTTTGACCAGCGTAATGAAGACCGTAACCGAGGCGTAAAATCGTGACGCCCTTGACGGTATCAATTAACATCGGTCGGCGCGGTTACCCGATTCGCGTCAATCCGCAAATCTCACCTTACACATCCATATTCTCACGCGTCTTTCACGCGTCGGCGAGCATCGCGTGCTCCTCATTTCGGATGGCCGGCACTTTCTACCAAACGGAACGGGCCGGCAGAACCTACGGGCGAATGAAAGTGACAGCGAGAGTTCGTTACATTTGATCGGCTGCCCCGAAAACGAGAATATGAAGCACATTCGAGCCTGCGGTTACATGTTTTTTTTCCACGAATTTACGTGCGCGCCATTGTGATCGCTGGAAAGTGACGTTAACGAAAGCGTGTAAGATGAAGGACCGAAATCGAAATCGAAACGTTCGCATTCACACGCTACCGCTCCTTTCATCAAAACACATTAATCTTCACCGTAAGCGATTAATGTGTAACATCGATTTAGAAGCTTAGATACGCACTGTATAACGTTCAATTACATTCACTATAGTACGGAAAAATATTTGGAAGAGATACACTCTCTGTATCGTTCAGTCAGCACAATACAGACAAATAAAAAAAATTCCTCGCAGGAAGCTTCTGTTTGTACGCAGAACCTAGCAAATCTAGAGTGAAATAGTCTTGGTTTACACTCTTTATTTTTTATTTTCTACCAGAACTGTCTCTGTGCTCCACTCGCCTCGAGAGCGACATCGTTACGCAAATGCGATTTTACGAAGACGATTTATGTCATCGGCGGGCATTCGCACGCGATAAATGAATGCGTTCGCCGTGCCTGGTTTATGCGCACGATAACCTGGAGGGTAAATATGCCCGGCAATGAGACGCGCAGTTGTATCAAATTGAACGAAACTGAGGGTACATTCTCGTGTCGCGTAACGGTGGGAAAGGCGAGGCGTAATACGGTCCCGAAGCTGAGACCGAGCTGAGACCGTTCTCGCACTCTTCCGGCAAGCGTATTTTACGGGCTAGCAACTCTCACCCCCGACGCAAAAACCTCGTTCGCCCACGCGCCACGATTTCCACGGTCAGCGGAGCTGATCCGATAAATTGCGAATTTATTATGGCGAATTTATCGCGCGCCGGACGCGAACGACGTCATTTTCTCAATGAATCATCGCCGATCTACGCCGGAACGTACCTGTTTTCCACTATTAGAGCAATCTGCTCCCTATTCCGCTGCGAAGCTATTCGTGAAAATTCAATCGATACATCTCAAATTATATTTTTACTCTTTGCGGAATGTCGAGTGTTTGAATTATCGTAGGACATGATTGCTTTGATTTTGGTTACGTCTCCTTGACTATGAAAGCAGCCTAAGTGGAGGAAGTAAGAACAATCGTTTACGCAATTTATAATGTAAACAATAGGCAAACGTTTCGACGTTCTCAGCTTTTGTGACTTAAATCACTTTCATAATTACCGCCGTATAGCTTTCTGCGTCCTCTCGCTGGCGCAGTGCACGGAATCATTTTTACGAGCGGAGATGAGCGCTGAATGAGAAACGGCAACCTGTCGTCACGTTGCTCGCTTATATGTCTCGTTGTGTGCATGACAAGAAAGAGAAAGAGAAAGAGAAAGAGGAAGGGGTGGTGGGGACAGGGGGCGCCTTAAATGCCACGGTCTTGCTCGCTAAACGTAATTGCGTGCTATATATTGCGTAAGACGGTGCGAGGACGACGTGTACTGCTAGTTTCGACCGGACGAGCTTCTTCGTACCAAGAATTTTATAGTCCGCACCGTCATGGTAATCTATATTATGAAATCTGTCATATATATCCCCACGCGAACGGCTCTCATCCTTATTACTTTCAATCGCATCGCTCATCACCTTAAACAGCCATTTAACGTACGCCGAGGCGTTCAATGTCTAGTTTAAGCCTGACAGTGCGATAATACGACAATTCGCCGCAGACGACTGACGCCGAAAGAGAAAGAGAACGGACGGAAAGCGACGGACCGTGTATTTCCATTGACCCACATCATTTCGATCACGCTACTGACCTATATAACTTTTTGGAATTCCTACGAGCCCAGTGGGATTTCGAAAACAAAGTTCTGAGGCATTTGCGTTTGAGCCGCGATGTCAAGACTTCGAAATGTCGAAGACGTTAAACGAAGTCCGCCATAAAATCTTCAGCTGACGAAACCGCGATAAACTCTCGCTTCTGCCCGAAAAGCAGATATAATTATTGATAGTACCCGTATCCTAATACAAACCCGATTCTACTTAGTATAACACTCTTACTTGCCATGCTTCAATCTTTATTCAAATCCTCAACTCTGCCCATCGAGTGTTCCATTAGCATAAATAAGTGATGCTTTCCCCAGAAGTAAATAAATTCACGTCTATCGCAAGGATGTAAATCGCGTGCTCGGAGGCGATCATTCATAATTACGTCGACGCAATCGGAGTTATTCCACGTTCGAGTTACGTGAGAAAGTTACGTTGTCGCGCTGAGGAAGAGGAGAGGGGGGAGGGGGCAAGGAATAACCGTTCACGATGAAGACGAAGCCGCTGCCTTTCACGGCCGGCACACTCTGTTCACTCACCGCCGACTCGTAAAATACCCCTGCCACGCCATTAGCCTGATCCACTTTGGTCTCTTATTGTTTTACGATGACGGAAATCGTCCGATCACGAGCCTACGTTTTTCGCCGAACCAGTGAAGGGACGCAGAGTTTTCGATCGAATACGTCGATTCATTCACAGGTCGCACCTATCTTCCGACAAGTTACGCTCGATTCGCCGAAGAACCTCTGAGTCACTAGCCGAGAATTTTTACTGCACCGTTCAATTATGGCGGCTGGTATTTGGTTTTAAATAGCCTCTCGTTTGATGTAGTTTAATTGATTGCCTGGTAATAGCCAGTCTCGCTGCTGCGCTCCCGAGCTTTAGCCGAGCGTGAGTCACATTAGCGGCATGCAAATTCTAGCGCGGGATATCGCCGTTAATCATTTTTACGGACGCGTGGAATACTATTAGTTAATAATATCTATATCGTCTAAGGAGTTAGGCAATTCGACGCACGCCTTTTACGATCCATAACTCGACATCTATCTGTTGCAGACACTGAGCGACTGCAAGAGGCGGAGGCAGTATCGGGACGGTCGATCGGTATCGGGATCGAAGCGTAAATAACACTTCCCGTTCATCCGGACAATGCGGCATCCGCGAGGACACCTTTCGTCAGTCAACGTTTGTTCGCATTGAGTTCCGAAAAGTAGCTCCGAGCAGGATCAATCGTCGGGCCTCAGTGCCGTAGCAGGACCTTTCGCGAGCATGTCAAAGGAAACCGGCGGCTCGAGGTCGACTCTCCGGCACGCTCGCGACCAGTGACCCTGGATCGGCTGTCGATCATGATCTTCATGGTGGCGCGACGAATCGATTTGCACCGAGCGAACGGATCCGCCGACCGACACGACTGATCGACGACGAGAAGAATCGCGAAAATGTCGCTGGTCAACTTCACTCTTCCGTATCAGACGGCTACGCCCACGCCCTTCCTCTACAATGGCGCTGGGCAGACGACGATGAACAATCTGCGGCTGAATGCCGTCCTGCCGCCAGCGCCGGCGCCGAATTTCAATGAGCAGGAGCCGTTTCGGAACGAGCCGTACATACCGCCGCTCAGGTATCAGCAGCAGCATCAGCAGCAACAGCAGCAGCAGCTCCAGCAGCAGAGGCAACGGACAACGGTTCATCAGGCACCGAGGGGTCAGGAGTTCGTTGAGCACTCGTCCTTCTCGTCCACGCAGGACACGAGATACACCAATTACAATCAGGACTTTAGGCGGACGCAGCCGAGGCAGCAACAGCAGCAGCAGCAGCAGCAACAGCAGCAGCAAATGAGACCTCCGCCGCCACCGGCGGCTGTGAATATTCAGCAACGGGCTCAGGAAAGGCATGAGCAGGATGGACTCAGGGCGTCAAGGACGTCGGAGCACGACAGTTATCCTGAGAGACCGAACGGGTGAGTTCTGCTATCCTCGTTTTGTCGCGTGGCGGACAATCGAATTTTCAAGTTAACGCTCACGGTTTCGCCGGAGTTGGGAAAAAGGGTCGAATGAATGAGGGCAAAATGTGATGGACTTTGCGGAGGATTATTGTTCCGAGTTGAGATTGTTTCTATGGGAGTTGGCGAAACTTTGCCCCCGGGGGAGACATTTTTCCCGATGCCGTTCGGCCGAAGTTTGCCGGGTGGCTTTTTCCGGTAAATACTCTTTCATTCGGGGGGAACGAAGCCTCGGGTTTTTGGTTCCGAGAGACATAATAGGGGACCAGAGAGATGCACTCCCTATCGAGCAGTTAGGTTATTGTCGCGGAAAATATCCAATTACCGTCAATGCGAACTTTTATATCATTCGAATCGGTCGCGACTATAGAAAAACGCAGACTTCGGGACGATCGACTACCCCGGACGTTCCCCGGACGTTCAAAGCAGTCCCAACACTCCTCCACGGCTAATTGCTTCCCCCCCCCCCCTGACCATTCTACCGACCCTCCAACTGCCGAGCTTCATTTAAAAACCGCCAATTTCCTCCCGGCGAGAATTTCTTTCCTGCCGATAGGAAAAACAGCGAAAGCGAGTCTCGCGGAAAACCTTAATTAATCACATTCTATTTATGTAACGGCACTTTGCCCGGCTCCCCCGCAGGGCAAAGTGGACTCCTGGTGGATTTCCAACGAATCGCCGGACGAGTCCGCCGATGGACTTATTCTCACGGACGAACAATTATGTCGTTCGTTCGTCTGACGTGCGCACGCTCGTTTCGACATGCGCGTAACACAAATGTTACCGGTCGGTTGGTAGTACTGTACCGGTCTCGTCGGCGTGTTTTGCGCGTCATGCGCTCGCGGCCGCTTTTTGTTCGGCCGATAATTGCCTTTTAAAGGTTCGCCTGATGTCTCCTTCCGTCGGCGATCCGTACCTCACGATGGACCGTCGTGCCTGCGATACCTGAGATACTTCCATGCCGCTGCGATCGTTTAATGCAGAGGCGAAGGATGCCGATAATGGCTTTCCGGGAAAGCGATTGGGACGTATGTGTGTCACGGGATATTCGGCATTGACGATTCCGATGGGAACTTGCCCTCACGCGCTGCCTCGTGTAGAAAGAATGGCATGCACGAACTCCGAACGTATCAGATGCGGTAGACTCCCCTATTATGCGATTTTCTATTTCTATACGTGGATTATGTCGCATTTGCAATTTAATTTGGCTTTAGTCTTGGGGAGAACTATTGCGTCGTCTCCATTATTACTGATAAATTCCGTATCGTAATTGCTCATATACTATAACATACATTATAGTTTTTTTTATACCATTTAGGCATAATTTGTTATAGAAAACGTGTATATTGCCTAGACAGAAAATTAAGATGACAGCTTCAAAGTTGTATAATCATTCAAAATGTTACTGTACATTATTTATGATTGCTTTGTATGAGGAAAATTGTCTACTATATTTTGTTTCAACGCACGCTGTGCGTAGAAAGAACTGTACATCCAAAGATTGAAGGTTTCAGATATTTCCATCTTGTCCTTGCACGGCTTCGTATGAAAAGAAGCGTCCAAAAACCAAATGTATCGAATCTTCCGATAAAAATAGCTGAAACGTTAAGTTGTCACATATATATCGTTAACGTCACGAATTTGTATACAAATTGGCGGTAACTGCATTTTTTTACTACTTTAATGTTTGAAGTTTCTCTATAAATTCGCGGTAGCCGCAAACTTTAATTAGTTGGGGTCTTTTACGGTCCTATAACCGTTCGATCGATATTCGTATATAAATGGTATATAAATGGTTGGTAACGAAAATGTTTAATTGCCTGAGATTTTTAACTATCGCATAACGATCGTTAATGCTGAAGTCTGTATATAAAATATTCATTAATAGAAATGCAAATTTGCCCTGTAGATACACTTACGAAATTCTTCGCTGTTCTGTTAAGGTATACGAGGGTGAATGCTGGAACGTATGGCGGGACAGCCACGAAAACGTCAGTTCACGCTGTCCTAGACTACGACGATGATTTCGAGGACTACTACGACGAGGATGATCAAACAATACCCAGAGATGCTCACGTAACGCCCATTCAGGGACCGATCTTCCTGAAAAACGGTTCAGTTCCTGTTGTTCCACTCTACTCGTATCCGCAGTTGAACAACGGAACTTTCGTGCAGATCCCGGTAAGTCACACATGATTTTCTTGCTGCACATATATAGTATACTGTATGTTAAAGAAAATCTTGAACATTCTTCTCGCGACAAACCTTTTTTTCCTGTTGCTGAAAGTTTATCTCGCAAGAGTACAGATCTTGCGTATCCTTCAAGCCTGAAAGACTTCCTAGCGTTAGGAGAAATATAGTGGTTGGCATTGTATAGTTGTCCCGATAGCGCAGCTTCGATTTGATACTCGATATCAAGCAGGCTTATCAAGAATCAGCGTACTCCATATATGTCGTCTCCCATTGAAGCATTCGTCTCCTTTCTCTTATCTGTCGAGACAAAGGATTCTTGAGGTGTTTAACAAGAGAATGGCAGCGACCCCTGATCCTTTTCCTGTCCCACTCGTGCTCCCGATCCTTCAGCACAAGGAGTCGTTCACCTACGCGTCTACGATACAGGAACCCAAACGTGGTCGTATCAACCCATTGTTGTCCTCCCAGCAAATGCAATCCCGTTACGTTTTTTCCCGGCTCGATCATTGTAACGGTGGGTTAGAAGTTGGGATTTTTCAACGATCATCAGGCTCTGTCGATTCATTTATTCAAATCGATGCGGGAACAATCGATAATGCAGCTCTCTGCTACCTTCCGTATCTCATAATCGAAATTTCCGAGTCATAATAGCATCGGGTGGATCGAAAATCATAAGTAGATAGGTGTGGTTCATAACCAGGTTACGATACAGAATTTTATCGTACATCGCGCTGAACGATCATTATGTACAGGCATACTTAGCGGTTCGATAAGTATGCACCCCTTCCTACTCAGTCTGAACATACACAAGCATCATTAACAGATGCTCTGATTGGTACTTAAGAATTTGAAAGTATATCAATCCACGACGTCGGCACTCTCTCATTCATACCATCGTAACTCAATCATATATCTAACTTCGAAAATGGCAGATCGATTTGTCACGCATCTACATATCCTCTTTTCGAACAATCGCGGAACGAGTGACAAGTCCGTGACTCATAGGTTACCACCTAAGAGTCTGCTCGTCGGTAGAAAGTGTCCCGACCGTCAGCGATCGGACTCGTCATCGTATGGGCGCCGAATGTCTAAACAGATTTCGTCAATTTTTTCGCCACCTCACCTGACATGCCCCGTCCAGTTCCCGGTAGACAACTGTTCCGCGAACTTTCGAACGTCGTCCCATAAGCTTCGACTCTCGTCCCACATACGTATCCGCACGTTCCACCCGAACACATTCCGGCCGCAGTGTATTTCGGCGCGAGCACGTGGATTCCCAATCCTCGGAACGCAGATAGTCACGAGCGATAGTCCAGATGGAAGTGCGCCATATCAAATGGTAAAGTTCACGGCGAGCGTAGAAATTCCTATTTGCATGAGAATTGTCTTACGGAAAGGGAACGAGGAAGAAGGGGGGCCGCCGCGCAAATATTTGGATAGTACGCGGACTTAGGCAAATGTCAAGAGACGTTCAACGTATACACACGGTCGGGTACAACTCCTCGTTCCGACGTGCTTGTTCGTTCATCCGCCATTTGTCTTCGAAGCATTTTTTTCTACCCCTTCCGCGTATCGATGACTGACCGTTGAAAATATGCAACGTGCAGCGGCCGTGCAGCTTGGCTCCTTATCATAGGCAGGACGCTGAGACGATGATAGCGTGCGCGATAGCGGGAATGGAAATGAGACAAATTATGCATGATAACGCTCGCTTCGGATGTAAGTGTTCCGATTTGCATGAGAATCGTTCTTCGGGAGCGAGGAATGCGAAAAATGTCGGTCTGTATATCGATTGTTTTCTTCGCACATACATAATTTTCGGTATTACTGAATTAAAAGCGAAATATATTATCCACTCCAAACCATTCGTGGTCTAGTCAGCTGAAGCAAATTGTAGTCAAAACATGAAACACTTCCGCCTGGCTTATCCTTGGGGTGCGCCAATGTGGGTTAAAGTAAAACAGTAGTCTAATTCTAGCACCTCGGTTGAAGTTGTTCTCGTACAACTGACAATTACCATAATTTACTACCTTACTTTCCCAAAATATATATACCTGCAACACGTATAAACAAAACCTAAACAGAATCAACCATTGCTCCAAAATCACCTTAACATTAAAGATTCATCAGAGTTCGACGTCCTAACGATACTAAAAATGGCAACCTATAGAAAAAGATCATCGAAGATTACACAGTCGGCTGCTCCATTTTCGCACACGTCTTTCTCGTGGTAGCGTCTCGCAGCACGAGCGTTCTCGCGAAAATGTCATTGACAGCCGCACATGGCACACGATATTCCGCGTTACGTGACTCCTCACCTTCGCCTAATGGACAGAGAGGACGACGGAGTCGGCAGAGTCGGCGGAGGTTCGTTCTTGAAACTCGCCGGTAGGCAGAGAGGGACGCCGTTCGAAAGGTGATCGAACGAACGCGGCGGCCGTGGCTGTACAGGAACTTTCAAAGTCTATCCATGCGCCACGTGACATTTCCCCGCGAGCACCCATGACCCGACAGAGCTGTGCGGATCGTCTTCCCTAGAATCGGCGTGCCTGGCGCTCGATACAGCCGCATTTACACCCAACACCTGTTCGTTTACATGTACCTTTTACCGAGAGCCTGACTTCTACGTACAGTGTGTTCTACGTACGTTTGTTCTACGCGCGTGTCCCTCGGTAACGAACAGGCGACGTGTGCGTGTTCACGAGCGTGCCTGACGTTCGTGTATGTTTCGTTCGCACGTGTGTGTGAGCGATCGTGTGCTCGTGCTGTGCGGCGAGGGGGGACAGTAGGGAAAGAACACACGACGCGGCATCTCTCAGCTGAGGTCAACCACCATACTGGCATTGAGACGGTAACCTCTCGACCTCTCAGCCACTTTCAGCGCGCGGGGTCGATAAATTTCGTGGAGGACGGACCGAGCCTAGTTTCGAGTCCACGATCGTTAACCCTGTTTTTTTTGCTCGCGACGAATCCGTCCTCCTTACGTGACGTCGAGCTGGGTGTTGCTTGCGGCGGATCGATTTTAACGATAGGGATCGCTGATCTTTTCCGCCCGCGGCCGGGAAGAATTAGGAGGTGTTGGCTTAGTATTGACTTGTACTACTTACTTCTTTTGCGATTTGCTTTCAATTACCGCAGGTTGCTGGGTGTTTTGGATAATTACTACTTTGCGTTCGATTTAGGGTCGTTTATTGTGCTACATTTATCTTATTGTATAGACTATGTATAAACAAGATTTTAACGTTGAAATTCAGATCTCTGGCAGGTTGTAACATTTTTTCGCGATGACAACTATTAACAGAATTTATAGCCCTTGATACAAAATATTTGATTATGACGCAGTTATTGTTTACGGAATGGGCTTCAGTAATGAATTCGGCCATTCAATTACTTAACGCGGCAATTAAACGACGTACATAATTTTGAATAAACCTCGCGTACTTACATGAGTATATTCGTGCGCCGCGCCGGTTTTCATAATTTCGTGGCGACGAGAGAGGTTGTTTCGAAAGGGTAACGTGCTTCACATCGGCCGACAGCGACCGTGTATAATAAATCACAGGGACGATTCACGATCCTTACCTTTTTGGCGCTTCAGGAAAGATTAACAGCGTCGCTCGCCCATTTGCTCCCTCAAACTACGACTACGCCCTTCCGAACGTCACGGAAGGTGTGAAAAGTTAATGGCGGAATTAGGTCTAACACTGGTCATTCGTCGTTTCTCAATCCTTGACATTCAACTTCCTAACTTTCACAATTTTCTATTTTCTGTCATCACAAAATCTGATAAAATATTCGGGTAGAAGTAAACGCTTGCAAAGTTATTTTAAGGAGTACGTATATATTTAATAGAATCTTGTAACTATACCATGGTATGATTAGATACATTGAAGTTACGAGATCATTAATTTTTTTATCTCTTACATGAGTTTAAGACAATGAACCCCGGATTAGTTTCGGCTCTCGCACTCTTTTAAGCCGTTCCGACAATCTGATGGCCTGGATCAGATATCGTAAGAAAATACTGCGAGTAAAAGGAGTAGCATCCGTCACGGACGTTTCGGCCTTTTAATTAACTCGCCGATCGACGATATCACGTTCTTCTTACGTGATTATGACGAATGGAAAGGTAACGCGAGAGATTCGGTTTCTTTGACCAAACGACACAGGGACTTAATTAAATTAAACTCCAACCATCTTCTTTTAACTTTTACAGTCCTAATGACCCACAACATCGCAACCACGGCAATAATTTGCCAGAAATGATAAAAGTAAAGCAATGTCATCATTCAGTAAAACTACAACCGTTGTATCATAAGTTACGAAATTTCCAATTTAAAAAATAAGCTCCGAATTTCTTCACATTACTCGAAATTCTTCCCCCTTCCATTCGAACCCGGACACACCTATAATTCCCCGAAATCTGCCGGATGGAAATCATATCGCGCCTTAAAATAGTCTTGCTTAAAGCAGTAGTCCCAATAATCATTGCCACTTTTGCACCAATCATTTGAAGTTTGTCCGATTCAAACGTGCCCGGCAACACGCGTGGCAAATCTCATGACGCAAATGGGCAAGCACGACTTAATTAGCGTCGAGCGAGTCCGGTCGGCTCATTATCCCGAACGAGGTATCTGGACGTAATCGATTTGGAAGTTCGACGTGCCGCGATTCGGAAGCAGCGGTCGCCACGGCCGCGGGCTCGATTTCTTTTCTTTCGATCGGCGACGGCCGATTGCGGGCGCTCGCCGCCTTGTTTCGTGAGAAAAGAAAGTCAAGGAGAAACCGGCCTGACCTTCCTCCTTCGCTCTAGCAATTTCGCGTCATCCTTGCATCCGCCAGTCGCGCAATTTGCGACCGGACGGAAGACGATGAGGAACGAAGACGATGGCGAACCTGTCCTTAATTGTTTCGATGCGAGTTTCGTTGAGAATCCAGTACGGGAGAAATTGAAATTAATCTTCACTGACGTCACGCGTTGGTTGCGTATAATGAGTCGTCTTATGGGGTCAGGTGTTGAAATAGAATAGGAAATTGTTTCAAGGGATATGGATGGGGTTGTTAGACCGTCTGTTATTGGTAGTTAGTTGGAGCTATGGACCATATAGTAGCTGTGTATTACAGTCTTTCCACTGATAGAATGTATGATGGAGATTGAAGACTCGTAAGCTTTCTATGAGTAATCGCGATGTATTGAAAAAATGTCGCACAATAGGTTGTAAAGCCATATAAGACAAGCTCAGGTCTAACATTATCCTTTTAGGACGTTTGAGACGTACATTGACTACTTTAATAGGTATCGTTAAATAGAAACCTTAAGCTGCCAGTCAGCCTTATAGGATACCCTACACCGTACTTTAAAGACAAGCATAAAGCACAATAAATTACACCGGTCGCATAATACCTTCAACTACCGTCGAGTCAAAGCCAATTTCGCGAGTCTCGACTTGACGACCGATCGCGTGTAGGAAACTCTCCTCGTACGGAAAATTTTCCCGAGCACACGACCACCGCAGTTCCAGCTTTCTTCCTGGACTGATCCGCCAGATCAATTTAGATAACGCCGCGACGTCGGCGCGTATTTTATCGACTCGAGATTCCTTGTTTGGCTTCCAGGTTGGTCGCCGACGATACTCGGGCCAGTCGGCGCCACGACTTTGATATGTTAATTAGAATAATTTATTGCCCGCGAGCGTGATGGATGTACAAAGGGAAATAAGTACGGTGCCCCATCCTCGTTTGGCAAGCCGAATTAGGAATACGTGACCAATGGCGTCGAACGACGCCACAGCGTGTGGTCGAAATAAGAAGAACGAACGAAATTGCGTCAGACGGAAACATTAATGAGCGTAATCCAAAAATTACGTCGATCGTCCAGCGTACTTTCGCCGCGGCCAAATTGATACCGGATTATGCACGGCGATTAGAGCGTAATTAGGCTAATGGTCGATCCGAGGATCGGCTCCGTCGTCGACGACGGACTAATGAGACGCCGGATTACTCGTCCGCCGCCACCTTTAAGATCGACCCGATTACTTTTTTTTCCCCCTCCGACAATCGAAACGAGATAGGATCATCTCGGGCCAATTCATCCCGTGCCGACGTCAATCGGGAACTTTCATCCGGAATTACATAATCGGCTCAAAGTACCCTCCCGTATTCCTACAATTACGATAACCGGCGATCGCTCGCAAATTTCAATCATTACGCTTACTCAGGGTCAATTCTCGAATTTCGCGCAATTACGCCTCTTCGGAATCAATCGCGAGACGCGTACGATTACGTCCGTTAGTCACGAGATCGTGAAGGTAAGCGGGCGCGACCGCGAGTCTTCGAGTCGGAGCGAAATTTCCCGCACTCGGGAGTCCGCCGACGCCATCTTGCCTCGATCGGGATAAATCAATCGGCCCGGGTCAGACTGAAGGGGCGTTCACGGTCGCCCTTGACCGATTCGAAACGAACGGCCCGAACATCCGCGGAAGTGATCGAGCCCGCCGAACGAGATCTCATAACTCACGACCACGTGACCGCTGTTTGCGGATCCGTTATTACGAGGGCAGAGGCGTGTAACCGGAGCGGGCGCTCATGATAATTAGCAATACATCAGCGGCACGCCGCGATAGATCGTCATATCTCTCTCCCGCTATCAGTCCGTCCGCGGTCTCGGCAATCTATCCTTCTCGCTCGCTTCCTCCGCCCTGTCTTCGAGGAATTAATTAGCTGCCGCCGCCGCCGCCGCGCGAAACTCGCGTCACGAGCACGTGACCTTACGCGCCGGCAAAAACGTGAGCCGCGTGCAAAAAAGTCCCTGACGGACGATCTGTCGGCGAGCGATTACTCGGCGCCAAGATTCGCCGTTTTATTTCCAGTTTGCCGATCGCTGGATTGATGGCATCCGAGGAGGTCGCGTCCGCCGAGAAGTTTCGGAAGTTTCCTTCCCCGGGCTAAAGCTGGATCATGTGAACCGTGCGCGCTCGATATGCCTCGCTCCGAGGAATTCATGCCACGAAATAAGACTGTCGAAGTTGGATTGCGCAGGAAGTTCCGAAACAGTTTTTCCAAAGATGAGCTACATCGACTCACGTCAACGCTTCAATCCGTGTACAGGACCAAGTCGTATATCCTGTTAAACCTTAATCAAGCACCGCCTCGAATCAATGTAACAGTCGAAGGAGAACACTGGCCAACGCCTGACATTCCAGCGCTCCTCCGTTAATCGACTCGAAATAACATTTCAATCGGCATTCGCCGCTACCCGTGCGCACACACTGCCCTTTCTCCGTACCTGATAAACAGGACTCCCCTTTTCATTGCGTCCGACGCCCGGTAGCTTCGACTCGCGATCGCTGAATCGAATTCGCCCGCGTCGATTGCGATTGACTCGCGCGAGCGCGCGCGCGTATGATTCACGCTTTCGCGGCCAATGCACCGACGATCGTCTTGCATCCCGTCTCCGTCTCGTTCCGCGTGCAAGAAGCGTGCATGCATGTACGGCCGAGAAGCCTGAATGACTCGGTACCCGACTGAATGACGCCTACTGTCCGCTGAATGGAGACACCGGCCGTGGGACGAGCGATCGTTAACGCCGCGTCGACCCGACTTCCGGTATAGATCGCCGATTCCGCAATTACCGGCGGCCTTTGCCGTCGAAGTCCGCGCAAACCTAGACGACGAGTAACTCGATTTGCGGTCTATTCATCCCTCGCCGTCTCTCCGACGGAGTTTCCCGAGACGAGAGCGAATTTATGAATAAACAGCCTCGACGAGCCATTGTGAACAGGGTTGGTGGAAGATTGGAATGGGCAGGGGACTTTGATGTGGAATTTATTGGGTCGGGAGAAAGCATTACAAGCCGACGAACAGGTATAGTAGTTCCAAGAAGTCGAGAAGATGTAACTACAAGAGGCAGATGTCCTTGTGTCAATCTTTGACGCCTTTGACTTTCCGCCAACCTGCAATCCTTTCCGTCCCTCTACTTTCAGCTCTCGATTGCACGTTGTACTTTCCACAAGTCCCTGGCAAATTGCTTTCTTCGCGCTATCAACGGAACTAGCCTACGTCTTCGCCCAAGATGAGCGTACTTGGCCTGAAAAGCGCGCGTTACGCACGGATCACAGTTTACGCTCCCGCGAAAAATTAATTAAAATCCGCCCACCCACGCTCGGGTACTTTATCGCACGGTCGCTCGCATTAATCAAGGCGCATTCTCGCGTGAGCACGCCGGTACCTCGATACACCTATCTCACCCCGCTGCCATAATAGCCTCTCGCATTAACACCGGCGAGCCTCGTAAAACTTGGCCGCAATTGAAAACTCCCTCGATGTAGTTCAATTAGCGAGTCCTCCTCGTAATTCAGCCGACAGCCACCGGCAGTCGTTAACCCGAAACCGAGCTCGCAGTTTTCGTCGCGTTCGACTCCGCGCGCGAACGACACACTCCGAGCATCGACGATAATGTCGTTCAATTATCCCGGATTGCCGGCGCCGAGCGCGAATTAAAGGACTCCCGGGCGAGGAGGAAAAAAAGGGTGGATAATTGGTGGACGCCAGGAGTGCGAGACCCCTTGACACGCGTCCGGCACGCTTTGCCGGGCTTCGGCGCGTGCGTGCAGGATGATGCGACGCGTGACGTCGCGCCGGAGGAAGGCTAATGAGATTGAAGCATCCGGCGATAACCGCTAATTAACAACTCGCTCCGCGAGCGACTGGGATAGTTGTAGGGTATCGGCCGGTAGACGTGTTATGACTCGGATATCTTAAACACGGTGTGCGCTGACGCGCTGCGAGCTGCAAGCTTTATCGGTGCGAAGCTGATCTTGTAACTCGAGACGCTCGGACTGGGAGAGGATGGGGAGATGTGGAGGCAGTTTCCTGATAATCGTTTATGGTGGGTCAACGATGTAGGGATTGGCTGCTTAAATCGCTTGAATCGAAGTATGAAGATGTGCTGAGCGAAGGTTGATATTTGAGAAAGGAAAGATTACGTAAAAAGAATTAATTTTTGTAAGAATTTATTATTACTTGAATGTGGGATCGACAATCATGGGTCATTTTAATGATATACCCACAAGTGCAGGAAGTGATTGCCTCATCCGAAGTGATCGGTGGATTTCATTTGAAGCAGCAGACGGAAAGGCGACCGTGCCAGAGCCCGTCAACGTGAAATCGCGACAACGTGTGTGGGGTTCGGAGTCTCCTAGAGAAAGAACTGCGGGAGGGATCGGGGGACAGACGCGAGAGATGGCGTAAGGTGCCGCGAGGTCCTTAGCCAGAATTAAGAAAACGTAAACATTGAGAGCGCCGGTGGCCCAGTGTTTATGGTGCCGGCCTGCGGATCCAAAGGTTGCGGGTTCGATTCCCGCACCGGTAGCGTTAATTTTTCTGTCCCGATCCTACACGTGCTATGTCCCGAGGAAACTGCGCAGCACTACCGCTCGTCCTTGCGATCGATCGAAAGCGGGTGGAGCGTGAAGTTAAGCCGGGTCTTACATGGCCTGCCGTTATCGCGCCTACTTTTTTCAACTCAAATTTGCATCTAACCCATTACCTACGATCGCCGAACGCTGACACGCCAACGTATCGGCGTAAACAAACAGATTTTTTGCCAATCGCAGAAATCCTCGGCTGTCCAGAACACGTCTTCCATCAGGCCGGGTCGAAACTGGTATCCGTGCGGGCGTTACGTGAGCTTTCCGTGTTCATTGCTGTGCGTTTCGAACGGACAAGTCGAGCGACACGGAAACTTCGAGCGCCTTACACGCACGCCCATGATTTTTGACAATCTTGCCCGGATCGGAGCGTGGGTCCGAGTCGTCGGGTTCCCGGTAGTCGGCTCAAAACCGGCAGCCCTGAGTCCGCTACCTGAGCCGTACCTTTCGTGTTCTTCGGCGCGAACCTTGAATCGATATGCATATCCGACAGCCGCGCGGCTCCTCGCCTCGCGTGTATATCGCGCGGCAATAATGGTTACGGAACGGGTCACGTACACCTTGGATCTTAACAAGGCGTGGCCGCTCGATATCGATCTCTTGTCCACCGTCGCGATCGTTTTATCGCCCCCTGCCCGTATTTCCATTTTGCGTCGCACTTTCGTACACGCTCGGTGATTTTCCAGAAACGAATCTGTGCTCCGACTGCCGCGCACGCGTGATCCTTCGAAAATGCGAACACGTTAAGTCGTCGATGCACGCTCGACGAATCTGTCCCGATTTCATCGGCTCTTTTTTTTTTTTAACGTCAAGGAAGTCTTCGGAAGATTGCTGGCCGATTTCATCGGCTCTTATTCGGTAAATGTTTGACAGTCCACGCACGCTTACGCTTCGTATTATGCGTCGAGCTATTGTGCGAAGTTTCCGCCAATTTAGTTGGCGCGGATTTTCAGGCTGTGTTTCGTGCTTTATTTCCGTGCACAAGCTTAATTTCCGGAAACTATGCACGCATAATGGACTCTAACGATACCGCTGTTGGAATACGTCCATTAAACCGGGTTGGACTTCATGAATTTTCAGATTCTCTGGACAGCGTTATCAGTCGCACTGGGCGTTGAGTTAAGAGGGGATCTCGTCCGTGGCGCACCGTGCATTAAGAGATATCACCAGCTGTTCTGTCCGACCGCCGGAAACACATACCCCATGTACGTGTCAAACCTATTCGATTCAAATCTCTCTACTAACACCAGCGAATAACATATTTCACCCCATTGATTCCTACCGATATACCAATACAATAATAGCAGATCATATAAAGATAAATTTCCATCAATATTAAATTCTACAAATTTCTTTGCTTACACAGTCACAGAAAATTGCAATAAAATGTTCTCTTTAAGATTTAATGTGAAAACTTTGGTTCAAAGTAGTACTGGTATCTCCCACTGAATTCACAATTTATACGATCGTAGCGTATTTCAAAGACTGTCCCATGCCTTTCATTTGCTCTACTGAACAACATTCAACGTCAGCGGTATTAGCGGAATCTCAACGGCACCATAACTCGCACTCAATCGCGACGTGTGCAACCTCGTAAAATTTTCAGCGAGCGAATAGAGCGCTTCATCGACGAGAATAAGGCGCTGATGAAGAGAATGTACGGTGACTTCGAGATGAATTCGGGGTACGGGTCGAGCACTCGCGAGCCCGGTCATCGTACGAAGCGAAGGAGACGGAAAATCAGGGAAGCGGAGAGGCACGACCTTCCAGATGGCGGGCCGAGACTTCCCGGCGACGAGGATTTCGACCCGGAGATCGAAGTGACCGACTCCTTTTTCGGCGGCGACAAGATACGCAATCCGCGCCAGTCGTTCGGCAAGACTCGGACCAGTGACAGTGGCAGGTACTTAATCGCTTTACGAGCCGCAAGACCAGTTTCCCGCCAGCGAAAATCACCTCCCCCTCTTCTCTTCCTACGCTGCACTTTACTTCTCTTTATCGGTCTTCCCTTACCGCTTCTGATGGTAACGACGTGCTTAGCTGTGAAACTCGCAGTTGATGAGGGGAGAGATATTGCATTTTGATGGATCAGATTTTTGTATTGAGAGCTTCTTTTTATTCGGTGTCTTTAACATTGCTGTTATGTAGGGAATAATGTACTGTTTGTGGAGGTAACGCTGGGATGAGCGTGCTTGTACCTGGTGGAAAGCTGTTCATGTTGAATTTGGAATTGGAACAGTATGTAACTCTTTGTAACTGTTTGTGTTTAGGGTCGATGCGTGCGAGTCGAAGGTGGAAATCGTGACGCCGTATTGGGCGAGCAACAGCGCTGGGAAGATTCGGGCCATAGTAAATACCCAGCACTTCGAGCAGGCCATACATCAGGAAGTTTGCTCGTGAGTACGACTAATCCCATTTTGTCCAGAAATATTGCACTCCCTTATCCCGTGTAGCGATCATATATTTCGTTATTCAACTCTGTCCCTGATACATACTCAATGTATAATCAAACCTTAACGATCTTAACGATGCTTCTATACAAGAATGGGCATGTCAGTAATTTTGTACTCGTTATCCCTCATTTTAATGAAGCTGTCTGCGTATAGTAGTGTATACGGGGTCGTACATGCTGTAAATAAATAGTTATAGAGCCCATTAGACCCTCATAGGACCGGAAGTATTCGCCCGGTCCCAGCTGCCGATGGCCGATTCAGTCTTCGGGGAGCAACGGAATGATCTAATTTCAGGAAAACGAAGACTAATCGCTGCAGCGGAGAGTGCGGATGCGAGCAGAAGTACAAGTGGCACCGTCTGCTCGCCTACGATCCCGACAACGACTGCAAGGGCATCTTCATGGATTGGTTCCTCTTCCCGTCCTGCTGCGTCTGCAGATGCGATCCGCTCAACGACGGCACACACACCAGCACCACCAGCGGCCGTACGAACAATCACGGCCCGGGAACCAACAAATTCACGACGTCGACGACGCGAAATTGAGAATTCGATTTCATCCGGCCCCGATCGGGGCTTCGAACTGGCGCGAAGCTCAAGGAGAGCGAACCAGTTCGCCGTTGCGTGCGCGATATTCAAGGTGATTAATTAACGGAGCTCGCCTGCTGCCCACCGAACGCTGCAAAAGTCAAAGTTCCTCTTTGAGGCCGGCGGCAGGCGGTCGTTCTGTGTGCAGTGAAGTTAGCCAAAAGTGGTGACAAAATTGAGGACCCCGCGCTCGGATAATGGACCTCGCACGCTGATGACGTCCGCGGTAAAGTAGTCGATGTTACAAGTCGAAGTTACGGATCTCGTAACGTTATCGTTCGTCAAAGTCGACGTGTTCAACTCGAAGTGCTGGACCTTTGGATCGAGTTGACGATCTTGCCGATGAAATCATTTTCGGAGCATCGATTATTAAGATGATTTTCAGAGTTACAAGTCGAAGTTAGCGATCTCGTAATGTTAACACTCGTCAAAGTCGACATGTTTAACTCGAAGTGCTGGACTTTCGGATCGAGTTGACCATATTGCCGATAAAATCATTTTCGGCGCATCGACTGTTAAGATGATTTTCAGACTTACAAGTCGAAGTTCCCGATCTCGTAATATTATCGTTCGTCAAAGTCGACATGTTCAACTCGAAGTGCTGGACTTTCGGATCGAGTTGACCATCTTGCGGATGAAATCCTTTTCGGTGCATCGATTATTAAGATGATTTTCAGAGGCTGACACTGCGATCGCGCACGCAGCAACTGTACTCTCATCGCTGGAAGATCTACGATGATCAACCGAGCTTGAAGCTCGGTTTGCGACTCGAGCCACGTCGAGTGATCAAAGTTAGTGGATCCTCCGACGTTCGGCCGGCTGACCGCATCGGCGAAGTTTTCGACGCCTCGGAGCCCGCAATTTCGAGCCTGGCCTCTCGGCGGAAAGCTCGAGAGTCCGAGTTTCTTCCCGTCGTCCTTTGCCATCGGGAGCGAGATAATTAATTTCGCGGCGCCCGGAACGAGAGTTCGGAAAGTCGCGCTGCTCTCGCGGACAACCTTCGTCGTACCGTCCTCGATACTTACTCATTGCCATTTTTCCGCTTCCTCCCCCCACGAGCCCCTTTCATTCTTCGTCCTTTACCACTACCTTAAGTAGTTAAAGTAAGCGCGCGAGCTTGTTCGCCTGGAATGTGCATCCGCATCCGCCTCGAGACGAATGGAACGGCCTGTCGGCTGAAGATTCAGTCGACTCGTTCTTGCTGGCTCGACAACAGGGTTTTCCTTTCATCAGGAAGCTCGATTCTCGGCCGCTGATTGTACGTCGTCGCAGGCTTGCCCTTCCAGGCTTATTTATTGAGATCGGATACGGTGTCGGAAAGAGATCGAGTGTTGTTGCGATTGGTCGGTCGATTATCGTTCGCCCGCTGTCTCAACGCGGATGCGTCTGATGCTTATCTTACCTTTATTAAGATTATCGTATTGCCAAATCGGCTTCTTCCTACTGCAAGTGTATGTTTGTATCTGTACGCGTAACTTTGGAATCTCGCGAGGTGCGACGTGTTTCATGGGATGTATGCAAGTATTTTTAGTCTGTCGTTGACAGGCGCAAGATGATTGATGTTGAGGAGATAGCGGAGGAGATGCCACCGTCGTGTCATTATTGTAATCTATGTACTAGGACTTCTTTTCAAGAATAAATACCAAGTGTCTTCTACGATCCACATTTTTCCGTCAAGTGAAATAAATCAGGATACCGTGAGTAAGACGATATTATGTAACAGGTAGGTACGTCGATTTAAATCGTACGGGGGAGAAGGTGTCAAGAAAACAAGTACGATCTTGGCAAGTGTAAGTAGACAAGGGTAACATCGCTTTAATCTTAAAATTGACAACGAGGAATTTTAACGATGGAAGGTCCTACTAAGATACGAAAGTTCACTAATTGGCGAGAAGGATTGCCTAATGGGAAGGTATTAGTAATAATTATGATTCGGAAGTAAAGTAACAGCAGCCGTTGTCAAGCCGCGTTAAAGGGAATCGTTACTCCATTAATCTAAGCGCTGGACGGATTCCTGATAAGCTATCATTCGCGTTCATTTTTGTCCCGTAAGATAGTCGCACGCGGTTTAACTACAAACTAAGGCAAGAAGAAGAATAATTAATGACACTTTGTACATTTCACTTGTAATACATAAAATCCAAACATTGTGCTTCATATTTACGACATGTCTAAATTTTGAAAGTGTCAAAATATAAAATTGAAAAACAGCGTATATTGCTTAGTTCATTTTTTTGGACAATTTTTTTTCCCATATTTGGATTTCATATATTGCCAGTGCAGTACGCATATACAAATTATAGGAAACACTATCTACAAAAGGGGGCATTAAAGTGCGCACAGTTAATAAACTTACCAATGAAATAATTCAAAGAAGAATTATTACACATACTGGCCGTATTTACAAAAGAGGGCTAAGAATCGATTGCGTCACATAAGACAATAAATTTTTTCTAAACGTCGTTGGCGATTCTGAGAAGGGATCACGGATCTTATTTCCAACATGTTTCTCGAAGTGTTGAATATTGGTAACTGTCAATTTGTCAATACAAAATAATTCGTCCGCCTTTTTCGCAAGTATTACATTATATTTGTTTTAGTTTACATATATATAATTCGTAGTCAAATATTATGACACCCTTCCAGAAGCAGCCTGTACCGAACGAGATTGCTTATATTCCTTCCCTTAGCGTCGCGTTAAGAATCAAGAGACAGAGAGAGCAAAATATTTTTAGGCGCTGAGATGAAAACTGGTAACTCCTCGGTGAGTTTAACGCGATCTCCGGCAACGCAATTCGCTAACGAGGTACTCTATCGACTAACAAGGTCGTTTGATTGACGTATAATCACACCCACGCATCCTCCGCTGACGTAAACGATCGCCCGGAAATACATGCCCTAACGATCGTCGACACAGTTCCACATATAATTAAAACCCTCATCCTTCACCTGCCGACATTTCTAAGCCTCTCGTTAAATTCGCAAACCCTAAACATTGCAGTAAACCAATTTAAAAGTAACGTTATTTCCGATAAAACTTACATAATCTACACTTCGAACACTTGACAAACCTGTATTAAAAACGATTGAAAATCACTCTTCGGTCCTTCGAGTCTTAGGACTCAGCGATCATACGACAATCGCGCGAATCCGATCGGTCGATACGACGCGGTTCGGTAGTTGATACTCACGTCGTTCGTTAGTCTCGCGACAAAGTCTAACGCCTCGTCTCTCTTCTCGTTCGCTGCTCTCTCGAACAAGCGTCGCCGAACGAACGATTGGCGAGCCTTTACATGGCAGTGAGCTTCGTCGCTGCGAAACGATACGCGGCGAGGGCGAAGATCGTCGCGTAGAGAAGATGAAGAGGATCGGAGGTGCTCGGCGCCGAGTTGCACAGATTCGTGCTGCATATGTGGCAGGACTCGATGACCGTCTGCGGCGAACTAGAGTGCACTGGACCGCACTGGCCGTCGACGATGTCCACCTCGTCCACGTTCGGGATGGAGCAGGATCGTACCACTATGCGCTCGCCGTACTCTGAAAGGTGGTATCAACGTTACATTCTGGGCAAATATCGCATTCGCGACTATTCATTTTCGTGCGCGGTCGTCACGTTGGTCGCTGCGGCACCGAAATTGTAGGAAGCAATTCGCAAATCCTTCTCAACTGTCAGGTTACGTAGTCTGCGTGAGAGTACGCTCAGGGTAAAGTGATAAGGTGGAGTTGGGGTAAAACCGACCCAGAAATTGTAAAGTTTATTTTAAACTGATGTATTTTCTATTTATTCCACTAAAACTTATTAATCTTAGTGTTTTTATTTAGCGCATGGTTTATTCTTTAAGCTGCATTAATTTGGATTAAAAATATCTTCTGAAACTTATGATTTTCTTAATAAATTAAATACAGTGCTGCTAGGGAGGGGTTGCTCCGGAACTGGGGCAAATCCGCCCAACCCGTTTAAAAATCATTGAATCTTATATCTTTATATTATGGGGCAAAACCGGAATTATTATTAGTAATACGAACTTTGTCGAACGAGTTAAACGGGGGAATCACAGAATACATGGCGGCCACCTATGTTAAATACTATCCAAACCATTGAATACTAACTAAAAGACGATTTCTAGCTCAAAGTTGGTACAATGTAACGTATATTCGAATAAATAAAGGTCTGGGGCGGATTTGCCCCGTGTACGGATTTACCCCACTACACCTTATAGGAATTTAGAGGAAAAATAAGTAAATCTGTTATACTAAAATGTCTTGAACAAATGTTTTTACTTAAACTACGATTCCGATGAAAGTGTTTGAGTATTTTTCAGCTAAAAGATGTAGAAAGTAATTTCCTACATTTTATGAACTAAATCAAATTTGAATTCCGAAAAAAAATCATGTATTTTATAAAGCCATCTAAGCATCCGGTAACAATTTTAATGTGTATATTTTGTTGTTGAAATGCTATTTACTTCGTTAGTAGAATATCAATTGATTGCTACGTTTGTAAGCGTCGATGAATACCCTCATCGACAGACGCGTCTGAGTAGTGATGATCAAATAGGTCGTAAAGCTGATTACGAATTCCTTCGCGAAAAAGGCTCATTCATTCGGCGTAAGCGTATCGTGCACACCCATAAACCGTCGTTCGATCAGCGTGTTGTAACCGATTGCGTAACCATTGTGATTCAGAATGCGCCAAGGGCCGCCGGAAGTAATCATCGCTGCTGCACGCAAATAAATCGCACCGCCGCGCTCCGCCTCGTGATTCATTATGGAAATGCGATGTTATTTTTCTGCGAAAGCTGCTCTGACATTTTTCGCGACGTGTAACGAGATTGTAGCAGCGATGGGAAAACGTTGAAGATGAACGAATTTATGATGATGCGAGTCGTTTGTCATTTCCGGTTGAATACAGGACGCTTATCGGTCGTTACGAACATTGAATCTGTCAGAGTATCACGGATTATATAATTTGGTAAATCTGTATGCGTACTCTACATATACCCGCATCCAAATGTAATAAAAATTGATGGGAAAATTACCGTACTCGCGTAAAGGATTCCGTCATCAATGTCTTTAAGTGCGTTTTGACGAATACTCTAGGCTGTCAGTTTTCAGTTAGGTAGTTTATTTGCAGTTATCTGATCGAATCACGAAAATATGCACTTTGCCCTCGCCCCCGTCCAACTTCCGGCCCGCTGTTGGCGTCGAAATAACAAGGGCGAGTATTTCCTCCTGCTCCCAATTCGCAAACGTCGGCAGGTAAACGAGGCCTAATTAGCCTTAATTCCGCGAGATGCTCACCGGAAACCCGATATGCAGAACGGCAGATTTTGTTATGGCGCGGGCGTGGCTTTGACCTTGGCGGGAATCTAATTATCACAATTACCGTGCAGAAGTACGCGCCGTGAGTCAGACAACCGTGTCGCGAAGTGCGTCTTTGCGGAGGACATCAAGGTAACCGTGATCGTGATCGCGATCGCGATGACGACGATGACGATGGCGGCCATGACGGCGATGATGCGAACGCATTGATATCATCCACCGAAATTGCATAAAACCACAATCACCGTCGTTTCCAACGTAATTCCAGTTGTTCAACCTTTTTTATCTGATGACACGCTTGAAACTATAATCAAACTTCCGGTACGCACTTAAATAATAATCTGTACGTCCATTATAAGAGTAATACATAGGTATAATCAATTTAAAGAGCTTTTAATGTTTGTATGCACTCATACCGCAACTTGGATATCCTTTACCTAACTTTATATTTCATAACATTTTGCACATTATCTTATGTCATTTTGACAGTGATTCCGAATTATCGCAATCTACCAGATGAAAATCGGTCCTATTAATTAATGTATTCATTACGCAAAGTTTCGACGTCTGCGTCTTACTTCCTGCCGCGAGTAAGTGCGATTCGACGAGGAGAAAAATCTTAATTGCGGTCGATGCCCAAGTTGTGCAGTAATGCTCCGAGCGAGTCGGTTCCCAATGCGAGCCTAATTGTTGCAATTACGGGGTGCGAGCATGTGAGTCAAACGAGACTCGGCACGATCGGCATCGGCCGACTCGCCTTCTTCGTTCCCGATAGCCGAGCCGATCCCGACTACGTCATTTACAAGCAGCCACTGCCCATTTGCTAGTCTAACAGCCGTGCGATGCGTCATCTTACGGTGTCACACATCTTACATGCCTGCCTGAATCGAGAATCTTACGCGAGCGCTATCCGAGTTTTAGCTTGAGGCCGGAGTCAGACGTAAGAGATGCGCCCACGCTCGGGAGTTTGAAACAATTGAAAATATGGGACAAAATCGGCACCGTCTGCCACTCGCTAATTATTTTATCACCGGAATTAACGTGACGAAAGTAGCCCGAGATGCGCTGATGTGACGCCTCTGTTGAGACATGTATGTCACGTTTCGCGAACTGAACGTCGTACCCGCGAGTTTAACTCATTTTGCAAGAATTCTCCTACATTTGATAATATCAAAATTAAGATCTCAATTTTTTTTCATTTCATTGAAGTGGATTTTTAAGCAAGTTTTAAAACATAAAAACTATTAAAACTACGTTAATCTTTGGACTTGTAATGTCGATCTGAATCGAACCCAATACTGTTATACGACAAGCAGTAGAAAAATATCGAGTCGATACTGAGAGTAAGCAATGATGACAACTGCGTCTGTCATGATCGTGCTCGAAGCGAGGATGTAAAAGGTTAGATTTATCAACCTTTCAAACTGAGAGCCTTGTGACACTTACGCGCGAAGTATTTTCGGAACTATAGGCATTTATGCACTCGGCATGTTCTCGCAACGATGATGCAAGCTTAGAGCGTGGGCGTGTTTGCGCGTACGGGACAGATGAAAGTCTCAAGTCCGGAGGATGCGGGTCGGAATATGAATTTTCAATGCGAAAGTTTGCGCGGCAATCTCCTCGGTTTGAGTTACCTCTTTTCACGAGTTTACGGCAGATCGGCTTCTGGTTCTGGTAAGGTCCCATTTGGCATTCCGTGCTGCGGAATGTGGCCTGGTGATCCGAGGTGTTCATAGGGTCACCGCACATCGTGTTCGTGTGCGACGAACACTCCCAGCATCTTAACGTCCATGCTAGTCAAAGATACAATATCGTTAATATTGACCGATGTGACTTTTAATGACAATTACATGTTTGTTAGTCTCGAAATACAAAAATTGAACTATTCGCATCATTGTTTGCGTAATTGATTTTGAAAGCGAATCATGTTGATTTTTTGTAAATTATAATATTTGACCGTTTTCGTTTTAACGCACAATTGCAATTAACATAATTGTTAGACTTATTTTTTCAAAAGTGACTCATGCCGTTTTGATAATAAGCAGACTTTTTTAGATTTCGTGAATCTGATATATCAAGGAGAAATATTTACTAGGTCATTGATAATGTTCTATCACAGTTGAACTTTTGTTATCAGCTATGTAACATTGATAGAAAGATACATGAAAGAATCTTTCTTTTTAGTCAAGTTAAAACTAGTTTCTGCGAACATGAGAGAAATATTGCCATCCCGCGATATCGGTGCCAGCCATTTCTGAGATTTATCGGGTTGACAGTCTAAAACGCAGTAGCTGACATTGGTAGTGCGTCGATTGAAATCACCGAGTCGTTCGCGTGCGCTAACGACTGGCGAAGCGAAGCAGGTGCGGTCCGTGATTAAAAAAGAATCGCACCGATACTGCGCAATTCCTCGACGTGATTTCATCGTGTTCAAGAGTGAACGCTTACGTACGAACATGGACTGGAATTGGCTCCGAGCTGATGAGAATCGCCAATTAAGCGGACCGTGAGAGTTCGCGCAAAAATCTGGCTCGCCAGCCTTTACAAATTGCAAGTGCAACCGTACGCTGTAATTCAACTTTTACTGTAACCAAGCACGATAACATCAATTCTGACTACTTCTGACTATAATTCAATGAATATTAATTTTACTATAGTCAAATATCTGATTTGGCAATTTTCGACTATAATTTCATACGTATACAAATTTGTATATATGAATATTTTGACTATGCCGCTGTTTACGAATTCCTTACAATTATACCTCTGTTTGCCGGTTATGAGTATTCACTTAACCGACGGAATTCTCATGAAACGGGCGCTTTTAATGCGAAAACTCATCGCTTACCGAAGTATTTCGACTATGTTACCGGCAATAAATTGACTGCAATTATACATGACTCAATGCCGGTTGCGCTGCCGACCGTGAAATTAATGCTGGAACGTAAATTTGATACGGGGAATCCAGCATTATCCAGCTCTGACTCTTCCGTTCTCCATCGGGCTACGATTCTTTTTTTCTCGTGTCACGACCGTTCCGAGTGCAGCGCAACGACAAAATTAGAAGTGGATGATGCCGGCGATCTCTCACGTTGATCTGGACGATGGAGCAGCGACATGCTTACATAATGATTACCGACGAAGACAAGCTGATACCGTGACGAAGAGTCGTCGTGACTCGAAAGAAAAAAAGGAGAGAAACTGGGGACTGGCAATGACAATATATATCGGCAGACAGCTAAGTGCGTGCATGACGCGCTCATTTAATTTCATTGTTTTTTTCATCAGGGACTAGCTCCTTCCTTGTGACTGATTACGTGTGAGTCATGAGATGATTTTCAAGGCGGTACCAATGATAAATTTATTGGTGAACTCATGGAAGAACAAATTTTCATGTTGACAAGACCATATCGTTGATTGCTTTGAATATGTATATGAAAACGGTCATAAGTGCCGGTATATATAACACTGATCTAAGTTAAACCAAAATATAATTGTTTATTTTGCTTCACGTCGCTTATTATGATCAAATTATGTATTCAAACTTTTTTACTACTATTCCGTCTTAGACCATTTACATAATTAGAGTCTGCAACAACGAGTATATCGACCATTCCTTACAGAACCGGTGTTTAACTTAGGGGCATCGCATAAAACTAAAGCAGGATTAACAAGAAAATTACAACTATGGTTCGTCATTAGAAGTCCATTAGGCAAATTACCATGTGGTGAATTAGTACAAGCAATTATTCTCAAAACTGCATAACGTCAAACAACATTGAAATTGAAACAGCTTGAGAAGTAACGCTATATCAAACCAAGTTCACCACACGATTGTCAGTCTTAACTCTATGTAGCAAACGACTAGACAAGAACGCGTATGATACCTGTCTGCGCGATGGCAAGGACGCCGAAAACTACAGAAATCCACTGAACAGTCGCAGTCATCCTGGCGGGTCTTCTCTCACGTGGCAAATCGGCTGGCACTCGGTACGGAGAGCCCTAAAGCTTCGGCTGGCTGCCCCGGTGGTATGTGTGCGTCGTTGAAAATTCTCTACCGCGGGTTCCCTCGCGATCTCGTAAGGACAGAAACTGCCGCCGCGGAACGTGTCTGATCTCCAACTGAAGAGACGACACCCTCTTTGCCGAGAGCATACACACTCCTTCTCTCCGCTCCTTCTCTTCCCTCTCTGTCCTTCGCTCCTCTCCTCTTTCTCCTCGCCATCTGTCGCTCATTTCATTTTCGTCACTCCGCTCCTCTCCAGTCCAGCCCTCCCTCTCCTCCTTCTCCACCTCCTCCTCCACCTCCTCCACCAACCTCTCCCACACCCTCCCGTCGCTGACAATCTCCTATTTTACTTCCATTTTCACGTACGTGAATCTAATAGCACTTTCATTACCGGCGGAATTATTTGACTCTCGCTGCCATGCTCTCCGGCTCGCGAAACTGAGAGGCTTGTTTACGGTGCAGACGACGTTATGGGGCGTGCAGGAAGCGTTTAGCGTTAATCGATTCGGAAGTAAATACGATGTAAGCGGCCGTATAACAAGTTACAGGGTATACGCGCGCGCCTGCATGTAGCGGATGCGGCGATGTAGGTCGCACGATGATGTTCATCGCGTATTCGGAGACTCGAGGTTCGACGGAGGTGAAGGATGACGGTTACTCAGCGTTAACATTTACATTGTATTTCGTACATTGCCGCGAATTAAGGAAGGCGCCGACCGGAGACGAATCGCATTAGAGTCGTTGAGGATTTTTCAGACGTTGGCTAGGATCGTCATCGCTAAGAGCCAATTCCGAAGGTACGCGTACCTGAACTTGACACTCCTGAAACTCGAGATCCTCCCGGCAACGAATGTTATTCTCCGTTCTCGCCAGCGAGCCACTCGGTACGGTGCGCGTCCGAAATTGACTTAGGACTGGCCCGAACCTGCCGGCACATTTTCAAGGACCTCCGCCTTCTGCGCGTCATGCAAATGAGATCTCGCTCGGTCGCGGACAATCGTTCCATCCTGCGCATTTTGCCCGCGATAATTCGACGCAGCTCGGAAGCCGGCGCTCGCGCATTCTCGCTCCTTTAATGTCGCTTGCCATTCAATGACCGAACCCCGGGGCCACGTATGAGCCGACGTAATAACCGGCACGACTCGCGCAAGTGCCAGGAAGTAGGAGTCAAGAGCAAACAACAGCCAAGGAGGCCTTTTAAGAGAGTGACCACCAGAGAGTCGAAACAATAATTGCGGCCGGGAGGAGGCATAGGGATGGCATAATGGCTGGCGAACGCCGCTCGGGCCCTCATTTGACTCGTTAGGACAATTACCGTGCACGTTCCCGTCTATCTTGGGGTCTTTCGTGCTTTACGCTGGAAAGCGGTCGGCTGAAAGCCTCTCTTTTCACCGCTCTTTCTCCGCTCGCGTATCAGAGAAGCGCGGGCTCGACTTTCAAATCGCGGCCGACGAAAGGACTCTTCCGTATTCACGGCGAACATTCAGTGCACGTTCTGCGGATTTTGTTTCTCCGGCTACGTGTATGTTGCGTCCACGTGTCGTCGAGCACACGGTACGCAATACGGGTTGAGTAATGGAAAATGATGAGGTAATCGTAATGTTTAAGCTTTTTGCGGTCTGTCGAGTCCTGTTCATGCATCGTTATTGTAATGATGTAAGATGTTACGAACGACAGTTACCGTGTATCGATCGGAATGTCGGGTGTTGATGTCAGACGATGGTTTTTTTGTTGCTGCGAAGACGTAAGTTCATTGCAATGTGTGAAATGTGATTTGAAGCAATGGAAACTGAGTAGGAGTAATTTTATGTTGATTCAGCAGTTGGAGTTGTGTTGACGGATATTGTAGAGTAGAAAAGAGAGACATTCCTCGGGTGTAGGATAAATTCAGGTTGCGTGTCAACCCTCAGTTTTCGACGGATTAGTAGCAGTGCCATCGTGCGGTCTCGTGTGACAGACTCTCAGCTGTCAATTCTGATTCTTGTTCCGTATAAATAAAGCCGTGTTGGGTGTCGCACGTTATCGTGCCTGAAACTCTTATGCCAGTCGCTCATCACAACCACCACTGTGCAGTGGCACGAGGTACGGAGATAAGGAAATTCTCATTCGCAAAGCGTGTTATGAAACACTTCTTGCACGTTACTCTCAGAATATAACACAGACGAGAACTACATAGAACCCTCTGTCGTAGTCTCAACATCGTAAAATATCAATACTCCAACATAACTGTATTAAACAAATCAATGCTGAAACACCTCGCCATAAAAGAACAAAATATTAGCAACATATATAGCTACAACTTCCACTCATCCTCACGTACCAATTTCCATATGTATAACGAATTCCTTTTTCATCGAGCGAGCATCAATTCACAACAGACACGGAAACGAAAAAAACGCCAAAGGAATATGAAACTATTTCCTTACGTCACTTCTTCGCCCACGCGTGATTCGAGGGAAAGAACAGATTGCATTTGGCCGATCTGAGCGTTGAGTGCATTCGTTTCTCATCGAGTCATTATCGATTCACAGCGGTGACGGCTTGCCAACCTGTGTCGCACGAAATGAGGTACAACAGAGAGCGCCTTTTTGGAGCTACTAAATGCGGCAATGCAAACTGAGGCCTGCCGACTCGTTAAGAGAGACTTGTCAGGGGTCAGGACGGCATTTAACCCCGCGAGGCATTACCAAATTGACTCGGGCATTTGACCCCTTCCCCTTGACAGTATACGGGCTATACGTGGGCATCTCTCGCGGCACTCTCTGTGCCTGCATGTCTTCCTCCGACCGACACACCATTCGAGTGTACACGAACGGGACAAATACCGGGTCCGTATTACGGATTTCTCTGTATGCGATTCCACGCTCGATCTTCACGTTCGACATTCGGCCTCCGTCTGTTTCCCAAGTGCGCCTGTACTCATGGACCGGCCTATTGTTCCAGAGAGCCTATGACGTATCGTTTGCGAGGGTGTGCGTCATGCGTTCCATGCGACAGGATTTACGTGTGAGGACGTACGGACGCATGTTTTGAAGTCACCACTTTGGACGCAAGGGTTACGAGGATCGGCCTATGACTCTGCGTTCATTCATGAAATGGATTGAACTCTAGCTCTGCAGTCAACTGTCTTTTCCGGCTGAGGGATAAGTCAACGTTCCCTGCCGAGTGTGATCATTGATTGGCTATGCGACGGTTCAAAGGGAATAGCCGAAGAAGATGGTCAAAAGTGCCCCTAAACCGATTGAAATTCTGAATGACAGAAAAGTACAATGTGCCATTGAGCGACCAATGGAGGATACTTTGGCATAATTTGACTCTACCAAAACACGGTAGCACCTTTTCAATGGCCAGAAAACGGTTTCTTTCGACATCTACATTGTTTTACGTAGGCTAACGAGTCTATTTGTATACTTTGACATTATTTCGCATTATGTTAAACTGTTTTATATCAGTTTAAGTGATTACATCTCATTGTTATGGATGATTTGCATTAATTTGGGGATTTTGGCGGGCAACGGCGCATTTTAGCCCCTAATTAATCCATGTTTGAGTGGCTTATACCCATACTATAACATTGAGCGAACAATGAAGGGTACTTTGGCATAACTCGGACCTACTAAAATGCGATAAAACCCTCAGAATCGCAGAAAGGCGCCAAAAAATGTTTGGTATTAAAATGGATTTAAAACCATCCAATCTCATAGATTTCAACTCGCCCTGAAAGTTGGTCTCAAGCAAAGTTCCGAATTCTCAATAGTTTCGGAAATATAGCGATTTTTCGGTTTTAAAACAAAACTTTTTTAAAGATCGACTTTCGGCGATAGCCCTATCTGAAAGTACGCGTTAAATGCTTCAAGAAAATGTATGATTATCATAGGTTTTGATCGCTGGTTCAAAAGTTACAGGCAATATCAAAAATCGCAAATTTTTTAAGGGCTACCTTAAAAATCCCTAAATTTGTTTATCCACTAGATTATAAGAAAATGCTGGGAGAAACAGCAGCAAATTTTACCCTTTCTCACCCCCCGCCCCCGATCGAGATACAAAGTTGAAAATTCACACAAATGCTTCTTTTCTTACAACCCATCTAATGGCTCACTCGGAATTTTAATCGGTTTAGGGACACTTTTTCCAAGTTTATTCGGCTATGCCCTTTAATTTTCATATCGTAGCCAGTGTCTTGTATATTTTTTGTTTCAATTTGTCTAAATTTGCAACAAGGTAAACGACCATTGATAGGAGAATAAGAAGACTGTTGATTTAAAGTTAACATTAATCTTTTCATAATCATTAAAGAAAATCAAGAAGTGCTAAATTACATTTCCTTCACGTGATCGTTGTCAATACAAATAAAATAAGAACAGATAATACATTGAGCATCGACGGAAGACCGGTAGGCGTAGCTCTATTGCATGCATAGTCCTTGCAAAATAAACACTCGATCGCCGAGTCTGGGAAGGACTCCTCGTGCCAGCAATAATCGTCGACACTTCGTGACGGAACGCATCCGCGAACGGTCACGAGAACGTTTCTGTCTGCCAAATTAAAGAAATCATCATTATGTCAATAATGAGGTAATCGTCCCAACAATGTTTCAGCCCCGTCACTTTAACAACAATAATAAAGGCTAACTACATTAAAAGCCTAAAATTATATATAGGTACATTCGTCCCTAACCGACTCAAAGTAGCCTGTAATAACGATCCCTCGTAATTTGAACGTAACTGTGTTCTTAACGAATCTGTTGTTAATACTCACACAGAACGACGCTCTTCAGACACTGATGCGGTTCGTTCTGCGGACACTTGATCAGGTCCATAGTATGTCTTGGGCTGTAAGGATCGTTACACTCACCCTTGTGGCCGTCCCTCAGATCCGTGTTGCATTGGTAGCACCATAGACTCTCCCCGCCGACGATCCCTGGGCAAAAAATGGCAATGAGTAACCGCTAACCTTCGTCTCATTACGCGACGGCATACTCGAACGCCTCACTGCGCCATGATTCACTCGTAATTCACCTAGTTAGCCACTTCGCAAGAAACTTTCCGCAGCGTCCCGCATTTGCGACATAGCTTCCACTCGACGCGTGCTATTGTTCCTCGATCGTTTTTTGTCTATTACGGGGACCGCATAGGGAGTTGCAGCTTGGCGTGGAAGTTTGACAGGTCGCGTGATTTATCGCGTGCGAGGATGCAGCGCGATTCGACGCGTATTAGCGTCGGGTCATTTGAGATTGACAGATCGTCGGTTAACGGCGTCGAGTGTCAACTCGAAGTAATCCGTAGCTTCAAATACATCGCGAGACTTCAAGCGAGGACGCGATTCGTGATCGATGAAATTAAATCTTCATCGCATCTCGCACGTGGACCTGTGACTCGACTTCGGAACGATGCGCGCACGTTAAATGATAAAGCTACGATCTTAAAATATGTGACTCAGACTTTGAATCGACACTGCAGTCGCGGCCGCGACACTGGCTAAAGGTGGAGACCAGTGTCCTTGAAGCGGGCACCTAGACCGTGTCCAAATGATCAATTATAACTTTTCCGTCGAGCTTCAAATTGGACATGTTCACTGTTCAGGACACGGCAAGGCTGAGGAGGGGTGGCCAGAAGTCTTCCGAAGATTTCTTTCACGTTAAAAAGAAAAAAAGGTCTGAGGAGGGGTGAATAGGACAGATGTGAAAGGACGTCTATGTCGATATCTAAGTTCCTCTCGGTAGGCAGGTTTTTTTCCATCGACAAAAGCGGGAGTCTCTCCTTCGAAGGAGACGCGGGTCGCTGTTTACGCGACTCCTTGCGACAAGTTTAACGAGATGCTTCCTTCGGCGAGAAACACGAGACTTACATCATTAGCGCGGACTCCCGGTATCAAAAGCGTGGCGTTGTAATGCGCGGGACGCGCTCTCGTTCGGTTCCGTGAATCGTGAGAAAAATGTCATTGCCTGCCTGCCTCGCGGTCGTTGGGCCGCCGTGGCGAACACGGCAGACGAATTGGGTCACGGAACGTTCTCAGTGCGACATATTTCGCGCCAGCTTGTCTTCGGGAGATGAGACGGAATCAAGGCTCTCTTTCAATTCGACGATCGTAATCATAACGCTAATCTACATCGGAACGTACTTCGCGACGCACCGGATGACCGTGAAAGGCACACATAAGCCGGATGTTTAAGGTGCAAATAAACAATTTATGTCGTTAGCTACTATCTTAATCACGCCTTCCATTACGAAGTCACTTTTAATCCCGGATCATTACCGTTCGATAATGGGAATACGAAGCGAGACTTAACTGGTCAGTGGATGGAATGTGGACGTACGGACGATTTAGACGGAAATGACAAACGATGTGGAAGACTTTACTTACCAGTCGGCATCAGCAAGAGTACCAGCAAAGTTCCGCAGTGTGCAGCCATGTTGGATGATCTTCGTGGCATTCATGCTTTCGGATCTCGGCAGAAGGCGCGAGATATCTTATCGCCCACAATAAAACCTGAAGAATCTACCTGTCGCGCTGCTCGCTTATGTCATAAGCACGCGGAAGGGAGATGAGGCGAGAGAAGGAGGGGAGGTGAGAGAGACAGAGTCATCGCGCGTGTATGTGAGCGTGCACGTACGATCCCGGTGTTTTCGGAGAAAGTTGTAGGCGTTAATTAGCGGCAATGTTGGTCCGCGCAGACTTCGTCGCCTGAGCAAATCGATGCTCGAGTTATCGTCGGTCCCCGTCGGCAGTCAAATTACATTATCTTCAGCGCTAATTCGCCACTGCAACTTCACCTAACGTCATTTGCCATAATATCATGCCACCGACAGTGAGAGCACGGTACACACTCGCTTCGACTTACTTGATTCTTCCTCTTGACTGCCGTCGTCGGTAGAGCGTTACAAGTTGCTTTTTTAGCTGACCGCCGTTCTGCCCGACAACTTGGCCGGCGAACATCTTGTAACAGGCTTTATATGGGCCACTCCGTACGTGAGGAGCCTATGAATAGCGCGTGCATAATTAAATTCGACCCCGATGAGAATCGGTCGGTGATAAGAAATTAACGCTCCCGTCGCTGTCTTTTGGTCAGTATACCCTTTATTGCTTGTTACAATTTTTCGTGCGATAATACTTCGTTTTGACCTGGAAAAAGCTCGATAGCGATAGTAACGTTCTGTGGGGGGGTGGGGGGGATGTTCGGATACTGGTCGAGTTCGAGCGAATACATCCTCGTACACATGTACATCTAATATAACATTATGTATACATACACACACAAACATATATTTATATATATATATATAGACTTATATCTTAAATATCCTCTCGTTGAAACAAACGACACGACCGAGCCTCGACGAATATCTGCCC
Source organism: Anoplius nigerrimus (assembly GCA_914767735.1). NCBI lineage: Eukaryota > Metazoa > Arthropoda > Insecta > Hymenoptera > Pompilidae > Anoplius > Anoplius nigerrimus. Next base: position 8,662,277 of record OU612089.1, on the reverse strand, counting down.
GGATGCGAGCGCACTCAATGAAATCGTTTTCCACCGTCGATGTTTGGCGAATTTACCCCAAGTGGCGAAGGCCGTCCTCATTATTGACAGTTATCAATCGTTGCACGTAGTTGACATTATATCGTTACGCAAATGGATAATATCATGTATAATTTATGTATATATGTATATATATATAACGTCTTTTTCAATCGGTATATAAAGTCCTGCGGGCGAAACTCTTATCGTTAGCGATTAGAAAACTTTCCCGATGTGAACGCCGTCGTGCCCGTAGCAGGCTGCGCTGATAACGTTCGCAGATTCTTATCTTCGTTTCCTCCGATGCGAGAGACCATCGTACCCTGTTACATTAACAAAACGTTATCCAGTCGTTCCAGCGTCAACCGGTATTGGCCCTCGACCCTAAAGTCATCGTTAATAACGCCCGAAAATTGCAAAATGCAAACAAAACGCGTTACGTGCGGCAGGGTCCGACGAGTCGAGTCGCATCGTAAAGGAACGGTCGGTGGGACGCGCGTAGTTGCGAAACGAGATCTCGATGAAACGAGCGTAACGCGAGGAGAGACTTGCATTCGGGATCGAGATCGTAAAAATTTCCCCTGCGATCGCAGCGAAATTATGTCGGGCTCGCGTTTGCGAAAGGCCACAGCGGCGAAAGAAAGGCCGATCGGCGTGAAAGGAAGTCATCCGGCGCGGCTGCCAGCGAGCAAGATTTTTTTTTACGAGACGAACGAGTCAATTAGCCGAGCGAAAGAAACGTAACTCCCTCCCTCGTTTCTGCAGTAGTACGTTATGTAATTAGGCGGACTCCATGATTGTGAAACACGTCGTTCGTGCGTGGCTCACGTCTGCGGCTGTGTGTATGTGTGTGTGTGTTTCGTATGTGCCTCACGTACAGATTCGCATCGTCTGTCAGCGACTTGTGTCTGACTCTGTGTGTGCGCGAAACTTGAAGTAGGTGTAAGTATGTGGGTGTGACTGTGCACGCGTGAACGATAGCGTGTAACAAGGGTCGCCGAAGTGTCCTGGCAGGGCCGACGGTTTGCACGATAAATTCCACACTCCGGGCCTATCAACGCGGAAGAGGAGAAAATAATCTGCCTCATCTGACACGCGATACAAATTTCGAGGCGAGGGAGGCTCGAATGGGGGAGCTCGCGCAAAGATGGGGAAACCGAATTGTCGGTGAAGCGATTAAGATTGACGGAGTGTCATCGCGATAGGGTCGCACATGCAAATGGTAACGTGTCGCACGACATGCCTACAGCTTGCGTTTTTGACGTATTTCGTTCTGATCGGACGCGATTACCGATCGGCGCGCGGCGCATGTACGGAAAACGCGTCGCAGGACTCGCGCGTTATTTATTCAACGTTTATGGCAGGACAGACCTCGGAATTTCGCCCGACGAACGTACCGAAACGAAAGGCGGGTACAGAATGGTACGCACGGCTCTTCGAATTTCGCTCGCGCTAAATCAATTCGGCCGCATTATCGAATTTACGCTTCGCTCGCGCTAAGCACACAGTAAATACGGCGAATCGACGTTTCCCGAGTCGCGGGGAACGAATATGGGCGCGAAACGTTTCGCAAGTTCGCCGTGCCTTCGCAGAAAGCCTCGACAGCACGCATGAGTGGCAACGAATCATGGCTTGATCAGGCTATGAAAATATCAGGATCGTAATACGTTCGGCGACGGGCGCCGGTTAACTTCGTTGCCCGAAATCAAGCTCCTGCCAGCAACGCGAATATCTCTTCGAATTCGTCTCAAAATAGTACCCGATCACGTAACAGACGTAAAACAACGAAACTCGTGCACCATATAAAGAAACCAATGACATCGAAAAGCAAGCTCGCTCCACCGATTCACGGGAGCGCGTTTTCAGCTTCAGCTTCCCCGCGTCAACATTTCCCATGCGACTCCGGCAGAGGAAAGCGTTTCTATCAAAAACCAAGCACCCAACAAAATTTCCGTAAGCCGAGTCCCAGGAACATCGCTTCCTGCCTCCGGTATCTCCAACTCCGCCCAGCATGAAATTAAAAGGACGCCGTGCGAGGTTCATCACGAATTTCGTCACGTTCATTAGCATGCCAAATGTCAACGTCCAGGTGGTGAATTAAGGAGCCTCGGCAGGATCGTGGCTTTTCGCTTCCGAGGCATAATTAGTCCCCTCTCTCTCTCTCTCACTCTCTCTCTCTCTCTCTCGTTACGACTCGAATCACGAACGACAGCGAGCAGCTACTACGGGCACGTGAGAAACGAAGAGTTCGGCGCGATTCCGCGCGAGGATCCGCGCGTCTCACGGACAGCGGAGGTTCCTTCTTCCGTCGGCCTCAATTCGCGCTCGTGTGCGGTTACGCCGCCCGATAGAGGATCGCCACGGCGAACGTGACGAGGATCGACATGAGCGTGTTGAGGATCGCGGGCGATGCCGCGATCGAGCCGTTGCACTGGTCCTGCTCGCAGAGGCCGCAGTACTCCATTGTCCCGAGATTGCCCAGCTTCGCCTCTATCGCCTTGCACGGGTCGAGGTTCTCCGCTTTTGCGGTCTGACAGCTCCTCACTGTCACGTCCTGATTGGACACTGGGGATTGAGAGCAACGGGAGAGCGGTGAACATTTGTACAGGTAACGTCTCGCGCTTCCGGAGAGGCGGCGAGATTGGCTGGCATCGGTAAAACTTTGATGGGGGTGCAAATATGGGGAGCGTTCTCTTTTTTCGAATCGAGAGGGATGGTGGGAGAAGAGGGTACGGTATGGAAATGGATATAAGTTCGATCGGGGAGAAGAATGGGAGGTATCGGGAGTTCTGTTGTGATTAATTGTCCAGGTGGGTGGATGGGAGGAATGTATGTTGAGAGTATTCTTTTAATTAATTGAGAGTAATGATGGGTCGAGCGGAAAGTTAAATTGGGGTTGGTCGGTAGATGTTGGCAACGGTAATATATAAATTGTGCCTAATTAGTTAATGGATCATTTAGTAGGTCGAACGTGTTTAGGTGCTAGCTTGGCAATGAAAGAGAGAAAAATTTGATACGCTAATGTGCTCATTTTATAATAAAGTTCTTGGTGATATTTTCTTTCTAAGGTAGTTTTTACTTATACTCCTCTCAATTGTCCGTTTTTATACATTTCTAGAGCCGGGCTGGACAAGAGAAAGCTTCGGTGGCACGGAATTGAATGGACTACGTCGGGAACGTTGGTAAACTCACCTCTGAAGTTCATTTTAGCACAGGCCATGTCCTTTGGTGTTCCCTGATAAGGCTGGAGATTGTCCACCTCGAAGAGACTGGCAATGCGTTTTATGACGTTGTGCTGCAGCAGTGTGTTCTGCCACGAAATCATTTTCTCAATGGTACATTCAACCGGCTGGAGTTTGTTCGTCTCAGGATCTGAGTCGCAACCTTCATCCTTCGATGTGCACATGTAACATTTCAGCACGTCGTCTGCACGACAGAAAACGCTCAATTTAAAAATCAATTTTCCTACCTTTTTTTAAAGGGAGAAATGCTTGCTTTATAATGATCAAAGTGTAACTTCATTTACTCAGGAAACATATCTGGTTTATTAAATAATTCTAATTGACTTTCACAATACTTATTCACACACACATTGCACAATTTAGGGCACACAATGTACCATTACAGTGTCTACTAAACAGATTATTGTAGGCTTTGTATATGCACTTTAATATATCATAACAACTATATTCAAAACTTTATTTGAGCGCCACGATGTCATCTTATGGGACGATTCTCGAACTTCGATTATCGCGTGTCAAGTCTCGATCGGCCAGCCAATCACGTGACAGCATTCATTAACCCAACTACCTTGCCGATCGTCGTCTGTCAACAGTGGGCATCATGGCCGCTTGTATACGCGATCCACGTCGCTCTTGACTTTGAGTTTACCTCAAGCTGTTTTAAACCTTTCCCGAAGCTCAACTTTACGTGCCAAATTTGCAGTTCCGTGCCAGGTATCCAATTTGGCAGTTTTTGAAGAGTGAGCGTCCTTCATTCCTTTTCATCGATCGTAAAATCGATCGTCAATGATCAACTCTGAAGACGTACATAGCGGCCATCTTGTGAACATAAAGGGTGCCTTATAGCTGGTGAAATATTCACGAGGTAAGAATTTTCTTCTCCTTGTTTTTCATTTCCAATGTATTCGACAATTCGGCGAACTGCGGAGGGTCGACTCAGTTCTCCCGTATTCATGATGTGTGTGGGACTCTGGCAGCTTGGAAATCATGCAGAAGCAGTTATGAATTGTAAGTTGATGTTCTAGAACATTCTCATATCATTGATATGTTTATAATGCATTTACTGATATTGAACATAGCCAGTCTCATCTTTTGGATATGTCCATATTCTACACTTTCTTTTATGTCTTGGCTTTTTACTTTGTTGTGTATGGCAATACTAGATTATGTGTGTTGTGTGATGTGATATCAGTATCATGTGCAATGTGGGAAGACTTGTTCCTGGACAATAAGTGCTCCTGTTCCTGTTGCTGTACAACATAGTAATGTGAAATGTGTGCGTCAATATACAAACTTATCTATTTGTCAGATTACTTTATTGCACTGGTAAGTCATCAGCAATCTATATTTGCAGAATAAATTATTATTTGAGGTGTTATTTTATTTTAATATGTGTACCTAATTCTTGTGTATCATATATGCAATTTTCTACATCATTTTGATAAAATGTTTTACTCTGTCTCACTGAACAATTTCATCAAACTATATTGCTTTATATTTCAACATGTAATGTTTGTGTATCAAGAGTTTGTGCTTCCTCAAGAGTGACTATGTCTTCTTTATCGAATTGAGGACTGATGTAAAAATTGGGTAAAGTCCTTCAATATTCTTCCCATTTCCGAGGTCAACGTTATCCGGCACATGTAAGTTATCGATCCAAATTGAATACCACATTTCCTGTGTAAACCTGCTCCATGTCATACTTATACTTACAATATCCTTTATTTTATCATGTGTGCACAAGTTTCCAATTTGCAAGCCTACTTTTCGAAAGAATTCCGATGTACATTTTGTTCGTCGATTCGCGACAATGTGATTATAGAGATTTCCATACCAACATTTTCACGACAAACTGTAAGTGTGCTTGAAGCCATGAAAATACAAGGAAGATAAGAAGATTTGCTTGGTTCGTTGCTCTTGCGCGAAGTCGAGGGGTATTGCTGCTCCCAGACAAGGTACACATAGTAAGTACATAACGTTTTTTGGTTCTTCTAAAGGTTTCTATTTCAATCCCTCCAAATTTTTTTGTATTTACAACCCTTATTCAGAATTTCAATAACATATAAATGTCTGCTTTCACATAGTATAGTATATGTCATATGATCATAATACATAGAAGTCTTACAACACAACAAATATTCAATTATTGAATATTAACTGTGTACATACTTTGATTCTTTCAATGTATTCCACCTTCAGCCATTGCCAAATAAAATTGACGCAAGACATTGCATAGCTAACACCCTTTAAAGCACTCACATTCTTCCAATTTCACTGACCAAACCATCCATCATGTATCCACCCAATTCTTCGCAATCTAACCACTTAACCGTCACACAGCGTGAATAACAAAACCGCAACGCATCCTTCGAATAAAGTTTCTCTCAACAAGACGGTGGTCATTATAAACTTTCCGAAGATTCCGTCTCGCAAACTCCTTCGCCAACAGCCGTCTAAGTGGTTTGAAACGTCGTGACGTCACTTGGCGCCTTCCTGTGGCAGGCGTGCGAAAATTATCGCGTGTCTCGGAGTCATGGATGCGCCAGGTCCCTGGCGAATGTACCATCCGCCGAATATAGCCCAGACAGAAGGGGGCGAGAACGGTGCCAGATATGAAAATGGTCAGGCGAGACTTATATCGGCCCCGACGAAAGTTTGTCTTAGCTTGGACACGAAATGTCACGCGATAGACCCGGATAGCGTTTCCTCGACTTCTCGGTTATTTGTTTTCCGCCGAGGGCACGCCACGTACCAACACATCGTCGTCGGCCGTACATTACACTCCTCTTGGACGCATTACGGTGAGCGTATAAAGAATCTACTCCTATTTTGTCCGGCGCGCTGACTTCCACAGATTTTTATCGTGAACTTTCCGCAGAAAGGAAAACTTTAGCCGTTGATATCGCGGCGGGCACGTTATTTAAGGTCTGGTTGATGCACGCGTCGGCCAGAAGAGGTGGCCGGGCGTGAATTATGTCCACTGTTCATGAGCAAATTGAACGTACGCTCGGGTGGGAAAGTTTGACTGTCATGCTAATTGTAAGTCAGACTACGATGTTCGCATATTATCGTTCTCACACGTACAATGTCTACCGGATAGAATTAGCAGAATCCTTCCTGCACAGTAGATTCATAATTGAACTAATAGCATTGTAGAATCTTTATTCGAAATATTAAAATTGTTCCAAAATATTCGTTCCATAACGTGGTGTGGTTTACATCCCCTATCGGTATCAAATCGTCTCAATTCGAGTCTCCTTTTACGACGCAGAAGAAAAACGGAAATCAGCATGGAAAGGACAGCTTCCTAGAGGCCACCTGTTTTTATTGGCCCGCCTCAGATGCTGTTTTTCTCGACAGAATCGCCCCCGCCGCGCATACACAGACACACACATACATATACAGATCCCACTCTCTCCCGTCTCGATTTCCCGTCCCCGACCGTCCCATAACTCGACGTATGTGGAGCAGGCAGGGGGTGCGTGCGTATCTCGGAATGTTTATGATCGCCAAGGGTTGCTCGGAGGGGTGGCCCCGAACATTCTCGACCCACCGTACTCGCGCGCGCGTCGTTGTTATTATTTGGGTCGCGGCGATGTGGCGCCAAAAGTCGCGACACTCCCTCTCACTTCGTCCACGGGCACACCCCCTACATCTTCACCCCCCCTTCGCGTGGCACCCCCTTAGACATTTGCCAACCCCTTGTTACGCTTCCGGGATACGTCGCCCCGGTTCGACAAACTCAGCATCGCCGGGGCGCGTAGCGTAAGTTTTATGCGTCTCTTTTTACGCTCGAAGGATGGCGGGGATGAAATGGGGGGGTGGAAGTCGTGAGGTTTCTCCTTTGGCGCGGCAAATGCGTAGTTACGTGAGACGGGAGGACGCTCGGACGTCGGCGTATGCGGATGTCTATTGATCGGTAACTTTTTCCAGGCTTGAGTCGACTAGTTTGCACGGGTTCCGACTGCTCTAGGTGCTGAAAGCTCGGAGCTGAAGGCTGCCGTGATTTTTTAAGACGGAATCATGGTCATCAGAAATTTTGTGAGGATAGTTGAAAGTCGAATACTCCATTTTTGGAGAAGGGTGACTGAAGTAAGTATTGAATTTATAAGTTTCTAGTTGGAATTTTGTTGAAAGTTCGTGTGTAGTTTCTCGAGTGCATGGGTTTGGGTAGTAAACTATTGAAGGTCGAACTGATTTTTTTTAGTCACAGTTATAGTTGGAAAAGGTTTTGTAGGGATGGTTGATGGCGGCATGGGACTTTGTAAGTTGAGTGCGGTCGAGAGTAGAGAGTATGGGTCAGTTTGTTCAAATTTGGTCGAAAGTTGGATTCTAGTTTCTTGAGCGAATAGGTTTCGATAGTTAATTATGTGGGTTTTCAAGTAGTTTGACTCTGGAGTGGATCTATCCAGTACAGCAATTTTACGCCTATTTCGGACTGCAGCTTATCTAGGATGAGACTAGGTGAGTGGAATTCAAAGTTGTTTCACAGTTCCTTTAAATAATAGGTTCCGACAGTCGACCATTTAGCTTTTGCAGTAAATTACCTACGACGTTTGCCTAATAAATAAATCAACGCTCACTTATTTGCTACTACAAGGACTACTTGAACAGATTCAAATTAGCAAACACCTTTTCCTCGCCCCATCCCCTACGAAATATTTTGGCATTACCTTTAACCGATCCCTCCCAATAAACGATTATCGGCCTTTTAGAGTAGCTTAACTCGGACATGACTGTGCCATGTCGACCTTAATCTTTTTCCATGACTCCATTGTCCCGGCGCCGTTAGCACTGACACCAACGCGACGCCCTAATTAGCGCAATTACCGAGTTCGAAGCTCTTTTAGCACGCGAAGAAAGAGGTAAACGAATACAAAGGCCAGCTTCTGTCCGCCGATAAAAGCGCGTTACGCAACACTTCCGTCGATACCGGCCGACGCCGAAAGGCAGAAAACGTCCGGCCCGTTCTCAGGGAAGAGAACCGGGCGAGGTCATAGGCGAGAGTTTAATCGCGATTTAAGCCAGCTCGTCGGCTGGGACCCGAGCATTAATTTTTAACGAGCGCTAATTTTTGCGGATCGTCGTGGGCGGCTCGCGTGTCGTAATTCAGCAAAATCGTCGTCCACTCTCTCGCGTGCGGGAACTTTCTCAATTTTCAGCGTGCAAGCGAGCGTCGACCGCGCAATTGATTGGAGGACGGGTGGGGGAGGGGGGTGGCTGTGGCTGTTATTTAATTAATATCCCGGCAGTCGCGTGATCGGTATCCTTGGGCTTGCCGGCCGACGAGACACGCTCCGAGATTTCCGGCGGCATGAAGCGGCCGGCGCCTCAAAGGAAAGTGGTAGAGGCCTTTCATAAGTCAGACGCTCAACTTGTTGCGGTTACCGGTTCGATTTTATAGGTCGTCAAAACAATTCCGTTAGACCGCACGTCACGCCGCACGCTCTACCGCAAGTTATATCGCGGGTTATATCGTAGGTTATATGGCACGCTGCCTCACGTCACGTAGAGCTTGGATGTTGGGTGGGAGAGGGATTAGAGCGTGATGGCTGGCAGTGAAATGTCATGGATGGACGTTGATAGAAAATAGATACGCGGTCGGCCGATCAATGGAATAGAGTGCATTCACAGTTGCCAAATCCAATTGGCCTAAAAATTGAACCTGCTCAGTCTGTCCAGGAATCAACGTCACGGATCTTCTACCTCAAACGTTGAAATGTCCTGAATATCGGGATATTGCTACTACATGTAGCTTGCATCCTGAACATTTTTTTGCACAATGTACCGTGCAGAAACGGTGCACTTCTTTGAGAGTCTGAATCTTTCAAGATATCGTACGACTCCCAGCGTTATCGGTGTGTACCACGCAAACCTTTGCCGTACACCCTCGTGCATCTTACTTTGATGCGATAAAAGCGTCACATCGGCGAAGGGTACAAGAATAGCTGGGAACCACCCACCCGCGAGAATTTCGCGATTTACGCGCCTCCGAGCACCGTCGAATTCAGATTCGGGCCATGTTCCAACGAAATTCGCCGTAACACGTTACCCGTTTCGCCGCGAATCTTTCGCGATGGGTAACGACGGGAATGGCAAAGGGTGGCCAATAAGGAATTCACGGCACGATCAGATGACGAGTCGAGCCCGTATCTCGCCGGAATACGGCGAGACAACGTGTAACTCTATCACGTACCGCTGCCAACTCATTGTGAAACGAAGATCCTTTCTGTCGCGACGACGAGTCGCTGACCAATCGCAGCAATTCACTTCGGCCCACCTCGCAATCACTTCGAACTAAGAATTTCCAGACGTCCCATAGTTACCGCGTACACTCGACCGTAAGGAGAACGTACGAAATAGGAAATCGTACTGATTGTGAGAGTGCAGTCGATTGATCACAGCGTAGCGTGACGCGCGAGTTAGCGAACAAGAGAAACTTGCCGGCGCAAACAGCCGCTTAGGCACCGTTCCGCGAGTCGTCCAACTTTTTCAACCCCCCCAACTTCCGCCCGAGTACCGTGAACTTTTAATGCAAGCCACCGGCGCGGTGCCCTCCGAGAGCTGCCGGACGTATTCAACACGTGCGATCGGAATTCGCGTAAAGCGGCGGCGGGTTACAGGCTCTCAATGGAAAAGCTGAACGTCACCTGAGCGGGCTTCGACGACGAGCGTGACAACGACCAGCATCAGCGCGATCCTTCGATCCATCTTGATCACCCTCGGGACTCTTGCTGTTCGCGTGCGAGACCGACGGCTACGGATTGACGACTGACGGTCCGCAGGACTCGATCGAATCTCGCCGGCTGCGACGGGAATGTGTTACCCTTTCTTTTTTTTCTTTCACGAGCTGCGAGTCCGGGATCCGTCGGCTGCCACTTAAAGAGGGGTTGTCGCCGTGTCGACAGCCTGATCGCGAGTACGAGATCGCGACTCCTCCACTGGCTTACCTCCGCGTCGCGCTCTTGTCGACACTTGCGCACCACGCGCAGATTCTCGGCTTCTCCCTCGATCCCTCTTGGATCGGTGGGCGTGGATCCGCTTTGCACTTTGACGCGTCGCCACACAGTCCGTTCCCTCTTTCTCCCTCTTTCTCTCTCTTTCTCCCTCTTTCTCTCTCTTTCTCTCTCTTTCTCCCTCTTTCTCCCTCTGACTCCCTGCCTCTCCCTCCTCGTCTTTCTCGCCCTCCCTCTCTCCCTCCCTCTCTCCGTCCCTCTTCCCCAGACTCTTCCCTCCCATCGCCTCCCTCATCCTCGCACCCCGTCTACGTTCCACTTCGAGCGAGAGCGTGGACGGCCGAGTGAATGGTTTTCGAGCGTAGAATGTCTGGTGCGGATGGCGTCACCCCCCCGCTATCGTAAATACGGAGTAACGGAATCTGTATACGACTGGCGGTAGAGCAGATTACGGGGCGCAAGAATTTTCGGCAAGTTTGCTACCCTGTTCTCAGAATCTTCGGGGCTGAGCCGGTGATTCACGATGTTTGCGTTCCGCGCGTCGTTTCGGGCAGATTCCACGTGAAAGGCAGTATCGTTGATTGAAACGGTACTCGAAACGTACAGGGTAGATTAAGAAATGCATTAACGTGCGCCAACGTTCATCGTACGTCTCGGAAAAATTCCGTGGGCGGATGAGTCGAGTTTACGAGCAGCAGCTTGAACACGCCGCTCCGTAAGGATAACGTGCGGCGTCCGTTATTCGTACCGGAGCGAGTGAAAATTTTGTAGCGATAGCGGCGGGAGAGGAATATTGCGAGAGTGAGAAATAGTCTTCCAGATCCGTGTCGTCCTTTTTTGCTCGGTTACTCGCCGACGTTTTCTCGCGTGCATAGGTCGGCTTGATAAGTGAGCCGGCGCTCGCGCTCCAACGTTTATGCTCGCGGACGATACCGGTGATGTATGAAGTCGCATTCGATGTATCGCGATACCGCCCGCGAGATTTCCCCGAATTCGGTGGCAATTGGCCGCGATTTATGGGAAGGTAGGGCACGGTCTGTGCACTCGGAGGGAATTCATTAATCGAATCCGAAGCGGAAGTCTGACGGATAATGCTGTTGCACGGTGGAACGCCTCGCGGTTTACTGCTTGTTAGCGGAATGAGACTCTGCTCGGCCGCGATCGTAAATACGACGTACTTCAATTCTGATCCGACGAACAGAATCATCGAGGCGACGCTCGCTTTTATTTTCGCCGCAATCCGTTTGTCACCGTCGTACTTCCCGACAGGGGAGCTTCGAAATTAATTAGTAAATGTACAATACGGGATCGTGGAATTTCTGAGTACTGTTTGTTTACAATACTAGAATGATATTATTGTAATTGCTAACTGTACACAGTCGAAAGCAATGGGATATGAAATAACATGGCAAAATAAATGTTATACATTTATGATGGTTCAGTATGACAATTCAACTCCCTATTGCCGTCCCACTGAGATAAGTCATTCTAAGAAATATCAATCTACGAATCCTATTATTAAATTTCGGCCATATATTACCGAGAACCGCGTACTTATACCATATATAGAAACAGCATAACGATACTCTAGACTCTAGTACGTTTCATAGCATCCTACGTTAATGGAGTAGAAATAAAGTTCGATCGCAGTAGCGAGACGCAAGTTCGCGCATTTCGCCGAAACTTAAAAGTTGTTGTTCCGACACGGTAGATCGAGTCGCATATTGGTTGGCTCAAAAGAAAAATTACGCGCCGACCATTAACCTGTTGCGCTCGGGGTAGGGGCTCAGGTCCTGCCAAAGTAACGGGGCGAAACGTTTGTAGCAGCTCGCCGTTCTCCTGCACGTACACGTGATCATCAGTTCGATATTTAACAAGTGGTCCAATTAAGGTTCCGTCGCTAAGCGGTGTGCGCATGTCGCGCGACGTAGGTGAGAAATATAGCCTGGCCGCCTTGAATAGGAACGCAATTCTTTAGATTGGACGTACGGTCATTTTCCAAATTGCACCGCTCGAACATTACACACCGTGACACACATACCGCCCACAGACCTATTCGGCATTTATTAATTCTCAATCTCCAAATCCTGCGCTGGCAGTACTTTTCCCCGTTTTTATTTAATTAGCCGCTTCGAGCGTCTCGCTTTTCCAGCCAAAACAGAGGAAAGCTAATGAAACGTATTACGTTCGTCGCGTAGCGAGCTTTATTAGCGTGAAAAATAATGGGACGCAAATAGAAGGTAGGATCAGTGCGAAGTATGACTCTCCCATGTCGCAGTCGGATTCTCCGCATCAGTATAGTCGGCGATTTTGACGGTCAAATCGAGTGTCCCATGTTGTTTCCGCTGCGACGCTCGCAAAGCGAAACGTAGAAAGGGGGGGGCCCGTATAAATCCTCGTTGACAACGAGGGGAAGTTGTAAAGCGCGCACGTCGAAGAGCGTTAATCGTCTATTAGCCTAATTAAAGCTGCCAGCGTCCGCGAAAGAAACGTACGAGGCCGCAGAGCGGAGACTGGCCATATTTTTCGTTGCCAGCCTCGCAGACTATGCCATTCTCCCTTGAAACGATTCCAGTGTCAGCGCTTCTCCGACTGACTTCCCTTCGTCGAAGCTCCCATGCCCTTCGTTCCAGTCGAGATAATAACGCGGGCGAATGGCGATAGGAATTTCGAGATGTATTTGCGACGCGAGGGGTTCCCGGTTTCGGTTCTCATGAGCTATGCGTAATTTCGCGAGATTACGAAATTGCGTGGCGGTTCGTCGCTAAATCGATGTATTATGAAAGGGCGCGCGAGTGGACGGGAACAAAAATGGCCCTGTAAACAGAGAGCCCGAATGTCACAGGATTGAATTCCTCTTTTTGTTAAAGATCGATTTGCAGAAGGATGTAAATAGACCACTGAGAATATGAAAGCGATACTCAAAATTATTTAACACATAAGTCGTATAATCGCGATTAGAGCTTCGATAAGTCTCAAGAGCCAAAACCAAAGATGCAAATGCTCCTTAAGGACGGCGATAACGGCAGATGCGAACTTTACATAACGGAGAGTCGCGGACGTCGTGGGAGCCCTATTTCAACAGTAACGGACGCCCGTAATCCGCTCCCAACAAAATGCACATTTAGCCGTTTCCCACCGTCGCCGTCGGACCGACTTAAATCCTCATTTAATGGCCGCCGGGAAAAAGCGAGGGATCAGCGAGCGACGTTGCTGAGAATCGCGAAATAATCGGCAATAAAGGAGCACTCGGCACCGACGCCGAACTGGGCCGCGAGTCGACGCACTCGACTCGACGCCCAAGGGAAAAACGATTATTTGTATTCCGACGCTCGTCCTGCCGCTTGGCTGCGTCCTCCTCGTCAAACGTCTTTGTTAATCGTATTTCAGCGTCGCGGAGACGAGTGCAAGGACATTACTTATATACCGTGAAGCGCGGAGTCGTAGGTACATACCGTCCATGTACAGTTCGTCCTTCCGGAAAATCGTCGCGAAAGAAGGAGAAAGAGAGCGACTGCCGACGGAAGGAGAGGGCACTGGATGCTCGCTGAGGGAACGAGGATGGGAAACGGGAGACGCCTGGCGCCACGGCGCCCATCCGCGTCGCCACCGACGCCGTCTCGCTCACAGTTTCGGGTTTAGCAATTACTAGGAGAATTCCACATAGAAGCTGTATATTCCTCCTCCTCCCGCTCGCTCCATCTTCTCCCACCATCTTACCCTTCCACTCTATATTTCCACCTACGTTTCCTTTTTCTCTCTCTCTCTCTGCCGCGTGCGTGTGTACGCTGTGTGCGTACCGACCACAGTCAGCCACGTACGCGCGTACACGGCTGCGGATACGAGAGTCGACGGATGGCCATTGTCATGCTAAGGAACATACCCCATGGACGCCGCGACATTTCCGCTTTTATTCCGCAACACTCGTCCCACTTTCCGCGGACGGTCGCGAAATCGTGACGCGATACCATCGATCAGCGCCGCCTCTTATTTCGGGCCCATTACGCTCGCCGGTCGCGCTGTCCGAATCGCGACAGAACGAATGGCCCTATGTCGTCCGTATTAATATCTCATCCTGGCCACCTCACGCGTCGCGTGTCAACGGCTCGACGACAGGCATCCGTGAATGTCGTTGAAGCAATTACCGTTCACTGTGAGATCGTCCCTGTGCCGCGGAATGAGAACGGTTTTCAGGATGGCTCGCATCAAATCACAATGGATCGGTTTTATCACTGGCAGAACGGTCCGGTTTATGCGCCGCTGGCTCCCCTTTGTTCGCTGCTGGCAATTGAATGCGCTCCGCCGTTCGCAAAGAGCGAAGGACAAATCGCTCGGCGAGCGTGTATCGCGCAATGCGCAATCGGCGGCTGTGCAGTCGGCGTAAAGTCTAAACATCGGACTATCCGCGCTTACAGTCCGCTCTCCCGTTACATTCTAACCCGTTACCGAGCCAAACACGACTCCTTGTTACATTGGTAAGCGCGCTTAACGCTCGGAAGTAAATGAACATTTTTAACGATCGACATGTGGGCGAGGGAAGGGGGGCGGGGGTGCGCTGTCGAAGTTCGAAGTGGCGAATTATGCTTTGAGTACAATTTCATTGGTCTCTCGAGGCGGCCCATTCCTCGCCAGCCAATTCTCGGGAATAGAGTCGAAAAGATTAAAAAGGTCCGAGGCAATCTACGTCGCTAATAAAAGCTATCGTCGAAGTATGTAGACCGGACAAATCGATCGATCAATAATTTGACACGATTCGTCGCTCTGACCTCCTCCGGCAAATCGCAAAAATTGCCGTCAAACCCCCACCCCTTCCCACCGTTCGAGCAGCCCTTGCCCTCCCACTCCAAGCGAAATTCGCGGTCCGATTTCGCAGAGAGCCAAATGGACTCCCTTTCCCCGCGGAAATTCTCGTTGCAAGGCTCGTTAGGCCCTCGTTTCTCGAGGGCTGGCTTCCGCGACGCTCGGCGTCGTTTTCTCACGAATATCCATGTCACGCCACGCGAGTGTCACGGCGGGCCGATAAATCTCAACCGCAACGGGGAGAAATATCAGCGGTGCATTATGGTATCCGTTACTTTGCCACCGGGTCACCCGTTAGCTGGCGCACCGCGATCCAAATGGCGTGGGCGTCTCAGTATCTACGATTAGGCCATTTCGCGAGGTCCCAATTCTTTAATTTTACCCCACTCCGCCGTAAAACTTGGCACGCGAGACTCGTCACAATCGAACGTTATCTGCGAATACAAATTATGAACGTAGAGGACATGTCGGAAGTTGGAGTTCGAGTGTGGCGTACGTCATGACGCATAGACAGTCCGGTATTGTACATGCACTTACTGGTCTGGTACTTGGTCTGGCACTTGGTCTGGCACGTAGCACGCGCGGCCACGCGGAATCTTTACGAACATGGCCGGCCCATCCTTACGTCCGCCGACACGTACGCGCGACAGGAGTGGAAGCCTTCGGCGAAGCTTTGTGTAATGCAGATAGCGCCTTTGGCATACGTTCAACGCGCCCGTAAGTGTCGCTCCGCCTTCTCGCACGCGACCGCGAGCCCAGGCAAGAAGTGCATCGCGCAAAATGGCGATCAGGCGACCGGAAGTCGTCGTCGCATCCATAGGCTAACGAAGGTTCTGTTATCCTTGCTGATGTGGGCCTAACTCGCTGGCAAGCTCGAGCTACTCCCGCACGAACGATCGCCGCTCGCGCCGACGAATTTCCACCCTCGCGGATTTGCCTCCAATGGCAGGCCGCGTCACGGCTTGCATCTCAATTCCGTACGTGACGCGAGACGTGCCTGTCTTTCCCGAGATATTTGCGAAAGTGCCGAAGGAGGCGCCCGCGCGCGCGCGCGCCTTGCTTCCTTATCGCGAGCGCAAATTCCGAACGGCGAGAATGGGGTCGCGGATAGGGGCGGACAATTCGGAAAGGTTGCGGCAAATGTTATGGTACCGGGCTTCCGAAAGCGGCGTTCCGATGCCGCGCGCGAATTTATTGGACGAAAGTAGAACGGTCGGAGGGTGATTCCTGGGGGTCGCGCTAAATTTTCGGGTAGAAACTTTCGGTAGATTGGACCGGCGTGGTATTCGCTGTAATGGATTTCTTTCATTTGAGTGGAGGGCAAATTTTTTGTTTCAGCGCTTGCGGATGTATTGAGAACGCGTTTATAATTATTGCAACATCGTGTACATGACGTGCATATGAGTTGTATCATTCATGCAATTCAGGTTTGAGAGATTGTTATAATTCTACGTATATCGCCATTAATTTGAAAAAGAAATGACATAATAGAATCGCAAATATATATAGTATTTTTAGATATACATCTAAATACATTTATTTTTCAACCAAGCTCCATCGTAGCTGGAACAAAGAAAACTCCAATTAGCATTTATAATTATAACCATCATAAATATGATATTTACATAGAAACAATGCATTTAATAAGCACATCCTAAAACCAATCAAATCCATGCAACATTAACACAGTTTTCCACAAAACGATCACCGAGTAGCTGACGTGTTTGTCCGAAGCCATAATTCCGAGACATTACAACATTATCGCGGCATTCCATCGATCTCGAAGTTCTGCGCGGCGGGTCGAGTTTCCGCAAGGATTTCCGTGGCGCGTAATAATAAAAGCGTACGCAGGCCGGCGGCTAGCTAGCGTCAGGACGCTTGGCGCCACATTGCCGCGACCCCAGTAATAATAATACCATCGAAGAGACGGAGAGTCGACGGGGTCGCGCGCGACGATACGAGCCGAAGAGCGAACAGAAGGGGGCTGTACGACGTACGTACGTAGCCAGGTCAGATCTGACCCAGTCTTCGCGCACGCCACCCGTCGAAAGCATCCACGTACAATGGCCGAGACACCCGCTGGCTCCGGTGTCAGGCGAGCCTTCGATCCTTTCCTTTTCGAAGGTCCTTCCCTCCCGACTTGACTTACGAGCAGATCCTGCCGGTTTTGGACCCGAATCCATGGGCAAGGACCCTTGTACTCCAAGAATTTACCGCTTCCGCTGTGGCGGCAGTGATCTCGCCCTACGACGCAACAAACATCGCCGCCTGTGTTTTCATGCTTTTCGCCCTAGGTGAAAGTAACGAATAAGGACGCGCTATGGAAATACGTATCGTGGAAAGCGATGTAGGACAAATCGAAGGATTATTTCGAGCCGGTCACATTTAGACCGCGCTCGTGATTAACGGAACGTAGGGAAAGCCGTCGAGGATCAGTCAAGTATTTGCCGCAACGCCCCGAGGCTTGCGGAGCGTACGTGTCAATGCAGAAAGTTTTTGCACTCGTTAGTACGGAGTCGGAAGAAGACGGCTCGTTCGGAGAGACCACTCGAATGGCTCTTCCGCGTTTTTGCCCTCGTTCCGGGCGTCCGCGATGAATCGAGGATGTCGGCAACTCGGTGAAATACTCGGTAGGGTGATTTGTCCTTAGTCTCGTCTAAAGAGGGAGACTTGGGGGGAGGGGGTGGCACGGCGCCGGTCACGCGACTTTGATTATCGTCGAAAGTTTCGGGTTATTGCGATGACGGGCAAAACGTTCCGTTTCTCGCGTCGGGAGACTATTCCGCTGACTAGGTGAGACTCGTTTTTTTATTCACAAACGAAACCGTGCTAATGTTTTCGCCTGACCGCGGGAGAGCGATCGATGCCAGACCGACGATCCCGTGACTGCGTACTGTTAGATCATGTAGCCGAGAGCGGTCTCGTTCCACATTCAGCGTTGTTGATTAATTTCTTCGAACGGAGAACAGCGGCTGTAAATAACGACACGTGTCTCCGCAGCATCGTCGCAAAAATGTCAAAGGTGCCCGCTTGGAACGACCGAACGCAGACTTTGGGTTAATAAAAGGGAGAAGGTCTAGCACGTATGAGGTCTACTTCGGGAAGCATAATCGGAAGTGGGAAAAAATATGACAGTTACAAGATACGAATGTTGGTTGGGAATCTAGGTACCGCATTACCGTCACACGCCCCATTCGAAATCCGCCTCCGACAAGTACATACCGCCAGCACAACGACGCAATCGAGGAAATCGTCGAAACTGCGCGTCGTAAAGTAGTTTCAATCAATTCCCGTGTCAGATCTCACCGATATTTCACCGATGTTCGTTCCAGCGAAAGCGAACTAGTTCGAGCTCATCCCGCCCCCGCCGACATTTATTATCGACCCAACCCACCCTTCGAAAACAACCGAATTTTTTATCCTCAATGTCCCACGCCTAAGTATTCACAGTTCAGCCTCTCATTGGCCATGTTAGTTCTGCGTCACTTGGGATGTTCTTAAATTTTATTCACGAGGCACTTGGCCGAGTCTCATGTTTCTGTAATTCAAATAAATCTTTACTATACGTCTTAACATCAGAAAATTACGAGTTGCTGTAATAGCGATAACTGTAATAAAGCTAATATTTCTCCGAAGGATATGTTGTTTTCTGCCGCCGACAATACATTCTCGAACGTTTACTTAAACTCCTGCAAAAAAGAAACGTTGCTTTATACTAACACATCTTCAGTAACAGTCCTTCCCTACTCTCTGTTTCCCGAAGTCAAGCGACTTGGCCAATCAGCCTCATAATTTTTCCACGCTGGCCATTCCCGGTGCCGTCGAAATGTCATATCGTTCCATTCTGCCGCCCTGACTCGGCCGAAGGGAGAAGATGCCGACAGGGGAGGAAGTAGGCGCTGAAGCGATGTGGGAAGAGAGGGTGGAGGGTTGGAAGGGTAGGAGGAGGAAACGCCCGTCGAGCGAATAAATCAGCGCCTACGAACGGAGCCGAGGCGGCTGAAGAAAAGTTTGGCCGACTCGACGAGCGGTAATAATCCGAGTACGTGCGCATCGATTCCCGTAAACGCGCTTAACGGCCTTCCGCGTCCTCCCCGTTCTCCTCCCACCGATTATGCTAATTTGCCTGCCACCTCGACGCCCGCCGACTCGCCGAGAAGTTCGGCACAGATTCGACGTAGGACGGAAAAAGGTAGGATGCCTTCGCGAGCGCGAAGGGAGGATGTGCGGGAGACGAATTTTGAAAGTCGGATGGGGGTGGATGGGGGTTGATGGGGTGACTCGTGTTATTGCAGCACGGGATAATCAGGGCTTGATCTACAATTTCGGACGGTTAAATATTTTGAGAGGTAGATTGTTTGGTATGCCGTGGAATTTGCTGCCGGGCATTCTGCCGTGTTTGTACTCTGATTCAGCTCGGATAAGGATTGTGTAGGGTAACACTGACGATTTTCGGAGGCTGTATAGGAGTTTCGAACTTTTGTCGTAACGATATATTACAGGTTAAGCTGGTTACATGAGAGGCTAGCGTTATTTGTTTGTCAGTATGTTTACAGTGAGGAGTCTATTTCTACGGTTCTTCGGTAAGGGAAGTTTTTTTTCTCTTGTGTTAGGAAGACAGTCTTGCGCGTACTGTGACGAGTGGAACTCGTAAGAAATATTGAGAACTCCGGTCGGACGCTTCTGGGGCACGAGGGCGTGGAAGGATTATTCGTACAATGCGAAGCGTTGGCCAGACATAATAAGACAAGGATCGGTTATAAGAAAGATGCATTCTTCGACATTTTGCGTCGAGGCGTCAAAAAAACTTCAACAATCGCTCGTTTTCGTTAGTCAACAATGATGTCACGTCGGGCTCAGTACAAAAAACATTATGAACAGACAGAGGATGTGAAGGACGATCCAAGGACCGGATCTGACGGACTGATTACATCTGTCTTCTGAGCACTCGCACGTCAGTTGATAACTATCGTGGGTATAACGTCCTCGATAACAACCTTTTCTCTTGTCCCTCCATTTTGCACATTCGCGGATTGTGTGATATTCGTTTGATCCAGTGAAATAATCTGAAATCGTAACAGGAGGAAGTTACGGGTGGCACAAGGATCTCTCTTACGATTTTATATCAATTTTCGCCGCGCATGAACTTAAATCATTCAATGATTTAGCAGTAGAAAATAATTATATAATATTAAATATTATATAATGGTACATTAGACTTTATGTTACTTACATATGTCAATTACTTTACGACAATGTGAATGTGTAGGCGGACAGGGTTTGATATACTTTGGATCTACCTTATTGACGGTACAGTCCTCATCGGTCGCACTGCTGCATTGATAACACTTGACACCTTTGCATTCTGTGCAGATGGTAACCAAATACAGAACAAATAATAATTTGCAAAAATAGCGTGTAATAATCAAATAGTTCCTGAACGGATGAATATTCGGTTTATCTTTCAAAGTGAAGAAAAAATAATGTAATAAAAACAAGGAACCTGCGAACAGTAATATACCTATAATAGATACTGTCTGTATCTACTGCGCCAACATTACGTAAAGAAGCTTGGCAAAGAAGAATTCTCTTCTATCCACGGTTGGACAGATAAATTCCTTTCAACCGCGTGGCGGCAAAACTTTCCATCAATGATTCGTCGAACAACATTAATGTAATCTCCAACTCGATCAACCGCGGTATAGAAAGAACACTTATGGAAATGCGTCAAATCCAAGAATCTCACCTTTTCGAAAAACGAGCAAGACCAACAATATCTGCAGTGTACTGAGTCTTATTCTCATCATAAGTGTTACTTCAAAATGGTCCCTCTCGACTTCTCCCGACGGTTGTCTCCGCAGCCGACAACCTGTTTCATGGTAAGTATAAATTTTCATACGAGCCAATTCGTGCCAATGCGACAGTATAATGTGGAGATTAAACGACGATTACGGGGAAACGAGGAAAAATGTCTGCGATCATTGACAAGGATAATATGAGTTTACAAGCGCGTTCTAGCGACGAAACCGGTTCCGAGCGCGCTTCAAACCTTGACGAGCGAATCCTTTGCACAACTTACAACGGGCTGGGCGCGCGACGGACTTTCCGAACTCTTATCCTTCAGAACTGATCAATCGGTCGCAGCCTAACGTTGTCACGTACTGCAACGTTGCTTGACGCAGATGGAGAAGAGTGAAAGGTACATTTGCGAAATTTGACGCGAAGTCCTTTGCCATGAACGTTCTCGCACAAGCCCAAGATCACCTCCTGCCGTCTGACGATGGCGGTGCGTGGAAGATTTCGACTTGTCAACGATTTACGACTATCGATTCAGCCCCAGGACCGTGTATATAGCGTTCAATTCGTCGCGTTCGTTGCGGACGTAACGACGCTTCGTGCCAATTTCATTGTTCGGCAATAACATATTTTATCAAATCTCATCTCTATTCACCGCGCGATACTTACTGCCATCATCCCCGGCAGGGATAAGGTATTTACATCGTAGACCATAATAGTTCGAAGTGTGTCAGGGACTGACGTTGACGCTAAAATGTATCGCTAAATGCGCCGCTAAACGACGATCCGCGACAGGGAACGAATCCACCGGGATAACATCCGTCGAATCTGCATCGTCATCCCAGCTCCTTTCATCCGTTCTCTCGCTTTTACAAATCGGGCGCATTATCTGGTACTAAATAATTATGAAACAATTGGCAGACGTTTATTTTATTAACTCACGCTCAAAGGAGCGCACGTGATGACGGACGAGGAACGAAACGGTGCGTCCCCAATTGGGCGCATTATGCAACTCGGGAGTCTAAAGGAATACTCCATTGTTATGCTTTCAACGCGGAAGGGCCGATTACCGTTGAAACTGAACTGACGAATGAGCGTCTTGCTCGCGAGACTGGAAAATACAAACAAATTACAGCTAACCGACAATAATCCCCACTGAATGAACCTCAAATTACTGTTAGATCAACGGGAGAGAACATTAACAAATATATCGCACGTAGATGACGAAGGTCATCAGGATCCTACTTCAAATAAATGAACTTGAATATTCCGAAAAAATATTGTCATACATCATAATGCTTTTGAATGAAGTAATTCGAAGTATGTCCTATAAAAGACCATTTGCTTATTTTCCTGCCCTCGGAACGAACGCTCAGCGTGAGGAAATCTCCATCGACAGCCTTATTTTGTCACTTTCCCTGGCAAATTGCAGCTAGTCACATGGGCAGCACGCGTGTGCGTGTCCGTGCGCGTGCCCGGACTGTTACATGGACAGGAACGTATTAGACGATTCCGTGACGCTGAGCGTATCACAGGAAAAGGGACATTATCCACTCAGCGTGCTCCAAACCGCCACTTTACGCTCCATTTGAACGTAAAGCTCCTCGTACCACCCACGGCCTTCCCTATTCAACGTGTACGGCCCTGCCGTGGACGATCATGCTTTATGGACGATCTCTTATTTCTCTCGCCTCGGCGGGGAGGGGGGAGAGCGATTCTGCCTATTCTGATTGCCGAGGAAACTTTTGCCTCTCGGCGTCTTGTCCTTCCGACGCGACGCTCGAAGAAATCGACGAAAACGAATATGTCGAAAAAGCTGCGATCTGTAAATCTGTCGAAGTTCAGATAGTCGCATGCAAATTCTACTTTTTTCCGCTTATCGACGTTAATCATTGCGGTGCCAGTTTCCGCGTAGGTGATAAATCGGACACAGACGCAGGTGCACACCGAGAGACGCGGCCGACCTAGACGTCGGACGCTGGCGGCGGAATTCCCGTACGAGCGGCGACCTTGCCGGTTGGCCGATGGTTTTTCAGGAAAATTCGCTTAATCCGACGGCGAGCAAAGGAACGGCATCGGGAGCGTTACGTCGCCTTCGCGAGTTTGCGAATTAGACGGTGCCGGAGTTGCGTAACTCGGCACTCGGCCTGCGACAGGACGTTTAGGAGGCTACCCTTTTTACCAATTAAAGCAAAAAGTAGAGGCACTTCTCATGATTCGAACTTCCTCCTCTGGTGGGAGAGACGGACGACGCCTGCGTCGACGTCGCGGCACGATCCGTCAAAACACACCGTCCTTAAATTGAACAGACGTCAAGAATTATCCCTTGAAAAATCGTAATTTTTTTGCCCGCTTAATTCATTGATGTGCAAATTATGTCGTACGAGGAAGTCGGACGAGGTTTTTTCGTGTCCTTCAACCGCGTTCGTTTGCTCGCACTTCCTTCTGCGCGTCGGAGTGCGATTCGACGAGAGTGTTGCGCAACTCGTACTCCTGCCCTGCTACTCTCGTCCTCGCGACCCATCTTTCTCTTCTCTCTCACTCTCTTTCTCTCCCTCTCCATCTTTCTCCATCTCTCCTTTCTCTCCTTCCTCTGCCACCCGCGCAAGTCTAGGGCGACATTCCGTCTCAGGCAACTAGCACTCCTCTGCGTGAATGAAAATCGTCGTCGTTCCTGCTTACCCTCTCCCGACGATGCCTCATGGAACACTTTTAGGCCTTGAGTTATTCGTGGACCGCGAATTCGTGTCGTCCATCTATCTTTGTCCTCTCGATTTTCCGCCCTTGCCCGCCGTTCTCCCGATTCAGAAAATAAAACGCATGCGTGCGTTTCTCTGATTTCACTCCGAACAACTTCGTTAACATTAAAAATGTCTACATGCAACGGGGCGATGTCTAATGTCAGCATCAAGATTACACTTTTTGTTCGGAATATTGATATTCTTGGCGACATACATTATTGAACTTGCAATAATGCCACCCAAATCGTTCGACCAAGTGTTCCACAATTTCATATCAACCGAGCCGCAAAGGTCAATCGCTTAATATGAAATATGAGAGCGACCCTGTCAGTTCGAAGGAAGTAAACTCTTTTTACTCGGAATTGCGACCTTCTCATTGGTATGTGCAGCGGTGTTATTGTAATTCAAATCGTTCGTCGCCAATTTCGCAGACCCTCCGTGATCGTTCACGAGGGTGTTCACGGCTGCAGTGTGTCAGATCGTGATCGGCGGCTGTTACGTAACAGATACTCCACTCATTGTCGTACCTATGAATCCATTCGTCGCCCGGTACTCAGCGTTATCTGTCTCAAACGATCGGTATCATCCCGCTGACAATTAACGTCTCCCGTGTTAATCGTTCCACGTGCTACACGGTCGAATCGGATTGCGTTACGTAACCTCTGCTCGCCGTTAAGTCACACCATGCCACTCCGCCTGACCAATCTGCCACTTGGTCAACCGGTACGGAAACTGTTCTCCGATTACGGCCTCGCTTAGCATTCTACCCAAAGTTATTTTCTCCCATCCGCTTATAGGTTTCCGCAATGAGGCTATAACGCAATCGATATTCCACGTTGTTCCACTTTCGTTCGCTTTTCATCGCCATTCCCATTATGCCATTGCCCGGATCCTCCCGCATCGACTCCAAATCCCTGCACGCCAACATCGTAAACTCATAAGCGTATACCGAGTGTTTATCCCCCTCCCTCAACATTGCTCACCCGTCAACCCGTCCAAATATTGACATCCCAACCCGTCCAAAATCAACCCATCCAAACTCTCTTATCCCCCTCCAGCGTTCGTAGGTCACTCTCATCCATCCTCGTTCCCATAACGACCCGGCAAATTCGCTGAAAAACGGCCTTCACTGTTACCATGACCGCCCGATCCTGACTGGCCACCCCCTTCCCCCTTCAGCCGGACGCACAATTTCGCGTCGTCGTGAATGAAGACCTTTCCCTCTAGGCAGCCGAGTCCGTTCGGTCCTTGGTTTATTCGTAGAACGAGTCTATATCTCCCATCGTCTCCTCGCTCGTAAGAGCGTCATCGGCGACGCTCACCTCCTCCCTCCCCTCCGACCCCTCGTCCTACCCGATCTTCCTCCACGTCTTCCTCCTCTCATCCTTCCCACTCTTCCTCTCCGATTTCGTTGGTCCTCTCTCTCCCTCTTCCACCGGCCGCCTCGCTCGCGTGCTCGCGCGCAATCACGTAGCTAGTCAGTGCTGTACGAACCGTCGGGCTCGTCGTGGGGTTGCAGTACGGTCGCAGCTATCCGCTGCCAGCATCAACAGTGCTTTTCCAGCTGCCGAGGCCGAATGGTCTCGTCCAACCCCCAAACTCGCTCTCATCTCGCACGCACACTCGCATAGATGACTGTCCTCCTCCTCTCTCTTTCTCTCTCTCTCTCTCTCCATCTTTCTCTCTCCCTGTACCTCTCCGCCAGTCCGTCCATCCTCCGCGGCGTGTGAACTCGGGTGGTGAGGGAGGAAATCTGTGAAACGAGTGAAGGATCAACCCCGATTGTTTGCTATACGCTAAGCGAAGCTACCACGTCAACATGAAGCGCCTGCTCGTCCTGTTGTTCGGTGTCTTCCTTATTTCCGGTTATCACGGTAAGCCGCTGTCAACGGCCGTTCCGGACGTCGTAAGAGACGTCGGAGGATGGCCTTAGACGGTCTCTCTGTCTCTGTCTCTCTCTCTCGGGCCGTGCGATATATGTGTCAGTAATGTCGGGGATAAGGTTCGTCGCGTTGCTACCGTTCGCCGTGACGTCATCGGGACCTATATATGGGACGGAGTTTGGAAAAATCGATGGCCGCTCTCAGGCGATACGAATCTCGGCGAGTTCCTCCGTCGATCCTCCGGTTTGATCTGGTTCCCGTGCCATCCTCGGCACGCTCGTTCCTCGGCGGAGATTGAATAAGCGACGCGTAAAGGTCAACCTTTTTGACCGCCTAAGGCGACCGATTGGCCCGCTGGCAACGCTCGGTAATGAATTGATGATATAGAGCGGCTATATTTACGCCTCGGTCTCATCGTTAAATTTGCGTTTCGTCGCTAACGCTTCGCGGGAAGATCGATTACGACGTCCTATGCGCAAAGCGGAGTGCCGCGGCGTGTTGGCAGAAATCTGGACAGGGTGATGCGCGAATGTGGAGCATGCAGCATCATTTCTTCCTTTTCTCTCTCTCTCTCTCTCTCTCCCCCCTCTTTCTCTATCTCTCGTTCTTTCTAACGCGTACAATCCGCGACGCCATAGCTCGATCGATCGGCTCGAAGCTAAGTTTGATCAGTACTTCCACTCTATAATCTTATCAGATACGCTGAGGAATCAACTAAAAGGTTCCTTAGCACCGTTAATACCGATAACTGACATTACTGACACCGTTGACAAATCGTAGCGCCGAGCGCGAATAATCGAATTCCGTCCAAATGTTTCTCACGTAGAAGACGTAGAATTGTCTTTATGTCTATGTGTAATTTAGAGGTGTAGATGTGACAGAATGTGGCGCCTGAATCGATAACGACGTCGGACGCTATCGATCCCAGCCGACTTCTCTAAGTACCGAGCAACCTGGTAAACATAGACGAACGAATTTACAGCCGCGCTCGCATTGTGTAATCGCGAATGACCGAGCGACCCTTTTCGCAGCGACCGAATCCGCTTGTCAACGACGAAATGGCCCGGTCCTCTAGACAGATACCCGGTGCCAGACTCCGGATACCTGGAGGCTTTAATCTGGCCGCCTCTTTCTAGGCCACCGTAGCTTCATTGATTTTTATATCAGTTAGGGTCGCGAGTTCGTTGAACCGACTTATACAACCCTTCTTCGGATATTTTGCTCACATCGACCTCGTCTGCTACCCACACATTGATTTTCAGCGAACGTGTAGGACGTCGACTTGCCCCAATTTTTAATCCCATCGGCACTTGGCGCGTAGGAAAATGCGATTAATTATGCGAATTATTTTTCTTTCTCGGGCGTGCGAGTGAAATTAGTTCGAAGTCACGGGGTGTCATGACATTTTCTTAATGTTGTAGTCTTTACTTGTCGCTCGGGAAGAGGCGAAAATTTCCATCGACACCCTGGGCGATGCTATTTAGCAATTCGTGCGGGCTGCGACTGTTTACATGCCACGACGACTGCCAGGGAAGCTTACAAGCCCTCGTCTGATACACGTGTTAACGCACAGTCTGAATAAATAGATCGAGGGACGTCCGTCTTCCTCGCGCAAATCGTTTGATCGTCTCGTTATCTTCCAACCGCGCTGACCCCTATTATCAGCCCGATAACGGGCAGAAGTTCTCAATTCGGTCACGATTCCGCAAACATCGAACGCTCCCGATCCGTTAATGGAGGCTCGGGCATATAATTAATTTCGGAAAATCGATCGGGCGACACTTTAATTAGGTAGCTTAGGATGTCCGCTTAACAGAGTTCTCCAATTTACAGCCTTTGACCGACGGTCAATTTTACGTATGGGGTTTGTAAAAAATATTTACTCTCGAGCATCACGATTACATTATCAAGGAATTGGGCCATTATCTCAATACAACTTAGATAGCCGTAGTTGTAGACTAACCATGAGTAAGATGTGGGCCATGAACGCCTCACACGTTCATTCACGGATTAACAAAGGCTTCACTTTTAGTCAGACCTTAAGCGATAGCTTCGATTAGATCAAAGTGATTAGACGCTGGCTTATAGATCGTTGGAATATTGGCATGGCTTGGCCGGTGGTTTTAGACGTTTGACGTTATTTCAGGTGTCGAGGCGATGCAATGTTACCTGTGCAACAGCTATTATGACAGTCGATGCGCCGAGGAACATCCGCCTGATGCCCTGAAGAAGGATTGCTCGGACTTGAAGGACGGCGCAAAGTACACGATGTGCCGAAAGATCACACAAGTCATCGAATTCAGCGTTAACGGACGTACGTAACAGAATCGGTTTTCATCCAAGATTAATCTTCTTCAAGGACTTTTCTTCTATGACCTGCCGACGTCAGCGGATGGAACTTTCGTCATTCTGTGTGTTGTTCTATCGATAAGCGTTGGGCGTCTCAAAGTACTCGTCATTGACCCGAAGACGATTTTTAAAGAGATATCATCGAAATTCAAGCTTTCGACATGCTTTCAGGAAACGCTATTGGCACCTAACGCTGTATTGATCTTTGGGGTTTGATCGTTTATCAATTTTAGGTCTGATGTAACTGTTGATTCCGCGACCGGTCGCGTAACAGTTTCACTCGTCCTATCCGATCATTATACATTCACGTCCTGCCACATTGTCCCGGCAGCAAATGGCCGCAATATCAATATTTGCCATCAGTGCATTTCAGATTAACACGCCAAAGCTCAACCACACACGCTTACCCCGGTACAAAACCTCTCGAAAAGTCAGCTAACACACACCGGTCTCTCGCTCATCTAAACGTCAATCTCGCAATTTGATTTCACCGCCACGATCACGGAATTAACCAAAACTCGATCAATCAACCGTTCAATCGAACTTTGCCAACACTCTAAATCTAATCAATTGTCTATCATTTCCTTTACCTCGTACAATTACACGCGACATACGCGAATCCCAGAAAGATTTTAATCTGACATACGCTGACCTCCCCCCAAGGAGGCCAGAAGTCTTCCGAAGATTTCCTTGACGTTAAACAAAAAAGGCCCAAAAAGAATCACCTCCAACCCCAAAGTCAATATACGTGCATATTTGTGAAATTCAATGAGAAAGAGTCCTGAAGACCGTCGAAAAATCGGATGAAAAATTGAAAGCAAGCGTTCGGCAGATGAGTGACGTGAGTGTCTTGAATGTTTGCAGTTCCGGCGGACACGCGAGTGATCCGAGGCTGCGGCTGGGACGAGTCGAGTTATAAGGGCACGTGCTACCAGCGGAGCGGCTTTGGCGGTCGACAGGAGGTTTGCTCCTGCCTGACCGATTATTGCAACGCCGCGACGCCGGGCAACGTTGCCCAGATGCCTGTTATCCTCGCGTGTGCCATCGCTGGCCTCCTGATCACGCTCGTCCGCAACTAATTTAGCGTGACCATTTCCACGGAGATCGGCAACAATGGCGCGGACGAACGTCGACGGGGGTAGGATCGAGGCAGGAAGTGCACGAGGAAGCGGTAGCCAATCAGCGACGATTCATTGCGGCCCGACCTCGCCGAGGGACGAACCAGAGGGGTGACCTTACGACGGATGGACAGGGGTGAAGAGCGAAACCAGCCGGTGCGGACGTTCAGCGTGGATAGAAGATGTTTTTCGCCGATCGTCGGTTCCGATTTTCTAGGTTTCCGTTTTGTTTCGTCGGATAAGGACCATCATCGGGTCCCTCTCGACCCCTCGAGGGCAAAATGGTACGAACGTTCCACTAAGAGACTGTGCCAGTGATTTCCTCCCCTCCCACCCCGATCCAGCCAATCCCCCCCCTCCAGTTCATTCGCGAGAATGGACGACCGTAGCTTTAGTGATAATTGAGAAATTGAGAGAATAAACAAAAAAAAGGAAAAGCGTGCACCGCTGCTCATGGCTGCTGACTATTTAAAAGTGGGAGAGTCGTCGAGGGCGTGTAGGATGGAGCTTGAGATAGATTGCATTACACCTAACAGACGGATCCGCACACCGACACACAGACACACGCATACATGCATACAAACTACATGAGACACGCGCATAAATATATATATATACAAAGATATATATAAATATATTATAACGATTATGATGATATTAATAACGATTTAATGATAATACTATCGATTCGCGACGAACCTGAGAATCTTAATTAGGGATGTGGATCTTTTATTTCTTATTCTCTATCGGTCATTGTCTGCGTCCGGCGAACGTTTTTTCCAAGACGGAGCGCACCGCGTTCATCTACGTGCGTCCTTTTAAGAAAATCGCTACTCACCGCAAATATAGACCGTACGAATGTTCGCGCGCATCGCATAACACACGGTCTCTTTTAACACGTTCCTCCTCGTTCTCGCGCAACGAAATCAAAGACATAGCCAAAAAAAAAAAAAAAGAATAACATATGATATGCCCCTTTTATCCCGCGCACATCTTCGACGCACACGTCTCAGTGCCATTTTTTATTCGCGCATTGTACGCCGACACTCTCATGACTTCGAAGTCGCACATCTCCGATTAAGAAACTTGCTGACGTGCATCTCGGCGGAAGCTGCAGATGATGAATGTGGAAAAATTGTTAGTCGCGTCGAGTGGATCTTCGCTGAAAAGCAGCATTAAGCTTGTGTCGAGACGCGCGTTGCTAATTATTTCGGCGCCAAAGACGTGCATCGATGATCACCCTGTGTTCACTCGACTCAACTTCTTCGCGTAGAGCTTAAGAGACAAAACAAGAAAATCAACAAAATATTAATGAGATTACGTTGTACGGTATTGTTTTAATGCGAGACGAAAGAAATATATTGGAGGTACCGTTGAGGAGCGTTTACTGCAGGTCTTTCGTCCTTCACATCCTACATTTGGTATTTCATTTTTCACGTTCTCGGGTCGTATAATTTAGTATCGTTCCGTATACACGGTACAGTCAGGATAGCAAATGTCAGAGTCAGTCCAGTCTCAACCTTGCTTCGGGCGCCTTTGTTAACAATTTGCGCACGTGTGGATTGCATTAACAGTTTTCAGTGTTCCTAGTTACTAATTTTGCGTAAATGCGTTTTTTTTTTTTTGGTGATGTTTGATTACTGCCAAGCACCCTGTATACCCAACGATATCCCTTATCGGCACAGGCGGTCGTATTTCAGTTTTTTCTGTCACCGCAGCGTCGACGTACTGACAATTTTTGTTTCAACCGGGCTAATTCTGCCATCTTTTCCGTAACACGTCGACACAGGAAAGTGTAACGCGAGCAAGCCGACCTGTACATACCGTTTATCATTAGTCCGAGAGCGAAAGTATTTAGTTTCCACGCCGCTTCGCAATCCGTCCACCCGCAAGTGACAGAATTATCCGACGACATTCGACCTGTCATCAAATCCGCCTCAAAGCACCCGTCCCGTGACATCCTACAATTCGCTCATACTCGAAACATTCCGTTTTGCCGATTCGCCGTCTCCCGTTTGCTCACTCGTTAGCAACTTCTGTGCGTCGCATGTTTCAACGTTTGTCTCGCGTGTGGTATCTATGTTTTCGATAATTGTTCCTGTTTGCCATGTCGCGCTACGTGACGTTCTACGATTATCGTCACAATCTCACGCCCGTTCGGCGTAGTGTCTCGAGCCAGTCGAAGAGGACATCGTGCACCAGGTGAGAACAGTAGCTGCAGCATTACTACCAATTACTACCCAGCTAATGTGCCACGCGAGAAACATTGCCGACCGCGCGCGGAGGTTACGGAAATATGCCAATATTTAACAGCTGATACAATGGCTCACTTCGCGTCATACGTCGGTAATGACAGTCAGTGATACCAACGACTGATTTTTTTTTTGCCATTCGTAGATGAGCTCAATCAATTCACCGAATATTAAGAAATCGAAAATTTCACTTTGTCACCTAGAGCCGCGTTGAATAACTTTCAAGGTACGAATCGATACGGGAGCAGAGGAAAGCTTGCGGTTTTGAAATTAGAGTAACGTGAAATTAGAAGATTGTCCTAGCTGCGAGGGAATGGCTTGAACTGTTAACGGAATTGTATCGTTCCGCGCATGTAAATCTATCTTCGTGTATCGACAGAAGCTGGTGAAAGTAAAGTTTATCGAGCGATTGGTCGGACCATGCACCCTTCCGCTGCGCGATCAAATCGATCAACCCTGCAGTCTACAGTCCCGTCAACAGCCACCAAGATCCTGCAGCATCAGCAACAGCAACCTCAGCAGCAGCAACAGCAAATCCTCTACGGCCCGATAACCGCCCCTGTCGTAACGTTACATCCATGCACCACTGGACCGCCGTGTGTTTATCCAGGCGCACAACGAAACGCCACTCCAGCGAGTCCCTCTCCATTGCAAATGCAAGGTTACGCTCGTGCTTCATTGCCGAACTTTCGTTTATCGTGTCGAGATGGAACAAAGATATAGTTCTCTGTAACAAATATTTTTGCCAGCCATAGACCTACTCTTCATTAACTGCTAATCTGTTACCTTGAACTAGATATAAATATGAAGTAGCTGACATTTCTGTGAAGCCAATGTTACTGAATTGTTTCACTTTTAATCGTAATACTGTTAAATATCTTTATGAATGAAACGTCTTTCATAAAGTATATATAGACAATTATTGTCCTCAACTAGTGTACAGGCATTTTAATATACACGATACCGAGCTTAAACTGTTTCGTTATTACCACGTAGGCAAGAATAGATGGCAATCAAAGAACAAGCATCCCCGCGGCCAGCAGCAAGCACAGCAACCATTTTGTCAACAGCCCCAGCACCCCCAACAGCAAGTCGCCTATAACTCCAAGCCCGTCCTTCTCTTCGATCAAGCCCAAGCCAACGTCCCTCCGCCTCAGCCGCCATCAACGTCATCATTCGTCCTCGCATCGTCCAGCTTCACCCACGGACCCTATCCCAACGAACACTACAATCCTCCCGGCGTAGCCTTGATCCCACAGCCTTACTTCAAGTCACCCGATTTGCCGGCATTCTGCCTCCTAAAAGACCGACAAACCACGCAGCAGCCACCCGTTCACGGATCCTATTACAACATATCCACCAGCTCCTGCAGCTTGCAGACCATAAACGCAAACTCGGCCTTTCAGTTGCCGAATCTCGGTCCGTACGCGGCAGTCACTGCCACCTTCGCGAACAATCAGATTTCCGGCCCGGTACAGTCGATGCAATCCGTTCAATCCGCCCAAATCTTCCCAACGCCGCCGATCGGTCTCGTTTTCGGATCAACCTCGAGAGACAAGGCGCTCTTGGACGTGCCTGTCGTCAAATCCAATCGAACCGCGCAGGTCAGCAAGGTGTCCGGTAGCAATTCGCACGATTGGCAGGCCACGTCCAGCAATTTGTTAGACAGACCCAGCGAGAGGATAGCGGAAGTTACGGAAATCGCGAGCTCTTATCAGGCGGCCGGCTCGAGCTCGAAGACTCAGGAGGAACATTACTCGGACGAGTCGTCGACGAGCTTCGATTTTACGATCGAAGCCGAGAAGATGGTGTCGGCATTGTGCAACACGACCTCGCTCAACGATTTGGCCAAGGACGACTCGCGGAATTGCAAAATGGATTCCGGCTCGTTTAACGGCGCGGGCGATAACGGGACGAATAAGACTGGCTGGTTCGCGGATTTTTGCTCGGATTACGAGAACGTGAAGTCGGTGGGAGTGCAGACGGACGGACCTTGCACCGATCGATCGCAGTACGCCGAGCTGATACGGAAAACTGCCTATTGGGGATGCACGCAGGCGGAGATCATTTTGAATTCGAGAATGCGGAAAGATTCGAGGCGCGATTGGTTGGCCGGCCTGTCTTCGGCAACGAGGACTGCCATCACCAAGTCGTCGACGTGCTTCCCGGTATTCGCTGGCGATAGAATACTCGCGAACGACTTGATAAACTCCCTGCTAAGAGTGAGCAACGGTTGGCTCATACTCGACAATTACTTAAACAAGGTAACCGCCTTCAACGCTCACACTTAACTGTCCTACTTCGAATTATTGTTTCCTTCCGAGTGAAAAGTCGAATTGCTGTTGTGACGGTAGCGTAATCTTATCAGGAACACTACCCCAGTCTGAACGGGAAGTTCGACAGAGAGCTGGTCAGGTGCTTTCAGATGTGGGAAGAGAGCACGTGCGAGCTTCTGCGACAGATCGTGCAAACGTTCTTGAAATTGGACAAGAACGCCGAAAATTCGAGTGCCGAGCAGAGATCCAGCGAAACATCCGGTGCATCCTTCCCTGGCGACGTTTCCCTCTACACGAGTCACGATCTTTTCGATTCCCTGTCGCATCTTAACACGTCCCGGGGTCAGAATAATTTTAACGAGAACGAGTATCGAAACGTTCAACGATGCTCGGCGCAGAATTCCGATCAGATGAATTTTCGCTGCTTCAGCGAAAGCGAGCAACGCTCGTGTCCCAAGTCAGAGGTATGTGGCAAAATATCGATTTGTTCGGTTTTCGTGTAAGATAAGCTGAACGTTCGTAAAACAACGAGCGCGTGTGCTCTTACGGTTGAATACTGTCGCGTATGCAAATCTGCATCGATTATCGTGTAGTATTTTCAAAAGGGAACCAAGCTGCGGAGTAAATGGACGATCACGGAGAATCAATCGCCACTGGATACGAGCCTGAAGTCAGCCACGGACGTGTTCCTGGGCAACTCGGAAAGCAGCCTGTACAGCCTGAACGGCAACAGCAAATTCCGCGCGAGAGTGAATTCCACCAGTAAGATCGAGCCTAGCAAGCAATCCTTGAACGCGGAGTTCTATCACTTGAGAAACAAGGTGCTGGAAAGCAGCAACAACGGAAGCATTCTCCGACAGTGGTCAATGAAAAATCAAAAATCCGATGTTTTTCCCGACAAGGCCTCACCTTCCGGCAAAACCATCGAGCCCATTTTTAAACTTCAACGTTCGTCCACTGCAAACGATTACTCTCAAAAATCATCAGCGAGGACCGAATCCTACGGCCATCCTTTCGATTCACCCTCGTACCTCGTCTCAAATCAGTCTGGACCTTCCGCTGACGCAAATTACATGTCGTACAGTCCGTACTCCGCCGCTGAGTACGGAAAATCATCGAAAAGCCCAGGCTACTCGAATTTCACGAGCGCAGACTCCGCTTACGTCGGAAAATCATCAAACGATCAGTTACCTGCAGTTCCGCGTAACAAAATCACGCTGCTCAGCCAGATAGAACCGAGCACGCCGGATAAGGAGTCCGAAGGAATGGCAGCGAATCTCTCCGCCTGGTTCGCCAGCATGCGAAACGTCGGCCATCGCCGAACGTCCGCGTCCAATTTGGAAAACAAGACCGTCAACGATTCGGTGCCACGCTCCTCGCATCAGGACAGCGCTCGAAAAGCGATGGACTTCTCGAGGCAACTTCAGCTGGACGCCAATCGTCAGCTGCAGACGCTGCAGAACATGCGAAGCATCCAGAGCGCACCGTGGACAGCCTGCAATCCGATCGGGAATCGGAATCAGAGTCAGCACGCGGACGAGTACGACAGTTCCGAGGACGTTCGAGTCTACATGAAGCCCGGAAGTTACAACGTGCCGAAGAAGAGGCATCAGCGTCGGCCTAATCGACGCCTGGAGAACTCTCACAACTCCCACAACTCTCGCAACACTCAGAATTCATTGTCCGCCGGTCGAGCTTATAACAAAGAAAAGGATTGCAGAGCGGCGTCTTCAGGGTCTGCGGGTCACGCGGCGTCCTTCTGCAACGCTGTCGGCAGTCTGACGGACTCTGTTAAGATGTCTTTCCCTACTCCGCCCGTAGTGCAGCCTGCGGCCTTCTCGCTGGAGAACTCTCCTAGAATATTGAAGCGTGCGGACTCCTTGACTGACATTCGTCGAGATATAACTTGGAAGGCAGCTTGCGCGTCGGCAGAAATTTTGTTGGAGGCGCTGAACGTTAAAGAATGCGGCGTCCAGTCGGAGAGTGCCAAGACTGTGGCCGAGGATGTGGAGGATAAGGACGAGAAGGATAAGGATGAGTCGCAGTTCGCGAGGAATGGCTGCGAGCGGCAGGTCAATTTGGAGACGATGAAGAGAGGAAATGAGGATAATTGCGCTGACGCGTCGAGTTACGAAGCTTCGGAGGACGATTCCGGCTCGACGTGCAAATTGTCGCCTAGCGCCAGTGTTATCGAAATATCTCAAGTTTCGGAAAATCGAAGCGGTGGGATTTCTTCTACATATTTTTACGTTCTCGTTTATGTAAAATCGGGGTTAAAAATGACCGTCAGTGAAATGTTTGATCATGCCTTTTCGGCCGATTCAGTAAATGAAGACTTAAGAGGAGAGAATATAAAGATCGAAGATTCCAAAAAATTACTCGTTTCGTTCCGGATCCACTGACGCTTTCTGCTCTCGCGCTAGAACGCAAAACGATTCCTGTATTTAGGATAACTGAGCACGAGCCATATTATCGTTCTTTAGGGCAGGATCCGCTGACATAGCCCTACTGACGAGTCCGTCAGTGGATTCGGGACGAAACGATTAATTTTTGGAATCTTCGATCTTTAAATTCCCCCCTCACAAGTCTTCATTGACCGAATCGGCCGAAAAGGCATGATCATACAGTTTTCATTTATGTATATTTATTTACTACGCGATCATTCTCTGCACTTTCAATAACATAATATCTTTGACAGTTCTCAACAAAAACGTGAAGACGGATTCCTGGCTGATCAGAACTCTGAACAACGCAAACATAGTGCCAAAATCGAAAAGACAGAAGAGCACGAATATGGACGCGGATAGTTCTGAATCGTCGAACGTTTCCTTGATCGACAGCGAGCAGCCGATGAGATTAACGCCACTGACCAACATCAGTCCGCCGACTCTGTCAATGCCGCAGAATCTTGAGAGTCTGGAAAGAACGCACGCTTCGCAGAATACTCCGGACTCCGAGGAAGGAAGAATGCCGCAGAACGACGAGGCGTTCAAGAAAATGGAATCCACGGTCGGAAAAGCGACCTACTCGGAGACTGTGAGACGATCAACGACAATCTGTACGCCTCATCCCAGCAAGAAGGATCCCTCGAAGAGGGGAAAGTCAATGGGAACAGGCATGTCAGCTGTTCGTAGCGCTATGGTGCCCCTAGGCGGACGTCGAGGTCAACGAAAAGAAACGGAACGATCGTACAGCTTCGCATTGCTTCACAAGTCACGAAAATCCTCGTCGAATGGGAAAAAGTCCAAAAATTCCGATCCAATCGACCAATATGACGAAGGATGCTGTGCGAAACTTCGCAAGTGGAGAAACGAGTCCTGCAAGGACTCGCCTGCTGATGGCGTACCGAAACTGTCGTTGTCGAAGTTCTGCAAGAAGAAGGACGCAGGATTTCTGGAGGGGAAATGTCCTGGGAAATCAGGCGATCGAGGCTGGTCGGTTTGGTACAGTTCGAAGAAAAGGCAGACTCTGAGTCCACTGACGTTGAGCAAGCTGGAAACTATTCATCAGACCATGTGGCAAATGGAGGATGCGAACATTTTTAAGTGTCCATCCGGTAGCATTAATGACGGTTGTCGTTCGGATGTCGAATGCTCGGTTAGTGTTCATTGTGATATGGTAACCGAAATTTTAACGACGGTTGTTTAAGAACGGCAGTTATAGGAGAAAAGTTGGATCCGATTCATATTGCAGATCGAGGATTACTACAAATTGGTCAGAAACCCGATGTTCCTCGAGACAATTGGGTACAAGCTAAAGAACCGCATCTATCATAAAGTGGAGCACGCTGTTAGAGACTTTAGGAGAATTGTTTATAATTCTCGACTGTATTACAAGGTTCGTATTCGAGGAAAAATGTCGGGTGCAACTGCGAAACAGCCCACTTTTTCTTACGTGTCGATAAGAATTTACTCGCATTTGTTAAGTGAATGTTCTAAATACATACGTAGAAAGAGAAAGGAACCTGAACAGAATCAGAGTGAATCGCATAGCTTTGATCTGTCTAAAGCATCTATGAAATATGTTCTGCTCGATTGATTTGAAGTGTTTTCAGGAACATTGATTCCGCTATTATTCTAGTCGTATACATAGATTGCAGTTTAATGTGTAATTTCATTGTTTCGGTCACTTTATAGAACGACAACGATCGAGCAATGAAAATAGAAAATTTATCTCGGAAGTTCGAAGACCTGTTAGAGAAATATTTCGCCAACTGGGATTTCGAAAATGTCAGCGGCAGCCCGAGAGAGTCATCGCCAATGTCGCAACGATCGAAACAGACCGGTCAAAAACCAACTATTAACCGTTACAACAATGCAAAGAAGAGTCCTTCTACCTCGAACCTGACAGAGACTACGTTGTCTCACTGACAAGTGTTTATTTACCCGACTTATGACCCGTCGCCTAGCGACCGCTATGTTTACCGAAGTATTTAATTATTACCGAATTTCACGCTAAATGCGACAAAACGCGACACAGTCAAAGTTTAGTTCACATCGTTATTACAGACGTTTTCGAAGCGAGGTGATCTAATCCTGCTCGATTGTGTTATTTGTCTTTGCCAAACGATTCACTATACGATCGCTTTGCAATTTTTATAGCGTATATAATTATCTCGATGCGATTCGTCTAAAAAGTAACAAAGATACTTTCGCTCTTGTATATACTTATCAAAAGCCCTTTGTAACACTCAATTCCCCATTTCGACAGTTTAACAGCATCACTTAAATAAAATCATCATATAAACTGCAAGCGATTTTAAGCCCCAAGGACCGGACTTTCTCTGTACGACAGTCATCAAATTCAAACTGCCCGCCATTGAATCTGCGCGCATGACAATCATGCGCGCGCACCCAACATTACGTCGAACGCACCTTACCTGATCCGTGTGCGTCGACGGTCGCACAATTCCCATGGAATTACCGCGACGGGAGTGTACTAATGTCAAACGGCGAAGGGAGTCAAAGATGGCGACCAAGCGGTAATCTCGCGATGTTCGGTGGGGTGTAGCTGGCGAATGAGGTTTCTCACGTTCCCGAGGGATTGATCGGTGGCCGTGGCATTATCGTACAATGTGACCATCACCGATTGCCGGGCGCCTCGCGAAACAGACCGTGTCAGGACGGATCGAGGGTACCGCACACGGAGAAGGAACGAGAAAGGTAGAGAGAGAAAGAGTGTGCGTGTGCGTGTGTGCGTATGAGTGGAGGGTGCGGGGAGCGGGAAGAGGGGACAACAGACTGCCCGAAACGCTGAGGAGGGAAGGAGACAGGAAGGAACCACGAAGAGGCGAGAGGCGAGCAGAAAGGTGGAGAGAGAGAAAGAGCGAGACAGAGAAAGAGAGAGAGAGAGAGGGAGTCGGGCGCACAGAAGAGGGCCGAGAGACGTGTACGTAACGTTCGAGCGGAACGGGAGTCGGAGAAGAAGTCGAGCGGACTCGCGTTGACTCGTCGTGTCCAAGATGGATTGGGAGTCGATCGCGATGGCGAGTCTCCATCTGACCGCCACCGAGCACCGCTACTACGGCGACATTTTCATATACTGCTGCGAGATCGCGGACACTGACAGTGTGCCGGTCGTCAAAGTCATCGAGCTGTTGCGCTCGGCTAACTTGCCACGAGATGTCACGATGAAGGTATGTCACGTTACGATGACGGTATGTGTCATGTTACGGTGCTTTGAACGCGCGTTCCATTTGACGGCGGGGTGATTCGGCCTGATTTGTTTTCGTCGGGGGGCATAGGTCTCTGTCTCTTGCATGGATGTCCTTTTGTCTGTCTCTGTCCTTATTGGCCGCTCGCTCGTTCGGGTTCGGTTATGATCCACCTGCGAGACCGTGGGAAGCACTTCTGATAATGCCGACGTGTGGGATTATTCGGTGGAAGCGGTCGGCTGGAAGGACAGGGGAAGACAGAGGGTGTGTGGAAGGTTAGGTGCGAGAATTCTGTCGTTTGGAGCTGAAATACAATTTTTGAGTATGGTCTTTGTTATCTTCTTTCTCATTTCTTGGGAGTAGAATGATGTTATACAATGAAATGAATTTCTCGTGACAGAGACTCCAAGTCGAATATTTTGTTTTCTGATTACCATAATGTATGAGTAATAGAGGCGTATGTAGGAGGCAGTGGAATTTGTTTGCATGTCACATGATACACTGTAGTATCCATGTGCCGCTGATACCTCTGTGTATCTTACTCATTACGATCATCTATGTCCATAAGAGAAACCAATGTTTCTTTCAGATACTGGACATTTGTGTTGGCTCAAAGGCGACACATCTTGGCAAAAAGCAGTTCTACGCTGCTTTGAAACTGGTTGCAGCGCATCAAGCGGGGCTGGAAATA
Organism: Anoplius nigerrimus; assembly: GCA_914767735.1. Taxonomy (NCBI): domain Eukaryota; kingdom Metazoa; phylum Arthropoda; class Insecta; order Hymenoptera; family Pompilidae; genus Anoplius; species Anoplius nigerrimus. Next base: position 8,622,502 of record OU612089.1, on the reverse strand, counting down.
TGCAGAGACATGGTAACCGCTCCATTGGATGTGATTACTCTTCCAAGATTTACTTGGCCACTGTCAGGAGACGAGGATGGAAGACGAAGTTCTGATTCCACCAGAGGCGCCAAAGGCAGGTCACAACTTCCAGAAAGTACAACTGAAAGTGAGAGCGATGTTGAATCTCCTAGAGAAACCGGTGGTAGTACAGACTCCCCAACGCCAACCAACAGTGTGACCCAAGAGAGAAACGATGGTATCCTTGGAGGGGAGACCATCTTGGACTCAGTTTCCGGTGGATGGGAAGGATTGCTGGTGTCGGAGGAACAACGGCAGCTACTCGGTACTGAGGAAGAAAGTTCAGAACGTCATAGCAGCGACGAAGGAGACGGTGACGGTGATGGATCAACATTTCCACCTGAGGAAGTGTGGATAATCAGCGACGAACAACGAGATTACTATGCTGCCCAATTTGCCCAGTTGCAACCTGATCCGGAAGGGCTGCTAGCAGGGCCAGTGGCTCGAACCTTCTTCGAAAAGTCTCGTTTGCCCGTCGCCGAGCTTAGGCGCATTTGGCAGCTAGCAGACGTCACGCGGGACGGAGCTCTAAGTCTTCAGGAGTTCTATGTGGCGATGCATCTCGTAGTCCTGCGCCGGAATCATGTTCCGCTTCCTGATACTCTACCGCCCTCGCTCTCGATTCCTCTTGTGATGCAGAATACCCCTGTTCAGCCTCCACCGATTCCTGCGCCAACGACTCAAAAGAGTCCACCCACCTCGGCGAGCACCAGGGAGAAGAACAAAGAGTGGACAAAGTTCGTCGACTCGCCGACTGGCACAACTAGCAGTTCCCTCACAAGTCCTGGACTTCAGCTGGTGAACTTCGACTTTCAGAAATCGGCCGTTGAGAGAGATCCGAAGATTCTGCATCCGGTTCCACTGAGACTGACGCCCGAGGCGGCTATTCTGGCTTCCGGAGCGAATGGGAGTAACAGCAGTTGTACCACACTGGGAGAGGATGATCTTCAACATTCACCAGCTTCGCTGGTACAAAGGCCGTTGGTCAAGAAACCAGCGCCGCCGGAGGATGCTGTTATTGTTACTCCAAAGAAAGAACCACCGCCTCCTCCGCCACCGAGACCGTACCGGACTCATGCACGAAGCTCTAGCCTTGATCTGAACAAATTAGGTAGGTATCGTGAGCTCCGTAATTGTACAGATAATCATCGATGACGCAATGAAACATTTGCGCATGATTTTCCATGCGATTTTTCCTGGTGAACATTTCGAACGAATATACTCCGTCGGAACGAATCGAGCGTCAGGTTTTTTAAATTGAACAATTACAGGTTTCGAGCAATGAACTTTCACCGTTCAAAGCTTTCTCGTGAATATAGATGGTGATTGCTCGTTTTGATTGCAAGCGAAACGGGTTTGACTGTTAAAAAAGTCCGAACCGTTAGGCGTGTACCGTGGAAACATGTTCCGTGACGGTATATCTGCTTTCAGGAAAAAACGGTCAAAGTTTCCTGGGTGCACCGCCGCTAGTACCGCCGAGAATCTCGCCGGGAATCGTAAGTAATTGGTCTCATTAAAAGAACGTTTATTACCCCGAGAAGTTTGTATATAAGTTATCGTGCTCGTGGCACAGACGTCTCCTCGAAAGTTGGTTGGCCAAAGAAGCGAAGGAGAGGGTCAGAGAACGTTGAGCGAAAGCCAGGAGTGTTTCGTTGCTGACTTCTCTCACTTCTCGCCAAAGAACGAGGTACCCGAGAATCCATCCGTCGACGGAAGCGTCCCGCAATCTCAACAATTCACCGGCGTGTGCGGCGCTTTTCATATTTATAGAAAGCCGAGTCCAAGTAAGAAACTATTTTCAACAATCATATTCAATTCTCCAAGATTCTTCGCACATCATCTTGAACTTGTAACATTTGTTCACTTTTCATTCAGTCTTCATTCAGAAGACGCACACTTGACTCATTATCTTTTCAGGAGTATCATTTTTATTGGTCTAAATGCACTTTGCACCTTGTTTGCAATCATGTCATTGAATGTCAAATTTATGTACGCTGTGTTCCATATTACTTTTTCTTTGTCCTAAGAAAAAACTATGTTTTGTCCTTGGTACGTTAGAACGTGACGGTGGCGAGGAGGACACCGGTAAGGACGATGCTGAGGAGGGGAAGACATTGACGTTGCAGGAGCTGCGCGAGAAGAATGCCGAGCTACGACTAGTCTGCGAAGAACTGACACGCGAACTGGCCAGCGCTCTCCAGGAACGCATAAATCTGCGCGCGAAGCTGCTGCTCTTCACTTGATCCGATCCCTCCCCATTCGTACAGTCCAAGCTCTGAGACACCATTTCTTTCCTCCCCGAACTGATAATATTTAATACGTTGTACTAGTCTACAGTTTCTCCTTTTTCGATGAACGGACCCGTCTGCATTCTGCGATCGATCGCGCGAACGAGAAACGGAAATGGGTTGCGAGGAGACGCGAGTGATCCGTGGGATTTATTTTAACTTACGACAAAGGGCGGAACCCCATTGAGCTTATGGGGTTACCTTCCCCTTTGCTACTTTTGTTTTCGTATTTTTAGTGCCAGCCCGATCCAACAGCTGTATCGAGCGTTAGGCGTATTTCTGTTGATCAAATGTCTGTAAATTTGTGGATTTGCGATTATGTTGAACGACCGTGGTCGCGATTGTGTTGAGGCAATGAGAATGTGTAAGGTAAAGTTCGATGAATCGGCGCGGTTACGCTACTCTGTCCATGTTTTTCTGTCTTTCCGCCGTAATCGTGTCAACGTGCATTCCTTCGGGCGCAGGCATACGATACTTCGCCAATGTTACTACCAGTCACTGTCCGTTATTCCTTATGTAAAGCCCGACGTAACGGATTACCTTAAGGGGCGCACTTATCCGATTAAAGATCCGTGCCGCTCTAGTTGAATAGACATTAAAAAGATCTAGAAATTCTTTGTATATTGAACGAGCTATTTATTAAAACATCGATCGATAGTTGCGATTTTAATGATTATTGTAAGCCATAATACTGTTGGAATGCATTGCAATGGTGAGTGATAGATGTCTATCGTTTACTACGATGAACGACGACGACGACAAAGTCAAACTGTATTTTCGTATCGCTGTACAATCAAATTTTACACAGCATGACATATAGCTGAGAGTCAATATACCTGAGGTAACACTGTTATGTCATCGTATTCTATTTCGTGATAGTAATTGTACATAGATATTAGGAGTTAGAGCAAGGATCAGAAAGTGAAATCTGCAGGAACAGAGATACTTGAAGGGGAAGAAAGTCCATCAATCTCACTAATTGGTTTGTACGATTAATGTTTCTCGCTCGTTACTCGTAGCGTCGGATTATCATATCAGTTTTAATTATTCCAGAGTGAAAATTAGATGAGAAAGAGAGAGAGAGAGACAAGAGATTTTATTATCATTACCAATTGTTGACTGCTGATTTTTCCAACTAGACGTGTATTGTCTTGCTTTTAAGATTAAAACCGTGGGTATCTTTTTCAATCCATTTTTTCTACATTTTTCGAACGAAACTACCGGGAGTACCGCAAAGCTGCTTAAATGAGTAATAATAACCTTTGTGCCATATAATGCGATATTTTACTATTGTCAATGTTATTATCATTACTGACGGCCAAGTGATAGTGTTTTTTGGTCAATCGTAAGACTAAATAGAAGACACACAGCTTTTAGCCAATGGCTATGCGACAAAAACTATCGTTTTATAACTGTATAAATACTGTGTAAAAAAGATATAAAGTTAACGCCTATTCGAATATTGTTCCCATTTTTATTCGAAAGGCCCCCGTGCGGACGAAGGAAATTAAGGAAAGTAACGTCAGGTGTTTGTAGAAGGTCGGAAGTAAGCAATAGGCATTATTCTTTGTAACAATTTTTATTTATGTCGATGTGCGAATGAAAAATAATATTAATGATGCAGAAAAGAAATCGCAAACACTTCGACGTGTCTCTCGGGGAACGCTGAATGAACGGAAGATGAGGGACTTCACTGAACGGCCGTAAAATGTTTGTGCAACGTGCGTACACGTGATTCTGTATACGTCTATTAAGATTAGTTTAATTCTTCGTTAAAATTCTCACGGTTACTGACTACCGAAGAACGGGACTTCAAACCGAACCTCTCAAGGTAATACCTTTTCCCCCCGATGCGCGTTATACTCGATTAAAAACACGTTAACAGTCCCGTATCTTTGTGTATGTGTGTATCCCTTCAGGATCATCGAACGCGGTCCCTACGTGATATTATATTTCTTTTCTCTTCCAACTATTTTCGCCCGTCTAGGGAACAGAGGGACGCCTAAGGCGCCTCACGGAATTCGCTGCCAGATGAGAACTCGTAGCTACTGATATTAGTCATGTGGAACTGCGATTAATAACGAGGATGAGTCCGTTGCAACGAATGATACGCCCGCGCACGACGAGCCGACGATCTTCCGTCAATACGTCGTGCGACGAGAGAAACGGCACGCTGGAAGGACATTAACAGGCAGAGGACAGCGTCCAAGGGCCGAGGCCCTTCTTAGTTGTCCTTCGTCTGCATGAACTTGATCAGGTCGATGACGCGCGATGAGTAGCCGAATTCGTTGTCATACCACGAGATCAGCTTGACGAAGTTGTCGTTCAGCGGGATTCCGGCCTTGGCGTCGAAGATGCTGGAGTGGTTGTCGCCGATGAAGTCGGATGAGACGACCTCGTCCTCCGTGTAGCCAAGGATGCCGTTGAGCGGGCCAGCCGCAGCTTCCTTGACCTTGGCCTTGATGGCGTCGTAGGTCGCGGGCTTGCCGAGTCGGACGGTCAAGTCGACGACCGAGACGTTGTGCACTGGCACACGGAAGGCCATGCCGGTCAGCTTTCCGTTCAGGCTGGGGATTACCTTGCCTACGGCCTTGGCAGCACCAGTGGAGGCAGGGATGATGTTCTGAGCAGCACCACGGCCGTCGCGCCAGAGCTGTCGATTGAGAAATTGCAAGATTTATTTGTGATCTTATCATTTTTGATTACAGTGTTATGCGATCGAGATTATATTTCAGAAGAATAAAACGTAGTAACAGATTAATCACCTTGCCAGACGGTCCGTCAACAGTCTTCTGGGTAGCCGTAATGGCGTGCACGGTGGTCATGAGACCCTCAACGATTTCGAAGTTGTCGTGGATGACCTTGGCGAGCGGAGCCAGGCAGTTGGTTGTGCAGGAAGCGTTGGATACAACCTTGGCACTGGGATCGTAGGCATCAAGGTTGACACCAACGACGTACATTGGGGCATCGGCGGATGGCGCAGAGATGATGACTTTCTTAGCACCACCTTCCAAATGAGCCTGTAATTACAAACGCATTGAATGATATTAGTTGTTAAATTAAATTTGTGTTACTCGATTATGCAATAATATTTAGCAAGGAATGTTGGCAAAGGCATCTGCGACGATCGACGTACCGAGGCTTTCTCAATTGTGGTGAACACACCAGTGGACTCCACAATGTACTCTGCTCCGGCCTTGGACCATGGGATGGCCTTTGGCTCGCGCTCACTGAAGACGGTGATCTTGGTGCCGTTCACAACGAGGCAGCCGTCCTCGGCCTTGATCTCTCCCTTGAATTTGCCGTGGGTAGAGTCATACTTGAACATGTAGACCATGTAGTCCAGACCGATGAACGGGTCATTGATGGCGACGACCTGCGTGATACAATGCAATTCATTTAATTGAGACCGAATCAAAGACAAGAGGAAAGTTTTCGTCTGTGCAGAGGAATCTTTGATTTGAATAACCCGAACTAATTTTTCGAATAAATAAGCGTGAATGATATTATTATTATTTTTATCGGTGCAAGCTTGATAAATATTTTATCATTCTGTTGACTTAACTACAGACACCAAAAAAACTAAACCGGAATTGATTATCTTGTTATTTCATACGTGTGATGATATTTAACTCTATCACGAAATTTTAATAATTCATGATTCCATCGCATTGACAATTATTTGTATTTGCAGCGTACCTGTCCACCGCGTTCGAGGGAAGCCCTCAAAACCAGACGACCAATACGGCCAAATCCGTTAATTCCAATCTTGCTCATGTTGTCTTGTTCTGTACAAGTACTGAAAAGAGAGTGAACAAACTTTGTGTGATGATAAATCAACGGGTCACGAAAGTTTGGAGTTCGAAGAACTGTCGACATTCGCCAAATGTATGACGAAACATGGCGCATTATAGCGATCACATTCACGACCCCGGCCGAGAACAAATCTTACGCAAGTTATCACTGAAGTAACTGTTCTTTTTCTCTTTTTCATAACTTTACGGAGCCATTGCCCGTGTCAAACGATTTCACATTTATGATAGTGTTACGTGAGACCAGATACGATAACGTGACGTTTCTGCAAGACCGTTTTTTGTTTCCCAAGAACTGAGCATTGATTACAAAGAATCGATAGTCATAAGGTAATTGACTGTAGACATGATGTATGTGCCGTTGAAAGCGTGAATGCAATCAACGCGAACCCAATTTCGCGCATACTACTTCACAGGTCATCGAGAGTAAAATTCACATTCTGTGATGGATTGAAATGTTAATTAATTATAACGCAGATATTCATTTTATCGACCTGCGAAGCAATCTTAACAGTCCATGAAATCGTATAGTGCAATGACCCCTTCGTTCACTTCGATCTCGAAATGTCGGATGAGATAAGTTCCGTCTTGAAGGTCGTGCAAGGTTAAAAGGGGGTGTGTTTCTGAATGAGAGGTAGCGCCTTCGTCATCCTGACCTTGATGGCGAACGTGACCTTCTTCACGCATGCGACCACGTATATGTACATACGTATGCATGTACATATCCATATAACATTAAATTTGGCTACCGAAACCCGCGATTTTATTATTACACATCTAAACCGAGCAACAATAATATAATACCAACGGGCATATCAGGTGGATACGGTCCATCTTCACAGCCTGACGTAATCTTTAATCTGACACAACTGACCGATATATAGGCGTATGCAATGTACCTCCAAGAATCGTGTGCATGAACGAGATTGGAGCCTGCTTTCCCGAGTTCGGAACAAAATATCCGAAGCGTCGTTCGTCCGGGATCAATAATTTACGTCACGTGCAATGAAAATCGTTTCCTCCGCGTAGCCGCGTGTCACATTTCCGTTTATCATCTGTTTTTCCGTGTCTTGGCTCCATAATTCATGAAACGCGCCGACGACAATGCTGTGAATCTCGAACGATTGACATGTAGCACGCACATTATCGCAACGTAGATGAATCCGTGTCATCTCTCGCGGGGCAATTTTTCTTCCGATAAGCCCCGTTAATTTCTCCAATTAATTTCGAAAGGCTACTCGCGCAGAGTCCGAATTCCGTCGATCGGCAAAAAAAGTTTGAACGTCATTTGCAAACACACCCATATCGCTCGTTTCTAACGTCACCGGGTCCAACCGAGTTTCGCGATATGACGCCATACTTCCTCCATAGTGAGAGACGACTGACGAGCTCTAGGGGAAGGGAAGAACCGGAAAGATTCGATCCGACACGTATTCTCGTTTCTACAGCACGTTGAGCCCCGAAATCGATCGGAAGAACGTTCGTTCATGCAAACGGATGATTCCGCATTCGTGACAACTTTAATGAGCAGGGACGAGGAGGGAAGAGGCCGGTACAGATAACTTGCGTACGATTAGAGCTCGTGCGTGTGTGCGCGCGGCTAAGCGCTCGTATGTGACGCTAGCAATGCATCGACGTGTGATCCGTTCTCAGTAGTTCCGCCTCGAACCGTAATGTTAACGAATGCCGGTGTCAATTTATTCGGGCAAATTAACGTACGGCGAGCGCAATGAGCCGCACTCAAGGTCGGCGATCGTGATCGACGCTTGTCGGTGGAAATGGGATGGATGATCGTTTGGTACTTACGTCGAGAAACAGATCCGTGCACTACGGTTACCACAGAAGCAGTGTCATTTGAAGGGCAGAAAGCGGTAATATAACCGGCGTCCTCTCGCGGCGTGTGCGCCGTGAGCCTATTTTTGCTTCGAACATGTTCGGCTCCGGTCGGATCACGTGGAAGAGGACGTAGTATCGACGTGCGCGGAGACCGCCACTTTTGAACGTCGGATTTTTTGGGAAAACATGAATATCGGCTTCTTCGGTCAATAGTTGAATATGGAGGATTGAGTTTATTGGGCTTTGCAGTGAATCTGGTAGTCTTTGTATGTACAACTTCGGCGAAGGTTTAGTCAGTTTATACAACTGGATGTACTGTGTCATAAGTCAATTGGAATGTAACGCTTCTTTTTAATGATGCAATATATTTGCCGTAAGCTGCATCTAGTCTGACGACACTTTTCTGATTTATAGTTATGAGCTTATTACATTGGCTTAGACTACAACTTATCTTACAATTTCAATATTGATGAATTCAAATGCAAGTAATTTTGGTGAGATTAATGTATCGTTGTCGAAAATTATGTAGTTACTCTTCATCTGCTGGGATAGTTTCGATCGGTGGAGTGATATTGCCAGCATCAATATTGTACATATAGTCCAGCAAATCAATGACACGATGAGCGTAACCGTATTCGTTGTCGTACCTGTTTGGGTAAAACGGAATATGCGAATCTGCAGTTTACTATGTATCGGAGTTCAGCGTTGCCCTAACAAGGACATCACAAGAATTGATTGATTATAAATACAACACGCGTTCCTTACACTCGATACCGTTATCGACGTCACAAGCATGATTCAGTCTAGCAAGATGCCGGGTTAATAATCATTTATGTCCAATACTTATTTATGTATGAGGTGAAAGTAAAGTTATAATTCAGTTACCAGGCAACGACTTTGATAAATGTGCTCGTCTGAGGTATGCCAGCCTTCGCATCGAACACGCATGAATAGGTAGTGTGGTTGAAATCCGATGACACGCAGTCATCCTCCGTGTAGCCGAGCACGTCCTTCAGTTCATTCTCAGACGCGTTCTTCATTGCAGTTTTTACCTCTTCGTACGTGGTCGGTTTGTTGACCCTTTAGATCGTACAGAGAGATTACTACGCCGACTGGCTTGTAATGCCTAAGTTAAATTTAAGCCAGACGTCAAGTATGTTCCAACAAGTATCAGAAGGTTCAAGCATGTAGGTTACTAAGGCAAAATCATTATCGTATCGCAGAAAATCTGATTGTATCCTCTGCTCGGATCGGAATCGTAGAAGTACAAGGTTGAAATGCAAAATCGAAATATATCAGCATCGGAGATAAGGCGGGAAGTACACCAGACTTATATGAAGTGCCCAACTTTATAATTTACCGGAACGTCATGTCGCATAGAGACACGTTGGCAATCGGCACCCTGAACGCGATCGCTGAAACTTTGCCCTTCAGCTCGGGGATAATTTTGACCAGGGACTTGGCGGCACCGGTCGACGTGGGGATGATATTCTGAAGAGCTCCTCTCCCGTCTCGCCACAGCTGCAAGGCAGATGGAATTACCGCGGTTTTTCTCTTTGCCCCGTGTCAACGAGACTTTAATACCCCCTCGCTTGTCGGAAAATTTTTGCCACCGTCAAGCTCGTGTACAGATTGTTGGCAGAGGCAAGCGCGACAAAAAAAGCCGATAATAATTTCACCTAAGCTAAATTTCCCTAAACTCTTTATAAAGCGTCAAGTACTTCGAAGCGTAAAGTTTGAAAATGCTTTCGTGGCAAAGCGAAAAATGGCGAACTTATTAGCTGGGCGTAAATCAATTCGGAGACAAGATATCAGATTGCGCTGCAATTGTGGGTGCTAGCCGGCACTTAAGCCAGACAGGCATTTTGAAGTGTTCTAGACCCGGCATCGTTGATACCTTGCCAGTCGGACCGTCAACGGTCCTCTGCGATGCCGTCAAGGCGTGAACGCTGCTTATCATTGCCTCGAGGACCTCGAAGTTTTCGTGCATGATCATGACGATCGGCGCCGCGCAGTTCGTCGTACACGAGGCAGCTGAGACAACTGCACCTTTCTTGGGGTCGTAGCACTTGTGGTTCACCCCGTAAACGTACATTTGCGCGTCCACGGACGGGGCTGTTATGATTACCCTCTGCGCACCTCCATCAATGTGTAGCTACAATATTTTTTGTAATTTTTTACTAATAATTTTTCCCATATTTTCAACTTTAATAAGTTATATCATTTTTGGCTTGATTACTTAAAGTCAATGTTTTTCGGTTAAAGATCATTGAAGTTTAGTAGTTACAAGTATAACAGTGACCGGATTTCGCTAAAAACACAATATTATACATCTACAATATTTCGAATAAAGTCAGTCGTCAAAAGTATTTGTTTGTATAATTCGAGTGAATAAGGATAAGACCTGTAACTACAACATTGTCTAGCTACAATATTGTCTAGCTACAACATTTCGACTAAGAATTAATCGTCAAAAGTATTTGTTTGTATAATTCGAGTGAATAAGGATAAGACCTATAACGCTACATCGTTTCGGTGTACAATTCGTTGCCTATTGTACTCACACTGGCTTTCTCCAAAGTCGTAAACACACCGGTCGCCTCGATCACATACGATACACCGACATCCCGCCACTGTATCTTGGACGGATTCTTCTCCTGCGACGTCGCTATTCTTTTGTCTTAACTCAACAGACGTATTAGAGATATCGGAGCTTCTTAGAAAAGGGTTTGCGAAAGAAATTTACCGCCAATCACTATGTATCCTTTGTCGCACTCGAGAGTGTCCGTGAAAGGGCCATGCGAGGAATCATATTTGAACAGGTAGATCATGTAATCGGTTGTGATGAAGGGATCGTTGATGAGCTTTACCTGTCGCGTTTTGTACAGGAGCAAAATTATTCCATACATTCTCGGATATACATTATTGTTCATGTATTCAAGATATCGTTCTTACGTCGATGTTCTTCTCCAGGCACGCCCGGAGGCACATTCTACCAATTCTGCCGAATCCATTGATTCCGACGACTGCCATAACTCGAAGACTACATAAATACTACAAAACAAGCACGCGTACACGAAACCGTACAAAATTACGCTTACGACATTTTCCAGATGATTAAACGTGTACAATATGAAGTTGGACAGGATCAGACAGAATTAAAGTCGATAATGGGTGGATACCTACACATATGCAATGGCATACGCAGCAGACACATACGCACAGTTTTTTTATGTTCATGGGATGACACATGAACTTTCCCTCTGTAGAAACATTGAATTTGAAGCTTTTTGCACGCGAATCTTAGAGACCGTGTGGTATGTGCCATGCGTTGCACACTGCAGTGGTCCGCACACGGTGTTTCCACGCGTGCACACGCACGTGTCCGACGTGTCTTCGGCTAATTATAAACAGTAGAAAATGTAAAGGGAAGGAGTGAACCTGTCCGTCGACTCGTTTATAGAAGCGAATTCGAATGCGCGCATGTTTTCCCAGAATTAACGTCCGTACGCGGTCTTGTGTCCGTTCAAGTTATTGTCGACGTTCGCTTTCTCAGATTCAGCGAATTCGATAGAAAGATTTTGTGTAATACAAGACGTACACACCTATGTACACAAGTCTATTTTCTGTTAATGTTTCCTTCGTCCGAATATTTCCATTCTCCGTTCGAGAACTTTAACGTACATTTAGGATGGCTGATATTGTTTGCTTTGGTAGGGGTACGTGATTCTCCGAATTTGTTGGCTTCCAAGAATTACCGAAGAAGCCGAAACAGTTTGAATTTGAGCTGACCGGTCAATAACATTCCGAAGGACTTCGTATTTACATTGGGATCAGTGTAGTAAGGGTTCTCCGGTCGTTCGTCATTCAAAAGTTAGTCCTCGAACCGTCAAGAAGGCAGTTGCCTTGATGAAGACTCATGAATTAATTTTACGGATTTATGGGCAACTGCTTCACCTACATACAATATTTATTAATTTATTAAGTATTTATTATTCGGCCGGTGAAACTGTAAGCACAATGGAAGAAACTGTGGCGCTTTTGAAGTCCTGTGTTATATCAAGAAAAGGTGGTGTGCCTCTATCAGAACTGAATGGTAAGAACTTACGAACATTTATAATATTCGTTACGCGTTATTGAAATCAGTAGATTATTGTTAATTATAATACGTAATGTACAGACGAATTTGCGAAACATGTCGGAGAACCTGTGCCGTACTCGCGTCTGGGATTCAAGACTCTTGCCGATTTTCTGGATAAAATCTCTGGCTTGTATACCGTTTCCAAAACGAGCGGTGAAAAAGTATTGTTTGTACATGATTCGAAAATTACGCACATCCAGCATTTAATCGAACGGCAAAAGAGTAATTACTTGAGAGCGAAGGTATAAGATATACTTAAATGTTTTGAAACCTGTTTGCATAATTTGTATTCTATCGTTGAGTGCGTATTTTATTTTAGAACAAGCAATACTTACGCTTCAACCCATACAACAATACATCGAGACGTAATACTGAACAGAGAAGGATCCGGACGAGTACGGGATATAACAGGAACAGAACTAGTAGTTATCACAACAGCAGTTTTCGTCAGGATCTAAGATTCTCCGACCGCAGTAAGAAAATTGATTCGAAATTAGCGTTTGATTGTGATTATTTATTTGAAACATCTCCACAGCTAGTTTCACATGGAATAAAAGTCTCTCGTCAGAGGAAGAGGAAAACAACCACCCAATCGTCATCGAATCTGAGGAAACCGACATAACGGTACGATTTATTTCTTTGTGCGTTTCCTTTATCTATTCCATATATCACTTTTATCAAGCATAAAATTTTGTCTGTGCAGGACGTTGTTTATGATCCCAGAATAAACGGTCAACAATTGATAGGCGACGACTTTTTCTTGCAAATCGCCATACGAAACCTCGATCAACCGGTCTGGCGCAGTGGAGGTACGTAATTTTACGCGAAAGGGGAAAACATGAATTTACAATAGGGAGCTCAATTAATATTGTTACAGGAAGCCTGGCGCTTCATTGTGGCCTATGTGCATCAGGACAAACTATCAAAAATTGTATACAAACTTTATTGAATGTCGAATGTATATCGAACCGAGTCATTATAATGCTGGGATCTGTCGATGTATACAATGTAATTACGTTATTCCTTTCATTATCGTTCGAACGCAGTTGAACACTTCCCCGATCTAGCATAATTAATCTCTTTAATCTCAACAGGGTGCCACATGTGCGGAAATGGAGGACGATATGATGGAACTGCTATCTATTCTGAGGGAGAAATTCTCCATGGCAAAATCGGGAATCATGCTGTGCACGATTCCACCGCTGGCGAATCTATCGATGTACGGGAACGAGCAAAAAATCTTATCACTTTACGCGTTCAACAGTTGGGTGAGATCTTTCGAACCGCGTACTGAATATGAGAGAGGAGCGCAGGACTGCTATCAAGTTATCGATCTGTTTGAAGCGTTCACCGACAAAAACTACTTTACGGACTACGGCTGGTTCCAAGTGTAAGTAATGTGCGAACAGTTAAAATTTACACAATCGTATTTGCAAGTATAATACTGACAATAATGAATCTTAACACGTTGATCGCCCATCAGTCGTACCTGGATGTAGCCCCTGTGGCTATGTTTCCCGGATGACAAATGAAATTCTTGTAAACTACCTACAAAAATCCTGGTTCAATCGAACGAAGGAGAGTGTCATATTTCCATTTGTTAATATTTCCAATCTGTCTATTTTGTATATGCGTGCTCGTCATTATTGTGATACAAAAGGAAATTATTGTAAACTACCTACAAAATCCTGTTTCAATTGAACGAAGGAAAGTGTCATCCGGAAAACATTGCCACAGGGGCCGTCACCCAAGTACGGGTGACGTGGCGACGAACGTGTTAAAAGAAATCATATTCAAGCAGTTAAGCAAACTTGAGCTAACGACGATGTAGGATACAATTGAAACATATTATGAACAAAATATTACTTTTAAAATATTTTTTGTGAAATGCTATCCAAAAGTAAAAGAGAGTGTAACGTGATTTTTCATTTTCTTTCAGTGGACCAAGAATGGTATCGGGCTGCAAGCATCCGTATGTTCTGTGGAACAAGGCAGGACGCAAAAGAGTGATGAACACTCTTCGCAGCGCCATTAAAGTCTGCAAAACATCGGGAGGTCCTTATCCATTGCAATACGCAATGGCAACTGCTTTTTCTAAGGATCCTTCTACAGACGACGACTCATTCAGGACGTCCGCATCCTAGTTTTGCGTCGGTTAGCGTTTCAAACCTTAAACTGGCCACTTCATCTTTGTGCCTCTTATAAGTCCTGCGTCTCTCATAACTTTGATCTTAAACCCCATACACAAGGTGACAAAAGTCTCCATGCACTCTTCATAAAAGAAACTGCACAAGAGCATTGCTCGTTGGAGCGGTATAATAGAGGAGAACTTTATTTGATGGCACGACAATCACGTTTTTAAAATGATCTTGGCAACGCGAAAATGACACTTTTTCTGACTTTCAAAGATAATCAAGACGTTTCGTAATTTCTTCAACGATAGGAATATACACTGAGTCGTTTGGCTAAATTTCGGATAATGTAAGCGTGTACATATGTATATAACGTGTTACGTGCTATATATATTTATACCTTATATGAGCGTGTATATTCGGTCAAGCTCAGAGGACTTTTCAAACTTGCCGTTTGTTTCTTAAACGGATCCTGCCAATTGTAATGTTGCTTCCACCCGTGCTCTATTAACTGACTTTCGACGAGGCTGTTTTCTTTTATGAGTTTCCTCATTTCAAATTATTTGTTCAGTACGTCCTTGATTCGCGAGCGATATAACAAAATTGTTACTTGTTTTCATGTATTTAAGTGTACGTGTGTCTCGTACTTATTTATTTGTGGCGAAATTTGTGAATGTTACATTTGTAAATGTGTGCTGTGTTCATCGCTACGTTTTAGTCGCTTATTACGTATACGTTAAGGCTCTCACAACGTTTTTTTTTCACGAGAGTCTGTTAATAATTTGCAAACGCGGTCGTATAGAAAATCAAATAATTCAGTGGCCATTATTTATCACGCTAGAATGTTAAGAAGCTGAAAGTTGAACGCATGTGAACATTGATAGATCATCAAACGTTAAGCTACTTTTACTAATGTTTTATAGAACGCCCGGCAGTGTTACGTGCTATATCGACACTTCGAATTTTCTTAATATTTTCAGTATCAACTACTCTTATGAGACGTCTCGTAGTTGGTACTGGACGCATTATGTTAAACGTGTTATACCTAAAACGAGCAGCTTGTTGTAAAAATAGAAATTTTATTCGATAAAATCTCGTAATCGATATTTACAGTTTGTATCAGCTAGATATGTATAAAATGCGAGATTTAATAGATTGTAAAAGAGTTTTCGAATAATGCTGCTAGATCCTCTTCTGATTGTTCTCGAGGAGCCAATTTCGTGATGCGATGCTGGAAACAAAACGTTCAATTAATACTTAAGAATCATTATGGCTTCTTAATAGAATTAAGCGCAGTAATATATTTCGTTCGTCAAGGCTATCAAGCGATCTATGTAGTTAAAAATTCCTGCGAATACGACTGAATAACGAATTAAATGTATCGAGAACTATGATATTATGAGTGCCTGGAAATTTATAAGTATACTGGCAAATAAATCATGTATACTACAACTCGCTACTTATTCTCGCAAACCTTTAAATATTCCACCGAATCGTACCCGAAAGTTTTACGTTGCACCTAAACCTATGAAATGAGTCACGTCGCAGGACGATTGACACCTGTTGCATGAACTCTCACCTGAGGTAATGTGCCCTGAACGAGAGTGGGAATGTCCTCCTTTTTGAAACCGAGTTCATTCAATCCGTTCTCGACCTTCATAACTCTCATGTACTCCTTCACTGTGTCGGCTAAAATTTTGCCGGCATCCGCGCGTTTTGCGTTCTTCACATTAGCGCCAAGCAATTCAGCTGCCTCCAAGTGCCTATCAGGACACGAACTTCCGGTGAAAGAGAAGACTGCTGGGGCGGAAATGACGACGGACAGACCGTGGGGAATGATAGGATGATCTTTGCTATAACCCTGTTATAAAACATTAGATAAGAATTGGCTCCTTTTCAGATTATATACTGATTCAAATTTATCTTCGTAGGTATCGTTGTATAACCGGAGAGTTGGCAAGAGGTAGTTGGCACTCAAACACTCAATGTTTATCCTCTACTGCAACAAGGACCAAGAAGTGTTATTTACCTGAGGTAAGAAACTGCGGACATTTCCACTGATCGGATAAGATAAACCGTGGCACAGATGGACACCTGCATTTCCAAAACCTACTCCAGCCATGGTACTGGCTAAATGCATGTTGCTCCTTGCCTCCAAGTCATCCGGATTGTATACAGCCCTCTCAAAGTATCTATTAAAATAAGACATGGTAAACTCTTATCAAAGTGTCCTTTAAGAAGTTAAAATACAATTTTACTTACTTGCGCATAGTTTGTAGCGCATATCGAGCCCAGACGTCGCTGATTGGATTGCTGCCCTGATAAGCTGGTCTCAGGATTGGATTCGTCGGACAAGGTGTTCGTTCAGTGTACGAAATCGCTGTGAACGATTCCAATGCGTGACAGAGGACATCGAAACCGGAATAAGCGCAAACTCTTTCGGGCAAAGACAGCGTGTGCTTCGGATCGATCAGGCCGAGAGTCGGTCGAAGAGATCTGGAAAAAGCATTAATGGTTTGAGAATTTACTTCAATTTCTGAACTAACAGTCGTTTTGATAGCGTGATACCTGTTAGCGATTCCAGTTTTAGCTTTGAGCGGACGGTAATCGAAGATCGATACTCCTGTAGTTTCCGAACCGGTACCGGAAGTGGTGGGCACAGCTATGAGAGGTTTCAGTGGCACCAAAATTGGTTTCCCCTTGCCAATGGGTGCATTCACGTAGTCTAAGAACTCGGCTTCTTGATCACAACTGTACAAATTGGCAGCTTTGCAAGTGTCCATTACCGAACCGCCACCGACCTAATGGACAAGCACGGTAACGTATTACAGCTTAAATTTGATGTCAAATACCATATCACAATAGTTTCTACAGAATTTGAATATCGTACCGCGATGAAAGCGTCGAATTTACCGCGCTTGGCAAACTCGATCGAATCTTGTAAGCTCGCTTCAGTTGGCTCAACTCGTACTCTGTCGTAAACTTCGAAGTTTACTCCATATTTGGCAAGACTATCCATCGCTGCTTTCACAGGTGGCAGATTAACCAGGTTCGAGTCGGTCATGAGGCACGCTTTCTTGGCACCCAAATTCTGCATATCCATGCCAAGTTCCCTGGTGACACCGACGCCATAACGCACAGTAGAACAAGCCATCTGGAACGACATGGTTGGTAGAATATATTATTGAGAGCAATACGATCAACAGATCAGTTAAAACGATCAAGTCAATGGAACTAGGCATCTAACACAATAGGAAGATCAATCAACTTTCTCTGACTAGAACATAGCTTGTACAGATAAGCGCCTAGAGATTTATCTGTACCATTAATAATATTATCTATCATATGCTTTTATCAATGTGATAACTGACACAGTAGCACAAGTTATTAGTACAAGGCTGCTGTTCATAGTTAACCGCCCCTGGTTTGATAGAATTGCTGATCTTTTAGGAGATTTATCTTGATTATAGATCGTTATCGCAATCAATAAATGATCTATCCGCGAATAGATAGGAGCATCTCGAAAACAGTTGTTATCACCAGCAGAGCGCCCATCGTGAAATTTCGCAATTGGTGGTCGCTGATGTAATCAGCTCCCATTATCTCCGGGATTGTTGACGATCTGCATTTGGCATAACATATTTTCTGGATCCAATGAAACGTACCTCGAAAGCATACTCTTTCGAAGGCGTGGCTGTTGCCGCTGTGCTCCATGCCTTGCCGTGCTCGTGGATGGTTCCACCTGGATTTCCATGTGCTGGGCATCTACATCTATTTTTAAAAAAAGAAACAATAATGTAGAAATTGCGAAACCGGATTAGGGTAAACAACTACACGATACGTTTATCTGTCTCAACATATATAAGCCGGGAAAAAACAATACTTCTCATCCATACATCTCTCAAATTGCCTTAATAAAACCTTTATTGATCTACAATGTTAAGTAAGTCGCTTAACAGGCAATTCACCGGACGTAAACGCGTGAATCCGAAAGCACAATTCATGCTGCCCAAATCTACATCGTAGTTCATGTCCCAACGTTTTCCCAAAATATTCTGTTGACACAGGTCGATACGTCTTCGTCGTTTCGAAAATTCAGGCGTAACGCAAGGTCACGCTCGCTTTATCATTCGCAAATGACTCTGCCGTATGGCGGTAGATTAACTTTTTGTCGGCCCCAGCAACAGGTCTCGTAGCCTTATAGACGGTATGAAAGACTTACGATTGAGAGGAGATGACTTGGAGCAACTCGACGACTCGCCGTCTGGGCAGCATTCTTTCCGGTCAGATGAGCGGCGTGCTTGCACTATGATAGTTTCTCGTCGGGTATGAGAGTCTCGTCTATTCCGGACTCTCGCAGTTTGAATGGAAATATCGTGAAACGGCGTGTCTCGATGCTTTTCCGTCGATCTCTCGTGCGTGATTCCACGCGACTGCTCGAGTATCCCCACCTCCTCCCACGTTCCACGCACACATTATCAGCTCGTGATATGCTTGCCGATGAGCTGGCCGGTTTAACATACTGACGCTGCTTGTGTGCGGCCGCCTAGCGCGTGCAGGGACGTAGCAAGCGGGCGCGGAGAACGCGGGAACGAAAGGAATTTTTGTCGTGTCGTAAGTGGCGCGATCAATGATCCGTATCTCGGGAGCACGGATCATTTGTTGCGAGCGTAATTATCGATTAGCGCCGTCAATAGTAATGGATAATGACTCTTATTCTATCACGACGATCGGGTGTTGACTTCGCCGGGGAGCGATGATGAGCGGCTGTTTGTTGATCGAAGAATTTTTGCCGATATTCGGGTCATGCAAATTACGCTGTGTCATATGGATTCATAGATTGGTGACAAGGACGAGTAATGGGGACCGTTTGCATTGGCGTATTAGTCGATAGAAGTTCTCGAGGAGCGCAAGTGAGAAGAAGGCGGCGTTTTGTAGAATTAAGATTTTTATTAAAACATATATTATTTACAGCTTAGCGCGTAATAATTGCGGCGTACATATTGATCGGAGCACGATCCGTCGTTTTTTCTGCGAAGACGTTAATTTCCCTCGTCAACAAAATGGTCCCCTCCGACTTTCGCTCGCGCCCCAAAAGTCTCGGGGCGCAATTGGCACGGCGTACAAAATTCATTCCTCATCGTCCCTGTGTGCGTGGTATGCGTGATCCTTCGTTCGGCATAAAACTGTCGTTACGATTAATGATAATTAAAAAAAAGTAAGAGGGAAGGAGAACTACGAGCCTTAACGTACTTGTTTACATATATTACTATGATCGGGCGCATTGATTGAACTCTCACACTTCTCGTCCGATGCGACGCGAGGACCTGATTCCGTCTGATCAAAATATGCGCCAGTCTGCCTTTTCAACCCGAAGGACTATTATGCGCGCGTTTACGGTACCTATCATAACTGATTACGTATATGCTTTATGCTCTATCAAATTAAATATACACGAAACGTTAAGTCACCGCGAATGTTACGCCTCCGAGCGTCTCTCACACCTGATTCGCATCGCTAGGAAGGAATTTACTGGCTAAGCATGGCGATCCTGACAGACAAAATTTCACGGTCTCGACGAACTACGCTCGCCTACGAGGAGTCGTTCTGAAAAAGTCACTGATCTACTATCGGCAGATGGGCGTCTTCAATGGAAATATTGTTTACGGCCAGAGCGCGAGCTTGGCGTGAAGTCGAGCACGCGCGTCTGAAGAAGTAGATATCATGGGCACTTGTTGAATGCGTTACGTATATTCCTGCTAAGGCACACCGAGAAAAATACCAGCCTCTCCCGCCTGGTCGCGAAATGCACATCGCCACACTTTCCCCTCATTCTCAATTCCACTACTCAACCCACTTCGTTTTGTTCGTCGTTCACTTCTTCTCTACCCCCCGCCCCTCAATGAAAACAAACAATAATTATAATATTAATAATAATAATTAATAATAATAATAATAATACACGTAATAATACCGTTAAGATCGTTCGTCTGTTGAATCAGGGATGTAATAGCGCGTGCGCTCTAACTTTTTAGTTACAGAAGTTTGAAGAGAGAAGAATATGAACAATAGCGCATCGACAGTCGAATCCGCGATCGCTTTGGATGATAAAAGTGTTCGAGGGGGGGTATCAATGGCAACACTTTTTTGCTTATCGACTTTTTGTTCCCGATTTCCAAGCAGCACGGGGGTGAAATTCGTTATTTACTTCGTTCAGCAAGTCCTAGAGGCTTCTAGACGCTCTCGGGTACGATCTTGTCGTAGTGGAAGGTACTGCTGGAGTAGAAGCTGCCGCGCTTCGGCATGTGGGGTGTGGCGATCTCTTCTTGAAGAGGCTTGTAGACGAGGCCGCAGTTCTTGTTGTCGACCAGACCCTGACGGAGGATCATGGGAGGCCTTATGACCGGGCCACGGCCGCGTCTCTTGGCGAGGCAGACAGCGACGTGGGCGACCAGCAGGAGGACCACCAAGGTGGCGATTATGATGGCGATCACTGGCCAGAGTGTGCCAGAGCATCCGTCTTCCGGACGGCACTGGATGGTTCGACTCTGAGCAAAGTCTTCGTACTCCTGTTCCTGACCGAGCCAGGCGTTCATGACGTCATCGCCTTGCTGGATTCCATGGTCGAACTGCAGGGTGAGCAGAGCCTGTCGATGTTTCAGGATAGATAAGTATGCGAATAACATGGTACGAACGTCTTCTTCGGAAGCGTGACCTACTTCGTCGCTGTCAATGTCCGTTCTGAGAAGAATGTCTGGATCGTCGGTGGTGTCGAACGTTGACAAGCTTGATGTGGGTTTATGGGGCACTGGTCTCGTTGCAGGGCCATCGTTGGTATTGGCGCAAACTACCTTGGCCAAATCCGTCCATTGACTGATGCCGTCGGCGTCCGAATATTGCTTGACGTTGGCGTAGTTACTGATCAACCTGGGAAGGTGATAAGACGCGAAAGGTTACGGGGGATAATGGATGAACTTCGGGTTGATCTTTCGCACTTTAATCGAACTCACCTCGACTTCTCGGTCGGAGTTATTCCGTGATCGGTGAGATATTGTATTGCTTCGCTGAACTCGGTGTCGCATTCGAAAGGATTGTGCGACAAGTCTAGGCCGGAAAGTTTTGGCGTTGCTCTGAGTTCCTCCACGGTGATTCGTCGGAGTATGTTTCCACGTACCGATAGGAATCTGAAGCGAGGACAATGCCGATTACCATAGTACAGTGATTATTACCATATGGACGCAAGGGAAGGTGAACGGGAAATTCTTACTTGAGCGACTGGAACGGTACTCTCGCTTCCGACCAGACTCTGATCAGAACACATCTGCTGACGTCCAGTTTCTCAAGAGTAGGCGTGTTCAGGAAGGGTGCGACTTGAAGGGTCACCAATGGGTTTCCAGCTAAGCTGAGCTTGGTGAGAGACGTAGCTCCGCGGAACATGTTTTGATCGATAGACTTGATAATGTTGTCGGACAGGTCCAGCTCCTTGAGACTTGAAAGGTTCGACAAAAGCCCGTTGGGCAACGAGCTCAGGTGATTTCGGGCAAGATTCAATTGAGTCAGAGCTGGCATGGCGTCGAAGGTACCCTCTTCCAAGAAGTACAGATTGCAGTTTGCGCAATCGAGGCGATAAATGCTGCAGAGGGACAAAAAGATTGAAACAATGATTTTTAGTATTCAATTATGCAAAATTATGTCAAATAATCAATTATCATTACCTGTATGTGTCGTACACCTCTCCAGAGGATTTGAACACAGGAAGAGTCTCAAAATCTGGATTGTCGCTCATTATGAGGACCTGAAGTCTCTGATTATTTTTGAAGTGATGATCGATTAGCCAGGAGATTTTATTGTCACTGATGTCCAAGTGTATCAACTGGTCGTGTTTAGCAAACGCGTGATGGTGAATCCTCTTGAGACCGTTCGATTTGATTGTCAACTCGCTGAGTTGTGGAATTCCCATAAGGTCGTCTTTACCAATAGTCTTAATCCTATTGTTGCTTACGTCCAGAATAGTCAGTTTGGATGCCTTAATCGTTGCAATCGTACTCAGATTGTTACCTGCACAAAATACACTCTTTCGTTACAGAGCTCAGAAACATTCAATTTAAAATTCATTCTAAATAACAACTTCTTCGTACTGAGTTATTTGTCTGACAAAATTAATTCATATTCTAATACCCCTCCGCATTTTAACGGTCGCACCGTTTTCCCACGGTATCATAGCAAAATCCTACACGCAAAACGGTTCCCACACGGGTGCACATTAACGAGCCTGAAGCCTTACCGATGACTCGGAGTGTCTGCAGCGCGCTGTTCTCAAACAAATCGGCCGGAAATTCGTTGATCATATTGTATGAGAGATCAAGTTCCTCGAGGGACGGCGGCAGGCTGAACGTCGTCTTCTCCAGTTCCTTCAACTTGTTGCCTCTCAGATTGACATAATTCAAGCTGGGCATCTTCGAAAACGCGGTGCGCGGCAATCGATTGATTCCGTTGTTCGAGAAGTCGAAGTCCGTGACCTTGGGCGCGTCCAGGAGATAATGCTTGGTCTTGAAGTACTGAGCGTGACGAAGTGGATTGCCGGAAATCGTCAATAGACTCAGCTGCGTGTTGTTCTGGAACAACTGGGGATGCAAATCCGTAAGTCCGTTTCGCGTGAGATTGACAGCGAACAGGTACGTGAGTCCATCGAAGGCGGTACGATGAAGCTCCAGGATCTTTGTGTCGGTGATGGTTATGGACTCAAGTTGCTGAAGGCCACGTGCACGCAGAGCGTGCGGTCCTAGTCTGATCTCTCCTGCATTTTCAATTTTCAGGTGACCGATTCCTGGGCCGAACGACTGCGCTTCAATAAGCTTTGAACACCTGGAAGAATACATACACTGTGAAACTCTGATCGGAGAAGTTTCGGGAATCGCGGCTCTTCATTTTATCCTGTTACGGTCTCCGCAAATGTTTTCGAATCAATTAGTGTCCCGAAACTGCCATTTGTATTGTAATCGACTCTAATTCTCATCCAGCGGAACTAATGATCTCCTGTGATTCCAGACTTTGCAGCTTTGCTCGCGGTGAAACTTTCCAAGACGATTTTGCGAGTGACTAATTGCAAGTATAAATGAGGTCGGACGGGCCGAAATTGTTACGCGATCGTTGACCATTATCGCGAACGAATTCGCGATACAACTGAGTATACCTCTGGTGTACTTTCGTTGGCCGAATGTTTTCGCGGTGCGTCATCGTTGGGCACAGTTAAATTACGTATTCCACTCATTATTCGCGTACGTTAGGCAAGGAGTAACGTACAATACACTTATTCACTGCCGTTCCCGTTCCGTTAAGGACGTCCACTTGTCGCGTCGTCTTTTTCTTTATCTTCCGCTTGCACCCGAAACGACTGCATGTGCCATATAGAGTATATAGGGTGTGCCGTAACACACCGGTACAAGCGCGTTAAGTTACAGTCATTGCGAGAGCACAAAATGCAAGTGTCGAACTGATGAATCCTTTGTACAGTTACTATAAAGTCAATTTTCAACTTCTAGAGCTCTGTCAGATTTACGTAGCTGGTATAGATTTACGATTGATTCTAATTATTTAGTACTCGGAGCAGACGTACGGGACTAGGGAATCGAGCACAAATTTGCCATCGGCGGTGACCGTTTCTCTCTTTACGTAATAGAGTCAAATTACATACGTGGCAGTGGTTGCAGCGGCGTATTGGCCGGAGCACTTGCAGTAATCGGGGCATTGAGTCATGTCTTCCTCGTCGTCGTCGAGATCACCGTCGTTCTCATAGTCGTACTCATCGTCATCTTCATCCTCCTCTTCCTCGTCGGCACTCAGATCCTCATCGTAAGCCATTGCATCAAGCAACTTCTTCACATTCTTGTTGTACATCGTGCCATTCTTGCTCACTTTCGGTAGCGGCGGCACTGTTGACGTTCTAGCCTTTTCAGCCTGAGCCTTGAAGGCCTTGGCAACTTCAATTTCCGGTATCTGCACACGAAAGCAAACACATGAATTTTCTTGATCGATCGCCGCCATTAATTTCTCAACCGACAGAAATAAGAATTTTCGTAAAGTCTACAATGTCTCAATAACGACAAGTGCGATACTTCGTAATCTAAACTAATCATTGCTCAGGCCATCTGGGAGCACGATAGTAATTGATTCGCGGAACGCTGAGTGCTTTGGGGCTCAGCTGCCAAAATCGTACAAATTTCTAAAGCAACTTTCGCGAGTAAATATTTCCAGTCTAACGAACCTTATCGTCGGACTCGACCGTGTCGTCGAATTTGTCTTTCTCGTCCATAGCCTCCTTGTCCAAGGTGCGAATCTCCTGCAGGAGAATTTCCTTGACGCCGACGGCTGGCCGCGCATAATCGGGAACTTTCTCCGTCGATGACGGGATGTCGTCGGTTCTGGCAGCAGTCGATTCCAGTATCGAGTTACTGATCATGCCATTTCTATCCGTAGGTCCTTCTGACGTCGCCGCTGACGACGCGTTCGCGATGCTGCTCGCGAGGACGACGCTCAGCAGCAAAGCTGCCAGGCCCTTCATCTTGACCGGAATCCTGGAAGAAGAACGAGGCAGAAACATGAATTCTGGGCCTGCAGGTTCCGCCATCGACGTCAATCTCCACTGAATTATTCCACGGGCGAGATACTTCTTTCGGGAAGGTATACGATATTTCTGGACGCTTTCGACGGACGCGCGCACGTCATAAAAATTCTGGTAGGCGAGTCCGAATAATTTTACATTTTCATTGAGATACAACTTTTTCGTAATACACTGCCGGGCGGATGGAATGAGAACTTTGTTTTCCTCGAATTCTTCGTGACAGCTGGAGTGATTGTTTTGCTTTAGGAGGAGGTTGGGGGACGGTTGAAGGAAGGAAAGTACTGCGTAGGTCGTTCGCTGTTGTGCGAGGCACATGAGTATGCTGACAAAGGGAGAAGAGGCGATAATTCAGGCATTGCCCTTGAGTCTGCCCACATAATTGATCGCGATACGCGGCTGCATGCTATATTTCCTGCAATTAGACCGTCAACAATCTTCCCCGGCAGCTGATGAAACGATATAATTAGAGCTTACACATTTCCCTATACGTTATTTTCGCACCGCGTTAATACGTGCTCTTTATTGCTCGCCGAGGAGTTTTACGAGGCACGCGGCATTCTCTTCGAGAATTTCAACGACCCGCGCGTCCTCGGTTTGCTCATTGTTCGGACGTTCGTAACCGCTGGCCGATCGTCGCCGCGGCCATCGTTATTCTCCCCAGGAAGCGGGGTATCATCTTAAAGGAACACGTTCGATCCTTCGAAAGCCACTCCGAGCCCCGGAAGTCTGGCGTCTTTACGATGGGCAGGAAGTGCGCCGATATCCTTCGAAAGTCGATACACCGGCAGATATTATCGACTTTTCAAACGCTACGCACGTATACTATTATAGATCATCGTTAAACGGCGTCCACTTCGCGGCATCCCATTTCGCTTTAAGTTCGCTAAACCTTCATCGTGAAACTCGTAGCAGAACATGTCCGATGCGCTTCGTAATTACTCGTTCAAACTGCTCATATCCGTACACTTCACTCTTGGATAGCTAGTAATTGAAGAAAATTCGCTGTATATACACCGTGTGAGCGCGATGCTTTACGTTAGGTGTGAGTTGTTACTGCTGGATAACTACCGAATTTCCTTTGTCGTAGTTTTCGACGTCGCTCGGGAACAAAGAAATATTTACAACGGGCTTTTACACTGGCGCGAGAACGGCAACGTACACTAATGCTCGGCGGGCAACTGGTAGAACGGCAGCGGTGTTGAACGATACTGAATTACGATAATGCCCCACCTCTCTATCGTCAGCAATGTCAGATATACGTGACGGTTTTGCAGAGGCCGACCGCCACCGGCGTGCCGCATATTCCGAATAAGTTTTCCGATGCTGCCGATGTTTGCTCAGATAATACGTGCCGAACATACGGTGCCTATGAGGACTTAAAATATCGTGTCGAATGTTGAGGTGTAAAATTGCTATATTAATTATAAAGAATTATTTAAATGTTAGCTAATGTATTACAGGAAAATCAAAGAAACGTTGCATTGTAATGCGAAATATTCCCAACGCAGCGGTTGCAATGATAGCATGAAGTTACGGTGAATTTTTTTAGATGATACCTTGATATGATAAGGAAGACCGCGACGCGTTGCGTTGCGGTATCAATCGTTGCGTCACCGTATAATAAGTTGTAGGGAAAAAAGTTGCGACTGCCGCGATGCGAGCGATGTCGATTGGGTCGATGTCACGGCAGAAGATTTATGGAAACGAAAGAAGAATGTTTGTACAACATCGTCCTTCCGCGTGACGAAAGAGGGAAGATACGTTTTCACGTTCACGAGTCGCCACGTGCTCACTCTGGCAAGACGCCATGATCCAGACTGCATCTGGTCGCCGGACGTAAAATTCGAGCCTCTAACTGTGACTCAGGAGGACCTTTTTCCCCACTGGCGCCAGTGGAGTGTAGGGATCGACATTTTTTTTGGTGCCATTATGCCGTTACCCTATCCTAACTTCAATTGTCCCCATTGTTCTATGCAGCGTAAGGTTAACGACCTTCGATGAACGATGCATCATGGCTGACCATACACGCTGGTGTCAAGGTATAATAGCAGTCGTAGATTCGTACGTGTCACCATTTTGAAACAATTTATACTGTCAATCAGTATCAAACATTCGAGCAGTTGAACGTAAAAAGATATTATGCCATAACACGTAACATCCTCGTCAATTCTCATCGATGAGGTAATAAGGTATACCTTGTACACTCTTTTGCAGCAGCTATTTCAGAAGCTGGCCATTGAGAAGCCGTTTTGTTCTCGTAAAAGTAATTGCTAATAAGCTTCGATGTTACTTGAAAGTCAAAGTGACTGGCAAGAAGATATACCAGTTTAACGTTTTCTCCCGAGCGTAAACGATTTATTGTCTGCCAAATCGGATGGCATGGACGCACCTTATCAGTCACGTCGCATTATCTGATCGGACAACGTGCGCGCTGTGACAATTTCAGCCGGCCTCTCGATTTCGACGAAGGAGCCAAAGTCAGAGGACGATCGAGTTAACAGATTGATACGCGCTTGCGAAACGAGAATAGCGAAGAGTCCGGCGTCGATCCAGGAAGATCCTTGAGACGAAAGAGAGGTTGCAAAACAAATGGCTTTAAGCGACATTTGTCGCCGAGGACGTAGAAACTCCGTCGACCAACGTCCCTCAACGATTTTTGCACTCCTGTCAGCGAGCTGCATTCTAATCGGCTAATCGTGTCATTCGCGCGATAGGCATTGTCTTAATTCCGCCTTCGAAGGAGCTAAAACAATTTTTCGAAAGGTCCCCACATAGTTGATGCCGTTCGTTACGGCACTTTATCGATTCCTGCTATTTTATCAGCTATAATTCTTTATCGGCTCCGTTGACGTCGATCAGCCACCCCAATCGGCCCTCTGATTGACTTTATCAAGCTGAGGTTCTCAAATTTCTTCGATACACAGCTCGTTGTTAGCCCAACTGCCAGGACGTTGAATCTGTCAGGCTCGAACTTAACGAACCGAAAATAAGGCCGCCATGAATTCCTTATTATTCCAATCAACCTCTCACAACGTCGGGGCACAAAAAAAAGATTGCCCGGCAATTCGCCGTGCCCAAAGGAACTATTGACCGTACTTCGTACCTCCGGCAGAGGACCATTGTTCGCCAAACTCTGCGGACCGTGGCTCGATTTGAATTGCGACGCTCGACTCGACCGTTTCGAATGCCCTCGAATGGTCTCGACTGGTCTCGAACGTTCTCGAAAGTTCGAAAATGGGAGAGCAACACGCGCCGGGGCCACTCGAGGCGAAGGGCCGAAAAACGGAAAAGCCTCCTTTGTTCGGTCGAACAATTCGGATCTTCCGCGAAGAGCGGAGAGGAAAAAAGGACTCCGAGGGCAGATCCGATATCTCGGGGAAAAATCCATTCCTCCTCCTCCTTCTCCTCCGAAGGTCCCCGGTAGAGAAAGGAGGGCCTGAGCGCCGTGCCGTCAAAGGTCTCGACGGAATTTCGAGAAAAATAACCGCCGCCAGTGGGCCCTTGTGTCTCCCTAACGGAATGCACTTTTAAAGAGGCCGACTCCTAGTAAGGGCCAGGTATACATGTAAACATACGCTGATGTCCTACACGAGCTTGCCCGCTCGCAGGACTTCCGTGTGCGCGTGGATCTATGTGTGTACGGATGCGGATGGGACGGTGTGCGTTGGACGGTGGCCGTCGAGGAGGAAGGTATAGGTCGTAGGGTGCACGGGTACCAGCTGGACCCTTTGTTCGACCCTCGAAAAATCTGGGCTTTCTTTTCTCTTGGCGGCCAAGCGAATGGGAGCGAGAGAGAACTGAAGAAGAAGAACAACAAGAAGATGAAGACGAAGACTGGAAGAGGTAGGTAGTAGAAAGAGGGACAAGGATGGAAAAGGGCAAAGTAAAGACGTGGAAAGAGAAGGGCACTCGACGGAAAGATGGTAGAGGGAGTAGGAGGAGAAGGAGGTGGGGGAGGAGGAGGAGGAGGAGAATCAGGTAAAGTTACCTGCGCCTTCTTGGCGGTGACCGAAGCAGGTGGTCCTTCTCTCCTTTGCCAGTCGGACTCGGTCCTACCGGACCAGGAAGAAGAAAGAGGGTAGCCCCCGGGCAGAGGGGCTCGGTAAATCTCGGGATTGGCATGTTCCGAATACTGTCGTCCTGGCCCACCTAGGAGATGCGCCGAAACGAAATAAAAGCCCTTCGATGGGCGTCGATCGGGAAAGTGGCTGCTTCAGGGGTGCTGGACAATGAAGGATGGGGTCCTCCGATTATGCCATCGACAAAAGTGACGTCGAGGGTGTTTTTGGCGGATGTTACCTTGCGCTGGCGTTCGATCGTTGACACGTTGGAACGTAGCGAGGCATGTTGGCAGGAATGTGTAAGGACACAGGGTAGAGGATTTTGAAAAGATTTCGAGGGATCTGTAGGGAGGATCAGGTCAGATTGAAATGCTTTGCACAATCTTGCACAATTTGATCGACTTGGAGAACGGAGGAGGAATTAGCTACTTTTTTGTAGATGGACGAGCAGGTGGTTTCGTCGAGAGTCGTAAGCTGCTTAGGTTAGAAATACAATTCTATTTCTGTCCATCGGTTTTGTCGCTGGATGAATGGCATTGTGCTTTGAGTCGGTTATTCGGTCACCAGATGTTTAGTTTATTTTTGCTTGACGTCGTACGTTACGTTGAAGAAATAAATAAAATGTGGATCTTTGGACAATTTGTTACTGTCCTGTTTGCGGTTTTGAACCGGTGCATGTAATATCGTCCGCAATGCGGTTTTATTCGCGGAAGAGACGATTTCGCAAGTCGAATCCAGTCGGTGATATCGCGATGCTAACGCCACATCGTTTCTTGCATATGTGTCACGATACCTTGATCACGTGTACAACAGTCATGATAATCCTGGCGTGATAAGATCGTCGCGTCCGCTCCTAGAAAACTTAGACACTAGATGACGCCTATTGAGTATAACGATGTAATTCATCACCGTTTCATATGTCTAATAGTCATTTATCTTACCAATTTATTCATAAACATATTCGATCTAAAGACGCATGAACAGGAACGAAACAATTAAAAATTTCTCGATTCTGCACTTTTCTCGAAATGTCTATACTCAAAGCCTCCATTTAAAAACTTCTGCTAATAGAACATTCCAATACCCCATAATCTCAGCCAACATTAAATAATTGCGAATCGTAGTAGATCAGAACAGCTACAGTTATCACTCCAGTAAACTTCCGGTAGATCAGATTAGTCCGATAAATGTCAACGACTTCGTTGTCAGCCAAAGGAAAATCTCATTCAACCCGTCTCCCTAATCGTCGTCCGTACCACGTGCAAAGTCGTACAAGGGACCGTGAAAAGGAAAAAATATTCATTCAAGATTCTCGCAGACGAACGGATTCACTCCCGTTTTCTTTATCATCGCGAACGCATCGCTCCCGTTTCGTTGGCGCGAACGCCTTTGCATTCGCAATTGAGGCTTACGTAACGGCGACACTGTCACAGTTTGCGATTATTAACGGCGGGCCCTCCGCCATTATACACGGTCATCACGTACTCGCCCCTCCTCCGCAGTCGTACACGTCGATTATGTTACGGGCTCTTAATGACTCGATAGACGCGCGACAGAGAAACAATCCGAAAAACGTGCCACTCGCGTATCACGGCGAAAGATTACCGACAAAATCCTTGCGAAGAATGCCACGTGCCGAGAGTCATCGTCATCGTGTCGTCAATCATTATTTTTTAAATACCAGTAATATGGGGTTACACATCTTATATTCTTACGTTAAACATTTTAAGGCTGATAGCATGTTCATGAGTAGGTGCGCGAGAGAGAAACAATCCGAAAAATATGCCACTCGCGTATCACGGCGGAAGATTACCAACAAAATCCTTGCGAAGAATGCCACGTGCCGAGAGTCATCGTCATCGTGTCGTCAATCATTATTTTTTAAATTACCACTAAGTAATATAGGAAATTCTACTCCTATAGGAAAAGTTAGAAATTCTACATTAAAGATTTTAAGGCTGATAACATGTTAATGGAATATATTTTCATTCATGAAATATGCTTAACCTTTTACTGATTATTACTAGTAACTAATTAAACGCAATGTTTTTCTGCTAAAATTCATTGAAATTTAATTAGTTTTTTTTTTAAAAAGTACAACAGTGACCAAATATGCCGAAAACTTATTATTATACATCTTACAATGACAGTCAATAACCAATTAATTTTACATTAACCTTTTACATGTTAAAATATATTTTCTACCCCACTCGTGCTTTGCACATTCTACGTTGGTGGCACTTCTGTTTGTTTTGTATAGAGTATTTATGCGCTTGCGGATGGTGTACATAAGCGGCCGTCGCGCGCGTAGCAGGTTTTCGATCGCGAGTTTGTGCCAAGTAAAATAAGTATTCTGCCGCGTGATTCAGTGCTATCGCGGCTTTAGAAAGTTCCCGGAGCGGGAAATCGCGTACGCGGAGTGCTTGCCTTCGGGTCAAAGCGGACGCTGTCGCATTCTTCATTAGAGACAGTAATTGGCACTCTACCCTCGTATTTAGTTAGCGCTAAGCGTGGCTCGCAGCAGCGGGGCGTTTCTGTCATTTCATGGGTCACGGATACTTGATCGCGAGGACGCTGAAATATCTTAAGAGGACGCTTAGACTTTAAACGGTCGACGGGGGGGCCGGTAGGGCAGAATTTATCGCGTGAGAACGGCAGACGGGTGCTTCGCTTCCCAAAAAAAGGATCGTTCGAAAATGCGAGGCCACTATTCTCTTCACCGGCATTATTTTATGACTCGTGACTGCCTTGAATATGTTGTATGAAATATGGAAATTGAAATAACTTTCTTGATTTCATATTAATATTTCGTTTCTTACCCATGTTTTCAATTATTTTCTTGTCTACTTTGTCGTACTCTTAGTGGCCGCGGTAGATCGATAAATATGATCTTTTATGATTTAATGGTACTTTATATGTTCTGGATGATATTTTAATATTTTTTGACGAACTTAGCGCTTTTCTCTGGCAATGACGCGCCACAGTAACATGTTAGGATATTATCTTTCGTTGTTTTACACTTGTATATTGTATTATTAACAGAATTTTTGCGATTAGGTGTCAAGCCTGGTTAAGGGTTATGTTGTAATGCCATAACAAACGATACTGGCTAGCTGGCGCCTCAAACACTTTTTATATACTTGCTTCTTATCGAAAAGTGACGGAACATGAACAGAGAAAAGGACCTCCGCCCCAAGGATACAAAATGAAGAAAGAAAATTATTCTTTAACCTGTATCGACGGCATCGAAAGCCAGTAAAGTTGCGACTAAGAACTAATACTGATCAACCTACACTCAAATATCGAAAACTTGATGCCATTCGAACTCATCCTTCCAATGTCAAAGTCTCGCTCCTCACTTTTCGACCCTGACATCAGCGACCAGCCGACAATGGCCATCCTCGCTATTACAAGCGTCGAATCACAGTTTCGAATTTCGCCGCACAGCACTGACCATCGCCGACGAACTCGACCGCCCTGAGAAATATTCGCGAAGGGAAGCGTCCCAAATCCGAGGAACCTGGGGATGGGATCGAAGACGGGCTGAAAAATGTATGCGCCCGACGCGAGAAGTCAGACGTGTCCGTCCTTGAGAACCGTATTATTCATCGGCGGGCGGACAGAGGCCGGCGTTCAGAATACAACGTTCGGAATACAACGTTATCGCTAACGCTAAACTGTTCCTCGTTCGCGAATGCAACGTCGGCCGCATTAACGTTCGTGTCGGACGTTATTCCCGGATTAAAAAGAACGGCGTCGGGCAGGCACGGTTGAAACATTTATGCGCGTCTACATGCATCCGCGCACACAGTCGCCGCATTAGCTCATGTACGCCTACTTGTGTGTACGCTCCGGACCCCGTAGTGGTTCGCGGCCTGTCGCCACGGAGTTTCTCTTTTTTTGCCGGCACGACCCAGTGTCATGTGGGCAACACGATGAATTAATTGCAGGCCGTTTACGACCGTAGAGATTAATTAGTTCGCTAACAGCTGTTTTCCGCTCTTCAATTTTTGTATCATCGTCGTGCGAGTCGCGAGTTCTGCGAAAATTGTCGGAGAAGGGAGCTTGACACGAAACGAAGCGAGTCGAATTTGGAGTTTTACGGCTTGTTTGAGAAGTTTTCTTCACTGTCTGCGCGTCGGGGAGGCTCGCTAGGAACGATGAGCGGAAGAATAAAATGAGCGAAGGTGCATTAAACGTGGCGCGGCTCTGCGACAAAACAAATATACTCTCGGGCGTGCGAGTGATAAATACAATGATAAGGCGGGCCCGATAAGGAGGCTCATTGGTATCGCGAGCGATAAAGTTACCGACGATAGGACTCTTTAAGGGTTACGCGAAGTGAGGCAAACGGCGGTTCTAAAACAAAATGTCGTTCTCGTCTATGACGAATATATCTCCAGCCGTCATTTTCTCTAACGTCACGAGAATTCGAATATATTCATTGAACGCAGTTACGTTGCAGGAATGACGAAACACGATCGATACCTTTTTTCCGCGCCTGCGGGCCAAAGTCCGGTAAATATTGTTCCAAATGTAATGTATCTTCAATGGCGTCCATCGATACGTCTCATTCGACACGGTAGAGAAGCACTCAATAATGCTAAAGTAAAAAAATGTGGGATTTTTTTTCGGATCAATAAATTAATGCCTTTTTTTCCTAGTACAAGAAAGGTATACGGCTTTCAGTCAGTCCGACCTTAGCCTGATCGAACAGATTGTTTTCCATGCCGACCGATGAGGAGTCCGAAGAGGCAGGCTCCTCACGTCGTTGACCTTTTGATACCGCGTTCCTCATGAGCACCGGAAGAGATGAAGGCCGAAGTCGGCACAAAGAACCGGCGAATCACGTACGTGCATCCGATCAAATCGCGTTCGATAGGATATGGCAGACGCACGACGATAAACAGAGTGGTCACGTACGCGATTACATTCAATCACGTCTCGTTCGCACGGAAAGCAAAAATACTGCCTGAAAGGACCTGTTA
Organism: Anoplius nigerrimus; assembly: GCA_914767735.1. Taxonomy (NCBI): domain Eukaryota; kingdom Metazoa; phylum Arthropoda; class Insecta; order Hymenoptera; family Pompilidae; genus Anoplius; species Anoplius nigerrimus. Next base: position 8,588,563 of record OU612089.1, on the reverse strand, counting down.
CGTCAGATCTTACGAAGAAAGTGACACTCGTCAGGAGCGAACGGGTAATAAGGGAGAAAAATGGCTCGACGTATCACGTTCGAAATCGAGAGGTCCGCAATGAGGGAAAAGAAGTCGCACACTCGCAGGTAGGTATATGCGTGAGGCGAACATATCATATTCGACGCGGACGATCGGCACACGGCCACTTTGTACGCCAGTTATGGATAACGCTGCGCCAAGGACGAGCGAAGGCATTACTACTCGCCGCCTGCTGAGTCACTCGATAAGGAGATCCCTCGAAACTCGAGTCATTGATCAAGATTGAGCGCCTTTTTGAGCGGACCGTAAAAAGTGCGACAACCTCGCGCCGCGCTGAGAAAATCTGATATGCTCGCAGGTAGCGAGATGCAATCTTTCGGGGAAAAACGGCGTCCGGAGGCTCGAGGTATCGGAATCTGCGATGAAACTGGAAAATTCGCGAGCTACGCTCCAGATGCATTGTGCAATCGAGATTGGCTGGCCAAAGTCGGATGCGAATCAGACTTCTCGCGAGAAAAATTCAGCCGATACACAGACAGATAAGAGGCTGGACGGTGAGTGAGGAGTCGTCAACAAATTGCGACAACGAGGAAAACGAGCCGGTGTCGGGACCGTTAATTAGTTCGGAGATTAGCGGAGGCTACGTCAATCGCGGGATGGATCCAAGATTGTTTTCTGTGTAGGCAGAATTCTTGAGAAGCGGAAAATATGATGCGGGTGGGGTTTTCTACTCTGGATCTCATGGTAGTCCACCTTGAGACGAGTTGCGCAACTGTCGGCTTGAATTAATGTAGGTCCGGGGTCGACGGGACCATTGCCAATCGACGCAAATGGAGAATTAATCGGGAATCTGTGACGAATTACAGTTTGCACGGCCTTGACCCAAGCTATATTACACTTTTTATTCCAGTTATCGTTCGCCACCGCTTTGACTATCTCGAGAAATAGATTACGGTTAGCAATTTGGTTTAGCCTACTGTCAGCATATTGTTTCCATAAAAATGATCTTCCGGCATGTCAGCAGTACCTTGTTACTTCGGCAAACAGCGATGCGTCAAAGAAAACAGGACCGACGCATCATGCGAATCGACAAAGACTCTCGGCGGGAGAGAAGGTCAGAACAATGAAAGTTCTGCGAATCGTCTCTCTTTGTACTTAACATTTCGTACGAAGTCCAACTCACCATGAAGTCTATCGCGAACATGAGCAGGCCATAAAATACAGTGCCTTCATTGTCGCGGGTAGCTTTCGCGAAAGAAAGATGTTTCTATATTACGGTCTCTGAATGAAGTTCATTTATCACTGACACTTTTACGCAGAAATTTCGAAGTCGCTGCTACCGAAGTTCGAATACTGCGTCTTATCCAAGAGCGAATCAACGCGACTCTATGAACTGTCGACAACATGCGATATTCTGTCACGTGACAAACTTCCGTAATAAGATTTTGCATGAAGCGTGAATAGATTCGATGTTTATTCGACCGATCACGCCCCGATCGCGAACACGTTCACTGAGTCGATTCCGCGATTCCCATTATTATTCATCGCGATCGTCCGATCGCTACGCGCGTTCGAATTGGCGCGCAGTATTTTAAACCCTGCGCGAGATCGAGCCGCGCGCAGAAAGTGCGAGCCGGCATTAAATTCCGCGTTTCGACGTCCGCTAAGTGACGCAACCCGCTATAATATTGCTGCCACCTTCTAGAAAACGAACAATGCTTCGCGCGGCGCGCTACTAAAATTAGAACATTTCAAAAGTGACCTCGAGGACAATTGCGAAGAACTCTGACCACTTACTTCCATGTTTACCTTTCCTTCAGAAGCGTACTTTGCGAACGGACGTAGTTCCGTTTCATGTTAACTATACATAATGAGCCTTATAATTCCAACTAATTTTTTCCGCAGGCCTCGCGTGAACCAGTCGCATTATGTCGACAAAACTAAAAAATTGCCCACTAACTCATCGAAACAGTAATTCTTTAAAAGTAACCACTCCCGTCCACTTTATATAAGTTACCTCTAGTCGCTCGCGATTATCGTTCACGTAACGGTTCGATCCCGTCATCGCTCATTCGCATCGCTTCCGTCCGTTCAGGTGCAAAGTACGTACATGTTCGAAAACTCTTTACAGTCCAACCCAGCTCGGTATGCGAAATCCCAGAAAATTCCGCGAACGTCGCGAAGCTCGATGACGAGCGTTTCGCGCGCAACTGAAAGAGACGGGCAAAAGTTGGCAGCGGCCAAGCAATAGGCAAGGCACCGGTCGCGCAGTACGCGACTGCCACTTCTCGACGATGGGATTCCGCCATTGTCGAGCATTGGCCGTCGAAAGTGTTCGAAACCGGACGAGAGCGTCGCTCGAGTGACTTTCCACGATCGGGGCGTAACTTGGTCGTGCACGAAACGGAGAGGAGTCGAGGGTACAAAAAAAAAAAGAGAAGAAGGAAGGATGAAGGATCCCGAGGAGTCGGGGAGGAGGGGAAAAAAAGGCGAGGAGGATAATCGAGGCATCTGGCGAACCGGCTCTTCCACTCGGCATTTATTCATTCGACGCTCGCTCGCCGAATGGACGGAGACGTGTCCCTGATTCTTGAACGAGAAAGCGTTTGGGAAAGAGACGAGGGGAGCGTTGCATCCAGAACGCGCGTTATGGTCGGGAGCGGAATGTTTCGTGCGCCTTTCATGCCCGAAGGGGTCGTCCGGAAGATGAATCCTTCCGCAAGGACTCGACGACAGTCTCGAAAGGATGCTCGCTGCAGGAGCCGAGGATGTTAAAAATTCGTAACAATCTAGATGTACGGTTAAAAAAACTTAATCATCCGCCCAGCAATAAATGTAATACCCTGCGCTAATCCTCCCATCAATACCTAACCCAACCGCCATTTATTACCCCAAACAGTGTCTCCAAACCTTTTGTATCTATTCTTTTCCATACACAAAACTTATCCTATTCTAATCCGTCCCGCATTGCAATCTCTCCTAATTATTTTCCCTATCTCGTTCGCAAGTCCTATTGTCCATCGAACCATCACCTCTCTCCCTTAGTTTTTACACATTTCTACCCCCGCTCCTAACGTCTCAAATTTCTTATAAAAACCCTCCGCATACGCACTTTCTCAGTTTGTATCATCATCGTATCGAGATATCATCTCAGAGTATGACACAGCGTCTTTAGTTCTAAAATCATTACTTGTAAATCTTCTCCAAGTAGGTACCTTTCCCCGCTCGTCTACATCCATATCCTTCGCAAAGTTTTCCCTCCACTATTGTTATTTGTTGTTAAATATAGTTATTTATTAAAGGAAATATTTCACTCTAACCGGATCGAATCTAACATTCTTTACATCTCTCCAATGAAGTCTCCAATCTTCCTCATTATCCTCCCTCCTTCTCAACAGATGTCTCGAACAAAGCAGTGTCAACGTTCCTTCGATAATTCTCAGAACGTAAGCAGTACAAATGACAGTCGACGATAATCAGGGAGATAGTTTTTTTTTGTCAACCGGAAGAGTCCTTTTCTTTCGGCGGACGTTTACTGTAAGACTCGCACGAGTTTTACCACGAACAAACGTTGCAGTGTCAACGTTCTTCCGATAACTCGGAACGCTGAGAATGTTGAGGATGTAGAGGTGGACTACCCTGATTAGCGAGACGAAGCGGCTTTTTTCGCGATAGACAATTTAACGATCCGGAAGAACGCGGAGAATGTTGGGAGCTCGTGGTGCGGATCGATGAATCCGGTGCATCGGAATGGTTTATAACGAGCCGTGTGTTTACCTCCGCGCAGTCCATGCAAAATCCTTGCGTTCGACCTTAATATAGCGTCGGCGGATGCGTGGGTGGGAAAACACGAAGGGGGCGTCGAGAAACGGGATTGAAGTGCAAAGTCAATTTATACCCCGCTACTCAGCGTTTCCTAACAGTCCCGCTCTCCGTTCCCCCGCAAATTCTCGAAATTCGTACCGGCACGTGTCACTCTCAGTTTTCACGTTCGCCCCTCATTCGGCGAAGGGACACCCCTGTGAAAAGATTTGGCCGGTGCAAAATGATCGACACGAGACTCGAACCTTGACCGTGCTCAGGAGGTTGAGCAGGCGAGAGTCGCGCATTCGGCGGAGGAGGTTGAACCTCGAACGCCGCTTAGACCGCGAACTAGATGCGAAAATAGATTCGCCGAAGCTGCTGGACACTGACCTTGCGGCCATTGTGTAACGCGGGCCCGTTGTCGAAATTGGCGGAAGGATGCGCGATATTATTATTAGACGACCGGCACGGCTCGCAACTTTTCGCTTCCGTCGACTTTCCTCTTCTTTTCGCCTTTTTGTCCCTAGCTCCGCGTCCGTTTCAACGGGAGGCGCCCGAACAGTTTAGACACGGCCGGTTTGCGACAATGATGTTCCGCGGGATCGATTCGTTACGAAAGAGGATTGTCCGGTGAGCCGAACTGCCGAAGGTGAATGCGTAATTGACTCGCTGCCGCGTTATGGTAAGTCGAACGGGAGATAGAGGCAGTGATGGTGTGACACTTTTATCGAATTGAGCATGGTTCCCGGTACTGTGACATTGAAGGAGATGGAGGTATTGTTTTACGTGTTGACTTGGCGATAAGTTGTTGTGAAATTCTACGTCTGGGATCGGTATGCATGCTTAGCGCAGAGCAATGAAGCTCGGCATTGTTCGGTGCAAAGACCTTCGGCTACAGTGCTTCATGCATATTTTGCGGCTGTTAATAGAAATTCTCTGTTATAAGAGAAAGTAGCTGTGTAAGTAAAATAACTGAAGTCTGTTAATTCTATAAGACTATTCTAATACTAATTATAGTATCATAAAATAAGTGAGTAAAGTAACAAAGAATACTAAAAAAACAAGATGAAACGTTAGAATGTTCCAAAATGTCTAGTGTCTTATCTGAACACATCTGACCTGAAACTCGAGAATATACAGATCGAGCCGACCGAAAGATTTAACGATGCAGCACCAAAATCGATCACGACGCGGCGGGTTCGTCGGGTTTCTTTTTCCGTATACGTTCGGCGTCGGTGGTTTTAAAAGCCGACGTCGATCTTGACAATCAAATGATCGGACGACGCCGAGGCGACTCGACGCGGCTTACGTAAAAATAGTCCTGTGGACGATTAATATTTATGAAATACGCCTCGTCGGCAGTTATTGCTTGAAGCGTCTCGGTTTGTTCAACGTTTTCGCGTCGCGGCTCAAATTCACTCTTGAGACCGTCTGCTTCTTTCTGCACTTTGGCTCGGTTGCTTTTTTACGCCTGCACTTAGCCGTTCCGTTACGAAATTTGCCATTTTTATCGGTAGCCGCTTGTAAAGAATACCGCATGACGTTTGCACTGGATGTTAATACTGTTCTCAAGTAGGTTCAAAATCGTCTCAGTGTCGAAAACAGAAGCATTTGAAAGTCTAATTTCCCAAGTGCAAAGCTCAATAATAAGTATTTATGTCGTTATGGATGAAGCTTAAGTTGGCTTACGTTAGCTTACATTTAATACGTAAACTGATAACTATACTACCGAGTAAAAAAGTGGCGTACGCAAAATAATAAAAAATTGTTCCAATTATTAATTTCGTTATAATAAGCGAGCCAGACCAAAACAAGCGCATTTTCCTGGTTTACCAAATTTACTTAGCCCGCTTTCATAATTATTGTCGCGTTTATGATGAGAAATCCTGGTTCGGAGTAGAACGAGCTGTAATAACAGACGAGCATCGAGCTCGGACAAACGATTTTGTATTGCCGTTTCCCGTTTCCGACAAATAGGCTGTTCGGCAAATTGCGATGCCATGATCGAGAACGAAGCCGCGGCCGAATAATTCGAAGTTCCACCCGCGGCGAGCGTTCTAATAACAAGGACGGCCAGAGTTGGAATCCGACATTGCGCGAAATTCCACCGTTATCTCGTAGGCTTTGCCTATTTTTCCAAAATGTCGGCGCCAATGTATACGCGGAAAGCAGATAGCTATAGATCTTTTCCGACATCGGAGATAACGGCCAGCAAACGGCGAATTTTCAGCGACGTTGCCACGTTCTGTCAACTTTGCCGACGCTCAGCGCGACGTTTGTTTATCTTTCACGCCGAGTCTCTGCAACGAGGCGTGCACCCCGCACGGTAGAAATTCGACTCCGATTTTTGTTGTGAAACGTACTTTCTGCAGATCCGAGAGCAAACACGATAAGTCAGACGATTACGAGTCCTGTACGAGATTAATGCGTGTTCGCGCACGGCTGACATTTAATCGTAACCTTAATTCAAGTTTCGGCTCGCGCGATTATCAGAAGTGACTCATCAATATTTGTTTAGAATCGTCACATGTTGGCGCGGAACGCTGCTCGCAAAATTGCACGGGAAAATAGTTGACCTTTTCAACGACGTTGAAATTGTCGTTTAGCGTCCATACATATTAGATTAGACGTACACCGATTCTAACTAGCGGAATTTGCCTTTTATGCACATCCGCGATATACATATTCATACGGAGCCGGACGCCATTTTCGCGAGAAAAATTCATTATTCAGTATCGGCGGGCTGCGGAACTCACGTGCAACGTTTCTTACTCGCTCGAACAGGCTTCGGAGTTTGATTGCGCTCGCAGGATAAATTCTGACGAGGCGTAACGCGAGAAATATTCCACAGGATCGCGAACGCAGCCGAGAATGAGGCGAGGGGCGGGGAGAAAGTACCCCGTTCATTCTTCGAGTATCTTTTCATTCTCAGAGATGCGGCCGCAGTGCGTCGATTCCTTCGCGATGGCGTGCTGCGCCGACAATTTTTTTGCGCTCGAGGCAAACCGTTGCGATTGCGCTGCGTAATCCGTTCGCTCACGGTTTCTTCATGCCTGATCGCGCTATCATCGATTATTTTATCCTATCCACGTGGCAGTCCTCGCCGATGAAAAACGTGCGGGGCGAGCGCACGCTTTATTTGTATTTTTATGCCTAGCGCCGCGAACAGGGAATCGACATTCCTTGATCATTTCTTCAAACTTAGCTTGGCCTTTCAGCATCAAAGTTACATTCAACTCGGAAAAATTCACCTCTAGTATACTTTGCTTTAGTCAATAAAAGTCTATAAACAGCAAGTTATTTATTGACTTGAAAAAACGTTAGGGTCATTTGATATTATGATATGTTCCACTAAAAATCAGAATTTAGTCTCGGTCGAGAATAAAATCGGCCATTGCATTGTGAGATAATCAGGTAGACGGGTATAATACTTGGCATTATGTCAACAGTCGTAAAAGTGTGATGTACTGTCAAGCGGCAGAATAAGGGAAAGATAAGGAATTGGAGTGAGCGCACGGTGAAAGTTGCTGATTAATGAGCAAAGTTCACGAAAGGATGCATAGATTCAAGTTCGAGAGAAAGCTAAACTTGAGGCGGTCAAGCGGGTCGGTACAGTTAGGACATTTGACTCTTTGATAAGAGCGAGACATAACAGGACAACGGAACCCGACTGGACAAAAAATATGTCCGATCAAAAATAACCAATCTAGGAAGGGTTACAGGGTTAAACGGGTTCACCGACTCGCGGTGTCGATCGCTGACGTCACTGGTTGTTGTACGATCCGTGGAGGAATCTTCTCGAGATGCTATTGGCGAGCGGATATTCTGCTCGTACTTTTGTTGGACTCATTTCACTCGTTCATTCCAGAACTTTCTTCCGGTTGTAAAGCGAGGATTAGTTGCGGTTACTATCCGACTCGTTTCGCAGATTAAGACAACATTTGTTTGCTCTGTTTTGACAGACTCGATCAGCGAGAATTAATAGGATTCGGATGTAAATATAATTCTGCTTCCTGACATTAATTTAGTCAATATGTTATCGACGTTCTGGTATACTCGGCTCTTTAATAATGAATTGATCAGGCGAATGGGGATGAAATGTAGAACGTATATGCAACGTAGAATAAATATGAGGTAAACATTTCTTGGAGAAGTGACATTGAAAAGTGATCGATTTAAGTAAATATATATGAGCGTCGTTATTTTTATCGGAAAGAGAGCGTCATATGAATGAACTAAAAGGAGCTTGTGAGACAAGCATGCAATGATACAGCGCCATATCCAAACAAGGTAAGAAAGATGCTAAACGCGTGTACGTCATACCAACTGTGCTAAAGCAAAGTGGGAATGCGTATATTCGTCCCGTCCAGTTAAGGAGTAAACAGCATGTGTGTATGGTCATACATGTTTCATGTCTTCCGTCCCTTCCGTTTTTTTTTGGGGGGGAGCTACCGAAACGTTGGGCAAAAATCAATTCTGCCTGTACAACAATGTGTATTAATAGCCCGTTATCTATGTGACGTTTCTATCGGCTCCGTTCGAAACGATGTTGCACGATCCGATCAAGGACGCCGTACATACATATGCGAGCACGTAGAATTCCAATTGTTACAAACAGCCGCTATCGATGCACAGTATCGTCTGCGATCGACCGAAGACGATTTCGTTAATATTTCCATCATCGAACTGACGAGTGCCGGACAGAGACGTTGGACCGATATCTTCGTAATTAATTGCGATCAACCGCGATTAAAATTTCCACGTACGCAAGACGTCCTATCTCAGTGTCATACAAGCACTCAACCGCTCATCGTCTGAAAAATCCCGATCTATGTCAAGCCTCCACTAGCACTCCAGTTATCAATCAAACTCTGAAACCTATCATCACCTATCCGCGAACGTACAAAGCTTCTTCGGGCAACCACCAATAATTTCCGTCACTGCCAATTCAAAATTTCGGTATTCCCATGCGAGCAACGTCAGATTCGAACTTCCTCTCCCCACTCGATCCCGTCAGTACTCCGATCCTCCCATACAAAAGAACACGCGCGATACACGCCGTAACAAAACAGTAAAGCCAAGCTCGTGTCCGTGATCCTCGCCATTTCGAGACGCGTCCCACGTATTTCCAGGACGTCCTCGTGCGAGAACGCGAGGCCGTGGGCACAAGTTGGGCGCCATGTCGATTGCCAGACAAACAGACGGACAGACCGACGGACGGACACGGGCCCCACAAACATCGAGAGACAGTCATGCATCTACGTTTCGAAACTCACCTTCCCTCGCCGAACGATTATCCAAACCTTCCTTCGTCGCACTACAGCTTCGATCCCTCTCGATTCCGCGCGCGTTCACTAGCTGGCTAGAACTACGTTCGAAAAATGGCAAGCGTCGTACGTGCACGGCTACGAATCGAATACACTGGAGAAGAATCGCTCGACCCTCGGCTCTCGTGTCCGCCTCGTCGATGGAATTTCTCAACTACGTTCGAGAGCGTCGAGAGGTGCTACCGTAGGGTGCGCGCGAGCGAGCTGGCGCACGAGCGGACAGACGAACGTCGACGATGCCGGGATTGGCCTGGTGGGGGACCAGTGAGGCCCCAGGGTCGGGCGCCCCATTGGTCGCCACGGACCCTGGCGACCGGGCGCGAGCAGGTAAAAATTCAGGTAACAGGTGACTACCGCAGCACCATCTGCCGCCTGCGAGAGGAAGAATGATCTTGCCTTCCGGAACGATCGAATTGCGTGGGCCATTGCGACCTTTTAGCTGCGTGTCAGATCGCCTAAACTGGTGGAAGGTAGCCCTGGGGGGGAGGCTGGGTGATTTGTGGGGCCGTTTCGGTTTAGGGCCTGCTTAGGATGCTGATCTGACGGACGATTTTGTCGGCGGTTTGTTTCGGGACCGAGGGAGGGTGATGGGGGATGCAGGGTTGGTAGGGGCTGGTTTTCTGGGAAGCGGAGGGTGGTGGGAAGAGAGTTTGCAGGTGGGTTGCGGATGGATTGGCGGGGGTGAGGGAGATGATTGACTATTACGAGTTTGGTGGATTTGGGTTGTTAATGGATTTTTGTATGGAAGTGAGGCAGTGAAGGGATGTGCACATGGCGGTGAAAGGTAATTGAATGTTTCGGAGAGTTAAATGATTGGGGTAATGGTGAATATTATTTTTAAATTAATTTCACGATCCAACGTTATCGCATCGCCATCTTGCGTATGGATCGTGAGATATAAGGGGGATTTAAAGAATGTTGTTTTTATTACGTAGGCGTGCAAAAATGGGTGGGGAGAAAAAGATGGGGCACGTGAGATCACGTTTACCAGAGACGAACATGTGAGGCGTAACTATTTTCCAGACATTCCTCATGATGTGATGCTAAAATTATACTGGAAATTCAACGAATTATTTTGGTTCTCGGGAAAATTGTAAGAGTAGCTAGCGTGGCCGGAAAGTTTCAATTACTGGACAACAGAATCGAACGTTCGGCTCCAAAAATAAACGCATACAACTTTGTTCCTATTACGAGAATAATGTTGCATTTCCCAAATATAATCGTAATTTGTTCACTATTCGCGTTGTATATGAATTACGGGTAGGTTTCTCATTAATTTATTCTTTTTCCTTCATTTTGGAGCAGTAGTGCTCTATTACCATTTTTAAGTCACACGCAACTTTACCAGCTGGGTATGTTATCAGATTACAGCGCTATCTATGTTAAGTTTCCCTTTACACTAATCTGTAATGTGGTATTTTAAAATAAACGCAATTTTCATATTAATGTAAACCTCTTTTCTCACATTGACATAATTTCTGAGCATGTAACTATTGTATTAAATACACACACGTAACACTAACTTTTTTATGAAATAGGTTCTACGCACACGTGTAGTATGGGGCTTTGCTTGGTATACTAATTAAGCACATATTATGATTAATAAAGTGTTGAAGTAACTTTTGAAATGTCTCGAAAACTGTCACACATTTTATTACATAATCTGCAATTTTATACAAACATTTATTAAGAAGACGTACAGAACATGTATCACGAACAATCGGTCTCGCAGGAAACTGTATAGCATTCAGTCAAGTGCTGCTTCTAATCGAACATGTTCAATTTCACTCTTTCTTACCATTTGTAGGTATTCTAATGCAACACAGGACAAAATTTAAATGAACAATAAACGTAAAGATTTTTTTTACTCATAAATTATGTTCATAAGTACATATCAATTATGTTCATAGTACTCAAATGCACTAACAAAAAATGGAATTATAAAAGTTCGATCGAACGGATTGCATTGGATCTCTTAAAATCACCGAACATTCGTGCGATACACAAACGACAACCCAGAGAAAGCTCTTTATCTCATTTGTACGCGATATCGCACGGCAAAGAAGTTTATCAGATAACAAACTTTATATTTGCACCTGTAACGTAATCAGCACTGAATCCTCGAACCAAAGCAGATAATGGGGCACGAGTTCTGGCGCGATACAAACACAGCTAATATAAATTCTTAGAGAGGCCGTTAAACAAGAGCTGTAACAACAATCTACTCTCCGCATCAGAAAGCAACTCCGAAAATTCTATCTCAGTCCGTAACACTCCTTCTTTCTCGCTCGTGAAGAAATAACGAACGCATCAAAGACTTGCAAATCTTTCCAATTCGAAGGTGTCAAGCCACAGTGAAGAGTAGATTCCCACCGTAAAGTGATTCCGCTATTGGCCGACGATGATTAGAAGTCGAGAATCTCCTCGAACATGATCATCGCGCTGCCCGCTCGAGCATTATTGAAACTAATACTCCACATGGCCTGCGTTATCCGCATTTCTAAAGCTTAATGCGTTGTGGCAAGTCTTGCCGAGGGTCCCATTTAACGAGAGATCAAGTTTGATTCAACTGTCCTCATAGATTGCTTTCAAGCTCCGCTTGCCTGCCCCTTATCGGGGCCGGCGGTATAGGACGTTTCACTGATTTCCTGTAATTTCATATCCTCCCCCCCCCCCCCCCCCCCCCCCGCCCCCTTCTGCTCGTGTCCTCACGCAGGATCCCGTAACAGTTCGCGGTCGCGGCAACAATGATACCCGCGCACTCATTGTGATCTTTCGCGACCTTCGCTTAATTAAGTCGACGACGGTAATCGAATCGGGTCGCGCAAAAACGTAATCGACTTTCCGCCTCGCGTGGATTCATTAGAGCCCGCTGATTTTATGCTCGCTGCCGGGTTAGCTCTACTTCCTCCTCGTTCCTTTCCGTCTTTTTCCTCGCCCGTAGCGGTGCGGATGGTATTGGCACAAAAACGGCCGTGCGTAAGTGTGCTCTTTCGGTATTACGCTTGCATAATCGATGGAACGTTCCAGAGATGAACGACTTCTTGGCTTGATTGGCGGCTGAGCGCGGGGAATGTAAAAAGGCGGGAGAGGGGCGTGCAATTTGTTCATGAATTTAAATATTTATCGAACAATTCGCAGTTGCGCTTAAGATGTGCTCGAAAGCACACTGGCAAAGCAATGGGAATGTACCGTTTCCATTCTTCCATTCTTTCACCTCGGTATCGTGCAAATCACGTAAATGATTCGTAATCCGACTAATTGTCCGTCGCACGGTTGAGACGGGTGGAGAAAAATGTGAATGGAGATCTCGAGATAGCGTCACCTTAATCGCTCGAAGTCGGTTCTAATTGTTCGTTGGATGAGTCTGAGAACGAAATAATTAGCGAGTGTCTCGACGTTTCTATTCACCTCGGCGAGGCGAGCGTTCGGACTTCTTCGGGACCGTAGGTCCGAAGAAATGGTTTAGATCGCTGGCGGATAGAAGCGGATAGAAGCGAGATCGCGCGAGAAAAGTCGAGTGACCGGCGACGAAGTGCGAGCGAGAGTTGCAAGTCCTGATCGACGGCAGGATGACGGGGACTACAGTTTATTTATGATTCCGAGAAGATCGTCTCAGCGAGATCATGAGAGAATCTCACGGATCCGCAGACCCAGATACAACTCCCATTCGCAAACTTCGAGACTTCTTCGCAACTCCAATCAGCGTATAACGGCGGCGATTTCTGCGCAATCGGGGAATGCCAATTTGTCAGTGGGGATGAATTTGTCTTTTTCATCGGGACTCCACTGAAATATCGGCCGACGTAATGCCGGCCATTCCCGTGCAAGTCCGATACTGACAATTTGTCACTGAGAATGAATTTGCTCTTTTTCTTCGGGAATTTCTTTCGAGCGGGGAGTAGCATTGATAATGCTGGCCATTTCTGAGCAATCGAAGAGTGTCCACTGCTCGTCGGTGAGAATGAATTTGTTCTTTCTTTTAGCGAGATTTCTTTAGAACGGGCTCCAAGGTTTGCAATGGCAATTTCCATGCAGCCGGGGAATGTTAATTATTTAATGGAGCGAGTGACTTTTTCTTCGCCGTTCTTACGTTGGCGGGGAATGATTTTTGCCTTATGAAACGATCGGTATCGGAATATTAAAAGGAGTCGATAATCTTAGGGGGCAAAGAATGACTTTCAGCCAATAATGGAATATTTCTGACAATAATTGACAATTGCAGATATAGGATATCACCGCGAATTTGAGGCAAATAACGTCAATAAGTTTGAAAACATTTAGTGGACCGAAAATTAATGCCCAGTGCGCAGTTAGCGAGATTTGCGTGTTTCTCGACTTGAGACGATCTTTTTATATCAGCCGAAGAGGTCCCGACCTGTTCCTTCCATCTCGCTCGCTCTCGCGCGGTGTTTTCAATTTATTTGCATCGTAGTCTATTTTCGGCGTTCATCAATGCGATGCACCGGGTTATCCGCCAAAGTCTCGAACATTCTGAAGTTGAGCCACCGATTTCTTTCTCTTAGGTTTCTGAATCCGTATTAGAGGTAAAGAAAGTCGGTCATTTTTACCACAAATCGAAGCAACATGGCTAATTTTTTATGAAATTTTATGTGGCCAATTTATAAGTATGCGTGATAACGTGTACCATCGTACTCTACCACAGCGTTTCTACGTAACACAATTTATGTATATATAATATATACCCGTGTCAAGGGTCTTCATTTAAGCTTGGAATTGTGGGGCATTAATAATAATAATTAACATTGATGGATATTAGATTATGCATCGCAATAGTTGATAGCGTCATTACTCCTCTGTAAATTCGTGCTACAATTTCTCACTTGTAGTTGTGCATGTCGCATGTAATCGGTGAGATACCATCATTGAGGATAGATTGCATATTGCCGGTATTGTACAACGTATGCAACGTGTATTATAGTTGGGTCCAGACGCATGTGTTCAGCAAACTCGTTTTGCAACGAGACGCTATGCACTTGCAATGCTAATGCACGGCCGTCGTTAACCTAATCCAAGTTTCGCGATGCTCAATTATGTAACATACGTCATTCAGGTCTCGAACGCGTGCCCTTTCCACTCCGTACACGTTGTTTAATTACCGTGACAAATTTTCGTTTCCGCCCTCGTTCTGGGTTGAAGCGCGAATACTCTCCGACGTTCATTCAATCCACGAGATTTAGCGGAACGGAGAAACGTGGCAAGAATTTCAACATTAAACAAGACTACACTAAATATACGGCACCTTACGCATATTTAATTCTCAGATACTCAACTATAGAAATCGTCGAACTGTGACGTACCTAAACATCGATAAGATTATTCGAAAATAATCCAAGCGATTTAATCAAATGAAGCAAATTAATATTACATCAACATGAAGTTCTTACGTAATTGTCACCGTAACATAATCAATAACTTCAGCAATTTAATTTAAAATAACTGTAATAATTTAATTGACAATTTTCGCCAATTCGAGTTCAAGTCGCCTGAATTATATGACGTCGATTCTCTCTATTAAACTTCAAACCCGGACGGCCGCTAGCGGTTTAATACTATGTGCAGCACAATGTGGATATATTACATGATATCAGTTAACTCTCTATAGATCCGACGGTTCGGTACATAGGAAACGGCGAGAAGTTGCTCTGCAATATTATGCTACCCGAGCCGCGAACGGCAATTTTCTCGGCGTTCGTATACGTTTCGCACATAATCGCCCTCGTGATCCTTGCTCACACTTTGCGGTCGCTGGCGACTTTTTGCTCGCCGATCCGCGAAAACACGCTTTCGATTTCAGGCCCGAGCCTCCTCCCTGCGGTCCATTTGCATTTACAAAACGTCCGATCGATTGTTTATCGGATCAGCGCACTCTGACATAACTCTCGTTACGGCGCAACAGAAACTGGGCCTGAATGAGACCCATCGCTTCGCGTCATTCGAGAGTATTACGCCGTTACTTCGACGTATGCACGTATATGCCACTTGCGAGAATATTGCCGAATAAAGTCTATGGTTCGTTTTGAAGCGGACGATGTCCGGCCAAACGTTTCACGATTACGTACTCGGCTTCGTTAGATCTACGGTGGATGTTGGCAAAGTTTATGTGTTACGATCGTTGTGATTTCTATTTGCAGCTTTAAGGGGTAATTAACCTATTTACTTTCGTGGTTTTTATTCGAGAGCTACTTGTATGGAGTGAATGGTAAGAGATTACTTTTTACGGTCGTACTAGTATTTAACTACCTCACTGTTACGGTACTAAAATTACTATTGATGTTGTCGGGAAGATTTGTAACGCAATCGTGGATAATTAAATCGTAATCGTTTGCACTTACCCACGCCGTTTGAAGCAGGTTATGGTCCATTGTCACGTTCATTTGCAGATCTTTGAGCAGATCTCTGTTTCTCAGGTGAATGCTCGTAAAGTGCAGCTTTGTCGGCGTGGTTGGAAGAAAAATCACTAACAATGAACTGCAATGAACTCACGAGTATATAAATAAATCACTGAATTTAAATGATTTTCTCACAGCAACACGGTTACTATGTGACAGTTGAAAACGACGCCACGATACTAGCGCCACTTGTGCATCGTGGTGTTCAATACAACTATGACAAAACCCTGCGCGCGTCGTTACGTCAGTATACTTCAAAATTGAAGCCTGCACTTAAAGGGTTTAACTTCGTGCATTGAAAACGCACCAGATCTTATGTACATCTCTTAGAAAGAAATTCTGCGAAACATATAGAGCACCTCTTCTCCATCACATTCTGAACTTCTCTATTGATAATACAATATTTCATGACTTTCCGTAGCGATAGAGAAATCTAACCTGTCGTAAATGTAGGCCGGTTCGACGAAAGTAGAAACGACAAAACTACATGACGTGTGTTGCGATGAGCGAGAATGCAGACATTCTTTTCCCGACAGCATAGTAAACCTGGAATGTTCATAAGCGTTTAATACTTTGCAGTCACGTAAGGGCGTTTCCTTGGAAACCTGCAATGTGGCCTGGCATGGTAATCATTTGCAGCAACTTGCGGCACTTTGACGAATCATTTCGAATCTTGATTGAACCCTGCGTGCGCAGGCGGCGTTAGTGTCGTAACTTCGTTTGAAAGTGTCGCATCGCGATCGTTTGCGATACCGTGGCTTCGTTAAAATTAGTTAAATGTCGCCGTTTTGTGCCATTTTGTGATAGCGCCGACAGTGACAATGCTTACAACCAAACCGCTGAAGCGAATTCTGGTCGGAATGCAATTGGGGATGGTGATTTTTTGCAGAAGATCAGGTGGGCCATAACCTCGTTTCGGCACTGGTAAGTTCGACAATTACTACTTGTCTATTGTATTCAACAGTATTCTATGAATCTGTGCGTGTACATGCAGACGTGAGAAATTGAAAGGTTTTGGCCGAGCTTACGCCTGGAAAATATGATGCCAAACCGTGTGCATATCATAATGTATGCATGCGTGTATGCATGTCTAGATTCGTATCGCTTTCACACGCAGTCAGGATGAAATTTTTTTATCACGTAACCGGCATGAACTGCGACGCGTAAATTTCAAAACTTACATTCCAGCAAGATTGCGCTGGATTAAAGATATGAGGTTCATTCAGAAAATGTGCACTGAGCAATGGCAGGTCGTAACAGACTTTCTCGGTTAGTTGTTAAAATGTTATATCATCGTGATTCTGCACGAACGCTTTGCGTCACGACTTTTCCATCTGTTCAGCATCGGACAGATAGAAATTTTATATTACCTACGTCGTTAGGAATGATACATTGCAATCTTTATTTCATCATCAAGTTTATTGCGATTTTCAACAAGATCGTCGTAACCAGCGTAATATTGAGAAGGCTAGGTGGCGTATCGAATAGTATTACTAGAGTCAAAAAGAAACGTAAGCATCCAATATTATATTATACCTGTTTCCACATCGCGTTACTCAATAAAATAAATATACTTAGTGACGAATAAAATGCAGAAAACGTTACAAAAAGAAGATTCGTGCATTCTTGTCTTAACTTACTGACAAATATGAGTCACAGCAAGACGTTTAGTATGAACACACGATCCCGATATTGAACCGTGACTATTCATTCGGCATGCCGGGCAATTGCATTTCTCCGGCTAAAACCATGGATGCGTTCCGTTACTCTCGTCCAAGAACCGTAAAATATGTAAGGACATGCATTTCACCGCGCGAGAGGCGCGAGGATCCGCGCACGCGCAGGAAACCTGACAGCAATTATAATCGTCGTACGACAAACATCGCGCGAGGCTACCATAGTGGCAAAGACGCTTGTTTATCTTCCAACCCGCCTCCCTCGATCGTACGGAAGAGTGGGGGAAGAAAAAAAGGAATCGAGCCGTTCTACGCGAGTCGAGCGCAACGCTCGTCCTAGAAGGTTTTGCGTTCTACAAAATACTCATACGATATGCAGCGCAGAATTCTGCGAAGAGATATAATCGCCCCGGCATAACATTCCCCCGGGCGTGCAAAAGTCTTTGCCTTCGTATATCGGCGAAGTAACGAGTGACGGCGCGCGCAACCGGCAACACCTTAAACAGAACGCAGCGCCGACCTAATGGAAGTCGATTCACGGAAATCGGGAGGATACGCGGAATGTGCAATTTCGACGTTCTCCACGGTTGAAGTGCGACCGGGCAGCGATGAAACCTTCTCGAAGTTTTCGAGCGGACGCGAAGGGAGGGAAGGTGGACGGCGAACGCTGGGCGAGCTGCTCGTTTCACGCTCGGTTCAGAAGGATTCGAATTTTTTTCAAATTTTTTCTTCGCTTTTCTCGGTATCGATCTTAACGGTTTTAAGCGCTCGCGTACAATGTATTGTACGAGTCCTTTATTTGCAAATTGGAATAAGACTTGTTTGGATTCGATGTACCGCTTGGGCTGCTCATGTTAATTTTACTGAGTAAATAGGCGCTGTCGCTTATGCAATGTTAAGACCGTTGAATCCGTTGCGAAATAGTGGGAGGAAGAGTACGTTACGCGGTTAAGTGTCTTTTGGTCTGTACACGTGTAATATGTAAATTTGACGAGGTACTTGTCGAGATTCAATAGATAGTGTCGCACTTGACGTTAGTGAGAAGAGCGTAATAAAATGCGCCTGGCAGGCGTGCAATTGCAGGGACCGCAAAACAGCGTAGCTCACCTTGCCCTGCGCGGGATAGCGACAATTAACGGTGAACAAACAGTAATCGCGATCTTGAACTCTCCGTGTCACTTGACACTCAACTTCCCCCCTCGATTGTTCGAGGCAAAAACAAGATCGCGCGATCATTCGTCATTTTCTCGCGCGGCGCAATATCGGTAGGGCGTTATGTGAATCTCGGTAATTCGAACTCAAACTACCGCAAATATCATTCGACGCTTCGCGCGAGGTGCGGAGAATGGCAGAATTGAACTGTAATTGTGATACGTCAATTGGAATTCCGTTGCGGATTACGTATTCTATAGTAGTACGTTCGCATGACGAGGAACGCGTAACGTATTGGTAGGCATAAAAATGACGTAGAAGGATCGATACTTTGTTCGAAACTTGAGAAATAGCCAAGTGAACTATCGGGAAGACCCTTTCGTTGGAAACTACTAATGGCGACCCGCGTTCCCGACTGAGTTGTCACTTTTATTATTCGCGAGTATTTTTAGAACTCTGAAGTGTCATTCCGTCGGCTCTTAACACCGAGAAACAGAAAGTACGGTCGCACGGGAGACGCGGCTTAGCAATTGTACGCGCAACAGTAAACACAGCTATTTCACCTTGTAATACTTAACGATAGGACGATTATATGCACGCAATTGAACCCTCGTCACTACACGGAGTCGCGCATCTTCGATGACACAGTCAATAGAAAATCGTTCTACGATCAGTAACTTCCAACCGTATCTCAACCAAGCCTTTCATCTTCGAAGTCAATCCTTCATCTGAACAACGACCCACAAAAGAAACGCAGTCCTCGACGAAATCGGAAACGATCTATCAGAAAACTACCTGCCCTTATACCCGGTGTAACGATCGACCCGAACGCGTTGCGAAAATCCGAGCGTTCCCAGCGTCTGTCCATTGACACTAATTCGCGCGCATAAATCAACAAACGCGCATGCGGCCGTGTCGCGAATAAGTTCGTACGGTAGAAACGCGCCACATTCTCTCAGTGAGGCGCCCACGCTTTCGCGGATGGAAGCCGGGTGGCGGGATGGAAAACGACGAGAGTCGGGAACGAGAATCCCTGGCCGGCGTCGACTTGCCCAGTACATTACATAGAGACAAACAGTTATACCGGGGCACATACTCCCGGTCGAGTACACGTTCGACGCGACGGTCGTACATAGGTATAGCAATGTCATTGTCAGCCGACGATTCACTGCGGCCGACGAAACTCGCCGTGTCCGGGAAGTAGCACCATTAACGCTTAACATTCTCGCGCTAACGCCGTTCATAACGTAGGCGTAGCGTAATGCCTTCGCGCGGTACACCGGCTCACTTCCATCCTTCCAATTGCCGTATCAGACACTTTGCGACGTCCGAAGGAAAGGCCTTATCTTTCGCAAATTGGCCCCCCCCCTTCCAGAACGTTTTTATGCACTTCTGCAAGTGTGTGCCGTGGCAGGTTCAAGGAGGGCGTTTGCGACACTATACAGGAAGATATCGTTTGCTGAAGCTTCGTCATTTTCAGAACTGTATGTCTTACTTGTTGCAGGCCAGTTTGTTTATTACGTTTATTTATAACACCTTCGGTTCGTTTGACGATAGCACGGCTTTGTCAGACAGCAAGTGCATGTCATTGCTCGATAAATTTCCTTGCACTTCTCCGTTCAGTCGTCGAACAACATAGCTACCAAAAATACAATTTTCATCGTGCAATCTGTCCAGAAGCCGTTAAACAGGCGCCGGCGGTGTGTCCGTTAGCTTGAATTGTAATCGTTTCGCGATTCGAAGGTCGAGGGAGCAGCGCCTATCGACGCGAGCGGCTGGAAAAATATTAAGTGAAAAAACGGAGAGTGACAGTTTATCGGGCGACGTTTGACGGCCAGCGAGACGTATTAAATGCTTGGCTTCCATCCATATCGGCGTATATTGATATTGTCGAAAGTGAAATTGGACTGGTCACGCGATTCTTCGATCGGTGAGGCGACGAACGGGGGGAAAAAAGAGAGGGACGTCGAATGATCGATGGCGCAAGGCGGATGAAAAAAGGACAAGAAGGTGTAGGTTACGTCAAACGGTCAGCCCGGATCCCCATTATGCGGGTCCTCGCGAAGAAATTTGAAGTTAGCCTCGACATCCGACTCCTTCTCTATAGCGCGTCAATCCGAATAATTCTCGGCTGACTCATTCTTACCTTCGCCTGGGATTTCCAGACATGTGTACGTTTACGCCTCTCCTTACGCCCTGCCGTCGCACTTAATATGTCGCAACTCGCGGAGTCGAACGTTCCGTTTCACTGGCGACACGTTATTTTCTTCTGAGACCCGTTGCGAGATCACATACTGACCCGCCTTGCGGACGGTTTACGAATTCGACAATTTTCGCCAAAATTTTAACACGGCCCTAATCATCGTAGCCTATCGTGAAGGTTCAAAAGAAACATACGAGTGCCTTTCTTCATTCATAGTACTCACCTTCATTGACTGAGACAAACATTTTCTTTCAATTATTAAAATTATATCAAGGTATGCAATAATCAAATTAAAGGATGTTAGATGTGCCTCGGCGGGATCGTATTTTTGGTCGGGCAAGTTATTCGAAGCTCAGCCATTGAATTATTACAAAACGGTATAATAACCAGAAGTGTAAGCGTTCAGAATGTAAGCTATGTGTGCCGTCAGAGCAATACGTTTAAACCTTCATTCATAGTACCTTCACTGTCATTAACTGACAGAAACATTTTCTTTCAATTATTAAAAATATATCAAGGTACGCAATAATTAAATTAAAGTATGTTAGATGCGCTTCGACGGGATCGTGTTTTTGGACGGGCAAATTATTCAAAGCTCAGCCATTGAATTATTACAAAACGGTATAATAACCAGAAGTGTAAGCGTTCAGAATGTAAGTTATGTGTGGCGCGTTAAACCTTCATTCATAGTACCTTCACTGTCATCAACTGACAGAAACATTTTCTTTCAATTATTAAAATTATATCAAGGTACGCAATGATTGAATTAAAGCATGTTAGATGCGCTTTGGCGGGATCGTATTTTTGGTCGAGCAAGTTATTCGAAGCTCAGCCATTGAATTATTACAAAACGGTATAATAACCAGAAGTGTAAGCGTTCAGAATGTAAGTTATGTGTGCCGTCAGAGCAATACGTTTAAGCCAACAGTGAGCGCGGAATGCCCATCGCGCTTGTCGTACCCGCGAACACGTTTCGCGTGTAACGGGTGATCCGAATGTCGTGGGCAGGTCAAGAACATTTCTCACTCCTCCGTATGGAGGTGTCCGCCATACCGTCCGGGATCAGTTACGTCACTGCCAGCCTTAACATCTCGAAAGCTCTGCGTTTTCCTCGCTTCTTGCGAATCGGCTCACGACCCACCGTTCGATATCCTCTTTCAGCAGGATTCTTGCCCACGATCGATTAGCCAATGCTATTAATCGAACCTGTCGACCCAGCGGGAGACATTTTTCTTTCGATTTCGTATGGAAATCTCGTGCTCCGCTTACCGGAAAAGGTTGTCGTGCCTACTTAACGCAACATGACTGACATATGTATGCAAGCATTAGAGGACTAATTGATTATATTATAATTTATTACTAATATTGTCAATTATATATCTGAGTGATATTTCATTATCGTATAACTTTATTATAAAATCATTGAGGGTGAATTATTTTAGCGTGTATGTCTTTGATCACATCCGTGGTACGTAGAGTAAATTGATTTTTGTATTCGTTTTCCATTCGTGTTCGAGTCTTAGACAGGGTGTTTTGATTGACACGAGATCGTTGTGATTAAGATACAATGCCATCATTCTAGCTTCGGATAGATTTAGTGCTAACCATGTGCGGTACCGCAAGGCGCATACGGTGTGTCATAAGGATACGGAACCGACAGTAGAAACACACAGACGGTACCGAACGTGTTTCAACAGGCAAGATAACAACAACACCGTCTGTCGATTAACGGCCATGTACTAGGAATGTAACTGTGCGCATGAAGGTCAGCCGGAAAACTAGGAAAGCGGAAAAGTACATAAGGCTTCTGAAACTTGTATCTGGTAGAGTGGACAGAGTCGTTGATAAGACAATTGGCGATAATTTTTTGCTATTTTAAGAAAATTGCGGTTTTGCAAGGCACCGGATTAAACAGCGTTGGCTGCTATCAGTCAGGGTAAACAGGTGAAGTTCGGGACTAAACGGGTGTATCTTGACGGTTGTAAGAAAGTTGGATGTCGAGTTAATCGAGCATATTTCGAAACATGCCCGAAGAAGAGGCAGGTCGGTATTAACGGCCAGGGTAAATATGTTGTTCTTCGGCGGCTAGATTTATAACGCCGCGAACGTTGTTTCGTTATCTAAATGAAGCTGCACACATCACACGTCTTGCTCTGGTATACTTAATGCCTCGTCGAGACGTCTATAGCGCGTTATAAGCGGTAAACGTTACTTATCTGACGTAAAGCAACTTGGCTGCCGTGTGCCATTAAGAACCGTTTCATTACGACCATTTTCTCACAATCACGTCTAATTATATTCGTTGCCCCGCAATCGTTGTAATGGGAGCGCACACTCCATATTAGTGAACATTGTTGTGCATTCATAATCGCGAACATTAACGTTAACCAAACTCGTTTGCCATGCGTGCGTTACGATGAATATATCAATTTTTTTGTCAAGTCCTCAATTTCATGCTGAAGCAATTTCATAGAATATAGGCACATACTGTCTGTACGATGCATAGCCAGTGCATTACACGAAGGTGGAATCGATATTTCATTCAAGATTTGCGGTAAAAATGAAAAGATATTCATCTGCTGTTACGTACGACGCTTTTAATTAGATGCAACCGTCAATGCGTATTGCTGAAATATTCCGGTGACGTGTCCCTTCGCATTTTCCATATTTCCTTCCGGCCCGCTTCGGTAACTGTGTCAGCGGGGCAATTTTTATTGCCGACTGACAAGTAGAAACACCTTGAAGCGAGAACGTCTTCCCTTCCCGACGTCAGATTCGAATCGAGCGTGTGCACTCCACGTACGTACGCGTCCGCTCACGCGATACGCGTGTTGGTATAATTGACGAGTGCAATCTTGTAAGAGGAATGGCGCGCTGCACAAGCATCGATTTGTTTCAGTAATGGCATCTGGTATACCGGCAGCCTCCTCGCGTGTAACCTGCCAATATTTATTTCATTTTTATCCAATACGCGTAACTGTATCGTCGCGACAGTTACGCAGACTGATTTGCAACAGGCGGACGTAGCAGGGGTCAAAAGATTCTACCCAATACGATAATTTCATACGTGACGCTCGCACGATTTTCTGTCCAAAAGGTAAAAGTCCTATCGATAGTCTTCTACTCGGCCCCGAAGGAAGATTCGCGCGAAGAAAGCGTTATCCGATCATTTCCACTCGTTTTTACGTGATTCACACAGTTGCGAAACGGCGTGTAGCAACGAAGAAGCTTTACGCTATAAATAATATGACTCACACCGGTAGTGGCGGCGTTGCAAAAGGTTGTCCTAAATACGAGTCTATTGCACATCCGTCCGATCGAGAGATCCTCGGCCCGCAGGAGTCGCGAGATGCGCATCGGACGAACGAAAGACAGAGACGGTACGCGATCAGGATGAACCGCACGAACTCTCTATCATCGGGGCCGTGAATAATGGAATCAACGAGCGAGCTGATCCAGTTGAGTCAAGTCGATTCGCGTTCCTGCGCCTCCGCGTAGGCGTTGCCGACGATTTTATGATTTATGCCGAACACCGTACAACGTCCGTGCGGTCATGTTTTCGCATCAAGTTCCGCGAACGTTCTCATTCGAACGCGACCGATCGCTTACAAGCCGAAGTCGAAGACTCCGGTAAACTTCAGAACCGCGAACCAGTCCCCGCTGCCGGCAAATACAATATTAGCGTCGCTCGCACGACGACGACTTCCTTGAACCGCATGAACTTTCCTAACTTTCCACGTGAGATAGTATCGCGAGGATTGCGACATTACGGATATCATTATCGCATTCCGTCCGTTTGCGCTGCAAATTGGTTACATGGCTTCGGAGGGAAAAAGTGTTCGTGGGGGTTAGAGGGGGGGACGGGAGGCGAAAAAAGAATTGTGACGGTGAAAGTTTCGTCGGGATACGTACACAATCGTACATCAGCGATTTTAGTTCGGTCGGTCGTGCGTTTTGCCGAACGGTTTCGGCGGGAAGCTAGCTCGGAATCGATAGATACGTTCGATCGTTGCCAATTTTTCCCGTTCCTCGTACGATTAACCATTCCGTCGATCGTTCAAGCGAAGCTTATAACGCGGACACCTATCGCGATCATTAGCGTTACTCATTCCCGGTTTTTCGATATTGAGTCATTAGCCAGCGCCGGTTTGGCTCAGCATGACTATCCGGCCAATTGCTTGTTGCAATTTCTGTTGGAGAAAAATCCCGTTGCGCGTCTATATCTCGTCGTCGACCGACCAATTTGGTGCAATCCTCGCTTAAATTATCTAACGTCGGCACCAATCGCCGACGCCGCTGCTTCCAATCGACTCCGCGCGCTTCAAGGTTGTCGAAAAAGTTCTCGAACATTACTACCTTCCGCTGAAATTCATAATCGATTCGACGTACGGACAAGCCCTTGCGGTGGAGTCGGTTTCAATTTCTCCGAGAAATTGACTGCGTTTCTTTTATTGGAAAATTGTCTGCTTCCGGAAAATGTCGGGATTTTTAAAGAATGATCTACTGCACGTCGCTGACCGGATATCATCCCACCGATCTGATGCAATCCTCGCTTAAATAGTTCAATGTGGGTACCAATCGCCGACTTGCATATTCTTTCAAGGTTCTCTTTAAAATCTTGAGCAATCCTCATTTTTTGTCCGAAGATAGACCATAGGCTTGTCAGGCAACCATATTTTCAAATTACACGTAATCTATCTATTCGAAATATGCTCTCCACGAAATTCTACCAATTCCCAAACGAAAACCTGTTGCTCCTACACATTACCGCTCTCATACGGTCATCCCTTAAATCCGTTTTCAATTATTTACCGTCTCCTCCCATCCACAACGGTGCTTTCAGTCTACCCGTTGAACATTCTTTCAAGGTTATCGAAAACATTTCTACTATATCCCCCCACTCAAAATCACGCCATCCTTTCATCGCGCCACCGTCCCTCCCAACGAACGTTCGCCTTCCAGACGAAAGAAACCTCTTCCACCTCCCAGGCACCGTGCCCCAGGAAAACGCCAGTTTCCGGGAAATGCACTTAAAATCATGATAGACCGCGCTCGCCTTGAAGGTCGGCCGGAAATTCGGAAGCAGCTCCTTTGGACGAATTAGCACTGACCTAGGGAAGTCCTCGAGGTCGTCGATGGCACACATTCCGAGTGCGCCTATATTAAGTTAACTGCTTCATAGCTGCCGATTGGCCGGCCTGGTCGGCCACTGCCAATATATAGGTAGACATAGCACGTACGGAGCTGGACGCGCGAGCACATGTAGGCAATGCCAATTGCACGCATCCGCAAATTTGCCACCAACTGGCACGCTTATGTTATAGAGTTACTCTCCGGGCTCTACCTCTAAGTGGCTCCTCCTCTCTATCCAAGACACCGGGTTAAAGGTGCCTTCACAACCGGCCTTCCACGTCGTACGATCCGCGGAGTCAGACTCACTCGCTTCTCGCCGATGGCCTAAACCCAGATGTCCTATGCAAATGCTCGCAGCTTTTTTCACCCGCTAACGTCCGTTCTCCTTTTAATGCACACTTTTTTTGCCTCGCTCTGTGCTACGTGCCAACTACGTAATTGCACGTTACGCGGCTCGGATAATACGACCATCTCGCCGCAGCATCGTCTCTCAACGAAACTTTTCTACGGATCCTCATCCTAGACGCTCGTCTATTCTCGACCTTAAGTGTCGTTAATCGACACGCGATGACGATTGCGATTTTATTGTAGCGCAGGAATAGAGAGGTCGGCGCGAAAACGCGCGCTGTCATTAGGCTCGTTTACGAGACGAGTTTACTTTTTCAGTCTCGCGACGAATAAATTCCGAATGTTTCGCGAAATCGCGAAGAAGCGCCGAGCCGACCTTGAAAGTGCGCGCGCGCGCGTATTATTTTGTCAACGGCGCGCAGATTCCCGACGACGGCTCGCCGAAGGCAGGAGTCCGTCTTCGACTCGCGCGAAGATCATCTCTGAATAGCACTCGCGTCTGTCCGCTATTTTTACGGCAGGTGTCAGGTACGAAGAGTCGCGCGGCCGACTTCGAGCGCGTAACTTTTGTCCGCGCCGCTAATCCGGCCATTAAACTCGGCCGCCGCTGACGATTTAATCGGCCACAAAGTACCTTTTACGGAATCAGGAGTGGCCGCGTGATACCGGCGATTAACAACAATTCGTTATACCGACTGGCAGTCATTATCCGGGATAAGGTGGTCGTTAAAGTCGGGCGGCCGGTAGGAGGCTGAGCGAAGAAAAACGAACGGCAGACAGTGCGTAACGCTCGCTATTGAGAGTAACAAACATATTTAGCGTCGAGCTTCGCGGAGACGAAACGAGGTCTCGGCGTTTAAAGCTAAAAATGGGCGAGCTGACGAACGCGTTCGGACGGCGGGATCGTCCTTTTATTGTACGAGGAATGACAAGTTAGGCGTGGGGAGGGCAAGGAGGCAAGAGGGTAACGGCGGGCTAATGGCAGGGCGTGGATTACGCGACGATTGAATCGATCGAGATCCGGACGTCGAATCGATTAGCTGTGGGCTGTTTTTGGGTGGCCCGATCGGCGGATAACGTAAAAATGACGGTTCGGAGCGGGAAGGGAAATGATAATTGGTAAGGCGTAAGCGATGTCTGGTTCGATTCGAGCATCGATACCAGTCTAATTGGCCTTAACAATCCGCAGCTGCTCTTGCTCGATCTTAATCCGCGGAACGTTGCGAAACCTGATCGGTTATGAACGAAAATCTGGTTTCGGCGGCGAAAAATCGCCGGACTCGCGGCGGGCGGACGGTCGGCTGTGAATTATAATCTAACGTGTCGCCGGTAATGTACGAGTCGAGGCGTTTTAACGAAAAAGATCGGTAGGAACGCGTAGCTGTGAGAAATCGTTGCCACACTGTCTGCGAAGGTTGCATAGAAAAGAGTTAGCCGGGCCGTATACGTTACATCACGTATGCCTTCCGACCGATAACGCTTGAATAATCGCTCTTCCCGCTTGATATTTCATTTTACCTTCCCTCGACTTTTTACCCAAATAAAAGTCAGACGTCGTTTGATGAGTTTACCTCTCGAAAAAACGCCGACGTGCGCGCCTGACGACAAGAGTAATCGCGACAGCTTGATACTCGCGATCTTTGACATCGTTGACATTCTCTTCATTAAAATCAAATAACCGCTTACGTCTTCCAGCGGAGTTAGGTTTTGTTCTTTCCAGAAAGAAGCCAGAAGCGCGTCCGTAGCGAGTTTTACGGTGCCGTTTTTCTGCCGGAATATGTTGGCATTGCGCTCGATGATCTATGAAGATCTACGGCGACGATCGCGCCCGAGTATAAGACGATGTTTGACGTTACATACGGCCCTAATCGTTGATCCGTAATGGCAGTGTGTTTACCGACGCACAGGCGACGTGTTGGACGCTTTAGCTCGGCTACGTTCGCCACTCGTGTTTCTCTCTCTCTCTCCCTTTTTCTCTTTATCTCACTGTCTTGTACTCGACTACTTGCGTCCTCCTCCAGCTTGTCATTCTCCTTTTCTCTTTCTCCCCGCTTGTCACCTTGTTCGTACCTCCTCTGGTTCCCCACCCGGGAATCTCTTTCTGGGTCAGAAAATATATGACGAGCGTCAATCGATGTGACTAACAAGTCATCGACGTCCGAAGCCACCTTTCCGATCGAACTCGAACTGCTAACGATCGAGAGAAACGATATCGAACGGCATCAATGATTCAGTGCCGTGTCACCAGAAACGGAAAACTACCGGACACTTCTCCGGCCGGGTTATATTCCATGCCTTCCGTCTGGAGTAAATTATTAATGGTCCAAGGATACGATATACTTATGATTTATCTTTCTATTCTGGGCAGTGGAAATTGACAGATAACGGGGCCGGACCCGTTGATGATCTTTCGTATAACGCCGCTCGCCGAAGATTGAGATGCACGCTCACGTGTTATGAATCAATTTCCAGATTGGAATTTGTCAACCCGGCAAGTCAATATTTTCCTTCAATCCAGCTTTCCGAAAGGAAAGATTAAAAAACAGCAGAATGCTTTATTGACGGTCGAAATAGAATATAAACCATCCGATACAAACAACAATCAAAAACTGTCCGTTAATATCGGTAATATAAAATATAATAATCCAAGACGCTTGTAACTATCCCGTCAAAGAATCAACGACCACACCGATTCATCAGCCGCAACCTTTTCACCGACGGACCGTCGGCCCTCAAAAAGTACAGCCTCCGTCAACGGCTCGATCCCGCCTCGGACCTCATCGAGTCAAAGTGCCAGCCCGACTTACTCCGATCGCCCGCGGCGGTATAAAAAGGCCAATGACGATGATTGACAGTGAACATTGATCGATCCCCGACTCGCGTCGTTAGACGCGCGCGCGCGTGGAAAAAAGTTGAGCCCGCCGCTTTGATGAATCGTCCCGGCAATGTGTTTACAAGAGGAAAACTTCCCTTCCCCGCCTAGCCCAGCGTACGCCACCTCGACTGGCACCTCAACGAATTCGACGTTGAGCCCGGGAGAAAGAGAAGTGCGAAAAGTGCCGACGAGGTTCGCGCGGTGTTGATATTCAACGCGAATTTGCGAGAACGGCCGATAAAAGTGAGACGTTCGCAATAATCGAAGGCACTCTCGGCGAGGAACGCGGCTAAATCAATACCTGCGAAGCCGCGATAGCGGGAGGCGGCTATTGGTCGTTTGAAATGAAAATTAATGGCCGCAGATACCGCCGGCCGTCGCGGGCGCGGAGATAAAAATGACAGTTGAAAAATTCATTAGCGCGGAACTTCGGTCAATGACGAATGTCCGGGGAAGTCGGGGCGGGTTTATCTTGCCAGCGAGTCGGGACTACAAAGTGCGACTTCTTCGATTTACCGACGTTATCCTATGCCGTGACGGCGAACTATGCGTGGAACGTCGGGCGGGTCGAAGGCGTGAGAGCGTGCGAAGTGGAAGAGAATCTTTCGACGGTCACGCGACTCGAGTGACATTATTGGATTTATACTCGTTCGTAAATACTTCTGCTTTTACTCATACGTCTCACTTAATTGCCATCTCAGATTCTGTATTAATTACCTCACGTGATCGTAAACTTCCGAATCGAGTGGAATTCTATTGATCCTCATTTCTAAATATTTTTATCGTAGTATACGCTTTACTGCACCTTCTATGAACGCATGAAATATCTACGACTCTCTATATCTTCGAACTTCTTTAAATCGGGAAAGGTTAACTTATCAACTATTCGCCTCCGATCTATCAATTTCCCGAGTTTCACTGTGAGATCGTGAGGTTCCAAATCGAGTGGAATTCTATTGATACTCATTTCTCAATATTTTCAACATAATATACGATTTACTGCACCTTCTATGAACGCATGAAATATCTACTCTGTATCTCCGAACTTCTTTAACCGAAAAATGTTAACTTATCAACTATTCGCCTCTGAACTATCAATTTCCCGAGTTTCATCGTGAGATCGTGAGCTTCCAAATCGAGTGGAATTCTATTGATACTCATTTCTAAATATTTTCATCCTAACATACGCTTTACTGCACCTTCTATGAACGCATGAAATATCTACGACTCTCTGTATCACCGAACTTCTTTAATCGAGAAAGGTTAACTTATCAGCTATTCGCCTCCGATCTATCAATTTCCCGAGTTTCCTCGAGCGAGAAAGTTCCACTAAAAAAATCTTCTATCGTACTCCCTCGCCGTCGACGATTGCCGTTCGCACTTTGACCGCTCGAACTGATCGCGAAACGATCGTTTCGCCGCTCGACGGCGCGGATCCGTAAGCGTCGATTAATCGAGGCGTGAGCGAGCATCGTTCTCGGGCCGCATTTAACGCGCTCGCCCGCTTCAATCGGCAATTCGCGAGCGTAGCCCCGCCGCGCATCGTCCATTATTAATTCAAGCATAAAAAGACTGGGTCAACCGGTCGTTGATGCGGCAAAAAAATGGTCACGTCTGAGAGTCACTGGCGCGAAAATGGCAGGAGGACGAGATCGGAGGTGGGCGAGGGGGACGATCGGCAGGTGGAGGGGGAGGTGAAGGAGAAGGAGGAGGCCTGCCTGCGATCGAGAGCCGGACACATCATATTTTCTACGGCGAATCGATGATTCCGTGCGCGCCACCGAGTGTGCGCATGACGACGCGTGCATGATCGTAAGCTCGGCCACGTCGGCGGAATAATGAGCGTCAGGAATCCCGATGAGTCGCGATCGGTGAACTTCCGGCATTTTCATAGAGCCCGTTCGGCGAAACGCTTGAATTACACGCGTCCCGGACAGGTAAGACGTGTGTACACACTTGTATTGCGGCTTTGAGGACGGACGGATGTTCGTAGCCGGCCGCTTCCACTCGCGTCTTCTACGTGGCGTCCGACGCCTGCTCGACGTCTGTTTGCGTGTGGCCGGCCGTCTTCGCGAGAGTTTTGACGCACCTCTACTATTGACATGACGCCGGTCAACAAAGGGTTAGCACGTTTCTAAGTGGAATCGAACGTGGCCGACAACTGTGTAACGCGCGCAACGTGGCTCTTGTATCAAGCTTCGTT
The DNA here is from genome assembly GCA_914767735.1 of Anoplius nigerrimus. Lineage (NCBI taxonomy): Eukaryota > Metazoa > Arthropoda > Insecta > Hymenoptera > Pompilidae > Anoplius > Anoplius nigerrimus. Next base: position 8,557,408 of record OU612089.1, on the reverse strand, counting down.
ATAGGCGTCACTGGGAAATGTTCATTCTCCACTCTTCACTTTTTTAATATCCGGTTTTGAGTACTATGCCGGAAGGGAATTACGCTATTACGACACTCTTGAGATGTTAGACGTACTTATGACTATTACTGATATGACTCATATTCACTTCAAGCACTTAAATCGGAAAACAAATACTTTACACTTTATACTGGAACGAAGTCATTTCATGAGATCTATGATGGGGCGAATATCGTTATCGGAATCGATGTCCCACGCATCGGACATCGTTGCGTCAAGCAACGAAATCGAAATGACACGGGCGCGCGCGCGCGCTCATAAAGGCAGCGTTCAGCCAACAAAGCGGTCGAATACCGTCATTTATTACGCCGCGCCGATACGCGGCCGTCGCCGGCATTAATGTTTCTCATTGTCCGTAAGGACAACGCCTATTTCCTGCGTGCCGCACAATGGGGATCAGGACCTCAATTATCCGCGAGGATGGCCCGACGATTCGTGCCGGCGTCGTTCCGGGCCAGATATCGAGAGTGCCGGCGGAATAACTCGATCCTCGTCACGTGACACTCGATCATCGGAATCGAGACACCTGCGCGGCGATCGCGAGAGGAATGACAATGGGACTCTGATTGGCGAACGAGTGTAACCGAACGTAACGAGCCGAACGGCCGGAGTCCGACGATCCCTCTTACCTTGACTGTACGCGGGACTGTCCGAATGTCTTCCTGAAAGAGGCCTGGCCAGGAAGGGGGGGATTAGCTAAACCCGATTCGTTTCCGGACGCCCGACGGTGCCCGACTTCTCGGTAGTGCGTCGTTTCTGCGGATTCAGGGAGGAACGATACGCCGACAGATAAAGGCCGCTGGAATTCGACGTTTCATGACTGGCGGCGAGTCGACGGTTCTCTGGAAGAGGACGATAGAGCTTGGTCGCGGATGGATGAGCTTTCGTTTGGGTTGAATTATACTGTAAAGGCAAATAAACGCTCCTCAGCGACAGTGAATTTATGAAATTTATGAATGAAAAGCGAGGATTCGTACAGGGGAAGTTCAATGTTTCATAAATTGGTGGTTGGCAATGATTAATAGTGAAGATTATAAGGAGGTAGTTTAAAGGGTTGATTAAAGCGGAAAGTACGCAACAGGATGTAAAGAAGGATGTTCTTGTAAAAAAAGATTGATTATTTCACGCTATAAAGGCTGAAATTGCATCGCAGCGAGTTGTAATCTCGCGTAATGGCTACGGACACTTATGACACCACGCCTAACGCTAAAGGTTGATACAAAGGAAGGATGGTACGTGAAAAATATGAATGATGACGAAACGAAAAATGGAAGTGGACGGAGTTGGACGTGTATGTGAGTACACTACGCGTGACATGAATGGAACTCTCATTGTCGCAAAGTCGTTTAAGTCTGATAGCTTGCTGCACCGTCGTGCGCATCGGGTGCAAATTGTCTGACCTCTCGTTATACTCTTCTTGGCACGAAGGAGTAGCCAGATGTAATAGTTAGTGGCTATTGTTCGGCACCCAGCTCGTCGATTCAGTGCTGGCACGACGACTCGAGTCATAGGATAACGATAATGTCCATAACAGGAGATCAAATCTATCATCATCATCGTCGGGTTTAATCGGGAGATGCTGAAGTTCAACAGCGATCGACGAAAATGCTCGATTAAACCGAATCATTGTCGGGGTCGATCGGAGCATCGACAATGAAATATCTAACGATCGAACCTGCTCAAGGTGATAGTGTAAACAGTGGCTGAACCCTGAGTCATCCGAGATGGTTCCTTTGATATCCTTGCGGCCAGATAAAAATGCATTATACCTCCGAAAGCTTGGGGGTATTCAAAACAAGTGACTCACATACCTGAAACGTCTCTGTCATATAACGAGAAAAATGATTTTTAAAGAACCCACTCCTCCACTTTCACACACCAAACAGCCAGCCTGCCAGCTCATACCCGGTATCATTCATCAAGCCTTCTCAACTTCGCTACAATCCAATCTCCTACAAACCTTCGCAAAATTCCCCAAAACCTCAAATAAACAGGTATGAGCTCAGCCGCTGCCAATGCCGCGGCTCCCGAGGCAACGATCCATTCTACCAGCGAAAAAACCGCCTTATACTCAATTTTCCGTTACATCATTCGAGCGCGGACGAACGACACGCGCCCTCCCATTTCGCCGGATCCGAAGGAAAATGACAAGGCGCATTCCTCGAAGCGGCTTCGGAATCGTTGGAGAGCGCCGGTGGCCAAAGGCGGCATCGGCTTCGACTGGAAGATCGGCTGGAGGATCGGCTGGAAGATCGGCTCGAACGTCGGCTCGAGGATCGGCACGAAGATCGGCCGCTCGCCAGGAAGGATCGCCGGCGAGTTCGCGGGGAAGGAAGGTTCGCGCGCACCTAGCGAGACGATCGCGCTACCGAGCGTGTACCAAAGAAGAGAAGCGTGGTGGGGCTGGGGACTCGGGCGGTGATTGCGGAGGCAGGAGGAGAGGTTAGCAGGCCGGGCCGCGAGTGAGAGAGCGGAGTCGCGGGCTGTCAGAGTCCACAGTCCTAACTCGGCCTCAGGCTGCGATAGATCGTATCTTTTCGTCCGTTCGATCTCTCCGGATCCATTCAGTCTCCTCCGCATCGCGCGCGTCCGCTCCTTCTCGAGGCCCCCTCTTCCTTCCTCTTCCTCTCTTCTGTCTCTCTTCTTCCCTCTCTCCCTCTTCTCGCACACTCACTCTCTCCCTCTCTCCCTTCCCCCCTCCCACCCTCCTCGCTCTCTCATTCTCTCTCTTCCCCTCTTTCTCCCTAGCCGACAGTCTCCTTCCTCGACAGTGCTCGCGCCCGGCCTCTCTTTCCATTTCGTTCCTCCGTCTATCGCGCTGGCGTGCGCGAGCGCGCAAAGCTCGCCAGACTCGACCCCGTTCGCCGGAGTGTGAACCTTCGAACGACCTTCGATACGCGCGCACCATTTCTTCTTCTTCCTCGCCTTCTTCTTCGTCCTCTTCCTTCCTCGTTTCGTCGGCCATCCGCGACGACGCGGATCTTCGAGCGAAGCGGAGGTACCGCCCGGCGAGAGGCAGCCGAGTCTTTTCCTCCTTTTGTGCGCGTCCGGCATCGAGGAGGTCGCCGGTTGGATAAGAGCTGCCACGAGGAGCGAATTTCGCTGCGCCGGAGCCGATCGCGGATACGGTTTCAGGAGGTAAGGATCGATGTCGATCGCCGAGCGTGACACGTGTGAGACTCGGCCGGAGGTCGATGCCTCGCGCGCGACGTGACACTCTTCGGCGTGCCATTCGATTAATTCGGCGGCTCCGATCGCGATGCCTTTTGCATCGTCGTCGTCGTCGTCGCTCCCAAGGGGAAAGAATGGTTCGAGCACGTGGGTGAGGCACGCAGAAGTGAGATCGTGGTGTTACGGTGGCGGACAGCAGCCGCGCTCAAGTGTATGTGTGCGTGTGGACAAGTCTTGCGTAGACGAGGTGCTAGGGGTGACATTTCGGATGGGCTCGGGACTTTGGTGAAACGTATCTCGAACCTCGAGAGTAGAAAAAGACACCGCGAGGACGTCGACTGTGTCCGACCGGTCGCTCGAAGTCGAGGTCCAGGCGAGTGGAAATGAGAAACGGTCGAATAAAAATGTCGGGCGCGTCTCGCTTAAAATTCAGGAACGACCGGTCCTTCCCCGTCAAATCGTCCCTCGCGTGATCTCGCTTTGCACACGTGCCAATTTGCGATTTGCATGCCCGATTCTTTCGTCGTCCATGCTGCGTAATGTTCGTGCGGATTTTCGGCCGGTCGCGTCCGGCGTACGTGGTCGGCTTTCTTCCGGACGTCGGTGGTGGCTGGAGGCTGCTTTTTCTAAAATTAGCATGGAAATGCTGGAAATGAAACAGCACGACCTCGTGGTAGTCCAGGGTCGTCCGCGGCGGGTGGTTGTTGCTTTTGTTACGACGAGTGTGCGCGCGCGCGCGCGTGGGCCTCCGCGCCAGAACGTTAAATCTACGTTAATTTCTTCGTTTGTGGCGGCCGAGTAAACAATTCGCACCCACTTCACTAATGTTCGCCGGAAATTCGCAGTGCGAACGATTAATCGTTTCAACAAACTCTTCATTCTTGCGTCATTCAAAAATGTATATATCACATTTGACATGGACATTTGTATCGACGAATTCGTTTTAAAAACTGATTACTGGTGTTAGATCTGAGCAAAGGTACACGATTGAAAGTGAAGTAACGTTACAAAACAGATTCTTTTTCCGGAAGTCTCTCACGAGACGAAATCGACGAATTATTAGCGCGAGTTCCACGCCAATGGTCACAAATGAATAAATGGAAGGTGATGCGGAAAGAAAATTGCATCGAACGCATAAACGAATGATCGATAGCACGTTACATTTTCCCGAATACGTAATCAAATATCGTGCTTCGATCACTCCGTTTCGCAATACTTCGACCTGGCTACCGACTTGCGTCAAATTCTTATCTGAAAAGAGTTAGTTTTCCAGCTAATCGAATTCCGAGCAATACAGTGAGTTCGGACGATGCCTCCGAAGCAATAACGGGAATGGAAGGTATCGCTCGTCGTTATCTTCATGCTCGCGGAACGTGTCGATCCTGAGCAAATAATACGGCGCAGTCGAGAAAATTCAATGTGTCACGGTGTCCATGCCAGTGTCGACAGCAAATCCGTTACTCCTACAACTTCATTCATGCACACTCCCTCCTCGCTAACCGTCATTGGTTATTCTTACTCCGTCTCGTCCTCGGCATAATGAATGTAATATTCATTGGCCCATCTGCCTCCGACTCTTTACATCCTCGCACAAAGGCATTATTTCCAATGGCTTGTTTTGTAAACAGCCGCATAGCCCCTCCCGATGCCATCATTTTCACTCTTTCCCGATATCGTTCACCGATTAAGCCTGCATCGTCTATTCAGCGCGAACTCTCGCTGCTGGCGGCAGAAACGAAAGTTGACCGAATCATCGGTCGCCGCGTCGAATCAAGTTGAACAAATGCAAAAACACTGTCGTATCTTTTACTTCAAACAGTACATTTGATAATTACATTATTTCTCGCTATACGCGGTCGTTTAATTTTCTGTTGACATTCAATATTGTAAATACTTTTACAATTTCGTATTCACTTTACATTTTATCACCACATATATATATATTTCTACTTTTTAGTGCAGTCTTTGCTTCATGCATTCAATATTCTTCAATACATTCGTTTCGTCGAGCGATCGTCCTGCTCGTCGAAGCGATTAATTATTTCGAGGCTGTCGGTTACAATAATTAGGGTGGCCGGGAGGATCGCTTCTGTCCGCGCGGGGCATGTGCTTTCCGGTCATGGTGACATCTAGCTCGCAGTTACACGATTGACATATGTACGCTCGCTCGCACGATCGCGTCGTCGCCGTACATCACGATTAGTCACGTCGACCCGGATGCTCGATTTCGTTCGGTAAAAAGATCGTCCCTGGCGCGAAGAGGGGCGATCTGTTCACCGATTCCGTTACTGTTCACATTTCGCCGTAACACTTGTTCGTATCTGATCGATACGCGGCACGTGGCTTCCGATAAGAAGCGGATCGAACCGTGCGCGCGGCTCAGAATTTCAATCGTTGCTCTTACTTTCCGTGGATGTGAACAATATCGCTGGGAAGATCGATGGGAAGACTCTGATTATCGACAAAGCGGGAATGCTTAGCGTCAATCGTTAGAGATTCTAATTCCGCACTGAACGTGCATCGGGTTACGGGAAGGACGTTAATCAGTATCGACAGCCTCCCAAAATACGGAATTAGACAATAAAAGGTATTTCCGGTAAGCTTTTAAGCGCGAGATTTTAGAAGGAAGCCGAGAATAATAGAATACGAAGATGGAACAGGATGGGGAATGAAATTGATTGACATCTTAATCGAGTCACGTCATACGGAAACCGTTAGTTTTGACGGGCCGCCGCGAGCGCTCTCGAACTTTTATTTCGCGACAGAGTAACGAGTCACATCCGCACTCCGCGTAATCGCGTCCCAAAAATGTTGAAATTCAACAGCGCCGCAAATAGAATCTTCCCCGTACTCGCGGGCGATTTAGATTCCGCGCTGATTGCGCACATGGCCCCGCCGTTAGTCAAATCGTAAAAATGATCGCTGTAGCGGACGCACGCGTCAGTTGTTCGAGTGTTTACGCCGGAGGTACGTCGATCTTCGGCGGCATTTGGCGGGACGCCGACTGCCGCTCTCTCGTAAAACTCTCGTGGCATTGCTTCAGATTAAGACGCGAGTACCTGTGCCACTTCAGGTACCTTCCTTCGAGGACAGTTACGCAACAGAAGACTAATCTGCCGCGAGCCAGGTGTAAGCCGACGGCACAGACGGCCGCAGATCCACTCCCGTCGTTTGTCCGCGAGCAAAATTAAAAGTTTCGCATCGGATCCAGCTAGCCCGACCTTCGCAGCGAATCACGACGCGAGTCTAGGCCGGCCAACGATAATTAGACTTCCAACTGCGATTGTGCGTAATGCCGTTTCGTTACGTTCGAATCGGGGAATTGACACGTGCGTGCTCGTAATTAGAACTTTGTACGCTGGCCAGCTATCGGAGTCCGACACTGACAATGGGAGCCGTGAAGCGATTAACGCTTAATTTACTTGTCAGCGTATTCTCGGCGAGATTAATTTTCGGTTCTGAATGAGGGTCCCGGGCAGAGAGGGGGCGCGCAAAAGGGCACCGGCCAGTTCGTCGAATGTTGAACGCGGAAAGAATTACAGCTGGGAGCACAGACGGACTATAGAACGCGCACGTTACGCAGTCCGTAGCCTCAATGTCGGATTATGAAGCAAGTTCTATTGGCGACCTTCGAGCCAAATCACGCCGCAATTCTAGCGGACGAAAATTGGGCGGGCAGAAGTGTCTAACGATGTGTCATCATTGACGGCAGTCGAAAAATTAATTGGCGAAAGCCCGTAGCGACTCCCGGCGAATTTTGTGACCCAGTACCCATCGGACCCCGAGATCGAAGTCGCCAGAGTAAGCCCTACGATACGCATCTAAGACGACTTTTTAACGAGTCATCGGGTACGTTTTACGGACGGCATTTACTGCCGCGTAATGCAGTCGGTCGCGTTTACGATAGACGGATGTAACTCGATTGCCTGATACCGAGATTTCCATCCGATCGCACCGACTCCATTAGCCGTCGGCTCGACACATTTCCTTTTTTTCCCCCCTACTCATACAGTTCCGCGGAACTGTGAGCCAGCGAAATCCGCGCCGATCGATGATTACCGCGTCGATCGATTAGGAATGCCACTTCTTCGTAAAGATTATTATCCTCCGTAATTAATCCTATAATCCGACCTATGTCACTAACAAAAAATGTATAAAACTACTCCAATCTACTGATTTCGATCTGCGAAGTCAAAATCTCAGCATTCCCCTGTATCCTCCGTAATCTTAACCCCTTTAATGCCACCGCCGATATATCGGTGCGCACTCAGTAGCGCATTATTATTTGCAGTGCGGGAGAACTCTATCTCAAAATAAATTCATAATACGTTACAAATGGTCTAATTTCATTGCAAGATGATTGAAACGCTGCTTTTTGAAACATGTAAATATTTTTCGTTTGATATGAGCCTTTTCCCAAACCTTTGTAAATTGCGGGAAATTCGTGCGGTTATCTTCGCATGGGCACCTCTGTTTCGGCCGGCACTAAAAGGGTAAAATTCCACAGTTGGGGCTAACGAAAATATCAGCCGAAATCTTTGACGATCCTAGCCTAATCCCGCAATCAAAGACGGAGCAGGGCGCAGGATTTTAGCAAGTCGTCGCTCGATGGGCATAACGTGTGCGCCGTCGACGATTGACGGTCCACTTTAGATTCAATCAGGCGAGGTTAAACGCTCGAGAGCAGTCCAGCGCGGCGTGTCGGTCGCGAGACAATTATCGGGTGAGAGTGTCGATTGTTTCGGGTTACGAAGTCGTCGTAACGAGAGCGACGGAGACGGCCGGAGGGAAAGCGGTTATTTTCGCCTTATCGCGATCCTCGTACGGCGTTATGGGCGAGCGCGGAAGAGAGAAGAGGTTCACTTCGGCGTTGAGGAACTGCATTGTGCCAGATTGGCCAGATATCGGGCGCCGTTCGTTCGCCGTTTAACAAGCGCTCTTAATTAATTTCGTCGTTATCCCAAACGGTGCCGTTGTACGGCCGGCTGTTCGGCCTCTTCCGATATCTCGCCATCGGCCGCCGGAGCGTGCAACATCGTGACACACGATGTAACACTTCGGGGTCGTCGCCGATTGACGTCGCCGATCGCGAGGAATCGAATGCGAGAGATTATGGCTCAATTCGGTCTCTCACGCTGGCTCTTGCTGGCTGTACGTGATTCAAGCAGCCCAAAACGATGATTTGATTGGCGTGCTACTGATTGCGAATGCTAGAAAGAAAACTGAGTGTGGGTATTGATAATTACAATTAATTTGGAGAATTATGTCTGATTGCGAAGCGTGAACTATAGGTACGACTTTTCTACGGTATCAAAGTAAATCGTGTTTGTGAGAAAGGAATGCGACAGTTTTCAATGTGTAATTCGCCCGTATGGTAATTAGGAGCCGTGGATTCGTCCGCGGTTCGAAAACTTTTCTCCGGTGGCAACTATTTCTCATTGAACAACTTTCTCGGATGAGTGTAGAACGAACCGCCTTGCACAACCGCCGCAGTGGCCTAAAATGTCGTAACACGGCTCTCTTGCGACGCGAAAGGAAATGGCATACGCGTGCTTTATTACACGCAATAACCGTAATCACCGCTTTTTCCGTTCGACCAAAAACTCTGCCTTCCCCGGTCTCTGTCATCCATCCAAAATTTTGCAATCACATTTTTACCTACCGCAGCGTTCGCGAGATACGCGAGCCTAACAGGACTTCGACCGCGAGTTTTTCCTCCGATTCGAAAAGGAAGAAGAAAATAAATTGCGTTTTCCGAGTCGATTCACAGATTTACGTTGATTCGCATACGCGGAACGCGCGACATGCCGCTCTATGGCGGCAAAAAGCGCCACTTAATTACGGAGCCTTTCAAGGTGCCGGCCCGGCATCGATTTATGAACGAGAAACGGTTTCCCGACATAACGAGTGTCAAGTTTGGCTCGCCGACTCGATCGCCGTAATCAATTTCGCCGCCGTGCCCCGGCTCGCATTCTTTCGTCGGCCATCTCGCGCTCCGTTTTGAAGTACGCGAATCCGCGACGGAATCCGTTCGTTAATTAAGCATGCCATCTCTCGCGATACGCCTAGCACGATTTTTGTCACTCCGGCCGATCGCGTGACGTTTAACGCGCGGCACGGCGACTTTGATCGGCCGCTTTACGGCGTTTTCCGTCCGATATATGCAAATGCCGCGTAATAAAGGTGTAATCCACCTGACGAGGAAGAAGAAATAATAAATAGCGCGATAGGAATGGGTGTAAGGCGATACGGTTAATTTGTTCCGCGTGGGCTTGGCACATTGAAACGCGATTTTATCCGATTTTCCCATAAAATCGCCGGCTGACATACGCTGGGACGGCGTAATAAGAGCATAATTATGGCACGGGTTGGCAAAAAGCAATATGTAGTGTAAACACCTATGTTTGTTATGAGATAGGGTAAATACGTTCCGCGTTGAGACCTGACTTTGATTGTCGAGTTTACGAGATTTCTGTTTGATGTCTCTATGGTACAAGTACGTGATAAAAGCGTAACTGAAATGTTGCATAATCGAAGAAAACCGTGTGCTAATGCCCTCACATACTGAGCGAACGAAAAATGTAGAATTTTTAAAGCACTCGTTGATAGTACCAGCCACTTATCTCACAGAAAAACGTTCTGGCGTCAGACTCGTTTTAAACTAATCGTCCAATGCTCGCGTTCCACGAAGATCGAATGTTATTCGACTTCTTACCGAAATTCACCTACGACGCCCCGCCGAGTCTTTCTAATCAAATCGCGTTGTTCGATCATCGCAAGCATCAAAGTCGTCAATATAACGGCTATTCAGGTGTTTATCATCGCTTCGCCGATTGGCTTCAGACGTTCGACCACTCACAACTGTCTATCTTTAACATTTATCTCGTCGGGCATTTGTCTAATAGCTCTGGAAATAATTCGAATTAATTCGCCGACGAGACGCGGAATGCCTCGTACGGACGTTAATGGCCACGTGCCTGCATGTATGAGTTTATCGGATTGCAATGGACGTCTACGATTTAATTGACGTGTTATAGTCGTCTTGTCATTCTCATCGCGCGGCACCGATGACAAATGAAATTCGAGGAACGACTTTGCCACGGAAATATACATGGCTCCTCAAATGAGTCTATTTCCTAAGAATAGTTTACGGAATCAACCATCGAACACATACATCGAGGAATGTGTAACACAATTTGCAAGTCGTTCCGTAAGAATGCGCCGCGACTAATCTTTTAATACCCCACAATCATGCATAGAACATTTTTCCCGTCTCAATATCCAACATTGCCTTTCGATGCGCGACAAAGTGCACGATTTTAATGACCGTCAATACGTTCACCGGTAAATGGCACACGATGCGCTGACGTGTATCGATCGTTACCGACAACATTTTCAATTAACATCCGAAACGCGAGCATCGCATACCACTTACAAACCTGAAACAGGCTTCCTCGCGATTAATAAGCCCGATATCGGAATCTGTAACGTTCTGCGCGCTCGCGTAAAATCCAACCGTGCAAGTCGCCGGTCCGTCTAGGAAGCGATTCTACATCTCGAACTTTTGCAACGCCCCTATATCCCCGCTCGCCCGAGCCGCGTCTCGCTCTTGCCGTCTATCCGGTCTACATCGACGGCCATCGTCTTCCTTTATTTATCCGTCCCGCGTATCTGTCTACGTCGCTCGCGGCATTGTGCAGAGGGTCTCGTTCGAGCGCGCACGCATCCAGTTGCCAGCGAGCTGCGACGCGTCATGCACCGTACAGTTCCTGATGCAACGGTCGAAGCGTCTATATCGTCGCGATAACGAGTTCCCAGGTGTTTACGACCACGCAAACGTCATCGAACCCACCTTTGCCTTTTTCAGCCTCTTTCGAGGCTCGCTCCCCGCTCCGGCCAGACGGCGAGCGAGCCGAGCGAGCCGGGACAAAACTCGATTTCCTGCGCTAAACGCCCCGGCCCCCTTCGCGGAATTTCACGTCATTGTCAAAGTCCGATTCGGCGCTAAGCCGTTTAATAAGATGCCTCCACGGTTTTAAGGACGGTCGGACACTCGTTCTCGCCGAGCTTAATGCGACGTCATAAAGGCTTGTACACAATCCGGGCAAACTCGTGGCTGCGACTCGCGAGAGCCGATGTTTGCCGATGGCTCGAGGTAATCGAGTTTGAATATCGGATGTAGATAATTAGGTGATGGGGTGAGTGTGTGTGAGTCTGGGATTATGTGCGGGATAAGGTATGTATGTGGGAGCTGGAGTTTGGATAATATTGGGAGCGGTGATAGTGTTTCTTTTGGATGAAGTCAGGTTTACTTAAGTCTTCGTACAGAGAAAATGTAATTAGAACTGTAAAGATTGCACATTTACTGTTATTGTAAAGTGCATTCGGGTACCGTAATCAACCATTCAAGGGTTCGGAGGATTTTTACTGTTTCCCAACAGATACCGGTCTTCATCGCGGACTCCTTCGGTGAGGCCTTTATGGTAGTCACTAAAAAACGGAATCTTCTCGCAAGGCGCCATGGCCCGCTCCGTTGCAGACGCTTTGCAGCCCTTATCTCCCTCTTATCGATACGCGATAGCACGGGCCCCCCAAGAAACTCCGTCGTTGTCAGACAAATCGCGTTTCTTCATCTGCATCTTCGCGTCTTTCTCTTTCTGTCTCCCTCCAATCCTTTCTTTCTCCCACTCTCTACCTCTGAATAAGTATATATGTATATACATATATACACTACGTCATAAACACTGTGCCGTTACTCGCGTTTCAACGTCTGCCGGCAATTTTTTCGCGCCCATTCGCGATTCGTCGCTTCTGTTTGCACCGCTCGCACGCAAATAACGAAAGCGACCCGCCGTTTGTTCGGTATGTTAATGAATCGATTGTCGGGGTTTCGGCGTGGCACGCCACGGAGACCTATTAAAATTTCTGGACATGCCTCGACATCGGGCGCAGCTGTTCAATCAGGATCGTTCCGTCTCGCGGCTCGTCGATAAGAATATCGTCCGACTACCGTTGCCTGTTGATCGGACGAATGGCGCCCGTTAACGGTGCGCGTATTGTGCCGGGAATGGGATAATTAAAAGCGGCGGATGAGTCGGAATTTCGTGAAAACAGACCTAACGACGAACCTCGGCCCGAGTCGTTAGCGTCGCTTTGACGTCAGCGAAGTTTCCCCCGGGTTCGGAGTCGAAAATGAAAGTGGGGAAATCGGAAAGCCGTAATTGCGAGCGATAATTAGAAATGGCGGGGCAAAGTACCGGAATTTGGGGAAAGTAGCTGTTAACGATGTACTTTGCCTGATCGTTAGCCCGTCGTTACGCTCGTTCGAGTGTCGTTACTTTATTGGTCGGTTCAGAGTGTAGAAAAAAATGGCAAAAAATATTTACGTCTCAATAGAAGTATTCGAATACGATGTTCGTGGGTGAATCTTTGATTAAACCTCCCCTTCGGCGTATATCAACGAAGCGGCCACGACGAAACTCAAATTGAAATCGTTCCGCGCATCACGATGGTAATTAAAGCAGCACGCGGCGATAATTAATTGTGCCGCTACAGAATGGAATCGTCGATAATCGGATGCCGCACATTATCAGTCCGTGACGTATGCCGCGAAATCGTCAATAAGGAACGTGTGTCGTTCGTGGAAAAGATCGGAATGCGAGGAGGCAAAGAAAAGTCTGAAGTAAGGGAAGAGGCACGTGTAATGGCGGCATGACGGAAAAGGAAAGGAAAGAAATCCTGACTGACAAATGACGCGGATAAAAAGGGGCACAGTCGAAGAGAGGGGGGGGGGGGGGGGCTGAGAGGGGAAGGCGGGGAAGGGGGGACATTCTTACGGCATCGCGCAAGTGGCTGAAACGGAAGTAAGGGAAGTACGAAAGGAGGTACAAGGAGCGCCGGACCGTTTACATGACCAAAAATGTACGAAAGAAAAGATCTGCCACGACCGTCGTATATCCTAACTCGAAAAACGTAGACCCCGCAGAAAAGCAGAAGGAAGCTGCCGGAACTAAGCGACAGAACAAACCTCACGCTGGGCCTCACAGGCCATACACGTAAACTAAACGACTGTTTCCTACAATACGTATATGTCCGCCACGAAGCTCGCATTCTTTCCCAAAATTGCACAATTGTCCGCAACCTGAAATACTAGTATGCGCCGACCAGTTTCCCCGCCGAACGGCGCGCAGCGTTAAATTCACATTTACCCGCATTAGCGGTGAATGAGGCGAAGATTATAAATCGACGAATCGACGTCGGCACGTAACGAATTATCGGCAGGTCGCTTTTTTCCCGTGCTCGGGGCATTCGGACGAGCGTTCACGTCGTTGGCCAGCGGCATTAGCAATGCTGATGCCCCGGGGGACGGCAGAGATGACCTACGACCTCCGCATATTTATTTTATCTTCTCTCGCTCGTCTCCTGTCCTGTTTCGCGTACACGCTCTCACCGACGATCCGAGCACCGCTTGTTTCCGTACCGAGTTACACGCAATGCGAACCAGACTACCATCCGTATGTGAGTCCTGAGTGTCTGTGTGCGCGCGGAAACGAAGCTGGCGTGCGTTTGGAAAGTGTAAGCTCGGTTGACACCTAACAGTCAAGCTCGGTGGGGTGCTGAGATTTTTTACGACGGCCTATGCTCCTTTAGCGCGCGATGCCGCGCGTCGAGGGATAAGAAGACAAGGTTGCTTTTTGCAAGATTCAATGCTCTGCTCGGTAGGAATGTTCAGAAGTCGCGAACGTCTGTAACGGTGGTGCAGGCTGCAGCGACGGATCAACGGTATAATGCAAAGTGGCGAGTGCCGCGATCTGGGCTGCTGGTATTTAAAAGTGTTTTTCAATTTGAAGCTTTCGAGGCGAGGATTGTTCAGAGAATTGGCTTCCGGATGGTTGCCATTGGGATGCAGGATTCTTTCGGGTGGAAGAACTGGGGTCGAATAGAATGATTTTAATCATTATGCGATAGAAGATATATACATACTTAAAAAAGAATAATATATCATATCATTTGTGATTATCGTGGTGTAAACGGTTTATATGTGATATTTTTTTTTTTTTTTGTAAATGCACTTAGACCACTTTCAAAATAAACGTTCCGTATAATGGCCGATGAAAACATTTCTTTTTTAAATAAGCATATATATTTTGTATTGTAACTGCGACTATATGCAGAATTTCAAGTAGATAGAGCACGTGAAAGTGGGTGGGAATTGGCTTATTGGATTTCACGCTAGCGCAGTGACGAAGTAGGAGTTAACAAGTAATGTTCAATAAGAGGTTGTAGAAAGAAGGTAGGCGTGGGTGTCGAAACGCGAATTGATTGGTTCTATAATTTGTCGGTCGAGCCGGCGCGCCGAGTGACTTCGAATTGCAGAACGGGTTTGTTTACTATTGCGAATAATTAGTGACGTACGACACAGTCAATATAGATAAACCGCGGAATAGATAATGCGCAAAGTGGTTGTAAACGAACGGTAGGAGAGCGTACCGTCTGCGAAACGATAACAGAACATCCACTATCCGCCACCGTTTCGCACTACCGCGATAGCGTGCTCAGTAGAAAAGTCCAGTTACACACAGACAACTTGCCATCGGACTGTACACGTCAGGGCCAATTCACCGAAGTAACCTTCCAACATTCGGCCAAACGACTCCGCATGCGCCGGAGCAAAAGAAAATTAAATCCTCCTACTGCCAAGTATGTGACCTTTAAGATCGACGAAAAAAGTCCAAACAACAATCTGAATAAATGGACGGACGGATCGGGGAGATTAAAGAATTACTATAAAAAGCCGGATAAGCTTCGGATAGAGTCGAGAGATGCATGAAACGAGTTGCATGGCCGCTGAAAATGGCCGGAGTGCGCGGATTGTCTCGTACAGGTTACACGTTGCGAGTTATGGACTCTGCGGTTCGAGAAACCGAGGACGGGACGAAAATGATCGTCATTGCTCCGAGCAGGCTCCCCGTCCGTGCGTCCGTGCGTGCGTGCGTGCGTGCGTGCACGGGCGAAATTCTGACGTAATACGGTAATGGCCTCTCGTTACGTAACTCGACGGCGGTGGCCACGATGGACCGAAAGAAAAGAGGTGTACCTTGAGACCGTGCCCGGGCACCGGTAAAAAAATGTCACTGCCCTCCGCTGCCGAGAGAGAGATGATATCTGGATTTTAACGCGAGCCTTCGCGCGCAAGAGTCGGCCAGCCCGGCGAAAGTCATTCGTTAACGAGTTCGCTCCGCCGCAAGGCTAATTTTCGTCTGCTCCGAGACTCTTTCCTGGAGAAGATAAGCGAGCCCCCGACGCGTACAAGAGAGCACATTGTGCGACTCGAGATTTTTGAGCAACGATACTGCTCCGGCATTCCTTCAGTCTCCGTCGGATTCATTGCGCAGATTCGGTTCTTTGAATTACGGTATCCCGCGCGTTGAAATGTGTCGCTAAGCAAATTCTCTCCGACACCTGTTATGATGGATGTTCTATTTACGATGTCCTCTTGGCAACCGTTTACTTCTGTTGCCACCCGTTACTACTAAAGGAGACTGTTATATTTACAGACCCTTCTCAACGGCTCCTCGTGTCTATTATGCTATTTAATGAACCCCAAAGGCGGCCTCCAGACAAAAAGCCGCAAGACTAGTATCAAGACCGAGTTCCCGCCAGTTTTACTCTGCGCAGAGTTCCGCTCGGATTTTAAGCACAGCGGGTCGCGATGAGTTAAGATCGTTAAGATCGTTAAGATCGCGAGGTTCGTTCCCTGCCGGGCCACGTAACGGATACGCGTTACAATAGAATTTTCGGATCCGGTTACGGCCTGCCCGAGTCTCGGTCAGTTTGCGCAGAAGGGGTCAACGGATCTCTTCCTGCTGGAATCGCGATGAAAGTCGAATGGAGCTGGCGTGCAATGACGGCTTCGCTCGCCACGGGGGTTACATCACACACGCACACGCACACGCCTCTGCGCACGCCTCTGTGCACACGCCTGTGCACACGCTTATGCACCCGCGACCGCCGACGGCAGTAATCAGCCGCGAAATGTCATCGTTTCCGTAGTACCGACTGACCCTGTCGCCCAATTGACGGCGAACGAAAAATCTCGTGCTCGACAATCGTTCGCAATCTGTCGGCAAGCTTCCTCGTCACGGATTTCGCTCTCATTTCCGAGCGTTTCTCGCCGCTCCGCATGTGCGAATCTCGAGGTAAAGATATACTAACGCGATAGGAAAAATTGATACGATCCACAGTTAACAGCTTAATAGTAATGTAATATAGTTAAATCTCGTGTGACACGATCGATTCGTTCCGCGTCACGTCGATATCGGGTTTTAAGATGCAAAGTTATGCAACAGCGGAGATATCGCTCTGCAATAAAAGTTTGCATATATTAAAGGCATTGGTTTAGTCTAAATTCTCTTGTTATCGGTTTAAGGATTCGCTTGCAATTTGGATGGGCACAGAGATTGATCGGACCAAATTTTTCAGTCAAATTAAAACTCAATTTATTGATTAATTTCAGGACTAAAAACCTGCTGAAAACGAACCGCAGTATTTACTTTCATTATTCATTTGTACGCTTTATTCGTAGAGCGCTGTTTCATCCAAGGGTACATAATTTGATTCAAACAATTTATTCAGTGACCTGCTCCATACACACTACCGCATAATGAGGTAATTGTTTCTTTCACTTATTCAAGCGCATTGATACGAACACTGTGAATCGCCTCTTTGATCAATCGTACACCAGTGCGGAAGGTATAAAAGACCAGTCGACCGACAGACTATTTAGCGAGGGAGCTTCAAAGAAGCGTGTCGAAATTCGTGGAAAGAGCCGAACTTGTCCGAGTCGATTCTGAGAGTTCGCGGCGAACGTCGTTGGCTTTTCGAGAAACTCGCGATCTTCCCGAATTTGCACGGTTAATACGTCGATCGGATATAAGTATGAGCCGGGCCACGAGCCGGCAGACATTATGTACGTACATTACATATACACTTGAAACCGCCGTTGTCCACTAATGACCGAGTCGCGAACGAAGGCCAACTGGTTTTCCACGTTATAATAGTATGATCGCCTCGAAATTAAACGTCCGTTTCGTGAAGGATAACGGGCATGCCCGCTTCAAAGGACGTTGTCCTTTGTGGGCACCCGAGGTCTCTCTATCCGCGAGCATGCCGAAACGCATTCTTTCTTCGGTGGCCCCCGCGTGTGAAACGACGGATTATTCGCCGACTGTTGCCGCCTCATTGTGTAATCGATCGATTTTGACGATCGCGATAAGTGAGGCCGGGCCCCGGCCGAACGTCGAACCGATCGAAAGTCCAACCTCGATACGTGACAATCGCGTAAAAATATCGGTCACGACGTAAAACAATCTTAATATCACTGGCGCAGTGTAATGTGCAACGCTGTGCCGGATTACGTAACGATACGTGAGCGCGATAGGGCTTTGAAAGTTGTCGAAATATTGGGTGTAGAAATGAACTGCGGAGCTACGCGTGAGAACGGTGCTTATTGTAGTTTTCCAACCTTACACGGCTGCATTGGTAATAACAATATTCATTTTTGTGCGCTTTGAACATCGCTTAGTAACATTAGAAGCTTCCACTGTTTTGTAGATAATTATACGGGAAGACTGATATCGTAGCCTTCTCCGTATAGGAAATATTCCTTAAAATTCATGACTACGCTTATTTTAAATATCAATTAGCATTGTCGCTTCTGGCTTTCAGCGTATATAACTAGTATCTCTTTAACTCTTCGTAACATATAATTTCATAACGTCACAGTATTATTTGCCGACAATTACGTAGTCACATCACTCCATCTGCTACAGTTACATACTTGCGACACAGGGGGGGAGGGGGGAGTAAAGATAGAGAAAGACAGATCAAATATTGTCTCGAGTCGAGCGAGGATGATTCGCTTCCTCGACATTTGCCGGACGGGCCCATACTCGGTATCGCGGCGACGATTTTGTCGCAACAAATATTTGCGAAGCGTCAGTCTCCGGGCGACGGAATCCTGTTTGCGCTGAAAATCGATCGGCCGACGGGTTAAAGCGTTGAAAAGTATTTTCCCGTTATCGTTCAATGTTCTCGCCTGCGGAGCTCAATGCGATGTGACGCCCTCGGTATTTTCCACTTCGCATAACTCCTTCGCACGCTATCATTTCCATGAAACGAGTTTCGCGTCGCATGCCCCGAACGGCACCGGCCTTAGCTGGCGGCCTTTTTCACCTCCTTCGCCACCTCCCCTGTTCACCTCCGTTTCCACAATCGAAGACAATGCGCCGTAACGGCTCAAATAGAAATCATTCGCGACGACACTGCTAAACGGTCCGCTCATTGCATCTGAAAAGTGGAGGCTAGACGTCTTTCTTGCGACCGCCATTGTGGGCTCTCGTGACGTTCGGCGAAATGTGTGTCAGCGTTCGGACTTTTAATTGGCCGCCGCCGCTTGTCAATGGAAATTATTTTCGGAACAATTGTGATCCCTGGCGCGGAACGTGCGAACGTTAGGAGTCACCGTTCGCGGCGTGTGTCTCTCCTTATCGCGTGGCCTTATCAAGAATCTGATTGCCCAAGCCCTCGCTCTTGCAACGAGACAAGGACGCCGCACTACGTACGTTAGCTATCTCATTTGTACGCTTTGGGTGCGATGATTAGATGGGAGATGGATGAAACGCGTGAGGAGAGAGTTCGAATTACTTTAAATCTTTTTACGATATGTAAAACATGTAATGCGTAGGCTGAAAGGAGGGGAATATTGAACGATTTTCATCCGACTCATAAAAAGGTTTATCTATGAGAGATAAGGTACTATTATCATAGTATTACTCGCGCAGTTCTTCGCAGTAGGCCGCGCAAAGTGTTACAAAGTAGTAATTTCGTTTAGTCACCCGAGCCACCGTCATGCCTGCTCGTGTCCCGCCTTTTTCCTTCCGCCACGCACTCCGATACTTTGTCATCATTACCAGTTAAAATATCCAATTACCGGCCGGCCGCGGAGAAGCCTGAATCGGGTTCTCGCGGAAAAACGAGCCTCATTGTCTGAGGCAGACTCCGTAACTGAACGCACTCCACGATTTTGCCCCGTATCATAAACGACGTCCGAGCCGATTAGAGGCCGATCCATCGGACGAGATCGATGGATCGCGGATCGAGCGGATTGGCGCGAGTCGCGGCCGGCTGTCGGTGTGGATTTGTTCCAGGAAGCTGGGATGCTGTAAGCGATACTCGACTCGCCGAGAAAAAACGTCACCGAACCCGAACATAGTAAGAAGCGATCGCTTACGTAACGCGTGGAGCGGCATAAGTGACGAACGATTGCGCACTTTAAACGGCCCGTAATCCGATACCTAACCTCACTTTTGGCCATCGATCGTAACATTAGTCTTCCACACCTCCGAGAGCGCGGCGAGCCATTAAAACGGCCTTACGCCTTGTACCCCGATAGCCGATCAATTTTACAGACCTCAGCCGCCGACGGATCTAATTGCAAGCATGCGCTTAAACAAATTGTCTTAATCGACCACCATCGTTCATGCCCCGGCCGAGAAACAGTCGAAAGCACTCCGCGCGTTACGTACGCTGAATATTTTAATGAGCTCCCTTCCTGCGTAATTCGAGCGCTAACAGAAAATGGATACCGGCATGACGTACGCGTGCAATTAAAATAGTTCGAGAAAAGGCCGTAAAACGGCGTCGGCCCGCAGCGCTAATAGGAAGTGGCGTGGCAAATATGCATAGATCGGCAACAGTGAGCGACCGGCCGCGGCCATTACCAGAATTTTTCCCCGATTCCCGTCGCTTCCTTTCTTTTGGAACAGGCGCGCGCGGACGCGGCCATTTGATGTATCCAATTACTGCGCCTCGTTTCGTCCGGATGCGAGGAAGGTGCGCAGCTCGTTAGTAGCGATTACTTCGAGTCGATCGAGCCCTCCCGGCGCATGCGCGCCGTGCCGATTTCTGGCGCACCGGAGTTCGCTAATCTGCACGCACGCACGTAGGGATCGAAGCACGCGCTTCGCGTGAAATGCGTGCGAAGCTTCGCGGGAGCGTGCGTGTGGTCCGCATATGGCTTTTTCTGCGGATCTCGCATTCCTCGAGCGTTTTCCCCTGTCCAATGACAGCCTGCGATTCTTCGCCTTGTCGTCGGAGGCTTTCCAACGCGAGTTGTCTGACGCTGGTCTGGCCTTTCTCGGGCTCGTTATTTCCGAGTCTTCCTATCTTGCGTGGGATCGACAGAGTGAGGATGACTTGGAGTAGGTGGGTCGAATTTTGGTGGGGTCGGGTCAGTAAGATTGTGTGATACCTTTACGTATTAATATTCTATTCATTTATTTATTTCATGTATTTTCGATGTACTTGAAATCTCTGTATTCTCGTACAATCATAAATGGAACTTTTCTGTTGTACGGGAAACCTAGTGTAGCGAGGTAACACAATTGCCATTGTAACCATTCTCTCTACCGGCGTCATTGTCGTCCGTTTTAAGCTGACTGTGCATGCATAACGTTCGCACGGGCGATGTAGCGAATGCGGTGGATTTCCTTACATCGCCGGCTCTCGGTAGCAAAAAGCGCGCTAATTTCAGGAGTACACCGTCGGCGCGGGCAGATGCGTGCAAACTCGAGATTTACCGTGGCAATTACGTTCCGTCGCCGATCTTCTGTACATATCCGGCCTGCGGATGGGATCTTCCAGCGGTCTCCCAACGGTCTCCCAACGATCCTCGAACGATCCTCCAACGATCCTCCAACGATCTTCCAAACGACCCTCCGATCGGAAGGTGCCACAGGCTCGGATTATTGTCGGGAGGCTACCCCAGGTTCAACCTCGTCACGGCTGAGCATCTTTTGTCGGTATTGTCGATCGACGACATCAAAGGCTCGCTCGCCGATCGTGCGTGACTCGACAGTTTTTCGTTCGGACGCGCATACGGTATTTCAATTTCACCGAAACGACGAACGAAACGACGGCCGTGAATAATGGCGGGACACGCTCCCAACTTTTGACGCTGTACGCGCTTACGTACACGTTCGCCTTCGCCCGATTCGGTGGACATTATTAATATTTTTTGTACGATAACCTCTCCCAGCGCGGGCTTGATGCGCGGGTTATAGTCGCGCGCTGTTACGAGAAGTTCAATAACTCCGGTCGAATCAGAAAAAGCCGCTTAATGCGCTCGGGAGATGTAACGCGAGGCTGTTAATGTTGGGCAGAAGTCGTGACTTGTGCGTGTACGAGTTTACGAATGTCGTCAATTTTTATGTAGATACAAGTTTCGATCGGGGTGTGCGATTAAAGCGATGCGTTTGTTGCGTACTGTGTATTTGTCGTTTACGCGTGTAATGACTGCTGTCCGCAAACAAGCGGGTATGAATATGCATGCTTTTTTCATGCACATTTATGAGCGTTGCTTGCACAATCCGGGGCACTCATTACGAGAGGGTATAAAAAGAAGCAGTAACATCACGTGCATAATACACTGTGTACCTGTATGATTTTGTGACATTAGACTGTGAGTTGAATTACTCAAATCGCTTAAGGCTGACATTTTGGCTTCTCGGCACTACAAGGTTTCAACTCTGGTACCCAGTTTTGGTGTAATGAACAGACCTTGGTATTCATTAAAAGAACGATGAAGCGATTTCTGCCGCTGCCAGTGACATTATTCGGGCGGAAAGTTTCGTGCCGATAGAAATGGCGTTTCGACCAAACATCGACTAAACACGAACACGCGTGGGGATGTGTACAGGAAGGCAGGACCGCGTGTCCGCTCTCAGTGGCAACCGGAAATTCTGTCGGCGTGTGTTTCGTCGGTTTAATTATGCCGAACTTCGATTTGAAATGCGTGTCGCGACCCCACGCCATCGACACCGTTCGACAGTAGTCCCTGTACTTATTTGGGAATCCGGTGGGGCCAAACGTTTTTCGAGTTTACAAAGCAGTCGACGAGCTTCTATATAAGTACAGTTACCCATTATCGCGATTAAACCAGACTCATCGTACCAAGATTCTACAGCGGCAGTCTGATACATTCGCCAAAGTATTTCTTCAACAATCTTACAATCGACCATCGCTCTCCTCACTGACTCTTCCTAAAGCATATATATCAGCATTAGAACCTTCACCTTTCATTCATAGCTCCCATACGCTCAACCTTCCGATTCCTTCGGTCTTCTCTCAGAAGCATTACCGAGAAACCTCGTAACTCAGCCGTACATCCCACTTACATCGAGCCACGTCTCGAACGAGATAAGCTCACGTCATCTCGCGCATCTCAATTCGATCCCACGGCATCCCGATCAGGGTCCATTCACGAACTCTCCCGCCGTCCTGCCGGCCTGCGCCGGAAACGATCCTGTTATCCGATTCCCGGAATCGGTCGGCCCGGGGTTCGGTTGAGATTTCGCGGCCACTTTCGGCTTCCTCCGCGAACCAGGAGGTGCTCGACCTCCGCACGGGCGACTTCTCGAAGCGCTCGGTACCTCTCGTGCGCTGGCAACACGTGGTGAACTGGACCACGAGGCCGCGCCGGTACCGTTAAGCGCGTAGCCGGCAAAAAGTGAGCCGTGACCAAAGCGGGCGTGTACCCGCCTCTCCATCGTCAGCGGCCGGCTTGCCACTTCGAATTTCCTCCTGAATTCCGCGACCGGGCCCCGACGAACTTCCGAGCGGCGAAAAACTCTCACGGCTTCGGCAGGTTCGTTACTGGAATGTGCGCGGCTTTGGCACCGGCTTGATGCTGATGATTTCGTCGATTTTCGGGTGGGATGGTAAACGTCGGAGAGATTTTCAGTGTTTAACAGTGTGTGTTTTAATCGAATAATTAATGGGCTTATGGATTGGATTGTAGAAAATTTAAAGATGAAATTTCGATCGAAACAAGCGTTCGGATCGCTTTTTAAGGTTGAACGATTTTTATATTTATGTTGGAAATTTACCGCAATGCTAGTCATTAAGTAAGTCATAACGACAGACTGTTAATTTGTATAGAGTTCAGAATAGTTGCATACTTAGGAATGCGAGTTCATTGTCACCAATATTATAATATATAATATTTTAACTGATTTATTTTAATTGGCCGAGTAATTACACTAATCCTACCAACAGAGATTATGTTCTTGCGCTAAAATAGTTCACAGCTCAAAGATGAAAGTCGATTACGATACTGTTACAATGTCAGTACCCATCGAGAGACAGACACAGTCTTACGCCTTAATCCTTTAACCCTGCTCGCAAAAAATTGGCCGCGGCACGTGAGCAAGAAGTGCGACGAAAGTGGGAGATATGAAATTTCGCAAAGGTGCGCACAAGGTAACGGCTGACCATGATCATAATTCAACAGTGAGCGCTTGATTGCGTAAGCGATCCTCGTTTTTCTCTTCGCCGGCGACACGGAACTTCGCGAAAATCGGCTTCGTTCAGAGAAAGGGATCGCTCGGAGCGCCTTCGAGCGACGATAAATCCTGGCCATGCAGGTCGAAGACAGTGTCGTGCTGCGTAACAGGGAAGCCCCACTGATAATCATGCATGAGAATGTCGTACGACTCCATAATGGCGCCGTTAACAAAAGAACAAGCCGAATTTAGCAGCTTTTCCAATTTTTGACTTCTGAATCTTTTGAATCCTTCGAACGATAAGCTTCTTGCTCAGTATAATTTTATTAATACATTTTATTGGGTTGCATAACACTTTTCTGCTCAGACAGTGTAAGATAGACAGGGTAGGTTGACAAGAAAATTGATCGTTTTTCTACCGTATCGATAGCGTCTCATTTAAAATGGAATGTCGGTCGCGACCTATAAAATTGATTTTCCGTCTGCTGGGGTAAAAAAGGAAAGAGGCTGAAACGCGGTGCGCGGAGCGTAGAAAACGAAGGTGGCGGAACGGACGGTAATGACGAGTGGTATAACGTAATGAGCGCGGCTCGTAATACGGTCGACCTGAGTCGCGGAAAGTCAAGGACCCGCTGGTAGGCATCACGTACGGCTGGTGATTTATTCTCGGAAATGATAATCCGAGGATGCGGGAATTGTCTCGGAAAGTCGGACGATTTGCGCAACGGGCGGGAAGAGTGAAAGTAATTGTGCAAAGCTTCGGTATCGCGTGATACGGACGAAATTCCGCGCCACCTGGCACGTAAAGCGGTGGGTCCTTTCTACGTGTCAGGATTTAGAGAGTTTCGCTCGGCTTTTTGCTATCGAGGTGGTTGGGCTTCGTCCTAAATGCTCCTTTTTTGCTCGAGCGTTGTCAATGACTGTATAAAACGAAAGTAACCGATTATGAGAGGCGGAATGCCAGGTTGAGTGTGTATCGTTTAGCGGATGGTTTGCTGTGATTTCACTCGGTCGAAGGATTTGAATGACGGGAGAAAGGATAGCGTTTCGGCTCGCGGTTCGAAACGAAGAGAATTTTTCGCAGATCGAATCGCGAGTCGCGGCCGATGGCGGCTGCAAATTCTTGGCATATATACCCGATGGGAGTTATGGGTTCCTTGACTCAGAGCTGACATCGATGAGGGTCGGGCGGGGTAGAAAAATGCGAGCTGTAAAATGGAAGCGTTACGATGTGCGAGCCAACGGACGAGCCCTGTATTCCACCTATGCGCGCCATCCATACGGAAATGCCGTTAATTTCAACCGATATTGCGATTGGAGGAAAACTTTCTCGAAGGCAGCTTGCGAGGGAAAACAGTTACAATCGGATCTCTTATGATATTTACGCGAAGCGACATTTTTCCGGAAAAAATTGCCTTACATTTCTGAAAGTAAATCCTTTACTGTGAGTAATGAATCACTTTCGACTTATCCCAGAGTTTTATCGTAAGAAGGTGACGCATTGGGATATTTTCACTAAATCAAGACTTACGATCGAAATCCAATCGCTGATTGCATCGTTCCGTTGAATCAAACGGAAGTAGGGTAGGGTTGACGGTCGCAAACGTTTCAGCCTGCGATTCCGAAAATTTTGCTGAATTGAAGCGATAATAATCTGAGTAACCTCTTTTTATAACTGAGATTGATATTTATGTTACAGATGCTCCCGAGGACGCGGTACTGCTGAGGCAACGTCTGAGCAAATAAGTGGTAAGTAGACGTATATGCACTTATTTATTGCGCATGTCCATGCGGCAAGTTTAGGGTATTACAGCGGTGGATAAATGGCACGATCGTAAATACTACTCTTAAGTCCAAATGCGATTATAAGGCCCCCGGTAAAGTTACATAATAACGAGCCTAACACGCAATTATCGACCGACAAGCATAAAGCATTTTTGTAATTCACAATATAGAAGCATACGAATCGTTCTTAAGGTATCCAATAAAACATACGATGAAATATCATGATTCGCGCGTCATCGATCTTATAACATACTCCTCCCGCAAAAACAGTTTTATAAATATTCAATCCGGAATATCGACTGACGATACGTCATGTAAATGTCACATTACAATTTAAAAACAGCGGCCAGCGCAGAATGACGATTGTGCTCAAGATCGAGATTTACGTAAATCGGCAAAAAGTCGCTACTTTCCTCCATCCCGCCATCTGCGCACGCCTCTGCGCAAGTCGTACGACAGGCGACGAGATAAAGTTTCGCGGCTAACTCTCGATCTCGAACTTTTCGCCAACGCTTCCGGCCTCATTGCCACGACCGGACATTCAGGTGCGAGACGTCCCACGCAATTGAATTCCGCGCGCAAAATCCGCGATATCCGATTGGCCATGACCCGCGGCCCGCCGCCCACGCGGAGATCGCGCAAAACAGAAACTGCGACTGCTTTGCGACTGCTTTGCGCCCGCTTGCGCTTAGGGTACTTAAGTCCCATTAAGCATCGCGTCTGTTTGCAAATTAAGCCTCAGAAATTGCCAGCAGCGCGCCCCGGTCGCGCGCGCGCGCGCGCGCACATACTCCGTACATATGCGAAGTTGCGTCATGTTGGGAGGGGACTTTTGATCGGGCGAAATCGCCCGATGATTGAGCAGAGAGCAACGGAGAAAGGGCGAGCGAGGGGCAGAATCGGTGAGAGCGAGAGCGAGAGAGAGAGAGAGAGAGGAGAGAAATTCTTGTAATGTTAGTCACCGCTTCTAGCTCGCCCCGATTCGAGCGTAATACGTTTTTCTACCTCTTACGCGGTAATCAACTATTATCGAACCGGGGATTAGCGATTCGAGCTGCGTAATAAGCGTGAGCGGTGTATTACAATGCTAAAAACCAATAGCGGGGTGGGAAAAACTGTTTCCTGAAGTTTAATTGTTATCCGCTCGGACGAGAGGCTTTACCTGGGCAGGGCAGGCGGTCGTTAAGTATTACTGAACGGAGGATTAGCGACTGGAACGGTGCAATAAACATGAGAGAAATGGTGCGTTACTTTTTTTCACGATCGCACGTTTGTAAAGCGTTACCATCCTGTAAGTCATTTATCCGCTAAGTCGGATGGAAATGAGGAGCTGCTAAAGCCGATGATAAATGTTGAAAATAGAAAAGCAGTTAAACGTCTAAAGGCCAGCTTAACCCTAATCAGACCAAAGTAACTGTATCACACGTCACATGCATACATCTCCCTACAAAAACTCGCCCATTCCTCCATCAAATTAGACACAAACCTAATAAAATCGTCGACAAATCAAATCAGTAAAAAATCACCTGTTCCTGAAAAAAAGTCCACTTCACCGACACACAGACTCAAAACTAAAAAAATGCTTAATAAATCAAGAAGCGCAAAAAATCGATCGATCCGCAAACGACTAGGTTGACCCTGACGATAGGAACGAAGGTACACCCTCGAGCGTCGGTTTCCCTGAAAAAAAATCTTTCCACGGGTCACGTCCTCGGGCCGTTCGTTAGCCTCCGCCGATCGGTCGTCGCGGGGGTCAGTAACTTTCGCGCGCAATTCCTGGCACTTCCCCTCGGCACTCTTTCGCTTCGCCTCGAATAATTTCCTCTTTGTCCCGTGCATTTTACGCCGAGGCGAGCGCCTCAATCCTACGTCATTTACTCGCCGACGATATCGCACTCGGGCCGCGCGAGCGCAGCCTGAATCCCGATCGGAATAATTTCATTGACTGCGGTCGCAGTTTCGAAGGACCGTGACGTCACGTTTGCGTACTCGCAGAAACGTACAATGGGCCCGATTATGCGCATTATCCGGCCGCGCGGTGAAAAACGCGCCTCTTATCTCGCACACGATTCGCCGACTGAGAATGAGAATGGCGATGAATGACGAGCGAGGGGCAAAAATCGATTGATGATTCCTGTCGGCGCGTCTGTCGTCATCCATGTCTGACCGTGCGCGGGTTTGCCGCTTCTGTCGTTGAACTGTTGGCCTCTTGTTCCATATGGCGGGCGCGAGCGCAGCCTGAATCCCGATCAGAATAATTTAACCCCTTAACGCACGGTTTCTTTGAAATAATAACGTGTTATAGCTTACAATCCTATGTAAATGATAAGTATCAATAAAACGATTTTTTTTCTTAGCTTTCACATTGTTATTTTCAATTCTCGATTATATTTGAGTGTGAAAAATGATAGCAGCATGAAATATAACGCCGCGCGAATTATCGCGAGTGTGCACAGTTTGGCCTGTTTAGCGGGCTCGAATAAACTCGAGCATCCACGTTAAGGAGTTAATTGACCGCGGTGGCAGTTTCGAACGACCGTGACGAACACGTGTACTTGCAGAAACGTACAATGGGCCCGATTATGCGCATTATCCGGCCGCGCGGTGAAAAAACTCGCCTCTTATCTCGCGATTCGCCGACTGACAATGAAACGGCGATGAATGGCGAGTGAGGGGCAAAAATCGATTGACGATCCCTGTCGGCGCGTCTGTCGTCGTCCATGTCTGACCGTGCGCGGGTTCGCCGCTTCTGTCGTTGAACTGTTGGCCTCTTGTTCTATATGGCGAGCGCGCGCGCGTGTGCGGTTTCAGCTGCTGGCTAACGCGATTACGATCGATCAGAAGAGTTCAATGCTCGTCCGCTCTCACGCGAGCTTCGTAGCGGACGTCGATCGTGTCCGCCATGTGCGATCCACGCCGGGAGACGATCGATCCTCTTTTTTTTATTCCTCCCACTATTTTCCCCCGGTGCGTAGCGCGAATTTCATCGCCTCGCGGACGACTGGAAGTTCTGTCGATCGATCATCGCGATACGTCGTCTCGTAGGGCTCCTGGGAGGATGGACTTTTTGGTTGGTACCCCGTTACGCGAAGATGGAGAGTGTAGTTGATCAAAGATTGTGGCTGAATTCTATATGATTACGGTGGACAAGATGATTTGCGTCAAATTGCGGTTTATTACTTAAATGTGTAGAAACGAGTATTACGTCTACTTAGTACTTATTTGTCATGTTACTGAATATCGAGTTGGTTGAACAGGAAATTTAATTTATTTCAAAATATATTCTTAATACCTATAGATCAAATTTCATATAGGATATTATGTATCTTTTATTCTTCTACGCTTTGTCATTAAATTCAAAATGATTTGCGCAAAAAGTAAAGTTGATATTAAACTGTATTTCATTACATACATCAGTCTTGGGGACAAATATTAAGATTTTAAACTCGTCCGTCTGAATTAACGACGTGCTAGCATACGATCATGGTCCGTAACCAAAGACATCACCTCGCAATTCCGCCTCCAGAGCCAGGCCGATTAATCCATCAGCCATAAGGTACTCAACGCGAAGTTTAGCCATCCTCTGCAAATACCCGGTTAGGTCAGCGAGAATCATTTTCCCGTGCGAAAAGTGCCGTGAAGCCATTAAGTCGATTCCTCTCGCGCTCGCGCGGACACATCGCCGTAAGCATACTGAAGATTTACGGCCGTGATATACGGTATTCGCTTAATAATTTTGTAGTTAGACCCTCGGCTGCTCCGGCCGGGAAAATCTCGAATGGGCACGCACGTCGTCGTCGTCGTCGTCATCGTCATCGTCATCGTCATCCTCGTCATCGGAACGACGTCGCCACGACGTTTTGTCCGTCGGCATCGTGTAATTTATTGTTAGGGTCGCCCGAGCGGATAATTGAACGTAATAGTACACTCGCCTTTTTAGTGCTCGGACTTTAACTTTATCGGTACGATGCGAACCGCCTCTTATCGGTAGTCCTAGTTTGAGAATCGCCCGAGTGACAATAATAAGACTGATAAAGAGAGAAGGGAGAGGTAGTGGGAGGAGGTAGGGCAGGGAGTAGGCGAGAAGAGAGAGTGAGAAAGAGAGAGAGATGCTGGCACACGTTATCAGTGATTTACGATTGCGACATTTCGCGGCTTTAATTAAACGCCGGCTCGATTACGGCCAAACGGGATCGTTATCCGCTGCTGATTTCGATAGCTGGCGATGAAAAAGGATTTGTTCTGAAATCGTGGCTGGTCACGCTCGCGGCGCTCTTTGCGGCAAGCCAGAAACTGATCCCCGTTGTTCTCGAATCGATAACAGACGGAATAAGCGGTGCGCAATTAATGCCGAACATTTTTCTCCGTTAGTGAAACGTTGGCATTTCACGTTTGTTGCAGATAAATCAGCAGAAAAAATGCCAGCGGCGCCGCCCCTGCTGTCTCTCCTGCTGCTGCTGTTCGCCACCCACGCCCAGCAGGCTCTGGGCCTCTGCAACTTGGAGAACGGCACGTCAGCGAAATGCCACGAGCTGGAGGATGTCAAGTACATCGAGACCTACGACCTCGAGTCCCTCAAGTCGTCCGTCGACGAAGGTGTCCTCGGTCCTGGCTTCTTCACGAATCTCAGCACTCTGAGGCATCTGGATCTATCGGGCGGCAATCTCAAACGAATCGAACCAGGCAGCTTCCTTAAGCTGCGCGACCTGAAGAGTCTCGACCTCTCTGACAATCGGCTGGAGTACATCGAACTGGCCGCCCTGGACGGCCTTCATCAGCTGCGCAGCTTGAACCTGAAGAAGAACAACCTCCGACAACTTCCGCCTGCCCTGGTTCGACTGAAGAATCTTCGACACCTGGACGTGCAAGGAAATCAGTTCCAATGCAACTGCGCGACCTTGAGGGTGCGCGATCTTCTGCTGAAGAGGGGCGTGAAGATGCTGAAGAAGGTCGTGTGTGCTGGACCGAAGAATATGAAGGGCGTGCTGATTTTGAAGCCGGAGGCCAGCGTCATTTGCTCTCTGGAAGACCAGGACAAGGAAATGCAGAGGGATCAGCCGGCGGAAGGATCAGGGGACGATCCTTGGGACAGTCTGACCTTGGATGAATTCGACGATTTGACGGAAGACGGAACTTCCCCGAAGTCTGCGGAAGAGCACGAACTTGAGACTCCCGCCCCCGAACATTCGCATACGACAGAGTCTACTTCTGAATCAGAGGCAGGGAAGACGTCGAAGCCGAATTCGGCCGAGAAGGTAACCGAAGACGACGGAGAATTATTCTTCGACACCGACGATCGAAAACCATCGACCACGACGCAGATGCCGAGACAGGAAGTGAAGGATGTCTTGTTCTACCCTGTCGAAGGTTCTGGAGATGAGGACGAAGAGGGATCCGGAACGGAGGGGTCAGGCGCTGGATTCGATTGGCCACACATTCATGAAGAGTCAGGAGCGACAAGCGTGGAACCTTCAACCACATCTGGGCCAAGTCTGTTCGACCTGTTCCTTGACGTCTTCTGGAGCACGACCGCCGCGCCGGAAGTGCAGAAGGACCCAGATCTGGAGGAGGAACAGTTCATAGACGCGTCCTCGACGAAGGAGCCTGTCCACGAAGAAACGCTCGTGTCCAAGAAAGCATCATCCGTCGAGTCTGTGACTTCGACTCGGGCTCACACAACGTCGACGACCAGCGAGCCAGGAGTCGAATTGGTGGAGTCGAGCGAAATCCACGACATGTCCAAATCCGGCAAGGTACAGGCGGAGGATGACTCAAGCGACGAAATGGCATCACCGGCCAGGCAATCGAAGAAGGGCATGGGCTCCTACGTGGTATTGGCAGCGCTGCTAGCAGTCCTGGCCGCGCTGATAGGCTTCGCTGCCTACAAGGGCGACTTTTGCCGGAAGAAACGTAAGCGGAACGACGTCGAAGCCGGAACTGAGATGAAGGACATGCAGAAGGCTCTCTTGGACAACAGTGGGCCGCAGCCGAAGATCGCGTCCAACGGGAACATGGAGAATATTCCGCTTGTGGACGCTGCGCCCGAAGAGGACGTCAAGCAGAAGTCGGTCAAGGACGTGACGGATGCTCCCAGAAGCGTGAACGGATCATCGGATCCGGTGAAGCCGCCCAGGAAGTCTTACGATCAGCCCAAGTACGATTTCGAGCCGAAGACGGACGCCAGTTCGGTGAAGGACGGATCCTTGTCGTCCAGGACGAGTCCTGTCGAGGCAGGACTGCCGTCCGCGGACACGGACAGCGGCGCGACGTCCAAGTTCTTGGACTCGAACGGGCCGCCGGTGAGTCCCGGTGCGCAGCGAGTCAAGATCACCCTGCAGGAGAACCCGGACAGCGTGCCGAGGACGCCGATTCTCATCACGAGACCGACGACCGGCGAGAATCTAGTCAAGACGCCCTGAATTCGACGTCGAGATCGTCTCAAGTGTGACCATTCGCCCGTTCGCCCGTTCTCAGTCCCTTTCACGTGGCCGGCCTGATTGTCATTGAACTCGATTCAAATTGCGGTGAAAGATCCTGTACGGACAATTTCGACAGTGAGAAATCCGATCGTTCGACTTTCGGTAATTGTAATTATTCGGAAACACGGACTCAATCATTACGGATCGCGGCATCGAATTTAACCTCGTTTCCTGGACTGCCGACTAGTTTTTTTTTTTTTTTTTTTTTTTTTTTTTTTATAGAATGAAGGTTTATGTTTCGACAGTTTTAATGTTTAAATGACCGTTTTTATGCCTTCACAGCCTTAGTGCTTCAATGTCCGTAGCTGTCGCTGCCTCGAGTCTTTTCTCTCACTGTTATCTAATGTGTGTCAACGTATGACGAAAAGCGAGCGCTTAGTAAAAAAAAAATGGCCACTGGGAGGGGTTGGGCGCGCGAAATATGAAATAAAGTGGAGCGAACGGTGCGCAAAGGAGCTGACGAAGAAATTGGTGCTCGTCGGATCGCGTGCTCGACTGTGATTCGCCGTGACGCCACTGTTCCTATGAGCCCACGTGTCAAGGCCCTCTTCGCCGCTACGGACTTCCGAGATAAGACAAACATGGAATTACGTGTTAATTGTAGAGACGGTGTGAATTTCGCGACGCTCGCGTCCGAGGAACTCACTTCTTGCTAGGAGGACTATTGCGCCAATCCGTTCTTTTCTTTCTTTTTCTACCGGCGCACCATTCACGATTCGTCGAGCTGAAGTAATTAAGATGAAAGGATGATGCGACTTGTATATATATATAATATTCGAGATGAACGATAATGTATACGATCGTGGCGTGGAGAGAGTTCGCAAATGGATACCCGACTGCGAATTAGATGTCCATCGAGGAGCGGTATCGGCACGAAACGAATCGCGCTGTTATCGCGGCCTGTATCGGCGTCCATTATCGCGAAGAAATGTCTCGGATAACGAATTGCATACCGCAACCCATTTTTCCGCAGATAGACCGTAGACCGTCGATACGAACTCCGAACGGTTCCCTCCGATATATCGCGTCGAGTACAGAATTGTATTCTGCGGTTCACGCGAACGCTCTGTACGCCACGTAACGATTTTATGTATATTACACGATTAACGATACAGCTATTTACGGAGGGATAATGTTTTTTGATCTATATAACTAGTACGCTAGTCAGTCTCCCTCATCGATCACGTCACACCAGGACCGACGATCGACGCGCTCCGGGCATAGATCGCGGATCGTTCACCTTCCTCGTCCACCCTCGTGAGAAAAAAAAGGAGCAAAGCTGTCGAAGCTGTCGACACCGGAGCGGATTCGTCGATCGTGATCGCGCACCAGGATGCGCGTGTATCGCAAGCATTCCAAGCGATCCATCGTTTTCCCTGCTTTAAGCGCCGCGCGACTCCCTTTCTCTTATCGTTATCGATCGCGCGACTTATCTCGTGACTCACCGCAGTTTCGATTCCGAGAGTCCGCGCTTCTCGTCGCGTCCGTGAGATCGCGCGGGAATGTCGGATTCCCGATATGCAAATCGATCGGCGAGCGTCGAATCGACTCGGAACTTCGACGCCTCGCGTCCGATCGAAGTCCGTACGTCATGATTTTCATCGCGTCGCCCGCACGCTTCGCATCCCGATCCGTAACGCGTGACGTTTTGCGCGGAACACGCAATAAGAAACGGCAATACGTTCGGGCCCAACGTCGAAGAATCGAGCCCGACGGAATCGCGTGAACAAAGTAAATACTCCAGTTTATCGTTAAGCGCACGTTACTCGAGAACTGTCGGAGGTCTGTTCTGTTTCTCTTCCCGATTCATTCGTACATCCAGCCTTTACGAGCTGAGCCACGATCGAGCCGCTCAGCGTCTCTGTTACACGGTAAGTCGTATTCGAGCGCGAGGAAATTTCTTTGGTCCCCGACAGATGAGTACGCGGAATCGGGCCGCGTACAATGTAACTTGTATATTAGGAGAGGGAAGGAGTGCGATGGTGACACGCTATCATATGAGTTATTGTTTCAGTTGTACGATAAAGGTATACATATCGCCATAGAGTGTTATTGCCATGGTAGATTATAAATATCGTTGACCGAGCACAAAGGGTGAAGCGATTGTATTTGTTCGTCAGGGAACAATGTGGAAACGGAGCACATTCGATGCGGCCTCGTGGACATTGATATCGTTGATTAATTTTAAGTGCACGATTCGCGGACGTCTGACGTTCAATTGTTTGCGACTCGTCGTAGAGAGGGTCACTATTATAATACGTACGCTCGCTTATGTATCATAGCACGTAATTATAACGGCTACGCGGTACATGGCCTTCCAGCTTTTTCTCATCATATCCGAATACCGTATTCTATTGATAGAAATAAGAAATGGGATTTCAATATTTTCGACGATCGCTTCGGTAAGATGTAAGATGTTCACGATAATTTCGTGGGGCGATATCTACAGTGTGTAACATTATATGTTTGATATGTGATATACTGATTAAATTATTATATGCTACATACGTGATCTGTGTGATTATTTCGGTTGGCTGAACTTTCATTTTATTTTTATTATAGATTCGCAGCAAAGGATATATCAACAATGTTCTGAGAATGCTTTATCCTTGTTTCTTGATGTAGAGTATTTCAACGAGGTTTGATGAAAAAATGCCTGAGATGCCATGTATAATATGTGATTATTATACTTTAACGTGAACGCGTTCGTTAGGCATAATTCGTCAATGTTACGATCTTTAGCATTAAGAAGAACTCCGGATTGTAATCGTCCTGCACGATGATCTTCTCCTCTCAGGAGAGATCCTCGTCGAAATGTTATTAGGTCTCAGTTAGGGTGTGACGTTTAAGATTTAAGCAACCTACCGTCTAAGCATAGTAAGACTTTATTTATACCTTCAGTCTTTAATCGACAATAAAAAGAGAGAGAGAGAGAGAGAGAGAGTACGTCTACGCTAGTGTTATCAGATTGGCGACAGTGTCTATTCGATACCTAAATCCTGAGCGTGAACTTTGATAGCCGTACAAAAATCGTTTAGTCACCGCTGCCGTGACAGTTTACCTTGCTTTCGAAATATGACGTTCTCATACCCGACTCAGTCAATGAGTATTCGACCTAACACTTTTTTTCCTTCCACATATTTCACCAGACCTCGCACCCAGTACTTCAAAAACATGCTAGAGAACTGTTTGTACGAACTTCGCCGTGAAAATTTAATTATTGACCGCCGCTACCTTGAAAAGCAAACCTGTTTCGAGTTTTAAAAACGTTTTAGCGTCGACGCAGAACCGACGCGGACAAGGAAGACCCAGTGTCGATGGGAACATAATTTACTGGAACATCATCTCTGGTCTTCGATTCCGCTAAATTAACAACGGCCATGCTCAGAAGTTCTTGATCGACTTCCGGCAATTGAATGTCGATGGCGTTGGCTCTCGGCGTCGCGGAAAAATATTGCAAGATAATCGTAGACATCCTAACTGGCCGAGCCGTTCGACGTAGGAAAACGAAAGCGGTTTACAGAAAGGATCGTTTAATTAGCACGTACGCGCCGTTATAATTGGATCCGCACGTTTCGCGCCGCTTATTTTCACGGCGCGACAGTCTCGGATTCTGCGGAGAATACGCGGCAAAATAGGCGTAGTGTAATTATTACCCTATCGCGACGGTTATTGCTTAAGATCGCGTTACGCTGCACAGGTAAGTAACGTTTCGCACCGTTTCTTCGCACACGTCTTGTACAGCATCTTCCACGT
The DNA here is from genome assembly GCA_914767735.1 of Anoplius nigerrimus. NCBI lineage: Eukaryota > Metazoa > Arthropoda > Insecta > Hymenoptera > Pompilidae > Anoplius > Anoplius nigerrimus. The sequence continues at coordinate 8,521,815 of OU612089.1, read as the reverse complement.
CCGCCATCAGCCATCGATCAATCACATCTGCACGTTACAATAGACGCTCTGATCATTTCGATAATCGATCGAGCCAAGAATTCGAAGAACATGAGCTTAAGAACGATTTCCGCGTCTTTGATGATCTTACGAGTCGATTTATTGAATTAGCTTACTGTAACGAACAGCACGAGCTCTAACGGCCGCACAATGTTTCCACCTCATCTTCAGTCCTTATCAATCGTTCAATGTCGACTATCCCGCTTCCCCGCCGACCTTATAATTAATATGTCCGTACTTACACTGGCCGGTAATACGCTCGCTAATCTCTATACTTTATCTTAATTCGAGCGCGCGACGATGTTCGACAACACGTTTTTCGCTCGCAGGCCGCTCGCCTGCGATTCGTTTGGTAGTTCGAGAAAACGCACGTGGCCGTCCAGGACGATCGAATCGATAGTCTCGCGACGCTAGGCGGACAGCGTGCGCGCCCCGCGCATCCGAAGGCTGGCGGGAAATTACTATAATCGAACGGGCCGCACGTCTTCATCATTATCCAACCTGGCAATTTGATATTACTTGGGAGCTCGCGTGTGACGGCCAACTATCCCGGGCATACGTAAGGACGCCATTCCGGTTTCCGTTCCCTCTCGCATCAAAAGTGCGGCACGTCTTGCCCCGTCGCGGAATTCGCTTTTCATTAACGCGATCCTAATTGATCGAGGCCCCGAGCGAGCCACTTCCGCAGTCCATGTCTCAATTCGCTCGTTCGCCGTCGTTACGCACTCCTTCCCTACGCTCGTTCGCAGCCTGCTGCCCGCTGACGGCGAGTTCGTTTGAGCGGGGTTCTCTTCTTCCCGATTAGCAGATAGCACTTTAAGATGCGATGCCATGCTCGTTGGGTTTTTTATTCCTGTCGGCGGCCGCCAAAGGATCCGCTTGTTTTGATGACGACTTTCGGAAGGCTAGGGTCCTTCTCGTGAGTTAGACTCTGATTTCGGTCCACGTGATGGTTTATCGACTTAATTTGGGTCGAGAGAAGACGCTTTTTGATATACAGTGTACATACTTATTCATAGTGGTATTATATAAAACGTTCTCTTTATTCATGCTTCTTGCGATGAGTTAGATCTTTTTTCGAGAGTTCTCTGTTAAACTCTGCTCATCAGTATTTATGTAACAATTTTTTCACATTACTCCTTCGAAGCGTTCTCTTTATCAACCGAATCCTACCTACCTTCCACAATTCAGTACAATAATCATCACCGTCCTTCGTACCTCATCAACACTCGCCTTGGTCCCTAACACCACAGTCCTTAAAAATATTATGACTCCACGTCAGTATTCCTCTCTCTGTATCCACTCCTCGGTTCTCTTCGCAGTTCTCTGATCGTGATCGACCTGTTGGACACAACGATCTTCACATCGGAATCCTCATCATCAGACGAATGTCCGTTCCTTGCGAACCTCTGTCTCTTCTTCTTTCTGGCACTAGGAGTTTGCGGCCTCGGCCGTCCTCTGCTGCCTTCCGAGTCCTGCTGATCTTCAGCAACGCTCTGCCTCATCATCCTCCTCGCGGACGACGACCGTCCTGATCTGTGGACCGTCACCGGAGGCTGCTGATCATCGAGCATGTTACCCGTCGAGTTGTGTCGTTCTCTTCTCAGTCTTATCTCCCGACGCTCCTGCCTCCTGAGCAAATCGTCCTCGCTCTGCGTTCGCTTTCGAGGTCGTCTGGCGCGACGCTTCTTCGCTCGCAGATTATCCACCGAGCCCAGCGTGCGCATGGAAATGTTCTCGGTCGAGATCTCGTTCAAGGCGTCCAGTGACTGAGCGAGTCTTGGCATTTGGACGGCCTCCTCGTAGCTGGGAGGACCCATCAGTTCGAGAGGATTTATTCGTGGCTCTGGAGGACGGTCGGAGAGTTCTTCTAAACGCTGATTTCTGGAAATAAGTAAAGAAGTACCGCGCTTAAGAGCGTTATAACTGTAAGGTCTGCGATAACTGTACTGATACGATGAGCAGTTTCGCATTTCAGTACTGTGTATATTTGGATTTGTTTGTAAATACGATGTAATCGAGTTTGGAGTCGATGCTGATATTTTTGTTTGAATTTTGTAGCAGGTTAACGCAATTAGGAACATGGAAAGTAGAAAAAATGAATTCTAATCAGACACTCCTCCTATACTCTGAACAGGGCACCACTGTTCAGACAGCCTTTGCCACTGACGAAGGTAAAGTAGGAACCGCGCTTACCGTTCAGCGGCAATGGTAAAAGCACGAAGTGCGGTTTGTGCGCGGCAACGTTGAAAATGTCGGACTGTCAGACTATACCGTAAGATGAAATTCTTTCGCAAATTACCTTCGCTGAAGCAGACGCAGTCTCTCTCTGGCTTCCGCCCTTTCGAGCTCCTGTCTCTGTTCCAAGGCCCTCCTCTTCATTCTCATGGTGTGCCTGATGGAAACGACACTTCCGGACAGGACCACCAACGTGAGTAGACTGACCAACACCAGGCCCCACGTTCGATCCTTACTGTAATACAGCGTGCCGTGCCAGGCATTGAAACAGGCGCTTTCCCATGAATATCCGGACACGTTCGACGGACTTTGGCAGATCAGAGTTGACTCCTGCGTTTTGGCAGGTGCACCGGTGAGGAACTCGTACGTCTCGTACAGCTGCTTGCAGTCGCAACGCCACGGATTGTCTTCCAGTCGGACGGATACAAGATTCAAATTGTTGCGAAAGATGTCCGGACTCATCGCTTCGGTCAGTCGATTGCCTGGAACGAGGTATCGTCGAAATTATTAGAATTTGTTTATGCCCTGTCGAAGCAATGCGTTGACATTCAATTTTAAGTGAAGAGCTGCTACTGTTCGCTGAGCGATAAGATTATTCTGACGTAGCAGATTAAGTATGTACCGAAGTAGTCGATTTCGGAATGATTAACTGTTGGTGTTGAAGTTAGTTTCGGCTGAGACAACTCGCGGTTAAAATCAACATTTCTTCCATCGTTATTGGTAAAGGATTAGGTCTACCTGACAGATCGATCACTCGCAACTCCGGCAAGTGAATGAAACTGTTATTCCCCAACTGCACCAGTCTGTTCCTCTTAAAGTCCAGCCCAGTGAGAGTGATAGCGTTCAATCCACCCGGAATCGACTGTATCTTATTGTCGCTCAGATTAACAGTCCTGATCCTCGGCATGTTCGCCAGGGCGTCGCTCTCCACTCCGCTAATGAGGTTCGAGGACAGATCCAGTGACGTCACGGCGGACATCAGCTTCGGCACTCTGTAGAGGCTGTTGTAGGACAAATTCAGTAATCTGAGATCGATGTTGTCGCGAAAGATCGTCCTGTGAACGTCCTCGAGGCTGTTCGCCGATATGTCCAGGATCTGAAGTTTAACGAGGCCCTCGAACGTGCTCGCGTTCAGATGCTCCAAGCCGTTCGAGTTGAGGAACAGGTGCGTCAGTTGGCGGTTTCGGGAGAAAATTCGATCTGGTAAAAGGCGAATCGTGTTGTGCGAGAGGCGGGCATGCGTGAGTAACGGAAGCCCATGAAGACCCGGTCGGTCCAAATTGCACCACGAAACGTCCAATCTCTTCAGATTCGCGTGTCTCAAAGTGGAGTGCCTGGAACGTTTAATAAAATTTCATACCCACCCGTTGACGTCCGGCAACATTTTGCTACCTTTAATGAGTCTCAATATAATAACTTGCGCCTAACAATTTCTGGCGACCGTTAATAAGATGGGAGGGAATGTTAAGAGGTGCCGTTCGAGTCAACCGGTTTCGGGCGGTTTTAGGTTGAAACGCTCGTAGGCGGTCGACGAAAGATTTTGCGAGCTTACCTAGTGCTGTAGACTAGCTTAGGATTGTCGCTTAATCGCAGTTCGTCTAATTCAGGGAAGCCGCTAAACGTATCGGGACTCAGGTAGTTCAAGAGGCAATTCGACAGGTCTATCCATTTTAATCTTGCGCTAGACGGATTGTGAATCAGTTTTAGCGGGTTTCCCGCTAAGCTCAACGTTGTCAAAGCTGGTAATCCGTTCAGGGAGGTGTTGGATAGTTCTCTTATAGCTGAAAATTTACGAAGAACGTAAATGAGAGACAACTACACATTTATAGGTACAATTTTACCTTCATCCAATATTGTACAGTGTTTATTAGAAATTAATTACCGCAATGGCTGGCATCTAATGCTTGTAAGACTTTACTCCTGAAGTCTTCTAACTCAAAGAGGGGATTCCTTGATATGTACAAAATTACCAAAGAAGGTAGATCGCTTATAGCCGAAATACTTTCCACGTGCACAATGTTATTTCCTGACAAATCAAGACGTTTCAGCTTTGTTAACGCCGTCAGGTCATTCGGCAAGGAGTACAAACTGTTCCTCGCTAGATTCAGGTACTGCAACTCTATTAATTTATTAATGCTGTCCGGAATCTCTGTCAAATGGTTGGTCGACACGTCAAGGTGTTCCACCTATTAAAATACAAAAACGTCTAAGAATCTCCAAAAATGGGAACGGTGGTAATGACTGACGGTAGAAACGTTAAGAGTGGAGTTAGAAAACACCATCATAAAAGCACACGAATGATAAGATGGGAGTAAAGTAGACAAAGGAACCAGAGTTATCTAACTGTTCTGAGAAACGGAAAGAACGTTTCCGCCACGAATTTAGTTCGCCGAAATGTTTAAAATTCATCAGTCGTGGACATAACATTATCGCTGTACTCAACTTTTGACCACACTGTAGTTTGCTGGAAACGCTAATCCGTAGTCGTGAAATTCGTAATTAATAACTGGATGCGAGATCGACTCACGATCGTTACCATATCGCCAGCTTACTCTCGCCTCGCTCATAATCGTGACTCAACCAACGTTCAATGTTAATTCTCCGCCATGATAAGCCCGGATAATCGTAAATCGAACTCTCCTTCTCATTTCCACCGAAAGGATCTAATTACCCCGAAATATCAAAAAACCAAGTAAACGCGCAGATACCAACAAACCCGAAAGTTGTCCACGACATCGGGAACTCTAATAAAATCCGAGAAATAAAATAATTTCACTATGGCGTAACTGAGCTAACATGTCTGTCACTTAACGATGCCATTTTCCTCGAATTTTCCATTTGACTCAGACGAATTCCTTTCGCGTCACCGTATCTTTCCCACTTTTATCGGCAAAAAAGGTGTAACAGTCAATCGTAGACGCGGAAAGCAGGCCGAGCAAGCCGACCCGCTCGAAATTCCGATCTCGACACCGCGTACGTGTACTTACAACGTCGCTTATGTTCCGGGGGAACTCCTGGAGGCCCTGTTTAACGCACATGACAGCTCTCGGCTGTTGTGCGAGGTGACAGAGGCACCTGCCAGGGCAAACGCTCTGACACCGGCCGAACGACGAGAGCACTATGCACGTGCTGAGAATGGCGACAGTCAGCATCGTCCCACGCAGCTCCATCTTTCCTTCGCATCACCGCGATCGCACACTTATTTTTTTTTTTTTTTGCCTTTATCCAATATTCCGCACGATGCTTCCCATCTTCGCAGCGCTCGACGCTCGGGGACGCTTTCACCAGGCCGATAAGCGACGCGAGAAAGTTTTATTATCGGCGAGCATCTCTAGTCTGTCGTCGGATGAACGCGGCTCGATTTAACCTGATTTTCGTGCCGATCAATGCTCGGAGCCACCGACTCTCGGCACCGTCCTGAAAACTACTGAGTACTTATCTTTGATAAGTAACGCTAGGGTACGCCGCACGATATCTCGGTAAGATAACTGGGCCGGGCGTACCGCTTGTCTGGAGAGCATCGTTTTTCGTCCGCGATAGAAATTGAAAAACAGTGGGTAGGAGGAATCAGGGGCACGCACCTGCCGCTTGTCCGGTTGTAATCGCCGGGACAGGATTGTGTCGAGTGGAAGAGTCGGACGGTCGTTGTTCACGTATTTTCACGGAATTGGTTCGGGGGAGGCGTAGCAGATTTTATTTTCTCTGTCGATGGTTACTAAGGTGCATGTCAGATATTCGAAGAATTTACCATAATTTATTTCGCTTAAAGCATCTCATTTCCTGTCATTCATTCGATTGCATATAAACATTTAATGTGAGTAATCGTGATAATGGAAATATGTGAGTTTACGTGGATACAGTATTTATTTCAGTGACAGGCGAGAGCGAGTCATTTGTAGCGTCAGGACAAAAATGGTGAGTTGGGAGAAAATTTGCAGAGTCCGTTCAGGCGGTCGTTCCTTGCGGAGCGTGCAGGAATGGAAAATTTGAATGGGCAGCGCCGCGGAAAATGTAAGACATTAGATAAATACCTCAAGTATCCCGAAAGCCGATATTGAGGCGGCCATCTCCTCCGTCTAAGCCTCTCTCGGCTGACCCATGCGGATATTTTCCCCTTCCAGACCCTCGGCCCGTCGTCGACGTCCTTGTATTACGCGACCGTTTCCTTCTTTTTTTTTTATCGTTCCTTCAATCCGACAGGACCTCCGCTGCCCTCTGTCCCTTCGGCGACAGGTTATCGTCCTGGATCACATCAATAACGCACGTCGGCCGAAGATGAGACCTCTGACAATGTCGACGGACGACATGCCAAGTCATTTCGCGGACAAGTGACCGTTGGCAAGGAGAATCGCGCGTTCGACGATTCAAAGAATGCGGTCTAGGTCAGATTGCGGATAATCGATTTGATAATATTCGTCGAAAACGTTTAACGGGGACAAAGTGCACTCTCACGCTGTACATCGAATGCCTCAAAAATACGACTGACTCCTACTGCACTGCTTCCACGCATTACCCTGACAATACCTCTACACAAACATATTACTCCGCGAATAATGAATTCTGAACAATCGAATTCACCGCATTAAATTCCATAGAAAGTCTTTCTGTGTAAAACCTATTAACGTAAAAATCTCAATATTCCGAAACTGTCGCGAATTAAAAAGGCAGTGTAATACCTCCTTTTGCGGCGAGTCTCGGGCGACTCGAAGTGGCGCGAAAAAAAGGATGAATCCCGGTAGGCGCCACCCATGTCCCTGGCGGGATTTAAAAAGGTCTTATCCGCGCAGGAGCGTCGGCTCGTTCTCTTTTTGAGGCGTCCGGCGCCGGGGCCAATGGGGAGGGTAGGTGGTAGGTCACACCCTCCGGAGGGTGCGATGGTTTAGCCAGCGCCGGCGCTTAGCCCTCGGCTTATCCCGGTGGGGACGAGGACACGCTCGTTCTACCTGTTGATATTAACCAACCCCTTTGCCGCGATTTCGCAAATCCGGCGCGGAACGCTGGACTCACGGTCACGCCCTCCGATTCAACAGTTATCCCGGCGGCTTCGCGTGCAGATCGAATGCGACGAGCGTTTGCTTCTCCACGAGATGCTGTTTCCGTTTAGGCTGGATGCAAGTTTCATCACACTGAGGTACGTCGTTGCTGAATTTTTAGGAGGCATATTATATCGGTGATATGTGCTTGCCATTGCTAGCAATAGTCGCGTTGTTGATATAATTGGTTACTGAATGAATTAAGGTATGTGATTGAAGTGGTAGACGATCGATCGCTTGTATGGTTTATGGGATGGTGAGCTTTGGTTGAAAAGGTGGAATAGATGGTGATTAGAATTTTATAAAGTCGATATGCGGTGATTCTGGAGTGCATTAAAATAGGAAGCGTAAAAAATTGTGTTCTGTTACGCAGATTTTTGGCGATGATTGTTCATTAAATTGTTTGCTACTCGATTACGCCGGAATCGGGGAATAACGGCGTGGTTATTTATATAATTACAGCGTCGGAACGTGGACGACGACATTTTGCTGGCAAGTCTCTAATGAGCCCGCACACAGGCAGCCTCGATTTACCTGCCGTCAGAATCGATGATCCCTCGGGTCCTCCTCTCCTCCGCATTCAGGAGCCTGTTCAATGAACCCTGCCGTCGCCGCGGGGCCGATAGCTATAATTAAAAGTCGATCAGACCAAGTTCCACATTGCAGATAAATTCGAGCCGCCTCCTCGCGCCAGCCGTACAGCGTTCGCCAATAATGTTTCGTCATTAACAACCTGGTCGCTTCTACCCTCAACAGTTACCAAATCTAGCCCTTTAAGGTCACAACTGCTCATTAAATATTTTCGCATTTTGCCCGAAAAATGTCACGCTCTCAATATCAGAATAATAAACAATCTTGACCTAGCCTGCTGATGAAAGCTCGAGCAGCAAAGCTTGTCAAGTTCAAAGCGGTAGAAATCGACGCCAGCCGCCACGTCGAAGATTTCGAAAAAGGACAGATTTCGAAAATTAGCTCGCCAGGCCGCTATTGAGGGCACCTGTACCATCTCGCGTTCGAAAAGGACATAATGCCCGCGCTATCTTCGCCGGCAGATGCGGCTGTATATATATTTTTAACGCCTTCATTTCCGGCCTCGCAGCTAGACCGGAAATAGCGGGACGATACCTCGCGGTGTTTCAGGTATTGATCAGTTCGAGGACCCGGTGTGCCAACCCATCTTCCTCCCCACTCCACCCCCACCCACCTACCCCTCCTCTCTCTCTCTCTCTCTCTCTCTCTCTCTCGACGAGCTGAAGGTTGAGGGGTGGAGGGAGGTGGCGCGGTTCTCTGCAGACTCGAAGCTTCGACCCCTGCAACCGCCACCTGCCCCTCACCCGCCCCTTTTCCACCCCCTGCCACCCCCATCGCCAACCCCACTCGTACCACCACTCATGACGCTCCTGTCCGCTTCCCTACCCCTTCCAGGCGGCTACCTTCTCCTTCCACCCCCCGCCTCGAGGTGGATCTTCAGATATCTGCCGGGTTCGCTTTGGATACTACGATCTGCGAGGGAGCGGATTTTTCAGCCATCGACCGACATTTTTAATGAATTTTTAGGGCGGAGTAGACGGAAGGCTTGGAGGTTAACGGTATGTTGGAATTCAGCATCAAATAAAATGTTTAACATACGAATTAAGGGTGGCGGATACTTGAAATGTCAGTGATTTAGATACGAACGTAAATATTTGCCCTAAGCCGAGTGCGACGTAGGTTCCCTGAATGAGACAAGGTATCACGAAATTGCCGCGGATATTTGGGTTATCAAGCGAATTGAGCGGAGAAAGGCTTAATGGCCTACCGTTTTGTCTCGTCCTCCCCCTGAGGAGAAGTCCTTCGAATACGCGCCCTCCTTTCATCTTTTGTAACGCTCACGGGAAAGCGTTCGTGTCGTGCTCGGGCGAGAGACGCGCAGGGAGGGGAAGTTATGCACTGGATTCGCGATTTGGAAGTGATTTTATTTTCCATAAACCCACCCTCACCACCTGACTACGGCCCTTAAGCCCGGTTATAAATAACGGCTTATCTTTTGTCGGCTTCAACGCTCGCCGCAGCCCCGCACAAAGCCAAAACTCTCCCTCCCACCCTTGTCGCCGACGACCCTTTCCGCCACGCAACCTTTTATACTCGAAATGGCAAGGGGTCGTGCGCGCGCGAGACATCTTTTCAAACGTGCACTCGTAATTGCCCTGGCGTGGCCACGAATCAAATCCGCCGAACGCATCGACGCTCGCCAGCTCGCGAGTTTTAAGCGGCGTTAAGCACTGAATGATAGTTAGAGACGCTGTTCGGAGGAATGAACAGGGTGTCACAACGAATTTACGTTCTGACGTACTTTACCATTCCGGTATTATGATATAGGTCACGTATCGGGGGCTGAAACTAATTCGTGACGCGTCTACTTTTCTTTACGTTGTTTACACACGGACGATATGATATGAACATGAAGAAGGCACAAATGTCCGTAAATATCAGATTTCAGGACAAGTAGTTAGACGAAAGTGGAATATCGCGGTAATGCCAAGACAATGGGCTTTGATCCCGAAACTCGAGATTTAACAAACATCACACCGGCGCCCGCCAAGTTTCTTATTACGGCCCGAATTAATCTGACTTTCATCGCGTACCTCCGCCAGCGACCAATAGCCCTCAATACTCCCATAATCCTCGCTTCCCTGCGCTCCTTCGGCCGGTCATCGGCGGCCGCTCGGTGTGTAGGTGGCTTAAGTGGGTAGATATCTCAGTGAAATTTGAATGGATGCCGGCTATTCGTGGTTCAGTGCGTCCTTAACAAGATCAGGGACATTGAGTTCAACCCCGTAAGGATGAGACACACCGGTCCTAGCGTTTCAATGCGGAATCGTCGCGCACCTACCCATACTCCCGCGCATCGCGAGGGCACATCTGTCTCCACTCCCAAACCTCGAAAGCTCTGGGATAGAGAGAGAGTAGGAGGTAAGGCAGAGAGTGACAGAGAGAGAGAGAGAGAGAGAGAGAGAACTCAGCGAACCCGTGAACTCGATGTTTGCCTCGCATTGTCTAATCGCCGTCCGGGCTCACGCCCTTTCTCTTTCCACCCCGGCCCTACGTAGCTGACGTCCTTGTCTGACTGATATCCTTTCGGAGAAGCGTCTCCGTTCAGATCTCCGCCCACGCGAGCGTCTCAGTCTCTCACGGGCGACGTCGCACCTTCCGCGAGATCTTGCGCTCTCAGACGCGACAAATCCGCATCGGAATTCACGGCTGAGGCTGATGGCAGTTCGATGCTTACTGGCACGATCGAGGAAACGGGGCTTGGAGAACGATTAAGGGAAGGTACGACGGATGAGGCTCGAGGTCGGATAGGTTACCGACGTCAATGTACTTTCGATAATGTTGTTCAAGAATTTTGTCTTACGTGTGACGATGGAAAGTAGTATCGAAGTTAACAGTCTGAGCTGAGACTGAGGTACAGCTAAAAATTAAATTGCTGCAACATAACATGGATAATATTTAATTGATAACGAGATTGATATCATGCATCTTCTTCCTATCATTCGCCGTCATCAGCGCTCAGCCCATCTTCATCAGTCCTCCATCGACGGACGAAACTGCGGAAGCGCGTACGTGCACTTTTCCATCTGCATACACGCATAGCTCATTCCTACGACTTCATTCCCCTCTCCTCTCGGCTTATCACGCTTTTTTTCTCGTCACGGCAAAGCATCGTAAAGCAGCGTCCGCTGTTTAACGTTCGAACGCTCGACGTAACATGCGTCTTTCTTACGTGGGAGAGAGAGAGAGAAGGAAGAAAAGAGAGAGAGAGAGAGAGAGAGAGAGAGAGAGAGAGAGAGAGAGAGAGAGCGAGAGTGGAATAACGAGAAGACGAGAGGACGAACGCTTCCATTAAGGCGCGAGCAGAAGTAAAGATTACATTCGTGACGTTTTCGTCGGTTGTCCCCCTTGACGTGCCGGAAAAAGAGCGGAGCGCGAGGAAAAGGGGAAGGGGGTCAGGGGAGGTGGGAGGGGTTGGGGAGGTGAAAAGGGAGGCGCGGGTAGGACAGGACAGCAGCCGCTTATCGCGGCAATAAAAAGCATCGTGCAAGATTGGCATGTTGCCCGCCGCCATCTTTTCGACGACTCCTCTTAGGCGTAGACTCGAATGTAAGTCGCGACGCCTCGAAGATAGCGCCCCGTGAATTATGCTCATCCAGGGCGAACGTTCGGCACCGATGTCGTAAGGTGCTCAAGTTCCGCAGGCGTTCGGGCGAAGGTAATTACGTAACTGAAATCTCACTGCTCGGATGATGGAGGAGACGGAAATGTTGATCGTAAGAGTATATGTGGAAATACTCTAAAATGTGATTAGTGTCTATATATGTATAATAATAGGTTTTCGGCGAATTCGGTCAGTGTCCTAAATATATCAACTAATTACCAATGATTTTAACTGTAATTCATATAAAGTGATTGAATTAAAACTTTAATAATTTTAAAAAAGCCAGAAAGAAAAAATTGTTATCAGATGTATGTATATATCTATATAGTATATAGGTAGTTGTTAGTGACAGTTGATTGAGATTGAAGAAAATAGATAGGATAAACTGAAAGAATGAATATCTGATTAATGTGAGATGAGTCACACACGTCAATGGGGGTGAGGTGAAATTGTTAGTTTAGAGAAATTTGGTTTTTGAATACAGATATTATTGGACCCCGGTTGTTTCAGTTAGTGCGGCTACTTAGCGAATGTTCAGCGACAACGGGCCGGACCTGTATTGTTGTATAAGCAATGTAATGGACGGCGAGGCCTGGACGTTCGGCGCTTAAGTCTTGCAGCGCGGCGAAACTTTAGTTACACGGAGGCCCGACAGGTCTTGGGGACTTAAAAACTTTGATCCACCCCTACCTATAAACCCCGTTCCGGACGGTGTTGAACTTTTTCCACCGGATAAAGACCGGCCCGGCCCGTCAAAGTCTGCAACGGGGCGCGCAAGTCAATCTCGCCTCGAAATAAAGCTCTGCAACTTTCATTTAATTTAAAGTATCCCCCCTTTCGCGCTCGCCACCCCTTTCTCGCCGCCGGAGAGAGAGAGCGAGCGGCCCGACGACGGCGCCGGGGGTAAGTTCCTCTTCTAATCCTTCTGTTACCGAAAAAATCCCTGACCGCTTCCGCGTACCTCGCTTAACGAAGCAAATTCCTCACGGAGACCCGCGTCTACCACGAATGTTCTCCTTCTACTCACTGTCAAAGTACGAATTAATTACATGGCACGTCTAATTACATATATCCCATTCAATTGTTTCTGACGATGTACACCATATATGAAACAATAATTACCGTTGTCGCAGTCTACATTTTACCGACATAATTTTCCATGCCGCATCCGCAGTCAGCCACCCCACGTCAGAGGCAGCATAAAAAAAAAGTATGGAAAGTGCGAGTATAGGAGGAAGAAGCGCGAGATGATCCCAGCAGGTTTATCTTGGTTAAAGTAGCGCGATGGGGATTAGGCTCGGCTCGTTCGCCGTGGGCGGCAGTTATTTTCAATTACCCTTCGACCCCCTTTAGCTGCAACCCCCTGCCGCCCTCCAGCGAGTCCGTATCATCCCCCTCGTCCCGTTCGGTAATGTATGCGAGATAAAGGCCGAAGAGGCGCCGTCGTAGACTAAGATATTACAGGGAAATGGTATAAGGTGTGGAAGGTGGTCGTCGGGGTGAAGGGAGGAGGGGGGGAAGGAGGTGATGGCGTTGGTAGGGGATGCTAAGGGGGGGTGGGGGCATCGTCGGGGTCTTCTACGGCGGTGTGAGTCGAAGACGCCGGGTGGGGGTGGGATGAGGGGTGCCCATAACTTATCGCAGATTTAAGGCTCTTAGACTTAAGGGACTCTAATAATAATATAGCACCATTCCGGCACCGTTATATGGAATTCGCGTGCATGGCGGGAATTCTCCCGCAGAGGAGTCTTGCGAATCATGGACGCTGCTTTCTCTCCCTCTCTCTCTCTCACTCTTCATCTCCTTCCTCGTCTCTCTTACTCTGAAGCTCGTACCACCTTCGGTGCGCACGACTGTCTCGCGTGTATCTGCTTCGGTTTATCTTTCAAACGCCCATTGCAAAATTTGCATAGGCAGCCGGAGAATGATTCGAGAGATCTGTGTTTACGGGTTAAACGACGGATCCGCACTTTGGCGCCCGATTTACATATCCATAGCACCTTCTTTCGCTTAATCGTTGTCAGTCAGGTTGAGAGGGGCCAAACGTCTCACTCCGATCCATAAAGACACGATAGAGTTGTCGGTCGGCGGAGGCATAAAAGTCGGCCGTAACAAAGGCCGGGCTAACGGAGATAATGCAAAGGGAAGGGAAAGTAGGTGTGCAGCGTGCGTCGGGGCGGCCGGCGAGATTTAAGGCGTCGCTGCTGCCCGGTAAACAAAAGCCACGATAAATTTCGTAAGTCGCCGAATTAATAAAAGATTACACCGCGGTTACTGCGGGCACCCGCGAGATAAGAAGACTCTCCGTGGCGCGCCTCTCGGCGGAGCCTCCGAGACCGCAGCTAAATCATCGGATATCTTGCCCCCGCGATACATAAACCACCCTTCAGGCTTACACGTACACGCTGTACACAACCCCCCGTGTCCTATCTCCCGACGAACGACGATACTTTCCTTCTCCCTCGCGCCGCGGAAAAAGAAAATCCGACTTGGCGCGCGGAGCGAGGCGTATCGCCTGGCCTGCGAGAAGGTTATGGCGACGGCGGAAAGGGGTGCGATGCCGACTATTAAAATGCTAAAATCGACCCTACCCCGACGCTGAGTAGGTACGTTACAACTGTTGAACGGCTGTCGAATTTTTGCCTTTCGACGGAAGCGGGAGGAATTTCTATGGACCGGCAGTTCTGACGATGACGATATGAGTCTAACAATAAGTGAGAGAACGATATTTTATCATCCCTTATTTCATCGTAATAAACGATGTTGATCGAAATTAATGCTTCATTAACGATTACGGAATTTTTTCGCTGAAATCTTTTATAAAGGACGTTGGATAGATCCACCAACTATTCGGACATTTAAAAAACTGAATATTTATTTTAATTTCGATATTTAATAATTAATATTTGAAGATACAGATGTGTCTGTAAAAGTTCCGTCGTCAACAGGTTCTAAATTTGACGTTCATGCATGAGTCCTTCGTAAAATTGTCCACATCTCCTACGTCACGTCTCAATAATCAGCTGCTCATCGAACCGAATCCGTCCGCTCCCTTCCGGATCACCGTATTTACTTATTATTACGGGATAAGACGGGCCCGCTAGGCGCGTTGGGCAAATATATCGGTCCCTTATTAATTGGCAAGCAGGACACTTTGACAGACAGCTTCGGGCGCGGAGAGGCGAGGGGGGGTTAGAGAAGGGCGGAAGATCGAGTGGGCCGCTTTGATGTCGAGGACGCGGTCCATCTCGTACTGGAAAGGCCAATTAATTAATTGACTGCGATGCGGGACGAACTTGTACGTTCTATAGTTTCAAGGCGACCGTGAATCTTGCGACTCTCTCGCAAGCCTGTTTATAGTTGACTCCCCGATTCTCGCTCTTTCCCCGAATTGCTCGGACCCCCCTCCCCGTCCCTTCCGGGCTCTTTGTATCGGCCACTTCAATTAATCACCCGGAACCATTAATCGTATTACGCCTCACGTTTTTCGCGAGTTAATCGACGGCAGAAACAACAAAGTTTCTTGCCGTGATTTATATCGAAATTATAATCGGCCAAACTGTTTTCAATTCCTAAGAACGCTTCGCGTGAAAAGCGTGGAAATACGTTCGATACGAAAACGGATCAAGCGACAAGACGAAAAACCACGTACATCCACCCAACATCCAATCCACCCCATAATCTCCCGCCACTCGCCGACATCGACTCCATCGACTCCGCCTAATCAATCCCCCACAGTTCATCGTCCGCATCGCTGACCCCGTCGCGCCCCATCCGCCATCCACCCAGACGACCTCCTCCGTCGAACACATCCCCGTCAGGGCCTCCGCCGCGTTCCAATTTTCCTCCGCGCCTCTTGCATGAGCCCCCGGGGTTAAGTGTGAGTTAAGTCCGCGGCATTAAGACACCTAGCGAACGTCGCCGCGAGACGAGCCGTGAGCCGGAGTAAGAAGAAGAAGAACAGGGACCGGGAACGGGGGAGAGGCTCGCAGAAGCTGGAAGCGGGACGAAGACGAAGACCTGGAAGACGAAGAAACTGGCTTGAAGGTACGGAGGCGGCCACCAGAGGCGGTGATCTATGGCAGGATTACCGGTGACGGTATTTCTTCATAACCGTTTCTCCGGGTCGCCTCTCTTTTCTCTTCTTCCATCGTTCCGAACACCACCACCCCCTCCCCCAACCCTCGCTCACCGCCTTCTCCTCTTCGGAACTCCTCTCTTTCTGCCACATCGCTGGCTATCCCCTCGGCGGTCGGCAGACACCAGTCTCGCCCCTCTCCTCACCCTCGCACGCTTCCTACGGCCTTCTACCTTCCCCCTCCCCTTCCGAGCTCACCGAATCCCCCCCTCTCCCTCTGCCGTCTATATCTTCCCTACGACGTCGCCTACGTACACACCCCGTGGAAGGAACGCTCTATGCCCGCGTGCTCAGCTCGCGGGGGGTTGTATCTTAATAACATTCATGAGCTCAGATATACCCGCCAGATTTATTGCCACGGCGCCCGCGGATCCTGGCGAAGACCTCGAACCGACCACCCTCCTCCCCTGCCCTCCTCTCCAGTGTGCTTCCTTACTCGTTCCTCGTCTTTCTCTCCTGAGCGAGGTTCTCTCTTTTTCGCGCTCGCCGTCTTCGGTGCTGGAGGTTGAAATTGTGGCTTTTTTGTCGAGCGTTTGGTTTTGACCGGTTCGTTGGATGTAGAGTGGGTGGGGGTGGGGTGTAACTGTTTCTTTGACTTTGTTACGCGTTCCTTTGTTATGCTCTGGTACAGCTTAGCGCATGTGGAGCAGATGGTTCGATCTTCTTACTTGAGTCCAGTTATCCCTGTGCGCGCGTCAAATCTACGGTTCCCCGCCGCTTTCCTCAATCTCTCGCGCCGCCCGGAGATAAATATGTGGGTTACGGATATAGAGCGCGATGGGATGATATAGCGCGCCGTGATATAGCGTAATAGGCAGGGGTGCCGAGTGTATGGTTCTTAGATTATCATTGATTCGCCCGTCGGGTAGGACGCGCGAGCGATGGCTGATTAATGCGCGGATATTTTCGAATAAACGTCGGTACGGTAAGTTCGGGGAAATTTACTACTGCCCAATATTCCGCAGAAGAGCACCGTCCCCCTTCGCGCTCCTTAATACAATGTACGTCCCGCCACTATAAATCCTGCATTTTTTAATTTAACACACCTACACCGGTCCGGAGAACGAGCGGAAAAGGAGCGTTTATCGGGAAGCGAATCCACTTTTTTGCCGAGCGTCTTTCTCGACCCTTCCCCTCCTTCGGCCGTCGCGAGGGTCGAGTCCTGTGTCGGCAATTAGAATTGCGCGGCTCGAAGACTCGGAAACTCTATCGGCGCCGGGTTAAGAGCGTGGCGACCGGCGCGGTTACGCTTTTATCCGCTTATCAATTGAGCTACCCCTGCAAGACGTGGGAGGCTCTTCGCTCCTCGCATCCACCCCCGCCGACCCCCGGATGGGCCCACTGTTTCAATATTTATGACCCCGCCGTATATTGCGCGCGAGTTCCGGCATTAGCGGGGCCGATAAATGGCGGCGCGCAGACGTTAATCACGCCGATTCGCGGAATGACAACATCGTTCGCGCCATCGACTCGACCCTCGCGGATATCGGCTGCGATAGGGAAGCTGGTATATCTTGCGGATGTCACGTGCATGAAAGTCGTACGGGTCAGCCACTGACCGCAACTTCTGCATCTAAACAGATATTTCGCGCACTTAACGAAAATTTCACAATAATTTCCACCCTCTCCAATGTATAGAAAAATTGTAGGCGGTTTATATACGAATAATTTGTTCATAAAAATAATTTTAATCTTGAACGTTTTTATAGTTGCTCTGTAGATTGCTCCGAGTTGGCGGAATTACTATCCTATCAGCGTGCCGTATTCACGCGAGCGAGACCATCGATAATTCTCCGAACATGCACCACCGCCACTCAAGATTTGCGCGATCCGACCGAGTCAGGCTTCTCAGCTCGCATCGAAATTTCCCGATGGGTTTGTCCGCCGGTTCACCGTTTCCTGTCCATGCTACCCCCGTTCCCGCCGCCCCCTCCCAAGCCCCCCACCCCTCTGCCCCCGCCCCGTCCTCCCCATCGGGTCTATCCTTCGGCAGGGTGTATACATCGGCGCGCACGCGCCTACGTATATGCCGGACTCGGCAGGCGTGTGGGTGTAGTATAAGCTCCTCTCGTGCTGCGCAAGGCAATACAGATTTATGTAAGTATTTAGCACGGGCTCTTTGCTTTATCGCGAGTCGCCCAGCCAAGACGTCCTCTTGGCTTCTGCCTCTGCCCGTCCTGCCGGCAGACCGGCTCGGCCGTCCGAAAATTTTCAATTATTTTTTACCCCCTCCGCTCTCCTTCCTGCGCCCCCCCCCCCCCGCGCAGGCTTTCACCTTTTTTTCCGACATCGCTTCGTCGGCCTTTCACGGCTTCGACTATCCCGCGTGCGACGTCTGGGTTCTTGATCCTTTGGATGAGGGGGTGGTTTAGGTAATGGGTTTGTTACATTGTTTCAGTTCAGTCTGATAGTACCTATAGTTTTTAATGTTAGGTACGGTGTGTTTACGTGACTTGATGTGTAATGAAATTAGATAAGGGATGGTATGAATGTTTGGAGATTAAATGATGATACTCATTTTCAGTTGTGTTCATATTTTAGATGCATCAGACTTTGCCGGTGTTGTAGAAATATATAATATTGTATGGCGTATGAAGTCAAAGATATTTTTAATGTCTCGAGCTTCCGCGGATTCATTCCCCTAACTGCGACATAAAGGACATGTCCGTTCGATCAAAAGGATATACGTTCTTCCTGGGCGGAGGAATTCCGGCTGGTCAACCGTAAAATGGGTAAGAACTGTCGCTATCGTATCAACAGCCATCCCCCTCGGCGAATCCTGATCTTGTTCCTCGGACAACGGGGCTCAGACCGTATGAAATTCCCGTTGATCCCCCACGAAAGAAGAGCTAATCAGCGTCGGACAATTTCTTCAAAATCCAGCCGTCCCCCCACCGCTTCCCGCAAATCGCTGAGCGATGCCGTTCCTCGCCATCCCGTTCAGCCCCATAGATCAACGAACTCAAAGTCGCGACCAACTACACGGAGTCTGTGCACACTTCTTCCGACCTGCGGCCCACTCTCCGTAATCCATTTCTTACGTTCCCACCGGCTGGTCGACAAACGACCAACTAAACTTGCCAACCGTAAGAGAGAGCTGCGCAAAACGCGGACAGGAGAGAGACGGCAAACGGGAGGAGGTGGATGTAGTGGGTGTAGGAGGAGGGATGTTGGTGTTCGGTCGATCTTAATACTGTCTTAAGCCCACCAGAGCGCGACATAAATTATGTATCGTCCGGGCGTAAGATGCCGCCAAGATCCCAGGAGCACCTGGTATTCCTGGCTCGGCTCACGATCTCTCTCTCTCTCTCGCTCTTCCTCTTTCTTCCTCTTCCCCTCTCTCTCTCCTCTCTTGCCCTCTCTTGCTCTCCCACCGCCTCACCGCAGACCTCCCTCCTTCGCGCTCTTCATTTCGTACAGTTTATACGTCCCCTCCCGGCCGGCGATGCCGAGGTCCCTAAATTTTCTCCAAGTCTATAAGGGTTAAGGAATTAACTGCTCGCCGGACCTGGTTGCGAGCCTATGGGGCCCTCTGATACGACTTGGCGCGAGAGGGTGGCCGCCCGGAGGCTTAATAACCGGAGCAGCATCCCTCGCCGCTGGCGAAACTCGCGGCCAGGAGCGGGAGGTGAAGGATCTTCGCCAAAAGCCATTACAAGGATTTCTTTTATTTACGGTCGCGAAAAGGAGAGGCTCCACTCTGAGCGGGGCCCCACCGGCTAAGTGGTATGATCTTCCACTTCGCAACGGACCCGGCACCGTCCACCGTGATACGATAGATCTTGCCCAATGGCCGACTAAGCGGCCACTCTGCGGGGCTTAGACGTTACGTCCGATCGCGTAATATTCGGCGGTAGATCAATTAAGAGGGTTCCACTTTGGGGCGGACGTGAGTCTTCGTGGCCGGAAGTGTCGATTTTCTTCTTGGGAGGGTGCTGGGTGTGCTGTTTTTTGAGAGCCGGTCAATTGTTTGGCAGGTCTGCAAATTCGACGATTAGAACCAGTTTTGTATGTACTTACGATGATCATTAAATCATCTTCAAGGTACACAGTGTTCGAATACATAATCTAAGGCGTGCACACTTCTAATTATCAGCAGCTGCAAAATCGGTTTAATAATAAATAAATTCATTTTATTCCTCATTTTCCACATCTTCGACGTAAACCGTTCTTATAATGACCGACACATGCAAATATCTTTCCCATGTCAATTTGAATATTAACAACGTAAGAAGATACCCTAGAGCACTCTGGCCCAGGGAATTCGGTTAAATTTTCACCTTTAAGATCCGTCTAAGACGGCGGCGGAAAGAAAATCTTTGCCTTCCTTGCGGCGTGGTCACCCGCGGAAGGGAGGGTGCCGATAAATTAACGGGATTAATTAGCCCCGACCCCCGGATTACTCGCCAGTCGGAGATACGACCTACCGTCTCTCCGGTGATCTTCCTTCCATGGCTCATTACTTTCAATCGTTGCCCTCGCAGACCGGCCTCCACTCTCTTTCCCCGGCGCTCGTAATTTTTAGTATAGCCGCGAATGGAGTGGGGCCGGATTAAAGAATAAGGAGGAAGGGCCGGCTCTCCGTTTATATGACCTCATCCACCATCCGAGAAGCTCGGTAAGGAGCTGAGCGAATCAGGGGTGAAGATAGAAGGGTCGGATCGGAGGACGGCTCGAATAAGAGCGAAGCTTTGCGCCGGATGCAGATTAAGCGAATGTTCGATCATTCTCGAACTGACCGAGGATATTTTTTTGCAGGGCATAGTTTAACAATATCGCTGGAGAACCAATTTCCCGGGAAAGAATATATAATTGTATAGTTTGTAAGCATGTACGTGGTTCAATTTTTAGTTAGACATAGATATTTTCTAACTTGAACGACTTCCTGTAGAAAATTACAAGAATGCCGGCAAGTTGCACTGATTGAATGGATTGATTAGTAGCTACTACTGTCTAAAGTGAGAGAGTGGGTCTAAGATGATTATAATAAAAATTGTATGGACAATTTAGCAATTTCCGTGTTCCCTAAAACAATTCACGCGCAATATGCTCCCGCCGTACACCGAACTTTTAATGTAAACTGCCTCGTAATTACAACACGCAGCACATTAGGCCTTTGAGCGTCTCCCGGCGCAGATAAAGAGAAGAATCGTCGGAAATGAGCGTCGGGGGTGGAAAAGAGAAGTGAGAAGGCAGCGGTGGGAGGGCTTGAGGGGGGGAGGGGGGTAAGCAGGGACAGAGAGAGAATCAGCGTGGCATCCCTCGAGGATTATGAGGCCAATCCTGCGGCTAATTTGCGAGCTCTCGAAATCTCGTGCTTCGCTACGAACTCGTCCCCCGCAACCGTGACTTCGTCTTAACCGCCCTCTCATCTCCCTTTTAGCCATTCCTCCCGTTGTTTTCTTTGCCCTCCCGTGTCTGCGCGACACACCCCACCGGAACTGCCCCAATGCCTAAACAGCGCGGACCCCGAGGTAATCGTATTTCGGTAGGAACATTTTTTTGCTTTCCGTTTCGTTACCACCGACGCAGCAAGCGACAACATAACATAAGTAATAAGTAATGAGTAATAAGTTTCATTGTCAATAAGTAGTTCGAATGTTTGAAACTGTGGCAATAACGATTCTGCGGAGAACATCCGATGCATTACAAAATGTAGGAGCACAGGATGCCATTGAAATGCCGACAGTTCAAAATGCTGCGCCGGAGACCTAGTCCTCTTTCCCGTTGAAGGTAGACGGAACAAATTGCAACTCATATTTTCCGCGCACGCGAGAACAATGTGCCAACGCAACATATGGGAAACTAGCCTTCGCAACGGAACGTGCTACGTTTTAGGGCCCTTATCAATCGTATCCAATGATCTAACCACCCTGGCCAACATTATCTATGTCGAAACGTCCGGCAGGCTCGTGGAAACAGAATAGTTAGGCATATCCTAGCCGCGGCTGATAGGAGAACAGCTCTGCCGTTTGCTTTCTCTTTCCCTGTGTCTCACTCTCTCGTTCCGTCACACCTACACAGACGTGTAAACGTGTACACGCGAACGTACTCCTCCCCGTGCTCGCACTCTCCCGTTCTCCGTTATTATTCAGGAACTTTGCTGACAGCTCCCCGGATAGGCAGATAAGAACGTCCTCTGAATGCCGAAGCACACACAATGCTCCTTTGGAACGACGTGTACCCACGTCTCGTGGATACTTTTCGTATGTTGGATCGCGCTGGAATACAGGGCCGAAATATAGTCTGTATCGCCAGCGACGTCGCTCCCTATCCGTCCTTTTCCGTCCCACGTCCTTCCTCTTTCGCTCGCCAACGATTTGCGTGCAGGAAGGTGTAGCGATTTATCCGCTTCTAATTTGTCGGCGTTGGGAGTGAACGATTTATTTTCTCGCCGAACTCGCACTTCTCCGCTCGGAATACGATCGAAACGTCCTTGGGATGACGCGGGTGGAAAAGTCTCTAGACTTCGGCGTGTAGTGGGGAAATTTTGCTTTACTTGAGTAACGTGACGAGTGTATAGTTTTTGAGTATCATTTGTGAGTATTGTCCGTACGTTTTAACAAACCGTAAGTCAAAGAGAGAAAAATTGAGTATACAGTGACAGACTGTGTAAAAAAAATAGAACACGAAAAATTATAACATACAGGTAATGCCTGATCAGCGTGTAAGTAGTATGGAGTTCATATAATGTTTTATTTAAA
Source organism: Anoplius nigerrimus (assembly GCA_914767735.1). Lineage (NCBI taxonomy): Eukaryota > Metazoa > Arthropoda > Insecta > Hymenoptera > Pompilidae > Anoplius > Anoplius nigerrimus. Next base: position 8,499,468 of record OU612089.1, on the reverse strand, counting down.
ACAGATCTCGTCTTTCATTAAGATTTCAATGCGTATATTCAGTATTCCTCTACGGGGCGGTGTAAGAAACATAACAAAGTACGTCGACATTTTGCCACATATTAGATATATTTCTATATCTTCTTTAATCATGCAAACGTAATTATGTGTTGTACCATGTTAGACAAAACTGCAGGTATATGTGAGGAATACATAGTCCAATTGTAGTACATTCATAGGAACAATGTTAAAATTCACCTTTGCCATACCACAATTTTACCTCCATTCAAACATCGTTACACTTTCCATCCGAGAGGGAAACACGTTTTAGCCATGCGTCGAAACGCTTATGTGATACCGATAAATCGGCACTTATTACGCGCTCATTATTGCGAACTAGGCCAGCTGGGCGCAGAATACGGTGGAAAGTTTCGCGGAACAATATCGACGAGGGGTCGGGGGTGGGAAGGGGGTGTCGGGTCTCACTCCGAGGAAGAGAGCGTTTCTCATAACGATTTACCGACGAGGGTGTGGCTTAAATTGTGCCCGAGCCGGCTGACAAATTAAGATCAGATAGAGGGATGATCCTCGGGGCTGCTGACTTTTAGATTTTCATAAGGCCTCTTCCGCCCCTTCCTACAGAACTGCCCTCCCCAACCCCGTCGCTCTCCGCAGATTTTTCCATACAGTCTTCGGCGTCGGGGCTCAATTTTCTTATCCGACCGACCAGTCTTCTTTTTTTCACCCCCGCGCCACCCCCCGCGTGCAGCCATTCAGCATTACGTTATCACGCGGCGATAGGGATCCTTCCTTTTTTTTCTCAAGTCCGCGTCAACGTTTCGGGACCTGACTAAACGGTTAGATGAGGATCAAATTTTTGTTAACGGACGAGTCGAAATTTTATCAAACGGGAAAAAGATTTTCTAACGCAAACTCATGCACGTCCATAACGACTTCTGTATTAGTATAATTGTAATCTGAGCGTTAACTTAGTCCATTTTTGTCCGTCATTGTGTAATATTATCGTTCGAATGTTCTGCTTTGATGATAATAATGCAGGAACGCTTACGTATACGGGTAGTCCACTTACAGATTAACACTATTCCCCATATCGATCGTCGGGATACTTCAGCCGAGCGGATCCTTGTCTATCAAAACAGGATCCTCCGAATTCGCTTCACTGAGAAGACCAACTGCTCCTCTAACAATAAGGAAAGGGATAACGGTAAGGTTAGTGGGCACATATATACGCCGGCGTATCTAAAATACATATTTTATGTACCGTAAACACCCCTGGCGCAGCCGCGCGCGCGCGCGCGCACGGGCGCACGCACACGTAGACACGGGGATAAGAAGAGGCTGCGACAAAGTCTAGATTCGATGTTTTGCGAATGAACGAGCGGGCTCGGATGGATCCTTGTAAGACGTTTTAATTGGACAAATCCGCCTATCCTCATTAAATCCGGCACCGACCTCGACCAGCGGGACTCTCGAGGACGCGGATAGAAGGCGATGGTGTGCGTGGGCCCCTGTATTCGTGTATACGTGTCACGGATGACGACCGTGTATCCCCTCCGTCATCTTTGTACATCGCTACCCACTTAAGCGGAGAATCGCGAAAATCTCGCATCCCGCGCTTATAAACTCCGACCTCGGGCTCTCGAGGGTTAAGGCGGCCGACGATACCGAAATCGTCTTGTTTCTCCATTGTGAACGATGAATACTTTCCGTTGTGGGAGTTAAGGCTGGTTAATGTCTTCCCAATCATATTTAATAGGCCGTATTAGTTCAAATGCCGAATAAAGAACATTGCAATGTCGTATTGATATTTTTCATAACCGAATTTGCCATCACCGGTAATAGTACTGCCCATATACAAAAACCTGTTTTTTATATGCATTTATATGTAAATATTTCTGTCAATCATTCTGTTAACAGTTACTATACTTCAAACTGCTATTAACATAAAATTGGTCCAAGTAAAAGGTCTGAAAAACTTCTATTTACGATTGATGTCGTATATTCAAAATAAATAAGACTGAAAAGAGTAATTTTCAATTACTTCAATTTGTCAAGTAATTTTCTATTACTTTTTACCAGATGACTACGCAAATCTGTTATTTGACAAAATAAATAACTTAAACCCGACCAAGCTTCGACTTTGGGGCGCATTGCATATTCGAGTCATCGCCCGAAGCCCATCATCCCTTATCATCCTCGCTCCATCAACACCTCCAAGGGACAGTTTGCGAAGGAGCGCGATTCGTCGTCGGCAATAGTTGTAACTACATTTCCGTCTCGTCGCGGGGAAACGTCCGTCGACTTCGCGACGAAACGCTCATTGACTATTGTGACGTTTGAGTTGGGGTTGACTCGGTGACAGGCTCGTCTTATCTCAGCGAGATTTCGGCTCTCTCGGGGTGCGGCCTTTGTATGTTCTCCGACTTGAAGCCCGTGTGTGCACACGTGCGCGCGCGCGCGCGCACGTCCTGAGAACGGCGGATTCTCGCGAAAATTATAATGCGTCCTGAGACTATCCGCAACGATTTATTGTGTCCGACCCACCCTCTTGGAAGCGGACCCGGACCGATACCCTGAAGATGATATCGTTCGTTCCTTCGACTTCCGCTCTGCTCTCCCCCACTTCCGACGACTTGGGACACTCCGATGGCAGGCTTGAACGCGTTTGAAGTATAAAAAGTAAAACGAAAAATATTTTCGGACGTAAAGTTTACTATCTACATATATGAGGAATTTGGATAGGGTAGATGTTCAAATAGTGTTTGGGTGAATGTTGGGAAATATTAATCGTGTATTGATAATTTTTAGGAAGTAAGAATGTTAAGGATACGTATGAATGACACGTTTGAATGAATAATGATCGATCGTGACGTACAGTTTTATTCGACATCATTCTCATATTTACACTCATCAAGGTCCATAATAATTATATTAATCGTTACGCGATAATTACAATCAAAGGGCGGCCCGATCTTGACAATCGTCTTTATTCTCTTCGTCTCGGGACCGTCTTGTCAACGGTATTAAGGAAAAACAGATTCGATTAACGAAGCGCTCTCTTACATCCTCCCCGACTCACCCTTTCCGTTATATTTTTATACGAAGTTCGTTTCGACTCCAGTACGCATCGATGGCACTTTGAGCACAGAACCGTTTCTATCGAGTACACGCCGAGTTATGTCAAAATCGCAGATTTTGAGACTGTAAATATATTAAACGCTCCATAAAAATCCATGTAATGAAAAGAAAGTTTTCGTTAAAAACTGAATCAATGAACGTTAGGCTGCTGAGCTCAAAGTGTTAAGGTTCATCCGACTTCGTTAGCTATCCTTTTCAATTTTCACGTATTCTTCGATTCTTCATCGAGTAGTAGTCTACGAGGTTTATGGTAGGTACGTAATTTTAAGAAGTGAACTAGTCTGCGTGATATGGATGTGGCTGCGGCGAGCCCCCCTCGAAGAGAGCCATCTTCAGCCTCTTGCACTTGGCCCTGCGATTCTTGAACCAGAATTGCACGTTCTTCGGCTCCAGTCGCGGAAACTTCTGACGATAGGGCATCCGATTCAGCTCCTCCGTGTACTTCAGTATCAACTGCAAACGAAGAACATCATCCCGTTCAAATCAACCACCCTGTCAAAACGCCCTTAATCGATCCTCAATCTTCCCCATTCAAAATTAATTCTTTCAATTTTGCTTATTACACTAATATTTAAAAATGTATATCTCTCTCATTTGACAAAATACAGGTAGCAATTACTGCCAACATACGTTAAAACAGAAGCTTCAAAACGGTGTTGACATTATATCCAATTGTAAAGATAGATAATTCTAATAAATCAGGGATTGAATGAAATCGGAAGCTTGGAGAATTCCACTAATATCGGAATACGCGAACAAATGGAATGCGTACCGCGTGACTGGGATGAGTATTGTGAGTGAACCAAGCCTCGAGCCTGGGCACTTCCGTCACTGGATCGATGAACGTCCGGTTCCTCTTTCTCCTCTCGTCCAGCATACTTGTGGGGCATCCAGCTGGCCCACGCGGCGGCAAGTAATGGGACATGTACATGATGCCGTGGCCGAACATCGGACTAGGCACCAGCGAGTATCCCGGAGGAAGAGGACCGGTCGGTCTGGCCTCCTCGTCCTCGGAGCCTGAGGACACTCTGGCGTCCTCCTGCTTTACGGAAGACGGCGTTGAGGGTGGGGCCTGTTGGTCTTCCGGTCGGGTCGTCAGCGAAAGTGGTCCCACCGGAGGACTTCCGGGTGGACAGGGCGACGGCGAGGTCGACTGGAAGTTCATATTTATGGATCTGATGACTTGGCATGTCCAAGTAGAACTAACTAGCTAATGGCTGATATTTGAAGAATTCAAATTCTATGATTCGCGGTAGGTTCATATTTACGAATCCGATGATCTGATTCGTTTCAATAGAGCAAATTCGACATAGGCTGATATTCGAAGAATTCGAGTTTTATGATTCGTTATACGTTCATATTTATAGATGAGACGCCTGATTCGTCCGAGTAGAGGTAATTCGATACAGGCCAATATTCGAAAAATTCAAATACCATGATATGCCTGGTTCAAATAATACTGATTATGCAAGAACGACTCAAGTTTCGAAAACGCGATACAGCGGAAAGTGAAGCATCATCACTCCCCGCCAGACAGGTGTCATTCTAATTCAGACGCGAGCCTCGCACCGCCGCCTAATTGTTCAAACACGGCGCCCGCCAAAAATTCTCCCTGATAAAATCCCGGCCGCGCAAAACACGGCCCGATAAGCCGAAAATTTGCATTGATCTCCCGATTAAAGTGGGAGTCATAAATCTGCGGGAGAGAGAGCTGCGAAACGATAAGATTACGGACTCGCGTGCGGATGTCAGTCGTGCAGCGGCAGACGTTGAAGCGTGCGTACCTGATGCCTGGAGTCCTCCTCCTCGTCCGTGCAATCCTCGCTGACGATGCTAGCACCCCTCGGACTCAGTCCCGGCGGACTGTAGCCGTTTATGCCCCTTGTTTCAGCCCTCTTCTGGGCCGCCCTCGCGTTCTTGAACCAGTAGACGACGTTGTTCACGTCCAGCGGCTTCCGGCCGCGCCGCGACTCGAGCGAGTTCAGCTCGGTGACGTAATGCTGAATCTGCTGGCGCGAGGGATGCTGATTCTCGCCGAACCAGCGTTGCAGTCGAGGAAGCTCGAGCTCGGGGTCGAAGCTGGTCCTCATGCGAGTCTTGTGCGAATATTGAAGCAGAGCCGGATGCGGTGGACCGATCGGCCCGCTGCCAGGCATCGGACCTCCGCCGTCGGGCTGTGGGCTCTGGGTGTGATGATGGTGATGGTTCGTGGTCGGGACCATCGGGTTCAGGCCGAGACCCAGCTGCTGCTGCTGCAGCCAGGACTCGAAGTTGCGCTTGGTCTCCTCGGACAGATCATTTCCGCCTCTGCATAAGGACAGCAGGGTCATCTGAAATCAAAGCAAGGATGTTTTGAGATATCGGAAAAGTGAATAAAATGGATTCGGTTCTGACTGATTTCGACTTGCCACCCTAATATTGTCGATGGGCACTAAGCTAGTTCTGTAAAGACGAAGTCCTCGTAAGACTTCATCCATTTCCACCTAGTAAAATTCAGACTACCCTATTCTTGGCGATGCTCAATATTCGACGCGATCTTCGGCTGCCATCGGCTAACACCGGGACGGTAGGCAATGACGAAAAGTCGTCCCCGACATCGTCATCTCCATCGTCTTTGTCGCGGCATTAAGGAGTCAGATTATGGAAAAGTTCGGTCTCCGTAGGAAGCGGTTAATAGTAACGGGCTCTCGACTCGGCTGCGTGTGCCTTATCTGGCCGATGATTTATAAGGGCAAACATCTTCCAAGAGTCGAGGATCAAGGCGCGCGACGCCAACGTTAATAATGTGTTAATCCGCGCCCACAGGCATTCATCCAACATCGGCACGACAGGCGCTCGCGCATCGACGGCACAACAATTATTATTATCCCGACTAAAAGTCAGACTCTCGAACCCGAGGATGCCTCCCCATTCCCTCCCCCTCTCTCTCTCCTCTCTCACCCTGACTTTTACAGCCCCGCACTTAATCACTCAGCGCGCAGCCGACGACTGACAAGTCGGCCGGGTTGCTCGCGCGAGATTTCTGAAATCGGTCGGTAAACAGAGAGAGCGAGAGAGAGAGAGAGAGAGAGAGAGAGAGAGAAAGAGAGAGGGAGAGGGAGAGGGAGATGAAGAGCGAAGGATGTCGACAAGGGAGGCGGGAGGAAGAGTATCTCGAATACGGGCCAGCCGGCTTATCTGAGACAATGCTAAACCACAGCTTCGGCCGCTGATTTACACGTATTTATTATTCGCTCGGATGACGATGCTAAGGACGACGACGATCACGCTGAAGGTGGCGGCTACGGCTGATTCGTCGCTCTCGTAGTAAATCAATCGAAATTGCGAAGCCAGATCAAACAAGTCGTCCCACGAATTCGTCGGAAGCCAGACGATCGGTACGAGAGCGAGCGTTCAGCGCTAATTAATAATCGTGGGATTATTTAAGGATACGCGGGCGCCCTGCGGAACGTTGTTGCTGGGTGAGGCAAAATTTGTTGCGCGAAGATTCCGGCCAGCGGAAGGAGAACTTCGCTGAGGGGGGAACGGATCGGGGGGGGGGGATGTGTGCGGTACTTATCGTGAAGTAACGGTTACAATAAATTTCGTCAGGATTGCCGTGCATCGTGCGCTACCTGTTGGTACCTTGACGCGAGTGGTCGCAGATAAATGTGGATGGATGACGGTACACATTCTACGCAGCTTCTGATGCCGTTAAAAGAAGCACAAAGTTATTTCGCCAGCAAATCGCGTCTAGGCGAAACGGGGGTGACATAGAAATACGTACTACAATAATGAGCTGCATCTGTACGCAGATAAAAATCTATAAATAATACGCGATAGGTAGCGATGTTTGCTCGGAGATTTTGAGTGACAAACGTCGTTCATCCGCGATCGGTGGCGTCTCGGAAAGTTGTCACTACCGCGAAAGGGGCTGACACTCTCGGTATCTCAGGGCCAATCCGAGTTCGCGGGATCGAGGAAATTTATCGGCGCCCGCCGTCGGTAGGCAGATCCCTTAACGCGACGCTCAAACTTCGCGTCGGCGTTTATCGTAACGCCGGCATCGATCGGCCAATCAAGTGGCTCCGGGTCTGATCCGCTCCTGACGTTCCGCGCTGCTAGCTAATAAAACGGCGCTGCAGTTATCTCCCGCGGACGCGGATTCCGAAAGATTTAGTACGATATTTGGGAAGGAATTGTGTAACTTTCGCGGCGACGGGGCCTTGGCAGCCGAGCTGCCAGCTTTTCTAAGCCCCGAGCCTTAACCGCGATGTACACACGACGTTACGTCATCGTTCCAGATTCGAGACCGATCGGAACGACGTGATAAATTTCACGATGCTGCTGAGGCCGAGTCGATGTGAGATCACGGACGAGATGCAGCCAGAAGTTTATGGCGTTCGTCGAGATTATTTCGCTTCGTACAATGCGGCGATGAGAGCTAGGCTAGTATTTTCCGTTAATACTGATTCGACGATAAGGGTTCTTGAGACTACATGATGTCGTGATATGTCTGTATTGCAAGATCAAGAAGCAGGTAAATACTCGTATGCTTGAATGAATTAGATCTAAGGTCCAGCCTGATTTGCCGGCAAATCTTGAAATCGACCGCTGACGTGAATCAATTCGTTCTCCATCAAGACTCGCGCCCTCTCGACATCCGTTCGGCGAATGATCGTCAGATTAAAGCAAATCTACGGGAAACGACGGGCTGCGTGGGCCATCGCGTTCGCCATTAGCCGGCAGGCCGAAACTCGAGCAGGAAACGTCTGTCAGGGAAAATTGGTAATCATAGACCACCGCGAGCGGCATTAAAGTTCGGGGATGGGCGGGTAGTGGGATCTTCAAAGAGAGTGCACTTAGATAATGCCCGCCTGAAGGGGGTAGGTAGGGGGTGAGGGGGTTCCTACCTTCCCTTCCTTCCAACCTTCCAACGTTCTGCAACCCTTCCCTCTCCTCCGCGTTCGATCTCTGTCTTTCTCTCTCTCTCTCTCTCTCTCTCTCTCTATCTATCTCCTCCTCTTTCTCTCTCTATCTATCTATCTATCTACCTATCCATCCAACACTCGCTCTTTCTCTTTCCGGTTCAACTTCTATCCTCCTCCGCCTACGGCTCCCGATATCGAGGGGCTTTTGATGAAGGCTGCGAATTTGGTTGAGTAAAGGGTAATCCTATCACACGCTATGAGATCTTCCTGTCGGAAGGGCACGCCCGCTTTTCTCGTTTGGAAATCGTGCGCGCCCGTTTTGAGTCGCCTTCAAGAAAACTGAGCGGATTCGAAGGTTCAAGAGAGAACCGGCCGGATGTTCGAATCACGATCGACGAGCAGACCGTAAGAGTACGTACGGTTTCGGTTGGCAGTGAGAATAGGAAGTATTCGGTTTTAGTACAGATTCTATTCTAAGATTTTTAAATGTTGGTCCTACAGATAGTAATCTTAATTTAATGTGTACTGATTGTGAGTGTCTAAGGTTGGAACAAAAGATACATTTTCTTCCTGTAGAGATGTGCAATTTCTCGTAATTAATTAATGACAGTGGGAACGGGAAGTATTTGGTCCTAGTATAGATTCAATTTTAATATTTTGTAAACGTAGGCCCTGCAGATAGTTATCTGAATTTAATATTTATACTGAGTGTCTAACGTTGGAAACAAGAGACGTAAATTTTCTTCCTATACAGGGGTGCAATTTCTCGTAATTAATTTATGGAAAATCTTGGCGGTTCCGCGAAAGGAAAGAAATACTTTCGGTCGCGGAGGCTATTGTCGGCATTTAAATAATCGCGGCCGAGCTGGGAAGCGGTTCCTCCGTCGGAAATGGAGAGAACATTTATTTAAGGCGAGGATCAACGAGCCGCGAGCAAGACGCCACCGAAGATTACCACCGCGGTTCACGATGAAGGAACAAGAGCGTCGGCTGGAGGACTTCTTAATGAGATTAGGCGCCCCGACGACAAACACTCTCTGGCTAGATTTACATTTTATACATTTTTAAGCGGTCGCCTTACCGCCTTCTCGCCATCGGCGGCCCGCCCGCTCGATCGCGATCCTGAATCCTTAAATTTCGCCGGTACACCCTTAACGAATCCTTCGGACTTCGATTCGTGGACTTACGTGACTCGCCAATGTTAATTTGCCGCCTTTACTTCCAAATCGCAGGAATAGCACTGCGGGCTTGACACTTGATTCGTTGGAATTTATTTATTGCGTAAAACCAGAAACCGAGCAGTGGTAAAATTAAATTGAGAATTAATTTAATGTTAATAACATATAATCAAAATTCAGTTAATTCTGGAATAGGAATGTACTGTGCGATATATCAAATGTAATAGAGTGTATGAATTGACGATAATGAAAATGACTAAAGTGTCCAACTGCTGATTATTACTGGAATTTAAACGTTCTAATTTGATTAAAATATCGTTCTTTTTATTCCCGCGTTTTATTAGTCAATGAAACAAGCCGTGAATATTTAATTTTTCAACTTTGTGTCGTGTAGCACAATTTCCGCACAGACTACACAAATTCACCGTGTTATACGGAAGCTGACCGTATTTTATGTCCAATAAGGCGTCGCTGAAACAGCGGCGTAGATAGGAAAGTAAAGGAAGTAAAGTCGGACGGCGATATCTGCGTAAATTAAGCGAGAATAAATGTTCTGATTCCGGATAATCAGAAGCGGAAGTGCATTACGGAAACTCACCTCATCCAAGGGACATCCGGCAGAAACGAGCAGCGCGTGGCTGTGAAGCAACAGGAGCCTCAGCAGTTTGTTCCTGACCTCAGCGGCGGGGCTGGGTGGCGGAGGTCTCGATCTGTAAACTTGAATTTTCAGCGTCGCGACGGACGTCAGTTCGGCGAGAATGTCGCCAACTGTCAAAAGCGGCCCGTCGGCCACTTTTTCCATCGGCAGAGGCTTCCAATTTCGTATGACGATGCTACCTCTGGCGCTGGGAATCAAGTCGCTCGAGTAGCCTAGACGAACTAGAGCTTCCCCAACCAGATCCTGAAACACAAAGAAATTTTCCTGCTTACAAACAGAAAACGAGCAGAATTATACTTTATGAATCGTGAGACGTCGAACGGGAAAAGGTATTTTTCGCTTTGCGAAGCGGAGATGCGTATCGTCGAACGTAGAGGAAACTGTGCCGTTTCATGAGAGAAAGGTTAGATGAGGCTATCGATTACCTGGAACGGCATGGCCACCGGTATAATGACGTAAGAATCCGTCTCCACTTGGGGTCTTCGCCAATTTTCGCGAGTACTGCTGACATGACTCTCCACGATGTTGTGGATCGTTTCCACGACGCAGTGTACTGGAAGATTTTTCGCTGTAACAGAGAAAAATAATCACATCGTTACTATGTTGTGTACAAATAAAATATGACTATTACCCACACATATAATGCAACCGATCGCCATTCTTTTCGCAAACGTCGCATTACTGATAAGAAAAATCAGTCTGCCGACGTCAGGAGCGGACAAAATGACGTCGGCCCACCGATACGATCTCGCGCGTTCGAGTACTTGGCTGCAAGTTGAAAACCGACCAGATCGAGTCGGACTGCTCGACAATTGGCCAAGTTCGCCGATGACGACCGACGATGCCCGCTGCGCATCGCAGCGTCTGACAATGGATATCGGGGTTCTGGCATTCGAGGATTTGAATTTGAGGGGCCAGGATGATTCGCGATGTTGAAGATCACCGAGAGACGTCCAATTCCGTCGCTAAGCATATGCAGATCCACTCGTCTATCCCGAGACAATGGGAGCTGGGCGGGTGCACAATAGCTGCGATCCTTCTGTAACCCTGACTTAAGTCCCGAAGTCTATCCCACTCCAGGGCATAATCCCAGACTTCTCCGAAACCGAGGAAATGGAGAGTGAAAGCGAGAGAGGGACACGCGCTGAATGAAAGAGGAATAGAGAGAGAGAGGGGGGGGGGGGAGGGAGCCGAGAGGGCGAAGAGAAAGAGAAGTCAGCTCTGTCAATTCTCCGCTTGCGCGATACTTATCTGTTAAGGGGCATTCTCAAAATCTTCCGCTACGCGGATTCCCTCCAAAACGGGGGCCCGACACATTCGCGCATTAAAGAAATGTCACTTGCTTCGCCACGCAGAAAGGCCTGATTTTTTCTGTCGTCTCGTGCGTCGGTCGTCGGTCAGCTTCTCGCTTCCGACTATGGCCGAGGATAACGGCGCTGGACGCATTATCAGCTCTCGTTTCTGCTCAGGACAGGAACGCGCTCAATGCTAATATCCTTCGCTGATTTACTCCTTCCGCCCTTCGCTCCATTATCTCTCTTCAGCGGAATCAGCAAGGCGGCCAATATAATTAAGCATTACGAGTCTAATCTGCCGGAGTCCCTGCCGCAGAATTTAATTCACGTCCTCCTGTCGGCGGGCGGGGAAACTAGGCGTCAGGTAAAGATTCAAAAATATCGAAGAATAATGAACCTAAAATGTTAAAAATTGAAACCGTATATTTGGCAGCGAAAAATTGCAATTCGTCAAGCCCCAAGCTGAGAGCGAGAAATCGGCAAATCGGAAGTCCAAGTCATCACTCGCCTGTCGGGGATCATTCTTCCCCGACTCCCGCCACTTAAAGCCGTCAGAACCCGTGAAACGTCGAACCTATAAGGGCAAGACAGGCGCCTCTCGCCATCTAGTCGCATCCCGATCGTTAGACGGCTTCCGTGAACGTCTGGCGGTGCGCGTCGCGCTAAGTCTCGGCCGAAGATGACCAACAAAGGATTTACTGCCGGTGGCACGATATTAGGTATTAATGCCCCGAAACTTCCATCTAATACGGCCGGACGCCATAGAGCGTCGAGTCTCGACCCCCTCAACCCCCTCGGCACCCCTCAGGCCCCCGCCGTGGCCCCCGACATTGCATAAGACAGGTCCCGGCCGCTTTCTAGGCGCGAAGGTAGCCCGAGCTGACCATCGGCCACCTTAATCCAGGGACGTATAGTTTTCATTAAGGTGCCTCCGTCCTTGCGCCGTCTTTGTGCCGGGATCAGCTGGTTTAAGGTGGCCTTTTACGCCGCAGGATTTAGTCGCCGCGGACCGTATTACGCTGTCTGTTTATTAGCGGCCGGCTCTGCGCAAGTCCTGGCTCGCGTTAACGCGCGCGGCCGCGTCCGGGTACGAGGGCATGTTTTTCGGTTTTAGTAGTCGGACCGGCTCAATTTGGCGGTGTGTCGCCCTCGGGCTGAATGCCCGAGATTAAGGCGCGGGAAGAGGTTTTGTTTCCGTCGCGACGAGAGATCGATGGCTGAGGTGTCCTTTGCTCGGCCGATTGTTCGCGCTGATTGACTTGGGCAGGTGGCGGTTGGCGATGTGGCTCACTGAGGGGTTCGAAGTGGGGGGCAGGGTGAAAGGTGTGAGGGGGTTGGATGAGTTATCTGTCGGTTATAATGCTAGGTCATTTTAAATTTTAGTTTGCATAGGTAGGTGCGTAGACCGTAATTCTTAAGAGTCTGTACAGGATAAGTGATTGACATTAGTAGATGCAATTGATTGATCCTCAGAATTTCTTTCTTTCGAAAATTTAGTTGAAACATGAGAGGGGGGGTTGGGTGAGTCAGTCAGTCGCAATGGTAAGGTCATTTTAAGTTTTAGTTTACCTGAGTTGGTACGTAGACCTTAATTCTGTCGAGTCTGTACGGGATACGTGATCTGTTTATTTCGACGTGTAGAGTTGGCTCGATCGCAGTGTCGAGCGGAATATATTTTATTCACAAAACGACCCGCGCAAAGTCTCGCGAATTAGCGAGGCGGGCACAACGGCGTCAATACCGTTCACCCGCTATGACTGTGTAATACCGTAAAGCCGCATCGCAATGAGTACGGGAGATTAGAATGTGCATAGGTCAAAGCTAAACCTGGCAACAGGATTATACCTAATAACCGCGAAATCCTAAAATCTTGAAGCAGTGCTCCCACCATTGACTGTAACCGATTAAGCCGTAATTTCCGCTGAAAATTGAATTACGATCGCGCTTGCGAGCCTGCCCTTGAATTGATTTTCACGCCTTGAAGCTCCAGCGTTCCGGCGGCGAAGCTCTCGATGAAATTCGTTTACCACGTCGCAGCCGGCGATGGGAAAGAATTGGAAGAGTCGCCGGCGACTCGTCGGCGAAATCTTTAATCTCTGCGAGGCAAAGACATTTCTCATTTCTGGTGCAAGCCCTATCGGCCTTCCGGTTATCTCCTCCCCGTTTCGCGTCAGCGGGAAAGAGCCACGACGGAAGCGTCACGACGCCATCGTCTTTGACAGTTCTCGCCGGCAGATAAGATTCATCCTCCGGGACAACCCTTGGGAACGACGGGAGAACGAACCGGGAACGAAGCCGAATTTTTTCGCGTTTATACAGTTCGGAATTGTGGTCAATCGTTAAATGAATCGGTACGAATAGTGATCGAGATGAGAATATGATTACTTGGATGTCTTTGTCGACATTGTAATTTTTAAGAGTTTTGAACCACGGGTAAAATTTATTTTTAAAGACACCCCCTGGAAAACGGAGAAAAAACAATGAATGTCCAATAATTGCAGTTATTCATAAACACGTCATTATAAAGGATGAGTATCTTAAATGTGGGCAATATAAAAATATGAAGAAACCGTTAATTCACAAGCTTGTACATCTTATGACTTTAAGTGAAAAGTATTTTACGAACCTTACCGACAGCTTGCCATTAATAAATCGTCACAATAATTTTCCATTGTCCCGCGGCAGCATAATTTCTTTCGAATTAATAAACTCGTTTTCTTTTTACTGTGATGACTCTCCTTCACGAGAACGCGAGAGCAATTCAATGATCGACGAAGGTATCAGCCGGAGCCCTCTACGACGTACTTAACGCCAGGAAAGAAGGACTGCCGATAAATTAACGCCGCCCTGCGCCGGCTGCAGCCGTCGAGCGGCAAGTTGGCAGATACAAGATAAAAAGTTCGAGCATATTTTTCAGCACCCCGCGATAATGGGCCGCGGCGTGTACCGGGACGAATCGTGAAAAGAATGAACCGCCGAAGGAGGGTGGACCCGAGGCTGGCTTTGCCGAATATTCTCTTTCCGCGTCTTCGAACCCTCGCGTTTCCGCGCGAGATGATTACCGGTGTCGCCAGATTAGCGTGAATCTTCCTAAATCACGCTGACAGGCGCGGAGAGCGAGAATCGTTTAGATTCCTCGCCGCTCGTTCGGCTCGCTCGAGCGGAAAGTTCGAGGGGGCCAGATAAAATGGCATCGCTCGCGTGTATGTAATTCAGTCGGTGTAACAGCGATCGGCTCGGTGTAACATTCCGTTCGCGTTCGAATCGAGTCTTTGTGTACTCTAACTTTGATGCGGCAGAGACATGTTAGGTATTAAACGATTGTACATTGAAGTACTTCCGTTTGACGATGCCGAGTTGTTTGAAAACGATATTTTTGGCGAAATGGAGGTTTTGGCGGAGAATGTGCGCATCTCATTGTGGATACGTCAAGCAGATGAGCGTGAGAGACGGAGAACGCGCGGGACTTCGGTGCTAAGGTTTCCTCTTCGTCTTGGTGCCTCGGTAATCCAAGACGAATCCGCCTAATCTCTCAAAATTGAATCAGTCGAATGCCGAAGCCGCGTCTAAAGAATTAACATACCGTACGCCGCCTTCGAAGATTCGCGCTTCGATGCATACTGATAACAAAGGCCGTAGGCCAGAATATGGATACAATATACCAATCTTACATTTAGAATCTTTGAATGTAGCAAAATTATTTGTAGCAGAAATTAGTATTGAATTAAAAATAAATATTATGTACTAAAGATTTGATATTATTGACCGAGATTTATTACTGAAATTATTAGTTTCATTTAATTATTTAAAATTATAGAAAGTATATATTAAAGTAATTATTTAAAAATTGGATTTATTATTGAAAATCAAGATTATGTAATTAAAATTTGATATTATTGCCTCAGTCCCATAATATAGCGTCGTAATTTTGTGTAGTGATCTAGAGAGCTAGCTGAACGAGTGTCAGCGTTGAGTACGCATAACGGAAGCGTTCGTTGTAATTTCAGTTTCAGGCGACCGGGAGATCCTGCACGAGCGGGATGAAATCGCGATCAGTGGAAGTCGACAGCTTCCGTCCTCGGAACTTAGCCTAAGCGCTAGAGCGGCAGAAGGAAAGTGTGGGTGGTCGTCGGTATCAGAGGCTGATCCGGCGGATGTCGGCCTTTGCTGATAAGGTGCCAACTCTTTCGAAGTCTTTATCTCCGTCACCCCTTCCCCCGCATCTCCCTGCCTCGCCCATTCTCTTTCCTTCCCTTCGACCTTCCATCTCTGTGCCTCATTTCAGCTCTACTCCTCGTCCTTAATGAGCTGCGCGTATGTCACAAATCCATTCACTGTTCTAAACGCTTACATTGAAATATCATGTTCGACTGCGCGAGCAAGATAAGCTTCTACGGTTCAATTTATAACTCTTTGACGTTTTCAAATCATTTACCGACGTAGGTTAACGTCATTTATAGCGTAAGGCAGTAACCGTTAAAACTGCTATGTTGAAGATCGAAAATGTTCTAGTAGCCTCGATTATGGAATCGAACTGTCGAATTGAACAATGGGAGTACGAAGTCCGTGATGTCCGCAGACTTGACATGTAGGAAACATCGCAGACGGATCGTCTGTCCGCCTCACATGCGCCTTGATGCATTTGCGTGCACATGCAGAGACCGTGCACGCCGCGGGCTGTAAGCTCGCGTGCGATTTAAGCTCTTGCCGGCATCACTAAGCTCGCGCGAGCGAAAGCACCGGATAAGACGTAATGAGATAACCTTTTCCAGTTGGCGCAGCTTATAAGATCACCGGCCACGCGACGAAACCTTCTAAATCTGAGCGTTAGCCGATTCTTAGCGAGCGGATCACGCACCGTCGTCAGCCGGACAACCTATCTTAACAATGACAACTCTTTCCGGGCATCGTCCCAAAAAAACGACGCCCATCGACAGACTCATAAACCAGCAACGTTCCGTCACAATGTTCAAGTTCGAAATCAGAGCGCACGGATTACAAACGCAAGAAATTACGGTCGTCCGCCATAAGCGTATACAAGAATCGGCGATGCATCTTTGTATGCAAATCTGCGCACCGAGCTTGCGAACGCCATCCAGCGGTTCGTATCCTCCTCGCCGGCTGGAAAACTGGGGAAAAAATTGTCGCGTGACAGTTTGCATAAGCCGCGACGATACGCTAACGAGCGAGCAGGAACTCGCTCCACTTCATAATATCGCCAGTCAAGATTCGCAACAATATCAAGAACCTACCCTACTCGATCCGCCGTCTTGACCCTTTTCTCACAAAATTACAACCTTCGCCGCCGCCATTCGCCGACTCCACTCCGGCCGTGCGAACGATCCCAAAGTAGCGGGCAATAAAAATGCTTCATTCTAATCGTCTGTCGTCCTCGCGAGAGGCGTCGAATTTTCGAGAGCGAACCAATCCTGGAAGGGAACGCGATTTGCGTGATAGTCGTGGATCTTGCGCTTCGCGAGCACACACTCGCCTCCGGATGGAAGAGCAAGGGTGAAAACTTGCCCTAAGACGCTTAGAGAATAAGCTCTTATACAAGGTGGAGAATAAGAGAGGGTCGTCGTTCTGCAGTCTCTCTCCCTCTTACCCTCCCCTTCACCCTTCGACTGTCTCTCTTTATCCGTCCTGCCATCCGAGAAAAGCGCGCGCGCGCGCTCTCCCACTCACATTGCAGTCGTGCGCTCAATGTAGTGAGATTGTACGCGAACGGTTTCGCACGCAGAGCTATAGCTATTTTCCTCGATACAACACACGCGTGCACGCACGCACTCGCTATGCTCGCGGAAGATTAAAATTACTTTGGTAAACTGCGCACGGGACGCGAAAGGGGTGCGTCGAGAGAGTGAGAGAGTGAGAGCGAGAGGGGGTGAGGGGGAAGGGTTCGAAGAGGGCGAACGTCTCGTAAATTTCTCGGCTAAGGAGCTTAATTTGGATTTTCGGTAACGAGTTATTGTAAGCGCGCGCCAACTCATTGGGGGATGATTTAGGTGGCACCAAGGACAGGTAACGGCCGTCTATTACCGGGGCCGCGCGATAGACGGATTATTCCACGGATTCGCGAAAGAGTTATACGTCCGAAACTTTCCGATCTCAGGACCCCGCGTCTTGGCCGACCTAAGAACCTACACGGTCACAACATTCTCACGGAATCCAGTACGAAAGCTATCGGCACATGCCGAATCTTCAGTGGAAGATTCGAAAGAGACGATGACCGACGATCCAGTTTTTTAATCAAAGGAAAACTCGCGCTGGCCCAAACAACGTGAAGCGGAGTCGAGCGGCAAGCAGGGCTGACAACCTGATTTAGTAGCGGGACTCCATCCCGCGCGAAATCCTCAGAAGGAAGAGAGCTGATCCTTCCGGCGACCGGAGAGTCCTGCAGAATGACGTAGTAATCCCGGGGGAGATCCTCGGCCTTAGCCTTAGCTTAAGCCATAAGGGTTTGCATACACACACAGAAACGGAGAAAACGAGGACGCGCGCGCGAGCGCCGTTTTCGCGACCCCGTTCGTGTGCGCACACGTACGTGTGTACGTGGAGGCTCACGCTAGTGATGTGTACATACACACGCGTGCGAAGTGATGCACGTGCACGGGCGAGTGGAACACACGGCCCACGCGTCCTTAAAGCGCGGATATACACGCATCAGAAGAGCTACTAATCCGTGAGGGTTTTAGCGAAACCTGAAGCCGAGCTCGTCTTCGGACGAGCAATACTCCGGATTTAGCCATTCCACTTTGCCCCGCGCCCACGCCGACCGATCTGAAATATTTAGGAAGATCGATGCCGCTCGGACGTCCCGATCATCCGAGATCAAAGGAGACGCGGGGTGAGCCTAGGGGGAGATAAGGGCACTTTCTGTCCCCGGGGGGTGAAGCGGGGGGGAAGAAATGCGCGTCTACGACGAAGACTTCTTTGATCCCGGTTTAAAATCCAGGATTAGCGGGCTTCGTTATTATTCCGTTATTAGCCGGCTCCGATAAGTCGGAGGTAATGACGAGCTGGGGGGCTGATGATCTAATGCGCTGAAGCTATTATATTTTTGGTTTTCTTGCGAAAAATTGCGTCCTACCATGAATGGACAAGAGACGAATAACAGAACTTGTAATGTATTGTCGGCGCTTGCATATTGTTTTCCGACGTATTGTCGAAATTCGAGCGGCGGTGCTTGACTGTCTGTGGGGCTTATGGTCTAATGCGCTGAAGCTACATATAATTTTTTGGTTTTCTTGCGAAAAATTGCGCCGTACGGTGAATGGACAAGAGACGAATAGAGATGTCATACTTGTAATGTAACATCGTCTACGTATTGTCGAAATTCGTGCGGCGCTGCTTGACTAGCCGACGACCTTTTCGATCGAAGGCGCACGGCGTCACATCTTACAAGAAGTCTAGACTGCGGCTCACTCCGGCCAGGTCATGTAACGCTGCGAACAGGAGCGAAGAAGCGTCAGAAGGAAGAATTCCTTGAGGCGAATGCCTCGGTTATATCAGGCAAGGATGGTAGGAGTAAGTGGTGGTTTTGGCAAGGGGATGGCTCTGATGCGATTTCACGCTGGATTTGCCTAAGATCTCCGCTAAGGAGCCCTTTAACCCTCCCCTTTTACCCGTCCGCCTTGCCCTTCCATCAGGGATCCTTCGCTCGTCACTGCCTTCCTCCGCGTTCCTTATTCCGTTCCTCCCCCCGCTCTCGGAGGCAATCCGCGTCTCGGCACTCTCTTACGCCTCCGGCGAAGGCCATCGGGACCTTCCTCGAGATTACGTGCGTTAACGTGCAGTCGAAAACGACGTACGTCGCTTAACATTCGCCAACGTTCGTCCGTTACGAGCAGCTCGGCTGTACTTTCGTTTCTTTACCTCGTCTATAAACTATAACCGGGGCGGAGTGAATTTTCAAACTGTTTCTCCGCATTATCAAACACATTTCCCTATTTCACTGGTCACGATTTTAATGTGGGATAAGTTAATGATGATCGTCTAGCAGTATTTTAATTTGCGGCGAGTCGTTTAGTTGGAGCGTTGAACGTATAAGTGTGATAACCGAAAGAACACTAGCCCAGTGAAAGAGATGCTTAATCTACAACGATCAAATAAGATGGTTTTAATTCGTAACTTTTTATCAAGTTAGAATTACAACGGTAAGTCTGGACGAGGCTGCGTGGGAAGCGTAGGAGCTGAAGGGTTGCAGATCGGGAACGACAGTTGGCAGTGCCAGGACACGAGCCACTTAAGCAAATCGATCCCGCAGTCTGCTCGCAGGGCGCGACGGCGAGTTCCGCGGCAGGAGAGGGAGCAGGGGGGTTAGGGGGGGTGGGAGCGAAAGGGCTTATCACGATTTTTGGCCCTCGCGCCGTCGAGGGACTCCAGCTTTTGACGATCTGACAGCGGTAAGCCGACAATTACTCAAAGCTCGTCCGTCGTATCTCCTCAACCTCCACCTCCTCCTCCCTCCCTCCCTCCCTCCCTCCCTCCCTCCGCCCCGCTCCCTGGCTCCTTCACGATTTCCCCTCGAACTCTTTGCCTCTTTCAAGCTTTCTCCTTTTCCGTCCACCTCTCTATTTCTCGGCTCGCTCGCAGTCTCTTAATCAAAACACGGCGGGGAGAGACATTAAGAGGCACGAAGTAGGGACAGGAAGGCGGAGAGAGAGAGAGAGAGAGAGAGTGAGAGAGAGAGAGGGGGGGAGAGGGAGACAGAGAGAGAGAAGCAGAGTCGAGTGAGACCGCAAGCGAGACGGAGACAGAGAGTGGGAGAGAGATGGAGAGAGATGGAGAGAGTGCGGCTCGTATCTCGACTCGAAATAGAGTACTAGTCAACTGGGGAGATAAGGCTCCCCCTTGGAGCTGCTCTCTTTCTGCCACTCTTATATGGAATCGCGCTCGCATCGACCATAAGCGCGCTCTATTATTATAATGCAGTCGGCAGTCGTCGCCGCTGCGAAGAGTCGCGTGCGATTCCCCTACCGACTCTTTCTTCTCTCCTTTCAGGCCGACAGAGAGATCGTGTCAGATCGTCGAGTAGGAAAAATTGTTTCGCACGTTGGTACAGTAAGAGGGGACCGACATGAACATAATCGTTTCAACTGCAGATTAGACCAAATTGTCTTCACTGTTTGGAGGGATGTCGATTATGGCACCAAATTTTTGAGTTTGATATTATGCAAATTAAAGTTCAACTTCCAAGGATGCGCAATGTACTTTAAGTTAATTGTTTTGAATTGCGGTGATTGCTTTTTTTTGTCATTGATTGGTAGAATGTAATCAGTGTAGTACCGGGAAACGGTCGTATTTTTCAGTAATAAAAGGGGTTATCGCGGCATTAACTTTCGATGGTTCACGCTCATGAATGGACTGTTGACACGTCGGCTGCGCGCGGCTGATATTGCTTGCGCAGCGCTCGGTGCAGGGAGTCGGCATTAGGAAAAATGTGGATTATGACTCGATGTTCACTCGAATGTGTCTTAATTGGGACAGGGACTTGGCGCATGTAAAATTCTTCGAGATATTCGATACAGCCGAATGCGCTCGTAATCGCGCGCAGTTAACATAAACACCGTCTCATTCGGTCGACTATCTCCCCTCGATTTCTTGCGCCATCCGTCCGCTATCTCTCTATCTCCGTACACCCTGACACGATCCTTTTGATCTGTGATTGGTAATCGACGTATCTCGACGATGATTAACGCTTTGCAGTTAAGCCCGACCGTTTTCCTTACTGGAAGACCCAACGTGGCGCCTTCATACTCGCACTGAGCTCGAACTAGATCTGCCTACCCACCAATCCTCCTCTCTCTCTCTCTCTCTCTCTCTCTCTCTCTCTCTCTCTTACACACACACACACACACACACACTCTTTCCTTCGCGCACGCTCTCTCTTCGTGAATACATCCAGGTGAATACATAATGTGTAATCCTCAGGGTATGCGGACTCGACGTCTTAGGCTAATCTTGTTAGGCGTTCTAAGCTTTCGGCTGACCCTATAGGAGCAGACTTTTAATCCCTTAACACGCTACTACGCGCCCAGAGATTTTGCATAAGAAAGAAATAGGATTGTCCGCCTCAGTCGAAGGCGACGAGCCGTCTCTTCTGTTTCTCTGCAGGCGACGAATGTGCACGCGTTTATTAACATGTTGTTCGCTGGATATGACATTCAGGGATGGTGTGTGAAGGAGCAGGGTTACTTCTCCACGTCGAGGAAGTCTATAGTTTCGTTTATGGATCGACTTTGGATGCATGTTTCGTGTAACGGTTTAAAATGTTTACACGATTAATGTCTAAATAGATATAGTGTATTAGGTATTCTATGTACGGTGATAGTAATGAGCATAGACTTGTTCATCATTTGACTTGTATGCCAAAGCGACAGATATCCAATTCTGGCATCGAGCGCCACCTATCGACAGTTCGATTATTCAATAGCGTGCTACATTTTTAGAAATTTACACCCCAGCTTTCTGATAAGGTGAGAAGGATTAAGTCTGATAATTTGTTGGTACTATACTGCGTTTTTATACGCAGCAATCGTACTCTTGGTTGTTAAATAAAACGCAAATGAAGGCACAAAAGTGCATTGCATGTTGGAGAAGATGTCAGGATACGAACAGGACGAAGTACCTACAAATCTGTAAGCTGCAGCGGATAGAATAGAACACTCATTTGAAGGATCGGGAGAACCTGTCAAGCTCCAGAAGTGTTATTGCAATGGTATAGGTATATGGCTCATGATTACTGACCATGTAGAGTCTTCTCCACTCAATTCCATTTTAATAATTGCAATGAAACTACAGCAAGCCCTTCTTATCTTTACCAAGTTTTATGTTTTACAAATAGTGCCATGTACCTTATATTATCGAGGTGAACACAGAGTATTCCCACTTATCCAATACATTTTCATAACCTTGTAAAAATCTGTTCGTCGCAAAGTACTTAATATCAGTCTTACTGTTACAATTGCACATTGCAAACCCAGCAGCAGGCTCGCGTTTCATTTGGAAATAGATATCACCAATGATAGCACAACAAATTGCTAGGTAGGGTACGTAACCTCAACTGCTCTAATTGAATAGAATCTTGAAACGAACAATTGTTCGGATTTAATAGGAATAATGAAAGCACAGGAAATACACGCGCAGTAATCTTCAAGATCGAGCAGCATGAAGATATCCAGCCTGTTTAGTCATAATTATTTCATATATTCGGAATTGAGCCTTGTTCTTCACGCCTCCCACGTTCTCCCCTTCGTACGATTAACGCACGCGTTACATCGTGGGGGTATTGCCGGCGGGTTCAATGTAAACATTCAACGAAGGTGGAACCTTAAATGGGTCCATCGCGTTTCAGTACGATCGTCCGATCGATTCCGAGAGCATCAATTGGCCGTCGTTAAAAAAACATTAAATGATAATTAAGAAGCGAGGGGTGACGGAATGAAGATGATATGTGAGATTCTCGTATGAAAGCTCATCTGCCTCGATTGGGATAGGAAACCTGCACCGAACAGATGCCAGTATTCATGAAGATGTACAACGACCGCTGCCTTTCGTTCATCTGTATCAATTTTTGTTCGCAAAACAATTGCCGACAGCTGCATTCCTGATTATAAACACAGCGAGGTGCCCATATGATTGAGTGGAAAATGTAAAGTCAGACCTTCGTATAACTGTTATAACAGCCACCGCAAAAGAACAAGAAGCTCGATAATCTAATTCATATTCATCCTACCTCATTAAGACCGCCTACTCAAATAATTACACACATTTAAAGGAATGCGCAGAGGC
Source organism: Anoplius nigerrimus (assembly GCA_914767735.1). NCBI lineage: Eukaryota > Metazoa > Arthropoda > Insecta > Hymenoptera > Pompilidae > Anoplius > Anoplius nigerrimus. The sequence goes on along the minus strand of OU612089.1, from coordinate 8,476,496 downwards.
CGGCAGCAGAAACATAAGTAACCAGGTTTAGCGGCAACAGAACCATAGAAGCATTAATTAACGGACTAGCGTGGCAAACGAACTAATTTACACCGTTTCCCCAGTCCGTCGAATGCTCCCCGGAGAAAATTTCTGCGGCGTGTCACAAGGGCGGCTTGTAAGGAGGAAAATGAGAGATCCCGCGACGGAAACAATGGCCGACCGCGAGGAGTTCGTGCCTGTCGCGGATACTTTGCGCAAACTGCATTGCACAGACCGCTCCCGTAAGGAAGCTGCGCAACAACCATGACGCTTGACAAATCCTATTAAAAATGCACATACCCCCAACCCTCCGTCCGGAAGTCGGACGGCACGCTGTCAACGATACAAAAGTAAGACTCAGTTTCTCTTCCCCCCCCCCCCAACCCCACCGCCCCCCACCACCCCTCGCCTAGCGCCGTTTTTCTCTTTCCCCGGATTCCGCCTCATATTTATATTTATAAGAGCCTTAGAACATTAAGGCTCCGCCGGCCATTATGAATGCACAATGGAGCCCGGTGGCTTCGTTTCCCTCGTCGTCGCGGCCACGCAATCCTCGACGAGATAATTAAAAAGGGAGGGAATTCGAGAATTCGACCGGCTGTCGCGCCGTACACTGTCGTTCCGGACGTAATCGCTTTTCATCTTTGTCGCAAAAGTTTGTGGCGAACGCACTGTCTCGCCGAGGGTACGGTCAAGTCTGATTGGTGTAGGTGAGACTGCTTCTGCGGTCTCACTAATCTCGATGAACTTTGAATTGCTGATATTTCGCGCTATGTCACCCGGTAGCGATCGGCACATCGACCAGTTCATTACTGTATATTTTACGGATTTGTTTGCAATTTAGTATCTTAAAATTAAAGAACCAAGCCTAATACTCTCCCACTTACCGTGCTCGACACGTAATAATCTATTATCATTACTTAGGACACGCTTATAAAATCGACCTTCCTTCTATCCATCACTTAGATTACTATTATCATTACTTAGAACACGCTTATAAAATCGACCTTCCTTCCATCCATTACATAGATATCCCGACCCAAAGCCGTTCAGAAAGAAAACTAACCTGCCCATCCAGCCGGTCGGGACGAACCGATCGGCCGATCGAAAACTCCGGGCACTAATAATTAGAAAACATCGACCGCATCCCTCGTACATTTTACCTGGGTCGACGGCGCGGTGCCTGAAAGAGGAGAAAGATAAATCGAAAGCAGGATGCAGAGGCGTGGATTTTCGCAGAGAGCAGCGTAGTGACACACGCATCGGCGTGTAGATTCGCACACGATCGCCTCCGCGAGCGTACATGCAAAACTGAACAATGACGCGCGGAGGGAGGGTGGCTGCAAGAGGGGCTGGGGGCTTGGAGGGGGGGGGGGGGGGGTGAGGCGGCAAAGAGAGAAACGGCGAGAGCTGTACGGTGCGAGCGAGAAAGAGTGATACGAGGGTGGAGTTCGAGGGGGATCGACGGTATACCGACTCGCATCGTGGCACACATCGAAGTTAATGCCACTCACACACCGGCGCCACCTTCGAGGATTATCCTCCGGGGATATTTTTGATCGTGCAATAATCCCTAATACGATTTACACAGCTCGTGCTCGCAGGGCCGCACGCACTATCCATCTGATGCGGCCATCGCGATTCCTGAGCCGGCTCCTCGCGCTCTTCAAGTCCACCTCCCCCCCCCCCCCCCCCCCAAACCCCTCCACCAGCACCAATTCCGATCCTCGATCGAAGGCCCGAATCCCGGTCCCCGCCGGGCAAATATCGTACCGACGATTTTCCTCCGCCTTCCGGACCAACGATTTTTCCCTTCCCCCTTACCCACCCCCCTCACCCCCCCCTGGTCCATCTCGCCCGGCAGAAGCGACGAACATCGAAGAAGAATACGACCGAGCGAATTCTCGATTCGCGCCAGCCAACCCAGCCGGGGCCAGGGCTTTCGTTACGCAATGTAATTGTACAAGCGTAAAACGGCGATTAATAATTAATCATTTATTCGCGGAACGATTTTACCGAGTCATAAATTATTAATAACGCCCGTGCCGAATGTCGATATGCAATATGCGCAAAAAGCGGGAGCGAGCGAGGCGGCGAGCCTTCGAAACGCACACCGGGCATCGGTTTTCAGCGCGGGTGAGGCATGCTCGATGCGGTTCGCGGCAAGGGTGAGGAGGGAAGAGGGGGTGGGGTGGAAAAAGTCGGAAATCAAGATCGCCGAACGGATTAGCGGTCGATAATCGACGCGTTCCGTGCTCGTGCTGCGAAGGAGTCGAATCGCTACTATTAAAACGGCTCTCGACGGTCGGTAGACGGCCGGATAAAGATAAGCGTCGGACCCTTCTTCTTCTTCTTCTTCTTCTTCTTCTTCGTCCCCACCTCCACCGCCTCCTCCTCTTCTTCAGTGCCGTCCACCGCACCCAGCCGAGATCTTCGCTCTCTTCCTCGTCCGCAGCTGAAGATTAAGCCAACAGCCGTGGGCGCTGACCCGTGAAGATAACCGGCGTATATTCCTAAAGCCGTCGATCGACTCGCGCACACGCGCGCGCGCGACAGCGCTCCGGCACACCAGCTCGCCTGCGTACGTAAATACGCGCTCTTCGGCCTTATAGGCTCGTAAGCCGCGCGAGTTTTTTATCAACCCCCGTCGTCGCCTGATCGTCGTCCGGAGTAACAAACGCATCCGTCGACTTTCGGATTTCCAAGACCGAACGTTCAATGCACTCTGATCCCCGGGCGCGAGCGCCGTTACGGTGCAAGGAATTGCTGATAACGTCATCGGTGGGGGGCAGGGGGGGGGAAGGGGAGTGGCGGGAAGGAAAAAGGGAAGAGTCTCTCTGGCACGACGACGAAACGGGTCGCGGGAGTGACGCGAAAAGGGGATTCGCCGCGGGAGACGACTCGTGTGAGGGGGGAGGGGTAAGTGTGGGGTGGAAGAGAGCGGGGACGGATAGTAAACGCGGCGCGGAAACGCGCGTCGATCGCTCGGCGAGCCGAGAATGCGATCATCCGCTCGGATCGCGTCGGGACGCCGGCGTAACTTTAGTCCGTTAATCCGGATGCCTCCGGCTTTACGCCCGGGGGATATATTTTAATGATTATAAACCGACGCTGGCTAAGGGAATAAAGGTGGACTTTAATGATCCGACCGAAATAATAATTTCGACCCCCACCCCCCCCCATCGACCGATCGCCGGCGAACCGATGCGAGTTGCGAAATTACACTGGCCATCCTCTTCATTCCGGGAAAATTGTGCCGGTCGGCCGAAAAAGCTTACGCTTAGAATAACGATACGATCATCGAGCGTACGTCAGCTATGGGAATGACTGGCAAACAGTTTCCGGGAAGCCGAGCTTCGACAAGGAAAAAAAGCATCCCCCGAAAATTCCCGTACATTTCCACGGTCCCCTTTCACCGCGGATTCCGTTCTCCCGAATAACTCGATCCAGTCCTGCAGCGGTGGGCGCGCGCGCGCGCGCTCACACATACGCGGAATCGAACACAGACGAGTACTGAGCGCGCGCGCGCGCGCGGGCGGGCGCTACTCGAAATGAAACGCCGTGCCAAAATATAAAACGAGAATTTACGCGGCGAAACGTCGGCGGTAGTCGGAGTTACGTCGAACGACGACGTATCGCGAGGCACCCATGGCCTGTATGCAACGGCAGGCAAAACGAAGGAACGACTGGGGTGAGCGGGGGGGTGAGGAGGGAGAGGATCGGGGTGCGCAGGGTGTAGGTAGGAGGGTAGTAGGTATTGTACGAACGTACGTACCTACGTACGTGGAGTGTCACGGAAGTGCGCTTTTAATCCTCGAGCTAAAAATCAATAGTGCGTCCCCTTGGTGGCTAAAACCTCCCTTGGGATAAGCCCGCTTCGGGACCGTAGTTAAATAAATCCTGGATCAAAGGATAAGTCGTGCCTTCTCTTTTCTCCTCTGCAGCTCCCCTCGCCCCGTCTCCGGCCGGAAACCCTCCTCTATCTATATCTTGCGTGAGAGCGCGCAAGAGAAAGAGAAAGAGAAAGAGAGAGAGAGAGAGAGAGAGAGAGAGGGAGAGTGAGAGAGATAGAGCGAGAGAGAGGGAGAGAGAGTGCACGCGCGCGCGCTCGCAGGCGAATGCCCGTCCTTTTTCTGCTTTTTTACCTTTTAATCCACCTCACCGCGTTTTTCGTTTATAAAAAAAAAGAGTGGGGAAAAAGGGGGAGGGTGGGGGGAGGGCTCTCAGCGGGGGATGCGCGATTCTCGTACAATTGCACTCTTCGCGCTGAACAACAGCGGAGTGATTCTCGATGCTCGAACAGGCGGACAATGTAGAATGACGACCGGCAGCCATGGCGGTGCGTTAGGCGGCGACGGTTTTTTGAACGTGACGCCGATTAACATTTTACCCCTGCGTCTCCGACGACAGTTGTCATTATTTGTCAGCGCCACGAATCGAATCTTTATCCGCTCTTGCCCTCTTTGCATTCTCGGCTCCTGCCTCGGCGTCCCTTAGCTCTCCGCTCCCTTTGTGCCAGCTCCGGTCCACGGCGAATAAATCAAGTTCGTCCCTCTTGCCCCCCCCCCCTCCCCTCCTTTCGGCCACAACTCTTTCTACGCACTCGGCCCCTTATCTTCCTCGCATTCGGGAGGTTCGTTTTCGCTCGATCGCCGCAATCATCGCGTGCGGTTTCGCAGTCGATTCGCATAAGTCAGAGTATCGTAATCGCGAGCCTTCCCTTCCCTCCCCCCCTCTGAGGCCACTCTTATGCGAAACAATAATTCAAAGGCGCAAGCAGCCTCTCCCCCCCCTTTCTCTCTCTCCCTCAGTGACAATTGTACGATTGCCCGTTCTCTATGACGTCCGCGCGACGATAAGATTCATTTCAGGAGTGCGCGCGCGCGCGCGCGCAGCGCATCTGCGCGCGTACATCACGACAATTTCGAGTCGACCCGCGCCCGCTTAGCTAGCAGACCAGTACGTCAGCTTGCAACATAGTCGCATTCCTTGCCCAGACGCAATAAATTCCTCACCCCTCCGTCTCTCGGCCTGTCCCACCGCTGCCGTTCGCGCACTCTACCTTTTTGCCGTTTTTCGTCGAGGAAAAGGGGATGAGCGGGAACGAGAGAGTCCGCACGAGAGACGGGGACAGAGTGCCAGAGTAGAGAGGCTAACGGAATCATCCACCTCTATCTCCCCCCCCCCCCCATTCTCCCCGCCTCTTCGCGCCGCCTCCGCTTTCAACCCCGCTCGCGGATTATTTCCAAGATCGTAAATTATGAATCTTAACCAGGTCGGGCATGGGGGAAATGATTTCCTTTCTTCCTTTTCCTTTCTTCCTTTTCCCCTTTTGTGCGTTTGCGACGTCGGTACCCGCCCCGGGTTCTCTACCTCGCGTCGCCGCGGCTAAGCAGGAAGATCGAGATTTGTGGCGATATCCATTCGACGGAATTAAGATCGTATTCCGCCCTTTTTTGCGCCGCCTTTCCCCCTCTTCCCTCCGCTTCCATCCTCACCCGCTCCCCATTTCACGCTTTCCGTCTCTTTCCGGCGCACTCACTCTTGCCGGGGTTTGCCCTCTTCGTTTTGTAAGTTTAGCTCTATCTTTCTCTGTATTCGTATATCTCTCTTTCTCTCTCTCTCTTCGTCTATCTCTGTCCTTCTCTCTCGCTCTATTACTTCTCCGCCGTCTCATTCTCTCGCTTTTGCACGCAGGCTTCGCGCAGCGAGAGCTTTAATCTCGGATTATTTCGAACCGCCTCGAGGATCGGGGATTAATTCGAGCAAGAGTTGTCTTATTTGCGAGGGATAGGCCACGGTTGGCAACGGATCTTTTTCCGAAATAAAAGTCGGCCGTTATCTCGGACGATCGGCGTTTAGGTGAAAAATGAATTTCGCACCGGAAAGCGCCGCGGGGGGGGGGGGGGGGGGGGATTGAAAGTTTCGGAATTTATAGGCCTGGGATGAAATTATAACGATGATCTTTTTATAAGGGTCTTGCGGTGTACTGATTTTAGGCGACTAGGTCTTTGTTTTCGGTGAACTATTACGTGGGGAAGTTGCGAGCATTTATAAAAGTTAGTATTTTGCCTTCAATTTTGTAACAACGCAAAATAATGTATTAGTAAAGAAAAAGAATATTGTAGTCGATCAGAAAGTCCTTGCAGAGAATGAGGAATGGTACCGGCTTTAAAATCCACCAGAAAAAAAACGAAATAACCCTCTGTTTGCCCATCTCGGCTCAACGCAATTTCCGATATTCAAGGACACGCAAGGATTCTGTTTGTAGAGGCTCGAAGGATAAGCGAATCCTTAAGTCAGCAGGAAAGCATAAAAGAAACCGAAAGGTCGCAGGCTCGTTTCAGGATTCTTCCCTCGTCTGACCGAAGGATTCGGTTGAATTCGAAGGGCTTTTCGTACCAGGATCCTATAGCGCGCGCGGCGTGTCCTCGTCCTGTAAGGAGTTGCCAGGTAAGCGCGCCAGGATCACTTTCAGGACCATGCTGATCCTGGATTTAGACGGAGTTTAGGGGGTTTTCTTATCAGGAGCCTATGAAAGGATACGGTGTGCGAATCACACCATTCCCTCCTACTGCGGGAGGTCCTTGTAAGGACACGTCGGACATTATATCCCACCTACTCCGTGGCCGTGAGTTACATTCATGCCGAGCGATATATTTTCAAATGAACAACAGCGACCCATGTAACTACGTTCAAATGAATTTAAATTGTAAGTAATTTTTTATTTCCTTAAATCTTCCGCAGAAAACCCGTTTATAACGTTTCTTTCGCATGCAATCTGCAAGATTAATATCAGCCTTAAACTGTTGCACTAACGAAAAATAAACGGAGTACGTAACGTAATGTACTTTTTACGTTCATCGGTAAGGACGAGCAGACCATTCAAAGCAGTCACACAGTGTCATGCGAAAACAGTGGCGACCCGAACGTCTAGTAGTGGGGAACCATAAGCAAAGCGAAAGGATTCCAAGAAGGATCCCGCTTCTAAGCTCGACTCCTAGATTCACATCCTTACGACCCATAAGAAACATCCTGCCCTCATCCACGTGGGCAAACCGCCGAACTTCCTTCCCCAAAATCAGTTCTTCACCTCGTTCAGTCAGATCGCTTTCAAATTCGCGCCTCACTCCCGTAGCACGGAAAGCTGCGGAGTCCTTGCCGGCAAGGACCTTCCCGGATTAGCAGATGGCGCTTCCGGGCGACGGATTTGTCTAGATTTGCTCGGGCTTCGTCGATCAGGACCCCATGAAGTACTTTTCTAGCTCGGCTCACCCGCGAAGGCGCGAAGGATCCTGGACGATTTTCGGAGGTCCTTCGTCGTCCTGCGGCCCTGATCGTTCCGCCTACGTATATCCCCTCTAAATCGCCAAAGGCTCTCTCGTCCTTGCAGCTTTTCCGCGCTAGTCCTGACGTTTATCGGCCCGCTCATCCTTTCGCAGGACGAGGAGGCCGAGGACGATGACGATGACGCCGACCGCCGGCGGCCGTCATCCCCTTTCGGCTTCCCAGGAATCCCATGGGAATGTGGGTAAGGCTACCGTGTGACCTCTCCGTCCCAGGGAAGCAGGAGGCGGAGGGAGGGTCGGTAAGGAGCGTCGCTTAATCAGAGGCGCGAAAGATTTAAAAATCCTGCGGCCATCAAGAATCAGGATCTTCGGCTGACGCACGTTTTATCGGAACCCGAGATATTTAAAACTGGCTTTATCGTGCAAGTCCACCTGTGGAAGTGTTAGCACGCTAAACATAACGACAGGTAAACGTCGACTTTTTACAAAATTTTATTATAAACTAATATTTATACCGATGGCAAGGCTGGCAGGTAATAAAAATGTAATTAAATTATTTTTCTTGCTCGCGTACATGCGATTATTTTAATTATTAGGTTTAATTAGTCAGGACGTTTTGCGCGAGAGCGCAATAAATTGATCAGGAGTTAGATGTTTTTTTAAGCTTCCTGTTCTTTCAAAAAGGTAGGTTGTAATTGTTTGGCTTGTAATGAACCTCCGTTACGGTCAGGATGCGATACGTCACGGGCAGGTCGAGAGTTGTTTATCGCGACACTAGGAGAACATCCTCGCCGATGGTCGTTGTTTGTTTCCAGCCGAGTTCAGTCGAAGGGAGCAGCTCGTGACGGGAGCGCTCAGCCGTGCGATTATCAGGACATTATTTTTGGCGCAGGAGGTGTGCGCTCGTCCGAGGTTTGCATAAGAATTGAAGAGTGTGCACGCTTCTCCTTCTCATCTTGAATCCGCAAACTGCACCCCCGCAGCGAAAGGTATCGCAGGTAAAAATCCCGACCAACGTTTGTCGCGCTCAAATTGCAGCGTACAAACATTTGCACGAAAAATGCCACAAATTTATCGGCCGTAATGAAAGGCGTGAAAGCGTTTCGAAAGTTCCTGCCTCGCGCGGAACATAATTTTCAACGTTTTTCCATTGAAATTCCTCGTAATTCCACAACGAAAAAATATCACTTATTTACTAACTGTTAATATTTTAACATATTGCCCAGGCCCTGCTTCGCGCCCACGCTTCGTCGCAGACCTCGAGCTGAAAACATCGTTGCCGTTCGATCCCATTCCCAATTCTCGGCCAAACCTTGGACTCGTCCTGCGCGCGTTCGTCGGGGGCAAATTTTCGCTAGGAAAAAAAAGAACGGCCGTTTCAGGGACGTCGGTATCAGGAGAGCAAACGAGGGCCCATGTACTCGGATAAGAAGGCGTTTCCCGGCCAGAGCTTGGAAACGTACGCCTCCTCCTCGGCTCCCGTTCGAAAATGTACGTCGAAATCGCCAGGACGCGCGGGTCAAAATCGGCTCCCGTCTTTCCTGACCGACGAGCGACAGAGCCCTGAATAACTCGGCGAGCGTACGGAGATCATCGTCCGAGCAACGTTCGAAGCCATTTCCATCGTAATCCAGGATTAAGTAATCTCCGAGATTACGCAATCCTGACGTTTTGTTTGGCGAAGGCGCTTCGAGGATTAGTAAGTCTAAGTCCTAAATGGCGGGATTATATAATCCGCCGTTTGGTGGGGGGGATTACTTAGGCCGGGATTAGGCGAAAGATGGGAACATGGTAATTAATTCGATATCAACGTCCGAAAGCCGATATATCGGTCGCACGCGTGGGCGACCCGTGCCTTTTCCGCGAAGGATCCTTTCGCACGGCTACGCACACGAAATGTTACGCATGCCCGACAGAGGACGGGTTTCGAGGCATCGATTGATTCCTTTTCCGGCAACGAAAATGACGCGCGACCCGCGCGAACGCTTAAATCAATCAGCGAGCGCCCGTCGATAATGGCCCGTTAACGGTAATAACCTGCAACTGTGTGCGTGGCTCGCGTGTTTACACCGACCGACCGAATGAAATATTTGTCCGAGGCATTTGTATTAATTGACGGTCGGCTCGATTTTACGCCCCAAGACGGACGACAGTTTCATTTTACGCTCTCGGAATCGAATCGACGGATGCGTCATTCTTTTTCTTGTTCGCAGTTCCTCTAACAGGCGGGATAAATTATAACAATGATCGCGATTTGAAATGTGTCTGCACGGTGCGAGAGAGTTGGGAAACAATGGCAAAGCTCGCCGCTAATGGAGGGGTCTTTATCGGGCTGTTCATCCAATTTATTCCGCCCACGCATTTTCCCCACCACCGACCGCGCGGGAGCTTTTTTTACGATTCTCGTGCGTAAACAACTAGCAGGATAGCATACGCACGGGATAGGATGTCGGACGGGCGGGACGATCCTTCGGGACACGGGCCAGAATGGGACGGAGAGACGCATTCATGGATACGAGGTGCTTTACGGTCGGAGGGGGACAGGAGGGGAAACGATAGACGAAGATGGAGTATAGACCATGAATGAAGGTCGGAGTCAGGCTACTGCGACATCGGGAGGGTGCAGTCCACTGTACTAAAAGCCAGAATGACTTTCCTCGCGCAATAAGATCGTGGCAGGGAACAAGAAGAGAGTGCGCAGGGAAGGTAATGATATGCAGAACGGTGGATCTTGGGAGTAAATAAATCGGAGAGGCGTAGCACCAAACAAAAAGTGGGAAAGGGATAAAGAGTACCCTGAACGCGTGAAGCATGTAATGGGATAAAGGAGATGGCGAGAAATAGAGAGATCGTAGGGGAGAGAGTGTGAAAGAGTGAGAGAGTGTGAAGGGGGAAGAGAATTGGAGACCTGCTGAGACTGATCGAGAAGGAAGAGAAGAGGGAGAGAGAGAGAGAGAGAGAGAAAGAGAGGGAGAGAGAGAGGTGGCGATAGAAGGGTGCGTACGCTATGTGCGTAGAGACGTAACCGATGAATCCTGCTCTCCTGGTCACTGGGGTCCTACAAAAGCCCTTATTTGGGTCACGGGGCATTTCGAGGGTCCGCAACGGGGATCCGGGACACCTTCGTCGGACTCCTGCTATCCCGTCCGAGAAAATAAGCCGGCAGGTATCGGACAAAAGACCTCATTTGCATATTTTTCGGCAAAAGAGGACACTTTGCCGGATACAACCGCAGCGAGCCGTTGATACACCGTACGTCGAGTGCGGTTAGCGTGTACAGAGCGTTTCAAACGGCACAATACTCCATGCCGGCAGATCTCTCTGCCCGCAGTGGTTCACGTACAGATATTAACCATGAATCTCCTGCAAGCTCAAACGATTGATTAAAATATTTCGTACGCGAAACTAATAATATAAGCACGTTTTTGTTGCGATGATAAATTATTTATCATCATCGAAGATTTAATATAAAAATGTTAATTCCGTACACGGGCATAATGGAATCAGCGAGCATGGATTATGTTGGATATCCGGGCTTGAAATCTGTCAGATTCATTTGTGGAAATTATATGAAATTTTTGAGCGAGCGTAGAGTAATGTTTGATGGATCGCCTTTGTAGGAACGGCCTGTATGGAAGAGACCCGGGGCGTAGTCTACGTAGGATATGCTCTCCTGGTACGCGAGACGTCCATTAGGCCTACAAATTATCAGGCCATCGATCGTTCTTCCCTACCCGGAGCATCCCCTCTGTCTGGGTTTATTGACAGTCAAAAAACGCGACAGGGAACTCGACGTTGAAAAGCTTAATTTCATCATATAATATTAACGGTAGCAAACCTAAAGTAGCCGATTAGCTTTAGTCCGTACTGTTTGAGCTAGTAGGTATAACGTATCTATATTGTAGGCAGAAATATTTGGATAATTAACAATTGACTGAAACTTAATACTACTTAATTTAGAACGGTCATTATATTTGATATGAGAATTATATTTTTCATCTCGGAATCATTAATTTTATGAAGTGTTGCTTCAAGCATTCTTGCGACAGGTTAACATTAATTTATTCAACAAAAATATTTGTTACATAATTTATTGATTTAGAATCGGGATTATGTTACTGGCGTTGGTTTAATTAGAATCGTGCGCTAAAATTATTTGAGCCACTCGTTCAGAGTATACGCACCTGGAAAAGTGAGATTAGTTTGTAACGAACAAATTACACGATGATCATTAATCCCAGCCTATTAACATTAGCCCAGTTTACACGCTTCAATTCAGTCCCGTATCAGTTCTCCACTCTTTTTCTCCGGCATGTCACGATTTCGCGGTGAGGAATGCAGTTTGCGAAACGGAATAGTTCTAAATTAATGCAACCGTTATCCGGAATGATCTTTCACTGAAATCACTGCACGCGATCTACGGATGCGCCAAACGCGCTCGCGCGCGCACGTTGCGTCAATGAGCGCAGCGCAGATGACGTTGCACAATGTTGCGCAAGCGTGAAAATTACACCCGTGTCAATAACCACAATGTAGCCTCTGTCAATAAAAGACTGAGCTACGACTTCGCACCGACTTCGCAACTTTTTGAACAATAGCCTCGTTCGCCATCTATCTACTGCACAGTACGTAAGAATCAATCCATGACAAATATATGACGAACTAAATTAAAAAATATGACTAATACATCCGAAACACAAATAGACGTATAATTAACCCTCGAGAAATAAGAATCTCATACCAACTCCAGAAAATTAAATATCCCAGTTTCACTCGAAAGGATTTGAGGAAGCTGAATCCTGACCGCGGCTAAAGCCGACCTACATGCAGCCTGGGTCGCACACACACATGTACTAGCGTTACGAAGGACCCCGGATTCCCGCGGGAGGACGTTCGGGAAGGTAAAAAAGGGTAGCGGATGACCCTTGAGCATCAGGATCGCAGGAGGGCCCGCCAAGGACAAGGTCTCGCTCCCGGGCAACCCTCGTCGTTGGCGTAGGCTCGAAAGCCCGGGAAGGCCGAAAATCCACGGGGATCAGGCCGGCATATTACGGGCAGGTCCTTCGACGCTTTCTCGCCTCCTGCGAACCTGATTACCCGCTCCGCTCCTTATCCCAATTTTTGCGCCCAGCCCGGCTGGCCGGCGGGGCGCGAGGATAAGTCTACCCCCACCTCCGCAAGGATCCTGCGGCCGGGAGCCGACTCCCGGAGTCCTCGGCCGCCTCCTGCGCCTCGTATCCTCCCATCGTCCTTGGACAGAGTCGTTGCGCCTTTCGCGCGAACGCAACAGGCTGAGAATCGCTTGGGAGGTCGAAGCGTCTTTCTCGGCACGGCCACGTGGACTCGCAGGACGCGCGTTATCCTTCGGCAGCGTTCCTCGCCTCCTGCTATCCTGGCACGCGAAACTCGCGACAATAATCTCCTGCCCCGTCGCTTCGCCGCAGGATTCCAGGAATCGTCGGCGCGCGAGGATCGTCAGGAGGGAAAAATGTGACTCTCCAGCTTTTGTCAGGATTCGTCGGAACGTACCTCGATGATGCGCGAGACGCAAATATTTGTTTATGCTTCGCGCGAATGTTATGCGACGCATTACGGATTGTCATACGGTATCGACGGGTCAGCTTGCGGGACGCAGGTTAGGACTGGAAATGTACGGGGCCCTCGCGTTCTGCGGATTAATCGGGAGCAAATTGAAGTTCTGCCGGCGGTAAGAAATCTGACGGGTGCGACGGCCGAAATTAATAAAAATGTAAATAGTGCATCGCCGTCCGCGAGCGTCTCCGCTGCAGCTGCACATTCCGAGGACGGATAACAGGGGCGTCGTCCGATCTTCGAGCAGCTTTCTTCGATCGGGTTAGCAGTCGAATTTTACGCCCGTAATCGTCGGCTCGAAATTTTGCGTACCTGTACAGCGAGGTGATTTACGCGCGCAGGTACGCTTTGGGGTATAATCCGTCGGCCGAACTCTAACGCAATGAGAGGAGGAGAGCAGTATATGTATGTGTAGCTGTTCGATAGAGTAGAGAGGTCCGTGGCGAACGTGCGAAATCGTAAAAAGCTTAAAAAGTCGTCGGGAGAGTCATCGGAGGAGCGGGAGCAGAAGAGTCGGCTAATCCGCGGAAACAATTTATCGTCCGGCACACGATTTTGCACCCCCTCATTCCCCACCCGCTCCGGGTCTTGCTCGTAAAACGGAGAAGGCCAGGGTGGGCTCGCCGAAGCGCGACGTTTTTACGAATCTCATTTATGAGTCATCCGTTAGAGCCGCTCGGCCGGCACTTAGAGAATTGCGTAATCCCAAGGTCACGCGATCCACTTATTTATCGCCGGCAGACGGGCCGCGAGGTTTTAGACCGCCTAATCCCGAGATTCGTTTCGCGAACAAAATGGCAGGATTATACATACCCCGGGATCGTTTAATCCGGGATTAAGATTATGGTCACAGAACCAGCCGGAGCTTCGGAGGCCGCTCTGCCCTCCCGAGTCATTCCCGGCATTTTTCCCAGTCCGCGGAACGTATGACGATGGCGGACGAGGGTTCTGCGGCGAAATTCTGTAAATTATAACGCGTCACGCCGATATTCGATGCCGCTCGGCAGACTTTGACTCCAAGACGAGATTCTCTCTTCTTGGCGGATACGAAACTTTCGGCCGAGGCTGTGTCTCTCTGAATTGAACATGTGTTAAGGTTTATGTTGAATTTTTAATAGTAGGCTGTTTCGCGTTTTTCATCTCGATTAATGGCCGGGTTTATCGTTTTAGTCATTCGGTACTGTTTAATTCAGCTAGCAGGATTTACAGTTACGAATTTGCCGGCGTAGCGGATTAGAAAAATGTCACAAAGCGCAGCTTTAAAAGACTTATACGATGTTTTATTCGATCAAAGTACCATAGCTTCGCTCATGCTCGACACTTCCGAATCTGATCGCGCCCAGCGAGAGTTACCCTACTTTCGAAGGATCGTCCATTGTCCACGGTAAAGATCCCAAACAAGATCTGCATATTTCAGGCCCGAAAAACTGTACGTTCTGCCTTAATTTCTCGCTCTCTCCCGAAACATCGAAATTCTCCTCGACGATCCATCAACTCTCCTTGGCGGCATTCGATATTTCGCTGTCCTACAATGAAACAGCCTCTCCCTCGAGCGCGTCGGGCACCCTTAGCGCCCGCGTGCGCTCTCTCTCTCTCTCTCTCTCTCTCTCTCTCTCACACGCACACACACACGGGCGCGGAATATCTTTCAAATCGTTCGTAGAATTCTCGTCGTATCAGGACGGGATGTAAAGCTTCCTGGGGGATGAGCCGCTTAGCCTCTAAACCTTGTGTGCTCTGCCATAGTCCTCTCCCACCCTCTTCGGCCCACCCTCTCGACCACCCTTTTGTTACGAGCCGTCATCCACCTCGGCCCCGCTCGAGTGTGCTCCGTACGTGTGCACGCATACGCGATTCCGCGGGCTTGGTATACGGCCCTGCACGGGGATTATCCGGGCTCTGTATTCGTGGGGATTATCTTTGGGCGCGATGCCGGCGTGTGTGCGCGCGCACTCGCGCAGATCCGTGAACGTGGCGGTGCGTGTGTCGGTGAGTAGCCAAATCCTTTAGTAGCTCGGTCTGACTGTCTCTGTCTTTTTCCTTCTATCCCCTTCTCCCTCTCGCGCCACACATGCGCGCTGCCACACGCACACACTCGCTCGCTCTACATTCAGTCCGCGCTCGCTCTCTATCAAGCGCTGCCCTGTGTATGTGTGTCAGTAGGTGCAAGCCTCGGGCGTGTGCGCTTATCCGCGCACGTACACGCGCACGCGAGCCCGCTGCCTCTCTCGCAACGGTTTGACCGGACTTCGCGTATGCGGCTGATCGCATGTTCGTGTGAACGCGCCCGTGAACGTGTGCATCTCCACCACCCACCCCTGCCCTCGCCCCCGCTCTTCTCGGCACGTCTATCCGTCTCTCCGCTCCCGTCGTACGTCCCATTTCTCTCTCTCCCGCACCCTGCTCCGCTCCCGATACCGACGCGCCCGCGCGCGCGCGCGCGCGTGTGTGTGTACGTGAGCCCCGGATTAATCCGGGATTATTGGTCGTGTGTGCGCCGCCCGCCGTCCAAATCCGAAATCCAACGCACACAACTCAGCTAATCCTAACCCCCTCTTCGTATACACCCTTCCTGCCACCTCTTCCACTCACCGTATAGAACCATCCACCCCCCCCCCCCCCCCCACCTCTCTATCCGTCCGTCCGCCTCTCTTTCTCGCCGACTCTGTCGCTCTCCCTCTTTCACGGGTCTCGCCCGTCTCTTGGCGTATCCTGTATGTTCCACGGCAGTGCCAGGGCATTATCTACGGGGTGTATCGCGAAGTGCATCTCCCTGGCGGCATTTCTTTGCCTCCAAACAGTTCCCGGGGATGCGCTTTCACGGCCGATCGCCGGATCAGAACTTTTGCCCAACTTACGATCCTGCACGATGGCGGGCTTCGGGACGTAATTGCGTTACATTGTCAAGTGTCGTTCGCCTATCGTAATGACGTTATAATGACAATTAATTCCACCGGATTGTTGATTATGTTCTAGTGCCGTCCTTTATACGCGCGACGCGGTAAACCGTGTGTATCGTCCACGTTTCACGGTATGACACTCCATTGTTTCGTCGGTGTGCGTCGCTGTGGTATACACAATGGTATGACACATACACACCTGTAGTGCCTACATTACAATATACGGACATAGCGATCGCATACCACGGCATTGTCAGACGTAATATGACATAATGTATCACAATTGCCAATTGCCATAACACGCGTGATAGACAGTCTCTAATCTGGGCGGTACGTTTTCTGATTAAAACGGCCCGTCTTTCGACTATCTTAATCCCGCCCCGCTTAATCCGTGTATCAAAATGAAGCTTCCGTGTCGCGCAGTCCGCGCAGGTTCGTTCGAAAATTTAATTTGAATAAAATACGATTTAAAGGGAAAATTAAATATGAACCAAAGCGAACGTTATCGAGACTCAATGTAAAATGGGCAGAACGCGGTCGACGAGTGTAACGAATGTATGAGTGTGTGAGTCCGGCGCGCGTAACGCTCGCGCGGATAGTCGTAATTAAGATAGAGCCGTGACGTTCAGCGTACGCGAGAGATGAGAATCATCGCGGGTACGGTATCAGGAAGCAGCGACTCGCGGATCGAGATAAACAGGCATTAAGAGAGCGCGATGGAGACGACGCGTAAGTCGCTAATGAACGCCGATGTCGTCACTAATCCGCTAAAACGGCGCACGTCGTCGCCGGACTGGTAAGTGATTTTTAAGTGGGTCTCGAGCCTCTAAAGCGTTCGCCGTTGCGAAAGATAAATGGTGACTCGTGTATCTCGCCTCGCCCGATGATCGATCATAGCCGACGATCGATAGATCGGATGCGCACGTGTCGTCCTCGCGCAAAAACAGTACAGTTTAAAGAGTAAAATTATTACAGCCGTACGACGCACGTACGCATATGTAAAACATCGTCCACGATGTTCGGTCAATTATACGCGACCGGCGCGGAAGATCAACAAAATTAGGGAAGAAAGCGATTTATTAACGGTGGGTGGCACTCAACTGCGAACGTATAGTTGACAAAAATTAACGACGATAAGCCCAGGCTGGTCTTTACGTAAAGTATGCGCTCGCAATATGGACCGGAATCGTACCCCGCGAGGTATGATATCGATTTTGCCTTTGGCTTAACGTGTGGTCAGGTTGAAAGCTAGAACGCATACGGGGTGTCGCCGAATATCATATGCAGTTAGCTTACAGGAAGACGACATTCGCGAACGATCGCCAGCGGCACGGCTGGAAGCCACTGAGATCCAACCGCACGACGAGCAAGATACACTTCCGCCTCCTCACACCTCCGCATTCCATCGAACAAACTATCCGAACGATCAAAAACTCGGACTTCTCCCAGGGTCACCCGCCTAATCAAGCCCACTAAAATTGAAGACACAAACAAGAATCCTTCGGCCTACGCCGTCGCGATCCGTACTTTTCCATCGATCAAGCGCGAGCCTGCATAGGCACCCGACAAAAGGAACAAGTTCGTCGGCAAGATTATCCCACGGACTCGTGTAAGATTCAAGGATTACGTGACTCGTCGTATCTGTCCGGATCGACAGGGGGTACGAGGCTGGACTCGTTTTTCCATTAGCTGCCGGCGCAGCACCTGGCCGACGCTCCTGTGTTCTGGCATGCGATTCAGGCCGATGGTAAGCATCGGAGGGGAAGGTCGAAGGGAGAGGAGGCAGCTCGCGCTTTACTGGACCGAAGGTGGCGAGGATCGCGAAGGAAGGGGTTAAACGGCGTAACGAGTCCAATCGTATGGCGCAAGACGGCACAGTACATGTTCGCAGGTCGCCTAGCCGCATAGCCGAGGGATTCGAATTTAATCCGGATTAGTTCGTAAGGGTCACAATATCCTACCCCTCCTTCCCCTCCGCCCCTCCCCTTCTCGACCGCTCAGGCTGTCTCCGTTCATCCAGCCCGCGTCTCTCCCCATGTCCTTCGTGCTTCACGTAGGCGAGCAGAATTCGTGTTGGTGAGTCGATGTAAGTCCTGACCGTGCGCGCGCGCGCGCGACACACACGGTGATTATACTAATTCCGAACTGTCGTATGGCTCTTGAGGCGTCGAACGGGCACGATTTCGTGTCGCGTCGCGACGCTGATTTCGAGCGATGCGAGAGGTGAGATCTTGGGGATGTTGGGGGTTGATCGATGCCTCTGGATCAGGAACAATTTCTGGGGTGGTTTTCTGGTATGCGGTAACGGTGGATTTGCTGGTCATTCGGTTCGTGTCGGCTTTTTTGGCAAGAACTGGGGCAACGGATGAAATCACAGCTGAAATTGGTATCGAATTCTGTATTCGCTTTTAAGAATGCTGGGTCGATGCACGTGACCGCTGATGTAATTTGGATACTCTTGTTAACCCCTTCCCGTGCCATTTAGCTCGACGAAACTCGGGCTCAAGCGGTAGGCATCGACGCGCGCTAAACAGATCAGACCGATGCTTGTAAACAACGTTTGGCCCAAGTACTTTGTCGTGAGTCTGACTCGCGATATTCATGTTTGGGCCAAAATCGTCATCGCGAGTCAGACTCGCTAAAGTACGGGAAGGGGTTAATTGAGTTCTACCGAGCGGCGACGATATTTTATCATTCTGTTTCCTGGAATCGGTAATGATGGTCGTATAATATTTATTTGTTTTTTTTTGCGCATCGTTTGGAGTACTGGTTTTACTTAGTTCCCCCGGAGTGTAACGACCCTTTCGGCACTAGAACACTTTTCCCCGGTGCCGTATTTAATTACCGTTCGGCGCCCCAAAATTATGATTACTCGCCGCGGTCACTATCGCAAATTAACTAGCGATCGCTTTTAAACGCAAAACGATATCCCGGGCGCAATATTCTCCGCGTCAAACGATTTTATTTAATTCGAGCCCGCCCTTTAGCGTCGCGCATATTTTAATTTTACATTTGTACAGAGAAATAAAATTGCAACCCATACTTATCGTCGTCCGGGTTTGAGTGACCGCGGGCCCCGGAGGCAATTACCATGGCCAGTAATATTTTATGAAAATATTGAAATTATTTTTTTTGCCCAACCGTACGTCGCCAGCGCACGCTCGCTCGCACGCGGCTCCCCGTCCGTGAGAGTGCACGCGTGCGAGCGCGCGCGCGTGCGCTACGGCGCAGATCCCAGATGGATATAATAAATTAATGTTATCCTTTTCTCTGAGCGCTCGCTACGATAAACATATTGATTCGATAATTTAATGCGTTATGTGAAAACGTGCGGCGAGTTTTCGAATGGCAGCGAAACGTTGGGTCAAAGGTCGACCACCTCGCCCGGCTCCTTCTGGAAGGGTGGTTTTTTTTCCCGCTCTCCCGATCGTCGCTCAGAATCGTCATCCGCGTTGGTCCAGAGATAAGGACGATCTTCCCCCGGCCGGAGGGCAGAAAAAAAGGATGTAGCATGGCACGTTCAGGACTTTCACACGCACGGAGCATTTTCCGGCTTTTCCCGGAATTTCTCGGGTCTCCGAAAATGAGGCGGTCGAAGATAAGAGCCGCGCCGAGCGGCGGCCAGGGTGGCTCGGGAAAAGGATCCGCGAACTCAAGGACGAGGATTAGCCGTGACGCCGGGAGATTTAAGGAGGATCCTTCGGGATCCGTAGATTTAGGAAGTGCGTGCTTCTGTCTCGCGCCCTGCCTTCTTCTTTCACCCCGCGGTCCACATCCGGCTCGAGACATGCAGCCAGCGAATCTCCCGAGGCTTTCTACCCTCGGCAGCAGGGGAAGAAACTGAGAGAGCGAAAAGAAGAAGAACGGGAGGGAGAGAGAGAGAGGGAGAAAAGGGGAGGAAAGGACCTCGAAAGGCAAATATGTACATTTGGCCTCTGCCTTTCGACCCTTTTCGCGCACCTCGCGCCCTTTTCGCCCTCCGCAGATGCAACCGGATGCCTTTCTAATCTTTAAGCCAAATTTCACGAGACCCATCGTAAAACTGTCGTTCGGATTTCGGGCGAGCGTTGGGATTCGGCGGCGAGGACGGAGCTGGGGCATGCGTACGAAAACTGCTGTGAAATTTGAAGCCGGAGGGAACGAGTGACGTTACGCAAATGCGTCGTCATTAAAATGTCTATGGGACGTGTTTATTGTAAAGTCGACGAATTATCGTTCTTTTCGAATATTTTTGTTTATATCTGTTTACGGATGTTATGTTTGCGACGAGGATGGAGAGATTCGAACTAATAGCCAGGGACGCGGAGAGTGCGAAGGACAAATTGACGTTGCGCTATCATTAAATAGCATTAATTTAGCGTGACGATGCATTCGCGAAGGAGCAATAATATCGGCAGGTCAGTTTGTAAAGCGCGCTGATACGGCCGATTGATTCCTGCCGCCTACCCGATAAATGTACACCCGCAAATTCCGCTAATCTAGTACGTGAGCTTTGACGGAATTTGTATGGAGAGATACGCTGGTCACAGATTACACGTGTCTTCGTTATTAACGTACACCGAAAACTGCTTTCCCCACTGCAGACGATTTATCGTTATACTTTTCGTTATTCCTGCTTAGCGCAAACTCTCATCACGATTCATTCATATGCTCAATCTTGCTAAACCCCACACGCGCACGACATCAAATACCTTCGATTTTTGTAAAAATTTTTCGCTTCCCAATAGCTTCTCTTTTACGTTCGCGCCGCAATTACCCAACTCTTAATATCTCAAAACAGTCAAATAGGGTTTCTATACCCGTTAACAGTTAATGACATAGTTCAAAATCATTCGACTCAAGTCTATTTTCTTGACTCAAATTACTTTTGCAATAAGCGGCTCAAAACAGTCAAATTGGGTTTCTATACCCGTCAACAGTTAATGACAGTTGAAAAACATTCGACTCAAGTCTAATTTCTTGACTCGAACCACTTTTGCAATAAGCGGCACGTTTTAAGACTCAACCTGACTCGCGCCGAGCGCACACGCGATGTCAACGTCCATACGGGACAATAATTTTTTGCATCATACCGGGCAGCGATTAAAGTACGAGAACGAGAGCGACGATTCATTCTCCGTAGGCCGATCTTCGGCCCCGAACTGTTGCGCCATAATCCCGCCAGGAATTGCCGCTGTAAACACGTCAAAGCCGTTTTCACACGGTTTCATGCCCGTAAAGGTGACTTAATTCGCCCGGTGGCGAAGATTTACGGGGCGAGGGGAGGGCACGGGGTTATCTGACGCGGACTAAACACCGAGGGTAATGGGGTGTGCGAACGCAGGTAGACGGACTAGAAGAAACCCGACGCGGACGAGCGGAGAAAACAGTTTTCGACGACGAACAGGTCACCGTGTCGTCCCTTTTATCGAGCCAGAACGCGCGCGAGCGACCCTCGATGAATCTCAGAAAGAATGGCCCTACGCCATTGTACATACCTCGGCAGTACACTTTTAATCATTTCCGTTCGTCAATGACTGCCTCTGAATAGGCTGGACGTAACGGAAAACTCGCGCCGGAACTTTTGCGCGACATCCAATCGGGCCTCTTTGCCGATAAAAAATTAATCAAGAGCATCGGCCGAGAGTCGGAATATATTCGTTTGACGGACACGGAATGAATGGCGAACGATAACTCACCGGTGCTGGAAGTCGACTTGCTCAGGTCGAAGCCCTCCTGTTTCGGGCTGGTGTTGACCTCCTGCTTCGGGTGCTGATTGTGTGCCGAGAAGGGCGTCTGAGGTGCGCTGAGGGGTGTCTGCGACTGGTGTGGGTGGACAGCCGTCGGGGTTTGCGACGCGTTCTGCGGTTGAGAGTGCTGGGACTGATGGGACTGTGGGCTCCTGGGTAAGGAGGAAACGCTGCTGGGCCTCGAAGGTGGCGAGGCCTTATGCGTCAACGCCAACGCTTGGCTCTGAAACAGTACGGAAAATCGTCGTGCCAAGGTCAACGTTTTCCCATCGCAACGCTTCGACGGCCGCTCGCTCGGCGCCGTTCATCTCCATACGAATGGGTCAATTTTTAAGGTTCGCCCAAAGTGGACATTGCGCTAGGCTACAACCGCCGTGTTTGCGCTGAAATCCATTTTTCGTTCCCTCCCCCCCGTGCAACGGTTGCGGGATTGGGACGGTTCTTTATACGAATAGTTTCATTTTTATAGCTTTTTCGGTTCGTCGAAGACAGCTACGTATGGATCGCTGTTGATTTTCGGTGCCGGCACCGCGCTCGCGTGTGTAACGTTAGACGCGCCGGGGCCATTGTGTACAGATTCGATGAATATACTAGCAAATATCTGCCAAAGGTGCGCGCTGCGAACGTTACAGAATATAATACAAATCCTCAGCTTCGTTTAATCCATGCGAATAAAAATTCGCGGTATGTCGGCCCCCGACGTCTCTCGCGTTCGCGGGGGTTCGCGATATATACCTATATATCTGTATACATATTTTTTTTTTTGCGCGCGGCCAGTCTCCCTCTTTTTTTTTAAACAACGGCAAAAATACTCGTTTCACGGATTCGTCATTGGGGTTCGGGAGGAAAGCCTCGCATCGGCCGCGGTAGACTCTCGCGGCGGAAAGAGAGAGTCGGCGGGGAAAAAAAAAGCGACGAGTGCGCAGATTTCGCGACTCAATTTCCTAAATGTGCGCGGAAGCCCCCTGTCGGCAGCAAAAAAGTGACGTCGGACAGGTATGGAGGCGCGACAAACTCCCTCAATCTAATTCGAGCGCATTTAAACGATCCGTCGTCGATTCGCGCGTCGCATTAACGTTACGTCGCATTTTATTTATTTTTAGATTTAACCTCGTCAGCGACGTCGCGCCGCCGGGCACGCAGGAACATTGTTGTTAGCTCGATTAAAATTGTTACTCTTTGATTTATCGGCCGTGTCGCCGAGGCGGTGATAAACCCCGGCAGGGTGAACGTGCATTCGTCATACCTATCAATTTTTCCCGTACGAGCTAGCCTACTTCGAACGCTTCTCGCGCGTTCAGTGGACAAGTGGTTAGGCTTTCCGCGCCGGTTAGCGATACTGTTGTCATAAAGAGAAGATTAACACAGATCGACCGCAGCTGAATCCAATTTCACTCCGCCGACCTTCGCGGTCAAATCTTTAAAATCACAAACGCAGTAATAATTACAATAATTATACCGTATTTTTGTCGATTCGATCATGGTACTTAAGAGACTAAGGGAAAAGAAAAAGATAGTGTATTCAAAAATTCGTTTCGTCCAAGATCCACTAACGGTCTCATCAGTAGGGCTTATGTCAATGGAACCTGCCCTAGACGAAGACATATTTATACACAGCACTAATAATTACGATTCAACGTTCGTCGAACTTGAAAAAAATGGTGTGCTTTGATGCGTACTGTAACAGACTAGAAACAGATGCCGAAAGACGGAGTATCCAATCCCTCGCCATCTAAGCGTTTCGGCCGACATGAATGCCTATACGTCTCGCGGCGAATGCGAGCGCGGCCGCGAAAATAAATAGCCAACATTCGGCGGTCGCGGAGGGGTTAATGGGCAACCGGATCGTTCGCTCGATATTCCGTCTGGCCGAGCATCCCGCCTCGCTCGGAGGATCGGCCGAAGGATCGGCCGAAGGATAGGCCGAAGGATCGGCACGAATCGGCTGGGCTCGCGGTCGGAAGGTCCCGAAGTCGGTCGAAAGTGCGCCGATTCAGTCAACGACGACGACTACGACGTCGGCGACGAGTTCCGAGCCGGATGATCTAAGCGCTGGTCTGCTCTCGTCGCCGATGAAATCTGAGCACGTGCTCAATTCCGCCATTCTCGCCGCTCGCCGCGCGCACGACCCGCCATAGTCGGCGGCGGCCTTACGCTAAGGCATAAGCGCGGACTTAGATTTATGTATGAGTGAACTGAACTTAACACTAACGGCTAAGCCGTTCGACGGTGTCAACTGGGGTCAACTGGGCCCAGAATGCGACAATCCTACACCACCGCCGAAGTGCGAAATGCACCGCCCGGCGCTTCTCCATCGCGGCTTTTCGTCCTCGGCGCGAAACTGGATCGCACGACGGCCGTCTCGAGCTGGACGCCGCCTGCCGCGGTCGTCGTCGTCGTTGTCGTCGTCGTTGTCGTCTCGCTCGTCGATGACGCCTCCGTTGGAATCCGCGCCGGCGGGGAGAAACGAGAGGAGCGTTTAACCCTCCGTGAACCGCGTACAGAGTCGCTGGCGCGACGCCGTTAGAGCGACCTTCTCTCTCGCTTTCACCAACGCTGCCTCGCTCGAGCCGTCGATCCCCTCGCCGTTTGACCCTTTGTAATCTAATTTTTGCTCCGAGTCGAACGGCTCGTTTTCGTAACGCTGGAACAGAGCCGCGCCGGAGTGCGGATGGACGATGCCAGGCCTCCGTCTATCGGCTTTCTTCGGGGTTTTGGCGCTTCGTCGGATTATCGTCGGATGATGGGTTCGGACGGCTGTGGCGGTGACTGGAATGGGCTGGTGTTATGTACAGTTTTTGTAAGGATTTTATCTCGGGATTGGAGTTTCGATAATGAGGTCGGAATCAGGACAGAATACGAAGACTTTACACCTTGTTTTGTAGAGAGTGGAGTCTCTTTAACGTTTGATGTGTTAAGATAGGTGTATCAGTAACTAGAGTGCTGGAGAGTCCATACATTTTTAGCAAGGATTTTCTCAGGATTAAATTCTCGATAACCATGTAATTCTCAGAACAGTACGCTTTATTTAGATCTTTTGTAAAATCATCCAATAAGAAGCGTGTGATGCAATTGACTCTTCGCATCTCCGTGACAATCTCAAATCCCTCTCCTGATCAACAATTACCCACCATCCGAGTGGCGCAGATTATCCCGACGCGGGCAAACCGATAAATGCCTGCAGATCCCTCTAAACCCAGGATCGTCTCGCGGCAAACGAGAGGAACCCCCCAGCCGAGAATCGGCGAATCCTGCTGCGGCGACGTCTCGAGAAGCCGACGCCGACTCTCAGAAACGTCCTGGTCGTCCTCGGCGGCATTGCGATCGAGCCCCAGCGGGGCGATTATCTCGATCCTACGATCCGTATCTCGCCAATTTCCATGACGAGTCCGGGCGGTCGCGAGATGAGGAACGGCGGAGGCGATTTTTTCGCTTGCCCGGACTGTACCGGGTACCAGCTACTGTTTCGGGAGCTGCTCTCCCGAGGTATGCACTCGCAAAAAACACGTCAGACCGCTGAAGACCCGGGCCCGGAATGGCGAGGGAGAGGGAGGAGCGGGTAGGCAGATGAAAGAGAGAAGGACGGACGTTGGAGGAGGTTTGAAGATGCCCGAAGGTGGCGAGAAGGAAGGGAGAAAGAGAGAAAGAGAGAGAGAGAGAAAGAGGGAGGGAGATGAGGCAAAAGGAAGGAGACGGGTGGCCGAGGGTGACCGAGAGGGTAGGCAGTGGATCGGAAGAGGACGGAAGCCCTCGGTTCGTTTCCACGGGAGGAATGAGGATGAAACGCCGTGGGCTCAACGACGGAGGACGCGTATAAGAAGGGGCAACAGGTGGATGGGGTTAGCGGCTTATCCGGCTAACGCCCCGGAGTGATATCGCTGGTAACTACGCCGTGACTCACCTGGGGGATGATGTCACGTCGTTTCGAACTTCGAATTCCGATTTCGACGGCTTCCGACGCGCGTCTCGCGTAACGAATTCGAGCGCTCTTCGATCGTCCTCGAGTGCCGGGGAATGCCGAGGAATGTCAGGAGGCCTTCTCGTGGGTGATCGGAGTGCTGGTGAAAAGGACGCGCTCGACGGCCAGGGACGCCGACGTGTCGTTTCGAACTTGAAACTCGAAGTTGAACCCTGACCCGGGTTAATCTTTCCGCTGGCCGGCATATGGTTCGTTGCGGAAGGTTTTTAAGTAGCTCAATTCGGTCGCGCTGGGAGGATCGCGTCGCATCGCCTTGAAACTTAATTTTTTCGATTGGATTATAAATAACCGTTACGCCGGCCGCGTACAGCTGCCAGCCGTCGACTTATCGGGCCCAGTGTTTTTCGTCCGGCCCCAACTTCCGACCTGCCGCTCGACAGACCGAATCTTGCGACTCGGGAAACTAGCCGGGAAAGTCGCAGAAGTATCCTCGTTGAGCTTTAGCCATTGACCGCCGGGTTCGTGGGCAACATTTTGGGACTGCCGGACGAGGGAAGGGAAAACAATTTCATTCTAAATCCAGGGGGCAGAGCGCACTACTGCGTGTTGTTGTAAGCATCAAGAATAACACTGCCGGGCGGAGTTTATCGATGGATCAGCTTATCTACCGGGTGTAAGAGAGATACGTGCCGAGCGTTTCCTGCTCGGGTGTTTCCCCTTAAGAAGATAACCTTAATCGTCGGCCAACGTAGAATCCTCCTGGTCCTTCGTCGTGCCGTCTCAGGAATTCCATCGATTAATGTCTTCGGCGTCTTACGCCTTCTTCCTCCTTGCTTTGCGCCTCCCCTCTCCTTCCCCTCCCTGTCGCTCGCGGTTCAGATCGCTTATATAAGGTCGAATCAAAACTGTCCGCCGTACTGTCTTTAATATTTGGCAATTGGTCTTAGGATCCATTCGGCGTACGGTCTTACGTCAGCGGAGCGAAACGGCGACCGACGAAACGTCGTTCTTCATTGCTAATTCCTCGCAGTCGGAGAGTCGTGCGAGAAAAATGAACGTCTACGAACGGCCGCTCTCGCATGCTCCCCTATTATTATATCGTCTCCGAGCGATGCCCCTCGCCACCCCCTTCTCCTGCGCTCGGTGCGTATCAGAAGCGCGTAAATTACCGAGATCGCTCTCTGGGAAGGCTCATTCATTGTTTCTACGAATCGCGCTTTAATCTGGGCCACCTCGATTCTCCGCCACCTGGCTCGTTGATCATTTCGTTCGAAATCCTTGCCATGCCGCGCGCTCGTTACGCGACGCTCCGCCGTCAATGTTTTCGTATCGTCGAGCACGAAACTCGCCGATTAATCGGCCGCCGAGACGAGAACGATCGAGTACTTCGCTAATTTATTCCGTTCGCCTCGACTGTCGTAATTTGCCTGCTTGACGGATTCCGAGACGAACTTTGTTTTTTTTTCCCGTGACGCGAATCTAATAGCAGATAGCCAACGAGACAATTTTGATCAATACTTTATACATTTGAGTAACATATGAGATGTCGAGTTTCCCTCGCCGTATACTACGAAGAGTTCAACTTGACAATGCAGTATAGGATGTCGTACAGAATAAAATTACGTAACGTAACATTTAATTTACCTACCCAGTTATGAAAATAGTAACGGTCAGAAGTATCGTCTCCTCAACGTGGGAGGGATATCCGTCATTCCGCCGCGGACAGCGGGAGATGAATAACAATTAGCATCTGCTGAAAATTATTTCACTCGTAGAGCCATGACGCAACCCATTCGCTCCTCCAATAAACGTCGAAGTCGGGAATTGAATCAGACGCCGTCGCCTGCCGGCGGCGGTAATCGTGCACATTCTAATCGGGCTTTATCGAAATATCAGATGGCCGATATCCACACACGATAATTGGCCTCACTCGCCGGCACCGGGGCAGATAATCCGCGGATTGATGCGTCCGCGTTACGTAAATCGCCCGTTTCTTTCCCCTCTCCCCCACCCCTCCACGCCGACGATTCGCGGCTCAGACGTTCGACAGCTATCACTTTTTTTTTATTATTTCCCCACGGCGAAACTTCCGACGACGAGGCCGGAAACGAGAAAATGAGAATACTCTCGAACTCGGAGCACTACGGTTATCCACTGTTTTATCGTCGAATAAAACGGCAGTGTTATTATATTATTATTATATCCCCTCGCGATGAAATACGAGGAGCCGCGCTAATGATTGTGATCGGCACGTTGGAAGGCGTTCGATCGGCTCAAAAATCGTTTCGGCGTCGCGGGAGAGTTCGCGCGCGCGCGCGCGCTCCCTCTCCTACCGATAATTGCGAGCGTGCATGAATAATGTATCCGTAGCTTTACGCTCGCGGATTGGAATGATGGCCGGCCGAGGGGACGGTCGCCTGCGAAAACGCGGCGCCTCGCGGAAAATAGAGGAGAAGATCCAGAAAATATGATTATCAGATGGCATAATGATGTAATCACGGGTCGGCCGGCTAATTTACGTTAAGGCGTCGGATCTACGCCGGGCCGTAATGAAACGTCATTACGCTTACTCGTCTTAGATAAGCGCGGATAATAGGGACGAAAGAGGCATAAAAATAGCGGCACCGACGAAGAAACGCGAGCGAGCCGAACTGAATGGAGGGGAATGAGCGGGAGGGGGCGGAGGAGGAGGAGGAGGTGAAGGAGAAGGTGGAAGGGAGCGAGCAACATGCCAATATTCACAATTAAAATTAATTTACGTCGGCGGCGCTCTCAGATTTGCACGTTATTATTGCCGACAGATAAACATAGATAATTGGAGGGTGTAATAAAAATAAGGATGAGGAAAAAGGGGGAGTGCATAACGAACGTAGACCGACGCCGTGCACCAATACCGTCGCGCGTTAACGAACACTTCTACCTATAGGCTAGCGAGGCCTGCCAGGAGTCTAATATGCGCGTTCCGCGGTCAATTCAGGGAGCGACGATCTGCGGGATAATGACGTTATTACAAGATATACGGATAAATACGTCATGCACGGGATGAGCGCGGGTATCAACCGGAGGGGAATAAATAAACATGGAACTCGCGGGCGCGCACGCGCAGAGCGAGAGGGAAGGCGAGCGAAGGATGAAAGGATAGGAAGGTAGGAAGGTAGGAAGGAAGGTAGGACGGCGTAGGGCTTTTCTGTATCGTCGTGCGTTTTTATGCGTGCACGAGCTTCGAAGATTAGATAGAGATGGATCGCGGAATCCGACGGGCGCGGGAGCCTCGGTGCATGGATAATTATCCTATTACAAGGTGCGTATAAATAATACGAGGAACAGAAGCGAAAAACGCGGATGCGAAGTTCGCGTTTTTGCCGTCGGCGAGCTCCTTCTTTCTCTTCCCCACCGCCTTCCCATGACCGGCCACCTCGTTCTGGCTAATTCAGCTGCCGCAGGAGGCGAGCCAATCCTTACGGATCGTACGATCGAGCGTCCGCGGATCTAAGTCGAGCGTCGAGTTAGAGGCTGATTACGAGCGATCTTCGCGCCGAGCGAGCCGCTTTATCGACGCTGATAATTGTTGATCTCGGTTTGTTAGCCGGGCTGGCCGGGACGACTTCTGTAATCGAGCTGCCCAGACGAACTACGCATTTTAGGTGCGAATCTGACGTACGGATCGGACAATTATCACTGATAACTTCGCGAAGCTCCTTCGCCTGGCCGCCCTTGAATAATAAGATAAATTAATCACGGTCAATTCCTGCTTTCGCCCGACGAGCCGCAAGCCAACTTAATCGCACTCTTCTCTCGTACTCGAGTTACGCTAATCACCTACAGTCGAATACAAAAACCTCATTTCCTTGCCCGTAGTGTCGCTGCTTTGTCCTTCCTTCGTACTGTCCATTACGATCGAATCTGCCGTCAAACCGCGACAAAATGAAGCTAGGTCGACTTCCTCCCGTTTTTTAAACATTGTCCCCGAAGCGGTCGAGGGTGCCGGACAAAGGAGAATTTTTCGTCAGCCCACGCAGGTCAGCGCGAAAGAAAAGGGGGGCCAAGACGCAGAAACGGTATTCGAAACAAAATCGAAACAAAATCGGAACGAGCGAGAGGAGTCAAAGAGTCGAGTTCTCGAGGCAGCGCGCGTTTGATGTATCGGCTCGAGGGACCGGATAGATGGATTACAATCATTCCGGGAGCTGGGGTGGTCAAATACCGTGACCATGCGTGCCTCGAACGTATATATCCACCGGTACGTGCACGTACGACGCACTTTCGAGCACACACGTGGCCCAGGTGCGTGCACGGGCGCAGCCCTGCGTGCAGCTCTGCAAGGACGCGTTTTCAGGTACCCACCGGTGAGCCAGGCAGGCGGAGAGAGGGGGGAGAGAGGCGGAGAAAGAGAAGGAGAGAGCGCGAGAAAGAGAGAGAGAGAGAGAGAGAGAGAGAAGAGTGGAGGTACGCGATCGTTCGGACGTCGCGAAGTTCGAGGAATCCCGAAGCCCGAACGACGAGCGAGGCTCGCTCTGCGATCAGGTGTTATTACACGCACATTACCTTAGCTAATAAAAGCCGATGAAACTGGGCTTTAATTAGAAGCACGTACGTACGCGCTCTTTTTATCTTGCGCTCGCTCGCTCGCACGCCGCTGGAACGCGATGAATTTTGCCCGACGCTGGGGGAGAGAAACGGTGTCGGTCGGCGATGAATTTTTGCGCGGAGTATATGTGCGGCCCGAAGGCAGTGGGGAGAGGTCGGTCGCTACGGCGAAGGTGTGGAAATTGGAAGTTGATGATGTGGGGACGGAAGAAAATTTTGTTGCTCGGCCATCGGCGGAGGGGTAACTGTCGGACGATGACGACGCGGACGAAAATGATAGGACGCAATAAAAAGCATGCGAGTCGAGCCCTGGCCGGTCGGCAGGCATCGGGGCGTAGATTGCAGAGTTTGTACAGCGCGCGTTCCTCCTTCTCCCCCAACGGAAGCCGAATATCGTCCGCGGCGGAGTCGGCAGAAGGAAGCTCGATCTGATCGTTGAGCAAACATCGTATAACGCCTGTCGACGACTCCGCAGAAGGCACCCGCGCCAGAAGAGATACAGAGAGGAGCGTCGTCTCTCTCGCGGTACCCGAAACAAAAAAAAAAAAAGGAAAACATCGAGAATAATCCCGTCGATGTCAAATCTCTCCAGTTACTCAGCACTTAAGGAACTCACCTGCGGAGGCCGGAGGTGGCAAACACGGCCGAGCACATACCGAGCGCTTCCCACAAAAAGATCCAATTTAACATAAAGGAACGGAGAGGAAAAAAGAAATATTCCTATGCCCGTGACGCAATCGCGCGCGTCACAAGCCATTAAACCGACAATTCCGAAGCGGCAGTTCCTCGCTCGAACGAAAATCGTGCCTCGTCGCGCCACCCTCCCCCGCTTCTTCCCCTTTTTTTCCGTCCCCCGCTCCGCGTGCCCTCGCCTCCTCTCACGGCCGTCCGTGAACGGGCAGTTCAAGTTTTCCGGCCCGGCGGGCGTCGGGCCTAAAAATTGTCGACGAGATCGGCCGGTCAATGGAGAGATGCGCCGGTATCGCGCTGAATGCCAGAACGCGAACACGGCTGTGGCACAGGAAGAAGGCAGGGGCACATCCGTATCGTGGTCAGAACCCGTGACCCCCCGGCACGTATACACGTGTAAACGCACGTACGCTCGTCCGCACGCGGCCAACGACGCTCCGGGACACGGCTTTGCCAAGGATTATCTCCCGCCCTTTCGGCGGCGAGCTCGCAGTCCGCTTTTGGGCTCTTCAAATTTTCGAACCGACGTCGATTTTTGTAGCGGCGCCCGGCGTCGGGGAGAGCGTCGAATTTTGGACTTGCCGGGGCCGATGAAGAGCGCCGGTCCTCGAACAGAGCGATGTAATTTTCGACGGCGTTGTTTACGGCCTTCTTCTCTCGATTCGACACGGTTTTCGAACGGCAGCCGAAGGGAAGATTAGGGATTAGCGCGAGGAGCGGACGAATCGTTCGAGTATTAACAGACGGAATGGTCGATCAAATGCCGATTGAGGCGCGTACTATGTCTATAATGCGCAGAGATGATTGTGCCGAGGATGATTATATTGATTTATAGCGGCGGCGGGGGGATTACAGGTGTTTAATTTGTTTTATATTTAATCTCACCGCTGAGACACTTACTGCCACCCGTCGCCGAGACAATGTGGAACGAGGAGAGGCGACGATTGGCGGGGCTCTGTGTGCAACGTTCTTAGGAATTTTTTCTCATTTGTCGAAATTCGTCCCGCGCGGTGTAAATTTTCGAAAGATACGTCAGATCTACCGTAATTCTGCCAGCGGTGCTGGGAAATATATCATTGCGTCTCCGCTGGGCTAATCGCTTTACTTCGTAATACCTGAAAGTTTTATTAGTTTGGCGAGAGATTTACGCCTCCGCCTGCCTACGGTATTCGATAAAAATCCGACATCGCAAGAAAATGGCTCGATTATCTTTTCGACGACTGCTCGTCTCCCGCGATAGCATACGTCGGCTCTGGCTCGCATTGCCGATAGGCTCTAGGTGCCTATTAACTAATTATTCCCATCGCCCTTCCCGTTGGAACCTGACGCGGGCGCGCTATTTAACGGCGAAACTTCGAAATTCCTGCCTGATTGGCCCCAATTATCGTAAGGTGCTCGCCGGCTATTTTTCGCCCTGCCAGTCAGTTTTGAGAAGGAAAGGAGTGCCGAATTGAATGCCCACGGAATTGGCCGTTCAGTTCGGCTGAAAGTGCCCAGGGGTGTAGCCGTCGTTAGGGTAGGGTGGCCAATTGGCTGTGTAATGTCGGAAGGGGTTGTTTCACGGACTCGCGCACCCCCGTAAAGCGGCGGATACGAACTTTACGATCGTGTTAACTCCGTGAAAGCCTGGCGGGCGCGAGCTGCTAATAAAAATAAGCGTCGCCATTACCCATTCGAGTGGGACGCAGTTTTGGCGTTGGCGAGCGCAGACGAGAGCGGGGTTAGACGAATGTTTGGATAGTCGAGCCGCGCCGGCGATAATCCGAATTTACGGCAGATAGATGGGCAGATTGGCGAGAACTGTGTTAGCCAAAGTTTATGAATGGAATAGGGCAGGGTGCGAAACAAAAACAGCGCCGTACGAGTACGCCGCGGAATGTACATACGTTTATGTACCTAGTTATTTCGATAGCTTTGGCATTTATAGTCTTCGGCTGAGCGTCTGTTTTCGATTACGTTAGAGTTTAGAAATAAAGTCTTACACTCTAGTGGTTACATACGTATGATCAAAGGTATACACTTGATAAGAACGAATAGTCAAGAACATTGAAAATTGATTTTTTATCCATTACCTGTACTTGATCGGTTTTCGTGTTAGCAGCCATCCATGCCTCGACAAACGTGTCCATTGCGCTCTGAAAATCCATTCCCTTCCAAAGCCTCTCAGTAACTGCCCTGAGACTCGAAAGTCGCGGCCATGCTCGTCGTTGAGACGCCAACTTCTCACGTTGTTAATTTCTTTTAAATTGTCCTTATCTAACTTTCAAAAGAAATGACTGCAGCTCCACTCCTTCACGGTCCTTTCCGTTTTCAACACGCAAAACACAGAAATGGAATACTGTACGTGACTACGGGTTTAACTGGGCATCGATCGTCTATCTAGGAGACATCGTGCCAAAATTGTTAGGCTGATCGATAATCGGGCCAAGCATCCACGATTAGCGCAAGACTGTTTCTCCGCCGTTTGCACGTGTTCGCGAATCGCACGTGTCTCAAACTGGACTTACACTCTGAAATCCGCCACGCTCATCCTCGCGAGATACATCGAGCAAGAACGCGCGCGCGCGCGCCGTACCGTTCCTTTTTCCTAATCCCCGTACAGAACCGAACGAAATTGCTCCACATTCAGGCCGATAATCGTGATCATACTGTCAAGTTGCACGGAATTTATCGGGGCGCGAGCATGTTAAACTAACGGAACCTTCGGGCGACGCACATCAACGCGAAGTAAATAACTCGAGGTCCATTCTTCGTGAAATTCCTGAAGAACGTTCCGTCTTCCTTCTCTTGGCGCCTTTCGACAGGTGACGATCGACGGTTTGTCGCTAATTACCCTCCTGTCGCCCGCATTCCTTGATACGCGACGTATCCTCGTGTCCCATTCCGCTTGACGTTTCTCACGAGCAGCCACCTACGTTGCCAGAACTCCGGAACAGTCGACGGACGAAAGTTAGCCCAATTGTAGAATCATCAATCTCTCAAATCGAACAGCACTCTCCCAGCCGCGATCTCGCCAAAAATCTTCCATCCGTCCTCCGATCCCTCAATCCTCTCCAAGGAACCACTGACACCCACCAACCAACAACATTCTCCACCGTCCTCACTCCTCCCCCAATGTCTCACTCACTGTCACACCGAAAGCCTACTGCCAGCCTCCCGCATCCACCCTTCTGTCCCACGTCATCTCCGATCAGCGCAATTCGTCCTCTACGTCTTCGATGACCTTCGATCTCCCGGCCAGCTCGTCGAAGGATCACTCACTGACACGTCGCCCTTTGTCACTCCAGCTACTGAGCGTTGTTTACGGTCGCTTGACGCTCGGCGCCGAGTCGGCTGGAAATCGGCGGCCTGGAGACGCGTACGATTCGGAGCACGGACTGGCCGTGATGCGAGGAACGTTCGTGTTTGACGGCGCTCGAGCCGCGACTGTGCGTGCCGAGGCGTCGCGGCGCTGGTTCTGCCCCTACGACGCCCTACCCGCCGAGCCCGCCGGAATCACCCCACCACCGACGACACCACCACCACCACCCCACCACCGCCACTACTACCACCAACGCTGCCGCCGGCGTCGTCCTCGTCGTAGACTCCTTCTCTTCGCAGCGGAGGACCAACCTGGTCCTCACCCTCCGAACTCACCTCATCCCTGACTATTTCCACTACCGCGTACTATCTCTTATCCGCTACCCCCACTGTCCGCCGGCGCGGAAGAAGAGTTGGACCGAATTTATTCATTTTCGGACTCCTCAGGCTGGAGGTATTTCTGGCGTTGTTAGGTCTGGGAGGTTATTGTTGCTGGGAGAGGTAATCGGAGGGAATTAATTGTTTTATTTGGAAATGGGATTTGTGATAGTCGGTAGTTTTTGGTGGTTTTCGTTGTGTGAGTTTTAGGTGTCGTTAGGGTTGTGTGTGTTGCTTCGTTGACGGGAGGTGTGTACTCTTTGCTCTTCTTTAGGATATCC
Source organism: Anoplius nigerrimus (assembly GCA_914767735.1). Classification (NCBI taxonomy): domain Eukaryota; kingdom Metazoa; phylum Arthropoda; class Insecta; order Hymenoptera; family Pompilidae; genus Anoplius; species Anoplius nigerrimus. The sequence continues at coordinate 8,441,810 of OU612089.1, read as the reverse complement.
CCACTCCGGGCTGTCTCTGGCTCCGTTCGACAATAAGCTTCTTCCACAGCCATCGCGCCCCATTTCGTTTCAGGGGTGTGTCTCGAGACTCGCTGCACCTATGTACCTGCAACACACTCTGCGCTTCCCCGTCGGTGAACATCCGAGTTCAGGCTGCCGTAGAAGCGGACATGACAACGTCCAGCTATAAACCTTGTAAGACGTATATAGAGCTTATGAATGTCTGAACAGTCAGGGGCGAATCGATTTGCCGTGCGGATTCCGATCGGTCTTTCAGATTTCGAGTAAGGTGACGTAATGGGCGATATATGGACGCCCAGGTCGATGTTTATCAGCAGATCGGCGGGACGGATTAAGAAATTTGTTTCCGAGATACTAGAATCGTCTCGCTTCATTCATCGATCTTTGCGGGGGGAACTGAGCCTTGCACAATGGCGTGAACATTATTTGTAAATGAACAAATTTCCGTTACTCTCTTCGCGTGGTGGAATATTGATCTCTAAATCAACGAGACGAATTCAAATCCGATACGTGTCCTCGTAAAAAAGGCTAGTGCTCGATCATTCGGTGACCGAAGTCTGATGCAACGATTTGTTTCGTAAGAATCGGAGCGTACATTAATTCCACCTGACGATGTCGAAGAGGGCAGATCAGGTATTTCGCTTCAAAGTTTCTCGAACCAGCCGTCCACAATCTCCGATCAGCGATCCGGGCGGAGAAACACTGCTCGGGCTTACGGGTTCTCCTGTGCCTGTAACGCCACAGCGGAATGAATTAATTTTTGAGTCGCGAAATTTATATTTACCCCGACTGACAGCGATGTTATCGGGATTAATTCGCGCAGATATACGCGAAGCTCGGATTAAGCGGTGCCGCGCACAGTTAATCTGCCGCGAATCTTTCGCGCACACCTGTCGACGGCGTTATTTCCATTTACAACGGATCACTCGCGCTCGTACTGCTCTCCGTCAGCGATTATATGGTCCTTTCTCTTCCATCATTTTTTTCACCCCCCCCCCCCCCCCCCACCTACCGACGCCGAATCGCTGTAGCTTATCTAAACGGTCGAGTTTAATACTAAATACGCCCGCGCTGCGAAGGTTTTGGAAAATGGCTTCGTTTTCAACTGTCCAGTACAACTAAACGTTTTTTTTTCGGCGAGCTGACTGTCAAAAATGTATGGGAGCCGACGTTGGGGATATTAAGCTGAACGCGGATCGTTCCATGATTCAACGTGGTTCGACGTTAATGTCGGACGATTACGGGCAATGCACTCTCGAAGATTCGATCGACGCTTATTTAGTGCGATTAGCCGCGAGAGTCATGAAAAAATATCCGAGCGAGACCGATCCGCTTCTCGGCACTCGTCGATTATCAGAAATTCGCTAATTAAACCCCCGCAAATATTGACCTTCGCCGCTCGATTCCGGGAGGTGGTGGTAGGGGGGGGGAGGGGAGGAGAACAAAAATCAGCGGCGAGAGCGGGACGGATAGATGAAGAGAATCGGCCCGTGGAATATTTCCGGCACGGTCATTACGCGCGAATCCGGTCGGGATCACGAAAATTCGAGTCGCAGCCGGATAAATCAGCCTCCGATCGCGATTAACAACGTACGATCGATTAACAGCAACATTACGCCTAAACGCTCTCGAGCGCGCCGACCCGGGCCGATGGGAATTTTCGGCCAGATAAGTGGCCGTCGGCTTAACCGTCAAAAATTAATACCCGATAACTCCTTATCTATCCGCGGCCGAAATGCGGTTTTAGAGAGTACGCCTATTTTGCAAATGTCCGAGAACTCTTCAGCGGGCTTAATCGTCCGTAAATTGTAATTCGGCGTTTCGTTCGGGCGTCGCTAACATTTGCGGCTCATTCGTAAAACGGATCCGTCTCTGACTATGCCCGCGATAAACTCGTTATCGTAGATTAGGGGATTAGACAGGGAACGCCGGGTGAGTCTCGACTACCGAAGCGAGGAATTTTAATTTATTACCCGACCTTTTCCCGAACCTCGCGCTGTGTAACACACAAAAAAAAAAAAGGAAGAGTGCGCTCGTACAGAAAGAACGACTCCGCTCGCAGAGAGCTGATGACATTCCAGAATATCTCTTCCGGTTTCCGGTGGATGGACAGCGTCCGATAACGAACGATTATGATATTGTTAGAGCGCTTTCAGCGCGAAAAATGACTTAATGCGATTTAAATTAATGCCCCCCAACCCCACTCTCCCCCTCTCCCGCGTCGCGCGAGCGATCGCTCGGTCGTTTTTGTAAAGCGCTACGTCAAAACTGGCCAGCTTTTATTTCGTCGGTCGCGCCTGCCTCTCTTTTTCATTATTCGCACTTTTTCCACGCGCTCGAAAAACTCTGGGTACGAGCCGCGAGCGATGGACGTAATTATTAAAATTATCGCCTCATCGATGGTTCGCGCCGTCATCGCCCCGGCCTCTGTCCTGCCGTTCGATTGACCGGTGCACTTGTGTGTGTGTGAAAAAATGGAAGGGAAAAAAAGAGCGGAGACCTGATCAATCAGATCAGTCCGCTTAATCCCGACCGAGCGTCCGATAGCGCCGTGGTATTAGACTGGATAATCGTAGGATTGAACGGAGTGCCTGAGAGTTAATCCGTCATTCACGTGACATCTGCCAGTCAACATACTTTTCCACTAGGGCCCTCCCGCTGTTAACTCACTTTTCCTCTCTTCCCAATCTCCGCACCTCTCTCTCACTCTCTCTCTTTTTCTCTCCCTCACTCTCTTTCTCTTTCTCTCTCTTGCTCTATTTCTGTTTCTATCTCTCTCTCTCTCTCTTCTTCTGCTTGGCGAGTCGCATTATCGGGCACTCGAGTGCTTTCATCGCAAAATCGCTGTCAACTTAGTCAATCGTACTACAACCTTGCTCAAAAATCGTACGCAGTCGAGTGCGGCACATATTTTTCTCCGACTCCCACCGTTGTCTTTACGCGCGACTTTCGGGAGTCGAACTTCGCACTCGGCGACTTTCTCGTCGCAGAGAGAACGCGAGAGCGGCACTCCGACATGTGGAAAATCGAATCTCCGTGCCTGCGAATTGCGGCCGCGTATGCCTACGGAAGGGAAGCGCGAAAATCTGCCTTCAGACAGATTCGCGCCGACACATCGGGAATCCCGCGAGATTTCGTTCGCTGATACAGCATTTTACACTCGGCAAATCCGATTCCAATTTTTTTCCTCCCGCGAGCGAGCCGGATAGCCGCGCGCAGTTTTCCCGAGACTCTCTGTCCTTCTCCTGCGGGTCGGCCGCGGCGAGAAACGGTAACGCGGATAACGCGGCCGGCGCCCTGAACAAAAAAATTGCCCGGCCTTCGGATTTTCGTTTGACTGTAAAGTTTTAATCCCGTCGTCAATCTCGGGCGTGTACACGCGATAAGCCTTAATGCTCTCTTTACAGTGTGCAGCCCCGCGGGAGGGAAACACGTATAGGGACACAGGGCCAGGAGAATGAGAGCGGATCGAATGACGGAATCATATTTTCACAGAGGGCCCCGAAATGGGTTTCGAAAATCTGGGCGAAACTTCGAGAACCGCCGCTGCCTTCGCTTTTATCGCTCCTATTTACGCGCGGACGAAAGTGAGTTGCGCAACGGCGAGGATTGAGAACGAGTTCGGGGGTTAATCGCGCTAATGTGTGTGCAACGAGAAGGAGCGGCGGTGTGCGTGGCTCGCCCGGTATGTTTGATCTGCTCGGCTTAACCTCTATCCCGAGTTAATCCGCACGTGCTTCTTATCGCGTTACCGTCCGACGTTCTTTATCTCGGCATCGGAACCATGGAATGCCAGGCCTCAGGAATTTTGACACCTTCGGTCTGCATTAATTGTGAGACCTGAGTTCAAATTCAGGGCAACCCTCTTGATCCGACCTGAGCGCAGATAATTAATTCGAAGCTCAAGCAAGGTGAGACTTAATTTTTCGTCCGAATCTTCGTCGATCGCAGTAAGCGTTTAGCAAACCTTACGCGTCTACCGGGAGCCAATAACGTCCGCCATGGCGGCACTATTCCGAATTCATCAATTCGCTCACCTCCCCCGCCAGCCCCTGGCCAACCCCGCCCCGAAGTAATCCGGCGTTCGTCATCGTAACGCCGAAACCATTAAAGCAACAGCGAAGCTTTCGCCCGATTGTTACCAAGCCGCATCCCGGCATCGGCGCACCGGATCCGACAAGCCCAGCCATCCGCCCACACTCACACCTAAATTTTGCATTCCTCCCTGTGTGACCCAGCGCCAGGGCGGGCGATAGGGGGGCGGAGGGGTGCTGGAGGGGAGTGGGAGACGAAAGGACGCCAGTGGGGTAACGATTGCATCCGAAGCATCCGCGGATACAATCTGTGTGCAAAGCGGTCTAAAGTTGAAGCTGCGGGGGTGGACGGGGGGGCGGGTGGCGGGTAGTTGGAGATGAGTGGGAGGATGGCGAGGGGGGAGGTGGAGGGTGGAAGGAGCATAGCCCAAGAGGGTGATGGCCGAGGCGAGATGGCGAAGGAGGATGAGCGGCCGTGGAGAAGAGAGGGGTAAGAGCGGAAAGAGAGAAGGGGGCTCGAAGAGGAAGAAAGGGGGTGGGGGTAGAAGGCGATGGAGGGAGGTTCGCGCAGGTGGGAAAGGGGTATCGAGTGATCCTGGAATCGGGGGGGTGAAAGGAGGACGAGGGCGACGGCAGGGGCTGGAAGGGATGGAGTTAAGGAAGGAACGGCGCTTGCCAGAAGAGGAACGGAAGATCTCGGCGAAAGGCGGAAGAGAGTGGAGCGGCAGAGGGAGGGGAGGGTGGAGTTGGAACGAGAGCGGGGCGACGTGGGGGTAACGGCCGGCGAAGATGGAGGAAGATTCGTAAAATAGTCTAAATGAAAATTACTCTCGTCTCAAGTGCGAGTACCAGAAACGATCCAAATCCAAAATCCAAAATCTACGATCCTTCAAGCGATCCTCTCTTGAGAACGGACTATGACTCGATGGAACGAACCAGATCAAAATTTCATCAAACCCCTGAGCTTCGAAAGAGAAAAAAACACGAGATCTAGTGAATCCTGGCTGCCGACAGCAAAGCCATGGCATCGTCGTCGGGCCAGGAAGGCCAAGAAGGCCAGGAAGACGCGGTCGTCGGGGCGAGCTTCTCGTGGGGATGCTCGAGGGTGGTCTGCCCGCGCCGATCCCGGCGGCGGCGTCGGCGGCGTCGCTGGTGGGGTTGCGCCGTAGTATTTTCCAGGGGATCGGCCTCGTGCGGCGCCGAAGCCCGGCTGGGCGTGTACCTGGGTCGAGCTTGCAGGCGGAGCTTTGTCGGCACGCCTTCTCTCGCCTCGCCGAGAGAACGAGGGAGAGGGAGAGTCTCCGAGAGACTCTCTCTCATCGTCCTCTAACCCTCCCCCCATCCGCGGCCACCCCCTCCCGCTACCCCTCCGCGGAGCTGGCGGCGTATCATCCGACCTCTTTTCTCTCCCGGAGCTTTTCCGAGCTTCCTGCGCGCAGCGTAACTAATATTGTCAAAGGGGAGGGGTGCTCGTTCGAAGGAAAGCCCACGACGGGAATGAGAGAACGAAAGAGAGAGAGAGAGAGAGAGGGAGTGAGATGGAAGAGGGGAGAGTAAGGGTAACGTATGCCCGGAGCTAATTTGCCGGAGCTTACCCGGAAAATTACGAGCATCCTGCGCGATGCATCCGGATATCCTCGTCCTGCTGGTAGGCACTATCGGGTGGCCTCCGCGACGCATCCTTTCTCCGAGCTTCTACGCTTATCTCGGTGGCGGAATGGATCGTCTGGGTGGCTGGGGCGATACTAGACTGATTCCGCGCGCGCCTGGCCTTTTGTAGATACTTTGTTGCGGTTCGTTGATAGACAGCCTGGAGATTGGTTCGGACTCTTTCGTGTGGGACTGTCCGATTCGCTCTGTCCGATTTCGAACCGCTGTGCTTAAACCGCGAGAACTCACGCCATGAGATTTTGTGCCGCGCCGGGAAAGAATCTAAGATATCTCAATAAATAGAAAATATTGAAGATAGAATAAGATTTTTTTTCGGCGCTGCACAAAATCTCATAGCGCGAGTTATCGCGGGTTAAGCAACGGTAGAGACTGAACGGGTCATTCGAATATGTTCTATTGGCTGGAAATATATGGAGTGTAGGAGGTACGGGAGAATGATGGTGTAAGAAGCGTAGCGCAGGGGAGGACGTATTTATGCGGTACGTTTTGAGAGCGAAATAAGAATGAATATGCTCGCGCCGCGCAAGTTTTCCTTCGGCCGATGCCGTACCGTCCTACGTCATAACGCAGCTTTTCCTCGACGTTTCCCACGCCTCCGACGATACGCGCCATTGCGCAAGAGTGTTTATCTGATACCGTCGACACGTGAGAGTTCTTGCGGTCGCATTAAGAAATTCTCGTTCGCGAGTAAAATCCGAGCGCCGATGTCGGCGCGGAATTAGAGGTTGGACGATGGCGGCGGTGGGGGCAGAAAAAGAGTCGCGGTCGGAGGGTAAATTCCGATACGCGATTCATTGCACTAGCGCTCGTCGCCGCTATCGGAACGATTAAATAACGATCGATCGATCGATTCGATAAGCGTCCGATTGAGTTCGTCACTTAACGGCGTTCGCGACCGGCCGTAGGACGCGGTTGCATAATTATTATCGCTCATTATCGGCACCGCCGACTGGCACTTCAGTCGAACAGTGTCCCGAATTTATTTGTGGAACACTATCTGCGTCTTTGCTGGCTAAGATATCTAGCGTCTCGTCTAATTGGCGTATAGTGCATGATTATTTAATTAGTTGCCCGAGGAACATAATGAAATAAATATTTTACAGTAATACTAGAATGTTAAACTTGTTATTTGAAAATGTTACTAAATCATATTATGATATAGGTATGTTCCATTTGATGTCTTATTATAGAATTTTACTACCTTGGTAGAGTAAATTGAGGTGGGCTTAATTTGATAAGTATTGCTAAATTATTAATAAAATATTTATTTCATCGTATTTATTCGTGTTTCAGGTACATAATATTGATTGTTTTGTTTGTAGAAAAACATGTTCATACATCGGTGGTCAATGCAACGCCGTGTCTCCTGTGTTTATGCAACCCGACACATTGCTCTGCTGAACTTTATACTGTTCGTCATATTATCGTGTCTGTCACATATGACCGACTGGAAGAATATTGTAAAAAACGAATACACCATTTCCCCTCAATTCCTATCAAAATTTGATCACGCCTTCAAAACTTTCGCCTTTTCAAACCGTCTGCTATTTTTTTTCAATTTAGGTGTAGTATCATCACAGTATTCAAGAACGACAAAAGCTTGACTTCTCTCTTTTCATTACCATGTATCAACCAAGTCAATCAGATTCAAAATTATAGCCAAAATTTGTCTCAAACGGCTGTCAATACTAAATCAACGTAAAACAATATAATGCAGCATAATAAATGTCACTCTTAAAGAACCGACAGGCTAAACAACTCTTAAGCTCTCGAAACAAATGGTCCAGTTAGCGTGTAGACCTTCGCCCGCGCATTTTTCGCCGAAAACACCCACCGCGCATATATCATCCGTCCAGCTCGCGGGCGCGCGCGACACGCTCGGCAAAAACAATACCGTTCCCCGTCGATTAACATGAAGCGCAATAAAACGAGATTCGCCGATTTCGAGACGAGGGCGAATTTTTACGCGCACGTAAACGCGACACGCCAAACGTTCCCCGATAGATAAAGCTCCATGAATAAAACACCGTCGCATCGACGTCTCTCCCACACCCACGTACGACCACCCTCCCACATGTCCACACCCACACTCGCCTCACTCTCAGGCCTGGAAAATCGTGTCGCGTACGCTGAGACGTACGCGCGCGCGCGCACTTGCGCATCCTCGCGATATCTGGCTCGCGGAATCTGTCGAGCATGTGGCCCCCGGGGGCCGAGCGTTAAGGTACAAATTGAAAACCATTTAGCAAATCTCCCCGTCAGGGCGAAGTGTTAATAAATTCTGGTTTACGAGGGGCCGGAGGGTTACGTTATGGATCTACGAAGACGGGCCGGCGCTTTAACTTACATAAAGGTTCGGTGTACCTGCGCGTGTAAAAAGGATCCTTCGAGTCCTTGTTCCTTCCTCTCCTTTTTTTCCACTACCTCACCCCCTCCTCTACCTCTCTCTCTTTCTCTCTCTGTCGGCTCCGAGGATCCGTTCTCCGTCTCGCTCTCGGGAGGGGGTCGTTCCTTTTTTCGTCCTCGGGGCGAGGGAATATTTCGTGGCATCGAGGCGGATCTTTTTATCGCTCGATCGAGCAGAAGCGGCGACCGTGCGAGCGTGCACGGAACGAAACCGCTGGAAATCGGTACGATTCCGCCGAGCAGAAACGAAGACGCGTATCTGCGAGCGTCGAGCGCAATGACGGCTGCGAGCGATAAATAGAGAGTCGGGGATGGATGTGTTCGTGACATTTTCCTTCGGCTGGTACGCAGCCTGGCGTACCGGCGTGGGGTTATTGGTGTCGGTGACGGTGTGGATGTCGTTTGCGTTCTAACCGGGGACGATAATAGGGCCGTTAGCGCGGAATGTGCGAAGAAAAGCAGAAAAATTGGGAGTTAATGGGGTTGTAAAATATAATCGTTTCGGACGCTGATAAGAATTATTAAGTAATGATCGAGGTGAATTTTCGTAAACTGACTAAACAGGGGGTTGGTATGGCAGGGGATATCATATTTTAAGGGTGTGAAAAGGAATTGTTATAAATTGACTTTGAATGGAGCACAGATCATTTCTGTGAGTGAGTACTGCTCAATATATCGAAAAGTTTCATAGGGGAGGATAGAAAAGAGATACAGTGACCGTCATAGCAAGTTTTCTTTTCTTTGAGTAATAAAACCAATTATTATAAAAATGTTTAACAGGACTCGGTACTTAACACTACCCATAATACAAAGTACACCGCTAAAGTCGGTAATTCTGGTAATAATTACATCACGTTACGTAACCGCATGAATCATATACAATTCACATTAACACTCGCGCGGGCTCACTTTTACACGCGCCCATCGACATTCTCCTCCCCCCGCCCCCTGCCCCATCTGGCCCACCCCCGCCGAAAACATTAACGGACTTAGCGAGGTAGAGCTTTCGGTTTACTCAGAAGAGCGAGACGAGGCGGACCCGAGCGAAGCTTTATCTACCCAGCAGTTTCCGCTTCGGCCAGGAACGATACAGAATTTAATACAGCTTCATTCAATAAACTCCCATATACGCGCGTATATGACACTCGGTATCACTAAATTCTAACTCGATGTAGGAGTTGTACGCCGTAATCCCCTAGTACGTCGTCAGTCCTTTGAGGGTGGATACGTTGTCGGAAGCGAGCGATGAGAGGGCAGCTGATGGAGAAGGACGCTTATAAAACCGTCGAGACAAAGACGAGACGTTAATGTCGACGCTGCCGTTCGCGTGCGACAAAATCAGCAAATCGTCGAAGGAACGAATCGAATGATCGATACGCGACAGCTCGAGTTCGACTCGAAGTTCACTTGCCGGTAAAAATCATTTTTCCTGACGCTGGCCGCTTAAAATTTCATTCAAGCCACGGACCGATTTTTAACTTGCCTCTTCCGACAGTGCGAGATGTTTAGCGGACTCAATTTGTTTGCGAAGGCTGGAGTGTGGATTCTAATGTATCACGTGCATGCGTTCGTCAGGACGAAGCCGAGGAAGGACAGCAGGGATAGAGGAAGCGTTCGACTCAAAGGCAAATATGAGCCTGTGAAATTTGGATTAGGACCATCCGTCCGCGCGAAGGGCTCCGTTAGACCTCGCAGGACATCGTCAATGTCCCTATCACGTTCCCTGGACCGACCTACACACATGCGCGCATGTAAACTTGCCCCGGGATCCGCAAACGAGCCCGTCTCATGCGAACATCAAGCTGCTTAGATGATCGCCCCGACTGTTCCGCAAAAACTAGGATTACATTCCACCAATTACAGGACTAACCTATGGGATCCACATCCTCCAGCCGACATAGTGGACCGCCCAAACTCCCTCGAAACGGAAGTACCTTGACTCGAAGACGTATTGCGGCGGCGATTAAATTTCTGGTGCGCAAAGGCGGAAATTTAATGGAAATTTTAATTCTCCATCAAAGTGCGCCAGACGCGATAACCGCCTCTCTCTCTCTCTCTCTCTCTCTTTCTCCCTCTCTCTCCCTCTCTCCCTCGCTGCTCGCGGCTCGCGGTAATTCAAATTCGAAAAGATAATGTCTCATGTCTGGAGTGCGGCGTATATACGCCTCCGCCCCTGCCGGTGGCTCCTAGTTACGTAAGTTCGCCCTTTCCAAGCTCCCCCCCAACCCCTCGCCACCCCTCCCTCCATCTCCGCCTCTGGCCACCCTGGACGTAAGGCGATGCAACCCTCTCCTCCTCTTCCTCGCTCCCGCGAGAGCGCGCGCGCGCGCGCGCGAGCAAGCTCCGGCGCGGATGCGTTATATATCACGAAGAAAACTTCCAGCATAGATAACCTACTTGAGGAGTTAGCCCGCGTACATGCAAATTTCTGAATTATTATGCCGCGCTCGGTACATTATGCGGGCTCCGTCCGCTTTCCTCTCCTCTTATTCCGCTTCTTCCGCCCGGCCAATGAATCCGCCCCGTTTCTCGCCCCGTTCCAGTCGGCGGGCGAGAGGACGCGCGACTATCTCGGCCTATCCGCGCCAATTGCGCTCTATAATTAACCGTCTGGCCGACCCCGGCCCCGCTGAAAGGAGGATGGATGAGGGGGTCCACGAAATTGGCGCGATATTTGTTGGTTCAAATGGTAGAACTCTGCGAGGGGAGAACGGAGCAAGGAAGTTTGCGGCTAGGAACGTCTTTGAAGAGTACAATCGTCGAAACTTTTTCTAAACTTGTCACAGGGAAAGTTTAGTCGACGACGTAGAACAATTAGGTTTTTGAAGATGATAGGGTTATAAGTCGTTTTGGACGCTCTTCGTACGGCTTGCGAAAGAAAAATGTCGAGTGACCGAGCTGGGAGCGATGTCATTGGCAGGCCTGGCATTGGAAGTGGGCTCGATGAGGACGGGTCTCGCTTTGAAAGAAAAGACGCAACACTTTCCCGGGTTAATTGCGCTAATTGTCCCGGGGCAATATCAGGCGGCAATTAAGGCTGCGACGGCTAATTAAGTTCGAAGCGGAGACATCCGTCCGAGCAGCGTCTCTTCCTCTCTCTCTCTCTCTCTTCCTCCCCCTCCCACTCTCTCACTCCCTCACTCTCGTTCAGCGTCTTTCTCCGATGCACTCGCTCACCTCGTCGTCTCCTTCCATCCTGGCCTCGCTTCGCGACAGGACACAAAGCTGTGGACTAACTGAATTTTCTTGAGCAACCAGGCGTCCATCAAAGATCCTGACGCTGGAAGGCCTCGTAAGGGTTCTCGAAGGGCTCCCCCGGAATGCCGTAACCTGCTTGCATCCTTTCAGCCCTGTCAGTGCTCGCTGTTAGTCAGGGCCGTCCTCTTCCATTACCGGAAGGTAGATCGCGGGAAATTAAATAGACCGTTTCACGGATGAGCGGACGTTGACGCTGACGGAACGATCGTTGACAATGACAGTCTCGAGGATTCGAACCGGCGAGAAATATATATGTTCCACGGCGAGTCGTCCGGACGCTATACGATCGATCGAACGATATTGAAAAAGCGAACTAATCGTTACCGACGCGAACGACGGTGTACACACCAGGCAGCAATGTGAAAAAGCTCTCTGAGCACAGGAAACCGGTCAAAGGGGCAAATGAGATTACCGGGATGCGCGAAGTGTACGAGCGGCGCCGAAATATGCCGTAGTTTCGCGGAAGCTAATTTTGCGCGAGTTATCGGGTAATACGACGGAACCGACGCTCCGCACGCCGCCGTCGCGTCGCCCGGTCGGCCATGGGGCAGGCGAGCGAATCGCGCGGAGACAGATAACTGGATATGGGGCTGGTAATTTTTTTAAAAGTGCCTCCGTCCAAAGCGGCGCCGCTCTTTCTCATTCCCGCAGAATGTTCACTCCTAGGGTCGGCCCTGGCTGCTATCCAGGACCTATAGCTGAACGCATCTAGTCTGTATACCGGTGTACGCGATAAGTAATTCACTTACAACCATATTGAGTTAACCCTTGCTTCTGCCGTGCCTCTCCATTTAGCCTCCGAAAACCCCCCTTGGTGCACCCCCGCCTACCTCCGGCACCGACCCCCCCACCTACCCCACTTTCCACGTCGTTCGCCCACCCCCTTGGGAGAAATATTTCCGTAGCCTGTCGGCGACTCGCAAAACCTACCCCCCCAGGTTTTTGTCGGCGACGAGGGAGGTTCGGCGGAAAAATTTCGGGAGACTGGAACGAGCGCGAGGATGGGTACTGCAGGGAAGGGGTGAGCGAATGTTGATTATCGAATTCATGATAAGGATAGATCTTCAAAATGCTGTGAGGTTAAGAGTTTGCTTCAATGTTAACGATTAGACTCGGTGAGTTACGTCGACAGTAGAAAGTGGGGTGGGTGGAACAAATGACGTTAGCCAATATTTAAGAACGTTATGAATAAGATATACTGGTTACTATAAAAACTAGGCAGATGATCTACTTCAAACGTTAAAATAGAGCTGAAATCTACGCTGTCATCCCGAAACTATATAATGTTCCACCACAAAATCTTCTTGCATGCGTCTCGAGTGCTATAAATTATTGAAAGGCACGGGTACAAAGACGGGCACTGGGCATCGTTCCATGGATGCATACGTACACTTGAAGACCGTATTTTTACATTCCGCCCCACCCAAAGGAGTCGAGCTGCACTCTCAATATTGCCGTATGTACTTTCGATGCGCCTTCTGGGACCGGACGGCCATGACGTCCGGCAGTAATTGATATCCGTTCAATTAGAGGTACGGAGAGCAAAATTATTGAGAATGAGACGGTCGGCTGGATACAAAGAGGAAGAGAGCTGCGGACAGCGAGATCGAGAGGGCGATAGAGAGAGAGTGTGTGTGTGTGTGTGCGTGTGTGTGTGTGAGAGAGAGAGAGAGAGAGAGAGAGAGAGAGAGAGAGAGAGAGAGAGAGGGAAGGACGCGGTAAAGGAGCAAAAGGCCAGGTCATATTGCGGATAGGCAAAGTAAGTATCTACCTCGTGGAAACGTCGGTGTAAGACCACTTAGGGCAAGGGTTCGTCTCTTTGGGAAAGCTTATGGTGGGCCCTCAAAGTGGCCATTACCAGCCGATGGTTGGTCCGTGGATGGTCAGTAGAAATCGACGCCGAGCGTCTCTTCCCTCTTCAGCGCACCCACACCCTTCACTCCCAATTCCACCCCCGTCGACATCAACTGCCGTTCCTCTTCCGCATCTCAACGTATCTCACCCCCCCTCCTCCCCTCTACCTCTCCCTCTCGTCCACCTCACCCGTTCTCCTTTTCGGTCAGCTCGATATCCTTCTCACGTGGTCCCGCTCCTTACCCGATCTGGCTCTGTTCCGATACCGTTTCCTAACCAACTTGTCCAATTAGCCGTGTCAAGAGGTATCGAAATAATGGCGGTTTATAACAGTGGCGTCCAATGGCAGGAAACGGTACTTGCGCGCGCTTCCGGCCGGCTGCGGTCAGTCGGAATGTCGGTCAATTTTTCGGTGCCGAGAATATCGCTCGGGAAGGTATAAGGGATTGTTTGAGTCTTTATAAGTTCGATGATAAAATAGTTGAGGGTGTTGAGTGTGAGAAACGTAGCTTGAGATCGTATTACGATTATGCAAGTGTTTATAGATAAAACGGTTATGGCTTTTTTTTTTTTTTACAGAAATCCGTATTTGTTAATTGATTGTAAGTGGTAATAAGGATGGCATATTTGACGTTGTTAATTAAAGGTTACGATAGGTTTGTGTTACACTAAATGTCCCATTGAATCGACTGCAAGACAGGACTACCAACCAGTCAATGATATTGAACTGGAAGGGTCTAGGGCACATTTCCACCCCTTTCTGAAGGGTTCGACACTTCATTGTCGAACATCCGCGCGAGATGCGTGACAGTTCCTCGATAGTTCGCGCATTCTACATGTCCTGTAACACGCCTCGCCGGTCTTCTGTAACCGCCGACAATTGTCGGGACGCACGTCAAGATCATCAGGCAGACGTGACGAACTTTATCAAGGACCTGAACTCGATCAATTATACTCACCTTCGCAAAAAATATTCTCTCCACCAAATTCGAGATCTTAACACGTAGAACGACGTCAGCCAGTAAAGCAGGTCAAACAACGACACGTGATACGTGCGAAATACTAATAAGATCAAGATACCGGATGCGGTCGATTGGCAAGGAACATCGGGTCAATTAATCATGCGCCATCGCGCAAAATGCCCACCCGACCAAATTTCGTACCTTAAGACGCAGAACGCCATCGGTCGGTTGGCGGAAGGACACGTTTAAAGAATTAAAGTATCTAATGCGAAAGAAAGGTCTTCGGAGCCGCCGTTTGAAAGCGAAGCATTGTCTGCTTAAGCCTGGCATTCAGTAGCCTCTCTCTTTATCTCTGCCCCCCTCCCCGCCCCCTCTCCCTCGTTTCGAGTATAAATTGCGAAAGGTAAGATAGAGCGCGCGGAGGGACTCGGTGGAGGGGGAAATAAGAAATTAAGAGAGAGTCTTAGGAGAGAATAAAGCTAAGAATTAAGACGACGGCGGGGGGTGGGCGGGAAGGGGGTGGAGTCCGGGCAGAGGGCGGTCTCCGGGGGGGTGGAAAGGAGAGCCGCGGGAGAGAAAACGGAATGAACTGAAAGCGTCTCGGGCGCTCGCTTTGGGGCTTAAGTCCTCCGAGGGATTCTTACTCGCGCGTCATTTAACAAAACAATTAGAAGTTAACCCCTTCCTTCGTCCGTCCGATTCTTTTCTTTCGAATCACCGTCCCAAAATTAAGGAGGCTTTCGACTCTACCCGCCGCCCCGCCGCAACCGCCCACCCCCCCGTACGAACGGATATACACGGGGGCGCGGGAGTTTATATTAAACCATCTGTCAATCCCTATTAACGTGAAGGGAATTTACGTGAGAGCGGAATTGAGCGGAGAACGGTTAGGAAATTACCGTTTCTTTTTTTTGTTCGGGGGGTAAAATATGGATTTTAATCCGAGTCGGCGGAGCGGAAAGTTTGCTTCGACTCCGGGCTAAATATCGGGAAGATGAAGTGGAGAAGCGTTTCGAATTGTTTCAACGGTTCTCGAGCAGAATGAGATATTCAGCCTTATTTATAGGATATTGTATCGATTGCATTTTACCGGGTTTATACGCTTTTATCGTCAAGCGTCGCTCGCTATTTTCGTTCAGCCACTATTTCCCTGTAACGTACACATTGAATGTGTAGCGAGGAAAAAGATAGGCATTAGTCTCGTTACGATGACTGTCGGCAAACAAACGCAGGGATGTTTCGAAGATAAAATAAACCTCAGGAATCGCGTCACCGTCGCGTCCCCCCCCCCCCCTCCTTCTTACATGCTCGGCGTGCACATTTTTTCGCCTCTTTCCGCCTCCGTTGGGCTTTCATGCCAATTTGAATGGCACCGAAACGGAAAGAAGAGCGGCGTTGACATCGGCCGGAGGCAAGAGAAGATCGCGCAGTTGAAAGGAAAAATTGAGTTCATCCGACGAAATTAAAGGGTACACTTAGCAGCGGCGGAGCAAAGAAATATCGGGAACTCTCCGGCCCACCCCTTCTCACCCCCATCTCCAGCCACCCGCCCACGCTCTCTCTTCTTTTTCCAGAGAGAGGAGAAGCCCCCCCCACCCACTCTTCGTCGTTCTCCACGAATTCCGTCTTTCACGGAGATAAATAAAAGTAAAGCGTAAAGCAAAGACATCCGACCGCTTCCACCCCGCCTCCCTCCCGGGCAGACTCACCCCCTCCGACTCGCCCCTCCGGCCCGACCGCCGACCTTTAGAAAACTGCACGAGACTGCCACCCCTCTGTCTCATCGATAGCGGGTTGCATCGAACTCATCTTTCTCTCCCGAGCAGCGCCGCGACTACGATCGACTCTGTATACACTCGACCAAGCTCCCGAGTATCGGGAAGGGAAGCCGCTTCTTTGAATCAAATAAACGACGAGCCGTTCGAATGAACATGTCGCGCCCACGGCGAAATATATATTTTTCTAATCATCGCAGATACATTTGCCGCACCGCAAACTCTCACGCTCCTTCAAACAACAATTACTCTTAACAATCCCAAATTATGCTAACGTGAAAGGACAAAATTATAATAACCGTAATACAATTTTTACACCACTGTATAAAATGTTCAGTCGTCGAGCCACCGAAGCTCTCTAAAATTACATAAACAGTCGTAAACCCACCCTATCAATCCCGCGAAAATAACAGGACCGAATCCCTTCGCACGCGGCGCTCTTAATACCTGCCATTCCGAAAAAAAGTCCGCAGCCGCCTCGGGCGTCGATGTTTTCCGCCGCGAGGACCGCGAAGTGTGCGTAATCCTCAAAAGACGAGGGGGGGTCGATCGCTCCCAGAAGGCAGTCGAGGACAGTTCCTGCGACGGAAACCGTCAACGTCCGCCCGCTTCCTCGCGCCAGAAGAACTCGGCTTCGTCCCGCTCGTGGGGGCGTCGCATCAGATGCCAGCGAGGGAGTGAGGGGGTGTGCCGGCGAGAAGATTTTTCTACCAATTATCGACGTCTCGTCTTTTGATCTGGCGCCGAGCGTATATATTGATTCTTAAAACTCTTATTTCTGTTTGCGGAAAGCCTCGCAGAAGCGATCCGTCGATGTCCTCACTCCACGTTTTCTTTCCCTTCGCAGCGGCTCGCCGCCCTTCTGCCGACCGACGTTCGGTCAGAGCACGTTTGCCAAAGGGTGCGCTGCCGGCTGAGAGAGGGTGGTGGACGGAGAGAGGGGGTGGGGGGTGGCCTCGACGAATCGGTTCTTGCCCAGGTGAAACGAACGCTCTTCAGGAATCCGACCGGAAGGCGGATCTCTTCCCGCTCGTCGTTCTGTCGCTTCTGCTCTTTTTCTGCTCGTTTTTCATCGCTTCTTTTTTCTGGCCGATAGGCAGCGGAGACGCGCACCGCGTCAAAGAGCGCAAATTACCCCCGGCGAATGCAGCCTGGTCGAAGGTATCGGCGCGTCTATTAATTAATGCTCGGCAGGACGATTGGTGCGGACTACGTGTAATTACGAGTCGGTATGCGAGTGGCATGCGAATGTTTTGCGAATAAAGGAGTGATGGTACACAATCGTTTTACTTTCACATATTTCGGATCCTGTATTGAACGATCTGACACTCAGAAGTCAATATAATAGAACAGCTCAATTGGAAGACTGTGATGATTTGATTACGTTTTTGATGTACTTTAATTAGGGTCCACTGAAGGGCAAAATTCAATTGGAATACCTTTCATTCGATCCCGTGCCATATTACGAGTGAGCATACATATTTTTAGATGGTAAAAACAGAATTACCCAATTACCGCACGTAACGCACATGCATACAGATACATCGTTCCACGTGATTAATTAAAAAGAAATGTAATGAAAGATGAGAAATAAGCTTTCTGCTTGAGAAGAAGGTTCGGTCTCGGCAGGTCGAAACAGGTCGCAACAACGACTCGGGCTCCCGATATCCTTTCAGCCCCCGAGACAACCCTCGTCCGCCTTAATTCAATCTACAATCACCGCAGCCCCGATTCACGGGCAAAATCGAGTCATACCCCGAGCCGAACGGCCGAAGGCTGAGGTGAAAGCCCCGCAGGACGATTCATCAAGATCTGCTACTCATAAAAGACTTCTAATCCTTAGTCGTGCCGCCTGACGCTTCGCATTGACTCCTCGGTGAAAGGTTGCCTCCGGAGCTCTCTCCTGAGTAGCCATTGTAATGTTAAGCATTCTCTTACCGCCACCCCCATCCCCCCCAACCCCATCGAGCAACCCTCTTCCACCCCCCCGTCGCAAGCTCCGCGTTTTCCTCGCGGCAAAGTCCATTATCTCGCTGATACTTCCACGGTGAAACCTTATTTATTTCGCGTTTCCCTCGAAAACGGAGAGCGGGCTAAAAATTGCGCACCGAACATCCGACCATTGTTGGCGCAATTATCCTTGGGCACGCTCGACTGTCGTCAGGGGAGTCGCGTTCAAGGACGCTGGCTCGATGGCGGAAAATCTCAGATCGAGTTTCGGGTAGCGAAATTTGGCGGAGCTGCGAGATGAAATTAATCGGTCGATCGTTTCGCTGGAGACGCGCTCATCGCGATCGTTCGGCGATATAAAGTCTAATGGACGGGGTAATATGATATAAACTATGGTGCGTGTTAATTAAAGGTCCTTTTGGTCGTCTGGCGGAGAGATACGCGGACAGCGTATAGTCGAGGTTCCGGATATTAAGGAAGCAAAAATCTGTTTTTAATATACGTTCAGCCATGAATTTGAAATAAACATTTCACAAAAATGAACGATCTTAAATTGACCCTTACCAAAATAGATTAAAAACAAACACTTTTTAATGCGCACAGCTCACAGAGTAACGTATTACTGTAATTTAATCGTTCAAAGCATGCGAACGTGGCATATTAACTCTTCAATGTGCCCATCTGCATGTATACACTTCAACGATCGTGGCACCCCAAATAACAAGGTGTAACGGAAGACAATGAAGCCCTTTGTCCAGCCATCATATCCGAAGTTATCGGCGGTCCTCGCAAAGTAAAATTTTGCGGGTGGTCCAGACTGGCCGATTCCATTTTCGGATGGATACGTCGGGGAGGGTCGAGGTCAACAAGGCTCCGGGGGAGGAGAGGAGGGCCGGCCGAAGGGGCGCGGGGGGTAGGGTAGGTGGGGGAGGGGGAGGGGGGGGGGGTACAAACGGACGCGGCAGACGGTTCAAACACAAAACCGTGGCCTTTTTAACGGGCCGATACGCCGGACACAGGGCCCGAACTACGGTCCAGATTAATTTCATCATGAATGTTAGCCCAACACTCGAGTCTCAGCCGCAGTCAAACACCCTCGACGCACTCTATTAACAGTTTAAAGCGTATTACAGTCGCGACGTGTGTCCCTCCAGTGCGCACACACGCTCGCGCGGGGCACACATACACTTTAACGTCGGCAGGACTCGCACACGTGAAACTGCGTCCGTCGCAGGGGCTTCCGCGGGAGCGGAACACAACGTTTTCGGCCGAAAGGGCAGTAATTCGATGTGCCGCCAGTTGTGACGGGAGATTTGTCGCGATTCCGATTGAATCGACGGAGTCGGGGATTTCAATCGGGCAGCAATATTCCCCGAAATGCAATCGGTTAATTCGTTTCGCGTCTCTCAACACGGCGGTCGGACTAGAATACAGCGAGTGCAATCGTTGAACTTCCACTTTCGGTCATTCTGCTGGGCCGAATGTTTTCTAGTAATCAGCGAATTGACAATTGCTGCGGTTCATGTGCTGTTATGTATCGGAGAACATGTTCATAACGCATAAGAAATTTAAATATTCAGTAGTGTTACAGTATACGTACCAATCTCGACGTACCGTAGAAACGGAAGGTTGATAATGACCGAACTCCGAGTGGAGGCTAATATTGAATTTCTGATCGTCAGATCAATCGGGCTGATATCGTCGCCGATCAAAGCGTTCGGGTCCCGTTAATCGGCGAGTTTTCGGAAACGGCACGTTACCACTTTGTGGAGTTGGCAGAGGCGGCCAATTAGGCGCGTCTCTGGAAGGTAGCCTCGGTTCTCCATAAGCCCTCCGGCTCCGGACAAAAATGAAGACAACCGCGGAGGAATCGAGCGAGAGTAAGCAAAGGAACGTCGCAGGAGACAGGATCGCGAACCGAAGCAAACGAGTAAGATAGAAAGAGAGAGAGAGAGAGAGAGAGAGCAGTGGAAGGGATCGAAGGAAAGCCCACGGTCTCCCTTTTTTCTTCTCCGCCTTTTTCGGTGGAAATAAAACTGTTGTATCTACTAATAAAGGCGGAGTCTTACTTTTAAAAGCGCGTACCTCTCCCTTTCTCTCTCGCGCTCTCTCTCCTCTATCTCGCGCTCTTCTTCGTCCTGCGTTAAAATAGGAGGGATTAGTTCCTATGGTAGCGCGGGGGCTTAAGCATTGATGAGGTTTTTAAATGGGTTCTCCTTTGACGATGGCGCGCGCTCTCTCGTCGTCGGATAGAAGGAGAGAAAGAGAGAGGGAGAGAGAGAGAGAAGGGTGGGGAGATAGAGAGCGACAAGGGGTTGGAGGGTTCGGTCGAGGGTGGGGGAAGAAAACGGAGAAGAAAAGGAGAGGGCAAAGGGGTGGACGATATTTACCGGGAGATTAAAAAATCGAGGGAAAAATTAAGTGTTACGGGGGCACGCCCTCGTCCAGGACTTAATTCTAAGTAATCCCTCGCTAAGATCGGCCAGGAGCCGACCCTTACCTCGCCGAACGCCGGCTCGCCGGGATAGATAAAGGGGGGAGGCACGCTCGTGATTCTCAGCCAGCCCCCTCTCCCCTCCTTTTCAACCCCCCGATGAATCCTCTCTTTTTGCCGTACGCTAATCGTCGGAGATTAAGTCTCTCAAAAGGATCTTGTCTAGGAAGGATCAGGCGAATTACGCCGCGCTCGAAAAGAAATTATCCGGAGGGGGGTGGTATTGGGATTTTTGTTCGTTAGTAGGTTATTTATCGTGGGGGTTGGGGAGTGATGGGTACGGGGGTCAGAAGCGGATCGTTCGCACATATTACATGCTTCACAGCACTGATCCGCGTATGCTTCTCTCGTATTACGAAGCGATCATATTTATGATTAACGTAGTGTAAACGGCTTATTTATGTGATATTTAATTTTTTTTAAATGAGCTTACACCGCTCTCAAAATAAACGGTCTATATTAAACTGAAAAAAGAAGATGTACTATTGTCTCCGTGTATCTATCTGTGGTGTAAGGATGTACGAGCAAGTATTTCATAGATGACATTATCAAATCATTTAGCAAGACGCATTCTCGGCACGGTTAGGCGAGCGTATCGCGTTCCAGCGCCATAAAGCTGTCCGCCGCGCGGCGAGCCGCCATATTTCCCCATAGACCGAAGCTTTCGGCGCGAGGTACGTTCAGGTGAACGACCTTGCATCCCGCGAAGAGCGTCGCGACGCAGACGTCGTCGTTCGGCGCTCGCCGTCGAACTTTCGTCCGCGAAACTTTTCTTTCGACGTTTCCGTTATATTTTCGATCCTCCGCCCCGCGATATTTGCAGTGGCCAACCCACGCCCAAGCGGGCAGCGCGACTCTCAAATAATAATGAAGCTTAATTACGCGCGAGGCCAAGTCGATATGTTGGCGATACAAATATTTAGAAGGGCGGCCGAAGAGGGTGGCGGCGGAACGATGTTATTAGTAAATTAACTGACATCAAAGAAAACGCGAGCGCTGGTCACTTACTCTGCTAATGGAAAGCCTGCATCCTCCTGCGCGCCACTGAGACACGTATACGCGCGCGGACGCGCGTGTGCGCGAGCGCGTACGTACGTTACGCGCCGCCCTGTGTCCGGCGTGCCTGCGAGCGTGTGCGTAGATTTGGATATACGAACGTCCTCGTACGGTGTATTTAATTCGCGCTGCTTGCCTCGGGCGGGGAAGCGTCTCTCCCAACCATTCATTAATCAGGAAAAACTCCGATCAGTAGCAAGACGTTCCTATACTTCCTATGATCTGCCTGAAGACCATACATTTTCTCGAATTGGTTCAGCACTATTTTTCTCGCCACAATAATTACCAAAATACAAATATTAAAGTGTAGTATTAACGATATTACCGCTTTGGTTACGAGCGCTAACTGTAGTATGGCAATAAAATAATTGTGGTGACAAAAAATCGCGGCGACAAAAAAGTTGGGGCGACTGAAATATCATGGCGGTGTTACGTCTCACGCCTCGTCCCCTAAATCTATCCGATGTTAACCCTTTCGTTCCGGGCACCAAATGAAGTCGGCGTCCACGCAATATCGTCTTAACACATTAATCGCGTTTGCCCTCTTTCTGAATTTATTTTACTCTATCACGCAAAACAAACACAATCATTTAGAGGCAACAAGAACAAGAAACCCTTTTTAACAGTGTGCTCAGAAGTAAGGCGAAAATTCTACTCTGTCATAAGTTTTCTATTGTACATATGTATATTTTGCCAATTACGACAAAATGTAATATTAGCTTTACTCTGGGAGAGTGGACTGCCGTAACGGAAGGGTTAATATGAAATTGATTAATAAACCATTCAACGGCGATTAATTACAGTAATTAATCGTTAGATAAAGTAAACTTGCGGCACGTTGAAATCGCGAAAGTCTGAACCGTTACTCTCAGCCGCCCTCAGCATTTTTCCATCATCCCTCCCCGTCCGACCGCTCGCTCCTTCGCCGCCGAACATTTATCACGGCGATAAACTGTCATCGGGTAAATCGGATGATGCATGCTCCCGGTGACGAGGCCGGCGAAGAAGTCGAAAGGTCTGTACACTCCCCACCCTCGTCCGGCCACCCCCCAAGCCACCCCCTCAGCCGACTCACCTTAGCAGCCCTCCTCTCCTACGGCTCCGTTACTCAGGGTCTTAGGGGTGATTTTTTTTCTCCTTCCTGGCATCGCCGGACTAAATTTCGCGCGTTAAGCCCCCGGTGTAATCCCGCCCTTAATATTCAAAAACGTGATCGCCCTGCCAAGAGCGCCCGAAGAAAGCTGTCCCCGTGTCGGGCGACGATTCTCAAGAGGAGAAAGACGAGGACGCAGGAAGGGGGAGGGGGGGGGAGGAATCGGGATCGAGCGTCGTTTAGGTCGGGAGACAGGAGAAAAAGACGGAGAAGGGACTTTCGGCAAAGGCGGGCTTTTCATATGCTAATTGGCATTCGTCATTTTCTTATGGCGCCGACTTAAGTGTGCTTAAGGCTGCTAACTCCTTCCTCGGCGTTAGAGGCCACCGGCCGCCGGGATTTTTCCTCAAATTGGACGATCTCGCGGGAAGGTCGATCCTGCGGGAATATCAACGCAGATATGTCGTTAGAATCTGCCGGCATTAATGGATCGCTATGAAAAATGGAAATTGTATAAGGATCCGTTAATTGTCTCTCGAAAAAATCAGCTAGCGTATTGACAGCTTGAGCATTCTTGCTTACTCTCACTGTCGATACCGTCACCTCATTAATTATTATCAGCAATTACGGCTGCAAGCATGCTTATGATACCTTCCCAGCTATCCTCTCTTTAAACTCTTTTAAACCTCCACAGTCCGCCTAGTCCCAAGAAATAATCCACAGCTCGTTGCGAGTCAGTACAAGTCCCACGATCAGTCCCACCTGCGTCTCTCCTACTCCTCGTCCGTCAGAGTTCTCTCTCTCCACGCGGCCGATCACACTTTACCGCCGTTCGTTCTAATCGAGCGTCAGCGGCCACCGATCGAGCCGATGCGATGGCGGGAGGTCAAACCGGAAAACGGTTCCACCTGCCGGAGGTGCCGGCAACAACGAGAGCGCATCATCCGTCCGCTCGGCACGAGTGCACGGTCGCGCACCCACACACACGGCGACCAACACATACTCACGGACCCCCGCCGACCACGTACAGGAGCGGAGCGACTCGCCCGCGCGCCAACGTTCCGACTTTATCGTCGAGATATCTCCGCCGCGGCCTATCTGTAACGAGATAACGCGCACGCTCGTCGTCCGACCGAATTGCGTGCCGCGCCTCTCGCGCACACGTCGCGCTCGCGTTTCGTAACGTGAACCGATCATTTTTTTTTCGAAGCCACGCACGGCAGGTAGCGTCAAACATCGAGCGAACGCGTACGTGATCGGTGCCGGTGGAAGGTGTCGTAGATCGAAGGTTCGATCGTCGATCGAGGTTCGCGATCCAACATGTGAGTGCGGGAGGTGGACGGAGTATGCTGCGGTGACGGGGAAGAAGGAAGACCCATTGTCGTCGTCGGCGGAACGCACTAACGGACGAATCGAGCGCACTGTCGATCGATCGAGCTTCGAGGAAAACGTAAGTCGGCGCCGCGCGGCGTCGTACGTCTGGGCATGCCAACGTCGGTGCGCGCCGCGACGCCAGGCTAGCGTGACGCGGCACGCACGGCACCTCTGGATTCCTTTTTTCGACGTCGAACCGTTTTTTCCCGGCCGCTCGCGATGGCGCGCTGGTAGGAGGCCGCGTGGAAAAAAAGTGTCGATCGCGGATGGGCGCGAGTAGTAGTGGGGCCGCGGAGGTGGAGTAATGAGCTGCTCCGCGCGGCGGGAACGGACGTGAGTCACGATGACACATTGACCGGCCGATAATCGAGGCACGTGCAAATCGGTTCCGTGCCGTTTCCCTGGCAGATGCCTTTCTATCGATCCACGCGGAAATGGGAAAGCTCCCGCGCGATCTTCATGAAAAAGCGTACGTAACTTTCGCCGGAGTCCGGAGTACGATGGATTAATGAAAAGATTTAATTCGGTGGGAAACTGGAGTAGGATGGAATGAATGTCGGGGAACGGCAAGGTCGATGACCATTTTACGCGAGGCTCGTAATCGTGGGAGGAAAAATGCTCTTTAGATCGCTGAGTTCGCTATCTTCGAGTGTGCCAATGAGTTTTATCGTCGTCGGCGTCGAATAAGGTTACTCGAATCGTTGTAACGTAGTCTGGTTTTCTGATCGTCGTCCTTCGGGGGTCGCGCTTGAACTTGCAGAGGAGATGACGATCCGACTTGAGGAAGTGGTGAGATCGGAGGTCGATGGCGGCCTGTCGGGGCCGGCCAATCCGATTCCGAATCAGTCGATAGACTGCGGATGCGCTCAATTGCCATGTCCGAAATTGGCAAAGTTCGCCACTCGGCGACTCTTCGTCGGCCTGATGTGCTGGGTGGGACTGGTGCAGGCTGCGTCCGCTGCTTACTTTTACATCGCCGGTGGCACCATCGCCAGGCGCTTCAATTTCGATCCTATCGTCATGGGTACGTTACAGGGTCGATGAAAAACGACATCCACTCACTTGACATACGGGCGGTATCGTACGGTAACACGTGCCGCAATCAAAATAGTTCCATCTATTGCAACGTCGAATATTAACTTTTTGCTGATAAAAGATAATTTCTGTAAACACGCAACTCTTTGAATGTTCCCAATTATTATTTTGTTCGTCTTAACGATTTCACTTTGAGAGAATTTAATAACGAGAACGTGCCATCGATTTTACCACTTTTAAATCGAACTGTTGAAATGTTTAAATTATATTTTCGTTTAATGTCTGATATTCTTCCCCTTACTGACCGGACAAAAATTAATAGTGTCAAGGTTAGATTGATTGTATTATCGGGCTTGTAGATTGGATCCTCGTCGCGTCAGACTTGGTTCCTTTCTTCGCTGGCTTACTGATCGCCTACTGGGGCGACAGGGTACACAGAATGTCCTGGATCGGCGCCCTGGTCCTTCTGCAGAGCGTCGGATATTTTTTGACAGTGATCCCGCACTTCACGCATCGCATAAAAGTAATCGAAGAAACGCTAAACGTCACGCACATGTCGCTCTATGCAGGTGAGTCATCAAAATGACGGATATCGATACCCGCTATGGCAGTGATTAACCGGAGATAACAGCGGCTCAATTGATATCGCCATTTGCATACGTTAAATAAATGTTCGCAACAGGAAGATCAATAGAATGCCATTCGTCTTCGAACAATCTGCGGCAGGCATGTAACGTGACGCGGTAAGTTTGCGAATGTGATTTATGTTTGCTTTAGACGACAGTCCGGAATTATGCACAGCCGGCGCGGCGAGAATCGTAATAGATGACACGGAACCGTGCTACACCACGCTCGTTATCCTGATAGGTGTACAGATATTGGCAGGTTTAGGCAACATCGGTTATTACGCTCTCGGTATCTCTTATTTAGATGATAACACGAAAAAGAGACACGTCGCCGCTTATATCGGAGTTATTCTGGCAGTGAAAATTGTCGGTGTCCTTCTGGGATACTTTCTGGCGTGGGGTTGTCTTAGGTAAGATATTAATTGAATTAATGAAATTGGAACGTCTCCGACACACGCACCGTTTATTTTGAAAGTGGTGTAAGTCCAAAATGATAAAAAAAATGACATATATAATTTATAATTAAGGTGGTGTAAACGGTTTAATTAAGTGATATTTAATATTTTTTTTAAATGGACTTCCACCACTTTCGAATTAAAGGGTCCACATAATGCCAGAAATTAATAATTGGAAGTAAATACGAGCCGATTTGCCAAATAATTATTTAGTCACTGTACGGCGTAACTATTGCTTGTACAGAATAGACGCGGAAAACTTCAAAATAATCGAATCCTACCAAGAGCAAGTAGGCGCCTGGTGGCTTGGCTTTCCGATCCTCGCTATTCTCTTGGTAGTCCCTGGCCTGCTGCTTTCATGGTTCCCTCGAAGACTACCCTCCGAGGTAGACCCGACCTTCCACGTATTTCTTTCGAAAGTCATGTCGGCGCACATAGCACGAAACGCGAGGAAAAGCCAGAAAGTAAGGGAACCTTTCCGGAAAGCCTATCTTTGTCGCACTTTTCGCACCAAAAATTACCGTCAACCTGGAAACGTAGCACAGCACTCGCTCCAATTGCGTCAAACATAAGTTTTCGAAAGAGTGCCACCCCTTTCTTCCTTTTTCTCGCGCATCCGACGAAGATTATTGAACGCGGCGTCAATTCTCTCGCAAAAAGGTCGTTGAACAGGCAGCGGCGACGCTTCTTGGCAGAGGCGCAAGATATAATCGAGGACCGCACAGGACGATCAGTCAGAAAGTTGGCAGCGCGAGCTTGTGGCCGTCGTTCGTCAGGCTGCTGACGAACAGGCTTCTCATGTGCAATATACTCGCCTCGGCATTCACCGCCATGGCCATTCTCAACTTCATCGGGCAGGAGAACATCATTCTCGAGTCCAGATTCTACGTGCCAAGGCCGACCGGGATGCTGCTCGGATTCGGCGACCCGATGTCGTCGAGGCTGGTGTCAAGTCGGTGAATTTATCTTCCTCATTCGAAGCTTCTCACGACACTCGAGATAGCCGAGTTCTTGGCTCCATAACGAAGAGTCGTTTGATGAACCGTACTTGCAGATATCTTGAAGCCTATTCTGATCGGCCTCGTGGTGATCATCGCTGGACTGGTTTTGGCCAGAGCGAGGCCTGGAGCTAGATACATCACTGTACACAGTTTGTCGGTGACGATTATGGCAGCTACCATTATTCTATGCTTGGTTCTGGCAACCTGTAAGAAAGTTCCGATTGTTGGTATGGAGAGAGGATCGTAAGTAAAAGTTTACAGCGTACTTAATATGATAATTATTGGATTCGGTAATACCCTTCTCTCTTTCAACGCAAATACAACATAATTAACCACTCTTACCGTAATATAGGACCAATGACCTACCAAATCAATTCGAAGTTACGCGTTTTACATCGCGTTTCAGATATGACCCCTTCTGAACATACCGTGTGTCTCATTTTATCGTGACAGGTTCTCGCTATTGAAATACTGCAACAAGGACTGCCGGTGTTCGCCGGACGCCGATTTCCGTCCAGTTTGCGACAGTCATGGGACATTTACGTTCTACAGTCCTTGCCACGCAGGCTGCACCATATCGGATTACGTGAACGGCCTGAAAGTCTACAGCGACTGCAGCTGCGTGAGGGAAATGATCGGCGAGGGTAACGAGCACGCTAAGGAGGGACCCTGCGACAGCGCAGGACCCTGCCAAGTTGGCTGGCTTGCTTTCGAGGCGAGTATCAAGTTTATGCGAGCTTTTACGGTCATTCCCGACTTCAACCTAGAACGTCCATATAGATGCCTATAGCTAACACTGATCCCTTAACCACTGTAATTTCGCTAAGAACATAGGAGAAGACACAAATTTAAAAATATTTAACGTACAAGCGTAAATTACATTTCTCGCAGTAGCTAGGATACGGGTAATTAAAGTCAAAATTAAAAATTAGTTTCAAATCTTCACTGTACTAGGATAGATGTCGCGTATCATCGATCAATTTAAATTCTTAAAATTATTTACTCGTATCACTTTCGCAAATGTCACATAAGTACGTTAAATAGCAATAATATCAAAACGAAGACTTAAGAAGACATAGAGCATTAGAGGTACCTATAAAAAGACCTGTAACGTCGCGCGAGAACATTAAGTCGTGCTGCATGTTTACGGCAGAGGAGTTACGTAATGACTTTTTCAGTTTGGCACATTGCTCGCGTACGCGCTAATCGCTTCCGGTTTCGTCGGCGACCTACTGCTCGGCCTGCGCTCGGTGTACAAGCAGGACAAGGCTCTCTGCATCGGTTTCTGGATGTCGTGGATGGCCATCCTGGTGAACGTGCCTGGCAAAATAATCTACCAGCTGATCGCCGACAAATCGTGCCGTCACTGGGGCAATAAACACACCATCTGTCATCTTCACGACAGCGACAGCCTCGGCAATTACATGTGCTACCTCACCGGGCTGCTTCTGGGAATATCGGTGATATTCAAAGTGCTCGTCTGGTTCTTCTGCAAGAACACTCACGTCTACAATCAGCCGGAAATTCCCGCTCACGACGCTGGCGCCGAGCTGCAGGAACTCGTGCCTTCGCAAGTTCGCACTGCCGTCAGCAGTGATCCTGGCAGGAACATGGGTAAACTTGCACGGAATCTGCAAATATTTCTCTTCCTTTCGTTTAGCAGTACTGCAGGCGACGTAAACGTTACTTCGGCATCGATTCTCGCTACGTCGTTGAAGTAGCGAAAGCATTTTTCTTCGCGGCGATATATGGACCGTTTATTTGGAAAGTGGTGTAAATCCATATTTAAAAAGAAATTAGATTGTATAATTTATGATTGACGCGGTTTAAACGGTTTACATAAGTGATATTTAATTTTTTTTTAAATGGACTTACACCAGTTTAAAAATAAACTGTCCATATGTGAATTCTTACGCTGTTTGTTGGCACAGGTGATGTTTCGCCGATGGTCGAGATAATCGAAATTCCGCAGTCGGAAATCGCGGCGACGTCCGCGGCGATAGCGGAAGAGGCAAGGAAGCAGGAAGAACAACAGCAAAAGGAATCAGCGCCTCTGAAATATGGACCTATAGGACCTGGTGATCGTCGAAACGCCGCTGAAGAACCTACTCAACAGTCGAGACCCAGAAGAGTTAGAGTGCCAAGGTCAAGGAACCACGAATCGGATGATGAGTTGGACACTTCCAGCGACGAGAGTAAAAGGATCGGCGACTCTCCGGTGGTCGCATATCGACCGCTAGAAATCGATTCGGACGTCGAGAGTGACCTTGGAAGTACAGCTCCGAGATCTAGAAAGCGCGTACTTAGCAAGGACTACGATCAGATTCCTGAGAAGAACGAGAAGCCGGGACAATATTCGAATCAATCAACGGTTCTGCGACAATTTCCTAATCCTGACGACTACGGAGATCCAAGGTCAAACAGGCTAGGTTTCGATGGGTCGTCAAAGACGAGTAGTTTTGAATTTTCGAAAGGTGTTCAGGAGAAGAAGGATGACTCGATGAAAGGAGACTTCAACGAAGTTGGCATTCCGATCGTTGATCCGCTACCGGGTAAAACGGACGGGTCCAAGTTTCTGAAGGATGTGAAGTCGTTGATTGATCGATACGAGCATAACACGAGTCCGGATGACAGGGCGTCGGTTAAGTCAGACGATAAGAGTCGAGTGGAAGGGAGGCCCATTACAGGAATTCCATTGGTAGCCATGGCCAGTGCTAGACCGACGTCACGCGGACAGTCTTCGGGGTTTGGCAGTCTTCAGGATGTTCAGGAGAAGGTCCCTAGTGCGAGTGCCGACCCGAGAGCTAGTCCATTATCGAAAGCGTCGAGTAAGGGCAGTAAAGGTGCATTGTGCACGGATCTATAGGGCAATGAATCCAAAGACGATCGAAGACGTAGGGCGATTAATCTAAAGACGATCAAATTTAGCCATAAGTGTACTTAACGTACGTTCACAGATTATTTTTGCACGGAATTGTCCGGGTAAGTTCGATAGCGATGTTAAAGATTAGGTGTTTGTTACTGAAAGTAAGATTTGGTAGAATCTATGATTCAGTGTTCGTTCGTAAAAGTTTTATCTTAGGGATGTGTCGACGTTTTATGTTGTTGATTCAGTATGTGGATTAGTGAAAGTAAGGATATTTTCAGTTATGAAAGCTTCCCTTCGTCAAGGTACCGAACCTCGAAGATCGAGCCGTAGCCATGATTGCATCTCTGTCACGTCACTCCGATTATCGAAAATGACCGTAAGCAATGGCAAATTATCATTCGCCACCTCGCACTGTTAACTTATTACTTCACACGAAACGCTCGTTCTACTGCCACGAATAAGATTAACGCGCCGCGGCGCAGTATTACTTAGCATTTATTTCCTTTTTTTTTTTTTTACAATTCTTAGATCAATCCACTGGACAAAGCTCCATTTCCCCATTCTCCGATCTCTTATCGTAACGATTCTAACCAGATTTGTATATTTATTGTATAATTAAACTTTATCTTACGTTCAACGTTTCGAAACATCCGTCTTACCTGCGTTCTAAAAATATATTTTCACTTTTGCTTTCACGAAGGCACATGGTATTTGACAATCAAGAATTCGGAACAACAAATGTACATTCTTCGCCGCTGCTTCAACAACCTCGCTACAATCAACAGATGACAACGACCGCGCTAACAATTCTCCCACGCGATCACATTCCCGTTCATAATAATTAAGAAACAACTCTCGCACCGGAGAATGAACGCCAGGTCCACATTCCTCATCCCTCCTCCCTCCGCTTATACTACGAACCTCTATCGTTACTGTCCATGTCGGTAAGATGCTAAATGACGGAACAAACGTAGGCATTTGATATTGCACTCGGCTGTCGTGAAGCAGAAAACAATGTGTGTTGGTACGATGCATGATACGGATACTAGTGTCGTCCAACATCAACACGCGCCCACACTGCGTACGTGTGCGCACGTGTGTGTGTGTGTCCGACACATCGCGGCGAGGATTTCGATTCTGCGAGACTGTTTCCGAAGAGTAAGTTGAGCACACGCCCTCCCTCTCTCTCTCTCTCTCTCTCTCTCTCTCTCTCTTTCTCTCTACCTAAGGGTGCCGCGAGCTTTAAATATCTAAGGGGATGCTTAAGGTACTTGTAAAGTCTTTATTCGTCGGCTCTCTCATTTGCCCTCTCCCCTCCGAGTGTAACCTCGAAACTCGAGAGCCCAAAAGCGACGGAGGCCTTCTCATCTTCGTTCGCCAATCGTCCCTTCCCTTCGAGGGCGACGACCGGCGACTTCGAATCGTCAGCGGCATT
This sequence comes from Anoplius nigerrimus, assembly GCA_914767735.1. Taxonomy (NCBI): domain Eukaryota; kingdom Metazoa; phylum Arthropoda; class Insecta; order Hymenoptera; family Pompilidae; genus Anoplius; species Anoplius nigerrimus. The sequence goes on along the minus strand of OU612089.1, from coordinate 8,410,441 downwards.
CCTTCTTCCTCGGGCTCAGAGAGTCTCCCCGGGCTCCTCGGCGATGTTCCCCAGCTCGATCTCCTCGTCGAAGATCTTCACGTCCTTCACGTAGTACCAGACACCGATGTCGAAGAGAGTGCCGATCGTCACGAAACCTGTTGATAATTCAGTATTTTCAGTCGTCGAGTAATTGGATAATAATAATGGTAATATTCTTGGTGTTGGCATCAAGAAGGTAGGTACTCACTGGCCGCTGTGAAATTCAGAAGGTATCGTAACGTTTCTCCGTTGTAAAGCCAGCAGTTGCCCGTGCCTGAACACGTTTTGCCCCAGACGAGACAGGTTTTGTCTGTAAGGTAGGAATATATGTTTCAATGGTCAATTGGTCACATTGTTTTCATGAGGAATCTTCTGGTGTTATTAAACGATTACGAAATATAGGTTACTGAAGTATTGGCTTATGATAGTGCGCTTCGGCACTTACCCAAAATAAAGCCGAAGAGAATAGGCGACGGTATGAATGCGAAGAGGCTCATTATTGTTAATCCGAAGCCCATCGCGACTGTTTTATCCTTTTCGTCGACGCACCGAACGGAAACCAGGAAATTCGACGCTCTTCCGGTCGCGCCGCTGAACTTCAGCAGACACACTACCGCCAAGAAAACGTAGAACTTGTGCATACAGTCGACCTGACACGCGCCAGGTGTTGCAGTGCCGAGATTATCGAACGAGTCCGATTCGGTCGAGCCGAACGACGGAATATCCGTCGTGTACGCCGGCGACGTGTTGTTTGCGAAAAGCTGGGAAAGCACGCGAGAGAACTTCGGCTTCACGCAACTGCAGTCCGTATAGATCTTGCTGCCGTTACTGTGAAGCTGAAAAGAAAAAACATTCGTCACCTACAATTCATACTAAACATCACCTCTCAGTATTCTCCGTAAGTTCAAAATCAGAATTACGAAAATCTGAACAAATTAAATGTTCGAAAATGGAACATTTGCATTCTGCGGTAAGTAGATAAAAATTAATTACGAAACTGAGAAGTGACTAAGTTGAAAAGCGGATACAGAATCTGCCGATCGATTCTGTCTACCTAATCAACAGTCTGCATCCTTACCTTCATACTTCGACAGCCGGCATGGCAAGCGGAAATGAAGGTATGGCCATGCTCCGAGCATACGGGATTGTACGTGACGTAATCGCAGTGGCACTGCTCGTTGCAGGGCAATTCCGTTTTGAGCGCGCCGTCCGGCATCACGGCAATCTGATTATCGTTCGCCGAACATCCGAGGAACGCGTAGGAGATCATGCCCATGACCGAAATGGCGCCGACCATAACGTTCCACGCGGCCAGGTACCTCGCCCTCGGCTTGTACTTCGATATTACCAGTCCGGCCAGTAGAATTCCGAAGGCGCTGAAGACCAGCCCGACTGTGCCAGTGATTAAAGAAGAGACGGACGCCGACTGCTTGTACTGAGTCTCGATGTACTTCGGCATGAATATCCAGTAAGGCATGTAGCCCATGAAGTAGAAGACGGTCGCGAGATTGTTGCACATCAGAGTGGTGTTAGTTAGCAGACGCTTGAACGTTCGTAGCATGTCGCCGATCGAAGCCGGCAGCTCTGGCTCCTGGTCACCTTTGATGCTGGACGCTGACTTGTTTCTTTCAAGGGCGAGCACCTTTCGGGCCGCTGCTCTTGGCAGTGTCTTCGGGAACAGCGCGATGATGCTGGCGAAGACGAAGAGGAGGATGGCCAGGATTATCCAGCCTAACCACCAAGCGCCCAGCCACCTGTTCGGATTCAGGTTGAGAGTGCGGATGTAATCGATCAAAAATGCATTCGGATCATATATATATATTTGAAACGCATTTAGGTAACTGGATTCGTAGCGTCGCTGTCTTACGATTCTTCGAAGACAGTAATTCTTTACCTTGGATCCTGAGTGGTGATAGTGGGAGTTAACGTTGGGCTGATGTAGAACTTAAGAGCGAAGGACGCCAATCCGTATCCGATGGCCGGGCCCAGCATCCTCAGGAAGTACGAGAAGCTAATCAGCGCCGGTGTCTTCGACTTTTGAATATTGTCGTCCATGTAAGACACCCCGAGAGTGTAATATAGGGAGCCGCCGACCCCGGATACCAGCTGCGCTATGAATAGGAGGACCTGGGGCGCAAAGTTGCCGTCGGCGTCTTCGCATACGTTCCCGTGGCTTTCTTTGCCGAGGCAGAGGAACTTCCGGTGCTTGTCGCGGATCGCGCTCGAATTGGCGGAACTTTGAGGCTTCGCGCCGTACTCCTTTGTCAGCAGGAGAGCATCCTCGCCGGGGCCGTACAGAAAGTGTGGCAGCATCGTCAAGCAGCAGAAGAGTACCACCTATTATCGGTAAATGTCGTAGCCGTGTAACGAGCCCGGCACTCACTTATCGCTAAAGGAATATGAGCCTCCGGGTAGTAATTTACAGACTGTTTCTTTGGCTACTAATAAGTGCTTTCACGCTGAACAACACTTTCTTCAATGGGTCGATAATGCATTTTGCAACAGTGCGAATCGTTTTAATAGTTCGAAGGCGCAAGACACGCGCAAAGTACACAGGTGCAATTAGCTGTGACAAATCAAACAATTGGGCAGTCTGAAAAAATATTGTGCTGGGGCAATTGACCGGTTGATGGCTTATTTGCTCGGAGTTCATTTTTATCGATACATCGAGGTCGCAGAAGGGTGAAATGACCGAGGAATTGGTTCAGCTTTAGGCTTGTTCATTCAACTTTCCATGTTGTGTCGCGAGCTTTTTCAAATAAGGCCAGTCGATAAAGTGACGAGGTAGAGTCAATGCTGGAAAAATCCACTCTCTCGAAGATTCGCAACTGATGACAATGTGCCGAAATCTTTCGAAATTCCAACCCGCAGTCGTCGAGTTCGTTTTCAAGTTCTATTTGCCCTCTTGCTCGTTATCTACATTGCGATCGCTCTGCCAATAATGATAATTCCCTCGCGTGTGGATGCCGGAGTACTCGCGAAAAAATCTACCGTAATTGACGTAAGGATCGAGTGTAAGAACGCCTGCCGAAAAGTTTGTCGGAAACATTCTCGATGAACATGTATTACTGAATGACTCTGCTATCCGTCCGATATGACGATATTGCAGGCAAGGTTCATTAACGTTCGACGAAACGGAGCTTAAGCCTCCGAGTGGCAATTCGTTGACAATAGCCTTCGAGGTCGGAGGACGCTCGACATTCTCGGCGACAAGGAAATGATCGCGATAAATCAGATAAAGTTGCCGGAACGAAAATACTTGACGTACGCGCTCCCGGCTAGATACCGAATTCGCAATTTCTGTTTGCGGCGCCGACTCTGGCCTACGATGCCACAACTTGATCCGACCACTGACGTCTAATATACAGCCAGCGCGCGTCGTTTATCTTCCTACTTTCATTCATAGACAATCAGCGTTATCTGAGTCGTCCTCAAAAACTGTCTCTCGTCAACTGTTGACAGAGACATTATACGCGTGCGTGCAGCGCGGATCCCGAAATTTTACGCGGTATCGTCGGAACAAAAGTTGCCCCGATTACGTACGACACGACCTCGAGCCTCGAAAGGGACGCATCATCTAGGTTCGATCCGGAGCATTTACCGAAAATACATATCTGAGTGGCGACGTTCCGCTGCGCGTTCCACGGACACTCCTTTTCACTGTCCAATGAATGGAGCGCTTAGCTAAGCGTACGGTGGCGAGAGTACGAGCTGGTAAGAGGCGTGAATGAGCGTAGCTACGATTCCAACGCTTCCTAATTTAATTAAGAACCGACCAACCGGTGAGTTATGACGTCTACCCGGTTCATTCCTCGGGCCGCGCGCTGACAGCTGATACACTTTTTATCACGCACTCCCGATCCTCGTCACATCGACCCGATCACGCCACGCAAGGAAAGCGTCCCTTTCCATCCCACTGTTTTTTTTGAAGCCCCGATTCGATCGTTCGGAGGTGGAGTGGAGGGTGAGATGTTTTTCGTGGAAAAAGAACTCACCGTGTAAATGCCAAAGGCGATCCATCGAGGCCTGTGACCCCTTCCGGCGTAGTATGACAGAACCACCGACACGAACAGCTGAGAAATGTCATTACCCACGGTGATGAGACCTGCACATACGCAGGAAAGTGCGTCATTAATTCGGGATAATGGCCGGCGGACAGTCGAAACTCGGCAAGCTCCTCGGCTCGCATCATCTTAATCGCGTCAAGGACGCGCACGTGTCGGACTCGACTTGCTGCAAGTGCACACGGATGACAGTCGTCGCTGGCGAAACGTCTCTCCTTCGACGAATTATTTCTCCTTTCTGTTAAAGCAGACGCCGACGGGACGTTCGCCGCCAGCATCGAGATTCTGACGTCTCGATTCTGGCGCGAACGTCGATGACAAAGCGATGATTGACAGGTCTGTTTGGACGCATAACACGAATTCGAAGCCCGAATCGATTAGCTCTAATCGCGGCGCGCGTTAAGCGTTTTCACTGTAAATTCGAACGGATTCGATCGGCTCCTGATACGGAAAAGCATCTAAAGAATGAAATACAAAAATGTGAACAATTTCGTTTCCGATTAAAGCGTTTCTCAAAATTATCCGCTGTGTCGATCGATTTGACGCGAGGTACGGTTCCACAGACAGAATGTGTAAATGAGCTAAAATATCGTATCGGATAAATAATCGTTGAATCTAGCCCATAGTTCGGCAGAACGTTAGCGTGCCTCAACTAAAATTTCTATACGTCATTCATGCGGGAGACTAACGTCCTCAATCTTCCACCGCGGCATGCCGTGCAATGGTGACCGACTTACCAGTCGTCTTCGACGGTATCTTAAACCTCTTCTCGATGGTGGTGATGGTCCCATTGAAGTACGCGTAGCTGGCCGAAAATATACATCCCAGCACGCCGTAGAGAAATACGTAGGCCTTCTTGTTGGCGAACCTCTGCAGGTTCGGGCCCTTGATGCACCCGATGCCGCAGGAGGTGTCGTCGGTGATCGGCAGCTCCTTGAAGACGTCCTCAAGGCCACGGGTGGGCGTCGCGACGGGCGGCGTCGGCGTCGCCGGCGGCGTCGACGGGACCCTCAGCAACTTCAAACTCTCGGGCCCATTCTTCTCGTTCTGCGCCGAGTTGCTCGAACTCTTTGAGTTCTTCATCTCGGTACCGCCCGCGAACTCTGCCTTCCTACTATCCCTCCTAACCTTGGCCAAAATTCAGTCGCGGTGTGCACGTCTACGATGTCTCGATAGCCCCCTCACACCCCTTGGCATCGCGTTCACTCGCAACGTCCCTTCTCTATCCGTCCCGACACCAGAATCCCGTGTCGATCGTTTCGGATTGCTGGCCAGTCGAAGCACTCGATGACTCGAAGCGTCTTGCGTATCGTACGGCTGATTTCGATTTCGTCAAACGATCACGTGTTCTCCATCGCAAGCCAGAGCACCTGCGTCAAGGCAAATTTGAGGGTACAGTGAGAGAGGCCGCGCTTGCGTTTGCGCGTAGAATCGGGAGCGGAGATACGGAGCTGAATCGGGGGTCTTGAAGGGGATCTGATAAGATCGTGGAAAAGTATAGAAATCTGTACGCTTCACGGTGCCTATGCCACGGCGACGCTCAATCAGTCGCGATTTATTTACGAAAGTCATTGAATAGTGCCGTCCATTAATGTCAATGGACTAGACGAAGTAAACGAATCCGCACTTCGTTCTTCGCTGACACTTCGTCGCTATTAAGAACGGCCTACCTTTCATCGCGTCATACAGCCACGGCATAGAGATATGAATCAACGGGCCGCGGGCACACTGAATATATCTCCGTTCAATTCTCTCGTTAGGCCGAGTTCCGCTCGAGAGATCCCGACACGTTTCCCGCCAAAAATTTCTGTGCCCGAACCGACTTTTCGCCTGGAAAAAGTTCTCGAGCGGCGCGCGCGCGCGCGCGCGCATGCGGCTGGAAGCTGCGTCGAAGTGAGCGTCGTCGTGACTAAGAATTAAATCGCCTTCATTGAAACGTATTACTTCGTCAAGAAAATATGAATTTTCCGGGTAGGGCAGTGGCAGAATTCAGAACACAATAGACGACACAATTGAAATGAAAGGAATGACAACGACACTCTCTCATTTCGCACGATCGAATCAGCGTGCCAGCCGAGGCCGTTTCGAAAATTTCTGAACTCCGCAAGCTCGAAAGCTCACAGCCACTCACGTTGCTCTACCAACCGCGAACCATCCAACCGTTTCACACTTCCGACTCACCCTTTACGTTAAACCGAAAAAGCCGTCGAGCCCACCCAGAACCTCAGCCTCAACTGCACGTTTCAAAATTCACTTCCACGACCATCAGCGTCCCCAATCGATCCCACGGAAACCGTAACGATCCCTACCCGAACTCTTTATCTCCAGACGTTGAAGAAAGGATTCACGGAACTCACCACCCAGCGCAGATGCGCAAAATGAGCAACGACCGATACGCACTTCGACGCCGACTCGGAACTGGCTCACTGGCCCAGCTGTCGTCGCGTGCGCGCGTGTGTGTGCGTCCTGCACGCGTGGCCCCGCGCGCGCGTAGGTGGAGAGGCGCGCCTCGCGATGGACCCCAGATCTCGAAAGGCCGAGCGAGCCGCGCAAGTCAGCCGAAGCTGTCGACCGGAAGCGGAGGGTGTCCCGTGCCTCCGAATCGGCCCGCGAATCGATCTCGATTCTACTCGCGTACCTCGCTGCCGATTCGACTCTCCTCGCGATCCGGAATCGGCCGATATCCTTCCCGAACTGAAGTGCCGACCGGCCGTGTCACGCGTTCTCTGCTCGGGAGGATCGGTCGGCAGAGACGGTGCCCGGGCGATCCCCACCTTTCGGCACCCCGAAGAAGAGAGCACGCCGCGGAAGATCGCGGGCGTACCTATCGCTCGCGGACGTTATCAAGCAAGCTCCGCCGTGTGTTCGGCCGTCCTACTCGCACCGGGATGCCACTGTCCCTGCTCGGCGGCGATTTAACTCGCCCCCTTTGCCCGCCGCCACCCCCGCCGCCTCGCGGACCGAAGCGACGAGCGGCCTTTCCTTCGTCGGAATAGACCTAGCCGGCGAGCCTATTCCTCGCTGGCGGACTCCAGCTTGAGACGCGCGAGGCATACCTGTCGGGAGGAGAGAGAAGATTATGGCGATGGTGTCGAGTCGGTGGATCGAAGATCGATTGCCGGACATCGAATCCGGGAGGAACGGTTTTGGCATGGGAGATTGGGTTTGAAACTTTTGGTACGGAAAGGGAACGGTTGGATGTGGTATGGATGGGATGGGGGGGGGGGGGGGTCGAGTGGAATAATATAAGTTTCATTTTATAAGACTGATTTTGCCAGATATGCGTGAGGAACATGTTTTGGGTTAACGTTATATAATGTAGATGGGAGCTGAAAAAAGGGGAGATTTATTTAATCTTTTATTGTAGGTAGGCGCTTTGAATTTGCTGTGCATTTTTGTTAACGATACTAAATACTAACATAAATAGGTTGGTACGAAACGGACAAAGGTAACTGATACAGAACGGGAAATATTGACGTTCAGTGTATGCTCGCACGGAGCTTGTAATAACATAGACGCGATCGTTTTCTCGCGCAAATTTTGCCGTCTTAGAGATCAGTATAAACATCGATATTTTTATTGTCGTCACGACGATTATGGTGGGACGCGTGTTATCGACCCAGTCGACACCTTGCCGATACGATTGCCCCGATAATTACATCCAAGTGCCTCTCGTTGTAAGGTCTGCGATCGTTCGGGGACAGAAGTTAAACAAATCGAGTACAGAGCAAACATTTCGTCGTTATCCGCTAGACGAACCGATGAAAAATTCGATCTCTTTCGCTAGTCAAACAGACGGCGTAACACTTTCGCACCTCGCCTTCTTTGCCAGCCGTAAGGAAAATCGTAAGGAGGATCGCGAATCCTTGAGGACGATCACTTAAATCCGAACGAAAGTTCGTGATACAATCAACGCTTGCACCGACGTCAGCATCGGAAACGTTTAAAGTCGACGATCCGATCGAAATTATCAATTTTAACGAGTTAGAGCATTCTACTAATACATTGACAAGCTCTGTTGAAGTCATCCTGTCATCGAATTTCGGAAAGACTGCTGCATTGGCAGCGAGTTATCGCGACTATTACCAGAAAAGTCAGTATCTTATTAGAATGTACACACCGGCGAGATAGAGAAAGAATAATGTCGGACGATAAGGGCGCATAAAACAATCGACGCTCGGCGTCCAGCCGAACGATATCGTGTCAATCGAGTTCGTTCGCTGTTGACACAAATATTCTTCGCCTCCGGATAAGGCACGACGCTGGCAAGGCGAGATCTACCAGTATATCTTCGTTTTGTCGAAAGTTGTACGAGCGCGAGCACGGTAATCTTCCTGCTACGCGGACGATTTACGATTGTAATTAGTTGACACGTTATCGTCGTTACGCGCCACACTCTACTGGATATATGACAGTCAATTTTTGCGAGTAGCACGCGCGCTTCGTAAACCTCGACCGTGCTTTAAGGCGGAATCATAAAAAGTTACTGTCTCACTAAATCCGGTAATTCGTCGATACACTCGAATCTAAGAAACTGTTTTGCAATCGTTGCATGAATATAGTTACATCGATGCTGCCAATTTTTCCCCGAGCCCCAAGTACGAATGAAAACATTAACGGATATACCTTATCGACTCCCCTCACGATCAAATTGCAATTCCAAGAATTTAATTGAATTGAACAAGTTATTGGAATCTATTATCTATACATCGAGTAAATATTTTTCTGAATATTTCTACCGTCTTCTCCCAATAGCGCGATTAAACTCAACACAGCCAATTTTGACATAAATCCAGGTGTCCCCCGCAGGATCTAAAGGATCCTGGCATAGCATACGCAGGACATCGAGTCCCGATGAGGACAGCCGATTGTCATGCCTCGACATACAGTTCGCGACGAGATAGGCGAGCTCTCGTCTCTCTCATGCGCTGGTGTCTAAGCTCGTTTCTAGTCAACCTCTAGGAGCAGCGGCTCACATTGTGAACCCATTATGATTTAATAGAGCCGACGTGATGTACACACACGCGCGCGCGCACGCACGCACGTAGCAGCGCACGCACTCGGCCGCATAAACTCTTCCGTCTATTCCCGCGCATTGCTAATAGCGCACACGGACCGGCTATACCGCTTGTTTAGGCATTTTCAAAATAATTTATTGGAAACAATTCGATTGCTGAGACGCGGCTTGCGGTTTATTCGAATTCACCGGAAATGGGCGGCAAAAAGTTTTACACGAGGCGAACAAGCGTGAAGCAGATAGAACATGAGTGCGATATGCCCTTGATAATAACAATGCAAGTCTAGTGCGAAGACGACTGGGCAAGAGTGCCCGTTGCGAGCGGAGCAAAGACAACGTGGTCAACGACTGGCCGATGCAGGCAAGTGCGAAGTTTGACTGAGTCCGAAAGACTGACCGATGCAAGCAAGTGCGAAGTATGATCAACCACGACTGAGCATCGCACGCTTCTCCACGACGTTGCTACGCGATGCGAAGCTGGAACGGGCGGTGGGAGACGCGCTTAGGCGAATTGCAATTTTTGGCCCTTTATCGCAAAACGCGGGAGCAGTTCGCACCGGAGTCCTGAGTATCGTTGTAAACGAACGATCTCGGTTCAGGGGTTTTCAACGGAACGAGAGACGAGCGGCCCCGTGGGTCGCGGCGGGCAACGCGGCCAAAGATGGCCTCACAATGGTACAATGTATACATTCGTAACTCCGCTAATAGCTGCCGGCTAATTGCTAGAATTTAATTTTACCTCCCACGCGACCCGCCGCCCTGGTCCACGCACCAACTGCGCCGCATCGGACTAGGCCGACGAATAGACGAAATCGAAGTGGGATAAGCCTTATTCAAATGTTGATGAGAGGATCCTACTTAAGAGTGTAAGTATCGCATCGCATATGGCAGTATAAGCATCCATGTTCGCAGAAGAGTTCTTCTAGTATGATTTTTCGAGGGTAGGTTGGTTTTCGGACAAACATGGGAACGAATAGTACCATTAAAAATGTTGAATGATCCGGATAAATTCCTACACGTTCTGTGGTTGCAAAGGGATGGGTCTGAGGATGGAAGCTTGTCGGTAAAACGACGAGAAAGTTTTATCATTTCTGTGTCTCGTTCGTCCACTTATACGATATTCTACTTAAGAGTGTAGGTAAGTATGGGCATTTATGTTCGCAGAAAAGGCCTTCTAGTGTGAACTTTCGAGGGTTGGGTAGTTTTCGGACAAACATGGGAACGAATAACACCATTAAAAATGTTGAATGATCCGGATGAATTGTTACACGTTCTGTGGTTGTAAATGGATGGGATTTTATTAATTTTGTGTCTCGTTCAGACGTAGTAGTAGAAGTAGAAGTAGACACTTGTACGACATAATCCGTAAGTGCAAAACACGCGATCCTCATTGCCACGCGCCTATCGCTCGCACAAAGTTTCATGCACGAGAACGGACTCTCTCCTTCCGAATAACGACGGGGCAGGATTACCTGACCAAACAGTATAATGTCACCTTGCCGTGATGGAGCAAAAAAAGTGAGAAGAATGGCGGTGCAGCCGTTCCTGCCGAAAACGGGGAACCTCGTTATCGGGCTGCCTGGCTTTAAGATGAGAATGAGACGGCACAATTAGGCGAACATCGCTCGAGTAAGTACCCGAGCAGCCGAGGATGACGAGTCGTGGGAGTGTCGTTGAGCGTCTCCAAATTACATTGAGCCAGATCAAACAGTAGGCGAGCGAGTTTCGTCGGTCGAGGTCTTCGAAAAATGTTGTCCGGCCGCCCGCCAAATTACGATTACATCCTTGCGCGAGAATCACGCCCTCGGACTTTGTCTCTCGACCTTTCTCAGCCAGCTCTCGCCAATTACAGTCGGCCGGGGTGATTTGCAAGAAACTCCGTATCCCCGGAGTGTTTGCACGTTCGTAAATATGCCGAGCGCGAATGAAAATTTACGCCTTAAGATAAGGCCCACGGCGTGGTAAATTCAAGAGCGTAATCCCGGCACGTCGGTGCACGACGCGAAATTCGTCGATTCTTCCGTCGTCTGTCGTTCGTACGTCGACGAGTGCCTCGAAATATACGGGGGAACACTCGCCGTCCGCGTGAGTGGGACTGTCGGTCAGGTGTCGGCGAAAAAATATGGTATTCCGCGCGTTGACGGCGATGAAACTGTAGTGAGTTCGGTCTTACGCGACGCCGTTATGAAAGATCTGCAAATTCATCTGTCATGATGTATGCCGGTGATTACGAATTCTTTCAATTCTACGTTTTATTGTGGTAGGCACATGATGATAGACGAAACGAACGAGAAGCTTACCGTCTACGAATTTTGAGCTATTTTAATCGTTTCCTGTACAGAGATATTTGGAGGGTTCAAAGGAAATAATTGAAAATACTATTACGTTTCATATCGAACAAGCGGATGTTAAATGTCTTGTATCGTGTAATGAATATAGAAATCTATAAAAAAAAAATCTGAAGTATATCAGGAATTAATAGATAAGGTTGGATTCTTATTTAGACGTTTATGGATCTGGAAAGAAACTTCGGAAGCGAACCAACATTTCTAAACCTACACGTCATATAATACTAAAACAGCATCATATCACAGCACCCACATCAAAATGACTATATTAAGTCATTGGCAGTTATTTAATGAACACCCCCATCGATGCATATCGATCATGAAAACATCTCCAACCTAACAGTATCAAAACTCTCATAACACCCTGAAAAAACCCATATCTAACCAAAGTCTGAAGATTCCCAAATTGTGACACCCACATAGCACCCCCACCCCCTTCCTCCCCATTATCGAATCGACGTCGCTGAGAAGCCGCCGTCGGCGTGGAAGATTTACAGCGTCCGACACGTGTGCATCCGTCGCGATTTTCATGAAAGAGCGGAGTACGCGAAAGCGGGGAAGCAGCTGGAGGGGGGGGCGTGGATCGACTGGCCTCCCTTTTCACCGGCGAAATGGAAAGGAGAGAGAGATGCGGTGGAGGGGGAGGGCGCGGGCGGGAGGTAAAAAAGGCTCGATAGCCGCGCTGATTTATGAACGCGCGCCTCGCAGTCGTGTCACTGTTTGCCACGGCTTTCCAGGCGCACTAGCAAATTCCGTCTCTTCCCCGTCGGCTGTTTGCCGAGCGATCGCCGAGCAGAGGCGCATGTCACCGCCGCGACGCCGACGACGACGACGACGGCAGCGACTTTTGAGGCTTTGCCCGCCGCAAAAGGCAGCCCGGAAAACCGGGGGTGCGCGCGCGCGCACTGAAAAAAAGCTGCGGGAAATTCCGATTTTTGCGCTCGGTGGCAGGGGAAGCGATGGTTGTAAGTGGTGAGAATTGAGAATTTTGTTGCTTTGTTTTAAGTGTTTCGTAGAGCTATATAGGGAGAAGGAAAGGTTTTTTTGTTGTTGGAAATAATGGTTTGTAAGATTTAATAAAAAGTTTTAATTTTTGGCGTCTTGTAGGTCGATCTTAAACCGAAGTATTTGGCATTGTTTTATTACATTATTGTTTATGTAAAATACACCTTTACGGCGCTTTCGGTCAAAGTTGTACAATAAGAATTATAAAAGAATTATAAAGATTATTGTTTATGTTATTTTCTAGGTCTGATTGAAAACCGATATAGAGGAAGATGGGAGAAATTTGTCTTTGTCATTCCCGTGGTGAGTGTAAATATTAAAAACTGTAACGTTGTTTCGTTCTTACGTAAAGTACTTTGGAGAGCAAAGAGTTATCTTTCTCTGCCGTACTATTTAGTTAGATTACTTTCTAGGCTTGATTGATAGTTCGTCTATAGAAAGAGATACATTTTTGGGCAATGTATATATTGCTCAATGTAGTGTAATCATGATTACACGATGTACCCGAAAGTTGTTTGATTTCGAAACAGTGGGACGTGAAAGTGGCTTAACAGGAAAGATAATAAACCGTACCTGATACACGTGTGTGAGACAGCAGAAGCGATCTGGTATTACAACGGCAAAGAGACATGTCGAACTACATTGACAAATTTCGCGAGGCGCATTGACCGCCACAACCCACTTGCGTCGCTAAATTACGCAGCATTCGCAGAATGGAAGAAGCAAGGCCGGACGAGCTGCATTAAGATCATTATTATTACGCACGGCCAATGCCTAATCGCCGTTTTTATCATCGACGTCGTCGGCCCTTTCAGTCATAGATCATTTTCTCAGTCCGTAACACTGTATAAACCTAAACACAATTCTCACGTGTCTGACGAAAGACACTTTTTAGCCCAACAACGTCTGTCTTCTAAAAAAATCCCAAGACCAAATAACGGGAGTAAACATCAGAAATCGCACAGTTTCATTCTTATCCGATGAAAGGCACCATCTAAAAATTGTTGAGAACAATCATATCGCAATCGTCTCCGTGTAATAACGATAGCTCAAAGGGAACATGCGATAGGAACGATCGTTGTCCGCCACTTTTTTCGTCGCGGACATTCGGTCGGTCGTCTGAATCAGACTGTACGTCGACTTAGAAGACGCTGATGAGGTCTATATGAAAGATGGGTCAGGGTCATGCACAATGCACCGTGTACACACCACGGCGAAACTTGCGGACACTGCGGACTGACCCACAAGAGAGAGAGTCATGCTTAACCACTCACAATTCTCTCTCTCTCTCTCTCTCTCTCTCTACCTCTCTCTACCTCCCTCTTTCTTTCTTTGCACATTTTCCACGTACAACACCGTAACGGCGCGTAATCAATGCAACATTTCAGTTCAAGCGGAAGATTGCAGTTATCGATCATCATCTCGACTCGGTTCGCTGGGCAAACTGTTGCGCGAGCGCGATAAACATGCTCCCGTTTTGAGATAACGTCGACGGGTGCCCGAACGAACGTCGATTCTCGTCCCCCAATAACGTCTTAATCATTAAGTCCACTACCCTCCTCATTATCTGGTCTCGTACCGCGGCGGAGGATGCGCGCGCGACGAAACGATTGGCACCGAGGCCAATTCTGCCTCTGCAATGAGTCAGAGACGTTTTCGAAAGATCGAAACTGTACCGTCACGTCCGTTTGCAGAGGGTTTGCAGTGGTCCTGATAAAGTGTCAGCCGATTTCGAGCTTCTTAAACGTTTGCCGACCCTCGCAATCAGCCGATTGCATCGCACAGCGAACTGCTACCGATTCGGCAAAAACTCAAAGCTGCCGATAAAAAAATCGGTAGAACGTACTGGAAACTAAATACGAATACGCCCTAAGTTAATTCGAAACTATACGCAACTTCCATATAAGTAACACAATTTCGATTACGTTTTCGTAAAGACTACGAAAGCATTATACCTATCGCCCCGATTATTAAATATTTTTCTTCGCAACAATTAATGCTACGTACATCTTGCAATTAAGCAGAGTCATGACGTAGAAGAAACCTGAAAATTTGCTACGACATAAGTGATATTCAATTACGTCTTTGTTCGGTCGATTCTTCTCACATGCGCGAAGGAGGAAGCGACGCTCGCGACGAATGGGTCGATGACGAAATTTTTCCTTATTTACGATCTGCAGGAGACGCTGCGCGCCTAATCCTCAGGGTGAGGGGGGTAAAACGCGAAAGCGCATCCGCCGTGAGGAGTGTGCCGAAAGATGGCGATCGATAAGAACGTCCCTGACGTCACGGGGACGTCGCGGAATTCATTACTGGCGAGCGAGAGTGGAAGGCGGAGGATCGGATAGTACGACAAGGAGGGCGGGTGGGGGGGGGGGGGGGGGGTGAGGGGGAGGACGAGGCGAGCTGGATGAAGCGGAGATGGCCTCGGCCAGGAAGGGTAGAGAAGAGGAGCAATCGCGGGGTGGGCTTAAAAATTAAAAGGCTCTCAAACAAAAACTCCCTTTTTACTTTCGGCCTCGCGCATGTAATCCCTGCTCTCTCTTTCTCTCTCCCTCTCTTTTCCATCTTCTCCCTCTACCACCTATCTTTATCTCTTTCCCTCTCCCTCCCTTCACCCTCCAACTCCTTTTTTCTCCATCCACCTCCTCGGTGACGACCCCTGGAATGCGAATCGAGGCCCGAAGACAACCCCTAAGACCTAACTCTCTGTCCAACCCCTGCCGCCGAGACCGAACTCTCACCCCACCAGAATTTCCTTCCGCTCCTTCCTCTTGAACGCCGAATCTCAGTTGCTCTCTTTCTCCCTATCTCTTTGTCTCGTTCCTTCCTTCTCGACGCGTTTGCGCCGGCAGAGGCTCGAAGGGATCCGGTTTTCTGCTTTTTAATGCCGATAGCGAACCCTTTCTAAGAGCAGGGGGGGTAGTCGCGTGTTACGGACTCTGTTTGCCAGGGATCTGCACTCGGTACATTCGGATTAAGACCCGGGGAACGTGAAACGCCGCCGGTGGAAAGACTCATTTGATCGGCGCAGTAATTTGAAATAATTGGAAGGGTTAAGAACGTTCCTTTCTTTTACAGCCAGTAACAACGCTCCGGACTACAAATCGGTTCGGCAAACTCTCTCAGCCACGGAAATCGTTGCAATACGGACTCCGGGATCCAGTACGAGGTTTAATGAAGGAATTAACAAAAACTTTCGCACTTTATTTACAATGAAACAACGAACAGCACTGCGACAAAGTCATGCGACGTCTTTCTCTCCCTTAACGGCAGTCCGAAAACGTGTGCTTGTCCATGGGAATAAGAGAGGGGGTGGAGGAGAGGTGGTGGGCAGAACTAACGTTGTCTCTGGTTAGACGGATAAAATATTAGCGACCGCTCGATGAATTTCAGCACGAGGGGGGCGTTTTATTGGCTACCTAACATCGACTCGTCTGGGGTACTCCAGCTAGCTAGAGAAATCTCGAGGAAAAACATATTATCGGCAAACCATCTCCGTAGTCGTCCTTTCGCTTGATCGCTTAACGTCGCGTTGGCAACAAAAAAAAAAAAAAAAAATAGAAACGTTCCTGAAGTCCTCGGAGCCTTCGCCGATCGAACGGTAGCTTCTCGCGTGGATGGCGGATCAAATTCGTCGACTGGGTAGTCAGTGGAATTCAGGTACCTAGTGATCCTCCTAATGCCTCGACTCCGAGATCGTCGGGGCCGGTTGTCAAAGAGATAATTAACTTCGATAGTATTGGCGCAGGAATGTTAGAGGCGACTGTGCTCTATCCTCTGATTCACGCTCCCGTTCACTTCCTTTTCTTTCTCAGCGCTCGCCACCGTCAATTGAGGCTCCTCCTTCACGAACTCGAGCCTCTTGTCGATCTCGAGGTCGCCGTACAGATCTAGATCTTTGCCGAGGTAGCAGACTGCTACGTCGAAAAGCACTCCGACTATGCTGAATCCTGAGCAACGGTAAGACGCGTTATAAGAACCGTGAGTGGGAGAGAGAGAGATCAGGACAGCGCACGACCTACTCACCTACGGAGGAGATATTGACGAGGTACCGGAAGTTCTCCCTGTGGTGGAACCAACAGTTGCCCCTGGTACCGCACGATTCCTCCCAGATGAGGCAAGTCGAATCGATTATGGCTCCGTAGATGATTGGACCCGGTATAAGAGCGAACAAAGAAATTATCATCAATGTAACTCCCTGAGCGAAACTCTTGTCTCTCTTATCCACGCTTCTGAAATGTTTAAATAAGGTGACGAATTAGTACGGTACTCTTGTCGACATTAACGTCGCAACTCGCCAGACGTCGGATAAAGTCACCTGTAATTGACGAGAACATTGCCAATCTTCCCGGAGCAGGCCAACGTTTGTATTATGCAAGTGAGCACCATGAAGAGTAAATAAGGTCCGTTGCAATCGGATGAACATGGGCCAGATCTGACACGGCCCGTGCTGAAGCGTGTCTGCTGATTGGGCAGGTAATTCTGTTGATCGTCGAGGAGCGATCGACTCGTCACCGTGAGATCGAATTGATCGTCAAGGTCGAAGGGCTCGACCGATGGCAGGCAGGTGCAATTGCCGAATTCTGTGTCGTCGATGATCGTTCGACAACCGGCGTGGCAAGCTGAGAAAAATGTCGTCCTCGATGCCTCGTGACAAACCGGTGCATATTTCACACCCTCGCATCCGCACGCTGCGTTGCAGCTAGACGTGAGGTTAATTCTGGAAGTATACCATGACAAGTGACCTCGATCAATTGGGTCGGACTGTTCATGTAGCGTTTACCGTTTTGCGCGTGAAGGATTTGCAAGTGTTCTCTGAGAGTAATTTGCAAGTTTTGCAATTACGTTATTTAGTTAAGAATGGAAAACGTACTCACTGCAGAGTCTGTAGATCGACGCCTTTTATCCCGTACTCTTTGCATCCGAGGAAAATGAAGGACACTTGACCGGCAACGAAGCACACGCCGACGAATACGTTCCACGCCAGCAGTGGCCTGGGACCAGGCTTGAATTTGCTAATTGCCATTCCAGATAGCAAAAATCCCAGCACCATGCCGACTAACGATATTGGACCTGGAATGAATTACGAGTTAGGTATCGTTGCAAAAATTTTGAAATAAGAAAGGATCATTGATGATGTATTATTGAGAGATAGAGTTGTGAGTCCGCAAACTTCTTTCAATAATCAGACCTGCAATGACAGTTCCACCGGCAGCGGAAGTGCTATATTGCACCTCTAAATATTTGGCAAGGAACGTAATATAGGCCGAGGCGCCCAGAACGTAGAAGACGCCGCTGAGATTGTTGCAAGTTAGCAACCGATTGCTCAACAATCGTTTCATGGCCGTCATGAAATCCTTAATCGTCGGCACGTATTCCTCTTCTACGGACTTTTTACAGACCTCCTCTTGCTTCGGACATTTCGTCTGTATACTCAGGTCTAATTTCAGTGGTATCTCTCCTTCCTAGAATTCAATTACAATTTTCAATTTTCCGTGTATTGTGCACGTATCCGATTTTTTTAAAGAAAAATCTGGATTTTATCGCAGTGTGACGAGCGAAAGCCGAGGTAATTATAATTAATTATCTGACAGGAGTCATGAAAGACACACGTTTTTAGCAATTTTCTTCGTCGTTGCCACTTTGGGCAAGTCTCTCGGAAACATGGCCATGAGGATAGAGAACATGGCCATCGTGGCACCCAGAATTATCCATCCGAGCCACCAGGCGCCCAGCCATCGCGGATCCTTCTTGTTTATTACAGGATGAAGGCTCGGGTCGATGTAGAGACTCAGGCAGCCGTAGCCCAGAAGAAAACCAATCGCTGGACCCACAGTGCGCAAGGCGAACGTGAAACCTGTCAAACAAACATCATTTCTTGACTTCCAATGTCACGGTACGTCCAACTACAGAACCGATACGCCTTATCGCTAGATTCAATCCATGCAGGGATTAATTGATTGGGGCAAACTAAATTTTTCTGCTTTATTTAAGCGTCTAGGCGATAAATACGGGCCCGATTTTTCCCCTCTCATGACTAAACTAGTCCGAAAGACCAGAAATCAAGTAACCAACCGTGACACTGTTCTATTGTCAGCGTAAATTGTGGTCGGCGAGCTCCTTACGCCAAATTTATAACTCGATATTCTCGGCGACCCTAATCGTTTTACCGGCTGCAGAACAGAATGCAAACGCCGAAGGACCGGGTCGCTCGTGTACAAAGGGATCCGGCCGACAAACGAAGCTTGACACAGTACAATAAGACGCCGTTCGCCAAGCGATTTTGAGCATCGACACTCTTCGCGAGGGCGAAAAATGGAGGGACTATTCTCCGAATCGGAAAGAGAGGAGGACATTCGCGAGACAGTCGGTAAACACTTATCATTCCCGATTGTTTCTGTACGTGTGCCTTAACACACTTCCATGACAGGGCGGTATCGGGCACTCTATCTCCTATTTATCAAGCCAGATACGAGGTTTCACAGTCATTGACACCCGCCGAGTCCGTGAAGACTACTGACCGTCCGGGAAAAACAAATGTTCAGCTCCGCAGACGTGTCAATACTCGATCGTGAATCGTCTCGGCCCGATCGTACGACGCCTCGCCATCGAAGTCGGTGAAACAATCGCGCCGATAAGGCAATCTAACTAAAAAAGACACTCGGTACTTCCCTGGCTGAAATTAGAACATCGTCACGACGATACGCACTTTTCCCATTCCCGGCGAGTCAAATAAAAATTCCACTGTCCGATATGAACCTCGGTTCGAAAATAGAAAATCAGGCCCTATCGCAGTCGCTACTCTGCATTATCACCGTGACTCAGCGGTTCGATCTCCCGCTTCTCATCTCATCCGCAGAATGACAGAGAGTTGGTCCGAAGAAAATCTTTCGATTCCAAGAACGAGGCTTGATTCGAACTCAGCCGAAGGATTGGGCAGCGGGGGAAGCCGGTGTCCCGGAAGACAGTCACCTAGAAGCATCGGCGTGTTCTTCTTCTTGGTGTTGTCGTCGAGATAGGTCTGCCCGAGGCCGTAATAGAGTGTGGTCCCGATGCCGAGAATGAATTGCGATAGAAAGACGAGCAGCCTCGGCAGAATGCTGACGTCCATCAAGGCCTCCTCGTCGCACTGCTCGACTCCGCTGTCGCGCGGGCAAATGGCGATGTCCTTCGGCAGGGTGGTGGCGTTCAGCAGGGTCTGATCGAGGAACTCCTTGGTGAGGGCAAGGGCGTCCCTGCCAGGGCCGTAGATGAAGTGCGGCAGTGCCAGAACGAGACAGGATAGAGCGCTGAGTCCGACGCCGACGGCGATCCATCGTGGACGATGTCCGGATCCGCCGTAGTAGGTCAGGATCAGCGACAGGATCTGCGAGATCTCATTGCCGGACAGGATGAGTCCTGAAACGGGATGGAAAGATCGGTTGAGTTTGCCCTTCGGTATATGGAGTATTTATTTGGAAAGTGCTATAAATCCATAATTAACAAATAAAGAGTTATAGCATCGTTTATGGTTAACGTGGTGCAAACGGTTTATTTATGTGATATTTAATTTTTGTTTTTATATGGACTTACACCATTTTCAAAATAAACAGTGCATATATTGCTTTATAGTGGCGTTGACTTCACTAACTACGATAAGTTGGGTCGTCGACGAAAGATCGAATAAAGACAAAGCCCTGAAGTGGAAAGCGAATTGGAGTTGCAGGTTTATTGTATACGCTCTGAGAGTTGATTTCAGGGTTATATACTGTTAAGAAGAGTCGAATGAAGCACTGATGCTTATTGGCAATATTTTTGTAGAACCTTGGTAAAAGGCATTAAATTAGGAGATAATGTACCGCTGTGTAAGATTGTCCGTTACTTAATTGCCGGTTTCGGTATGTGATCCGCCTTGTCCGACAAGGAAAACAAAGATAAACCTTCGTATCGGGCGCAGAATCTACGAAATGTCACGAATAGTGTCTCGGCAAGTGACCTTCGCATCGCCCGTAAGCGCCGGCATCCGATGGTCGAAAAAAACATTCCATTAGCCGGCGTTTGGTACATCGGACACGATCTGATAAATTTCTGATTCCCGGTAGGCCCGATATCGGTTGTCGATGGACTTTCGCAAAATCAGCCGCGGCTCGCCCGCGCGCATTGTGAAACGCGTATCGGGCTATCGCGGATATCGAATTTCATCGTTCTCGTTCATCGTGCCCGCGTTCGCTCGAAGCATCGACATGGAAAAGGCGTGAAATCGTCATCCGAAACTATGTGTATCGATCTCTCTCGATCGACGAGACGTAATAATTGACGTTCGCCGTACGAAGGCATGAGTATCGTATTACGCGGATAAATCAATTTTCCGCAGCGACGCCGAGCGTTTCGTCCGTCAAGACGTCGATTTCCAAACGATGTAGTGAAAACAACTGACGGAACGCGGCGATAAAGTCGATTCGATGATAAGTTGATCGCTTCGATCATTTCCGAAATTGAACCTTCCTATCAAGGTTGCAATATCTCACGTTGCGCGATCGATGCAAGGGATTAAATGATAATGTTCACGAAATTCCGTGGCAGGCACGTGCTCGCAGATCAGATGAACGGTAAGTTGCATCATTGTCTCTGCAAGACAATTGTAAAACGATTTTCCAATTTGTTCACATGCCGGATAAACAAAGAAACGCTTCTGAAAATATTGAAACTTTGCAAGTTTTACTGTCTCCGAAAAATTGACAATTCATCCTTATGACCCGAAACGAATCTATTAGAGTAAGCAGTGGTCACAGAGTGGTCTAAACAATTATTTTAATCCGACAACGACCGTCTGTTACTGCCAATCTTTTCCTTGATCCTTCCGAGCAAAGCTTCCCTCTCCCGACGACTCTGTGTCTTTGCATCCAAAGGAATTGTGCTCGGCCTAGCAACGTATGCGTCCGCGCCTCTTGGCAGTGCGTGTCCAGGCAGTTGGTCAGTCTAACGACAGATTTCTCACTTCTATGATTGCGACACTCTACTTACCTACTAGACAAACGCACACACGCGCGCGCGCTTGATCTTCGGACGTAAGTCGGCCGCCCGTGCGTGTGCATGAGAGCGGAGTGTTAGTAAGTTTAAAGACGTGTATTACTTCCGTTGCTCGCGGGTACGTGGCTTCGAAGACGAGGGAAGTCGACGTATGAAGTACGATCATTCGCCGACTGCGTTCACCTATGCCGTTTACCGTGCATTCGACTCACATTAAATATCGTTAACGCCTTGCAACCTGATCGTTGATTATTCATTTATCTGTCACGTGCCACTCTTACTCCGATTCTGCTCCCTTTAATATCGTGTAATTTACATATTCGCGTATATTTATTATTGCTTGATTAGTAACGCTAAATATCATTCAAATATTTCAAAATTATATTTCGACGGACGTCAATAAAATCGAAACGATTTTATCATTTTTACTTACACGACGGTTGCATAATTAATTATTGGCTTTCGGTCTTGTTTGCCGGGATTCTAATATGCGCGTAACTGATTCGCGGATGAGAAGCTAATAATCCCGGAACGTGCAACAAAGTGCACCGATCACTTTTTCCGGCCAAGAGTCAACGCCGGACTTATGTAAACGCGGGATCACGTTTACGTCTAAGACACTAACCGGTTGTACGGCTCGGTATCTTGAACCTCTTTTCCAAGGTCGTGAGGGTGACGACGATGTAGATGAAGGCCATCGCCTGAACGGTACCCAGAAGCCCGTATACCGCGATGAAGTTCTTAGGGGTGGCCCGATCCCGAAGCCACCTGGGATACAACCCGCAAATTCCGCAACCGTTGCTCATCCTTCCAGCTCACTGAAAAGAAAAGTCGGTCACGCAACATGCCATCCGACATCCACGAAGTGAAAATGTTCGTGCCGGAGCCGCGATAAGACAGCTCAGACTTCCGGACGCATCCGATGATTGGCAACTTGACACACTCGACTCGAAACCTTATTCGGCCTGTAACTCCGACTTCGAGTACTGATAAACTGCAGCTTCGACTCACTTCTGTTACGTAGCCGTCAGATATCGTTAGCGGCTTTCTTGGCAAAAACTGACGAACCGCTTGGATTGACGTACGTTTTCTTGAGATTACAGAATTCTCGGAACTGTCCGAAAGACTCGCCTTCGATTCGTAAGAAATGCGGAGCACTGCGGCGATAATGTTCGGTAATAAATCGCGCGTTAATTGTTAACGGTGTCGTTCGAGACGATAGCGGCTGAAAGTATCGCGGAGAAGTGAGAGTTCTCCCTTTATGCGCGATAGGGAGCGAAAATAATGTTCGGACGGGACATTCTTCTTCGCTAGGAGAAGAATTTCGTTGGCCATCGCGTGTCTGCCATGTTAATTAACTGCACGCTAATTGCTCTCCGGCTTTCTGGTCGCATGTGGAAAGTTTACTATTCCCGGCACTAGCGTCTATCCGCGCGTGTGCATGTATGCGTGTGCGTGCTGTGAGATAAGCGAGTTATCTGCACAGACGCACCGAGCGATTATTAATGAATTCATTTGGCGATAATCGATCTTTCGGCCACACGCACGCTCGCTCGCGCTCGCAATTGCGATCGTCGTCATTTTCGTGGCGGGGATATGGCTTACGATGGCCGCTCGCATTGTCAATTATGTAAGGCGAATTTCGGTCTGGATACGCGACGCTCTCGGGGACAATGTGTGCATTGTGGTAAATAGCGCTGGTGATCGTAAGATTTCTGTGTGTGTTCTGTCTGACACTCAACATTTCTACTAAATGCGAAGAAAGCAATGGTCCATATCTCGAACTATCATTCCATGCTTCTGACTATTTTGCTCTCGTACCGTTCGTTACAAAACTAGTCCACGCCAAAGAAACGACAAAATTATTTTAATCCTTTACTAATTACAATAATTATTAATTCTACCTCTAATGACTGACTCAGATCACTTCCGTAAAACTCACAGAAAGAACATATTTTGAGCGGTACCTATCTTCCGCACGCGTAACTTTCGTACTCCCAACAATCGTCGCTTATCAAGCTCCTCGTATACACCGCAAACACAATCAACTCTCTTTCACGAAAACAAGATGATCGCGCGTGCATTCGAATCGGAATCCTACTCGCTCGTCGTAAAAGCAAGATCCGACTTTATCCCGGCTCCGTCAGGTGCAGCTGACGACATCGTCCGATCACAGGTGCGCGCCATACAGGCACCCAGAATTCCGGGAAAAAGTCACCATCTTAAATCGATCTGCCGAAAGCGGAATTCGGACTCCGACCCGTCAAACTCGTAAAGACCGAACCGTAGGAAGAAGTTTGAACCAGCGAGACTCGGCTAATCGTCGAATCTGCATAGGATCTCGCGACTTCTCGCCCCTCCCCACCCCTCCCCGTCCCTGTCCTCGACTTTCGCTGATTCGACGACGAAGTCAGTCAAGGCAACGAAAGTCGAGCAGGCCGCGGTTTCGCGAACGTTTTTCCCATTTGCGGAGAGGGCCGAGTCGCGCTCGCGATCGAGCTGGCGAGCTGCTAGGTAACGGGTTTCCTTCGAGGCGCGCCGTCTGTCTGTCTGGCAAAATAGCTCTAAATCGACGAAAATTAGATAACGAGTACGGTGGTCGCGCAAGATGCAGCGGCGAACCTAGCAGTACTCTCGATATTGCCCGACCTGTTGACGGAGCGAGCGGCGTTGCGCTTTTCGAGCCAG
The DNA here is from genome assembly GCA_914767735.1 of Anoplius nigerrimus. Lineage (NCBI taxonomy): Eukaryota > Metazoa > Arthropoda > Insecta > Hymenoptera > Pompilidae > Anoplius > Anoplius nigerrimus. The sequence goes on along the minus strand of OU612089.1, from coordinate 8,386,286 downwards.
CTGTTTTCGCATCTCGGATCGGACGAATTAGTCAGGATTAGGCGAGGCGAACACCTTTTTGTCGGAATGAGTGAGAGCGGTCGTTGGATGGGATAATTTTTCGACCGAAAGTTCGTTACATGCGCTTTTCCTGAGGCGTTCGCGTTAGATGACCACTATGGAGGCTGTCTCGTAGTTGAAAAATTGTAAAGACGGATATTAATAAATTTGAACACGTAGGAATTGTAATGGTAGAGAGAAAAAAGAACAGCAGATTTGACGGAACAGATAAAAATTGCAATGAAATTGTTTCGCAAGAAAGAATTAAAACTATGTTTATCTTTTCCGGCTACTTGTATTTTGTTCGGCACGGACAGATAAATTGCAGAGATAAAAATGGGACAACATCCAAGTGTAGTAATTGCAGATAGCAATGAGATAGTCGACAATGGCGGATATTGCAAAAATTAGGATTGTGTAGAAGGGAATTCTTTTCAGCGACGAAGGTAACGCGATGGTACGGATCGAAGGTGGACACATCGTAGATTGCGAATTCCGGGACGGGAATGAATGACACGTCGATACCATGAAATTGCACGGCTCGGATGACATCCACGCGTAACATTTCCTACCTGAACATATATTATGTCCCCAGCTTTTTCCGGCCGAGCATCTACGACGCTCGCCGCGCCTTTCGCCGCGCAATTTTATTCTAAGAGATCGTAACTTACGTAAACGCGATGGGAAGAGAGTACGAGCGTCATTCACTGTAATGCATTCCAGTTCTGACAACAAAGAATTTTGCATACGCCGCAAATCATCGTAATCAGCCGGCAGGAAATTTACGCGCAATTTTGAATTTGTTCGATGTTGAATCTGGTCTCGAATCCGCTAAATCCGCAGAGTTTAATTCAAAACGACGACAGTCGGTTCGACAACTGTACTTTCTCGCTTTCACCCTCCATTACTGCGAACTCTGCAACTTTCGATCCCTCGAAACCCAATGCCCGCTGTCAGTCATATTAAATTGTGCATAAATCGTCTTACATAATCCACCGTAACGACCGCCGTCGTGAACTGCAATTACTATAGCGAATCGACGGCAGTCGGAGAATTGAATTTTGCAACGTTTTATACACAGTGAGATCCTCGACGTGGCGCCAACGAATCGAGCCAATTTTTAGATTGCGCACTGAATTGACAGGGTGAACTTTGGAAAAATGTACTGCTGCCGAGCACTTGTCAAGTGCGCGTAGTAACGCGAGCGGACACTGTGTATAACGTAAGGATGTGCGTGTTTTGCCGAATGCAGGAAGGGACATCGATACCGATCGTGACTCTAGAAAATAAGAGTCGGCAAGGACGTCGGTATCGCTTTCCACTCTAGTTGCGCGCGCGACTTTTCGATCCGATCCGATCTAATCTGCGTCGAGATTCGCCACGCGCGCGTCAGTCAGCGGTATTCAATATACACAATTGATCTACAAAGGACCGACATCGTTACTTCCTAGATTAACGTGTAACCGGCAATTAACGTATAAACGATTCCGTGAACGCGATTTGCGGCCTCTTCCCGAGATTCGATTTTCGAAAAAATCCTCTTCAACGAGTCCTAATCAAAAATTTAACAATCCGCACGTGAACGATTTTTAAACAACGACGTACATTAACCTCGGATATTTCGCACCGTCTAACTCCTTTATATATATTATGAAGATGTCGTTAGCACTCTCCGCTCGCGACCGAATAATTCTCACCGCGAGTAATGACAGGCAACTGCGACGCCTACGATCCCGATCCAGCCTTCCAGCGATCTGCCGGATCGCGCAGCACCGATCCAAACCGAAAATCCTGACCGTCCCGAACCAGCGAAAGGAACTCGCGGACCGCACTCGACTCGCTGGCGGACGAGAACTCGGCGCAGCGGGCGGCAATAAAGTTCGCTCCCGTCGAAGTTCGAACGCGTAACGTCATGCAAATGAATCTCGGCGATGTTTCGCGGCTGGAGGAGTCCGTGTGACAGCCGAAGGGAGAGCGGAAGTTGCCGGAGTCTGCGACAAAAGGATAGGCGAGCGGCACGTGAGAAATGATATTAGTCTCACCTTGACCTTAGGCCACGTGCTTCCGCATGGACACAGGATGGACTTCCAGGTTCGCGAGTCCTGCTGGATCGCGATCCCCGAGTCTCTCTCTTCCTCTCTTACTTGTCTCTCTTTCTCTCTCTCTCTCTCTCTCTCTCTCTATCTCGTTCCGTCACGGCCCTCGTCTACCGCCCGCGGTGGTAGCTCAAAAATTACGAGGCGCTATGAGCGCTCTAGTTTACGCGAATAATCGCGAGATAACTGAGCGAGCTCTTGTGTCAATGGTAATGCTCCCCTACTATTTCTCTATCAAATCGAATGATAAGCGGTACGTCATTCAAAGGACACTCATCAATGGGCGGCCGGTGCTGACATCTTCGTTGCGGCGAGCGCGAGGCTCGTGCTGATGCCGATGGATGGACTCTCGTCGATACGAGAGGTTGTGGTCTCGACTAGAGGCGAGTCACGATGGGCTGATGGTAGACAGGCGTAGTTGGGACGTCGAAGGTTGTACAGGACAGTCGTGACATTGCCAATATGCGTCGCACGAGCTCGAAGCGAATCTCTCTTCCATTTCGACATGCGACATACGTCGGAATAAAATTATCGAATTTCGGAATCAAATCTTGAAGTTTTCAATTTTAACTGTCTACGTACTTTTATGCATTTACATGAGTCTACGTATGGATTCGTTGAACGGGATAGTTGTAGATGATTAGATTTTACGAACAAAGTTTGTGACTACGTTTTACATTGACTTTCGTTAGACACGCGAGGAATCGTAGAGTAACAAAGGAATCGTCGAAGGGAACGGATTGTCGCGGTTCTTTTACCGGAACGGTCACAATGACCGGTTATTTTCGTCTCGTTGTCAACGGTCCGTAGCAATCGTCGGATCGCCCGGCTCGTCTTCGCGATCCGTCGCGACGCCGAGCGTCGAATCGCGCAAGGCCATCAACATTATCTTTAGCCACGATACAACCGACAACCCACCAACACGCAATTCGACTCTCCGCTTCGCAAGACTTAAAAATTTCATCCCGCGGGTCGCAAGCCGAGAAATAAATGACACACGCAACATTCCTTTTCTCTTAGAGACAATATATTTGCTTTCATTTTTCCTCTTTAACCTATCATAGAGCGTATAATATTAATATTATTGAAGATAACAGGCGATATATTACAACCGTTAATCCTAAAATGTATAGGATGTCCAAAAAGAGATTAATGTCCGCGTCCGATGATGCACAGCGACGAAAAAAAGGAACGTGTTTTCACAGTCCACGTTGCGTACGGTTTTCTCTCTCTCTCTCTCTCTCTCTCTCTCTCTCTCTCTCTCTCTCTCTCGTCTGTTCATCCCCAATTGAAAAAATTCGTTCACTGTCACTCCCTCCTTTACATCGTCGATGGAAGAGCTTCCATTCGGTAAGTTCAACAAATTTACCCTCATCCGCCCATTGCGCGCATTACTCTCGGCTTCTCATTTATTTAAGTACATAATCGTGAATAATTAATAATGGCAATAGCAATAATGAGAATAATAATAATAATAATAATAATAAAAATAATATCAATAATAATCGGAGATAATAATAAAATGACAATAATAAAGTAATAATAATATAATATTAATAATAATAATAATATAATAATAATATAATAATAATGGCAATAGTATTAATTTATTTTCCTACTATCTTATTCGATCGGTTACGTAATAATACTTAACATTAAGCCCTCCCGACGGCGCGTCTTCCGCTAAACTTTTTACAAGACTTTTGGTTTACTCTTCATCCTATCGCTCTCCCGCTCTCCACCGCAAAAAAATTCGCGTATTAACGTCTACTTACAGATCTAACTGAATTAACGTCGTCTAAGGTTTCGTAGGGTTTTAGGACTAGACAGCTTCATTCATCGTAGCTCGATCCCACCGTTTTCCCCCGTTCGCTCGAAGCTCCGTCCGCTTCATTTTAATTCCCGCTTTTCGTTCGTCTCTCCACGCCGCTCCTTTCCATTCTCTCCGCTCCACCGCTCTCTCACACTGTCACTCGTTTCTCACATTGTCGCTTCTCCACCCTCTTCCTCTCTTACCGAGACTTTCCGTTGGGATCTTCCGCGATATTCAAGCTTCACATCCCTCGTTGTCCTCATCATACAGCAACTTTTCCTCTAATTCTCTCTCTCTCATGCACACATTCTATCTCTATCTTTCTCTCTCCTCTCTCTGTCTCTCCTCGTCTCCCTCTTTCTCTTCGAGACTCATCGTTCGCTTTTCATGGTAACCCCCCCATCAGCTTTAGCCTCTCAGCCCTGTACACGTGTTAGCGGGTGGCAACACGCTAACGCTTCACTGACTAGTTTCTAACCATTAAGACTACTCGACCGTGCTAATTAAGGCACCAGATCACTAAGAGTGGACGAACGAAGGTTTCTTCTTCGGCTCTCGGTGAGCATCGGCGGACCAAGTTATCAGGAAGTCTCCTCGTCGAGTTCTTTTTTTTCAGCTTTTTCTTTCTTTTTCCCTTATGTACTCTCTCTCCCTCTCCATTTTTTTTTTGGTCGACTGATAAACGGCGACAACGAGTCAAGAGGCTTTGTCTCGATCGTCGCGTCACGCTCCGCTCGCTTTAACGATCTTCGAGTTGGCAGCGATCTTCATTGGTGCGCGATTGACGACGGACACGTCGGTGGTGTCCAGGTTTCGGGTCGATCCTCTTGGTCCACGACGATTGGTTCGCTTCGTTCGAACGTCGATCGGTAAATCGCGTTGTCCCGCCAACGCGAACTCCCGGCGAGACACTATTTACGAAGAAGGCCTCGGCATTAAGACACTTGGGCTCGGTACAATAAGGCAACTTCGGCTGCGATTGGCATTCGCTGTTCTCATCGCTCGCTTTTGCTGATCATGCGCCAGTGATGCGATCGTACAAGAAACTGGTCGAGAGTTACAGACATTCCAATTATCGAAAATCTCACGGTCAATGTGCGATTAATTTTTGAACATATCCTGTATGCGCTTCGGTACGCCTTATTATCTTTGAATTACATATTAACGTTTGTAAAGAGAAATGGTGAAAAATGTCGGGTACGTATATCCGCTAAAACGTTCGTCGATTAAGTCTGTACGTAGAGTTACGTATATTTTCGATAGCCTCGATATCTGTGTCCAGCAAAGTCTCTTTACAGTGAGACGATTAGTCGAAAAGGTCGTCGCGCAACAAGATTTTCTAACGAGTCTCCGGATCGATTCCAGGCTCTCGAAGGTACGGCCTTCTCCGGCGGCCCTTTGGTAAAGGTTCGCTGCGCTTCTTAAAAAGCTCGCTGGGCAGCGCCGAGAAGCTCGAAGCTTTGAAACTCCGACGGAAGCCCTTTCGTTCCCGATGTCTCGAAAGGCAGACACGAGAGTATCGCGACTCTTTTGATCCGTTCGACTTCCAGCTCGTCGGCCCGCGAAAAAGTTGGCAGAGGCGATCGTTCTGCCGTGAATCTCTGGAAGAATCGATCCGACGAACGTAGAAGCGAGAGGATCGTGCCTCCGAGAATTTCGGAGAATTTCGCCCGAGAACAAGATTGTCGAAGTGGCTCCCGTCGGCAAGATTACAAAAACCGGATAACTCTCGACTTCTCACGATCAACGCCTACCGAAAAAAAGCATCCTCGCGAAATTTCGACCACCGATTAAGCAGTCTCCCTTAATTCCATCTGTGCTCCTTCGGATTCGATCCATCGATCGTACGCCATCGATTACCACTATCGAAGTGTATTCCGACAATTTTCCGGAGCACGCTCGTTAGTCGCGTCGTCATAATTTAATCGTAATCACTAAGGGAGCGCGGGCGTAGTTACAATTCTTTCAATAATCGTTAATCATTACGCGTCTCTCCGCTCTCGTCCTTAAGCGGATCGGGAGCACAGCGGCTCCTCTCAGCCGCGGAGAGTCTAGGAAAGAGTCGAACGTAACGGGAGTGGGGAAAGTATGGCGGGGGGGAAGGAAATGAAAGGGCCGAGGGGAAGATAACAGATTGGATCGGTGACAAGTCGTGGACATCGTCGTCGGCGGCTGTCGCCGCGTCCGCATCCGGAAGCTCGCTCTCTTCCCACGAACTACGTTCCTCGGATCTCAGCGTTCGTCGATTTATCGCCCGGAAGGTCACCTTCTCATCTCCGCGTGTACCGAGGCAGGATTCTATCCTTTATGAACGACAAAGGATCAAAAGGATTCTACCCCTTCGCTTCCTCGAATCTACCCGCCAGGTCGACGTTCCTCCCTCGGACTCGTCTGGCACGCCGTTCGCTGATTCCAAGTTCGTCCTTGCTCGGCGAGTCGTGCGCGAGGTGTGATTCCGTCAAGGTCGTCCTCGCCGAGGGAAGAGAATGAGAAGGCTTCTTGGTGGCAATGTTCGCCGAACGACGATCGACTCTCGACGTGCACCTTCGCCGTTAGATCTCGCGCATTCCCCGGCGACGAACGGAGCGCCGGGCAGCGCTCGACCGGCGACGGGGAAGTTCTTCCTACTGTAGTCTGGCTTCTTGAGGCGTTGTCTGATAGGGCAGGCCCGGGAAGGCCGCTCCTGCCGCCGTCGCGGCGGCTGCAGCTGCTGCCGGCAGACCGGCCGCACCTGGCAGAGTCGTGTACGTGTAAGGCGTTACGTAACTGGCGGCCGCCGCGTTCGCTGGAAAACGGGAAATTAAGGTGGTCAGCCGTCGATTCCGCTAAGAACGACGTTATGGGGTTAGCTCGCTGCGACGCGATTCTCTAACTTTGCACTTTGCGGGGTGAAAATTGATAAGATGAAATTTCGCTTGAGAATTGAAGGTGTAATGGATATATGTGCCCATAATTATGAAAGTGGTCTAAGTCAAGATTTAAAAAAAAAAAAATTACATTGAATAAATTTAGTGTAAACAAATGTGGTGTGAAATAACTGATAAACTCATTTTTTTTTAAATCTTGACTTAGACCACTTTCATAATTATAGGCACATATGCAAATGTAAATATTGAGGAGGGATTATAATAAAATTGGTTGTTTTGAGCTAAGTTTTCTTTGTTTCGGTACGATACGAAGTGTTTTATATGTAGTGTGGATCAGTAAATTGGAAGTATTTGGGGCGAATTTAATGTGAGATGTGGTGCAAGTATAGAGAACGTTCGATTACAGGGAGCTAACGTTCAAGTAAATAATGCTTAGTTATAGTATTGCTACAGAATGACAAGGAACAATGCCGACATCAGTCTGATTGTTCATAGTCATTACAATCCCCACCACCATCACCGTAAACAGCACATCAGAGCATCAGCATATGTGCCGATCGTGTAGATCACGAGAAGCGAGCATAGACATGCAAAGGCTGCGATTCCGACTCTTCCGACATATCGTCAACTATTAAAATATTCTCTGAAAAACCACAAATCTCCTCTGCGAGCAGCATCAAACCGAATCTCTCTCCATCTCGTCTACCAACCGGAGAAAGCAGCTCATCCTTAGAGAATTTCCGTCTGGAGCCCAGTCCCCAATGTCAAGAAAACAGAAAACCGACAGACGGAGACTCATACAGCCTACGTCCACCCCATCGATGGAGAAAGAATCGACCTTCAACAACCCCCCTCCTACAAAACATTCCAAAACCCTCAATCTATCCTCCCGCCACCCTCCCCTAAGCCCAACCCACGGCAAGCACCCACCCCTGAGACCCACAGCAAAGCACAGAGAGAGCAACCCTACGAAAAGGCCCTCGCGGACAGTCTCGAGTCTCGGCCTTGAAGCCTCGACTCGAGCAACCCCACTACGAGCTTCTACCGTTTGAACGCCGCACGGAGGGGAGAAATGGCGGCAGGACATGACTGGCCTTCTTCGGCCGCTGATGCCGCAGCACCGCCTGCTGCGGACTCTGAAGGCCCTGAAGGCATTGGAGACTTTGAAGGCTCTGAAGGCTCTGTAGGCTCTGAAGGCTCTGAAGGCTCTGCAGGCTCTGTAGGCTCTGAAGGCTCTGAAGGCTCTGAAGGCTCTGCTGGCTCTGCTGGCTCTGATGGTGCTGGTCGTGATAGCTGTGTCGGACCAGGCCGTTGGCATCGCCCTTGCCCTGGCCACTTTTCAAACACATACCGGCCGCGGCGGCGCTGGTGTACGGATACGCCTCGGCGAAGTTGTAGGACGTCCCCGGGTAGGTGGCAGCTGCTGCCGCCGCATTCTGATACTCGTAGAACTGCGAGGCTGCCGCGACCGCCGCCGCGTGGCTTAGCTGCGTCGCCGGAAGTGGGACCAACCCGCCTGGCGCCGCGGCGGCCAAGTAGGGCGACTGGTAGACATAGCCAGGTGGCACTCTGCAAGAGAGAATACTCGAGGTTAGACAAGGGTTGCATCCGAAGGATCCAGCGCGAGAATTATTGCGATCGGCTGGCCGCCATGAATTCTGATGGCGGACTGCGAGCTGATGTGGGAAGTTGCACGAGACACTGAACTGTTCATGAACTTTTGACATTGCTTCCGATCAATCGTCCGATGGTTCTTTTCTACATAAGTCAGATATGTCAGGAACATGAAACAATTTCGTGTATTAACGGACCGTTTCCTGGAATCGTATGAGGGATTGAATCAGTTTTATGATATCCTGACTTAGGTTACTTCCGCAATAACGGGCGCGCGTATTTGACGTCAGCTCGCAGCTTATCGCACCCACCGATGACGCAACTGGAACTTCGTACCTTTCCCGACGCCTAGGCGTCTCTTTTTCGTGAACGTAATCCGTCCCAGCTGCGTCCGTCGAAATGTTACTAATTGTGCACGAAAGTACGGACAAAGGGACTCGGTGACATGTCGGGGGCAGGTGAAGTGGGCGATAGGGAGTGTGTGTGTGTGTGTGTGTGTGTGTGTGTGTGTGTTCGTTTTCGAGTGAAGCGCTCTTCAAATCCGCCCGGCACGCTCTTCGTCGCCAAAACGCTCTCAGCGTAATTTCGTCAATCGGGCTAAGTGCACGTTATCACCGAGACGCTCGGCGTCTAATTCTATTGATAGACATCGCGAGAATCTCTAATGTGCCGGGCATCGACAACGCGGAGGACGTCCGTCGACGTATATTTATGCGTCGCGACTCTCCTCTGCTCGCGATATGCGTCCATATGTGCGTCCGTATTTACGGGATGTGTGCGTATAAATGTATGTGTGGGTGTGTGTGTGTGTGTGTGTGTGTATGCGAGTCGTATCACGCGCGCAAGTGTATATATCTGCATTTTGGTCTATAAGACACTTCTTGGCACGGGGACAGTGCCAGAAAACTGCCGGAAGACGTGGCGAAAAACAAACGGCCTTTATCCACTTATCGCTGGCCGGCACGACGCAGCTAACGATCTTTTTAACGGTCTTTCGCTCGGAATCAGGCTCTCTACCAAACCAAAGCACGCAACACCAAACGACAGAGCGAGCGAGGGACCGAATTGCGTTCTCTTTTTCCTCATTCTCGTTATTCGTGTTCCTTCTTTCTTTTTTGCCTTTCTCCGTCTCGTTTCTCTTGGAAAGCTGATAAACAACTGCGTGAACAACTGCGCGCGATTGCACTGCGTGTGTGTGTTGTGTTACGTGTCGTGTGTGGGCATGCGTGTATGGTACGATTGTCAAATATTTGATCTAGAACGTATTATGTCTGATGAGTAATCTAGGTACGATGAAAATCTGTATGATTGCTTAAGCGCGCGCGCCCGCGCGCGCGCGAGTTGTTTCGTGTGTCGATGTTGGTACTGAGGTGTAATGATGGGGTCGAAGGGAGTAATGGGAGGCTTCGGGGTTGGACAAGATGGCGTGATGTCCGGGAAAAAGAAGAGTATAGTGGCGTCAAATGCTCTTTCTCAACCGTGATATCAAAAGTAAAGGCGACAGGTAAAGAAAAGAGATTACGTACTGCAACAATCCAAAAAAGGAAAGAAAAGAAGTTCTCAATATTTAAACAGTGTGATTCGGCAAAGAAAAGAAAAAACAACAGCAAACCAACGACAAACGTGAAACTCGTGTGCGTATATGCGCAAGTATAAAAAAAAAGGGTAGTAAATGTAAAGGTAAACTGCACGAATAAAAAAAAAATACTTCTCGGCACACGACACACGATTATCTAACACCAACGTTAGTACCTAAGTTCTCACAGACCTAGAGAAGAGAAGTAAATAAAGTGAATAAAACAACAAAGTAGAGAAACAAAGAACAGAATTTGCTCACAGCATGTGTCGCAGTTTCTAACGATCTTTCCTCCTTCCGCTCTTTTTCCATTTCAGCTGAATGACGTTGCTATTTTCGTGCGATATTCACGCCTCGATTCATTTCACTCGCGCGTCCCACGTTCTTTTGCTACAATTTACATTCCCTTAATACCCACAATACCTTTAACAACCACAACAGTTCATCTCACATTTTGCTCCTCTCTCTCTCTCTCCCTCTCTCTCCTTATATTACCACAATTGATCCGCATACACATATTCAACCAACATTCCAATGAATGTCTTTCCGAGAACGCTGGCATCAATAAAAAAAAAATGTTTCTCTCTCATATTTCCATTTACTCAGAAGAGACATTCAATCAAAATTCCGTGAAATCGCAACCGGTCATGAACGGCGATCGGCAGTTAAAATCCGCGATCGCTCGCGATCAGCACGTCACGCCGTCCATCTAATCCGTCCGCGATCAGGCCGCAATGCGTTGCAAGTTCAAGTATTAAAAGTCTCCCCCGGCCGATCCACGACACCGTTCGCCGAGTCCCGATGCGGCCTCGAATTCCGCGAAACGACTCATTCGGCCTGAACGTCAGAGCCTATCGTTGCACTCTTTTTATCCATCGCCGATCGCTGACACATCGTTGCAGTTCGCTGCAGGCTGTTAAAGTCGTCTGCCCTTTCGCGAATCCGCCCCCCCCCCATCCCCCTCCCCCTGCTTGGCTCGCTTGAGCACACCGGCAGAGTCGGTCGTATGCGCGAATTCTGATTAAAACGAAAAAGGGTGAATCAATGTTTGCCCATTTATCGCGATCGTAATTGCATAGGCGACGAATGTGAACCTGAAACCTACATCGGCCTCGATCGTCCATCGATCACGCCCCGGACCTCTATCGTCACGGAAGGGACTGGGTCTCGTCCGCTAAGTGCCCGATCGAAGCGTGCGTGACACGCGCGTGTGTCACAATTAGCGGTAATTGCCAATCCGCCGATCGAATTCTTTCACGGACGATTTAACGGCGATTAGTCGCCAACTGCGGAAACGGAAAGTGGAGTGCGACCGACAGAGGTGGGGGTGGGTGGTTCTAAGGGAATGCTTTCGAAATAACTTCCATTGGGAAGTACGGTTGGTAAGTTGGTAACTGTTTTGTCTCGGTAGCGCAATTTGAGAACAGTTACTGTGACGTTTGGTGTCCTAGTACACTTTAGTGTTAATAATGAAACTTGACAAAACAGAAACAGACGTAAAGTTACTTCACGCGAATTTTTTGAGGGACACCTAACGCACTGAACCTCAATCGTCCTACTTTTGCTAAATATAAAACTGTCGTCCTTTAGTTTACCGAATCATCGAAAAAAAGACATCCATCAAGCGAGCCGCGCCAAAAAACAAAGTTGCCACAATCGCATCAAATACGATCGGGCGGCGGTAACGTATAATCTAGTCCGCGGGAATGCCGCGAGAGAGTCAGGCAAGGTGCACAGCCCACCGGGAGGACCCCGGCCTCTTTTCCCGGAGACAGCCCTGAACTTTTTAGCGGATCGATAATGGCCAGTGTCCAGTCTGTGAGGGAGAATCAATATGTCGTCCTGCGACGTCGAAGCCGGCAGCGACAGCCGCTGCTCTCTCGTCGTCGTAGTCGTACTCATACTCATACTCGCATAGTTAGTTATAGTACCCCTAGTCTACAGCTACTTATACCCAGGGCCATCGTCATGTTCATAGTTCTACTCGCCGATGTTTCCGGCGACCGATCAGATTGCGACGGAACCAATTTATTGGTTTATCCGATTTCTCAATGTTCTTCCTACTCTCACTCTTTCTCTCACACTTCCAACCCTTTGTCAATAGGTGACGTCCCAACTTTTTTATCCTTGACTCATCCGATGTCTGTTCTCATGTTCTTCTTACTTTTTCTGTTTCTCTCACACCTCCCACCCTTCGTCAATACGCGACTGCGATCTTTTCTACCCTTGGCTTATCCGATTTCTGTTCTCATGTTTTTCTTACTCTGCCTATTTCTCTCACACCTCCCACCCTTCGTCGATACGCGACTTCCCAGCTTTTCTATCCTTGGCTCATCCGATTTCTGTTCTCATGTTCTTCTTACTCTGCCTATTTCTCTCACACCTCCCATCCTTCGTCAATACGCGACTGCTCATATTTTCTATCCTTGGCTCATCCGATCTCTGTTCTCGTATTCTTCCTACTCTCCCTGTTTCTCTCACACCTCCCACTCTTCGTCGATACGCAACTGCCCATCTTTTCTACCCTCGGCTACCTTAGTCTCCTTCTCGTTCGCAAAGAGGGTAGGGAAAAAACTGGGCCGAGCACGAAGGGATGCGAATGATAGCAACAACGTAACGGACCTTGAACTTGAACAAGCGACGCTCCAAAGTCTTTCGCGTTCGATTCGAAGCGCGACGGATGTCAGCGAAACTGATTTATGCTTCGGACGGATCTAAAAAAAATGTGGAGGAAAGTAATGGGAGGCCGTGTCGCTGTCGATCTTGGATCATCGTAAAAATATCGTTCCTTGGCCCGTTACCAACGATCGCTACCAGATGCTACCTCTTTCTCCGACGACACTCTTCCGCCCCTCGGCCGCCATCTTTCCGATGCGCGGGAGAAATTGGGCAAGCGGCTCGGCGGAAGAGAGGGTTGAAACGTTGAATTTCTTCCCCCCTTTGTTCTCTCAGGGTCTCGCGGGGCGAGCGCTTTTCCATGCCCGCTTTTTTTCGCTCCTCCTTTTTCCATCGAATTTATCTGTCGCTCGCATCTCGACCGAGGCCCGTGCATTATGGATGTCTCGCGTGTCCTCAACCCCACCGCTTTCTCTATATTCCGAGTCCTCCCCTGGCCCCGCTTCCTTTCTCCCACCCTCCCCGCGCCCCGCCGCGCGACCGGAAGCCGTGAACGTACGTAGGAACTGAATACGACCGGCGTACCGGCTCTCTATGGGGGTTCGCGATTTTGAATGAAGCTTTCGCCGCCGACTGGTTTCCTGACGTTCCGTTTTTCGCACATGTTCTTTTAAGTCATCGTAGGTTACGCTTGTACGAAGTGTCAGCCCCACTTCCTCTGCGGTACGCACTCTCGCTCCCCCCTTGCGTCCTTAGCGAACTTTGACCTACGTACAGCGATCGCGAACGTTCGCAGAAACTAAACCTCTTGTGTGCATATGGATTTTTATAGTAGGCCCACGATTTTGATTGACATTTTATTACAGGCTGGCTGGTCCTTGGTACAGTTCTATATTTTATAAGTACTGTACCGCTCATGAGAATTTCTGTCCAAAGTATGTAAGTGCTTCACATATGATGCTTTACTAAATGTAAAAATAATATAAACGTAGGATATACCATGGAAAATACATCCAATTAAAAGTGAATAAGCTTAATTTCATATGACCGAATCAGCCTACTTCCGCTAATGCATCCCACGTCCTTCACCCATCCCTCCATCAATATTTTTCATCCCCTTTCACCGCGATCGGGCTCACGTCTGCGACAACGAATGAAAAAAGGTTCGAACTTTTCCAACTTTCTCTAATGCGCACGGAGAGACACGCTCGCATTCCGCATAATTACGCTTGCATCGCCTACGTCCTTGGCCCCGTCGTGCATAAACAGGGTGGATGAGGCCGTTAATGGCCGCGTATTTCGCGCGATGCAAAGTCGCGAACGGCGGCGAGCATCGCGACAGGGCGGTTTCTCTTACGCGATCGATGTAACTTGTAGTCCGACGGGCGACAAAAAGCGTACGTTACCGACGACGACGACGACATCGGCGTCGCTTGGCTCGCTTCCGTTCCGTACTCCGAGAGAGCCTAAGCGCGCACCGCGTGGGCGAGTTGGGCGAAAGTCGGCTGCCAATAATTAAGCGAGCGTCCCTGCCAGGAATTCGAGCGCACGTACGGAATTCGAAGCGCGAGTCGACGGCATCGACGCGTCCATTATCAGCGAGGCAAAATTTGAGGAATGTCGATCGAGAGATAGGACGGAAGTACGTGCGGGGGCGATAAAGCAAATTACACGTTTTTCGGCATTTCAACGTTGGCCGCTTCCATTATTTACAGTATCGGAAGGTAAAACCATTTTGACAGCCGTACAAGCCGACGTCAAATTATTTAAGATCGCCTTGATAAGAACACGCTTTTCTATTTATACATTATCATGAGCTAGAAGCTTATAGAATAGAGAATTTTTATATTTCATCGATAGGGATGTAATTTAACTTTAAACCGTCAAAGTAACAGACTCTCTCAACTCGCGTTCCCTGAAAGATGCAACGCGACAGAGAAAGAAAGGGGAGGCAAGCAGGTGGGGGTTGACAGTAGGGAAAATCGTCAAACGGTCACGAAGACCTCGCAGGCTGTCCTTTCGTGACGGATCTAAGTGACCACCCTCGATTTCCGACGCAAAGTGGCCGTACATCGCGATTAGGATCTCTCGACTTTGCTCGACAACGCGCACGCACGTAGCTTCACACGCACACGACAATGCCGCCGGCCTCGTGTGCGAACACGGGAAGGACAGAAGGGGCAGATAGTAGCCCGTTCAATCATCCCCCTTAATTCGTGCGTGTTGGCGCGATTGCTACACAGGCGTCCGTGTAAGTATGATCGTTAAGAAGCGAACGGGGGGGTTGAAAAAGTTGCGGGCCAGTTGTCTGACTAAAGCATTTCGGGGGTTGTAAACTGTCAATTGAAAAAATATACTCAAACCACCTACGTAGCGAACGCCAAAAACCTAAACGCTCTAAATATCCAAAAGATTATCCCAGTAAACCCTCCTAACCTAGCATAGCATATCTTCGACCATAAATTCAAAATTACCGTAATCTGAATTAATTACAGAGAACTGAATTAATTAAGCTCTAAATTACATATCTGAAAACATTTCTAATTGTATCGCTCATCTCCCTATCTCCTGCAATTACATTGGCGACAAACCCCGAGGTACGCTCGGCGTGCACCAAAGTAAACGCCGGAACTAGTCTCGCGTTTATCGTAACTATGTCAAATCCATTTAAACCACCCCCCACCCCCCCTGGCCACGCTCTCGCGAGCATCGCTATCAGCCATGCGAGATTTCGCGTGCTCATCGCGCTGCATCCTTTACGCGCGCACGTCGCCGACGGTGTGCCCGCCGTACGTGTTCCCATCCGTACACCCGTTACACTCGGCGGAGGCCGATGTGTTGGTAGCCGATGCGCAGTTGCACGGATTGTGCGGGCGCCGGCGCCGTGGATAATCCAATGGGATGATCTGCCAATCCACGGAAAGCGGACCAGACCAATGGTAAACGCAGAGGGTGGTGCCGTGACGACTTAATTGCCTGCGTGTGTGCGCCAGCGCGCGCGCGCGCATCGCATCGCCCAGGGGGGAGGGAAGGGAGAGGCCACGGATTTTTACCCCCGCGAGCCAGACGTTCGTCGTACGATTCTTTGTTTATCTCCCTCCCGTCGTCGGTTGCGGATTGCAGGCGAAAAAAATTCGCTTGGCCCGACGCTGAGCAGAAGGTTCGTGTCACGTGTGCGCACACCGAGTCGGGGCCGAAAATAAGATTGCTCGGGTTGTTCGACCCTCTGGTAAACGGCAGTTGCGTACTTGTCGATCTCTTGCACGGCGACGGTGATAACGTTAGATGATCGAATGATGATTACTTTTCTAAGACTTCGAGAGTAGTCTTTTATGCGAAAATGCTGAATTCTTTGAGGAGTGGTAGCTTCTTTTCACGAATTTTTATTATTTTTTCATCGAGTCTGTGATTCTATACTAACATCATAGTAATGCAGAAGTAAGTCTGTTTTCAACTATCTACCACTTAATATCGAATCTTAATTAGTGACAATTTTTATTCGACACGACCCTACATTGTAGAACTGCAAATTGTCCATCTCAATCGTTTCTATACCTCCACCCACCCCTACGTACACCCCCTAACGAGACATCAGTCGTACTTTACGCGGCAGCTCGTCGAAGTCGATTAACCGTAAAGTCCGACAGTGGCGCGATGCGCTCAAGAATTTTTCCGGCGCGTAAATTTAGTACGGAAAGTTCGGTACACACCGTACGAGGAGGACGCGGATGCTTGCGTCAGAAGAGCGACGACGACAGGTGGATGGGAGGGACGGCAATGAAAATAGAAATGGACCTTTAAGTCGGCACGCCACTTTATGGCGCTCTCAAAGAAACCTCTCCCTCGTCTCGGCGAGGTCGTCGTTTAATGCGCGACTCGCGACAGATTCAGAAGGGGGTGGAACGAGTGTCATGTGCCGAGAATTTTCGCTGACCCACGCTTACAAAGTGAGTGAACGAGCGAGCTGAACAGGCAACTGGACTGGCAACTGCACGAGCTAACCGTACGAGAATCTAAGCGTGTAACGAAGTTGCGCCGAAAGCCAGCTTTCCAGGCAGGCATGACGAACGATACTGAACACATGACGGAAGCGGCTTTCCACATCTGAAGTACGAACTCGATTAGGACCGAAAGAACGATGCCGGAGCGCTGCTCCGAGGCCTCGGAGGGGGCGGCAGATGTTATCGACGCCGGCGATACGGGATGAATCGCGGGCAGGACGAGGTATATTTAGAATATCATACGCGCTCGACAATGTTCGTCGCCGTCGGGTGACGAACGTATGACAAAGTGAGCGCGTGCCGCGATGCCTGCTCAGAGACTCGTCGGCCCTCGCCTAAAAATATACGACTCGGCGTGTGTTTGCCCGAGAGCGCGGGGTTGAACGAAGTCAGCTTTTGAACCGCGGCAATCGTCCGGATAAAAATGTCGGCGTGCATCGCGCGACGTGACGTACGGTCGTAAAGTTTTTGGCAGACATTTTTAGGCGACCGTCGGCATTCCGACTGGGGAGTACGTGGACCGATTCGACGACGACAAAGGTGGAGGAGGTTCGCGATCGCGTTACGGCCTGCACTCGCTAATAACGTCGGGCCCGAGGTTCAATCCGGAGGCGACACACGGAAATCGTACGTTTTCGCGGAGCGATCGCGTCATTAGGCGAGGAGAACGTCGGCGCGGAATGGAAATAGAGCGTCGGGCCGCCTCGAGAGCACGGAGGGACGGCTATATTATTCGCAACGGCAGAAGGTCTTAAATCATGGCGCGGCGGCTCATTGGATGGAAGTAAAGTGTCGCGGGGCGCGGACGGCCGGACAAAAATACGGCGTCTTAGCGAATAGATGCGGGATAAAATAGAAAAAGTCGATCGCCGAGGAGAAGCGTTACGGACCCGTCGAAGTACGAGAATAGAAAAGGAGGAAGATGTAAGAGAAGCCGGAGTGTAAGGAGAGCGGCCCGGAAAAAGTGACATAGCGGAGAAAGAGAAACAGGAGGAACGAGTGAAATATAGAAATAGACGAGTAGAAAAGTGGCGAGGTAAAAGAGAGGGCGAAAGACGGATAGGAAGAGGGAAAGATGAGGTGGGGGCAAGTAGGAAAGAGCCCACGCTCGCTAGGCGTGCGAAAGAGAGATAGAGACAGAAGTAGATGAGAAAAGAAAGAGAGAGAGTGAGAGAGAGAGAGGATTGGAGCCCGAGGAGAGTTGACACGGGGGACAGGTGGATCTAAATAAAGACTGGACCGACGCCAGAGTCTTCAACATGGCGGCGTCGAGACGCAGGGCGTCGCGATCCTCCCTGCCCGTTGTGTTCGTTATCGTCGTCGTGTTTTGCTCTTCCCGCAAGTCTCCGAAGCGAGTCGAAAGGCAAGCCGACATTACGAGACGAGGAGTCGACCGCGACTCGAATTCGTTCTTCTCTTTTCACGTCCGCTCCTCTAGCCACATCTCTCTTGTTTCTCTATCTGTCCTTCCCTATCCGTCTTTCTACCCGACACCGTCCTCTTCCCTTTTCTCCTTTCTCTCTCCGTCGTTTTCTCCTACTCGCATCCCGGCCGGTGTTGAATTTCACTTTTCCACCTACGATTCGCTAATTCGAGGACACGCGCTTCTCACTCCTCCTCGACGCCTATGCGTCCAACTGACGCAAGCGATATCCTTGCCAATGCTACTGTTTGCCTAATCCAAAGAACCAACGCGTCACTATTAACCCATTCGTTCGACGCCTAGGCGTATCTCGCACCGGACTCAAAACCGTCAGCCGAAGCTTGAAATCCATCGTTCGATTCCGATGAAAACGTAAATTACTGTCACGCGTTGAAAAAAGACAGTCAGCGAGAGTAAAAATTCTGAGTTTGCCGAGTACAATTGCGACGTAGGAATTGAGAGAGATTTTATTACGATTAGAGATAGCGGGAATTATGAAAGTGTAAATTAGGGTAACGTCGCGGCTAGAGCGGAGAGAAATATATTGCCGTTCTGACAGCGTGCGTCGAGGATGTTACGTAACTTCGGTAACTACTAATTTTGGAAGTCCAGACGGGCGAACAGACGCGGTTCGCGAGAGACGCGAGCCGTCAATTTCGTTCTCTGCCCGAACGGGCGCGATTTCGGCAAGAGAGTCTCAGTTTACCGCGACACGATTGTTCGCGTTTTAAGGGTATTTAAGCGACTTCCTGCTTCTGGAGGCGGGCCACTCTTATAAGGTACGCGCGCGGTGTTTAGGCTGAAACGCGATATCTTGCCAAATATACATTTTTCATACCGGTCCGCGAACCTTCGCGGAACGGTTAAGGCTAAATATAATTCCGGCTCGTAATTCTTTTTTGCTTCGGTCGACGCTGGTCCCAGGATCCGTAAAAATCATGCGTCTTCTGACATTCTCCTCGCCCACGCCGATTCTCTCCCTTTTCCGTACAATTTTTCCCCCATTTTCCTCTCACTTTCCCTCACTCGCCCCACGGGTCCCGATTTCTCGGCGCAAGAAAAAAGGTGACCAGCCGTCTCGGCGTGAGAATCGTTAATTAAAGCCTGTCCTCATCGAGCATCGGAAATCTTTGCATGGGGGCCTCGGACAAAAAAGAATTAGTCCGTGGGGTACGAACAACGACACGGGGGTATGGCCTTTTTTTCCTTGCCTGTGTGCGCTCTAGGGATCGGTCACGGCTCGTTTCCTCGCAAGATGAGAAAAGTCGGCACGCTGGCCGCCCTCGTGCTTTCGATTCGACAGAATTCTTCGAAGAGACTCGAATTTCCCCGGATTAGTTGTGACGACTGTAAGCCGAAACCGCGAGGCTCGGACCATATTTTTCCCCATTCGGCTTACTTTAAAGAACGTCTAATTTTGACAGGCTGAAACGTACGCTTTCGACCCACTTTCTTCGCTTTCCGAACTTTCGTTCCGAAAACGCACCAACGAAACTCGCGTTTCCGAAAGCCTGCGCTCGGAAAGAAGGATCGAAGGCAACGTTCGATATCGTCGGATCCACATCAGCGCTCTCCGAAGTTTCGATCAACTCTGCCCACCAATCTAGTCCGTGCATACATAATTTACCTCCGCTCTCGCCATGCTCCCGCCATGGTAAGCGAGGCAAATATTTCTCCAACATCGTCGCTGTTGCGCCTCCCGAAACTCTGACCCAGACACAAAAATACAGCATGTACATACGCATACAGATACGTACATAGATGTAACCCGCGCACACTACGACTATACCTACGCATCGCTTACCGCATTACGTGCACGCATATGCACTGTACAATATCTATACACCGTGTTATATCAAATTCCAAAAAGAAAAGAAAAAATCATCACGTAACAACACCAAAAAGAAAAAGAAAAAAGGAAAATACAACACCAATAGCGACACCAAGTGTAGTGTAAGCCTTCACCACACACACAAGGTTATTAATAATTATTATTATGATTGGTTAGCGGAGCCTGTACACGTTCGACGCGCCGCCGATAAATCGGCGACCGTCCGATGCTAATCCCACTTGTCTCGAAATAAACCCAGAAGTCGCGAGTCTTCGAAGTGTTAGCCGTGCGTCGTACGGCGACCTTTCCCTCCTCTTCGGCTTCTTCCTGCCTCTCCTAGACTGGGAAGGGCGAATTTTCGTTCGCGCGGAATTCTGCCCCTGGGCCAAACGAGGTGAACGCGACGCGATAAAATCGATCGGGCCGATAAAAAATTAACGCGGCCGCCGCCGCGCGCCGGCTTTCGCGGCCGGTCGATTTCCGGCCGAGAACACAAAAAAAAGAAGGGGGGGGAGGAGAAGAAAAAGAGAGCCGAAGTAGGGAAGAGATCCGTGAACGTGGTCGAATCGACGGGTTCCGCCGCTTCGCGAAACATTTTCCCGAGGTGGGAGTCGACAATTTCGTTCCCGAGTCGGCGTTTCACCGTGTACTTTGCGGACTCGACGAGGTTGAAGGTTGTGGCGCGCGGATGGGTCGAGCCGACTCTTTCTCAGAGGAGAGCGAACTTTCTGAATGGCCGAGGTTGAGACCGACGTCAGGCGTGGGGCTCGCTGCGGCGCGTTTTCGAAACGATAAACATTCGCGGCCGATCGCCAAACACGCCCGATTGCGAACGAACGACTCCGGCTCACAAAGACGGAAGCACGAGCGTGCTCGGTACGCGCTGCAAAATTTCGTAGCGGTAAATCGAAAATTTTCCCTAGCCGGAATCATGCTTCTCCGTGTCTCGCGACGCTCGATTGGGTCTTTTTCAAATTACGAAGTTTGCTTCGGCAAGGATTGCACTGTCAGAGGCTAAGATTCATGACTCATTTGGTTCAACTTCAATTACTTGTGCCCCCCCCCCCCACTTCCCGCCCCTCCGCCCGCTTCAAGTGGCAACAGTCACAGCCTGTAGCGCATTACGATTATTATTACTCCCAATTAATGTGATGCTGATTAAGAAAAAGAGTGTAAAGAGTAAAAGACCAACAAAAGTCAGAGAAAAACCAGTAAACAAACAAATCGCAAATCTCTCAGCAACCGCAATCAATTGTCATAATCACTTCAACGTCAACTTCATCAATTAAAAGAAGAAACAAAAAACACAACCAATACGGTAGAAGTTGAGAAGAAGAGGCCCGATCCTCGGGAAGATCACTCGGCTCTTAGTACTTGGTAGAAAAACGTTTGTAGTAGGTACTCATGGCTTCTGATACGTGTGCGTGTGCCGCTCTGTTCTCTTTCTTTTCTCTCGCTCTCTCGCTCTCTCCCTTTCTCTCCCCCTCAGTCTCTCACTCTTTCTCACGTTCTTTCTCTCGCTCTTTCTCTCTCCCTCTTTATCACCAGGGACTGATTTATTTTTGCTTCTGTCTGTCTTTCTCTCTCTCTCTCTCTCTCTCCCTCTTTCTCTCCCACTCTTTCACTCCCTCTCAGACTCTCCCTCTCTGTCAGTCTCGTGTGTCATATTTCTTTTCCGTCCCTTTCGTGCTCTTTCTCTCTCAGTCTCTCGCGCTCTCTTTCTCTTTCATTCTCTCTCTCTCTAGCTCTCTCACTTTCGCACATTATTTCTCCGGGGTCCCTTATGAAGGAACGGCCCGCGGTCCCTTTCAAGGATCTCGGAAAGAGGATTCTCTCTGCCTCGCCTCCTTACGCGCGCGCGTCAGGATGCTGAAACGTTATATACATGCTGCGTTTAAAAAAAAATTTGTCACATTAACGTCGGCCGTATCCAACATCGAGAGCGAGCTTCGCTTTATACTCTCTTCGTTCAACTCGTTCATCTCGAATTCAGCCACTTTAACGACAGTCCGGTACTCAATATCTTTTTCACGGGTTCAACCGATTGGGCCGCGCGCAAATGTTCGATCGATCGTGAAACAGAATTTTGTCTGACAGACGAGTCTTAAGTTTCGCCCGTGGCGAACAAAAGCAATGATCGTATCTCGAATCCGACCCTCGGCGCGGGATCGACGAATTTTGGACTGCATCGTAACATGGTCAAATGGATGCTTCGTTCGACATCGATATATTCGACAATGATAATTTCGTTCTCTTTTTTTTTTCGTTCATATTGGGCTTAACCGCTACGCATTCCGACGAACGAGTCGCGCGGCAACGGATAATGTTCTTAGCTCGTAACCCGGATGAGAGGAGGAAAAGAAGGAAAGTCACGTCAAGTTGAACTCACCCATATTGGCCGGGAAGAACTGCGGGATATCCAGCTCGGATGCCAGCGGCGAACGGGAACGCTGGAATCATAAACAGAACGGAGTCAATCTATTTACGTTTCTAATGGCCGACCATGAACTCCGACACTTCGCCGGTCGGATAACGTTTGCCATTTTCGCCGATTTACTCCGAACGTCCGATAATTCGGGAACGTCACTCGCGGATGAATGCAACGCCATTGTAAGCGCACTGTTAGTAACGTTAAAGACGAAAATATGCGGTTACCCGGGATCAACGACGGTGTTAAAAGCCAACCGCTGCGCACAAATCCAGCACAAGCTTTCGGCAAAATTTACAGTACGGTTCCGTCAAAAGAGTATACAGCGCGAGCGCGGCGATAACAAATGAACTAGGAGAGCAGATCTGGCAAGAGTTCGCGGACGAGGCTGCACAGTTGGTAACTGGCCGGGCAAAGCTCGTATCGCGATTCCGATCGGTCTGCCGTGCAGCGCGTGTAACGAGTTACATAAAAATGACGCTGGCCAGCCAATTTCGGTCTAGCCGACGAACGGTGAACGTTAAACTTTCCTTTCATGCCCGTTCCGAGGACTGACCGCGTACCTGAGGAAGAAAACTCACTACCGCCGCACGACGTCCGACAATTATGACTCTCCTAGGAAGTAATCCTCTATTCCCAACTGTGGATGGCCAGATCTAACGACGTGCGCAAACAGTCGTTCGATCGATCCGTCCTTTTCTCCAGTTTCATGCCGAGCACCTCGTTAGCCAAGCAAATTGTCAGGGATAATTCTCGATTCTGCCGATGCGGCCGCAATGCAAGCGGAACACGCTCGGCAGGATATCGTCATAATCGGATATTCGTATCGTCGGCCGACGAAATTCTAACGGACGGCCGGGCGATGCAAAAAAGAACGGGCACTCGAAACTCGCCGGAATATAAATCCGTGGAAAGACCGTTAACCGTTGGAAATGCGCGAATCCCGTAGGCAGGAACGCAGATAAACTTATATCCGTGCCCGACCCAGTCCGTGCCCGTGTCCTATCTGTTGATTACGACTCGCCGTAAAAGCGTCATAAACGTCCATTGAACGGGCGGGCAACCGACGGTAACCGTTCGAACTGGCGAAGTGCGCGTCATAACTTCGCCCGCGATTCTTATTGGAAAGAAACGAGGACTGCGGGCCGGAAGTGGATCAATCGCGTGTCATCCTGTCGGAATTTGCATCAAGTCGGGCAGCCTCTTCCGGGAGAAAACACGCATCGGCACAGATTCGTCGGCCTTGAGATTCGACAAAATCAGGATGGCGCGTCGAAAAATTGAAGGTGGAAATCCTTTCCGCGAAGGGTCGACGATTCTTATCCGAAGTGGAAGAGAGGCTGGCGAACAATTTCTTGGTGGAGAAGGAGAAGGGTGGGGAGACAACGACGCGGCGCGCAGTGGGCTGGTGCTTAGGTTAGGGCAATTTTAGACTTAGGCCTCCGAAGCGCCAAGCAATGTTGGCTGCAAGCCACCGACGGAGTTCGAGGGAATGACTCAGGGGACGCGACTTCTCGATTTGCAACCGGCGACGTTCGTCAAACTGTCCTTCGCCCTTTCCATGACCATCCGGGTGTCGATCCTTTCGTTTTGCAAAAGGTTCGCTCGCCTGCGTTCAGCGGGCCTCGTACATTTCGCAAAATACAGTGTCAGTAATTATGAAAGTGACTTGAGTTAAATATTTGCAAATTGAAGCTGTGCTGAAGGATTAAAATAATTCTCTCTTAGACCACCATCATAAAAACCTGCGCATAGAACTACAATAAAGTATGTGGATAATTTATATTTACTTTGCCATATATAAAATCTGGCTGAATTCGAACAGATGCAAGAGCATCCGTAAGATCAGTACCGTTAGGCCGAAAAGAAATACGCGCTATAACCGACATTATATACGACACATTCTCGGCGTTCATAGATGCATCCTATAAATTTCGAACTCCCGCACGTAACACGCGGCGTAGAGTGCATCCTCTTGCATAATGCACTCTATACGTTATGGCAGCATCGACGACGCTCGGCCACAAATTATCCGAGCTGCGAGCGTTCTACTACCGATATCAGCGGTCGCCGAGAGATGAGATAAAAAATGTCGACCTGTCCGACGCGCTAACGAGTCTCGGACGGTATTTCGACATTGTTGGACATGCGCCTCTTGTAAATCAGGCGAGAGAATTATTGCCCTTCTTCCCCGACTCGCGCCGATGAGCAGCTGAACGCCGTTCCGGCTTGCGGCGAGAGTTTTCGCCGATTCCTGGCCATGATTCAACGATGTCCAACCCGTGACTGTGACGCGCGGAAAATTAAGAACGTGGCGGACGATCGGGGAGGGAGACAGAGTGAGATTGCGATCGTAATGACTCGAGGAATGGAATCGTTGAACGTGACTGGCGCGCGTATCGCATTTTCGCCGATTCGTTCCCGAACGGACTTCGGAGCCGCGGAAGACACGCTCTTTGCGCCTCGTCCAACGGGATCGTTGCCTAGTTCGAGAATAGCTGGACGCGCCTAAACGTTTTTCCGCGGGTAGCAAAAGTTGCGCACCGTAGGACCGACGATGGGGAATTCGCTGAATGTCGACCGTTCGGGAAATTGACGGTAACGGGCTCGAGGAGGTGAACTTAGGCGGATGTATCGACGATTGCTGGGAAACACGTGAATCCAGTTACACCCTTTGGCCGTAAAGCGGAGGGTGCCCCCCCTCCTCCTCGTCCTCGCGGGGGCCTCGTGAAGAATTCATGGCGAATAATCGATTAGGTCCGGTGCCCGGCGTAGGAACGCGCTGTAATTTTAGGAAGTGAACGAACGGACGCGGCCGGATAGGAGAAAGGAGGACATTTGTGGAACAAAGGAATCCGATGGGGGGACGAAGGTCGAAGGAAGCGACGGTCGATATGTGTATTCCACCCCTTTCGGCAGTCCCGGTACTCTGCACTTCCGACAATTCTAACGTGTCGCAGAAGTCGGCATTACTTCCTGCCACGCTATCTCTACTCATCTCACTCTCTCTCATCGCGTTACGGTGTCTCAATAGAAAGCCAGAAAAATGCAAGGCAATGTACTTCGTACGAGTCGCTTATCCTGCAAGTGGCATGCTCGTTACGCTAATCGGTGATATTAGATGTTCGTTTTGACGAAAAAGTTTAACCACAGACCGCGATATTTGTCCCTAACGACTACTGCCACTTTCAAGATAAGCGCTCGTACCTTACACGATGTATTATCACATTAAAAAAAAGAAAACGTAAATTACACAATTATTACAGGTTCAGACAAAAATGGTAAAACAAAATCAATATTGTGAGCACAATCGCACAGAGGGTTAAGAAATGCGGAAGTATTTTTGGGACGGCGGGTTTAAGCGAAAGAGTGAAGAATGGGAATGTACTCACTGGCTTGCAGATTACCCCTAGGCTTGGCTCCGAGTATCGCCAGGTTGACGTTCGCCTTTCGACCGTCGATGATGGGGTTGGGGTCTTTGCACGCCCTCTCCGCCGCCGGTCTGTCGCCCATGATCACCTGCGTGCAGATTCGATCGATCACTCGATCAATCCATCCGTCCCACCTGAATCGCAGAATACACCCCTCCGACTCTCTCCCTCCCTCCCTCACGACCCCCATCCTCCAACTTTCAATTACGCTTTCCTCTTCTAACGAGCCCGACCGCTGGACAACCCCGCAAAGCCACCCTTCAACCCTCGTGTTATTCAAACCTTCACGCTCGTTTCCTCTTTTCACGCCTACCACAGCCGCTTTGAAGAACGAATTTCGGGCCAACTCTTTAACCGTGAATCGTTTGTACGCATCGGAATATTTAAAAAGAATTTTATGAAGAATTAATTGTGTTGTACATGCATTGGGGATGGTATTGGAGTTTCACGAGTATATATTTAATTTTTGTATTTAATCCTATCTAGACGAATGTGATTTTGAAGTCAGATATAGCCTTCTTTGCAATCGATTTAATTTCTAACATCAAATTGATACACGTTTACCATTATAGTAATTTGTCGCTAATTAACAAGATTACAGACTGATATCCGATTAACCGCTCTACGTATAAAAATCCAAATATCTTCATTAAATTCCCTTTAGCGGTGAATACCTATGAATTCTACATTTTACCTTACAGCCTCTACAGTAGCTGCGACCGTAGCCAATCCACTAAATGAAGCCGGAATAAGCGTACAACGTCGTAACGCTACCGCGCGAAAAGCGTTTCCGGCTGAAGCGATGATCGATTTCGCATTCGAGTAAAATTGTAGAGCGGCTAAGAGCGAAACTCAGCGCAGGAAATCGCTGACTGACGAAAGGTGTCGTAACAGTCGCCCGGCGTGTTTTCACCGTGCCACCATGCGAAGATATGACAATGGGTTTGCGCGAGGCGAGTTGATAAGCGCTAAATGGGACAGCGGATATCTGAACGGGAATTCGCTCGGCGAGCGGCTACGAGCGACTCCTGAATTTCCATATTATCGAAGCGGGGTGAGAACCGAGTCGCGGAAGAGGTCGACGTTTTGCCCTGACGTGAAAAAGGAAGAGGACGAAACGACAGACGAAGACGCGTAAGAACTGGTTGCCCGCCAGTCTGTCGTATTTGAACTGCGGACGTTTTGCTCGTCGGCGCGGAACGTTACTCGGTCGCGAAACGAACTGGCGGAAGATTTTGTTACGATTTCAGGCTGACTCGCGAGCCACTCGCCTGCTTCTCCTGAAAATCGCGGCAGGCACGACGAATGTATGTTAGTGAAACAACGGTGTCTGAATCTCGTAGATTATTGTTCGCACGGTATTGGTAAAAATTGGGTCGGAGGATTTAATTGTTTGTTTTCGTCTTGTATGCAATGATCGCTTGTTTGGCAAGTATTGCGGACGTTATTCGGCAAATATTTGAGGAGTAGCGGATATTACTTAAATTTGATATGATGGGATTCCAGCGATGCAAGGGGATTAATATTGATTGATTAGATAGCGTTCACTGTTTACGACACGTGAAAATTGTGGAAGTGTCATGATTTTCACAGTTGCCAAAATCGGTGTCGTTGATAGTCCAACATGTGCGGAGACGTTTAAGATACAAATACTTTGGATAATATTGTTTGAGTAAGCAAGAGTCTTCTTGTAAAATGCAGCACAATCGTAACATATTAATCAAAATTGTAGTGAAATAAGGACTTGGAATTTGAAACGCAACTCCTACATATTGAACATTACGCCTGCACATCCGAATTAAAAATATCAGGGTTCTCCGTGTCAGAACTCTAAACTCCGCCACTACAAACCAGTGACCAAAAAATTCGCATTAGTTAACCGATTGTGAGTCAACGCTAATTAGGATAGTATTCAACACGTAAACTCAATTTGTGCCAAACCACACACATCCTTGCCGCAGACTAACAATACCTACAAGCCCCGGTTACTCTTAACCAACATCAAGGATCACCCAAAAACCTACAAATAACGCCTGTATCCACAGTAATCAAATAAATAAAAACAAAACTCACACCATAATGTCTACCTTCACGTATCACTCAACATCAAAAACTATACAAATTCCCCGCAGGAGCACCCCACCCCTAAAAACGTATCGACGACATCAACTCTCGAAAAACCTCACAGAAAGCGGCATAACTCTCACATTGAAAAGTAAGTCCGGTGTATAAGCCGTGGCAAAACTTACGAAGCCGTAACCCCTGCTCTTGCCGGTTTGCCTGTCGGTGATGACGACGGCCTCCTCGATGTCGCCGTAGACGTTGAAGTGCTCCCTGAGACTTTTGTCGGTGGTGTGATAGGGCAGTCCGCCGACGAAGAGCTTCGTCCACGTGGTGTCCTTCTGCTGCGGCGTGGCGCCCGCCAAGGCGCCCAGTCCTGAGACCAGCTCGTCCGGACCTGGCGCCCCGACGGCACTGAGACCCGCGGCACCCGGCATCAGCATCCTCCAAATTTTGGCGAGGTCACCGCCGGACGAAAGGACGACCTGCTCAATCTTGACACCTTCTGTTGGACTTCGGTCAACGGTTAATCCTCCAGCGGCGAGCTCAGCAGCATTTAGGCGCCAAGCGGACGGTCGAACTGTCGGGCAGAAAGAGTGGGCGGTACAGAAGCTGACGAGCGAAGGCGTGAGCTGGGAGGGAGATGGGAGAGGTAGAATTTGTTCGCGGGACTTTGCTGTCGCTCGTACTTGTGGATTTGGGGAAGATGAGTTGCTGCGGAGGAGGGTTGCAAAGAATGAGGGGTGGT
The DNA here is from genome assembly GCA_914767735.1 of Anoplius nigerrimus. Classification (NCBI taxonomy): domain Eukaryota; kingdom Metazoa; phylum Arthropoda; class Insecta; order Hymenoptera; family Pompilidae; genus Anoplius; species Anoplius nigerrimus. The sequence continues at coordinate 8,357,742 of OU612089.1, read as the reverse complement.
TTGACGTGAGTGGCAGGTAGGGTCGATTGAAGGAAATTGAAGCGACAATCTTTTCATTTACGATTGCGATTCCATGTCGTCTTTGTATTTTTTGGGTATTGAATATCGTCGTGTAAATCGACATGAATTTTCAAAGTCCTGCAAAGATGGTAGGTGCGACAGTATATTATTTTAAAAATATATCAGAATATTAATTATGTCAGTTCAAAGAACAAAGGGCAGAGGGTTAATAATGCTATAAAATATATTTGGTCCAGAGATATTCTTACAATGTAGAAGACAACTAATTTCTATACCGAGAGAAATTCGTTCGATAAGACAAATTGAATTCCATTTTATGCAATACGATCATATGGTACTTTGAACTTTCGTGACAGTTGTTACCGTGAGCGCTTTATCAACCTAATCGATCTGCCTGGCGAGAAATTGAAACGAGCGCCGGACGTAAGGAAAACAGAAACGGGCCGCGGAAAGGGTGTAAATATTTTTACGGCTCATCCGCACTGACAGCGAGCAACCAACGGCGTAGTGATAAATTAAGCATGAACACCCGATCGATCGCTTTTGCGGCCTACCGTCCAAGTTAAACATTTTATCGCAGACCAATTTGCGGAAATCAATAATTATCGGGTCGTGAACATGTGTACGCGATTACCGAATCGAGTCTGTCACGTTTGGACAGGCCGGTGAAATTTTTGCTGCGATCATTTTAGGCGACCGTGTCCGAAAGAGGAATAAAAATAAGGAATTTTGCGGTGTAAGAAACGATTAAAGAGAAATGCGAGATTTTTATGAGAACGTACTCGCGACAGAATCGTATTTGCCTTCGAAGAAGAATTGCGAGTGTGCCACACACTTGCACAAATCTTGCCCAGTCGGGCAATATTTAACTCAACAGCCAACGTGTCATTCTTCTGACTGTGGCATGGGAATCATGAAAGATGTATTGTGAAACACATAAAATAGTCGAATCTAATAACGCGCCATGACAATTAATCGTAAAATCCATTGCATTCTGGATAATTTCACTCGTTGGAACATCGCATCACATAATATGATGACGGTTGCCATCTGCAACTAGTTCGGACCTTTACCCGATCTAATCTCTCAACCACGATCATTTAAAGGGAACATTTGCACAACACACACGTAAACCATTCACACAACGCATACTCAAACGCTCCACTCTCCGACCCGAGTCTCGACAGCCTCCGCATTATACAACAAAAATCGTTCACCTCCTCATCGGAATCAGGAAGACGAAGCTTACCGCAAAAACAGCGAATCGAACGTCACGCGACAATGGAGGAATCAGCTTCGGCGGCTAAAGGGCGAGGAATCGTTACCGAAATTCCGAGGCAAATCGAATAAACCGCACACAAGCCTCAATTTTCGCCCCTTAACCGTTATAACCCTCCGCTCCCCTCCCTCCGTCTCTCTCCCTCTCACGATTCTTCCGCGCGCTTCCTTTCAAACACGTTCCGCCGTGCAAAATTCCCTCTATCGGCCCTGCACCCGAATCGATGATTCCTCCGCGGACAAAAGCGAGCAGATAAAAATCCTCCCTCCCCCCGCTGCCCTCGCCCGTGCCCCGGGTCCCATTCCCTCTCTCCCGATCCCGTTCCCCCCCGATTCGCATAGAAGAAGCGGAACCCCTGCGCCGAAGGGGAAAAGCAGGAGCGAGGCTGCAGGCCCGAAAGGAACGGGCGGCCTCTCGACGAGGAAGAAGAAAGGGCACAAGGAGGAGGGACCCTGACCTCCATTCAAGGCTGGAAAGGCCTGAAAAGAGAGCCAGTTTCGCTCCTCGCAAGAAGCGAAGCTGCCGGCGCGAAACCAGGTAGTAGGGTATTTTTCGTGCTCCTCTCCTTTTCGTCCTTTGAAGCTCTCCACGGTGCAGTGCAGCGGGCACGCACCAGGCCGAGGATATGCCCGGATAGGTTGATGCTTGCGAAAAGGGCCTGCCTCTCGCTCTCCTCTCGTCCCTCTTTGTCTCGGTCGCCCTATGTTCGGCGACCTCCGTCTCTCTTCCGCTGTTTATCCTCCGCTCCGACGTCCTCTCTCCGCTCCCTTCGTCCTTCTCCTCCCCTCTGCCCGTCTCTCGCTTCCTCCCTTCCTCCCTTCCTCCATCATCGGGCCCTTTTCCATCTGCGGCCCTCCCCACCTCCATCCCTCCCACCGTCCCTCGTCACGATCGTTCTTCCGCTTTTTTTGCTCGTCTACGCTCCATCCAGCTATTCCTCCGGCAAAGTTCCCTGTCATCCTCTCCCGCTCGCGTACTTTTCAGGACTCGCTGCCTGCAAGCTGTGACTGGCCGTGTCGTACGGAAAGGTGTCTCCCCTCAACCGTTCGAACTTCGAGCCATTCGAAATCATCGGGTCGACTCTTTCCGAAAGCGTCTCCGTTCTCCACTCACTCGTTACTCTTCCCACGGGTCATGAGTCTAGACGTATAAAAAGTCCGCTATCTATCGCCTTTCTTCCCTCCCGATCCTTTCCTCCCGCCATCCTTCCTCTTCCTCCTCCGCCTCGGGCAGGCTTCCTCTCTTTCTCTCTCTCTCCCCCCCCCCCCCTCTTTCTCTCTCTCTCTCTCTCCCCCCTCTCTTTTTCTCTCTCTCTCTCGCTCTCTCGCTTCATTCTCCATCCTTCGCGCTCATTGTCAGCGGCGGGCCCCGCAGAGGGCACAGGGCCCGTGAGACGTCCCCGTGAGCCTCCCCCTCCCCCCGTCCCTCTTCAACATCCATTTCCCTCCCGCTCTCGCCGGCGGCACCCCTCGGCAGCGTTTGTTGCTCCGAACGGCCGTCCGTTTCTGTCGGATCCCCCGAAAACGGCGGCAGCTGCTGCCGGAGAACCGGTGCAGCACGCCGTATAATCATATTGTTGTACTGCCTACACCCTCTCTCCACCTTCGGACGTCCATCGGCTGCACAATGTGCGCGAGTGTCGTCCTAGACGGTCTCGCTTGCCGGGCAATTCCATGGCAATTGCCGCGGAATTGCCCGGGCGAGAGGAGCCAGACGCTTTCGGAGCAAACAGCTTCGCGGAAGTCTGCCGAAATCGGCAGGACTCAGGTAGGGACAGTTTCGAGGGTCTGCCCGATGAAAGTGTAGGGATCACCGCCGACTTTGACCATGACAGAGACTTTTCGGGTTTCATTCAATTTTAGAAGAGTAAATGTTAATTTTAAATTGAACGAAATTTTGAGGTAAGATGTTACTGACGGTATTTTCGTATAACAGAATATGATTGATCGTAAACGATTAGAAGATATCGGCGAGTTATACGGAAAATGTTAGTGTGGCAATTATTGAAGTACGGAAGGAGTCCAATGGAGTAATTCGGGTCATGAGCCGCGCATAATGTACACGCGGTTCCTACAGTATCGAATGTGTCGTAAGCCAGCGACGCGTACTCTTCACTTTTGTTGTCGGTTTACCCGTAGGCACGTTTATTAGGCTTAAGTGATTCGCACGGCGGCAAACAGCTAAGCAACAAACATCGAGTACAATCGTGCGTAAGGACGGTCATTCCATTGATGGAAGGTCCCGGTATTATGGATGACAGTACAAATTGCTGCCACCCCTCAGGTAGAAGAGCTGCCACGGTAATGGTGATGGAGAGTACCGGCAATGACTGTGCAGGGTACCTGCACTCTGGCAAGCAGAGTCGTACGTGACCGAACGCTGCGCAGGGATCCGTGCAATTAACATAATCAATATTCGCCGGTCGTCAATTTGGTAAAGCGAGACGGACAGCGTCGAAGCTCGATCATCGGCGGGCGATCGAACGAAAAATTTCTCGGACACGCACGCGATCGATGCAGGCCCTCGACTCTGATCTATTTATCGTCTTTGACCCAATTCCGGTCTACGTGAGAGCGAGTCGAGACTCTTGTTGGGAAGTACGGGCCATCGGGCGAATAAAGGAGTGCAAAGTTTGGTTTGGGAAGAAGGCTGACTCGTCGGCGAGAATTAAAAAGACCTTAGAGGACTTTTGATCGTGTTGCAAGAGGCGATTTGTCGTGCTCATCGATGCTGGCCGATTGCCATGACGCTCGAGCGGAGCTCACGAAAATATCTTCTCGGCCAAAGTCGCAAAGGCCAGACTTTCGAAAAACACTGGAACCGCCAGCGAGTCTTTCCTCTTTTTACCTGCACCGAAATCAATTCTCGTGGCGAATCATTTTTGCCTCAACAAATTGCACGCGAAAGTCGAAAATTCCAAATAATCAAACCTCTTCTTAAATTCACTTACTTTTCTCTCACAGCTTATCGTCAAGTAAAACAATGCCTCGCAATTCGTAATCGTACAAAGCGGACTGACCTCACACCACTACGCTTAACCCAGCGCCATACCTGGAATAAAAGCATCGCATCCTTCGACATTGGCGAAACAAAAATCTAAAACAAACGCCCGCGCTCCCCGTCCGACTACCAACACAACCAACCCTATCACCTGTCCTTAGCGCTGAACATCGCGCGTTACGTCAAGCGAGCAAACAAAACCTCATTTCTTCCATTCCCATCGCGAAATTTTGCTGAGCGCACCGCCGCGAAAATAAATGCTGGCAGAAACAATTGTTCAAATTTTCTTGCAAACGAGCGAAATTTCACGCAGACCCGCTCGTACTCCAGGCCTTCCGTTCCGTAGAAATCGTCTGGCCACCGTCGGCGTTTATTAATAAACATCTCGTGGAACACGTGCCCGCTCGTCGTTGTACCCCTTTGTCGCGTCGAGACTGTTGCACGCACAGAAGGGTAAGCGAACGAGAACGAAGAAGAAGAAGAAGGAAGGAGAAAGGTAGAGAGAGAAAGAGAAAGAGTGAGAGAGAGAGGGTGAGCGCGCGCCCGCTTAGAAAGACAGAAAAGGGGGGAAGGGGGCCAGGGGAGGGAGAGCAGCTGAGAGAATAAGCAGATCGTTTTACGAACACCAAAATGGCCCCGGCGAACATTTGGCCGGCAGGTAAACAGTCCTTCGAGATCCGACAGACTTCCGGCGTCGAGGAGGAGGCGCGCGCAATGCTTCGGAGCTGGCGAAAATCTATGTTGCAACGGACGCGGGATGATGAAATTGATGGGACAAGCGATGCGTCAGAGGTTGGACCAAAAGAAGCGCGACAGACAAGTGCAGCGTGACTGCCGACGAGTTTCATGCTTTTGGAGTGCCCGATAGATTGATTGCAATTAGGTAACGGGCCTGCAGCATGGACTGTACGAATATGATTGAAATCGGTTGAAAATCTATAAAGTGTTAATTTCAGCTTTTGCAAGGAGTCCAAAGTACGAAATATTAACCCCTTACCCGCCAAAGTCCCATTTTTGGGATACATTTTGAAATTGTTTTCTTATGATGCTCCTTCTAAATATACAGTAAATTTAACTTATTTATTTTTTATTTTTTTATTTGTGACGGGTAATGGGTTAGTTTTCTTAGCAAGCGACTCATTCTGATTACAAGTTAATTCGCATCGATGCGGAATCTCATCGAGTCATCAACAGAATACGCGAACTTCACGAATCCCACAAAGGACTAATACGATACCGATCGACGCTTCCGAAATCAAGATCGAGGGACCCGTGGATTCACGCGCGTCATGACAACGTCTTCAGGCCTTGTCATTGTTATACCCGAAAAAGCGAAACAATGGAGAACAATCGACGATCAAATTACACACTACCATAGTGCTCCGTGTGCACGGACGCGAAATTTTCGCTGAAACGAGCCCTGCGGAACGACGAGGATAGACCCGACGACCGAAACGTCCATTCAAATTCCCTCTCGCCAGTACGCTCGTCCGAGCGGGGAACCTTCTGTCGAGCAAAATCTATCGCGAGCGTCGCTTAAGCTCAAGGTTTTCCGCACAACAGCTGCGTATACCTGGCCCGAGAAGCGCACGCTGTCCAGGATTAACGGCGCATTCGACATATGTTCGCCTGCCGGGATCCGGCCGATAATACGACGGCGGGTAACACCTCGAACACCAATTTCGGCCGTAAAGGCCGAAGTCGAGGAAGGGAGGTTAAAAATCCTCGTAAACCACCCACAGGCGCTCACCTTCTATCGTCGATGGGAGTCTGTTCAGCACACGGTTCGGATCGGAAGCGGGCTGGACGGGGCGAGCAGGTAGCAGTAGGTAATCCCAATGTAAAAATCCAAGGTCTGACGGTCTTTTCACAGCAGCGCGTTTTCTTCGTTCGGCATGTGACGCACGTACGGAGGGCCGGCGAACACCACTTTGATCGCGTTTTTGCGTCGAACTGCGCGATCGATCCTACGAAATTCACTCCGCGAGACGCACTTGGACGTGAAACGGACACGCTTTCGGCCAGTGGGGGGAGGGAATGGACGGCTTCTTCTGGGCAGACCCGACCGGAGGTGTCCTCTCGCACTTACTTCCCTCTATCGTCGACACCTACGTGTGCTTTGGTGCGGCGTTTGGCCCCTCTTTGCTGGCGTGTCGCTGATTTCTGCGCGCACACATCCGATACGAACGAAGGCCCACGTGCGAGTGTCGAGCCGCTTTTGAGTTTCTGACTACCGTGCGGCGCGCCAGTTCGCCGGGTTCTTCGGCAACGGCGCCGCTCATTGGTCGGCCGGAGGCCCCACTTCGGGGCGCGATGCCAGACGCGTACCTAGACGGCCGCGCGACTGGCGAAAGCGGGAAAACCGAAAAGGAAAGAGGATGCCGGGTAAAGCGCGAGTGGACTTGACATTGGGCGTTTTTCGATCCGCTGTGCTTCGATGTGGAAATGGCCGTGACGGCGAGGTGCGAGGTAAGGGATGAGGGGACGATTCTGGGGTGAGACTGTTGTCTTGCGGGGTGTTGCTGAACTCCGAAGGGACCTGATTTCCGAGGGAAGATCGGAGTAGCGTTGCAGCGGTAATTTATCGTAGGCCTCATTTCTTGATTTGTGGGCATGTTGGAGGAGCGTTTTTGTGCTCGTTCCTTTGTTCGTTGAAGCTTCGCTTCTAATCCGCGTGCCTTACGTGTACGTGCAGGACATTTCTCGGTGTCAAACAAAGGTTTATAAATTGACAGTCTTCCTTCCTTTCTTCCTTCCTGCCAGCAACGGAAGCTCGGAGGCGGCGGGTGTCTGTAATTTCAGGTCAACCGCGAGGATTTTTCGTCAAGGTAGGAAACGGTCCTCGAACAGAATCCTGGAGCGATTCTAGGCGGTGGCCAGGTTCGAGCATCAGCTGTTCGAATTATTATCGTCACTGTCCGACCGGCAGATGTTCGCTAACCTGAAACGCGCTCCCTCGGAGGCTTTCAATTCCCTGATCTCTTTTCTTTACGTCCGCTGACGAAAAACAGCCGAGGAAAGCGTGCCCTCTTCCTTTCCGCGAAGAATGCCGACCTGGCGCGAGGCACCTTTTCGGGGCCTCGTCGCAAGATAAGAATCCCCATTCTCGTTCGAATGGCTAGATCCCCATTGTGCAAGGGTGTTCCTTTATTTCCGTGAATGATTTAATACGTCCGCGTTCATTCCCTGTTGCGTACAACCATCTGAAAATCGTTACGAATACTCCAGTCTCAACGTCGCAAAATTTGAACGCTCCACCGTTTGCACAATTGCACGTATTACTGGACAAGCCATTCTTGAACGATCGAGATTCAAAGTCCCGCGAAAGTGCTCGTACAATTACAGGAGGGCGGCCTTTCATCGGCACTTATCCCATCGACAGGTAACTTGTCCCAAACCACATACACAGTGCTCACGGATATGGCCGATCACGAATACGAGTATATCAGCCCTCTAATCAGAGATCACCCTACCAGCGGCATGCGCAGAGAACGAGCAACGTTTTCGGGGAGGAGAAGATTCACGGAGAACAGTCGTTTCGAAACCTGCCGTTAGTCTCGTACCACGCATGGTATAGGATATCATCGTCATCCGTATTCGAAGGAGACCCCATAGGTTCGTGGCACGCGCTGCCAGCTGCCCCACAGCTGTCTCTCCTCTGTCCGTCCCCCCATACACGAGCGCACGGGGTTCTTACCCGACCGTGATGCATTTACCAGGGCCGTTTCCTCGCCCAGCCGCGGTGGGCGAATACCGGGTGCTCGCAATTTAAAGGGGCGCCCAATTAATGGCCCTTCCCTCGTTAGACAATGCGCTCCGAAGGGTGTAGACATTTTTCGAGATACGTCGGCCGATGCAAATTCGCCCGACTGGGGTGAATATCTTCAACATTTGCGGCGGTGAACTGTCACGGTAACGATGACGTTATCAACATTTGTCAACAGTTGTTCCAACAGACGATTCTCACGTCGTAAGATAAATTTAAATAATACACGAAAGAGTAATATATTATAATAATACACGCAAACTGTTACTTCAGTTACATTTACTGTCAAACTTGAGTTTGGAATATTTTGAATCGTTGCAAGTATAGAGAGATAGCCTGGGGCTATAACTCAATTTCAGAGTTCTATGGCCAATTCGGTAACCAATTGTGCTCTAGACAAATACAGCCGCTCAAAGTAAAAATAACGTCTACCTCCATGTCGTATTAACCCATAGGCATGACCTTAATAAATTCAGCGGAACGCTCGGTCGGCTCGGATTTTCTAATAATCATAACTAGAATCCGGCTCCCAGCTCCGCCTGAGGCCCAGAAGGGTCTCCGTCCGAACCTGCCGTTCGCCATGCAGTGGACGAAGAGACCGTTTTCGCTTCTATTCGCGCACGTGTTCTACCCCGAGCATGCCCCAACCGGGCACAACGCTGTTTCCTATGTGCGTTGCCCGACAATGTTGCATAGAAGATGAGATAGACGCACCCTTGCCTTCCACGCAATGCGCCTAATAGAATCGTGAGGGTTCCTAAGACGAAGGATCTTCACAACGACACAGCCACACGCACACATATCCATTCCTTCACACGATTTTCGACAGAACATTACCATATTTCGACTACCGAGCTGCACTGTTCGCTGAGAAACTGTTCACGTGGAGTCGCTTTCCTCATTAGTTGAATGTGGGAAAAAATTACTAACGTTACTACCAATGCAATTAGCGTACTAAATTACTTCTAACTGCACGGACAGCAGGGAAAATAATTGAAAATGATTGAAATCTGTAAAGCAGCTTACGGTTCGATAATGATACTTCCCAGGTATATTTCTTCGATTTTAATCCTGGCAACGGATCGTTTCTGGCAATTCGCGATTTTACAGTAATGTCATTGTTTCCCCAGCGACATCCGTGCAGGCATAGGTACGCGATAGGCGCGTATACCTGTCGCCGATCGTCATTGTGGTGTCCTGCTTAGGCGAGTCGAGGTGGTACCCGTCTACGTTCGAAAATATTCCGTTGGCAGGGTGAGAGGGTCAAACGGGAAGGACGGAAGGAGGCCCGGCACGCCTCTCTCTCCATGGGGTAGCGCAATTTTTTCCGACGACGCAGAGGCCGGCATAGGGCGAGAGAACCCTCGGCCCTCTTCCTTTCAGCGCCCTCGATATTATTCCTTTCTAATTCGCACGTGCACACCGCGATAACGACCGATCGTGCCAATAACACACACCGAAACTTATTGATGCCGACAATCGGAGTCTCAATAACAAGTATTCACGCTAGTGCACCTAAATCAGTCCGGTACTGTCATTCGGGACAAGCATTGTCATACGAAAAGAAAAGGCATGTGACAGAATGTCTCTTGTACACTTCTTCCATGCACTTTTACCTCATTGGATGCACACATTGTTGCGTTACCTTGTTGAAATCGCTCTGTTCTCACGCATACAGCGCGTGTGGTGTGGTGTGTGTTGCTAAAAAGTGTTGCGCGTACGATTGGAGCCATTACGGATGGCAGCGCATTGCTATGACGTTGTCAATGGCGTTACTACCTTGTCATGACAGGTGACTGGCCGAAAAAGGGAGCCAGTACGTGAGAAGCCATTTTAAGTGGCACTGGAAGACAAAACACTATTGCGACCCGACCGCAGAGTGATGAAGACCTTCTGCAAAAAAGACAGATCGATCGCTCAACCCCACTTAAAACTGCATCGACGCAAAAACCAACCTAATTTCCGTAACAAGCATCTATATCTCTCTCACTCCCATTTTCGCTGTTCACATTTTCCCAGCGCCAATTCTCAATCGACAATTATAAAAATACGATGAAATACGAAAAAGAAAATACTTAGCAGTCCACTACTTAATTCCCAACGCTCCTTCATTTGCTCGCGTGCAGGTCGATTTCCGCTTTCCCGAGGCGCTAAAAAAAAGATGAGCCGAAAGGCAAGAGCCAGAGGGAGGAGGGGGCGGGGGGGCAGACGGATGAAAAATGTCGCGTGCCGCGCGGGGGCATCTATCGATTTTCATTTTTCCTCGCCAGGCCGGACGTACCGGGCGAAAGGCTCTCACGGGAATCGAACTGGCGCATTATCCCGAACGCGAAGAGGACGCCGACTTCGCGTGCATCGTGTCACTGGAACATCGTGCGGGGGTTTTACGTTTGCGGTTTTCCATCCGGCAGCCAGCGCCGAGCGGCCAGGAAATAGTCCTGGAGTGTCCTAGAGGATATGGGGCTATTAAGTTTCGCGGCGTCGCGCGACGGGGGAGAAGAATGGAAAAAAAAGGGACGGCGGGTGAGGCACAGCGGCGGCGGGAGGGAGGGGGGGGGAGTAGGAGAGAAAAAAAGATGCGCGATGGCAGGTGGGACGGAGAGGTCGATGAGGAGGAGGTAAGTGCTCGCACGAAAATAAAGACGGCTCGTCGTCGGGCGAGTCGAGTGGCAGGAGAGAGAGAGAGAGAGAGAGAGAGAGAAAATAAGAGAGAGAGATAAAGGGGGTGGGGGCAGAGTGAAAGGGGGCGGGGAGAGAAAAAATTCTGGGCGGAAAGAGAAAAGGCGAAGTGCACACGCCGCGCGGACCGGAAATCCCAGGGCGTTCAACCCTGACACCCGGTAGATATATATTTAGATTTAAAGAGACCGCATCTAATCCGAATTCTATCTTCGGTGATGATCGATCTCGGGGCCTCGGGGTTAGGCCCGTCGTTTGCGCGACGTCGTCGTCGTCGTCGTCGTCGTCGGGCGACGTTCGGTTGTTTTGCCCGGCGAGGACGCCGATTAATTTGTTTAACGCCTCCTCGGCCCGGGGGGACAACTGTTAAAACAAAAGTTCGAGCGGAGTGGATGTTTTCATCGTCGGTCGGCGCAGCGAGGCGGGTGGGAAGGATGACCCGGACGATGGTGCAGTTGGCAGTTATTCAGCGGAGAAACGCGTCCGAGTCATGGGGAATGCTTCGGAGTGTTTTTCGCCTCTCGCTTTCAGTCGCCAGTGTCTTTCAGCACTTTTTGCCCGAATTTTTCGGTAATTCTTTTTGCTCCCTCGTCGGACGGCGAGCGGCGGAGAGGCTCGTTAGGCCGTCAGATGTTCGACGATTTTTGGCGAGGGATTCGACTGGGGAAATTGGCGCCGTTTTGCGGGCGTGACTCGATAATTTATGACCCTTCCAAGGGAAATGCCTATTAGCCGGGTCGCGTGGCATTGATAGTATCGGCGACGACGAAAGAAGAGAAGCGTGCTACTTCCGTGAAGGAAGTTGATCGTTTCCTGTATGCTCGTTGCATAATCGCGCACGCAACGTCTACGACTCCTGCTAGCCTCACCATGTATAGGATATGTACATATATATAGTAGCAGGAGCCATGCATGAATTTCGGTAATACTATTGTTGCCCTAAACGATGAACGATTAAATGAAACCGTCACCTAAATAATGTTTTGCCACAGATTTGATCCAAGACTACTCATTACAATCGAATTAATGTAACGTTGCCAGCTGCTATTCCTATTAACATCGAAATGGTTTCAACGAAAGAAAGTCCTCAGACGAAAATGTCACACGTCACTCTTCCCATACGATCCGTCATTAGCATCCGTCCCCAATCGCCGGCTCGAAAATCTGCCCCAACCGGCGAGGAAAAATTGTGCGCGAAAGCGGCGCAAAGTACCCTCGCCTCGGGTCTTTAGAGACACAATACCAGCAGTGGCGGCCTTCTCGAAATAGACGAGGAGCCCAGCCCTCCAAACTCGTCCGAAAATAAAACAGGTTTCTTCCTTGCGCGCGGGTCCCGTCCAATTGCTCGTCGTCCGACGCCGAGAGGAGGACCGGCGCTGATTAATCAGCAACATGCAGCGACACGAGGCCTGATTTATTTCTAATTATCCCGCCGGGCGCCTCGCGAGCGTGCGCGCGCGCGCGCTCTCATGCGCCGAGGGCGGAATGCTCGCCGAGTTCATTGCGACTATCGAATTTCCGGAGCGTATACACGCGTGTCCCGTCTTCGAATCCTCTCTTTATCGTCTGTCTAGCGACGCGAACGCTGGACACAACTGTTCAATCCGAGAGCAATTGTGCAAACAAAAGCGCGGAGCGGAACGCTTCGTAGGCTCGCGCGCGTGTCATATCCTTCCACCGCTGACGAAGACTTTGTCTTGTCAAGGGCGATCTCTGTCGCCGGATGAGACGTCACGTATTGCGCCTAAATGCACGCAGATCGACAGCAGACGAGCGAGCGGGTTGCTTGCGGCCCGGGAACAGACAGAGATTGTGGGTCTCGTTGGGATTGTAGGATACGTGCTGCTGATAACGACAGCATAGTCAATTCGATCAAATTAAAATTGTTTTAATATTTTATCTAAAGGAAATTATATGGATCCTAATAAAAGAGCGAGCTTCTTTGATGTGATAACTTTGATCAGTAACATTGATTGATAATAAGTGTGATATGAAAGCGGTTAAATTAAGGATTATTTGTATTATTTTAGCTTTATTATTGAAAATAACGTAGGTTGATTTCAGAGGTTTAATAGCGTTTCCTGGTTTTCTAACTTAGGCCGCTTTCACAGCTACCAGCATATGCAAATGGGACGGTAGTTACAAAAGACGACTAAATAAAATATTTTTTCAATCGTCCACGAACTGTTCATTTTATCCTATGACATTTGCTACAAGTAAACAAATAGTTAAAAACATTTCTTCTTTAATTGTTCTATATTACTTTTATACATAATGGCATATATTTGTATAGACTACAACATGGGTTGGATTATTTGTTCGACATAATAGAGATATTACATTTTCTCTTTACACAGAAGGTCTTATATTTACGATTGACAGATGAGATTCTGATATGCTGTGGTTCGATTATTTATTTGTCAGAACCTTGTACTTCTCTTCATAAAGTAATGTTACCCACAGTGCATAGTGTTACGAACATTCGATCAGCTAATAGCCAAAATTTTCTCCGTTAGAACCCCACTTTTTATTTTTGTGCCGAACACTCAGCGCGATGAGTTCCATGACACTCGGGCCATCCTCATTCTCGTAGTCTCTCCAGTTCACCTTGTCATCGTTCAGGCCTCTAGAGTAATCCTCGTCCTCCTCATCGACGTAGTCATCTTGTTCGTTGACATCGTTCTTGTTCGAGGCGCCGTTCATCAACAAACGGCCCAGCACCTTCGCTTTCTTCTGTTTACCGCCCGGCACACTTCTCTCGTCGCGCACGCTCTTACCCCCAATGCTTCTTTTTATCCGAAAATCAACAATCGGCAATCTTCCACCCAGCAACACGGAACGCTGTTGACGACTCTTGGCTGAACAACGATCATGGAACAGAAAGAACGGACAGTGCGACAGCAAATTGCAAGAATAACAAAGACCCGATGCTTTTATCAGCGATATCGGCACGCGTCTTACCTTGAAAATAGGTTATTGGATCCTGAAGATGATTGTCGCCGGGATGCGTTGAATGTTTATCTGCGACCGTTTGTATGTTGTACATTTGTTCGATCATTTCGAATTTTTGAAACCGCTTCAGAACGGGACGTGGGCCAGTGGATACGGATTTGAGTTGGATATCCGTGCGATCGATGATCGTAGATTGCGAAAGATGAAAAGGCGCCGGATCTCTACGTGTTTGTGCGCCATTATCGTACACTGTGTATGTGACAGTATTATTCACTCCTTGACTGTCGTGCCGTTTGTTTAAATATTGATGCGACGCGTACAGTATGCCACGTAGGTATGCTAGGAAGCGCGTCGGCGTCATTTTGTTTGTTTTCTGCATCGTTTAACGTCGTAGGTTAGACTGGTGTGCGTATACTTACCAGGTGATGCGAAAGTACCGATGAGCTCGGATGAACATAGAGCCAATAACAGGCAGAGTGCATTTCTTCGGAAAGCCATGATCCGGGCAGAAAGTGAAATTAATGTCTTTGTCACTTTTAACTAATGTATCTTAAATGGCGGACGGTTCGATATTGACGGTACTTTGAAATTGACGTCACCGTTTCGACACGAATGAAAACGTTGTGCTTTGAATCGTGTCTCCTGTTGTTGTGATAGCGCGGAACCTAACAGCACACACAAGCAGCAAATCCTCATTCGCACACACTCTCTCGCTTTTATTTACACACCATCGACTAGGATCATTGGCAACCAGCTGACGAAAGAAAGCGAATCGCAGTAAGTATAATCAGAAGACGATTAATATAAAAATTAATATTTATTTATCCGTAGAAAAATGTGAAAAAATAATGTGTGTGTATGTGTGTATGACGAACATGTAGTTAATACTTAGGAATAATTTCACACTACGGGTCTGAAACCATTGACAAACGTGGGTCCATTATCAGGTGTGTATAAGTATTTGGTATAGTCATTTTGAACGTATTCGGGATTTTGATCAGGGGGAATAAAAAGATTTGTTGGATATGAGCTTTGAGGAGGACTCGAATACAAGTACTTATCGTCGGGATAGAAATTGGCTGGTTTTTCATAGGGTACGTTGTAATTGATATGATTGTAATCCGGATATCTGTATGCTTCATTATCCGTAGTTAGGTCAACGTGGCTTACATCCTGAGGACTTCCTCCGTAATACCCGAAATAAGGCGGATAACCGGTCTGATTATGATTGTTAGTCGGATTTTCTGTTGTGTTGCTCCTAGGAGGCGGAGGATCTGGAACCGTAATAGTGTGATTCTGATTTTGATTGCCACTATTCTGGTTCGCATTATTATTCGTCGAATTGGGTGCGTTCTGCATAATATTTTGTGTACGGTTGCGGGCACGGAAGTTCAATGTTCCCGAATCGTCGGCTTCTTGCAGAAGGTCCTGGAAATTGTGCTCCTTGAAGGATCCCTTGAATTGATTGCGCCTTTTTTGTGCTGATCTCAACGTTGTGCATGCAACGGCGCGGTTTGTCGTTTGCTCTTGATTCGAAAAAGAACCCAGGTTCTGAAGCTGCACAACAAACGTTCGAGGCACTTAACGACATCTTATTTTGACCACGATGAATATTACGTGTTTAATTCAGACATTTCACTTTGCGTTTATACACTTTATATATGTTTTATGGCACTTACCTTTTCGTTGCCATCAGCTTCATCAGTCACTTCCTGTCGGTCCTCAGCTTCATTCTGATCTTCAGCATCCGATTTCTTCTCGCCCTTCGCTTCTTGAATGTAAGCCTCTTCCTCTTCGTTGTCTATATCTTCCCCAGGTCTTTTATTGCCGAGCACTGATATCACATGCGGCAGTAAATTTTGAATCGGCAACTGTCCATTATATCCATTTTGAAGGTTGCTTACTACAGGTGACTGCAACCTCGATGGATGCACGTAAGGATACAAACCAAGGCCACCGGAGTACAGGTAAGGATGAGGAAACAGTCCGTAAGGATCGTAATAAGCAGCGAAGTAGGGTGAAAGTCGAGATGGGCTGAGATTTAGAGTAACAGAAGCTTGTGGAAGTCTTGCGATAGTTTTCGAAGGCGAAGAAGCTACGTGTGCTAAACTGCCCGCACTTAACCCAGCTAAAAATGCCAGACCTCCCAAAAATCTCGATTTTCGGGGTGATGGTGTAGTTCCTTCGGTTGTTTGCTCAACATGCGGACGACGACGTAGTATCAAATTGGCCCAGGTGAGTTTTGGCTTCATTGTTGACGTCACATTCTTTGCAGCTGTCAATTCGACGTCCGGTATTGAGGTGAAGTTGCAGAGCACCTCTGTAAGGCAATTGAATCACACGTGAGTGCATAAAGAACGTTGTGCAAACGTTTTTCTTATACTTACCGTTGCAGAAAATGTTGATGATGAAGAAGAGAACGACACAGGAGCCCATTTTTACTGTGCAACGTTCGGTGCGCGAGTGAAACTGAACTCCTTCCTGGCTCGAAACAAAATTCTAAACCTGCGGGTCGCCCCCATGGGAAAGTCTGCTTCCGAGATATCATAATAGTTGCGGTAATTGGCTTGCCTCGAAGTTCCTCATTAGGAAAATGAGGGCTTACGATAAATGGGCGAGAATGAAAGTTTCGTGCCAATTACTTTTTACTTTTGAAAACCGTAAAACGTGCATCTACCCGCGATAGTAGCTGATAAGTTATTAGGTCAGTAACATTTATTTCAGGAGGAACAATATGAGTGAAATATTATACAACCGTTAATACCACAATAAACATAAACATCAAGAAATTATCTTTGAATAACATAGTTGTTCAAATCGATTTGAAAAGTATTTGAATTTAAATGCAGTTCAAAATCGCCGCCTTAGATTTCGCGGTTCTGGATTGCTGCGCGCGCATTGTCCAGTTCCTGTTCCGCCATAGGAGAGTCACTGTGTCAGCGTAGTACGAGCGGTGAAAATTTTCCTATAAAATGGCTGAAAGCATGGAAGAATCTGAGAAAACGGAGGAGAATACCGTACAGTACGATTTCGCAACGCCTGACAAACAAGAAGCACGCTGTTTTCTTCGCGAACGTTTTCTACGTGTGATCACCGGCATCGTCGGTAAGCTCATTGTCAGTTTTTAACTTTTTCGTTATCTCTTACTGTTTGACGCTGTATTTTTTTGTGCATATATGATTTTTTACTCGGTGACGTACTGTAAATGCCAATGTCGAAATGATTTTGTATGTATCAAACTGTTTTCGATTTTCTTAAATATGGCGCCAATTAGAGAACTCCATTTCTAACCAAACAACGTTACGCGCGAAGAGTGCGTTTAAATGGAGTGTCATCTCGAACAAGCATTTTTTATTTGGAATAAAATTGTGTATATCTATTATATGGTATACTTCCTTTGAGCGTCATATGTATTTCAATGTTTATACTGTTTGTTTATTGCATTTAATTACCGAAAATGCATCGCTTTTATATTTAATTGCGATTTATCTGTAATGTATATGGAGGAAAAACAATTTTTTGTTGTACCAAGGAAAACAAGCAGAATTCCATCTACACGAAAAGTCTCGGGTAACAGCGGAATTTCGTGGCTGCGACATCGATTGTTTAGATATCTTCGTTCGAAAGCTAAAGACGCCAATTGGAACGATACCGGAAGCCATCCTGAGGTCCACCGATGTCCTAGACTTTGAAGTGACGGGTGTTAAGGCGATCAGTGAAACATCGACATGACTACGTCAAGACTGGCGAAACATGTGGGCGTGAACTCCCATCGCATTGGGAAATAATAACTTTATTTCACACCTTTTTCTATAATAACTTACACAAACAATTATGTACATATTAAAATCTAAGATCGTCGCATGTTTAACATAGTGTTTATTTCCGAAATTATACGTCTTAGGTGATCGATGATTTCCTTGAGGTGCCTATTTTTCATCACAACTTGCTGAAAGAATCATCGCGAATTTAGGTTCCTGCCATTAGCTCGTAAGAATTGTGATGTTTTCTTTACTAACCTCCATGATTTCTTTACTCTCTTCGCAAGCGAGCCTATATGCCTCGGACGTTTTTTTCTCGTCCGATTTCATGTCCCATTCTTCTTTTAGCGGTATCAAACTTTCGATATGTGTATATTCCATACCCTGCAGTTGACAGTTTTCGTTGCACCTTTCATAAACCAATCTGAGACGTTTAAACAATATTTTTAGCGTTCTAAGTTGTTCTTGTACCTTTGCCTTTTTCTCATTAGCTATATTCGCCCCTTGAGGTGTACCTGCATAAAAATGAAACATGTAAAAGACACTTGACAGTGAAATGTATGACAACTAACCATTTGGAGGTTGAAGAACTTTCAGTGTCTGGAACAATTCTAACGTGCGACTAACAATATCTTGCACTGTCTCTTGCCCCAGTCGGCACAAACTGGCAGTGTTGATTTCTTTGCTTTGTTGTTGCTGAGGTGGTGGTTGCGTAGGTGGAACCGGTGTCTGAGGCGTTGTGGCTTGACTGTTTGATTGGTTAGACTGCTGCACAAGCGCTGCCTGCTGTTGCTGCTGCAATTGCAGCTGTTGTTGCTGCATTTGCTGCATCTGCTGCTGCATAGCCACAGACTGCTGCTGCTGTTGCTGTTGCGCCAAAACTTGCTGTGTGCTCCTCATCCCCAATGTATTTGCACCAACACCACCTACGCCAACACCAACTCCAACTCCTACACCAAACTGTTGTGGACTTACCAATCCTTGAAAACACCCCATATACATAAACGTGAGATTTTATTTATATGCATAGTATATCTACCACATTTCTTACTAAATTGTACAAAAGTAACAAAGGTAGTTGATGCAACATCCGCATATCATAAAACACACTTGACATACCACCTTGTTGAGGACCCATCAATCCGGAAACCATTTGTCCTCCACCAAACTGAGTTCGCATTGCTGTCTGCTGAACATTGGGAAACCCAGGTGGGAAAGGATGCTGTTGTCCAGCCATGTTTACGTCTTTCTACGTCGATTACAGGGGCATCGATGTTGGTAACTATACGTACAAGTAAAATGCGTTTCAAATTTTGAGGTTAGGTTACATTAGCTACACAGGCTTACTAAATTTATCTTTAAACGCCTTTTGCAAAAATCACAATACATATGTATGCTACTTGCAATTTGTCTAATGTCAAAGTTGTTAGTTACGAACCCAGAAAGAGAGTTTAAAGTACACGTGTTTTCACACACTATAAAATACATTTGTCAGAGCTGAGCGTTTGTTACCTCTTCAGTAATTAATGCGGGTATCAATACCCATGTCCTTAATGTCGATACATCAACCGATCTCGCATTCTTCCTTCGTGCATGTGCGAAACACAGAACACGCTTGCCAAATACCGACGTACGCACGTTCTTGCGTCAACGCCACGATATTGTTGACATGGCACGGCGCATCCTTTTCGCGCATGCAATGTCAACGACTCGTCGTGCAAGGCCGTTCGGATTATTTGCAGAGCCGCCGATGAATCCTTGTAGTCAAATTTGTTCCTGGAATCTTTGGAAACTGATTACACCTTGTACTACAGGTCATTCGTAATCTGTTTGGTTTGGAGGACACGGCAAACAAAACATCTCCGGTGAATAATACAGAAACTTTACATTGTGCGGTAGGTACAGAATACGAACGAGGGAATGTATTTAAGAAATGACACCATGATAATAACTATTAATGTTTCTCCACGTCATTAATTATGAAGCAGAATTTAAATAATTTAACATGTTCATAATTTTGCACTAACAGTAACCAAAAGGATTTGTAAATTTTCACGAAAAACATTTATTCTATGTTCAAACTTCTATGTTTGCGTTTGTTCAACTCTAAAGCCGGTACCTTGTATGATTTTCTCAGTCGGGTCGAAAAAGAAAGTTCGTCGATTTTGTTCGGTCGATACACATCTGCACAAAAGAACACGCGTAGAATGGAGGAACTCGAATGATGAGTGACTTTGTCGGGGGCTGACATGGGCCGGATAGGTCGGAATTTGACGGCACACTCAGGCATCGTCCGAGCAGGAGATAAGGTTCGTGAGCACAAAGAGCGCAGACGGAGAGCCTAATCTCTCGTCCTGTCGCACCTTGCTCGCTCGTGCATTCATGTGCGCTACAATTTTTTCCGTTATTGTCAGTCTGCCACCCGACGCTGTGCCGGTCGTCGCCGACACGTGCTTTCATACAAAAAACACGCGTCCCTCCACGCCGAAAACTCAGTTCCAACCCAAGCGAATAACCCCAAACAACGCGGCCAAGTATGTTCCTCCGCGGCAGTGTGATTCTTCTTATTTCTTTAACCGGGGTCGTTACGTGCCATGGTAAAGCGGTACAAGGCGCGAGAGCAGTGAACACAAATTTGACCGCAGAAAATTTACACGAGAGTGCGAGAAGAGCCCTGGAATCGAAGCTGAGTAACAGTGACGAAAATGTGTTCGACAAGAGTGCCTCGGTATTTGACGGGAAGCGTTGCGGCAGACGGAGGAATCTGTTTCTGTTGGCAGCATTGTCGAAGATCGCCAAAATTTCGTCCGCCGACGAAACTCAGGATGGATGTGAGGAAGGTCGAGGCTTAGGGGCTTCAAGTAAAAGTGTTGAAACTTTGCCCGGCCTCAGTGATCGTCAAGACATCGTTCAGCGTCTCCCGACGAGTGGCCTTGAGGGTTCAACGATCAGAGTGAAACGGAAATATCACTGTCACGCGATTCGGGACATTCGCGTTCCAGGTGTGTCTGAAAAAATGCCAGCTTACTCCTGCAAGCTCGAGAACCGAAGGTTCATTCTCTCGAGTCCCAGATTCCTTCAGGACCGAAGATCGTACTTTGACGTTGACGTGGGCGAGGATGTCGATCGACAGCTGAAAAGCGTGTCGAGCGTCTCGAATAGCAGTCGACTCAGTGTGGTGGAGGCTATGCTGGTATTGAAACTGGGTGACGAGAACTACGGACTACGCGGACAAGGGGATAATACGAAGAAACGTCAAAGGAACGGAAGTCGAAGCGGCAGATAAGCGAATCCTGAATACTTGCCGACCTCTGACATCGCTACTGACATTCATGGAAGCTCATCCAAGTACAGAGTGGCGTAATCGAGTGCTAATGTTATTCCAATGACCATTATTAGCAGCATAATAAATTACGCATTACCCATATTTACATTCATCGTCCGTCGTGTATCATTACGACTTATCATGCAGATTATCTTTTCACCTTCTGCGCAGTTTGCCCGAGGCAAAAAAAATCGTCCGCCTCTTCTAGGATACTTTTATTATAAATTACGTTCCGCGTCCACCGCATCAATAGGTGACCGCTTCACAATACATAACCGTAACAGGATTCAAAGCCTTAACGTAAGTGATCACTAGTAACGTTGAGCAGTTACATGTCAACCTCGTTCACAAATTCAACGCCGACAAAAAAGCGGCGTCGGCGGGGAACAAATAGGCGGGCGTACATATAAATAATAATTCTATAAATACTCGACGAATCGACGACGGATCGACTCCTCGTCTCGTCTCACTCCCACGTATAGAAATATCGTGCCTTCTCTTCACGCGATGCGCATATATATATAATTACAATTCGGAAAGCTCGCACGCAGTCTGCGCTTGTTTTCTTAGAGCGACTACACGTCGTCCTTCTCTGCGATAAGATCCTTCGATTTATTCTCCTCGAAGACCTCCTTCGAGGTTGAATTAGATTCATCATCTGCAGAGTCTGGGACGGAATGTTGCGAAAGTTTCGGGACGTTTGTCATGACTTCTGACTGATTCTTCAGCTTCTCCGGCACTTCTTCCTCATCGGCCGCAGAAATTGGCTCGTCCTTCCGGTCGATCGCCGGCGACTCGTCCTTGTTCACGCGAACAGTCGCCTGAGGGATGGACTCGCTCGCACTCGTTCCTGACTTGTTCGCGGGAAAGCCGCGGGCTATTTCGTCATGGCGTTGAGGCACTTCCGCCGGAAGCTGGGGGAAGTTCGGGCTCTGCTCGTGCGAATCCTGTGGCTTGCCATCCTCCTTGCCGGCGTGAATACCGAATTCTTCGCGCTCTTCTTTCGTCGAAGGGGCAGGTTCGTTCATCTGTAAATTGTAAGGAATTTCGGCGTAAGACTGTGTCTCGCTTCAGGTATAGTTCGCTACGGTTCATCGAGTCTTTCATTCCGATCAGGTTGATCAGATAACAGTTTCATTTAGATGTTAATTGACCCCTCGCTATGACGAATAATGGCATTCAATTACAGCGGCACGGCACGTTAATGTGAGTCAGAAGATTCTTTTTTCAGATAATCCATTACAATGGCATGGTAGGCGAATAAAGAATTCTATCTGCGCGATAGGTTCGTGTAGTTTACGATCGGTTCGCGGAACTGTCATGCCGGCGTCCGTGCATTAGCATGCGGATTAGGTGAAGTAATCCTTATTTCCAATTGTGCGTACATTTTATCGGACCGAAGGTTGTCGAAAGGCTTGCCAAGGAGATGCTCATATCTGCGCACCGCTGCAAAAGTTACACTCTCCTTGGACATCCTCTTAAACTCATGCGATTCAGCTACCAACGAAATCAAACCTTCGCGCCCTACAAAATTATACTGCCCCAGTAAAAAAATGTTTTGGAATTTCTTAATCTTACAGTCATGAATGTCTCACAAGATTATTATATCTACAAACTATTTTATCCGATATATCGTCTTAAGCATCACATCGCAATCCAATTCGACTCGAGAAACTTATTCGATTGTCCCCCGCCATTCGGTCTTAGGTCTTAAATTCGCAGATCATACTTTCATCATCGGCGGCTTCGGGTTAGAAGCCTTCTTGGCCCGCTCGTCGTCGTAGAGCTCGTAAATCGAAAGGAGTTTCGGCACGTCCGTGACGCGCGAATTATTATCCGTCCGCTTTTTGTCTTCATCCTGGTCGTCCTTGACCCTGCCCTGCTCCTCGCTGCCACTTTCCACCTGTCGAACGTGCACAGGATAATTGGTTTTCTCCTTCGTGCTTCCCACGGAGGCGTTTGCCTCGTCCTCCGCCGGGTTCACATCCACCTGACCCGGAGCGTTATCCAGTCGAATGCTCTGCGTGCGAAAATTACGAATTGCCGTCAATCGTCGTTGCCGTGCTACGTGCCGCTTTCGTGTCGCGATTTCAGGAATTTCGCTTGGAACTCGACGAATGATCGAGCGCCAAGTTCCTCCTCATATTTCACTTCGACAGCGAACATTTGTACCTATCCATTCTCGCACCCTGTTTCGGGTAGTTGATTTGACAAGCAAAAGAGTGTAGAGCATTAGATAAGGTCAGTAATACTTTTTGTAATGAGGATAACGAATAAAGCTTTCATTACTACGGATTTTCCGTGCAATCAACTACGAGCGTTACTACAAATTACGAACATAATTGGAAACTGGAAGGCTGCGTCAATTAACTTTCACGCCGCTCGTCGTTCTCAATTAAAGCGTGTCGAACGAAATGGAAATACCTTGGACAGACTCGAGGTCTCGTGGAATGCTTCCGCGAGCGCCGGATTTATTTCCTCTAATGGCTGATCTCCATTTCTTATGTACACCGGGATGTAGCCGGGGATGCTCGGTAACAATTGAAGAGGAAGCGAGTCTGCAAGACATTTATGACGGGGGTCATTAAAGAGACGTTAAACGGAAGAACGACAGTACTTAATGCCGGACGGATAATTGCACGCTGTCAATAATGGCCCCGCGATCTGCTCGGCGACTCGAACTGAAAAAGGAGGATGCGTAATTTCGTTCGCGGGCACTCGCGAGATTGCAAATTAGCTCGCGGGGCGAAAACTGAAACTCGTCGCCGAGGAATGATAAACGATGCCTGCCGTTCAACTCGTTAAGCCATTTTTCGAAGCTACTCCCCAGGGAATCTTCGTCACCCGACCGTCAACTGCAAAATTAACGAGTCCCTCGTACAAGAATCTACGATCTCAGAGACTAAATCCTCTTTGACAAAGACTACATTAAACTCCCACTCGCGTCCGTATAACAAATCCTCGGTTGAACCGCGATTTCTCAAGTTCGTAGAACACACCGGTTCAGAACAATGTACCGAGAAAGGAGCACACGATTCGATCATCGACAATCTATCTCTACCGCCGGTTTACTACCGATCGCACTGACATACAGGCACGTTCACTCGCACAATTCACAGCCGAATGGTCACAACCGTCGTGTCGGGCACAATCTGGAAGAGTGCGGCTTCTAGCCCGGCAAAAATCTGTCGCTCTCCTCGCCGGTCGTTCCGCGGTCGGTTACTCACGGGAAATGCCAATGAGAGGCACTAGGAGTACGAGAAGGCAGATGGCCCTGGTACCACGCAGCATCCCGGCAGCCTGCATCTTTGAACGGTACTGGGCCCCCGTGGCACGGGGCTCCCTCCTTTATATGTACGGTCCCCTACCCCTTCGACTGCTCTCCGGAGAGGCCCCTCGGGGTTAACGTCGTCCCGTTAATATCGGGACAAAAACGTCCGAGTCCTCCTTTACTTTCGGCAATAAAAGTCGAACTCGATCGACTCGCGGCACCGAAACTGCTACCGATCGTACTTTTACGTGTGCTCACCTCGGGAAAAAAAATGGTGCTCGCTGCCTGGCCCGGAACGCGCGTAGTGGGACTAATAGGTGAATTTTTGCGCGTGGGAGTCTCTGCCTTTCGGGCGCGACTCGAAAAGATCGGTACAATTGTATTCAGACTGTTTCGGCTGTGCGAACGGCGAGCCGGCGCACGCTCGCTCGCGTTCTAACGAGATCTTAATTAATGAAGTCGGCGGATAAAATCTGTACCTCCGGATGGGTAGTCACTGGGGATCGCGATTTAATCTTATCCTCGGATCTCTTTCTTCTCCCGGCGTCGCGGCCGCTCCGGGCGAAACGGGTCGGGACTCTTTTTTTCGAATTTCGCTAGTTAGGCAACCGTCTGGCCGCCGGATCCCACGTACGGAGACTCCTTCCGCCGAGTCATTTCCGCCCCGACGATTTTCGTTACCGCGGAATTCACGAGGAGACTTTAGTCTCTCTCTCTCTCTCTCTCTCTCTCTTTCTCTCTCTCTGTTCGGTTAACGGGCGTGAGAAGCGCGTAATGATACTCGAAGTCCGTTGAATAGCGAGAACGGACCTCGGACCGACCAGTTTCATTGAACGAACATAACGGCGACTCTTTGTCCACTCGAAATTGCAATTTTTGCCCGGCAGGCCGATCCTCGCCGCCGAATGGACCGGGCTCTGCTTGAGATGTAATTAAATCTGTAAACAATACACGACGAGTCGCACCTTGCCGACAGGCCAGCCACGTGACCTTGGATCCTCTTCCTGGACGACGAGGCAGGCTCTACGCGCGGATCCTTAAGATCGGAGGTCAGGCTTGATCGACGTGCCGCGAAGGAATCGATAAATCCTGACGTCGACGATCCGCACGATTACTCAGGATTCTAGAGAGAGATAAGCGTCGCACGCCCATCGGCCAACGTCGGCGTCGACGATCGTTTCGCGAAAATCGAATTCCTGCAGGATCCGACTTGCCGAGGATCTCCTCTTAATTGCGCCGTGGGTGCCCGCTTCAATTAAAAGTGCCGGGCCGTAAATAATAACCGGCTGCGGACGGCAGTGACGGAATGCGTTGCTCGACGCTCGAGTGCGCTCAAGATCGAAAATTAATGTCGTCGGCTGACGCCTGGCAAGCTTAGAAATTCTCCCCGGCCGATAAAGTTCAGGCCTGTTAAGACTCGCTCTCTAACAGGCGTACGGAGAGACGAAGGCTACCGTTATCCGATGTGGCGCTTTTTATTTTGAAACATCGTCTTGCGCACGATGAAAGTTGCCGGTACTCCTTGGTCAGCAGATTGATTCCGTTTCGAGCGAATCGCGAGAACGATAATCGAACAGCGAGATGTGTTCGTGTTCAGGTCCTTGTTGTCGAACGTGCAGTCTTGTCGGATCGTTCTACTCGGATGGTAGTGCGTTTTGCGGATAGTTCATAAATTCGTTCAGCTCACAATCAGATGCAGCGCATGGAATTTTATTTCAACTTATGCATGTGTGATCAAATACTCCTAATTCGTTTATCAGTCGTAAATAACAGAAACACATAAACATAAAGTTCATCGTTTATTGGAGTCGGCGAAAAGTTCATGTATTTTGTTTTTAGTTGTATTTTAGTTTGGCCAAGGAAGTTGACACGATACACTCTGTTGCCATGGGATGCAGATTATGCAGATATCCCAATTGACTGTACCGTATCGCATGCACGATGGTAACTGAACGATGTGCTTGTATCTCAACGTTAATCCGACGGCAAGTGGCACGCGTTCGCGGAACCGGAATCGTCGATGTAACATGCGCAAATAAAGCGATCGCGAGGAATCGCGCTCGGAATCGGCACCTTTTTCGTAATTAGGGTCAAGCGGGAGTACGCGATTAGTCCGTCGTTGTGTACGAACTATTACGACCGGCATAATCCTGATATCGCTCTCATGCGAGTTGAAATGATCGTTTGAAAGAGTCGGGATCGGACTTCCTTCTTTCTCGCGTGTACCGAACGTATTCGGGGCATGAATCACTTTACGATCCCTGACGAGCCACGTAACGTACTCGCAATGCAACTCTGCTGACCCTAAAATTCGAATCGATGTAAAGCGATTCAAGGTCAGTCCCGACTTCCGGGTTCGCATCACATCCTTGAAAATCGGTAAACCTTTCGACATTACCATTCATCGGAGATTAAAGCACGAGTTGATACTAAATACTCACTTCTAACCTTGAAGACCTACCGTCAGAAAAACAGAATCTAACAATGTAGCCAAGGAACACCATCAACCATTTCCAATAGAGTAACCCGCTAGGAACATGTAGGAAGTAATAAAAATGTCCTTCGACTTCGACAACGCAGCAACATAATTGACGTGGCACGCACATCTTCGTCTGAAAATTCGTCATCCTTTTAATGAATCGATTCTTCTATCTCTTCTATTCTTCCGACACGGCGTTTACCGAGCGTTTGATTTCAACGCCTTTTTCTCGTACCTCGGATCGCCCGCGGGGGGGTCAACGATGTATCCTGGACGAAAGGTCAGGATCGTCGATCGACCGGGAGCCAAGGCGGACTCGCACGGCCACGAATGGTGAGCGAGGGAACTATTCTCGCCGAGAGTTCGGAGTGGCGTTAACAGGTGCGCGAGCAGCTGGCCGTCGTTTTCTATGAAGGATGTCCGTGCGTGACAGCATCCTCGCTCACCGAGACGAAATTGCGTCACTTTCCGTTTTGCCGCGGATAACCGATCGACGGGAGCCGGTCGCGGGATTACGTTTTGTCGCCGCTTGCGATCGAAGACGCGTCACTTTCTATTTTACGCCGATTATCGGTTTCCGCCGACCGGTCGACCCTGCGTCAAGTCGAATGGGGATGACGCACGCGCGTCGTCATCCGGCCTGTCACAGAATTTCAACTCTGGACCGTTCAACTTTTCGCCCACTTTCTACGTTTTTCGAAAGGTAAACCCTATCATAGTTTGTCGTCGATGGTTTACGAGAACGTCACACGACGCCCGGAGTTCAAGCGAGCGAAAATTGTGCGAAACAATTCGGTGCATGGGGGTACAATCGGTTCGCGGTTACCAGACACGTGTAAACGCTTAATCTCTTACCTATCGGCACACTTAAGAATAGCTTTCTGGTTTAGTAGGCCATTGGCACGTATCTGCGGTGCTCGCTTAAAAAAAATCAATCGCGCGTCCGTCCCATTCCACGCCAGGCAGGCACTTTACGCTTCCTGCAAATCACGCTTCTAACAAAGCACACTTAGAACTACCTTTTCACCTCTTAGACGGTCTCCGATAACTGTCTCATTAAATGGCTACCGGAATCGTTTCTGATCGCCGTCCCTACGAGCATCCGATCGCCTTTTTTTCGACGTACTCCACATTCTTAAGCGTCCTCGCCCAATTCCGTCGCTCGGCACTGAATTACATTTTTTCCCCATCCCGGTAACGGTGTAACGGAACGCACACGCTGCGTACAGAAAAACTGGACGATCAAACGGCGTCGCGAGCTCGAAAACGTTCATTCCCGCCGCGTGTTCGACTCGAGCGAAAACGGCGGCAAGTGCCGATAGTTGCACGCGCTTATCTGCACCTATCCGCATGCTGTACGTGCATCGTGATACGTGGCGCGACTAGATCAGTTGCAATTGGCAAGCAGGATGGCCCTATTGCGAACTAGGTCGCTTCAAATTGTCAATGAAGGTCGACGCTCTATTGATCACAGCCTGAAACTAAGCTGCTGCTCTATCGGCTCGAATCGAACGGATCCGGCGTGATAGTAACATTTTTTTCTCCAGCTTCTAATTATCGTCCCGTTCCCCTCGTCAACCTAGATGATTCCTTGAATCGACTGGGTGCGTTCGATTCAGGCAGTTTTCGCTAGACACTGATCGAGCTATAACTTTAATCCGACTTTATTGCATCCGTATACTCGCGAGAGTGTGTTGAGCGCGACTGAATGGTTTTAGAAAGCCTTAACAGTTTGCGCATCTCGTTAACTTCGCGCATAACGTTACCGGTGTAACCCCGAAGCAGACACAGTCGCTGCTCTAATGTCTTTCCTGGCTGCTCGTCCAACTTCAGGATTATCAGAGCTCTAACTGTTACGCGACGGTCGTTAGCACCGACTACCGTAAAATTCTGGTTAACGTCCGTCCGTTTATACGAACATTTTCACCCGGAGCGCGAAAAACGGTCTCCAGGTGCCGGTAATGTATTTCCACGTAAAATGTCTCAATTCCAATCGTCCCGCGTTAGAAGTCGGACACAATTCGCGTCTATCGTCGGTGCGCAGGACTCTTCTATGCAGATTCTCGTTCCTCTCCGAGCAACCGGTTTCCTTTACGATCCTCGCGTGGCCCTTAAACACTCGCGCGGATTAAATTAAAGCCCCCTCGGTACGCAGGCTACTCTTTCCTAATCGGCCATGATCTTGAGTCACAGGCGGCCGGAAAAGAATGAGATCGAGCGATTCCGTGAAAAACGAAAGCTTCGATCCTCGGCCGGTGCGCGCGGATGACGCTGTACGCGATATCTCAGCTTTCTCGAAGTCTAATCTAATCTTTATTACGGCCACTGCCGGCCACTATTAATAGCCGCCGTAACGCGGAACACTCGCTGCCGGAGTCGTCTTGCTTTCCGAGGGTTCGCAATGCTTGGCAGCTCTCCGCGCGGTTGGTCCAGCGATGAACGTTCGCGAGAGATCCTGAGATTCGATCGAGGAACCCGGTACGATCGTCCTGCAGGTTGCAGCTATGTTTGAGTTTGCCTCGTTTCTTCCCAATTCCGACCGAGCCCGATATCGATGCAGTTGGATCGCACGGTAGAAATAGGAGTAGGATAGGAAATCTTATGGAATGCGAGCGTTGAAGTAATCGGAAGCGGACCTTGAGTTATGTTAGAGTTGAAGTACTTTCGAGATCAACGAAAGATTAGTCGATTTGAATTTACTCCAGCGAAACATTATTAGAATTGAAACATGGAATTACACGGTGAAAATCGTTTCTGGTAATATTAGATTTATCGGATACCATCAGATTATGATCGCCTCCTTGCTCTCGAATGCGAACCGTTGCGACGTTATAGAATCAGAAACAGTGCAATGTTGACTCCGCGCTTTCATTCGTCGCCAACCTCCGCTGCCATTCCTATTATAAACGACCCCCTCACACGTACAGGAACAAGCGCACACGAACGTCGAATCCTATCAAGGAACAGGGTTACCGCAAGGAGTGTGACGGTACACTTGGCGCAATAATTGGCATAGAGCACCACTATGCGTTTCCCGCCTCGCCTTCAATCGACATTTTCTCCACGTACTGAGGGTGTGGAAGTGGTGAAGTGATTCCGTCCATCAGGTTCGACGAGACGACGCTCGCCGTCGGTAGGCGTCGCGTTCCTCGGCGCACGGTATCGCGTTTCTAATTGACGCCCACGTCCAATGATCAAGATCTCGATCTCGATCTCGATCCTGCGATTCGTCATCGTCGCAGAAGGATGAGCACTGCCGCGCGATTAAAATAGATCGAGGCGTAGATTAGATAGTTTCGCGTATCCTTTATTACGGTTACCGAGAGCGGTACAGTTAATGGCAACAACGTGATAGAATTGTAACGGGCCGGTGGCTAGATCAGTCGGCTCCATTACCGGCGCGGAGAGAGAGCGTGCGGCGTCACTCTCACGATAATTTAAATAACGAGTTCCATCGTTACGTCGGCCACCTTTCCTATTAATTCCGAACGTGCGCGCGAGGCGAATGATAGCCGGCCGAAATGGGGGGAAAAAAAGATGACGGGGTGTACATCGTCGATCGGTGGCTAATAGACCAGTTGACTCGCGCCACCTTCGTGATTAGTCTAATTTAGATGTACGGCGTCTAACCAGATCGAGAGACAACTCTCGCGCTCCTAGGATTATATGAAATTAGAGAGATAAGCTAACTGAGAATTACGATCGGCTAATGGCCACGGAATTACGTGTTCGGTTAACAGTTACAGTTGCCTGAAGTGTGCTAACGAGGACTCGTTACGAGACGCCTTGATTAAATGTCCATTTGCGCCCGTCGATCCGCTGCGTTTATGATTTTCGGTTCTGTTATTTCGGGATTTTGCTGTCCCTGGTCTCTGAAACAGGATTCCCGGTTCGTGTGGGAACTCTACGCGTTCGTTGGCGGTGATGAATGACAGTTTGTGCCAGAGATGAAATTTCTTGCCGCCTGGCTTTTTACCGCGCTTTCGATGCGGATGAGCATTTTTGTCGAGATGCGTATCCGTGGCGCAGCATTCGTTATGGCCGTTTCGTATTACCGTGGCCGAGAATGAGGCGGCGACTTATTGTTCTAGTCATTTCGCGCGTGAGGCATTGCTTACTTGCAGGCGTAAGTAATCGCTCGGTACCGGTACTGGCTTTTTGCTCGACGTAGGTCAATCATTTTCATTCTGTTACATCGGTCGTAATAAAAACCATCTTATTCTACCCACACAAGCCTTAAAACTTTATGGAATACACTCTCATTACTGATACCTATTATCTGCAGTACTGTGACAAAACAGTTGGATCGTGTTCATTGAATCTGTATCTAGCATGAAAGTTGATCGAAAATCGAGATGACTTGCAGAATAAGTTTTGCTGATTCGTCGAAGGACCTCTCCAAACACGATCTGCGAAATGTTTGAGACCGAAGAGTCCTGCTAGGGTTGCAGCTCGCTGCGATTACTTCACTCACCCGAGTGAGTTTTTACGCTGGAAGCCTGGCTCGCCCAGTTTTTCCTTTGCCGTGCCGATCGCCAAAGCAGTCCTTAAGGGCCGTTCGCCGGACCTCAAGAGGGTCAACGGCCGGGAAATACGCGCGGATCGCGGCGAAGAAGATGACGATGAAGAACAGGTCGGTCTCTCGCCGCTTTGGGAGAATCGGGATCCCGATGGAAACCGGCGGCCATTCAGCGACCCGCAGACCCACATTTTCCTACTTGACGACTTTGCTGTCTACGTCTCTTGACGGAAGCGGGGCCAGGAATCAGCTAGGCGAAATCTGCATTGCAAGGATTGCAGAGTGAAAGAGTCGATTAATTCAGATTATTATTTCGATTAAATCAGACCGGAAGAATTAGATGCTCCATGTTTGGTAAATTTTCTTGTTTTGATCGCTAGGAGGAGGTTGCCGATAACAGTTGCTGTGCAGATACCTGAAGGTAGAAATGTAAAGTTATTAACTTTAAGAAAGTATTCGTTATACCGGTTGACCGCACTGGATCAGAAAAACAATACCGATTCGCCGTACAGCAAGTCAGCGCAGATTCCGAGAACCCATCCAAGACAGTCGGCGAAAGCTACGGCCACAAAACGCTGGCTCGCGAGTCCTTTCATTAATATTGATCAACTTTCATCGAAACCTTAAAAGAGCCAAATCAGTGCGTCACCCTCGCTCACCTTCACTCTTCATCATCCGAGTCCAACTCCTATACTCAATGTATACGTCAAAGCTTACTCACAGATACTTCACTTACCAACGCTATCTAGCGGACGTCATATCAGTCGCCTCGCGATCTCAAAATCAGCTCGTAACGATATCCACACACGACTTCTCCGATTTCGCGCGATAAATCTCACAGTCCGCGAGCGTGAATCAGGCTCGTCCTGGCAAAAAGGGGCATGAAATAGATGTCCGTGACGGCGTGCGAATCCTCGAATTACCATCGATGGCAGGCCGAAAGAGAAAGAGGGGGGGAAAGGAGAAAGAGCTGGAGAAAAAGTGACGGACAAGAGGGAGAGCAAAAGAGAGAGAAAGAGAGGGAGGAGCCGAGAATAGGACGAAGCGAAAGAATGCCGATCGTATTTCGGCCCCGTGGTTCGTTTCGGCAGAGAAATTCGTTCTGCGCAACTCGCTCGCGCTCCTTCTCGCATTTTAGAATCGGGCAACGCTCTCCTCTACCCGCCTCTCGCGCGGAAAAATAGAGAAAAGAATCGAAACTTTACCGTTACGTTCACCCAAGTCGTGCCATAATTACGGCACGAAGTTGCCACTTACAGGTATACTACCGACGCCTCGCGCACGGCACTCAGTTCCTCAACGGAGAGTCTCGGACGAGTTTCTGCCCCGCCAGTATTTATGGTCCCGATCCTGAGCACGGTAGCGTTCCGACGAAGCGAGGATACCGAAAACCGTTTTGCCGTGCTGATCGGCACCCTCGTCCGGCTACTCCCCGATCATCCTGCTCGGACGGTGGGCGCTCTTCAGGTTTTTGGGCTCTCGGCGTGTTGCTCGTTTTGCGGCGATTTTCGGAACTGACCGACGTTTAGCTGCGGCGGATTCGATCGGTCTTTGCCGGAGAAGTTGGAGCAGCTTCGTAAGACGGGATTGGCCTGTCAACTGGGAAGGGCATGGCCGAATAAGATGGTCGAAAGTGCCCCCTAAGCTGATTGAAATTCTGAATGGCATTCGAGAGCTTGGAAGAAAAGAAGAATTTGTGTAAATTTTCAACTTTGTATCTCGATCGTGGGGGGTGGGAAAGGGTAACGTGTACTGTCTTTTGCTCCCACCATTTCCTCGGAATTCAGTGGATAAAAAAATTAGAAAACAATCAGAGCTACCTGTGGTAACGGTGCGCACATTCTAGATTCTTTTGTTATATTTTAACTGAATATTTAAGGTAATAGTGGTACCCCTTACCGTTTTTTCGATTTTAAAAAATCGCTTGTAACTTGAACTCGCCTGAAACTTTTGAAGCGCTCTATCGGATAGGATTATCGGCGAAAGTCGATCTTTAAAAAAAAAGTTTTCACCTCCGAAAAATGGCTGTATCTTCGAAACTATTGGGAATTCGAAACGTTGCTTGCGATCAACTTTCAGGGCGAGTTGAAATCTATGAGATAGGATAAATCAAAAATAAGTCCCAACAATTTGTTGCGTTTTTCACGCTTTTCAAGGTTCTACGACATTTAGGTGGGTTCAAACGACCCCATAGTACTCCATTGGTTGCTCAATGTCATATCATAACATAAGCCAGCAAACATTCTTCAAAATAGAGCTAACATGGGCCTTTGTCGAGCAAAATCCCATAAAACCCATTAGGATTGTTTTGACTCTCTTTAAATAGGCGTAACTTAAGCCAACGTACTCTTTCTTGATCACCCAATGTCAGAGAGAGATTCAAAGTTGAAAATCCGCACAAATGCTTCTCTTTTTATAGGCCATCGAGTGGCTCCTTCAGAATTTCAATCAGTTTAGGGTCACTTTTTACCATCTTATTCGGCTATGCCTTTTATGACAAAAAGTCGTAGGAGCCCGTGGTTGAACGTGATTGAATTGTCGAGATTGTTAAATGAGAATTTCGATATACAAGTTTTGTCTAGAAACCGCACCAAACAAGAGTAGACTGTCAACTGATTGTATTTAGTGATTGAAGACTTGTGAAATTTTTAAAATTCCTGCCGCGTTTATAAGTTTGCAAGTTTAGCATTCTGTAGCTTATAACTAGACCGATGCAATTTAACGACTTCAATCGCAGACTCGAAACTCTTCCCTATTGTAAACACTCAGTCCGCGATCATTTTTCATAACTGACAAACTCTGCGTATTCACGGAAATTCTTTGAGGAAATGAAAAGCTTAACGATCGTCCGAAGAATCTATTTTCGTTTCCAGCGTCCTGCCTTCCGCGAATCGATTATGCGGAAATAATAGGCATGCATTTCGTCCGTTTGAGACTCGTCTATCCCCCGCGAATGCGCAGGGGGAACCACGTCCGACTGCATTTACGCAGTCGCCGATTGAGAATCCATCGGCGCCGAGTGAATGATTACGGCATTATCATAGACTGCTGCCCGATTCGCGGAAATCGGCGGACTCGCCGGCCTAATGAGATTCCCCCACAGTCGATCGCCCAGTATGGACGCTCATACCTCGATACAGGATGCTCATTAACGAACATCGTTCGTTTTCAGTGTTTACGATCGGAATCGTGCACTGCACTCCGCCGATCGTTCCGGGAAGTGTACTCACGCGTGTCCGAAGGCACGCACGCGTGGCGCTGAAAAAAGTAGCGCTGAAAGAAGTGGTGGCTAAAATTCAGGGGGGGTAGTACCCGTCGAAACGAGGAAAAAAGTCTCAGTAACTGGCCTCACTAGAATGTCTACATTCGAATCTACGCTCGCATAAAAGAATACCTGACATTCTTATTCAATTCTGTAATTTCAATATGAATATTTCCGTTGTCAATGTTCGACCTTTTTCAACCGTCCACACACGCCGGAATTAGGGAGAAGAAATTGAACTGTTTTCATTAGAAGCGTCAATGCCGATTTATTGTTCTGTTACATGTATAGAATGCAATTTCGCGCTAAAGGCGACAGGCGAGCAAACGCGAACGCTAATGAGACATAATTAATGGACGTGACTTATTCGTCATGGATCGAACGTCTGTTCGGACGAGTCCGTGACTCGCGTTTCTGGCAGCTTTGACAACTGTTCGCCGTCGATCATTGTTCTCTCACTTCCCTCCCCTATAAAAAATCAGGTTGATTAATATCGACGCCGGACATGCTTTATCGCAAGCTTCGTTAATCCGATTGAACGGATTTTTGGTGTCGTCTTAATTACCAGCCGTAAGACGAAGAGGAAGCCGAAGCTTGAGCTTGAGACTGGGAATATGAACCACCTTGACCTCCGCCACCATAGCCACCACCTGGATGTCCACCACCTTGGTATCCACCACCTGGATGTCCACCACTAAAGCAATTCGGTCGGTCTTTTGTGCAAAATAGCCCCAGCAAAATTCGTCATCCGATATAATACAGAGACGATAGCGTTCGTCTACTTTCCGCGAAAGCCAAAAATCCTTCACCCTTGTCTAACAAATCTTTGTAAGCGATCTTCAGGTATAAAGATCGTCAGGAAATGAAACTCATGCGGCGCAAATTGGTATCGTAAGCGATTGGCGTAAAATATAAAATTTTAACTGTAATAATATAACGGTGGTAGCATTCTTCCATTGTTGGCAAAAGCTTTTTGAGGCAGTTTCGCCTCTGCGAAAAAAAGGGTGTATAATGTCACCGCGTAAGCGAACGATTCTGCATGTAAGCCGCATCTTACCGTACTCGCATTTTCACTTCCGGTTTACAAGCTTTCGCAAGCCTCGCTCCGCGAAATCCTTCAACTGAAATAGCTATCAGCGACGCAAACGCAATTTGGCGGTCAAAGTTTCGTCACTTGACTGTACGCCTATGAACGCCTTTTGCAAGATCTCGGACGCATGTACTTACTATCCTTGGCATGGATTGCATCCTCCGCCACCGCCCATGGGGTGATGTCCACCACCGCCCATGGGGCGATGTCCACCGCCGCCTCCCATAGTCACTTGGACCGGTACCACATAGACCGGAATGGTCACGGTTTTCATTCCTGCGGATTCAGATTGAGCGTCAGAGCAGGAAAGATGCAAACAATTTGCATAATTGATCGCCGGTCAACGAGACTATCGATGTTTGATCGATCCGTGGACCGATAACCGTGACAATCTAATTGCACTGTCAGCAGATCGATCACGATGCTCGTTGAGTCGACGATCTTGAATGGAAATTAAGAATACTCGTGTTATGTGTGTAGTATACAGACAGAGTGAACTTCTAACTTTCACTCTGTTGCGAACACGTTCCGATTTTTTGTTACTGTTGGGTGTAATTGTTAGGTTTTTTGCAGTGGGTCTTGACAGTTGACGATTATTATGATGTTAATTATAGATCTGTTACGTGGGTTTGGTGTGTCGGTGAGTGTAATTATGCTTGTGGGTATTAATCATCGGTCTTTTTTCTTGATTCAAATTAGTGAATTATACCTATTGAGTTATTCTGGTAGTGTTTTTTTTAGTGTCTCAGCTGACATTTAGTGGTGTTTTAATACCTTTAGTAACTGTGCCCGTTATTTCAAACGGTGATCTATTAATCACGATGCTAATGACACACTGTGATTTTTAGTATCGTGTTAGATCGGAATTACTTAAGTGCACTTACACACCGAATAAGTTAATAAACTTACGTCAGCAACTTAACTCGCCATATCCTCCGACCACTTATACTAACTTCGACGTTATTACTGTGGGGGTTTGTAAAGTGTTATGTGTGCGAGTCAATCGCAATCCGAGTCTGTTGACCATATAAACATCAACATTGATAAACTACTGTTCCACATACTTAAATTCAAATAAACTTCATCGCTGTACTCAAACAACAACATAAAACAAAACGTCCTTCCTTTCACGTCATCTTTTCTCAATTTTCAACATTTCATCCTAAATATCAGCGAAAATCTCGAACTGACCAATTTTAATAGATTCTCCCGCCAACGACTCAGATTGCGCGTGTTATCAACAGTCAAAATTACCTCCGCCACCTCCTCCACCACCACCTCCGCATCCTCCACCTCCACATCCTCCTCCAGATGGGTGCATCATCATTCCACAAGGATTACCGCCGCATCCAGACGGCATCATCATCATCCCACACTGATTACCACCGCATCCACCTCCCATGGACCCACCTCGACCACCTTTCTTACCGCCGCCTCCTCCCCCTCCTCCCATCATACAGCTCATGCAAGGGCTCCTCCTATGTCGCACTTTCGTCAATCGCTCCGGATCGCTCAATGTCGTCCTGTTCAAAGCCGTGTCCACGTCCATCACCTGAAGATCGACGATGATGACCTTCACCTGACCGTCCTTCTCGAAGGTCTCAACGTGGTATCCCTCGCGCTTCATGTCCTCAGCGAATTCTTTCAGGTTAACTGCTGTCTCGTTACCCTCGTCCTCGTCGAGGAGGAGAAGCAAGCTCCCGATTGGTACTAAAAGAGAAAAAAATCTAGTCAATTTTCGGTGAGAATATGTGGGAGCTTGAGGGAAGGTGGAAGAATTTTGACATTAGGCGATTGAGGTCTAAAACCTTGACAAAGATCGATTGAAAATATATGTTGAGAATTGCATAATGTGCCATTTGGAAAAAGTACTATTCTGACGTGTCGCACTTTTCTAAAAAGCACTTTTCTGATCTGTTACAATCTGGTCACGCACACATTGCGATCGTAACATTAAATTTTTGTTTTTATCGAAATACGCAACGTTGTTGCATGAAGCCTAATGTCGTCCTCAAACCGATCTTATCACCTTCCAGAATCGATATCCTCACCCTTCGCCTCAGCTAAGCTCTCGACGACCTCGTTCTCGAGCATATCTTCGATGTTCTCCCCACTGACATTCTTCACCGCGTAGAGATTAACGATGAGAAGGTATCCTGGCGGCAGATCGTCGTCCGTCAATGCCGACAGATCGTGATCCGGCAATGGCGGCGGCTCCAGTTCCGTCGACAAGCCAACATCCTCCACCAAATTCGGCTTTGCTTTCTTCTCTGAGAACGTCAGAAACGTACGTTAGACATCGGCTCAACCTTCAAGAATCCCACGCGCGCACCCTCAACACATTCGAGATCGACGACCTAAAACCAAACTCTCGACATCAGCCGATATTTCCTACATTCTCACTTTCATCACTACTTCGTCACTGCTCCTATTTTTTTCTCGGAAAACATTTGGTCGTAGATAATCCATTTGTAACTCGACCTCATCGACTGTCCAACTTGACCTTGGACCAACCGACAAATTCCGCCTAGTTTCACTCGTACAGTCACTGCGAATGACCCGCACTACGAGCTGTAAGGGGTGACCATTTGCCACCGGCCTCGAATGTGTTAAGGTACGTTTCTGAAGGACTAGACCTCCCCTCGTCTCACCTTGTACCGGTTTCGGCAGACCAGAAACAGTCGCTGCTAACAAGAGTATGGCCAGTAGGCCTTTGGTGCACGCTGGTGCAACCATTGTTCCGGGGTTGTCGGTACGATCAGGATGCACTGTGCCGTGATCCTTTAATCTTACCGCTTTTATAGCCATCGATCCTCCTGGCAGATCTTGACGAAATTACATAAGCACGTGAGTAACCGAGACGCCACCTCCATCTACGTTCTGTCATTTGCCTTACGTGCCGTCCATACTCCGCGTGCTATTCTAGCCGTCTCCATCCTTGTCTAGGACATCCTGCCTCTCGCTTCACCATTTTCTCGCTCTTCCGTGGAAATCCCGAACTGATTCAATGGTAAACTCGAGCTGTCGGCAGCGTCGGATGTTCCGTTCGGCGATTTTGCCGAACGCGTTTGACGAACGTTTGTTCGACTGGCACGTTCGTTTCTTATCTATGAGAATGATCGAGATTCCAATCGAGCGTCACGTGCGAATTGTTGCACAGTTTCGACGTGCGGATGACTTTATTGTTCGTAGTAAGGGCAACTTTACGAGTATCCTCCGTTCATGAGCAAAATAAGATGCAGGCGAGAATGCTGTAACGTTCGCGCTTTTCTTGACTAGGAAAGATTTAATGAAGTTTTTTGCGCTCGTTGTTCATCGGTGCCATCCCACGTAACAATGCCTGGCGATGCATACTTTTAGTTTCGCCGATTTCGCGCTAACGATCTTCGAATAGCATTAAGTCTTGCGGTTGGTTCTGCGCTAAACGATCGTTCGGCTTGATAACTCTAACCCTGGGTCAATTTACTGTGTTGAGTTAGAATTGTTTACAAGTAGGTATTAGGTAATCGATAGTGTTCCGTAGGTACAGTAAAATGTCTGTTTTTTTTTCAAAGAATTGCATGGTCAAGAAATCCTCAAAAATTCTGCGATCTCTTTATCTATGTGCAATGTGTATAGTTAAAATTTATATATATATAACCAATAATAGACATAAAGTATCATATGGATCGCTTATTTTTAAAGTGGTGTAAGTCTATATTTAAAAAAAAGTGATATATAATTTATGATTAACGTGGTGTAAACGGTTTGTTTACGTGATGTTTAATTTTTTTTTAAATGGACTTACACCACTTTCAATAATAAACGGTCCCCAATTATCAAGAAATATTGATACTAATTTTCTTTCTTATTCTATTCTTTCGGAACATAATGTCACTAGGCTATGCTACCCTTATCTCTTGCAGCCAACTTATTCATAAAGGACAACCTTGCGCCAGCTCTAATTTGGCGAAACGAGACACCGACCGTTCCTCGGACATTCATTAGCGTCCTTCGGAAATTCAGCGCGACACGGCAAGGATTCTGCCGGAAGGCGTGCGCTACGATGGCGGCAATTAACATTACGGTTATTTAATGATTTATTCGGCGCGCCGCAAATGAGTGCGGAAATCGCGCGAGGATCGGGACTGCCGTAATGACTTCGGTCCCATAATGGCCGAACTGAAAATCGGAAAGGGTAGCCGTGGGTGAAATTTACGTGCCTGAAGTGCGCGCGCGCGTTCGCAAAAGTTCGCCGAGACGATCGTTATCGCCATTGCATACGCTTCCCCGTTATCCGGTAACGAGTCGCACTTTTTTCTCGACACTGTCTTCGCCAGAGAGACCGCAAGATCGTCTGCGCATGCTTGGCACTTACAATTAGTTGCGCTCTTTAATGTTGTCCTTTGAACCGAGGCGAGAATGCGCAGGACAGCCGGGAAGCGGTGATTTTTTTTAGCAGACTTCTTCTGACTGGTTCCTGGCTTTGCTTTGCGAATTATATTCTGTTCTGCCATTGAAAGAGGGACGGGGTGGTTTAGGTACATACTATAATTATGATTTACTTATTACGGATTTTTGTTCTTACGGTAGAATGTGGAGTAAGGATATCGTATCGGTGAGTAAAGTGAGTGTTAGGAGGTGAAAATTAACTTTTCATATTTCATAACGCTCGAGAGGATAGACTTAATTTTTGTTGGATAAGGAAAATTTGTACTGATGGGTTTAATTACAGGCGCATTATTGACCATTACGTGTTACTCCGTTAGGCAATAACAGATTTGCCTTAGACGCACCGAGGATTATTGATGATTGTTCGATGTCAGCTCGTGACGCGATTGAAATTTTCCGAAATAATTGTTCTGCCGTTCGCGATCGCGTCAATTAATAACGGAAGACGATAGATACGTTCTCGGTTCTTTACTGGGTTTCCCAGATAAGGTCGCATTTGGGAAATTGGCACAGCTGGTTTTGTTCGGCGATACATTGTTCTACTCACGTGACGCTGCTGCAATTAGAGGAAAGGATCTTCTCACAATACATCATGCAATTCCTACCATGCTCAACGTGTGGAAATCAACTATTTGATAAAAAGAGCAACAATTTTGCTTTGGTCGGCATACATTTTGCCACCCTTTCTGTACTTTTTGTCCGGTGTACAAAGTTGATCAGCTTGACCCCTAACAGAGTCCTATATCGAAGTCCCTTTCAGAATTGATCCATGAAAAATCAAGATGCCGATCGAAAATTGTGTTTTTGTGTTAATCCAAATATATGAACGTACCTACCGCCGCGTTGACGATGTTTATTGTAGTTTCGTCTTCCTGTTGACAGTCGAGGAATGTTAATCCTCCATTGCTTTAGCCTTGGCCGATCGAGGCAGATCGGCTTCGCGGATAATGATCGCGCCGATGATCACAGGCCGCGACGAAGGTCTAGCTTGAAAGGGATACAAGTTCGAGGAAAGAAGAATGACTAATGGACGCAGAGCGCAAGCGTCTTACGTGATAATTTATCGTTCGGCCGGAAAGAAAAGTTAGGTAGCAAAAATTAACCGAAAATTTGGTCGGGATTTGTTATTTGATGAGACATTTTCCGACGACGCTTCTTACTTCAAATTGAGCGATTCATGAATCTGGATGACTCTTTCAATGCACCTTAGGTAGATACATAATGTTTCGAATGACTTGTATTTGCGTAGTTTGATTCGAGTCGTTCATTAGGAATGCGGTATAAGTCTTTTTGCTTTCAAGTGCGATGTGTTCAAGGCTTAACATGTATCATTTTTTATAACGTGCAAATTTTACGTTTTGCATTGCGTATAGTAACGATTGACAATAAGTATGGTCAGTGCCGTTATCTAATGAAAATTAATAATAAGCCTGACTGATCGACGTAAATCCATTCGCGCCGTAACAATAACATAATAATCCGTCGGCAATTATGTGTACATATAATTACGCTTCTATTGATCATAGCGTTCGCAAGCGCCAATCATCGTTCGGTGAAAAACTTGGAGCGAAACGGTAATGACTGGCATCATAGATAATAAAAATTAACTAACTGTGGACGTGATCGTAACCGAAAGGCACCGTTGGCAATAATTTTATTATACACTGTCGTTTTCGTTGCTGCAGCCAGTTCTTCGTTTTGAGGCAAAAATTCTCACGTCGCTGAGAAATATCGGGGAAACAGGTCTGTTCCACGTGCGGGTACTCTTTTATGTTCCTCACATTGCGCATAACTGAAGTTTACGTTGCACGCTCTACCGACAATAAATGGCAACATGCTATTACTAAGCAGGTCCATTAAGTTCCCGTACGATAATTATTCGGGGATTTACTGAACTGGAAGTGACTTAGTCACTATGTCTATTTGCCGTACGCAACATTGTGTGGATTAATTGAAAGAAAACCTCTGGATCTGATTACCGGTCTTCACGTCCCTCATTTGCATATTGTTTATCATTACATAATTCCTGTATACTGGCATGTAAGGCTTGTCACGCTCTCAACAGAAGCAAAAACTTTGTCTAGTCGGAAGAACATAAATATCACTGTTTTTAGACGAATTTGGCTTCAGCATCAAGAAGGTTAGAAACAGTTCTTCTATATCCATACTTGTAAGGTGAATATTGCAATGGAAAATGTTCTCCAGGTAATAAGTTAATAAACTTCGAGGTAAGCGGATAAGCAAGATTCGTCACGATTACTGATAAATGTGAATAGAGTGAGACATACGTGCTCTTTCGTCAACGTTTGTAATCAGTTTCCACGTAAACACCAAATTGCCAATGTCGTCATCATTCGTTCTCAGTTTCGGTGTGATTGTCATAAACGTTAGTACTCAGTTGACAATAGAATTACACTAAAACTCCAAATTCAGCACACATTTACTCCTGTAATTCCACTTGTCGACAAATATACAATTAACATTCAAAACTTCTCTGCACGTAACCCATATTACTGTAATTAATTTTAACATTAGTGATTATGATTGTCACAATCTATTTGGGGTACGTGCTCGGCTATAATTATCTGCGAATGCTATAATCAATTTCATCAGAATTTCATTCGTTCAACATTGTCCTCATGATTCGTAATCAATTTGAGGAATAGACCACGATTACGATTGTCGTCATCGATATTCGACGAATGGCCGAAGATTTCGCAGAAATCTAAGACAAACAGCGTCAGTAGGACGTAGGTTTAAAATTCGGTGAAAACTCAATAAAAACTGTTAAAATACGACCGAACATTCCACCGTGATCTTCCTCTTACGTTAAATGTAACGTTCGCCATCATCTCAACCACTTCTGCTGAAGTTCGCCGGACTCGGCGGTAGCCTTGAGCTAAGGTTTACGTTTTCGACGGGCTGATCGGCACTTCTTCCTTTTCTCTTCGTCGATCTAGGAGCATCGCTTTGCTAGACGACCGGTAGTTCCACGAATTTCTGCTGTCGTAATCGTCT
The DNA here is from genome assembly GCA_914767735.1 of Anoplius nigerrimus. Lineage (NCBI taxonomy): Eukaryota > Metazoa > Arthropoda > Insecta > Hymenoptera > Pompilidae > Anoplius > Anoplius nigerrimus. The sequence goes on along the minus strand of OU612089.1, from coordinate 8,314,889 downwards.
GTTCAGGCTGCCCACGACGCTTACCACTTCGGCTCGAAAGGAGGCTAGCTTTTTTATGGCCTTTTGTTTCCGTAAACGACTTGTCGTCCACTGTAGATGAAAGATCTGCTGCGTGAAATGAGAGGCTCGTGAAGAACCAGGTCAGATTTCGATGAAAATTGTCTCCCGATAGAGATTACATGACGTACTTGTACGGAAGCGTATAAAACGTTTGTATCAAGAAATGATAGGAACTTTATCCTGAGTTGTGATTTTCTTAATGTCTTTTTCGACGAAGTAAGTTGCGGAAAATTGTAGTTAATAGACAGCACGTTGATGAAAATTGTGTATGATAAGCGGAGGCACATTGCGGAAAATTTTGAAACGATCGGCGGCTTTAGTCAGTGTCGCGAGATGAAGTTATTCAAGGACGATTGGAAACTTATCATATCCAGATAACATCTTAGCGCCGGTCGATGTGCAGGGATCTGCTTCACTGCAGAAATCTGTAATATCCAATTGTCTGCTCATCCCGCAAAATCAGGTTCCTCCGCCATTCGTTAGATGTCGCGCATGGCTCAAGTTCATAATTGAGCCTTGAACGTTCGCCATTCGCAGTGACCTTCACCCACATTCAACTCGGAACTGAACATCCGCTTAGACACGGTTCTCTTACAAACGCTACAGCGAGCATCTTTGCATTCTTAATGCGTAGTATTCGATCAACGTGCAAACTCGCAGATAAGAAATTTCAGAGAAATTCGATGCAGATGCAGCAGCGAGAAAAAGCGTCGCAATTTTTTGGCCAGCGCGCCAAAGTTGATCTGTGACACCGTCGATATCGGACAATGTCGATAGTCACCGACTTCGGGAATTTCTTCCTCAGCCTCACTTTTTTCCTTTCACGACGACCCCAGCCGACCTTCCAACAATCCCGCGAGTGCCTCGTCCGTCATCGGCGCGCAGTTATCTTGGCAGAAATCGAATTCTCGGAATTGACATTAGCGCGGAGTCGAACAGCAGCGAGAGGGGTGAGAAGGGGGATAGATATAGGAGGAAAATAAACTAAAAAGGTGCGATGCTGGCGAGAGCAATGGAAACGATAAATCTCGGGAAGACGGAAAAGAGAAATAAAAATAATTAGTTATAAATAGCGGTAGGTGAAGAGCGAGTAGTAAAGATGACGTATCTCGGGCAAAAAGAGGAAAATGGAGAGAGAAACGGAGAGAGAAATGGAGGGAAAGGTGGCGAAGCGGCGGACGGGCGACAGATGGAGGTGAAAATGATAAATGTCGACGGTGGACAATTATTACGAGCGTAACTGACCATCGCGTTCTTGTTTTCTTCTATCCGGCCACCGCTCGTCCATCTTCGAGGGAAGGCGAGCGTGCATTTCATTATTTGCACGAGCCTGCCGCTGAACCGTGAAGAGATACGCCTGCGATTCGCCGACAGGTTGAAAAGCGTAATCGTCGGACGCACGAAGAACCACCGAGAGCATAACAACGAGGAGTTATAAACATTTATGCAACGGCGCGATGTACGCTGTCAGCCGGCTAAATTTTCGCTGTCAGATAGATCGCTCGAATAACAGAGCCGAGTCAAAACTGACCGCGAAACATTTTTCACGCAATTAGGGACAATTGGTCGATGTCACGGGTGGAAAGGCTGAACAAGTTGTCAAGTCTTCATCATTGTCCAGTAAATCCACAGAAAAATTCGAAGAATGAACTGTCACGCTTCACGTAACATGCAAATGATTTTTACATGCACCATGAAAGATGATCGCAGTGAGTAGAATGAATACAATGACTTATTCCACGAATATACTCAATTTATATATTCTTTATATACAAAAAATTATTGTACCTAAAATGCAGTCATTCGTTATGAAAAATCGAGAAAGTCAGCGACTGTGTCTGTAATGTCAGTCAGAATGCTCTCCACTGGATTTTTCTTCTCACTTCTGCTCGATCGATTCGCATTAACGTCCTTACTCCTCACAAACTCCCGCGGTATGCTCTGAATATGACTCGCTTCCGGGAATCTCACGAATCCGCCATTACTTTTCCCATTTGCATGACCAGCCCTGTTCCCATGAGCCGTGCCGCCACTCAAGTTAGCGTCGCTTATACTTCCGGAAATAATTCCGGAACTCGCTGAACTTTGAGCGTAACTGCCAGTTCTTCTTCCTCCATTATTCGGAAAACTGGACTGTCCAATGGTAAGACCGCCAGAATTTACGGACGGACCCGGGGATAAGTTTATTTGTACAGTCGACGGATCGCGTCCTTGACTATGAACCGACAAGCTCGGCCGGCCCTGATTCTGCGACTGAGGCCGATGTTGACCTTGGGACCAACTCTGCGGACGATGCTGACCACGATGAGGCTGTCCCGGTGACTTGTTGTTACACTTGTTGCTTGATGCATCGTTTCCCGGCTTGGTGATGGTTATACTTCCTTCGTTTCCTCTTCCGTGGTTCGTTCCGTGATTCGGATGCCATTTGCTGATGTGGATCTCCGGATGTTGTGTGTGCCAGCGTGGATCGTACTCGCCGATGTCCAGTTTTATGGGTCCGTCCGTGGGATGAGTGGGCCTTTGCCAACCGTTTGGTCTCTGACCGACTGTTAAAGTCGGACGACTCGGCCGATGATAACCTGAAACAGAGCATTTATTTAATTGCCTCACGTATGCGCGAACGACGTACATAGAATTCATTCACGTGGCCACGTGAATAAACAAATCGTTTTTGTAAAATCTCTGGCAGTCTGGGTAAAAACAATTATATATTTTTCGATGGATTGCGTCAATGAATTTAGTATAGCAAAACCTGTTCGAGGTCGATTACGATCTTAGCGAATGCGTCCTCCGTCGTCGTCTTTGAGGGATTGTACAAAACATTTGCATAGATCCAACGTTTTGCAGACTCTCACGTCCCTTTTCACTCGGATTCATTCATATACATAAAGAAGCTCTATCGTTAGTCGTCCTTATTACCGTCATGCTCGTAATTCGGTCCGATGTTGGTCCAGATAGGCACACCTTGGCCTTGAGCCGGGAAGGTCGCGGCTTCTGCCGCTGAAGAGGCATGACCGACGCCATGAGAAGATGGCCCCGTTGATACTGACTGCGATTCGACGGAAGATTGAGCGCCGGAAGTCGCCTGTCCGTTTCCAGCGTTAGCATGAGATGACGCACTGGCAGCGCCAAGTGCGAAGGAGTTACTGTTTGCCTGAGAATTCTCGCCGAGTACCGGATGATTTAGACTGAATGAGTTCGAGTCAGATGACGAGATGCCGCTGAGGCCGGCTGTGAACGAAGACGACTGGCTGGCGGCAAGGGATCTGGTTAACAAGTAATATTTTCCGTTGTAAAGCTGGTTGTAGAAACAGAACTTTAGACAGCAAACTAAAAACCTGTACGAAAGTCAGAAGTAAAACAAGTAACTAATAGAATATTGTACAATTATTCGAACGAATAATAGTTTCAAAATAAGAGAATAACTAGAAATTCTGGAATGAAAACATAGACCGTAAAAATTAAAAAATGTGTAATTCTTCCTTCAATTATTACTAGCCGACGTTTTTATTCAGAGTATTAGAGCTGAAGTGGCGACTTACTTTAATTAAATTTAGTTTCAGCCACAAATTCGAGTATATCACCGTTAAAGTAAATTGTTCGTGACGTAGAATTATAGTATGCATCAGTACCCGCCATTCCCAGTGGGGTTGCCTGCCTGGCTGAGACTTGAACTCTGCGACAGACTGAATCCGTCCTGTCCGAAGCCGACGCTCGCCGAGTGTGCGGCCGAATGTGAAGCCAAATGAGAATTGCCCTGTCCAGCGCTGAGAGCGAAACTCGCCGTAAACGGAAGGAATCGCGGCTGGGGACCGCTGTTTCTCGCTGCTGCCTTCTTCCCAACCTGCTCCGGCGTCAGTTCCGGCGGCGTGTTCCATCTTCTCTCGTTCTCGACACTCGAACGATCATCTACACAGCAGGAAACCAGCTTCACCTCAACAGTTAACACTTTTTTCGCCACTGAGTATCAACGCGACCCAACGCGCTACCAAACGAGACTTGCAATTACAGAGAAAGATACAATTACGCTAATTCCGTCGCGCAAACTCTCTTATGAATGCGATCGACCCGATTCAAACGCAGTTTTGACAGGTGCGTTCGGGACAAATTGTAGATACCGACGTTATCGAATCTCTTTAGACGCACTCTGTTGTTTCAATCGGCATAAGTGATCGCCGACAGCGACATACGAGATGTCCATTAGAACGTGAAGAACTAACCTGCACCTATTCACACTTTCAATGGAAATTTCGCGCGAGCCAAGAATACGCGACTCCGTGTTCACTTTAAATCATTCGGTCCGCCGACTTTTTCCACGCAGAAGGTCCGTTACCGAAGATTCACTCCGACTTTTTGCCCGTCTCGCGTAAAACCGAACGTTGTGCGAAGGTGGCGATTGTAGTACGTGCCGCGGATCGCGTCGCATTAAGCGCGTGTACGTTCAACTTTTTCACGTCTCCGTTGTTCGCCGGTTGTCTCTTACCTGCCCACGCGACCGCGAGGACGGCGCAAAAAAACAGCGCGAGCTGCCACGCTGCTGTCCTGACCATGTCTGAAAATCTTCTGAGCCGCTGCCGAGCGTCTCTCGCCCTTTTTCAGTAAGTACGCGTGACCTTATGGGGTCTCATTGGGATGCGTGGTGCGTGCGATCACGCAATGGGTTCTCCGCTGAATCGTTCGATGACGTGCGTGATTGAAAAGTGCGACGGAGAGAGCCTTTGGACGATGGGACTGTTGACAGATAGAGAGAGAGAGAGAGACAGAGAGAGTGTGTGTGATTTTTTCTAGCTACTCATGTTGAATCATACTGAATTTGATGCTCAGTAATACTTCAAGAACTTTAAATTTTATGGTTTGATTTAACCCATTACCCGCCACAATTCAAAAGATAAAAAATAAAGTAAAATTAGCTGTATATTTAGAAGTTGCAGTTATTAAAAGAACACAATTTGAAAATGTGTCCCAAAAATAGACATTGGCGGATAATAGGATAAGAGATTAAGATATAAGATATAATGCTAATATGTTGGTATTTTTTTATGTGTTTGTAAGGTGTAATAGGAACAGGGTAGGTTTTATAGTTTTTTGGAAAAATTATGGTTCTGGATAAATGGAACTCCATACGCAATCTTGACCTATTTCTAACAATGGAAATAGCGAGTGTACCGTCGCGATTTGAGAAAAACTGATGGTAAGACGCGCCGATTGTCATAAAGGCTTTACGCGACGTGCGCGATGGTCACGACCTTGTGGAAACCCGAAGCGTAGAGTGATGCGATTGACTGACTGGGCTAAGGCTGTACGAGACTTGTGCAATGGTCAATCAACACAGTTCTCATCAGCATAAACCACTCCAATATTCTAACTAAAGTCAAAATAAAGCACTCAGAACCAACGCAACTAATTTATCCAATTTTTAATTTATTACAAAACGAGCAAATGATACGATGACAATGATGAAAAATTATAAACTAACAGTCTTCTCTCTTACAGTTAAACTTATGTAGCATAAATAAACGATGTACTATTCTACTTTTAGGTCGCAGTTCGTTGCTGGCCGTGTCGAGGCTCGTCGAATATTTCAGCATTTAGTCGATTGCGACACCAGCGGCAACGGGAGTCTCGTTCAACGATCCTTGGCCACTGTTTGCACTCTCGACTATTCCATTCGCAGAATCACTTCCAGCTTCGCCCACGGTTTCCTTGTCGGCGTCCACGTGCGCGTTACTACTTCCAGCATCAATCTGAGCAGACTCGGGTCCATCATGGCTCACTTGCTGTTTGTCCGGCGTCGAGGCAGGTTTTCCCGAATTATCCTCGTTTTTCGACGCCGTCGATGTGATTTTTCCGTTGTCCACGTGTGCTGCGATTGGCTTCACCGATTCGTTGTTGTCGTTAGCTTGCTCGGAACTTCCCTTCCCGTTGTTACTCTCGACCTTCGCTGGCTTTGAACCGGGCGATTCTTTCTCCGGTTTCTCGTTGCCTTTATCGTTAACGGTGGCTGGTTGTTTTGGTCCATCATTGTTAGCCTGGCCAGAACTTTCTTCTCGGTCGTTACCCGCGGCGTTTGCTGGTTTCGGAATAGGCACTGCCACTGTTTCCGGCTTTCCGTCCTTTTTCTCGTTAGCATGACTCGGTTTCGGTGGCTCGTTATTGCTGTTGGGCTTGTTTGAGGTATTACTTTCGCCGGCCGCGATGCTCGCTGGTGGCTTTGAAGAGGTTGAAGTCACTTTTTCTGGCTTTTTAGCAGCCTCAGGTATCGTCGGTACTTGTGGCTCCGCAATTTCCGATGGTTTAGGTTTTTGAGGTGTCGACGCCGGACTCGCTTCGTGCTTATCCGTGCACGGTGATACTTTGGCAGCTGTAATATATCGAAATGCAAGAAATTTGGACGGATGATTCGGGCGTTAACGCGTGACGTGACAAAGTCTGTCTTAAGAGACTACGACAGTTTCGTACCTTCCGTGAGCTTCTTTAGCAGGTTCCACACCTCAGTCTGAGTCTTTTCAAGCGCCTCAATTCTCTTTTTCAGCTTTACGTCTTCATCGTCGTCGTCGTGAAAGAAACTGGTTACGGACGGTAGCGAAGGAAAATGTGGAAGAGACCAGGTATGATGAAAGCTCCAGTCTCTGTTGGAGTTCCGAGAAAGCCTATCGTTTCTCCTGATTACTGCGTCGCCTTGTCCACTTTCATCTTGCACTGGCACAGCTGCGAGGAGACATATTTATTATACCTATATTGTTGCACGCCACGGAAAGTAAAGTGACAATGGAACAGCTATTTATAATGGCAGTAAAAACGGCAATGTAGCACGGGAGTACATGTACAACATGCTGAACGATAGAAGAGGCAAACAAATCAATTAGCTCGTAGACACGGTCTTCGCAGGCATGAAAAGAATGCCAGTAGTGCGTCGTAACAGTTTAATGGAAGGAATGATATTAGACGTACGTGACCGACAGATCGATCGAATAAAACGGATTAACAAGGTAAATTGCTAGGAAGCGTGCAATAAATCATGGAATCATCGATATCACAGCTTGCACATCATGTTTGTCTATATATGCTAATTCGATGCATACGAATTAATATACACTCATTACATCCGTGAGTCACGACAACGTCCTATTAAGTAAATAAATTACTCGTATTAATTGCGCTGACGATCATGACTAAATTTATCTGAGTGGAGAAAATGTGTATTCCAGTATGCGGACGCTACGTTAAAACATACATTCCTTTATTTATTTTGATGAATATCGTTGAGCAGCGCAGTTGATAAAATTTAATAAAAACAGCCGAACTTACCGCCGCTTCCATTACATATTACAGCCAAGCCAAGGGCGAGAAATACAGGGACACTGGTCGACATGCCGGCAGGTGATCGATGAAAAATTCCTCCTCGTCGTCGACGGTCTACGTTGAAAAATTCTACTGACGTTCGTGCCTTATGTGGCCCTGTTTATATACCTACGCGGAAGAGCCCGGGTCTACGAAGGGCCATTAAGTTAACAGGGTCTTCTATCGGCGCGCATCTACCACGAGCATTAGTCCACTCTCCTTAATGCATTGTCCCTACTTCCATGTCTCAGTGTCATAAAGGTTTTCAGTCATAAGGAAGATAAAGCGACGTACATCTTTCCCGTTTTTCGACCCGAAGTACGACGGGAGAGACTGGGTGCCGCTAAGTGCATTCTCGTATCGTACTCGAACTCATTTCAACTCAAATTGTTTCTGTGACGTATCACGTAAGTGTACCCGCTGCAACGATTATGTTTTGAACCGGATTTCTAGCGCTAGGTCAAGGTATATTCTTAGATTTTGCGCTGGAAGCTTTCTTAACGTCTACACAGCTTCATGACATTACTGAGTCATTAGTAAAGGGTGTGGATGATTAGTGACAAATTGAATGTGCATTTAATCAAATTAATCGTGTTAAGTCAGACGGAACTCAGTGCCGTGAATCAAGTCGTGCAGAATTTAATCGCCGTCGAAACGAAAACATTAATAGCTGAGCCGAAATCTCGAGAACGTAATAATAAACTTTCCTGTCGTTAATGACGAGCGTCGATTGCCGTTGCGAGCGCATTTCGTGTCGGTTGAGTCATCGGAAATAATAAGACGGCGAAATGTCTCGTGATTCATCAACGTCAGTTCGGTGGATCTTCTTCCTTCAACCTGGCCGTGAACTCGAGAAAGGTGGACGAACGTTAATTTTGTCGGCAACAATGAGGTAGAACCGAGTGCGAATGGATCTATCGGGCTCATGCACACTTGCCGATTTATTGCGCTGAAGGTTGGTGAGCTTCAGAGGTTGGGTATTTCCGCGAATGGCGTAGGTCAAATCGGCGGAAAATTAATGGACGGCTTCAAACTCTTTCGCTCGACCGATTGTTATTGATTTACCGTGTACACTGAGACCTCGATTTACGAAGGGGAAGTGTATAGTAGAGCATCGTAGAAAATTCTGTTGCTTTCCGTAGAATAAAGCTTGATATGAAAGAGTATTCGGAAGTTATATATACTGGTAATTATGAAAGTGATCTAACGAAGTAGAAATAATTGCTAACACTGGTCTTCGTTGCTTCCTATCCTTTGATGTAGGATTAAAATAATTTTATTCGTTATATTGACATTACGAGAAATATACCATAACATAACACCAAATATATCGAAGGTATATGTTTGTATGTTCATTCTATTTGTTACAGAGACAAATGTTATTGCACGCAAAAATTCAAGAAGAAAAATATTTCGTAAATGAAAAGATACAGGAAGATGCCAAATACGTAACATGTTGGGTAAATGTAGTAGAATTAAATGGAATAACTCCGATGTATATGCAACGACGATTTTCTACGCAAAGTAACATCGTTGTGAAAGTTTCGAGTGCGCAGATAAATTCTGCCACGCGACGAAAAGTGCACACTGCAGCTGGAAGTACACTCGAGTTCCGCGCAGAGTTAATCCGACACTGTCGATTAAAGTTTTGTATCCTCGCGTGCACGTGTGGGAAACTACGTTGTTGCGAACAAGCGCAACGTGCGCGCAATGGCGAAATCTTGTTGGAAGATAGCCGAGTTTAAATAGACTACGGGCCTCTAACGTTATTAGACGCTCGATTGAAGATGCGATCGCCTTACGGAGGTCGAAGTGGAACTTGCTTCAGGAAAGTCCGTTCTTCGCGAAACTTCGTCCTCGCTTCTTCTTTGAAACACAATTCCTCAGTTGCATTTTCCACCGTACGGCCATTGGGCGCGATAAACAATTGCGTTCGGATACGGCTACGAATTACATGACAGAAAAATGTCTAATCTATATAATTACTGGCTAAGCACAGCTTTGATTTTAAAGATGTAAAAAGTTGTAACCCATAAGGGAACAATGCAAATAAACACTACAATACACAGATTTGATTTGGCCTAATATAATACATGCCCATTAAACGGCAAGAGTAATAATTATGAGAATAATTGTATTGCATGTAGATTGTCATCGGGCCGCAAAGATTGGGATTCTAGGAAAAGTCTGACTGGAAAGGTACTCTTCGAGTGCAGACGGTTCGCCGATGCGTCGCAGAGAAATCCTTCTTTATTGTTTCACGTGCGCCGCCAACTGTCCAAACGCGTACGAGAAGTTTCTGCCTGCGAACAACAGCCATTCGCCGACTCACGCTTTCGATCTCTGTAATATCTCCGTCAATCGGTCGAGAATTTTGTTTAGCCGACGCCGTCATTTACGGCAGACGCCTTTGTCGAGTCGAGCTTACATATTTGAATCTGCGTTTGGCTGCATTCGTTGCCGAAGCGGACGATTATTACCGAACGACCTTACGAGTTCGATTCCATCGAACGAAGGGAAATCCGAGAATCGCTCGGATGATCGACATTCCGCGAACGTCTGCTTTCTAGGTGTCAATTTGAACTCGCCGCTGATGGGCAATCGACCGCAAGATGATCGACGCTGGCAGTTTGCAAGCTTGCCTCGACTGATGTGGGAAATCCGCATAGTAATGAAGGTGCATGGAATTTCTGATGGAAACGATTGTCAGGGAACGGACAGTTTTACGATGGGTCTGGGTATTTTCGTGCAAAGAGCACGGCTGTAAATTACTCATAAATGTGTAATTCCGTACAGTATTGGCTATTGAACCCTAGAAATAATTGGGATGTAATGATGGCAGGTAGAGGTTTATTTCTTTCGTCCGGCGGATGATTCGGACAGCCCCTGCAATTAACACTTTATTGAATCTGAAATCTGAGTTAACGGTGTGTAATTATATATATTCTTTCTCGTACAACATTTCTATATCGACAAAGAGGTAATTCAGAGATAATTGAGAATCGACGCCGGGATGATGATCTAATGTGAGAGGTACATCCGGAAAAAGTTTTTATTTCTGACAGAACATATCTGGAATCTCCGTCTGACGAGCGTTCCTTGAACGTTGCTACCGTACATAGTAATTTGTCGAATTGCTAGCCAATAATCGCTGAACCACAGAGAGCTCGACCCTTCTCGCCTCCGATAATCCTCGAGCCCGGTGCTCATTAATTGTTCCGCGCTACTTCAGCCGCCATTTTTCTCTTCATCGCAGAACTGTCGGGAGCGTAGTCTTGATTCCGTATTCCGCCCAATCGATTATCCAACAGGATGCGCGATGGATCGCGATGAATTATTATTTATGAACAGCACCGGGCGCGATTCTCGAAACAGTTGGCACGCAATTGCACCATGACTAATTCTACAAACGGCACCGAGCCGTAATTTATTAATAAAATTTCGCGTTAATCGGCGCATTAATCAACTGCAGACGTGATCCACACAAAGTGTGAGTAATTTTCTGGAAAGGATACGATCGACGATTATGAATAAGGGCAACATTGTCGTACCTGGAAGTATCGTGTAAATTCCTGACGAAATATGACTTTTCCGCCGTGAGATATTCTTTAGCAGTCATTGAGATGAGCAAATAATAAATTATTCTTCGTTTCGTAAGTTCAAACACATTGATTTGTATTTTTTGGGCAATTTAAATGAAAACGAACAGAAATCGTCGACAGTTTATCATTTTCAACATATTCAATGAGACACAAATGTTCCTTTCATCATGAGTCTTTGAGCAAACAGTTTCAGCCAGAGGCAAAGGTACAACTCCCGACGCATCACCGACAAATCCGTCAAAGGATTCGGGAAGTGGAATTCCGACCGAGAGTACAAAATAAGCGCATTTTTTCGAGAGGATGCGTACACTTGAAGACGCGCAGATCGAAAATAAAGTGCGACGCATGACGTAAGCAGCGCCGACCTTTCCCTTCCGTTCCTTTTTTCCTGGCTGAGGTTATCGTGTCTGTCCGTGATGTCGGACAGAGACGGATAGAGAGGAACGAGCAGAGACCGACTCGGAATAGGATCGACGAGTAGATGTCGAGCGAGAGGAAGATAAGGATAAAGAAGGAGAACGATCTCACACTCGCACGTATCACGTAGTCGAACGAAATTCGCCTATGTGGCGCGAACTCTCAACGTTCGCGAGCGTCAAGATCACTGTCAAGGTCGAACCGATTATCGGGAGTTCCGTTAAAAGAGGAACTCGCGCTGAACGTGACGCGTCGAAATATCTTGGCAGCCGAGGTCCTTACGACGCAAATTCTGTCATGTTCCTCCGAGTAAGGATTTACTGTACTCCTGCATGTTCGATACAGGATTGGAAGGCGATCTTGGCGATGGTTCAAGGTGCAGAAGAATAGCATTGTCTTCGGCGATTGTTCTTTCAAAAGCTTACCGCTCGCTCGGAAGATCGATGACTAATCGGCCGATGCCGCGGATTCTCTTTTGTTTTAATTGTCTTTAACGAAACTCGGATGTGCGGGCCATTTCGGCTCGCGCGCCGACGAATGTCGGCCGATAATTTCAGATGTTTATGTAATACCGCTGACTACGGCCTTTAAATGGACGCACTCGTTCGCATTTTATCTCGCCCGGCTATTTTGATGTGCCATCATATTTCAAAGCGTACGCCGAGTTGCCGCATATTACGTTCATGTATTATTCTCTTACATCAACAGAAAACGCGGACGAGAACACGTTCGCTGTAATTACAGTTTGGGCTTTTCGCATTATGTACGTTAAAGTATTCTTATTCTCTGGTTATATTTGTCCCTCTGGCCGATTCTACTTCGCGCCGTGCGCGTGACGTATTTACATCGTCATTTGCGAAACTGTATCATTTTCTTTCGGCGGCGAGACTGGTCGAAAGTTTTGTACGAAGCCGGGAGGTGTAAACGACGGGGCCGGTGCGCTCGAATGCTATATAAGATGATGCTCGCACCAGCTGAGTCAGTCATTCTCATACGAACAGCGACGACGCAACGATCATTCGCGATTTGTGCGCAACGATAGTGGTGACATACGCGAAGCAACAAGGTGCACGGTTCGTCGATACAAGTTCTCACTCGCTATTGACACGTATCTGCGACGCGTCCAAGTTCTTTCTTTCAACTCTTCGAAAGTTACGACCGACGAACGATTATCGTTCAACAAAGCTTGAACGATGGATAACAGGATTTTTGCCCTACTGCTCGTTATCTGCGCGACAGGACTTGCCAAGCCGCGGGCCCAGTACATGCACGATCCTTTCAGTGAGTATTCAAGTTTCATTTGCATCTGAATTGTGGGATGGAGGTCGCGTTACTTGCAAATCGCTCCTTAGCTGACGAATTTTTGTAATTATTCTTTAGTCGACCAGTGTCTGTACAAACTAACATTTGTGGTAGCATGTAGACGATCCGTACGTTTCCATAGTTTCGCTAACTTGTATGTCGGCTTGCATGCTCGAGCAAGATCGTTGATATTGGTGTTACGTGATAGTTGTTTTGATTATTTAGATGTACGATATGGTCTAATGTCATTGGCCAATCTTTGACGCATGAAATTCTTAATTTTAATTGTCTTCGAAACTTACTCGAGAATGTCAACATCTATGTACTTAAGGTGTAAATTTAACTACGTTATAGTTCGTAATAGTTATACCCCTTATACGTAATATGTACTGTATTTAACTATACCCGATTATTGTAATCTATGTATCGTTATTAACAATATATTATCCTTTTCGCGTCAAGTAACTAAATTATGTCATATGTTTACCGGCCCGAAAATGCATGTGTCACCCTCACAAAACCGAACAATCTAATAAAAGTGCGCATAACATCTTAAAGAAACGACTTTCCGCCTCTCCTATATTCGTATTCGATAATTGAGTCATTGGTCATGGGCGGATTACGAGTCTGACACGAGAAGTTTATTATCCACCTCTGTGCACCGAAAGGCAACAGGCTGTCCGCCGAGATAAAGTATCGGCATCCTAAAGTATTGTTGTCTGCCTACCAGCATCGTGGCTCGCGTCTAATAAATAAAAGCGAATCTTCCTTGTTACGCAACCGGTAGCTTCTAAGCTGTGTTTAATACCGGAATTGCCGGCACGAAAGATGGGGAATTTCATAGTTATTGCAAAATTGCCACTTACGCTACCTCTCTCCTCTCCTCTCTCTCTCTCTTTCTTTCTCTTTTTCTCGCGCGAGTCGATGCAAAATACGTTAGATAAGAATGTAATCGACGCCAGACTGTCGGTCGATCGAAGTTTTGCCGCCGATTAGAGTCAATGTTGTCTCGCGGAACTCGCGTTCTTCAATTTCGTGATTGCAGATGAACTCTGCAGCTTCGTCTTCAACGTTTGCGATTCGTTATATTCAGTAAGTTCAAAGTAGACTGAGACTGACATTAAAATTAAAACAGCAAACATTTCATATTTAATGTATTAAATATTAATTTCAAATTACATTAAAATTGTAAATACCTTATGTTATTACATGTCCCCTTTATTTATACATTGATACGGAATATCTGATTCAGTACATCGTACTAAAATACTGCTCTGCAATTTCAATAAATACCGCGCAAGTTATTCAGCGACATGCATCACATCATATCAAAACTAAATATACAAATACATCCGCGTACAATCACGACTAAATTTCGCCTGAAATCGACAGAATATACATCGCGTAGTATACCATCCCACCCACATTATTTATTCATAATTTTAATTCCACTCCCACGGAGCCGCCTCCGTGCCATCCCAAAGCATTAATCCGGCCAGAGGTATGCGAATTTCGTTCAATGCCCGCTGTAATGCGCCTGTGGGAAAACCTCTCGTCAAAACCTGCTTCGTCTCAATCGTTTGCGGAAAAACCCGAGGAAGCATTTTCATTAACGTCCGCCGATGCCTTTTGATGCTCGTACAATGTTATCCAGCCGCGTTTAATTTCATACGAAACGTACAATTCTCTGTCCGAACGTCTTCGTTACGTCACGCCTCGTTCGCCAAGTGCGCGCGCGCGCGCACCAGCGCGATTAATCCAGGAGACGGCGGATCTCGATCGTCCGATAACAAGCGACACGTTCGATCCCGGAACGTTCGCTAATTCGTCCGATGTAATTGCACGTTAATGATCGTGTGTGTGTGGTTAATCGGCCCGAATCGCGCGATCTTCGCTTCCGCGGCATGTACTGGGTGCTTCTGAAATTGCGTCATGACGTTGTTGGTACTTCGCGAATCGGAGAGGTTCAAAGCGATTAAAGAATTATTCGATGAATTCGTGTATGAATTTTTGGGGATTTTAGCTGACGAGTCAAAAATTCCAACATTTTAGAACATTACTTTGGATTAGAGTAAATAGAACGGTGTGGCATGTATTGAAATTGGTGGTGCAACTGGGAATATAACGATATTTTACTATTGAAATAAAGAAATATTATTTTATTTTCTATAATAGATAGAACGAGATTATTTTTCCATTAGCGGGTGAATAGATTTATTTTGGGTAAAGTTTCAAGTTTTCAAACATGTACCATTGAGCTGTGACCATTTATTGTATCAAATTGTACAAACCAACGTCAGGCGTAAAATTCCCGATAGTTCAGTTTCCTTGACGTCTTACAAGAAGATTCGATTTAAAAAATTTATTGCGCATTCGATATTTTTTGAGCTGAACCACGAATTACGGTATACTCCGTATATGTATTGACGTATGCATGTGTGGGCGAGTGGGCGACGCAGATTATTCGCCTCGGCCGGTTTGTGAACCATGACACCGATTTTACACTTCACCTTGAACCGCACCGACGATTCTTTCCTTCTGTTTTATTTTCCCCGCCATTTATCCGCCTCCTCTTGCATGCGACAGAGTTCGCGGAGATATTCCTTAACTCGATAACACGACAAATTCGTTGGTTATCTCAACGTCTTGTTTCAGTAAACTCGAACGATTCGACGGGACGACTCTTGCCGACTTTCAAACGGTAACGTTTCGCAAAGCAAATAAAACATAGTCCTCGCAACGTACTTCCAATCGTTTCATAATCCGCCCGATGACTAATGAAAAAGCAGGTAGAAATAAATACTTTGACGAAGATAATCGTACATCCCAGTAACGTAACGATCCAACGAAACTTCCGCATTAAACCTACTCACTATGTATGCCCATATATATGTATGTATCAATGTACGTAAAAATTGTATTAATACGTGAAAAACTAACGTATCAATTAGAACCGATCAAAGTAAGGTAATCAACAGCCTCGCCAGCCGTTCCTAACACGCAACTCGATCGGAACAAGGTGCTCCAGCTCTCAACGCCACTTATGCCAAGGGATCAATGACACGCATGTTGAACTAACTCCCCCGCGCCCCGCGGAACCGAAATAATAAGAAACCGTTCTGTTCTGATTACCCACGCAAGGACCGCCCAGCTACGCTCAACATTTAGTGGCGTTCGATCCGCCAAGGCTGGTCAAGCGAGCGGTCAGCGCTGCGAACGGTGAGCCAGAAAATTCGAACGACACCAAGACCACCACCCCCGCACCACCCACACCGCCACCAGAACCCAGTTCAACGACTCCCGCCAAACCAACCCCATCCAGCACCGCGACACCGAAACCCGAACTTACTACGACACCCGCGCCACCGCGAAGCACGCCGAGGTCGCGACCTAAGAAATCGGACGAGCCCAAGGACGAGGCCCCGAAAGAGCCTAGAGACGAGCCCAAGGACGAGTCCCCGAAAGAGCCTAAAGACGAGCCCGAGGACGAGTCCGAGGGCGAGTCGAAGGACAAGGACGCTAAGCCGTCGCTGGCGTCTCGCTCGAACTTCGAGACGCCGAAGGAGGAGGAGGGCAAAGATACGCCTGTCAAGCCGGCAAACATGTCTCCCGCTTCTCCGCGAATGGCAGCGCCGCCAGGTGGCGCCCCGCTACCCGGAAGTGCAGTGGCAATGGCTGCCGATAGCGCGTTCGCCTCGGCCGGCATGAATCCCGGCATGAACCCCGGCATGAACCCCGGCATGGCTCCCAGCATGGCTCCCGGCATGGCACCCGGCATGAGCTTTTACCCTCCTTACGGGTCGTACGGTTACGACCCGGGATTCGCACCCCGTTATCCCGGGTTCAACGCCATACCCGGTCCCCAGTACCCGTCCTTCGGTCCCAATTATCCGTGGACTGCCGGAAGTAATGCCGCGAGCGGTGCGTCCGCAGGTGCCAGCGCCGGTGCCAGCGCCGGAAGCTTCGCCGGAGGATTCGGAGGAGGACAACAGTATCCCAGCTTCGAGAGCAGAGGAGCCTTCCAGGACACCTCGTCAGCCGCCGGAAATCTCCCGGCCGGCGCAGGTACGAGTATCGGGATTGACGGACGAGGGTGGGCTGATGTCAGGGATGTTTAGGCGTGGTCAGCTGAGTCGATGAGGATTTTGATCCCGGGCGGAGTGAAATGAGACGATGAGACGTGATTGAAGTAATGTTTTTAGGATAGTGTTTAAGGAGTATGGTTTTTAAAGCAACGTAGATTGCTTCGATGGAAGCGGCAGGGTTCTTAGTTTCGTAATATCTGCGGAAAACTCTGGTTTATTTTTTAGTACTTCTGCGTAAGTTAATTCGAATGCGTGCGGTAATTAGATTTAAATATTTGCCGAAACATTCGCGAGCTTTAGGAGGATTTTTTGGATTTTAGTTTGTAGTGTTCAGCGTTTTTTTTTTATTTGTTTTATTTATTGGTCTACGTTAGTTTGTACGAATGCTTAGCAGTAAGAATCGGAACGTAGAGATTGTAGGGACGGGAGGCGATAAACGGAATGAAAGGGATTGAGTCGGGAACATCTTATGGAACGATTCACTTATCACAGGTGCCTTCCCCAATCAAGCCTTTGGCTTTGGTGGATTCAACCCTGGCTTTGCGGCTGTTGACCCAGGATTCGCTTTCCAGAACGCCATGAACCAGCACTTCAGACAGATTCAAGAGCAGATCGAGGCTCAGAACAGGGCGTAAGAATTTTCCTTTCCATTATTGCTTTTGATCTCTTCGCTTACGTTTTCTATCCTTCTGCGTCGATTACCGACGATGCTAATATTTTAAATTTAACGTGTGAGCTTTTTACAGTTTCGCTTACCTAATTCGTATTATTGATTATACTGAAATTGGTTGAATTTATACTTTAAAGTCTACGCTTTCTCTACGAGATGCTTACTTTCAACTCTACCTCAAGTATTTTCGCTGTCTTTCGAGCGCTTAATTTTCTCTCCACTGTTTCGTCCGACTATTCTTTTGGTGACGGTCTTCTCCTCCCCTTTTCTTCTCACCCTGAAGAATGGCTAACTCTTGGGCTTCTGCCGGGGCTTTTTCAACGAACGACGCAGGCTATCCCGACCTGAACACTCGTTCTTATACTTATACGCAAACTGCGCCCGGTGGTTATCCAACCTACGGCAATGGCCTCGACTCTACTCCTTACTACGATTATCAAGTCGATACAGGTTTCGATAATAGGTAACGCATTTACTTCTGGAATTATGGGACCTTCAATGCTTGCTTTGATCATAAAATACACTGAACCCCTCAAGCTATGCGAGATGCTATAACAATATTATTCGATACAGCATTCTGGACCAGACAAACCAAATAAGTTCTGGATACCCTGGAAATTCGGGACCAGCAAGCGCTTTCTCAAGCATCAGCTTGGGCCCTGACGGTGGCTTCCAAGCTGGCCAGATCAGTCCAGTAAGTTATTGCTATCGTATTGTACAAAAATATTGAATAGGTTCGAATGTTGCAATTTGTTCTACTGGTTTGCCATCTCTTTCTCAGGTTGCACCTGGAATTCAATCGAGATTCGCCGACGACTTGCCGGCACCCTCAGGCAACAGCTTCGGCGTCTTCGCCAGCTCGAGTTCCAGCAGCATGACTGGACCGGACGGCAAGCAGATTACGAGCAAGCAATCGACCACCGGAGTGAACGACAACGGAAAGGTCAGCTTCCGCACCGTCAAGGCTTAACTCGGACCCCGACGAATTCCCTTACCCGTGCCAAAGATATTACCGAAGGATCCGCTACCTTGAAACACGGGACCAACGACACGAACTTTCGACACGGCGGAACGCTGTTAGAATATCACGCGACTTTTTCTTTTTAATGTTAACGCTTTTAGCTGCCCTCTGCCCGAGAGAGTCCAAAGCCGAGGAGTTTAAAATGCAAATGTTCGAAGCTTAAGAGTAGAAACGCAAAGTGGGTTGAATCATTAAGGATATGAAGGAAGTAATTAAAAGGCATGAAAACTGAAGAGTTTGAAACTTAACGGGTTGAAAAGCGAGGTAGTTGGCGAAGTGAGGCGTATGAATGATAAATGCTTAAGGCTCAGCGGCCTAACACTGCAGGGTATGAGACACGCTCAAGGCATCCTTCAAACTCAGGGTTACCGGCCGTCTCTCGCTGCCTTACTATTGACGAATGCGAGCTGTACGGCCGCCCAAATGCGAAAGAAGAAATACTCACGCACCGCAAGCGGGGCGAAAAAGTCTTCCAATACTCGTCGCGAGATTTCGAAATGAGTCCAGTGAATTTCGAAGCGACGCGAATCCCTCGTTTCTAGGCTTAATACAGTTACCTACCCGCACAACGGCGTGTCCGCCATATTATTTTCACGTTGACAGCAAGCTACTAAACGTCCTCCAACCCCCTTCCCCATCCACGAGCCGTCGTTCTCGACTCAAACGACCGACTACCCGATGCTTTCGTATTCCGTCGACGTACAGGATACAAATATATAACCGTACTTACTTACCGAATATGCGTCTTGAAATTAAAGCTGATCGCATCTGAATAGTGCGAAATATTTATTTTTTTCTAACCGCGCATGTAAGGAATAAACACAGTAGTACTGTTGGTGCATGGTTTTTATTTTGAGTCTCGACTCTAACTTTTTCTAACATTATTCGACTGTGGCGGTGAATGATCGGCAAGGTGCTCGATGATTGACAGTGATCCTTGCGGACGGTGTCTCGTCAGTCGTCGTTCAGTTTCGTCTTACTCAGAGGCGGCTCAATTTTATCGTCGACGAAGCTTCTGGGCGGCTGCCAAGGACGGTGAGGACGAAAATCGTATTTGGGCCGTTGCACGTCGTAGCGGAATACCGATGGAGGCCGCACGTATGGCCTCTCATTGTTACGATACCACGTGCGGGCTTCGTTGAAGTAATTAGGCGGTCTCATCTGGCAAAAAAAGTAAACGCAAACTCAACATCAGGCGTACGTCAAGCGTGAAAGTACAGAACACGATAATGTTAAGGAAGTGTATCGTCATGCTATTTTAGCGTTTCCGGAATGTTTGATTCTGATTCTGTTTGATTTGATTCTCACCTGAGGTATGTCGTTCGGTGGAAGATAGAAGCCTGGCTGACGTGACCTTGGCTCATCGACGAAGTGGAATTGCGGCGGCGGTTCGTCGTGGGAATCTTCGACGCCGCGATATCCATTGATGACAGGCACTTCGTTCACTTCGACCTTCGGTTTTGTATCGGGATTCGGACTTGTTATGATGGTGAGCCGAACGTCGGTGATGATATTTCCTTCGGCGTCCGGTCTTGACGTGACGCAGACGTTACATACGCCATTTTGACAATCGTCGCTCGGTTTCGTATCGTTTCCGTTTACCGAGATCTGAATGTTGTTGACTACAGTCGTCCGAGCATCAGCGTTGCCATTGTCCTTTTACATGTTATGTATAGATGTTTTTACGTTACATTCGTAAGGAAAGTCAATGTGGTCGTTAGGTTACATTGTAATAATGCGCAGTATTAATGATGATGAATTTGTACATTAAATATCGATCTGCCGTGACTAATACATCATGAGTTTACGATAAAGACTATTTGTTGCCTAATATAGCAAATTTATTATTTATATTTTCCGTTCCTGTTTTCAAGCCGCTGTCGACTCGTTGTCCACTAATCACATTGCATCAAAAATAAGACAATAAAGTATTATGTTAAAATTCGTTGAGAGAGTCCGTATCTGATATAATGTGGCGGTCATTAAGCCGATAGTTTCTTAATTACCTCCGAGAGTGTAACAATGAATCACCCGATCCTAAACTCATCGTCGGCAGTATACGTTAAAGCCCGAACCGCGACGAAATTATGCGAAGGAGGGCGCAAAGTGGTGTCGTAAAAAATCTTTTACGACACGACGAGCGGCCATTCGGCGCTGCCGGTTAAAATTCAATCCGCCGCTCCTGCCAGTTCTACCCTCTAATTGAAAATCATCGGCCCCCTATCCTCGCACGCCTATTGGCCGAAAACTTGGACGTTTTCAAGATGCCCGGGACGTATATCAAGGCGCGAAATGCTGGCAAACGAGGCCCATGAATCGACTCAGCGACGGCACGATAAATAATGAATGCCATCCTGCCGTCGGAAAAAGGAGTCCGATGACGAATTTATATTCGCGAAATTTACGAGCGACCGGAACGCGTCGCGCATCCTGCAAATCCGTAACGAGCAATTTTACGAGCTACTGCCCGTCAGTCAATTTTCGACGTAAGCCGACGTCGCGGCGCCGATTTCGATTCGCCGACATGCGACGCCGACGATAAATTCTGCGGATCCGCAGCATCGTACGAGGCCGCCTCGTCCCGTTAAAGAGGAAGCCTCGAATTTCGTTCGCTGGCCGATGAACGTTGAACGCGGACTGGTTCGAAACTTGTTAAAGGATCAGCCGCGATAGATCGGGAAAACGTTGCGGTATGCGGTTTCAACAATATTTAGGCCGGCGGTTGTTGGATTATTGAATCAATCCGTTGTTTGAAAGTGGAGCGATACGCGCGATGTTTATTAAAAAGCGTTCCAGGCAAAGTATTAAAAACATTTTTATAAATTGACCATTTTATCCTATATTGTGTTCCGCGATGCCTTGAAACAATTCCGTAGATCAAACGATTTTTATATTACTTCAACTTAAGCCGATCTTCTCTGCTGTCAAGACATGTAAGAGTATCAGGATATTACGTTGACTTACGGGATAAAAATTGTGTCGTCTCTTCTTGAAGTCTCTTGGTCTCCCGACTACACCTCTCTGCCTCGTTCCAAAATTCGACGCTCTCGGAGGCAAGCCCGCGTGAGAGTGTCCTTGAGGCTGGGGATCCTGGGAATTTGTCAGATCCAGTACAGCCTCCAGCGCCGGCGTCGTAACATCCGGATAATCCTCCTCCTCCGACTCGAAACTGATCTTCCCATCCGCCTGTCCCACTTCAAACTTTTGACACCCTACACCTACCACCGCCAGGCAGACCGCAAAAATCACTTTCGCGCTCTTCATCGTTCGATCCTGAGCACACTGGCAGAACTGTTTTTCGCGATGAGGACATCTTTTTTCTCTCCTTTTTTTTCTATTGCATGTTATGAGAGGACGTGGGGGAGGGATAAGACGCGAGGATAACGATGCGATCTTTGTCGAGGAAAATTACGATAGCCTCGACGACGTTTCGAACGGAAGGCGAGGACCGACGGACTTAATTGCTTCCTGAAATACAGGCGTGACATGTAGGTAAAGAGATCCTTCGTCGACGTTAGTGTTGCAATAATTGCGTTTAGCGTGACGATTACCCCCGGATGAACGCACGCTAATGTCGTACCATTAGGGGAGATGGTAGCGTGTTCATGACGGCCAAGTTGTAATCAGTTGCTATAAGGACATTTTTTGCAGGTAAAGACGGGTCTGTTGTCTGTAAATGGAGAGGATATTAATTGCAATTAAAGATACGTCTGATCTGTATTACGCATAATGATGATTCGAAGACTAAGAAAATAGAGTAAGAGATAATTTAAGATTTATATTTGTATTTATATTTGTATTTATATTTATATTTAGGCTTAGGTTTATGTTTATGTATATGTGAAGAAGGAAGGGAGATAATGTATGAGAAAAGACGGAAACCCGTAAGGGAACCGTAAACAAACTAACTAACTGACATAATGATGATTCGAACGTATCGCATTTTTATTCCGTAAATTGTACGCGAGTTAAATTATGATGAGAATAATTTATGATGAATTGATGAAGAAAATTCTTATATTAACTTCAACGCAGTCTCATTGCAGCTGTACGTCTTCCGGTCGCTGTCCTTTATTCGCGCTGCAGTGAAAATTTTCCTTAGGTCGACTCCGAGTCGAATTAAGAACCGGCTCGATGC
Organism: Anoplius nigerrimus; assembly: GCA_914767735.1. Lineage (NCBI taxonomy): Eukaryota > Metazoa > Arthropoda > Insecta > Hymenoptera > Pompilidae > Anoplius > Anoplius nigerrimus. The sequence goes on along the minus strand of OU612089.1, from coordinate 8,292,253 downwards.
GTCCGGTAAATGCCCGATGTAACGAGTTACACGGAGGAGACAGGGTCGCTGCGGTGTTCGGACATTCACGACGCTTTATGCCTAATTTGCCCTGAATGCCTCCCGCTAATTGGCTCGTCAGAAAAATGAGCGATTCGACTACTCATCCCCCTGCGAATCGAGGCTAGTCTCCGTGAATGCTGTATATTCGTAGCCAATGAAGCCACCGTATACCCCGGTAAATACTGTAGCGAACTCTTAAAGGGGCTCACTTTCGACCGTCGACCTTTAATTAACGTCTGAGTTCAACTCATTAATTAATCTCGCGCCATTAATCACTTAAAATCCTCTCAAATTACCTCATTATCGCACCTTAGGCCGATATAATACCCTAATTCCCAACACATAGTAACACTGTCGGGCTAGAATAACAATTAAAAAAGAAGATTGCGCTTTTATATAAAAGCCAGCTTCCAGGAAGGTACGCGCGCGACAAGCTATCCTAACGGCCATACATTGCACTTGACACGCGACGGCGGAAAATAACCAAGAAAAAGGATTCCCCGCGCGAACGTGACAAGAATATAACAATATACCCACCCGACATCATACTTTTATTTAGCCATTCATCCTCGGCCTGGCCGCGCTCCTCTTTAGCACGCCCCGAACGTTTCTAATAACCATATATCCCACTCTGAACGACCATAGCGGAAGCTAATTTCCAGAAAAGAAAAAGCACCCTGCCATTCGGGCGACAGGAACGAGGAACTCAGCCTTGTTCGCCGTGTCCGCGGGTACATTATTTTGCTCGCTAATGCACGCGGAACGATCGTCAGGTCCCGTTGCAGTCCGTTAACGTTGCTGCTAAGAGGCCGAATGCAAACAAAGGGTCGTCGAGGCTCATTGAAATTCATTACAACCCTCCATCCGAGTCGGCCTCCTCCCCTCACCTCCCCTCGCCACCGCGCGGCCGTCTAGAAAATTTATGAACGGCCCTTCAATTCACGCCTCTCGCACAATGATGCCTGCTCGCTGGCCGCTCGAGCTTCGAAATTCTCTTTTGACTACGCTGCTCCTCCTACTTTCATTACGGCTTGTCGAGTCCTGGCTGGCTCGATTTAATTATTCGCGCGCGCGCGCGCGCGCGAGCACGATATTCTTGCGACCTAAGTCGATTCCGCGGCCGCCGAGAGCGGGGCTGAAAGGTTTGTTCTGGCCGAGGGTAAGTGTGGCCTTAATGGAGTGTGTACCGGAGACGAGTTTCGTATTTTTATGAAGAGGCGCTCGCTTTAGTGCCTGACTGGAAGTATCGACGCTGGCAGTGCAAAGTGGAATAGTGTTTAGCACTTATATGTCGCCTGCGGTGTGTGTAGTGTAGATGCGTTTTGCATTTTTAGGTAGGCTTTCGTACATTACGAAGGGTGCAGGTAATGTAGCGTAAAATAGTATTGTATGTTTATGGCAGATACGCGCAGGTAATTGAGCAAGTTAATTAACTTAAAAACATGAAATAATCCTTTAAGACGATTATTGTATTATTTTCTTTTGAACCATAACAAAAGTAAAAAATACGCGTGAATGGTGTGTTCGAGTATGTAAAGTTGCCTCACGTTTTAAGTTCATTGTTGTCTATATCCGGCAGGCAGTCCATACGTGTATCTCACCTACCTCTCCACTCGCAGGATGCGTTACGTAACGATCCTTCGAGATGAACGCTGCGAGACTGAAACAACAGCGCATTTCGCTTACAATTGTTTCTGCAATATTACTCCGCGCACCGCGCGTCAAGGACACGCGACAGCCAATCGCAGAAGCTCGCTATTCTTCCTGCAAAAAAAAATACCTCGTACGACTAATGGGAATTTTCGTGAGTATTTCCCATGTGTCCTCTGATCGAAGGATATGGAAAAGACGGGCGGGAATTGGAGGATTCTTCCTCGCGTGATCAGCGGAAAGTTTTGCGGATATTTCCCGTGTGTCTTCTGATTCCCGTCTCCCGCAGGCCCTCGAACAGTTACACCGCATTCTTCACACTTTGTTTGACTCCCCCCCCGAACGTCCTCGAAGCTTCCCCCGTATACTCGCGCATGCCAGCTTCCGGTTTCCCAGGAACACCCCGACGGCTCCCTCCGCCCGACGAAACGCATTCGCTGTTGATGGAGCATGGAAAATGGACTGCCTAATGTAGCGTGTCTAATCGGGCTGGCATTATTGGGGAATCACGAGTGTCCGGTACTCGTCGGGAGCTCGTTCTGACAGAGTGAGTAACGCTGTGAAACTTTGTCGGACAACGTCGCTTCGGGGATCGATACATGACGAAAAAAGAGCGAGTCGATTAACTCGTTAGCCGGAAACGCGATGCAGCTTTTAAGTAAAGTTTGACGTTTGGGTACCGAAATGAATTATCGTTGAATTTTTGTTGCTTTTTATGTGTCCCGATATGGGAACCGATATTGGCTTGGTTCATTAAAAAAAAGGGGCAGGTTGATTGTGTCCGTGATTATGAAAGCCAATAGTAGGAAATTGATATAATAAGAGAAGCGCTTTAATCGTTTGTCTCGCCGCAGTAGGCAAAGATGAAAATAAACCATTAGTTGCAGTTCAAGGAACAAATAAATTGTTCGGAAAAAATAAAAGATTCGTTAATTACGCTGGTGTTTGTGGGAGGGAAAAAGGGAGAATGGGCATGCTGAAAGAATCGTTCTGATCTTTTGTTTCGGCGCAGTAAACAAAGAGCAATCGAACAATTAATTCCGGTTCCCCGAATTTTCGACTTGAAGCAAATTCGTAATTAGCGGCACATTCAGAGATCAATATTGAAACTCGACGAGCGTACGAATGGGATTGAAATTGGATGCATAAAAGAGCTTGTCCCGAGATAATTGGCTGTAACAAACGTACAATTTGATTCGCTATATAATGATGATTCGAATCGGGAAAATGTTTCGAATTTCTCTGCGCAACTCAGACCGAAAGAGTGGCCGAATGAATCGAGGGTTGAATCGTGTATATTCGAACAAAAATATGCGCAGCGGGAATTCGCTCGTCTCCAAGTGAACGTCGAAACTGTGAAATGCGAAGGAAAATTGTGCTCGTTAATCTTGGTTTTTCCGGCGGCACTCGCATTTGTCGAGTTTTTAGCGATAACGCTCGAAGAAGCGGATGGAGATGCACTTCTGCGATAAATCCTCAACGGCCGACAGCTTGATCGACAGTCAACGTCCGTAAAATCGTTTCGCTCACTCATCCGAGACATTGAATCGAACGCAAAGAGGCATCGTTGAGCGGACAATTAGCTTTTCAATGCAAAATCCCAATGATTGAGCCGTATGCTTCTTTGTACTTCTCTTCAACGAGGTATTGCGTAATTGCCGGATGGTACGTAATGTTTATGTAACGTTCAAGCACCCGGATTTACAACGGAGAAATAAAAATGTATTCAGCTTAAGGCATTTTTTAAATACTACGTCATGTAAATGCACGACTAAATTTTGTTATGAAGCGGACAGTAGGGACAGATTGTTACGGCTCAGAAGCAAAAAAATTACTCAAGTTTAATTGTCGCACGTACGGGACATCCGAAACAAGACTAATTCACCCAGGTGTTGTACCATTTCTCAAGACATAATTTAAGTCGAATTATCCGCACCCCAGCGTGTTAAACTCGGGATATCCGATTTCACGTCTGGAAAAAGAGATGCCGGAATTGGCCCCTGCTAGGAAAGGGGTTAGGTTCGAAAAATCGAGAAAGAGAGAAAATGGAATTGACGAGTGATGTAGCGATGGGGGGAGGCGGGGTGCGAGGTAAGGGTAGGAGGAACGAGAGAAACAGAAAAAGGGCGAAACGCAGGGATGGAAAGCGGACGAGAGGAACGGCTCAGTCATTTATCATTTTAAACAAGACGTCAGCGTGCCGCCATTAATTTTGTCACCCGACTCCTCGCTCCTGCTCCCTCGCTTCATGCCCTCCTGCTCACGAATTACAGGACTCGCTTCCTACTCGACGTATCGTCGCTTTGACGGACGGTTTCCGAGAAAGCAGAAACTCTTTTTTCGGCCGTAAATTGCGCGTCGAGAATAGCCACCAGTCGCGTCTCATTTTTCAGTCCGCCGCTCGCAAAACAAATCTGCTCCACAGCGAAATGAGGTTACCTTATTTGTATTACGAATTGATTGTCCTCCGGAGATCATTTTCATTTTACATCAAGTTTTTGTCACGGCGGAACTGTGAGGTGTACCTTGTTGAAGGACACAGTACAAATATGAACGGAGAAGCTGTGAGAGGGATAGTCGGGTATATTAGTAAGCATAATGACCATGATATATTATATTACACATCTTTATTGTGCACGTAACGCCTGGGATATGTACATTTATAGAAGTCTTACTTATCGTCCTAAGTTCGTTTATATGTACAACAAGAATCCTCCGAATTAGGCGTACCGGCAACTCATATATTCATATACATATATAATTCGTATCTGCCTTACACTAAGTACAGCTCTATCCATTACGTAAACGTATGTACAAAAATACAAAAACGATTGGCACACATCTCGATAAGCTCGCGTGGGAAGCGAAGATAATCGCGGATCGCAGGAATCGGATCGGACCGTACGTTTTCGACCCACCATAGATCTATCTCTGTCTTTTTCATCGATCCTCTCCTTCGTTCCTGGCGCGATCGCGTTATGTTCGCTTCGCATTCCTGAGCTCGGAATTGGCAGTAAGAGGACGACGCGACGCTTCTTTTTCTCTCTCCCCCGACGAACGCGCCTTCGCGAAAAATCGTAAGATCGTAAATTCCGGAATCCGAAATCGTTAAACTCCCGGCATCGGTGGGCCGTAAATTTTCTCGCTTCCTTCGACGATCGACTCTCGGCCGGCTTTCGCACGTCGTTCCGTACGTTGTTGCGAAGGTTGTTGCGAACGTTGTTGCGAATGTTCGCCGATTCCCGCCGCTGCCTCATCAACGACCCTCGTACATTCTCACGATTCCGTCCGTTTTCGCGTGGCAGTGGGCGACAATGAAGGGCCACTCCTTCGCCGCACGCCGCGACGGAAGAGTTCTTGAGGTAAATCAGTCTTTAAGTAGAAACGGTCTGATGTCGTTCGGACTGCAAACACGCGCGTCGTCGCTTCGGGATCGGGTTGCAAAACGAAAGTCGGAACAATATCATCAGCGCGGGAACTCTGCTCCGAGCATCGGAACGCTTAAGTACTAGGACGATATGTACAGAATTACGTCTGCGGTAATTGGTGCGTCGGTTCGCGCGGTCGACGCACCCTACGACTACCTAAAACAGCCGACTTTCGCGACCTTCGCCGACGTTTTTCGTTAGGCTACCTAACGAATCGTCTGGAGTCTTCCTTGGCTTAATCGAAAGAATTCAATTCCTAGCATCGACTATCCTGACCGATCGGTCCGCAACGTTAGTCGATATCTCGTTCATCGACTGTCTCGCTCGAACGAGAAATCGAATCGGACGCAATCTTCGGGGTCGTCGTTCTTTCGTTCTATTCGTTTCGCTCGGAACCGCAGACTTAGACGTATCGCGTGAGCTGCGTATGGAAATCCTGGAGGCAGACGATGAGCTGGCTGAATGTCGGCCTCTCGTCCGCCGACATCGCCCAACAATAAGCCATCACGGCGAAGAGCTCGTCCGGGCAATTAATCGGCTGCGCCAGCCTGTATCCGTCCCTCAGATAAGAAGCCATCTCGAACGGATCGACCTCGACGTACGGCTGCTGCGCAAGAGTCGTCAGTTCCCACAGAAGTACGCCGAATGCCCACTGGGGAATGAAAGATACGCAGCTTTTTAATACCACACGTACGCGGTCATGAAAGTTGCCTGCGCTGAATAAGCTGAGCTGCACGGACGATCGAGCAGGCTCGGTTTCCCGATTGAGTTGTTCATTGGCCAAACTGGTCGACTTTATGCGTTACTATTATTATTAAGCGCTTGAGCGTGTCTTGTCTCTTAATAGCTGCCGTAAATGTTGAAATTATTGGCTTTTGTACGGAGAAATGATAAGCAGATTCACCGAAAGGTTTATTTTTAAAATGAGGTAAAGAGAAGAGATGGGTCTGTGGTATTGCATTGGTCTTGTTTACTTCGTGCTTTTTGAGGTAAATTTGGCTAATGAACAACTAATTGTGTTTGCGATTAATGGAAAAGGTTTCATATGAATAAAATTGCGCTCATTCTTCTTTTGGACTTATACTACAATCGTAACCGGAACGACAATTAATAGCTCCAATTCGAGTTCAATTGCATGGTCCCCCGTTACGTCGCCGAATAAAAATGTTCCCGGCGTATGCTTGCCGAATCTGATTTTACGACCGTTTAATGGAAAATAATAAGGATATACATTCAGTTATAATGGCTCGGCTTATTAAAGCTGCTTTCGCGAACGATATCGGTGGGACAGATGTAATTACACCTTCATCGACTCGATGTAGAATAATAGCAATTTTCGTCCGGCCCGTAATGACTCGCTCGGAGTTAAAAACCGTTGCGTTACGGTTGTCGACGTTACACCAGGCCAATGGCCGTTATTACATCGACTAATATACGAGACAATAAGCAATTTCCAGCGTCAGTCGATAAATCTAGCTTCTGAGCGCCGGCTTAATTCCTACCAACGCGCTGCGATATCAAAGCAACTTCTGCGTTCCATTAGAACTTCATTCGTTGCACGCGCAAACTAGTTCCAACGTTTCGTCCGCTGTTCTCATAACCGCAGGACACTCGGATAAACTATTCAGCCTGTGAATTCTGCCTTCCCAACAAGATAATTCCACAAACGGTCGGCCCGAACTCGGTCGATTCGCGGAAGAAACGGCCAAGGCCAAAAGCCACTCGCGTCACAGCTCATAATCGCAGGAATGTAACGAAACATGTAACGATCGCGACGGAAGAAATTGTGAGCGATTTAATTGTCTTAGTGTTGACTATTGAAACTTACCACGTCGCTGGCTGTGGTGAATGTTTTGCTAAGGAGGCTCTCGATGGCTAGCCACTTGATCGGCCGATTCTCGTTATCTCCTAGACAGTGGTAGTCCTGGGGGAACAGGTCCCTGGCCAATGCATTGTCCGTGATCTGCACTCTCAGATCGTCGTCGACCCTGCGGAAAGCAACGTGAGGACGCAAACGTAGATTGTCATGGAACGAAAGCTGTTTGCCGATAGAGGTATGAGACGCGAAGTTCAACTACGCACGAATCCGTGTCGAGTAGAGCTTTCGCAGCGACGAGTGCTCAGGTCGAGGAGGGTGAACGACATTGCTTTATTACCTTGATTATCCCCGCTGTCAGCGAGGCGATCTGACACGGTGGCGTATCTTAGGCGAAAGCCTGTAATTTGCCTTCGCCGATCTTTTAATGGCCGTTTAATCGAATTCAGCCACCGCGGTTAAAGTATCTTTTTCCGCGCGGAATTGTATCGCTGTCGATGGCAAATTAAGGACAGTGATCATTCGCGACAAGGATTTTATATGTACGGGACAAAAAATTGTTCTAAGTTAAAAGGATGGCCGCTGATTGTACACAGGAATAACTGTATCAAAACTTAGGGAAAGAGTTCCCATTTAATTGGTCATAAAAGCGAACCACTTTATGAACGGGAAGAACTCGTGTAATACTCCGTAGATGAAAAAAGTCTTGCTAATTTTCTCCCGTGTCATCACTCGTCAAAGCAATTAATGAAATATTCCTACCACCTTTTCCTTCTCACTTCTGACTTAACCCCTTAACGCACGGTTTCTTTGAAATAATAGCGTGTTATAGCTTACAATCCTATGTAAATTATAAGTATCAATAAAACGATTTTTTTTCTCAGCTTTCACATTGTTATTTTCAATTCTCGATTATATCCGAGTGTGAAAAATTATAGTAGCATCAAATACAAAGCCGCTCGAATTATCTCGAGTGTGCACAGTTTGATCTGTTCAGTGCGCTCGAATAAACTCGAGCGTGCACGTTAAGGGGTTAAACAATCGAATTCATAAAATGAAATCCATTTCCCGAATTTCTGGCCTCCTAATTTTTTGCATTGCACAAATCCCGACGAGTTTCTCAAGACGAAGCCGAGAACACACTGCCGAAAATGATTAATTCGCGCAACGCTCGCGGACGAGTCCATCAGCGAAGATTGCGACCGCGTTACGCTCCGCAATCTGCGCGGAGTGTCGTAAAGTGCGAACGAACGAAGAGAGGATCGAAGCCCGAGGCGTCCGGGTGGCGCTGGTAAGCGCACTTTCTGCCGTAACAGAAACGTGGAACACCTTCGCGAAACGGCGGTATCGCGCGCTCGGTTAATTAAAGGCCCTAGCGCGGCGGCGCGCTCGCCGCTAATTAATTCGACGCGCTCAATTAATTCGGTAACGAGACGTAACGGCCCCTGGACTGCCGCCACGGCAACCGGTTGCTTTTCCTAACAGCCGCGATTTACGAAACGGCTAGCTCGGCAAAAGTCGACCATTTCGGATCGAAAAGGACGCCGCGACGCGCCCGACAGGACTGTCGGCGGCTTTCCGCGGGATTTACGGCGATTTGATGGGGAGGTGATGGGGGAGGGGGGATGGTCAGAAGTGCGGCGTTGACGAGTGTTGATGCCCGCGGAGGCCGGGAAGATTACAGTTAGATGACGGTGGACGATTACGGAGAACGACGATGGCGGTAATAAGGAACGGGCGGTATGCGAGTGGACGAGATTAGATTGGCGATGGCTTCGTGGGAAATGTCGAGAAATAGTGGAATGATGAAGATTGAAAGAGGACGGTCTTACGTCGATGACGATCTTCCAATGATGATGTGTCAGGCGGAATTATCGTTGGAATATTGATACTTGCTTAGGTGTGATGAGGACAGGGATGGGAAGTGTGGATGTTTATTATAGGTGGCGTATGAAGGTTTCGTCGTAATGAGGACAGTTTACGGCCTGCCCGGTGCTTTGTTAATCGATCTACACTTACACGCAATTCCTTGCGGCGAGGTCCCTGTGGACGAGCCTCTTTCTATGAAGATACTGAACCCCCTTCGCTGCCTGAAGTGCCATTTCTACGACTTCCTGCGTCGTGAGAGCCCTCGGGGGCCCTTCGCTGCTCAGCTTGCACCTCAGCAAGAACCTCTTCATGTTTCTGTAACCCGTGTGCGGGTAGAGTAGGAAAGGGGCGCTCCTGTCCTCGATCGAGACACCCAAAACCGGAAGTAGAGCGGGGTGGCTGAGTCCGTACAGAGCTAGACCCTCGCGTAGCAACAGGGCGACCTTTGAAAATTACGACAAGTGTTAAGCAAAGATCAACGGGAGCTTCAATCTTCCACATCTTAACACATAAAGTGTCAGTCTTGAAACATTCAGTAGCTTTAATATCGAGAACTGTAAATAGACAGCGATTACGGGGCAGATCGAGAATTAAAAATTACGTCGCACATAATAAACTGTTTAAAATCGATAAATGTTAATCGGTAACGATTAAAATGTTTAAAAAAATTCGTTATGAATTCACTTTAAGCGTTTGCGAAAAGTACAATAATAGCAATCGCAGGGCGCTGATTCGAAAATTTCATAACGGCCGCACAAAGAGGGCAATATCGCATATTACTTATTCGCGGCGCGAGCGAAACTGGTCCAGCAGCGCGGAAATACGACACCGCCAAACGCATTACTTCCGGCCGAATCGTTCGCCGACGCAAGAAAGGCAATAAAGTCGCCCCCGCCGTAATTCCGTTCCGTTCGCCCGAAAAGCCGGAAATCCGAAAAGTTCTGCGCGCCAGCTTTATCGCGCCCGAAATTTCACTTTGGCCCACCGTGTTTCACTTTACAACCCCCAACCCCTTCTCTCCTTTCTCTTCACTACCCCCATTGTCCGCGAATCGCGCCTGTCGTCCGATAACGAGAGCCCGGAGATTCGCCGGATTAATCCGGTTAAAAGTTTCCGGGGCGCTAACCGAGTTAAACTTTTCGCGCGTCGTAGGGTGGTTGGGGGGTGGTCGAAGGGTTCGTAACCTACTTGCGATTGCGAGGCGTGCTCCGCGGCAGTTTTCACCAGCACGTCCCTGGGGGATGAAGCACCCTCCTCGTGGTAACTGCCTCTGTACACGCGACCGAAGGTGCCCTCCATCTCGATGCTCAGCAGACGCACCCTACATCTGCAACAGAGGAGGAAGAAAAGAACAACGCGTGTAAAGAACTCGAGGCCCTCTGACGTTTAAAGGGCAGTCCATTATGGCCGATATTGCGCCGGGGCGAGGTACCGCGATAAAATCTTCCCTGCTGAGAATCTTACGGAATGAGGGCTGTGTACATATATATACAGTATACAGATATCTTACAATATATATATTGAACAGACTTTCGCGAGAAAGTTCGGAGACGATATTGTCTGCTTGGAGTGTTATCTTCCTTACGCGGATGTGAAGATTAGAGGTTGAATAAGGACAGTCGGCTAAGGTTAGTCGAAGCCGCGTCTGCGTAATGATTCTGGCTGGAAATGTCAAGCGAAAAGGCACGTAGGCGTGACTTATTGTTAGATAAGCCCGTGAAAGGTACGTTGCCTGCGATCGGGGCGCGAGGATGCTCGAGAGGGAAGAATCTCGTTGCAGGAGTGGATTCTCTGCGTTTATTTAAACATGACACGCCATTGATCGCGGCGGTGTGAGTTTTCTCTCGCCTCTCTCCAGCGCTGGGAGCGATTCATCGAGCTGCGAGCGGCAGCGATCGTTTGTTTCCGAGCTTTTTCTCCGCTCCGGCGGCCGGGCGGTGTTCTACTTAATCGAAAAATACAGCCGTACGAGCTTCCCCGACCCGGTGAGGCTACCCCGGGGAAAGCCCGGCAGTTTGCACGGGATTCGGTATCGGTCGAGCACGCTCGAAACTGCGCTGCTCGAAAATTAATTGGCAAACGAGCCAGTGTCGAGGCGCGCGCGCCAGCTATTTTTTGTTTTCGACCAGAGTGGCTGTTTTTGGGTCAACAGTCCGCGGGAACGAGAGGCTTGGGAAACAAAATATTTATGCAACGATGAGATCCGAATGGAAAGGGGATCTTCTGCCGTGGGAGTTGTAATGGAAGGAATTAATTTGCGTATCGATTAGACTTGTTCCCGGAGTACTCTTATGATTGGGTCGTTGTCGAAGTGGTTCGCTCGTTGCTAGTGTTGTGTAGATACCTTTGGACGGTGATTTCCTGGATCCTCTCGTGCAGTTCGCGACTGGGCCTGTCGTCCAATCTTCTGTACGTCGAGGCGGAAGCTGCCGACGCCGGCGGCGGTGTCTCTGGCGATAAAAATGTCTGCGCTGGACCGACGCCCGTCCCTCTCTCCACGCTGCACGCCGAGCTCAGACCCCTCGACTCCCTTTTTAACATTAAAATAGGAATTTGTATAGCGGCCGCGCCACAAACGACCCCGCATTTGCACAAGAAAACGATGCTTCCGCCCGAGAAGGGAAATCGCCCATTTTTACATTTACACAGTACAATCAAGAGTCCGTTGAATACCACTAGTCAACTCTCAGTTAAACCGATTAAAATGATTGCAAACTTCAAATCCCAGAAACTACTCAAATTACACGCATCTAACATTTACATTAACTCTTGAAACGACTGTTCTTTCCTGCATACAATCCATAATGTCCCCGATGAATAAAACTCCTATGCTTAATTCACCGACTCACATTTAAATCGAGTATCTGAAACGGCTGACATTATCATCCAACCTACATAAGTAAAGCTTTAAAGACCGTCTGCCTTTCCCACAAACAATCCCGAAGTCGGATGGAAATTATCAGCATATAATGCGCGTAATCGAAATGATTGAAGTGCACTGCGCGTAACGTGCAAGCGAGCCGGTAGGCAAAGAGTGAAAGTCATCACTCACTGTAATGGATCCCGATGTCTCCTCGTCTTCTTATCGCGAACGTAATACGCGACGACGAGGACGCAAATAGCGGCGATGAAGGCGCATGCGCATCCGATTGCGGCGTAGAAAACCTGCCCGCCAGACGTCGAGCCGGAAGCGGCCACCAGGACCTCTTCCGGGCCCGCGTATCCGCTCTTCTCCTTCAGGCAGATCTTCTTTCGGCGAAAGTCGAGGCTGGTGGTGTTCCTGCGCGACAGGCTGACGTTTATGCGGAGGCTGAGGTCGACCTCGGCGTCGTAGGGTCCGCAGTGAAGGGCCAGGGCCCAGGTCTGAAGACCCCCAACTGGGATCTCACCCGCCTGGGAGATGTTCAGCGAGCTGCTCAGCGCCGACGGGTTGCTGATGTCCACCGACATCACGTATGGCAGCTGAAATTTTTTTCCCTTCAGTTCGCGTCGCTGACATTTTCATGCAAGCAACATGTGTACGCCTGGGGCGTTATACATATTGTATATGCCGAATGACTATGAAAGTGGTCTGAATGTAAAACTCGCGTTAAATTAATCTGTAGCGTACGTGGCTTACTGTAATTAGAGTCAGACCACTTTTACAATGAAATATGTAGTATCTAGCTGAAAGAAATTGATTTTGTGATCAATTAAAAATATTTTCATCCTGCTCGCTTTGTAGCTGGTTGAGACAGTCCTTTTGTGCCAGTACTCCAATTTTCCGTCGCTGTTTTTCTTATAATCACTTACCTCGCTTTGCGGGTGGCTCAAAGGGTGTATGATTCGTTTAAAACCTAAAGGCACACGCTGACGTCTTTTTCAGGACGCATATCACCCCGCCTGCATTCATTCCACCCGCGCTATTAGTCAGATAATTTGGTTAACCACGCACCTTGTCCGCCTCGGTCACAAAGTGAATGGAAAATCCGCGGCGACGCGTAATTTGCGTAGCTTTTTTTCCCGAGTTTAGCAATGAAAGAAAAGCCATCGCGCGTCGTCGGGAATAAAACCGTCTCGCCTCGTCCAAGATTAAAACGCGCGTCCGTCAGCCTCTGTGATCCTCGTATCGAGGAGCCGAGGGTTCTCACATTTTTCACCTTCCCACGAGTCTTCAATTAACACGTACAGAGAGTGAGAGTGAGCGAGAGAGGGTAAGGGTGAGAGAGAGAGAGAGAGAGAGAGAGAGAGAGGGAGAGTTGGTGCAAGGTCTTTGTGGAAACGAGCGTAGGAGAAATGCGCGTAACGCGTCTACGCTCGACGACGCGCAACGTCAACCCTAATTACGAACGGAGATTAAAAAAACGGAGATGGATCAAAGTCGTACGACGCTGCTAGCTCGACGGAGAATATTTTCCGCGGCAAATTCTCCAATTAACGTAAGTACACGAAAGTCAAAGGATCTTATGACGGCGCCGGAGTGCGGGATGCCCGAGTGGTTAGGAGAGAGGGGGGAGGGGGAGGGGGGCAGGGAGAGAGAGAGAGAGAGAGGCTATGAAAGAACGCAGAGAGTCGGGAGAATGAAGGAGCGGAGATCGTGCGTGGCGTTTTTGAAGGAAATTCCGTTGTTCGCGAAAAATGGCGGGGACAGAAGCTTGAAAAATGAGGGAAAATACGCGGAGATAGAAGAAAGTCTAGGGGCGTCGCACCGAGAGGCGAACGGCGACAAAGTTGATGACGTGGCTTTGGCGGATTCTCCAATTAACGGAAATACGGCAGAGGCAAAAAACGTCACATCTCCCTTTACCTGGGCAGATACACCACTCTGTTAAAAATAACGAGCAAGGTCAAAGGAGAACATAAATAAATTCAAAAGGTGAACCGTCGCACGGATTGCTACCCGGCAGAGACTGAGTTCAAAACCCAAATACACCTTTTCCGCAAAAAGAGAAGAAGTAAAAAAGCAGTATTGACAGAATCGAACTATAACCTGAGCGATACGATCCGAGCTGGAAGAGAGACGGACGATCGAGAAAGGGACAAACGGAACAAAGTCGAGGACGTAAAGGTATCCGCGCTACCGCGGGTCTCGTAATCACGAGAACGTTGAACCTTCCTATAATCTCGAACGTACCATTCTGAGAAGACAATTTGCGCCCATCCAGGAGGGCAAAGTGAGCCGAGGACCCGGCGAGTTCGCTTCGGACGTCGGAAAGGAGTCGGAAAGGAGTCGGAAAGGAGTAGGAAAGGAGTCGGGTTCGAGCGAAGGCGAGATGGGAGAAAAGAGCGGCCGAGGGACGTAGAGGAAGGGGGAGTGGAAAAGGAGGAGAGGAAGGAAGGTGATCGGACGCGACGGGAGGAGAAGAAAGGCTAGACGAAAGGAGAGGCCACCGGCTGATTACCAGCTAGCAATGATGATCGGTTCCCGAGGCTTGCCACGGAGAAGGCACCTCGTCAACCTGCCTGACTCGACTGCTTGCCTGTCTGCTTGCTTGCTTGCTCGCCTGCCTGGCTGCTTGCTTGCCTGCTTGCTTGCCTGCTTGCTTGCCTGCTTGCTTGCCTGCTTGCTTGCCTGCTTGCTGGCTTGTCGCTACTATCTTCCGCCGCTTCTTCGTGCCTCACGCTTCGACTCTTCTGTTGTGGTCTTTTACGACCGCGGCGAAGGAAGGGGGGGGGGGGGGATGCCTACGCGAATGGGTTGGCCTAACCATTCGACTTAAGGGAACTTTGCAGATTTTTCCGGCGCGCCCGGCCGCGCGGCGAAAATTCGACGCCAACGAGCCAGCCCTGAGAATGGTTTGTTAGGAATTTCTGGCATTACCGGCGGTCTGCGTAATGCGACGTAATGCGAGGCAAGCTGACCGCCGCATCTCTCAGCGCTAATACCAAAATTTTCTCTCTAAGTGGCGCGCCGTAATCCGACCGCCTCGCGATAGGTGATAGCTAATGGTATCGTGTTCGCTTCTAACGCATCCGCGACACCTGCAAAATGTAAGCCAATTCTCCGCCCTCCGCCTCGATCGAGCACCGTCGGCTTCCCGGGCAGAAATGGCAAACAGCCGGCTCGGCAAAATCCTCGAGCTCGCCGACGCTCCCTCGCAGAAGATAGATCTTTCGCAAAGGTAGTTGAGTTTGATCGACAGACAGCAGTGCCTTTAAGTACCATCGAGGACACTCGGTTTTGTCGCGGAGGTGACGGATGTCTCGGCGGCGCTCGTCAGTCTTCTCTCTCCTGTCCTACTCGCTTACGTGCCCATCCCACATCGGCCCTCCCCCTCCTTCTCCTCCTCCTCTTCTTCTTCTTCTTCCGCTTCTTCCCGTCGTCCGAGACAGCTCGAAGAAGTGGCCGGACCACTTTGTCCTACTCTACCCGATCGCTCCCTCGTTTTTTCACCCTATCCCTCCGCCTACTTCTTCGCTCTCCTCTCTCTTCATCACCCTCCTCCCCCTTCCTCCCTCCATCGGACTGCCTCGCGCACATCGTCGACGAGTCAATCTGACACCGTGCCGCATTCTGTCCACTTTTCACCGGCACTTTGTCGAAGCGCGCGTCGCACGACGTCGACGTATTGCAGTCCGGACGGGAGGCACTCGATCGGATTGCCTCATATCCGCATCCTCGGAGGTAGTTCACTCGGGGTGGTGGGGGATGCTGCGGCGAATTTACTGCCGACGGTACTTCGAATTTACGGGCCGCGATGCTCGCCGTCTGATTATCGGGCACTCGCGCGGAAAGCCGTTAGAGCTGGCTGCTTCTATCCTGTGCCGTGAAACTAGTCGGCGTGCGGTTATGGGATAGGTGTGTTTCGGGGGTGATTGATATTGCGGAGCTTTCAGGATTGGTACGGTGTGAGATTTATTAAGAGAGATTTTCGGAAAAGGAACGATTTTACCGACGAATGCAATTATAATGAAATGGTAGCTTACGGTACGAAAAATCGTAATCCGAGTAAGACGCCGAGTAAGGTCTAGAGTATGAGACGAACATTATGAGGATCCCGGATACTTGTAGTCCTCGTGAATCGCCACCCCGAGACACTCTCGAGAAAAGCCATTCCCACCGCAAGGAACCCCATCGCCTCGCTCGCATCCGCCCGAGGCGTCTGTTTGCGCAGCGGCGAAGGGGGCCGCGCAAAGAAGCCTGCCCAGAAGACGATATGCCTCGATAATCCCGATAAGTACGCGCCCGGAGTCGAAAGACGGAACGGGGGAAGGTGAGGAGAGTGAGAGGAGAGTGAGAGGAGAGTGAGAGGAGAGTGAGAGGAGAGTGAGAGGAGAGGTCCGAAGCCACAGGCGAGGCAATATCGAGGCAAAGGTCTCGAACGGCAGCCAGGCAGGCCCGCTCAACCCTGAAGAACGCTCGTTGAAGATTCCGCCCCGGCAAGGGGGCCCCTTTCTGTCTGCGAGCTTTCCTTCGGCGAATGCCCGGACGCAGACGACTTTGATTCTCCCCGATCCCGAAGTGTCGCCCTGCCCGAACGCCCGACGTCGGGAGGCTCGACGTCGCTCGCCGAGGAGCGTCGCGAGTGTGTCGGGAGAGTGTCGGGACCGGGAGGAAGGGGGTGGGATGGCGGGTAAATCAAAGGGAACGAGACCTCGTCGGCCGTGGATTTCCACCGGGAGCAAATTGCTAAGCCGTTAATTAGCAATGTGCGACGCTACCGAGTAGGGCTCTTTTACCTGTGCGACGACGTCGGCGACGACGACGACGACGGCGACGTCAGTCTACCTTTGAGCCGACAAATGGCCGTCGGTATCGGGTCATCTTGTATCCGCTAATGAGACACGTGACGGATAATTGGAGGCTCTTTCTTAATTGACGGCCTTATCGCCGTGGATTGTGTCGGACGCAGTTTGTGGATGTTCCGAGATAAGGGGTAATGACGAGGAGGACTGGCGGAATGTTTGGTGTGCCGGCGTGGCAGGGTGGAGATGAGGGTGGCCGATAGGCGAGAGGAGGTGGGATCTGTTTGGGGTTTGTTTTGGCGAGGATCGAATTGATGAGATACTCCGAGGAATGTGAGTTCAGATAGCGTCCGATGAGAGGTAAAATACAAATTTAAAAGTATCCTCGCTTCCCTCCGCTGTCTCTTTACCGATTTCACTCTCTGGGAATGAATCATGAAAGCTGGAGGGAAGCGTGATTCAGATGCTAATCTACTTAACGAACAAGGTTAATTCCGATTGACTCACCGGTCTGCCGGCCAAATTCTCCCATGTGAAGTGCAGCTTGTGAACCTGAGCGGGCACCGGGACGACGAATTTGATGGCGTACTCGTTTATCACGCCCTCCCTCACGTAGAAGAGTTCAGCTTGGAGGCCTGCAACATGGAGGGGGAAAATCGGTTAGCTTCATCATTGTCCGACGGAGGCGGCGATAACGATCGCCGTGCGTCTAGGGAAAGATAATTAATCGGGGCGAGCTCTCGGCATGTCGAAAATTAACGGCCGATTCGACTGGCACGATACCGAGCACGCGAGAGCGAAATACGCCGAAGCACGCGCGCGCGCGCGCGTACATTTACGACCCAGCGAGCATGTCGCGCGCGCCGTACCGGCCGACACAGACGCACGTGACGTCACTCGACTTAAGGGACACCTTATTTATCGAGTTGTCCCGGCGGTAAGCGACACCGAAAGCGGACCCGCACGACATGCGAGAGAGCCGAGCAAGGGGCTGACTCACTCCTCCGAACTCGCGGGCACAATCAAGGAATGGCGTGCCACGGCACCACAAATTCACGAAACCGGGGCGTGTCACGGTAGGAAATAACGCGTACGCGACACCTTCCGAGCCTGAGACCATTCGCGTTCGTTAGACGATGTGTCGGGACGCGCCTTTGGCCCAGCCAGCCAACGGCTGAACTTCTTGCCTACAATTCGACGTAACGAGCCTGACCGGCCGCGACCGAGTCCGCTTGGCCTACGTCTTCTCGGAACGTTCTATCCGGGAAGCTCGTTCCGTTGAATTATTTACGCGGACGCCGGAGACGGACGGAGAGTGGCCGTGAAAGCGACGAGGAGGCATTCGCATTATCCGCGAGCTTCGTGATTTTAACGTAGGATTACGGACGCCGTAAGGTACCTGCCGGACAGGCGGAGGGAAGAACCTCGGCGGTATTTATCGCTTGTTTTGCCTCCTTCTCGCCTGAGTGCTCCGCGAGTACCGATCTTCTTCCTCTACACAAACAGGTGTAACGCGTCGGGAAAAAAAAGGTAGAAATGACGCCTTGTTCGCGAATAGAACCCACCGAGCGACGTTCAATGGGCATAGTCGATAGGTGAGTCTGCGCGATAGAAATCAGCCGGGCACCGTGTCTATGGCTGCCATTTGCATTGTGGAGGCGAGCTTGAAAAGGGCGTAATGATCAGCGCGTACGCCCGGCCGAGGACAACGGCTGTCTGACGTTCTCTGATATTTCCGCCCGTGGGAGACGGGAGAGAGCGTCCGCAAAACGACGCCTAACAAAATAACGAGAGTCACGCTCGTGAAAAGGGGAGCGCGAGAGAAGCATCGCGGCGGACCAAAACAATGCGGACCCCTTTCCTCGGCGCACTGTTTATCTACCTTGATAAACAGATGCGGAGTGCGAGGCGGAACAGATAAAGAGGGTTGGCGCGAGGGGCGGAGGAGGGAGGGAGGGAAAGGGGGAGGAGCGCGTTTCGCTTCGGTTCACACGATTTGTATCCAGGTTCACCGCAAGCCGATTGCGTTCGCGCGAATGCGCAAACATGCCTGCGACGAAAAGCCTTAAATGCGTCGACCGCGAGGGTCGACTTGGCGGGAGCTCTTTCGGTGATCAATTGTTGCTCGTTGAAGTCAGGACTGGGCAGCGAGTACGCATTGGGTCAAACGTAGAAATTCATCGAGTTGTATAAACCTATAAATGTGATGATAAAAGTCAAGCGTTTCAGCCGTTTAACGCTGTGAAGTTTAAATTTGGCAAATTTAAACTTCATAACAGCGGAGGTGGTAATTTCTATTCAATCCTCGCTTATTACTTTTTAATCCCAGACAGAGCACGTAGCGCCGAGAGCGTAATAAAGTGTAGATTTAAATTCGTCGGTGCGATATTATAAGCGTTGAATTATCGAGATAATTCCTATTTAATATCAGACTTATTGTTCTCTGCCTCTTGACCGCATGAATCTAAAGCTTTCGGAAGAGTTCGGAGTCTCATTTATCAACTCTAGCCGCCTTCGCTAGACGACAAAAGCGACATGTAACTTAAAGTCGCGCATCCTCACGATCCGGCGAAACAGTGGGAGGCGGTTCACGATCGGTCGAAAGGTGGGCAGGGGGGGAGGGGGTTCACGTTCAGGAGCCACAAGGTTACGTGGGTGAGTCGGCGCAAGGTTACGCGGACTTGGCGAAGGATCGGGAAAAGAAGGCCGGCGAGAAGGAGGTACGGGCCTGGGGAGGAAGTCGATGTCGATGTAGGTGGGCGCGGGGGTGGAGGAAGGTGAAGGAGGGCAAGTCTTCGAGGATGCACTCGGGGGATCGAGGGAGCGAGGAAGGCGGACCCTGGGTCGTGTTCACTCTCCCTGGTAGGTTCTATCCTCCGCGGTATCTGATAGGGCGGTTAACGAGGCACGAGTTGGATTTTTAAGTCACCCGAAGACAATGTGGCCCCTTCTCGTGTCTTTGCTTTCGGTTCCTTCGCTATCCTACCGTCTCACTCTCTCTCTCTCTCTCTCTCTCTCTCTCTCTCTCTTTCTTCCCCGATCCCTTCGTTCCACACTTCGTGCCGTCCTTCTCGCTGCTTCTTTTTCTCCTCGTCGGACTCACGGCCTTTACCGGTTCTCTGAATCAGATATCGTATACCCGCGACCCCAGGATCGGTCGCTTCTGGAGAGAGCCACGAAGAGCATCTCTCGCCTTCCACCTCGCTTCCTTGCCCAACCCGACTACTCCCCTCCCGGTCGTCGGTCGTCCCCACGGGGACGACCTACTGCTGTGTCCTCGGTGATAAAAAGACGAGAGGTCCGACCGGGGCGGGATAGGAGTCGGAAAATAATTACCCGCCGCGTCCACGAATTCGGCGTCGGGTTATCGACGGTAAAAATCGACGCTCGGTGGCACGATCCGACGTCGCCGAAGGGGGAGAAAAGGAGCGGCAGGGGGCGTGCATTTCGAGAAGGTGACCGGACGATAAAATTTCCGAGCGAGTCGCTCTCGAGGGGCCGAGTCGGCCGGAAAACGTTGAAGCGACAGACCGGCGAAAAGTAATTTGGAGAAAATCCCTCGATTGGGCATTCGATCGACGGGTATAATGGGCGGCTGAGTACGTATTCAAAGTTCACAGTTCAAGAAATGCACGATTCCTCGCCCCCACGACGTCAGAAACCTCCCGGTCGATGGCTCCTCGAAGCGCCTCCTTCGAAAATAATTCGCTCGGAACGTCCGGCAATTAACCCCATTCACGGCAGTACCAGTCGTCTCAACCACTCGACCCACTTCCACCCTCCTCCACCTCCCTCTCCTTCAACCCATTACATAAACCTTCGATCAGCAGTCTCGAACAATGCGCAACGATCCGTCCCGAGCATCGCCTCCCGCGCTCCAACTCTCAATTACCAGCCAGCTCCTCCTTCAACCTCCCCAATCGAAGCCTGCAACCGCTCAATACGATGATTCCTCATCAACGGCTCCTCCGGTCGCATCTCATTAAACGTCCGCGGAAAATCCCTTTGACCGACGAATTCCGAGCGAGGGGGTGTGAGATCCGCGGCTAAAATCCTGCGGCAAAATCGTGCAGGCCGCTGCGGCCACAATAACGAGCCGCGCTTAATACGCAGACGGAGCCTTGTCCAATTAAGCAAGAAGCAGGCTGGGCTTCGGGGCCCCCGCGACTCCCTTTGATCCGCGCTCCCGCGGAAAGGCACGTTCTCCCTTCTTTTGCCACCGGCTTCCGCCTTTCAGCCGACTTCGAGCGTCGCGGCGCGGGGCAAAGATAATCCCGGCAGGCGCCCCCCGCCGTCATCGAGGACGCCACTTGCGCGGGCCGGCGCGCACTTCAGGCTCTGACCTCGTTACCGGCTTTACCTGGGTACCCGCGCGCCCTTGCCCTCCGCCGCGGACGCGGAGGGGTTGCCGCCTCTGGCGGGCTTTCCTTCCACACAATTATGCGGGGAACTTTGCGCACGGGCGGACGGCGAGCTGGCGAGCACCGAAGATCCTTTGATGTCTGCTCTGCCTACAGCTAGAGCGCGACAAAGAGAGGCGAGGCTCGAGGGGGGGAGGAGGAAAGACGAGATGCAAGGTAAAAGAGTGGAGTTGGAAAGGAGTTGGGGATGGAGAGGTTCGAGGCGGAGAGAGAGAGACAGGGACAGAGGGAGAGAGAGAGAGAGAGAGAGAGAGAGAGAGAGAGAGAGAAGGAGGGAAGGGAGGAAGAGAGAGTGTGTGTGGACAGTAGGGGCGAGAGAGAGGGAGAGTCTTTCAGCGAAGGCGTCGACCCTCGACAACCGGTGCCAGACACAATTGTCACGAAGGGGTTCTACGCCACTTCGAGCCTTGCCTACCGCGGAACACGTACCGTCGAACATCTAGGGATTGTAGAGGGAGAGCGAATACTCGAGCCTTTCCTATGGAGAACTCAAACCTATGCCGCGACCCCGACGGTTTCTTCTTTTTCCCTTTCGGTCTCCCGCTTTTACTCTCCCACTCTCTCTCTCTGTCTCTCTCTTTCTCTCTCGGTTCTCCTTCCTCTTTCGTCCCTGTCCCTCCATTTCTCTCGAGCGCACGCCGTTTCCCGTAAGTCGTCGGCACAGAGGCATAGCGCCGGATCAAAGATTAGCAGCGGCGGAATTCGTATGCGCCACTCCTGGAACTGTTCGCGGCGCGAGCCTCGTTTTAGTAGCAATTGTTCCCCGGACGCGAGACGCTGGGCAAAAGTTCTACGTTCCTCTCCCTCCCCCTTCCTCACCAAAACCTTCCTTTCCACGGCGCGGACGTTTTTATTGTCAGCTGCGGGAGAAATGCGTTTCCGCGAAGCATGCTTTATGGAAGTCGATGTTCCCCGTCGCTAACTCGGCAAAGTTCCGCGAGAGTGGAACTACCTTCGGCGATTTGTAATCGTTAGCGGGGGGCATGAACTTCTCGGAGCGAGGCTCTGGGATACTTGTGATGTAAACCCCGGCGCTCTGATACTGGCAGCTAGTTCGAGTTCCGGTAGTTACAGTTTACGACGGGTCGTCGTTGTGAATACAAATTTCTAGAATCTTAAAATTTTATCGATAGTTGAGATATTGCTATTATTATTTATGTTCATGTATTAAAATGCGAGACTCTCCAGAGCAAAATTAAAAAGAAAATGTGGAGGAAGATAAAAGCTGATGTTAGAGATAGCCATTGTAACATTTTCGAGTCCCGCTTGAAGACACCAACGAGCGGATAAGACACGAGTACCTAACGAAGGGAAATTTCGAAGACACGGCCGCGTTTATCGTCCACTTAGCTTAACAATAGAGATTACAAGAAACGATTTGCATTACACGTATATGCGCATGAATGATGAGCCGGAGGTAAGGAGTCTCGGCGCAGCGAGCCAGAGGTTTGCTGTCATTGACAATGCGCTAACTGATACTACAGCGGAGGGGAATTCCGCATTAGACTAACAAACAGCGGGGAAGTATGCAGGAGGCAGCGAGCGGACACGAGGGACAGAACGGATTCCCGGTCGACGACCGTCTTCAACGTCCGACGATCCACCGAGTGTCAGAGATATCGATCGACGCTGTGTTCGGGGCTGTTAACAAGATTTCCGGTAATCTCTGGTATTCGACGGAGGCGAAGATTAGAGGAACGGCAGGAGGCGAAACGAAATGGACGCGTCCAGCAGACGTTTCAATCTTTCACACGGTCGACGGAAGCTGCCTCTCCGCAGCCGACGGTTATCGAAGTATCGAAGGAATCGGTTAAACTCGATGCGGGCACGCTGTGTTTGCCGATGAGATATTTGTTTTGCCGGTTATGTGGGTTGGTACGGTCCCGCGATTAATCGAAATGCTCGTCAGGACGGCGGACCGACGTGCGCGTAATAACCAAATGCCCCCTCTACAAACGATCGCTTATAAAGTGAAACATTAAATTGTCCCCAGAAAAGTCGAACTGATCTGAAGAAAAGGAACAAAACGCTCTTGTCCGTTACCTACACGACCCCTATAAAACTCAGAGCATCGGCAATCTCAAAAGTCAGAATCCAAAACCATACTATTCAACTGTACGCATTATCAGCCTACCTTCGACGAGACCCTTCGCCGCGAAGCTAACACTCTCCGCGCCACGCCCACTCGGCGGGGAAAAAAAAAGTCGACCGAGGCGAAGGAGAAAAGCAAAATCGTCGCATTGAGGACTCGTTGAATTCCCGACTGGGCCCCGAGGCGCGAAACAGCCGGCGAAATTTCGCAGGCCACCGTGTCCCCCGCTGTCAAAATACGGCATTGAGCCGGGCTGACGAGTGCCGGGGCCCGAAGCTCGACTCGTCCGAATAAAGGCGAGTCCCGCCGCGAAGGAAAGGGCCCTTTTCTCGGGGCCCCCTCTGTTGCGGCCTGCCCGCGGGGACTCTTCCCGAATGGCTCGAGGCGAGTTTCTCGATGCCGTGGGCTTTGGGTCCAGGAAACCCAACACCTCACGGAACATGAGACCCAGGCGCGCTTATAATGAGATTCTCCCGTGGCGAGGGTCCCAAAGACGGGGGAGAGGACGGGAAAGGGGACAGAGACGATTAAAGTGACGAGAGGGGGTGACCAGGGGGATGAAGAAAAAGCGCGCAAAACGGGGTCGCAGGTCGGAGGGACAGGAAATATTGGATTTAGCCGAGGCAACGCCTGCTCACAATGCAGGATTTTTCGTTCGATCCTGTCCGGGCCAGGATTTGTTCGAGCCGCTGTGCAGGAAAGGTGCGGGTGTGTGGGATTCTTTTTGGACGATTTTTTCCGGGTTTGTTTTTCGACGGTGACACCTGCTCGGATACCGGTTATGGGTGGATTGGTTTCGGGGAGTGGGAGGGCTGCATCGATGGATCGTGGATGCGCGATGGTGATAAGGAGGCAGGTGATAGAGGTGGGAGATAAAAATCGGTCGGAATTTTTCTGGCCGAAGCGATCTGATAACGCTGACGCTGCCTGTTAAGCCGAGGTACGCGGTCGGATCGCGTGCGATTTTTCGGGATTTGTGCGTGGATCGATTGTAAGCTGAGAGCAGCGAAATTGGAGGAGGGTAGAGATCGCTCGCCGCACGCTGGATTGTGTTTCTAGGCTATTTTTGGTACTTCCATGAGGGAAGATAAGGATCGTAACGAGGGAACTGTGAAATTCTGCATCGGTCAATTGGCTGATAAAAACAGTTGATGCGAAGATCATTGGACGAAGGGATCTCGTAGACTGCGGGAACTCTTAACTTTCCGATCTGCAAGATTAAGGTCGCGTTGAAGATGTAACGGTCTCGTTCCTCGGTTAATAACGTGATAAGATAGCGATGGCCGTACGATGGAACATCAAACTGCAGTGAAGTTTGAACGAGCTAACTGGAAAACTTCGTACATTTTCGAACCGTTCCCTTCGGCGCCTAACATTCCGCCAACTGCCGCGGAATACGTAACAAATATTGTCGTTAAACTTTCATCGCGTCCGCGGAAAGTGCCACGGTCGAGCAAACCGGAACGATAATTGGAAAAAGGCTGAATCGGTCGGGCGTCGCTTGGCCGCTCCGTTCTTTACTTAATTCCACAGTGCGAGGAACGTGCCCGATAGAAGTTCAATCTCCGGAGTCGCCAATCATCCGCCGATTTCGCCGCAGTGAAAATTGCAGCGGGACGGAAGAATTTCCGTTCGATCGATAATCTGATAAAGCGGCCCGCGTGTTGCGAGAAAGGCGGGCTCTGTCCGTAGGTAAGGCTCGACTTCTGCTATCATCGGCTCTGCTCTCTCGTTCGACAACATTGAACGCGGCCGAACGCGGAGTTACGAGGGAACATTGCCGGTACGCAGCTCCGAGCGTGATTTACGGCAAAATTCCAAGGAGCCAGCCGCGAACCGCACCGTCCGCGCCGCTTCTCTCAAGGGCAAAGTTTCCCCTGCGAAAAGCGACGCGCACAGTTTCGTTCGAAAACTTGCAAAAACATTTGCGCAATTCAAAAGTACCGAGTCAATCAACTATTTACCCGGGAACAGTTTGATAATTACGAAATAATATTTGCTGAAGTTGAATTTGGAAATTATATTTGCATCGTAACTGATAAAGCGCTGAAATGAGTCGATAAAGTTGTTAAACGTTTATCATTCTCTCAGAATCAAAATTTTACGCTGATAAATCAATATTTATATTACAGCGAGGCCAGAGTGAGAATGGTTCTCTGAATCGACACCGAACAATTACTAATGCAGAAATAACAATCCAACGTCATCAGGAACCACCAACCGAAACATAAATCTCTCCTTATCTCCCCACATCTGCTATCCAAAAACGGTCGCCCACGCCTTCGTACTCCGATCGCGATGAGACTCGGAAAGCAACATTTACCATCGACGTCCGATTTGAGGAAGGTCTCCTCGGCGGAAAGCGAGGCGTCTCGGGCCGTTCGATCCAAAAATGATCCGACGCCGAGGTTAACGACCAGATCGACTGTGCCGGGTGGCATGCGAGCGTGCCGATATCTTGCCAGAGTCGGCCGTGTACACGGCCGCGAGATCTAATAGCGTGCGTGCGTGCGTGCGTGAGTCGGGTGTCTCGCGTGCGCGCGCGCGCGCGCGCCTCGACGTATGCGCACCGCCGGCAGACCGTATTTTTCACTTTCGCCCTTCCAGCCGAACGACGTGGGCGTGCTGGCTGCCGTTCTCGACGACGTTCGCGTACTCTGGCCAATCTGAATATCGCACGCCGAACGACATCCGGCCGATGATACATCGCGATGCTCGTAAACCGAGAACTTTCACCCCAACCATCGACGACGACAGGATGTTTTCATTAAATGCCACCGCTATTCTCGGACCGGTTCGAAGACGGGGTATGATCGACAGGTTTAAGATCCGACGTAGACAATATTCAGGGAGTACTTAACACCATCGAGCCACGGCGTTGTACTCCAACCTCGCGTCCGCTTACATATTGGCCTGCCTCTCTGGACCGTGAGCGAGGGTCCGTGGGTGTACAGACCGTTCCACAGCGTGCCAGGTGTACGCCGAGTCATTTTACAATTCCGACGGAACGTAATGACTCGCGTTTATCCGCTTGACATCGGTTCCACCAGTCCGTCATCCGTCCGATTATCTCGCGCGCGAGCCTTGAAATATTCACCCTCGAGGTGTCGAGTGCACGCTCGACAGGACGTATTATGACGCGGCCTGTAGGATACGGGAGACAGGCTGCTTAGCATATATCGAACGAGTGCGCGGCTCTTCCTCCGCCAACGGGGGTCTCCTGAATAACCCATAAGTCCTGGACAAGTCCTGCACGTCGTTTGTACTACCCTACCACTCGCCTTCCCTATCACCATCTTGCACTCCCACTCCTCCGAGCATCCTTTTTCCACGTCCTCCACCTCCCCGCTTCGGTGTACGTCATTCGCGTATCCACATGCCGTACACGCACGCATCCCTCTTTCTCCGGTTCCCTCCGATATTCTCGGCATGTCTTATCGTCTCGGTCTATCGTCCTCTTCCCACCGGGCACCCTTCCCCCTTCGCGGGCCATAGGTTAAATCCAGGAAGGCGTAACTTCGCACGACACCGGTTATAATTCACTCCCGAAGACGATGCACGCATGCAGAGCCGCGTGCGCATAACGTGTGCGTAAAGTGGGTGAACGGGGAGAGGGAGAGGGAGGGGGAAGGGAAGGTGGAAGGAGGTGGGAAGGGAAAGACGTACACGGTGTCGTCGAACGGGTGGTATAACTCAGGCGGAGGTAAGTCGCCGGTGAAAAATGAGTCAAAGGGGTGGAGTTACGATTTCTCGCGTGAAACTTCCTTTTCGAACAGATTGTAATGTGGAAAGTGACTGTACTCTAATGACTGTTAAGAAAGGTGGAATGCTCATTAGAACATTACGTGTGAATATTTCGGAATAGGAATACAGACTTTTTAAAAATTATTATCAGTTCTATTGTTTTGTATTTGTATTCAACAGTGAGCGAATACGCCGAAAACTTATTATTATACATCTATTGTCTTCTCATTGACATATGATAAATTTTGAGAGTACCTATGATTATCAATATATTCTAAATAAATTCTCAATTTAACGCTTCGTCAAACTTGAATTAATCCACGTCGTTTGCGTTGAAGTCGATCTTAACTTAACGATCGAATCAGCTTCGAAGAATCGTTAGTCAGTCCTCCGTCCAAACTTCCCAATATTCACGACCGATTCGGCGACACCCCGTATAAAATTGACGGCCGTTAGGGCTGTCCCGTCGTTTTTCGGGTCCCGGGTCAGAGGGGGCCCCGCAGGAAACCCGAGCGCCTGCTTTACGACCTTCGCCAACTCCGGAAGGATTAAGGAGAACACCCTCGGAGCCGTATCCCGTTACACGAAATCCTCGGGTAGATCCACGGCCGCGTCGATCTTTAAGGATCCGGCCCGCGTCCGTGGCAGGGTGCGTCTTTGGCCGCCGTTCAAAAATTCCTCCGCTCATAATGCTTGCGCCCGTCGTTATTCCACGATTTACTGCCGGGCCGTGCCCAGAGGCCGGACCATTCACCGGTTAATCCTTCAGGACTTTTAACGGCCTCGAGCGCGCGCTCGCGCGCGCCCGGTAACTTTTAATAATCCTCCGAGCCGCCTAGGAGGAAAGTGAGGGACGAATGACACAGTTTCGGACAAAGTTCGGCCTTTTCACCTCTCCTTTGACTGAATTCAGGTTTGCGGAGCGTAAGGATCGAATGTTTTTTTCATGCGACCCAGGCACGTCGAACCGTGAGAGTCGAAGTCGGCGAGGTGAGTCCGAGATGAGGACGAATGTCGTTGACACAGTTTCGTGACTGAGGCGGTTCCTTTTAATTCCGTCGAGATGTCTGAATTTACTTCCGCCGAGTGGGAAACCTTCGAAGACTGTGCTTTATCTGGAACTGCGTCGCGGATCGCAAGCGGTAGGGTAGCGAAACAGAAATACGTCTATACCTATATACCCTGGGTACTCAAAAGTAAGGAGTCAGAAACTGAATATCGTTGACACAGTTTCGGATAAAAGGTCGGACCTTCTTTAGAGCCGTTTTTTTGCGCGAGTGTCTCAATTCGGCGGCGAGCGAAGGACGAAGCGCGAGAAGGAATATTCGAGAGTGTCCTTTCATCTGGGATCCGATGGGGGCGACGATACGCTGGATAAGGGAAAGGTCCTTACCATCGACCCATCCGCGTCGACGTCGCTTCATGCATACCTAACGACGCGGTTCCGGGGTTATCTGGAATGAACGACGGGCTCGAACTTAAGGACGACGCGCAGGATATCGCACTGTCTCTGACCAGCCACATATATAATTCCATACTCGACGAGCTCAAATTTAACAGACAGTATTATCTCGAACCTTATCCAGTGATCCTCATACAATCGTTCTTACAGCCGAACAATTCTACGTATCAGCGAATCTCGAAAGAGATTTACGATTGTACGAGCAAGCGGAAAGTAATCTACGGTAGCCCTTATTTGAATAGATACGTTATCTCAGAGAGTATCGGGGAGCAAATGAAAATCCCTGATCTCTCCTTCAAATATTTATCGACGTACAAAAAATCTGCCGACTGACTCACATTGCGGGCACAGCAGCCGTCACCCACATACGGGTGACGCCTCGTTCCGCCGCACCGAGCGTCCCCCATATGTCGAGTCGCACAGAGGAGCGAACGTCTCAATCAGACAACCCATCTGTTATCCCCCCAGTTCGCCCGACAATCCGACGTCTGATGACTGATATAACGATGCTCGCGGGGCACGCACGCACGCGCTCACGCTCGTGTGCGTGTCCGTGGACGAGGGTTAGCGGCAATCGCATTTCGAGGGTGCCGGCCAGGAACAATATTATTTTAGCTCCCGATCCGGGAATCACGTCCTGTCCTGATGCCGCTCCTGTTTACTTTCCTCCTCTCTCTGTCCTTCCCTTTCTCTCTCGCGCGCTATCTCTCTCCCACCTTCGCCGTCGCCATCGACGCAAACTCCCCGGACAAATAAACCGAAACTGCGTCGTTATGGGCAAAGTGTGCCGTCTACGAGATACGGGGGATACTTTTTTTCATCCGAGACCATCCTCCGGGCAGGAATGATTTGCCGCGAATCGTCCGGCTAAGAACGGAATGGGCTTTCTGCCCGTTTTTACGATCGTAGGCGTTCGGGAGGGAGTACCGAAAGAATTCGACGACGTATCATTCCAAATGGACTGTAAAGACTATGCATGAGCAGCGAAGGAAAATATCGTAATGCTTATATCGTATCACAACTACAGAGAGAAAGAAAGAGAAACTGAAGTAAAGTGGAGTGGGGTAAAACCGACCCAGAAATTGTAAAGTTTACTTTAAACTGATGTATTTTCTATCTATTCCACTAAAACCTAATAATCTTAGTGTTTTTAATTAGCGCATGGTTTATTTATTTTGCCCAGAACTGGGGCAAAACCGTCCAACCTATGTAAAAATGATTGAATTTTATATCCTTATATTATGGGGCAAAAACGGAATTATTATTAGTAATACGGACTTTGTCGAACGAGTTAAACGGGGCAATCATAGAATACATGACGGCCGCCTATGTTGAATACTATCCAAACTATTGAATATTAACCAAAGAAAGATTTCTACCTTACAGTTGGTACAATGCAGCGTATAATATATTCGAATAAGTAAGGGCCTAATGCAGATTTGCCCCGTGTACGGATTTACCACACTGCACCTTACGTAGTATTTGGAACACACTGCGAACGGAGTGTAAAATGGTCAAATGGAATATGAACGGGTAACGAGCGAAGGATGCGTACAATGCGAAGGCACTACTCGGATACACGCTGGCGCGCGCATGCGCGAGCGTCGAAGGAATTCGCGTTCGCACAGGGGTGGCTTAAAGATGTATTACGGCAAATGGACAGCGGAGTACCGAGCGGTGCGTAACGATTAATAACCGCGGAATGCCTCGCTCGGAACATACGGCGGATATGATGTACGCGAGCTATCTGCAAATGAGTTTGCGCGATAGGACGCTCCGCGGAGAGGGCTCGCGTTACGGAGCAAATTAACTGTACAATGCCGTAGATCGCGGCACGTTTCGCGCGCGTGAACGGCCGAGAAAATGTCGGCTCATCGATCCGACGTTTACAGTGATATATGTAAAAACGTTCGCCGCCAGGAATACGTGCTCCAGCGCGCCCCGGCGAACTTTAATATTCGACGTACGACGATCCGTTCGTGTAATTTTACGACGCCGAACGTTACGACGACAGTCGTTCATCGTTCGGCGAGAGGGACGCCATATGGCCGGCAAATCGTTACACGGCCGGGATTAGACGAGCGGATTTATTGGCGACATTGGATTAGCCGGCTACTAACGCGAAAGTCGTTCTCCCCCCTCTCCTGCCTCTCCCCGCCGCGACGCAGACCGCGCGCTCTCCCGTTAAGGCGGCCGTCGGCACAGGCCAAGGAAGTGCCGCGAACCGGTCCTGCGCGCTAAAACTCACATTTTCCTTCGCGCGATCAAAGTTATCTGTCATCCGGAGTCGGGCGCGTATTCGTAATTCACGGCGGATAAGAAAAACGACGACTGTCGCTACCGTTAGACAACGCGCGCGAGGCCAGAATTCTCAATTGGCGTTTGTCGAAAGATAGAAGGCATATATTGAAACCGAGTCTTGCCTTTCGGCGGGAGGTACGCGGACTGATAAAGTGGGAGCGTAAAGGAACTTGCGGAACTGATATCCGTGCGCGACGCTGGCTCGCTAAATGGACAGCGTCGTTCGGGGGGGAAAAAAAGGAGGGAAAAGAACTGACCTGGGAGACAAGCGGTCCACGTGACTCGCGACAACGCGGTAAGTCCGTCGGACGTCTTGGCCGAGATTAATGTTCCGTCAGGTCTCCCGCCGGCAGCGGAGGCCGGCTAGCAGGGGGAAGATTCCGGTGACACGCGATTTATCACGGCGATGGAACAATGTTCGAGCTCGGACGGTGTCGGTTCTATTACCGACGCCCGTCCCAACGACACACGTCGGCCGTTTCTGTCTTCTTCTTCCACTCTTCATACCCTCCACGCGAAGCGGCGAGCGACGTCGCGCAATTTCGTAATGGCAAACAGATTAACCTATTACCGGCGCATTAGAATAATCATTATTTATTCGACGGCCGCGGTCGTTAAATATATGAGCCTCGAGGCGCGGCGCTCGAGTGAAAAAGGCGACGGTGGATGGAGGCGAAATTAATTATCGCCGCCGCTGGAAAGTGGGATTGATGTATGCGACGCGTCGAAAATCGTTAGCGGCGGGATGAGTCGAATGAATGTTGCGACAGGTCAGATGCGGACGTTGCGCTCGTCCGACAAATCTCTCCGTGTCACAGTCCCTTCCATGGCGTCGACTGCGATTCTAGACTCTAATTTACGGTAGCCGTATTGGTAATAATGGTAATCTTGATAACGTCTTAACTCCGGATTAATTTGTGCAAAATTAATTTTACAAGTTGAACTCATAGGGCATTCCTATATTACGAGAGTAGTCGAAGTTAACTATTCAATGTAAAGTACAGTAATAATAACAATAGTAAACTGAATGCCGTATTGCCTGATTTAGTTGGACGTGTCGGAATTCAACGATTTTAAATCAGTATTTAGAGGCGGACGATCCGTTAGAATTTTGTATTTTTATTATTTGTTTGCGTCCAATACATTGGGCGTAAAAAGGACAACGGTTGCCCGTCAGTAAGGAGCGGCCAAAGAAGACAGAGTATTATAATCAAGAGCGCCAATAAACCTTCAAATTTTTACGTAAAAACCTACGCATTTGAATTAAATTTCAACAAGACGAAATAAAATCATCATTGTTCAATATTTTGAACTCTCAAAACATTCAAATATAAGCAATAAAAATATTTAGTTACCAATGCTACTAATAGCAACAACGTTAACCGTACCAACCCTTCGACCGTCAATTCTGAGAACATACGCAGAATCGAACCAACAATATTCATAATCCCAACTCAGCCAGAGCCCAAAAAAGGCAACTCGGCGTCAAGTGACGAAACCGAGCGGAAAAGTGTTTCACCCGAAATCCTCTCGTAGGCACATGGCTCCGACGGAAGGTCTCGAGGACATCCGGGGCGTCCTTCCAGAAATAGAGGACGACAAGTGGCGCGGACGGAGAGGAAAAAACAGCTGAGCAGACGAGAGCGGGGCGCCGTGCGAGATTCGTCTCTCCATTCGAGTCTCTCCGGCTCTGCGCATTTCGTTCCGACAGCGAACGAGATTCCGTGCGTGCCTCCTGAGTTATCGTCCTCATCGGCGCCCCGGAAAAAGGACACTCGTCTGCGCCGGGGGGCATCCTTCGAAATATCGAACTCTGCCCGCCGATGATGCCTATCTCGCCCAAGGTCTCCGCCGGCAACCCCTCAGCAGGGGGTATCCTCTGACTCGTACGCTGGCTCTTTTCACGATCTTTTCCTTTCCTTTTTGTTCGTCCCATGACCGAAGGTCCTGGACGTGGCCGAACGTTGACGACCGGACGTCAGACGATCAATCATGAGTTTAGCATACGCGACTCGGTAACTGATTGCGAGGATCAAATGTATTTTTTTTTCGTACGACTGCTTCTTGGAAGGAATTTACATAACGTATTATGTTGATACAGGATATGTTTATCGTTAGTACTTTCTCGGTACTTTATTCTTGTTGTCTAAACGTTCGTTGTGGCGAGATGAGATGAATGAGTGCTCAATGCGACGTGTTCGTACGTTACGTCGGACGTCGAAAGTCAGCGTGTGACGTTTTACGCCACCTGGCACGTCTATTGACAAATCATTACGAGCGACACGTCGATAAATTGCGCCGAGCTGAGTTTACGCCTGAATCACGGAGCATAATGATCGTCCGGTGCACTGGGTGCTGGGGTACAAAGGAATTTTGAAGACTTCTTCTTGGAGCGGCCGAATGAATGAAAGAGTGAGAGAGAGAGAGAGAGAGAGGGGGAGGGTGGAAGGGGAGAGTCGAGAACGGGTAGCACTTAAGAGTCCATTTGTCAGAAACTGTTTGTGGGCCCTTGGAAAAAGGTTGCACGCCACTCTCGCCGAGTCACTCTGCGTAAGGAGCGATAGTCCTTTGCGCAGGTTAAGAAAAATCTCTTCACGCAAACACGAAGCTCCTATTCCACGAAACGAGCCGTGCAGATGTTTCTTTTCTTGTACAAAAAGTCCCCGCCACCCTTCGTCTCCCTTTCAGAAATCAGGAAAGCGTACACGCGAAACGTCATCCCTGTACCCAAAACATATCTCGAACACAAACATGCTACACAGGTAGAAAACATGAACTACAACGTATCCAGTTTACACTGTAAACTTATATTATTTAATTACGTGGGCCCCAGACAGATCGGACGCCTTACATCTTCGATGAAGACATCGGGATAAGATTTTAAATCGAATACACGACACTCGGAATCCTAAATCGGATTTCGTCGGCCAGAATGCTTTCTTCTCGCCGGAGTGCGTAAGAACGTGAGGTTGAAATACGTCGCGACGCCTTATTCGCGGACGTCCACGGGGGATGACCGACTCATCCGCGAGGAGCAGATGCTCGTTAAGATCCTGTCAGTCAAGCTCCTCTAGCCTCCTAGGCTGGAAGCCGTACGACGCCGGCGAGGATTAAAAGATTCGCCGCGAGGATAACGCCGAGAGGCTGATGAATATAACCGGCGGCCCGGAGAGAAAGGATGACTGAGGAGGCGAGATCGATATACTCTGCCAACATCAGCCAACATCCGCCAACGTCCAACGGCAGCGCAGCCTCCGGTACAGCAACAATGAGAAAAAGTAGGAACGACCGCCGGCCGGCT
Source organism: Anoplius nigerrimus (assembly GCA_914767735.1). Classification (NCBI taxonomy): domain Eukaryota; kingdom Metazoa; phylum Arthropoda; class Insecta; order Hymenoptera; family Pompilidae; genus Anoplius; species Anoplius nigerrimus. The sequence continues at coordinate 8,258,462 of OU612089.1, read as the reverse complement.
AATTAATTCAAGTCAAAATTGTGTTAACCAGTGGGACTTCTGATTAAATCTTCCCTGGCAAGCTCTTCTCTCTCTCTTCCCTTTTCCGTAACTAGGTAGAGCAGGCCAGACGAGAAGGTAGGTAGGCAAGGTACGTGTGTGGGGAACGGAATCGGCTTATACGTAAGAGGTATATTGTGTTACGCGGTGTGGCGCGAAAGACGATATGCATACGTGCCTTTTTCTTTTTATCGCGCACAATCAGCCGAGCTAATCAAAAAACGCATAGTTCGCATCGTAGATGAGTAAGCTATTTTATTTTACCTGCGTTTTCCAGCAGTGTTCTTATACTTGCGTGCTAGACTTCGCGACTTATTCGATCCAACCACGTAACTGGAGCCTGACGATGTAAATGCTTCGAAATATGAGAATGATCGAATGGTACGTTTTGTTCATATATGTTCATTGCGGGATGAAAAGCGTACGCGAGTCGATGGCAGATATTTCTCTTGAACAACCGTCCTGGTTTCGATAAAAGAATATTTTACCCCGATATTTTCTGGCTTTATTCACCGAGGCTGCGAGACTCGAATCGCACCGCGGAAAATACTGAATTACCGTGACATTGCCCAGACACATGTTGCCCAATAAAAAGTCATCCGCCTGCCGTCGGCGTGAGAAAAGTGCGGCTAATGCCCGCCGAGGGAGGTATGTAAATTGGAAAAATTAATTTGCGTCCTCGGAAGTTGAGTCAACATCAGGTCGCTCTCTGTTCCCACTCCGCCTTCAGTTCAATTCGCCAGAGACGCTTTCCCTCTTTTTCCCTAATAATTCCCGACAGCGGCAAGGCTTCCTCTGATGCCCACGGGAGACAGGGATGGGGCGGGGGTTGGTGTGGGGTAGGAGGGGGTGTGTTTCTATCACAAAGTCGCAGCCTTTGACGTCCCCCGAGGCACAGAGACCTCCGCGGAGTCAATTCCATTATGGGACGATCCGATTGGCGATACCTCGCAATTCGAGTCCATCGGCCGCATCGACTGAAAAGTGCCGGATTCGAGGAAAAAAACAAGCACTCAGCCGCCACCCCGGTGTCCCCAAGCGCAGAATTTTGCAGCGAGACCGTTGGCCGGGTGTAATCTTACACGATGGCGCTCGTAAATGTCTTGTTAGCCAACTTTTTATTAACAGCCTTTGTTACGGTGGAACAGTGTGGGAGTACTGATTTATGACAACGCGAGGAGCGAATGTAAAGAAATTGCAGCCGCGTTCGATCGAGAAACTCTGCAGCGAATATTCAGTCGAGAGTCGATAGAAGCGTAATGATAATGGAAGTTGAAATGAATAAAAATTTGTAGCGTACGTGACGAAGGTTTATGAATATTGATCGGTCGCACGATAATTTACCCATTTTCCCGCCAACTGCAGCGAGCGTTGAAACGTTCGTGGACCCTACCCTGTTTCGCTCATCCGACGTCACACATGTCATTACACGGAGGATGAACCCTAATGCCGACCTTAAGAAAGTTATCTAGGAACGGCATTCGGGGCCGTAAAGAACCGAGCTTATCAGGCTCTTGTAACGGATGCATTACAGATTCCTTTCCCGTGCCTGGGAAAAGTAACATGTGTCCTACGCGTTGGGAACTGAAGTAGAATGAGCTGAAGAGCTGGATGTGGAAGGAGGGCGGATAGACAGTAGGCGAGGAGGAGGCAGAGTGCGCGACTGCTGGATTTATTACGTCGTAGGAGCTCAGCTCCCTTAAGGACAACAAAGGATACTTTACCCCACATGGACAAGGCCTACACAGTACGATTAAATGGAGTCGAAAGTGTACCTCGGTACAATAGCGTGGAGACTCAGCCGAATGTCCTGAGAGACGCGAGCGGGCCCAAATTACGAAGAACGAGGATTAAAACCGCTGAGAAATGGCATGAGCTCCCAAAGGAGCACTTTGTGCACTTGCCCGTAATAAAAATCCTACTAAATAGCCAACTCCAACCTGCATTCGTTTATCAAAATTAACTTAACTTCCATACTCACAAATTCCCAAATAAAATTCTATCCGTAAGTTCTCTGTACAAGGCCTACCGAAAGTCGATTTACAGTATGATCTCAGTGATCATTGCACCAAGCTGCAGTCGTTAATCCGCAAATTAAACTCCCCACACTCTCATTTTCCCTACCTACAGACCGATTCACACGATTTACAGCCCTAACGAAAACCTACATCGAGCAGAGCCGAATTTCGAAAAAACACCTCGGAGTTTAAGTCAGCCGAAAATTCTCTCGAAAAGCCGACACCTCCTCGGCTTGCAGGTCGAAGCCGGGAGGCTCGGACTCCGATTTCCTCCTCTGCATACTGCCCTCGCTGGTTTTCGAAGCCGGCCCCGACCGGAGAAAGTCCACGGGGGTCCGCGGCGGGTCCCTCAAAACGCGCCGGGCCCTCATGTAAATGTCCGAGGCGAGCGTTACACACCGGGGCCCAGTCCGGACTCTGTCCCTGACACGCACATCTCGAGGAGGCACGAACCCCTCTCTCTCTCCCTCCTCCGCCGAGCACAACGCCGAAGCGAAAACTTTAAGGCGCGGATCTTAACGAGGAGTCGAAGATTGATGCGAGCAGGGGCGTAGGCATGCACGCCCTCCTCGTCATTTTCGTCGACGCCGACAGGAGCCTTCCGCCGGTGCATTTTCATCATCCGCTCCCGTGCACCACCCCCCTGACCTTCCAGCACCTATCTCCCTCTCTCTCTCCCTCGATAAGTAAGTGCAATACTAGCAAAGAGCAGAAAATTGTTACACTACGATGGATTCAAAATGTTCAATAATCTACCAAAGGAAATTAGAAATGTGAAAAATTTACTAGGTTTTAAAAGATTGCTAGTTCCACACATAAAGAGTGGAGAGTGAAAGCAATGAGGGCGATATTTTTATATCAGTACTATGGGGATTAGAAGTAGTGATAAACGAAATTATTAAAATTTTCTGTATTACTACCGATGGTAGTACAACTTTAATGTGGCTACAGGAGCAAAATAAATATCTATCAATCTATCTGTCTATCTCTCGCGGTCGTCGAGAATCTTGCGCAGAAAAGGTCGCCGACTCGCGTAGATTCGCGCCCACGCACTGCCACGCTCTATTTGCATCTCGAGCTCGTCCGCTCTATTTAATTTCGCTCGTTCGCCCATTCGTTCGCATTTCGTTCGCATTTCGTTCACATTTCGTTCACATTTCGTTCGCATCTCGTTCGCATCTCGCTCGCCCTCGCCCGCCCCTTCGTTCTCCCCGTCCGACGGCGTGTCTCATTGTACACTTTTTTCCCTCCCGGCTTAGCTCGGTCGCAAGTGTAATACGCCGCGCGCGTCCGCTCGCATCGCGCTTTCTCATTTTTCAAGCCTTTTTACGCTCGCCGTCGCCGCGCCTCACTTGCTCCTTTTGCGGGAGGACTAGTCATTCGCTGCCGTTTTATGGCCCCGGGGGGCTGGATCATGCGATTTTAATGCCGCGCGATCTGTTACGCGCCCGCTTCTGGAAACTCTGTCCTTCCGCGCAACACGCGCGCGACAGCCTCCTACTTTTTTCGTCCCCTTTCAATCCGCTCCGTTAATAATTTCAGTCTCGTAACCCCGAGATTAATCCAGTCCGCTCTTACGATGATCCTGTGATTCGAACGATCGTCGCCGGTATCCGCGATAAATCTTTTCTAGCACTGCGGCCTTCCCTTATCTCGCCGATCAACGAGCTACAAACGGATTCCTCTCCGAAGCCGTTCCACGGCCGCACAAAAGAAACCTGTTGTCGGACGCCGACTCCCTTGCCCACCATTCTCCACGCCACTGTGCGTGCATAAACGTTTTCACGGGGCCCAGGCGGGACCTTTGAGGCCGCCCCACTCCATCGGTAACATCAAGATGGGCCTGTCAGGCACTAACTAGCTAAGGTCGTACTCGAGGCAGTCTCACACGAGCGAAAAGACGCCGGAGGCACGAGGCTGACCGAGTGCCATGCTGTTTTCGTGTTTTGACACGGACTCCCGAGGGACGACGTCGCTCGTAGAAATCCGGCCCCGTAGTCTTGACGTATTCCAAATTGAACGTGCTTTTAATCCCGCTGACGGCCCTCGTCTTCCGCGAGAGTGCGAGCGCGCGCGTCATGTCCGCCGGCAAAGGAATTAACGAACGACGGACGAACGTTCGACGATTAATTTCATGCGCGAGCCTTGGAATCTGCGTCGAAGATAATTGCGAGGGCGTTTTGCGCAGAGGTCGCTTCGGCAAATAAGAATCGCTCTCCGAAGTTCGCCGAGTAATTGCCGGTGAGTTAAGTCTCGTATTACTCAGACTCTCGCGCCATGTAAATAAGCTGGGAATAAATAATAACTCGGGTAAAGGGAAGATTAAATATCGATAGCGGAGTGAGATGGGAAGAGTCTAACATAAGTAATGGGAGTAGCTTTACATTATTCATCGGCGCCATAACTCGATGGCATACAAAGTGGCCCGAATCTAAGCTCAGTAATTGACAGTGAGCTCTGCCTCGTACGAGCAGCGTTCTCATGCTGTTCGAGTAACAGCCAACAAATAGCAAACCGGTGGGATAATAAACGTCGATGCCGAATCGACGAGAACAGTGTCCGTGGAGTTACATTTTTCATCGACGACCGTAATTCAACTTCGTGCAAAGTGTCCGGGGCCTAAAGGCGGCCACCGGTTAACAGCGTCGCGCACTAATAACAGTAATAAAAGGAAAAATGATACGCGCGCACGACACGGTAGATACTCTCGCCCTCGCCGCTTCCGTCGCATTAAATCAAAGTCGCCGGTCTAATAACTGGAATGAAAGACGCCCGTCGGGATGCGTCGGGAATGAACGGGCGCCGATTAGGGGCACGCTAATCATACGTTTCCGAAAAACATCGAAGATCCGAGACTCACGCCCCGCACGTCGCCGCACCTGTCGCACGCCTCGCGATCGATCAGCGGGAGTATGATAAACTAATTTTCGTGGCCGGCTGAAGCCACCCTTTTTTCCCCTCCATTCCCCTCCTCTATCGGGCTGTCGGCGACGTTCGACGCGATACATCGGCTCCACCCCCTTTGTTGCGCGAAAATTCGGCGGTTTCATTGTCAGGCTCGGCCGGCGGCCGCGATCGATCGAACTCGCTCTGCGAAGCTGGAAAGAAGCCGGAATGCAACCCCGCTGCCGCTGGAATCCGGAGTTATCTTATCCGCGGCGGATGCTGCACGATCCTCAGATGCCGGCGACGTCGTAAGACCCCGGCTCCCACCGAGATAAGTCCCAAATTTCACGGCCCTGTTTCTCGCCGAGCGACAGGATTTAATCGGGGCCCGGGAGGCGCACCGATGAAATTCGGACGGAATACGAAGATTGCAGAGAGCGGGGCCGGGAGGTGAGGAAGTAGACGCAGTCTTTGCCGAAGGTATTTTAATAATTCCCCCCTTCGACACTGCGATCCTCCTAAGCGGTGAGTTCGCGCGTCAGCGTGAAATTCCGGTGAAACGTGGAAAGTTCGGGGTACGACATGATAATTCTGTGTCTGCCGCCAGGAAGTCTGAAGGAGAGCTGGAGTCCTGCTTTTGTTGCAGCGGCGAGTGCAACGCGAGTACAATGCTCGAACGAGACTATTTCAACTTCCGCGTTCTTTCCGCGCACACTAACCCGCCGACGGAACCTAACGAGAATCGACCTGACGTTCGGCGGCTCTGATTTGCTGCAACTTGCGAGCGCGGCCGGCGCAAGGAACCGACTCCGGTCGCAAGCCATTAGAATCCGCCACGGTTTCTATTATCCAACGAGTGCGGGACGATCAACGGAGCGTGACCGGGTGGGGTGAGGCGAACGATTGACGATCGATTTCTCCGATCCGAGCGAGGGGACGCAAGCCGCGACGGGAAACCCTAGTAAGATGCCGAAATTGGAAACCCTCGTCTTGAAGGAGGCGCAGGAGGTATGGGCGGATGAAAGGCCCTTGGGGCCCATATGGACAGCGACCCTGCAGGGTCTTCGAGAAATCGGTATCGGGGGCTCCATCTGAGAAGGCCCACTCCTCTTTCGACGATGCATAACCAGAGAGAGAGAGAGAGAGAGAGAGAGAAGGAGAGAAGAACAGACGACAGAAAAAGAAGACCTTCAGAGTAAAATAGCGAGAGAGAGAAGTGAGAAAGAGAGATAGCGGGAGAGGCTGAAAAAAGCGCATGGAGGGCAGGTCGAGGCATAGTCAAATAAAACGAGGAGGAGTGACTGTCGATTATTCGGTGTCTAAACAAACTAGAGCCGGTCCTGCGGCCTCCGCACCCCACGACGCCGTCGCTTAACAAGGACCTCGTTATATTTTATTGCGCCTTTCATATGCCCCCTCTCATTCCATCGTCCGGCCAACTTTTTTCCTCCTCGCCGCATCCGAGGAGGCGGCATGGAAATGTTCGCTGTCATACGATGCGCCTCGGCGACTAATCGCGAAGTCAGAGTGGACGGCCGATCGTCTCGAGGGTCGGGATTGAACCGACCTTTGTCACGATGGACGTTAATGCGACCGAGAGAATTACGATCGGCCGACTCCGAAAGAACGTTTCTCTTAATCAGGACTTCTATTAATATTCGCCGCTGTTCTAGGTTAGAACAGCGATAATGACGCGGCCAGAGGAATCTAACGACAAAAAAAAAGAGAGAAAGAAATGATGTCCTTTGATCCGCGGAGCGTTAACGGGGAGTCAAAGCCAAGGCTGAAGTCGCTGGAACCAGAGCTTCCTCTCCTCGCGTAGGGACTTCTATTAATACCTGTTTACTCTATATTCGCGCCTCGGCGTCGTATCTCCTGTCTTCGAGGCCGTTGCTTACGTTGATCCGATTTCGTGTTCCCTTTAATCGTCCCGCTGAGCCCCGACTGCCGGCCAATGTTTCGGCCTCGCAGTCGGTATCCGGGGGAAGCCATTTTCGGCGGAAGCCGGACGTTCCTTCTAATCGTGAGAGCCAGAGGCGTCCGAACGTTCTGCTTCCGACGCGTGATCGCTCCGGTCGGAGGTTCAATTATTGTTTCCGACAAGCTGGCAAATTACGGTAGCCAGGAATATTCCACCAATCCCCGAACGATTTACTATTACCGAAGTTAGAATCATGCAAACGTTATCCCCGAATTCCTCCCAATTCCCGGAACGAAAAATATGGGAAAAGTTCTATTTTCGAAGCAATCGAAGCCGAGAGATAGAAAGGCAAAACCTTAAAACCTTGGCAACTGCCAGTGACGGAACGGTCGAAATGTCCTTCCCCGACGTAAACGCATTGGCCCGTGTAGACCTACGTACCGACTATGTACACAGACGTACGTACATACGTGCACGGAGTTGTTCAGTTCCGGAAACACTCGGCCAGTTCGATCTCGAGCACTCGAGAGCATCGGAAGCCCGACAAACACTGTCCCCGACACGTCCGCGACCGCAGTGGCCAGCGGCATCCAAACACTCCGTCTTCGAGCTGTCCCGTCCCACTCCCGGGACCCGCTTCGAAACCCGATTACATTTATCCCTTCGCGGAAACATTTAAGACGAGCCACCGCATCGAGCGTCGAGATCTAAAGCGCCTCGCCACTCGACTAGGGAGGAGAGCTTCCCTCAATACGAACGTTTTCAATGTGAACGTTTTCAATGCATCGTCAGAAAGCGGAAACTATTACCGAAGACTCACGCGACGATCTCCGAGGCGAGTCGAGGTCGAAAGCCGAACGAGGACGCTGGGCTGCGTACGAAGAGGAAAGACGCCGGAGTCGTGGGCTGAGGGCGGGTGGAGGAGAGGGTGTATTGCCGATGCAAAACGGGGCACAAAGCGTGAGGCCGCAAAACGCGCAATCCCACGCGCGAGCGCACTTCTCGCAAGGGCGAATCGCTGATTCGAGCGCGGGGTTCAGGTGTCGCAGAATGCTTCCCACCCTGCCGTCCTGCCCCTGCTGCGTCAGGCACCCCCCCCCCTCCCTCCCCTCCGCCCCGATGGCAGCCGATGGAAGGCAACGAGCCGAGTGCTTTTCGCGGACCAACGAGCCGAGAGCGAATTATCCGCCGCCGTGGAAGTTATCGAGGAAATATTGGAAAGTTCGCGCCGTCAACCGGCATCGCTCTATATATCGCGTCTGCTCTGCACGCAGCGCTGCGAGGCTGTTCTCTTCCGCCGCGTGCCGCAGCGGCCGACTTCCGGCAAGGACGATTCGCGTGCGGCGGACCGGGCGGCCGGAGGGGAATTTTTCGGCGGTTTCGCGATATAGGAGTGAATGAAATCGGAACGATATCGAGGATGATGACTTGAGGGGTGGTAAAAGGGGGAGATGGCGGGGCGGAAAGTTTAAAGCGTAAGCAGTCGCGGGCGTGAGAACGGAAAATTGCATTGTGCCGCGGCGAGAGACGCAATTTATTGGGGAATATGCGAATTTAACTCTTGAGGCTCTTTGCATTTCCTGTTTTCTTTTTTCCGGCCGAGGTGAGATTGCGGGGGGAAAGTGTGGGCGAAGGATGATGGGAGGAAAAAGAATCGAGAGGCAGAGAGTGAATTTGTAATGCTGACGAGCGCTGGGGGGATGAGAGCGGGAAAACGGCATTGTGTTGATGAGGAAGCTAAATTTATTGAGCCGACGGATATGCAAATCGGATGTTGGTTCTCAGCTTTGCTCCTTTCGTTTTTCGCCACCGGCAGGGGGAGTCTCTGAAACGAGAGGAGTGCAGGGTCTTGATGGAAATAGGAGAGGAGTATAGCGGGCGGCGGGGAGAGGGAAAATTTGAAATGTAAGCAGGGGCGCCGATGAGGGAGCCGAATTTATTAGGCGAGCGAAAGCAGCGAAAAACGCATTTCTGCTTCTCTTTTACCCCGTCGAGGTACAGTCGAGATGGAAGCAATTCCGACGGTGCTCTCTCGCACGCGAAAGAATTGCCGGGCAACGGGAGCGGAAAATCGGAAAGGTAAGCGCGGGAAGAAGTCTTCTGTATTTGGCGTATTTGGCGTATTTGACGTAGGTAGACGAATTTATCGGAATCGCGAGCACGCCAGAGGCTCGACATCCGTTCTTACCCTTCCCATCCCCCGCCTGATCGCTCGCGAAATGTACAAATGAAATCGGAGCTACCAGGGCCAGCGTTTTCAGCGCGATGAGAGAGGAAAGGCGGAAAAATCCGCCGCGCTCGAGTCACGGGTGAAAATAGGTATTGTACCGACGCGGGAGACGAATTTATTAGGCCGACTGACGAGCGAAAGGTTCGACGTCGATTCTCATTCCTCCGCTTCGCCCTCCATCCCTCTCTTCCGCCATCCGCTCGTCGGAGGGGGGTGAGCTCGCACAATAATGGGCATTGACGTGCGCACTACTTTCCATGGCGGTAGGCGTCGATATCGCGAGTTGAAATGTCACCCAGCCATCGGGCCATAACGCAGGAACCGTGAAAGGGTCGAGGTCTGCCATCCTTTTTCCTCCTCCCGCCAACTTCGACGACCTCGTTAACGACTAGCCGTCAGCTCTCGTCCGCGAGCAGTCTCGATCATTCCGACCAGTCCGTTCCCACCCAATTGCGTTATCGCGTCGGGCAGACGTTCGAGTACGATTCTCGAACGAAGGTTTCGACCGTTCGACGCCAACTTCGTCGGACGCTGACGTCCCGCGATCGATGTCTCGGCAGTGTGTCAAACCGCATCGACGTACGTCGATTATACCCGGGGTAGCGAGCCTTATGAAACTTCAATTACGGCACGGAGGGTAATGGAACAACTGCGCGAACGGCGGGACGTGATAATAATTATTCATTAGGCAGTTTGGACCTCCGCGCTGCGAGCGGCCGCGCGCCATCGGCGATTACTCAATGTCGAGGGCCCTTTGTAATTCCAGAGGTTTTAGCATCGTCGTTGACGCGCCTTCAATTATCGTTCGAGCCTTCGACGGCTCCCGTAAACGCGGCGATTAATTTGCCGCCGAATGACCGTGCGACGAGACGCTCTCGGGGAAAATCGAACTTTCGTCATTCGCGGCACGGCGAACGCGTATCGGAAATTACCGGTACACGATCAAATATTGTGCTTCCTAATTGCGGCTTTAATAGGGAGAGCGGCGGACAAAAAGTCCTTTACGCTCCGACGGATGCGTTTTCCCAATAAGAATCTTGTTATATGCGGTGCTCAGCGCGGTAATTCAAGCGTCGCTTTTATTTAAACTTGCGGACGACTCGCTCCGGCAATTTCAAAGGGAGCTGCCGCTTATTTATCGGTTAATTTGAATTTTTGTAATTGGCGCACTTTATATTTTGATGAGGAGGAATTATTGGCGGACGTAATGTATCGATAGCAGCGGCTTGCAATCGATAACATTGGAGGCAAAAGGCGGCGTTGGCCACTCATCGAGCATAAATCGTAACCAGGAAAAATGGAGCGACCGGTCTGAGTTGGTATACGAGCCCCGGTATTTATTACACGATTCCTTATCCCGCCGATAGGTTTCAGCGTCGTGTCCGAAATGAAAACGAGGGAGTGTGTACGCTTTGAGAATAAAAGTGAGGATAGAGCTACGAAAAATTAACGAGCGGAAAATCCCGCCGAATTGTCAACTTGACGTTTTACCGGCAAGCTTCTGTTTGCTCGAGATTTTCATATTTGCCTAGTCCAAAATGCATAACCGCCAGACAGGATTTTGTCCTGACAATTGTCTGATTTTACGCCCTGTTCGTCGCCGGTAATTTTGTTTGCCATGGAGAGCTTTAAATATGAATGCCACGCCATCAATACTTGATTACACATTAAACGTCATAATCAATTGAGGTAATCTATATGAATTGAAATGGATTGCTGTCTGCACGAACTTTCACAGCAAACACGAGCTGTCGACTTTCGAACAGACTCGTCTATCTTCCGTCTGGCATTCAAATCCATTTTCAACTGTCTCCTCCGTGGCAACAAAATAAAAGAGTGCGAAAGAGTAGGAATTTGTCATGACTTACCCATCAGCTTCCGAACTTCTGCCTGGCTGAGGAATAGATTGAAGTAGCTGGCACTGGGATGCACCAGGACGAAGAGCAGAGTAGCTATTTTCAAGATCATCGTGCCTTCGTCTTCTTCTTCCCTCCTCGTCTTTCACTCCACGTGCTTCCTGAGACGCGCGATTCCACGTATTTACGCCCGCGACTTCTGCACGGCGTGCAACGGATTTCTCTCACGAGAGAACAATCGACCGAGCGAACATTTTCATTCACACGCGACCGATCTCGTTCATAACCTCGATTCGAATTTCGCGCACGTGCTTCCGGCGGCTTTCGTGCTGGAGCGGCCTCCTGCTGAAAATTGAATACTGACAGATCGCTGGACGTGCAACATTGCACGCTCTGCAGAGCGTGCGAGGTTAAGTTTCTGTAACTGCGGCATGTTCGATGCTACGCGAACGAGGTTACGAGATAGTACTCTTTCCAGATGCTATCTGTGACCGTGCGAAGACGCGGTCAGCCAAGATTCTCACTGCGCGTATCAACAAACAACAATCCCGAACCAAAACGAACATACGGATACACTCCAAAAGCCATCCGCAACAGAAATGCATTCCCGTACGCGCCGGCATCGAGACACACTCTCAAGTTCAAAAACAGTCGCCTGACGTTGGCCGCCTAATCAAATCTCCCGACATTCCATACGTACCAATTCAAATCGCACCAATCCGGCGTGAGGGTCCCGGTACCTGTCAGCTCCGATCGCCGACAGCACTAAAAGTAGCCACGGCACGGGAACGACGCTCGTCCACTCCGGCCGACGTCGAATGCGCGACGCACAAGACTCGCCTCTTTGACAGGTCGCGTGCGACTCGCGTGTTCTCACGACGTACGTCGACTGTTTCTGGCTGGCTCCGTTGGCGCGACAAGGACGGCGCGACGGCCCCGTGACGATATTCGGACGTGTTCGCGAACGCTCGGCTACGAAAGACGCACGTTCACCGACGCGACATGTCTTACTCGTTGGACGCCGACGAGGAACGTACGCGAATGCGGCGTGCAACGCGTTAAAACGTGGACGTGAATGCACGCGTTCGACGGCGGAGCGTGGCGCGGAGTTGCCTCGTGAAAGCCACAACCAGTTGTGTGCTCCGACCGCCATGGGTCGCGTCCGGGGTCGACGCAGGCTCGCCGAACGCACGACGATGCCCGAACACGCCCGAGTGAGCACGAACCTTACACCCACGAGAGCCCGACGCGGCGCTAGTGGAACGGACGACGCGGCGGAGGGAATTTTCGCGGTTTTGTTTCGTCTAGGATATCAATTCCGCTCGCCGGACTTGGCGTGAAACGATACCGTAGGTGGGAACCGCTTTGTGTACTGTCGGTGTATGGATTTTTGGCGGTTTTCCGACGGTGGGAAGGCGGAGGCGGGTGGTGAACTGGAAAGGATGACGCGCGGGATTTTAAATGATTTTGGAGGGGGTTTGAACGCGTGGCGGAATTTTTGGCCTCTCGTTGCTGGGGATCGGATTAGCCTGACTGATGAAATTACGCGCTTTGGCCTGTGCGGCTTGATTCGGCGAGCGGAGTGGATGATTGAATGGTAATTGGAGTGATGCCGTTCTGCAGGTATTGGATTATTAGCGAACAATCGCAAAGTTCAGGCCGCGCAGGATCTTCGCAATTGAAAGAAGAGGCATTGAACGGTCGTTAGGAGTTGATAATTAATGATCGGATACCTTGTTTTGACATGCTTGAGAGTTGTAGGAGTTTTTCATGCGGAACCGACAGACTCGATAACGGAATCGTTAAGGAGAAAGGCTTCAAAGAAATGTTTCGCGACTAACGAAGAAAGTTCTCCATCGTAAAGCGTTTGCATCGATCAGAGGAATGGAAACTACAACGGCGGCTACAAGGAGCGTTGCCAAAAAATAACGAACCTACCGCCGGTTGGAACAGAATGCAAGCTGAACTTTGTAACCGAAATAGAGGACTATTCAGCGTTTCGTGACGTAGTAGTCAAAGCAATTTCAGCTTCTAACGAACGGGTTCCTTACGAAATCTCATTACACTTGTAGCTACAAATACTCACAAAATTGCTGCTAGCAAATTGCGTCTACCAGGCGTAGTAATTAAACTTTCCCAACTTCGTTAGGCGTCAAAATGAATCTCGAATCAAGTTATCAGGACGAATTAAAGTACTTGTCTCCCTCCCGATTGATTCGGCTAATACACACGAACGGGAAGTTTCGCAGCCCCGGAGTTCGCTATGTCGAGCGTGAAATGCACAGTTTATAATCCGCAACTCCCTGCCAAGGTGCATTTTGTGCATTCCTCGTCCCACCCTCCGTCCCCCGGCCTCCCCATTCATTCGTATCAGGGGGGCACCGTGAAGATTTACGGAAGTAAACTTTTCGCGTTCAAATATCTCCCTCGCCTCCGGTAGAGAACTTCCAGGCTCCGCACGTTAAATTCCCGGAGTTCCAGGAACTCTCGTGAAAGAGTATTTTGCCGATAACCAGAAACAATTCCACTTATTCGTCCGTCCCTTCTTCCCAACTTCTGGCCTAGCTCCCTTTCGCGACGACCGGGGGTATAAATACTTTTCGTTCCGCTTTAAGTTCGTCATCGTCGCTTCGAATCGGGTCCTACTCCGACTTTCGTGAAAGCGACGAATAGATCCCTCTCCCCACCGTCAAATTCTCCATAGATTCCGTACGAACGAAGATTCTCGTTAGCGGCATCGAAGACTGCACAAAAAGGACAGATAAGTCCGGCATCGCCGAGTATCACGACAGATAACGGAACGATACCTTGTCTCACATTCTATATATCCGACGGTTATACTATTCCTACGAAACCCGATACAGCGAAAAAATCAAAAGTTCCCTCATATCACGTTACCAACGCATCATCCGTACTGTTTTACATTACATAACGTTACATCGCTCCTACCACGGAAGTTCAGAAGCCAGAGTCGTACTTCCCGCCGTCCTTCGATGTCGCTAACGAGAACCCAACGTCAAGACCGCATCCACCCAGACATTGTATTTAACAGCGCGTACCGTCGCGAATCGCATCGTATTTATCGTTCCTCATTAATCAAACGCCGCGTTCCGAGTAGGATCGAAACTCGCCACTTCGGCGCAGGATGCGAGGATCGCGCGGCTGGGAAGGGGAGTCCTTCCGTCAGCGGGGGCAGGAGGGCAAGGTGCAACGAGGAGCGCTCTCGCGTTTCAATCCGCTCGGAATCGGGGCCGAATCGCGCGTACGTCCGCTCATCTGCATAATTCGAGATCGACGATGGGTGGCGAGAACGCCCACGTAGCCTCGCCCGGATCGCGGGCTGCCTCCTTCGGGGTAGCCTATCCTCCTTTTATTCCACGAGGAGGACGTGCTTGATTACCGAACACCGTTATTATCGCTCGACGGAACGGACGGAGACACCCCGGTGGAATGAGCGTGGAAGGATCTGGTACGAGGGTGGCCGGAGAAGAAAGAAGGGCCGGAGGACTCGTTTTGCAAATTCGCGGCTGATTGAAAAGCTCTGGCCAGCGAAGCAGGGGGAAGAGAGGAGGAGAGAGAGGAGCTGACGAAGGATGAGAGAGAGAGGAGGAGGAGGAGATGGGTAAAAAGAGAGAAGCGGGGATAACTGCCGAGGGGAAAAAAGTCACGGTGATTACTCTCTTATACCGAAAGCACACATCGCGAGTCCGGCACGTCCTCGTTGGGAAGAGCTCATTCCCAGAGTTCGTTCGATTATCCGCGTCTTACCTTTTTCGTCGTCTTCCTTCTCTCTTCTCGACTACCGGCTACGTTCTCTTACTCGTCGAGTTGCTCGTCCTCTTGCTCATCCTCTTGTTCGTTCTCTTGCTCGTCCTCTTGCTCGTCCTCTTGCTCGTCCTCTTGCTCGTCGTTCTGCTCGTCGTTCGACATTAACTTAATCTCAACGATTATACGGTACGCGAGCGTTATTATTTAATGCATCATCAGCGGACGCCCCGAGGGCACTCGCGCGACCACATATGTGCTCGTGCATGCATACGTCCGCGCATACGCGGCCGTTTCCGTCACGACATCAGGATGAATGGAAAGCGTCGATGACTGTTTACGGCGGACGTGCGCTGGGAGAAGTCATACTTCACAGCGTGCGGCCAGACTGCGCGTGCAATTAATAACGTTGCTAGCTGGGACAGGCAGCCACGATTTGCAGCCTCGTTCGACGATGATGAAACTCGGCAACGAGGACTCGGTGCCTTCCTGTTCCCCCGAATCCCCGACGTCGATTTCATTGTAGAATTTGCCGCGATGGCTTTTAACGGGGGGCCTCTTCCGTTCCGGCGAAACGTTGGCGTAGCTCTGATTTCGATTTTCTCCATTCCGAAAGGTTCCAATTTCCCGCTTTAATTGGGAACCCGATAGCCCGCTATCGAATCAACGGGCCTGCATTAGGTTGGCCAGGGTGTGAACTGACTGCGAACGAGGCTCCATTGGTCGGATCGAGATTTCGATCACTTTACAACCTTAATGAGCCGGTTAGTTTTTGCCCGAGTTTCGACACTCTCGTTAAATTAGACAAATGGAGTTTCACGTGTCACGCGCGGACCTACTTTATTTCGACTCGTTCGCTACCAATCGATGCCGTCGGTCCTCTCGAATAACGAACGGCGTTTCCCGCGCGTAAGTGTATTGTTTCCCAATCGAAATTCCAGATTATCGCGTTATATATTTCGCTTCGAATATCCGCGGGAATTCGATACATTTTTTCTGGCCAACTTGAGAGAATTTTTTTGGCGGTAAGCGATCCTGGAATACAGTAATACGCCTCAGTGTTTGGCCACGTCCGCCGAACGCCTACCGAACACAATGTACAAGGAGCCTAAAGCACAGTCGGTGGATATCATAAACATGGCCACGGTAGTGCATGGCAGGGCGCTGAGGCATAATCTAGAGCAAATACGGGGCCGGCCCGCTTAAATCAGGACGAAGTCAAGAAGAGAGAACGGACTCCTTTGTCGGCTCTAATCTCGACAAACAGCCGTGTATCTCGCGCGCGTTGCACAAATTCCCTCTTTATCCGAATTTATCCCGCTGCCAGCTTCTGGAAAGTGTAAGAGACGAGCTTCTTGATCCTCTCCTACTCGTCATCGCAACATCGATGAAATTACAACCGGAACCTAACAAAATCCCATTCTAAAATAATTTCGGAAAATTCGAGCCGAACTGCCTACCGGAACGATCAAACAGACTCTTATCAATCCTGCCGCTGACGCAGTCGAACGAAAAGCCGTGGGCCTAGCAAAACATCGATCCTGACCGAAGCAGGACCGAGGCAAACAATCGGGGCGCGCAAATGAACGTCGCCGTTCCCGTTAGAGAATGCCGGTTCTCGCGGAGCGCGCGAGCGCGCAGGGAAATGAAGTGCGGCTTCGTAGGAAGCAGAAGGCCGACGCCGTTCGCGAGGCGGTAGGCGCCGCTTTTCAAAGACTTTCTTTAGCCGATCGGAGCGGGGGCTCCAATTAACGCTTTCCGCGGCCCGCTCAAAAGGGCGCCGACGCGCGCGGCGCGCTGAAAAGCGGATTAAAAGCGCGCGCCCGCTCGCTACCGCCTTTTACAACGTTTACAGACGTAAACGGGCGCACTCGCGAGCCTTGCGCGCCGTCGGTGAACCGTTCATTCTCTTTGGCCCTCTATCTGACTCCCTCCCCCGCCACCTGCGACCTCTCGCTCTTCCTCTGGCGGTCCCTCGCGCGCCAGCCTACTTCGCCATCTTTCCAGCTCCGAGCTCCCGCCTCGCCCCGCACTCTTCCCTGCCTCTCTGCCGGCCCTGCGTCTGTCTTTCCGACTTCCCGGGTGGTTCGTTGCGTCCCGTGGAAGGCGGCCGACGCATTCGAGCCGCTGAAACGCGCAAAACACTCGTTCGACCGTTCTCAGTACCCGCGCGAGCCTGAAAGAGAAATTGGGTTCTTTACTGTGTGCGTATCTCGCCCGGAAAATGCCGGACCTCGCCATTCGACGCTGAAGCTCGTCAGGTTCAATTCGCCGAGTCGCAATTACGGCCTTTTACGCGGATTTACACTTTTTACCCCTCGCTCGACGTTCGGCCGGCGATAATCGGACGCGAGAAAGCAAATGTCTTTTGATTCACGCTCAATACGAATTATATATTACCCTTTTGCGTCCTTAGGCTCTCATTTAAATATTGTACCCAAATGAGACAGATACTATGGCCCCCAGCTGTATTCCAGGCCGAGACGCCTAATTCCATCCTCGCAAGCGTTCGACACTCACGTGTTCGCGATCCGCGGCGATAGCGAAAACACATTGTCCCAAGATAGCCTTCGGAAAAACCGGTACAGAGCCCGTCCATCCATCCGGCTCTCGGTGGATCTCGGGAATCGCATCGGTAGTTGTCGGCCGTTAACGGCCGTGTCTAAATTTAATCGGCCGCCGGTGGAAAATCTCGGCCATAATCAAGTCGCCTTAAACCCTCGTGACCTCGGCGCTAAGGGAGCGATCGCGAGAGGGGTGGAGGGGGAGGAGGAGGAAGGGGGAATGGCAGGCAGGAAGGAAGGAAGGAAGGAAGGAAGGAAGGGCAGAGGCCCGGTGCCTGGCGAGAGCCGGAGAAGTGGGAAGAATCGCGAGGCAGGGTGGGGCGGGGGAGGCAGAGTCTGAAAATAAGAAGATACAGATAAAAGAGCTGGCTGCACGTTGGCCTAACAAGACTCAGGACTCAGGGGCTATTATCATAATTGTGGGCTGCAGGCAGCGGCTGTGCCCACAAACCAGAATGCCTCTTGTCTCATCTACCTCTCCACCTCCTCCTCATCCTCCTCGTCCTCGTCCTCCACCCCCCCCCCTCTCCTCTCTTCCTCGTCCCTCTTTCCACGGCCTTTCGTCCTTCTCTCGACTCTCGCTCCTTCCATCGGCAGCTCTCGCGTCTTTTTACTCGGAACATTCTGTTATATCTCGCGCGCAGCTTCGCTGCTCTTTTGCACGTGCTAGAGACAAATGGACCGAGCTCCGGGACATGCGGCTTCCTGGTCTTCGTTCACGGCTGCTGCACGTCGAAACTGCCGGTCAAAACTGCCCGTCGGAACTGCCCGCCGAGTCCGGATGGGGTGAGAGTGGTTTCCTTCGAGGAATCGGCAGCGTTTAGGGGTGAGCTCGATCAGCGGAACGGAATCGTGAGCGGTCGGGTCCGACACTCTTCCAGGTGCAAGAAATGATACCGACTCTGCGTAGTGTGTAACTTTGTACTGCGAACGATGCACGCAAAAACGTATGTTCATGTAAAATAATTCGCGTTTGGAATTAAATCCCGTCCCACGCTAAATGTGGAAAGGGAGAGAGTAATAGAGAACGTAACGGTTGACGAAGAGTTGAATTCGACGGAAAGTTAGAGGTGTCGGTTTACGGAGAGGTTTACAATTTTTTCCTGCGGTGACGCGGGAAGACAGAGGTAATTCGACGCAAGTTACCAGTACACACATTCCGACCCGGTTTTACGTCGATCCCGAAAAATTCTCGGCATTCGTCCCGGAGCGCACGTAAGCGCGCGTAATTCGTACGTAGCGCCGGCTTAATACCGATTACCGTACGCTCGCGTTGCGAGTGAGGTTTTTACACCGAATAACAGGTAGCTACGGGCACCGTTCCGACGGTTCGTTATTACGCCCGGCATACAAATGACGCGTATCCGCTCGATGTGGACCACCCTGAGATAAACGGGCTGCGCAAACAACCCCGGAGCCTCAATCCCTACAACCCCCAAAACGAGCATACCGACGATTTAAATCCTTCCACGCTGGCGCGCGCGCTCCGTCTCACGCGAGCATACGGTGACTGAAATTTTTTTCCCGAAACAAAAGGTCCCTAATCGTCGCTAACCGTAATCCCCTCTTACCGTAATCCTCTCGGATGACACTCGAGCCGGGAGGCCTCATCCAATTTTCTCCGATTCCTCCCGAAGCCTCGCGTTACACCGTAAAGGGTATTACATCGCTCGAGGCCGCCCGATAAATCCGATTCTCGACTGACCGGCAAATCCATTCGGGCCGCTCCGCGTTCGCGGCTCATCCCGCCTTCGCGGGCTTAGGAAGATCGCATCGGGAAACGCGGACCTGTGAGTCACGGTATATATACAGCGCAGTCGTTTCGCTCTCGTGCGCCGATAATAAATTGATCGTGGGCTCGCTTTAAAAAGCGCAAGGTGCCCATTTACATCAGAAGGCCATTTGCATTGATCGAAGACGTCAGGCCAATTACTCTTTCCCCGATATCGCCCCCATCCACCCCGCTGCTCCTTCCCCCCCCCCCCCCCGGTTCCAAGGATGTTCTTCCAGCGCTCGCCTTCTCCCCTCTCCCCTTAAAGGGAGCGTCGAGCGCATTTGTACTCGTTTAGTTAATTCGCGCGAGAATCGACGGGAGAATTACTGGCCCGGGGGCATGTCGCTCTCCTACCGGTCCTTGGCAAGCGATTTATCGCTCGGACGCCGATTACGTTGGCCATGCCAAAACTGTTCTTCGACGGTCGGCCGTCCCGTTACGAGTCGGGCACCGTTCGCGCCGACCGAAGGCGCAAAGCGGGACATTAAGTGAAATCTAATTACGCAAACGTCACTTCGGCCGGGAGGCGAGGTGCGATGCGTGGCGAGATAAAGGTAAAGATGTCACGGAGGCGAATAGTCGGAGATATAGACGTCTGATGGGTCGTTAATTTGGAGAGAGAGAGAGAGAGAGAGAGAGAGAGAGAGAGAACTGTCGACGATTTACACGCCGACATCGACCAAAGGTGCCTAACCGGTAGTGTTCGCCGTTCGTAAGCACGCGATAAATAAAAGTGAACTGTACGTTCATGTATATTCAATGTTTCGAGATTGAAGAGTATTGGTACCGAAAAAGGTTGAAAATTGCGCAATTCTTGTCGGTTCGACTTAAATTCCTGATGCGTTCCGTGCTTGTTGAGATCGATGTCAGCGAGGTGGGCTGCTCACGTTTTTTCTCCGAGGGCAGGATTGAACTGCGACTCCCTCAGCGCTCCTCATCCAGCATACTTCCATCAATCGAAGTATCCTCCGCCAGAGGTATCCGCTGGTACTTCGGGCTCGTTGATCGTTAAGTGGCGTGGCAGAAAATTGTTTTTCTCCCGTTGCGCTTTTTTTACATTTACTCCCGGTGCACTCTTTCAGCGAGCGATGCCATGGGCGTGTATGTTTGTTTAGCCCCCGATGTACCCTGTTATTAGGGGGGAGAGCCCGATGTCCGTCGGCCCACTCTGGAAAAACGAGGAGAGTCCAGCGCTGAGATTTGGGCCTCGAGAGCCGATCTCTCCTTGTCTCTCTTACCTTCTTCCAAACACGGCCCTCTCTTTCTCTTTCTCTCTCACTCTCTGCCCATCTCTTGCTCTTTCCTTCTATCCTCTTTCAGTACCCGGGCGAGAGTGTGGAATCAAAAACCCTCGCGAGAGATAAATTTTAGGTGGGGAAGTCGAGAACGCGGCGAGCGAGAGAGAAAGAAAAAGAATGTGCGTGTGTGTACTGTCGAGAGAGACAGAGAGAAGGGAAGAGACGGAGAAAGAGAGAGAGAGAGAGAGAGAGAGAGAGAGGCAGAAGAAGATGGTAGAAAAGAAGAGGGTGGGAAGAAGGTTGTACAGGTCCCCGGAGCGGGCCCTTTGCCTCGCTATCTAGATCCTGATTTAGATTCTACTACGTTTTAATTTATTACCGGCGATCGTGACGATTAGAGAAACAGCCGAGTGGCGCGCAGAGAAGGGAACAAACTCCCGCAACGGCCCCGATTATAATTAACTAAGCGCGATAGAAGGACCGCTCGTACTTCCATCCGCGTTTATTATCCTACCGCCGAACGCTGTCGGGGCCGTTAATTTCGAGAGTCTCGATATGAGTCGCCGATTTTGCGCCTCTCACAACACGCCGGCCGGTACCATAAAACAAACTTCCCGCCGACGTAATTTCCGCGCGGGGTTACATCGTAAATTCGCTGGCAATTAATAATTTGACAGGGAGTATGGACCCTGTCCCGGCGAAGAGTACGCCGTCGGGCCAATTTTGCCGGCAAATCGCATTAAAGCGTACGTCCGGGAGGACGACGATCAATTTCGACACCCGCTACGACGCGAAACAGGTTTGCGCAGTTCAACCGCGTTAAATACAGCCGTTCAGCGTTCATCAGCGTATTCTTATTGCGCATCATCGGCCCCGATAACTGTGCCTCGAAGTCAAATAATTTTGTCGTACGGCCACATTGTCCGCGCGTCCCAATACGGCATCTTGAGCGGAACGAATTTCGCGCTCGGGTCACATTAGCATGACAATCATTATTCATCGGCCACTTGCCCAATTTCCACGGTGCGCGTCTTCGGGGCCGAACAGCCCGCTCGCACGCTTCTCCGGCCGTCCAATTGAACGGCCTCCGGGTCTCGAGTTAAGCGCATTCGTTCTCTCGTTCTTCGTTCGTCGGCGAGAGAAGCGTGCTCATTGTCTCGTCGACGAATTTATGCGCGTCTCTCGCCCTAGCCGACCCATCGTTTTTATGCCGCGATCATTTGCGGGATCCTTTCCTCTCGCCGCGCTCATCGCTGACAATGCCGCGCTGATGACGTATCCAGCAGGTTCCCTGCGGATTGAATGGGGCCGACTGTTTGCGCTCGGGACGAAGCGCCTGACACGTGACAACTGTTAAGGGTCACTTCTGTCGGCCTCGCGTCCGTCGCCGATGTTCCGTTTTTGTTACCCCACCCCATGCCGATCGATGGGACACGGTTTGTTTGTTTAATTTAACGGCATTGTCGCGACCGACGCGTCCGCTTTCCGCACGATTTATCAGGCCGTTGCGGTCGCGTGTACGGTATGAATTTTTAACGTGGGAGAGATCGGACTCGTTTTCGGCGAGAGCTCTGGGCGATGATGCGCGCGTGTTCCCACGATTCGTCATTTTTCTGGGATTCGGGAGTAGCGGATGGAGGATAAATAGAATGGGGACGGGGGGAGGCGATGGTGTGGAAAATGTGATTGTGCAATGCGGAGGGCACTGTCTGCTAAAGTGGAAGTAATTAATCTGTTGCTTTTTGTAGAATCAATGTGACCTATATTTTGTGTTGTGTCTTATTTCTAGTTTTAGTTGAGGTTTGTATGTGATGATACATTCCTTTTGTTTCAATAGGCGAAAAGTTCCATTGTTTTAGGGTTCTAGATTTATTTTAAATTGCAATAGTAAAATGATTAGAAATTGTATATTGTCGGTGCATGTATGTTCTTTACCAGCGACTGGTACGACTTTCATCCCTGAAAGTTGCGACACATAGCGACATCTTTCGGGCGCGCCAGGAATTTATCTTGGTTCTTTGCAAAGTTTACCAACTTTTTATGAGAACGTAAAGCTATGCTAACATTTAGACACGAAATTAAGATCATAGTATTATTTCAAAGATATTATGATTTGATAAAACTGAAGGTCCGCCGTTAGAGCAGAACCACATAATTCATGTTCAGGATGGCAAGGGTAAAAAAAACACAGAATACATAAATAACATTTACTTATCACAAAGTTCACAATTAAAGTACAATAAATAAATAAATATGTTCACCGCGTCAATCACACAAATCACTAAATCGTCTCATTGATTATCAATCAAGAAGAAACGAATTATCAATAGCAGTCTACTTTCACAATTTTTTTTTTTACTTTAAAACTAAAACCTATCCCTCCAAAGAAACTCTTTCAGTTTCAATCGACCCATGATCGAGTTCCGTTTTCCGGAACGATATTAACGTGGGTAAAGTGAAACTTTTCTTAACTCCTCTAACTATAGTACATATCAATATTATAAAACTGCAAGTTGTCAGTTACTTCACAAATGCAACTTTTCTCACTCAGCAACAGTAACAACCACGCTTTCAACGAATATACGCAAAACAATTTTGTACCTACCGAACTTTCGCCGAAATTACGAATGAATCTTTAATCCAACTATGATTAATACGAGGCCGGACAATTTTTTTGATCGGTACGAATGAAGAATGCTCTACTAATATTATTTCGATCGAGCACCGTGTACGATTTCTCCAAGACTGAAACTGGTGGATTTTGATCCCTGGTCAGAATCCATACATTTCGTGTGCTGTAAAACAAGTGTATTCTTAACAACGTGTCCGAGAAAAGTATACTTATCCATATATATATATATATATATATTTACTGAAGACGTACCTGACAACTCCGAAGTTCGTACAGCTCCACACAACTGCATAGGTATCATAATCTGTTTCTAGGACCCAGTACGGAGCGTCCAATTGAAATGGTATTGACGGAAACCTGACTAATAATTTCGCCACGTCAGATTTGCCCATCGGTCTCGCGTTGCCATCGATACTCGAAGCGACTCCGGTTCTACAAAAGAAGACACAGCCATACACGTGAGGTCATTCAAGTCCACTTCCGTTAAATACCATTTCCGAGAGTCATTCTCACGTTCCAGGTCGTCAATCAAAACTTCACTCGTGACTCTCGGACGAGGCGATGCCATTCAAGAATATTCTACTTACAGATACGAGATTTGCTTGTTCACGACTCTAACGGAACCGTTCTCGTTCAAGGTGTAGTTAGCCGTAACGCACTTGCCGCCAAATTCGAAAAATGCGAAGTATCGCTCGGCCTCGTACCACTTGCCCATGTACTGTAAAATTGAATGGAGAGCACGTACGGTTCAATTGCGGTTATTGTTTGAAGGAAGCGCGTGTGCGAGGGAAAGTAGCAGAGTGCGTGTCACTTACTCTCTCGGCGTCGAAATTCGGCATGGTGTCCAGATTTGGGCAGACGCCGAAAAACGGCACCTGCGCCATCGCCCCGCTTGCCACGATTAGCAGTAAGTACAGCTTCAGCATTTTTCTGCGAAAACACGGTTTGAATAACGCCTGATTTAAAACATATTTCCAAATCAACAAATATGCATTATTAACATTATAAAGTCGGTCGATTAACATTTTTATGTTCAGTAACATTTCTTAACTTGTTGACCGAACGCAGAACATTCTGTTAACAATAGAATTACTGAACAGAAAATAAAGAATTCGACTAATTGTTAGCTCAATAATGACTTTTCAATCCAGAAACACTATAAATAATCTATGTTTAAAAATATGCATAGCGTCTAGTGGGATAAGCGAATTGTTTTCCTTTCGAAACATAAATCGAAAAAAAATACGTACATCAATCGTGAGCGCCCAGTGTCAACGGGAGGAACTGAACAATACTTGTTATTTCGAAAAAGACAATGAATCGCGTTTGACACTCTCGACAATGGCAGGCGAGATGAATTCGTCGCGATTGCGCTCGATGTAAGCCTTCGTTTCGAGGTCAGTGACAGATGCGTCGAATCGTCGCTCGAACGATATCGCGGTCAGTCGACCGGAGGCAAATCGTGTGCAGCTCCCGACTGGAAGTTAAAAAACGGCGTCGAACACTCGAAAACCGTGCCTGCCGAACTGACAACGCGTGCCTTTATCGTCGATACTTTATACCTCTTCCTCTCGATGCACTTAGCGCCGTCACCGTTATCTAACGCGATGGCAGGTTGCACAAAAAGTCTGGCATGTCGGTTTCGAGGCTGACGATGACGAACGCGAAAACGCAGATATCGATGCAATTTTCTTGCCCGCAGTCCGATTAGCTGCCCCGTTACATCGTTACGTCGTTAAGGCGAAAAGTGGAAAACGTCGGTTGGGGTGGGACATTAAACGTCACCCGATGCCTTGACCGGCAAGCAGTAAACTGCGTCTTGTAAATTTGATCCTACATTCTCTGCGCATATGCGTACAATATTTAAGTATATTCCATGAAAGTGGGAACGATCTTTGGACCGAGTTTGAGAGTGGATGTGGGACGTTTGCGGTGCGTTTGATTCGATTGGTACAGCATGGTGTAATCGTGTGCCATATGTGTGTGTGACACATCGGAAAATGCAGTAAATTCAAAGTTATAGGTAATAAATGTTAATTTTCTATCCTACGCGCTGACCTAGTCGAAAGTCCTGACGAGTTAAGTGTTGTTTGTTGCACATTCTTACCGTATTGCATTTGCTGCTCTATGTTGCATTATTTAACATTGCATTATGATAGTTTGCATTATTTTTTGTTATCATATTGCACATTGTTATGTAATTGATTTAGTGCCTGTAGGAGTTTGAATTGAGCTTTTGCGGTGCAGTATACATATGCTAACAATACGAACGTAATGCAAGAAATAAAGATATTTAGATCAAATGATTCGCTTGCATATAGAAACTTGCATGTGGAATAATTTCGTGGAATAATCAAACATAAATGATAATTTATGCAATATGCACATATTGACAGCCATGTATGTAGATATAATCAATAATTACGGTATAATGTATACCGCTTGTCGTTTGTGGCTGATGCGCCATACAAAACGTTAATAAGAAGAATTGGATATTGACAAAAACGTCAGATTTGTTAACCTATCAGCCCGACGTGGAAAATTGTCATCGTCCGTCGAGACTTGAGGACGACGCTTGCGATAAAAGCATAAGAATTGCCTTGTCCGTCTTAATTGGCTGACCCGCTCCATCGATCCGATGGAAAGTGGAAAAGGCCAATTAAGGCGAGACATTCAAACGACGAGTAATTACGAGTGAGTAATTGGTCCCGACGATTGTCTTCATCTCGTCGCGCCGACCCATACAACCGACTCAAGTGTTCGGTTTTCGACGCGTCGCTGAATAATTTCAATACACCTTTGTTACATTGAATGAGTCCGCACTCGCTCGCTTCTCGTCAACCAGGAGTCACGTGTACCAGCCACGTTCTTTTTACATAACAATTACCCAATTTCCCAGCGACCGTTCCGCACAATGTTAGAATGTATGAATGTAGAAACGTGACCCACTAATCTGCATGAATTTAAAATCAGCCTAACAAAACAATTTCGAATGACCGTCGCAACCGATAAGAACCGATCACCTAGTAAAATATCTACGATCGTTCCAGACTCGTGCGAGCATTTACTTGCGCCCAGAACTACCTCTCGATCAAACTTCGATCCAGCTCCAACATAACGAGATCAAAGTCCATCGAGCCGCTCACTTCTAATCACACCGAGAATTGGCATTTACTCCCGTACGAGTACGCTTTCTCTCACTTCCATGACCCCTCTTACTTTCCTCCGACCCTACGGACTCGGATCACTCGAATCCTGCCAATTCAGCTGATCGTCAGCCGTAGGAACTCTATTTACCCCCAGAAACGAAACATAAGGCGAAACGTACGGCGAAAGGTTAAGGTGGGAAGCGGAGCTTCCAAGAAATCGATCGTTCGGGCTCACCTTGATGGCCGTGACCTTGGCCGTGGGTGGCGGATCCAGGAAGCGTCGGGTACGCCCGGCGAATGTCTAATTGGCTGAGGGAGCTGATTTCTGCACAGTGTCGCTCCTCGCACGACGACGAACCGTTGGACAGTGACTGCGAAAGCGGCGCCTTAGTTCGCTCGCGGACACCTTCGCTTGCGAGGAAGCGGAGACCGGCGGCAATGGAGCTCGTGAAGGCTGACTGGATGCGTCCGAAGGAGTTCTGTCAGTTAGTGGGTCACTAACGGTACGCCCGGGAGTTCAAGAAACCCGGGCCGACGGCTCAAATTCGCGCTGGACACGCGCCAGCTTTGCGGACGGAAAAGCGTTCCCGATCGATGGAAAACGATCGCAACCGGTCAGGAAACGGTCGCCATGGGGGGGGGGGGGGGGAGGAGATGGGAAACTGGTGTGGAGGATGGAAGGTTTCAGGCTGAGGAAATGCTTCTGGGAGGTTGGAAGTGTCGGAGAGGTATTTGGATTAACGTTAACTGGGGGAGATGTTGGGTTGCAGGTGTTCATGGGTTAGGTGTGGTTAAATGAAAAGATGTGTTGATGGTGGGAGGTCGAGTGTGGGGATTTTGTGGGATGGATTGTTGATTTGCACATAACCGATTATGGTGGTATTCAATCGATAATGACGAGGATTAAGATGATTTGAATGTTTGATCAGTCGAGAACATTGTATGGCAAGAGGATGGATCAATGATTAGAGAGCTGTCAATCGTAAATTGAAATCAATAATTGCGAAGTACTACGTGTGAGCCGAACATCGTGGTAAATAGTAAGTTGGCGTTTTGTAAGGTGATGATTCAAGATTTTAACAATGTTGGTCATTAGTGAAAGAAATTGTGCTAACTATGATGACGAGGATGTGGGCCAATGTTTCTCTTTTTACGCTCTGTTTTAGCAAGCTTTCCGAAGAATTCAACAACTGTCGACTCCTCGCAGCATGACGCTAAAGTTACGTCGGTGTTCGCGTGTGCGAGCGAGCCGTTCGGAGATAATCATTGATACGAAAAGTATGACAG
The DNA here is from genome assembly GCA_914767735.1 of Anoplius nigerrimus. NCBI lineage: Eukaryota > Metazoa > Arthropoda > Insecta > Hymenoptera > Pompilidae > Anoplius > Anoplius nigerrimus. Next base: position 8,231,103 of record OU612089.1, on the reverse strand, counting down.
GAAATTTCCGTGCCAGTTGCACGGTCTTTCGATCGGGCCCAATGTTTATTCCGTGACATCGTTATTATTCCGACCCCGCTCACATGACCGATTTTGCCTATAGTCTTAATCGTTAGAAACTCCTGTAATTATCCACTCCCTTGTCAACCTGTTTGCTCTCGCGAGCAAATAGACGTCCTGCTATGCGACATTGTCGCGACGAACAATGCTCCTGCAACTCCATAAATCCTATCTCCATAATAACAACTCCAATCGCATCCTATCTGGCACCCATTCAAACGTGCTCCACTCTTCGACATCGCATATTTTCCTCTCCGCATATCACGTCACATAATTTAACTCCCAACAAGCACACTCGTCAACTAGAAGAATGATCAGGTGCGAACTCACCTTCATACAAAAATCAAACTATTGTGCCAGTAACAATGACAGTGCTCTAAATTAAATGACCAACAAAATTCTTCCAATCCTCATTTCATTTCATTAAAGAAACAAATAATAAAAAATGACACAGATTTCTCACTTTGACCGCTTTTATATTTAAAGACGATTGTCGGCTTATCTACAAGATGCGAAATTAGTTTCACGCCCGGCATACGGCACGAAACGTAGCTGATGATCGCCAATTCATTGACCCGTCCGGGATCAATGACTGGTGGCGTCTCGTTGTGTCATTCCGTAAGCTCGGGCCGGCAGGAGCGAAGGAGAAAGAACGGTGAAAAGAGGAAAATGGCCGGGCCGGGTGACATTCGTGCCAGATACATCGTGAAATCAAGGCCAGGCTAGGCGTCCAGCGCCAGCGCTTGTTTACCAATCTTTAATTCATGCCAATCGGCGAGAGATGTTATTACGCTTATACGGGAGCACGCGGCTAATGCTGATGTTCGCTCGCCGGATGCATCGTGAAATCAAGGTCACGCAGGCAGGCAGATGGTTGTCGATGCCCTGCGCCAGGACAGGAGGAAGTGTTATGACAGTGAAAACTGCGGCGAGGGCAGAGGTTGAGGTCACGGCAGCGTAAACGGAACGATTAAGTTTGTGTACCGAGCCGATGGTTATCGTTTTGTTCGAAAGGCTAATTGGAAATCACTTCTCCAATACTAATCGTGCACACTGTGCTGATTGCGCGACAAATAGCTGTGTTGACGCAGTAATTGGAGCATAACTATTTTCTCGATCTTATGCTCACAGTGTTTCTACACTGAATTAGCAAATGTGCAAATTAATTTGCTGCCGCTATTGCAAACAGATGCAAAGTACGCACTCACGCTACGATTTCTTATCCTCGATTCATGAATACGCTTTCGTTTTAGTTCTTCATTCGGTTTCGCGACACGAACAGCTCTTACGGACTATGCAGGTGTCTGTATACAGGTTCAAAAACAAGAGAGCGTCTCATTTTTATAAACACGATTTTATGTAACAATTTATTCTTTTTTCTTTTTTTTTTCCACATTTGTACAGTAAGTTTCACAACAATAAAGGGAAGAGAACATCCAGGAAACCGTCGAGCCCCAAAACGCCGCACCGTTAATTAATTCTGTAAGTACCGATAAATAGTGAGTATTAGCGGTGCACGGGCGAGACTGGCCTTCGAGAAAAAGCCGCTACGAGCCCGAGACCGTGAACCAATCGTACCCCATCACGCTAACCGTGCCCAATATCGACAAATTTTTCATTATCCGCGTCTTGTACCCCCGAACGTTCGCGCTCGACTTTCGTTCATCTCCAGGCGAGTCGTTTGGGCGCTCTTTCTTCGACGGATTCCTCGACAGTCTCGATTTTCTCCACTTTTTCCGGAACAGCTTCCTTCTCCGCCTCTGCCTCTGCCTCCTGTTCGACCTTGGCGGCGTTGGCCACGGCCAAAATTCTCTTCGGCACCGAGTCAGCCGCGATTTCTTTCGCTGGTTCCGGTTCCGGCACGGACTCCACGATCGGCTCGCTTGCCGGCAAATTTTCCATTGGCTTCGGCTCCTCTTCTTTCGTAACTTCGAGGGTCGATCGGACGTTTTCGGCTTCCGCCACCGGCGCTTCTTCCTTCTGCGGCAGCGGAACGATGTAGGCGCAGTCGTCCTGGTCGGTCTTCACGAAGAACGTCTTCGAGATCTTGTACTTGTCCAACACTCCGTATGCCTGTTAGGATAAACATGGGATCAGAGTCGCTCGTTTTTGCTCAGGACGCATTCTGACACGGTTCTGAACTGGCCGTGTATTTGAAATTATATTTTAAATGCTTCTTTTGAAAGAGGAACGTCATAGGATAAACTTTCAAAGGTTTGGTCATTTGTTCAGGATTTTCCTAAACGTAGCAAAAGTTCTACTTAAGTCTGGGCAATTTGGATTTTTTCAGACGGAAGTTGACAAATTGGGATTGCGCAGTTGTTTCCGGAAGCATTGTGAAGCGTTTCTTACCTTCTGGAGGATTTCGCCAGGCGCCAGACGCATTCTGGTCATTACCCAGGCGTTTTGCGCGCTCAGTGGTCCGATACCGGAGCAGCTCCACATAACGGCGTAATTATCGTAATCAGTCTCGAGTACCGAGTACTTGGTCTCCGGAGTCAAGGGTACGGTCGTGTACTTGACGTGGAGTTTTCCTTCCTCGCTCTTCGACGCCGCTGGCTTTATCTCGCCCTCCAGCACTCTCTTGATTCCGGTGCTGAAACGAAACGATGACAACGTCAGGAACATCGAATCTCAACTCTCTCCCGCATTATTTCCCTTCGAAAAACTTACAATCGATTCGTAACCTCATTGCTGACGCGAAGCTTGCCATCGGCACCCCTGGTGTAATTCGCCATGACACATCGCGATACCACTTCAGACAGTTGGAAGTATCTCTCAGCTTCGTACCAAACTCCCAAAAACTACAACAGACCAAAATCAGTCTCAGCCTTAACCACTTAACATTATCGTCTCTATACAAAAATTCACAGATTCAATCCTAACGGAATAAAGGAAGACTTACAATACTACCGGCTAGAAAACGTTTAATTTCATCTTCTACAACGATAAAATTCTTTCTCACAGAAAAACTAAAGTTCAGAAACAGTCGAAAAAATAATCAAGACTCACCCTGTTCATGTCGAAGTTCGCCATCGGCACGTACTCCGGGCACCATCCCAGACTTGGGATCTGAGCCCTGACGATGGTCAGGGCCGCGAGGATTAGAACGATCTTCCCGAACATGTCTGATGACGATCTGTCGTGCGGATCGTCCGCGTCGGCTGCCTTATATACATTAACCGGGCAGTGCAGGAGCGTTGACCGCAGTGAGTCCCCTTTTCCCTTCCACACTGGCTAACCCACGTGTGGACGCCTCTTACGGTACTCTTCATGGCCCCGAGAGACCCTGGCCGAAGCGCGAGACGCCTGGTCATTGGTCAATGGATGCTACGGGCCTCTTGCCAAGTAAATCTGACCGGCCGGGGCCCGTTCTTGAAAAACGAGAAACGCAAGCTCCATTATGCAATTCCGGCGCGGACAACGGTACTTCGTCCAGCGGGAGGACCTGGACATGCGACTCTTTCGGTAGAGCCGTCCGAGGAGTCCGAAAGGAACGGGCAAGTTTCAACATTACGATCAGTACTTTTCCAGCTTTGCATATCGAGCTAGGCGATTGTAAACAAGGATGAGAAAGTCGGGCTCGGCAGTAAAAGTAACGGGTACAATGCTCGAAGCTAGGATAATTGAGAACATAATGGCGTGAATTCCGCCTGGGTAGGGGCACGTACGGAGGGGAGAGAGACAACGCACGGAATCCGTGGAGTTCCATAATTGGGAAAAGGAGGATAATACCCGTTTGACGGAATGTCAACGATTCCCGGAGAAGATCGGTCGTTTGAGTTCTAACGGGTTTTAGCCGCGTTAGCCGAAGGATCAGAGTCGATCGACGGGCGTTGAGCTTTCGAGAAGCGCTAAATCTTCTCTCTCCTCGCCCGTTCCCGCCCTTCTCCCCATTCCTCTTCCTTCTCTCGCTCGCGACATTTGGATTCCGCCGAGGCGCGACGGCTCTTTCGTGCGGGAAATTTCAAGTGGCGTCTGCACGCTCTTTTCCTCGGGATTTATAACATTTCGCGTTTGGCGAGACTCAGGGCCGTCTGCCAGGCGAATTTCAATGCTGGATCATTTCCATTTTGACCCTCGCTCTTCCGTGGATCGTGCCGCGACGCCGGGATCTGCCATTACTCGAGTCCTAACCCGCCGATCAACAAGTAACAGACCGAGAAGCGAGTTAGAAGCAAAATTCCGATAATCTCACCCTGACGAAGCTTCGAACCGAAAGCTCGAGCCGGATCATCTCTGCCTGACATATTCTGATACCTTGCGGCTATGTGCATATTCTCGAATGCACATGCCATCGTCGATCATGATCTAAATTCCCTGGCACAGCCCTGTCGATCCTTTCACTTTTCAGGTGTTCCCTCGCGAAAACATTAGTCGCCCAGCATCCTGCTGTCGATTGCGATGAGAATCGTGGCCTGTTAGTGCAACCAGCGGCAGCTATTCAGCCGGGTCGTCCCTCTCTAGGCGTTACTCCTCTTGTCCGAGCGGCCATTCATGGAGCCGGTTCCAGCAGCCTCGACCTTAGTCCTCGGTCGCAGCTTCCTATCGCGTATTTACACGCTCGCAAATGGAACGAACCGATGCGAGCTGACACAGGTGCTCGCCAATCGATTGTCGGACGCTGCTCGCTCGTTTGCTCAACGAGGCGAGGCTCAAATTACTCGACGAGTTCAACATTTTTTTTTGGTTGTGGTAGAATCTTTGGAATTCGAGTCCTTAAGGCAAGTAATCGAAAATAGTATTAAATGTAGTAATATCAATTCAGTTTTCTGTTCAATATGTTTGTTAAGGGATTCAAGATGTTAAAATTTTGTTATTAGCGATTCTTCTCTCAAATTAGCAACTTTTCGACTGTTGAAAAATAGAAAGACTTCTGAGATAATATTAATGTCGAATATGTAAATTATAGAATTTGCAGCCACGTAATCTTTTAACTTAACTAATCGATTGACGGAAAATAAAATTATAAAATTCGCTGTGTTAAGGCTTCTTTTATCAGCAACTAGTCTCTCGATCAAATCGCCTGTAGACATCTGACGTAGCCGCATTTCTTCAGCAGCCCACCAAAACTCCTCTCCTCGACCCCTGCCGAGGCAAGAAGCGTACTAATTATGCAATTGGTACCGACAGCCCGGCGCACACATTAGCCGCGCATCGTGTCGGACGTATCGTCTTGGAACGTGGCCCACCGCTGCTAACGGTCCAGCTCCAACAGTCGGCGTCCGTTCCATCGTCTTTTTGTACAAAAGTCCATCGGCACCGTTAACCCCCGCCTCCCCCCCCCCCCCCTCCCGTCGACCGGTTCCCCCAGCGTTGTTCTTCCGCGAAAAATCGAACGGCCGAACAATCGAGCGCCGCCGGGCAAAGACAATATCCTCGACTCGAGATGCAATTTCTTACGGGACAAGGAGGAAAGGAGTCTGATTTACGCCCAGCTTTACGAGACGGCCGATAATTGTCGGTTAGAGGCCTGCGCGAAGGTCGAGTTACGAGGGAAGCGATTACGTGCTTTCCGTGCGTGCAACTCAGCGCGTGCAGTTGCGTGTCATTGCTACTTCGCTGTCGGCCGTAAGAGAACGTAATGAATACGCTGGAAACGGCCAGGCAGCCTGGCTAGGCCTGGCTAGGCCTGGCTAGGCCTGCCAAGCCAGGCACACGGACATGACACCGTGTCTCTGATTGAGTCTGGCGAGTCGCGGAAAGGTAGCTAACTTGAGCGCGGAGTCACGTATTGCACGCTTGCTACTCCGTAGCCGAGTGCGAGCGAGCGTAATGAATACGGAGAATGGCGATAGGTATCGCTCGGGATGGCCCCGTAACTGCTGCTACACGCGTCTAAGCGATCGCGGGAAGGTAAGTTACACGTGTTAGTGCCATTGCCACTTTGTTGCCGAGCGTACGCTGAGGTGGTGTAATGAGTACCGTGGAACGGCGATTGCTATCGCTTTGAAAACCGTTCAGTGCATTTGGCGGTCGTAGAGCTGCAATTTGCGCGCGTGCTCGCCTACCGAAGCCATTTTGCATTTTCGGCGGACGAAAGCGAACGTAAGGAAGCACCGAAGTTCGCGCCAGACGTCGATACTGCAATTACGTCGCATTTCATGGGAATATTCATCGTGTTTATCGGTGAGGATTGGATTTGCGAACGTGGGAGAAAAACAGTTGACACGTTTCCGCTCGCTTTTGTGTTTATCTTTCCTTACAACATTTGCTTTTCCTTTCGTGAATTAATTTATTCCTCGTAAACCTATGAACACTAAGAAAGCACGCGGAGGCGAGTGCTCCGCTCGGAAGAGACGCTTACAAGCTACGAGAAAGACACGAGTCCAGATGTGCGTTAAAAGTGAGGAAAACGATTCTCGAGTAGGAATCGAGACGTCTCGACGAGGAATTCAGCGAATCGATCCAATTCCTCCATTTTTTTTGGTCCTGTCCGGCAAACAGTTTCGAGAAAAAGTTTCCTCGTCTCGCGACGTCTCTCAAAACGTACTCTCTTCGATTCCTATATACACATGCTCACTTCGCATTGAAAACGTAACTTTTCATGTCACGCAAACGCTTCGAGAATTTTCTATTCTCCCGTTAGACAAGATGATAAAGACAAAAATTTTCATCCGTGAAATCGGTCGCTCGCATTAGTGTCTAAAGTAATAGTAGAACTAATCGTATATGCGGTCTCGCTTTTCCCTTGAAAAAAGAAAGTGGATTCGCAGTGCATTAAAATTTTGCATCCGCCCTTCGCGCCGTTTCGAATCGTTCCGTCGAACGAACATCTGGACCGTGAACGAGATGGAGAATAGGGGGTGGTCAAAGGGTAAGAGACGCGTGTATACATACACAATAAACATAATTAATTAACTGTAAAATAATCTTTACGTGTAAAACCTAGTGCACTTACGGCTCGTGAAGAAGGTACGGGGGCATTTCGAGAGAATGCGGGGGAGGGGTGGGTCTCTTTCGCAGAGGGTGTAGGAGGGTGCGGAGAGAAGAGGGAAGGGAGCTGTACTGGAAAAAAATCGAACGTCAACGTGGGAGGGGCCTCATCACGGATAATGTCGGCTTTATACTGGAGAACGACACTTTCGTGCTTCGTCGCGGACAAAGTACAATTCTGGAAAAGACTCGACGGTGAGTGCCCCGAGCTCGCGACAAAGAGAGGAAAAACACTTTTTTTTTCCGCCATCTTTTCTCGGATCGCCGAAACAAGAGGGGAGCCGTTGATCGGGGTTCGTTCGTTTTTCGACGAGGATTTTTTTCCGCGTGCCAGCTGCTTAAATTAATTCTCTTAGGCGGCTCGCAATACGTTACTCTCTCACTCCTCAGCATCTTATTTCCCATTTCCTTGCTCCCGAAAAAACAAAAATCGCTCAGACGCTCGTCAAGGGCTCAGTCCCTTCCTTCTCCCCGCTCGCCTGCCATCGTCTGTCTCCTCTGTATATGTTTCTCGTTTCGATCCACCATTATTTCGATTCCTGCATTTAAAGAGCCTCGCGACTCGCGCTCGTACAAAAAGAAAATAAAGCATTCCGTCGAGGCGTCGCACGCTAAACAATAATTACGTTACTCTTTATTATCATTTAGTATCACATTGCGTTCACTGTATATATTGTGCTGGCCGTTTTTGCCTGGCTTTCTTACTATAACGAGAGCGCACACCACCCCTGTAACCTCTTTTCTTTATGCTCGATCCTCGTCGTCCGTCGCGTTTCAGTCTTGATCTCAGACAACGTCGATGAAGGGAAAGATATTTGGCCGAGAAATTTGTCCCTTTAGGTCGTCGAGAATCGGTTTCGATTGAAATCTACAAGGACCCCGAAACGTTTCGCTTACTCGCGCCGGCTGGCGCGCGTCATTCAATGATGGAACGATTCTGTGCAATATATCTTTATTTCAGGATCATTTTCTGAGAATGTATGCGGTACAGAGTTGTTCCGGTTACGTCGAATTTGTAACGTTCGCGAATTCGTTTAATTTTACATACGGTATGCGACGGACTTGACTGACAATTGAAAAATGTTCACTCTATCGCCGAATAGGACGCGCACGTTCGTCCGCCGTTGCCAAAAATTTTGCGATCCTGCCGAAGTATCTTTGGCTCCGCTGCTGTTCGAAAGGTACGAAGACGTGCAAAATTTTCGGATACTACCGTACGGGGGCGACTTTCCTTCTCGAGCGCAGACCGTCTCTTTCCTCGATCCGAAGAGTTCGTCGGTCGGACATCTTTTTTTTTTGTACTATCCCAAAAGTCCAACTGGTGTGCCATTGGCGGATTCGACATTTTGGCCGCTTGTTACGTCTCGGCGCGCGCAAATCTTTCGACCGCGATCGAGGAAACGTCCGCGTACGTCGCGATCAAGACGTCGGAAGTTAGTGTTAGAATTAGAATTAGAATTAAGGCTAGTTGTGCGGATTGCGTGGAATGTGTGTGTCGTGTTGTGCGTAACGTGGCTTATTCCGTTTTCTTTTTCCGTCCACTGTCTTAAGGCTCGATACGATTCGACCCTTCCTTCATCACTCGTCCGAGATCATCCGGTCAATGGTCAGACAAAGAAAGAACGTTCTCGTTCCGAAAATCGCGCGTGCTGCGTCCGTGAGAACGCGACCGAGGAGCAAAAGAGAGGTCAAGGCCCATCTTCAAGGCACCTTAGGTAATAAAGATCTACCTAGAAAAGATCATGACGTCCTGCGCCAACGAAAGGAGGAAGAATGAAGAATACCAGTTGAAAAGTAAGAGAGAAAGACAGAGAGAGGGAGAGAGAGAGAGAGAGAGGAAGAGGAGAGAGAGAATGAGTGAGATAGTAAGACAGTGAAAATTGTAAGAGGAGAAAGAGGACAGATTAAGAGATAATAAAAGGAAGCTACTACTTACAAACAACGACCTACCTACGATCAGACGAAAAAAAATCTTATTAATTCGAGTGACAATTAAAACCATTCTCTACGCTGTGAAATTAATCGGCTCATTTGTCTGATATTCAAAACAGCGAGCAACGCTAACGTTCTTCTTTTTTTTTCCTACGATCATCGTCATCTTAAACGCGTACATCTTTTTTATTCGCCTTAAGCCTATGAACACATGAAAGATCACTGCCCAATCGACCAATTTGGACCCATTTGACAAGGCACTCGAGTCGCTGAGATACACTGACAATCCTTCGGGTACGTGACGAGAAGAAGAGAGAAGGTGAATAATTGGGGAACTGGGAGGGATAGAATTTTGGATAGTCGATGAAGGAAGACATCGATGGAAGACGAATTGAATGCGCGGAGAAACGATTCGCACATCGTCACTCTCGCGCAGCGAGCGAAATTTCAACAACAAAAACTTTCCTTATCTCATTATCGTCAGTTCTAGACTGACCACGATTCGAAGGTAACACCCGTGTGCTCCTCCGATTGCGCCCGACAGAGCGGCAATTCGAGAAATTTCGTTAACATTTCGGCAAATACTTCCTTCTCTCCGGTGTTCTCTTTCTTTTGGCCATCCGTGTCGAATGCTCTTACCTACGATAGCCGAGAGCCGAGAAAAAACTAAAGGCGCGAACTCCTAGCGTTCTCCCGAGCATTTTGTTCGAGGCGATTGGCGGGCAGGATACCTAAGATACTACCTAAGACAGAAATCGGTGGAAAGTCGGTTGGTCCCTTTGTATATATTGTAAAATAAATAATTATAGTCCGTCCGCTTGTCGTTCTATTTAACAATTATTTACACTTTGTGAGATTTGTCTTCGTCGTGCGCGCGCTGAGGTAGACGAGACCATAATTCGTCGACGGCGAGTGTCGTCGCGGGCGCGATACGCGCCGCGAGAAATAAACAAATTTTACATTTCCGTGCACTCACTATCGCCGATAGCGTCGCGAACGACATTACTCTACTGGGAACCGTTCGGCTCATCGACGGGCGACAAAAAATTGATCGGACCCTCGCCATACGCTCATCGTCCGCCGTACTACGCTGGTCCATTGCATTTTTGCTCGCCTCTGCCAGAGATTTGACCCGGCGTGACACATGCCAGGTAATACATTCGAGACCATAATGCGGCCGGCGACTGGCAGATTTCAACGGGAAATTGTTGCAGGTCGCTGATTTACTTAGAAATTACGTGATACTGTCTTATCACTCTGTGCCTCGACGTCCTCCTTTCAATCGAGGACCTTCGTCGAGGACACTCTCCTTTTTTTTTGGGCGGGCATCGGTCGGTGCTACTTCCGTTCCGACAACGAAAACTGTTCGCAGTTTCTGCCTTTTGAAAAACGTGACATCGAATAGCAGCGAGGCGAAATTGAGCGGAATGTTCACCGCGCGAGAGGACCGAGTTCTCGAGGACCTTCGGGGCTGAAAGCCGAGTGCTCTCCAAATTTTGTACAACCGATGCAATTTCCCGCGACGTACCGGATTCGTACAAGCCGCTTTTATCGCTCAAGGGACAGAAAATACGGTTGCCTCCGGAGGTATTCGCACGGTCGAAATATTTTCAATCTCGAACAGCGAAGACGGAGGCAAGAGCATTCATTTGACCGTAATTCGAACAGTACGAGCCACGATAGCCAAAATGAAACTACGCCCTCGATCAGAGTCCTCGAACGAATCGCGTCCTCTCCACCGAGCACCGCCGACGCCATGACACTTTCGCGACCATCACCCATCGCCGTTAAAGCTGACCGCCGTCGGTGACGGCCGACTCCACTGATCCGTCGACCGTCATTCTGACGAACCCTCTCGTTCAAGGTCAGGAGCGAGGCGAATGCGGACGGTCGCGAAAGTGTTAACCCAGTCGCTAGTCGTGCAGGTTCTTGCTGAGGAGAAGATTGTTGTGCGGCCCGGACAGATGCCTGATCAGCTCCTGAAGACTGTCGAAGCTCAGCGAGCAGAAGCAACACGTGAAGGTGTTGTCCGGCGCTGCTATGACGCCTCTGTGAACGGAGCATAGATGCTTGAGCAGGTGGGCCTTCTGCTTGAACATGGCGACGCAGAGTCGACATGCGAACGGCTTCTCGCCCGTGTGCACTCGCAGGTGGGTCTTCAGGTTCCAGGACATGCCGAACTGCTTGCCGCAGTAGCTGCAGCGGTACTCGCGCACGGGGGTGGACTTGGGCGGGTCGTCCGCCGGGGGTGGAGGGGGTGCTCGGGCAGGGGGTAGCGTCCAGGCGCCCCAGGGTGGCTCAAGGCCAGCGGCCGAGGCCGGATCTGCGCTTGGCGGACGGTGGGACGCTCCGGGGGGTGTCACTGACCTGTCCTGCTGTGAACCGAACGATTATGATTGATCGGAGGTGAAGATGTCCGGAGATTGCGAGTTCAGAGCGTGCTTTTGTCCGCGTAAGATAAATTGTCGCGTATCGAGGATCTCGATGACGCTGAGGATGATAACAGATAATGTGGGACCTACCAGGTACGGTGGGGCCGAGACGCTGAGGGGATGTGGAGCTTGCAGCCTCCTGGGCGTCTCGAAGCCAGGATTGAAGGGCACGAAGGCCGGATTCTGCGCTGGCGCATTGTGAAAGCCTGGCCTCCGCTTCCGATGAGGCGTAACGACGTACGCCTCGGCAGGTGGGATGGGGATCTCTTCGGGTTTCCGTTTGCCGGGCTCCAAGCCCAGCGCTAGTCGAGCGGCCAACTGTCTTCTCCTCTCCTCAGCCTCCTCCAGAGATTCTCGCCTCTCGAGTAATTGCTTCTCGGGCCTGTTCCGCAGAAACGTACGTCGATATTTAATGCTGCACCGTTATTAATACGTCTATCGGTACACCGGGATACCCTGGCTATTAATATTGTTGCGTTTATAAAGGCTTGCGTGTGTCGCTATGTGTTTCCACATTGTACTGACATCAGGATAAACTATTTATAGTATCTATACAGTCAGAGTGTAGGTCTATAACGATCGATGACGCAACGGGGTTATGTAATTGTTGTATAACGAGATGTTTTTAATAATAATATGTGGAACACTGGGAGCTGACACGATAGACATAGAACGTACCTGTGAATAATATCATGCGAACTCTCGCTCGTGGTAGAAGCGCCGGAGTTCAGACTGAGGTTCACGGGATCGGAACTATCCCTCCTCCTTGGCGGTTCTATACTGCTTTCCCTATTCTCTGAAAGCATCGTCTCCCCCTCGACACCCTCCACGTCCACTTCCGGTTCCTCTTCGCAGCCCTCGGTCTTTATCAGCACCGAGCAACAATCCGCCGGGTTATTCGATTGTCTGAAAGTTCACAACAGAACGGTAAAAGTTGCTACTCCGGTAGTTGCGATTTCAACCGCTATCTTGCAAGTCACGATTTTACATTACGCACCTGCCATCGTATTGCGACTCGTAGCTGGAACTCTCTTGACCCTCCGAGGGCTGTGGAGTGGGTATTCTTTCGGGGTCGGAATTACTAGAGGTCTGTGGTTGATTCGGCTCGAAGAGCTCCGACTTTATCTGAAGAAGCTCGAAGAGTTCCCTCAGCGGCGTCAGCTCTGTCGACTGAAAGCGCAAAAGGATGATCGTCAATAATCCGACGTCGTTGGGCAACGTCTCCGTAGAATCCGATCATCGACAATACGCCTCTCATCTTACGATTAACCTTTATCGTTTCGCTACGATGGCATTTCAATATCGCGCCAAACGTTCCGTCCGAACAAAGACCGTTGTTCAAAGCGTTACGACCAGCGCAGGAACAAAACCGTAGACAAGCACGCTAATCGATATCCAAATCAAAATGCTACAGATTCTATCGCTGTCAACTGTCATTCGCTCTTATTCATCGAACGAGTGACGAAATCAATGTTGCTCGAAAAAAATATATCTGACTGTTAATGTTAATCGGCTATAAATTACTGTTAATAGATGAAAAGTGGTACTTACGGGTATGAGTGCCTCCCCGTTATAAAGAAATTCGAGGAGGTGATTAAGCTGCGTTTTCCTGACCCCGGACAGGTGGACGACATGGTCTAGGGCCGGGTTCCTCAGGAGACTAGCCAGGAGGGGACTAGCTGCCGCCAATACTACCCGATGGGCCCTTACAACGGACCCATCGTCGCACGCCAGGGTTACGTCCACGTGACGATCCCCGGTGTACCAGGCCCCGACCTCTGCGGCCAAGGTTGCTGGATGCTTTCCATAATGGAGTGTCAGGAGACCGTCAGTATACATCGTCTGGAAGCAAAGAAAGTTGACGTCAGATACAGATCGATACACGCGACCACGCGAAGTCGTTAGCCAAACCAACTAGGCACGAATACCTTGAAACTTTCTTACAATAGGTCAATAGGATACGACGCTGACTAGGCAACTTTTTCCTACGCGATTTTACGGTTTATTGTAGGCGGCATGGATTCACGGATTTTCGATTGGGCAAAGAAATTGTCGGTAACCCGTGATACGGATGGCGCAATTTGACCGTGCGGAATGCCGAAAAGAGAGTTCGAAATTGATTTCAGTTTTCATAGATCCGGTACGGTACGGTACGGGAGTCGGCGGCGATTCTTACGGTGGGATTAAGTGGAAATTGTGCAACATTCCGCGCATGACGCCGGCGCGACATTTATTAGAAGTCACATAAAGAACGGATGAGAGTGGCGAATGGGACATCGAAGGAGTCTTTTCACGCCAGAATTCGACGTCCCGTCGTTTGAGGGCCGGCGAATTAACGGCCGATCGGATACTCTCCCCACTTCGGGGTTTCTCAAGGGAAGCCTGGCGAGAGAAAGTTCGGTTTCACGTTATATTCTCAAGCGGCAGAAGTATAATTAATATTATGAAACCAATGCCATAAACATCGACGTGTTCCGCAATGTCAAACGTGTCCCAGGCACAATGAGTTTCACGCTGAAAACAGAGAACGCGTAACGGTGGAACTTTCATTTTTTTCCTCTGCCGCGTCGAGCAGCCAACGATTAAATACAATGCCCGCACCGAACAATGTTGCGATACGCTGATTATTCAAAGAGCAGATCCGTTCTGCACAGAAGTTCAGAAACTGTTCTACCCGCGGCTTTCGACGGCGCGAACCTTGCAGATCGTTAGCCGCGGCTCCGAACGTACAACATACTCTAACGTGATATAAGTATTGCGAACTACCATGGAAAACCCTTTGAATATTTAGAAGAAAGTTGCACTCCAATGATACGTAACGTTCAGGGAAACTGGAGGTGAAGAAAGTGGCGGGAAAGGCAGCAAAAGTTGATTAACGGTTCGTAAAGGGCTCGCGTGCTCGTATGGGGCTGACCTTCGATTCGACAGTCCGATCGAATTGGAAAGGGAAGACCTTGGCGGCAAAAGTCACGGGGAGGGCGTGAATCTCAGCGTTACGTTCGCGGTATAGTTATTATCGTACCATGCGTGACACGGTGTCGAAGTCGAATTCTATGTTACGCTCGCACGTGATATCCACCTTTGGCGTTTGACGTGAGGTAATCGACGCACAACGAACACACACTCTCCCATCGGTGTCTAACTCTTCCTCATAATCAATTATCGTTTTTACGCGACTCAGCCAACCATCCTTTCGCAATGGCGCCCGGCCATTCGAAGTACCCCATTAAGGCGCTGCATCGCAATTCGCCTATATCGGCCGAATCGTAAATAAGACATTTCTTCATTGTCTCAACCACTCTCCTCTTCCTGTTGATTGCTCGTAAAACGCACGAGAATCCTGACCCTCGACGACCAGCGCCAAAGTCCCTGCGTTCGTTACGGAAAGATCATGCTCTTACTCTCTCGCGGACTGCGCGTTACGTAAGTATTCGCAGTGTACAGTTTCCACTTTATTTCCGGATACACCGCTTACATTCGAATGCCGGACAACGGGCCGCTACTTGCATCTGATATTCTGCGCGCGCGCGCGCGCCTAGGCCAGGGTCTTGCATAAGGCCCCAGTTTTGCATTTTGCCGGGCACTCTCGCCGGCATATTGTGAGGCAGAGTTTGGGAGAGAAAAGGTGGAAAAAGAGGCGGACTCGTTGCAATTCGCTCGGGCTCGGCTGATAGCGAGCCGCTCGAAGTTCAGGGTCAATCGTTGCCCAGCCGGAGCGGATTACGTTTGCGCTTACGTTCGTCTTTCTTCTTCTATTTGGGCCTTGACGAGTTGCCGGGCGGGGTCTCGTGTGGTATCGGGCGACGAGTGGGGGAATGGGCAAGGTCCCCTTTCCGGGGACTCGGGGAGTGGGGGCGGGAAAGAAAGCTGGGACCTGTCATTCGCAGCTGCTGCCATCTGCGCGCTGCCACGGTGGCGAGAAGCGTTGTCAATTTCGCAGGGTCGGTAACGAGAGCGAGCACCGACGAGATATACTTAAAGACCGCTAGCCCTGGGTAAAATTTCGGGCACGCAAGGGGGCTCAAAGGGGCCCAAATGCTCTGTCGGCACGGAAGAATTCCGAGGTTCTAACTTTGTAGGTAACACCAAGCACCGACGAGGAATTCCTAAGAACCACTGTCGTGACGGGCGTGGTGGGGAAAAGATGTACATTGAGATGTATGTATACGTGCTCTCAGTCAGCGAGTCGTCTACTACGTACCGAACGGAGACAAGGAATAAGCTACGGCTCCGACTCCTCTCCGACACGATTGCGTACAAGTGTTTCCTTTGGCATAAGCCAGCGGTATTAAAATGCCTTTTCGTCCCTAACCTAACCGATGATCTGATAAAGTATCTTATTCGAAGGGTGATGATGGGGCTCAAAAGCGATCCCAAAACAATTATAAACCAAAAACGTCATTCGATAGCTCATTAAACAATTCCCATTTTCATCATGATTTAACGTTGAATCTGCAAGGGCGATGGGCAGTGAGGTGTAAATTGAAAACTTCCCTTTTTGCTCATTTTTAAAAAAGGGGTGTCAGTGAAAAAGTCAAGATCATCCTTTCTAGTCGTTTACTGGCGTGTTAAACTAATTTGTAGAACGAACTTTTATACATTATCGAATCCCATCACTCCCAATTTTTGTATCGTGATAATTTTAAGTGCTAGCAGCACCGACGAGGTTGAAAATGTTGCAAAACGTACTTGTTTATTAAAGAAGTAAATGCTTTCCAATACACTTGCTCTCTTACATTGATTATTGTATTCCATTTCACACAAATGATCGGAACATGAGAAACGAAACGACCCTGTCTGTACGCAAAACTTCTTTATTTCTATCTTTACAATTCTAAAATTTTTTTCTCCGTTGCTCGTACATCCGGTGATTTGACACGAATGTCGTCTCTGCGCCACATTGCCGGCCACGCTGGGCCACGCGCCCGTCTCTTTGTAATTTGCCGACACCGCCAAACGTAGGGACAGTTGATATAGAAAGAGGAAGTGAAGGTGAAGACATTGTTGAATGATTGAATGCCACATGACGATGAGGCAACACTAGTGCAGCGAAGAAATTTTTACAACTTTGACTTTTTATGAATAAAAATGTCAGTACCGTATTGCTAATATTTTGCCAAGTAAAATGAGACCAAGCACGAAACCAATCAGGTTATATTTTGTTACTAATTAAAACTCGTATTTACATATAAAATTGCTTGCCACTTTATTTGCGTATGAGGAGTTTAAAGCCGTCTAAACTGTCGCAGGATCTCTGTGTGAGTTTGTGAGGAGGCACCTGCCAATGGTGTCCCTACACGGTAAGAGACGCAAAAAAAATGCCGCCAAATGGGCTTATAACGAATAGGGGACATTCATTCCACTCAAGAAAACTTTGTTTCTCATTCAGCTCCACGGTAAGCGTCGATTCATTCGCCAGGTACTTGATTCCCATCGAATAGAAGTTCCTTCTTCACACCACATTGATCTCGCGACGTTTAGGCGACAGTGTGTTTGACAAGTCAGAATAGCGAAACCAAGTGTCGTAACCATTTCGTATTTGGTCTTATTTTTATTAGGAAAACGTCTCCAATATACCAGTAAACTTCTTTTTACCGAAAAATTGCAATTAACAATTTTTGATTTCTTAACTAGGGTTAGTGTTTCACCGATAGACCGCGTCGCTGTTCAATTGTCAGCATCAAAAAATGCCACTGCGATACAAGCGACGGGGAACCGCCCGGCCGACGACAACCGCTGTTTGTTAAAGCGGCATCCGTGGACAAATATCGTGTAGCTCAAATCGGACTCATATAGAAAATCTACTGTAGTCGAATTCGTCCGTTTGCTCTTTGCCGATACGGATGATCAGAAGTAGAAACGGCAGATAAGGAAAAAAACGGACTGAAGACAAAACATATTAGTAATATTATTCCGAGTAAAATGAGACCAAACACAGTACAACTCGGTTTATGTTTGTACTTATTAAAAGGTTTACATATTACACGTTCGTACATATGTACACAGTCGTTGCTGTCACAAACGCAAGCCGGCGCATGTCAATGGACGCTAGAGCTGGCGGCCGCTGACGTCACCGAGCCAGGATTTGCACGAGGGGAGGCGCGAAGCGCGTTTCTTTCCGGGATATAGCATTTTGAGTAGTAGAGGAGAGCAGACGCAAGGAAAGTCACAGTTAAACCGAATAGTAGTTGTTTCCTCGAAAATCACCTTACATTACTTATAAGATTATCAACTTTTCACCACGTTACGTTTGTATTCAAAGGAATTACGCTGCGATATCAGGCGTGACAGTTGCCGAATGCGAGGGGGATCCCGCCTAGTGGTGGGGTTTAAGCGTCAAAAATCTGGCAGATCTCATGAAAAATTCATCGGGCCTCCACTGTATCGCTTCCGTGAATTCTTAAAATTTGGCTGCTAATAAATGTTAATAAAAATGTATGCAGGATTCGAAAAATTTCACACTCAGGTGAGGAGTTTGAATCGTTACCATTGGATCTTGAGGCCGGCCAATTACATGTCCTATTAAACATTTCGCATATATATTAATGTTTTTCTTGTACAAATACATTGTAAGAAGAAGAACATAAAAATGCACGTAAAGGATACGTCGAAAATATGACAATCGTCAAGAATACGACAACCGCATGAAGGAGGGGTGCCCCTATGCCTAGTGATCTTGAGAGTATTGGATTCGTGCGCAGATGCCGAAAGTGTAAATGAAAGTGTGTACGTGTTCCCGGAACGCAGCAGTGGGAAGGTTTGAATCGGCCCGGTTTACATTAAATGCGCTTGAACATTACATGAAATATAATTCGGCGCATGCACCGCATTCGATTTATGCGGGGGCTACAGAACATGGGTCCAAAAAAGAAGCTGGCTTTAATATATAATTGAATATAACTTAACCTAAATATTATGTTAACTTATCTCTTGGAAAAAGAAAAATAAAGGATAAAATACAGAGAGATTAAGCTGCACAAAAAAAGCAAGAAAAAGAAAGAAACGACAAAATAATAATAATAAACTGAAGGAAAAAATAATAAAGAGAGTAGTACTGAGAAAAAAGACGTTTTGCCGTTGTGCAACCGGTAATATTAGCGGAACTACAAGTATTTTAGCATAAAATAACAAGCGCCATTACTACATATTCTCCTTGTTTTAGCAGTTTTCTTAGGACCTATATTTGTTTATTGTACCCCATCTCATAGCATTGAATATTGCATAATATACTTATCTTATAAAGGATGCATAAAAATTCGTTCTACAAATTAATTTTAACACGCCAGAAACGGCCAGAAAGGAGGTTCTTGATTTTTTCACGGACACCCCTTTTTTAGAAATGAGCAAAAACGAAAGTTTTTAATTTACAACCTACTGCCCCTTGCCCTTCCAGATTGAAAGTTAAAACGTGATGAAAATGGGTATTTTTTAATGTGCTATCGAATGGCGTTTTCGATTTATAATTGTTTTGGGAACACTTTTGACCCCATCATCCAACTACACCCTTCGAATAAGATACTTTATCAGATCATCGGTTAGGTTAGGGACGAAAAAGCATTTTATTACCGCTGGCTTATGTCAAAGGAAACACGCATGCGATCGTGCCGGAGAAGAGTCAGAGCCATAGCTCATTCTTTGACTCCGTTCGATACATAGTAAACGACTCGCTGACTGACAGCTGCTGACAGCACATATCTGAACTTTCCCCCACCACGATCGTCACGGCAGTGGTTCTTCGCAATTCTTCGTAACTTGGTGTAAAAACTGGAATCACTCAGTTCGTTGCGTTGCCTTGAGTTTCCTGATTCGGCCGTTCTATACGCCGAGAGGGCGTCCCAGTACGGCTCAATTTTCGTGCGACACAAAGTCCCATAAGGCTAGCGGTCTTTAAGTATATCTCGTCGGTGGAGCGAGCCTACCTTTCTACCTTGACGCCCGTTGATAAAAGACCTTCTACCGGACTGCGGAGCCTTTCGTTTCCAGTTCGCCCGACGAAGAGCGGTTGGGTAGGTTTCCGGAGTCTGGTTTGGGCTGTTAGACTTCCGTTTTTCGAATTACGATGGAACTTTGTTCCGTTAGCGATTTGTACTTTTTCAAAATCGACTGTTTTAGAGTTTTGAGAAAGCGCGTATGTACTTGGATTCGTCTCTTCAGAGACATGAAAGGAAATGTTACTCATTCACTTTGGATGTACGTGACATTCTTCGGAATGTGTTCATAACTTTGTTGAATGTGCAGAATTGAATGCTGCGCTCTCTACTCGCCGGGAACCGAAAAAATCGGAAAGAAGCCAACGGACATTTTGCTAAAAGCCGAGCAGCGTTACAGTTTCAGCGTCCCTCTTTCTAACTGTCTCGCGTATGCTTTACACTTCGCAATCTAACGCGACAGACGTTCTTAGAGCCGGGGCGAGTGTGCGCAGAGATTAGCGAGTCGTGCCTAGCTTTTCGATCTAATCGGCACAAACGAGGCCACAGCGATCGTCATTGTCGCTATCGTAGTTATTGTTTACGGGCCGTCTGCGCATTTCGCGCCTGCGCCTTGCCGACCGTGAACTATGGCAGAGAAGTGAATCACTCGGTCGTGCGAAATTGTATATTTGGCCGGGCGTGCATTTCCTCCAACGTCGCCGTTTTCTTGCCCGAGGTCGCGGATGCCAGGAAAAAGAGCGCCGGGACGAAAATATACCGCGCGCGCGCGCGAGCGCGGGAGCAGGCAAAGTTCGAAGTAGGCAGAGTGTATCGCTCGCTGCTGAACCGTGGTCACGGAAAAACACACGAGCTCTATCGACTTCTAACGTATCGTGCCTAGACTCTAACTCCCGCGAAAAGCGACAAAGTGATCCGAAACGTATTCAAATACATGGAAGGCCAGTTCGGTAGAAAGCGAGGCCGGATAAAGGAGCGTAGATATCGAGTGCGCTGAATCTAGCCACCCGGCTTGCAAATGAAGAAGGAATCGAAGTAGGACTCGGCGAACGTTATCGGCGATTGGGTGCGGGTCGGAAGAAGGCAAAATCCCTGAAAGCGTCGACGCGCGAGAATAGAGTCGACGGGGAGGACAGAGGCCGCCGCGAGATAAGAGGAGAAAGTTGACGAATTCATGAATTTCGAACTGGCGTCGATTCGCTATGGACGCCCATGGTGACTCCTCGCGCTTATCGCTGCCGCTCTACGCGTCTCTCTTCGCTCGCATAAGCGGGCCCGTATGTGTGCGTGCGGGCCGTAGGTGTGCGTGCGGACGCGTACTTTCCTTCGAGAGCCGAACACAGAGGCGCGAATGTGACACGTATACGAAAAACGCGTGCGTCGAGGCGATCGCGAGAGTGTGTGCCGTACGTGTGCCTTCACATTGGCGTCGGCATAAACATGAGAGCGTACGTACGAGCGGACGTAGGAGCGTGCGCGCGAACGTGAACGCACACGATGACAGCGATGCGCGCCGGCACAAACGTACACGCGAGCATTATAATCTCCTATCCGGATGGCGGACGTTACGATCTACCATTGAATCGAACAATGGCGAAACTGGGTTACGCAAATGTCGAGGCTGGAAATTAAAGTGCGAGAGGTGCGGGGGGGAAGACGATGGTTGGGGAAAGAGTGATGGTCGCGGGGGAGGGAGGGTGATTCTCTCGTATCTTTTTCTTCTCTCTCTCTCTCTCTGTTTTTCTACCTCTCTCTTCTTGTTCTCTTCGTTCCTCGATTTGTTGTCCATCTATCTCATACCGTCGGCGGAAAAAGAGCGGGAGCGTTTGGAAAATCACTCGCACGACCGCAGAAATCGTTTCTCGTTCGTCGCCGAGAAATGGCGAGAGCGTTCTTTGCTCGGCTTCGGACGATCGGGGGAAATACTAAAATTACAGGAGCGACGGAGGCGCGGACCACCTCGGGGTTTCTGCCATTGCGCAGCCACGGGCTGACGTTTCGTGGCAGAGTATTCTTCGCAGCGGAATTGGAAAGTCCTCGGCGAGGAGTGGGAAATTTTGATCTTGTTTATGGAACCCTAAAACCGTGTCTAAGTGGGATTCAGCAAACTAATTCATGAAAGGTAATTTAAAATTCCGCGGACAAAGATCCTCCATGAATGTAGACAAAGTGATACAAATTCTTCTATTCCACATACAATGTCAGTATCAAGAAAAAAATAAATTCATAGCAAAGAATCTCAAGATTTCATTTTATAGGGTCGTTTCAAAGCACACCACCAGTATTTCATAGCGAGGACAAATGGATGAACAGGTTGAACCTTACACCGATCGTACAGCAAAATTATTCCATGCATCATCCGATCGCATCCCCAATCTGTCTCTCGGCCTCAGTCTCACCCCTCCCCGAACGGCAACGGCCGCCGCCAGCCAACAAATGGGCTCCCCACGAAGGATTGCGCGCAAAAGGAAGGAGAGGATCGTTCGGCGGTCGAACTTCGCGTCGCGATCATCGAAAATGACTGTGCCCGTTCGCTTGTTCGCCGTGAAAGAGAACAGATCGTGACGGCGCTGATTAAGGCGAGGCGGCTCAAACCGCGCAAGCGAACCAGGATTGAGCAACGCGAGCAAAGTTGAGGGAGACAGGAGCGGAGAAAGACGGGAAGCGAGAGAGAGAGAGAGAGGGACGTAGGGCGAGAATGAAGAAGAGAGAGAGAGAGAACTCGTTACGGGACCTGTAATGGGGCCCGGGCGTTTCCGCTCCATTTTTTGTGGGCCCAATTACGTTTCGCCAGGCTGAATAGGCCGTGTTTCGCGGTCTCATCGAGAGAGTTTCTGGCCGTGTATGCGGGAGAGTCCTCGGTGGGACTGAGAGCCGCTCGCTCGGAACATCGGGCCGAACTTTTGCGGGCGAGACGACTCGATCGCGCATCTTACCGCAAAGTGCAGTCGGGCTAGGTGCAGAGGGGCTGAGGGAGGCGAGCAGGGACGAGAGGCGTGCAGAAGGCTCAGCCGCGAATGGGGGACGAAGCTGGACCTTCTGTCCTTCCTTCTGTCAGGAAACGAGCGCCCTTGGACGATTCGTGAGCCGATCGCGCGACAATGTGGATTTTCGTGGAAGCGCCCGGTTTCTTTCGGTGCCATCCTTCTCTCTCGGCTCTTCCACGGCAAACGTTTCACGGATTATGGACGGAACGGAACGGAACGGACAGTGGGCAGGCTCGTTAACGGGGGGGGGTAAACGGGAATTTCTGTTAAGGTCTACTTCATCGGAGACGCGATACGTAAGACATTAGTCCACGATTTCTCCCCGGCACGCACCGTTTGGGAGATTAATGAATTTCAGAACGATTCCGCAGGAAGTTTGCTGACGGATAAACTGGTTACTTTGCCAGTCGCTGCCAGTAGTTCAGTTCTGCCAGCGTCGACGAATCCTGATATTCGATCGGAGGCGTTCGCGAGGTTACGGCACACGGTTGCGCATTTCCTTCTCTCTTTTTTTTTTGCCGACACTGTCACCTTCGTCGCATGCAGGCAATTAGCGTAGCGCTGATTTCTCTCGCAACGGCCGACGGTACTCGCGTTTGCCTACTCGCCGTCGGCTTACCCGCTCGCCGACGACGGAAACGCCCGCGCGGGCGAGGCCTGGAAAGGGTAACGTAGGAAAGGGAACGGGAGGGAAAAATGGCAATGGAAGGGAAAAAAGAGGGAAAAAAACGGACAAGCTCCGCGCCGAGGGCAGGGTTATGACACCGCGCGTGAAACCAAGTGAGTCACACCTTTCCTCGATTTCGAATCACCATTTTCCACCTGGTCTCTCACGCTCTCTCTCTTGCACATCGCTCCGTCAACTGTGACGTTACTCTCTCCCTTCGTTCTGCTGCCACTCTCCCTCTTTCTCTCTCTCTCTCTCTCTCTCTCTCTCTCTCTCTCTTTCTGTTCTCCTCCTTTCTCCCTCCCTCTCTCTTTCCCTATCTAGCTCTGCTCACCTCGTTTCCACTCGCGTTCGAGGCATTTTCCATTTTCGCCCGCGGTTTACGCTTTCTTCTAGGAAAAATTCCGTTTTCCATTCCGCTCCGAAGCGAACGCTCGTCCGCCTTTTTCTCGGCCAGACATCCTTTTTTTTCCATCTACCGCATTGGCTAGGCGCACGTAACACCTGTCCGATATCGAATAAAATAATTCGACCGTAAATCGCGAAACTCGCAACGTACTCTGTGGGAGCTCGTTAAACGAACATAATCGGCTAACAATACAGAGATTCGTCATCGTTCGATCCGATCGGCCAGACAGAGAGACAGACCAGCCCAATGCATCTCGTGACAGCGGCCACTCCGTCCGGCGTAAGTAGCGTCAGAGAGCGGGAGCGCGCGCGCGAAATTCTGATTGCGCCATTCGAAACGTAACCGACCAACCGAGCGAGGAGAGGCGAACTCTCGCGCGCGCAAAAGTGTCGTCCGCATCCGCGAGCGCGTTACATAAGCGCGTTACATCTTCGGCCACCACGCCGTATTATCACCGTCATTAGTCACCCCCGTACTAACACACGCCGTTTGCCGCCGTCATTGCCTCGCCATCCAACCGGGGGCCCGTTCGCTCGCGGCAAGGCGAGCAGACGACGCGACGTGCGTGCCTTCCTCTGCGTGCGTGCGTGCGTGCGTGCGCCCGCGCGTGCATCAGTGCGCGCGAGCGCACTCGCGGGAGGAGAGACCTGTCTGGCGATGGTCGGCGACGCCGGGCGACGCGGACGCCAAAAATAGCGACGCGACGCTCCTGCCATGGGACGGGACCCCGTTCGACGTAGGACTCGTTTATAACGTTTACAGGGGAGTCGACGAAACGTTCCCTCTCACGAAAGAGTGCCCGATCGGCACTCGTCGCCAGTAGCGCGGGAGCGCGAGCGCTCGAGTCACCGGATACATTTCGTTCAAGGCCAGAAAGTAAAAAGCCTTTTCAGCGACGAGAGCTAGCCGACTCTAACTGGTACGTGCACGCACACGCCTCCGGTACGTGTACATGATCGGCCTGTACGGATGACGATTGCGGAGAGAGAGAGAGAGAGAGAGAGAGCGCGGATGTGTGCCCTCGTGCGTGTTGCCTCGTTCTTTGCGGGTGTGCGCGAGGATGTGTGCGAGGATGTATGCGCTCGGTGTGATCTCACGTAAATGCGAGCGAGACGCCGCAGAAAGGTACGCGGGTTACGTGTATGCATGTACAATGCATATAGCGTCTAGTGTGCGAGCGTGCGTGAGCGTGTGTGCGACCGCTGCGTATGCATGGCTATGTTCGTATGCGTCGAGGCCTCTCCGTTCCCTCCCTCTCACCCTCTCTCTCCCTCCCTCTCTCTCTCTCTCTCTCTCTCTCTCTCTCTGTCCCTCTGTTCTCTCTCCTGCCCTCCCTCTCCCCCTCTCACTCTTTCTCTTTCTCTCCGTCTCGCCGTTTGTTCCCTGAAGCGAGCCCGCGAAGCGGCTAGTTACATGATCCATTCATTATATAAGAACAATCGCCTCCTCTAATAGACGCTCCATCATTGTAGATCTGAAGGGCACACTCGTTGCGCGCAGGCGCTGTGGTCTTCTGCGCTCTCCCTCTCTTTCCTTTCTCGACTCTTTTCCCGCCGCGAAAGAATCCCTCGTCGGGCTGCGAGACTCGTGGCGCACGATAAAATTCATGAACATTATTGTTTCGGCCCCGCCGGATCTTCGGCCATTCAAAAATCGTCGTCGGCAGGCGGCCGGGGACGGAAGACACGATTTCGTTCCTGCCCAGCGTGAAATCTCGATTCTCGATTAGCCTCGATGTGAAAGTGTCCTTGAATTTAAAGTGGGAGCGATTGCCGGGTATAGCAGCGTCCATTCGGGCGATGGAAAATTTTCTCGATCGGCAGCTCGAAGTTTTCATGCTTTTCTCTCTCTCTCTCTCTCTCTCTTTCCGTTTCTCTGTCTCTCTCTTTCCGTCTCTCTGTCTCTCTCTTTCCGTCTCTCTGTCTCTCTCTTCTTACTAAGTAAGTATAGGACGTGGGCGCGCCGCTTAATAAGAAACACTTCGTTAGATCGAGATGAATCGCTCTTGGCACCGATCGCCGCGGAAAAACGGCGAACGAGGAAGCCGGGAGAGTTTCGATCATTTCCCACGACGAGAACTGACGTCAGGCACAATACCGGGAGCGCGCGCGCGCGCGCGCTGCGGATTAATTTTTATCCGTTGCATAATCAGAAGGACATTCGATCGTGCGACGCGGCTCGCGATCTTGAGAATAGCGATGGTCTCCGTCGCGACGCCGAGCGCGCGGACCTCTGAGTGGGAAAGAAAAATGGTGGATCGAAAATTCGAACCGGTGCCGCGAACGAAACCGTACGCGCTGCCGAGGATCAGTCCCGTGATCCTTGCGCTCGTCCTTTCTCCCCTGACACGCCGACACATTCGTGCGATCGTCAACGTACGCTGCGAGATGCATGTGTGAAAGAGTATGAGCGTGTACGGTGCGGCCTTTATGCCACGACACGCGCGTCTCCTGCGTCCTCTTACGTAACAAACGATCGTTTCTCCTCGCTAACGGACGACGTCGCCTCCTCCGCGATATAATCCAAAGGGCACTCTTGTCCTGCACGAACGAGAGGCGATCGTTGCCGATGATAGATCGGCCGAGCCACGGCTGACGTTTTTCTCCTCGAGCGATGGAATTTCTCGGCGGGCACTTTCGAGGGAGGCGCGATCAATTTTTCGACCACTTTCTTCTCGGCCATAGGTCGGCCGAGAGTGGAGAGGAGAGAGGTTCGGGGAAATTCCGATGGGCGTAGGTGTGACGTTGACGACTGGTCGATAGTCTGGCTACCGGTAAGGTGGCACTTGTAACATTAGTAACGTTAAGATGGTAATTAGGAATGATATCATAAGGCTTTACGCAGTGCTCGGGTAGTGTAAGTACGAGATTTACAGCTCGGCCAACGTCAGGAATCTAAAACTAGGAATATCCGTAATACCTGTAATACGTAACAGGCCTCCGGTAACGTTCCGCGAGGTATTTCGAATAGACGCAACGCCGGCCAGTAACGCCAGTGCCGTTTATCGATGTCACGCGAAAGAAAGGCAGACGTTGAGTAAGAAATCAATTGATTTTTATTAGATACGTAAGAAATTGTCCGACAGCTCCTTCCCAAGGCTCACCGCCTCTCTAACGGCTTGCTGCGCAATAGTGAAAGTAAAACGGCCGCTTCCAGCGCCGCTTCTCCACCATTTCTCCTTGCCGAAAAAAAAAAACACGCGCCTGTTACGTCAAGGCACTACAAACGCCGCAAACGTGTTTGGGATCCCACACTTTGCCCCGGCGAGAGCGGAACTCGCGACGCGCGCTCGAGATTTCGATCCGTTCAATGTCAAAGCCCGTAACGCATGCCTCTGCGCCTTTTACTGCGCATCGGAGGAACGCGCGCGAAATGCAAAACGATCGCTCGCGCATTCAGCGCGCGCTTTATTCATCCTTCGGACCAAGCCTTTTCTCCGCCTCGAATGAAATTCGATGCTTCCACTCTTTGTTCAGAGAAACAAGTACTTAGTTATCCAGTTAGGTTAAGTAGCATAAGGAAATGTAGAAACATAGAGAGAGGAAACGGAGAATTGTGAGAATGTGGAATGTAAATGCAACCTGAAAGGGAGTCGTAAATAAACATACAATACAAGTACAATCCGACTTTTACAAGAGCCTGCTATCGACTATGCAGCTTTGAATTAGGTCAACTGGGTTAATTGTCCAGCTGCCCGAGGATAAAAATAAGACGGCTATCGTTTTAATATTAAACCGCCGCGATCGGCGATACAAACTGATTGATTTCTGGATTGTACCGCAAAGTTACGGATTGCGCGTTAAGTGTCCCATATCTGGTTTATCGAAGCAAACGACGCATTAGAGCGTCGCGTTTCACACTGAGGCCCATTGAGAGGAGAAGTCAAGTCCGCGGATCGAGATTTCGATCCGTTCAATGTCAGAAGTTCTCGGCTCGTCGGAGAGTCGACCGATGGGAGCGTGCGTTCCAGATTGCGTGCTTTATTGCGTTTAAGTATGCGTTTGATGTCTGCTTACGCGATCGCGTGCGTGTGTCGGACGTTACGAACGAAATCGGCTGTCTCTTAGATCCGATCGCACTCGATTAAGGATCGTCAAACGTATGACCTTTCACCGGTTCGAGGGTCTACTTATCCGCGTGAGCTTCGATACTCGAAAGAAGTAGTCTCTTGCGCAAGAGGAACCAGCCGCCTCTTCCGATCTCGTGCCCTTTTTCGAATCCGTTTCGTCACACCTCTACTCCCTTTCACAATTTTCTATTACTCACCAACAGCACCATACTTATATTTCAGCACAGTTTCATATGACATTTACGAGCGACTATTTTATCGCTTCGAGTACAGTAGGAAATAAACGAAAAGCGCGTAGCAGATTTTTTCCCGATCTCCATATGACGCAGGCTCGTCCGTATACGGTCATCTATTGGTTGTCCGGTACGCCTACCGCTTATCCGATTTAGTCTTAAGATGATCAGCTGGAGAACGTGTAACGTTCTTTCTCCGTCCCTCGTACGCGCCTGGCCGGCTGTTTATCTCGGCCAATCGGCCCGTCACTTTCTGCTCCTCTCTTTGGCCAAAGATAGACGGCAGGCCGCTTAAGCCACATAGCCATTTCGAATCCGAAGGGCACGTCAGTCGGATCCGTTGCGTCCTTGCTTTCGTCGATATGCTCACGCATCTATGCGCGATGCATCGAAGCATTCACTGCATCCTCCAACCTCAGGAGCTCGTAGCATTTCAGGCGATGCAGGCTCATATTTTCTTTTTTTCCCGAATCACGTGCGGCGGATCTCCCGAGCCGACGATACGAGCGCTTTCACTTTTTCGACGTTTGCGCCATGTTCGGGCCCGTCCTTGCGCGCCGTGTAACGGCTCAGCTATTCTGTTTTTGGCCTCCTCGACTTCCCACTGCCTAACTCAGCAGTTCCTGCCCGATGCTCGCGTTTCGCACCAGTTTCCGCCTTCCGCCCTGCTCGGGGGCCAATTCGGCGCGTGACATAATTTCAGACCTACTCTCGACGTTTCATAGAATTTACGTCCGGCTAACACGGCTTTTCCGTGGGTACGGTAGGCTTGAATACGTCGACGGCTGTCTTTCAGAAATTTTCTCTTACTTCCTTTCGAACGTGGTTCGTGCACGCAAGATACGCTGGCTTAGCGAGGCACGGAATGAAGATTCATGCCATCGCGCGCTTGCACTATTAAATAGCGCGCTCGTCAAATCGGAGGACGGCCTCTATTTTCCACGCCTGCCTATAGAAGGGGAATTCTCTCTTTCGCTCTCAACCACCCTCTCTCTCTCTCTCTCTCTCTCTCTCTCTCTCTGTTTCATCGTTGCTGCATTCGCGCCTCTCGCCATGTTGCCTCGGCGGGCGTATTTTAATAAAGCCAAGACCGCTGCTTTTGGCTCGGCCTTGGCCAGAGTCGCGTGTATAAATGAGTCAGGCGGAAACGAGGAATGTCGAGTGATGACCAACGTTTTCGCGCGAACCACCGAACTCCCCTCCGTGCGAGCGACGTAATTTCGCTTCGGCAACTTTCGTGCCGAGCGAATTCTTTCGCGGAACGAGATCAAGTCGCGCGATTCATCCGGCGGATCCGTCGGCGGTCGAACGAAAAAGTTAGTCGACCTCCGCGCGTAGCGTACGCTTTCGCGAGATCCTTCACGGCGAGGGTGGGAGGTTGAGGCTGACTAGAATTGCGCAAAAATCGTGCGCTTGACATCCAGCTTCGGGCTTCCGCGGAAATGAGGACTCTTTTTTTTCCCGGTTTTTGCCGGTAATCCGGCGTATCGCGCGATTGACACCGGCCGCGTTATAGTTTCCGCCGTTTCGCGTTCTAGGTGAGTCACGCTTTTGAAGCGCGGCCGGCAGGAGTCCGTCCCGTGACGTTTCCATTTTGTGCCGCTCGCAGGAATAGGCTGCGCCTTGAGTCGAACAAAGCTCGCCGAACGATAGCGAATTCAGCGGGGGAGTTCCGTTTATTCAGCCGTCAGCGCCTCTCTCTCTCTCTCTCTCTTTCTCTCTCTCTCTTTCTCTCTCATTCTCGCTCTGTCTCTCCCGCCCTCGCGCATTCGCGCGCGCAATGCCGAATGAATCGAGAACGCGTTCATTCGGTCGCTCGTTCTTTTCCTTTTTCCGGGTGATACACGCCGGAAGGAGCGAAATTCCATTGTGCCCGCTTGATTTATTCCTTCCGATATGCGCATGATTTGCATACATTTTATTGTTTTCTACGGACGCTTTTTTTCGCTGCCCGCGCTCGCTCAATCTACAGTCCCTGCCTCAAATGCTGATAGTTCATAGATTTGCGTCTGTCGCTTAAGGTATTTCATACCTTCATTCGATATTACCTGTCATTACTTATACGCTTACTTAGTGAGCACTTGAGAGTCATAGAAGATAATGTTTCCATCTCACTGCAAATGTGATGAGGACGAAAAATCTAATTCACGATTTAGCTTACTGCACCCGTTAAAAGCCATGTTCCGAAGAACAAATACGTACATTCCAACGGCTCTTGTCAAGTACCTCGATTCGCAGCGTTGCCATTGTCCCGCCGTAGCGCAAGGACGAGCGATCGAAATCGCGGC
The DNA here is from genome assembly GCA_914767735.1 of Anoplius nigerrimus. Classification (NCBI taxonomy): domain Eukaryota; kingdom Metazoa; phylum Arthropoda; class Insecta; order Hymenoptera; family Pompilidae; genus Anoplius; species Anoplius nigerrimus. Next base: position 8,201,162 of record OU612089.1, on the reverse strand, counting down.
GGGCGTGAGAAAAGTTTTAACGCCGGGATCAATGACGAGCGGGGCCGGTCGGATCGATGATCTAAACGGCCGCTTATCCATTTGTTTATTCGCGCTCGGTCAGTCGTGACCGAGGACCGTTCGCGTCGACTTCCGACGCGTTACGTCGACTTTCCGAAATGTTGCGCAACCGACGAACGACCATCGGCAAGCGTGCCTCGCGAATTCCGCTCGTCGAGCGTGGATACCGTTGCGTCGCAAAAAAAGAAAAAAAAAAAGATGCTTGGGTCAAAGCAATTGCGACCGCGATCAATTAGTCAGCGTCGCGCGAGTCGCGTCCCGTTGGACGTTTTTCGCGAAAGATGACGGATACTGATTGACGGCGAGTTCCTTTCATCCCGAGTCCGCGGCCGATTAATCAGCATTGCCGGCTACCAAAGTCGTGGGAGTTCGCTGATCGAGGGGGAGAGAGCCGACTGTCAAATGCCTTTCGACCGTTTCGTTAACGTCCGCTGAATTTTCGTTCGCCACTGGGAAAGAGACTTCGACGTGCAGGAATTATTAAGAGTTTCCAGCGGAGTCAAACTAATTGAGAGATGCCTACGGTTATAGCTGACATATCTCATTCGGTGTAAAGGTTAATGTTTACTCTCCTGCAGTTTCGATTTCTATGCCGCTTTTCTAGGCGCTACTCCGAGCGTGCCTCAAAGCCGTAACGGCTGCGGTCACAGTTAAACTTTGCCTTATGTAAAAAAAAATTACATGGAAAGTCTCTCTCTTCCCGTGATTGTTCTCAAATTTTCCCGTTTCTCACGGCCATGAATCGGTATCATCCGCGGAATTCTGAGTGCCGACGGCGGCGCAGTCCGTCCCGCGGAACAACGCGCATGCACACCGTTCAGCGGAGCGGTATGTGCCCGCGCCACATGATACTTTTATGCGCGTCCACACCGCGGACTGGACACTTACGTAATCGCAATGATCTCACATTGTGGGTGGGGACTTGTCGCTGGTAACGCTAGCGTCCCTGTGCGCGTGTCTCTTTCTACGGATCGAGAGTGCGCACAGGCCCGTAAGTGTTTCAGTACACGTACTCGGGCGTGTGCCAATGCGTGTGACACCGAGTGGTAGGCGTACACGGTGTCCGAAAAATGAGCCAACGATGGACGAGGATCATTCGATATTTATCAATTCTCAACTCTTCTCTTTAACCCATTACCGGCCACAACTCAAAATTAAAGAAAAATAATAACATTTGATGTATATTTAGAAGTTACAGTTATTAAGAGAAAACAATTTGAAAATGTGTCCCAAAAATGGGACATTGTCGGATAATGGGTTAAATCGATTACCGAAAGGATTGCGAGCGAGAAGTACGTTAATTCATTTATATCTCAAATCTTATATCTTAATTCATTTATGTTAGGTTATAGGTTGAACTGTTTTTATGGTTGAGAGTGTCGCTTTATATGGTTTACTTTCGAAGGAAAAATGAATGCAAATTACAAACAGTTGATACGAGCTGCCGTTATGAGGAACACATGTGTTCCTTCTATAGGACCGCGCCTTCATCTGCTTCTATAAGCACTGGCGTAATGCCCTAGTAAAGCTATATTTGAACCTTCTTCTCAATGCAGCCGCTATAAATACTCTGATTATTGTGACGTTGAGAATGTTATGAGAAATTGATTAAGTTTATGGGAGAGTCGTATGGAACGGTGAATCGTCAGATTTCAGGTGGTTTCTTGACAAGCGGTTTTCTTATCGTGTGACGGATTGTGTCGAAATTTTTGTAAAGGTCCTCGGGAGACTTCCGTCTTATTTCGAACTCTGGGTGGATTCTCAGCGGCATTAAAGGATATAAAGGCGGGGTCCTCGTCCACTCGACGAAAATGTCTCTCCTAAATGTCACCCCGATCAGCGATAAAACGAGATTCAGCCCGTCGACCGTGTAAATGTTATCGAGTCTCTGTTGCCGGAAGTTCGGTCCCGACGATATTTTTGCGCGCGACGGAATATGTTAAAGACCGAACCGGTGCGAGTTGACATAATGCGTAGCCGTGACTGTTCTCAGTGCCAGTCTCGATAACGGTAAAACGGAGAGAGAGTTAAAAATGAATGCCACTCAAATCGAGACATCCGACAGACTTCGAAAAATATTCTTAATTGAATAACTCTTCATGAAACGATTCGTGCAAGAACAGTAGAACGATCGCTCGATTTTAATGGGCACGTTCCATGGACTTCGCAAAAAAAGTGCTAAAATCTCATAATTTTTCTTAAGCGACACCACGTACCTATAAAGAACGCGAGAACAGTGCAACAATTTTTCGCTGTTAAAACAGGTCATAAACGAGGAGAAATGAATCTTTATCTCTTACTTAACGCCCAGTGTAAAGGCGCTAAGCGGCCATACTTGGGCGCATAAAAATATAACGCGAACGTAAAACAGCTAAATAGCCTATCTTGCATATCTATACATTCTGCCGCCGATCGAAAGCAGCATACTCGAAATGCTTCAACGTTCTCAACACAATATTCCCAAAGAATAAATTTTGTTTTACCGCCATTAGAAGTGTACGATTTCCCCCGATGAGTCGACGAGCGACCCTAATTTTTCGAATGACGTTTAGGTTCGCGTCGGTCGATTCCGAAATTGAGTTTTTCGACAGAGAGCTCGTTCGTTTCGGAGCGATACGAAACGAAATTCGTTATTTGGGTCGTTCGTTCCGTGGCGCGACGTAACGAGCGCCGGGGATGATTAGCGTGTCACAAGAGGGAGACGACGATTGCGAGATCGTTTGGGAGTAACAATGGCGAAGGAGAAATTACGTTGTCAGTTAGGTGTATACGAGCGGCGAGAGAGGCACGTAAGCGGGCACGTAAGGTAAGAAAGTCTCGCTCTGCAAACGACTCGGCGGATGTGCAGGTGAAAACGGGCGAGGAAGTCCGCAAACACGGCGACAATGTATCGACAGATCGCTGACCAAACTCATTTCCATCCTGGCACGTGATCGAACTTTGATGCGCGGGCGGCATAGGAACGATCACAGAAATTCGGCACGCAGAACAATCATCGTAGTTTAAGTACGTAATCGTTATATCGTCATAAGTTCACAATAGATTTATAAAATGTACAAATTTTATAAATTAAAATGTTTAAAGGTTCATGAATATCATCGCTGTGTCCACGCTAGAATTGTATTAGCGCAGGACAAAGTGTCTAAAAACGAATTTAATCTGCCAGTACAACCGTTTGAAAAATTGAAGTTTGATTAATTTATAGAAATGATAATCCTTTCTGCGCAGTTACTTTATAGACTTGTCACCCGCAGAACCATTAAGCGGTCACTTAGCGATAAATTTATCCGTATACCTACTTAATCATGTAACGATTGACGTAACCCAAGGAGACTTTCATCCTGGCCAGTTAAAGAGCGATTCCCGGCGCGGCAGCGCGGACTCCGCGATCGCCGGCTCGCGGCACGCTAAACGCACGCAAATTCGCGCCGAAATTAGCCTGCCCGCGCGCCGCCTGACATTTGCGGAGGGACGGAAAATCCTTTTGCGTAACGATAACGAGCCGCAGAAGACGAAACGTCGAAAATGTCGAGGAAGGCGGGAATAATGACGTTTTACGCGGCGCATGGGGTGAGAGGGTCTCTGCGTCGAGGATCGATCGCGAAGCGTTCGGGGCCAGGAACAATGGCATTTTGCACCTCGTCGAGAGAGGGAGAGAGAGGGAGGTAGAGGGCGAGCAAAAGCTGGAAAGCGCGCGCTCCAAAGAGAGCGAGAGAGAGAGAGAGAGAGAGAGAGAGAGAGAGAGAGAGAGAAGCAACGCCGGGACGGCAAACGGTGTGCATCGGGACAGTCACGACCTTTAATGAGGCTCGCTGTACCTTTCGACACGACCGCCAGGAGAGAGACCAGGACGAACGAATGAACGGCCACCGCCAGCCAAACGGCAATTCTCCCGGTTACCGATGATTGCAACAAGAACTTATTATTGCAAAACGAAAAATGCGGTTATGCTAAAAGGCGGGGAAAGAAAGGTTTTCCGCTCGTTCGCGGAGTGGGCGGACGGCAGGGGGGGCGAGGAGGAGAACAGTCAACAAAGTGAGAGGGACAGAGAAAGAGAGAGACAAAGAGAGAGAGAGAGAGAGAGAGAGAGGGGGGACGGATTAAAGCATTAAAATGCCGGTCAATAATCCTTTATCCGTCATTGCGATGCGCAACATTGCTCGGCAGGCCGTATTCGGCGTGACAATGTAATTCCAAGGCTCCGGGATGTAGCAATTCGGATCTCGCATACTTGCGGAACGAAGCCACTTTCGCGCAAGCTCACCGAGCACGGGACCGGGCGATCGAAATGAAATGCGAACGGCGGAGAGATTGTCCGGCAGATCGGGAGGTCGACTTATCGTTAACGAACGGGCCCGAGCGACGATCCTCGAATGCAAAACTATTTCGCGGCGTACGATACGCACCGCGTGGTCCGGCTCAAGGTTTCGCGAGTGTAGCAAGCGATGCGAGCCTTTCCAGCCGACTTCGATTCGGAGTAGCATTTCCAGCCGTTTCGCTCGCCGCTTAACGATTATTAAGGGATCAACGTCGCTCCGATCCCAGTTACGATCATTGATTTATCGCGCGTTACTCGTCCTTAATAATCGCAGGAGCGTACCAGCTCGCGTCGATTCTACGTTCGCAGCTTATTAACATCTTGTTACTTTACGATTATCCGCGACGTTAAGTGACGCAATCTGGCCTGCATCAGGCGTCGATCTTTCCTTTTTGGCAATCATTACCGAAAGGCAGGCGCCTCCCGGCTCCCGTCGCGGTCCTTCGATGCTTTTCAACATATCATTAACGGCAAATTAATGACACGTTCTCGCGGAGTAAGAGGGGAGGCAGCTGAAGGGGGGAAAAAAGAGGAAGACGAGCGAGCCGGCCGGACGAGGCGATAATTTGTTTATGGCCTTCGAGCGAGCCCGGGCCCCCGGGATGTTGTCTTTCACCTCCGACGAATTCGTTGCTCTATGGTGCATAAAATTGGGACACTTTCACTTGCCGCACGAAAGGGTCTATCCCCCTCCCGGCGGGACCGGGGGGCCCGCCGGTCGTAAATTTAATCGACGCACGAATTGACCCTACGCCACGTTTCTGCATAGCTAATCCACTTAAATCACCGGATTCCTCGACATGCCCGCTACCTGCCTCGGCCTGCCTGCCATTCGAGTCGGCTGCCTTCGAGACGTGTTCCGGTGAAATTTTCGGAACGGACGCGCTCGTAACGTGGAATGCATGTGTCGTATTTATAAGCGCGGGCCTCTTATAAAAGCAAACACGGCCCACGTTATATATGTCATTGAAACGGGAACAATAACTGAGCGCACAAGAGGACACTGCCTCTTCGCGATCCAGTTACATAAACGAGTATACAATTCCAACTTTCGATTTCTCATCTTAGAACGACCCGTATCAATAGCTCGCGCGTACCTGTAAGCTCGCCGAAAATCGCTGACCGCCCTAAATACGTCGCCGAGCACGTGCATCGAGTTTCCGCGAACGCGCGGCCCGATTCGCCCGCGTCCCAAATTTCCCACGCAGTGCGTATTTATAGGGTGAGAATGAGAAGTCGCGGCGGCAATAATTTTCGAGCGTGCGTCGTCGGCGCGGCAAGTAGTAAGCGAGCGGGCGTTCGAGCGAGCTAGAGGAGGCAGGCAGGCGTTCAAGCAAGCAAGCAAGCAAGCAAGCAAGCGGGCAAGCAAGCAGGCAAGCAGGCAGGCAAGCAAGCAGGCAAGCAGGCAGGCGAGTCCTGCAACGAGGGGCCTCGAGTGTGCGAGGCTCGCGATAGATGAAAGTGAAAGGGAAGGTAGAAAGGGTTGGCGGAGGTATATACACGTCGCGCCGCTGTTACTTCGCTGTTACTCGCCATATACTCCCGGCCGCGGGGGCCCCAAGAGCGGCGAGAGATTTACAATCGCCACGAGCCAGAACGGGGCAGAAACCGAGGAAAATACCAAGCACGAGTCGCGAAGTCGCGAGACTATCGTCTACCGGAGCTCGCCAGAGGAGCGACAACTGCCGCTTTGCTAGCCTGGCGTGCACGCCTAGACGAGATTGCGACTGCGTGTGCCTTCTCTCTATGCGAACCGGTAGGCTTAGGCGATTTTCGCTCATTCTCCTGGGTCCGAACGGACCCCGTCGAAACCGGCGCGTTGATCAACGTATTGCGAACGAATTCCAGGATGAATTCTTAGGACGACAGAAGAGATGATTACAGCTATAAATTGACGAAGGTCCTACATTTAATGATAAATATAGTATTTTTGGTGGTATTTGTTGAGGTCTAGTGTACATTGATGTAAGAAGAATGTAGTGTCTGATGTTTCGAGTGGCTCTACTCGCACGGGGCGTTCAGGGGTATTACATTGGCGGGACGTAACGTCCGCGAAATCCGATGTAACAGTAATTACAATAATTAACGAGGCAGACGTAAGCGGCGGGGAGCGGACCGCAGAGTCATTTCGCGTTTTTGATGACTGTGAGAGGCGATATTCGGCGGCGTGGATAGTTTCGCAATCGTCGATAGAATTTGTTTGGCCGTTTTCGATTGCCTGACTGTGAGAGTGAAAGAGAAAGAGAGAGAGAGAGAGAGAGAGAGGGAGGGAGAGAGAGGCGTTGAGGGGGGAGTACACGACGAGCGAGCGTATTTCGTACAATCGACAGAAAATTTCATCGCTCAGCGGGACGTAATCGTGGCTGCCAATTCGGCTCGAGGCACGGCACTCCGAGTGAAAGTACGCGCCTCGATTGTGAGAGTGAAACATTTTCGCCTAACCCATTAAAACCGCGCGATCGATTTGTCGTGTCGGCGGACGGAATTGTTTGGCGCGCAATCAACGGCCGTTCGAGGCGGATTTTCGCGGCTGTTAAACTGTTCGCAGAAGCTGTTCAAGGATGAAAACCGTTTGTTCAAGATCAATCCTTCGTGAAACTCACTCCAGACGAAATGAAGGACCTAATCTCGATTCTGTAGGAAATGTATGCCTGCAATTATAATTTTAAATTACGTCATTGTCGAACGACTTAATTAAAGATAATTTCAAGATTCGGAGTCATATATTCACTTTTCCAACAACAATTATAATTTCTACTTGTTATTCCGAAAATTTATCAATATTCAATTATACGTGTTATGCTTCTGAACGCTTAGAATATAAAGTAGCAATAGAGTAGGAAATGACAAATAATCTGTGATTCGAGGGTTAGGGGCCAATTATATTCGACATTTGTCGAATGGAATTGTCGTTATCCTTCTTTCCGCTGAAATAATCGTTATGCAGGGCGTAAAGTCAGGCGACAAGAAGCGTCGGCTGGAAAATGGAGCTCGACGTTTAATTCCGAGGGCGGACCGACTGTAAATTTCGCCCCGACTTGCGAGCATAGTCCATTTCGCGACGATTAAACGACCCTGCACGAAGTCTCTCCGGCCACGATGGCTTTCGACCGGACGTCGAAACGCGCTCGCGGGGTATTACCGCGAGGTAAAAACATCCGGAATAAATCACGATGCCATCCTCAACCCTCTCATCCATTCAATTTAATACGTCCGCGTAACTGCCCCGTTTATTGAAAGCGCGTCAGTCTAATAAGGACCGTCAAACGAAAACTGGGCCGTCTGAAGGATTATACATTTAAATCCCAACAATTATATCGTCCTAGATTTATTTCCGCTTCTATCACTTAATGGAAGGAACTGCCGCAAATTCCCAGATTTTTTTAGACGAATCAAGTCATCATCGTTCCCAGTTAGAATTGTCTTAGCGCTAGAATTCTCTCGATTGTCAAGCAGTCCTTCGAATTCCCACACAGCGAACTCTGTCTTTGGCCGTTCGAAGGTCCGAACAAAAAAAAATGGGAGGAAGATGCGCCTGGCGCGGGCAACACGGTAGAGCGACTCCGTCAAATGCATTTTAATCCGACCATTAAACAATGGCGGATCGGCGGCAGATTACGAACGGCGCGCGCGCGCGCGCTCGCTCATGCCGTGCTTCGGGCCCGAAGGAAAGAAGAAACGGTGGAAGAGGAATGAGAATAAGAACTTCCTCTCTTTGCGGCGCGAATCGCACGCGTGGATTCCCACGGTTCGAGATAAGGCTGCGAGAGATAAAGAGAGCGACGTGCGGCGAGAGAGATGCGCACGGAGGGGAAACGGAGGAAAGGCGAATAAAAAGAAGTCGCGGAGAGGAGCGCGAGGAAGAGAGGAGGAGCAAGAAAGAGAGTGAGTTCTGGCCGAGGGAAAGGGGAGAGGAGAAAGAACGTGGAGGAGCACGTAGCTGAGCGTGTGTGGAGGAGAGACAGAGAGTCGAAGAGGCGAGGAAGGACGTATGCGGCCGGATAGAAACAGAAAGAGAGAGAGAGAGTAAGAGAGGGAAAGAGAGAGAGAATCCAGCGGGGAGGGAGAAGAAAGAGAAGGAGATGGAAGGCAGAGAGGGCGATGTGGGAAAAGAGGAAGCTAATCAGAAGCGGAAGTACGCTCTGGCGAGGCCCGAGGCCTTGAGAAGCATAGTCAGCCGCGCAGCTTTTAGCTCTCTTAATTGCAACTTCATTTAACGTGCCCTGCACACATACTCCGCGTGGCGCGCTCACGCGCACACACACACACACACACACAGCTACCGTGCCTCGGGTTCGACCAATCCCAGCCTTTCGTACCTCGGGACTGGCGTCTTAATAAAGTGTTTTATCGCCCACGTTGGAAGACTCGCTGAGAGTTGAAACAACGGCAGGTAGACCGTGGAAGGTCAAAATATTAAGAACCGCGCGCGACGAGCGCTTTTTATCCGAGAAATATGCCCAGACCGCTTCGACGTCCCGATTATTCTCCTCGGCGAGACGAGGACTCGTGAGAAAGGTGGAACTTTTTCGGCCCCGGAGTCCGAAAAGGCGATCTGATCGGAGCGCCGAAAATAGAAAGGATCGGGATGAAATACCGAGCGCAGCTTCTGACGCGCGAATACGCTCGCGGGCGAATGAAGGCCGGGGAAATTTTCGTCCAACGATCTTTCATTTGGCTTCATAGGAAGATTACCTACGAGGCCTGCCGATGCCTCTAACCGCATAATCGTTTATTGTCAACGGGCAGCGTGGCGTTTTCATGCGAGGAATGCCGTTTGAAGTGCCGACGCTGAAAACGTAATGTAACAGATACCTACTACGAGATTAGAGCTATCTCCTAGTACCTACATTAGTGGCATTGACTCCCGATAATCGGACACTCGCTATCGATGCCAGATCGCTCGTGATCGACTCTATCGTCGAACTCTCCACGTGCTTGGGGTACCGGCGAGAAAATGCTGTCTTCGACATTTTTCCCCCAAACGAGCAATTCTCACTGCGCTCGACTTATATAACGTTACGGAGACGGATATGATTCACGGCTAGTTCGGTTGAAACTAGCGATCGATGCCGATGGGGCCGCGCGGCATGTATCGATACCGACTAATCAAGAGTGATCGACCTCTCAGCGATAAACGGAACGGAGCAGATAGTGCGCCGTGCTTCACCGAAATAACACTCGCTATTTATACTTAATTACCGGCCTTCGCTAATTAATCCAAACAGTCGCCGATCACTTCCGCGTTCGGATCGAACGCGCCTGATGCGATCCGGACGTGACGGCCGACATTGTTTCGCGTCGATAAGCGATAAAGGTGGAATCCGCGACTTATCACGTACGTTCAGCCACAACGACCTTTTCCTCGCTTCAATTTCTTTCCTTTCATCGTCTCAGGCGGTTATCCTTGCTTTTGCACGCATTACGATTGATGTTCGACGAGCGAAGAAACAAATTTCTCGCTTTATTCCGGGCCGATTTCGCGATTCCACGCTAAAAGGATAATTGTCCATGTTCCATCCACTCCGCGTCTGTCGACACTTGCCGCGAACAGGAATCATGTATGCAACGGTTTAAGAGTCGCTTTCGTCAGGTGTCGAAGGCGCTAAACGGCGCGATGATGGAACGATTATTATTGCGCGCCGCCTGGCAGGCTCGTACATTTTTCGACAATATTGACTCCCGGCCTTTTAATTACGAGCCGCCGACATTTAGCCCGTCGACGACCGCCGTCGCTCTCGGCGTCGAGACGCACGCACCCGGCGCACACGTCCGACGTGCCGGACTCCTCTCCGGCGAGCGGAGCCGATTTCATTATTCCCGGCGCGCATCGTCGCTTTCACAATATATCGTAAAAGATTTTTTGCGACATCCAGAAATGATCGTTACGCGTGACGTCGTCGGTAGCGCGCGGGCGCGGTGAAAAAAGTAAAGGGAACCCGGAATTTCGACTGGTTCACCTTTCAAACCCGATCGTGATTTTTGTTTGCATCCAGCGCGCTGGATACGAAACTCTCCGTGCACTCTGAGACGAAAAAAGGAGGAGAAATAAGGAGCGAGCGAGTGTGTGTGCGTATGCGTGTTTCCGAGTGCGAGAGAGAGAGAGAGAGAGAGAGAGAGAGAGAGAGAGAGAGAGAATACGTGTGCACACACCTGTCTCGTGCTCCATTCCTCACCGTCATTCTCTTCGGAGCCTCTCCTTCCTACCATCGAGCCGTGCGCACGTACACGCGCGCGAAACCGTCAGAGACAAAACACACGTAGGAGCCGCGGCGCGGGACACGTCCGACAGATAATGGCCAGGTGAATACGAAATGGCGAACGTAAAGACGCCTTTCGACGCGCGACCTTGACTGGAGATCGCTTTTTCTTTACGATCCGTCATTCCGAGCCATTGATGACCACATTGGACTCACGAGAGAGGAGCGCCACTTACTCTTTTTAGCCCCTTTTCCCCCTCCTCATCCTCTCTCTACCTCTCTCGCCCTCTCTCTCTCTCTCTCCATCTCTCTCCCTCTTTCCGTCTATGCGGAGAGCGCGGACGCGTCTATGCAAACGGATGTATATGTTCTCTCTCTCTCTATACTTCACTATCCCCCTCGCCCCTCTGCCTCTCTCTCCTCACTCCTCTCTCCTCTCTCTCTCCGCCTGCCGCCTATCCCACACCTTCCCCTCTCTCTTTCCCTCGCTGAAAAACGTTGCGCAATCGACGCTCATACGATGACCATGGCACGCCTGAACTTGAATTATGCCGAGTCCAGAAGAAGTTTCTGCATCGTTATGAGAGAGACTCGCCGCCGTGTCGAGCCGATTATTTCAGCTCTCAAGTTTTCCCGCGACTCGTTTCAGCGCTTCCCTCCGCCACCCCTCCGCTCCCCCCACGAAACTTTTCTCGAGGGACCAATTTAGCCGCTGCGCAATTATCGACGCATAACGGCGACGTTAATTGTGTTATTGGGATGCGCCTCTTAATTGAGCGGACGGCGCGAGCGACGTCGGGGCGTCGCGCGTCGTCGGCAGGAAGCGAAAGGGGACGCTGGGGCGAGATTTTCCGCGGACTCGCGGCCAGATTCGTTCCGAGTCCGCTTGCGCAACCGAAACGTATTCCGTCCGGGGAATGTCGTTCCGTGACAGCGACAATGACGACGGATGACGGGGAGCTCGCTCTCGATCGCGATCCCCCTTTTTTTCCCTCCGCCTTTCGCGAAACGACACGATCGGCAACGCTCGCCGCGGCTACAAAGTGTCTCAGCGCGGAAACAGGAAAGCGGCCGATAATTATTGTCTGCCCGCGACGGCGATATCGTTCTCTCTCCCTCTCTCACCCCTCCGTCACCTTTCTCGATCTCTTTCTCGTTCCCTTTCTCTCTTTCCGTTCCTCGCTCTCTTCCTCGCACTCGACTCTCCACTACCCACGGCCTCATAGTTTCGCGATCATATTTTTCTCATTGTCAATGCGGCACACTCGCAATCCATCTACCTGTCTCCTAGGCGCGTTCGGGGGCACCGAGCTCTGACCGTTTTTGCTTCCAATTACGTCGCCAGCTTTAATTTACACAGTCCCCGTACATTCAATCGGCACGGAATGCCGGCTCGCCACGCTGGCAATTGCCTCATTATCGTCCGCGGTGACGCCGTTGTCGATGCACGGGACGCGGGGTTCGTTCCCTTCCGGCGTGCGAAATCGAGGGTAGATTGGCCGAAACTTTCAACCCCTACCATGGACCCTCATCACCTTGTCCGAGGATTCGAGGCAGCGGTATGCAATTTTCCGGTGAAAAGTCAGCGATAAACTTACGAGGTACGACTACGACATACGCGGAAGTGACGTTGCAGGGTTCGTAAGAAACATTTTATAATATGCAATTGTTGATCCGCGGAACGGCGCCCGTTATCTCAGTTCCGCGGCCCGATATCGGGAGAGTCGGCGAAAGTTTCCTTCCTCGAACTCGCTCTCCTTCGCGTCTGCGTTTTCTTCTCGGCGGTATCGCCGCTTCGCCAGTGTCGCGCGGGCGCGAGCGGGAGGGCGCGCGCAGGAATGAAAAAATCAGCGGAAAACACGCGGGGCCGCGTCGCGACGACCCGAGCGTCGTTTCTGCCACAAAGGCGCATTTTTATCTAACTCCCGAGCCGGTTACGTCGTCCGCGTCTATATACAACGTCGAGTATACAACGTCGAGTGTACAACATCGAGAGGTTCGTCGGCGAGTCGACTCCGGCCCGCCACTCCCGCCCGATTCCATTTCTCGCTCGCGGCCGGTGCAGTCACGTATTATTACACCGGGGCGAAAAAAGCGACGGCAAACATCGGCGAGTTTTCTGTCAACATTACATCACCGATCGCGACAGCCTCGGCGACGTCCGCTGCCGCGAGTCACGAGAGTGGCACTCCGAAATTTCTCGGCCTCTCTCTTTCCGTCCAAGGCGAACGGAGAAAGGGAAGTAGAGCGATTTAATTCAGATTTTTCAAATAATTGCGACGGACTCTCAAGAGGATGTTTGACTGCCGGTAAGCAGCGATTATTACTGTCGATCGCTCGATAATTGACGCGTATCGCGAATAATCCCTCGCGACAATTGAAAGCTTTTACAGTCGCGAAGCTTTAAGAGCCTCTATTAATCTTGACGAGGGGTAGTAAGCGACGTTCGTGTTTTGCAAATTTCGAATCCGGCCGCGTCGAGCCTCATGAATCATTCCGCCCGCTGCCACCTGTTCGCTCGTGAAATTTCGTCGCTTATAAATAGACGATAATTGCCTTCCTCACCTTTACAATTTTGATCCACCGCTCTCTCGATCCAACGTCTCCCTTGGCGGTATCCAATGTTAGCGGCGAAGAATATGGGGTTCCGCGGCATATATGCGCGTGTGTATCGTTACGGCGCGGCTCGGCGTTACACACACAATATATATCTATATAGATTTACGTATATATATATATCCTCTAGGTATCCTCTAGGACTCTCTCGAGGTGTCACGAAGCATCTCCATGAGCTGACGGTCCGAGATCCCTCGACGAGGACGACGTTGACGAGGACGTTGGGGGCACGTGACGTACATTGAAACACCGTGGCATCGAAGAAACACCACCGACCACAACCGCGACGTACTGATAAGATCCGATCGGCCTGCCTCGCGCGCCTCGTGCCGAGTTTGAACGTGGAAAGGGGATCAGGACCCGATCGCTTCGCCGATCGCACTTGTCACTTTTTCTCGCGCACCGACCACGATTTCGGACTCCTCTAGCTTACCGGCACTCGCCCGACAATCTTCCGGGATCTATCATCGGACGCGCACTGAACGTGAGAGCGAATTTCGGATCGATCCGCACAGCTCGCCGCACTCTCTCTTTCTCCGACTCGCTCCCCCTTCCTTCCGCTCTCACTGATCCGAACTGTCTCCGAGAGGATGACTCTCCGACCCGACGCTGATTCCCGCAGGAGGACGTCTCCGGTGTCGTTTCCTGGATCGCACTGCCGCTCTCTCGCTCTCGTATCCCTCCGGATGGCCGTTGGTCCGATATCGAGGGCTCACTACCGTCGTCGGCTTTATCGCTCGCGCCGAGATCGCAAGGTCGATATCTCCTAAGAAAGCGCGCGTGTCCGAGAGAATCGGCCGGCTCGTCTCGAAGGAACGCGCGCGGCGTTACGGGCGTGTTATCTCGAGTCAGTCAGCTGTTCCTCTTCATGGTCGCGCACTACTTCCTCTCTTCGCGTCCCTATCTCGTGGCCGCGCGATGGACGCACACGCAGGCAGCACACGGACGGCAGCACTTCGGCCCCGGAGTACGCGGCCAGTCGCGGGTAGAACGTGAAGAGGCTGCCCAGACGCGCAGACGTCCGTTCTCCCTCGTATCTGGTCGAACACGAGCGGGATCGGGCAGGAGGTTTCGAAAATTTCGCGCTCGACTCGGAAGAATCCGCGCCGATGGCAGTCCAACTTTTTCCGGGATCCGAAAACGACGACGGATGTCGACGACGACAACGACGACGACGACGACGACGACGACGCTGTCGGCGGATAACTTTTTTCCAACGGGGTCTGCTCCGTTGGCTGCCCAGGGTCAACCGGCTGGCTCCGTGCTCGGCACTTTTACCCGTTGGGTACTCTCAAGGACTCGGAGGTGGCTCCTATTCCTTTCTCTTATCCTTTCGCGCGCGCGCCTTTTTTATCCCGCTAACCTTTTTAAGCGGATTTTTAATTCCACTCGCCCGTGTGTCTCTCCGCTACCATGCACTCTCCGCCGCGTACGCTCCTTCTGTCTCTCCCTCTCTCTCTCTCTCTCTCTCGAGTCCGGCAACTGGCTCGCGGCCTGACGTCGGTCCCTCTTCGGCGGGTATTTCTTTTTTTTTCCTTTTTAATAGCCGTTAATTATATTACCGGTATCGTCGACGATGGAATTCGTCGAGGAAAGTGCTCGCGGCCGGCAGATACGCGCCTTCTGCCTCTTGACGTGTGTCCGTGCCTGCCTTCTCACTCTTTCTCTCTCCCTCTCTCTCTTCCTCTCTCTCACTCTCTCCGTGTGTGTGCGCGCACGCTCGCGATTCGGATGGGAAACGAGGGGATCTCGCCACATCCGGATCGCCTTTCACGCTCGTCCTTATTGGCCTCTTCCCGTCGCGTCCTTTTTCTCTCTCTCCTCGCTCCCCTGGACTCGCTCGCCTAATAACTCCACGGAAAGCGCTCTCCCGATATTCTCTCGCTGCGACGCTGGAGGACTTCGCTACCTTGAAGTTTCACCTTCTCTCCCTTTCCCTGTCTCCAAGAGCCTTTCAGTCCTCTCTCTCTCTCTCTCTCTCTCTCTCTCTTTCTCTATCTTTCCCTCTCTCTTTCTTCTCCTTCCTTTCCTCCGCTTCTCCCTTTCTCTCTTTCTCTTTCTCTATTTCTCTTCCTCTCTCCCACTCTCACTCTTTCTCTTTCTCTTTCTCTTTCTCCGTCCCTCTCTATCTATCTCTCTATCTATCTATCTGTACGCCTATCTCCTTTCTCTTCTGGTTTTGTAATCCCTTTTACGAAACGCTTCTGCGCCTTAGGAGCGTCGCGCCAGCGGAGAGCGAGAGGTAAAAGCGAACGGAACTGCAGCGGTTCGCTCGCGACCAGAGAGAGAGAGAGAAGAAGAAGAAGAGGGAAGAAAAACGAAAGGGATGGACTACTTCAAAATAGAACTCGCTCGCTCGCGGGCTCCTCATAAACAAGGATCGGCTTCGTAACGCTCGTCTGTTCCACTCTGCACCCACCGAAGCACACTGTTCCTTCTCCGCCTCCTCCACCGCCTCCTCCACCGCCTCCTTCACAGCCTTCGCCTCTTCCACCTACTCCTTTCGCGGTCCCGGAAGCGGGCAGCCGGCAGGATACGACCTTGAACACTCGCGATTCAGCTCGCACGGTAGTAAACGACGCTGGCGATCGCGGGGGGAAATATCCATTGCACACCTTCTACTCTCTTCCAACCTCCCAGCCGCCTTCGCCGCTCTCGATAATCCGGTCGACAATACGGTCGACACCGCGGCCGATAATGCGGTCAACTCACGCCGAACTTCCGCGGATCATCACACTTCCTCCGTCACTCGATTTCATACGCACTCACTTGAGGCACGCGAGGAGAGAGAACACGCGCACTCTCTCGCCTCCGCTTACTCCCTCCGCGTGCCTCCCCCGCCGTAGGTTGGGCGGGCAAAAATTCACCGTTGCGCAACCGGCGACTACACACTCCACGGCCGGGTTCCTCCTCCTCCTCCTCCTCCTCCTGCGCCTCCTCCTCCTCAGCCGATTTCCTTCCGTTTCCCCCGTGCAGGCTCCTTCTGGCGTGCCGGCGCTCTCTCGGCCTCGTGTACTCTCCTCCCGGGCCCGATCGGCGCTCGTGAGAGGGCAGAGACGAGGACGACAATGTTGACGAAGCCGACGAAGCTGAGGAAGGTCCGTTCCTCGCGAGCAGCGCGTAGCCGACGGCGAAGAGGAAGGAAGCCGAATCCGAAAGCGAGACGAGCCAGCCGGCGCGGCACGGAGAAAGACGTGGGGAGAGAGAGAGAGAGTGTGCTGGAGGAAGAGAGAGAGAGGAAAGGAGAGAGAGAAAGAGAGAGAGAGAGAGTCGGCCGCCGGGAGATATTCGGCTGTCGGTGCCGCGGCCTACGCGACTCCAGGATCGGATTTTAGCGCTCTCCGCGAGACACGCGCTCCCGCGAGAGCCGAAGTCGGCGGTTTCAACTTTTACTTTCAGCTCTTACACAACGCGAGCGCGCGCGGGCCCGCTCTTGCTTCGGGTACGTAAGCGGCCGCTCGGTGCCAGACCAGGCTTTCGTAGCTGCTCTCTTGCGAGTCTTCTTCCTTCCCTTCCGATTTCCTTCACGACTTTCACGCGATGCCCTCCGCTCCAGGTTCGATCGGACGCTTCCCGATGCCCGGGCCCTCACAGCTGACAGGTGGATTTCGTGCCGAAAGCTGTTTCGCGATCACTTCACTGCGGCCGATAGGCTGCCAATTCGAAATGCGGACGACCGTACGGGAGGATGTAGTGCGTCAGCTCGATTTTCCTTTCCCTTTTCCGCCACTCGCGATCGCTAACTGCCGTACGCCATTGAGCGGCGACCGCGCGAGTCCTTTCTTCGCTCCTGCTCCTACCCTCTTGGCCACTGTCACCGCCGCCAGGACTGTCAACGTCGATGACGCGCCGCCTGTCGCCGACTATCGCGACGCTCCTGCGAGAGTGAGCCCCGTCACTGACACTTCCGGCCCGACGCTCGCGCGATTCTCGGTTCCTCCCGATTGGGGAATGAGCACGTGCTAGAGGAAAGCACGTGTCAAGCTGGTCCGCGACGAAAGAGGTGCCGCTTAGCTGCTCCGCCGCACTCGCTGCTCGACACGATTTCGGCGCTGGTTGCTGTTGCTGTTGCTGCTGCTGCTCGCCGCGCTGATCGGCGGGATCGGGGATGCGAACCCGGAAGTGAGAAGATGCTGCTCGACCCACGTGGGCTGACGGGTCGCGCGCGACTTCGCCGTGCAAGGAGACGGGCGACTTTTGACAAGAGAGCGTATACACCTCGCGTTCCCTTTCAAAACTGGCACTCGGAGCACGACACACACACATACGGTCGGCGAGCGCGCGCGGACACACTCCTATCGACGACGGTATGGGGGATAGTAAGCCGAGGCGAGAGACTCAGTTTTTCGCGCGCGCCTCTCCACCGTGTCTCTCTCTCTCTTTCTCTCTCTCCCTCTCTCTTTCCGTCTCTTTTTCCCTCTCTCTCTTCGCCTCTTCCTCCTCCTCCGCCGCCTTCTCCGCCACCTCTTTCGCTTTCTCCCTCTCGCCTATTTCCCTCGCTTCCCACTTTCTCCGCCGTCTCCCTTTCCCTTTCTTCCTCGCCGTCTCTCTTTCACTTCGCCGGAGGACTTCTTCAGGGAGAGAGGGTCTCTTCCGGTCTCCGCGGTGTATCTCACTGCTCCTCGCTCCGTCGTAACTTTTGCGCAAAGCCGAGACCCTCTCTCACTCTCTTTCTTTCTCTCTCTCCCTCTCTCTCTCTCTCTCTCTCTCTCTCTCTCTCTCTCCCTCTCTCTATCTCTCTCTCCTTCTTTCTCTCTCTCTTTCGCGCGCGCTGTCCCTCTCTCCTCGACCCTCTCTCTCTCTCGCTCCGCCGAGTTTCTTTCTCTCTCTTTCCCTTTCTGGTCCTAGGTAAGCGTGGAGTGCGTCGGAGAGAGGTAGGCTGGCGCAGGAGGTGGTGGTGGCGGTAGTGACGGTGGTAGTGGTGGTAATAGTGGTAGTGGTGGCTGCCGAGTAGATAGTGTAGTGGTGGCACAAGGCGTTCTAACGTGTATCCACCGATCACTCCCGACGTTCCTGTGTAGAGATGAAGGTAGTCGCAGTAGCGGTCTGTTAGTAGTAGTGGTGGTGGTAGTGGTGGAGGTGGTGGTGGTGGTGGTGGTGGTGGTGGTGTAGTATGGTGGTGGAAGAGAAGAGGCCAGGTGGGCCCCGTGGGCTTATAGGCGAGTCCAGAAAGGGTTGAGGGTCCGAAAAGCGCGTCTCTCACTCGAGGAGTCCCGATGGAATACTCGTGCTAGAGAGGAGACCTCGCGAGCTCGTGAGTTCGTTCGTAAAGGGACCGTAGTATTGGTTCCTCGTCGAGTGGCACCTCTCTCTTTCTCTCCTCCTCCTTCTCATCGTTCTCTCGCTCCTCCATCTCTCTCCTCCCTCCTCTCTCTCTCTCTCTCTCTCTCTCTCCCGCTCCTTTCCCCCACTGCCGACTCCTCCACCTACCACTACCTTCCTCTACTCTCCCTTTCCCCACTGTGCTGCTCTCACTATTACATTACAAATAGCTCTCTTGCCTAGGCCTCGTCGGTGAACTGTCTGTTTGCGGTGCGTGTGAGTCGTACCCCCGCGCGCGTGCACGCGCACAGATACGCACGCACACACGTTCGCACGGCTAGCCATATGCTTACACGCGAGGAGGAGACGATAACAGAGGACCTACACTTTTCTCTCTCTTTCTCTCTCTCTCTCTCTCTCTTTCCCTTGCTCCCCTCTATAGTTTCTATCCCTCTCCTTCTAGCTCACCCACTCTCCCTCTTCCTATCTGTCGGTTGTCTCTCGTGCTCCCCTTTCTTTCTCCCCGTTCTTGCCTCTATCGCCGGCCAACACATCGAGAGCGTAAATAGTCGTACGTACGTGAACTCTCGTTCACAAGGGAAAACGAGCTCGTGCAGAGAGACGCTCTCAGCATTATCGCCATCCTCGTCCGACCAGCTCCACCTGAATAGAGAGCCTCTCTGTCCGTGCAATGGTGTAATACAACGCTCAGCTCGTGCTCGTGCACGTAATACGTAAGAATGAAGCGAGAGCTGCACGGACCCCTGCACAGCTCTCCTTCCCTCTCGACCCCACCTCTCTCCTCTCCCTCGACTCTCTTTAGCTCCCTCCCTACGTCCCCTCTCTCTCTCTCTCTCTCCCTCAATCCCGTCTCATTCTCGTCTCATTCTCGCTCGCCGTTTCCTTTCCCTCTTGCCCCCTTTCTTTCCGTCTTCTATCTCCCACCGTACACCTCGGTGTACATATGGCTCGTATATTCGTTATTTCTTTCCTACGCCGCGCAGCTCTCATCTCGTTCGCCGGGAACTACTATCTCGCATTCGTAATTGACTCCGTTTACGCTTTACGGCCACCCGCTGCGATCGTAACGATTTACGTATTACGGTGTAATTGTTTTCTCTCCCAAGCGCGGCTGATTCTCGCGCTGCCACCGGCGAGTGCCTCGGACGCGTAACGAGCGTTCCTCTTGCACGCCGTCATTTAATCGTCTCGGTAGCTTCATCTTTCCCCCTCTTTCTCTCTCTCTCTCTCACTCTCTTGCCTGCCTTTTCGGCATTATACTCCTAGATCGTCCGACTCGCCACTCTTCTCGGCCGCGCGTCTCTCGACGGAGCGTTTCTCCGTTCCATCTGTACCCGACTGGCCCGTCTTTTCCTCTTATCCGCGTCTGCACGACTCCTGCCTTTTCCACTCCCTCCGTCTCTGCTCGCTGGCAATGCACGCACTTACGTGCCGTATGCCCCGATCGCTTCGTCTCGCTCGCTCAGCAGGATGCATCGTACTTCTCTCCTTCTCGCTGGGCCGGCGTGCGCCTGCGCGAGGCTTCAGTCACTTGCCAGCAGCGAGAGGGAACGTTACGTTACTTTCGATCTTTCTCCTTCCTCGGCGCGGCTCGCCTGTTTCCCTCGTTTTCCCTGTTTTACGGCCCTCGTCGCTCCCGGCCTCCTTAATCCTCCGCTCCTCCCTTTTACTTTCATCCCGGCCCCTCTCATGCCCCTAACTTTCGCTGTATTTCATTCTACTTGACCCTCGCTGCTCATTCGATTCTTGTCCGGTTTTACTTCTTTCCCTGCCTTTTGCTCCCGATGTTTCTTGGTAATTATTCGATTCAAGCACTTTGTAAACTGTACTTGTTGCTCTTCATTTTAATTCCTGTCTTTAATATTGTTCCGTTTATGGCCGGTGGGGTAGGTTCCCTGTTCAATCATCTTTCGTATTCATAGGCGGTGGAAAAATGATGCGTATCAGTCGAGTGTCGCAGAACGAGCAGCGTATTCTCTTATCGATTCCAGCGTTGGACGCAATTTTCCGTCCTTTGCCACCCGCTTAACCGGGGCAGTCATCTATCCGCGGGAGCGATTTGCACTTCGCAAGCTGCGCGCGCGGCCGCACGCGTGATTAAATATTCACGGCTCCGCATCCGACAAGAGGCGACACGTGCGTCGCGTCCGTTATTATGGAATTCCTTCGTAATCGCCCGATTCCTTCGCGTGGCGGTATCGTTCACTGTTTCCCGAAGGCTGGGTAAAGCAGTAAACATCTATTTTAGACGTAACGCTTGTCACGCCTCAATTCCATCAACCGACCTTCCAGCGTAGCGTTCACTCTTCCCATTCATGAAACTCTACCAAAAAATGCATTTTTCAGACTCAACCCTTATTCATCCTACGTTTCAATCGCGTGAACCGATCCTGCCCCCCCTCACCTTTCATCGACACTTCAAGCGCGCCGAGCGACAAAGCAGCCGCGTAAATGTTTAATCCGCCTGAATCTTTCATAGCAAACGTGGCAGGTTCGCGTGTCGCCTATCGGCGGAATTCCTGCATTTCGTGGCCGGTGGGCGTAATCGTCGTCGGCCAAATTCAATCTAGCGTGCACGCCGCTTCCTTCCCCCCGCAACTTTCGGCGCCGGCTTCCCTCGCTCAGGGCATCCCACTCGTAACCGCCGTTACCTCCGCTTTTTGCCCACCGTACACCATCTCCGATGCACGGACAGGAGGAAGCACGCACGTACACGTGCGCGCGTCCGCCAAGCGCTCGGCGTCCGCGAATTACGGCGAGCGAGGACTATACTTAGAGCGATAGACGAATTTCGCTCGAGGGCCGCGTCGAAAGCGGGTCGGGAAACAGCTGATGCTTACGCACCCGCTCTTACTGGGTTATTTGGTCGGCTGCCACCGTTCTAAACGGTTCCTCCTCCCTCAGCTCGCATTCCCGATCGTCCGCTTTCTCCGACGCGGCGACGGCGGCGTCCGCCGTCGGGTCCGCCCGTTCGAGCGCGCACCGCGACGCGACCGAAAACGACTTTGGCCATCGTCCTCCTCGTCCGTTCGCCACCCTAGCGGCACATCGCCGATCGTTAATGTCGCCGCACCCCGTTCCTCCACCTCCGCCTTTTGTCCGTCGACCAATAAATTAGCCGATGCGCGCCGCCGATGAGAAATATCTGACCTTTGACGAAGCGGCGACGGAACTCGGCAGGCACCGACTTTTTCTCCTCCTCCCGCCCCCGCCCCCTCCCCCCTCCCGCCGCAATTATCCGATTACCGTCAACGTGTTAACTGTCCGTCGTCGGCGGATAATTATTCGCCCCCGCCCACCCCCTCTGCGCGCCACCTCTTCCTCGCGCTCGACGTCACGGCATAAACGAGCGCGGAGAATGAACGCATTGACATTGGGAAGCCTGTGAAAGCTTGGCGTTGAAGGTGGGCCGATGGCTGGCTCTCGATTATGCTCGATCGCTCGAAGGGAGTGTGACGAGAACGACGACGACGACAGGGGACATGGGGGGGGGGTTAACGTCGTCGGGATTTATCGTCGGCCGACGATATTTATTTACGATGCGATCTAAATTAAAAGCGCGCTCGGGAGAGAAGGCCAGCCCGAGTTACGTAATCGCTTTGCCGGGAGCACGCGGCTGTTTATCATTACGCGCGAAAGAGAGGCAGAGGAGAAAGAGACAGAGAGAGAGAGAGAGAGAGAGAGAGAGAGAGAGGGAGGGAGGGAGAGAGAGACGGAGAGGAGACGAGCAGATACATGCATGGTCGCGGCGGAGAGAGGGAATTGCAAGGTCCTACTCTTCATCGGCACACATGCAATTAAACACTTTGCCTCAGCCTTCTTCTCCTCTCCTTTTTTTTCTCCTTTTCCGTTTCGTCCCGCTGGCCGTGGCGAGCTTATTGATTGCCCACTTCCCACTGGCGCTTCTTCGCAAAGTGCCTCGTAGGCCGGACTCTTCCTTTTTCGTACGACTCGATTAGATGATTTCGTTAAGGGCGCGCGGCGTGAAAACCGGCGTTTGACGCGCGCAAGTTTTTTTTTCGCGCGATCGTCCGCGTCTTCTTTTTCCGCGAATCAAAAATGACATTCTTATAAATTTATCGCGTTGTAAGAATCTTGTCAACTTACCGGCTTCCACGGAAAAAATGTGGAAGACATTCGTTGCGGAGGCCGGAGTGGGAGGAGAAAGGTGATGACAATGTCGCGTCGCACGTTTCACCGGAAGGAGGTTATTATTCGGATTAATCGTCGACTGCGCGGAGCGTGATCAGACGGAGCGTATTTTGAGCTCGGTGCGCGCTTTATAGCGTATTAGCGTTCGCTGACGGTGCACGATTTCGAGCCGCTTGCACATCCCGAGCGACGTACTTTCTTTCCACGCTATCTCGACAGTTCGCGGCGAGCCTCGCGCGCTCGCGCGCTCTCCTTATCAGTTCGGCGAGGGCACTTTTAATAACGTGACTCATCGCCGCCACTATACTTAGAAAGACTTTTCTCCCATTCGTCGCTAATTCGAGCTCCTTCGACCTCCTCGACTTTCAACGTGGCGAGCTTCCTATCTTCCGCTCGGCGGGGACTTCCTTGACAGCCGGGAGTTACGCATTAATTTACGACTCGTTACGCTTTTGCACGAAGGAAATCTTCGTCATGGGAATTATGCAGCTGTGGACCGAGTTAGCTCGCGAGACGATTGCTATTCTCTCCCTCTCCCTCTCTCTCTCTCTCTCTCTTTCTCCCTCTTTCACACATTCTCTTTACACACATGTCCACACACGAGCTCGCTCTTTTCCTCTCCTAGCCTCTCCCACCCTCCCCTACCCTCCCTCCCTTTACATCCTTTCCTTTGAAACCTTTGCCTTTCTCTTTACTGTCCTTTGTGTTCCCCCGTCTTTCTCTCCTACGACTCTGCGCCGTTTGTCCCGCAAGTTCAGCTCCTTCTCTCCCTCACCCCCCACCCCTTCCACAGTTCTTGCCCCCCCCCCCTTTCCCGCACCCCGTTCCTAGCGTGGAGAGACGACGCTCGCGGACGATCGTACTTGCACCTTTCTCACAAGCGCGCGACGCGGCTCTAGCCATCCCTTCTTTCCTCATCCCTTTCACTCGCGAGCAGGGCGAGGTGCGCAGGGGCGGACGGAGGGAGAGAGAAGGAGGCGAGGAAGAGAGAAGAAAGAGCGGCGCGCACGACGCGGAGAGTGCCGGCGAGGTGCAGTGAGAGGGAGGGGGAGAAAGAAAGGGAAAGAATGAGAAGGAAGGGAGAGAAAGAGAGAGAGAGAGAGAGAGAGAGAGCGGGAGGGAGAGAGTGCCGAGCGAGAAGTAGAAAGACGGAGATCCAGTTTGCTCGTGTATGGGTTAGATCCTCGTTGGTCTCTCGCGCATTTCGTGGTGGCTCGTTTTATTGCGAATCCGGTTTGCTCCCCATGTCAGGAGGTAGCCTGGAGAAGAGGGGGTGTGCAGAGTTGGCAGCGGCGAGGACGGGAGGAGAAAAAGGGAGAGGGGGGACAGGGAGAAAGAAAGAAAGAGAGGAAGAGAGAGAGAGAGAGAGAGAGAGGAAGACAGAGAAAAGTGGCGGGCGATGAGAAGGAGAGAGGCGAGGGGTTACGATGTCGAAGAAGGAAGCGGGAGGCAAAGCGTTGAGGGGAGGCGAAGGAGGTGGAGTCGTAGGAAAGAAAAGGGCCTTAGGGAGGGATCTTTCTTTCGCCGTTCCGCCAACACGAACCCTTCCTTTCTCCTCTCCTTCCTTACGCTCGATCCTACTCGTTTGCTGCTTACCGCGAGGCACCGTCGCTGCTGTTGCTGCTGCTGCTTCTGCCGCTGCTGCTCACTCGATGCTGTTTCTACTTGTCGTCGCTCGCTGATGCTACCGGTTTCTGCCAACAGCCTGTGGGCCCAGCCAGGAAGCGGCCCGAGGTTTGCACCCGGGGTTAATGCGATAAATATTGATCCGCGCGACGGATTACGATCTTGTACGTACCGTACTACACGGTTAACATTATGCGATTACAAAATTAATAAAATAGCATGGCAATAAAATCGGTACAATCGGAAAGATGAATACCGCTAATACTGGACATTGTTCAATGTACACGATTTTATCGCGCGAGTAACGGAAGTCCGATGGAACAAAAGCACGTGCCATCGTGAGAAAGGCTAAGAAGGCTGCAAGAGTCTGCCGGCGGCCGAATGCAAACGAGTTCCCCGGATGAAACGCATCTTGAATCGCGTGTACGTAGACTCGATTCAACGGAGCGCATAGGTGACGGAGGTGACGACGGCGGAGGTGGTGCCCAGTTTCAAGGTTGCCGTCCGCGACGGTTTGCGAGCTGCGCACGTCGCGCACACGCTAACTAGACGTAGCAGGCCTTCTCCCCGGGGCTCGCACGCTCTCTCACGAATGCATTTCTTCGGGCTGCGGCCAGTTCCCGCGTCCTGCCCGCGGACGGACACGCATCGCCGAGATGCACGGCTGACGTCGTTCATTCTTGCGACACTTCTGCGGTCGCATCGGCTGCGAACGCGATGAGACTCCTCGTATTGCCTCGCGATCGACATCAGCCTTTTTGTATGTATCCGTCACTACATTGCATATTACTCTTTGTATTCCTATTGACAAATAAAGCTACGTACTTATGTTGACTTACAAATTGTATACTTACTGTATATTTCTTTCCTTTTTACCTTACTACGTACTTATGTTGACTTACAATTTGTATACTGTATGTTTCTTACCTCTTCACCGTCACATAGTTAAATACTGTTTATCAAAATGCATTTTCGATAGATGGTACTTCTCGATGGAAGCAATAATTACCTCTGCCCTATATGCAGAACAAGTTGCTTTGCCTTCAGCTCAGATGAATCTCTCATAATCTGAATTTACCCTGGTAAGAATCTTTATTAGCACCGTTTCGGGATGCGCTTATTCATCTGAGAAAGGAAACAGGATCAAAGTATCATCCGAATGACAACACCTGGATATCACTATAATCATGTCCATACAACAATTTGTATCTATCCTCTTTCGAACTCTTACGAGCGATCAGCCCATTGCCGAGAGCCGTGACACCACTAGGCTGGATTCGAAAAGTGGGAAACCGTCGGTCGAACGGTCGTTCGAAAGTCGCTCGCTCGCGCTTTGGAGCTCTCTGCCCACGTGAGCTCTTGTAAAAAAATATCGAACGCCACCAGGTCGGCCTCACGGGACTCGATCGCGGGCGTCCGCGTCATCGTCATGCCGCTCGTCTTCCTGAACGCGGCGAAGTTGCATCGCGAGGCCTCGACTTCCGCGTAGCTCGATCATGCGCTCGCCTTCGCCTAGGATTTAAATACGCTCGCCGCATATCGATGCGCTAAGGAGTCACGCGCCGATCGAGGCAAGTTGAGATCAGCGGGGAAAAAATTGCAACCGCCTCGAAGATTCGAGCGCGCCGACGGTGAAACAGTTTTCCGCGAACTAGATCGACGGGAAAGTTTCGTCCGTGCCGAGCTACACTTTCCGGGATCTGGCTGAGACTCGCTTCCGCGGAGAATGTTTACCGCCTGCTCGGCTCATATATTAATATGCATGCCGCGTATCGATGCGCGCGCGCGGAATCAGGCGTAGCCGATCGCATTGACGCTTTATAGGTTCATGCAAAAAAAAAAAAAAGAAAGGTAAAAAAGAATCGCAGCTAATCGACGTACGGCTCGCACGCGAGGAAAGTGAGGTGCGAAATTATGGATTCTGCGAACGTCGATACGGCGAGCAATATTATCTCATATCCGCAAAAAGTATCCTTCCGCCATCTCATTTGAATGAGAAAAAAGGGAACTGCGACTCAATTGCTATTCCGCAGGCCGCCCGCACACTCTCTCGGCGGCGGAGCCTTCCGCTCGGCAGAAATTCGCATGAAAACGCCTCATCCTCGCGTCTCGCGTGTCGAAAAAAAAGAGCACCGTCATCTTCGTAACACGAGACGCGGTCGGACAATGAGGCGTCCTCGCCCATTAAAAAGGCACTACGCCCATGACGCGGTGCCCCGCGTAAAAGTCACCGGACACTCGCGACGTGCGTCGTTCGCCAGGCTGGGCGAAATGCCTTTTTTACGCCTTTCGAGAGACGACGGTCGACGCTGGCGCGGCTTCGCGGGCACGTGCGGCGGACGCCGAGCGTCGTCGGGTCCCCGATCCGCTCCCGTGTCGCTCGCAAACAGTCGGAGCACGCCGATGGGCAAATCTATTTATGCACTTATTTGCGCCGCTTGCAAAATATCGGCTTGCCACTCCAGTTAGCGAGTGTGCGTACGGCAGCGAGACCTTCTCCGCGCGATCCGCTCGTAACGGGGCCCCACGTGAGCGTCGGCGGGGTGGTAGAAGTCGCACCAGGCCCGTGGAAGCAGGCTGGCCGACGTCGGCGGATGGCTAGAGGAGCTTGCGGGAAAAATTAACGAATCCGAGCGAGCGCGCCGACCGAGGCTGACGCCGGCTTAATTTATTAGTGACGGAGGATCTCGGCTGGCGAAGGTCGCGCTGCGAGGCCTTCGCCGAGGAGTTACGTGTCCGTCTTCCTTTTCCGATGACTACTTTCGACCGCGGGCTACGTCTTCTTCCACGGCGGATCGCACGTAATGCGAGTGAGATCCGTACGTAACGCGCATAACGGCAGATCGTATCCGCACGTTTCGAGGAGCCGAGAGTGGAAGGGAAAGAGATGCGGAACGAAAGGACGTACCTGACATCCCGCGGAGGCGATACTGTGTAATTTACGGCTCGATAAGAAACGAAGCAGGGAGACCGTAATTGCGCACGCTTCGTTATATCACGTCCATATCGATATTATTTGCAGTTAGCCATCCGCCGTTTCCGTAATTAGACGCGCTAAACCAGTTGTCCGCATCTTCATTACCGCGGCTTCCGAGCGCTGCCGTTTCGAAATTAAATCGGCCGCTTCCGACGAATTCATTTATCTCATTAACGCCGGCCGAGAGAACATTCCCGTTTTCCCCCGCGCGCGAGCGCGCGCGAGAGGAGAGAAGGCGAGGCGATGAAGAACGCGATTCGGCGAACAGCGTCGATCGCATTCAGCAGCCTCGCGACCTTGAGAGAAATCTAACGACGCGCGCAACTGCGTCTCGCCGGCATTAATATCATCGATAATTAGCCAATTGACAATTCTTACGCCTCCTCATTTCCATACTCGAGTTTTCTCGTCTCCGGACGCCAGCCAGCGCCGTACCGGAGACCGACAGCGAGCGAGAGCGAGAGACAGAACGATCGGCAGACTCCCGACAGAGTCGGTATCCTGTTTACGCGGAAGTAAATCTTTGATCGCGCCCTTGCGTTCGATCGCAACCGCCTTCCGTCATTATCCAATTCGACGCTGGCAACCGACGCCGGCAACCGACGCCTCGTCTTCGTCCTGTCCTCCTCCCTCCACCGTTTCCATCTTCGTCCTGTCCTCCTCCATCCACCATCTCCGTCTTCGTCAGCGGACTATCGCGGGGCGCGTACACTCTCGGTAATGGAAGAAAATGCGATTGTGCTATCATCGCGGAGAACGAAGTAATAGAGTGTAGTAATAGCTCCGGCTGATGTCATGCGGTAACCTTCTACTTTGCACGTCCAGCGCTTCAAAGAAACGCACACTCCCGAGGACTTGTGCAACGAGCCTCGCCTCCGTGTGCGTCGGCCAGACGTCGGAGAGCAGCTCGGCGGCTCGCGTGTGCGAGAGCAATTAAAATCGTGGCACAGCGTGAAATTTCTTTCGGCCGGCAAGGCGCGCGGGATAATCGTTGAATTATCGGCGGACGCGCGAATTTTTTCAGTGCGTGACCTCTCGGTACTTCGTCGTCTTCGTCGACATCGGGACGGACGAGCGTGATGGAGGGAGAGAAAAGTCGGTACATTGCCGGAAATGGCGATTTTGCGGTTGCACGGATCGCGCACTCCAGTTGACCGTAAAAGTGCGGTCAATGCTAAACGATTGTCTCTCGCGTCGCCCGCTGATAACTCGCCTTGGCGAGTTTCTCTCGCCTTCCTGCGCGCCTTTTTTTCTTCTCCCCGCCGCCGGCTCGGTTTCTTGCCGAAGCTGCGCGAACTTCAAGGAAAATAGAGAAATTCGCCGGCTCGGCTCTTCTTGTCGGAGATGCAGGGTGTCCGGCGATTTTTGTCTATCCAGGTGCCGACGTTCGAGAAACATGGCCTGTCCACGACAGATTTCCGACCAGGATAGAGAACTAAATGTATTCGCTCTCCTTTCCAGCCTCTCGGGCTCGCAAGCGGCGGCATATATTGAGAATCAACGACGCGAGGGAAAAATCTGTAATTACACAGGCGTTAGACGATCGGCTTACGCGAGAAACCCGATCTCTCCGTCGTCGGACAAATTTTTACCGACTCGCAAGAAATTTCTCTGCGAAACGGCTAGGCAGATTGAGGAGACCCTCGGCTCGTCGACCCGAAACTTCGAGAGCGCATATTGAAAAGCCGAAGAACGGTCGTGTCGAATCTACGCCCGTTGTCGGCGCCGTTAATGGCGGACGATAAGATTCTCTTTCTTTTTCTCCGGCTACGTGGTCAGATAATAGGCAGGGACCTCGGCTTTCCGCGAAGAAAAACAAGCGTGCGCGCGTGCACAATGAGCGTGAGCCTGCCGAGTGTGCTCGCTTCCTAAGAGACGGGGGAACGGGCAGAATTCGTGCCCGTGAAACAATGGCGTTGTCCGACGTAGTCGATAGGAATGTCGCACCGGGGAAAATGGAAGAAAAATAGCGGAAAAGTGCATGGTCTCGGTCTCCTGACGCAACACTCGCCTTCGATCCCTTCAGAATTGCGGGACTCTCTTTCGACGCGAGATAAATTTTCCTTTGATTCCGATCGACTCGCCGATCGGATTTTTTGTCTCACCCGCGATGCGTACGACGTTTGAAATGTGGTTGAATTTGAAATTACAATGTTGTGGGCGTGACGATTCTCTGCATCGTTAAGATCGCAATCTTCACCCGGAAAATAAAACGTAGGCTGCGATGATCGTGTTCTCCTCAAAGTAAAAAATAACAGTAATTGACGTGTACACGTAATTCCACACCCTTCTATCTTTCACCTAAAACCGTCGCAGGCCCTCACACTATTTCGTGATTATTATTCCTACACCGTAAGGAAACCGCATCGCCTCTCAAAGCGGTACAAGTTGACAGCTAATTCGCCTCAGTTCCGAGAGTATCGGGTAAGGTCTGGCCTGCAACTCTATCGTTCTCAACATTCCCTTCGCGACCGCCGAATCTTTCAACCCGCCGTTTTCCACCGACTCCTTCTCGCAGCGAGACAGACTATCCGACAGCAAATGTAACCTGGCCCGCGCCTCGATAGTGCCGACGGCCGCAACAATGCGTAATCTACCCCCGGCATCTAATACCGAGAGAGTCTTTGGTAATTAGACAAACACCTGCAAGTCGAAATGGAAAGGTCAAGCGGCGAATGGAAAGAGATACCGACGCTCGACGCACGATCGTCGCTCGGATCTCTCCACGTGTCTCTCTTTCCTCTCCTACGCCGCGCGGCACGCTGTCGATTACAGGGAGATAAAAAAGTATTTGCTCAGTGTTTGAACTGTTGTAATACCCGCGCGACACGTGGGCACAATCCTATCGGCTATGGCTGTCGCCGTGCCTCGCGGCAGATACTCGAGATTACGAGGAATTTCTTTTCGCTCGCTCGCTTACTAACTTGCTCGCTTACTTGCTCGCTTACTTGCTCGCTTACTTGCTCGCTCGCTTGCTGTCGCTTACTTGCTCGCTTATTCATTATCCGCGCCTCGGACGCCAATTGCTGCGACCTATGCTCGGGACGTCGGTCAACGTCGATCGCCACCGCGTCCCGACGCCCGCCGCTGCCCTCCAAACCTTTTTGCCAGAATCTAATGGCCGGGGTTAATATGGGACTCGCCGCTTTTTGTCTCACCATCCGATGCTTCAGTAGCGAAGCCGAGACTGATTGCTTCGCGAATATTTCTTTCGAAGCAACCGTTTCTCTCACGGTGTGCGAGTGTAATTCCGCAGCTCGTTTGAGGAACAACGAATTTGCGAAACGAACGAGACCTCTGACGAACGCTGAGGATGTTTCGATAGTCGAGGCATTTCTTCGAACATTGCGGGAGATTATTATTGGTCGTAAATCGAGGGAGAATCGTTAGAGCGAGGCTCATTACTGCGAAAGTGCCGATGACGCATTAATTAAATGCCACGCGTACGGTTTTCTGCCATTTTCCGAGCCTCCGTCCTCATCTTTCACCTGGCGTGGAAGGAGCTGGTGCGCGTGCGCGCAACGGGCATGGCATTGCAGTCGCATTACAGATCATTATGTAATGTCATAATGTTATGTGAACGTTTTACATTCGATGCCTTGCAGCATTGCGGTCTCAAGGTCTTTACATTGTTGTTTGTACGACGAGTTAACGAGTCGATGCGGAGGTAGTCTAGGGACGTAGCTTGGAGAAAATTCGCGCGGCGGACGGTAGTCGACGGCTGAAAACTTTGACATTTCTTTCCCTCCCTTTTTTCATCCTTTATCCTCACTAATTTTTGCCGCCGAGCCCCGGACTTTGAGGCGCGACGAATAATATCGGACGGAGGCTGCCGCCATTATCAGGAACGCGAGCAGAGAGCAATTTACATTTCCACATCGCCGGGAAATCCGCGTTCCACTTTCGTTCCAATAACTATTTCCAGCTGTAAAAATGTCGGAGTAATTATCGTCGCGTTCGCTCGCATGCCGCCGACCATTAACACCGACATATCTTCGATCTGACTTTGATGCCGCGAACGCTAATGAACGCTTCCGAACCTGCTCGGGAATTAGTTCTGCATAAGTCGAGACGTCGAATCAAAACTGTCGTCGATACTTTCATTTACAGCCCTATCGATCGCGCGTGTGCACAAGATCGGTTCGTAGCAACAGTCGCGCTCGACGGACTATCTTTGTCAAATTGTCGTTACGTAAGCCGCTTAAACGCCGAGAACGGATTACGTGTCCGGTTTCTTTCACGACGCTCCCGATCGAGAGACTTCCGTCAGTCGGCGGGATAACGGCTGGCTACGTCACTGGCGTAACATCGATAGTTCCTGATTCATCATAGTTAAAATCCATAATTTATGAAGGCAATTGTAAAAAGACCGAGCGACTGCAGAAGCGGCGACCTTGGCGCGAAGCCGCGGCCGCTGGAAGTGAAAAGGACTCGTAATTATCGTCCTACGAATAAACATGATCGTTCGATCGTTTTCCCGCATCTCGATCCTGCTCAACCGTCATTTTTCATCCAGTCATCGCGAAAGAACCCCACCGCGACGAGAGTGGCACACCCGATCTTTTTCCTCCATTTTTTCCCGCCCACCCCTCCGTCGCTCACACTCCCATTTTTTCCCGTCGAAATGAAAATACTGCGAGTACGCGGCATCCAGTCAATATCCAATTATAGTACCTGCCGTACGGTTACGAGATTTTTCATCGAGCTTTGGACTCGTCGGCATTCGGAGCCGTGAGAGATCGAGGCGAATGTCGGCGCGGAATGCGCAAAAGTGCGACATACCCTGTAATAATTCGAGCCGGGCACCTTCAAGCCTTTCGTACCTCGACGTCATAAACGCTAATTACGCCCGGCGCAGGTATAAGTAAGGGTGAACGGCCGTGAACGAGGGGTGGGGTGGGCCGTAAACTTAACACTTTCTCGGACGGGAGGGCTGAGTCGAGCCCTTGTTCCAGCCCCAGGGTCGTTACTGGTTCAAAACCCTTTACGCAAATACTCGCGCCGCTGCCGATATTTACAAGATCGTAAATATCGTCCGTTGTCAGGCGCTCTCGACTCTTTCGCTGCCTTCCCCGTAAACCCCACCGCCGTTACCGTTGCCGATTTTTCCGGTAATAAGCGGGACCCGCGCACGATTGCCTGATCGGCACAGAAATTTACGTCCGGAGGATAACTATGTTTTAGAGAGTTCGTTTGAGCTCGGCATTGCACGGGTCATTTGTCTGGACGATTGGAAGCGATAATTTGAGAGCGTCGATTTTTATATCGATGACTACTTTCATGAATTATGTTAACGTATGGATGAGGAAAAGAGATTGTGAACTTTAAGGGATCGATAATGAAACAATACAATACTTTCACGAATTATTTTGTAGAATTAAAGATGCTCTACTGATCTTTGAAGATTTATCTCTACCACCAGTTCCATTACTATTTTGAGTAGACCATTTTTAACGGTACTGATTCAAGATTTTATCTCTATGTTACGTCTATGTTATGTTCATTATACCCACACGACTCTACTTTTAACGCGAACGATTAAACCCAGCCTCAGTCTCCCTATCGATAACCATCCCTGCACATCGCGCAACCCAGCCACATCCCAAGCTCCGTCTCCACCACCAATCCCGTTTTAACTCTCTCACTCCCCAGTCCCTAATTTCCCCCCACCTACTCCGTACATTCCGCTCACAATAAAAATCGTCGCCGACGGATAACCGGATAAACGGAAGACCTTCGCGGCCGAATTCAACGTCGAAAGTTCTAATATTAGAACCGCGCCGAGTTTTCAGCTTCGAACCTGCACGCGCTGCCTTGGGAGCGAGAGGGCAGGGAGCGGGAAGAATGAAAAGACAGAGAGCGAGTAGGAGAGAGCCAGAGAGAGAGAGAGAGAGACGGAGGGAGGAAGCGCGAAAGCAGCTTCGTTTAACAAGGGATCCGCTCATTCAGGCGTCAGGTCGCGGGCTTTACAAATCCACCGTTTGCCTCGCGTGGGAAGGGCTTTATCGTGCTGGGAGAGAGGGGCAGCTCAGCGGAGGCACTCATGGCACACGCACACACTCTCGAGAGCGACTACGTAGGCCGCCCGCGCGAGCCGAGGAGAAAGAGACGGAAAAAGGGACAGTGCCGCGCTACCGGCAGCAGGCTGGACGGTCGCAGAGGGAAGGAGAGAGAACGGGAGGGAAGAAGAGGCCGCCGCGAACAGATGCGGGGTGAAAGGGACGGAAGTATCCCGATATCGAACGGAGAAGGGCGATAGGGAGAGATAAGTGCATAGATAAGTAGGCGAACTCTACTTTAGCGTAGAATAAATACCGGCGCGGGCGCGATATCGTACGGATCACGTGGAAATGTCTACTAAATCGTAGGTGTCGCGATAAAGAGCTGGGCTTGACACGTCGGGAGAGTCGGCCGATATGGATGAGAATGGAATGACGGAAAATATGAAAGGTACTGCGCGATATTGGGGACGAGTACGTGTGGACGGCTGGGATTAGATGATTGAGCGGGTTGATTGCTTGTTTTGAGGCTTGTGCGGATGCGATGGTCAATGGCTGGGAGGGCTTGGGGGAGGGGGCGGTTGTAAGGAAAGTCGATGGTTAGGCGAAAGTTTGAGGGGGAGGAGGGATCGGTTCTACCCGGTGGGAGAGCGAGAAGGATGCACGAGCCGAAACGGAACGCGCACGCATACGCCCGTGATAAGGCCTTATCGTGTGAAAGCACCATGGCCTACTTACACTCGGTGCGCACTTATACGCGCCTCTAACGCCTCGCCTGTGTGCGTGCGGGAACACTCGACGTCCACGCGTCTAATTGTAAGTATCAACTGGGTCGATGGCAAACGATCGACGATCGATGCTGCTCGAAACTGAGGGGACTCTGCGAGCCCGTACAGTGAGATCTACTGCGTTCTTTTTTTTCGAATCTTAAACTTATCTTCTGGCACAATAAAAGTACAAATATTTTACTTATAAAAAGTACAGCTACAAAAACGAGCTTATACTCCTAACGCGAAGTCAAACAATAAATATGCAACAAACTGCGTTTATCTTTAAGTAAACATTTACAAAAACTTTTAGTATAGAATTTGCCACTTTTAGCGGTTCAATGAAAGTACATTTCACCGCGTTTCGGTCGAATTAGCGAATTAACACCCGTATCAGAGAATTTTTCTCGCCTCAACGGTGTGGTCGGCGAAAAATGTCGAAGCCTCCCCGCTGCTCACGCTTCTTCGAGCAATTGCACCCGCGCGCGTGCACACGCGTGCCCCAGTGCGTCATAGAGCTCGGTGGAGCGGGCGCGCGCGCGCGCTCTCGTTCACACTTGCGCGGGAGCGCACGACGAATTGCGAAATTGGGTCGGCCAGAAATTGAAGCGGCTCCATACTCTCTCGACGCAGCTCTCGAGCATCGCTCGTGTGGAGGAGGCTTACGAAGGTGACGCGTGAAGTTCCACTGATAAGAGGAAAGGGGCCGAGGGACGCACGGGAGGGAAGAGTAGGGCACGCACGCAGATGCTTATCGTACTCACGTATTGACGTGGCGCCGTTGAGAAATTTTCCTCGAAACCACGCCGCGCGCGAACCCAACCGAAATTTTCTTCCCGCATTCCAGAGAATTCTTCCCGTGAAATATCGAAACTAGTCCTTTTGCCGTAATCGTGAATTTGCGTCTGGCTGGGAGAGAATAATGGAATGTCGGGGTGCTATCGTACGACTGCGTTCGTTAATCTGGACGAATTGGGTGATGTAGGAATGAGCGTTGGTATGCTGGGCTGAATATTATCGTACTGCATAACATCCTGCATTAATCTTGGCAAATGGGTTGATATCAGAATGCACTCCGGAATGTCAGTTCGAGCATCATCTCATTCCGCAACGTTTCAAACTGGACCCAGTAATTCGAGTGGCATCGAAGTGGATGCTGCGACGTTTCAAACCGGAAGATGGTGAAATTTACGAGACACGCGATACGCGTAATTCGATCATTGAGTGCGGTTCAGAAAGATTACGTCACAATATTCCAATTGTAGTTTTCTTCGTCGAACTGCTTTGTGGAAGATTCGTTAACTGCGCCGCGACGCATTTCTCGGTTCGACAATGTGCGTGCAGGACAATATCCCGGAACGTAATACGTGCGTTATCTGTCTATGCGTTATCTTTTTACGCTCTTCGCGAGAGTGCTGGCCTTGCTCCACTGTAACAATAATCTCGCGGCAACGGAAAAAAAAGGGAAGCGGGGCGCCCGACACGATAGAACCCGGTAGCGTTCGAATGCACTATCGAGACCGTCGGCGATAAATCAATTTCCCATTGGCATTGACCGTTTTCAAATCGTCGAGAGCGCGGCAATTTTTTTCCCATCGACGCTCGCTTCTGCGGTCGTCCGCGTCGGTCGGACGCGATTAAAATGCAAAACATCTCGAGCGTCGGCCATTGCGGTCGATTCGAACGACGAGTACTTTGCAAAGAGTTCCGATGAAGGTTCGATGAAGGTTCGATGAAGGTTCGATGAAGGTTCGATGAGCGTGTAACGACAAGCGTTAACGGAGCTGTTTTAACGCAAAAGACTCGGAGGCAAAGTGGGTCGATTGCAAGACGAAGAGAGCACCGAGTTATCGTGACCGGCTGGCGCAAGAGTGGACATAATTCGCGGCGAGAAATGTGCGCGCCGGTCGAACTTCTGTAACGAACGTCGATGAAAAGGTCCTTTGATCCGACTTAGGCCCGATCGGGGAAAAATGGCCGTCCCGAACGGCTGTCCCACATCCGCTGCGAAAGGACACTATTTTTCTCGGGCGAAAGATGGACGCCGAAGGCGCGTGAAGAAACGCTAGCGCGACAAAGGCTCCCCGGCCAACCTTGAGCGAGACAGATAGGAGAAACGAAGCACAGATACCGGGAGAACCATCTGAGACAGAAACGCCGTAAAATGTAGCCTCGGCCAACTTAGACATGGCCATAAACGACGTTCGCGCCGGCCGTAGAGAGCCGAAGAGGACAGTGCGAACGAAGAGTGAGCGACGTCGAAAGAAGGAGAAACGGACGGAGAGGAGAGAGAGAGAGAGAGAGAGAGAGAGAGAGAGAGATCGTAAGAGAGCTCTCTGTTCGCTTATATAATCCTTTCAATAAAATTAGCTGCACACACGGCGGACTCGCGGGACGCGCAGAAAAGCTGCATGCGAACAGTCGTGGAAAAATTCCGACTCCTCGAGCGGGCCGCTTTGCATCGAACGACGTTGTTAGTCTCGACTCTTTCGAACAAAGCGCCTCTTGTCCGCGAGATGAAAGCTGAAGTCCGTCGCGAGGCTGAAAACTTGCGAGACCGCGGAAAGGATCGAAGAGCTCGAAACGATTAGCGAACGCCATCAGGATGGGTACGATTTCAGTAACGTGATTATAACGAGCGCGAGGTGTTGCAACTCGTCGCGTTTTGAAACGCGGATCCGGGGATAATTAGTAAAGCGTCTTACGTGCGATTCGAATAACTTTCGACGTTGAGCGCCGCCAGTCGGGACCCGCGAAGGGAGGATGGGGGGGGGGGGGGTGAGGAGGAGGAGGCCT
Source organism: Anoplius nigerrimus (assembly GCA_914767735.1). NCBI lineage: Eukaryota > Metazoa > Arthropoda > Insecta > Hymenoptera > Pompilidae > Anoplius > Anoplius nigerrimus. The sequence goes on along the minus strand of OU612089.1, from coordinate 8,164,368 downwards.
AATTCGCATCCCGGCAGAGCATTCTTTCGTTAAAAGAAACTCGAAACATCTATAATTTCCGCCGGCCGGTAATTGTAAGTTAAATACGATAATGCAAAGTTGTACCGCCGCGTAGAACGAGGCCTCAAATTGGAGAGGGATGATACGATAATTTCTCTCCGTACTCGGTGAGGCGAGGGTTGAAAGGGAAACTGCCCTATGTAATTAAAGCGTGCAACAGCGTGTAATTTCTCGTTCGCCAGAGGATCCCCACCTTCTCTCTCTCTCTCTCTCTCTCTCTCTCTCTCTCTCTCTCTCCCTCCGCTCCTCCGTTTTTCTTCCGCTTTCACGTTTCTCGTCCACGTAACCGTGTCTGCCCGGAAGGATTATAAACGTTACTGCCGCTTATGTCACGACCCGACGCACTCCGTTCTACCCCGCAAGCGGTCGCGCCCGCCCGCGACAGGATGTGGACCAAGGTCAATAGCCACTTACGAGCGACATTCAGTCAGGCCCAACAACAGGGGTTGCTCGGTCGTAAAAATTTTCGTAAAATCGCCGAAAAAGGACTCTGGCAGGCTTTCCTCCGACGGCCAGCGGGGCCGGACGAGATAGGGTTGAAGACAGAGGCGCTGCGGGTAAACCCTTTTTTTGCCCACTCTTTCTTCGTCCTTACGAGGATCGGGGGAGGACGAGCGAGAGAACGGCAGCGGCAGCAGGCAAGCTACTCGGCATTACGAGGCGTTTACGAGGGCGTTTACGAGCCGCCAGCCGGTCGGAAATTATTCGGCCTGTTACCGGTCACAATGCCGAGATTATGAGAGTTTTTGTCCGGAGCCACCCCCTTCCTCGCACTCTCTCGCTCGATCCTCTCTCGGCCTCGCACTCTCGCGCTCTTCCTGCTCACTTCGCCGCCTGGCACCGCTCCAATGTTTTGTTTTCCATCCGTTCGTCACCACCGACGAAAGAAGCCGAGGAAGCCGACCCCCTTCAGAGCCTTGGAACTCGACCGTGCTCCCTCCTCGCCCACTTCCTCCTCTTCCTTTCCTTTCTTCTCCTCCTTTTCTCCCCCTTCCCCTCCCTCTCTTCCCTTCCGCCACCTCCTCTACCCGTGGCGTGCTCTGGGAAGGCGCGTTATCCAAGACGATTTTCTCTCCAATTCTCTCCTCGACTTTTTCTGCCCCTTTTTTTCCCCGCCGCGCAACGGCCGTTTCTCTTATCCTTGAGTAGCAAAGGGGGATTAGAAATTGTCCTTCGGCCCCGGGTAAGGGCAGGCAGCGGTGCGAGAATCGGACGGCGGCAAAAAGTGAGTGGGTGAAGGGAATTTTTACGACTGCATCGGGGGCCATGCTCGATCTACGACAGTTCGGGCCCGAGCCAGGGCCCCACGGTTCAAAGATCGTTAATACTTTCTGGATGGCCCGCTCGGTCAGGGGCAGGCCAGATGAAAAAGTATACGGCGAATTTCACTTCATTTACGGCGGTCGCGCGCAGGAATATCGACACTCGTCGGCCTCGTGGCGAGCAGTTATTTTCCGCGGCGCAATAATGACGGCCTTATGTCGCTAGACCGATTTTTCGCCGTACCTTTTTTCGCGTAGGACGTGCACGCATCGGTGGCCGCTGGACAGCACGTGTTGCACCGGTATCATCGCCAACCGGTATGCCGGCACCGGAAGGCAACCTTTATGAATGCCTGTCAACGCTTGTCATCGCGCAACAAAAGTGCCCGTCCAACATCCGCTCGCCCCGCGTTGACGTACCAGTTGTAGAAAGTTACAAACAAACGATTTTGTATAGAGCTTGACCGTTCGCCGAGGTACCTGTCAAGTATGAGCCTCGCGCGTTACACCTGATGAATCGCAGTGCCGTTTCAGCGCCGTTTCAGCGCCCATTCAGGCTCATTCCGTCGCAGACAATCGCGGTAGGTATCAGCTAACGGAAAATGTGCTCGAAAATAGACGTGAAAATATGGGATTTAATCCGCGGCTCGACGCCGTCTCAATTACAACCCGGCCGTAGCGGCCATATTTCTTCTGGCCGGCTGGCATTCGAGTCGGCCCGGAGGAGGAAGAGAGGTCCGTTCGAGGGGGCGGGAGTCGATCGGATCGACGGGCGATCGATCGATCGCTCGGACAAGAGCGGATCGACAGCATCGAGCCGGCACATTGTACATAATAAAAGTGGCTACTATTATTTCGACACGGCTCTCTCGGTCGACTGGGTCGGACTGTGCTATACGGCCCTGTTGTCGACTGCTTACGTAATTTCGCTCGACCGCTGCCGTGCCGAGCGCCGGCGAAATGAAATTGAAAGTAAAGTAACCAAACGTTCGTTGCGTCGGCGAAGCCGATCGCCGCCTTGTTTGCCGCCGTTTCTTCCACCGGCAGGCCACGAGGATGACGTCCGTTCCCCGTGCCCACTGGCCCAACTCGCCTACTCGGGAGCCTTCCCTCTGCATTCACTTCCTCGCAATGCCCAATAAAAATGTCAATGTCATTTTCGCGAGTTTAGCTCCTGGCGTGAATTGCAGGACCGCCATTCGGTGAATGGCCACTTGTCGCCAGTCCGATCGCTCTGGATGTAAAGGTTCACCGGGCAGATAGAATCTCGACACGATCCTCAACCTACGCGTCGGAATCGAAACTTCTTCCGTTCGTCGGGAAGCAGTCGTTATCGTCAGGAAAAAGCGACGGTCTGCAGTGGAAAGTTTTCGTTATTTCAAAACAGCGCAGCTGTGCCAGTTCGTCCCTCTCTCTCTCTCTCTCTCTCTCTCTCTCTTTCTGTCTCTACCTCCTCTTCCTTTTCCTTTCCCCGCGGCGAGGTTCCTGGTTCGGCGAAAAAGGGTCACGACTCTCTCGCCCGACTCGCTTTGGCTCGCGCGGGTCAATCCGCGGAGTGCGGCCGATCTATTTTCCGGCGATCGTCACTCAGTTGGCCCCGCATTTTGGCCGAGTGCCATCGGTTGCACCTTTAGCAGCCTCTTCCTAACTCTCCGGACCTTGCTCCCATTTCACTCTCCACCCCGAGGTGAGATCTCGCAAATAGATAGACCGCGCTCCGTTTCCCTGCTGTTAGCGCAGAGTACAGAAATTGTCGGGAGCGAGAGAGAGAGAGAAAGAAAGAAAGAGAAAGAGAGGCAAAGGGAGGGAGAGAGGCTCGTCGACAAAAAGCGATCGTGAACGGGCCCGTATCGGCCCCCGTGAAAGCATTATTAACCTTTATCGGAGCCACTGGGAGCGATCCGAATAATTCCCGGGCTGCGCTCTAAAGCAACTCACGTTCGCGGGCCGCGGTGAAAGGCCTTTTACGAGGTCGCGGCCGGAAATCGCTCGAAAGAGGCGATGGAAAAAGTCGCAGCCGGGAAACAGATACGCGCAGAAAGCCATCGACGATCGATATTTATTTTGCGGGCCCCGATGCACGGGTGAAAGGTTGGCGAAAAACGAACCTTTCGGTGGATACTCGAACGAGCAGCATGAGAAAGTACGCCGGTAATCGAGATGCTCGCGGAAGAGATACATTATTAATGAGGATTTCGGTAACAGATGATGAAATAATTTGGGTCTGGAAGTAAACTCGAACAAATGTATACTAATTGGTATAAATCGTAATATATATTATAATCGATAATAAAACGTAAATTGTATATAAATTGTATATAAATTGAAGTATAACAATTGTATATAAATTGAAGTATAACAATTGTATATAAATTGAAATTTACTATTTGTATGAAATTAAAAACCAAATACAAATACTAAATGTTTATGGTTAAGGAAAAATGCTCGGAGACGAACGTATATTCGAGACGTGTTGCTATGCGTAACGATTGATTCAATATGTAGAAAGCATCGCGATCCAGTTGAGGATCGAACATAGTCTTCACGCGCACATCTGTTTCCACTTACAGCCCCGAACTCAGCACGTTCTTAGCCCGCAATCAATAACCCTGCGTTTTCTTCACTTTATATAAAGCGAACGCTATCCGCTCATTTCCATTCATCGGTTTTAATCGGCGACATTCAATATTTGTTCCCAGTCGAGCGTCACGTCCGCAGCCGACGCGCTGCAGTAGTTTAACGGCTCGCAACGGGGGAAATTAAAGTGACAGGTGTCGAGTGGGCGCGATGCAAGGCAGAATGGTATGTGATCCTGGCCGTTTAATGCACGGCAAGTGGCAAGAAAAGAAACGCAGCCACGGCGGAAAAGGCCAGCGACGAACGAGCCGATTATTTCGAGAGCGTCTCGTCGATAATATCGGAGTGCATATTTCAGGAACTTTCGCGCCGAAAAAGTTATGCAAATCATGGAGGGCGATAGCGCGGCGGAAAGCATAGCGCGTAATAACGTCGACGATGAAAATTTCAAAGCGTTTCCCCCACCCGTTCGCGCGTCCAACCTCACGCATTTGAATGTTTCAAATCGTATCGCACGCCGGCCGCCAATTTCGTCTGAATAATACACCGGGCCCGAAATGACAATCTCGCACTCTTCGGCTTTACATATCCTCCGGCGCGCTTTGCCATGCATTATTCGTATCGAATAACGTTCTATGAAAGCTGTATACTTTTCTACTTTGCCGCCTCGTTACCGTCACCCATTCAGGTGTATAGAATCTGCAGCTAAAACACATGCTGTAGCAGCAGACAGAAAAATAATGTAAGATCGAATGCTGAACGACAACAAATAATTACAAAAACTATTTTGCATCCTCATCTACCATTTTGAAATACTAGATGATTCGACGTACGTCGAAACGGCACGTCAATGCACCTGCACGCTGCCCTCAGCATACCAACGCATAGGAAATCGAAGGTCTGTCGTTCGGAGGTCTCTCGGGAAAGTCCGCTCTCGTCGCGCTCGTTTTATTTCCGAACGAATTTCCCGAAGGCGATAAAGGACTTTGGCTCGCCGCTTGTGGGCCAATGACGACTGGCCGCGCGTTCTGCCGGTGTACGGCACACGCTAATAGGGTCCGAGGAGTGTCACGAACGACGCATTTAGAAGCGATGCTCCCGTTTCGCAGGCGAGAGTTAAGGTCGGCCTGGTATCATCGAGTTCGTGCCTCCGACGACGATGCCGCAGGCACACTCTCGCGCACAGCATCCTAGAAAAGCGACGCGCACCTTTGCTGCGCCGCCGCTTTTAGCGCTGCACTTGAATCTCCGCCGCGATGGCGAAGGTCTCGCGAAACGGCTTTTGCTGGATTGCCCGCGAAGGACAATGTCTTTTTCCCTTTTTTAACCGATCAACCAGCGCCAGAAACGTGCGTTACTAATCAGGAATTTTTTTCCCGCTTTTTCTTTGCCTGGACGTGAAGCCAAGAGGGCAGGAAGTTAGGGTAGTAAGACAGATTGGCTCGGTAATGCATAAAATGGAAAATTTCAATCTGGTAGCTTGACTGTGTTTCCGTGGAATTGTAATGTGCGGATGATTACGGGGTGACGCTTAATTTGTATTCCTACGTGACACGTCGTGAGATTTATGCTGTCAGTTCTTTCGGGCAACGTTGATTGCCGCCGGTTAATTGCTGGACGTACCCTTCGCAGTGAGTTATTGAGTACTTAAACGCGTGGACGCCTTTAAGTCTCGTTTACGAGGAATTACGCTCCGCGCCCGTTTTACGATATTTACATTTGCGAATGACAACCGTAGCGTCCGTTTGTTTGTTCAAGGAGTTACGTTAGGCTTAATTCCTTTCGCAGACGTCGTTTAAGGACAGCGTCGACTTCGGACGCGGCAGCCGCCGAGGAAGACGTTCATTCTCACGATCATTCCACTTTCATGATTACGCCGGCGTCGTAATTGCAGGATTGATTGCGTGATCGGAACATCCTCGACGTGCCTCGACGGACAATGGATCGGAACTGCGAGGTGGCCGCGGTATATTTTTGCGTCCCTCTGACCCACTGTCAGACCAATTTGCGCCGGCTAACTTTGCGAAATTTCTAGCTCCGGCGCCACTCGGCCGGCCCTCGCCATTAATTACCTTTACGAGATCGCATTTATATCCGTCCATTCATCTGCAACTGGCACGCATCTTCCCAGACTGCTACCTCTTAACAATTTATATTGTACAACATTGTATATTATCGTGGCAACTATGATTGTCCTGATATATAGCCATTAAATTTGGAACCTGCAGGGTATTTGAATAATACATTGTATGCATAAAACTACGTATTTGTCGTTCATCATTCGCCCTGCGCCCTATATCCAAATAATCCTAATCAAACATCTCCTATACACACACTATATACACACATGTACCAGCATCCATTATATCAAATTCCATTCTTGTATTCAAAGCCTGATTACCCCTTACAGTTAAAGAAACAAATACATGATTCAAGATGGATTATAAATATAATATAATAATAGTTGTACCTTGCCGAACGGCAGTGAGTCAGGCGTTATGAAATTGAGCGAGGCAGAAATAAGATTTTGAGAATTCCGAGATTCGATCGCGTTTCGCAAGGCGGCCGTGTTCGCGTTTGTTAATGAATTCAGCGCGGGGATCGCCCTGGCGCGAAATGGGGAACTAGGAGGAAGGAATCGGCGGGGCAGGAGGGGGGGGGGGTGGAGGTGGCAAGTGACACGCGACGAAGAAAGGGAGGAAGAAGCGACGGGCTCCTCCCACGCGCGAACGCAAACTCGCGTGTCGCAATCGGCGGCCTCTGCAGCTTTTGCCGTGGCGCAATCGTCGGGGGCACAGGGGACAACAAAACGCACGTATTACTCACGAATGCGTGCGATGGGATCAGCGGAGATCGGATCGAAAACATGCCTGACGCTGGGCTACCGATACGCCGCCCACAGTTGACGAACTGTCAAGGTCTGAATTTCCTATGTTTTTCCCCGTTCGACCGGTATTTCGCGATTTATGATGTTTGCCATGTCGGACTGGGACTTAAAAAGTTTTAAAAAAGCCTTTCTGAGAGTGTTACCTTCACTCTGCCATGTTACATTACTGATACATCTCAAGGAATTGAACTACGAAGGTTTAAATTTTCGTAGAATTTTTATAGTAGTATGACAGTTCGCAAACAATAATTCTGCGTTCGCTGAACTCTGGACAATTTTGATAGAATGATTCTTGTTTTCATTTTTTTTTACGTTTGGATTTTTGGTATTTACGTTATGAACTGATGCTTGTAAGTGAGTTAAATCGAGCGTGATCCGTACACAAGTCGTGCGTGGACACAAATCATCCGCGTTTCGCGACATAAGTTCCCGTGGGCATTAAAGTGTCTGAAAACGATCCAACAGCGATATATTAAACGGGAGTACAGTCATTTTCCCGGGGCTCTTCCTAGTTGACTTCACGCACGAAAAATTCAGAACTCGCCTCCGCCGGACCCACGCCTCGGTCGGTGCCGTGTTTACGACACTTGAACGGGCGGTAAATACGCGTGGCACACGCACGCGTGCTCGCCCTCCTATTTATAGGAATGCCATAGGAAAACCGGGGGGAAGGCCGCCCGAAGAAAGCTACGCTCGACCCGAATTTTACCCTGCGCTCCCCCTGACGTTGACCCATTTCCGAAAACGGCCGTCCAATGCACGCGCGCGCGCGCGCGCGCCCGAAATTTCGTCAACTTAATTTCACCATTTCTTCCCTGACGCAATCCCTTCCCGTCGGACACGTCGCCTCGCGTTACAACATTTTACATTCGGCCAGGCCACTTCGCAAATATTCCGCTTACCGCCTAACGGCACAACGTGCTCATCCTAGTCCCTCATCTATTTATTCGGTTACATTTATTTTCGCGTCCTACGTACCGACACCGTCCGCTTGGCAAGGCGTGCCCCCCTTCCAACAGGAAGCTCTCATCAAATTTAGACTTCGCTTCTGATACTGATCGCGACAATTGCGCAACTCCGTTTAAGCGTGTCGATCGCTCGTAGCTGCCACAGAGGGTGAGTGCCTATATGTTTTATTATTGGACGGAGGGGGCGGCGGACGGGGGACGTTGTGCGCGTATGGTGCAAAATCGTAAACTCATCCAGTGGCATTGATGACAAAATAAAACAGACTTCTGCACGATGGCCTGACCTATTTCACGTCGGACAATTGCATAAACGCACTCGCGTAAGCTCGGAGCGTCGTTTATTTATAGACGAAGAAGGTCGGGAAGAAAGCGCCTAGACCGTTTGACCGTTTGGCAGAGGCAGCTGCCTAGCAATCATCCAGACGGGTCACTAATAATATCATCTACGGGTTGTGTAACGATATTCGCTCGCGGGAATAAGTAGATGGCCGATATTGTCGTAAGTACGTGCGACAGTGAGGTCCGTAGGCCATCGTCGCATTCTCGAATCGGAAGCTAAGCGCCGATATAGCATTGGCTCCGAGTCGAATTTTCTACCCGACGTCAGTTTCTGCCGACGTTACGGTCGCTCACATCGGAATGATGTCACTCGGAAGATATCTTTTCACATTTTTTTTCCACATTTTTCTTCACATTTTTACGGCAATCTGCATGCAGCCGGTGACCGGTGTCGTGATCGAATGACAGATAACGAGCGAGTTGTTCGCAGAATACTTACTGTTAACGAGAAGAGTAGAAGTTTCTCGAAAAAAAACATTGTGTATTGTAACGACGGGACCGTCGATGTAACGGGCGAGTCTGCGGGAAAGCGAGACGAAACGAACGTAACGACTGACGCCTAGCGCGAAGATAAAAAGTGTAAATATTATAAAGAAACGTAATGACTTAATGAGGATGTTTTACGAAGATCATCCTGGCCGAAGATTGGATATCGGAAGATTATCTTCCGGGGAAAAACTTGCGGAGAACGCGCCAAGTCATGCGACTCAATTGGCCTAGGCGTTAGACGCCGGCCGACATGTCGCTCGTAAATAAACGTTGCATAAGACAAATTCGAAAATTTGTCCCTCGTACACGCTCCGCGGATGGCGGGCTGTTAGTGGCGCGGGTATTGAAAAATCGCCCCTGTCACCGCCGGCGACTATATTAATTCAGCGTTAATGGACTCGGGACACTTTGCCACTGGCATACAATTACACAAAATAAATTTGTCCGACTACCCAACGTTGAAGGATTAGCCACCGAATCGAGGGTAACATTCGAATTCCGAACGACATCTCTCCTACCCAACAGCGTCGTTCTCAATAATTCGAAGCGCATAACGCATCTTCCATCCAAAAAGGATGATTGTTACGTAAGCTCGCACTTACACAATCGCCGGCCAATAATTTTGCCGACGATCGACGCGGGAAATAGCACGTGGTCGAACATTCCTCGGATGTGCGGGGCGTCGATTTTCGGTGCGAGCAAAATTTCCGTACGCGCCAGCCAGTTTCGAGAGAGCGTAATTGGTGTGGCGTTAGACGTCGACCTATATTTCGTCTACGAACAATCGTTGCACAAACCATGATAGGCGCTCTCTGAGGCCTCGCGCACGCATAGCCTCAGATAGATATACGGACTCCGACGCACACCGGCGAGCCGGCCGCGTGAACGCACGCGCACCCACACCGAGCCGTACGTGTGCATACACAGATACGCGTATTTATAGACGAGGAGGAAGGTCGCGAAGAAAGCGTGGCTAGACGCGCTCGATTCGTTTCGACATCGTTTCCGGCGCTGACCCATTTTGTCCCTGATTCTTTTCGACATATCGTACAGCGCTAGAGCGAGCGCGCGCGCGCGCGCGCGCGGGAGCGCGAGAGCGCACGTTCTAGCGCAAGCTAGAGCACTCCGGTGACCCACTTTTGCGCCGAACGATAGTTGTCTCACGCACTTTTGTTACCGCGACGTTCCGTCGTCGGAGCGGATGAAAAAGTGACGCGATCGCGCATATTTCTGCATGACGATCGACGTCGGGACTCGACCGTCCGGATCGCTCGTCGTGCGGATAAGGTAAGGTAGGGAGAATTTATGGATCGTTTTGCCCGACGGCCACGGAGAAATGGTAAAAGGTGCGCGTCTAATATATCGTGCGACGATGCATATCTAATTCCTTCGCTTCTCGCGAGTTCGACATCGACACGTTTTTCCTTCAGTCCCAAAATATTGAAATGAAGACATTTTTCGACGGATTTGAACGAATGAGCGTCAAACCTGTCTATCGAATGCATCTCACGATATCTCAGAGACCTTCCACGCTCCTGCTCTCGATTCGTGCGTTCCGATCCAAACTTCCAAACTTCCAACCAAAATTCCCGTGCATCTCGTACATCTGATAGCGGCGGCCGAGCCGATAAACTCTATCAGACCGCACGACAGCTCGGATTAAACGTTCCTATCGGCTCTCGATACGGCATTTGCACCCAGCCAGCACCGTTCACGGCCTGTCCCATAGCCGTTGCTCCTGCAAGCGCACGCGGAACGAAACGACACATTCTCCCAGCGAAAGAGAACGAAAGTGGCCGGGACGATTTTTTCTCCCGTTCTCTCCCCTCCCCCTCCCCCTCTCTCTTCCTCGCCGCCGCTAAAGCCTTCATTCTCGTCAACGACACACGTCACGCCCGGTGCCACTCGCGACCCATTTCCGTGACAATCGCGGGCGCACGCATTCGCACGGGCACGCGCGCACGCATAATGCACGCGCGAGGCTGGCCGACTCCTTTGCGCGAGATTCGATCCTTCTCTCTCTCTCTCTCTCTCTCTCTTTCTCTCTCTTCTATGTAATCTCGGCCAGTAAACGGCGATCGGTGCCGAGCACCGCGTAATCGCGAAATTCCGTGGCAGGTCCGTTTTGGTGCCGTACAATAAACGCTCTCGCCATATACGCGCCACCGGCGTGAAGCGTGTCACTCGCCACAAAGGGCGGCGGATTTCTCCGAGTACCCGCGGTACTTCGTTTATGAAATAGTTTCGCACGTGGCGCAACGGGGTCAGATTTAAGGTCAGCTGGCTGCAACGCTGGGCGGAATCGTCTGTTCCCTGTCTATGGATCTTGGAAAAGTTGTCGTTAGTATTTACGATAAGGGAGAGAGAGATGAACTGTCGTGTGCAACATTGTTGGTTTTGATCTTTTTACTTTCATTTTGTGTACCTGCAATAGAGATTGTAGATGCAGATGTCTATGCAGTCAATCGTGGGCAGAGGCCGGCAATATTCTTTTGAGAATTAATCAAAAGTTTATAAAATTAAAAACAGGCAGCAATACAATAATTACCTAAAATCAAAGACGTTGCGATGCAATTCAAAGCCAATAGCAATATCCGCGTTTCTTTACGTTCATCGATCATCATACAGAGAGAGCGCTACCGGCCAATAACCTTCGGCGGTAGCATCAGACACAAGTTGTGTGAGGTCCTATTAAAGTGTTAATTAGTCAGTTATTATAAGTTTCCGGTATTTGATTTGGCAATAAAGAGGGTGGTAAATGTTGAGCGGTAATGAGGATAGGTTCAGCATGCGACTTTGTAGCATTTCGACAATTTTCGCATTATCATTTTGGGATGTTCGGCGATTGGACAGAACGGCGCGGCAACGCGGCCATTTTCTGATAACGTCCCGGAATGATATCCGTCTCGCGACGATATCGCGACAAAGGTCGCGCTAATAATTCGGAGCCGAGCGCAGTAATGCGCCCAACTTTGCACTCGGCCTCGGTCGCAACCGGAATATGGAGTTCGCCAGCGATGTCGAATAATGGATCGTCGGTTAAAATTCGAACAATAAAGTACGGAACGCCGCACGTGCACGCAAGCGAACTCCTTTTGAATGCGCGAAAATGCAGTAAATTTCTCTAATGACGGCTAGCGATAATGTTGACAATGTAGCTTTTTACTATCTACCCTGTCGGGTGACCTCCTTAGCACGTGACACCTCGGCGAAAATGGTCACATTTTAAGCGCTTACACACATCCACTTTCTAACGATAACCGGCATGTCGGCCGGCATTGCCTCGTGACATGCGCAACTGTCGGCCGTCTGTCTTTTTCCTCCCCTCCCTCCTTCTTTTTCGCAATTCCTGTTCTTGATTTTTCGTGACAATGACGGTATCGTACGAGCGGACTCGCCCTCGTGCGGGCCAACGAATTTCATTTCCGCCTGGAGAAAGGCATCGTAAATTCGTTCCTCATCTACACCTGATAGCCGACATCTTATCGAAGCTGTCGCTTACAACGCTGGCAATAAATATCTGGGCTGTTCCGTTTTACAAGTCGCTGCCAGAATATTTACATTCTGTATATCTAAGTGAGCAGTTACGCGCAAATAAGACAAAGAGTAAATAAAAATTTGATTTTGAACATTCTACCGATACGCAAACCGTTGGGGAGGAAAAGTCAGTATGAATATGCCCATTGGCGAAATTGCTTGCAAGAAGCCGCGTGCAACGTAAAATTTCATTGGAAACGCGGCATTCTCACGGTCGATGCCGTTCGAACGAAATAACTATGTAGAAAATCGTACGGCCTAGGACTTATGTCATTACGCATTTGAATTTATTACTTCGCAACTGGAAAAGCGGGGTTGCACCGGGCAGACAATGACGCCGCGACAGCAGACGGACCGTGAGCACAATGTTGCAAATTGCGATTAACTGAAGCCGTATAGCGAACGGTAGATAAAGACCTAGCGTCGATAAGTTTCAAGCCTCGGCACGTCATAAAGTAAGGCAGACCATTACTGACATTTGCGCCGGTCCCGTCTCGGACACCGATGCGTCAACATTTTACTAATTTTACGTTCCTATCGTGTTGCGGGCGCAACGTGTCGTACGTAATTTTTAGCCTAATGCGAACGATACTGCCGCCCTATAGTGTTGTCCATACCTGCTAATCTAACTGATCATTTCCGACGGCGAAGAAATACACGATTTTTGTTCGTAAGCATTTGATTTTCGTTCAGACGAGAAAATTGCAAGCGTTCGAGTATGTAGATACATTTTCTTGAGCAACAAAATTTACGGGAAACTCCGAATGGATAACTGAATGGAGTACGTAAGCCTTCACCTTACTTTGATTTTCAGGGAAACGGTAGTGGAAACGTGGACACCGATTTGCACAAGGAACGAATTACACCAAAAGGTAGCGAACGAATTTCGAAATGGAATCCTACGCTGACTCCAGGAAGATCAATCACCCGTTCACCCTAACCCGTTGAAAATTGTCCTATCTACCAACTTACCCCTGAATCGACCCCTAAAATCGCATCCTACCGACGCGGAAAGAAGCGAACAATGGCCGGCCGCGCCGGCGGCCATACAAAACGTCCGGTCACGATCGGCAGCCAGCCGAAAGGGCTCGCACCACTGACCTTCTTTCCACGGAAAGTCGAAACTCCAAGATTTGCGACCTGTCGCAACTGGCCGAGCTAAGGAAAGCAAGAAAGGCGCCTGCCCTTTCACCGTCTTGTAACGGATCGTGTCTCAGTCAGCGCGCAACAAGCGGAAGTTGAAGAGGGACGGAAGATGGCAGAGACCGCCAGAAACGGCCGAGGGCAGGCAGGTGGGGGTAAAGGACGCATGACTCGTCACGGGGGTGCAAAGGTCGGAAATGCAAATCGGCAGTAAATCAGGTCGGTCGCGTGGCGCTGACGTGGGTCCCGACGCGAACTTGCAGTTTCGTTCGACTGACTCTCCCCCCACCCCCCCTGCCCCCATGCCAACAAGGAAACGACAAAGAGATGCCGCTACGCCCCTATGGGGGGCTAATTGTGTTTTGGGCCAAACAGGTACCCCGAAATGCGACCGACTCCTCAGGTGCCCACTCTCGCCTTGAGACGCTACTGGCCTACTGCGAACTTCTTCAGCATCCTCAACCTACGTCCCTATCACTCCTGTCGGCCATCCTCAGCGCTGCATGATAGACCGATGACTCTCTACCTGTTTTTTTTTTCCCCCCCGACAGGCGGTGATCGATAATGGCTGCAGGCATTCCTCGAGTTCTGGGACGATCGCGTAATTGGCCTCATTTCACCGGATGCATGCCACCGCGATTGATCCGCGGACTGAATATCGCGATGAAATTCAATGCAGGCTACTGAAACTTTGTTTGGCCGAGCTGCGTTCGGAGAAACATGCTGGCCGTGCTCTATCTGCCGAACATTTCGCGGGAGCGCGCAGTACCGAAAATGGACTGCGATAGCGGTTCGATTAATTTCAGAGAACGTACGCGAAATGTAGATTTCGACGGAACGAGAGATCGCGGAGAAGGTGGACGACGGGGGGGAGGTGACATTTTTTCACGGACTTCTTCGTTCGCTCTCGTTACGCCGCGTCAACTTTTTACTTTCCTCCGCTCTGTCACTTTCATAACTTCGGCGGCAGTGTGTCAACAAGTTTTACCCCGAGCGCATACATACGCGTTAAGTAACGAGAGTTCTGCCATCGGGATAATCGCCTGTATCATCGTATAATCAATGTTAATCGAGCGCGTTAACGTTCGAGCAGTGGAACATTATCGCCGTTCTTCGGTTCGGTGTGCCAGAAGGACGAGTAAAATATAGTAGGGCGAATGTTAGTCGACTGGCATCGATATCTATCGCCGGACGAATAACATGACAGGACACGCACGGTCGTCGGGAAGTTACGTAAGAGCGTCAGTCTGTTGGGGCTGAGGACGATCCTCTTGTTATTAGTTGAAAAGTCGCCTTTCATTACCTGTCACGGAACAATGTATTTTCGCTCATGCCTTATTCCTCCCGGCAACACGTGACTTTCATGCTTCCCACTTCTCTCTCTCTCTCTCTCTCTCTCTCTCTCTCTCTCTCTCTCTCTCTCTTACTCACTCTCTCCGTTTCCCTCCTGCCGTCTTTCTCATTCCCTTCTCCCCCGTCAGCCCCTAACTCTGTCCTTTTCCCTCGTACGAGCGAGACCCCGCGTGTACCCCATGAAGTAAGAAGCGGGCACGTTTATTTATAACGTTTAAAGAGAAGCGGACAGAGAACACGGGCGCGCACGAATAAACGATCGCTCCTCGACGCGTGTGCGTCGTATACGCACGTACGCCGTGTACACAGGGACGTGTGTGCCTACGTGCGGCCGCGCGCGGAGCCGTGCGTGTGTAAAGCGTACGTGGCGCATTGCTACCTACCTACCTACCTACCTACCTACCTACATTTCCCAGGCAGGCTCTCTCGGCAGCTTTCTTCTGACATAACCGAATGAAGGCGCGGGCCGCGGTTATGCAATTCGAAAGTGCCCGCCTTACTTTACGTATCGCCGCCGAGGGTCCGCTCGGTATCTTTACGAAGGAAGGAGTACACGAGGCTAGGATCGTGCTTTTACCAGGCGAGATCGCGCGCGCGCGCGCGCTCGGGCTCGGGCGCTCGGAAATGAAAAGGAGAAACAGGCCTGCTCGACGACGCCGACGTCGCCTGGAATAGGTACTGGCGAGAACATTTTTGCACCCGATGGTCGGACGTGCGTGAAGCTGGCCGTCAAAGAAATTTCGCGCCATTATTATACCCGTATACGTATCACGGAATTCGATCGCCTCGGACGGTAAGCGCCTCTCGATTTAAACGATCGCTAGAGCAAAAAGCGCAGCGAGTCTCCTTCTTTCCACCGCCGATGGAAACGGACATCGTTTACAAGGCTATCGGTACGAAATTTATGAACTAGAAATGAACCGGTCCGCGGTGCTGGCTCGCTCTGTTAGTCACCGAGTCGTTCGGGTTCTGGCAAAAATCTAAGCCAGCAGTCCGCCGACACCTTCGTTATCGTCATTCGGAGCTGTCGTTCGAAGACGGACCCCTTGGAAAATTTCCGCGAAACACAGAGGCCGGCCGAACTCCGACAATTACGTAAAGTGCGATGCAGGTCCAGGTTGCGAGAGCACATCGGATATTATATTAACCGGACGGACGAAAGTCTCGAATAGAGACGCACACGCGAGCCAGCTCGCTCTTTAACGTTGTCATACGCGTTACCGTACGAGTCTGCGTACACTTCCATGTCTATATGTGCCTCCGTAAACGTATTCGTGAACGTATTCGCGATCGTACTCGTGATCGTACTCGTGATCGTGCTCGTGAACGTACTCGCGTACGTTCAGGCGTTCGGTAGGAGTGTGTGCGTCGGACGCGAGCGTGTGTCACAATGTAAGAGCCTGCGAACGGTGAAAGTGAGCAGTGCTTTCCCCCGTAAGAGAGCTCACGTCTCCTCGATGGTCTCCTTTAAACGCATGCATTACGGCGGTTATGTCATAACGAATGCGCGCGCACCGCTATGGGGAAACGAACGGGAGGCCAGACGGGCGCGCCGTTTGAATGGCCGCTCTTTTTTCGCCGGAGAAGATCGAAGCGTACCGGTCGCACGTCCTCCCCTACGGGTCACGATTTTTTTTTTTTTCGGTGAAATTTTGCCCGCTTCTTTTACGAGCGACATTCGGGAGGGTGGCGGGGGCGATGAGGCGCGTTATCGTCCGTGAGATTTGCTTGGAGAGTGTTTGCGCTTTCAATTACGCAATTAGCCCGCGGTTGCCCTCGCGCTTTATCTAACGGGCCGCGTTACCTGTCATCCTTTATCGCGGACTCACTGTTTAGCAATGTTAATGGCCGCTATTTGTCGCATCGCTCCGCTTCCGGGTACTTTGTAACACCGTCGCTGGTTTCGTTTACTCATCTTCCTTTCGTCGCTGCTTTGCTTCTGCTCACGATCCGCTTGTCGAGATTTTTTCTTCCCGTTTCCCGACGAAATTGTCATAATCCTCTATTTTGATATATTAAACAATTCTAGTCAAGGTAAACAATTGTTCCTTGTGCCTAAAAGTTATGCGGATCAATTGCATAATTATCAGCGAGCAAACTTTGTCGCGTTATACTCTCATTGTCTAACGCTCGCTCCGCAGAGTCGCAACTTTTTCAACACCCGCAAAGTCTCTCATCAGCTATTCATGCTCCAACCTCACCGTCCGCGCTCCTTATCTTCTATCTCCGCCGAAAGTTCGCCATTTAAAATCCGGATCCGTGCCTTCTAAAAATGCCATTAACTGACGTTCATTCTTTCGCAGCCGTCCTCTCTTTTTGGCCAACCCCAGCGTCACTTTATTACGGCAACTTGCTGAGCGATCGCTCGCGCGCGCGCTCAGACATGGGAGCGACGGAAGGAGAAAGAAAGGGAGAGTGAGACGGAGCCAGAACGTGAGAGACAGAGATAGAGAGAGAGAGAGAGAGAGAGAGAGAGAGAGAGAGAGAGAGAGAGAGACGGAGAGGGTGAGAGGGGGGGAGAGAGAAGTACGATAGCGAGTGGGCCGGGTAAGCAGTAGAAACGTGCTGCGTTTCGCAAACCCTTCTGCCCGGCGACGTCGGGGATCGTAACGGGCAATCGGTTAAACAGTCGCCAGCCTTAGAAAGTGAGCCGGCCGGGGCCTTTTTTTCCCTCCTCTTCGGCGACGTTGACAATTTGGAAATCGCGCGCCGGTTACCGAGCGGCGAGTCGACGAAAGTGCGCGCACCGACGTCCGGCGAAACGGCAGGTTGTCCAAGGTCGAAAATCGCGTAGCTCGCCCTGGCCCATCGCTAAGCCGGACTCCGCGAATTCCGTCGACTCTTTCACCCGATGGAGTGGCTGACATTTGACCCTCTCAATAGGCGCCACTTGAATCTCTTCGTAATACCGAAGAACTGGGTTCCATATGTAGGAGTTGTCCGATTTGCTATGATGACGTTAGAGTGGAATATTCTCAGTCATATTTTCTGCCCATAAGTATGTTACATCCAACAGTTACTGTTCAAGTTTCGACAGAAGAATTCGAAATGAATACTAGTTCACTGTTCGTTATAAGAATATAGGAGTTGAGAGAATCGTTGTACATGACAGAGTGAACGAGCAGTCGAATTGTTGTTGATTACTGACGGTCGACTGGCACAAAGGGCATAGCTGAATGAGACGATCAAAAGTGTCCCAAAACCGATTGAAATTCTGAAGGAGACATTCGATAGTCTATAGTAAAAGAAACATTTCTATGAATTTTCAACTTTGTATCTCGACCCTAGGGATGGGGGAGGGTAATGTACGTTGTTTTACGTAGACTAACGCGACATTTTGCATACTTTGGGATAACTTCGCATTATGTTACACAATTTTACATAAGTCTACGTTATTACCTACATGTAATTATTATGGATTATTTGCGCTGTGTTCGGGGTTTTGGAAGTCAATGGAGCATTTTCGCCCCCATTTAATACATGTTTGACTCACTTATCTTTATAATATGATATTCGGCGATCAAGAAAGGGTACCTTGGCCTAAACTACACTTATTGTTAGTTGAAGACAACAGAAACATTTGAATGGCTTTTATGGGATTTTCCTCGGCAAAGGCCCATGTTAGCTCTGTTTTTAAGCACGTTTGATTGGCTTATGCTTATAATATGACGTTGAGCGATCAATGGGGGGTATTTTGGTATCATTTGAACCTACCTAAACGCGATACAACCTTCAAAATGGGCAAAAATCGTCAAAAAATGTTTGGTCTTGTTTTCCATTCTTTACTACTCTATCCCATATATTTTAAGTCGCCCTAAAAGTTGGTTGCAAGCAAAGTCACGAATTCTCAATCATTTTCGAGATGCAGTCATTTGTCGGGGTCGAAAAAAAAATTTTTTAAAAATCGACTTTCGTCGATATTCCTATCTGAAAGTACGCGTCAAAACCTTCAAGAAAATGTATGATTATCATAGGTTTAGAACGCTAGTTCAAAAGTTACAGGCAATTAAAGAAATCGCGAAGAAATTTTTTAAGGGGTACCCCTTCTCATTTTTGCGAAAAATCGAAGGTCGGTGGATCGGATCGCCCTGTGGCTATCTGGTAGGGGGTCAAAAATAACTCAGATAGCCGTTTGCCGTTGGTCGAAATTCGCAATAGTTTCGGAGTTACAACCAAAATACTGTCGAAAAATGGGGCAAAAAATGAAAGTCTTCAGATCGACCCGTGGCTTTGCATGTTGATAGAGGATCAACAAGGGATCACAAAAATCGCAACCAGAGCCTTCTAAGTGCAATAGTTCCGGGGATTCCGTCAAGAAAAGTGAGAAAATAGTGGAAAAAAATGTAAAAAAAATCAATATTTCGCATCTCTGACGTGTAATGCTTGTTAACCTTTCCCACCCCCGACGGTTTTGATACAAAGTGTAAAACTCACATAAACCTTCTTTATAAACTATCGAATGGCTCATTCAGAATTTCAATCAGTTCAGAGGCACCTTTGACCGTCTTATTCGTTTATACCCTTTCCGAGGGTTGCAATCTATCGGGTGCATTCTTCGAAATTGGCACCCAGCGATGGCGCGCAACTATGCGCGGCGAGCATTGTGTGCCACGTGTCGATTAAACGGTCCCACACGCACGTGCGTGCGCAGTGCGCAACGCCATTCTCGTCGACAGTCGTCGACACGTCGGCGGGACTGCACGCAGCGAAACACGACGCACCTGCGTTCGCTTGCGTGCAGGTGTAAACACGCTTTGACGCGGCGTAGTTCGCGATCACAGCGGGCCAATCGGTTTCAGATGTTTACTTAGCATGTACCCTGCCGCCGTTCCATCTACCTACCAGGTACAGGCTATCCGACGTACGATATATTGCATCGGGCAAACAAACGGGTTACGCGGCTCAAAGATGGATGGTGAATGGAGAAATGTTTGAGAAATGTAGGAAGAATCATTGTAGTATATAAATGCATTACACTTCGCGACTGGAAAAACATAACACGAGATCGTTTGCTATTGTCTCATTAGCAGATCGCTGACTTTAATGTGACATGTCACCTTGTTCAATTGAGAAAAGAGGTAATTCGTTTGTACGCGGAGTGTGTCATATTCACACATGTAATGAGCAAACTTGTATTTTTCCGAAAAAGCGACATGCCACTGAAAGTATCCTGCCGATATTGCGTCAGAAGCAAAGTGAAATTTCGACGTAAGAGGCTGATGAAGATAGACGCGTCGAAGGAAAGAAGTCGACGAAGCGTTCGGTTAATTTCACGTCGTTTCCGGCATCGGCCATTTTTCCGGCTCGTATTTTCGCTCGATCACCGTGCAGCCCGAATATTAGGCAACCTAACACGACCAAGGCTAGGCGAGCCTTGAGCCGCCTTTCCAAGTGTTTCACTAACTCGGCCGAGCGATCGATCGACCGCTCGATCGTTTCGATCCATCGATCCCTCGCTTTTTCGTCTTCGCCGACTCATCGGCCTCTTCCTCGCGCGATCAGATTCGCGACGGTTTTCTTCAAGTTTGACCGGCCGCGTCGTCGATGCGTTCAATGTATTCGAACGTTTCTTATCACGCTCTCCATACTCTCGTTACCAGTAAGTTCCTTTGTCCGGTGGAACTAGTTTCCTCGAGAGTTCCTCTTTCCTCCGCGAGTTCAGCTTTCCTCGAGATAGACCACGAAGCGTTCCTCATGCCTCAAACGAATTAACACCCGAGTCCGACGAGCACGCGGGAAACGTTCAGTTCCCTCATTCGAACACCTCCCTACGTCAGAGCCTCTTTCCGACCCGCGAGACCTGCACATTTAAAAACCAGCGATCGAAAGTCTCCCGCGCGGCCTACGATAAAGATAACTTCCACGCACGGCCATTTTTCCGAGCCCCGCGATCCTTTACCACGCTTTCTAATGAGCTCCGAAACGGGTCATTGTTTCGCAATGAATTAATCCGCCGATCCGCGCTAATTTCATCGAAACCGAGCGTGTCGCTCAAGAGCCAGCCGTCCCCCCGCTACTTTTAACTCCGGCATACCGATCTGGATGGCTCAATGTTTCCACCTACGAATTAATCGACCGATTTGTGCTAATTTCATCGAATCCTAGCCAGTGTCGTTCAAAGACCAGCCGTCGTCTCGCAATTTTTAACTTCGCCATACCGATCCGGATGGCTCATAATTTCCACGTACGAATTAATCCACCGATTCGCGCTAATTTCATCGAAACCGAGCGTGTCGCAAAAGTGTCAGCCATCCTCCCGCAATTTTTAATTCCACCACAACGATCTGGATGGCTCAAAGTTTCCACGTACGAATTAATTTAGCGATCCGTGCTAATTTTATCGAAACCGAACATGTCGCTCAAACGTCAGCCGTCCTTCCGCAGCTTTTAACTCCGCCACACCGATCTGGATGGCTCAATGTTTCCACCTACGAATTAATCGACCGATTTGTGCTAATTTCATCGAAATCTAGCCAGTGTCGTTCAAAGACCAGGCGTCCTCCCGCAATTTTTAACTCCGCCATTACCGATCCGGATGGCTCATAATTTCCACGTACGAATTAATCCACCGATTCGCGTTAATTTCATCGAAACCGAGCGTGTCGCAAAAGTGTCAGCCGTCCTCGCGCAATTTTTAATTCCACCATACCGATCCGGATGGCTCAAAGTTTCCACGTACGAATTAATTTAGCGATCCGTGCTAATTTTATCGAAACCGAACATGTCGCTCAAACGTCAGCCGTCCTTCCGCAACTTTTAACTCCGCCACACCGATCCGGATGGCTCAATATTTCCACCTACGAATTAATCGACCGATCCGTGCTCATCGAAACCTAGCCAGTGTCGTTCAAAGACCAGCCGTCCTCCCGCAATTTTTAACTCCGCCATTACCGATCCGGATGGCTCAAAGTTTCCACGTACGAATTAATTTAGCGATCCGTGCTAATTTTATCGAAACCGAACATGTCGCTCAAACGTCAGCCGTCCTTCCGCAACTTTTAACTCCGCCACACCGATCCGGATGGCTCAATATTTCCACCAACGAATTAATCGACCGATCCGTGCTAACTTCATCGAAACCTAGCCAGTGTCGTTCAAAGACCAGCCGTCCTCCCGCAATTTTTAACTCCGCCATTACCGATCCGGATGGCTCAAAATTTCCACGTACGTCCGCCGCCGACAAAAAGGCAGACTCCCCCGGGTACGCTGCTTTAATCTTTCTTGCACCGCGGAAAGTGGACGTCAATCGCGCCTTTATCTTCCCCCGATATCGCGCAACCGACAAAACGTCAGCCCGTATTATCCCTTTACCGGGGCCTCTCCTCGTCCCGGTTCCGATCCCGTCGCCGTTTTGCCCGTCCGCGAGGGAACCAGTTTTTCCGAGTCCGATTAAAAGACCGGTCGGGCCCACTCATATGGCGCAGCTCGCGGCCAGAAAAGAAGGGATAGACGTCCGTCTCCGGCGTCCAACGTACGTCTCCGTGAGAGGGAGCCCCAGAGGGGGGAAAGAGGGGGGGGGGGCAGCGAGGGGAGGAGCCGAACGATTGTTTTACCCCGTGTAACTGGAAAGCACGATAATTGCTATTTAAGATGAAGACGAGGCGGCCGGCAAAAAGTCGCGTCATCGGGAATCCGTCGGACTTTGCCGCGAGGCGAGTTCTACCTCCGGCTGAAGAACAATGGCGTCGGGGATGGCGAGAGAGTTCGCTTTTCGCCAGTTCCGCCTTCCGATAGGGGGACCGAACTTCTGGGAAAGCAATTTTCAGCGTCGCTCCGGGGGCAGGTCGGCGAAAGGTTTGGCGTGGAGGGGGTGAGGGTGAATTCCTTGCCACGGCGAGCGAAGGAGGTTGGGTGGTTTAGGTAAGAGTGTCGGAAGGCTGGAGAGAGTTTTGATCGAGGTTAGGAAAGTCGGCTCCGTCGGCATGATGGGATGAGGCTTGGATTTGGGAGAAGGGCACGAGTTGCCTGTTTTTTTTATTTTCATCTCGTCTTTGAGCCTGGCCTAGCGTCTTTGAGCTGAGCTGCTCGAAAGTGTCTACTGAAATGCGAATGGCAGCGGGTACTTGAAAATTATGAAAATTGTGCAAGCGGACGTAATAAAGAAACTGTTTTAATCCCTGATTTCACTACAGTGAGCAACGTAGGTCAGAGCGAACAGTTAATTTGCTTTCGAAATTACTAGCGCAATTGTTTCTTAAATTGTCGGTGCTGACGCGTGGTCGGTATGGCTGAATTTACATAGCTCGGGAGTTTTGAGCGGTGTGAGTCAGTCTACGTGTGCCCCGTATTTTTCGTTCGCCAGTCACGGTTATAATTTTGCGGCAATTCGCGCGATTGTCGAAATATAAAGTTGCCAATTCGTACGGGGGAGTATTTTGAAACTCGCGGTGTTGCAAGTCGCGCGAGAGATTGACTGTGAGAGTATGTCGTGTGCGTATGTGTGACGTTAGGTCGACGGTGAAATGTGTGCTCGATAATGGCCATACGAATTTAGAAAATCGATACACCTCATTTGCCTAATGGGTCAGTGTAAAAACGTGGGGGGGGTGGGGGGAGGGGGGGGCATGAAATCGTAGGAATAGGATGACGGCACGGTGACGTTATCTAATCCCATTCGGAATTTCGTCTGGCTCCATTGTGCAATTTCTCGTGGCGCTCCGCAACGGCGACAAGTTCGAATTTCGTGCGTGAGGGCATGGACGCAGTGCTATTTACATAATTTACAGGCCGTAATCCGTGATTAGACATCGGCACGAGTGCGTTATGCGCCGCAACGGGCGTTCGCACGTACAAATTAATTCCCCGACAAATTAATGTGTCGCTCGTACGTAAGCGTAAACACACGCTGTCTCGTTTCTCAGGGTCCAGCGATCGGAAAATATAAAGTAACCGATTCGTACGAGCCAGCAAATCGCAACCGACTCTTTCCCGCAAAAGCCACCGTTTTCCACTTTCCATTATCTCGCCCAGTACCCTCGCGCATCCCTAAACAATCGTACGACCCCTAACTCCCACAGAACGAGCGATACGCTCGGAAAAATCGTAAATTAAGCCGGAAAATTCGATAACACCGTCCCATAGATTCTCTCCCGCCAGTTATCTCGCGCATACTTCACGCCAGTTCGTTTACGGGCGCCAGGTTCGAATGAAATACGCAACGGCTACCGAAGCGTCCTTCGTTCGAGCCTTCCTGCCGATCCTCGGGGCTCCTCGCACGCCAAGGTGAAAAAAGGCGAAAAGGAGAGGACAGAAAAAGATCGCGCTTCCTCGGTCGAAAGCGAGTTCTGTCCGCTCCGTAAGACAATGTAATTAGCTTCTTGCTCGACTCCCGGCCGTCCTTCCTTTTTTCCCGGTGCCACTCTTCCGTCCTCCCGTGCCGTCGGCTTCGTTTCCCTTCGGGGCCGACACAATCCGTTCGCGAAGACAGGCCACCGGACTGGCGAACGAACGAGCGTACGAACGAATGTCCCGCGCTCCCTCCGAATTACGTAACGTCGAACTTTCGTCGGCGCCTCGGCGCGTTTACGTGCGCGCTCGCGCGCCGATCGCCTTTTTTCTCTTTTCCATTTCCAAGCGGGCTCACTTCATCGGACTTTCGTCGGCTCGTCGCGCTCCACGGGACGAGCCGAAGTCTCATCGGCGCTCGATCGGCGCTCGATCGGCGCTCGATCGGCGCAGAAACTGTATCGATCGGCCCGACGCACCGGCTCTATGCAAAATAAACTTGTTCCTCGTTCCAAACACGGGCCCCGGGCCCGCGTTATCCAACCTTATCTCCGAGGTGAGAGTACACGGCAACTGCGGCGCCCCGACGTTCCAGCGCCTACGATATAAATAGAAATAAGTAAATACTGCAGCGAGTAAATAATAGCGGTGTTATTCAACCCGCACCGTCCGAGCGGGGAGTGTAAATTTTCCTTTTACGAGCCTTCGACGTTATTCAGAGACGCAAGTACACAATGGAATCCCATTACGAGTCCTTTCCTTAGGAAGTGAGAGCGTAACGATTTCCCTTTACAAGACCCATATGACTTTTTCCTAGCGGCCGCTGCTCACACGCGCCGTCGACGCTGAAAGCGACAGAATTTTGAAACAATGAGCGATAAACGGTCCGAGGCATTATAGGTACCCTGAATTTACGAGTACCGCAAAGTTTTGTCGGAGGCTGAGCTCTATCGTCTCTCCGGGCTTTACGGTCAGTTTTCGGCCTCGCGTACGCGCGCGCGTGCCTGCGTGCGTTCGATGCGTTTCGAAGGCGTCGGCTATCGCTTTTTCTTTGCGGCGCGCATTATCAGGCCCCGATGACGTGACAGGTGGCCGAGTGAAAGTACCGTAAAAGGGCATGCCTACCTCGGGAAGCCATGCCGATCGTTCGCTCGCACTCGCAGACGTCGTTATTCCGCGAAGTCTATTTCCTACCGTATTATCTAAGTTCCTTACGCGAGCGCGGCGATCATGGCAGTCGCGGATTACGCGAACAATAAAAACGGTGAGAACTTCGCTTTTTCACGCTGAAACACGCCCGCGCCTACTCCCTGCTGTCCCACTTCTTTTTTTCGACTCTCCGCTCCGGCTTAAAGCGGCAATTACCCGCCGTCGTTCGTTACGACGGAGTGCACACAGTTTTTGACACTCTTCTGGCGTCGATCGTCAGCTTCTGCGCATGTCCGACGTCACGTTCGTCATCGCTTGGCTAGCAGCTCGATTCCGTTCGTCGAGCTGTCAAGATCGGAACCGATCGATCGACGACTCTGAAAATCTTACGGTTTATGCCCGGTTATACCCGGCGGCCTGTCATTTGCGTAAAGAAAAATCCGTTTTCTTCCGTCTGCCCTCGCTCGCCGTCCGGTGTCGTTAAACTCTCCCGCTGCAAAAGTTTGAACCGCGCGCGTCGCGAATCGATTACAACCGGCGGCGTGCGTCGCCCCGAGATCTAATTAACGGCGCACTTATTCTACACCCGGCGAGTAATACTGCACGGAGTTTCGCGGCGGGAATGACGGACGCGTCGATTTGAGCGACGAAAGTTACGAGGTTCTCGTTTCGCGCGGAAAATATGGCGGACCGTAATAAAAAAGTCGCCGCGAAGCGGACGTCTCGACGGATTTACGGCTCTCGGCCGAGCGGAGCGTTAGCCTTTAACGCCGCGGACGTCTGACAGCCGAAAAACGGATGATTTCCACTGTTAGCGGAGCGTAATCGAGTGCGCAAATTAATGGGCATCGATTTACGCGACGGACCGAATCTAAAAATAATATACCTGCACGTATTTATTCTGCGTCTAATGGAACTTCTTGCGACGCTATTTTGTTTGCGCTTATTGACAGCACGATATTTAACTACGATGCCTACTAGAGGAGTGAGGTACAAATAGTTTAATTTATAGTCTATCGGTTAATTAATGCTCTCCGTGAGATTTCCTCCGGCTGCGTTCGCGTGCATTTATGAGCATAGAGATTACAGGCCACGGAATGGATAATCTATTACGAATTATTAAGTGAGCGGAGAAAGTTTTGAGATATCGTAATACCAATGATCCATGGACAGTGGCGTAATTAGAGTGGGGAGAGTTTTTCGGGCTTTCACCCTGTCATGCTCGAATATTCTCTACTTGTTCAGGGATAAATTCCATTGTACAAAGAAGAGTAAATAAATGTTGCAAGTTTTACGCGACATTTGTTACCTGATATCAAATAATTCGCTGAACCCATTGTCAGTTATAAACAAAATAATAAATGACAAAGTGTAGTGATAAAGTTTACTGTTCAAAAATATAAAGAATGTTTCATACTTACCTCAAATGGCACTGGTAGAACAGCTTTAACTACGAAAGTCAGAACTGCTTTATCTTCTTGCAGTACACATTAATTTCAAACCGAACAATGACATGTAAACAATGTATAGTAACACATAAAAAGTGTATCATCCATGCCAAAAGCATGTTGTCGCCAAATCAAAAATGTTGAAGTTGTTATAGAAAAGGAAGGTATAAAGAAAAGTTATACCCACAAAAAATCATTTAAATGACTGCTAATGTATTCTGTTCATTAAATTCAGTTTTTCTTAAATTCTCCACTATACTTAGCGTCAGCATCAATATTGTCTTCCACCTAACCTGCAAAGTTAATGCAGTTTGTTGCAACTCAGTGCAACAATACACAATAAAACAGCGTAAAGAACACAATACCGAAAATTGTACACAACGTCGTATGAACATAATATAATTACAAAATATAAAACAAAACATAGAATGTCAAAAGAAATGTAAAAGAAAATAAACATATACCATAACCACTGTTTAACCGAAATTGATCGCAGCAACGTTTTGCAATCTTCCATACCAGCTCCAGGAAATCCCGTGTGTGTTCAGATTTTTAAAGGACTCCATTCGACCATCAATTCCCATCGCAATTCGAGGACATTTTAAATAAAAAATTGTAAGGTAAAAAGGTCTCACCCAATAGTCTCGCGTCGGCACGAAAGGAATCTGCATTGCCATCATGGCTGAAAGGGTCGCTACGTGGTCGACTGCAGTCAGCGATCAATTGTACGATCGATACAAGGAAGGAAAGGATCTTCAGGATTGGCAACTGGCCCAATTCGATACCTTTCGTGCTGTTGCAGAAGTTGGGCCTTATTTTAGACCTCGGACAGGACTCTGACCGTCTTGAAACGAAAGGGAACGAAGAAGAGCCGTGAATCCGCGTAGACGTCCGCCATGATGGCACAATACAAAGATCGATCGCCAGTAAAGATGCGCGCGCAGCTCACGGCGCCTGATTGGCCCTCGTACCTCGACGACATGGCGGAGGATTCAAATTTAAATACAAGCATGCGCAACATTCTGAGAAGGTATTATACCGCGCATGAGAAATACGCCGCTTTGTACATTGATTTATTTCGTTCCCTTCGGCGTGTAAGGCTTGAATACGTTACCTGAACTCTGTTTGCATACTCCGCTACCTGCACTGACTGATTCGAGACGTTTCCTATAACGCATTCATTTCATACATCAGCGGCGGCGTTCTTTTTATTCCCCGAACTTCATCCTCGGCAAGGGTGAAAGGAGAAACGGCGAATGATGAAGTGCGATCATTAAAAATAACGAACTCCGATAAATTCAATCATTCGCCCATTCCGATGACGTTATTCCGCGGCGAGCGAGCGTCGAAAGTAATATATCCCAGCTGCGGCCCGCTTGCCATTGATCGTAAACGTGCCTCATCTACAACTGCACCGTTACGTAATCAGTTTCCGGAACCCGTTGCGAGGATTAAACGGCTACGCCGGAAGGTTGCGACAAGTTGTGCGCCGGCCGGCTGCTACGGGAACATTGCCGATAAGGAACGAGTTCTCCGCCGATACACGGAACGCGCCGCTAATAGGGCAGAGAAAAAAAATAAAGATCTCACGTCGTAAAAAGAACAAGCACTCAAAACAGTCTGCCACCTTCGCAAACGAGGTACATGCGCCGATGTCGTAAAGAATCCATCCTGGCCCAAGGCAACCGGCTGAAATCTGAGAGAACATCCACGGATTTGAGCAACGCCGGACTCCTGGATTCGAACCGCGCGACGGAACGAAAAAAATGGACTGTAATGGCAAAGCGGCGTTCGGCAAACAATGAGCCCCCGTTCTCGCTTCACGCGTGCGCGACTCGCACACGCTCGGGCCACGCACACACTCGGGCCACGCACACACGCTCACGCCCGGTGGATGCCCACGCAAGATCGAGATCCGGCAATCTCACTCGCTCGCCCCGTTCGCCTCGCTCGCTCGCTCGCTCGTTCGACTCGCGCGAACTTTACGCTTCGTAACAATGCTCCGACTTTCTCCGTCACTTTCATTTTCGTTGGTCGACTGCTCGGCTCTCTCGCTTCTCTCTCTCGTCTGGATTAGGAAATAGTGCGTGCCCCTTCGCTTTGCCCCACACCTCTCTCCCTCCCCCTCCGCCTCACACTCTCTCATTCTCGCTCTCTCTCTCTCTCTCTCTCTCTCTCTCCTCGCACTCCTCCTTCCACGAGCTACGTCGGCTCGACGGGCCTCCTTCGCAAGTCGATTTCTTCCACCTTTCGTCCCCGCGCTAAACTCATGCCCGATTCTTGCGATATTAGAAAGGGCCTCCCGTGCCAGCGAGCTATCTCTCGCGTCTGGGTACCTTTCGTAGAGAACGGGCAGCGGCCGGAGAGCATCGACGAAACGGCTGGAAAAGTTGGCAATCCGACGGCTGAAAAGGAAGGACTGCAATGACACGGCTCATCGTCATCATCTTTTTCTCTCTCTTTGACACTCTCATATCTTTTTTTTTTTTAACACGTATATTTCACTTTTCCGTTGAAAAATAATGCCGTAAATCGTCGTAGGAAATAATAGAATCTGCACAAATCAACTCACTCGGCGCACCACTATCATTCGCTAGAGGTATTTACACGGTATTACCTGGAACCTGTCGTTGGCGTGAGACGGGGAGCCGCCGTGAGTCGAAGACCAGAAACTAGAAGAAGAAGTTCGAAGAGGGTGCCGCGACCCCCGTCGCCGCCGATTCTTCCCCCTACGATGGGGTTGAGAGGAAAAAGTGGAGAAAAGTTTGGGCGCATCACTGTTCGGTTTCTCTGTTTCGCTCGTTCGCCTTCCGACTTTTCTCTCTCTTTTTTTTTTTTTGTTAACGGAACCTCCGAGCGCTTCGAGGAGTCGAACGATAATTGTCTCGATCGGAATCGTCCTCGACTCCTGCTCTACGTATGTACGCGTGTCTGTGTCTGTGTGTTGTGTGTACAATATTATGCAACAGCGACAGCGAAAAAGTGTGCAGAGTGCTCTAGCCTACCCTGTTCCTCCATTAAAAAACACTCATCAAAGAATTACGAATAACGTCGGAGATACGAGATGACGTCGACATGCATTAGCGTACGCCGTATATCCATTGCTTTCATCCATTAGTTCCCCCGAAATTCAAATGATACCCATACGAAAGTCGTCGCGATTAAATAGGTTGTTTCTCGAGCGATAGGTTTACCTTTAAATAGTAAGTAGCGTTTTAACAGCTAGCGGACAGCGGAAAGAGAATGCGGAAAGGTGGTGTTCTCTCATCACTCTCTGTTTTTCCCCGTATCGTTCATCGTCCTTTTCCATTCGTTCTTTCCCATCCTTTGTTCCACCCTTCGCGGTGACGGTGCGTGACAATGTCCGAGGAGAGGATGACGCAGAGGAGAAGGAAGAGTGGCGAGTGTCTGTGTGTGCGCGCGCGCGTATGAGAGATGTAACGAGATAAAAAACGGACAGCGGGATTAGGGAGGAAAGAGAAAGAGAAAGTGTGGGCGAGTGAAGAGGGGGGGCGGGGGAGGGGGGAGAAAGTGCGATAAGGATATTTTTTTTTTTCGTTAGGTGGTCGTAGTCAGGAACATGCGACATTTAAACATCGAGTACATTTAAAAAGTGTGTTAAACGTCGGCCTCGCGCCTTCTCGCGCGATCGACTCGCTCGTTTCGGCGTCCGCTCGGTCGTGGGACGATCGTCCGTCGATCGTCGATCAATCGTCGATCAATCGTCGCACAATCATCGTCGCTCAATCGGTCCCCTCTTTGCCCCTGCGCGTTTCGGCATCAGTCTCGATTGGCTGCAAATTGAATCATCGTCGGCGCTAGGGATGGGTACATCCGTGCGCAAGTACCGAAACGGGTTATAGGCATGTAGACGTACTGTAATTGCAGGCACTTGGACGAGCGGAATGCCTGGATCCTAATTTCGCGACGGGCGCTCGGCATAGAGGCGAGGGAAGCGCTGAACGACGAGAATTGGACGGCTCATATTCGTGTCCCGGGCACCGAATGCGAGATTCTCCCGGCGCGAGGTACGGATATTCGAAATGGCTTTCGCGCTGCGGCTAATAGGTACATAACTACAAGTACGTATAGTCCGACCGCCCATTTGCGCAACAGCATGCTGCCTGCCGAAGGTCAGATACGACAATAGGATTCCTAAGTGTTCCGAGCTTTGCCACTGCTCTCTCCGTCGTTCCGGTCACGATTATCTCGGGGTCTTTCGCAATCGCGATCGTTAATGAATAATAATCGAGATCTAACGGCGTCTAACCGGCCGGCTCCCGGGAACAATCGGTTTGACTGGCAATTTTCGTCGGGGCTCGACTGGCTGATCGTCATCGCTTCTCGATACACCGCGTCCTGTTTGTCCCAAATAGAGCCAATCTCGGACGTCCGACAGAATCCTTTTCACAACGATCCTTCGCGGCTCACGCGAACGTCGCTCATTCGACGATACATAGCCCTCCTCTATCACTTTTTATATCCGGCTACTATTGCCCTGATTGATAAACTGCGTTATGAAATGCGACACCGCACGTGCGGGACGTATCAATGGCTCGAGGCTTACGTAACCGGCTCTGTACTTGAACTTTTTACTTCCGCCAAAGCGATTTTTGACGCCCGTTGCAAAACGTCGCGAGCGGTCATACTTCTTTTTTGCCCGCTCGAGGCATGAGCGCGCCTCGTGACAGAATCGGAGGAGTTTTCGGACCGCAGTGACGGAGAGAAGCCGCGGCTCCTGCGCAGTTGCTAAGCGCCTTTCGTCCGCTGATCAGCCGGTTGCGGCTCAGCAGGCGTAACGCGTCGCCTCTGTGTCCCTTTCCCCCCTTTGGCAGTTTTAAAAAACATTGTGCGCGTTAAAAGCGTTAACTGCTATGGACGGATACATCCGTATTGATTTTCCCTTTCTTATCGTCGGAACGCTTGTCGCTCGTCCGCCTATCAACGGCGAATCGATATCCTGGCGCCGCTTTTTTGATTAACCTTGCAGTCCGAGGCGGGACTTTCTCTCGAATCACTCCGCTTCGGGACCGCCGCGATCCCGCCGTCGAACGACGCCGCTATTTGATTCTCGCTGAGTGCATCGCATGCGTGGGGAACAAAAAAGCGCTCGACGACAACTCGGATAAGCGCCGCAAATGGACAGTGGCTAAATGCAGTTTCAATTCCACGCGATTTGATTTCTCCCTTCCGTTCGGCGCCGGTCACGACTTTCATTTTGATCGGACGCTATCCTCGCGAAACGATAAACAGTCTTCGGAACGGAAGTACACTTCGTCGGTTTCTTCCATATCGAGTCCAGTCGAGGAACTCGTCCTCCCGAACGTGCGAAACTTTTCGTCGGCCCTGCGGCCTCTTCGGTTCCGGGGCAAAGTCCTTTCCCTTTTGTTCGGCGGACCGGGGTGGACGAGGGTCTGGGTTTAGATGAAGCCGCCGAGGGCGTCATGAAAGTCCTGCAGGTAGGCGAGAAGCTGCGGCATGGTGGGCCTGTCCCTGGACAGACCCAGCCAGCAGACCGCCATCACGGCGAACAGTTCGTCCGGACAGGGCCTGGGCTGTGCCAATCGATATCCGTCGCGAAGGCAGGCCATCATCTCGAACGGATCCACCTCCACGTACGGCTGCTGCCCGAGAGTGGCCAGTTCCCAGAGAAACACTCCGAACGACCACTGGAATCAAGAAACGTACAATCAGTCGCGGTCCATTTGACTTGATAGTCGTCAGTCATTTTTATAATTTAAATAAGAGCGTTCAGGAAATATGGACTGGATAGAGGTGAGATTTGATGGAGTCATAAAGTCGAGATGAAGGGAGGGGAAGAATCTTTCACGGCTGGAGGAGAGTAAATCGACCTTGCATTGTCCTAGAGGATAACTCGGGGGTTCTATTTTCGGGAGCGATCAAAATCGAGGTCGTACCACATCCGTTGCCGTGCTGTACTGATTGTGTTGGAGACTCTCCAAGGCCATCCAGCGTATGGGTCGGTTCTCGTTATCTCCGAGACAATGATAGTCCTGGGGGAAGAGGTCTCTCGCCAGGGCAGCGTCGGCCAATCTCACCCGTAGGCTGCTGGGCTCGATGAGACAATTTCTCGCGGCGATATCCCTGGAAATGACAAATTATCGATCGGTGTCATAAATTAATATCTCCGCACGCAAATTCTCTATCAAAGGTTATCAATTTCGTATAATCGTTCCACTTGTAATAAGTT
Organism: Anoplius nigerrimus; assembly: GCA_914767735.1. Lineage (NCBI taxonomy): Eukaryota > Metazoa > Arthropoda > Insecta > Hymenoptera > Pompilidae > Anoplius > Anoplius nigerrimus. Next base: position 8,131,720 of record OU612089.1, on the reverse strand, counting down.
CCAAAATGAGGCATAATATTTTGCTATCATCTCCGTGATGTTAATCTTGATTATTTTGAATATAGTATCTGTCTTTCTTCAGTTATAGCTGAAGTTACAGTTCTATGAGGACCCTGGCATATTGTGCGAGTATGAAGTGTATTATTTTTTGAATTTCTGACCAACCTGTGCAAAAGCCCTCGGCCATGGAGGAATGCGCCTGCCCTTGCGACCTGTGCACCAACGTGAACCAGGTCCCGGGTCACCGGGTGATGGTTGCCGTCGGTAAGATAGAGCTTCAGATTGAGCTCGGCGAGCGTACTCGTGTATGCCAGCAACGGGCACGAGCTGTCCAAGCAAGCGGCTGCTAAAGACGCCACGTTAGCATGAACCAAACCCGCCAATTGCGAACCTTCCACCACCAGCAGGGACGCTTGGTAAGAGGACGCCACTTCTGCAATTCATTTTCCGTCCAACCGCAGTCGAATATCATAAAGTGCTCATAAATAGTTACACTGCTACGAGAATATTTTGATTCCAAAGAAAAACAGTAAAATAGAGTGGTTATAAGCAATTCTCGCGGTTCAGATTTCTTGTTCCTACGTGTCGAAAACTATTTATTTAAAGCTACTTGCAGGAGTTGTGCAGTTATTACATTCACCGAAGTTCTGGGATTGACCGTTTCAAACTCACAGAGTGCGCTCCGAATTGAGCGGTTTCAAACGTCGTCGGTATTTCAGATCATGCGGCATGAAGTCCCATAAGGCGAAAGGTCGCTTTCTATACCTCAGCTACGGTAGAACTAACCGTTTACCATCTGTCGTTACGTTACTTTGCGAACACTCATTTTTAAAAAAGGCTCGTTCAAATTTCGAAATCAACTAAGCATTTCACGCTGCTCATTGCACGTATACCAGAAAACCGCTATATTTTCATCAATACTACAGATCGAAATTCGTACGAGGTTGAAGAGTGAATCTGATTTAGATTCAAAGGCTCACAGTTTTTCTATCTGCGCGCGTCGCGACAACGGACCGATATCGAAGATCAACAATGTGAACATCCGTTAAAATAGAACGCTCGGAGCAATATTGTTCGATATTGAATTCCTGGTTCATTCGACGTTCCAATCGGTGACCATAGAGGCCCAGACAACTACCATCGGCACCAATCTACGAACGCGTCCTACACAGACATTTCAATTTCAAGATTGACGGGCTCACCTGTAACCGTTTTTATGATCACTTCCTGCTCGCGGCCGGCAAGATCCAGGGTGCCTTTGTAGACGCGGCCAAACGTGCCTTCTTGAACGAGATTGCGACAGTAAAGCGCCGACCTCGAGACTGCCAATGCCCTGGCCTTCTCACAAGGGTCGGTAGACTGTGGGATCAAACGGAATTGCGACGGGAAAATTAATTCCGCATTCTAATTAATTGCCGCCTCTCCGGCCAATAGTTCGGAGACTCGATTTTTCCACAAACACGTTCTACTCCCCCACCTCAATGATCATACCTCCCCAAAGACTCAAATGCAAACGAATCTGTCAATCCAAACGTCTCTCTCTCTCCCGAACTCGAATGCAACAAAATAAACCACGTGCGTACATACATTCCTGTCGAAACTGCGCCACCCGTCAACCGAACAAATTAACTTTTTATGTACATATCTATAACGGAGACTCGATGTTTCCACAAACACTTTCTACTCCCTCGCGTCAGTAATCTTACCTCCCGAACGATTCGAATGCAAACGAACCTGTCGATCGAAACGACTCCCTCGAACTCGAATGCAACAATATAAACGACGTCCGTACATACATTCCTGTCGAAACTGCGCCTTTAGGGCCGCGCCTCCCGTCCACCGAACAAATCAACTTTTTATGATAATGCACCTCAATCGCGAAAGGTCGAAACGCCGGACGCTTTGGTGTGCGCCCGGATAAATTACGGCTGTCGGCCGCGTGGGCGTTCTCGATTATCGGGCGCCGTTTCCCAGATAACATTCCTGCATCGGCAAACAGTAGCACTCGTTCGCGCTGCCGGCATGTATACCCTTATTTCGGCGGACAGGACGTGCTACGGCCAATTGCCGAGCGCGGCACGCCGATCTGCGCGGACATTTTGATTGATCCCCGAACGTCGCGCCGTAAGTGGAGCGTGATAACACGGGTGCAGCGATAAATACCGCTGGCTGTCGGCGGCGTCGTCGTCAATTCTAACGACTACATTAAAATTCCAACGTCAGCGCGAATGCGGCGAACGAGTTTAACTATCCCCCCCTCCACCACCTCCTCCTCCACCTCCTCCACCTCTTCCTCCTGCTATACCCCTGCCCTCAGCTGCTGTCTCCTTTCTTCTCTCTCCCTCTCATGATCCATTACATCCCCCGTAACCCGGCTGCATAATTCATGGCTCGAAAAAAGATCCATCACCGGAGAGACCGGCCTCATCAAAAAGGCATTCGTCACGACTTGCAAATCTCAAGGTCCTCGAAGACTAGGCGGGAAAGGACAAAGTTTTTCCAGCGGACGCGAACGGCCTCGTCCTCCGCGTCATCGTATCCCCTTTGTTCCCGTCGCGACGGATTTCCATTGGCTCGTGTTGCGTTCGGTGTGCCGAAAGAGGGAAAGGGAGAGAGAGAGAGAGAGAGAGAGAGCGAGAGGGAGAGGGACAGAGAAAGTGTATGTATGAGGCCAGAGGTGAGGAGCGACAGAGAGAGAGAGAGAGAGAGGGTGTACACAAGCTTCGAGAGAGGAAAGGAGACAATGTAGGGGTGGAGGTAGAGGGAGGGGGAGAGGGTGAGGGGGCTATTCATTAATTTCAATTTTCCGGAGTTTTGCCTCCGGCCCCTCCCATTCCATTTGCGCACGCACACCAGTCGCCGGTTCCGATACGAGCGACAGAGAGAGAGAGAGAGGGAAGGAGGGGGAGAGAGTGCGAGCGGACGCGTCGGGGAGGAAAAAAAGGGAAGAAGGAACGGGTGGAAAGCCCGAAACGAGAGACTGGGGGCACGTTAGAACCGGCGGACGTCGGGTGGAAATTGATCGGGATCGCGCGATTCGACTGGAAATCGACGGTGAACTATTCGCCCGTCGCAGGAATCTCCCGATCTTGAATCTCGTTTACCTTCGATATTCCATTCTGCCGGCGGTCGCGATCATCTCGTAATCTCGCACGGAATATCCTCCGCATACATTCAATTCGTCGTGCCGCCGGAGTAATTGACGCACGTACCCTACTTTCCTATGCATGGACTCTTCTCGTTCGCGTAGAACGGGAAAAAATTGTTATTTTCGGCCGAACCGTTTTAACCCGAAATTTGATAGGCACGCACTTTTCGCTCGCCAGGCTTGCGTGTATATGAGATCGGTTTATAGGTAAGGGTCGGTAGTGGGGGGGGGGGGGGGGGCGGTTTCAAGGGTGCGGAGTGCATGGGACGACGCGGAGGGGGACTGGGGCTGTTCGGAGCATAGAAATTATTTACGAAACTCTCCGGGCCCCGCCTCGGCCCCGGGGCGGTTGTTCGTGAAAATGTAAATACGACTAATTCCACGGCTTATCGAGCTCGGTAATTATTGCGCTCGTCGCCAGTGTCGATTCGCGTTGTTTTCCGCGCCGGGACGAAAATGAAATGCGGAAGATAGAATGTGGCGGACGAATGGCGGCCGAGAGGGGTGGGAGTCAACGAAAGAGAGAGGCAGAGAGAGAGAGAAAGAGAGAGAGAGAAAGAGAGAGAGGGATCGAAGAAGGGAGGGTACATGCATTTTACCGTCGATTATCTCTCCTCTTGTTCGTCGCTTCTTTCTGAACTCTTCTCTTTCTTTTCCCTAGCCCCATCTCCCTTCAACGGCCATCTACGAAAGTGGCGCGCGGTGCCCGATTTTGGTCGAAAATTTCGCCCGGTCGCTCGCCGAAATTGCCCGACAGCAAATGAAAAATAAAAGCCCGGAATAGCGCCTGTGTTGTCGTTAACGAGGTTATAAATATAAATGCGCTTTTTAGCCCGAACTTTTGCGCGGTTAATAATTGGAAATTTAGCGCTATCGACTCATCCGGCGATCTTTCGCTCAGCTTTTTTTTATCATCGCAATCCGACGCTCCCTCGACTCGCTTCCGTTTATCAGCGAGCACTTTACCGAACATTCGTTAAATTCGTCGCTCGTTCATTCTGACTGTGTTCTTTTGATACGTTCACTGCTGAGCCACCCCGTCACTGACAGAATACATATTTTGTCCGGTGGCAGAACGATTGTTTTGCACTTGTTAATTATATACGTCAACGAATGCTCTGTACCTGCAGAAAACACGACAGGTGTATTTTTCGTAATCCTGTGTTTTTTTAAAACGGTTTATATCCAGTTTTGATTTATATCGTTAACTTCTGGAAAACATAATTGACAAAGTCCAAAATGTAGTGTAAGCAATACGTAAAAGAGTAAATAAAAAGAACATTTGAGGATAGATAGCGAGCTAACACGATTACTGTCGTGGACGTGCCGAAAGTCAATCGATTCGGAGAGAAGAGCATTCCTGTATTTTTTCCCATTCCCTGTCTTTCTATCATCCCCCACCGCTCTTCCGCCTTTTTTCAAATCTGCTCCCCACGCGACGGATGCATATTTACTATTTACTTTGCCGGCATCAGGATCGAACTATCGAACTCGAACCGCCGGCGGCGATTCGCTCGTCTGTCGACCGGTGCGCCGGTCAGCAATTTGATTTATTTATCGAGAGCGTCTCGTCAAACATCATCGTTTGTTTCCTCGCCTAGAGGCACTTTCAATGCTCCGTTTTTAAGCCTCCGTCGTTTCCTCAGGCCCTTTCTATTTCCGCCCCCTCCCCTTTCCTTAAGCTCTTCCCTCACTTCTTTCGCTTCATCGCTGTACTTTAATTCGACCACGAAGAATTAATAATGGACTCCCGAATTTATCTCGTCGGAGGGTCGTAACGAGGACGTTTGAACGAACATGTAGATCGATCGCAAAAAAAGGTACGGTAAATAGTGAAAAATGCACGCTCGGTTTAATTGAAAATTCTGCTTGAGCGATCCGATGCTCAGCCCCGTAATAAATACGTCTTTTCGTCGGTCAACATTAAACGGCGCGGTGCTGCTCTTTATTCACGTTTTTTTTTCTTTCTTTTTTGGTCGGAAATTGTAAGGTCCTTTGTCTTCGACATGTAACTGTTGATGTCGCTCGCCGGCCACCGGCACACTTTGCCGACACGGCGATCTGCCGTATAATCAAACTCCCTTTTCATCGCAAATATTTTTTATCGAATTTTCGCTCTCTCTTTGAAATATCGCTGTCGGTACACAACCGTCGACAGTGTTCGCCGGGACACTTTTTTGATTGAGCGCCGCGTAGATCCTGTATAATCAAACTCCTTTCCGATCGCAGAAAAATGTTACGCTCGGCCGAGATTTTCCGCGTCGCGCATTTTTCCGAGCTACCGTTCGAAACGTCGCGAACTTTCCTGACTTTTGGTCATTGGCGATCGACGTCCATCCGATCGCTCATCGGATTGGGTCACGAAAGGTCGCCGGCGATCCAATCGGGAGATGGACACATACCGGGTAGCTCGCGCGAAAACGCTACGTTCGATCACGCGTTCTTTCGCGGAATCTCATTATTTGCCGTCGCGCGCGCGCGCGCGCGATGAATTCGATGCCGTTTATTCGATTTGTTCGTTTTCCCGATTGACTGCTTTTGACATCTGGACGAGGAACGTCGGCCGGACGGTACCGTTAATTCGCCCTATGGCAATCGAGAGCAGTCGACTCCCGCATTTCATACCGGTTAACATATACAGAATAAACAAGATAACTGGCAATTTTTAATCACCGGCGCGATAAATACGTGAAATTTATTAACGAGGCGCAAACGCTCGACGGGAGTGGGGCAAATTAAAACGGTCCTGCAGCGAATGAAGAATACAGGTAGGGAGAAAAACGAGGGGGGGAGAGAGAGAGCGAGAGCGAGAGAGAGAGAGAGGGGGGGGGGGGATCAACTTTGCCGACGTTAAATGAACGTACGCGGAGTGCAGATTACAGATACGCATTTTCGCGATAAGTCACACAGTCGCTAGATTAAAGCCCTCCCAATTTGTCGAACGACACATTAGCGCCGGCTGCCTTTTAATACGCGATACGCATTAATCAGAAGCGAGCCCAGCGTTAACTTCGCCCACCTCCTCAATTCGCGGACCGTGTCGCACGTCGGACGTTGAGCCTGGACAAAAAAGGGTCGGAAAAACGACAAAATTCTGCAAAAAAAAAAAAAAGAGTCTCCACACTATTTGCGCACGTTGGAAATTGAATACGGCCAGATATCGGGCAGCGCATGCAAATCTGACTGTCCCTTCGTGCCGGTCATATCCGATTTTCTGGCGTGCGCAACGATCGCGGATATTTCGAACGGTCGAAGACCTATTTTTCTCTCTTTCTCTTTCTCCCTCTCTCTCTCTCTCTCTCCGACTCACATACGCCCATCGAATTTCGCCGGCAGCCCCGGCGCAAGGATTACCGCAGTAATACCGCTTTTAGGGCGTCAAACATCGGCGGAGTCAAGCGTATGAGCGCTCGAAGACACTCGTCGCCCTTAACGCGCGCGCGCGCAACCCTCTTGTCAAGTTGTAGCCGAGGCGCCAAAGGTCCGGGGGTTCCGCCCGTCGCCGCGCAAGGACGTGTTTGTTCTCTGTGCCGAAGATCGTTTCTCCGGTAGACAGGACCAGGTAATGGCTTCCCCAGCAATGGGATCTCAAGCGTATCGTTTTACAGGAGGGGTAAGACGTTGCTGGATTACACGAGTCGGCTGGTCCGAGAGGGGGAGCGGGAGGTAGGCGGAGGCACGCGAAAGCAGGGGGGACGGGGAAATGAAGGGACGGAAAGAGAAAGTGAGAGGGGGTGAGTCGAGAGGGTGAGTTTTCCAGGAACACGGACAGATGCGCTTTCCTGCGCGCTTCTCCGTCGTGCGCGCGCGCGTAAAGCGCACACGGGCACGGGAGAAGTGAGTCAGTCTGCGTGCGGAGCTTTCGAGACAACGTGAGGTGGGTTGAGGCATACGTGTATACCCGGTAAATTGATCCAAGATCAAAGCCGAAGCAATCACAGGACCCACTTCCAAACGCCCTTCGTCCTTCCGTCTCTCTCGTCCGTGAACCCTCGCGAACTGTGTCCTCCCTCTCTGTCTCCCTTCCTTCCTCTCTCTCTCTCGCTCTCTTTCTCTCCTCGTCATTTGTTGGTTCCGTCGACTGCTCTCCTTCTCCGGCCGTCTGAGCAGGTTTCCGCTCCAGAAGGAGTCGAGGTAACCGCGTGTGTAACCTTCCAACGTCTACCTCCCGCTTTTCCCATTTCCCCTTCAGTTTGCGATAGTCGCAGAGAGTGATGGAGCAAGAGGCAGAGGGAGGGAGAAGGAGGGAGGGAAGAGAGGGAACTCCGTCGGTGCCTTGAGTCGATTCCTTTCGCGCTGAATTAATGCAAAAAGTTCATTTCGATGCCGGCGAGGGTCGTATCGATTGCTTCTGCGTCGATTTTAACGACGGACGCTTTTATTCGCCATTCCGCGTCGGCGTTAAGGCACCGTCGCCCGATGAAGCGCGTCTGTCATGAAAATGCTTTATTTACGGAAAGGATTCTCCGCAGGCAGCTTCCGGCCGTACTTGCGCATTACGCAAGCGAATGCGGCCGTAAGACAGGAGCTGTCGGCAGGATGGATTTATGTAGGCCGCGCATCAGTGGAAGTTTCAGCAAACATCGCAGACCCGCGCCGGAGTTCCGTAACCTTTCCGGCAACTTTCCGTTCAACTACCCTCCCGCACCCCCGCTGGCCGGAACATCTTTTCCTACGTTTTCGGCGCGTCGGAACTGGCGGGGTGCGGGTGGCGAGCTCAAAGAGACCGGCGAAGCGACTCTGGGCGGAAACCGCGATGCGGAGGAAGGACGAGGCCGCAGGAAGATCTCCGCGGAGAGCGAAGAAAGCTGCGGGGGGAAAAAAGGAGGAGGAAAGTACCGAAGGAGGGAGAGTGAGAGGTCTTAACAGACGGAAGACGGAAGGGGGGAACGATGAACCGCGGACGGAGATGCAAAGATGTTTCGAGGATACAAGAGCGTAGGGAGAGGGAGAATGAGTGAGAGAGAAAGAGAGAGAGAGAGAGGTAAGAAAAAAAAGTCCCGAAGGAGAAGAGCACAAGCTTCGTCCAAAAAGGAACCTTTAGAGACCCTGAGGAAGGCAATGATAGCAACGGCGGAAGGAGCGGAAGAAAGACAGAGACGAGGAAAGGGCAAAAAATGAGAAAAAGAGAAGAAAGTGAAAGAGAATGGGTGAGGGAGGGCAGGAAAAACGAGTCTACGCGCGCGGCAGCCTCCTCGTCTGGCGTAGCCGATATGCCTGGTGGGGGGAGCGTAGGCGGAGGTTGTAGGTCGACGGGTTTGGAATAGCTGAATAAAGAGCCGAAGGGCTAGAAAGGGTCGGCGAGGGAAAGTTGTTCGTGGAAAGCGGTTTGCTCGGCCGCAAACTCGATAAAGTTTTGAGCAAGCCTCGTTCCCCACCCCCTGCCCACCCCCTCCTCTCTCAGCCCAGCACTCTATCCTGCCGGTCTGTTGCCGTTCGTGTATACCAGACGAGACGGCACGGGAGACGTCTCACACTGTTTCCGCTTCCGGAATCGAGACCGTGAACGGGACTCCGATAGGAGGAGGGGGGGGAGGCAGGGAGGAGGGGGGGGGGAGGCAGGGAGGAGGAATCGCAGACTGGAGAGTACAATCGGATTTCCAGACGTGCTGCGCGAGAGTAGGCGAGGAGCTCTTCTGCTGCTCTCATGCCCCGACAACTCTCCCTTGCCTCTCGAGGAACTGCCTTCGAGCCGCTTTCGAGCTTTGTTTCGCGGTCTGTTTCGCGGCGGTTAAATCTATTACGCGATCGAGAAGAATCGCGTCCCGTTCAGGCACCGTCCTCGGAAGTTCAAGAGGACTCGCCGACTCGCCGAGCCACGACTCTCAGCCTAATTTCGAAACTTCCACCTCGTTATTCAGGAAAAAATCATTCCGTCCACATCGTCGACCGCCATAGTTAAACGCGTTCGTATCACGATCAGATATTCCGCGAGGAGACCACCCGGGATCGTCGGGTAGAATTTTATTCCTTCGCGGGCAATATCACGGTCCTCACTTTTCATCCCGAACTCCGGCGGAGGCAAATGTGATTTCCGAGTACGACGCTTTTTTCCCCCCAAGCTTAGTTTCGAGTAGTCCGGGGCTCGGTAATATAAAAGGTCCTGGCGGACATTTCTCACCTGGCTGAGATGCGTTACGTGACTGGCCGCGTAGTAGCTCGCCCTGGATCCGCATGGCCTCGCGTAGAGTGGCTCGAGGTCGGCGATGGTGGCGTAACTTCCGGAATTCGCGCTTCCGGGCCGTGGGTCTACTCTGACCAGGACGGAACTTCTGGCCAGGCCGCCGGTGTCCGCCGCTGAATAGCTGCAGCATGGTAGAGTTTTCCTAAAAGCACGTCGGGGCGGCACGATGTAATTCCGCGGCATTCAGCCATATGGCACGTATATTGAATTACCATTAATGGAAGGTGCATGGCAAATGCCGCGGAGCTAAGAGTTCGAAGCTGTTAAAGCGCGACAGGCAACGGACACGGATAATTGCGCGGCGAAGGTACCCGCGTAACAGGCATGCGTAATTACAGTAACTGGAACTTATCGTCCGGCTTCTGTCCCGGACGATTTGAAGTAACGACTCGCTTCTGTTCCGCGGCCGGCTCGCCGGGGCAACAATTGATAATGGCGGGAGCGGGAGCGATTTAATGGGAATAACGTAAATTCCGATATAGTATGCAACTTGCGTTACGTCGGATAGAACGTAGAGCTAGAATTTACCGTTTCGATCGTGTCAATGAATTTTGGATCGCCGGTAGAATTTCATAGCGAGGACGTGATGCGCAAATCATGTCACGTTGCCCGTCGGGTCCCGTGCGCGGCGTTAAATAGAAGGATATAAATTGCCCGGACGGCGCAATTATATCGAACCTTTTGCGTCTCTTTCGAGCGGGCGCCATTGCTATGCATTATCCGCAGCCCGGTAACGACCAATAACGCGTTAGCCGTATCGAGCAATAAATTCCGTAGGACTGGAGAACGGCGAACAATGTAGATATCTGCTCCCCGACCCGGGTAACGGCTGTAACGAGGGAAAGAACGACATCGTCGATGCCCGGGCCGCGAGTTCGTTCGATTAGCCGACGCCAGGTTCGCGAGGGCAGACAAAGGGCCCATTTGCCATTTTGCCGATCGTCCGTAAGAGCGCGCGCGTGCGAGAGAGAGAGAGAGAGAGAAAGAGAAGCCGAAACAGCTCTGAAATACTGTAATGCCTCCAAGGGCCATTTTCTTCGTGCTCAACTTTTCTATCTCATGCCCTGCGGCGGCGGGAGCAGACTTCTTCTGGCGGCCGAATACGTTTCGGATAAATCACAGGCGACACTCCGCGATTACTCGAATTTTCCTGCTGCCAGGCCGAAATGTACTCTGGTGGGAAGTCACGCGCCTCGTGGAAACTACGAAACTGTACGACGAAATTCTATTCCGACCGTGGAGTTCCCCACCTTCGCCGGGGCCAAACGGAACATGTTAATGTGCCCGGCTCCACTCGTTCTCGTTTCGTCAGCGACAAGTAAGAAAACTACCTTCGTAATTCTGTCGCGCTAGGCGGCTGCGACGTACGTATTCAATTTTGCCATCCTTGAGCGACGGACGTGCGTTCGTCTCGCGGTTGTCGAAACGGCACGCTTTGCATATCGGGGACAGGCGGGCGAAATTAAATGTCGAATAGTTTGCGGCTTCGCTCTACAAACGGCGGACGATAAAACACGGCTTAATCAAGCGATAGACGCACTCGCGCGCGCGCTGGTCGCATTGCAAAGGGTGGGTTTTAATAGAACCGACGGGTTGAGCATTTCATTACGCGTACTCCATGTTTATGACAATGTTGCGTCAGCGATATAAATACAGTGGCGTGTGGGGGAATAACGCGCGTATTCGCGCCGAACGACAATGTATCCGCCGGGACGTAATAAGACCGAACGAAGCCGGGGCGTGCACTCTGAGTGCACGGCGGCGTATGCATTTACGGTGGAAGGCACTCGCCGGAGACAATCTATATTGACAATGCACTTTACACACCCTATTACCGTCCCTTAGCTCGGGGTATCGCGGGTGGCCGTCGATACTCTTAGCCGAACCCCTCGTTATCTCCGCCGAATCGAAGAAGCGAGTAGCTCGAGATATTGGAATTAGCCGGGATCGGAGTCCATTCCCGTCGGCCCGAAATATCGGAGGCCCCCGGTGTTTGCTCGTGGCCAGGAGCGAAGCGAAGGTTATGGGAACGACGAACGCAGAGAGAGAGAGGGAAGATGACAGAGGGGTTGCAGAGGAGGGTGGAAGAGAAAAGGACGTATCGCGGTGCGAGCCGGAGCGTTTCATCGATCCCGTCGAAGGTCCTCGTACCGTGTGAAATTACTGCTTAGCCCGCGGGGCAAAAATTTTCAAAGAGGGTCCTGCACGTTGCGCGCGCGCGCGCGCACCATGCCCCTTTCAGGCATGATATTAGAGCGGAGAGAGCCTCAAAAGCGGACGCGACGGAGGGAAAAAGCGCGGACGGAGGATGGCGAGGGACGGAAAATGCTGGGGTCGACTGGCACGGGGTGGAGGGGGAGGGTGGCGCAGGAAGCGGGATGAAAGCAAAAATACTGCACGCTAGCCGGCCGGGACCCGCGATATTTTCGTGGATTTATCGCTCGTATCGTGCATGTAAATCTGCCGGTGCAATTCGCGAAAAAGTCAAGTCGCAGCGAGTGGGCCAGGGAGGGGGGGTCGGTCGAAGATGGGAGAGATAGAGAAAAGCGAATCGCGGAACGTGATATCGGCGTCCGAGCATGTATCATCGAACGATTCGAAACACGTCCGCTCGAACATTATGCTTATTCGGTGCACTTTTTTTTACGGCCATCCGGAGAGAGCGCTGCGAATGGAGATAAACCGGAGGTCCAAGCTCTATCGATTCTCGATTTCGAATCCATGCGAGAGAGGGAGGGAAGGGAGTGGGCGGGTCGGAGAAAATTATGAAAGTGCATCGTCCAGGCCTGTGGAATTTGTTCGATGTAATTCGGTCCGCAACCTTTTCCGCCGATGTCGATCTTTCACTCGAGCGCGCCAAGTCTCGTCCTTTGTCGGGCAGGACCAACCTTTGCGCGGCGAAAGAGAATTAGGGTGAAAAAGGTGGGGAGAGGCGTAAGGAAGTACGTGCGTTCTCTCGGTTAACGCAATTTTGCCGCGCTGAAAATCCGCTCGCGTCAATCGCATAAACCGAGCTAAGCTTGCCTAGCGCCCGTTACGGTCGTACAACTTCTTTTCTTTTCTTTTTTTTGCCGCGGCCAACAAACAAAAGCGGCAGCGGAGATTTTTCGCGGATAGGAGCCCCGAGGTACGATACGTAAAAAGTGCTTTCCTCATTACAGTAATTATACGGACAGTGCGCCTCCCACGATTCGAGTATCGCGGCTTTTTTAGTTGCGCGGCGAAAAAAGTGTCCAGCTTCTTTGAGCCTCGAATAAAATTCACGTGCGCACCGTCACGGTTCCGCGAGTTGCTGCGTAATTAACGACATTATATCTCGACGACGGTGGGATAATTTCGGCACATCCGAAGAAATTCTCTTCATCCGCGACCTACTTAAACGGGTCGAGTCCCATGGAACGCAATCGCGCAATTTAGATTTTATGTCGAAAAGAGCCAGTAACTTGCACGCTATCACACAATTGACGGTGTACTTACAGTCTATCGAAGTAGGGCGCTCGACTTGACGCACGTAACAGATTACGAATTACAAATATTTTTAATCTTAAGAACATATAATTTAATTTAATGCAATCGTTAAAATGGCAAAATCTGACAAGCGCTATAGCGCTGATTGGCATTTTTCAGCACAAAATAAGATGAATTCCATAGCATTCATTGACATCGTTCAACGCAAAATAAAATCTGTCCGCAATCGATTAAGATAAATATCACGTTATTCCGCATTTTTTACCTATTTTTTTATTGACTCTTGAAAGCCAAACGATTAACGTCCCTAATCGAATCTGTATGAAATTAGCCGACAACCGCGGACGGTTTTCCGCGAAAAGGGCGTAATTCTTTTTCCCGGGTGCGCTGATGCGCGTACCTGAAAAGCGTCGTTTTGTAAGTCGAGCTCGGTGTACCGCGATGCGAGAGGAAGAGGAGACAGGAAGAGGCGGTGTTCGCCCGAGCGAGCGGATGTAAAATCTGCAGCTCCTCCTTGCCGGAGGCCAAAGTGTGCCGAGCGCGAGGCTGGGCGAAAGGAGAGCTCGACGTCGCTCGGCAAAGACGATAGAAGGAGACAGCTGAAACGGGGTGGAGCATGGCAGGGGGGAGGATGGGGGCGCAAAAGACGGAATATGAGAGCGGAGAAAGATCCTCGGAGCTCCGTTTTCCGGGGTGTTATGAGGGTGGAGAGCCTCAAAAGACCTAATATATCCCGGGAGAGACAATTGGCCCGCTTCTCCCACTCCGTGGGGCTAGCCGGAGAAAGAGAGCGAATGAGGAATGGTAGAGAGCGCGAAAGAGAAAGAGTGCGAGAGAAAGAGAGAGAAAGAGAGAGAGAGAGAGAGAAATAAGAGTAAAAGCGATCGACGAGGACAGGATCAAGAGGAAATATGCGTGGGATAAGGAGGTGAAATCGGATACCAGTCTGCCTCCTCCCTCTTCCGCGCCGCCCTCCCCCCTGCACTGTTCGACCGTACAGCCCTAGCGGAATCTCCCTCAAACGCGGAGGCGCCTAATAAATATTTGATACGAGCCTGTACCGCGCCGCACGAGAGCTCGATAATAACGGGAACCGACAATATATTAGAGACGTTTACGCGCATTGAGGCTGACCCGACGCTACCTTTATCCACTTCCCCGTTTTCTCTATACCCTCGAACCCCCCTCCCCTCATTCCTCGCCATTCCTGTTTACCCTCGTCGCAGCTACCTATTCGGCGGAGGAATAAATTTTTATTACAGCGGAGTAGGCGAATTCTCCCGAGTGCGGAGGAGCGGTGATTTTTATCCGAGTCGGAACAAAAAAGTGACTTTCTCACCTGGCAACGGTGAGCGTCAGGTGGAGGAGGGGTGAGCAGGGGGTAGCGGAGGGTGGCGGAGATAATTTATCGTTTACGGTTCGCGAGCGAGTACGCGCTGAATGCGGGAGACAACGTAGATGACAGCGTGTTCGCTGATAACCGACCTTATCCGCGCTCGCGAGGCAAAAGTCGGCTGTGGAAAAATGCTGCCCGGATACATCGGGGGTTGGGTAGGGATGGAGAGGGGAGGTGCCGGTAAATAAACGAGTGCGTCTCAGTGTTGCAATAAAAAATAAATAAAGTGCGCGGCCCGCGGACGTCCCGGTCTATTTCCCGTCTAGCATGAAAAATGCAAGGTGTCGACGAAACAATTCCAGCGGAAACAACCGACCTGCATCGTCGACGACTGCTCGCTGTGGGTAGGTATGGCGGGAGGGGTGGAGGGTGGACGGGGAGAGGGCACGTCGAAGAATGGGAATTGCAAGAATGATTGACTCCCTTTCGCGCGGCTCACTTTACATCTTTGTTCGGATTGAATGGTATTGAAATGGCTTGCGCTTCTGTGTCAAACAAGCGAGGTAGGGCTGGGTGAGGGCGGGGACGGGGGCGGGTTGGTAAACTGCGACTGGAACACGAGAAGTTTCAATGCCGTGCCGCGCAGTGAATATTTATATGCCGCGGACGCGTTTCACGGCGGAACTATCTTAGGTGTTTGGGAATTTACGCCTGGCGAGCGCAGATCGAATTTTGAGCCAGGTACGATTGCTGTTTTCCGAGGCCGGATGAAAGCCGATCTTGCGGAGTTCGGTGGGCGGTGTATTTTGTATGGCTCGTATTGACACGTCGAATGTATGTCTGAGAACAATGATAACATTTGCACTTTCCGTAACGCTGGTCTGAGCTAGTCGCGGTGAACATGAGTAAATCGAGGGAAGACAGTAGCTTGCAGCGAGAAGATGATTAAAATAACAAAATGAAAGAGATCCGTTGACAAATAAAAGGGGATTAAACAGTATAGTGACAAGGCTATCAGCTTTCTGTATTACTACAATTCCGTTCGAAATAAATTCATCCCTATCCTGGACTAATAATCAACTTCCAAACGTTAATCTAATCCTTGAATTTTTCCTACTTCTGATCATCACCACCTGCCAAACATCTTCGTCACTATCCATCTTCCAACAAAATCGAAATATCTTCCATCGCGTCAAGAGCTAATTCCTTATTACAATTCCATTAATACCAATTACGGTTCGTTCATTATAATCAACAGGGAGGCGAAGGATTTTATTGCGTCTGCAGGGCCGGTGTTAAGGCAAATCCCGCGCCTCATTCCGTCGGACAAAGGCCAACGCCGCGAACGTTCCCCGCTCAACATGAAACGTTTAAGGCGTCTTACCTCAAAGAGCTAAAGCATTCAGGAGAAGACAGTTAGCTTACGTCGCGGCGCAGCAGGATGAGTCGAAGAGACAAGGATCGGGAAGGATAGTCGACGAGCGTGAATCGGACAAGGAGGCATCCCACCCCGAAGACGAGGTCGGAGGAGGACAGCGACAGACAGAAGAGGACGAAGAATCGAAGGGAATAAGGGTGAGAGGAACAGGAAGGAGTAGCGGGAGTGATTTCCGTTCCCGCTCCTTGCGCCCTCGCAGGACTCCTCTCAAGGAGGAAGGAAGGAAGGAAGGAAGGAAGGGGGAGGTGGGACTGGAGAGTGGAAGGGGTGGGATTGGGTGGCTACGAGGCGTATAGCCGTGCAATAAAATGTCGGGTGCCGTGCCAAGCGACCGACGGATCACCGGGGCTTATTGAAAGGATATTTCATTCGGACGAGTTCCCATCCAGCTTATCCCACGAATTTCCCGCGGGGGTGCGGAAATCTTCCGCCACCCCTCCCGCTTCTCTTCCTTCAACCGCCCCTCCCCACTTTCTAGCCTCATCCTTTCCCTTTCGCGAACTTTTCTCGTCTCTCTCCCTCCCGAATCGCATGCGTCCGTTTTCTCATCTCAACTCTCGCTTCCGTTCGCTTCCGCGCTCGCGCACGCATCCTCCTCGTCCCTCTCGCCTTCCATCAGCCTCTTCCTTCTCTCTCGCTCCCGACATGGCCGCTCGTCCCTTTGCCACGGCATCGAGTGGAAAATTCACGGGAGCATTCGCATTCGTACGGCGTCCGTAACACGCGCCGACGACTTCTCACTCGTCGTCGGAGGAGGAGGAGGATGAGGGGAGGGGAGGGTGGCTGGCGCGGAAAATGAGAATGGCAGGGCGGGCGAGATGAACGCGAGAGACGCCTCGCCCGTGCTCGCTCTCACGGAAAAAGTTGTCCGACGACCGAATCTTTGCCTCGCCGATTCCCGACACCAGACGCTGGGGTGGGAGTTATTAAAATTTTGTCGCTCGGTTGAGCGCCCGGTAGGCCGCCAATTACTCTTGGACCTGACTACTGTGAGAACGTTTTTTCTCAGGGACAATCAGGATGTTATCGTTAAGTGACAGTAGGTAACGATTATTAGCGTAAAGAGATCGAAAAGGATAGCGATTGAAAACGAACGATTTATGTAACGCTTCAGATTTAATTGGTAAGATTACGTAGAGTTTTTTAGAAATTCGAGTGTGTAAGTACTATATCATGCCGGGCTTCGGCGCGGTTTCTCCAGTTACTTTTCGCCCGGTCCCCCTCGTCGGCGAGCTTCATATTTACAGGGCAGCTCGCCTTATCAGCATGGCGACCAGCAGGATATCCATTCCTGGCCGGAGCGGGCGGTGAAAAATTCCGGCCAGCCGAATGTTCCCGCACTGAATCGGATCCGCAATGCGCACTCAGGCTCGTTTCCATTCGTCGCCTCCTGCCCGGCCTGCCGCCTCTCCCCCCCTCACCGGATCCTACGTCCTTCCTTGCGCCATCTCATTATCCTTTCGCCCGTCCCTACTGCCGTACGTTAGCCCGTCGTCCGCGGGCGCTCAAATTAACGAGACTAATTGGACAGTCACTCTCAGATATCGCTTTAATACCAAAAACGCCGCCTCACCGCCAGCATGGCCGGCCGACGGTGAATCGCGATGCGAAATTATGCCCGGCACGCTCCGAATTGTAAATGCCGCGGAAAAGTGCTCGGCAAATCGGTCGAATCCAATAGTTGCAGCGCCCGAGTGAAAATTGTAATTGCTGTCGGAACGAGAGTGCGACTAGTAACGTAAAACTCTACCGTGCGATAAAAATTTTCAAACAATAAAAAGCTGTTCACACGCTTACAACATCAAATGCTGCTATACATGCCGGGAAAATTATCGAAATCCAAACCATTACAGCGTGTCTTTTACCGTAATAAAAACGGTTACGACTTTTTTCTCTGTTTCGACCACTTTCATAGTCATCAGCACATATGTGAAAATGGATATCGCGGAAGCATGCGAGGTAGGGTACGACCAGGAAGGTTTGTCATCACAAATGCGGAAGGAAGGATGATACAACGGTTTACGAGCATTAAATGGCCTCTCTGCTTTCCAGCACTGCGGCGATCCGTGCATGCGTTCACTTACTGCGATTCCTGCACGCGAGCCTTGCTATTCCGAATGTACAGAGCGCTGGCCACGCTGCCAACTACCAGGATCAGAGCGCACGCACACGTTGCGGCCACGTAGAGAGCGCCGGCTCCATTCACCAGGGGCCCTGCTTCCAGACGCACCGAATCATTTCTGGGCGGCGTCTCCACACCTGCACAGAACGGAAAACATCCATTAAAGCTCACCTCCCACTCCAATTTCGAACGGCTCGACCCCGCGAGTCAAACGACTCGCCATCGTCCACGCCGCAAAACGTAAACCCATTCCTACGCGCACTTATTCCCTGCCTCCCCAAATTAACTATCCCCCTAATTAGCTGTCTGTATCACGCCCCTAACACAATTACCCGAAACAACCCTGCGGTCATAATAACGAACTCTCGACTCACCCCACCCTGTCGGCGGACTGTCACTCTTCGGAATCGAAAGTTCGGGAGCGAAGCATTTTGCCAGGTGCGAAAATGTTGTCGAAAATTCGAGCCTTCGCGCAGAAAGAAGCGGTACTCGGATGCTGGGTAGTGAAAGTGTGCGGTGGGAGGGAGAGGGGGAGGGGGGGGGCGTTTATTCTCTCGGCAATCCATTTTGCTGAATCGAACGTTTCCGCTCGAGTCGCTTATTCGCATGAGAGCCGATTCCATCCGCGGAGGAGGACTGCTGCCTCTCGGCATCGGCAGGGGGTTGGAGAGGGCTGGTGCCAGGGGGGGGGGGGGGGTGAGTCGTCGGATCGATCCTCGTTTATATGTATCGCGGCGCTATCGAATAAGCGGCATCGATGAACCGTGGAAGGTGCTCAAAGAGAACCCTCTTTGATCCTGGGCCCCCGCAAGCTGGCCTCGCGACCGATACATTTTTCCACCCGGTACAGCTCCTGCCAGAAACGGTACGTTTCTACTCTCTTTTTTTTCATCCCCGTTTCGTGGGGCTCGCCTCCTTTCTCCCCGTTACTTTCCCTAACTGGACCAGGCCGCGGTACGCTCTGCGATTTATATTGACAAAAATTTCAATGAATATTAAATTCGAGTACCTTGGCTCGTGCTTGTTCGGGGAGAAATTTGCGTTTTGGGAAAGTTGGACGATTGATATATGGTTATTTAAGAGGAGCAGGTAAATATGATATAGATAACATACGGGTTCTTGCGGTCCGATTAATTATAGTTGTTAGACGAAATGAAAATGTAGTCAATCGAAAATTTACAGTCTGTACAGGTGAATATCAAAACCCAGCATAGCGATTTGTGATTACTTTGATAAAGAATCGGCAAGTTACGAGAGTCCGTCCAACTTTGGTCGTTACTTGAAGGAAACAGATGTCTCGTGCCGCGAGGGCGCAACTATGTCCCTCAAATGACTTTATATTCTTTCGCGTCGCTCTCGGAGTCCGAGGACTGCAGCTGCGAGACGAAATGAAAATCCGCAGTTACCTCACTCCCCCCTCCTCCCCCCTCATGATGTAAGCGACGCGTCCGCGACTCGGCCAGACTCTTCGACACGAGTCTCGGAATCCACCCTCAGCCTCCGTCGCCGGAAGAAGAAGCGTCGAGTTTTTTCCACTTCCTCCGCTCGCCTCGAGAAACTCATAGGCGCCGCCCTACCAACTCGAGAGTTTGAATATGACAAATGTAAAATCTCTCCGCCGAAGCGTGAATAATTTCAAACTTCGCTCGCCACTTTCGCGCACTCCGCTTGTATACCCGCTCTCTAAGTAGCTGTTCCTCCTTTTCCGCAGCCACCTCCCCATCCACCTGCCCCCCCTCTCTCCCTCCATTCTCCACTTTCTCTCTCCGCGAGCCTACGTCAAATTTCTATTGTAGAGAACTTTGCCTTGAGCGAGCCCTCGTGCGCGAAGTTTAATGCGGACGAGCATGTGCGCGGCGCGCGTTTTATAATCCAGAACGTTATAAATTCATAATTCAATGCCGGCGCTCGGCGGAGGGTCTTGTCGTACGAGGGGGGGGGGGGGGCAAAGGGTGCACGTTGCGCATTCGAAAATGTAAACAACGCCCCGGAGGGCGGGTCGACAGTGGCTGGCTCGTATGCGAAATGCCAGGCACGGCCGTTCCGGACGGGCGACAACGACGTCCGACAGAAGAGAGAAACAGTTTCGTCGCGCTCGCGTGAAATTAAATAAATCGTGCGCGCGCGTAGAGAGAGAGAGAGAGAGAGAGAGAGAGAGAGAGAGAGAGGGAGAGAGAGAGAGAGGGAGAGAGAGAGAGAGAGAGAGAGAAAGAGAGCGCAGCCCAAGAGAACGCGGAAATTCGCTTAGGATACGGACGCGTGCAATGTAATATTTCGCTTACGTTTTCAGGTGCGCCGAGGGTAGCCGAGGCTAATCTAAGCTCGGGGCTTCTTTAAAGGGCCGCGCACCGTTAAGGAGCGCCGAGGACATCCCATTATCCTGCCTCGCCATTGCCCAAAGAAGCTGGCTTTGCCGTGGAAACGCTTTAAATGGGACGGGCAAACTGTATTCTTCGAACCGCGGCCCATTCGCTGAGAGTCTAGCGCTTTCGTACGTTCACATTCTCGCGCACTGTATCTGGCTACTAGGATTTGAAAGCTTCCGTCGCTTCGTTTAAATGCGAATATTGCAAGACGCGGAGGAGTGACGTCAGGGCGTCGATATCGAGAAATAATCGCGGAACGACGTTATTCCACCACATTTTCTCCCTCGCCCTAACGACCGCGGGATCCTGATTGCCCGACAGCGGAAAGTCAGACGCGTAAGCCGGAATAACGGGGCTCAGGGGAGGCGGCTGGGAGGGGGTGAAGGCGGCACTAACAATCGAGCTTACGCCGAAGTGTAATTTCGCCGTTAACAAGCGGCCCGTTTCGCCCTTCATATTCCCCTATTCGACTCTTTTTCCTTTCTTGCCGTTCGAGCTCAAGGCTGACAGAGAAAGAATGCAGAGCGGGGGAAAGAGGGGGAAATAGGGAGAGAGAGAGAGAGAGAGAGAGGGAGGAGAGAGAAGAGAGAAGGAAGCAAAAAGATCGCAGAATGAAATTCGCCAGGATAAATAGCCCCGGCCGAGGCAGATGAGCTTTTACGTGTTAGCTCGAGGATAGCAGCGGGCGGAAGAGGATGGAAGAGGATGGGGCGGGCGGGGGATGAGGCAGGGTGCGGGGAAGGGAGGCTGACGTGGGAAGACGACGGGAACGACGAGAAAGAGTTTGCTCGAGCGCGATGAGACGTGAGCGGCGAGCGGCCGAGGGAAAAAACTTAAATAAATCGCGCAGACTCACGAAACACCGGGCGGATGCAACTTCTTACGAGCTTGCATCGCTTACCCTCCGCTCCCCCCCCCCCCCCGGCTCACACCCTGGCCAGACTGCCAGCCCCTTTTCATTCGCTCCAGGCGCCTTCCGCGCTTTCCCTACTTTCGATTTGGCCGGAGTGAACTTCCTTCCGGGATGATAGACGATTTTGGAACCTTTGACGGCTTATTCCGCGCAAATTGCGATAAACTGCTACCTCCGTTGCCACTTTCATAGATACCATGACGAACATTGCAAAATTTATAAATAATAATATTTATTCTTGGATTCCGCATCTTATGTATGGAGCAGAAAAAGTGAATTCGTTCGGCCCGCTGTGATCGATCACTTTTTCTCGTCCGGCATCTTCCGCGAACGTAACGCGACGTAACGATGATGTACAGAGGTGGCCAGATTACGACGTACTAAGTAACGAGTCATATCGCATGCGTCGCGCGGACGAATTTACGCCGTCCAATATATTCCGAGTTAACGTCCGCGAAGGAACGACCGTTACGTTTGCGCATCTGCCTCCCGGCGTCGGGCGGTTAATTGAGAAAAAATGCCGGCGGTTCTTTTCAGGATGGCGCGGTCGATAATAATAAATGTAATTTGCAGCGGCGACGTTTCCTTTTGCGCTGGGTGCCCGCCGGGGTTAATTGAAAGTTACGTCGCGGGGACAAGTGACGCCGGGGAATTCTAACCGAACGAACGTGCGTCTCGACGACGGACGACGGCCAGGGTGGCGGAGGCCGGCAAGGCGGAATGCCGAAGGTTCGCTCTGCAAGGAAGTTGGTCTTCGGGTCAAGAAACTCCGGGCGAGCCGAGAAGCCGGCAAGGCGTTAAAGGCTAAGGTGAGCTGGCCCGATTAAATCCCGGCCGGGCGATACTATCAAACGGACCTTAACCGAGATTTACAGAGGTTCCGAATTAAGTCCCGTCGGGATTAACGGCGCTGACCCTTTCTGCTGCCGAGCCGTGTTTCTTGATTCGCGCCCGACGTCCTTCGAACTATGTTGGATGACGGAATCGGAGTAGGGGATGCGGCGATACGATCGTTTCACTGGGATTAAGGGAAATTAAGTTTACGCGATTTTAATTCAACTCGTAAGATCCGCAATCGTAAAGTTAGATTGTTTCAGGGGATTGGTACGAATGTAGTGTAAATTAGTGTGTTCGCTGGTGAAGGATCGATGTATTCGAGTTGAAGGGAAAAATTTCTTAGGTGCAGTTCGAGCGGAGATTTTTCCAGTCGTGTGTGTCGATGGTTTCCGCACAGCTCTCAGGCGTCCTGATTTATGCCCCTGTTTGCTTTCCGTCATCGAACCGAGGAGAGTGTTCGCTAGCAATCCGAAATCTCGTTCGAGCCACTCGACAAATAATCGGAATCCCTCTCGCACTCGGCGGAAGTGCGCGAGAATTGAGACAAGATGGAGGCGATAGACGTCGATTGGAAAAATAAGGAGGCGGGGTCATCCCGTTGGCTTTTGCTTCCGTGCCTCCCCGCACCGGCAGAGCTCAGCATTGAGAATTCCACAACTCTCTCTCTCCCTCTCTCTCACCCTCTCTTCCTTTCTCCCTTCCTCGTTCAAGTAACACGACGCCATCCACGAAGTGTTTTCAATTACGACAGGATCCCCAGCGAAGCCTGACTTCGAATTTTTCGGAATCCACCAACGAGGCTGCGTCGGATATTTCCCTGGCACTTTGCCCCCGGTTCCTTTTTTCAGCCTGCCAGGCACGCTCCTTTTCGCGTTCCTTCCGTTTCAATTTCTACCGGAGATATTCGTCCGAAAGCCCGCCGCTCGGGAATCAAAATATAGGATTCGGCCGGCTATCTGGCAGGTTGCAGGTCGGCCGGAAAAGAGTGGGAAGGAGATCCGATAGATTTTCCGCTCGCAGTACCGTAAGTAGACTTTATCATGTTACGGTCGCTACAAAGTCGAGCGGGCGCGACTCGGCGCAAACTCGAGTGGCACTCGGAAAATTCATATCTTTGCAGTCGGCAGATTCTCATCGCTGCAGAGAGGAACGCGAAGTACTTGTCCTCTTCGACAGCGGAGTTGCTCCATCCTTTTATCGCCGACTGTTATACAGTATGTGTCCTGCACCTCTTCTACACTACCGTGTTTCGAATGGGTCCCAAATAAAGTTTTATCGCGAAACGTGACGGATGATCGTAAAATTAATCCACTCTGGGTATTGATAAAAATGAAAAATAATGCCGGTCGATAACAAACTGCACATCTGGGACTGTGCGTTAGTAGGATTAAATTTATCCATGTGTACAACTTCATAACGTTGGATAGAAAAGGAAAATCTCTAATTGGCGTGTACTCTAAATTATATTGATAGTTTGCCAGTCGATAACTGTATGGTAATAGAAATCATATTATCCTTTTATTCGGTAAACGCATGAGACTTTGCAATCGCATTCTGGTATAAGTATCAACTTTCTTTTAGTCCTTTCAATTTAATTGATCATAGCAATGCATCGGTAACTATCAAGAACAGCCACAGCTACTATCAAATTCATCCTGTCCCTATTTCTTAAATCCACACCATCCTTGTACACTTTCAAACATTTTTCGAGCTACCCAAACTCTTTTAGTGCATCATCCATCGACCTTCCGGAATCAAGTCTACAATCCATTCAATTGAAAATGCGATCAAAGAACACAGAACGCTGGCGCGAATTTTTCGTCATTCAGAATGGAGGAGAGTCAGAACAGTTGCTCGAGCGGCTTATCGGTCGAGACGGCGCGTAAATGTGGGACCCGACTCCTTTGTCCCACCCTCGATCCTCCCAGGGTCCTTCCCGAGCCCTCCTACCGCCGTTCCTCCGCGGTCGACCTTCTTGATCTTCGACGGAGGGATCCGTTCTCTCTTCTCTTTCATTAAATACACCGGCCCCCCGGACGAGATTCAATTTTACTCGTCGGATTGCTTTTCGTTGTACCGTCGCCTCGACTGGTAACCGGATCCGGATCTGCGTCTGTCAACTCGCCCCCACCCCCCGTCTTCCCATCCCTTCCTGCCGTCGCTTCTCGTCTCGATTTCGACCTCCCTCGCCAGCGCCGACACGCCGACGTCTCGAGCCGGCGAGAATACTCGTACAGCTCGGAATTCCGATTACGAGGATGCCACTTGTCCGAGCATCATTTGCGAGCGTATCGATTGTCCGAAATGAATGTCGGAGGGCAGAGCCGGGAAGAGAGGACGCGGGTGCGGCCTCCATGTCTGAGTGGAGACTTCTCGAGCGGGGCTTCGTTTATTTGCGGCCGTATTTGATAATTTGAGTTCCACCGAATTTTCCGTTGCTTTTAGAGTTATTGGATTGTACGTTGTGGCGCTCGATTATTGTGAAGTCAATGTGAGGAAAATTAAGGATAGCGGAGGTATAGATTAATAAATGAAACTGTTTAGTGTTAATTTCAACGAAAATGTTCGTATAAGAAAAATATTTGTTATATGAGCAGAATCGTTGTACGGCGTAGACTTCATTTTTATGAGACGTTGAATGAATCGTTCGACCGACTGGGGTTCACGAACGGAATGATAGCCAAAGTCGCCGTTCAGTGATATTGAGTATGGCGCGTCTGCCTCGTTCGGGACTCGCTCGTTCGCAGCTTGAGTACGCTTAGCCACGAAACGCGCGTATCTCGCGCGATAAATCATGTATCCAGCCATAGTCGGCGACGATTGCCGCGGGCACAAAAGAGCTATAAATCGTTGGCCGGCACGAATTCGCGAGGGTCCCGACTCTCGCTTCTATCTTTTTCGACACGCGCCCGTGCGCGTGTGTTGCCCGGCAACGGCGGCGGTAGCGCGACCTTTCGAAATTGCAGCGGTAACGAAGGCATTCGACGGTCGACACGGGAAAACGTGCTAATTAAATTCGCGATTACGTAAACGCGGTAATTATCGACGAGCCTGGGTAACACGGACTGCGGACAGGCCGTTCCGAATGCTGTTCGACACGTTTTCGCCCCGCTTAAGCCCGGCCGGGACAGTCCTTTTTACATCATCGTTTCGCCGATGTTTCGATACATCAATTAACGCTCACGTGTTGTTTACGGAGACTCTTTAGAACTTGACAAATTTGCATTGCGAATTAACGCGGCGCGCGCCGTTTCGACGTTCCACCGAACGTGACGCGCGCAGACGGCCTTTACGGGATGAAAAATTAATTTTAAGAATTATTAAAAAATTATAACGGCATTTAACGCTTTAATTCTCGGCCGAGTGTCAATGGGAAGTCTCACGGTGAAAAGCGAGCAATTCATTTTAAGAATTAATATCCACGTCGGCGTACGTCCGTTCAATTATCGCTTCGCGTGCGATGAGCGGAGAGGACTCCCTTTTTTTTTTTTAATTTCGGGAAATATATATGTCAGGGATTAATGTTCGGAATGAACGTTGAGGGGGTTGATCGCGCTGCCGCGAAGGCTCGCTTTAAGAATAATGAGCTTTCGGCGTGGCGCGTTAATTGAATTCTCGCACGCACCTTTCAGGCAAATTTTGTTCCTCTTGAAGACGAGGATGGTGTCGTTGTACCTGGTACCGGGCGGCGCGGTGACATTTAGCCTGAGAGCGAGCGGAATTTCGGCGCTAATGAGTCCGGAGCACGGCAGTCGGATCCTGAAGACTTGCAGAGTGACTGGGACCTCCCCCCTCGCCGAGACATTCACCCTGGGCGGTAGTAAAGCCATCATGCCGGACGCCGATCCACCTGGCACACCGACCACGTCGTAGTCCAGCTCCATGGAGTATGCGAGCTGAAAATATTTTGCGTCCTCCGTCTCATTATTCAAGGCAGTTAACGCGTTATTGGCGTCGGACATGCTAGCTACAAACATATGCGACATTCGTCCGAGCGTAAACATATGTACTGTTTACACTGATTATGCCAGCTGATGATAGTCCACATCGATTATTCAATCATTAACATAATGAAATTATCGATATTATGTGATAGATTTGCATTGGAATATTCGAAAGAAAATTTAAAACAAGAGAAAGTTCTGTTCTATATTCGTACTACCCATAAAATATATTCATAATAAACATAGCAATAAACCAGTTTCAAACTGGTAATATATCTCGCGCATAAAAAAACTGATATATGTTTATAATGAATATATTTAATAGATAATAAGAATGCAGAAACAACGTAATGCAAGGATAAAAAGAAGCTTTACTCCGGTATAGTTCTGTTATACTGGCAGTAGTGTTTTATGCATGTTTTAGTGATGAAACGTAGACGTAGTCGGCCAGGCGCTGAATTAAGTACTGTCGCGAGTTTGTTCCCGCAGACCGTTAGGCTTTGCAGGCGGGCACGGCCGGTGAGTAAGTGACTTCTGTCAGCGACTGGTCAGACAGTCGGGCGGCAAGAAGACGCGTGACGCCCGGAAGAATATTAATGAGGCCCGATTAAGGCGGGCGCGGATGAGGGAAGTACGGTC
This sequence comes from Anoplius nigerrimus, assembly GCA_914767735.1. NCBI lineage: Eukaryota > Metazoa > Arthropoda > Insecta > Hymenoptera > Pompilidae > Anoplius > Anoplius nigerrimus. Next base: position 8,105,325 of record OU612089.1, on the reverse strand, counting down.
GGGGCGTAATACTGGATTTACGATATCTCGACCGACTCGAAGGGACTCGCGCCGGGACTTTATCTGAAAAGTGTCTTGCGCTCGAAATTTATACGACATGGAATCGAGCGCGGAAAGAGGGGGAGGGCGGGAAAGAAATGAAATGCGCGTGCACGCCGGCAGATATACCGCTGCCAAGCGGCTCTACGTTACCAGAATGCTGCGGGCAATTATAATGCGTGCGTTATGGACGAATGGAAACGTAAACCGCCTCGCTCCCCAGCCGATTCGCAGCGCCGATTACGACCGCTAATACATTATAGGTTAGCGTATCGCGACGGGAACATGCGATGTTTCGGGCGGAAAAATATCTTGCTGACTTCGGCTTTGAGAGTCAGCGACGTGTACGCTGTAATCTATGTCTGCCTCGTTCGATGCAGACGGTATCGTAAACAATATATAATACTACCGTAATTCCCGAATCATACAGTGCAAAAATATTCTCCTATTCAAATTCATTGAAATTTAGTGGTCGAAAGTACAACACTGACCGAATACGCCGAAAACTTAATATTATACAGTGAGAAGAGTAAACTATTTGAAAAACTTAAAATACTTATCCACTTTGGCCTAGCTCGCTTACTATAAGTCTGAAGACCGAGAATAAAACACTTTCCGCAACGAGACACAGAAAACTTAGCGATCGTAAAGATCCTCAACATTTGCATACCCATCGCTGCAATCAAAGACAATCCGACATGCAAACAACATCGCGACATCGGGGCTTGCGCGGCTCTCTATTAAAAGTAGTTTCGCATTTTTATCGCGACGCGTCCTTAATCTCTCACTTTCCCTCTCTTCCTCATCCCCATCCCCGTTCTCCGCCCTCAACGATCGCGGAGGGGTTGTCGAGAGGCGGCCGAGGGCGTAGGAGTGAGCCGGAGGGAGGGCAGTAGTGTGTTTAGGCACGCCACAAGTTTTACGAGGTGGCATAAATAACGTGGTTAGTGCTTCGTGATGCGGTGTCAACTAGGAGTCTACTCCGCCCCCTTCCAACCCCATCCGAGTCGAGTCCCTTTCGAGGCCGTCCGGCGTAATCGTCGTAATCGTCGCCCTGGGGGGGCTGAAGCAGGCCGAAGCAGGTTGAAGCAGGTTGAAGCAGGCTCGGCAGGTTGAGCTGCCTGCCGTGACACCTGCCTATCGAGCCGTAACGAGATCGCGAGCTCGCCTTATTTTCCCCGTAAATGCACGGGCAACCTAAGTGAAACGAACTGCTTATTAACCACCGCGAGGATCGCCCTAATTTCCGCCCTTGGGCGTCCTCCGACGTCGATCGCGCGGGACATTGAAAGCCGCTGTAGCGGAGACCGCCCTGCTGGCTCTTGTGTGGGAATGACACGGCGCAGAAGGGTTCAACTTGTCGAGAGTACATTCGTTGACCTGAATTATGAATGCAGCAGACTCTCGTGTAAAGCGGTTAATACCTTATGGGCTGTACTAGAATTTCCCCCGCTTAGCGCGAGTTATGTAACTGACGTGTTAGAAATCCTTTATTAAGGGGAACAGTCTTTGAAGCGAAGAATGCGTATAGCAATGTATTTAAATAATACAGAAAGGAAACTATCAACGGCGAGGTATAAGACTTAAATGAAAGAATCGGAATTTGGTACGTTAGCACTTCATACGTTGTATTCCTTTGTGTACTCGGAATGTCTCTGGTGTATTATAGGAATTTTTGTTAAGCAGGAGTCTGGTAGTAAAGTGAGGCAAGTTAAATATTTGTCGGAATCGTACACACGGTAGGACTAGATAACGGAACGTCGGTCGGTAATGGTGATTAGATTGAATAATAAGTTTACCGTTCCACCTTCACCTTTCGGCGGCAGATTTTAATGGTGTGTACCCTTAATTTTTCAGGATAAGTCGGGCCCGTCAGCGCGTCAATAATCGAGTCTGTTTTTCCGGGTCGTTTAACGGACGTGTTGTAACGCGGTTTATAGAGCTTTGTCGATAAAGCCTTGAGTTTGCCAGCCGCGGCAACATCTTCATGGCTGTCAACCCTCTCGAGAGTCGGGACCCGTCTGACGCGCTCGTTGCCATAAGGCCACTAAACCGCGGGACAAGTTTTTTGCATCAGCCCTCCGTTCAAAGTAAAAGACTGATGGCCCCATTACAGAGTCAAGCGGCCCTTGTTGGGCACGCTGTACGACAGGGTGGATTCGATATGCCTTTTTGCGCCTTCAAGAATCGATGTAGGAAGCAAAATGTAGGCGGCAAACATTACTAAACCCTTCCTCCCCAACATCACATATCCCTTTTTTGGTGGTTTGAAAGCGCGGATATTTTTTTTCATTTTTTTCTGGTAACGTTATAACATTTTTGGGATTTGTTCAGTAGTGAGTAAATTGTACAATTGTAAAATTGACAGTTGCAGAATGTACAGATCGATCCGCAAGGTCTTCCGGGACCGAATGACGAGTCGTTCGTGTGAGTGTCTGCGACACGAGCAACAACGATAAAGCCCGAAGCTACTGGAAGTGGCTATGGCGTGGATGTTGACGATGGAACGATTTTCCGCAAACTGCGAACGTTTGCTTAATATCCACTGTCAGATTCTCGTAATAGAGTAAAAATGTTTGCTTAAGGAGTGTCTGCTTTCCTTGCTCGCCCTTCCCTCTTCTGCCCCTTCCACCTTCCAGGTCCCTTATCTCTCTCTCTCACTCTTCGTCCTTCGTTGATCCCCCTCCCCCTTATCCTCAGTTTGTCACCCCCTGCGGATGCCTCCTTGGCATTCATCGGGCTCCCACGTTTCCGAACGTTCGACACCTACGTTCGCGCACGTACGTAAACGAGGCCGCAAACGCGCTCGACGCCCGCCGCCCTCTTCCACGGTTTCCACCCCATTCCGGTCGTCCGATTTCTCGTACGCGAGAGGCACTTTGTGCGTACCGGCAGGCCGAACAAAGCTTGTCGTCCGCGAAGCCGTACGTTCGTTTACCCATTGTCGGCCGACGGTGAAAAGGAAGTCGTACGAGGCGCGACAAATGGTAGGTAATATTCTCCCCTTGATAATATTTTTTCACGGAGCACACTTCTCAACCCCCGGCGACACCCGGTAGGGCTTTACTGGATGTACACTCGAGCGCCGGAGTATTTGGCAGGGAAATAATGTCAGGACGTCACGCGTCGAGCATCTTACGGACGTAACGAGCGTCTGAAGCAGGAATCGATTAAAAGATCGATTCTTCATATTTCACCCTGGCAGCGATACTAGCGAACGATTATTTAGCCGAAGGAGAGTCATCGTGGGTCGCTCGACGTTTCTGTCAAAGCTCGCCGGAAAAGTTTGTCGCCGCGCCGGGGATTTATCGTTCGATTTGTCTTCGCTCGGCAAATTTCCCGACAAAAGACCGCGCGCGCGCGCACACAGAGACGCTTACGCGCGTACGTACGCAGCCAGGCGGCATCATCGATACGCGGAACAAGAGAGTGCCGACAGGGGAGGTTCTTTTAAGCGCAAGAGTCCCCTCGATTTATATCGAAATTATGCCGTGATTTTGTATTATCGGCCTTGGCACGGCAGAGCGTGGGGTCCAGCCGGGGGATGGGGTGCGGGGGCTTGCGAGGCCAGAGGGGGGTTTCGCGAAATAGGGTAGGTGGAGGAGTCCGTTTTAAAGGGGCGCATAGCCCGCGATCCGCGGCTGATTTATTCCTAAATTATGGCCTCTGCCCTCTGCCCTCTCGCCGTGCTCCCTGCCGAGCGCGAAGCTGCCATTATTATCGCGTCTTTTGTATTTATTCCGGGGCGGCGGGTTCGCGCGATGTTCGCGCTCGACTCGTCCGGCAAATAAAGCGTCCGCATTCGTGCTTTGTGCGCACGGGACGCGGCGTGTGCTGCGATGCGTGCGAGGCCGACGTCGATGATGAACAACGCCGCGGCGCGAATCGGACCAACGTACGTAGGAACGCTTGACGATGATTGGAGTTTCGATGATTAATAGCCGGGCGCCACCCTCTTCCACCCCCCTCTTCCTCCTCCCTCCTTTTTTAGGACACCGGCCCAGTCTAGCCGCGACTGACGATCCCGTCGGCGAGACGCGAATAATTGGTACCGCGGGCCCTCCTCCATTGTTTCCGATCGGCCGTTTTTTTTTTTTTGTTTTTCGCTACCAGTCGCCCGGTGGTCTGTCGTTCATTTCGAGATCGCTAATTCTGGTAGACCGGCTGAAATACTCGGTTTGCTGAAGCGTGATCGATACCCGGTAGACGCTGCGGACGATAGGCTTGCGTAAGCGGACGGAAGGTCGGCAGAATTTTTCCGGCACGGCTCGCCAGGTCAGCGAACGATCGGTGTAATTAGCTGTGAATTAAAAGATACGGAGAGGAAAGAAGAGAAGTATTGACGGAACAGTCAGCGGGAAAGACGATCGGGTACGACTGACAGCGGAGATCCTTTGTTCGGCTCGTGTTCGGGCTGGAGCCTTCTCGAGCTGAGAATTTCGAGTGAGGGAGAGAAGCGTGTCCGACGATTCTATCTTGCGTCGAGCAGGCAAAATCGAGAAATTCCTAACGTGCACGAAATCGGCAATATCGCCCCTCGCCGATTTCCGTCAAAGACTTTCAATTTAATTCGTCCGCCCTGTGCGAGTCCGCGGCAGAAGGACGCGAAGAACTTCCGGAATAAGGGACGCCGGCCGTTGCCGGGGCATTCGGAAATCAAAGCTCCCGAAGTTGTAACTTCTGCCCCTGAGCAATGTCCCTGCCGACGCGGAGGGTGAGCAAAAGGAAGCACCGATGGCATTTCGTTATTGCCCGCGTAGTCGCGCGAGTCGGGCAGAAGGGGGATGAGGGGAGAGAAAGGAGCGGAAAGAGAGCCGGGGACTCATTGGCGAGATCTTTCCCCTTTTCAGTCGCACCCTCTCCTACCCTCTTCCCTCTTCCTGTCGACCCACCCCCGACTCGGACGTCGAGTGCGTAAGAATGCAGTCCGCGTAACGGGCAGCGAGATTAGAAAACAGTAGAAGAAGCCGGGAGCGACGATGCCGCGGAAGAAAGGGAGGGGCAAGGGGGGGGGGGGTGCTGTAATGAAAGAAAGTAATCAGGAGTCGTTGACCGACGTGGCGAGTTGGCGGAGGAATGCGGGCGAATTCGATTAAAATTCCTGGCCGGAAAAGTGCTCCGCTAAGAATTTAGGATTAACGCCGCGCCCGACGACACTTTCGGACGCCGAGAAATTCTTCCGCCCCGCAACCGGCTGCCTAAGCGTTATCGTCCGAGAGCTTAGCCGGCAAACGACGCGTCCTGCAGGATTTCGGGGACGGTATCGTCCGCAAGAGTCGGATATCGTGCGCCGAACGATTCCGAGTCAGTTCCTGAGCTCGTCAACGTCGAGATTATGGACGCTCTTTATCATCCAGTTCGTCGCTCGCCTATCGTAGTCACGTTCAAAATCTGTCCCTCATCGTTGGTCTCCTCGCGTGCCGGCTGCCGACTCGAATTCTGCCGGCCGCGTCGATAGTGGCCTGTCGAGTTCTTATACGTCACGAAAGTTGGCCCGACCCGAGATACGAAGGCACGACTCCCACTTAATACACAATGCCGTGCCACGTGATTCATGCGCGCCACGTTTCCTAGCGGCTGTTACAATCTGTCACTCGCGATGTTTTAATAACACGGACCATCGAGATGTGACCCCGGTCCGACGTTACGAGACCGTAATTTGTCCGAAACTATTAAGAGTCACGTCGCGCGCCGACACGTTCGTCAACTCGTTATCTTTCATCTAGCTGATACGGAAGCGAACGAATTATTTAGATCTATGCAACCGACCGACGCGGACGTAAATAATCCGCGAAAAATTATTAAGAGCACACCGTCGACACGCTCGCGCCGAGCGTAAGTTATCTGGCATCAAATTATGCCCGACGCCGTGTAACAAAGTATTCAAGCCCGTATTGCGCCGGGTATGAATAACGTCTAATGGCGGCTCGTTATTTTTTCTCGCCGCGGCCATTTATCTCGGCGCGCCCCGCATCATCGCAATATTTAAATTAGCGACGTTTCGAGCGAGGCTCGCCACGATTTGTCACCTACTCCGTAATCCCGTCTGCCGCCCCTCCCGCATCAGCCCAACCACCCCCCAGCGTCCGCCCCCTTCGCCACCCCCCTCGTTTTTACCTTCAATCCCGCGCGTAATATCCCGCTCTCGCTGTCTATCACTGGAACATCGCGCACATGCATCACGCGGCGGCACCTCTATTATGGAGAACGATCCATTGTCACTATTATCACTATTGTCTCGCCATTGTAACGGCACGTCACGAATGCCGCTCGTCGGGCCCGTCGCTAGCCGGGCGCAACTGTCGGAATAACTCGGCGACTGTCTCCATAAACGGACGGTCGCGACAATCGCGTGTAGAGAAAAACGAGGCGTCCTCCGTTCCTTCCCACCTACCTTACTTCCTTTTTACCCCCCTATCCCCCGCGTCCATCCTCGAAGAGGAGGTCGACTTTGTCGCGGTCGTTACTTCGTGTCTCCGCACGGCGAGGAGCAGCTCTTTAACGGCACGCGAGGTTTCCCTCCCCTTGCCGCAATATTTCAATCAAATATTTAGCTCCTAATGGTCTTACGGCGGGCGTCGAGGGCGTCCGTTCGCCGGTACGTCGACGGTCTCCTTCTGGACAGCGTTTACAATGAAGCTGCTTAATGCCTCTCCCGGACGACAGGATGAATTAATCACCGACCTAACTCTCTCCTTCTCCCTCCCTCTCCCACCCTCTACCGGTTTCTCCTCGTTGGCTCTCTTTTCAACGTTCACCCAGCCACGTCGACTGGTTTACTGGCCGCTTCATTCCCCATATTCCCCGGACAAGGCGCAAGTGTAGCGCCGGAACTCCGGCAAATAACATTAAGGATTCCGAAACTGTCTCTTTGTTCGGGGACGAGAGCGTGTGCGTCGGCGGCCATCGGCAGGTGTCGTGAATAGTGCAGGCGGAGGTATAGTGCGGAAAATAGCGTGGCCGGGGCCCTCTACGGGGCTTATTTATGGGCAAACAGAGAGAGAGAGAGGGGTAGGAGGCCGCGGTAATGCTCTGGTTAATCATTTCATGAACGCCCGGGCTATTTATGGCGCGGAACTTTCTTTGTTACGCCACTTTCGACTTTTCTATGGCCTCGGCTGCCGGCGGCGCGAGAAGTGGCCGCCCTGCCCGTTTAAGCCGGCGACAAGTTTACGGACGTACTTAACGTCGGCCGAAGGTATCTTTGATCCACGATCGCAATTTATCAGCCACCCATCGGCGACCGCCGCGCGTTTTATATCAATTAACCGCCGCGCCACGCAATTTCCATTTAAGCCCGCAGCGCTGCCGAGTACAAAGATCGAGCGGTCGACTATTTAAGGCGCAGTGTCGGCGAGTTTAATTATTAGCCCGACTGTACCGCATTTCCGTGCCAGCCCCGTATGACGGAGTGACAGAGAGACGGGGCGCAAAGCGCAAACGGGACTAAGAGGGTGTTACGGGGTGCAAAGGAGTGAGTGCCGCAGGAACGGTAGGGAGGGGTATTAGAAAGTGAATGGGCGAGGGAGACGCGCGCCAGGCGAGAGAAACAGCCGCGGAAAGTGGAAGGCGAGCGGACGGGAGCGGGAAATGGAGAGAAACGGCGTAATGAAGAAGGAGGGAAAAGGAGAGGCGGAGCCGAGGGGGGAGAAGGAGGCGGATGAGGAGGCGGAGGAGGCTGGGTGAAGAGAGACAAGGGCTGTTTGCACCCTCGGCGTTAACGCAATATGCTCGCTCCGGGGCACTGTGATGTAAGCGTATACAGCGAGTCGAGTGCTTGGCTTGTGCCTCTGTCCTTTACTCCGTCTGGCCATGTTTCGACCGCATTCCCTTTCTGCTCCTCTGTGCGGTTGCACCTTGCATTCTCTGCCCCCATCTTCCCTTCCCTTCTTCCACCGGCTCTTGCACCGGCTGTTACACCGACTGCCTCCCCCGCACCCTCCACACCCTCCCTTAACCTGACCTCCATCCACCCGCGATCAATTTTATTTATTTCGTTTATTTTATTCATTTCATTCGTTTCATTCGCTTCGTTTGCCCCGCTCGCTTCATTTTTGAGCACTTTGACGCGGCGGCATTCGAATTATGGAAATTAAGATTTACCGTGGTCCGGGGTGCCGCTCGTTACGGTATAATTTAATTTGTAAAATATATCGCTCGTTAATGTGCCCGGACATTAATAAGGGAGCGGTGGAAAATTTTGTATCAATACGATGAGCGGCCCCGGCCGCGGAGGAGGTTAATGAATAATTCAAGGCCCCTTTTTACCCGGCGATCACTAAATCACACTTGGCTCTTTTATCACTTCGCCATGCCTTCCCTCATTTGCATCCTTCTCTCCCTCAGTTTCGCAATATCAATACCGTCTCTCCCACCCTTTTCCTTCCATCCCACCCACTCTTTCCCTCTCTCTCTCTGTCTCTCTGTCCATCTCACTCCCACTGGTCCTTGTCACGCATCCGCTTAGCCGAACGCGTCCATTTCTAACTGTCCTTCCGCACCAGGATGCCAAGTGTTGGCAGCCCTTTGCGACAGCCGCACCGATGTTCCCCAGCAAGCACCCTCGACTGTGCGCGCGGGCCCGCGGCCATGTGTGAGTAGCAGTCAGCGCGCGTGAGTAAGAGTCCGCGTGTGTGCCAGCACAGACGGGCAAGCGGGGTGGCGCGAGGAAGAGAGAGGGGGGGGGGGGAGGAGAGAAGAGCGGCGGAGCACGGATCCAATTCGCGATAGCAATAAAGTGTCAGCCTTACCGCTGTCCGTTGGACCGGGCCCCGATTTCGCGCGTGTCTGCCTCCGCCGGAAAGTTTCGACCCTCCGACACGACGGGGAGCATTGTCCTGCCGAGATTCTCCCGAGTTTCGAGGTCAGGATACCGGCCGCGAGCTGTCAGAACGACGGGCCAACGTTGCGCGGCCCGCGCGCAGGACTTGACGCTGGTCTCGCGGCGAGAATTACAGGAGTCGCTCGTTTCCGGTTAATGTCAGGCAGGGCTCGCGCAATAATGAGAGGGAGAATTAGGCGGAATTGTTGGCGGACTTTGGAAATTGCGCGAGTCGCTAAGAATGCGCTGCGCGAGGAATAGGTTTAGCGAGCAGGGGAGGATGAGATGCAATGAAAATTCGGCGAAGTTCGAAGATGCGGGAGGGGTGGGAGTCGATGGGGGTTGATGAGGTGAATTTGATAGAATTTGCGGAAAGCTGACGGGGCGACTCGCCGACGAAGGCTACCAGCCGATGAATTCGATGCAACTACGGAGACGGATAAGTACGGAAGTGCAGCTAGCCGTGAATTTGTCAACTAAGCCGCCTGCAGTCCGAGGATAGCAACACAATTAAACTTCCTCGGCATCATTTGGAGGTCCTGTGCGAGTCAGTCTACGAGTCGCAGCAAAAATTCCATCCCAAATATCTTACGCTTCGCTTACACGTTCCGAGCTAAGCGACGGAGAGTCGGCAGGGTTGATAGAACAAACTCGGCCGAAATGTGACTCGGGATCAATTCGCGAGGCCTGACAAGGACGAAGGTCCGTGGTCCGAGCGGAGTCAAAGACAAAATATGCCGGCTCAAACAACTGCGCCCTCTCATCCACTCTCGCGGCTCGCTTAACTTTGTCTGCGGTCCATGAAAAATTGACGACGCTCGCGCCAACACATCGCTTTTTTTGCCCTCCCTTCCCTTCCTTTCTACTTCTCTCCCCACCCTCTCCCTCTTTCAGCCCCATTCTCGTCCACCTCAAACGATCCTCCTCTCACCCCTCCGCCGGACGGCCTCGCTCTCTCCCACTCGTTAATCCGTTCACCTCTTCGACCCATTGTACGCCATTGTGCGCGCGGTTTGCGGCCTCCTCGCCTCTGCAGGAAAATAAAAAAGGCCTCCATAGAGGGCCGTGTAATGTCGGCGAGAGGGGGCTTGGCGCCGAACGGCGAGGGGTGCCAGCCAAGAGGGGGGTAATGGAAATCTGTACCGCAAAGAGAAATTAATTTCTTTGACGGGGACGAGGGTTCGGAAAAATCAAGGTAGGAGGTTACCGCGGCTCGAGGTTCCAAGCCTCGTTGGGCACCTTATCGACGACGGGAACGAAATAGAATTTATGCGGAGTCGTGCGTCGGCACAGTATGCGCCGTAATTTCTCATCGGCTGACCGTACGAGTGCCGTGTTATACTTCGAAGTATCGTGTTAATGAAAATTGCAGAAAAATCGTTGAAGTACGTAATATTCAGGCAGTGATCCTTTGAATTAATTACACGTTATACGTACTTGTCATTAATAAAGTGGTGGAACGTATTACAGGAAAATGATTCGATCCTTTGTGTCGGGACAGAAACGGGCAATCTCATTGACTACCGACTAGTCTACCAAATGCTTCTTTCATAGACTGACACATGTACTGTCTCAGTGGACTCGTCGAAACGACCGCGTGAGCGGCGGATGGGCGCAGATTACAGTAACCGGCCAATTCGGCAATGAAAAGATCGACCCTAATCGGGAGTGCGTTCGCATTGGGTGCGAACGAAAATGGCGAGACACACGTTTGCGTGGCCGTAAACTCACCCCACCCTGTCCCGGCTGGCCGACGACGACGACGTGGCCAAATCGTGCGAGACTAATTTTATTACGAGGAAGTCCGGTTAATTGGCGCCAGGAGCGTATAAATTGCCGGCGACTCGGGCCCGGGCGAGGGCAGTTTGCCCGCTTAATGCGAAAACATTGCGTCCCCTCGTGCTAAGTGAGGAGAGGCAGGCGAGAGGGCAAGAATGAGGGAGACGCAGTAGGTCCGAGGTGAGCAAGAGAGAGACAGGGAAAGAGAGAGAGAGAGAGAAAGAGAGGGCAAGACAGTGACCAAGAGAGGCGGTGGGAAGAGGTCGCGGAGGTGGGACGAGTCACGTAAAGGATTGCAGGAATTCCCACAGGAATTCCGTGCACCGTCTAGCTTACTTACTTACAAACTGGCTCGCCGCCGATATTGGACGCCGTAATCTTTTAATCCGGCCGAACCCCGCGCGGCTTATTACGGACCGGAGGGGTGGCAGAGGGAGGGGGAGGGGGAAGGAGGAAATAAAAGAGGAGCCGGAATGCGTCGGCACGTGACGTCGTCTTAAATCTATCAGCTCGACGGAAAGGTCGACCGTGGCATGCCGAACGAGGGAGTGCCACCGGAAGGGCACCAACGTTTCCGCCCGAACTTGATCACCTAGCCCGAAGTGCATTAGGATCCCACGCTAATGTTCCGCGTCGAATTAAAGTGGCCTACGATGTTCCTCATAGGAAAAAAATCGTAGGCATAAGGTCAATTCGCTGTATTTTTCGACGTGTAGCAGGCAAAAAAGTGACGAAAAAAAAATAGGATGAGGACTGAGAGGAGACGTAGGGAGATGAGGGGAAGAGGGAGGGACAGGAGACGTTTATCGTCGGCCAAATTCGTAACGTCGAACGAGGTGTGGAATGACTGAAGTCCTGATGAAGGGTAGGCGAAGGGTGGACACGAGTGGGGGCCGGAGAGGGTACGTAGGGCAATTTTCGCGTAATTCGATGGGGCGTGATCGTCATAGCAACCCCCGGTACCCCGTCCACCCTCTTTGGAAGCTGCAGCCTGTTCAAACAAGCCTCAAACTCCATAGCCGTATCGTTTCCCTCTCTTTCTCTCCCCCGCTCGCCCACCCTCTCCTCGTCTCCATCCGTTTCTCGCATTCTCTCTCTCTCTCTCGTGTCTTCTATCCGTCTTTCTCACGCTGTCTCTGTACCCAAATTCTCTTCCTCCCTCATGTCTTTTCTGCATCTCCTACTCACTCCCCCTCTACTTCCCAGCCTATACGTACATATATATGTATATGTATGTATATATACGTATATCTCTCTCTCTAACCAGATTCTCCTCCCCTCTTGTCTTCCCCGCCGCCCCTCTCGTTCTCCCTTATACTTCCAGTTGCCGGTGAATGCGTCTCTTTCGACGCAGTCCAACTCGAGACTACGAGTGGCAGTCTCGGGCTTCAGGAGTTGTAATAACTACCTGGATTTCCCTCAGCGGTAGTGACGGCTCAATCGTTTCATTGTAATTACTAGCTCGTTAGTATGGCGCGGCACATTGTGTACCGTGGTTTCGGGTGGTTTTGCGCCGACAACCCCCCGCAACCCTTCTCGCGCGTTCCGCGGGGTGCAAACGGCATCCAAAACCAGTCGGCGCCCGCTTCCTTCTGGTTCCTCCCCCTCCCCTTCGCCTGCCATCAACTGTGCACAGACAACGCAACGAAGCCTTGGGTGTGGCTTTCGGATCTGCCACAATGTGACCAACCTCGTCCGGAGTAAAATCTACTCGTCGCACACCTCGCCAAACCCCGGGGTATCAAAAAAGAATGTTCAACCCCTGCGTTCAATGTAACGCGCAGCCCGATTAATAGCGGCCTAACGAACTTTTCTTCCCGAACGACGCCTGACTAAAATTGCGAATCCGCCTGCGCGACTGTCCGCTCACTCTCGATTGTGATATTAATTTCAAGAGTTTCGCTTGAGTTTCCCGCTCGCAGAAATGCAGATGTCGAGTACCGCATGAGGGTGGAATCTGCCTCTGGCAAACAGACATTCCGCGGAATTAGAATTTGCGTAGGCGGATGCCTCTGTCGCTCGGAGTGGGAGAGCAGTTCTTCGCGTCGAAGGTTGATGCAATTATTATTATCGTGATCGAGGCGTCGGGCTTCGGAGATACCCGTTCGTTCGTTCGTTCGCTCGTTCGTTCATTCGTTCATTCGTTCGTTCGTTCATTCGCTCGTTCGTTCAGATCGTTTGCCCGTCGTTTAAACGATATCGGAATGAACGTCTCGTTACGCGCGAATAAGACGAATCTGCCGGAAAGCACGGCTCTGTACGGAAACGCGATCGTGATTTTCCCCGTTGAATACACCCGGGCTACCCAACCCACCGTACCTTACCTTCCTCCCCGACGTCTCGCTAATTAATTAAAGTAGTCGGCGGATTGTAAGATCGATGCTCGACGGGCTGCAGCGCGAAGTGAAACTTTTCACGCAAGTCAGACACCGCGCTCGATATCCCGTTTCATTTGTTTCTTTCCCGAAGGCCGAGAGGCAGCCCTCCGCCCACCCCCATTGCCCGTCCCTTCTCGCTGTCGGCTCGCTGCGCCGTAAATTATTGAAAAATTTTCGAGGAACTTCCCGCCGGCGGCCCCCGGACCCCGAAGATACGGAAAAGCTGCGAGACGGACAGAGGAAACCCCAAGAGCCGGGGCTACTAATTAATTCGGAACAAACAAGAGGAACCGACGCGCTTTCATGTCTTATTGCCACGGCAACCTGTTCCCCGAGTCACCCCGCTCATGATTACTGATGAGCGTCATAAATTATTGCTCCGAGCGTGAGATGGCGAACGAGGCGTTTGCTCAAAATTACACTTCCGCGTAAACGGCCGAGTTCGAAAACGCGAGAGCCGTCACGTAATTGGCACGTACGGGGGTTGAGCGAGAGGGTGAGTACGCGTGCTTCCTTGCGACATCGATCTATCCCGGTTCCCGTGACGAACGGGACGAACGTACGTAATGAAAGGATGAAAGGTAAAGCGAGTGAAAGCGAGCGACGGAAAAAGAACCGGAACGACGGACGCGAAGAATGGAAGCGAGAGGGACGAAGAAAGTGCGGAAGGGATGAAGGAGTGGGGACGGATGAGTCCGTAGAGCGGAACGCTTGGCCGACAGAACGAGAGATATAAATTACGGGCGAGTTACTCGGCAATGCGCGGGGGTGGTATTGCGAGCCGCGCTTAATTATAAAACCGATAAATTCATCCTGCGGGACACGGGACAGACGTCTGGAATCCCGGGGTTGATAAACGAGCCTCTGATCCCGACCTTCTACCTCCTATACCCAGCAGCCATGGCACCTACGTCACTCCTTGCGGCTCGGTTAAGTTGCAGAACGTCCCTATCTCTGTCCTCCTCTCTCTCTTTCTCTCTCTCTCTCACTCTCTCAGGATCTATCCCGAGCGATCTCCGTTTCTATCTCTATCAATCCCTCTCTATCCTCCTATCCGTCCCTTTCTTACGTTCCAGCTCTCACTTCCGCACCCTTCGCTCGCCGCTTTAATACAAGGCGCGGTACTCACGCCTCGATGAATCTGCATCATTCGATACTCGAAGCAGGGCGAGCGTGTAATTAGATCCGTGGCTCAGCGTTGACGATAATTACATTTACGACCCGCGACGAGCGCGGCCCAGTCGGAGGGTAGGAGGACAGGGTGGGCCGGGAGGAGAAAGCTGACAGGGGGGGAGAGAGACCTGCACGACATTTCGCGCTCATCGAGAATCGAGAGTCCTCGAGATTATCTCTGATCAAATGGCAACCGGCGAGCGTTGCTCTTTCGAGGCGATTATCGTTATTGAACGACTAAGCTTGCCAGAGATTACTCTTCTTCTCTCTGTCTCCGTCTCTCTCTCACCTCTCTCGCTCAGTCCCTCTTTATCAATCTCTCTCCCTCTCTCTCTCCGGCGGAACGTTATTTCCGAAAGACCCGCGTTCAATCACGATTCCAAGAGGGACTCAAAAAATAATTTCGCCGAGACCCTCTCCTCGAGCGGGCGAACGAGTGGCGTTAGCGTAATATTCGGTTGATTCTCAAGGACACGTCGTGCGAGGGGCGCAAGGTGGCCACTCAATTTGGCCGGCTTCCAAAGCGGACAGATGTCCCTAATTCTTGCTTTGACAAACGACCGTCTGAAGCTGACTTTCCTACGAGCGTCTGAGCGCTTCTTCAGCTGCACCCCTTTCCCACCCCTCTCGCCCACCGCCTCCCCTTCGATCCCACCCCCCGCACATCCTGCCGACATCCAGCCCCGGCAGGCCGCCTCCCAACCGCTCATCCGGAGTTCAGGGTGTGCCGACGCACGTGCGACATCCTCCTCGAGGCCACGGCCCGGGACGAGCATGTAATTACGCGTGCGATTGAGATTCTGACACTCCGCAAGGTCGGCCTGCGCGAGCACGGCGCCTTATGATCAAACACGGAAAGCTGCCCGATTGGCAGGACCTCGGCTACGTGCGAGACTCCAGCTAGCACTGGAGCCAATCTCGGGACTCTCGCAGACTAAGCGCTCGCTGAAATAATTTCAATCATCGGCCGCTGTCGCGGTGAGCCGCCGATAACTTTGGCAATCATGGAGGCACGCCCGAATGCGATCGGCGTCTTCGGGTAGTCAGCGATAGCTATATGTTGGCAGGTAGAAGCGCGCGGATTAGTCGGAAGTGTGCGGATAGTTGCTGCTAGTGCTGATAAGAGGCTGGGGTTAGTAAATGTACGGAATTATCCGAACGTTTATCTGATGCTTTAGTATGAATTCGGGATATATTCGAGTTTTTATATTTTGAACACGGTGGATTGGTAGGAATTGCGTAGGTTGTTGGCAGTGGCAGGAGAGTAATGAACGTACGAAGTTATTAGGGGGATTATCCGGAGTTTTAATATGGATTTTGGATACTTTTCAGTTCTGGTACGATCCGGATACGCATGATCAGTTAAAGGGAAGAGTTTCGTCTCATCGTATCAGTTTCGCAGGAAGTTTTACGACGTCGGCAACGGTCGAAACGAATCTCGAGACGAGTTCGTTGGCGAGATATTCGTTCGAGCGAGGAGGAAGGAGAGGGTTTCGACGCGAGGAACAAAGCCTGGCGAGCGTGTCCTCGGCAAGGACCGCGCTGATTTTATCTGCCGCCCTTAACCGCTCTGACGATTATTGGAGCACTTAGGTCGTTTGCTCCCACCCCCGGCGCGATATTAATTCTCAAGGGGTTTAGTCGATTCCTTTTCTTGGGCAGTCACTCTCGGGAATCTCTACTGACGGCTCCGAGGGTGGGACGGAGGGGCGGCAGGGGTCGGCGGAAGGGACGTGGGCGGGGCTCAGTCGATGTAACGGGTGTCGCCTGTTTGTGCGAGTTCATAAGCATCGAGGGTTCGCCGGCATTACGGTGAGCGAGCATAAAATGTCGATAAACAGCGCGGTCGGGATGAAGTAATTTCGGTCTAAGGGAGTTTAACCGTCTGAAGACTGAATAAAGTAATCACTTTAACATTCCACCCCTCCATATACACATTATTCAGCGCGGTATACAATATTTCCCGCGGCAAAGGCGCCTGATTCATATTCCAGCTTTCTCGGAATTCAATCTAATAAAGGTATGAATATAAAAATTTGCCATTCTGTCGCGCGCTGCGATATTCAGCGCCGTTACATTGTCGAACCGTAAGACCCTGGCGGCAAGCTGAATCTTGGATTATGTGCGTCGTTTGACGTTGACATACTCAAGCGCAATGTATTGTAGATAATTGTGGCGTATTTGCTCGGATAAACGACGAAGGTTACTTGTCGTGACGTCGTCTGTAATATTAATCGTTCTGCCGGGCGCAGAAATTCATCGAACGCGCCGCAGAATTTCAATTTTCACCCGTCCACGTTCTTCCGTGCGCGTTATCGCGAGTGCGCGCGCGCGCGCGCTCTATCCAGAACACGAACAGAGAGAGGAAGAGAGAGGGAGAGAGAGAGAGAGAGAGAGCCAAGCTTAGTGTACGTTCTACGTTCTATATAACGCAGGATGCGGCCTTCTCGAGGAGTTTGCGAACTATGAGTGAACCTATCGCAAGGACAAATTTCCTCATCTAACTTTCCATGGGGAGATGAGATGATCGCTCAATGCCACCAGCACCGACACTACTATTCACCCCCTCGCAGCCCCCTCCGACCCTCCTTGCCCCTCGGATCCTCCCTCTCTGTCTATCCCCCTAGCTCCCTCCCACTCGCGCTCTCTCTTCCTTCCTTGTCCTTCCGTCCTTCCGACTACTCCTCGCGAGTCTTCGGGAAAATTAATGACGGAGTCCGAGAGTTTTCTATAGGGAACTTTACTGTTAGATCCTTGGAGCCGTCGAGATGGAACAAATTCGTGAACGGAAGGATGGAAGCCGGCCCACCGACAATGGCCTCTCCCCGAGCCTGTCGTTCCGAGAATGGACCGGCAGATGGAATTTTCGCACCTCCGCGTCAAAATTATTCCACCGCCCTGTAACGCTAATCACGATTTCGCCCAAAGTACTCGAATGTCTACCTTTAGCGAAAGTTACCGACCAACAGACAACGTTCTTACCCCGAACGTCGCGACAAGTTAAAGGATTAGCGGGTTCACTCTCTCGACACTTTGTAAACGCTGTGACAGAATGCGATTAGACGTAGCGAGCGTTGAGACTAACCGTCCATTGAGTTACAGAGGCGGGTCCTCTCCCCCGACCCCCTTCAAAAAGTGTACACTCACTTTCCCGTAACCAGTTCAGAGACACGGTAACCAGCACTTTCAAGCGTCATTACGTGCTTTCACCGCTCCTCGTTTGCCCTCGACTCCGTGAAGAGTACTCTTACGCACATCCACGACCTTTCCGCCCGCTGCCAGGCAGGCGGGGTGAGCTAGGTGTCTTATAGAATTTCCCCGGGAACCCTCGAAAAGTCCTGCCTCCAAATGGAATTTCCCGACTCGCGCGCGACGTGGCGGCCCTGATCAAACAGCGAAATCTGACGCACGGCAGCGATTCGATCTCTGTAGCGTCGCGAATTACGGAAGTAAATTAAGTGCCACCTCCAACCCCCCCCTTTGCATCGGCTAACGGAAAAATAACTTCCTCCCAGCGCTCTAAACGTTCCGCACGCGCTCGACATTAATTAAATTCCCGTCGACGTACGCTCCGTCGCGGGCAAAAGCAGTTTTGCCCGACAAAAGTTAACCGCGCTTTAACGACATAAAGCTCGACGCGCGCGTAACGTGTAAGTATGCGTGGGCACCGTGTATTACGTAGTGGGAGTGTCATGGGACATCGCCTCCTATCAAAGCGTCCGATTGACAAACCACGAGTGTCTTCGATCAAGCTCGCAGACGCCTACTACGCAGAATCCCATCCCTTACCATCCTCCGCTCGAACCCCCACCCCCCATCCCTGCGCATCGCGCGCAATTTACTTCTTTATTACTACGCGTAATCCTCGCAGAGTTAATTAGAGCCAGCAATTACTCGTCTGAGGAACAACCATTCAGGTGTCGCCAAAGGCGTTCGCGTTTCGGGACAGCCCTTTTCACCCTCTCCCACCCCCTGCGCCCAGCTCCTCTCTCCATCCCCCTTGTTCAGACAGCCTCAAACTCACATTCCGCCCAGCTTCCGGCATGGGAATCTTTCACCGACGACGAGGTGTTCCCCGCTCGACTCACCTCCGGCCACCTCCCCACCCACCCCCTGCTGAAAAGTCTTAACCCCCCCTGGGCGAAAATTAACGAGTTTCGCGAAGAATCGCGGCGAATTAAGTCGGCGGATGGTGTCGCGTCGACTGTTTCGCGGCCGGCAGCCAGCCGGGGTTCGCTGCATGCAATTCCGCGAGTTGAAATTGAATCTCCTCGCGAGTGAAAAGGAGGTGCAGGGCGTGCGGGGGGCCGGGGATTCAATCCTTGCGGAAAATGCCTGGCAAAGTTGCCGCGCCCGGGCGGGGGACCTCTTGACGCGACGAATGAAATTATTAAAACGTCAACGCCACGTACCTGCTGATGAAACCGGCTGGCGAAGGTAACGGGCAAAGGAGAGTTACTGTGACAGCGGAAGGGTAGGAGAAGGGTAGGGGGTGGGGGCCAAAACGTTCGGAGGGCGCGGCGGAAATCGAATAATTTCGGCTCGCTCGGAGGAAAGTATCTGTTTCCAATTAATGAGACGACGAACTCTTCGAGAAGCGGCAGACAAGTGTTCAACTGTCGAAACTTTCTGAAGGTGGGACAATCGGGTGAGAGAGAGAGAGAGAGAGAAAGGAGTTCAAAAATCGAACGATTTAGATCCGTTTCGCAAAAACTATCCGTTCCCGCCTAATGCGGGGATGAATCGAGGGTGAAGCTGCGGAGATAAGGGGGTTGCAGAGACGCATTCCGAATCGACAGGTTAATTCCGCGTTCTCATCGATCAGGTGCTACTTCGCGAGCCCCTCTCGATCCCCCCCGATTGCGGGCCTTCAAATCCAAAGTCGAGCCACCCCACGCCCCCCCCCCCTCATCCTCCTCACCCACTCTCACCCCTTCCCGGGAAAGCCCAGCCTGCTCGTCGATCGGCAACTCGAGGGTGCAGCGCTGTATTATGCATTCACCCTCGCGAAGCCCACTGCCGTCGCAGTCTACCGTATACCTTAACATAATAAGGCCGTATTATGCAGTATATACAACATTTCCAGTTTAAACGCGGCCCACGTTCGACTCTGCGGGGCCTCCGCCTGGGCCGAGGCGTGGTCGAGCCTTACTTCGGCGCACTTGCCGGTCCGAAAACTTTCGGCGCCGGCAAAAGCGGCCGAAACTACCAACATCGAGCACCCGGCCAAGGTGCCGACAGCTTTCGGGAGTCTTTAACACGTCGACTCCAGCGTCAGCTATGTATGACTGGCAGGATAAATGTTTCGGAGCACTGGGACGGAGCTTAGCTGACGGCGTTGTTAATTACGTGCGTAAGAAGATACGTTCGATTAGGGTGGACTGAGATTCTGTAGTGCTCGGAATGGTGCTGGCAATTTATTTACTTGCATATTAAAACTCTTATTGATCAACCGTTTGAATGTATGAATAAACATACATTTTCGGCCAGTTTGGTCATTTGGGACTTGAAAAGGGAAAAATTAAAGATCAAGAAATTAAAAAATTATATTGTTTCATCCTGGATCCACTGACGGACTTATCAGTAGGGCTAGGCTAGCGAATCCTACCCTAAACGATATTGTCCGATGTTTCGGCAATCGTGGCTCTTATTCAGATATCCTAAATACAGGAATCATTTTGTGTCCTGACGCGAAAGCGGAAACCGTCAGTGGATTCAGGATGAAACGATATACCTTTTTACTTTTTTGATCTTTAATTGTCCCCGTTTTTCAGGTCTTAATTGACGAAACTGCCCGAAAAGGTATGTTTACACATCAAAACTGAAGTAGAGTAAATATAGATACCGATGGACAGCATTGAATCTTTTTCGACAAACCAGAAGCGTACACGGGCAACAGTGAATCTTTCGGCGAAAAAAGCGCACAGTTTACGAGGAAACAGTGCCGCGGACATTATTCGGGGAACCGAGCGACCGGATTAATTTCTTTCTCGCCGAGGTATCTCGGCATGACGTTCCGAACGAAAGCGCGACGCGCAATCTCGCCGATTATCCGCCCGCCTCTCGGCCAGCACAATCCGCCGCCCTTAATTAATTAAACCCGCGAACCACAAATAATTTACGGTCCCGCATAGGAGCGGCGTCGGGGTGAGCGCGCGCGCGCGCGCACGCGCAACAACAATGCCCGATGTGCGTGTCGAGCATAGTCGAACGCGGCCGTGCCGAATGGAAAGAGAGCGTTTGCGATGCAGCTACGTTTGCCAATGCTCGAGAGAGAGGGAGAGAGGGGGAAAGAGAGAGACAGGAAGCGGAAGAGGAAGAGACCGCGCGCATTTGCATGCAGTATCGCCTTAGCGGCGTGACGATGATGGCAATTTCGAATTAATTGCGAATTCACTGAGATCACGGCTGGTGACGCGAGGTGATAAATGCTCGTCCCTACGTAGTAATCCGTCGAGCTGCCCTCCGCCTGACCCTCCCCCTTCCGCCGCTCGACCGTTTCACTTCCCTTCTCCCACTCACCCCCTCTCTCTCTCTCCCCCGTCTTCCACCCACCTCCCTCCAGCCCCTGTCCGGCTCCTCTCCAACATCGCAGGCAGTGCGCTTCCGTATGGTAAGTCCTGTGGGATAACAGCCCCGTGTTTCGGATAACAGGGAATATCACCCACCAGGACACCCGACACCGTCCACCCCCCCCCCCCCCCCCTCCCCCACACGGCCCCGGCATTCTGGCCAGGGCGTCCTGCCCCTCTTCTAAACCGCCTCTTACGCCCCACGGTGGCCGTGACAAACGCATCCGCCGCGGATTATACGACGTAATCGCTCGAAACCCGAGGAAGCCCCGACGGACGCCCGTAATTTCCCCGCAATACTCGACTCGCGTACAAGATTCGCCACGACCCGCCGTCGGCTAATGCTTACAAGACGTTCGGCGGAGGTCCGTTTCTTGCCCTTCGTCCGAGCGGAGGGAATTAGAGCTGTAATGCTGATTTGTGGGCGGGCGGCGGATGCTGGACGTTAAACGGGATGTAGAATGCGCGGTAAGTTCGAGAGGCTTTAAGATGGCCGATGGTGAGCTAATAGGGTTAAATGGAAGGATTTGATAGGAGGGAGTGGGTACAATACGATGCGTGAAAGAAGGCTGTCACTAGAAATAACGTTCGTCCGCAATGTAACAGTTATTGGTGAATGGGGGGCCTTGATTGGGATTCGTGTTAGAGTTATTGAAGGAATCGATGAAACAGGAGTTGTTCCGTGGACAGATGGCGTGATGTTTGAAAGAACGTTAGTGCTCGAAGCGGCGTGACAGTGTTGCCAGCGAACAAATTGATTCGTTCCCCCGGCGAGCGGAACGAAACGTTCAACGGAAGGATTAATTTGGCTGATCGGCACCGAAATGAAAATGGCTGGTAATGATCGGCCGAGTGATCGATGCACGTCCGTGGCGGAGAACGATCACGCATTGGCGGATTCGCGGACGTGACAACGAAATGATTTGCGGCAGGGAATTCGATTGATCGTTCTGGCGAGATGACACACGGCGGGGGCCATTGAAATTCGAAGTTGTATGTCGATTAATAACGCGGCGTCTACGATGCAGCGATGATAAACTGCCGCTTCCAATTAAACAGCGAAGGTTGGAATAATTAAACGTCACGCGAGGCTAACGAAGTAGATAATACGCGGCGCGCGCATCAAATTACGGCGACACTTTCCCGAGACCGTTCGCACTCGTTCGAGCCTTAATAACGGCTATCCAATTAACTTGGGAAATTAGTATATCGGGTGATGGCTTTCAATGTCTCGCGGGGGCGCGGGGTCCGATTTTTTGCTCCCTATCCTTGCCTGCGGCCATTATTCCAAGCGTGTCTTACGAGCTGCCGATGCGAAATTAACTCTCGAATCGTCACATTCGCACTTAATTACTTTTCGTACTAATGAATCTTCCCGTACACGGCACAATACAGTCAATTTCCTGAATTTGTTCGGAACGTAGAGGGACGAGAGTTACAAATCGGTGTACGCGGGCTTGCCACGCTACAAGATACTTATCGGCGAACGATGTTCGATCGACGTCGAAAGAGATGAGGAATTAAAGTCGAGGAGTGACTATTGGTGGGTCATGAGACATGTGGAGCTGCGATAAGATTGACAGGCCCGCGAACCCTCTTTTCGTACAATGGGGCGCGTGCCCAACGCCTACGGTCGATGTGGGCTCCAGTAATATCTTTTTTTTTTTTTTAATGGAAAGTACGCCCCATCAAGTTCCCATCGTCCCCGAGAGGCTGACGGTATTACAAGTAATTGTCGCCCTGGGGTGGGCCGTCCCTACATCCGTCCCATCCGGCCGTCGGCTACGGCCAGCGGAGAGGAAGACAACGATCGAAATAGTGGCGGCCGTATAGGTACATGTAGGGACAGAGATGAAGATACATGGAGGGAGCTCGAGAGAAAAGAGGTAGGAAATAGAGCGCGGCAAATGAACCAGAACGGACCGTATACATCAGGAGTGAGATGGAAAAATGATAGAGACGGACCGAAATGTAAGAGAAACGAAAACAGGATGGAGCGTAGCAGGTTAAGGCCAGAATAAAAAGGAATGAGGAGCGGGAGATTGATAAATGTTGGAGGAAGAGACGCGTAGCTAGGAAAGAAAGTTCGAGGCTCGAGTAAGATAGAGAACTGTACTCCCGGTCGGGAGGGAGAGACGGTGGGAGTCAAAAAGTGATGGAATAGAAAAAGAGAAACTTAAGCAATGCCAGCGTAGAGCTGTCCGTCGTCTCTGTAGGTATCAGCCCCATCGCCGGTTTAGGGTCCTCGCCCGAGGGAAAAAGTAGCGTGGAACTTTCGCCTAACAAGTGGATGATTCACAAATCATTCCCAATTCCGTGCCTGCCGGCCCCCTCGCGTCAATGAGAAACTTCGTTCCCGGCCTATACATGGCACTCCCGCATTCTGGCAAGCCGATAACTTTCCCGTTCGACTTCGGTGCCGAATTGAAAAACCGACGGAAGAGAGAGAGAGGCTCACAACGAACCGAATAACCCGAAAAAAGGACTGTTTCAAATCGTACGAAAATATTTTCCCATCCCCTATCCCCCACCTGCCAGCCTTCTACGCCTAGGCACGTCGTGCATCGCGTGCCGGCATGATTTTCGATTTCCGATCGTATCGACTATCAGGCCGTTACAAAAGGTGCGCAAAGTTTCCAATTTATCGCGCGGCTGATAATTGCACTAAGCCGAGGGCCGGCACTACAATTTTCACAGCCTACCCCCCTCACCCCAACTGCCCTCCTAATTCTCCCCAATCGCTCAATTTTTCGATCGACGATAGCGGAGCCCATTCTCGTTCACTCGTCAATAACACGAACACGAATCGACTCCCGAAGCTTCTGCATCGAGAACGGAAGGGAGAGAAGAAAGCGAGCGAGAGAGAGGAAAGTGGGGCGGCCCGGTGAATCAGGCCGATAAGGAGGCCTGCGTAACAAAGTGCCGTGAGTCACGGCGAGAGTTTGTGGGCGCAATCGAAAGTCTGTCCTCCGATTCGGGTCCAGATGACCAGATTAGGGAACCTCGAGGAGCCGATATCCGCGACGATATCGGCGCCGAAATCTTTCCGCGCGATCGCCGAGCGATGCGCAAAGATGGATGCTCGGCACGGGTCGCAGAGACAGGGGAGGATCGCGGGGCAGGACGGTGAAATTCTCGCGCAGATCGGCGGGCCCGATAAGCGGACGATGGACGAAGGAGATATCCCGTAATTGGAGCGCTTTATTATTCTTTCGCGGTCCGCACGGCCAGATCTATGACGGCGATATCCGCCGACCGCCGCCCGGATCGTTCTATTTGCTCAGATTCCCCGAAGTTCGGCCGCTCATTCCGCGATACTTTTGTCGAGACGCTATCCCACCAACGATCGCCGCCTGTGTATGTGTGTGTTTTCCCCCGGAAAGCTCGATATCGCTAGCGAGGAACGCGTCGGCCGCAGTGGACGTGCGATTTTATTCGCGGAAATTTGTGATTTAAAGCAGCTACGCTGCGGGACTGTTACGCTCCTACGCGCGCGCTCGCGCGGGTGCGGATAGGAAGGAAGATTGACAGCTGAGATAGAGGGAGCATTGTGCGGCAACGTAATTTAAGGTCACGTCGACAGTACCTACTTTCCTATCTCCGGGTAAAAGCGTTCTTTCTCCCGACATTCGCTGTTCGTAAACCCTCCTCGCAGCGCGTGGGTCAATCGGGCGTCTCGCTCTTTATGGCGACTCTGGCCGCGATTTAAACACAGTGCCCACAAAAATGTTTCTCGTCCGTTCGACGTGGCCTCTCCATCGCGCTCAACGGAAGAATGGGAGGCAAAAAAAAAGAGAGGGCCGTCGACTGCTGGGAATCGTGAGCGGTCGGTGTCCTCGTTCCGCGGACGAATCGCAATTTCCACATGACGTCACGATTCGTTCGACCATCGGACAGGAGGACGGAGAAGCAGGGGAGGGACGCTCCGGCGTCGTAATAAACTCCCGAATCGCAGTCGTAGCCCTCCAGCTCCACGGACTCTCTTTTTGCCCCATTAAGCTCGGCGGCTTTTTTCTAATTGGATCGTGTCTGCAACAATTTTTTCCCTATCTCCGCGCGTTATCCGCCTCACAATGCCATCTTTATATTCCCCATCCTACCCTTCTGGCCAACCCCCACCCTCATTTTCCCCGCCACCTGCCACCCTCTTGTCTCCGCTCATTACCCGCGAGCGGGAGGATGAGCCTATAGAGGCGTTCGGCGGGAAAAGAATAGATAAGGCAAAATGGCCGACGATCGCCACCGGTGTCGCCTGGATTTTCCGCTTAACGAACCTCCACCGAGACATCCGGCAGATAACGGCACGTTGGATGCACCGACGTGGCACGGAAAATGTCCCGCAGGGATAAGGCTGGGCGTCGCGACGCTCCTCGCAACGACAATAAAGTCGTACAGCCGTAGCGTCTAGCGAGCGGGCGGCATACAAGGTGGCCGAGAAGTCGCGGGTGGCTAACGTCGTTCTAATCGATGAATCGGGCGTGACGAACAGAACGTTGGCGCGAGGCTAATGTCATTTCGCGGATCGCATCGACGCGTCAAGTGGGATGGATGGATGGGAGTTTCGATTGTTGACTGTAATGAGATTGGGGGGGAAGGTTAGTCATGGCCGAGTTGTTTCTGACGTTTCCAAGTGGAAAGATTCGAGCGGAGCGATCGCCGAGGAAGCGGAGCGGAATGGTAAGAGCGGAGAGAAACGAGAGCAATTAAGGGAATCGCAATGTTTGCGAGCGGCGATGAAGAAATGTAAAACGCCGAAGCCGAGAATCTTATTTGCTCAGCCGCTGATACGGATCTTTAACTGCCTCTCTCTCCACCGAAAGGGGTGTTAATCCTGCTTTATCGGCGCTAATGAAACAACTCGATCCCACCCCATTTACATACGACCCTAATAAGGCGCCGAATAAAAGATAGCCGAACGAGTCCCGACCCCGCACCCTGCTCGGGCTCATTTATCAGAATTACAGACGTTAAGAGTTGGCCGACGGCGGGGCCTCTCGATTAATTTGAACCGACGCCGACAACTGCTCGTCGGAAATTAATTATCGCCACGGAATTAATTCCCGGCGAGCCTCGGCGTATTACATCGGCCGGCGAGCCGTGGTCGGCAACTTTTGAGGCACCTTGTACGCGCCCATCACGGATACCGGCGGGCTCTCGTGCGCTCGGCCCGCTTTCAGAGGACGACCTGACGTGGCTCCGCGCATTCTGGCAAGGCAGAGGCACGCTAATGTCAGCCTCTCGTCGGCCGTTCCGTGCCGCTGGCTTTCGAGAAATTCGAGAATTCAATGATCCCGGGGCCCGCGAGAATCCGGACTGCCAAAGCCCGGCCGATGGAGCGACAATGCGACTCGACTCAGTCGTCCGCCGTCCAAACTGGGAATTCGTTTGGCAGACGAAACGTTATCCGAACGTGCGCATACTTGATGCACCGACGCTTACTTATGCCAGCCGGAATCCATTACCGCCGACGGCTTTTACCCTGCCGAGCAACCCCCGAGCACCCCCCAGCACACCCCCGACTCGTCCGTTCCTGTACACCGGAGAATTGCGCGGAATAAAATGACCGGTATGTAATAAAAAGCATCCTGCCGCTCCTCCGTCATACGCGGCCAGCTCTCGATATAACTCATAAGAAATACCTGAAATTCTGCGAACGATCGTCTCCGCCACTCGCGGCATTTCACTTAGACGATTTCGGTACGTGACAGTAGATTTCTAATAAAATACTGTATGATCGTTCCCACCCCCCTTGTTCGCCCCTAGCGTGGCTCTCTGCGTCTATCGTCCCTCTCTTCCAAGTTCCTATTTTATCCTCCCCGTCACGATTGTGTCCTCTATCACGCGCGCACACGCTCTTATTCCTGGCCGACCTTCCTGCACCCTCACACGCAACAATCCACGCCCTTCGCCAGTCCTCTTTCCGTCTATCCGTTCGTCTGTCGAGCTCTGTTCAACTCTCTGACTCTCTCTCTCTCTCTCTCTCTCCCTCTCTCTCCTAGTCTCCATCTTTCTCCCTCGCTCTCTCGTTTGTCTTTCTGTCCCGCTCTCACCCGTTATAGCGCGCTGTTTGTATTTCATATTGATAGAGTATTGATACAGCCCACTCGCAACCCCGGTTCCTCGCCTCCCTTGGCCCTTGCCCGGAATCACCCTCGCCCTACAGCTCCGGTAAACCACCGTGACGCTGTCCCAGCCCTGGTCCGAAACGTAAACGAGCATACCGTGAGTTACCATTCCAGCCGGGTCACGTGTTTGCTTTGTTCCGCATTGTTGCGCCTCGTTAATGGCCGGCGGAAGCGTTTTGCTCGAGCCTACCTCCGATACCTTCCGACCAATGACCCTTTAACTGGCTGCCGAGAGCTCGATCGAGCGACTTCTTTTGTTCGTCGAAGGGCCCGACGACGGGAAACGAACGAATCGCGAGCTATGATTTCATGAGCGATCGGTGGAAAGTATTTGATTTGCGCCACGCTACGAGTATCGCAAAATTCACGGCATAACCGATAATCCACTGTTATCGAATATATTTGGTATGCGTTTGGCAAATGAATATGCTCGCTGCAGATCAAATAGTCCGATATTGAGAAATAAATAAGTTCCCGTAAAAAGTATAGTATCGTCGTTGATTCGCAGTAAATCGCATTTGCGATCAAAGTACGTTTCGCCAAACTCGCTCATTAACGTGCATGCAATGTCAATGTACGTACCGAGTGTCCGACGAGGCTCTGCCAAGAGAATTCGAGATCGGCGATGTTCGCTGCGACCGGCACGACGAAGTTCATGGCGTACGTGTTGACCACCCCCTCTCTGACGTAGTACAACTCGGCCTCCAATCCTGAAAGCACAGAATGTCAGTGGGTATCGACCGGGCCCGATCAATTATGAAAAAGCCGTACGTCGCTGCGGGCGAACTTGTCTGCCGAGGAGAAGGGAAACTTTGTTCCGCAAGGGTGCCGTCTCGATGAATCGATCGATCGCTCGTTCGTTTCCTTTCGCTTCGCTCAGCGAGCCGAGGCACGTGCCACCCCTTGGCCGGGCGAACATTGATCACAATTGTGTTTTCGATGTTTCGGCCCGTCTCCTCGGCAGGAATATACGCGAGACGGCATCGGCGACGATTTGCGTTCCGTCGATACGGAAAAAAGGCTGCTTCGTGGAAACTCAGACCGCGGAACAACGAAGTTGAGGGAAAAAAGATTCCCGGTAACTTCGATTCTAACTTTATCGGTGTATCACAGATCTGTACTAAATAAAGGTCTCTAAGTCTACTACTCTTCAAATCCTTCCCATCACCATAATTACGTGTGATTATAGGAAAGCATTATTTTTACATTGACATTTAGCCGTCATTGGAGAACACGATACAGTTGATTGTATTCGGAGAAGCGTGTGAGTCAATGCGTGTCGCGAGTGCTCGTATCCCGAGGATAATTATCTAAGTGGATTCTTGCGGCGCTCGCCTTTGCCAGGACGCGAGGTAAGTTTCCCGTAAAGTCCGAAAAGTGCATTCAAACGTCCTCGGCACCGGCTCTCATTGTCTGCCGGCGCTCGAAGTGAGTCAAGAGTAGAATTAATTGGTCTCGGGAGTCCGCCGAGGACAATCGGGAGTCGTAAGTCCCATGATCCTTCACGACGTGACAAAGAACGTGCCCTAAAGGATCAAGACCGAGGAGGTGGCCCCCTTGACGGTGTAACATCGCTTTTAGCCCCCGGCCCCGAGAACTGGTTCCACCTCCAGAGGACGGCAGGACGATTATTACCGGCATACTTAATGCACCGTGGAATCGTACCTCCAGGATATCTTCCGGGAAATAACCGCAGAGATCTGACAGGCGAAACTCGAGAATGCGAATCCGACCGAACTTCTGTCTCCCCCTACCCTCCTCTTTCTTTCCCCGTCATCGTTACCACTTATAAATTTCCCATAACCCGGCATATCTATTCTCTTTAAATCTAACATCATTATCAAACCTCATTTAAAGTAAAATTTTTCCCCTATATCGTCTGCAATCCATACCCAGTAACAGCAGTTTGGTATGAAATATAAGATTGGCAGAATATAACAGCACTGATTATTAATTATGCAAGGTGCGTAGATACGGACGTCCGGGTAACTCGGATCATCCCGTACGTGCGATTTTTCTCGTTTTATCCCGTCCTCTCGCTGGATCATGATCTGGAAATTCCTCGCCGAGATTCGTACGGCCGTGCCTCGACTCACGTCTCCTCTCTACCCCCACCCCCTTTGAGAATCCTGTAGACAGGCTAGGTACACGGGAATCTGAATTTTCTCGGGCGATCTGTGCGCGTCATCCGTCTCTGCCTTTACGTATGACTACGCAATTCGATATCACGCTTGCGAACGTTCCGCCAGAAGAGAACGTCACGGATGTATGTACCGATGGATGGAGAGAGGGGCGAGCGTCGGAGGAGGATGGAATGTCGGCTGGGCCGGAGGGGTGGGACGCGGGGGGGAATGAGAGACGAAGCCAGTCGAACGAGACGCTCTTCTCTGCCTCGGCAACGCGATAAGGCGCGCCTTTAAGGATGGGAAATACTCGGATCTCGAATACGTATGCGTCCCTTGAGGGATGAAAGGAGACGGTGTGACGGAACGAGAATGGTGCGGCGGAGGCAAAAGGGGTTGGAGGGTATCAAAAATGGGGAAGGAAGGGAAGGGGAGACGGCGAATAATACGACGCGGATGGGTACGGAAATTAATTTTTGAATCGTTGAATTCTTATGAGCCCACTTCACCGCCGGCGGACCTCGGCGATTAGGTGGGGGGGGGGGATAACATGAAAATTGCTCCCCATTATCGGTAGCTGCGCTACCCGCGCTGCGACCAGATGCGATCGTCTACGCGCGATAAGGCGAATAAAGTTGAAATTTAGTATAACGTTCGCGTAGAACCGGGACTATCGTCGTCGCAGCGAGAAGCTTGCGCGTCGGACTGTACCTCCATCTGGAGTCAAGTGGAAAGGAGAGTCTGACTCCGTAAGGGTTTCTACTACTGGCCCCCGCCCGCGCACTCAAATCTTCGAGGGCTAATCTAAAGTTTCGTTCATCCGTGCCGTGCGACGCGATAACGCTGACCGTATAGACGCCGATTTGGCTCCTTGTCGGGAAGAGAATGGCGAAACGATATTGGCCGTTCTCGGCCCCGATGCATGAGACTTCGCCACCGAAAATACTCGCCCCCATTGTAAAACTAGGTAGACGCGACACGAGCGGGGACGGTCGCGAGGAAAAGGTTCGCGCTGCAACTCGGATTAAACTTTTCCACTCAAGGCGTTCGCTTCGGCTGCCGCCGTACGTCCGGAATTCAACTGTTATCTTCGTCCGGCCAACTCGAAGACGTCGGGCGAAATTAAAACGATAACCCGAAAGAAGCGGCCGGTACAATCCGGCGGAAAAATGAATGCATTCCGCCGATGCGTGGCATCTAGGTCGCGGCAGTTTTGTACGACTGAAAAACGAGCCTCGGTCGCGATATGTAAATAATTAACCGAGGCATCGGCGCGTGACTCGCAAGTTTATTGCCGAATATACAGTTAATGCAGCGATAATTGAATCGCGGCTCATCCGAGCGTAATCTTCCCTCCGTAGCCGTGGCAGCCGAGTGGAGGTGGAGGAGGTGGCGGTGGTGGATGAGGATGAGGTGGGGTGTCCTCCTCAATTCGCGCACCATCGGTATCGATTACCTCGCGCGAGAATCGGAACTCGCGGGCGCGGCTCTAATATTAGCTCAACATTTTGCGAATATATGCGCGAGCTGAAATATTAGCACTCGAAGTTAAGACGGGCGCCGGGGGTAAGCGGAGTAAGAAGATTAAGTAACTTTCTACTCCCGTGCGCCGGGGCTCTTAGGAAGGAAAGACTAACACCGAGAGTAGAGAAACTGATAATGACAGTTCGTCGAGTATTAAGCGAAGCGTCAGGGAAATCGAATTAATCCAGGGCCGCGCTCGTTGCCGTGTAAAACGTTCAGCTATCGTCCTATAACCTACTAGGTACCTACCTAGGCAGCGAGCTACCTACCGACCCTCGCTCAGCTTCCGTTCGTCTGCGATTGCCTTCGGTCTTGGGACGCGATCGAAAATCGTGTCGGACCCCGCGTGATGAGGCGTCGCGACGCTCGGCAGGCGACGACGCCTACAATGCGAGGTCGCCACGGCGGAAGCGATCCGCGCCCCGCGAACGCTCGACAAATCCGCTTACATTATGTCATCGAAGCGTCTACACCGCGCCAGACGATAATCCGCCTATTTACATTCTACCTTAAATTGCATTATCGCAAACGAGCCATTTACCCGCTTTGATGGCGCCGCACCTGACGCTCCTTAATGAGTTCGAATATGAAAGTGCGTCGCGCGCCAACGCGAGAAGTACGTATAATTGTCGCGTCTATATTCCAGCGTGACGATGCGTGCGCTGGAATGATATAGAGGTCTGCTGCGAATACAGAACATAATGTACACAAAATTGTATCTTGTATGCATTTTGAATTAACCCCACCCGGAGTATAAAAAGCAGAAAAGAAGGATGTTAAAAGCAACGCGGGCGAAATTGGCATAAATTAAGGTGTAATTTCTTATTGTCGGGGACATGTACGAATTAAAGGACATCGAGATAGATACGGTGAGATATCATCTCTCACCCTCGCTCCATGCCAACCTCATTCTTTCCAGCTCCCAGCTGTATACTTCCGTACGCGCGGTATAAGCTTATCGTAGCCACTCCGACATCTAAATCTAAATCCGACCGTCTGATCGTTCCGTAAATCTCGCCGCTATCGTCCCCGACGAATCGCTTCAGACCCGATTCGTTCGTAACCCTCGCGAGCAGTTCGTGCGCTCGGATATCAACGATGCGAAATCGGCGAGATATTTACACATTGCCTTATCAGACGGCGAATGCCTCAGACGGAATACCTTGGGAAGAAATTCCGTTCGCGCGGGTAGAGCCCGCCCGCGTTCGACCTTGTAAACCACGTGTAAATGCACCCCGCCGAAGCGGGCGTTGTAGCTTTTGAGCTTCGGTGTTGGTGTTACGTAGGAAAGGGTGTGAAACGCAATATTCGAACGGGCGGGAACGCGTGCGCTCTGGCGAGAAACGCGATACGGTTGCGAATCCGGGGAGGAAAATATATTTCGGCGAGATAAATCTCGCCACCCCCCCCCCCCCCCCACCCTTCACCTTCTAGCCGCTACCCACCTCCCGATCCCTCGAGGAACGAGCCACGGAACTAAACTCAGGTGGATTAAGTTCCTCGGCGCGAAGGCGTCCCGGAGTTTCGAGTGGACAACGAATGGGGATAATCACGTTAACGGTTGTTATGAAAACTCGGACTGCGGGTAATTAAGACCCGGGCTTGAGCGACCGGGCCGTTTCAAAGTTTGACTCCTGCCGGATCTTCATTAATCGCGCGATATCAACGGCGCCCTTCTTCGAAGGTTGACTGGTCGCGTTTCTCAAATTGAGGCGAAGGTCAAAAAAATGACGTGAGGGTCGCTATCTCCGAATCGCGGCAGGAAGAGAAATCTTGGCTGGCAATGCGCGAGATATATTCACCCTGACGAGAGGGTGAGTCGCGCGATAGGGATGGATGTGGGTATCAAAGTGAATTCGGCGGGAGAGCATTAGTATCCTTTCGGCGAAGACGGTCCACCCTCGGGGAGGGTTGAACAAAGTGAAACGAGGGGTGGAAGTCGAAGGAGCTGTCCCGACAACAAAGCCGCGCGTGTACTATCCGGTGTCCTTCCGCGAGGACACTGACTCCGGTCGATCACGCGAAGTCAAACATCGGAAACAATTTCGCGACCTTCCCGGGGACACCGCCCCAGCATTCCTTGGGCCTATTAAAATATTTATATTCGATCTTTGACTGACAGCTCTCCTCGACCCGTGCCGAATCGCGCCAGAATCCATCAAGCAGGAGCGACGTATCTCTCGTAACCACTCTCGAACGGATTCCACCCCCTGTGCCACAGCCCGGTCGTTCCCATTTTTGTCCGCGGGTCAGAAAGGCGATCTATCAATTTTCTCCGGCCGAAGTGGAGGGGTGAAAATCACGGAAGGAGGTCGTCCTATTTTCCAGCCTCGTCCCGCGGGACTCTGTCGTCATAGACGAGCGAAGTGTGCGGGGTCCGCGAGTAGAATGGTTTGCACGGGCTGCTCTTCATGCGAAGAATGACAGAGATGGGGCAAGGGGGATGAAGGGAGACAATGTGGAAACAGTCTCGCCGGTTGGCTCCACTCTGAGGGCGCTAAGTAGAAAAGCGTGTCTGGCATATGAACAGGAGCCCACCGCCGCTACCACTGGGTTGCAGTCGACTGCTAATGCGGGGTGTGGCTGCACCTTTAAACGCAGTGCTCGGCCTTGACTCGAGGAGACACTCGCAAGGAATCGGTGCCTACGGTATTAATTCGGCGGGCCCACTCGTGTGTCGAGTCTCGGCCAAATGTAATCTGCCGGCGCAGCTTCTATATCGGCCTGATTACGTATGCGAGCGAAAGCCTACGCTGAAGCGCGTCAAATTCAAAGCATTAACTTCGGATAAATCACGTGGTGCCTAGCGGGCTTTGAGCATAATGGCCGGACGTTTTCTTTGTTTAACTGCGATGGAATAAATTCCGCTCAATCTCCGGCGTATGTTCGTGAATGGGGAGGATTTGGTATTTCGAATGTTAACCGAGGCCAAAGTGTCGGAATTGTAGTGTACTTTATGTTAGCCGGAGCGTAACTATTCCGGGACGTTACTTATCTCGGGTCAATGTACGCACGAAGAGTCGCGTGTAAAGGGCATTCTACGTATTCGCATGCAAATTTTATCATCTTCCCTGATATACTATTTTCCTCCTAATGGTATGCAAGGGAAAAAAAGGTCGATTTAATCACGAGTCACACTTGGCTGCGCGACATTACGGATCCCTGCAGCGGCGACAAAAGCACGACGAAAATCCCGACTCCGGAAGCGTGCAGGGCGCCGAGCGAGATTGAATTAGCATACGGATTGACGTTGTATCGCAGTCTGATGCGACGTCAAATTGAATTCGAAATGCACACGTACTGCTAACTACGCGCTACCCTTGCGGGTGTCTCGTACAGCGTTCGACATTAACTGTGCACGCGAACACGATACACAGACAGCATCCAATTCATGTGCAACGATCTGTGCATTTCGTCCTTACGCCTCTCTGCCTGGCACAAACAAAAATCGCGCGAAACAACAATCCACCAACTTACGCGACCGAACCCGTAATTAGAAACACACCTCCCCGACCGAAATGTCTGTTCTACGTCGGAAGACAACGAAATCTGCTGGCTTAACCGAGGCCACAGTTCACGTTTCGAGGAGCAATGTATGTTCTGTTCGCGGGAAAATTAAATTCACCGACGTATCCGACCTCTGGTCGCAGTTAGAAGTACGCGTATCAAAGCGGAGTGTAAATTCCGTTCTTAAGACAACGAATCCCTGCTCGCCCGTCGGCACTTAACATCAAATCTGCCCGAGCAAATACGATTCCGTAACAAGTGCTGGACGACGTACCCTCTCGAAATAATCGGCGAGTCCTTCAATTTCGCTCACTGTACCCTCCCGCTCTTCCAGTCGGTGCGACAATCAAGCAGCGGAGTCGAGGGAGAGAAATAGATAGAAGGGAGGCTGCGTTCTATGCGCAGACATACGGAGAGGATCTGAGTTGGGGTGAGCAGAAGAGCTTTCTCCCGCGAAGGTTCGATCGGGGTCAGGAGCGAAGGTAAACACATTAAGGATACAACATCCTGCAGGAAACACATCCTGGCCGACGTCGGCGGGGGAGAAACGTCGGGGGCCACGCTTGAATACGACGGAAATTCGAGCATCTCCTATGGGAAGCCTACGAGGTCGGAGGAAAAAGTTGCGGACTTCTTTTGTGCCTGCTGCACCATCGTTCTCCACCCCGCTATGTTTCTTCTACCGAACTAATGTCGGATTTAGCCTGCCTCCTTTACTCTTAACTGCTCCTGAGTCAACGATCCTGAGCCTGTCCATTTGTGAAATGGGTGTATTTATTGCGGTGGAACTCGGAACGGTGGGCCCTGATGTTTTGTCTTGATTTAGAACTTTTTCATTATATCTGACTCAGGTATATATATATATATATATATAAATGTCATGTGTACCCACCACATATCTTATTAAGTAGAGTATTATTTATACTGTGTCTTAAGTAAATACGCACATTAAGCCTGTTTGCTTTTGATACCTTCTAACTGAAAGCGCTTAGAGTAGTACTAATTCAAGACGCCTACCTAATAAAGCATGTAACTAAGTGCCCTATTCAACGTAATTATAGGCTTGTATATTGCTGTATTGTTCTGTTCTGTCCCCTCTTGCTGCTACAGCACATATTCCTTATTGTCCTCTTTATCGCACGAGTCATTGAAGAACCTGAGTAGCAAGCGAAACGTACAGTTATTATATTTTTAACGTAGACTCAACGTTTGAACGACGCGCACGCCGGAATAATCTGGATCATTTATCGCAACGGTGCCTTCCACGTTTTCCTCTGCGCACTGGCGCCGAATAGAATTCCACGGGAGTCATTTATATCTACCCCGAAAGGCGTAGAGATAGGCGGAGGGAGAGATGCGGATGGTTGGGCGTGGAAGAAGGGAGGAAGAGAGAAAGAGCAACGTCACGTCCAACTCGTCGAATTTGCAATAAAGAAGATAGATGCGAAGGAATATCGTTGGAAGCTAATCTTTTACTCTTCCACTCCTTCTTCCGCGTTCTTCCCTTATTCCTTATTCATTAGGGTCAACCTTGCGCCGCCGACAGGGCGGCACGATATACAATGTTCGGCCGAGGCGAAATTCTTCGCGTTTATCTTGCCCCGATCCTTTTTCACCGACCTCATTGCTCATTTTCTACTTACCTAACCCCCCTACGCTCGGTCGGACGGGCTAAGTGTGTCTGAATGATGAGACAATGCTGAGGTATTGGAAAATGCAGTGCGAGGAATATCGTTGGGGCAGAAGTTTGAATATAACATCGAGTCGTCGGAACAGTTATTAATTGTACGCAGCGAGTTAATTCGTGCATTATTGAGGTGGTCAGAATGTTTATGGTACTAAAATGGTGAGGCACATAACCTATTCATAATGCATGTTTACGCCCATTGATATACACGTGTAATGAAAACACTGCATAGGTTCTGTATGTACAATAGGTTATCCAGTACTCTGTACAAATTTGGGAGGTACAGTGCTTTGTATAATACCACCGCAAAGGCGAAATCGTTTACGTTAGAGATAATTACCGTCGGATCAATGCGGTATACATTCGGATGTAAGTGACTGTGAAACGTACCATGCAAAGCGGCATTATTCCCGGCAGATTTCCGATCACGGTTGCATTTCCCATCCAAGCTTTAATCAGGCACAAGTTCAGCAGAACGTTGGGAATCGGTACCGCCATCAGCACAAGCACAAGAACTCACGAAACTGCGAAATTCTGCGATTCTTCGACAGAACGAACGACAAGGACGCGGTGTTTACAAATGACGTAACACAGTGATGTCTCTTTGGGCAGCCTATTCAAAGATCGGTAGTGTTCGGCAGTCTTCGTACTTTCTCGTGCTTCTTCTCCAAGATGGCCGTCTTCCATCTCTCTCGCACACAGTGTTCGGTTTAACGTAACCGCTGTTTGTGCGTATCTAAATCGGTCCTTGTGTTTCTTTATTTTGCATTGTTTGAAGCTGTGTTTGAAGTCTTTTAGTGGCTGCAGAGTGAGTCATCGTGTCCGTGAGTACATTTCTCAGATATTTATGGTACATATTCGAGCCGAACCACACTTACTATAGAATATTGAGTTATTTTACATTATTGTATCCTAATGTACCTTGTGTTATGTTTCATTATTTCGGGCATTCTCAGCAATCAGGCAAACGTGGCGTGTTTTAATCAATTGTTAACGGTTCTCTAAAGAGTTTGCCGTTTTGTTATGGTAATGAGCGTCAAAAATTTGATCACTTTGGCGTCACTTGTGGTTATTAAATATCATTCTATGCACTGTCTAGGTTACTTTCTCATGTTATATGTTCGATTGCAGTACTTCCATGTCAATTAGGATATCAGTATTCAAACGTGGTTTGATTTTATGTAAAAGGGTCCTGCACACAGATTTATCGAAATTGTGGGCTTATTTCGAAAATATGTAGAGTACGTATTCGTACTGGACGATACTTACTATGGAATATTGAGTTACTTTGCATTATTTTAAACTAGTTTATCTTATTTTACGGCAGTGTATTACATTATTTGGAGCGCTCTCTGCAATTGGGCGATCGCAGCGGGATTTGGTCGATTTTTAAATGTTCTGTGATGACCTTGACGCTTTCCTATAACAATAACCGATCAAAGTAACGTATTTTGGCATTGCTTGAAGCTATCGAAAGATGATAAAAGCGTTAAAAATGCGGAAAAACGCGAAAAAATTTTTGGTTTTGTTCTGGATTTATAACTACCTTTTCCAATAGATTTTAACTCGCCCTGAAAGTTGGTCGCAAGCAAAGTTCTGAATTCTCTGAATGGTCTTGGAGATACAGGAATTTTTCGAGATCGAAAAATTTTTTTTTTAAAGACCGACTTTTGCCTTCTAAGTGCTATAGTTTTCGAGATACAGCCAAATATATGAAAGAAAACGTCAATTAATGAACAGTTTAGTGTCTACACTTTACTTATCCTCTTTCGGTTGTGTTGCTAC
Organism: Anoplius nigerrimus; assembly: GCA_914767735.1. Classification (NCBI taxonomy): domain Eukaryota; kingdom Metazoa; phylum Arthropoda; class Insecta; order Hymenoptera; family Pompilidae; genus Anoplius; species Anoplius nigerrimus. The sequence continues at coordinate 8,067,812 of OU612089.1, read as the reverse complement.
TGTATAATAATGGAAGAATACTTAATCAGCTTTCGAAAAACTCCAACCGGACCTTTCTAACTTAAATAGTTTGGGAGATATGGTCTAATTTAAGCTCAAAAATGTCGAAAAATTGTCACTTTCCATTCTCTGCTTTACACACTGTCCTGATACCAAAACATTCTCTCACTGAACCATACACTTTCAAAAGATCGGAATCTGACCTTCCAAAGTGCAATAATTCCCAAGATATGACTAAAAACCCCTTCAAAAATTATTTAAAATCATGACATTCCATGCACGTATAGCACATGTTGTACGCCTTTTTCCGCGTACATTTATTTTTGTTCCCATTTTCGTAACATGATATAAATGATTTTCGAAATAAAACTCCGACATAACCTACTGTTTCCACAATTGGTTCGATCAGTCCCGGACGTGGGAAAAAGTGTGTATCAATTATATTACGAAATAAATCGCGTTGCAAGGTAATACAGGATATTTCATCCAGAATTTGTTCAAGTTCTCTGTGCAAAAGTACGTTCAACGCACACTCGACGGGCAACAATCTACATCGCATGAAAAACAAATGGAAGTTGTAACCCTTGTAACACGCAACCATTTCGAAATCAGGATAACCGTGGAAAGTCGCGAAAAACTTGCTCGGGCTTTCATGAATGTTCAGATAGACGCTAAAATGAATAGTTCTCGCGAGAGTTTGCCCCGTTCTTGCAGCAGAGTGTACCCCCAAAGTGGTCCATTTAGGTGCCTCTATCTGCTCTCCGTGTCAGAGAGTTGGGAAAGGGGTGAGTGGAGAGGCGGCGGGGGGATTGAAGCGAAGGCCGTTCGAGCAAGCTGGCGTTACTTTTCGCAAATTATCTCAACGGGGACCCTCGAGTGGCTCGTCTGAAAATTATCTGCACTCATCCAACAGCCGTTTTCTCTGTGGAAACTCACTCACCTTCCCTCACCTTCTGCCACTACCCGCCTTCAATTCCACCCTCTTCGCTCGTTGCGCAAGACTACCCTCTAGCTCACTCTCACTCCCTGTCTCTATCTCTCCCACGGCTCGCCCCGTTCCTCGCTTCCTCTAATTCCCACTCTTTCTAGCGTTCGCCTGGCTCTCCCTTAGTGCTCGAAAGGTTGCGCAGCCTGCAGTTTCGTCGGAACCGTTTGCGGAAGGAATGAAAAAGAACCGCGGCGAAAAATCGGGTGCGGCGAGCGGAAAAGTATGGAGAGACTCAAACTGGTTTGGACGGAGAAAGAGAGAGAAAGAGAGAGGGAGACCGACTAGAGGGTGAGTGGAAAAAGGATGGCAGTAACGTATAGAGAGGTAAGAGTAACTGAAACGCGAAAGAGAGGTAGTAGCGGCGAGCTAAAGGCCGGAGACAAAGAGAGAAACGGAAGGAGAGGGTTGCGCAACGACAATGAGTGTACAACAAAGAGGAGAGAACGAGAGGAGGAACGTGGAGGGGATGGCGGAGAGTAAAACAGAGGAAAAGTGAGTGAGAGGGACGCGGAGCAGGAGAAAAAGAACAACCCTCGTGCCGAAGGGAGGATCGTTGTTTCCCTGAGTGAGCCGCGAAAGAGCGTCGTCGAGTTAGAGGGATGTTTGTCTTTAATTAAAATCAGTCGCAACCCGTTTCGCGTGCTCCACCGATTCCACATCCCCTACCCCTCTGCCGCCACCCTTCCTTCCCTCCTCCTTCCGGCCCTCCCTCCCTCCTATTCTCCCATCCTCAGCCACTTTTCCTGCACCCTCGCCGCTTTGTCAAGTAGAGTTCTTAATATTCAATTATCCCGCCGCCCTTTTAATTAGCTCGCGCATCTCTCTTTACCCCCACCCCTCCCATTCCCCCTCCCTACTGCCTCCCACTCGTAATCGCGCGAATCGAATTTCGCCGAGCGGGCAGGGGAACGATGATTCCGTTGTTAACGCTAGATTATTCCCCGGACCGCCGACGGCTGGCATCAATCGACACAAAGCTGCGATAATAAAATTGTCAATTTGTTTTAACGGCCGACCGGAGCATCGAATGCGAGATACTACCAATTATCGCGTATTCGCGCCGAATTCCGCAGCGATCATTCCGACACTCTTTCAGCGCGCGAATTGAAAATCAGGCCACTCGCAGCCGAACGAAAGGATCATCGAGTCGCGCACTTGACGACGAAATGACGAAACGGTACGAAATGACGAAAATTTCGTTTAGTCAAATCCGAGGCCATTATCGGATTCACAGCGGGGGACGCTATTGTTTCGGCCGAAGGAAGTTTTGCATAAACGAAGGCATCAAGCGCGACGGGGGTGGTCAGTCGATGGTCAAACAACCCTTTGCCCGCGCTCGCACCGCGTCGTTCGTGCGCGACGGATGCGTCGAGATATTAATTACGCGATCGCGATGACCCGCTCTTCCGTGTCGGGTCGACACTTGATTCGGTTCGAAGGCCAGCCGGGACCTCTTCCGTTCGGGCCGACGCCCGCGCTGTATCGGAGCTTGTTTAACGATCTTTCCGGTAATTTTCGCGGAGCGCGACTCAATGGGCGCGGGAACGTCACCGCTCAACGATAATTGTCACTAATTACTCGTCGTGCGTCATTTCGCCCCGACGGAGAAACAGAATTATTCTTTCTTCCGCTCGCCGGTAGACGGCTCGTTAGCGTAGCTACCTCTAACGAGGCACTAGACGCTGTCTCTCCGCTTTGTCTATCTCGCTCCCACCCGCCTCGCTCGCACCCCTTATTATCCGTCTACCTGTCCCTACCACCCCCCCTGCCGCTCGTTGCGGCTCTTAGCCCCCCTTACAGGCCTCGATTAAGTGACAATCGCAGGTGTCGTCATCGAAGTTGACGCTAATGACTTTACTCTCGCGTCCGATTCCATTATGGGAGCCATTTGCCTTTTGCCGGCAAAGCGTCGACGTACCTTCCCTTCAAGTACAGGAAGTATACGCGTCGTTCGCGAGTGGCGGTTAATAATCGGAGTCCCAAAGTTATTGGTTGAGTTACGTTCTTAGCTTCCGGGAGTAAGACACTTGTTCGGCTCCGGGACGGCGACGGGATTTGAGATAATTAATTTCGGCGAGCTGAATCCCGCGCTCTCGGCGAGACCCGACCGAGAAATGCGGGCGTAATAATTACTATTCATTAAAAAAATTCTTATAAATCAACGGCAGCCGGGGGAAACTGTCCATTTTCCCTCGCGAGCCATCTTCATCGCTAACAAAGGCGCGAGACGCCTTTTTGCAATCTTTCACTATCTCCGTCATCGACAATTCGCGTTAATTATAGCGTTTCTTGTATTTCGCTCGCCTCGGCTTTCAAAGAACGGGAGTAGACGGTGGGAATGGAAAGGAGCGGAAAAAAGAGAAGGGAGAAAAATAGAGAGAGAGAGAGAGAAAGTATAACGGCTAATTGCCGTTAACTCTGATACGGAGTCAAGTGCCTTTTATCCGCGGGAAATCCGTGAAACTGCGGATTCACGAATAATCTCTCTGTCGAGTCTGGGCGTCAAAACATTCCTACTCTCTCTCTCTTTCTCTTTCTCTCTCTCGTTCGCGGTTCGAGTCGAGGGCCGAGACAGGTCTGAGAAGCGAAATGACCCTCAATCCACCCCCGCGGGCTACATAGCGCCGATATCATGAAAGCTCGCCTCTCGCGGTGGTTTCTTTTCTCCCGCATTCATTCCCATTCGAGCTCTCCCTCTCTCTTTTCTCCTCGCGTGAATCCTGCGCAAGAGTACCTTTCACCCTCGACCTCCCTCTCTCTCCCTCTTTCTCTCTCTCTTTCACTGACACACCCCTTTACACGTACAAGCATCGACTATTTATCGTCATCGACAACGTGCACCGCGCTGCACGGAAATGTGCGAAAAGTGAAACGCTCGCACAGAAGATGAGAGGAGGGCGAAAAAAATGGTGCGAATCTTAACGGTACAGTAATTATGATGTTCCGAGGGTAATCGTTGGGACTCCTGTAAAACGAGCCTCATATAAAATGATAACGTTTCGCGGACAGAGTAGCCGAGTGTATACCGTGGGGTGAAAAAAAGCAGCGTTCAGCGGGCTGGCCGGGCGACTCGTCGCAAAAATTAATTTCGCCCTTAGCGCCGCGTTAATTAATACGGCCCTCATTCGTTTGCCTTTGTCAAACAGTTCGCGCCGCGGCATTCTTTCGCTCGCTTCCATCGAACGCCCGCACTCTCTGTGCCGATCGGTCGGCTATCGCTGGCTCAAAATTTTGTCGATGGCGCGTAAAATATTTCGCCGACGGGCGAGCGATCATTTGCGAACGGAAGAGGTCGGCCTCGACGATGCTCGAGTGTCGGAGTAAGAATGCACGATCAATCCGGCCGTGAGGGGCTCGGCGGATCGTCAATTTCGACGTAGTAATAAGCGAATTAATAAACGAGATTGCCAACGCGACGGCCGGGAGTGCTCCGATCGGCCTCGCTTATCATCCTGCCCCGACGTTTTATCAGCGATCGTTAATCGCCCTCGAGTGACGCTGAAGTGTCCATTTACTTGCTGTAGCGGCGCGCTTCGAGTGTCAGCACTCTCTTTCTCTCTCACTCTCCCTCTCTCTCTCTCTTTCTCTCTCTTTCCCTCTATCTCGTTCTACCCTCCATGCTGCCTGTCCGTCCGTACTTCTCTTTCTCGCCTCCCTTCGACCGCTTTTTTCTCCGCTCCCTCTTTCCGTTCGTCATTCCCTTCTAAAGCCACCCATTTGTTTCGCTTTACATTTCCGCCTCTGGGGGGCATTATGTTTTTGATCGTGACGCAGCTTAACGGACATCCCATTCAAATGCTCGCGCTTCTCCCCGACGCTCGACAGCCATCGTCTTACCGCTCTCGACCTTTGCGAGAGGTTAATTTTCCACGACCCTGTCGACTCAGCCTCGTAATTCGTTCCGAGAGCGAACTCTTACCCTTTCCATGTTTCTTATACGTTCCGTATATCTTCCATATATCAATATTCTTCCAGATTGTCGGAAACGTCGGTTACCTTCATGTTAATTCCGCGCAGCGTCGGGCACAATGTGCGCCGCATGCGAGATGACATACGAGCATTACGTCCACTGCAGATTTAGCGCGGCCGGAATTCGATTACTTTCCCCTCGATCTTCCACTTTATAGCCTTTCGAGCCGCCGCTGCCATTGGCTCCTCGGCTACCGCCATTCCGCGTTCTTGTCGGCCGGAGCCTGGAGCCGAATGGAGTTCGGTCGGGGATGAAACGTTAAAAAAGGAATACGCGAAGACGGCGCGGAGGGAACGAGCGGGAGAAGTCGAAGGGTAGCAACATCGTCGGAGGTAGGGAGAAAGAGAGACAGAGAGAGAGAGAGAGAGAAAGAGAGAGAGTGAGGGGGTGGGAAGAGAGAACCTATCAATTTGCCTGCAGGAAATAGCCGTCAATCGGCAACACGCAGCGACGAGGGAACGATTTTTCCGCCCTCGAACCAACAGTCGTTTTCCCTTCCACTTTTTTCGCGGCGTCCTACGGAAAAGGGAGAAAAGAGACGGGCGGTGAAAAAGAAAGACGCCGCGGAATGAACTTTGCCGGCTGGAATGGAAAGAACAACGATCGGTTGATACAGCGGCCGCCGACGGTGTCCGAGCTCTCGAATGTGTCAGGGTGCGATATCCTTTGTGCCCGGGATGCAACGTTCGTCGGGAATGCTGCGTTCGAACGAAATTTCGATGTTGATAAGTCTGGTCGGAACGGTTCGCGGGCTCGACGGAGTGGAAATTCTTCGGTCGGCGGTCGTAGGCTGATGGCCTCGAAATTGAAACTCGCGTATCCTGTCAACGGCCGTGATAAATGGCAATTTTTAAATCCATATAATTTAATAGGATTTATGAATAATATGACATTTCGGCGCGTTATTCGGTTTATTGTAACGTTGCGTTTCGGTGTAACCGTTATTGGCTGAGGATAATTCGTACGGGCTGGACGTCACCAACAATAATTCCAAATGGGAAATCTGATAGCATATAAATTCGTTCGATCACATTTTTTCGCGCGTGATCCATGGACTCGTTTCCCCGTTGCGAATTTTAATGCGCAATTCGGTAATCTTTGCAAATCGAATGAAGGTAGTAAGGACGTCAATAGGAGAGCAGTGGTCGAAGCATACCTATCATCGCCCAGACTGAAAATTGCTCGGGGCAGTGATTCGCTGGCATATTTTTTTTTTTGCTATCCGTCATAGACGACGAAATTCGTCGATCACTGCCGCAGCTTCTTAATTAACCGTCGCTGATTAAGGACCTCGCCAACCTCGCTCATTCTCTGTCCATTCTGTTAGCCACTCATCGTGCAGCGCGTCGATAATTAGGCGAGCCCGAGCGGAATTTTTAATTGGGAAAATACCCGTCGGAGAAAAAAATTTCGTTTTATTCCCAGTCTACGAACGTGTGCGAGAGAATGAGAAGAGGGAGGGAGAGGAGGTAGAAAAGGAGGACTGAGCGCGGCCGAAAGTTTCCTCAACGGGAAGGCGACTAATTGAATCACATAACGAAATCGAAACAGAAGGTGATATATCGTTCGGCTTCCTAACGAAATCGGATTTCCCGCGCTTTATCCCATTCTTTCACTTTTATCCGAGAACAAAATTAGCTCAAAACGGAACCTGCCAATTTTTCAATTTACACCCCTGTCACGCCTCCTCCTTAAACCGACGTGACATAGCCAACCAGTCAGTTTCCCAGTTATTTCTATTAGCCACCCCCACTCCCCCTTCCAAATACCGCGCGTCTGAGTTGAATCCGAATTTATCGACAGGCAACGGGTTTTCAATTGTTCGCACTTAGGCAGTCCGCCCTGTCGGGCCAGACCCGCCAAAGTCGATTCTCGCATTGGCAAAGTCTCTGATAAACCCGTCACCGCATTGAGGAGGCGCGAAACACGCATCAAAGCGGAACTATTCCGCTCAACCCCCCATCCGCTCTCCCCCGCTTTCCCCATTACGCCTCGATCTCTTTTCAACCTGCTCACCCCCTCCCAATTTTCCTCATGCAGCGACAATGGGGCGACGCTGGCAAGTTTCGCGAGACCCCAGACAGTTTCCGTTGCGACATTCTCCAGACACGACGTTCGAGGCACATTCGCCCCATTCATTGAACGAATTCGTTTCGCTCGCCGAGCAGCGGGTCACATCCTAAGCATCCCCCACCCAATACCGCAGTACAGGTCCAAAAAGCGTCGTTACACGGTTTCATGGCCATAGACGGCTAATTTTTCAAATCGTTCCCCGCCTTCGGCATTCGAGAAAGGAACGTTCGTTCGACAAAATACGGTCGCAGAAGGTACGCGTAAAAAATGTTTGAGGATCACGAGCAATTTCCATTGGTCACGGTGGAACGGTCATGTCGGCCTGCAGGCAGATTTTATGCGATGATAGAGTTCGACAGATATCTCGCTGCCGTTCTCGCAATATGCGCAGAGGCGCATTTTGCACGCATTTCGGTCCCCGAAGCGCGATGGAAGTCGGTATATCCGCATGCATCCCCCTCCCCTCCCCCCACCATCAACCTACACCTCTCCGGCGCCCAACCCTCTCCGCCTTCGCAACGCGACCGTACGCGCCATTTTCTATTTTTTCCCCGCTCGCCTCGCCCCGCATTTTTTTTAATACCCACCGTGTGCCAAATTACAGCTTAAGTCGAACTCGCGCGAGTTCGGCGAAGATCGCCGATTCGGACACAACATTTGCGCTCGCGCGCGCGCGCGCGTAAAGCATAAATATTGACACTGCACCCGTGCGCCTTCCCTAGCTTTCGCACCGTTCATCCGGCATGCACTTTTAATACCCTATACGTGCCGAATTATAGTTGGCCCGCTAGGATCCCGAATCTTTCGCCGCTTTTGTATTTAATGGCGCGCGCGAACGTGCGCTCGGATTACGACACTGATGCGCGTACGTCGCGTACGTGTGCGTGCGGGAGGGAACGCTGGCGAATGCGAGAATAAACACAAATATGTTTTCTGCCCCCCCGCGGCCCGCGCAAACGTTTCCCATTCCCTCGGTTTATCCCCGCCTTTTTCTCTTTTCAGTCCACTCTCTCGCATCCCCCCACCCTCCCTCTCTCTCTCTCTCTCGATCTCTCTCCGTCTTTCGCGCCGGATCTCTCTCGCTCTCTCACCTCTCCCTTTTCGTGCCTTCGAATGCGCTAGACCACTTTGCGTGGCCCGGTGCGTGCACAGTGCGTTTGGCACGTACCATATGTCACGTGTAAACCGATGGAGTCCTCGAATCGATCGCGGACGGGCTTTGAAAATGGCAGAGCTCCGAGGTATCTAAACACACGAGTCGCAGGCAGCCACGAGGGAAGGGATAGCGTACGCATACGAGCACTCGGCCAGGCATCGCCCGCACGCACGCACGCACGCACGGACGCACGCACGCAAGCGTGCGAGCGAGCCTACTGTCTACGCAGGTAGACGCGGACGAGAGGGTAAAACGCAGGGCGAGATTTATTTCGCGGCAGCAACAGCGGCTGCAGTGTCGACCGGTCGCGCGCTTCGCTTCTCGTTGACATTTAACTCTTTACGAGCCGGTGTAACTTCGGGCGCCGGCGTTGGCCGTGAAATTAAATAAAACTTGCCGCCGCGCACGCCACCGGCCGTGCGCGCGTCGTGTTTGAGTTACATCCGGCCTGTTCTTTCGGGCCCGATATAATTTCCCGGCCGGCAACAAATTTCACTCTCTCTCTCTCTCTCTTTTCCTCTCTTACTCTTTCTCTCCCTTCCTCTGTCTCTCTCATTAGAGAAAGAGCGAGAGCTGCGGATTAAACTTCTTCAATTACCGCACGCACGGTTCGCGCTGAAGCAATCCCACCGTTTCGCCGGGGATAGAATTTGTTCGGGTGTCGAAAAAGATTTCGCCGCTGTTTTGCGTTAATTAATATTCAAGCGCGGCTGATGATACCGTTGAGCGCCGGCGCCGGTGGGATTGGCGGCATATGAATGCCGGGCGAAAAATGAAGAGTTCATCGAGTTACACCGGTGGAAAAGCTGGAGGCGTACGATTCGCGCTTTCGGTAAACTGTACATTCGCCCGGATTCTGTTATCGTTTTCTTCTCGCGTCCGGACGCAACGACGAGCGCTGTCGGGACGACTTACGTATGTACATTTCGTACGTATCGCGAGCGTGTGTGTACGCGCACTCGATGCGTGTGTACCTACCGCGAACTGAACAAACAGACCGTGGACCGGCCAGCGTACGGCCGGCCCGAACTATCTACAGCTGACCTAATGTCTACGTTTCTATAAATACAACCGCGAATCGAGCGGTACGGTAATCCAGGATAAAGAACGCTATTCTGTTCACATTTTCGAGAGTTCGGCCGTAGGAAACGGAGTACATAATTGATAGTTCCAGACGGACGAGGGAGCAGAAATTGACATCCTCCGCTCGTATCGTCGTCGAGTCGCAACGAGAGAATAAATTCCCATGACGCGTTCTTCGGCGAGTGCCGGTGTAAATCACGCATGTCCGCCGATGCGAGACGTGTGTAAATATGTACGAAATCATGGATATGGGGAGCGCGAGAGGGGGGTGCGGGAGGATCAATGCGACGGCGGCCGACGGAGAAGGGACGCGCACGCACTGTATATAACTCGAAACGTCGGCGTTTGTTCGTATATCAATTTCCCGTGTAAACCGGCGGTCGCCGCTGGCCGATCGGATTGCAAATCACGCGCGTACTTGCCGGTCAATGCATTAATGCCCATGAGCCTGTATGCGCGCGCGCGCGAGCACACCGACCGGACGCGAGAGCATTGTCGCAGGCATCGACGTCGATGCGACGTCGCTTTTTTGCCCCCGATAAGAACGTCCGAGCGTCCTGGCGTCGCAAAAAATGCCGCAGCCGGCCGACTAGGAGAGAAAATTTATAGACGTTCGAGAGCGAGGGCGTCGGGACGGACGAACGGATCTGATTATATCGGTGCCGGATCCGAAGCTCGAAGGAAAGGAGTAACGGGTCCGGATCGTAGATCCGGCTTCCGATTTTTGCCCAATTTTTTTTCCATCCCGCCCGTCACGTGACCGGACGGAAGTTGAGCCGATATATTCTGAGGATTACATGCATTCCCTTCGGGGGGGAAAAAAAGCGCGATACGCTATCGCCGCGGAGCGATCTGGCGAACATGCGCGATACGGAGGGACGGGAGAAGAGGGGGTCCTTCGATTGCAAGGTAGTACGTCGATTTCGAGTGTTTGTACCCCTCTCGGGGGTGTCTACAAACGGAACAAGTCGCTGACACTATTTCCTACCCCCCCGTTCGACTCGATGTTTCTACGGTTCGGCCAATACCGAATGTACAATAGTGGCTCCGCGAAAAAAATCCCTTCGGTACACTTTCGATCGAGTCTTGCCAAAAATCAAACCCACCCCTTCTATCGCCCGTCGCTAAACATCATCCGAGACCAATCACCTCTTCTCAATAAAATTGACTAGCAACGGCTCATTTTCTCATTCTCCACCTTCGCTCAACGTCCCGCCCAGTTTAAAGTTCGCCATACATCTTCCGCACTGCCCTTTTCGCCGTCGTTCGTCGATCGGCCCGATAGGCGGGGGAGGTAAATCAAGGACGGCGAGGCGTGCGACGCGCAAAACGTCCGACGTCCGTCGGCGTACGAAAATATTGACAGAAATCTCTCCTCGCCCGTCCGTTTAGTCCGACACTTCCCGTCTCTCATTTCCTCCATCCCTTTCTCTCTTTCTCATGCTCTCACTCCCCCCCCCCCCAGCTACCACCCCGCGCTAACGTACATGAGCCCCGGCACAGAGCCGGTGTGCTCATATCAATTTCCACGAGCACACAGGTTGCAAGGTGGAGGAGCGTTAGCCAAATTGCAGTAGTTTGCCGACGGGTAGATCCGGCCAGACGATAACGTAAACCGCCATGGTTTATGGCCGAGCGAGCTCTCTCGCGCTCGCGTTTATGCACGCATATACGTGCGCCGGTGTGCTTCACACGCACGGGGTGTCCCGATATTAAGGGTCACCCCCGAACGCCTCGGGAGCCCGACAGATAGGAGGATCCGAACTCCCCATTGGCTTCGACCGGCAGGGATAGACAGTGCGACCTTTACCGTTCGGTACTCTAAATTTTGGTACGGGTTCGCTCTCGATGGCTACGCCGAAAGAACGAGAGTCAAGAACAAGAGCTAATCTCGCTCTCGTACTCTTCCCGAGATCGAATAATACTTAATTCAATTCCCGCCGCGACCGCGATAATTCGCGTGTCTGACGGCCGTTATTAAAAGCGGAATTAAATGCTATCGCTTTCAATTTTATGCGCGTTACGTGTCGGCAAAAGCGGCATCGCGTTACGCGGCGGGCGCTTAATACGTCATTTTCCAGTCGGCTCGGCCGCCGGGACGTAGGTCGTAATTCGTCGGGCGCATCCGCGGCCGAATATCGCGTTTCATAAAACTCGAGTCGGAAAAAGGTGGCGGGCGCCTTTGTTATCGGACACCCCGTAGGCCGGCCGCGAAACGTTCCACGCCCGGCCCTGAAAGGGAGACGGGTGTCTCTTTAGGGCCGTGTTATTGCGAGGCCCTCGATCCGGGCGATAATGGATTAATTAATACGTCCTTTGGGTAATTGACAGACCTTCGCGCCGGCGTCGGATAAGAGTCAGGCGGGAAGATAACGAACGTCGAATGGCGAGCGTTGGCAAAATTCCGACCGACTCCGATTGCGGCAGAGATTAATCGACGATCGAATGACTTCACTCTTTCAAGCCACCTACCGATTCCCTGTGCATGCCTGTGCGCGTGTGTGTGTGTGTGTGTGTGTGTGTATGTACCTATCAGGCAGCGCTCGAGCGTCCAGAGCAATCTGCCGGAACTTCGGCGCGCCGATCAAAGCGGGCGCCGTGTGAATTGCGAAGATATTAAATTGCGGACGACTAAACGAGTAATAATGGCCCTTTCGCTGCGAGGCCGATGCGCGCTCAAAGTACAAACGGTAATGGATCGCACTGCGCGCGGCAGAGTCTAAACCCCGTAACTCCCGACCGCGTACCGTTTGATCCAAGTAACGCGACGTTCGATCGATGCCCAGTTCTGCCCGCATCGAGTACCAATATCCGTTTCGCGAGCAATAACCCGCCTTAACTCGGTTAGCCTCGGCCGGAGTACACTTTCATCGGTTGCGCCATATCGACTTAATAATTTCGATCCGGCAGCTCGGCTGGCAAAGAGACGCTTTGTTGGCGTCGATATCATTCTCATTCGAAGAAATTTCTCCGGTACTCGCGCTCGCACGCCGGATTGAAGCGACGAGAGTAAAAATGGCGACGTTCAAGGGCATATCGGATTCGCTGTTATGAGGGAATTATCGGCGCTCGAGCTCTAAGTTATGAAAACGTCCGCTGTCGGACTTAATCCGATATCGTCCGAACACTCGGACGCGCTTCGATAATCGCCACGTCAGAGGATGCGAATTACGTTCATAACATGGACGCGTGTAGATCAACCGATTAGCGGAAAAATGCGCTCCGCGTAAATATCTGAGAGGGAAAAGACGCTCTCAATCTGTAACCTAATCGTACCATGAAGTCATAGAATTATTACGCAGTTGCAGATTTCTGGGCGCTCTAATGAACTGCTTAGCTTTGCCAACTGCGCTTATAGCAGCTTCGGAGTATGGCGTCGCTCGATTAACTCGAAAAAGCTTCGGATCGCAGGGGGGGTGCAAATATTTTTCGCCACGAAGGTGTTCTGCCGAAATAAAAGACACGGCTCTGGCGAGCGTTCTCTCCGACTCTCTCATTCGGCGTGCACGTCGTTCCCAGGCACGCGATTCGGTATCATCGGTGAAAATCGACAAGAGGCGGGTTGTTTCACGAGCGGGCCCGACGGTCAGAGGGAATGAACACGTTGTCGGTTGTTTGTCGGCCCGTTTCGTGGTCCAGACAGGGCAAACACACCGTCGACTGATTGTAGTGCACAGCGAGAGCACGGCGCCCCGTGTGTCCGGGGCCAAATTAAAAATCAATTCCACGACGTGGCAATTCACGAAGTGTCGAACCGTTGTTCCTAGACGAGGGCCGGCTGACGGGGCTGCGTTTTCGAAAGTCGCGAGCCAAGGGAGGAGGGGTGCTGGATGGAGAGACCGGACTGTGGAAAATGTTTTGCGAACTGAGAAGCGAGAAATCTGTCTCTGTATCTTTTCAGATTTTTCGTCGGAATTTGATATATGTATGTAATGACAATTTTAGTTGAGATTATTTAATTCAGTTATTTTAGCGTTTTGTAATAATTATGAACTGTGATACCAGATGCTTTCCACGTAAAAATTCTAAAATCCTTTATCCGTGCTCAGTGGCATTCTTCTTAATTCAGCAATTTCAACCCTGCAGAGTTACAGACTTGAGATATAGGTACATGTAACGAACAGCGAACCAAAGACTGCCACGCCATCCTTCATGCAGCGATGCGAAAATGCAAATCGAGCAGAGCTACGCTTTTTAGCCAAAGCAGCAAATTTCGAAGGTAACGCCTCGCCAAGTTGATCAGCGCGAAAAGTTCCGCGAACAAGAGGAACCTGTCCCTTATCAAGCTCGACGCTCGAAATGAACGGAAACCAGCAGCCCCGGGACCGGCAAAAGTCGGTGGAAAAAAGGAGTCTCGCTTTCGAATTCGAGAAGCGGTCCGCGCCGAAGGACGAAACTTGGCCGAACAACGCTCGGCAAATTATCGGCGCTGAACTTTCGGCCGAGAAGGTATTACGTCGGAAATTCGTCCTCGAGAAAATGGCATTCGCGCGCACCGGAGAAGATCAGCGGCAGGGTCGAGTGGTGGGATGAGGATTGAGGGGGTGAGGGGAGCGGGTGGATATCGCCTCAAAGCACACGCTCGTCCCGTGCCTTTCATCCTGACGGAACTCCTGGAAATCCTCTATCCAATCAGAAGCAGTCCCCGTGTAAACGTTTCGAACTGCCGCGAAAGTAAATGCTGAATCCGCAGGGCGAGAGGCGTCAGGCAGTGGCCGCCCTGTACTTTCACCTCTCAAACCGACGGATCCCCCTTCGCCCACCCCCTCGCTCCACCCCCGTCCGGTCGGTGCAACCTCACAACGCGGTGAGGAACATTTTCTACTCTGTTTCTTTCTCGCTTGACGCTTCTCTATCACCGCGCTGGCCGTTTATTCATTTTCCGTCCCACTCACTTTCACTCGGTCTCGCTCGCACTGGCACCGACTCCACTTTTGTCAGCACCCTTCGCTCCTCGGCCTGTTCTCTCGCCCTCTCTCTCTCTCTCTCTCTCTCTCTCTCTCTCTATCTCTCTTTTTCTCTCACACACCCTCCGGACCCTGTCTTTAGCCTCTCGCCTCCGTCACTCTCCCGCGGCCGAGAACATTTTTTTCCTCTCCCTTTTCTCCCTCTCGTCGTCCTTTTTCGCCCCCTCTTTTTTGATACTCACAGCAACGCTCTCTCCCGGCGGAACGAAGTTTTCCGGGGAAGTAAAGTCATTTCACTCCGGCAATCTAAGTTAAGTGACTTTCGAGAGCCCCGACGACGAAACTTGCCCCCGCCGGTTGGCTTCGTTCTGTCGCGAACAAACGCCCCGTGTAACCCTTTCTCTCCCACCCCCCCTTTCTCTCCTTCGAGCGGGCTCTCCTTTTTCCGGCTCCTTCCTTCGCCGACGCGCAAAGATTCGCTGCGCCGGATGCTCACCGTGGCATTCTCCGCTGCCACGTTTGATCTTTCGTTGCGTCCATTTCCGGCGGTGGAGGGGTGGGCAGGCGGGGGTGGGGAGGCGAATTCGAAAATGCGACGCCGACGGGGACGGCTTCGTTCCCGCGGGCTCCTGAATTGTTTAGGGAAGTCAAAGCACACCTTTCGCAGAACGGGATGCGGGGTCTCGACCCGGATTTTTCGTTTGCCAGCCCAACTTCGGGCCAGCCCGGAGTTCTTGCAAAAAGTCCGCTCTCGCCCGCGCTCTCGCGGATCCATTCTCGGCTGCGGGCTTTTCAGGCGCGCAAAGAGAGGCGCAGAGAGAGAGAGAGAGAGAGAGGAGCGCGACGCGGGAATTTATTGTGCGCGTCGCTTTGCGGAAAAGCGATGCGCTTCGGCTAGCTTTTCGCTGGGGAAATAAGATTGTAAATGGACGCTTACGGGCGCGTCAGCGCGTTCGCGCCGTTACGAGGCGATCGGCGCCCGCGTAATTAGATTCCGATTGAATAATTCCGAAAGGAGCCACTTTGCAATCACGATATGCGTGCCCGCAGGCGAGTATAATCTGCGAATGGAATACTATAGGTGGCCGGTACGATCCAAATGGCCCATTCGGACGGGCGGGCAACTGGGATTGGCTCGATTTTCGAAGAATCACGAATGTCCGGTCACTCGTAAATACGGCGATTTCATTTTTCTGGTTTCCATTCCTCGCAACCTCTCTTTCTCTCTTCCTCTCTCTCTCTCGCTACCACACTCTCTCTCGCTGCATATTCCCACGCACACGTACGCACGAATGTTTCCCAGCGCGTGTACGTACACTCCGAGCCCATTCCTCTCCCTCACCCGAGCGTCATCCCCCGATCCAAAGAGCCCGCACATTTGTTGTACCAAAAAAAAAAGCACACCACTCCTCTCCCTCCCCGCCTCACGCGAGCGTAAAGTGTTCCGCAAAATTGAGAATGGGAATCGAGAAAAAAAAACGCCGCATGCACTTTGCCGCAAATAATCGAGCATCCTCTATTGCATTGCCAGTTTCCATGCGGCTTTTGTATATAACCCCCCCATGCCCCGTCGCGGGCAAAAGGAAAAATTGCCCCCCGCGAAAGGGGGAGGTAAAAGTGACGCGGTGGAGAAAATCGGCCCTCGTTCGGCGGAACAATGGGGGGGGGGGGGGGGGGGGGGGGGGGGGAGCCGCGGAAGCGAATAAATTTCAAGCGGTAAATGGGCCCGATTACGTCCGGGGCCGGCCGACGGAATGTCGGTAATTAAAATTTCCCAACCCCGCCGGTAGGTCGCCTACTCCCGCGACCGCGACTTTCGAAACGCCCTGTACGCGCAGCGCACGCGAGGCTCACAGGTCCGGTATGAATCATGAGGTCGTAAAGTGATATCGCGCGGAATAGAGACTACGCACACGACCCCCTCTCCACCCTCGGCAGATCGCACGCGTGTCCGACGCACGCACACGCGTCCAGGTATGTTTACGTGCACGCCTACTGTGCCGCGTGTGCGACGGCCGGAGACCATTAAAACGAATGCCTCGTGCCACAAATTGCTGAAATGACACTCCAAGCGCTTGCCATAAGCGACGAGTGCCAATTCCCCTTCATAGTTCTCCTTTTCCACCTACCCCTTCCGCTCACCTCCGACCCTCCCCCTTTCATCGCGCGCTCGACTCGATTCCAGCGCGCCGCGTCCTTCCCGTCTTTTCTCTCGCGCTTTATATCGTCCGCTTAATCCGGCCTCTTATCGCCCTTCCGTCACCCCCGCCGGTCAACCCCTCGACTTCAGGGATGATTTTGCATCCCCGATAGCCGTCCCAAAGAAGGTCCACCGCGAATCTTATCCCTTCAACCCTCCCGGCTCAGGACCTGCCCTGAAAATCGCCGAGCCTTCGCCGACTGGCCGCACTGCGGCAAAAACACACTGTATTTTTTCAACACAGTTAATATTGTCCCTTATCGCCGCGACGCCGTATTATTCCTCATGCAAATAGACTCGGCGCTTCACAATGAGCGGCTCGACTTTCCTCGGCGACGCGGAGTTATTTTATGTAGAATCGAACGTATTCCATCTGCGAACGATTCTCCCTCTTTCGGCCGCTCTCCAATTAACGCGAACGTTGAAGCGTACGTTCGACATTTTTCTGCGAATCGCTGCTCGTCAGGCGCGCGCGGGCCAAGTTTATTGTTTCGTCCTCGCCGCTGGTCGAATCTTTCTCTCGAACATTTCCCACCCCCCTCCCCCTCGCCTTCATTTGCCGTCGCTGGCGCCGAAAGCAAAGCGTCCGACGCGCCTCAATTGTAATGAGACCTGTTAACGAGCGCCCGCTGCGGGAAGGTCGGACTTTTCGTTTATTCTTCGCCCGCGTTTTCATCCTCCCCCTCTCCCCTCTCCAGAGTGGCGGGAGGAGAATGGGCGAGGGTGAAGGGCGCATAGTTTTAACTGAGGACGGAGGGCGGGAGCGGGCCAGCTTTGTCTTGCTTTAGAAAGGCGTGGGCGAGAAAGCTCGTACGATCGTGTCTTAACGTTCGATCGAACGATACACGCGCCCTCAGGTTCGAGTGCCAATCCAGTTCAGAATGAGGCGGAAGAGTCTGGCCGTATCGGTGACTCATGCCGATCGATGCGAAACGATCGACGGTCAGAGACTACCCCCAGCGTCAGGCGTTAAAAATGAGCGCGTAAACAACGCCTGACTGATTACCGATCGTATAAATTGACGAATATCGCCGCGCCTATGCGCAAACTATGCAAATCGTAGATAATTTAGCAGATAATTACCCCGTGGGGGTGGTGGGACGGGCACCCGGCGATATCGCGTGTCGACGTTCTGTTAATTTCCATCGGAATGCCCATCGTATTGACAATTTAATGGCGCCGTTAATATCGAATTACGCGCTCACGCACGGAGCCGTAGCGACCAGGCGGCGATCTATTACGTTATCGGGAAATATTCGAGGACATACCGAGCAGCTTCATGACCTGCGACTGGCTGATGAAGATGTTGAGGTAGCCATCGCAGCAGCCGACCAGCACCAGGACAACGAGAAACTTCAGGCGGACGATGTTACAGGAGCCAATTCCCAACGGCATCTTCGCACATGCTACTGATATCGCGCACACCGACGCAATCCTCCCTTGCTCGTTCTTCTTTACGAGTACTCTTCTACCACCCCGCCTTTCGATCTCTCCTCCTCTCCTCCTCCTTTCTCTTTCGCCGGCAACCACGTGTTCTAATGACGACGCGGACTCAGCACGCTCCGAGAAATTCTCTTCTTTCCGTTCTGACGCACGTGCCTCGCGTAAAACCGCCCCATAGTGGATGCACTTGATCGATCAACTTGTCTTCAGACAATTTCCGTTTACCTTCGCCCGTAGGTTTCTTCCTTGTTGAATTTTGATTTGCTGGATGTTTTCAGATTGCGCTGCCAGCATCGAGTCTAACGTGGACAGGTTTGAGTAGCAACCTCCTGGGCAGCGAAATCGGCAGTAAAATTGGCAGTCACATCGGCAGTGAAATTGGCAGTGAACGTTGACATGTAAAGCTCGTTGCCCGCTTACTGAGTACTTTGAACCGCAATCTCTAAGTCGGCGCGAGGGTAGCAGTCAAGTGGACCTTCCGTGAAACGGAATAGTTCGGGCGACGCAAATGTGGGTCAGTTGAATTTGTTGCGGAAGTGGCCCTTTAATCAATATCCCCCCCAGTTGCGGACGTGTCTATCTATCGAATCACGGCAGAGCCTCCTCAAACGGCGTCCGACTACAAGGCACGGCCGTTTGCGATACGTGTCGTCGAACTGACGCCTTGATCACCGCGGCGTGAAAGCGTCCGTCGATAAAATCGGCCCGGATAAAATCTCAATCGAGCCCTCTGACGCTTCCGAGCCAATTCAGACGATCCTCACTGATCCCCGTGCCTTTACGACGTCCCTCCCTCTCCTCGACCTGCCTTCACATCCCTGAAAGCCTCGCACGTCGGCCACGTACCGGCTCACTCTTCATTCCCGCGCTCCGACAACGAATCTCATCGATCCCAAACCGATCTTCCATCCACAATTCATTCTTCCACCCTCTTCCCTCACGATCCGTCCACCTCGTGACTTCCGACTCTCGACCGCAAACTACTCCGATCCGATTAACGTGTCTTCCTGTTCACGACCTTCGTTCAGCGCCGATCGACCCTCGCAGTGCCATGATCCCGTTCATGCTCGGACTGACGTTCAGCTCGTGGAGGCGAGGCCTTTATCGAGTCACATGGCGGCGTGCTCCGGCAAGGATTCAGACGGACATCGGCACGTGTGCGTGGGGCGACGTCATCGTCGTCGACGTCGGGACGCGACTGAGCGGCGAGGACGCCGGCCGTTTTTGAGGCGCGACGAGTTTCCCTGCGCCTGCGCCTATGGAATTGGCCCGACTGCTCTATGTAGCGGTCCACCCGCAAACGGCGAACGAACGACGGATTTTCGGCAAGAGCCCACCTAGAGTGGGGGGGAGAAGGTAGGGAGGGAAACAATGCGCGTGTAAACACGCCGAGAGAGCGAGGAGGAGAGCGGACCGAGAGAGGGAGTTCCATTTCGGAGCATAAACAGAACGAGTGTAACTCTCGAAAAAGCGAGCGATGAAAAAATTCGACAGGAGTGTAACTCGATTTTCGTCCATTCGCGACGCGATGATTTCGCAGGAGCGCTTTCGACGTTACGCGCCGCTGCGGACGCGAAAGCGATCTTTGATGGATTTAGGAGATCGTCGCTTTTTGGCTCGACTCGACGCCGAGGGTAGTTAATGGACGCTTCTGCGAGGCCGGAACGCGAGAATGTTTTCCGACGAGAATTGCGACGGAGGCGCCTTGCGACAAGGGGGCCGGAGGTGCGACGAAAGAGGAGGGGGGAACAGGCAAGGTTGCGATCGTTCGATTTCCGATGGGAGCAGCTTGGCGGCCGAGTTCGCGACAGCGTTTGAAAACGGCAGAATTTAATTAAACGGACAGCGTTTTACCCTCTTCCCGTCGTCTCCCCGACGCCGCTCGCCATTGACGACGACGCCGGCCACTTCTCACACCCCCCGCATCCTCCCTCTTCACTGTCTCTCTCTCTCACTTCCCCCCTCCGCCAGCCTCGCACCCCCTGACCTGACCCCCGCCACGGTCCGCAGCTCGGATTCACGATTTGATCTTCGCGAGTTTAACTTTCAGCGCGGCGACTACGTGCCGTACGAAACGGGACTTTAATTATACCACGGGATTAATTAACTCCGTTAAATCCGGCGGAACGTGGCCCGACCTCCCCCTCGGCGCCACCCGTTGGCCACCTCCCCCCTGACAGAGCCACCCCTCCCGACGAAACGCGCGAAACCCTCTCTCCATCGAGAGAGTCGGACAGGGCGGACCGATCGGCAAATAATTAAAGGCCATTCTCCCGCTCTTTTTTTCGCTCGTTCCGCGCTCAGCGTTTCCGAATGCGCGTTAACTCGGGCTCGAATGTTGTCTGTCTGCTCAGGCCGATGCCGGGAAAATTCGTGCCTGCGTGCGTGCGTGCGTGCGTAAGGGAGTGACGCGCGCGCGCCTGGAAACGTGCGAGCGTGTTTTCCGCTCAGAGCCGATGATTGCGATCGCTTGTCGCACGGTTCCTGTTATTATTTTGACGCCCCTCGTAACTGCCGGTTTAATCGCGGCAGTATTTTTCAAATGCACGCCGCGCCGGGCGTATATAACGAACGATACGCAGAGAGCCGAACGCACACTCGACGACTCTCGAGCTTTTGCGCGGACGCTTGTACTTCATGGTACCCCCGGTGACCCCTCCCAACCCCCCCTCCTCCCTCCATTCCAGTCCTCGCTGGCCTCCCCCTCCTACCGGCCCTCCGGAAAAACTGTTTAATTACTTACGAGTATCCGATGTCTATCCGTGTCTGTATCGAATGCGCTCGAATCGAATGTACAGCGAGCGATACGCCGGGGGTAACAAGTAAATGTTTATGTTGCCAGTGAGTCGAGTACGACATTGACGCAGCAAATATAACAATTTGAAGGAGCTGGAAAATTGTGAAACCTTAAGAACAGAATTTGTTTCGATTTTACGGTGATAGCGGAGAGAAATAATAAGTAGAATCCATTTGAAGCATATGTTCGAGGTTCTGGTTAAAGGGAGGTTATATTAGGTTGAATGTTTTAAAGAGAATCGGCAAGCTTGTACCGGCTTGGAATTCCGGGCAGTGCCAGAAGGTAGCATTTAAATGGCATTATGCCGGTCCGGCCGACATTATCTCGGCGCGAATCGAAAGGGCATAAAATTTGACGAATTGCCGGCCGGTCGCGAATGGCCAGACGTCAGTGAATAATGCCTAACCCCCGAGTGCTCTTTAAACTCGACGGACATGCATTACTCGGTATGAACACGGCGTTCCGCCGTGCTTCACACGCGAAAAGGGTTTTGACCATAAAGTTGGCAAGCCGCTCTCTGCACCCCTCGACTTACCCCCACCCCCCTCACTTTCTCCGCCGCCCGGCTCTTTCTACTACTGTCCCCCTCCTCCTCCTCCCCTCATTCGGCGTCTGCCATCCGCCGACGAGGACCATTTGAATTTTCCTCCCGTAGAATCGTCCAAGAAATACGAGCGGGCTCGTATAAATTGAGCCGCCGCGAGGCGGGTGTGTACACTGACGAAAGTCATACGAATATACATAACAGCTGAGCATGAATGTAGCCGAATCCATTAAATATTTGAACGGGCGAAAGAGGCAAGAGAATGGTGGGGTGGGAACACCCCCGAAGGAAGTCTCTCCCCCTGGCGCTTAGAGTCCATATACTGCCTCCAGTCCATCGTCTTCTCTCTCTCACTCTCTCTCTCTCTCTCTCTCTCTCTCTCTCTCTCTCTCCTCTTCACTCATTTTCTTCCTCCCTCTCTTCCTCTCCCCGTCCGTCTGCGCACCGTTCTCCGTTTCCTTGTATTAATATTTACGTTTGTATTTCTTCATCGCCGCTCCTACATCCCTGTTTGAACTTGATACGGTGAGAGCTCCCGGCGAGGCTGGTACTTTAACTTCTTCCGATTATCCAAGACGCATTAACCGCCGCAAACACGCGACGAGACGTGTGGAGCGGATATTGCGGAAGATTGCCGTCGTATCAATTGGGATGAGCGTTTATGAGGAATGATGTGTACTCGCCGCTATCTCGCTCGAACGAGAGTATCCATTTCGTCGGCGATATTGACAATTTTAATTGGCGTCACCCGCGGTTCGGGGGCAAAAAGGGAAGAATTCAGCGTCGAGCCGAGTACGAATTCCGCCCTCCGTGAAAAGTTGGCGCATTTAATTTACACCTCAATCCCCCCAGCAGCCCCCGCTACCCCCCTACCCCACCCCACCCCCATCCGGTCGCCGTCCGAGTTATACCTTGCCTTCCGCCTCCCGGCATTAATATTTATGTCTATATTCCTTGATAGCTGCTCCTTTTGTTTGAACTTAATACATCCGAAGCTTTCAGCGCGCCGTTTCCCTACCTTATCCCCGTCTCCGGGCGAAGGCAGCGAAGAGTTTACTTATTCATTGCATTACATCGGCAAATACTTCGCTCCATAAAGAAGAGATTGGCCCGCTCAATGGATCCGCTTACGCTGACGCCGGGAGGACGTCGGAGGGGAGAGGGCCGCTGCGACAATTTCCATCGAAAATTTTCCAATCGGTAGACGGGCCGTGCCCCGACAATGGCCGCGATATCGGCATTTTTTTCTACTTACGCAATCGGGACGCAATATCGCGACAGAGTCGCGGAGTAAAATTTCCGCGAAATCCGGTGCGGGACGAGTAAAGGAGAGTTCGAAACCGCGACCAGGCTCGCGTCCCTTCATCGCCGCAATCAGCGAAATCCCAAAGCGCACGGCCGACGACGCATTAACGTTTCGCCCATTAAATGGAATTTATCATTGCGATTTCAATACGGCCGATAACAAGCGACGAACCTCCCGACCTATCCCGCGACAAATAAAGTCTTTCGCTCCGGCGAGTGAAAAAAACGTGACGCGCACCAGGCGAGCCACCGTATACACCCACGCCCGTACATATACCCACATTATACGCACGTATACATATGTTTATGTACATACATATATATGAACTCCCGGGGAGGGAAGAGAGGGTTCGTCGCACTGGAATACCAAAGGGAATACGCGGTTATCCGACGCGTCGCTAATGAAAAGCTCGAAGACAATTAGCGGTGAATTTATTTAATTAACGATCACGAGGGCAGCGCGTTGAAATCGGCCCCCTCCCCTCCCAGCCCCCCCTCTCGCCGAAAGGACGAAAACGAGCGAGCGAACGAGCCGGCGAACGAGCGAGCGAAACGAACGAGCTGGCGTCTGCCTCCTCGGCAGACGGCGCGAGACTAACGAGGTCCTCGAGACGGCCTCGCTCCAATCAGCCAGATCATTAACTCCGATAATTAATAATGATCGGAAATCGATGGGCAGCGCGAGGGCGCGCGAAACCATCGCGACTCTTCTCTCTCGACTGTTGGCCGACGCCGTTGTCGTCGTCGTCGTCGTCGTCGTCGCGATGAGACTCGCCGATTTCCAGCCAGCCTCGCCAATCGTGGGCCCATGCCCTCGGAAAGTTTTAATGGACGCGATCGAGTCGTTATCGCGATCGACGGCGCGCGATTCAAGGCCGTGCGCCCGATCGCGCGCGCGCGCTCGCGAACGCCCCAAGTGTAATTGCACGTCGGAGAGAATTCCTTCCCGTTTTAACGCCGCTTACTAACGGATTGCAGGTCAGAGGGTTGGGGGAGGGTAATGACGCGGTTTGTTGGGGGAGGACCGGATATTGCCGTCTGCGATGCGGGATTTTGCGATACGAGCGCGCCTGATTTTGCGCGCCGACGCTCGGCAAGCGGGATAGAATTTTTGCCGCGAAGGACAAAGTCGCGTTAATAGATCTAATGGAAGGGGAGAGAGAGAGAAAGAGCGAGAGAGAGAGTGCCGCGGACGGTGAGTGTATTTGTCGAAAAATTTCCCTCGGCTTTTTCGGGCCGGGCAGCGCGGCTAAAAAACGTAGCGTAGTCAAAGTTACATTTGCGCGAGGCAGTGAGCGAGCGAGCGAGCGACGGTAGGTAACATTTGCGAGGGGCCAATATTCTGTGACCCGTTATTCTAGCCTCGGCACGGTCCATCAGCCGTCCTTTAAACCGTCCCCGCTATCCCGTAATTAAATGAAATCATATTCCCGGCAGAATGGTAGGGGAGGGTAGTGGAGGGGAGCCGGCTGAATTTCGAAACGGAGTAAATGCCGTTTTCGCTCGATGGCCGTTCGTTTCATCCTGCCGACGATGAGGCGGGAGTCGCGGTCATTTCTTTTGCGGCGGCGAAGGGCGCGGAACGCTCGAGTCGAACGGAATTGATCCGGTTTCGACGATTGATTCAATTTTACGTGCCGAGTCGGGGTGCCCCCCCACCCCGCCGTACATCTCTACGTTGCGCGGCAATTACCGCTTAAGCACGTCAATATCCGCGCATTCGGCCAGCGAACAAGTGGCAACGGCGGTTATTTGCAAGCACGGCGCATCATTCCGCATCCGATGCGCTGCCGGGATAACGGTCGGCGGGGGTAAATAGATTTTTACCCATGTAAATTCGATGAAGACCTTTGACCTCCCTGCGGCCGCTCGATGCGACCGATCGACGGAGTCCTTTTATTCTGCTGTTGAGGATAGGAGCGGCGAGAGAGGAACAGAGAGAGAGAGAGAGAGAGAGAGAGAGAGAGGACATCGTTAACCGAGAGAAACGAACGACAGACGGAAATAGAGGGGAGGGAAAGTTTCGCGGCAAATTCGATGACACTGTGCTTGCCGAATGGCCGTTGGCGCGATCGAGGACGCATCAAAAGTTTTGGGTCCCTTTGCCGACGCGCCGATTTCCCTTCTCGCTTTTTGTCGTCCTATTTCTTTCCCCCACGTCCCTTCCCGGCCCGTCCGTCGCTCTGCCGAAAAAAAGACAGGCATGCGCCAAGAGGCACGACGCAACGATAAATGGCAGGTCGTGATACGGTTGCCATGGACGCCGTTGCGATTCTCAGTTTTCCATCGCATCCCGTAGCCGCGAACCGTTCGGCGAGGATGTCAAAGGACGGAAATGTTAAAAATTGAAGGAAAAGCGAGCGTGCCCGCCTGCGCTGTACATAATTTGATATCGATGGGGGCCCCTGGCGCGATTCTACGCTTTGTGACTCGCGGCGAATCAAATGTGTAACGAATCAAATGCGAGCTCGATCTCGCGTTTTGTTAAGCACGTTGCTCGCTTTACGTAACCTCCCCGCCGACCTCCGCCCACCTACGCTCCGCATTTCCACCCTTCTTTTCCTCACTCAACGTTCGCTGATTACGCGTGTAATCGATGCCGGAGCGATCGGGTGGATATTTTAAAATGTTCGACAACCAGTCGTGTACAGAGCCCGCGCCGTTTTACCTCGATTCCCCAAAAAGGTATTTCGTTAAAAGGTAAAACGATATCGGCTTCGAAATTGAACATGAAACACGCCGCCGCAAGTAAGAATCTGCCAAAAGCATTTCGACGCGCAGGAGTCAATCTTTTGATTGGCGGATGGCGAGAGTCACAGGTGAGGAGACACGATGAGTCAACGCGACATCGGGAAGGGTGGTAGGTGGGGGGTGCTCGTGTGATCGATATTCATCGAAATGTAACTCGATAGAATAGCGGATGAGCGCTGGCGAGAGGAAACGTGGCCGACGATCGATAGTTGCCCAGACGTAACTCGATAAAATTTCCAATGAATGTGCGCCGTCCGACCGATGAGCATCGACGAGCATATCGATAAACGCCAATAGCTCGAATCATCGGGAAACAAGCGACGTTCCCGAATCGATTATGGTCACCCCCACTAATGTCGCGCCAGCGGCAAATTCTCGATCTGTCGCAATCTCATGTAACGAGGCAAAGAAAGTCGTCCGTACCGCTGCCGTCGTTCTTTACATTTGTAATCATACCGTATTTTGGCCGATTCGATCATAGTACTCTGAAGAGACAAAAGATAGTGTATTCCAAAATTCGTTTCGTCCCGGATCCACTGACGGACTCATCAGTAGGTCTTATGTCAGTGGATTCTGCCCTAGACGAACACATACTATTATAATACCAGTACCGCGACCGACGTACTTTACATTTTTACGCTTCCGGAATCTCGCTTCGAACGGACGCGATCAGCTGAGGGCGAGTGAATAAATTGCGAAGGTAAACGTCAGCGAGTACGGAGTGGCTAATGAGTAGCGGCGACGTAAAGAGATCGAAGACTAACGAGAAAAACACTGCGGACGTCCCGTCGACGTCGGGCGTGTCGGACAATTCTGTTTCGTCGAACGTTAAATGCGTTAATCGACGCTCGAAATGCCGTCGCTTTGATAATCACGGGAGTGCCTCGATGGCAACGCGCCGTGAAATTATTTCCAGACACTTCCCTCGCAGGATCGATCGGGCTAGCAACGGCAGAAATTAATTTCTCCCGAACGAAATTTATTCGCTCCGCTAATGAAAGCAGGAAAGAAACTCGTCGAGTTTGTCGGGAGGTATCAGTCGCGCGAAGCGACGCTCGTACGGGGCGTCGGTTCCTGTCTCAGCGAGCGACGCTTCGCCTGCGTCGAGTCGAACTTTGGCCGCGACACTTCCATCGATGGAAATGATTAACTCCCAAACTCGAGTCGACGAACTTTGCGTCGCGAGCGCGATCGAACAATTCCGCCGTTTCGTCAGAAAAGCTCCCGCGACGCGCGACAACTGCTCTCCTGACGCTCGCAGTCAATTATCATAATCGATTCTAATTACTTCCCCGTCGGCGTCGGGGTCCCAAAGGGCGCGAAGGGTGGATCTTGCGAATCGAACTCGCATTAAAAGTCCATTATCGGTCAGCCTAGACAACGAGCGAGGCGAACGTCGGAGGGACAGGCTATGGACTATGGATGGATGGAAATAAGGGGTGCGGAAAGTGGGAGCTGGGGGGAAGAAATGGAAGGGGGCGAAGGAAAGCGCAGACGAAATTCACGCTGGAATGGCCGACACCCCTCTGCTCGCTGACCCTTAGCTCGCCCGATGAATTTAGCCGGGGAGTACGCGGAAGTGTACACGCTCGAATTTATCTTTCGTAGCATGCATTTTCATCGGGAGCGGACCGCGGCTCCCGATAACGAAAACAGCCGCCGTCGGCCAGGGGGGAGTGGGGGGGGGCTCCGACGGACTTAAGTTCGTTAAACGGGCGTAAATACGTATTTTCGCGCGAGAAACTTTCCTCAGCTGAAAAAAGAGGAGGGACGCCCGCGAGAAGAATCAAACCGAGAGCACTTTGGAGAATTACACGTTTCCCGACGGCGGACGGATCCCGTACGCACTCTCCCGTTCGGCTTCATTCAATTAAGCGAACTTCCCTTCGACCTCCTCACCCTTCCGAGCCAGCACTCTCCCACCCCCGAGCCCCGGCAAGTTTAAAATGAAAGAAGCGTATTCGTTAACCCCATTAACGCGACGCACGGGACACCCGGAAAGCTGTTTGCTAAACTGCTCGTACTTAGATATACTCCCGTCCGTGTGTCGAGCGAACGAGCCTATATGTAAAAATCGTGCCTCTGTGTGCGTAGACCCGTACGTGTGAGCGCGCGGATGTCGGTGGGTCCTGAGGAGGGGTGCACACTTCGATTGGAATGCTGTCTGTTAAAGATAAGGGTGGCCACCCCTCGCCCGGGAAGAATCCTACAATATGCTCGGCACCGCACTGGCACATACTGGGTGTGCGCATTGACACGTGAATGAGCCGATGGCGGGATCGACGCGTCGCCGAGCACGCCCACGCGACACGTGCGTCACCGCTTACGTTGAAAGCCGATACCGGCGCGTGCGTCCCACCAAATACGTACCCCGCTTTTGAAACGTACATTATCGCCTGGGATAGCGACCGAATTCCCGAATAAATTATATAACCCCGCTGCCGAACGCATCGACGCTAATAAACGGAACGGGCAGAATAATTACATCCGACGAGCGCCCGGGGTTACAAATACAAATTACGCGCGCCGCGAGAAGTGATAAAGAACAAAAATGCGCCGCATTGCGCGCGCGCGATATTATGCGCATTACGTCGGGCTCGTAAAGCGTCGTTCGCGGCCGGGATGTACACAGAGCGAAGCGGCGAGTTGATAAAAGAGCGAGCGAACGGCCGTTGGCAGGCGGACCGATAGCGGCCCAACTAGAAATCGTACATTACCCGCTCGAGCGATTGCGCGAACCCTGGCCTGGTGCGTACACTGTGCTGAAGGACGGTATTCGCGATATAGACGTTGCCGCACACTCGTGCACACTTCCGTCGGTCCGCCCGCCGCTGTGTTTGTCGATGCTGTAAGAGGGGCGCGAAAGAGGGACGCCGGGAGGAAAAGGGGTCGAGAGAGTGAAAGAGGGAGGGCAAGGGAGAGAGAAGCAGCCAAACAGAAAGAGAGAGGGTTGAGAAAGGGGCAGAGAGAGAGCCCTTATCGCCGCGTGCCACATTGACTAAACGCCGAAATACGATTCCGCACTTTGTTTCCGCGAGCGACCACGATAATTGCACGGGAAGCGGGAATTGCGCCGCTTAGATTACACTCAGCAGCTCCTCTCTTTACCCTTCTCTTTGAGGGACGGACCCGGAGAACTCCGGGATGCCCCTCAGCGAAGACGCGCGAGGAAATTCGAGGACATTTCGAGCGCGAGTAATTAGTTCGTCGCCGGTGCTGGGGCGGTCGAGGGAGGAATTAAAATGGCCAGGTACGATTTAGGGGGAGTGTTTTGTCTGGACGCTGTTCCGAGGTGCCAGCGAGCTATTTCAACGAGACGTGGGCTCGTTCAATCCTTTTTTGGTAATTGCGGGCACGGTAGACTCTCGTGTAATGCGACTAATAACGCGGTGTATGCGTTTCGCGTTATTGGAAATTGTGTTGTCCCGGAATTTTCCACTGTAATGCGAATAATATTTGGCGTCGTGCTCGGAATGATCGTTGTCATGACAACTTTTATTTTCCGTCTTGTATCGGGACATATTTGTAGCGATGTTCGTACTTGGCGGATAGGAAAAATGCGCAACGGTTGAGATATTAATGCCAAGCTTTTACGAAACAAACGTAGTCGTAAATATCAATATGCGCCGTACGGGAAGCCAGTGTGTAGATTTACGGGATTTAATATTGACGAATTTCGGGGGAGGGCCGAGGGAAAGTGAGTGAGAGTATTTTCCGCTTCGGCGTCGGAGTACATCAAAAAGTTGTTTTGAGGGAGAGCAGGGATATTTTACGGTATCATATTAACAGGTCCGACCTTTGCCAGGAGAGACGGAGATTAGATGTTTACGCCCTAAGCCTGCCTACGTGACTTCCGTTAAGGTCGCCGGCTTATTTTCGCGCGGGTGGAAGCAACAGCGTACGACGGCAAACAACTGTATTAAATTCGGAAAAAATTCCATATCTACCGATTCGGCCATATCTTCGCCCTCGAAAGCGTCCCCTGCTCTCTCTCTCTCTCTCTCCTCCTACCCTACTCCCTCCCCCGCCCCTCTACCTTTACCGCGTAGCTTCCAGACCAGTCTCTCGATTCTTGTCCGTCATTTTGCCTTCCGTTCGCTCGCTCCTCTGGTGGCTGCAGTAGGAAAAATACGCTCGAAAAATAAACGAGCAAATCCCCCGATATGTTCTCTCTTTTCCTCCTCCCCCATGACCCCCCTCTCACCCTCTGCATCCTCCTCTCGCTCAGTCCTTGTCTCAGCCATAAATCCGAACTGCTCGCTCGCCCGAATTTACGGCACTCTAATGAAACCGTCGTTTACGGCGCTGTCGAGATTAACAATTAAGACCGACCGACAGACATCAACCAAATCGAACTGGCTAACTCGAGTTCGATATGCTGCTCGTATAGCGAACGTTCGATACGACTCTTCTCATGCCATCCCGGCGATACGGGATTTCAGCTGAACGAATAACTTTAGGAAACTCCCGAAGATTCCCTCCGTTAGAGTACATAACCGCGCGCGAATACGTCTCGAAGTATCTGCGTTTCGAAAAAAGAAGTAAGAACAAGCAGGATAGGAGGACCAAAGAGGGAGAACAGGGGGGGTAGGAAAAAAGTCACCCTATTGTCGGGGGACCCGCGACAGGGTTGACTACGAGTTAACAAAATATCGCGAGGAGGGCCGAGAATTTATTGTTTATTAGCTTCGAGCCAACTAGGAAGCACGGGCTATTGGGTAAAGTCCATTGAAACTTCCCTGGCTCTGGAAATAGGATAATAAAAAAAGGAGAGACGGAGATGTAGAGTCTGGGTGGAAGAGAGAAAGAGAGAGAGAGAGAGAGTGGGGTATAGAGAGAACGCGGAGAACGGGGAATAGTCTGACAGTGGACGAAATAAATAGAACGAAAAAAGGGCAGGTCGAGGCGGAGTAAGGAAAGTCTTCTGCCCGGTGCATGGGAGTTGAAAAAGTCGCTGGGGACGAAAGGTATTGCAGCGGCGAGAAGAGGACTTTCTGACAGTGACGAGTGGCCGTTCCATGTCTTCCATGTTAAACACATCGGAAATATTAACCGCGCACTGGAGTTCCACGTACCTACCCAACGTATAAACCGTCATGACCGATCCGAATCCATTTCACATTTTCGATTACTGCCGCAAGTTGACGAATCGGAACCAGGGAGGTCAAAAATATCCTATCCCTGCAATTCTTCAGTAATTGCACCCCCAGGAGCTCACTGTTCGTCACTCGATGTTAGAGTCCGTTCCAGCGCGCAATCCTTCCAAAATCGACAGTAACCGCCGCCTTTATGCCCGATCGCATAAAATCGTCCGCGCATCGGCCGATATCCCACGCCGGCCGAGATTCGCGGATGGCGATCGGCCAAGAATTATGCATTCTGTCCGCCCGGTCCTGAGCGGCTATTTGCAGCTCTTTACGACGTCCACCGAGCTCATTCTTACGACGGGGCGAGTTCGGGATTGGCCCAAACGCTTCCCGCACCCTCGGGATCCGGCCCTCCGCCCGATCGCATTCCCCTCGAGGGCGCTCGCGGGGCGAGCAGGGGTGAAGTGGTGGGTGAAGAGGGGGTGGTGGTGGGGGGGTGGGCTAGCGATGCCGCGGCGAGGGTCGGGCATTTACGAGCTCTTGGCTTGCTCAAAATTTGTCTGGATGCCGTCGGGTATGCCGAGCGTCGGTTCCGAGCGCAGTAGCGAGGGTCGGGGCCCGTAGAGACAGGAAGTAGTAAAAGAAGAGTCGAGCCAGCCTCCGCTCGCACCCTTCCCGACGACACTTTCCTTCTCCTTTCCTTTCCCCTTCCTCGCCTCCTCGCGCTCTCCTCCCGATCCCGTTATACGCGCCGGACTCTCCTTTCGACGCTACGGGGTCTATATGGTTTTAAGTGGTCGTCAATGGTCTTCGTATCTCTGTCCTGATACTTTCCAGCGTCGTTGTCGCATTCCTCGATCCGGCTCGGCTTACTCTCACGGAATGAGATCTTCGAATCTGTTGACTTTAGGTATATTTCTACGAACAAACGGTATTCTTAAATCAATTTTAATAAGTGGATCTATTCTTATTATTCTTATTTATTCTTATTATATCTATTCTTATTACTTAACGTAACATAAAGTCATGAAACCTTTTCTTATTTAGATACAAAAGAATGTAAGCACTGCGAACAGAGCTCTGAGGATCCAGATTACTATACGCATTTTCATATGTCAGAGCTGACTACATAATTAGCAAGATGCGAAGGAATGTAAAATATGATGTCTCAAACTCTTTTAAAGGACTACTCCACAGGTCGGCGCTTAGTAGACGCTCGTACGCGATTCTAGCCGGTCCTCGCATTCATGCGTACAGTAATTCCGTGTAAAAAGTCGAACCCCGAGTAGCGCAGAGAGACAGGAATCGACTTGGCGCACTCCGCCTCTTCATAATTCTCCCCGCCGTCTCGTTGTTTTACAGCCCCCGCCATTAAAGTCGCGACTACTGCTACTCAGTCTGATACCCCCCGCGCTTCGTTCTTATGCAGGCCCGGTCTCGCTCGGCCCGCTTATAAATCCGTTTTCCGATACAACGAAAGTCGTTCGTCCACCGACGAGCACACCTCATTCCCAGCCGTGGCGCTGTACAAAACGATAAGCAGATCCGTGCCTCGTTGCCGTTTCGAAACGTACCTAATCCCGCGATATACGACGAGAACAATGTTCCGCATTAACACTCCAAACTGCCCTACCCACCCCTCCGGACGCTTCTTCCGGAGATTTGAATCTTCTTACATAAGCCGCGCCCGGGTCTCTATCGTTTAGAGCAATTTTCGGCTTTGCATATCGTCGAATCTCATTACTCGGATAATACCCGTTGCGTCGATGCAGCCTCTATAATTATCCCATCTTCCAGGATGCTCGAACGAAAAAACACGTAGGTACTACTTTCTTCACGGTATCACTTACATCTCGGCCGTTCCGTAAAGAGTGCTCTCGGCGAGGTAAGGAACGGGAAGCTCTTCCTTCCCCAATCCGTGACCTTTCGACCCCGAAACATTTTGTCATTGCCAGTGCCTCTGAAACATTTATCACCAGTCACTCCGCTTGCCCGGATATCCTGCTCTACGTACGGCGCGCGTTCCTGGGAGGGTTACCGGGCTCGGCAAAAGTCTTGCCGGGGAAAACAGGAACGACCGCTTCCCTCCTCCTGTTTTTTTTTCTCTCGCCGCCGACGTCTTCGCGTCTCTCTTTTACCGGCTCTGACACGAGGCAAACGAGAAACTGCGCATCGTCCCCGTTGCCGTTGAACACTGAGCCGCTCGGCACTCGTCTGCGCGAAGGCAATAACTCGGGCGGAATGTGTAATGGAATTTTACAAATCTTCTTCCTTTTTTTCGCGACTCCCGGCGAGCGCTGTAACTTTTGCGCGCGACGGTGTGATACGTCATTAGAGCTTGGAACTCGAAACTCACGGCAGCAATCGTAAACCGATCCTTCTCAGTTTAAAGCGACTTCTCTATCGCAGAATGCGGCAGTGTAATAATATTTGGCGCGAAATTATGTTGTCGCTATATCAAATTTAATCTTTGTCTGAAAAACCACATTTTCATATAAATCCAATATTTTCATAATTCGTTTAACCAGCAACGGAAAAAAATAATATATATTAATGCATCCGAGATTTATCAATATTTACGTTGCTACACCATTCCATCGGAAGGATTCTAACAAATTTTAATTGAAAGCAAAACTTGAAATTCAATTCCCAACATGTCTGATAGCACACGGTATCAAAATGTATCATAAAATAATCAATATGAAAAGTATCAGAATTTATTCGTTAGCACAGCATATCGTCATTTTCGTAGCGGGCTACAGCTCTGCATAAAATTGATAATATCATTCGCGACATATCTAATATAATTTCGCTTATGCGCTCGCGCGTACTTTTCCAGCATCCGGCCCGCCCCCCTATCAGGCTCGCCCCGTTAATGAACATTATCCCCCGCTAATCGCACGTAGATTCGCAAGCGAAGAATCGCCCGGCTGTCCGAAGCGTAACGACGTTATCAAAATCCATAACACTGCCTCAGCGCAGTCGTTCGGCATCATACCGGCGAGCGATAAAATTAACATGAACGAGCCTCGTCGCACGCACACGTACACGCTCGTACGCACGCACACCGACGCCCAGCGTTCCATCCCCTATCGCACGGCTCGCTTTTGCCTTCTCGCGATTCCGAGCACCTGCAGTTCAAAACTAACGGGCCATGAATGAGTGCGGGGGAGTGCGCGAGAAATGGGCCATGAATGGAGAGTTTGTAATGTCGGCTTACGGCGCAGTACGTACCAAGACTTACGGGAATTTACGATCGTCTCGCCGGACACTCGATATCGCAATCGTCTTATGTCGAGAACGACTCGGAACGGATGGCGATACCTCTTCTGAAGTCGACGATCTGCCGCAAGCGAGGTTTGAACTGTTTCGACTCGCCTAACTTTTTAATCAAGGTGAGTGCGAGGTTGCAGGAATTCGGTGGAATGCAATATATCGAGATAATGATTGGCTTTTCGTACGGGCGAATTTTTCTGTTTAAATAAAGCTGCGTGACCGAGATACGCTTCAAGGGTTGAGAAAACAAATGTTGGCGGTCGGAGGTTCGAAATCGGTCGGGATTACATCCTCCGAAATTTTACCTTCCGACGTCAAGACTTGACGCTGCCTCGGTTGTTTTAATCCAGCTGCTCGTAACGAGTGTAAGATAACAGACTGCGAATAATGTTATTCGTCTGGCCCGGACCCCTTTCTTCCCAGTCAAAATATAATTCACGGAAACCACCAAAAATGTGTTTTTCTACAAAACACAGACGCATATAAAATAGTCTCTCTTTACCAACTACCGTCTCAGTCACTAAAAAATCTCGTTAATCGATGGTATTCGGAAAACTCATACCTAAAACTGCTTCTTATATTAGCTACAAAAGCAAGCACTAACATTCTTACATTAACCATTAAAACTTTTTAAACAAATACCAAAGATTTCCTTTCGGGCAAGAGTCTTTCTCCACTAGACCAATCTAATATTTCCCACGAAACGCTGTCAATTCTAAGCACGACAGTCGGGTGAATCGTATCAGCATGAAGCAGATAATCGAAGAAACGCTGCATTACGTCCGTTCAGTTAATGCTCGAGTAACTAAATGCGCTTTAGCCATGCCTGCCAGATAGTGAACTGTTTAACGCGGACGATCACTATGATCCCTTAATTCAGGGTGAAACGTGCCGGAGGCAATAGGAGGGGCGAGGGTTTTGGCCTGGCAGGGGTCGTCGTCAGCGAAGTTAGAGGGCGCCTGCAACAGGGTTGCTCGTCTCTCGAAATGGGAGGGCATGGCGTGAGCGAACAAGACACGATTTCCGAAGGGTTGCCTAGAAGAATGAATGCCTTTACGCAAAAGAGGCAGCGCGATGGGAATTTCGCTTTCGCGATACAGGCCTCGCACTTTCCCAAAGTTCGACCCTCCGCGCCCAGCATCCGCCATTTACCCCTTAATCCGATGCTAGAATTGCAAACTGTACGTACGTACGGCTTTGTGCGTAATTTCGAACGCCCTTGTGCGAGGGTAGAGCGTTAAACTGTTTTTGCCCGGCCGAGAGCAGTCTTCCCAGGCAAAATTGATGCTCAAACTTTGTTGATGATCGAGACAAGTCGAAATATTGTAAATATTGCATTGCTTGAAGTGAACTGACTGAAGCTTCTCAAATTCTTCGCTCAGACCACTTTCAAAATTACCGGCGCAAATACGAGTCGCAAATATTCTCATGTTTCGATATTTCTGAGATACGTTGTAGGTTGAAGCGTAGTTTCTGATTGTATTTGTCAGAAACTCTAATCGCGGCACTCTGCGAACGATCGCGGCCCCGGTCGATCAACATACCTTATTCATCCGTACCCCAAACGCAAGACCCTTTCCGTCTAGTCTCCCTCCACCGTCCTCGATCGCACACCGCTTCCATATACTGCGCAACACCCTTAATAAGACGAGCCACCCGCTGAACGGTTTGGAACTTTGGATCGACTTTGATTAGAGCATCCTGCTAATGACAGGGGATCGACCGGCGTTTAATCTAATATTCAAAACTGCCTGGGCCAGCTCATCACGAACTGCATATTAGCTCGCCGTCCTTCTCTTCTCCCTCAGCATCCCCCTCGCCTTTCAACCTAAAAAGGGTCCGCCTATCTGTTCGCAGTCGTCAATCCGCCCGATCCTTTCTCGCCATTCCACATCCCTCCCATTCCAGCCTCTCTGCACAGCGATGGGATTGTAGGATATTAGAAACGTTTCGACGCCTTCGGAATCGTTCGAAAGCGCCCACCTCAACGAAATGACGGTGGAAATTTATTCTTCACTCTCGAATCACACCCCTCCCCTCCCGAAACCCCACGCAGAGCTCCCGCAGTTACACAGCCGATCGTAAATGCGGATCGGGACGAAATCAGAATTTGAATTCGAAACATCGCGAGCGGCGATCGAAATCGTTCCTGAAGCCAAGATGGCTGACAAAGTGTTCGACGATCGAAACCAGATTCAGGATCCTTTACGGAAATATAATGCGATACGTATCGCCGTGCATCGGCCACGCGTCCCGCATAAGCTGTTAAGTCGAATGTAAACACGTATGCAGTCCCATCGGCGCTCGGTCCGTTCGATGGCGGGGAATTTGCGCGGTCGGGCAAAGAAAGGCTCAGATTTTGATCTCGAAATGGACGAAGCTATGGGAAAGGACTCGCGAAACGGCGGAGTTCGGTGTTATTTCAGCGGCCGGCAGCGCCGGAAGCCTCGGAATTTTCCTCCGAGCTTTTCCGCGCCGAGCTCATCTCGGGCAAGTGCTCTTACGGAGCGAACGATCGGTTCGGACGAACGACGTGCACGCCGACGGGTCAGTACGTGCACCCACGCAAGGGCCAGGATCCGTGCACACGCCGGCACAATCGCGCGCCATGTATGGGGAGGTGCGCACATACAGGCGGAAGCGGACGCGGTTGAAAAGGCGCGAACGAGGGGATGCTCGGCAGTTAGATTTTACGTTTATCCTCGCCCGTGGTCCCTGAGGTCTACCTCCAATCTCGAGACCGCCCGCCGTTAATCGGCGTCTCGGCCAGAATGCAGCCTCAACCTTGTACCGTTTGAGATTTCATAGAACGTAGCTGGATTTACGAGCGTCTTCGGAAGAGAGAAAATTCCGGCGTTGTAAGATGTAGAGAGTGTATGTGTCTGTGAAAGAGTGACAGAGAGGGAGTGAGGGGATAAAAAGAGAGAGAGGAGAGAGAGAGAGAGAGTGCCGGAATAAAAGCTGCAAAAGAAGCCGAGGAGGAGAGAAAAACTTGTGACGGAGACGATGAGAGAATGGCAGAGATTTCGAAAAGTCCGGCCAACGCGAGTATTACGTCCTTCGCGTCGTTACCTTCGCTCGTCCTTTATGTAGGAACCGCTCCGACGCCTTCTTACCGGCACTGCGCGAGTCAAGCACTGCCTCGAAACGTCCCGAAAGATATGCCCCGCCATTACCGGCGACGCTAATAAAGTAAAATATCTCGGACGCGTCGCTATACTTACGGGGCGGAATAAAATTTTACGAGAGCCTTTATTGTGCCGTTATTGACTCGGCCGGTAAGAGGAGACATGATTTTACGATACGATCTTCCCCGACTAGTCGTCCCACCCTCGCCGTCTTCCGGCAAGAGCCTCTATTAGCCGTTACGCCGCACTCCCCCGGGAAGAACCTGTCGAATGCTCGTACGTCATTCACGATCTCCAGCCCTCCCCCTTCCTTCTCCCACGCGAAAACTGTAAATCCGTATCGGCGAGAGAGCGCGCGCGCGCGCGCGGGAAGCATGAAGTCTGCCCTTTCATATTTATCTGTTTACGACGGCGTCGCAATAAACGGGCAATACCGCGAACGACGTCTCGAGAGGGGAGAATAAGTATTGGCAGGTCCGCGTTACACACTCCCGCGCCTGTCTTCCCGTCTTCGATTCGATACTCTATCGCGCGCATAATAAACAGCTCTCCTAAAAGAGGGAACAAAATACTCCTGTCTCCTCGCTCAAACTTTCGGCTCGCCGCTCGACGCTCGAAATCCGAGATCTTCGTCGAAAGAATGAGGAGAGTTCGAAACGAAGACCCTCGTCGAATGCCAAACTAATTCGAAAGTCCAGCGTCAACATAGGTAGATAGGTAGATAGTCTGATCGGCAAGCTTGAACTTAGATTCGATCGACACTTGGCGCGCGCGGAGGATAATATGAATATTGAACGATTCCGGCCAAATGACGGAAATGAGAAAGGCGTCGTTAGCGATAAAAAGGACCTACCCCTCTTCTGTCCCTCCGCATTCGAGTCCCTTAAACATCTCCGACTGCGGACACCTGCAATCAAGGGTGGGGAGAGGGCTCTGATCAAAGGGCCTTCGCAGAATTTCCTCGGCTCCTGAAACGATCCGACAGCCGGGCCCCCCCTTTATGCATCCTTCCTTAAGCAAGCAATCCCCCGAAGTGCGTGAGGTTTAATTGGAACGAGCTTTGAGATAAAAAAGATTGGAGGGAGGCCTCGCGCGAGGCATCGAACGGCCAGGACTCTCGTTCGCGCGAACGATCGTCAAAGGACCTCGACGCCTTCGGCCCTAAGGACGGATCGTAAAGTGCGTCCTGCCCATCGGGCAACCGAACTAATTAACGCGCCGATTTAATTGTTCGCCGGGACGGCACCGGGAGGGAAGCCTGACAGCGTCTTCCCTCTACTTTCGTCCTACGGCAAGCTTCGCTCGACGGCACGTACGTTATGCGCTTCCGGCGTGTATAATTAACGCGCTATTTGCGGCAGGGTAAGTACCCTCTTTACCCGAACGTGCGTATCTGAGTTCTTCCTTCAAATCCTATGACTGTGAACATGCTCCAAGTCGAAAATATGAAGAATTCGAAGTATCTGTTCGTACTAGCTTACATCTGCCGCTATAATACAAAGATTAAAATAATTTTTTAATCATTTTCACATAAAACACAAAACAGTAAGTAGTCGTAGATCACATTCAACGCTTATATATTACAACATCCTCATATGAAGAAATCTATTATCATCTACAGCGGTCTGAAAGAAATGTCCGCATAATTCTATCGGCCGAAAAAAGGGTGCGGAGGATAGTCGAACAAAGGGCGGTCGAGGGCGAAGGACGAAATTGAGGCCGAAAGGGACGATAACTGCGTAGGAAGAAAGAGCCGGCAGATTGAAAAAAAGGTGGGGTGGCGGGGCGATATAAAGAGAAGGCGCCGAATGACGTCTAAATTCTCGTCGCCGGAAAATTGTCCCCCGCCCGATACTCGCATGCTGGAGCGTAGGCTCACTTCGTTACCTCTCACGATTATTGCGGAGAAGGCCGGAGTGCTCTCCTCATATGGCGCATACCGGGACGCACTCTGTGCACTCGACGACGATATTAATATCGCGCCGACGCGATGTTATATTAATCTAACGTACGTGTGCGCGCGGATCGTCAGAGTGGCGCAAAGTTCGTCCGTGTGCGAAACATTGCGCGTCGGTGTGCGTAAGGTACTCGAGGTGGTAAAAATTTCCGACCGATCGCGACCTTCTCTCTTCGGCCCGGCGCGTGAAAACGACGATGATCGATCGGCCGACGAGGCGAGTGTCATTATACGCGGACGTCAACTTCAACTGGCGAGGATGACGCCAGTGACGTCGATGTCGGTGTAGGCGCTTTGGCAATTGCTTTTTTTAACGAGCATTGACGC
The DNA here is from genome assembly GCA_914767735.1 of Anoplius nigerrimus. Classification (NCBI taxonomy): domain Eukaryota; kingdom Metazoa; phylum Arthropoda; class Insecta; order Hymenoptera; family Pompilidae; genus Anoplius; species Anoplius nigerrimus. The sequence continues at coordinate 8,028,820 of OU612089.1, read as the reverse complement.
TTTCGCGATATCGATATAAGGTGAGTTCGCTGAAAACCGTGCAGAGCTCATTGCACGATTTTTCTATATTTAAAAATTGCCTCAGTTTCAAAATTGCCTTCAGCATAATTTTGTAAATTTTAATTTAATATACGTCGTAATGATTAAAAACATTATAATAAATATAGAAGCTTGGAGGATTGTACACTCATAAATGCATTCGACTTACAGATTTTATCGGACATAATTTATTGCTTGAAAATCACCTCAGCGATTGAATTGAATTTGTTCCCAAAGAATGCCTCGCACGTTTCCGGCGACAACTTTGTCGGCGCGAAGCTCATCGTTGAGATGGGCCGAACGAGCGGAAATTGAGTCGGGCCGCGAAATGAAGCGGTCAATTTGCGAAAGCAACCGCAAGTACTTTGGCTGCAGTCAGCCACGACCGCGGCGAAGCTTTTGCGCTAACGCACCCGCCTCGGACCTGCCCGAGTCATTGAAAATTGCATCGCGTCGCCCGCGACGCATGAATATTTATCACGGAAAACGTTCGCGCGCTCGCCGGCCAACTTTCCCCCGTAATTTTTCGTCGCATTTTCCGCGGCCCACCGTCAACCGCGACCTGCCGTGACACGTTCCGGTAGATATGACTTTCTCGCTCTTTTCCAACATCTCGCGCCTCTACTCTTTCTCTCTGTCTCTCTCACGCTCTCTCATCCTCTCTCTCTCTCCCTCTCCCTCTTTCTCTCTGTCTCTCTTTCTCTATATACATATATATACCTCTCTCTCTCTCTCTCTCTACCCCTCTCTCTCTCTTTCTCTCTCTCTCTCTCTCTCTCTCTCTCTCTCTTTCATACCAACGGACAGTCCCGCTGTTCCCCTATGACACTTTCTCTCCCTTTCCGGCCGACCGTCACACGTTCCAGCGACAGACTCTCTCACAAGTCCGTCGTCTCGCGAACCGTACACTCGCCCGACGCGTTATGCTGATTTCACGGCTTTCTATCGGCCGCCTTTGCACCCACCGCCCCTCGTCGTTCGTCATATTCAAATGAATATTGCAGCCAGAGCGGTAGAACCGGGCGCAGGACTCTCGCGCCCGCGCGCGCGCGCGCGCCCGCGTAAAAGTGCGAAGACTTGTTTGGCGCGAGATAAATTGCGCCCGCACGCCGCGCATAAAGGTCCCATAAATATGAGAAGGGGGATCGGGGTGCTTCTACGGCGCCGGCAAGCTCTCTTTCGGGCAACCGGAAGCGGGCCGGCCACCCTCCCCATAAGCCAATTGTCGAATTTCATTTTCTGACACGGAACGGCCGCGGGTGGCGCGGAATTTTTCGAACGCGCCTCATGAAATTATTTCGACGGGTCCGGAGCGCAGCAGTGCGCGTACATCCGTTGGCAAAAAAAAAAAAAAAAAAATAAAATAGAAAAAGGACGAGAGAAAAAAGGCGGAAAACGTAGGCGGCTCACAATTTCGGGTCGCTTCGCTCCACGCTTCTCCAGTTCATAACTCGTCGGCAGGCGCGGCGGTTTAAAGAGTGCGAGACGGGAGGGGTATTAGTTTTTTAGCATTTTTTTAATCGAGCCCCTGACATATTGCGCACCGCGCGCGCGCGCGCACGCGCAATCGTGCCGCACACCCTCTACTTTGGAGAGAAAATATTCGAGATAAAAATTCTGCCCTCCGCGCGCCGGCCAGGGGAGAGAGAGAGCTTGCCTCTGTCATGTATTGTGTCGCGCGACATATTTCCGCGCCGAAGAATTATCGCGAAAAGCGCGACGAGCGGGCAATGCGTTTTGAACTATGGCCGAGTGTCAGCCGAAAATAAACGCGAACGGTCGAGCCCCGTAGAGAGTAACGCGCGCCACTTGTTATCGCTGTCAATGCCTCTCGATTCGGCCAGTAAGGAAGATGACGTGTGGCTAACGAAATTCAGGTTGGTAACGCTCGATCAATCGCAGAGAGTCGACAAATAAAAAAAGAAGAGAGAGAGAGAGAGAGGACAGCTTTTAGAATGTCGCGCGCTGCGAACGGTTAGCGAGAGCGCTGTCGGCGACAAAAAAAAAGGTCGTTAAAATACCAGTCGGGAAATTTGATTAATCGACTCTCGATCGTGACGTTAATAAAATTCGGCGACGGACGCCCCGGAGTGAGAGAGAGAGAGAGAGAGGGGAAGGCCGCTGATACGTCGACGCTTTCAGCTATTTCGGGCGCGGAAAGTTGGTATACCCGATTCGTTGGCCAGAAGTAAGAAGCTATTAGTCGGCGGAATGACGTGCAACGCGCCCGCATGCAAAACCGTCAGATGCACGCCAGCGAGGGAGCAGAACTCCATAATGATGGAGCTCGAGATATTTCTAAGGGTTCATCGGATGCTGACGAATTTCGTCGAACTGCTCGAGTAACGATGCGCCTAAATGCAATAAGCTTTAACGTTCAGAGATCCGATCGCAGAGCAATTTGCTGCCCGGCATTATACGCAAATTGATGATAGCCTTATCAATTAGTCGCGTTTAGCGGCCACGTTCTATTCTCACGGGTACATGTACTTCGGCGTCTTGCTAAGGTTCCGTGGTCCGAGATGCTGCGCAATTGATTACAAGAAAATCCCTCTCCAGGGAGCCCTGGACGTGCTGATAACGGCGCTAACGTCGATAATGTACCGAAAGCCACTGGCGACAGACTTGGAACGACCCGGAATGTTCCAAGATATCTGCGCGGCCACGCTGTGCTGTAAAACCAACGACATACCGGAAGACATCTACGGCAAGGTGCACACAAAGAGCAGCAAACTGCTTACCGCTGAACATACTCTTTACAATCACTTTTTAAACGCTATCCTATCCGTATTACTTCGAGGATCACATCATCGTTCAATATCTGCTATAAATCACTACATAAACCGTCGATTGTGAAAGTGGTACAAAAATCGTTAAGGAAATCAATTATAAATTGGGTCCTTCCTAAAGTCGCAACGAATTAAACGATAAAAAGAGTTCCTGTATTATTTAGACTCGCATCACTTTCATGATGACTGACACCTTTCTATTGCGCATACAAAATTTGATCCTCCCCACCGAACCGAAAACGCCTACAATTTCAAAATTCACGACCACAAGCCACACGCTCACACCCCCTTACCCTTTGAATCTTGCACCAAGGTCAGGTGGAAACGATATTGAAACGTTTGGCCGACTCGACCGAGGAATGCGTGTCGTCGCACGTAAAAGATGTCCTTCGGACCCTGGAGAGGCTTCCTTCCAACGTGATGTCGAAAAGATTGCGCGTATTGTCTTGTCTGCTGAGAGAGGCCAGACAGAAAGTCCAATGCTGCGGAAACGTGCTGAGAGGTACCACGCGTGCATGAAAGCGTGCATGAAAGCGTGCGAAAGCTTGCGAAAAGAGTCGCGGCAGCGGGGGTGGGTTGGCGCAAGTGAACAATAATTAATAGACGCCTGACGACGGCGGCGTCGTTCAAGGGGAATTTTCTCAAAAATTCCCTCTGGATTTAATCCGCGACCGGTGTGCTCTCGGGTCCGGCGCCTAATCGAATTGCGCGGTCAAACGTCGTTACCGCTGGGGGTAGGAAACAGGGTCGGGGCGATGAACCGTGAGACTCTTACGGCCGCGGCTTTCGCATTTTTCATTGGCGACTCTTAATCGAGTCCCGGTGGGAAAGTCTCACGTCTTTCCGCTTCTCCCACGCGAAGCGGATCCGCCGGCCGACGAGCGAGCGGGAGTACTCTTTGATCTGGTGAATAATTTCGTTCGCGAGTGCGGCCTCAAGAGGTCGTCGGTCAGGCCCTGCATGAAGGTCTGCAGATTTTGCGACAGCGAGATCAACGAGGTCGCGCGACGATTGGTGATTATCGTCATAATTGGGTAAGAGAATGTTTGAGAAATGGAGTTGCGAACGATGGAAATGAAATTTGCAGGGAACGTTTTGCTGCGAGGAAGCGGAACACTTGAACTTCGTCTGGAGGGAATGGGCTCTGAGGCATTCGACGATGGTTTGTTATGTAAAGATTTGAGCGGTACCTTCGTACTGAATGTTCGATGTTTTAGAAAGGGCCCAAGACATGTACGGAAGCGACTTGTGAGAAGAAGAGCAAAGATGGTTCGAGGAAAGGAGACGGGGGTGTTAAAAAAAGGGTCGGTAAATTGGATACCATTGCAGAGAGGAAGAAGAGTGAGAGATTGGGTAGATACGATGATAGGACCGAGACAACGACCGTACGAAGCAGGTACTTAATAACAATTGTTTGAGTATAGACATATAAAACTGCCCTTGAAAACAATATGTACTTATACAATCAACTTCCACATTGGAACTCCGAAACAGTTTATACAAACACTTGCGGAAGAATGTAGCCATCACTATCCAGAGCATTTTCTCCTTCTTACATTACTTTCCCGAGCAAATTGCACACTCGCAGAGACTCACTCACCTTACAGAGTAAGGCCCCCAGGCGCGCACTTAGGCTCATACGGCCGATGTAAAATTTGCCTGAAAACTTAGGAAGTTCCGACAGTCTCGAAAGTCCCGCGTCTGCCGAGCATCCCGAATGTGTCAAGTGCAATAGCTTCCGCCCCGAAACTTCGGCGAGGGGCTGGACAACTTTCGAAAACCGTTCGGCAGACGTCGACGTGTCGCGTCACGCGATCGGCCTTGGCGACGACCAATTTACCGGGAAAATGCGAGGGAAAGTGCCGCGCGGATAAGATGTCATGATTTTTCATCGCTTTCAAGGCTATTTTTGGTCATATGTCAGGTCTTATAGCACTAAGAAAGGTCTGGTTTCGATTTTTTGGAAGCGTATCGGTTGCTCTGTGATTGAGTAATAGAATAATTCAGTCTCAGGACACTTTATGTAGGACAGGCTGGAAAATTACGATTTTTCATCATTCTCGTGCCTGTTTTCCGCCGTATCTCTGAAACTAATTAAGTAAGAATGGACAACAAGACCAAAATGTTATCAGCGTTTTTCGACATTTTTGAAGGCTTTATCACCTTTCAATAGGTCCAAATTATGTCAAAGTACCCGCCATTGATCGCCCAATGTCATATTATAAGCATAAGGCAGTCAAACCTGCTTCAAACTGAAGCTAAGACGCGCTTTCGTGGGATAAAATTTCCCAAAACACGCAAATACCCAAAAATTATTACATATAGTAACGTAAAATAGTGTAAACAATCGCCAAATAGTATAAAAGTATGTGGAAAGTCAACTTTAACAAAGATAACATGGTGAAACATACTCCAAAATGCGGCTAAATTGCAGATTTGTCGATGAAATTTCGCCAAAGGCAGCAAATCGTTGGATATAAAACGTAAAATGACACAAAAAGGTTAAAAACAATCAAAAATAACTCAATACCTCATAGTAAATGTCGTCCGGTACGACCAAGAACTCGAAATATCCCCAAAGTATGTCCACGGAGTCGATAAATCTGTCGACAGGACGGACGTATCGCCGTAAAAATGTAAAATCCCTCCGGGAATGTAAACGGACAGAAAGGAAACTGTCGAATCCGCGTTTCAGATCCGCAGGTGAACGAGGAGGTCGCAAGGAGAGCGACGAGGAAGCGAACCGTCATTTCGAAAAAGATCGACGAACCGTACGAGAACGTCGCGACAGACGCGGCGAAGGTAGAAGCTTCGTCCAGGACGACCACCAGGACGACCACCAGGACGACTCGACCGTCGAAAGAGCAAGAAGATCCGCCAGAGGCAAAGGGCCGAGAAGAGGCTACCGAGACGAGGAACTTACGAGCTCTGATCAACTACGGGACGACAGACGACTTCGGCCGAGGTCAAAGAAGACTCCCGAGGATCGTCAGTCCTCGAAAGCCCAGGACAGAAAGAATTTGGCCGACGGCTGGGAGGTTCGCAGTTCGGCCGATAAGAGAGCCCGTTTCGGCGATAAGGGCGTCGTCGGCAAGGAGTCCGAGGGTCGCGTCGCTACGTCGGAGTCGAAACGTAATTTCAGCGGAAAGCGTTCCGGCAAACGCATTCGCGGGGAAAAAATTCCGGACGAGGACGAGGAGGACGTCGCTAGGTCCACGTCGACGAAGCGTGCGAGGAAACGGAAGGGTGCCCGTGGGAAGGATGCTCGGGCCGGTGGGGAGGGGGCAGAGGAGAGCAGCATTCCTGCCAGGCTGAGTAAGAGTAAAGAGAGTCGCGGCCGGAAGGAGAAACGGTCGGACGCCGGGGCGAGAGGGGCGAGCACCGCTGATGAAGAAGGAAAACCTCCGTGGAGGGGTAGTACGATGTCTAGGAAGGGCGCTGGCGGACACGGCGACAGGCACGAGCGAGAGGCTGCCCTGATGTGGGGGTCGAAGGACGCGGGTAAGTCTCGTTTGCGAGGGAGACCGAATGAGAATGCGATTTATCGTGGGCAGGAGGAATTTACGTCTGCTAGATAGCGCTCGGGAAGTTTACGCTTTCCCTACGCTGGGTCGACTGCAGTCGTCACGTAGAGGAGCAGACTTATCACTTCTATGATATTTGATCGCGTAATGATGAAGGTAGACTGAGTCGAAATAATAAAAATCGCATAAATCAGAAGAGAAACTCGCTGAACCATTTTACCATACGTGGAATGTAAATCTGACTTAATTGGTTTAGGTCCTACGATAGAGTATGAACTATCGAACGAGAAGTTCATCGATATGGGTTGGACGTTGCTCCCGGTCCGCAAGACGATCAGAAAAGTTGCCCAGTACGAGACGAGATTAGCCAAGCCCTATTTAGATTGGTACGTCGATCCACCGCTGAAATCTTCACGCGAGCTGGCCGGGGCTTAAGTAAACACGTCGTTCGCCTTTAATGTTCCTTTATAAGCCGGGGTATAGATCGCCATTGGCCGCACACAGGGCACGATTAGATTTGCTCTATATACATGCGACCGTCGTACGTCGACGTGCTGATAACTCGAAGTGGCTCGTTAAATTTTATGCTTCCCTACGAATCAACTCTTGAAATATTGCCTTTTGAACGATCCCGACGAATGGCGATTTAACATCGCCCCGCGCCGATACCCACTAACATCGGGACATTACGTCGCTTACGATCAGTTTCCGCGTACTCTGAGCGCGCGCGTTAAAATAAATTACAAATCCGTCGATAGGCCATCCGACCTAAATGCTGGCCGATACGCTTCTCGTATCGTCGATGAACGACAGATACGGAAAGATAACGCCAGCCGGACTAGAACGCATATGTAAGCCATTCTGGAACGAGCGCGATGGAGGGAAAGATTGTTCGACAATGCTTTTCCTCGCGACTTCGAATTAGACGTTGACCAGTTAACAATCGGAGCGAGACGGTAGTCAGCCAGCTATGTACGTTTGCCATTCACTCGGCGCCTCGTAAACAGGTCTCCCCGCCTATTCACTACTCTTCACTGAGTATCAACGGTAGTCGTATTTCAACGCTTCGCCAAATAATCCTTTCCATCCGTTCTGAAACGACAGTACGTGCGTGAGAGTTTGACTTCGGAAGCCGTAAGCTTCGCATTAATTCTTCCCGTTTAACGAAACACTTCTCCGAATACTTTATGCGCCGATAATAAAGTCGACAGACCTCAGTTAATCGCATTCCACGTATCTGGCCACAAACGAAGCAAAACCTCGGGCGCGAAGCTCAGAAAATCTTTTATCGGCCACGCGAGAGTCCTGCGAGTCACGGTCGGATTAATTTCTCTGATCTCAATTCCGTGCGACTCGAAGGTTCAGGAACTGCACCGAGGACGGAAGTCTGTATTACGAGGACGGAAGAACGCCCTTCGTGACCTACCGGCAAGACGGATCCGGCGAGATCTACTATCCGAACGGCCGAGTGGCCGTAAAAGTTCACAGGCCGCCAGCGAGAGAATGTAATTGAAACTGCTCTCGAGCTTATATCCCTTAAAGCGATTCCGAAAAAAATAACGGCCGCACGAGCGAGGCTCGATCGAACTGAAACGTGTCCCGAATCGATTTCAAGACGACATGTATACCGTTTACACGCCTGGCGGCCGGGACGTCCTCGGGATCGAGAGGAAGCCACAAATCGTCGCCATCTTCGACACGATCGGAAACGGCGCTGTCTTCGACGAGGACGGCAACCTGAGGTGCCCAAAACCACCACGTCGACTTTTTTCCCACGGATTCTCCCAGAGGCGGTAATCATAGGATCCCTCTGTCCGCAGACTGTCTTACAATCAGATCGGCGGCATTTACGCGGACAATCCGGTCGGGAAGGTCGGCGTTTGGACCTGGAACACCGAGACGAACTGTCCGATAGTCGAGACGATTGACAAGGCAATTTTACGCTTGATTCCAGTTAGGCGAGCGTAATGACTGAGTAAATGAATCGGCTGTTAATTTTAGGAAAAAACGCCCGCCATAGCGATACCTGGCAAAGGAGCGCGGAAAGTGAGGAGGTAATCGATTTATCACCTAATAAATCTTATACGATAATGACAGCTGGGTGTGACGTAATGGGGTGATCGTGTCTGTCCGATTGACTCGAGCGATCTTTGTCAGCGTTGGCAGCGCGAGAGAATCGTCGAGGAAGTCGAGCGGGAGAAGAAAGGAGAGTAAGGCCGAGGAGCAGAAATCAGTTGCCGCTGCTGAGAGTCAGGAAGGACCCGCGTCCGGGTACGAGCTTAATCGCCGGAAAAAAGTAGAACGGATCGCGCCTGTGACGATTTAGCTGATTGCCGCCTGACTCGCGCTACTCATCGAACTGAGAAGCTGAAATGCCTTCCGCAATTTATCTGCGCGATTTAATCCTTTCGTCGTCATAAAGCTCGTTACGAACCTCGGACTCGAGGTCTACCGTTCTGTGCCGACACTGGGGACGAGAGATTCTGTTTCAGGTCGGAGGAATTCGAAGCCTCGAAGGACGATCCGTTCCGCTTCAAGATCGTATGCTTGAAGATAAACGATTACCTGAGTCTGAGGATCGCCGATAGGCAGAACATCAGTTTGCAATTTTTCGCCGGATCGCGTAATATCAAGTAAGCTCGGATTTGTCATGTAACTGTTGCTCACGATGTTTCTCATCCTTTCTTTGTCGTAAGAATTGGCCTGGGCACCGTGCTGAATGCCAAGAAAGAAATTTCGCACAGCTTGGTAGATTCCATGGATTGGAAGAGCGATATCCTGAGGTGGGATATTGGCGAACTAATTTGGAAGTCTTAAGTTTGTTAAGAATTACGTTTCGCGATTGAGTTAACCCGGACAAAATTGCAACTTGACACAGATGTAGGTTCGAGGGAAAGTTCCCGGGTACCATGAGATCCGATAACAGTCTCTTCGAATTTACGAATGAATTCCGGAATGTCAGGAAGTACGCGAAGCAACGGAAGAACATGATTGACAAATACAAGATAGTCGTGCCTCCGGCGAGGCCTGGCAGACTATACACATGTCGACCCATACAAGCACTTCAATAATCACATACTTCCAAACCATAAGCACACGCTCGTCCTTATCGATTAAATACAGAAAAAAATACGCAGAGTAATCGTCGGACTCGGGAAACTGGAGAATGAAGAACAGGGACGTCGTATAAATAAAAACGATCATGTAATTAAAATAATTGTCAAATAATCAAACGTTATCGTAATCATGTCACGTGTATACATTCTTCCTGACGCGCAAAAGACGAGCCGGTCGACTTTCTTTCCTTCGACCGTCGAAGCTCAATCGAGCGCGCGCTCTTTCTTCGTCGTGTAATGCGTGTTTTGCGTGTGGTGTGCGTGTGCTTAAGACACATACGTAATACAATATTCCCCGTTGCCCGGGAATATTTCTCGACGCAATTGCTTAGATACTAAGGAAAACCGGAGAAAGGGAAAGATAAAAGGGCTCCTTCGGTGAGAAGGAACGAGGGAAGCTTGGGATACTTTCGTTGAGAATTTCGAGCAATAAGTTAGGGTTAGATCAGTCGAGTAGAGAGAATAGGGGGTTAGAGAATAATTAAAAAGAGAGGAGGGGACGCAAATAAATAGAGGGCTCCTCTTCGTGGGTCCGATGCGAGACGCTTGTGCAAATACTGTGTCGACGAAATCGGAAGCGATATTTCAAACAGCGAATCCGGACACTTTACAAAATTACAATCTTGCCACGATACCGAACAAAAATTAATAAATAAAATGAAGCGCACCGTGTACACGATGCCTGACACACGTGCACATAAGGCCTTGATGATGTCCGAAGAGAAAAATACTTTAAGGGCAGACATATCGATTTTTGCAATTCGCGACCTCCGAAGCGGCTCCGTCAAGTTAACTGGCTACGTGATGGCATCGGACCCCGAAGTCGCCAAGGACACAAACCCACGCGACGAGCCGCGAGCGACGTCGACGTATGACGTCGACCGCCGACTGTCCCGGTCGAACGTTTTCGCAGCCAAGAGCCGCTCGAGCCGAAAAATCGTTCGCCAAAAATGTCTCGGGGCTCGCCGCGTCGCGAACGCAAAGGGAAAACTAAGGACAGAAAGAATAGAAAAAATCTACGACCGAGAGCCAAGAGGAGATACTCATGAAAGTAGACGAATACACATAATATAACGTATAAATAACAAAATACACACGGTGATCGGTTAAGACGCAGGCTAATGTCGCGCGAACGTGAGGGTCACCTTCCGTTTGTCCCGGAAGGACGTCTGACTACCTGCGACAATTATTTACAATGCCCCCCCGGGACCGATCTGGCGATAAATGATCGACTCTCCTGCCAGGCGCCATCCTTCTCGCCGACTCGATCCTCGCCATCTTCCCAGGACCTTCCCTGACTCGATACAGCGTCACTCTCCAGAAAACTTTCTTCCGCTTTCTACACTAGATCGCAACAAGGTATCGCACGTCCGTGTTACGTCACACACGCTGCATATTGCGCAGGGTGTGCGGAACACTGGACGGAGGCCGTTGTAAATTCGATACTCTCGCAGGAGTCAAAGGAGTCATTTTCCGGAGAGTGCGACAGTGTCTCGTGACAGGGAAGAGGATTCTTCGCTGATGAATATCAGTGCCATGGAAGGCCAGCAGGCGGGCAGACGGGCAGACAGGCTGGCAGATGTTGGTTTTGAGGCGTGACGAGGGCGCCGACAGGAGAGGACGTATCGGGCTTACCAACTTTCTTCGTCCTACCTCGCTCCCCTCACCACTTCCATCCTCTCGCAATCGTCGAGAGTCACTCGCGCATCCGAGGCTCTTATTTACAGGGTAGCCGAGGACCTACGTCGCTCTGTCCGTCCGGTCAGCCTCGCTGGTGGCCGAACGCGAATGCCTCGATATAGAACCGATTCCGATAAATTAGTTAGTAATAATAATAAATGGCGCTTAGAATCGTTCCGGTTGCCGATTGAAACTCAAGCTAAGGTTTGGTCGCGACGAACTTTCGTGCTTTTCGACGGTCTCGCCGGGGAAGGGAAGCTAAGATGACGTCGGCGGAGAGAGCGACGAGAGTCCGGGAGCTTGCTAAGTTCCAGAGGGAGAGAATAAGAGAGAAAGAGATAGATAGATAGATAGATAGATAGAGAGAGACAGAGAGAGAAAGGGACTCAGTCCGGACTCGATGCCTATCATAAGATGGACGACGCTTCAGCCGTAAGAGACGCGTTCTCCCCTCGAGCACGATCCTCCTCGCCTTGCGTCGTCGATCCTTCGGAACCTCCTCAGCTCAACGATTTTCATCCTTCGTTTCGATCCAAAAGAAGTCATCCTGGGTCTGTTCGCTCAATTGGCGACCTTGACGAATTCCGGATTCGGCACGCTACAGTTGTCCGTCGCGTACGCCGGATGAACGAATCCGGAAGTGGCCATGCCGACGCCTTTCCGGTCGACGGCGCGCACCCTGACGAAGAGGAAGGCGGCCACCAGGGATGCCACCACGATCACCAGGAGTAGCATCACCAGGCCGCCGACGAAGCCCGGCAAGCTCATGCAGATCGTTTCCGGATCCGACGAGGCGCTCGAGTTCTGAATGACGACGGTCGTGTCGTTGCTGGAGTTCGTCGTGCCCAGGGCGAAGTTGACGTCACCTGGGGCGACCACCTGGATGATGCGCGAGGTGTTCACGTCCGTCATTTCTTGGGCGGCGCGCTTGTACACGTGCGAGGAGACCACCGTCACGGTACGGAAGAACTGCAATGTGAAAGTCGGATTAAGTATGCTTACACCGTGTTTAGAGGTACGAGGTCAGTTGCTCGGACTTGGATGGCACTCTAGTAACTGGCATAGTTTCAATAAACCTTTACATTACTTTAGTTAATACTCGAGCAGCAAATATTTAGTATTTAAATAAATATTAACGAGTCTCAAGTTGAAATTTGTAATAATTTCGAAATACATGTACTTATTCAAAATGTTATACGGCAACAAAGCATCGAGACTGTTTAAAATCCAAACAATATAATACTCAACTTTTGTTATGCATACATGAAAAAAGAAATATAAGTGTGCACGTATGTTGAAATTTCCGGATGCGAAATATGATTCAGGGCACTTACGGTGTCCTCGTCGAAGTGCTCCTGATCGTGTCGTCGTCTCCTGGCGCCCCTGAGCTCGGCAGGGAAGCCTTCGACCGACCTCGGCCGACCACCGAGGGTGGCCAAGTTGCCCTCGTGCTCCTCCGGGCCGGCGGTGCCCTTCCTCTTCACGGTCTGGTAGGCGCCAGCCGGGTGACCGGGAAGTGGCGGCGGCGGGAGGTGAATGTTGTCCTGAGGACTCTGCGGCGAGCTGCTGGCCGTCGCCTCGCCAGGCGTGGAACTTGGCGAGGACGATGAAGTTTGCGCCTGCGGTGCCGGCACCACGTCGGGATTTGGCTCGCTGCGAGAGAAGTTACCCGAATTAGACCATATTCCCCACCGAACTGCCGCCGAACCATTAAGCAACGCGGGCAGCTGCCCTACTCGCTTAGAACAACTGCAATTCGCCGTGTAACTACGCTGCTTAGCACTAGATACACGTAACGTTCTTTCGTTCTTTTACTTTTTATAACAACGGTGTCTAAGGCTAGATTTCCCCAACTGGTACACTGCTACGAGCTAGAGTTAGCCGAGTAATGAGTTTACAGTTTTGAGAGCTTCTTACTTGTATTCGTTTTATAGGTTCACGTGTGATGTCATTGTCATTGAAATTTCTGTATTGGTAAGTTTAGTAACGATAGGTACGGTTGGTAAATGTTGGGAAGTATGATCGTGTCTAGTGTGATGTGTATATGGGAGATGATGAATCGTAGCATTTTTTCGAAGGATGTACCTGTAAGCACCAGCTGGTCCGCTAGGATGTCGGGGATCTGGGTACGCTGGCGGAATTCCGTACTCCGGAACTGGCGGAGCACCATACTCCGACGACAGACCTTGATGAACAGGCGCACCGTATTCTTGCGCAATGCCTGCTGTCGGCGCGCCGTACTCAAGGCCAGGATGACCGCATTTCGGTTCAGGACAGTTGTAGCGACAGACTTGGATGACGCACTGGAAGTGGACGTTCATGCTGTCTGGGAATTTGAATGCCTGGAAGTACGCGAAGCTGACGACTGATGCGCTCGGTCCGAAGTTCTTGATCTTCTGGAACCTGAACGAAGAAAACAAAACATCTCATTCATCAATCACATTTCTATCCTCATCAACCGACAATTTCACCCATCCCCATCACTAACTTAGCAAACATCCATACAGAACCCAAAGGACCAGTGTACAAACCTGGACATAATCTTCGGCCTCACAACGCAGCCATACTGATCCACCAGCTGAATCGGCGCCCTCTTGCCATCGTGAGCCACACAGTTCCTCACCAGCATGTCGAACTTGTTCTCATCGTCCTTGATAGCGAGCACCATCGTCATCGTCTGGCCGATCTTCACGATGCCAGACACCTCGCTGGCCCAAGGTCCCTTTCCAACCTGGATCTGCATCCAGCACTGCAGGTTGTCTCCCAGAAAGTTGGCCGTAACGGCGTGCAGCATGTCCACTTGGAAGGGCCTGAAGGTAACTGCCTTCTCGTAAAAGTCGTACCACGTGCATCTCAGCTTCCTCGCCTGATCCCAGACCTCCTGCACGTAGGGATCGTACTGAACGATGATGGTATTCTCCACGTAGCTGCCGGACGGCGTAGGTGCGCCATAAGCGGCCACATTGTGATTGGCCGACGAGCTCATGCCGCAGGAGTTGAGGAATATCTCGAAGGTAGCGCTCAGATGGCCAGTGCCAGGCTTCAAATGGACACAGTGCGGATCCGAGTAGAAGCCCTTGCTGAAGATCATGCCGTAGAAGGGCCTGTCGAACTCGATGTTGACCCGCATGTGCGTCTTCTCGCACTGCACCTGCAGATGCTTGATCTGCGGCGTGTCCGGGGTGGCCAGCGGCCAGTTCTCCTCGGCGCCGTGTCCACCGGGTGGTCCATATTGCGCCGGCGGCCCGTACACAGACCTGTGCTCCAAAGGCAGGGCACTGCTATCGACCAACGGAGCCTCGCACTTCACGCTCTGCAATCGGGAGATCGAGGTTGTTAATTAGCGATCCCTGTTCCTCGGAATGTTGCGTTAGCGAAGCGTGGGCGGGCAAGGATGGGCGCGTTAGACGGAGAGAGAAGCGACGGATCGGAGGAGGAGGAGGATCGTCGGCATCGTACACGCTCTGATGACGGAAGAGCGTTATGAGCCGTTTCCTCAGCGACGGGGACCGGGGGAGTCTTACTGTAACGCGAACGGCCGATTTCTTCCACCGGTTTTCTTGCGTCGCTACGTGTTCGCTTTGCCGGCGAAAGGAGTACCGTATTCAATTCGGCGGCACCTGACCGCTCGCCAGACTCGCCACGGAATGTTTAACGCCGTGTTACGCTGAACGATGAGGAGCCGGAAAAACTGGACGTTAGATGCCTGGGCCCCGTTTGCCCGGATCGCGTTTACGTGCGGTCTATCGTCACGTTCGCGGCTCGGACCGGCCGGATTTACATGATGTCCTGTCGTATTTACATCCTTTTTGCGCGCGACCTGAATATCTTCGAAAACGACCGTACGCAGAAGCGTACTATTCATATCCCGGGTCCGAACAGAAACACTGTCTACGGTACTCGTAAACGACGAATCCTGATATTTACATATTTCGAGGCTTTACGTGCGAGCGGAATATCTTCGCAATTACAGCGTGAAACCGTGTACTACTGGAGCCGTTTACTACGAAAGTACCATACGTTCTTGAACAAGATATCTACCCGATTTCGTTTAAACGTAGATTTGTACAAGCACATCGGTACTTTCGACTCAGTTATACCACATTTAAAATAAGCGTCTTCTTCGTATCGCAGCGTGCACGGTAGCAATGTGTCCGCGATAGCAGTAAAGGTTAGCCACCTTACACGCCTATGTTTCGACCAGAATGACGTCCGCTGCATTCATAGGCGCCGCACGTTAAGGGCGGCTCGGTGAAAGAGCCCTTAATGGACGTCATCATTTCTAGTGCAACGAGCACTGTCCGGACTAAGCGCCGTACGTGCCGTCTTACCGGCAGTATCATTACTGACGCGGCCCATGTAAAGGTGGCCGCCCTTTCGGGAGGCCCTGCACGTACGGGAGGGAAAAACACGTCGGCCCGAAAAAGCTCCGCTAACCGCTATAACGGGCGGAGCCCGAAATTTAGGCGAGCGACGCAGAAACAGTCGGCGGGCTTCTTCATTTCTGCCCCCCCCCCCCCCCCCTGCCCACTACCCCGCCATAGCTCGCCTTCCGCCGTACTCCCTGCTTATGTATATAGATACGTTTTTTACGGGATTCGCGAACGGTACGCGGTATTCCATGGAAGGCGCCGGTCTCGCTGGAATTACAATGAATGACGTGCGCCACACTTGGCCTGCCCCCCTTCCTTCCAGCCAGCTCGCGTTCCTTCGCGCTCGACGCCGATCGGGAAGCATTAAGAATTCCGCGAGCGTCGTCGTCCGTCGCGACGTTTCGAGGAATACCGATCGAACCCTGCTCACCCGCTTTCCCGATTCCGGGCGAAATTTTGGCCGACTCGCGACCTTGAGGAAGATCATGCCACGATCGGCTCGTTGAATTTCTGAACTCATTCCTGAAGGCGGACCATCGAACATATTGAGAATGATATAATGGGAAAGCTTTAAGTTTTTCCTGTCGGACAGCTTGTATCCTCGTTTCGACTCATGTTTTTATTCTATAAAAGATATGATTGTATTTGTTGTTGCCAGTTTCGGAAAATGGACGAAGAAGTACGCGTCGCAAAATGGACGTTCGCGTCATCCGCTCGATCCCCACCGAAGTGAGACGAGAAAAGCGCACCGGGAAGCCTAACCGATGCTGGTCACGAAACTGGGTTAACAAAAATCAATGGCGCTCCGTCGAGTACGGAAACGCGCTAATACCCGCAGCCGTCCGAGGGAAAAGGTTGGCCACCCACTCCGGCGTCCGGGGCCGGATCGAAATGCCGAACGAAAGTTTCGGCCGATCGGGGACGAGCGAATGCGGGCGCCCGAGCGATTCGGGAATCGACACGTAAGGCGGAGCCGCCCAGTCGAATTTCTGACATTCTGGGTTAACGCAATTGACACGCGCGGCTAGTAGCGTGAACTTTGCATTCATCGACGGTCGACCGAGGGGTGGAGGGGGGGGGGGGGTGGAAGGACGAGGCCAACTTGCTCCAACTATTTTCCACGGGAAGGCGGACCCGACCGTTCTCACGTGCTACGGCCGGAAGCTCGGGATCGAAAGGCTTCCGGAAACGAAGCTAATGTATTATGAAATTGAAGTACCAGAAGCAGCGACGCGCTACGGACGGAGTGAGCGCAACGACGATGACCTCCCTTTTTAAAATTGCCCGCGCCACTCGCCGGCCAAAGAATCGGGGTCAAAGAGTCGTCGTTTGATGTTTCTCGCGAGCTCTCCGCACCGTAAATTCGACAGGGACGATTGTTCCCTTTGCCGAGAGCCGCCGCTGGCGTTTCAGTCGGCCGACGGCGAAAGAGAGCCTGCCGGAGATGACACGAATGCACCGTCGAGACCCGGAAATGCTCGTTCGCTGCGGAGGAAGCAGGAGATTGTCGTAACGATCGGTTTCTAGGAGCAGCCCCGAAATTCTGACCGACGAAGTATAACTCACAGATTTTGATAACAGCGTCCGACGAACTACGCATTTGTTCGCATTCTGCGTTTCCGTAACGTTCCGCCGGATCCCATTACTACTCGCCTAACGATATTACCTACTCACTGCCGTTAGGTGCACGTAGCTTAGCTGGCAGTAATAAGCATTGCGCTTCGCCTGGCAAGAATAATTCGTTTCATTCCATATTTCGGATTATCCATCGCTCCGGCGTCGGAATGAAAAATGTCGGCGGGATAATATAATTAGACCGTAGAGGGCACGGTTGAAAAAATTCGTGATCGCGTCGGTGTCTGGCATTTGCTGAAAAGTAATCGGATGGGGGATGACAGGCGATTCGCGATGAGCATGGAATTCACGGTTCGCGCCTGAATCGGCAGAGTGCTCGTGAGCGCGCGCGCGCGCGTGCGCATACCTCGTCCGCTTTCTTGTTCTACTTGCATTTGCGCCCGATCTGCTCTAGGGACTTTCTGGATGGAAAAGTATACGCCGCGGAAACCGGTCGGAAGTCCGCGTGCGAGACGAAATCGGAGACTACGGCTCTCCGTAACCGGAAGTGTAACGCTCATCCGGGGAGGAATCGTAAAGCGACCGGCGACGAATCGAACGGTGAGACCCGACCTAACTGTAGCGGTACTTTTAATGGTACTATTACTATTTTTCGTTGCGGTTCTCATTATATGAAATTGAGCAGTTAGCGTTCGAAGCTTCAATCGTTGGTTACTTTCGTAAGTATGGATATGTTAGTTCGCAGACTTAGGTCAAGATCGAGGCTGAAGATTCGCTCGGTATAAATGCGAATTACGGGATGTCACTCCGGTTAGCACTTACGTTCGACAGACGACAGACGTCGAAATTTCGTGTCGGTCCGTCTCGCAATCAGTTTAAGGCAGAAGAAGCTGTTTCGTTAGACTCGCTTCACCGAGCCGCCGACCGACCCTCGCATCGCTCGTTACCAACTATTTAATCAGAGGAACGCGCAAAAATGCTGATTATTCATGATTCCCCCGCGACACTTTCCACGGCAACTTTTACGTCACTTTTAACGGCGAGGCGGCGAGCGTTACATTGCAGTCAGCCGACAATTAGCATGGCGCTTTGAAAATTCATTCGAAATGTTCCCGGGGTCTCGCCCCACTGGGCATTAAAGTTACTTCAGAACTTGCGCCGGGGCTCATCTGCATCTCTTTCAGCGATTCGCTACCCGCGTGAGATGTCCTGCAGGATATATATATCCACTGACGTCTTCCCTCGAAGCGAAACGGCCATTTGCGTCGGTTGAATAAAAATTGTTCGGAACGGGAGCCGGGCAAAAGTTATTCTTCGCCGAAAGGACTATTATATTTCAGATCTCATATTTCTGGTTGGCCCAGTTTATGCTCTTACATTTTAATGTCAGCCGATTGCAGTAAAATCCCAACGATGACAAGACTGTTGACTCTATTTCAGCAATTACGATTGTAGAAAGCAATTGTTCGGAGGAAGAACCTGTGTATTGTTTTATGACGCAAGTCGTTGAGGTCATAAGTGAAAATGATTAGATGACCATTTTTTCCGTAGCACTCTCTTCGAATACGTGCTCTGCATAACGTGCTAAGAGTATATTGTCGTCGACTAGACGAGTAACAGCGCAACAGTGTTCAGTGGCCACGGGAAGGCCGAGCGATTTCACTTTTTTCCATTGTCATCCGCCTATTCCTGCCGGACGCACTTTCACTGAATCGCCCGTACAAAAACGGCCGGCTTAATTGTCACGACGGGCCAAGACTAATTCACCGGCAGCCTACTTCTTGCCCGTATACGCGAAGGATAGAGGAAGCATTTCGTCACGTACACTTTTTGCCAAACACGAGTTGAGTGTACACGACGCCAAACCCGAAATTCATGTCTGCCTCAACGTTCAAATTGACATATCTTCTTACACCTTGTCAAAGTATCCTAAACTGTGTTTATAAAAATCGATATACTGTCTGAAACTTTCTCACGAAAGCGTTTGACACTCGTCGTTAATAATAGCAAATATTCTCGTTAGAAATTATTTGCAATTGTCGCTTCTCACTTGTACAACTTTCTGCGAGGCTTCGACCAGAGTCCGTTAAAAGAAAGATCGCGCGGCAGGATAATTTTCACCGGAACGAAAAATCAGCCGAAATAACGGGCCCCCGCCATTGACGTGACCCGTTTACGTCGCATTTAGAAAGCGAACCGACCGACGAAATTCTGCGGGCATCTCGCGCGGGAACCTATCGAAAATGAGATAACAGATTTTACGAAGAGAAACCGAGGCGGCAGTCGTTAATATGACCGGTATACTCTCGCGGAACGCGAACGTGCCGTATGTGTGTCTCATCGCGGCTCCTATATATGGTGGCAAAAAAGTAGACCGGGTCAGTCAGTTTGATCGGGTGGGTCTCTCTCGGCCGGTCGCTCCCTGAGTTTCGATAAAAGCCCGGCTACCGTGCGGATTGATGCGAGATAAATGGAGCGATCGACTTCCTCACTTCTTTGAGCACACACGCGTAGCGATACGATCGCGATCGCGTGATTTAATTCCATCCCCGAGCACGCCCGATCGACTTTGTCTCTCTTCGCACGAGCGATCTTACTTCGCACGCTCGCTCTTGACTCTGGGATAATTCTGCCCGAGGGGAACGGAGGGAACAATATAGCATATACGAGGAAACGTAAAATCGATTAAAACCTACGGTATGAAAACGATTTTACCGCGGAAGATAGTGGATCGCGGTTTTCACTCTGCTTGCCTACAGTCATGTCCACAATTACGCGCCGATAAAAGGAACTTTATCCTGAATGTACGATTCGAACACGATTTCGCGAGCGAATGGAATATAGACGTTCGCGCGGAGGAACGAGGTGGAAGAACATGGATAAACGCTGCCTTCAGGTTGGCTCTTTATTTGATACGTGACGGAAGATATCGCGGTGTAACGCCGGAATGATCCTATCTCGCAACTGCGCGGCAAATCTATCCAGCCGGGGTAAGGGAAAAAGGGAAGAAAGGAAGGCGAAGAAAAGGTGAACGGTTGGTGGGGTGGAGGGGGCAGACGGGGTGAAATTTGCCGTCCGAGCGTCACGCTCGCAATCTCACGGCACGGGGTCCCGGGGTGGAAAAAGTTCGCCGCGCCAAGAGTTGCATCGGTCGACCGTCGTCGGGTCGCGAAATTGGACGAATAAAGGAGCGTTCGCCTTATTGCCCGACGAGCGTTTAGCGCGCTAAGTGTTCGCGTTTACGATCCTGTCTACGGAAACTTTCAGGTCCGTTCGATGTGACGCGCCTTACCGAAGGTCCGAGAAGGACGGACTTACCGGACGGAAGGAACGTGGAAGGGAAGGAACGTCGGCGAGAGAGCGAGAGAGAAAGAGGGGGAATGAGAGAGAGAGAAGAGACGAAGAGAGGCAGTGAAGTGTAAGAAAGAAAGAGAAAGATGGGAGTGGAAAAGAGTCTTACGATGTTGAGAGTCCGCCAGTTTCACATAGCAGTACCCAGGGCGGCTGTGTTCTGCTTTAATTAAAATCCCAACCTCCGAGTTTTATCCACAAGCAGCTCACCCGCGCGCGCGCGCCCGCGCGCACTCCCTCGCGTACACTCAGAGACGGTTCTCAGCCTAATTCTCACGACGGCTTTTGCGCCTTCGCGCACTCTAATCGCCGGCCTTTTAATTAGATCGTCCTGCGTTTTCGCGACGAGAAGGCGACTTGGCTAGATCGCCGGATAAAGCCTTCGGCGACAGTCTGCGCGTCCGACTGGCTGCAAAAGGCCGGTCTTAATTGGCCGGCGAAATTTTTCCGCCTATCACAAACCTTCGGGACATTTCCACGCCACGCGCCGCTTGGCTCTTTAATTGTATCCGCGTTCGAGATTGGCAATCGGCCGCGCACTTTCGCGGAAACGAAAAGTGAACCGATCACGTGCAGTTTTGAAGTAGAATGATAGAACTGCGAATTCCTTCAGTTTGTGGATTCTCGCTCTTCTTCTCACTCGCGTTCGTCTACGTCGGTCGACTCTTTGCCTCTCGACAGTCTACCGATTCTGCGGTCGTCCGCAAGATTGCAGGTTTCCCAATGCGCGGCCTGTGAGACAGTGTTTATTCTCCATTCAATAGCAATTTATCATTGACGATCGAGTCTCACCGGCGAGATTCCGACGTCATTTCCAGCCGGCGGAAGGATCCCATTGTCTCTGTCCTTCGGCGATTTTACTTTTACTGCGCCCAAGGAAGACCGCAGAATAAATCTGCGGCCTCGCGTGTCTACGAGGACGTAAAGCCCGACGATTGAATCGGCGGAATCGGAATACGATAAAACTGAAAACGATCCGGAACGTTACACGCCCGCCCTCTCAATTAAAGTCCATGTATCCCGCCCTTCGTTCGCTCATTTCCTCGTCTTAACTGCTTCCGCCATACTCCTTCCTATTTTCGTCTCTACTCCCTTCCTCCTCGTACCACTTCCATTACCACCCTTCCCCTTCCCAGCTCATCGACTCATATGCCGACCACCCCCGTACTTCCCTTCTCGTCCTTTATCATCCTTCCAATTAAGAGACGTATTTCTCTTTCCGACTTTGCGCGCTCCGCATTTTCAGTGTGTCAAGTCCCGGAGTGGCTCGAAGGTGGGGCACGTAAATGAGAAAAGGTAGAGAATGGCGGTCCGAACTGCGGAACGGTGCCGGCGGGGGCGAGCGTTTCATAATTAAGGAAAAATCGTGCTGGGACGAGCGTCATGGGGTTCGTGAAAAAAAGGAATCGGAACGAGGTTACTCGGATAATGGAGTGGCGGCGGTCTTTCGGGAACGGACGGGGAGCGGTTCCCACGATGAATCGGTGGGATAGGTCAGTTTTGGCGTCCCTCGGAACTCGACCGGCCGGGGCCCTTTCCATCGTTTCTGCCCGAAAGAGATCGCAGACCGACTCGCTCGCGGAACTTTCGTAATGACGCCGCTCGCCCGCCAATGGATTTTCCTCTAATTCTTCCGGAACCGTGAAGAGGGTTCGTTTACCTGCTGTTCGCGACAGGTGCTACGCACCGAACCTTGCGGCACGTGAGAGTCCACTCTTTTTCCGGGAACTTTCCAGGGGAAGGAAGGTGGGGCCCTCGCGGCGTGGAAAGTTAATTTATCTTCGGGCGCAACGCTTTTCGGAGTGGCCACGATTTTCATCGGGTCGAGTGAAAATGTCCTACTACGTATTTGGCATAAAAACCGACAATCTGGACGGAAATTCAAACGTTTCAACAATTCCGATGTGTCGAGAGTCGTTAAGCGCTTGAGATTAAAATCGATGATCATAAATTCGTACATTTTCCATTAATGAGATATTTTGACAATGTATTACCAAGCGCTTGGTATTAAAATCGCTGAGTTGTATTCTAAATCGACATTCGAACGTTTCATGAAAGTTCAGCACAGTACACAGTACAACCCAAAGATATCCGCCTGCTTCTACAGCCTCGTCAACTCGTCGACCGAGCGTCGATACTAGAATCGTCCCGCGACCCGCCAGAGAAATTTGCCGACGACCGTATACGGGGTTCCCCCGTGAAAAATGGATCTCGCCGGCGAACACTGGGCTCGGATCCGGTGCCCCGATCTTTCCGAGAAGGAGCGCGACCGAGACTCATTGGCTCGCATTTAAAAGGCCAGCCGCGCCAAGACAAGACTGCGTGGCACGAGAACGGGACGACTGCGATTCTCAAGAAAGAAAGCTGCCGATGGAAAAGAAGTCCATC
Organism: Anoplius nigerrimus; assembly: GCA_914767735.1. Classification (NCBI taxonomy): domain Eukaryota; kingdom Metazoa; phylum Arthropoda; class Insecta; order Hymenoptera; family Pompilidae; genus Anoplius; species Anoplius nigerrimus. The sequence goes on along the minus strand of OU612089.1, from coordinate 8,005,985 downwards.
CTCGCATCGGTGGAACTCGTCTAGAGTGCGACTCCCAACCTACCTACCGACCTCCGCCACCTAACGCTACTCCCAACGTCCGTATCCACCTTGCGCGCCGATCGTGGAGACGGGCGTCGCGACGGTGCGCGTAGGAAGCGCTCGGCAGGAGGCAGAAAGACGAGGCGAGGTAGGAGGAGGAGGAAGAGGCGCAGGTCGGGCAAGAATGCGACAGAGGGAAGAGACCGGAACCAGAGGCGGGGACACAAAGAAAGGTGGAGGAGAAGAAGGAGGCAGACGGTCGCCGAGGGAAGAGCCGCGGGGAGAGAAAGAATGAAAGAGCACCGTCTAGAGAGTATAGTCGAAAGGGGGCACTGCGTCCGGCGCAGTGACCTACTATCTTCGGTTCGGCGGCTCGGCTACATAGTTAAGAGCGTACGGTATAGTACGTTGAACGCGTGCACCGGGCACATACGCCGCTCGCGGCACCGTCTACACGCGCGCATTTTCTTTCATTCAATCGCCGACGTCGAAGAACGCGTCTGACTCGCGAGACCAGTCGCGATTCCTTCTAACCGACCAGCGGGACCTTGAAACAATGCCTCCGTACCCGAGTGCCTCTCCGACGAAGCCGTTCAGCCGATCAGAACCACCTCGACGTCAGATTCGACAAAGAGGAAAGATTGTCATGCAACCAGTTCGTACGCAATATTTAGCGTCGTGTTTTAAGCGGCCAATCAGCTCGCAATAGGTTCACGCGGAAAATCTTGTAAATGGATAGGCTGCGGAGGCTCTAATGAAAGATAAGAACCGGCTGCTGGCGGAGAGACTGATCGCGGTGATTAAAAAGTTAAAGGCACGCCGGTTCGGCTCGCGCTCGTGTCAGACAGCCAGTCAGCCAGCCAGTCAGCCGGAGTGCTATCACATTTTTTTCCTATCCGTATCGCGATCGTCGTAACGCGGTAAACCGTTTCATTGAGGGCTCTTACTTCGAAACGATCAGCGGCGTGCGCAGCACACATCGAACTGGCCGTGTATGTGGCACAAACTGGGCCCCCAGGCTATGGCCAATTCCTCTTAAGCATTAACTTGAGCTGTCGCGTTGATTCTCGACACGGGCACGCGCGCTCACTCGCGGATAGCGGTCCCAGAAACGTTTAGGTATCAATGAAGACCCCCACCTGGCTACCCCCTGTCTCGCATCTTCCCGGTAAGCGCGATTCTTTCTGCGTCTGACAGATCGAAGCTGTCCGTCCAGACTGCCGCAGTAAAAAATCGACGACATCGAAATCAATATGGTTTCGTTTCTTCTCGTACAGGAATTTTCTGTCATACTTCGTATCAATGTAATTCGACATATTTCAAGAATACTTTTGTCAAAGATACAACATGGGAAATGTTGATAATTGCAGCTAGAGAACTCATTCCTCGGATCTCAGTTCGTTCGAAACGTGCATTACGCCTATACAGGGTATGCCACTGAAACGCGTAGCTCGTCAATTAACAAGTGTTACGCACTCCTTACGTGCGGTCCGCGCGCAACCGTTATTTCGAAAACAAATAAGAAGCGGTCGGCAGATTTTGATTCGCCTTAAATCAGCGGCCCGGAAACCGTTTTCCCGGCGCAACTTTGCTCCAATTGCGTCCGAGCGTCGCCTCGTACGCTGCTTCGCACGTGAAACACTCGATAATGAGATCTCGGATAAGCGTTCGACACGGCGAATGTCGGATAATTACGACCTCGGCCGGGTAGAATGGACGAGGACGCGTGTCGCGAAACGATGTTAGGCAATGTCGGATTCGAAACGCGAGCCTGAGCGTTGCGAGAGCGAGACAGGTGCGTAAATAGATTCACCCATTTTGCGCGGCGCGGCGCGTAACGGTCGTCGTACTAACGACCTGTCTGTCACTTTAAAGGAGGAGAATAGGCACTAACCGTGGGTCAATAATCTGCGCACTCGGCCGAGAGAGTCGCGCGCGCGACGTTCGCGGCCGCTCGACGATCGACTTATTGTTACGGGTCGTCTGCCCGCGCGGGAAGAGGGGGGCAGCGTCGCGTTTTTTTGCCCGCCGAACGAGAGATCGCCCGGTTTCGGGCGGGCGAGAATGGTCCTGTTTACTCACGGCCAAGATCAGGGGCAGCAATAATATTAAGGTTGACTTCCGTATAGTCCTCCAAGTCCTCTCCATCGTGCCGGTGTCCTCTCTGCAAAGAGAAAAATTGCCTTGCTCAACATTCTGTTCATTCAGTTTCATTCTTTCTATCGATCGATATTTCGAGGGATAAGAAATAAAGTGGATGATGAAAAATGATGAGGGGGGGGGGGGGGGGAGGAGGAGAAGAGTCGTTCGATGTCGTCGGGCAGAGACACGCAAGTGGAACGTGCACCTGTCCGACGAAGTTCGAAAGACGTTACGCAACGAGCGCATCCGATTCGCGCACCGAAAAGCGAGCGATCTAGTTCTAGAGATCTGGTTCAAAACGTCCGGCGACCGGCGACCGGCGAGTTCTTTCACCAACATGTCCGCACACGTAATCCAATTCGAAATCCGGGCGAGCGTTCGCTCGTGCACTGTAACACTAATTCCCGCTAACTACTTCCGGCAAGGAACACTGCAATTATCCCTATCCTGCCGTCCCCCGTACCCCAAAAATAACATAATACGAACGATACGCAAAAGACCAGCAAGAGTCCTCCTCTTCACTGCACAAACCTCCTCCCCGAAAACGTTCCGCATTCGTCAAAAATCACTCTCCCTTTTCCAAATCCAAAAAACATTCCCGAAAACATCCCCCCCCCCCCCTCCTCTAAAAAAACCTCAAAAATCCGATAATAACAGAACTCGAACTCAATGCACCTCGGTCTTCCGTTCGTCGAACCGTCGAGCCTCCGTAGTTGCTGGCTCGTCCTTGCAAGGATCCCGAGCCGATCCTCTCCCGTACTCTCCTGCCTCCTCTCGTGCGCGCGGAAACCGATCCGGGCCTCACGCACGTAAGCGAGCCGTACGAAAATCGCGCTGACCGATCTCAGCCGATCCGCGTCGAGCGTCCCGCGCGCCGATCTGAACGTCGTCGTCCCTTTCGAAGCGTGTGCCCTCTACTCTCTTTTTTTCCCCCCGGGTCCTTTTCCGCTTTGTCGTTTTTTCGGTCGTCCGGGCTCGCGCTCGGGACGGACGTTCTCGGTCTCGCGTGCGTGCGCGGGGAACTCGTTGGGCCCAGAGGTGGCTGTCCTGGCCGACGGGGACTGACTGAAGGTGCGAGCCACGCTCGTCTCGGCCACGAGCCACGTCCCAGTGACCTACTGACGATCTCGATCGCTCGTACCGTCCGTCCTGCCTTCCACCCCGGGCCCCTTCTTCCTCCTTCCACGGCCGCCACGCTGGGCCCCGAGAGACGTCAGTGCGAGCCCAAACAGGCCTGGGCCTCTTCTTTCCTTTCCTACCCACTCCCTCTCCCACCCTCTCACTCTCACGTCGTATTCCGTCTCTCTCTCGACGTTCAGGCCCAGTCGACGCGTGCGTTCCCGCCGTGAATCTCTCTCGCTCCCGTCGGTCTTTCTCTTATTTACGCCTTTCTCTCTCTCTTTCTCTCTAGGGGACAGGATCGTTCTTTCTCTCGTCTTCGAAGTCGCTGCTTCTTCCTCGTTGCTCTTGGGACCTTTCCTCCTTCCGAGGTGTTGCGAGTGTGCGAGGTTTCGTGCGTCGAGCTTGACGCTTCGGTCCTTTTCTGGCGTGGGACTCTCTGTTCCTGTCTCTGTCGCTCGGCACCGTGTTCGTTCCCCACCTGTTCAGGCTTCTTTCTTCGCTCTTTCTCCCGTATCGCATGCGTGTACGTGCTCGGGCCATACGGTCTTTCTTACGCGCTCGTCTTTCTCCGAGCTGGTCTTTCTCTCTTTCTGGCTTCGGATCGTTTCTTTTCCCACCTTCCTCCGCCTCCTTTTCTTCACCTCCTCCTCCTCCTCCTCCTTCTTCTTTTCCTCCTCCTTCTCTTCTTCTTTCTCATTCTCCTGCAGTCTCGCTCGGCGACTTCGTCGCGGCACAGGTGAAAGACGCGTACGACTCATTAAAACCGAGATGAGACCGAGGAGGAGGGGGAGGAGAGGCGCGTTTGTTTCGGTGGAACACTTTTCGGCGAGAATTATTCTGCGGCTTTTCGCCCGTCGCGCTTTCTTTTGCGCGACGGAGACGCCGCGCGCGTGAGACATCCGATGCCGGTACCCCATTTGCATACTTTGCCGCGCTCTGGGCCCGATTTTAATTACCCGCCGCGAGAGATGCAAGGACGATTGTCGGACCGTGAAACTCTCCGCTGACAGCAGAATGCTTCGTGATAAGATTTTTTTGAACCTCAAACTTTCAACCGACGCAAGTCAAACAGAAAACTTTCGACTCTTTACGTTGCGGAACTTATGTTACGAGTGTAACTTTCAAAGTGACGATAGGTGAGCGATGAAATTTTTAGTTACGAGCTGTCAGACTGCAGCTGCCAACCGCGGTCGACGCGCAGCTTTCGACTGACGTCGAACGATTGATCTTTCAATTAGCCCACTCCAAACAACGGCGCAATTACCGAACTCCTCCCAAGCAGCGGAAGTTCTACCTAGCGTCGACAAAACGTTCGAGAGACAGTAAGAATCCAGCGCCATACGGAACTCCGAAGTGAAACTCCGAGAGTGATCTCGATTATCTGCCGACGTCACGACACGGCACAATATACATCTTGGCATTTAAGCCACACAAATGGCGGCCAGCAGCGGCGCCTAGAAAATCCCCGCGACCCGACCTCCTCTCCTTCCATTCCCCCGACATCTTCATTTTCGACCTCACCGGCGTCCTGCTCGTCCTAGTCTCCTCTTTTTGCCTCCCACCTTCCCGCCATTCGGCTTGACACAGGTGAAAGAGTCTCATTATCCCAGCCTGACATCGAGCACACAGCCGAGCTCTTATCCCATCCGGCGCATCTCTCCGCAACCCGAAATTATTCTACGCAGCGCTCGGAGGTCCGCTCGACGAGTTCGGCAAATGGTATCGAGTGAGCGAACGGATCGTCCGCGTATGTGAAACTGATTTAAGGGGCAACGACGTTTCGATATCCCGGATAACGCGATCTCTCGCACATCCACGCATCCGCCCTCTCAGTCAGTCGCACACACGCTTTGCCGGGAGACAGTTTGCGGCAGACGTTTATGGACGACGGCTTATCCCCGCGGAAGATTTCCTCGCGTCAGATGCGTCTCGACGAGAGGGGTAGGGGGAGGAAGGATAGAGAGGGCGGGGGGAGAGACGTGGAATTCCGTGAAATCTGCTTTTCCTGTCCGTTTAAGAAAAAGAGGCGGGACGCGCGAGAGGAAGAGGGACGTGTGATGGAGGAAGAAGGCTGAGAGAGGAGGGGGAGGGAGGAAAAAGAGAGGATAGGAGATTGAGAGGCGCGGTTCGTGACTGGAATAAAAACGAGCGACGACATGCATCGAACTAAGAACGCTCCACTTTGCCAGCCGTCTCGGCGGAGCTGGCTTCAATTTCGGAATATCGCTTGAACCGCAATGAGCCGCCGGAATCGGACGGATTGGGAGGGGTGGGAAGACGAATTTGCGAAATTTCGTACGTGAGAGAGTTCTCACTGCGACTTCCCCCCCCCCCCCCCCCCCCCCCCCCCCCCCCCCCCGCCTCGCTTCCTCGAACTACATCTGTGATCCTCGTCGTGTACAGGATTCAAAACGGATTTTGCCATGTCGATTGTCTCTCCGTTTAAGCGCGTATCGTGAATTAGAAGTTAGGTGGTAGATGAATGGACGTAAAGAATCTGACTATGGAAATCCTCGACGTGTGTGGCCAGATTCCATCGTGGGTCAAGGACACGATGTTAATGGACCAGCCAGAAGCAACGTTGATGGAAATGAAAGAAAAAATCCTTGCTCTCTCTCTCTCTCTCTCTCTCCTCCCCCTCTCGCTCTCTCTCTTCATCAGGACACCAAATTCCTTCACGCTTCCGTTTGCGAGAAAAGCGCACTCGTTACCGAACTTTCCTTCCCCAACGATGAGAGAAAATTGCTGCCCGGAAAATGAGCGAGTCGGCCGAGAGCGGAGCTCGCTTTCGTTTTCGTTTCTCGAAATCGCGAGGAGCCGAGGCGCGCATGCGCGCGAGCGAGTAAGCGCGCGATTTGCGTAATGTCGCGCGAGACCGACGATAAGGGAAGCCGACGGTGAGGACTCGGAGCTCGAAAGCCGACCGGCCGACTCGCCGACAAGCCGACCCAGATTTCTCGCCCGCATCGGGCTAACTCGTCCATCCGGAAGTGGCTTATGGTAGCCGATGCGCCGGCGGAAGATAAGGGGACGACTCGGCAGATAATGCGTGAAAGTGCGAGTGAAACGGGACTCGGGTCGGTGTTGGCCGATTTCGCGCTTTGTTGATGGATGATTCTCTTTTTGGCGAGAAACTCGTCTGATTCCGACGATCGACCTGACGTAGAACGAATACGATATAATATGTAATTTCCACAGAATAAAAAGATTAAGCGAGATTGAAAGAATATACGGTCGACTAATTGTACTCTTTCAATTATTTCCTAGGTTTGATTGAATTATTTAATAATTTCTCGATTGTGAGCATGAACTGAGATAAAATTTTGTTAAGAAGATTTGTTTATTCCATTGATGTTGAGTATATAGGTTTAATCTGACCGATGCATGAGACCGAACTAAGTGACGGACTCGTCGGCGAATCAAAGTGCCACCCGTGGCAAAGGACGTCTTCAGCTCTACCTGAGCGATTCAACCCCCGGTAGACGGGCCCCAAAAAAAAAACCGCCTTTCCCCTCCCCCTCGATCGTCGACTCGGTCTCACCCGCATTTTTCTTCCTGCCCAATTTCCCGAGCCACTTTTCCCGTCCGTCCGCGCCCACGGCCTCGAACAAAAGTCCCTCGCCGAAAATTTTTCTACCCGTCCACGAACCCCAAACTCGTCACACGACGCGCACGCATTAAGAGCTTCGCCGGGCCCGGCTACCACAAAACATCCGAGAAAAATGAAGAGGCCCCCTTTCGGGCCAGTCATTCCCAAACTGTTGCTCCTTGAATTCTTTCACCGGCGAGAAAGTTTTGATAGCGTTCACGGTCCGACGCGGGTACGGTACGACCAATTCGAGGACGTTATTGTTAGACGCGCGAGTGGGAAATATCCTCGAGTCATCGAGGATCGTCCTGAAGTCCCGCACGACGGGAACACGCTCGTCAAGGTATCGTTCGCCGAAACGGGGACACATTCGGGACTGACAGAAGTGTAACGCGGCCGACGTATCTCGGCGGCCGATTACCATACAAACGACACTTTCTCTGTCATCCGCGACAAATCGCTTTCGTACTCCGCCTACCGGACGGGAGAAAGAAATTCCGAGCCATTGTCGAAACGGCCTTACATCATCGACAATAAAACGAGCCGCGTATCACGCGGAGCATGAAATAAGAAATACGAGAGAGCTAGTGAGAGAGAGAGAGAGAGAGAGAGAGAGAGAGAGAGAGAGAAAGAGAGAGCGATCGAGTAGAACAGAAAGAGAAGGCGAGACAGAGGTAAGAGCCCTAAAAAAGAGCCGGTAGAAAGGCGGGCTATTAAGAGAAAGCGGCCCCAAAAATTAATCTCCAGCCTTGGTAGCCTATCGAAAATAGTAAAACCATGAGACACGCTCATCCTAGAATTCTGTTCCCGAGACCCAAATCTCGGTCCCGGCCGGCGGTCAGTGTCGAAGGCGCGCGGATGCCGAACGTGAGACAAGGAGAGAGAATGCGAGAAAGCGACGGACCGAAATGGATATAAAAGGAATCGCCGACACGCTATCGGGTCCTTTCGATTTGCATATGCACACAGGATCTCCGCTCCTGCGTCCACCTCTCGCGAGTCTCTCGCGAGGGAGCTGAATTCGCGACAAGGACGCGGACGGACCAGTGGACAGAGACGTGCGCGCGCGTGTATACATTACGCGTACGTATGTGTCCGGTCTCGGAATCCTGTTCTCAAACGTCGAGCTCGCGGATGGTCAGAGAGAGACGGGCGCGAGAGGAGGATAAACAGAGAGATTTTAATTAGAGTCGTGTTCCTGCGGACTAGCGCGAGGAGATGAACACGGGCGAGCCAGGACGAGAGAGCCTCGCGTCACAGGACGCGGTACCTAAACGCGCAGGAAATTGCAATTAACCTTCATTGGGACGGAATACTTTGGCGACGTGCATCGGACCGAAATGCAAAGTGGTCGCGCGGGATACTTATTTTTATGCACCCACCTCGACGGTAGCCTGTTTCAGCGACACGCTCGGTATAATTTAAGTTTTATTAAGGCGACGGGCAGCGTCGGCTTAAAGGTGCTGCTTCGCGACGCCGAGTCGGATGAGTTCGATGAACGAGGCGGTATAGAAAGTGTGTAGAATCGTTCGTCACGCAATGTCGATAACTAATCCTAACGTGAGAATGAAAGAATTTCAGAATAAGTACTGACGAGTAATTACGAAATGCACCGTTGCGGTATTAACGTATAATCGGAATTTATTGCACAGTACTTACTGTTGACGGAAATATTGAACACTGGCATGCAAATAGGAACGAAAAGAGACTAAATCACGAATTGTGGAACGCGCGAATTATTTGATATCAGATTTATTCCGTGAAAGACGTCAGAATTCAAATTCACCCACTTCGCGAAGTCAATCAACCGTACGTTCGTGTCCGACATTTAGCTGACGTACGACGAAATAACTTAGGAGCGTCGTGATTCTTTCTCGTCGCTTTCTGCCGGGCGTCCCTCTTCGACGTTCGCCGAAGGAGGTAAATAGGAATAGAAATGCAGGAGGCGAGACGTGCGTGTCAAGAATTCGTTTCGCGACGTCACTTATATCTCACGTCCCAAATACGCGCAGATACGGAAGCTATGCAAATGACACCTAACAGATTGTCGCCTCGTCGGTTAAAGGAGACGCGCGTTAAAGGATCCTCTCATCCTGGATCGATCTTCGGCCATAAATATCGGCAGAGATTGCATAATTGCTTCGCAAACGGCAATCGCAGCTTCTGTTTCGGTTAATCGATCCGTCTCGATCGTAATCTCGTGATATGAGAATTCCTCTCTCTCTCTCTCTCTCTCTCTCTCTCTCTCTCTCTCTCTCTTTCTCTAATGGCTCCCTCGCACATTCGCGCGTGACGCAATATGGCGTAATGACAGAGCGAGCCGGAAAGAAGGGCCGTGGAATAATGTAATCGCTCTGTAAGCAGAATCGGCCAGTGTTTATCGACAATGTCGCGTGCAGCTCGCGACGTTTGACCGACGCTGGCCGATGAAATATAATGACCAGGTTATATCACGCTCAATTATGCGCTAACAAGCCTCCGCGTGTCTTTTTACGTCGCGGCGATATTTCACTGAAATCCGTAACGCGAACCTCGTCCGTACAATGTGACGGAATTAAAAACGCGACAGCTTGCCGTGCGTTACGAGCTATGGGGCGAATTACGTCAGAGGCTACCGAGATTTTCAGGTGTTAGATTACGCTTTCCGAAGATTGCACTGTAAATAATATCAGCTGTGCAGTTCGAGGGTTTACGAGTAGGTAGCTATTCCGGTCTCTGAGTCAGGCGGAAATCGTATATCGGGTGACCGTGGGGCTTCGTCCCCTACGCTTCCCCATTTTCGTTGTCTGTCTTTCGCGGGTGGCTGCTCATCGCCATTATTATTATTCCCAACGGCTCGTGGTGCAACCCTTTGTCCACGCGAGGCGTGACAGGTGCGAACTTCGTGACGTAACCAAGGTACCGTTACTCCGCCGTGCTAATGTCGAACGTGTATGCGCCAGAGCGCGCGCGCGCGCACGCCAGGTGAAACCCCATAAGAATGTGACGCAGTCAGTATGCACCATGAGACCGGATCTCGCATGAAATTCTGCCCTCCCGAGAAAGTGACGACCCGGACGACTCGAGCGACCGGCAAGTAGGAGCAAATATGCGAGTCATCGCGATTTTCCGGATCTCCGGGACACGGATACGAATAAAATGACGGTGAAATTACTTTTTGCTGTGAAACTGGCGAACTACGTTCGACATCTAATACGTGTTCAGCATCTCGTTACTTATCGTTTCGAACGCGACGCAAATTAAAGAAATTAATCGCTTATACAGGATCGGGCTATCAAGATTCACAGCGCGTTCCGTAATTCGAGTTTTTGCGAAACTCGCCGCCGCTCTTACGTAGCGTGCGGCGGGAGCGTTTTATTTCCTGCAAAAAGGACAGGCCGGGAGGGCAGAAAGCGCGAAATTAAGGCGTTGTCGGGCTGCGGAAAATTGGTCTCACGTGGACACGAGCCGACGGCCTGAAAACTTTCACGAAACGTTCGGTCTCTCGGGCTCGTTAAGGGGACACCGACCACCCGATCGACGACGAGAAGGAGCCGAGTCTCTGCCCTCCCCTCCCTTCCCCCACCTCCTCCTCCTCCTCCTCCCACGCTCTCCCCGCAAGTCGGCCCCGCTGATCTCAGTGAAATTATTTGGCCCCGCTTCAAACCGTGTCGCGGACCGAGCCACATGGCGCTAAACTTTCGGAAACGAGCATCTTCATGGTCGAGCGATCGGCCGCGGAAGTAGGAGGAAAAAGACGACGGCTGGAAGGAGGGTACTTGCCCGAAGTTCAACGGAGAGAGAGGATGGCGGGGGCGGGGGGGAGGTCGAGAAAGTTCATAGATCCGGGGACTTTCGGCTAATGATATCGGTGTCCTGAGAATTCCGACGGAACGAGCGTGAGATCACTCTCGCGATTCTATCGACGATCGCTTATAGTCAATCAATCAACCTTGAACCTCAGCAATCACGTAACGTAACACTTAAGACTCCGTAACATACATTATCGACGGCTCATTCGGCCTTTTTCGTTACTTCGAATCATAATCGGGGAAAAATCACGTCTGAATCAATAAGCATTGACTGGACTCTTACAGAGGCATCTAACGATTATCGTTCCAATAACACTGCCCTCAGCTGAGTCAACATTACGATCCCACACAGCGCGCGTCAAACATCGATACGTCCATTTCAAATTTATATTTTCAATCTCCCCTCAACCTCATTCCCATCCCTTTGCGTTCCAACGTCGCAAACGGAATTCTCGCGTTCGTTACATCGACTCCAGCCACCGATCCAGGGATATTCAAACTACTTTCCTCCAACGAGCACGATATGTAAACAAGCGGACGTCCCGAAACGGGGACTAAACGAGCTCTCCGAACGAATTCTCGCTCTCTTCCTCTCGACCACTCCCCCCCTCTCTGCCCCCCTTCCGTTTCTCGCGGCGATCCTTCTCTGCCTACGCGCGGCCTTATTCTCGACGATAGAACCGGAGGAGGAAGGACGCCTCGAAGAGAGACGTGAGAACGCTGACACACTGACTCGCTACCCCACATACCCTTTTGCCTTTTCAACGTGTATTCACGTGAGACCGGCCGGGTGAGTAGAGGAGGAGGGGGGGGAGCACGGTGGGAGACGAAGACGCGAGTCAGAGCCGAGATCGTGGAGAGGATCAGTGAAGGGGGCCGATGGTCTCCTCGCGAACGTTAACGCGCCTCTTCTTGTCCCTCACTCTTGTCAGGTGAAAATTCTCCTATTCCTATCCGCGCGCGTCCGAACGGCTGGCATTCAAGACCGTCACGACAGCTCGACCGAGATTCGAATTCGCGCCATTCAAAGATCCGCGGCTCGCGAATCCTGCCGACCCAGATGCAGTATCGTATTGCGATAAGGGTGAGAGAGAGAGAGAGACAGACAGAGAGAGATGTTTAGCAGGGCTGAAGGGATGCTCGAGGTGCGAGCTTTGACACGGAGTATTCACTAACGACGTGCACCGGAGTCCGTGTCACTTGGTCGCACCGGGCCGCAGATGGCGGATCTATGAATGAATTCGGGCGTATGGAATCGGGCCAGATGCTTTTCATAAGGAAATAACTCATATTTCTGAGAGGAGAGAGTTGTCTCGTTAGAGCGAACTTCGTAGCGGAGTGCGTTCCGGTATTGAAAATTGGCGCGCACATTGTCGCGAGGTAAGCCTGGCGGCTCGTTCCGGTTTCGGAATCGAATGTAGTCAAGCCGAACGTCGGAGAGGCCGATTTAGTACGAGCACACCATCGTGCAGGGAACGAACGAAGGAACGAACGAACGAACGAAGAAACGAACGAGCGACACGATCGGACCGTTTTCCCGGATCGTTAAGCACTGATCACATTTCTCAAACACAAACCTTTTATTCTCGGCAAAATGCAGGCACCGCAGGCAAGCTCTTTATAATCCTATTGGCACACACACTTGGCACTTGCGAAGATTTGCTCTGTCGAGTTGGCGAACGCGGCTGGTTCGGCTCGTTTCGTTTGAATTGCGCGCGGTCGCGTATCGTCGTGGAGCGATCGGTGATCGTGATACAGGCAATAACCAGCGACGACTTTGGCGAGTGCGAGTTCGTTGTGAGACAGTCAGAAACGAAACGCGGCCTATATACTCTCCCCTCTCGGGGTCGTCGTTGGCTTTCACCAAAAACCCCGTCGGCCGCACTGCCGTGCTCGTCACCTGTCGGAAAAATCGAAATTCCTCCTTCGCCGGACTCCCCCCCCTACCCTCCATCGGGCATCAATCGATCCTTATCGAAAGTTTACTATTTTTTTACGATCCCGATTTGAAAATTGTAGGATCTCAACGTTTTAACGTCTTGATCACGTGACATCTGTGTTGTCTTTGTCATCGTTGATTATTATTCAATTACTCATTTTGAAATTAAGGATGAATGTATGTATGTATGTATGTATGTAATAATTTATTTGTTATCTTTCGGGTTACAATTTGATCCCTTCACTTTCTATATATCTTAGTTTACCTTATCTACCTTACCCTACATTTCTATTCCTATTCCTTAACCTAGCGCTTCTTAACCTACTCCTAAATAAGGATGAATCTACCTTTGTACAAATTGTATAATACATTCAACGTCAATACAAGATAATTACATATATGTCAAACATTGAAAATAAAGCTTACTATTATCCTCTCGTCAATGAATAATTCAAGCGTGGACCACAAAACTCGAGATGGCCAGAATAAAACTTACAGCGACTCGAGACTTAATCATTACGATATCCACCATAACAAATTGGCACCTCTTCCAGCGACCGTAACTTGCTCATTCAAAAACCCCGTCAGCCCCCCCCCCCCCCCCCGAACATCGAACTCCCCAATTTCCTCACTTATTTATTTCCCCACGCCCTCCGATAAATAAAATTCAGAAAACGCACGACCGCGCCGCCCGTAAAAAAATACGAAAGAGAAAACACACGAGTCGACCCGGCCGAAATTGGCCGGTCAGATCGAATTACGGAGCATTATCGTGTAGCGATGAGGGGGGAGGAGGGGAGGGCGAGGGCGGGGGGGGAGGGCAGGTCACTTCTCGTCCTTCCTTCCTTACGCGCCCAGGTCTGCTTTCACGGATTCGAGCTGGCAGCCTCGTCGCGGACAATAATTTCGCCGGCCGTGCCCGGGCGACGAGTCGAACTTTCTTTTTTCTTAATCATCCCGCGAGAGAGCTCACAATGAGACGTAAACGGAGCGAGGTTGAATCACGCTCGCACGTCAAGGCAATGACGAAGTTCCTACCCGCGGATCCTGGCTACCGGTCGGCTCGTGCAATTTATCGTCCCGTCCTGCTCTCGCTCCCCCCCCCCCCCCGCCATCCAACCGCCCGGTTCCGGAAGTCGGACGGGCGCCATTGGCGGTCGATACCAGCGAAAGTTTCCTTCTCGTAACGGGCCTCGAGGTCATCGCTGTTTAGGCTACGTGACGTCGGTAGGATTGTCGTCTCTTTCTCCGAAAATTCTTGATCCCGAATTGACTCGAAACTGGGCGTTTCGTAACGCAGACTGACGCCGAGGAATTCGGCGAGTGCCATTGGGCAGGCTAGAAATTCCTCGCGCTCTTCTTTGCCATTCTTTCTTTGTATCCGGACGTAGGTTCTGGACACGAATGTGAATCGGTTTTAATACCGCCGCGATTGAATCGCATGGCAATTAACGTGCTTTTCAAAGCATTCTATACGCACGACGCAAAGCTGGGCTTGACCTCTGGTATTACTGTTTAACGTCGCATCGCGTAATTAAGGGGAAAAAAGCTTGGTTGTCGTGCGCGACTACGTCAATCGTGTTCAATTAGAGTTCGCGCAATAATTAGTTTTATATTTTTCATCCGTGTTTGAGACTGTCGGTTCGGCAGCGCACTCCGCCTCATCTGCTCGTCGAAACAAACCACTTAATTTTCCCGACATTTCCCAAAAAAAGTGGATAGAGAACTCTCTCTCATGATATTAACAAACTGGCGCTCGCATTCGAAAGTTTAGCCTGGCAAAAATTTGCGGTCTCCAGATCGATCTCGACGCTGATCGAGGCGTTGTTCGTCGGAACGATCGACGACTCTCCAGGAAGGGGGAAGGGAAATGGGGGGGGGGGGGGGAGAACGAAAGAGTCAGAGGCAAAAGTGCGTAACGAGTGTAGGTCGCCGGTATCGGTCAATATCGGACTGGCCGAGAGCTGTATGCTGCCATGACGAGCGGCGGAACGTTCAGCCGAGCGGAAAGTGTTAATAAATGTATTCGCAATAAAGAAGGGAGGTGGAAAAAAAGCAAGAAGCCGCGGCACGTGGAAAAGTGCTCTGACCCATTTGTTTACATATCCTGACGCATCGGGGCCGCGGCTGAAAAATTGCGATGCGCTCGCGGAGATGCGCGTAACGAAATTCTGGCATATGCGTATGCGTGGCTCGATTCTAGTAAAAGTTCGATATTACTTTCGCGCGGCAGCCTGCTCGTTATAGATTTCTCATTCTCTTCGTTATCGGTGTACCGGGCTGTTACGACGATGTTCCGTCGTCTTAGGTTCCATTTTGTAAAGTGTCTCGATTATCGGAGATCGGAAGAGCAAAAGATTTAGATGAGACTTCGAGGCTGGAACTTAGTTATCCTATGTACAAGGTGAAACCCTCGATTTCTAGAAATTCGATCACCGGAGCTATCGTTCCCCATGTTTTTTTGCGTGCCTACTCGATTAGAACGAACGAGCTAAGTCAAGGTTTAGATTACCGCCAACAGCGCCGTCTCATTTTCCTGTAATGACGCAAGCGCGAGTCCGGATAGCCAGTAACCAATCTTTCGTAATTCCGCCGTGATTACTAACATTCCACTTACGAACACCGAAGTATCCGCAGATTCAACCAATAACCCACATACCCGACGAGTTCACCCCACCGTCATGACCGTTTACGTCTCATCACACATTAATCGCCAATTACCCACATTACCCACCCAATTGACAAATCCCTGCATGATAACCGCACCATTGTCATGCCGACCGATTCGCCGCCGATGGAATACCGGCATGCATAACAGGACGGATCGGAAAGTACGCGTTCATACATAATACGAAAACTCAATTACCCACCGAAAGAATTAACTTATTTTTCCACTCCCGCGAAGAAACGAAAGCGCAGAAAAAGCGCCCGGCGACTTTTATTTCCCGCACGTAGGAGCCGCGGCGGGCGTGCGTGCTAACGATTTGATCCGAATTAAGGTGAACGTGATATTACTGATAATTCCTCCTCTTCTCGCGCCGGCCTCTCTCTTTCTTCGCCAGGCCCACGCGCGCCCGCTCGCGTCCTACGTCCGGATCCTGTCCGGAAGAAAGCCGCGCGAAACGAATTCCGCGCCGTCAGGCAACGGGTGAAATTGCGCAATTTTTCCACGAGCTTTGACGTCAGCGACCATTCACGAGCCGCTCGGCTCGCAGCTTTCACACGGATCTTTCCTCTTTGTTGTCTACATACCTACATACGGGGCGCGCGCGCGCGCGCGCGTTCCTCGATGGGCCAGAATCTCGCGGCAAGTCGACCGGCGAGAATGCGAGGACCAGATTTCGAGAGCAGTCTTCTGTTCGCGAGTCGATTCTTGAGTCCGAGTCTGGACCACTCGAACTGACGGGGACCATTGACATGCAAAACGCGGTCGACGATGTTAGGCCGGATACCGTTCGACTTTTGAATCCGACACGCATCGGAATGCACGCTGGACAGATCGTCGACTTGGAACACTTTGATTGTAGCCAGGAATGCAATTAAATCATTTTTGTTGGACTCGTTGAATGGAGAGAGTTGGTGGTTTTTACATAGATGCAATTTTGGGACTGTAGTGATGAGTGGCATTATCGTATTTAGCATTGGTGTATCTGCGAAATTAGTCTACAGAGTGGATTTAGAATCCGCGAATTTGTCCGACGAACGTTTGCGCGATCAGCGTCGAAATTGACGGAATGGCTCGAAATTCGTATTAGAGCTCTACCCTAAAACTCGATCAATCCTTCATTGGTCTCGTCTGTCAATTCTATTAGTATGTCTCCACAGGACGCTCGTCCCGCCTCCGTCTAGAGTCCCAATACAATAACGCTAAGTACACTCTCAAGTAGCGGCCGATTCGCGAGTCAGGACTCCGAAGGACAAAGGACACTCTCGCACGTTCGATTCGTCGGTCAGCAAGACTTCCCATGCGAAAGAGAGTAGGGACGTCGTCGATTCGTCGCGAGGAATGTTCGAACTTCCGGTCCTCTCTCGGTACGCCGCCTACCAGTCTGGAACAGTTACCATAGCCTCAAATCGAGAGAGCAATTACAATCCTCCCCTCGCCCCGACCCGACTTCATCCCCCAACCCCTCTCGCAGCCATTCTCCCAACCCCCCCCCCTCCCCCTCCCGTCGCCAGCCTCCCGATTAAGCTCTAATCTCTCGAATTCCGGTCTCCAGAATACCGCGGTCGAAACTTCCTCCCGGATTACTCGAAATACTAACTCGGCCGCGCACTTGGATCTCGCGGAAGCGTTGGGCAAAAATTTACGACCCTCCCAGACTACTCCCCGGCACTCGCTCGTAGCGGCCGCAACGAATGGCTTTTCGTTTGCTCGGTCAGTTCTTGTAAAGTCGATTAACGCGAGCCTGTTAGCGGCGCAGCGACCGGCGAACCGGTCCGTTGTA
Source organism: Anoplius nigerrimus (assembly GCA_914767735.1). Classification (NCBI taxonomy): domain Eukaryota; kingdom Metazoa; phylum Arthropoda; class Insecta; order Hymenoptera; family Pompilidae; genus Anoplius; species Anoplius nigerrimus. The sequence continues at coordinate 7,988,933 of OU612089.1, read as the reverse complement.
CAGGTTTATTCCTTGGATTAGAAATAGCTATTACGCGCATAATGTGAGCCGAGCGAGGAAAGTGATTCGGTATATCGGTTTGCGCGCACTCGCCGCCGCTTGGTTTCGTTGCTATGCGATTTGCGTGGGTGGTGGAGTGTGCGCGAGGTTTCGTTTGAATTTTCAGTGGCTCGAGTGGTCTCGTAATCGCGAGAAGGGCTGGAGTCAAAGATTTGACGAATTCGATCTAGTTATTCACTCAGTCGTTCTTCAGAAAATAATTGCTACTGTACAAGAAGTGCAATGCATTTCATACTACAATAGAATTATTAATAAATACATCTATATAAAAATCAAGAGTAAAACCGAAGTCTTTATTATTCTGATGGCCACCTTTACAATGAAGGGCTTGTATTGTAAACGTTAGAGACGATTTTGAAATTACCTAACTTCTTTACATTTCTACTTACGGCATCTTGCAAAGATGCCAACTCTCAAAAGTTTTATTTCTCGACCGACGGTGGCAATAAATCCGATCACGAAATCGGCCGACTTGACGATCCCTCGGACATTAGGTTCGGCAAGCGTATCGCCAAGCCTGGAATTCGACTCGATCCGCGAACGATTTCGATCGTTCAGAAGGCGCGTGCGCGCGCGCGCCAAAGTCGAACGGAAGAAGATATAGTTCTGGCACACTTTCGACGTCGGACGAATCAGGAGTCCGCGCGCACCGCGCCCACCAAATTAACATTACAAATCGTCGACGGTGCACAATGACGAGCCATGCCGAGCGACGCTCTCGCGTCTTCCGAGACTGACACGTAATGCAGTAACACTCTGATTCCTTGGCACCGTTGTACGCCGCTCGAAATCCTCGGGAATTATCAGGGAATTCGCGCTGCCGAACGCCATCGCTTGGATCCGGTCCAAGACGTACTTGGCGATATTAATTTTATGCGCGTTACGCGATGAGCACGTTTTCTCGAATACGTGCTCTGCATGCGGCCGTCGTCTCAGGAGTGAATTACTATTTCTTTTTTCTTCCCCCCCCCCCCCCTTCCCCGCACTCGACCGCTATAATTGATACCGCGGGCTTAAGGCCCCGAACGAAAGTTTGACTTTTCGCATGCCTACGCTCAAAATGTTCCTGATTCGAGTGGCCGTGCATAATGCATGACAGCGAAGGTACCGAGTGGCGGCGTATCACTATTCATACCGGAGATAAAGTCCGGGGAAAGTTCTTTAGCTTCCAGCGTGGCAACCTACTCGCAGAAAATTGGACGCGCGGCTAACGAAGAAAAAGTTTGTCTCACTGCAAGAGCGTGTAATCTATTCGAATACAGTCCCAGGCTAACGTCCGTAATTAGGATAAAGGAAACGACCGGGCGGCGAGGGGAGGGGGCGCAACGCGGTACATGGCCAAATCGGCCGTTCGGGGGAGGGGGGAAAAATTCGCTCGCCCGGAAAGTGTGACGGCGTGCGTCGGATTAAAGAAAGTCGATTCTTAACGATGACCGGCTGGCGAGCCGCATTCGATTACGCCGGCCTCGCGAGCGCAGGACAATCGATCGTGGGCGGCTTTTATCGCGTGCCCGAACGTAAACCCCGGCGACCCGCCGCACCGACGGGGACGATAATTTTGGGTCACTGAATCGCACTGTCGCCCCGATCCTCCAATCGGAACGCACCTCGGTCGTCGGCCAGAAACTTTTGCCCGTCGACGGTTTTCGTCCCGGCGAGAACGGCTGCGCGGAACTTGTAATTATCGCGAGTGGGTATAAATCTTCGTCCCGCGGCGCACTACGTGACACGTTCGGGATTCGGGCACAGGTCCGATGTGGAATTGCGCCGCGAACCGCAACTCCGCGAACTTGTCCCTCCTAGTCCGAAGTGAGCCGTTAGCGCGCTAATGGGTGTGTCTCCGTCTGCATTCGGAGTAGAGGCTATTAATAGACGGACGGCGTCGCGATTTATTATTCTTTCGCGCGTGCAGCGATGCCGTGCGCTCGAACGGTATTTATCGTCGCGCGGGATGCAACGAGACGCACGGATAATTGGGAAACGGTGGAGCGAGCATGTCATAGAGTCGTGAATAAAGAGCTCCGCGTACTGCTATACTGTTCGAATGGACGGTAGCGTAATATCCTTTCAACGCCATAGTTCGTTCATACGAACAGGCTTGGAAATTAACCGTATTTATCTCGGATGAGTTTCATAGGTGTACATGACAAATTTCGAAAAATGCATGACACTCCCGTTCATAAGTCACCGGGCACCAACTAAAATTTGAATTCGAGCAATTTCGTATTGCTAAAGCGTTTATTTTCTGAAATAAAAATAACACTTGTTAATTGTTCACAATGTTTTGAGTAGGTATTTCCAATTTTTCAAAAATGTTACCTCAATATTATATTTCCTTTTCATCGAAACATGAAATACATGCTTTCATAGGTGCCCGGTGATGGACGGGGGTGTACGTTTCATACTAGAATGTACTTGGCTATGGCTGATATATCTTAGAATCTTTATGAACTAGTAACATTGTCATCGAAAAAGAGAAACCAAATCGTACCTAAACCCGCCCACGTGAAACAGTATCCGAGATTAATCGTACGTCAGACCCCGACTACCAAGAATGCTCCAGCCAAGCTACCTGTCGCACATCAATTACGAATGATTAAAAGCGCGCACCGTTTCGCCACGACAATTAATGGGTCGATATTCCGATCGACATCGACCGACACGCTCGCTTATACTTACGTCCACACTGGCACCGTCCGGCAATAACGTATCGACGAACGGAATGGACTCCCAGTTTCTATCCGATACGCATCTCCCGTACGCGTACTGTCGCTGCGGCGCGTTCGAGCGAGGAATTAATATCCTTGACTCTCGCTGACGGCCGAGTCGCCCCGTGACTCTGAACTTGAACCGGCCCCGGCATTGGCATTGAGTCCATCTCCGCGTCCGTGACGGATGCCGTTTTAATTAAAACGATGGCTGAAGGAAGGGAAAAAAAAACGTTGAGCCAGGAACACGGCGCCAGGCCACCGCGGCCGGAATCCCGATCGATCGGCAAACGCAGCTCAGAATTTCGTGTGCCACTTCGCGGCCGCCTCGCTCGTCAAACATCGTAAAGTATCGGCCGTAAACTATCCGGGCCCGACAATTAGCGCGTGCAGCGACTCGTTATATCGCGTGACTCGCTAGGTGCCACGCTTATCGATACAGGTGCCTATCAATGTACATCGAGATACGCCATCGTCCTCGACTCCTGCAACGCGAGGTCGAAAATTCGGCGCGACTCTCAGCAAAGGAGGGAGGGTCGAGGTAGAGGGGGGAGGGAAAAAAATAGATACGAGATCTTAGTGTGTCAGTGTGCCTATATGCTAATCGGAGGAGCGATGAGCGGTTCAGCGGATCACACCGCCGCGGCTAGGAAGGTGTGTAAGCCGGGTGAATGTGAAGATCGGTGTACGTACAGCGAACGACAGCTAGTCCACGAACGTCCTTCAAAAGTGTGTTCCGAACGAGCGTGTGTCCGTACGAGCGTCCGTACGAATCTTCGTAAGTTCGTACGAATCCTCGTACGTGTTCAACACATGAGCTACCCGACGCGTACATGGAAGCGATCGCAGACGAATTGGCGAATTCGCATTGGTGTGACGTACAGCTGCGAGGTAGTGCGACTCTGTGTCGGTGAGCTTCAACACAGACTCGGACGTTAACGGTACTCGCTCGCGATACGCGAACGGTAGAAAGTAGTTTGATATTTCGAGTGTTCGCCAATCTCTGCTACGCTCTTGGCCTTGCAGGCGTGCAAAGCCTGTTCGGTGATCGAGAGGAGCGATCGATCGGAGTGATCGGACGATCGTTTCGAGCCGAACAGCGGATTGGACAACAAATGGCGCGGCAATAACGATTCCAATTAGAGATGCTCATTACGCGGACATCCGGCTAATGCGCGCGAAGATCCGCCGATTCCGCAGCGTCGCGGTGCTCTAGAATTAGAGCATCAACGTACGTAGTAACGTAGTAGAACGTACGTTGATGAATGAATATGGATTGCGACGGAGAAATAGAGGTGGACGTAATTTACAACGGCCAATTACGTTGTCGGATTCCGACGAGTTATTGGGTAGGATCAAAAAAGAATTTGGTCAGATAGCATTTTAATTTATGAACTGTTTCAGTGTATTTCTGTGCAGTTTTTACATGTGTTTCTTCGGAGTCGTTGCTAATTGTATCAGTAACCGGACGACTGACATCACTTTTTATCTTGTCGAACTATCCATTGCCCGACTTCTTTCCCCAAGAGCGCAGAGAGCCCCCTGCCCCACCCAGAGGATCGTTTATCCGGCCGGAATGCCATCGAGGAAGCCGAAGTCGTCCGCGTCCTTGTTCCTTCGCTCACCTTTCTCGATCGGCCCCGTCCGATTCGTCCGCCCGAGACTTTTACTCGCACCGAATTTACGCGCCGCCAGTTTGCTCCATTTTCGCCTCTCTAATATCGGGCTCCGATTACGGAACCCGCAGAACACACCGAAGCCTTAACTTGTGCTCGTGCGTACGTGCTCGCGCGCGCGCGCGCGCGCTCACTGCATTCTCTCCGTTCGACGCGCTCACTTTCACCGCCCACACGTGAATTTTCTATTCGGCCCACATACTGCCAGGGCAGGGAGGCAGCGTTCGACGACATGTTCCTCCTCCGAAACTCAACTTGCGACAATGACTCACGTCGAGAGCATCCCACTCGGGACGCGCGACCTCATCCGCAAGAGTTTCTCCTAATGATGCAATTTTTACGATCGTTCATCATGCCCGAGTGACGTCGGCTCGATTCCCGGGGCAGGATTATCCGTGAGATTACTCGTTCGACTCTTACTTTTACGCCCCTCGTTCGTTCCTGCGCTTCGTTCGTAGCTGCGTCCCAGCCTTCCTCTCCTTCCTCCTTTTCCCTCCGCGCCGCGACGCGGACGATCCGCCTACTCGCCTTCCGTCCACGTCCCGGAAGTCCTAATGTAGAGTGAGAGCGGCCGGATCGATTGTGCCGGAGAATTCGATGAATCACTCTCACTCTCCACCCGCGCCTCATGACGCGCATACTTATGAATTACTTAATCGCCGTGTCCGCGCCGATTCGTCGCGGATCGACAAATAGTCCGCCTCGATTTCGATCGATTTCGCTTGCCGCCTCCGTAGGTGAAACCTGTCCAAAAGTTTTGGGCAGGTCGCAGTGAAACTCGTCTACCTTCACGATGACGGAGAATTGATTTTTGGAATTCTTATCGTTGCTGCTTGGGTAAATAAAACTTGATCCTTCGAATGACAGTTCGGAATTTCGGATAAGGTGGGGTAAATCCGAACACGGGGCAAATCCGCATTAGACCATTATTTATTCGAATATACGTTGCATTGTACCAACTGTTAGGTAGATATCTTCCTTTGGTTAATATTCAACGGTTTGGATAGTATTCAACATAGGTGGCCGCCCATGTATTCTGTGATTCCCCTGTTTAACTCGTTCGACAAAGTTCGTATTGCTAATAATAACTCCGCTTTTGCCCCATAATATACCTAAGGATATAAGATTCAATATTTTTTAATCAAATTGGGCGGTTTTGCTTCAGTTCCGGAGCAAGGCCGCCCTAGCAGCACTGTCTTTAATTTATTAAGAAAATCATAAGTTTCAGAAGATATTTTTAATCCAAATTAATGTAACTTAAAGAATAAACCATGCGCTAAATAAAAACACTAAGATTATTAGGTTTTAGTGGAATAGATAGAAAATACATCAGTTTAAAGTAAACTTTACAATTTCTGGGTCGGTTTTACCCCACCCCACCTTACTCCATCTTTAGGTAGGTGAGAATAATCGAAAACTCTCGACAAGCGTTCCTCAAGTGAAATCACAATATTCCCTTACACGTGCGAAATCGTACCGCGCTTAGGAATTGCGGCCAAACTTTTCGGTTGGCATTCCGAGGCTTACGCGAGAGTTTTCAGGATAGATTCGTGCCAGGGTCGCCGCAATCGAACGTAAAGCAGCGTTTGATCGATGCTCACCCTCGGCAGCCGATGGCACTTTTCAAATGATCAATGTACCGTCGTCCTTTCTTTCTGCTCGTGTACCGTTCCTTTTTTTTTTTCTCTCTACGCCCGTCCCCATTGTGCCGATTCGACGGCGGCGGCAGGCGTGAATTATGAAAGCGATACGCGTTACAGGTGTTCGCCGTGTCGGCGTCATTATTTATACATTCGGCCCTGTCAATGAGCCCAGCCGGACACCGAGGGGGCAATTACTTACGATCGCGCTCAAACGAAGACCATCCTCTAAGGACACTCTCCGAACTCCGGTCTCGTTTTCAGCCGCCAGCCTAACGTTCCGCTACTATCCCACTCTGCGTGTGCGAAAAACGATTTGGCCCGAAAAAATAGACGTTGAGAAAGCAGCGAGTGTTAAACGGCGATAAATTTGTCGTCGACTTCCCTGTCGTTGGTAGGAAAGAAGCCTCCGAGGATTCTAACGACACACCCACATCGTTAGCCGGCCAATGATTTACGCTCGCCGCAAACAATTTCTCGCCGCGCAAGCGCCGCGGAAATGACAGTTCGCGCCTGCCAAACGACAGGAATCGGCCGCTGATCTGCGGCTGAATTACAATCGCTGCCTTCGGATAGAATTTTTCCCCATTGTCGCGCGAGCTTCAACCGCGAGCACCGTCGATTGTTGCCACCCGATAAACGCGATAACTCCGATAATTTCCGACCGACTCGCGTTCACCGATGTTGCGCTTTGATATTGCGATTCAGACGGCGACTAGGTCGTCGTTACAATAGGCGACGAAGGTTCTCATGTGAATCAGACGTTATGGTTGTGACTATGGAATTCACGTAAATGTACGTTATTTCACATTTGCCGAACGATCACAGTAATTTCAAGCGGTCAAACTCGGTACTTGGGACGTCCCTGTAATTTGCTCGCGATAAATCGTGCGATGTGAAACTAATGGCTTAAAATCAGATGTCACGATCGCGGAAATGCTTGTAATTATCGGTACGCGCTCGTTATAATTAGATATCTGTAATTAACTTTTATTGTCGATTCCTCGCAGCTGTCCTGTTGCCAGTTTCGAGCGAACCAGCTGAGAGACACTGAACTAGAGACCGTAATATACGTTTCTCCGGATGGAATTTGAACTGCATCGTTGAGGAGCCGACGTTAGTCGAAGAGAATCGCGTCAACGTATCTCTCGCTCCCTCTTACGTTGGCATCCTGCTTTCGCGACGTACATCCGGAATCGATCGTCGCGCGCGCGACGCTTTCGTACGAGCACGATATCTCACTGACTCATTGGCAAGAGTCAGCCGGAGCAGTCGTTAGACTCCTTTCCTCGCAACGGATCTCCACACTTTTCACCTCCGTTTAGTCGAACGCCGACTGAAAACAGAAAGTTTCTCAGCGTCCTACCGATAGTTAACCAATAGTTGCGGTTCGAGCATCAACCTCTTTGTTATATCTAAAAATAAGTTAATTACTGAGCTTTATTAATTAAATGCTGACTAACACTTATTTCTATCATGTTTAACCATTTCGCTGTGGCGCGATCTCGGAATAATCCATTAACAGGGACGGCGCGTCACACGCATGTCGGTCGCTGCGCAGACCAGTGGCCAAAACAGCACCCGGAGATTTGAAACCATTCGTAGGACTTAAGAGTAAATCTTTGCTCTCAATACAAAGTGTTCGAATTAATATTGCTCACTACGAATGCAGTCGTCAACGAATACGTCTTATGACAATTATTTATCACATCTTGTAAACTGCAATGTCACAACAAATCTAATAAGAATTAATTAACAATCGTCCGAATCAATTATCAATACTACTGCAGTTGGTATGTTCCAAAGCACGATTTGAATAAGTCCGCAGGATATTTACGTCTCTGGTATATATCCATGGACTTCTCAGGACGTATATATACGTCTATCGTAGTGAAAGGATTAACCATTTCGGTACCATAGTACCGGAGCAATGTCAAAGTATTTTTATTTGTTATCAAAGTTATGCCGTTAATAAATTAATATTACTTTAATTATTATTATTTTCTCGACCGCCACGTGACAAAATAATTCATCGACCGAAACCGTGCAACGATCAACTTTGCCTTATTGCTTCGTTCAATCTGAATTCGTCATTCCACGGAAACACGATCTTCCGATCGGCTAATCACCGCTAATCCGAGTAGGTAGAGCCCGTCAAAAGCACTCGAAAAATCTTTCATTACCCTCGAAAGCACGAACCGCCCTTCGCCTCGAGCCGAAGACACTCGGCCATCTCTCATCGGGCCGACGTCCAACGGCATTAAAGCGTAATTAGTATTCTCGGAAGCTCGCGTGACCTCTCCGCAGTTTGATTCAATAAAGAGCCCACCCCCAGGAAGCACGCGCACGCAATCCGGGTTCGAACTCCTCGCAGTCCCATCCCCCCGCGCCCGACCGAAGCGAATCGTCTATCCCACCTGAGCCGAAAGTCAAAAAGCCGTAATTGGCCAGCGCCCCGCTCTTTCGATTGCACGCGCTTTCAAATTCGAGATCGATCGGTCGGACTCCGCGTCTCCGGCTTCGTTTCGGTCGCGCAAAGGTGGTACAGCTTCGGCGAACGGGGCAATTTAAAGCGGGCACATAAATTCGCTGGCGGCCGATCGGCCGCGCAAAACGAAAGTCCGTAATTAAATGAGCCGGCCCCGTGCTAATAAACTTTTAGCCGGGGCGAATCTGGGCGGCCCCGTTCGTTTCGCTCGCCGAACGTTTCGGAAGTGAAACAACATTGTGTGCGGGCCCGAAGTGGCTCGATGCACGTTGCCTGCCCGGCAAAAATGTTGCCGTTGTTCGGTGTTGGAACGCTCTGATTCGCGGGGTAATTAGAACATCGCGATTGGACGCGATCCGGCGGCGAACGTCGCTCGTTGATCAGGAATCGCGAAATTTTTGAGCGGCGAGATTAGCCGAAATTCGTCGGAAGCGAGCGAGCCAAGACGAGGCTGATAAACTGTTGCCTCTCGGCAGAGGCTTCGGCGGAGATTAGATTTTAACGGGACCGAGGAGTCGAGGCGGCGATAATTGGGACAATTATGTCGGTTCGTTTTGTCGCGTTAAATAATTTCTGCGACTCGGAGAACCCTGACAGCGTGACGGACGCAATGTTTCATGACTGAACGTCACTGCGGTCAATTAACTCGCTGCAATGCGATGCGGCGAGCCTAGGCTAATGGTTTTCGACTAATTGGGGGCCGGTATGGCGGAAAAATTATTAACGCTAAAATAAAGAACGCTAGAACAATCGACAATTTCTGCACATGATCTTACCGAAATTATCCTAACAAAGTGACATTTTTAACCCATTAACTGTCACATTTTTTTTTTGTTTTTGGCCGGATAAGTTATATGTATGCACAAAAGGTTGTGTAACAGTATAATTATATAAATTCCAAAATCCTCAAATGGGAATCGTGGCAGCTAATAGGTTAAGACAGTCGAACAAATTATCCCGGCCGCCATATCCAGAGTGAAAACGCAAACGACGTAACACTGACAAAAATATAATAGTGTAAAAATAACCGTACAACAATGATACTGAACCACAAGCAAAATTGGACGCAATAATACTCCGTGCAAAATCAACTCCGATCGACGCGCAGTTTTACAGACATTTACCGACTTTGGCCTTAGTTCGTTGCAGATTATCGGTCGGGCCGTTCGGTGCACCTTTCATACAGACGGTTTATGGATCGTGGCCTATACTCGGATGCTCGAAGATACTCGGCCAACGGAACGTCCCAAATAATACTTCTAGCCGTGCGCGCCGTCCGTCCGTGCGCCAACTTTCGGCTGCAGGGAGGCGAAGAAAACGAAGAGAAAGAAGCTTTTCATTCGAAACCGCTCCGAATGTTAACCCTCCCACAAAGGAGGAGAGGAGAGGAGAGGAGAGGCGAGGCGAGGAGCGAAGACTGGCACGTACGTTTCCGAACGATAAAACGCACGGCCGGATGATCCGCGTGCCGCGATATTCGGAGTAAGTATGCGAGAAATCTCGGATGCCGGTTACGAGCTGTTTTACGGCCGGCATTCATATAAATGCGGACCTACGTTACCGTTGCCCGTAGCGAATGGAAGATGAAAGTGGCATTTTCGCCGTTTTCTGGGACTCTCCGCCGCCGGAAGATCGTCGAGGCCGCGGCTCACGTCGATCAGCATCTTGTTCAGCGTTAATACGCGGCAAGGCTCGCCAATTATTTGCATAAAATCGTCCGACATACAATCCACCTCGCTTCACGAACTTCGCACACGTACGGCCGCCGTACACTTACCTCGCGATCTATCGGCCGGATATAAAGTAAGGAGATATTCGTAAGCAGCCGATGCACACTGGGTCAGACTGATAAAATAATCGAAGTCGGGGCAAACGCCTTCGTTCGGCCAACGATGCGCCGCGACAAAAATGAAGTCGTCGACGCGTCGAGATCGATATCGGCGCGTTCCTTCGCGGCGCTGGCAAGAAGGCGAGCGGCGGAAATTGTCGGCTCGCGGCCGAGTCGATTGGGTAGGATCGATCTTGGCGAGAGGAGAGGATCCGTACGAAGGGGGTCCGAGACGGGGCAGGAGGCGCGCGCGGCCCGTTCTCGTGCACGAACGAACGAGGCGCGAGGAGAAAGTTTCGAAGGCAGGAAGTGAAGTAGGCCACGACTTTGACCGCTCGCAAGGTCCATACTCCCAAGGCACGCCGCCTCGTCGTGCTCCTACTGTAATGCTTCCCGCTTTATCCGTGTCCGACGCGCCGGCCGTCCTCGCCTCCGTCTGTGTAAGTGAGCAACCGCGCCAGTAAAGTGTGCAACTATAGAGACTGGCGTCGCGCATATATTCCGTCGGCTTAAGAGTCGGGTGTCATTACCCTTAACTTAACGCATAATTGCAATTAACCGCGTCCGCGAACCGGTTGCCGCCGAGTGACTTTATCTTCGGACGTCACTCCGCGATGTGGGCGACGGCCTCCCGTAATGACGTATTCGCTCGCTTGTTTTTCGATAGGACGCCGTTAAAGGAGGCTGTTAAGGATGCTGTTAAGCAGGCTGTCGGGGGGATCCTGGCGACGAATCGACGCAATTCATAACACCGATGTGAATCGACGCGTGGGTAATTTGTCCCAGATAGTTTTTTCAAACACTGAAATCCGCCGTGTCAACGGACGATGCGTCTCTGGCAACAAAGTGTAACGTTTAGCGAGATAATATCGACGTATCAGTAGGTCGTTCGAGCTTCAGTCGGAACGGAATCCGCTCGGTCGCGTGTCGTGCGATTTTTCGATCGAGCCAGCGCCGATGGCTCGAATATCGAGATAACGATGCGAGCGGACGCATTAGCATGCATTATCATAGCGATTCATTCGGTTCCCAAGCGCCGAGAGAATGCATAAGGCTAAACAGCGTGCAAATGTGGCCCGATTTGCGCCGCGATCGGCGCAATGAAACGTTGCAGGCGGAACTTTCATCGTGGAAACCTTTTACTCTTACCGGGTGCGGATAGATCGATCCGACTTTTGTCCCACGGCGTACGTGAACACGTGTATTCATGCAGGCGGGCAATCATGCGGCTTATGGTATGTGGCTTGTCGATATCTTCTCGGTCCTGGTATTCTTGGTAGGCCACTACCACCACCGGCGACAGTCTCCTCCTCGTTTCACCTCCATCGGCCTCTCCCTGATTCCCATCTCACTTATGGCCACCTTCTTTCCTCCCCTCTCCTTTCCCCTCGCCACCTCTCCCCCCATTCCGGTACGCCGATTACATTGACACGACGCCGTCTGAGCATTCTTAATTCGAAATCACTTTATGGATTCCGTTTCCGTTCGACTCGAAAATTCGCTCCGAATGACGTAAAGTGGAGAAATAGTGATCATTGAACGTGGGTTGTTTAAAAATACGTTTTTATCAAGTAATTTGCAAGTCTAAATTAATCTCTAAAACACATTCTTCCTATAAGATAACCGGATGTGGAGTAAGTGGTATTGTTATTAAAGTGCAGGTAATTAAGTAAGGACCTGAAATAAACCGTTTATTTAAACACACTTTTCCAGGATTACTATCTCAATCAGAATTTCTCTCCGAGGAATATTAATTCGCCAACATGTTAATGATATAAAGTGGAGCGAAAGCGATACGTTTAATTAATAATTCAACGAAAGTACCCATCGAACCAAACAGTTTACAAATCCATCCTACATACAAATTCCCCTTAAACAATCGCTAATATTCCAAAAAAGTTTCGAAACGTCGGACCCAACGTGAGAGCATCTTGCGCAATCGAACTATACCGGATTCGCATAAAAACTCACGAATGATGTTGGCTTCATTCAAAGAACGAGCAGACGGAAAGAATGCCGCCCTGCTCGCATCCTTTCAAATGGTATTTCCAGTCGCGTTCCGAAAACAACGCTCGGTACATACACTCTCGGATGCTGGGACAGTGTGCGTGCGCGCGCGCGCACACACGATTTCCTGACAGAAACGATCACGAGGGAGAAGACCCCACTCGCCTCGCACGTGGGACACCACCGTAGACTGGGCCAAGGTTGTTTTTCAACCTGGACGTCGCCACGCAGGAAGCGCTACTTCTCATCGCCGCCATTCGGGCCCGATCTTCCCAGCTTTGGACTATTAACATTTTATTACCGCCCCTAATTGCCGGCCGCGATCGGCGCGCTCAAACGTCCCGGCCGTTCGCGAATCGCGACTTCTAATCGCATCCTCATTAACGCATGCGCGCGACAAACGGCGCGCATCTCTCAACGTCACATTCCCGGGGAGAAGGAAGAGGGAACACCCTGCGTCTCTCTCACGGCTTTTATTCGAAGCCTGAATAGCTCGGGTGAGAACGTAATTCGTTTGAGGACAACGAACCCTGCACCTCCCTAAACGTAACGCGGTTACGACGTTAGACGCATCCTTGCAGGTACATACACAAGAATTTCTCTGGTAAATTGGAAATAATATAAGGTAACACGTACGAATGTTTATTATCACGTCAGTCTCGATTATTTACACCCCCAGAACAATTTCTCAGATCAAATAGCACCTACATCGAATCGACTCATTCACAAAAACTGCATTCTATGCAAGCCAATTACAAACTACACTGTGCAAGGAATGCGCTGGAAGCTAATGAACATTCGGAAATGCGGGAACGTAGCCGCGGAACACTTTAGTCAAATTAACAGGATTTCATTCATTGTTTTTGCCCGCGAGCGCTCGGCCGGCAAGAAAATTGGCTCGAAAGTTTCGTTGTTAAACGCGGAGAGCCGGGCCGAATTTGCCCGGGACAGCCGAATGGGACGGCTTTTTGCGCGATAGAAAGCAGTCGGCTCGTGCGTTCGTGGGACCGACCTGCTTCGTACTCCTCCCCGCCGACACCCCCGTCCTTACCCCCCCGCCCCCCCTTCGCGCTCCACCTGCGGACGCCTCGAACCGTGTCTCTCTCCGATCTCGAAGTCGTTCAAGAGACGAGCGGGCAGGAGGGGCGAACATCTGTCAGGCGCTCGATTCCGGCATAGAGATCCACCTAGTGGCGCATAAATGTCGCGTTAGGAAAGTAGTCGGGCGAGAATCGGACCGAGCGTTCGAGCGATCGATCGATCGAACGATCCGCCATACTTTCACCGCTGACGCTCTGCCAGAAATCCGCGGGCGACTTCGTTTAACTGTTAATCGCGAACGGGCGGACGGCAAGGAGGCGAGAAAGGGATCGCGAGCGGAAGGGAGAGAGTGTTGGGCGAGGCTGGCCAGAAATGACGAACGATGGGGGAGAGAGAGAGAGAGAGAGGGGGGGGGGGGGGGGGGGAGTGGGAAAAAGCGAGGGAGAGTATCGATAGAGGAATGCGCAAAAAGGCGGAAAAAGTGAAAAGGTTCGTGGAATAGAGAACTCGGTAAAGATCACGCTTGGCGCGATGATCTTCTGATGAATTTATGTAAAAAATGTTATGCTTCGTATACACTACGATGTTATTGTAGTACATTAGATTTTCAGAGAAATTTTCAAGGATCTTAACATAGGTAAGTAGTATGCCAATGAAATTATCTACAACGCTACTATATTTAAAACGATGAGACTTTTGCAAAATAGTCAATAAATGTGCGTAAAATGAAGACGGATAAGTCGGACTGCGGATCAATCAGGGAACGAAATGGAGAAAAAACGTAAACACGAGGGTGGCGGAAACGACGGTGTCGCTGGAAGAAGGACGGAAGCAGAAAGCGAGAGACGGAGAGCGGAGCCGCGACTGGAAGGGCAGGAGGACAGAGGGGCAAAACCGGTAAAGGAGGACTCGCCCGCCGGAGGACAGGCCTTCGAACACAGGTGCCAGCTCCGTGCGCGTGCACGTGTGCACGCCCGGAGCGTGTATCGATTTCATTCCGCGTGCGCCGGCTCGCGCGTACGCACGCCAAAACGAACATCCTCTTGCCTGCCCTCCATCTTCCTGGACCACCTTCCTGCCGAGCGTCATCGCTTCATTATTCGTCCAAATTTTATTGACTCGGCCAGTGCGAAACTGCTCTCTCTCTCTCTCTTTCTCTCTTTCTCTCTCTCTCTCTCCCTCTCGGTCACGCTCTCTCTCTCTCTCAGTCTCTGCCACGCTCTCTCTCACTCTCTCACTCTCTCTCTCTCTCTCTCTCTCGCTCTCTCTCTCTCTTTCTTTCTCTCTCTCTCTCTCTCTCTCTCCCTCTCTGTCAACGAAAATCCGGTTCGAAGCGTTATCCGCGATGTAAGTCGTCAAACGGATCCGCGAATCGTAAAGTTCCGTATCTTTAATCCTGGACAGCTGACATTCCGACAAATCCTTCAGCCTCGCCGATCAGCGATCGAAGGAGCCGCTGAGCGAACGATACGCCGGCGAGAGTAACGGCGGGAAAAAAATGAGTCACCGAACGAAACCGCGGAGGCAGAAGTGTGACGACCTGGAAAAGAAAAATTGTAAGGAGAGCGTGGACGGGACACCTTTTCGGCCGGCCGGGACACCGGCGTTACTGTTGTAAACTTCCTCCCTTATCTCCGGCACTCTGGCTCGTATCGATGTTTCCATTCGGCGAAACACTCCGTTACGGCCGCATTAAAATACTTTCTTATCCGATCAAATGGCACGGATCCCGCGACTCTACACATTCCGACCTGAACAACATTGGACGTTCGATGGCTGAACACAAACGTTACCATCGTAGGTCGTCGAAAATCTGTCCTTACGATTCGACCGACGCCCCGCCCAAATATCGAGAAACACATCCGAAAATCTTGTCGTGGACTGAAAATAAAACGCGCGCCTTCGAACGTTTATTTGATTACGTTCCCGCGTCCTCATTTTCTCTGGGGGCGCGCGCGCGCGCGCGAGCGAGCGCACGCTCGTTCGCCGGTATAGTTGGCAGCGCTAGTTAACGCACACGCACCTGCACCGACGATCGGCATCGCTATAGTGAGTGATAATCGTAGAGTAGGTCACCGGAACAGCGCCTCTAGCAATCTACGTTCTTCGCCTCCTCGGCAATCACGAGTGTGCTCATGCTCAAGCGCTCACTTACGCTCGTTTTGCTCCGTACCGCGCGATGTACGGCGCGTGTTGCGTGCACGGAACACGCGTGAAAACCGACGGCCAGAGACGGAGAGGATCAAGAAAGATCGTAAAGGATCGGTCGGGCCGCAAATCGTGCCCGAACAAAAGGCCAATTCGACCTTCCGCGAGGTAAGAAATACTTCGCGGAAGCCTTGCAATTTTCGACGCAGCTTTGGGAGAGGATTTTTGGCCCACAAACGATTTTCGGGGAGTCACTCTTTTGCGGGACGCGGAATCACGGTTTCTTGAGATTTTCGATAATCGTATTTGCCGACGGTAGGCGGCCGAAGTCTGTGCAAACACGGTGGATAGATGTGCCTGCGGGCGGTACTCGTGTTATTCGTCAACATTCTGGTATTTTTCCGGCCGGCACGAATTTTAAGCAGCTGCCCGACGAATAGTAATGCCCGGCTGTCTGCTTCGAAGCCGAAATATCGATACGCCGCGGCTGAAAATCTCATTCCCTGCCGCGATTTTCATCTCTCATCTCCGAACGCGTACAGTCTGTAAATCAAGAAAGGAACGATTCGAACGCATCGTCCACCTTTGTCGCAACCTTTAGGAGCGGCAGAGGCTACAATATCAATTATTCAGTAGATAAATCCGTCGAAAGAAGTTAAAGTCGCCGGGACACTCGCCGGGTGTCCCTTGAAAAAACGAACGACCCGCGGCCGGCCGTAAATTCGCTAATGCCCGACGGCCGAAATAAGTTCGCGGTCCGCGAAAACGAGCGGCACGACGAGGTGCGAGAAATGTGGAACGCTTCTGGATGACGCCGCTCGATTGCGGCGGGAAGATGACGAGGGTAATTATCGGCCGCTTATGCGCCGGAGATTGCTCGCCATTTTGCTCGTTACGTCTAAAACTCTCTTGTCTCGAATGACGAAGATCGCTGCCGGCTAATAGATCGACCGATTCGCAAGGCTGCTCCATTATGAACAGCGATTTCTTCCACGACTTCCACTTTCCATGCCCGTCCGCTTAATGGACTCCCTCCCCGGCAGCAAGAGCTGCAAGGACGAGAACGAAGGAGTACGAACAAGTACGAAGGAGTACGAAGGAGTTACGAAGGACGCCGATCGTTCTAACAGAAAACGCTCGAATTAGGAAAGCGGACCGCGATGATCGAGAATTAATTTTGATCACGAGCCTCGCCCCGAATTCAGCTCGAGTACGCCAGACGAGAATGGCAGGCGAATCGCACATGGAAATAAGGCGCGACCGTTCGCTTGACAATTAATTACGGGCGGACGTTGGCGCGTGAGAAAGAAAAGCGCTGGAAAAAGGGTCAGAGGCTGATTGGAAATGATAATCGCCACCCGGAAGGGTGGAGCCTTGATCGGAAAAGTGGCGGAGGAAGGATGATAATGGCGCCGATCGCCGAGTTCCGATCCATTCGTTCGACTGTATAATCCGGAATACGTAATTACGCCTGTGCGTCCAGTCAGGCTACTTAGAAACGGAACCGCGCACAAGCGAAAAGTACGTCCTATCCAGATAAAAGTCGGCCTCGCGAACAAATTAAAACACGCCCATGCGTTCAGTATAAGAACCGTAACATGAGAAAATGAAAATCGGAAGCCTGTCATAAGTAAATAATGCGAGCCGGTGCGAACATCGAACACTGAAGTAAATATGAAATCTTCTTTGCAAACTATAGTTATTATATATGTAGTGATATAGTTATTATATTTTAGTAAGAACAATCATTATTAGCCCTTATTTTTGGTTGAATGTTCTTAACAACTTTTGTACTTACTTAAATATAGTTATTATAATTTTATTTTTGTTCTCAATTATATGCTCTGCCAATGAAAAAAATCTCCATACTTTCTGATTTGATGTGCTTGAACAACAGAAAACCGAATCAATCTTTACATTCTCTCGTCTTCAACTCCCATGATCACCGATAAGCGCCCAATTACAGTTATTACGTAAAACCTGCACCATAAACCGACCACTCTACAACACAAAAGGATCATCCTAGACGTCGCGAACGAAATAAGTGTACAAATTTAATTAGCCTCTCTTACACAACCCGTCCCCTTTTTTTCATCGACTCGCGGCGTTCACGTTAGCTCCGCAGAGGCGCGCGCCGCTGCGCATCGAAATTACAAGTATCCCGATAAGTATCGCGGAAAGTAGTCGTAGAACGCGGTCCAGCCGGTACAGATACGGGATCAAGATTGACGTCTGTGAAATCGTCGAGATCGCGTTGCCTATTCGACAGTTTTTCCGATCGTCCGCTCGCGCGCGCGCGCGCGCGCCCGCGCTCTCTCGAATGGGGCGCAGTTTCAGAGGCATCCTCATGGACGACGGCACGGAGGACGACGAAGAGGACGCCGAGGATGACCAAGACGACGACGACGAGTACGACGACCGACGACTGGGCTACATTAAGGCAATGGGGTCACGTACCACTGGTAGCCGCCGGAACGGCTACATATGGAAGCGGCGAGAGCATCGTCGCGGATAAACCAGTCGATTATCGAAAAAGATAATTGACACGTGATTCAGCCATTCGGAACCGACGAACTGTCGAAAACGGACTCGGCGCGGCAATAAAACCGAACGGGTTTCGCGGTACGTCGCGCAACGTCCGTATCGTTTGGCAGCGCTGTCACTTCGCGAGCAATTACGGGGAGGCGCATTTTCTCGATGAGCTGAATTATTAATCTGTTCGACAGAGACTGTAGGCTGCGAAGTGAGGTCTCGAATGACAGTTTAGCGCGTGGGACGAAGTTTCGGAACAGAGCGAGATACGCGTAGAAAGATGTAAGATTAAAAATTGTGTAAAATAAGAGGTTTAGTGATCGTCGGTGAAATGCATAATCATGCCTTTTCGGTCAATTCGGTCACTGTAAACTTGAGAGAGAAAATACAATATACTATTTTTTTCTTTTTTCTCTCAAGTTTACAGTGACCGAATTGGTCGATAAATTATACATTAAAAATTGTATATTTAGCATTTTAAAGTCAAAAATCTGTTTACCATCTACCTGCCGGTATATTTCGTATGCACTCGGCACCGGATAAAAGCTTACTATTTTCGTTATAACGTCACAGATACCTCTGACGTCCACTCCGAGAGCAGGTGAAACGTAGTCGGACGAATGTAAAAATTTTGAGAAAACGTTCGAATGACTTCGGAGCGGCGTAGGTCGAGGAAAAATAATCTTCGCCGGCGAGCTGTAATTTAAATATCCGACGCAAGGAACGGTTGGCAGCGGACCGTGTACCACATACCACCGACATACGTCTATTTCCGTCATCCGCCTATCGTTCCTTACCCCACCTGCGACAATCCGCACGGTCATTAGACACCCGCGGCAGAAACCGTGACGAGCTGGGTATATACAAGCGGAACATGCGTTTGTCCAATTCGCATGCGTCCAGGCGCCTGCATCCATGCAATCCAAGATGCACTCGCGTCGATTTCGCATAGTCTACGCTTAGGCGAAGACAGTCGACAGCGACCTGAGTTCAACTCGCCAATTGTCGATTTAACGGAACGCTCACTTGAAACAAGCTCTCTCGGCAGGTATTGGTAAACGTGCGAAAAAAAACGAAGGATGAAGATGAACATGCGAGGTTCGGTTATTGTCGGCGTGCAGGGACGCTAAACGCGTCGGCGTAATTTGCATAACAGAATACTCCTCCGACCCAGAATGCCGGTCGTAGGAAATAAAGATAAACGCGAGTGTTCCCGCATGGCTCGCGCCTGCGTTTTCGAACCGTGCTCGTCTCCTTATACCGGCACAGGTCCATCAAGCATACCATTAACGCTAGAACTGCCCGGCGATTTATGTACCGATTTCTACAGAGAAGGAGAGGAAGTGGCCCAGCTCGCTTTGCGTAAATGTGCCACGCGACTCTTCGTGCTCAGGTACCTGTCGTGCACTTATTTCCGAATCAACCACGGTCTAACGTAGTTGGAAAACAACAGAAGGTACAGCAAATTACTACAATCAGTTTACACTTTGTCATCCTGAATTCATACCATATTGACAGGGTTAACAAAGGATCAATGTCGGAAAGTAGAACATTTTCTATCTCAGTCTAAATTAGAGATTCTGATCTCTTTGGCACATTCACTCTCAGGCGTCACTGGCCGCGAAGAGTCGCAACCCGAGAACAAAGTACTTTCACAACAAGCCATCCATAATTGCCAAACAATGTCGACATTGTAAGAATCCATCAATCCTCTCCCGGCAAATTGCACTTTTCACGCCGAAGGCGAGAGTGTGATATTCGTACGTCGCCAAGACTCGCGCATTTAATTCATGTTTACGCGCCATTCTCTCTTCCTCGGGTGATAAATGTCATAAGGCGAAATTCTCATCCGTCTTAAACTCCACATTTGCAATTTCGATCCCTTTGGCAAATACTCCCCCAAGCATCACTCCTCGCAAGCACCCCTCAGTCCGACCGCGCACTCTCACAGCAGAACCGCCCAGATTTGCCAAACAATCTCGTCGTCGCCGTCAGCTCGCACTTTTCCCACCGAATCCGCGAGTGAATCACACGCTCGTCCGCTTGCGCAATTAATTCATGTTTACACTCCCCACCCTCGCCGACGGACGATCGCGTAGAGGCAAAACCTTACGGGCACTTGTCGCGCTTCAAAGTCAGGGCCAGCAGTCGCAGGCACGAATTCGACAATTAGGCTTGCGACGTCGTGCCGGCACGATATAAATAGAGCAGGTCGGTGGATGGAATAAGATAGCGCCGCCGTTGAAAGATAGTCGGGATAGAAATAGGGAGGCGAGGTGGGCCGCGAGGAAGGGAGGAGGAGGGGGAGGACAGGGTCGAAACGTGCGGGGAGGGCTAGCAGAAGAGGGATCTCGTTATTGTCGGATCGAGCGTTGGGTGAGACGGCTAGACGTGTTTCGCGCGCCAAGCGTCGAGAGTGGAACGACGAATTTCCCGACGCTGTGCTGTCGCTGGGGTAGGTGTGTCCGGGGACGGGGCGGAAGTTCTGCGGGAGGTTTACGTGGTTGCGGCAAGGGGGACCAGATGGGAAGGTGGAGATTGGCCGATGACGCAATCGAGAACACGTGGTCTAGGAGTCGAATTGTTATGAAGTCGTTCGAGTCGCTCGGATGTCGCGGCGGTTCTAGTTCGTGAAGTATCGAGTTCAATGTCATCCTTATTTACGTCTCTTTCCAACCGCGCGTTCCGCAGGAAAGACCTGCTCTCCTTGACTGCCGCATGATTACCGCGTAACGGTTACACCGTCTAATTACGATATGCATAATTAGAGATCCGCTCAGTGTTAAGTGTGAACGCGAACAAAGCGGCGCGTCAATCGCAAACCTCCCTTGAACCCATCGACGGTGACACTAAACATGGCTCATTCTACACAGCATACAGCGCGGCAGAGTTCGAAAACGGCCCGCCGCAGCTTCCCGCCACCGGATCCGCCAGATTCAAAGGGCACCGGCGCACGGAAACGTATCTGGCGCCAAGTAGCGTCCGTGGTACGATCCGAAAATTGCCGCCGCGCGGTGCGCCAATCGTCGCGCACCGTCTCGGCGTACGCGTGCTGCGCATCCGCCAATCGTCCGACATGCTGCACGCGAGGACCGTCACACTCGCCGCGGCATCCTCGCTCATCGCCGACGGCTGCGTCTTCTCGTGGACGTCGCGCGTCCTTCGCCACTGCAATGCCAGCCAGACGCGTCGCGTCGGCGACCGGGCCTCGAGTCGTGGCGAGGTTTCCGGCCAGGAGATGCGCGAGAATTACCTGAGGGTGCGCGACAAGTGCAATTGTGAGTATTAACACTGGCCGCGGCCATGTTGCCGTCCTCCTCTCCTTGTCCCGCACGAAGCCTCGCCTGTCATCCCCTCTGCGTCTCTATCGAGCGCTCGCGGTCGCTCGTGGATGCTCGTGGACGCTCGTGCCTACTCGTAACCGTTCGTCACCGTCGCTCCGCTTCGACGCCAGCGATGTTTACACCGCATGCTTTACGTGGAGACAGACACGCGAATGTCGAGGCGGACGAATCGTAGGGTAGCATTCTGGATAATGTGCAGGATCATTTAAGCTTGTTCGCAGCTAACGATCAGCTTCTCTCTTCGTCTCGAGGGTCTCTTAACACTTACTCTGTTAGTTCTTCGGTCATGCCTTACGTTTGGCGCTTTAAGTCGCGCAAGCGCGGTGGTGCTTCGTTCGCATCGATATCTCGAATTCGATACCTATGCGCGGAACCTTGGCGCGTAGTTTATATATAGAAACGCATGTCGGATGTAATTAGTCGACTCTGTGCGATTCCTTCCGCGCTTTGCGAACGGAGGAAGGCAAAATGTACCGACTCATTTACGTGCATGAGACGGACTACCGGCTTGGGAGATTCATTCAATACCATCGAAGCCACGAATGTCACCGGGTATTTCGACCGCTGGCGACCGGCCAGGCGGTTTATTATAAACCCGCCGGCCACGTGCCATTATCGTTTTGGCCGGCCTGGCAGGGAAAACAATTTGCATCGGGCGAAAACGTGCGGGCGAACGATCGTCGCAGAGAAGAGGGCCGTTACGGAGTCGGGCGGTTAGAAACAATTACATAAACTTGTTGCACGTTCCTCCATCGTGACGCGGAGAATCTACGCTGACGATTGCGGTACGATCAGCGATAAACTGGTCTCAGCGCTAGCCTAGACAAATTGGCAGATACGCTCGACAAACAAATAAATCAGGCGCGTGGCGAGGGGGCGAAGAAAGTTTCCGTATCTCAACGCCGAATGACGTTAAAGAATGGTGGCGCGATATCGTATTTAATTGCCGGCGAATAATCCGGAAGAGGAGAGTAACGGAAAAAGAGAAGGGGCGTGAGGCGATCGTTCGGTACCGGTTAGCAGAAAAATCTAGGACGGTGAAAACCTTGCTCGCGGATCATGCGCTCATCTCAGCCGCGAACGAAACGAGAGCGCAGCGCGACTAATCGCGCCGACGGCGAGCAAAAATCGCTAATAATGTTACATTACGCGAAATTATGCGATCGAGATGGGACCATTAATAGGTTTCTGCGAACGTAGAACGACTTTCTCCCGCACCTACGATGCGGGAACAAAAGGAATGTTGAGTCATCTCCTGACTCTACCGTAGGAGACG
Organism: Anoplius nigerrimus; assembly: GCA_914767735.1. Lineage (NCBI taxonomy): Eukaryota > Metazoa > Arthropoda > Insecta > Hymenoptera > Pompilidae > Anoplius > Anoplius nigerrimus. Next base: position 7,966,185 of record OU612089.1, on the reverse strand, counting down.
ATATATATGATGACGTAAAAATTGTAATCCTACGCAGGTAAAAAACGTAGAATGTTAGATGCGAGTCTGAATGTAGAATGACTTTCTTGCACGGCTTAGATGTAGGAGATGAATAATTGAGACACCCTCTTCTTGCTCCCGTTCCATTCTACGACACCCTGTAGACTAGAAAACGTGACTACCATAGATCGAATTAAGCGACGTACTCCGACGACCGAGATCATTGTTTGCAATCACTTAATTATGTCTCTCGATTGGCATGCACGACCCCGCGGACGCTCGCTCGTCCAGATAACAGCCACGTCTGACATGCGCAGTCCGTAATAAAATAACAATTCCACCGTCGTTAAGTCGACCCATTCCACTTCACTTAACTCGCTATCTCCCGACAAATCGTGAAAACATCTTGTCGATACGTCGCATCGTAAACCTTGTCACATAATTGGCATTGTACATCGAACCAATTTCATTGTCCTAATCGACACGTTATTTATTGTCTCTGTATATTGCGCACTGTCGTACGTCTATGTTAGTCGTGTGCGCTGACACACACTGGCGTACACGTACGCTGAACGGCGATCAAACGCCACCGATTGATGATGATTAATTCCCCCAGCGAAAAAGCTGCCCCCCGACGTGAACCCGAAAGGTGTATTCGCCTGTAATGAGCTGGATCTGAAGGAGGTCCAGGTCTACGGATTCGATTATGACTACACGCTGGCCTGCTACAAGCCGTCGATGGATTACCTACTTTACAGCCTCGGTCGTGACATGCTCATTCAGAAGTACAAGGTATCGAGAGTCGTACTGGCCGAGCGAAGCCACCGGCGAGGATGTAAATCTGCGGCGGAGGGCTCGGTGAAATCAAACGCGTTAGACGATGATGACCTACTTGCGAAAAAAGTTTGGGAGATTTACGACGACGCGAACGATTTACTGTTACATTAATTTATGGTCGACACGCCGGCGTGTCTGCTAACGCGCTGCGAACGGACGGGAACGATGAAATTACCAAATGATTCTTGTACCGCGACCTATCTTCGTGTAATGGTCGCTTAATAAGGAGAAGAGAGATGTGTTAATGCGAACTCCGCGATGTAGCGAATGTTTAGGATCGTAAGAAGAGTGATGGTTTCAGTATCCCGAGGGTATAGCTGACTTCGAGTACAAGGACGACTTTGCCGTTCGCGGCCTTCATTACGACATCGAGAAGGGTTTGCTCTTGAAGCTGGACAGTTTCCTACAAATACAGTTTGGCACTGTTTACCGTGGTCTGCATCCGCTACCCGACGACGAGGTCCTCAGGCTCTACAAGAACAGAATAATTCCCATTGCCTACGTAGAGGCGCCCCACAAACACGCCCAGGCAAGTTGATTATCCTTCGAGAAATTCGAGCTCGTCAGAGGAGTCATTGACCGTGTGTTTTTTCAAAGTTTGTTAAACACTGGCGAGCACGACCGCGGCTGATTGTATCATTCAATTTGCATTAAGTGTCCCATGCGGAATTTAACACAATTTCTACCGGTGTTGACACATATCGTTTCGTATGCAAACAAGTTTAACATTCGATCAATGATCCAATATGGGAGAATCATAGAATGTTCGGTGTGTTAAAAATGTATACCGTTTACGTGTTTCATGTTATAATGTTGTTTCCTCGCATGTCTCGACGAGCGTCTTTTAACGACGGACCCTTTATTATACAAAGTAATTGCAGAAGGTAAGTGGATGTGTCATTCGTGTAATGGATAATCCTGGGACGGCAAGAGCCTGTTCTATATTCTTTTTCATTTTCGCAAGGATGGACTGCAACGAACGAAAATGGTTCAACTGGCTGATCTCTTCTCGGTACCTGAAATGGGACTACTGTGCAACGTAACCGAGTACTTCCTGCGTAATCACATAGATTATCATCCTGAGATACTTTTCCGCGACGTGAAGGTACGTAATTCAGACTTAATTCCAGATAGCAGGAAGGTATGTATAATGTCATTTTTCCGCAGAATTCTGTTCAAATGTGCCATCCGATCATGCACGGCAAGGTTGTCGAGAACGTATCCGAATTTTTGGAGGAGAACAAGGAGCTGATAAGATTCTTCGAGCGACTGAAGAAAGCTGATAAGAAAATGTTCCTGGTAACCAACAGCCCGTTCCACTTCGTGTAAGCATGGCGAGCGTATGTTCGTTCGCTCGACAATCGACAATATACATATCAAGTATGAATGAACGAATGATATCAAGAGCCACGCCGCTTGAAATGTTACAGCGATAAAGGTATGAGGTTCCTCGTGGGAGATAACTGGAAAGATTACTTCGACGTCGTGATAGTGCAAGCGAGGAAGCCTCGATTCTTCACGGAAGAGTCCCGGCCATTAAGGATTTACGATGAGATCAAGAAAACTCAGCTCTGGGATCGCGTTACGAAACTGAATAAGGGTGTTATATATCTGGAGGTGAGAACAACAAGAGGGACATTGACAAGCTGTATCACTTTCCACGTTACGCAAAGCAAAGCCGGAACGTAGGTCAATGATTAAAACTGGATACTCTTTTATAACACACGTTGTGTGCTTCCAGGGTACTGTCAAACAACTGCAAGATATGACAGGCTGGAGAGGCCATCAGGTCTTGTATTTCGGTGATCATCCCTACAGCGACCTGGCAGATGTCACCTTGGAACATGGCTGGAGAACTGGGGCGATTATTAAAGAACTGACTGTAACGTCCTTTCAGAAATGATCTCACTCATCGCCACTTTACCGCAACCTTACTTACGAATTTTCTCTCCTGCAGCACGAAATTGAAACGTTAAACCATCCTGACTTCAAGAGAAACGCGAATTGGCTTCAAATGCTCACTGGTCTGATAGAAGAACATCAGGACTACGAGGGCAAGGACGTTCAACCACTCCTGGACGAGTGGATGAAGGAGAGGGATGAGCTGAGGAACGACATCAAACGCGTCTTCAACAAACAATTCGGCTCTGTGTTTCGAACCTATCACAATCCAACGTACTTCTCGCGACGATTATTCCGATTCGCGGACGTTTACATGAGCTCGATCACGAATTTGCTCGAGTATGCCACGAGTCACACGTTCTATCCCAGACGGGGTGTGATGCCACACGAGTACACGAGCTATTTCGTGTAGAAATCGTTCGATACTATTCAAATACTCAGTAGGTTTGCTCAGTGCTTGAGACGCCAAGCTTTTGTAAAGTGTACATTGAGCGAACGGTCAAACCATATCAGGCGTCGAATTTAGGCAATGGTTTTTATTCGTGTGCCTTGGTGGCACGCTTCACGACAAGTTAGGAAGATAGAAGGATACACTTTTGCTTTCTTTATCCAGAATCGATCTGATGATTAACACTGGATCTACCGACCAGGCATAATGACTGACCTGACCTTATCTTAATGACCTTTCTCTTATGGAATATTTAATTTTTTCAAATATTCTTTAGCGCTTTTGAGCTATTAGCGCTTATTATAGATAGGTGAGTTAGTAATTGTGTTCCATATTGTAAGGTCAAGTACACTGCCTTGTATCATACCGGCAAGTTAAGTGAAAACATAAATAGAGATTGTCGGTAGCTCTAGTGTTAATGCTTGCACGGATAAAGCTTGTGCATACGGCGGTGTTAAATGATAAACGTCTCCGTGCTGCGGGCATAAATCCAATTTCTTTACTTTCTTATTAATGTAAATAGGTATGAAATAAGTAACGTCAGATAAGAAGTTTATGCACGACTTGCGCGCATGCAAGCGTGTGCGTCTCTACATATGCGTCCCGAATCGAAAGGGAAAGTAGCGAAAATCAACATACTCAAGTCTAAGAATATCGTGTTCACGTATTTATAATGATCAACGACAATGTAATTTATTTTCCGCCAGTACAGTTTTGGGAAACGTTTGCATAATATCGTAAAAACGACTGTGACAATACAAAAATCGTGTTTATGTAAGGAATAGTAGAAATTTATTATTTTAAGCGAATATTATATCGATCGTGTAACGATCGTAGTTAATCGCACGTTGTAAAATTGTGGAAAAAGGCTTTTGCTATAAAATTGATTTATACTAAGTGTAGTTCATGCCGCATAGTGCCATAGTTAGTAAAACTGCAGGTACATCTAGAAAGATCGTAAAAATATTATATACAATAAAACGAGAGATGACTAAAAATATTATCCTTATCGTAATCGCTATTACAATCATACTTTTTCGTTGGACACTTCTGTTCCCGATATCACGTCATGTGTTCACAGAATGTATACTATTGACGTCGACGATATGTTTGGAAATAACTAAGACCGAATGTCCACAATGTTGGCAGCTCTCAGTTAATAATAAAAACTAATCAAATAAATCGAACATTGTCTATGCAAGTTCATGTAATTCTAGTACCTGAAGCAATCGTCGATATGTTCGAACATACCAAATAAACTTAACTTACAATCAACACTTCTTCATAGCAAGCAAAGGACGACCACGAAGAAGTAACAATCAAAAGGCAGCACAATGGAAGACGAAGAAGTATGTAATAATTCTGTCTCATACATTGTACCGCCGCAACTTAACCAACGAACGTACAATTAAATCTATAATTTCCCAATCAGGAATCTAAAGACGATGTTAATCCACTGCAAAAGTATCAATCATCCGCTCTGCTCAACGAACTGTCAGTAGTCGTTGCCGAAGAAGCGCGTACACAAAGTGTAGTCATTGTAGACAAACCAGCCATTCAAGAGGATGTGATCGACGCATCAGCGAAAAAGAGTGCAGTCATGCTGGCCAAGAATATCGACGCAACTTCGAAAGTGGACATAACTCAAGACTTGGTGAATGAGGCCAAAATGACTAAACCTGAGAAGACGGCTTCAACATCTGCCGCACTGGGCTCGGTGTACAACGAAAAATTTGCTGCTTAGGTGGAGGAAATCGAGGAGACCGTCGATCGGGCCGAAAAGGAGAGATTAGGCCCAACAATGGAGTCACCTTCCCTGGAGGCGTTGAAGGGCGAGCAATTGATACGATTTCGACAGCGCGGAAGCATAGCACCCGTACGAAGGTCGAGCATGTTCCCTATTCCTGGAGCGAGAGCCAGCTCAGTCCCGGAACCGCTGCGAAAAGTAATTAACTCGTACAACGTTGAAAAACCAGGTCGAAGAAAATGGTCTCGCCGATTACACTTTTACCTCGCGTTAACCCATTACCCGCCGTAATACAAAAATGAAATTAACTGTACATTTAGAAGTTGCAGTCATTAAAAGAAAACATTTTGAAACTGTGTCCCAAAAATGGGACATTGGCGGATAATGGGTTGAAATACACCTGAATTTGCGGAACGTAAGAGTGCATTGACGGCATCCAGAGACGTGAATCTTCCGAATCTTTGCAGCATAGCGACAGGGAACCTTCGGTAGCTTCCTCGGCATCGTCCTTGACCGTAGAGTCGAGTGCACAAAGCTCGTTGCATTCGGACACGCAAATGGCACGAATCGGCGTCATTCAGCCGACCTTGCTGACCGTGGTCGAGGCAGCCTTGCTGATCTGCATTCTCGAAGAGTGCGTCAATCAGCTCGACGTCCTGGGTTCCGTCATCCCGGCCAGGATCGACCCGACCTGGGACGATGGAACCAAGACGATGGACGAGAAGTACGGCGTGCCGGACGAACCAAGAATCATTTTCCGAGAGGACATGGGCCTGCCGCCGCTGATTCCCTCCTGGGCCGAGAAAATGCAGCGGGAAAGGTGCGAGCTGGGCAAACGCATTTTCTAATAAATTCATGAGAATCGCTAAACGGTTTCAAGCTTTAACAAGAGAAAGTTCTCGGAGTAGAAAGTATAGAAGCGGAGCGGCCGGCGATGATCGATGCGCACTCCAGCGTTGCAATCTCGTTTCTTCAGGACGTACGCGTGCAGGATCTTGAATGAAACATTGCGCAGCCTGAGGTATCGGCGTGAATTCGATTGCCTGGAACGGGAGGTGGACGACATCGCGAAAATGAAGGCGAGCGAGCGAAGCCTCGAGGCTACTTGTCGACTCTGGCAGAATCAGGTGGATCAGCTACGCGACGAGATAGAGAACGAGAAGGTCACCAACGAGCGGGAGATCAAGAGAATGACGTCGATGGCCTCTCGTGTCAACGCACACGTCGACACTGCCATTTTGGTAAACGGCTCGCGGTTAGGTAAATTAACGGGCATTGCACATTAACTGCCTTCGCCGCGGACGCAATGTGAGTCATTCGCTGATAGCTGACCGATGACAGGATACGTCGAAAGATGGGAGAATGCGAGACTGGAGCAGCAGAATCTACTGCTCAGCTTGAAAGAGCAGGAATTGACGAAGCAGATCAATCATTGCCTGAAGATGCAAAGCGTGGATCGGATAATCTCAGGTGAGGTTTGCGCGTACTTGGAAGAAGACATAAACAAGCTACAGACGGACATAGGAGTGTGGACCCATCGATACAACGAGGAGCTCGTGCAACGACAGCAAGAAATTGACGAGCTCAAGGTTTACGCGATATTTTGTATTGACCGTTTGACGTTGAGAAATTATTTGGACTTGCGAAGTGAACTGCGCGCTTGCTTTCTCTGCAGGAGAGAGTGGAGGAGCAAAAGCTGGAGTTGCAAGAGTTGTACATTTTGAGAGACGAGTATCAGGCCATAATCGACGAGCATAACGCGCGGATGGAACAGGAAAGAATCGAGGCGGAGTATCAAGCAAAGTTATACAGAGCCGCCGTCATTATCCAATCCGCTTGGAGAGGCTACATGGTCAGACATGAATTGGGTCCGTATAAGAATCTCCGGTCTCGTTTGCGGAAACGGAAGAAACTGGCCCGCAGGGCTCGCAAAAAGGCGGCTGCGTTGAAGAAAAAGAAAGAAATGGAAGCAGAGGCTAAAAAACCGAGAAAAGGAAAATAAGTAAGCAGACGTTATGAAACTTGCGACCCATCAGTTAACGGAGTCAAATCAAATGCGAAAGACAAAAAGAAATCGAATGTGTCTGTATAAATTATTCAAATATATTTTTAAACAAACATCAGAGATACAGTATGTACATGTAGTTCCGACTCACACTCATGCGAACACAACACGCGCACAGCAGTCCTATTTAGTACTCGGTAAGAACAGCATCGAATACAGACATCATCGCAAGAGGAGTACGGATTGGTATAGAACGTTACGCCGACTATCTGTACACCATGATTGATTTACCAAAAAGTTGCTCTCATCGCTGTCGTTAATCCATCTAATCTTCGCAACCTCACTACGTATGTCCGATGAAATATCGTGGTGCGCCGTGTCATTGACAAACGATTGTCAGTGTCACGACCGTATATATAATATATATATATATATATATATATGCTACAGTTTTATGTTGAAAATGCATTCGCAAATTGTAAATTCGCCGAACGACGTGTCGACAATCAATAACGTTACACTTAATTATCTCTTCCTCATTCCCATACGAATGTTCCGTTTCCTACACCGTTTAACATAACTTACGATTGATTATAGTCATCGTTCAGTCTATTAAATACGCACTACCGATATTCGACTATGGCAGGGACGGGGCATCATTCGAATGATCGTGTGATGGATAATAAATTAATAATGACTGGGAATGTCGTCCGACATTTTAACCGTCTTTGACATATGGCCACGCGCATTTTTCATGATAACACTTATCGCGGACCAATGGCGTAGGGCGTGTCCATCGAGTCATTAAAATATATTCATGTAATATCATCGTGTCTCATCGTATGCATCGAGCGAAGTATCAGTTTTTATATTCACTCTTATCGCGGATGCCAAGTTCGTTTTCTGTCTATATTTCGAGAGAAGTTTGTTCCTTTCAGCAATGCAACTTTGTACTGTGGCTTAACTGTCCGGTAGGCGGGGGCAAAACAATGTGCTTACAGTTATTGAAAGTAAAATATTTGAAAACACATTATATCCCAGTCTACGTGAGGACAATTAAGCAATATCAGAATTGCTAAAACATATGACCAGAGAAACGATAATTTGAAAGGCGTTTAAAATCTGAAGTAAAAAAATTGTATTTTATGTTTATTCCTTCCTATCCCCCTTGTCCAGATACAAAGTTGAGACTTGGAAAAAATAGTTCTTTTTCCCTTAGATATCAAATGGCTCGACATTGAAAGCTGAATTCGTTTTATGGGCCCTTGTGAGCATCACATTCGACTGCACCCTTTGCACGAATATGAGGATTTACTCTTAAAACGATTACGAAACGATCAGCTACGAAGTTTCAAGTCGTCGTGCATGTGCGGTTTTCACTGAAGTGGATGCGATCGTTTGGTACAAGTATTCGAAGAGAATGGAATACTATTTGCTATAGAATCAGGAGTAGAAGAAAAGGATAATTGAGAAGAGAATACTCGTTGATCTCCGATCAGCGTGCCCAAAATCGTTATTCAAATACACGGCACCCAGCCGCCCACACTTTATGTCACCGTATATATAAAGCCTAAACGAATTTCCGTAATCCCGACTCTGCCTAACTAACGTTCCATCAGAAACGAGCTCGCGCACTCTCTGCCTTTAAGGCAGCAATGACGGTCTCCTTCTCGTGGCGTCGACGAACGACGTACGATCCGTTCGCCACGTACCATCCCGTCACTCGAACAATGTATAAAAAAGTTACTCTCGCCCATCCCTGGTGATGTCTCGTGCATTGTTTCCCGGTTAATCGAACGATCGGATGATTGAACACGTCGATGGCGCCTCCGCCTGATCTTCCGAGAAACTCTCGACCGATAGTCAGCGCTAAGAGTTCGTCCGATTGCCAGGCAAGCGGATCATCGCTCCCTCCCGCTTTGACAGTCACAGCCCCCCTTCCACTCGAATGTCAATGCGGATCAAAGACGCGCGACTACCCGCGACTCGAGGTAGATTAGCGAAACGAAATTCGAGCTAAGATAGCGAAGGCCGCGACGCACAAATCTTAATAGGCGCCGCGACGAGTTTGGAACTTTGACTTCACTATTCTGTGACGATGGTTGCGGCATGGCTAGTTGAAGTGGAATTTGAATTGGAAGGGCGAGCCGTGGAAGTGGTGGAACTCTTGGAAGGGATTGGAACGGTGATGCTGATATTTCCCCGACTCCGGATCCAACGGATCCTCCCCCTGATCGAACCTCGCCCTCTTCTCGTCGTCCGTGAGCACTTCCTTCGCCGCTGCAATGTCGATGAACATGTTCTCCGCTCTCTTCTTCTTGACGCCTTCCTGGAAGTTGTCCGGATGCCACTTCTGCGCGGCCTTCCGGTATGCCTTGATGATGTCGCGCTTCGTCGCCGTCCTCGGGACGCCCAGGATTTTGTAGTAGTCCCGCGACTCCGACAGCTTTTGCCGCTTCTGCGCCTTCTGGAGACCCTCCTTCGCCCTCTGGAGACTCGGGTCAATTTCCAGCGCGTCCATGTAGTCTCTTATCGCTGGTAAACAAAATGAGCGTATGAGCCGAGGTCGTTATCGAGTAAACGTTGTGGTTTGTACAGGAGTTATGAGTGCTGTAACATGTTACACCGTTGATTGATACGCGAGTATATACTATGTAAGGCAGCAGCTTCCAACCTTTATGCTATTACACCTAAAAAAAAAAGTTATCTACTGTACGGAAAATACGCGATGCAGGGAATGCAACAATTGACGTCACGCTGTTGCCACCGCCTTCCCGCGTAATCGTGGAACCCGCGCTCGCGTCTTTTGCCCGATCTTCCCTTGTTTCTGCCCCTCCCTAGGTTTTCTCCTGGGGAAGAGGAAACGCCAGGAGCGGCCTTCTTGAGCGAACCACGAGCGAGCGTAGACGTGCGAGTTTGGCTATCACATTTCATTTCTTACACTACGCATCCCTATCCTTTAATTGTAATAACGTTTATTTCTTTATAGATATCATGATACGAACATTAATATTTTATTAAAACACTCAGGTTGAAAACCGCTGATGTAAGACGAAGTGTGAGAGTACTTCTGCGGACGAGAATGTTTTGTCATAGGTTGAGCGCATGGCAACAGAGCCCGGACAAAAGAGAGCAGTCCGAAAACAAATGAACGGACGAAAAAGATTGTAAGAACGTATTTAACAATATTACTAACGTTCTTTCTGTTCTTTCTCGCCTCCCAACACTATACTTTCAACCCTAACTCTCAATATTCTTTCGGTTTTCACTATCGCGCACTTTTGTTTCGGCCTTTTCAAGACTTTGTAATCTTATTTCTTTTCAGACGGTAGCGGCATCACATCAAGAGTCTTATCTATACCCTTTACTTATCCCTTCTCTCTGCGCTACTTCATTTTCTGTTATACAATCCCTACATTATGATTGCAACGTTTTATCACCCCCCACACCTTACAAGCCTTACATGTTGATTTCAGGCGATGTCGTTTATATTAACGGTAAAGATAACGGAACGCTGCCTGGTGTCCTGTTGCATGCATAAACAAAAGAAGCGTGTCAAGAAGCAGATCAGATTTCTTACCGTCATCGTATTCTTCGGCGGCAAGGTACGCTTCAGCACTGTCACAGAGAATGACAGGGTTGCGATTGATTTTAAGGGCCTCTTGACAACTCTTGAGCGCTTCAATAGGATCGTCGTTACCGACGTAACATTTACAGAGTAACTGGAGAGCGATGAACCGCACATCCTGGGTGGATGGCTCGCGTGTAAGTACACTTTCCGCTGAACTCACACATTTAGTGTAATTCCTTGCATCTTCGGCAGCTTCCGCTTCGGCTAAGAGCTTCGAAATCTGTCTAAGCTTTCGATAAATTTTTAAACATTCTTTGTGTTCTGGGTCCAGTTTCAAACATTTCCGCATGCCACTGTGAATAAATTATAACGATGCTAAAACAATTAAAAATATTGTCAAAAGAAAAGCTGATTGATATACTCACTCTAATGCTTGTTCTACTTCTCCAAGTTGGTAATGCAACTTCGACAATTTTAGCAAGCCTTGAGTATTGTCGGATAACAGTATTGTAGTGGAACGAATGTCCGATATTGCTTTTCGATAATCCCCTAACGCTATTCGACTTTCGGCTCTAAGATCCCTAAGTTCAGGTGCCCATGGACACAGGTCTATAATCTGTGATATTCGATCTATCGCTAATGCGTGATCGCCGCTTTTTATAAAATGATCTATCAGTTGCATTTCCTGCTTAATAGAAGATATCCTATTTAGAGAGTTCGCAGCCTCCTCATTATTTGGTTCCACTGACAACTATAATCAGATACAATGATTCATCAGATTGTGCAAGACCGTAAGTACAGCTTCACATCGCTGACCAATACATACCACATCAGAAAAATCAGTCTCTGCCGCATCAAACTGAGCCTGTTTAAGTAGAATCTTTCCACGCTCTAATCTTGCGGCTGTAAAATCTGGTTTCAGCTCCAGCACCTTATCAAGGTCGAGGAGTGCAAATTTGGCTTTTGACAGAGCCAAGTACACCGTCCCCCTCTTATAATAAGTCAAGTAATTGGATGGGTCCCCATCTGAAAAGTGTGTAGGCGTTTTCAGGATGCAGCCGTATGCAATGACATCCACCTTCGATCCCAATAAAACATAAATATGTCATCGAAATCTTACCGACAGCTGCATGGTACTGTGACAGGGCATCTTTCAATTGCCCGTTTGACAAAAATTCTCTGCCCAATTCTAGGTGCCTGTCAATATCGACCTGGGAAACGCTGCCGACCACTGTAAGGACCACGTTATCAAGGCGTATGAAGACCGTATTCAAACGTGCGGACGTAAACGGAAAGGCCGCATAGGTTAGAAATACTTACCATCCAGTGACAAGTCCAGAAGAACCAGCAGCAGACCATAATTGTACATGACGGTGTACAGATTGGCTTGAACACGCTGTGAACAATATTACACGAATGTAAGGCGACAGGCTCACTTTGACGAACTCGCTACCTAGCCAGCCGATAACACAAAACTGACCAGCCACACCGCCATTGCGATCGTGGTTATACACGATTGGTCCAACGCACCAACGTTCGGCCCCCACTGTCTGACGAATCGTCAGGCCTGATTCCCTGACAATACCCAATTTTCCACCCACGACCGACCGTGCATTACGTACCACGCGCAGATTGTTTATATTTTGTCATTGATAAAATAGATATATGCCGGATGGCTAGCGTACGAAACCGAACCGTCAGTGTGGATGTACTGTGAACGGAAATCGAATGACATAACGGGACGCATGAAACGTGTATCGTCAAATGAAAAACCATTTTTTATTCGGTTGTGACTATTATATTAATCTCATCTAAAAAGCAGCATGTCCGGCGCAAAGGATGCACTGTCTAGTCTACTTATCTCTAAGGATCCAGGAAACATAATACCATTTCCGCATCTGGAACACGTCACTATTCTCGGCTATTAGACATGGTGTTTCAGGATCTTTTCGAGCGCCCCGCCTCAACGAGCGCACGCATTTTTATTGTATCTAACCGTACTGTATGCTCTGTATATATATGTATATTTATATGCCTGTAGAAAAGAGATTTTTCGGTCGTTACAAGGCGTCGCCTTTCCGTCAAACATATGTAAGAGATACCGCGGATATGTTACAGCATCGGTGTCATTGCCTTTGATCAGGTTATTTTGATCTATCGTAGATACAAGGTAATCACTGGTTCCCTTCGTACCGACTAATCCTCACTGCACAGTCATTCGTAACACAACTGTGCCTTCCGTTGCGCGAAATAAATTCAAAACATACTTCCGGTATTTCAAAATCTTCCGTCGATGCCGCCAAATATACCCGAAATTTAAATCGCGTACTTTAAACCGTTTTACGAACTGACGTTATTTGCGCTGAACAACGTGATAGTTGATCGCGTGCGAAACAACTGTAAAACGAAATGCAAGGGAAAGTTTGCTGAGGACGGATGTAATTTTCCTCATCCAATGCTACCCGGCATTACGCAAGAGGTGATACCGGCAAAACGATGCAACGTGCACTTGTATATATTTACATTGAATTTTGCACTGAAATCCGGCCCGATAAAGATCGCCGTCAATTATCGCAAGTGACTACGGTAACGAAGAAAGACAAAACAAACATGTAGGGTTAGCAGTATGTTGGGCAATGTGTCTCGGAAGCAACATAACGCCGCATCATTCTTTATCCACCTTTATTATTATATGATTCATTTTTGTAGAATTCTCCTGTCTCTTCGCAATAATAATACTATAAATGAACGAAGAAGTCACGGGAAAATGAATTATACATTCAATCGGTCTTGCGTTGGCCCGTGTCAACCGGCAATGAAGTACTTGTAACAATTATTGACACTCTACATCATTCTTCACGAAGATAATACCTTCGAAATCGAGATTACACGTTACCTACGCATGCAACGTACAGGAGTACACGTTTTTTCCGCATCTTCTCTCTTTCACACACTCTCTCTCTCTCTCTCTCTCTCTCTTTCTCTCTCCCGCCTCTACCCTTTCTTTCCACAATAACAATGTGTTCTGTACTTATTGCTAATGAACGACTTACGTGCGCTATAATCTTAACGTCAATGCACCCGTAAGCTTGGGTTTTTTCACTTCATCCTTCATACAACATCTCTTTTCACTCGAGACATCTCTCGACTCTTTTTATTGATCCATTCAAATTTGCCGTACGACGTACATTTGTTTTTATTTATTCACGTCAATCGTCATTTTTCGTGGAATATTTTCCCTAAATTTTTCGTTCCCTCCACCTCTCGCTCCCTCTCTCACATATTATTTCCATGTTTACCACTTTTTGTTCGCCTAATGTAGCGTGTTTAATGTGCTATTTCTAACAGAGACCGACAGAATGGTACGTTTACCGCTCCTGTTATGCTTACTTCATTTTCTCTCTCTCTCTCTCCTTACACTTCTTTCTCACGCATTCACACACACACACACACACGCACGACCGCGTGCACATGCACATTGGATCGCGCGTACACACGCCACGGGACCCACGCACCAAACACGCACGCACGCACGCTCGCAAACTCCTGTCGCTATCTTTCCCTCTTTTTCTCTTCCTCTCTCTTGCTCGCCAGCAGTGAAGCAAATATATAGCGGCATCATTAAAGTTACAATATTAACGAATAGTCGTTAAACGCGACGAAAGCGTCATTCGCCGTGGAAAGATAAAACACAGCCCTCGACTTTGTATATCGGAAACGTCGCAGGTGGCATTGCTTACGCTTTCACTTACATCGAAAGAGGACATTAGGGTGGGAGGGGTGGTCGGTCGAGGGGTTGGTGTGGGTGGATAGTTGAATGGATGGATGCAGGACGTCTGTCAGCAAGGAGGTGGTGGGGGAAAAACGATCTGTACAGATTTCGAAGACTCGCCGGATCCAGGACTGGAGGAATTGCGCGAAATCGAATATTGCCTCTCGCACCCTCTCGAGAACCGCCATTATTCGTCAGCAACCCTCTTAGTATCTTCTAGCATCGAACATCGGACGCCTGTCTCTCGCGCAACAACCTCGCGGGACTTCCTGCAAAGGATGATCCGGTGCAGGCAGCGGAGCGGAATCTCGCGGGTGCGCGCGCGCGCGCACGCGGCGGAAAAGAAAGAAGAAAAAACTGTACTTTCACGGCTGCGGAGGAATACGATGCACGCACGATGAACGTTCATTTTCGCGTAACATCGACGTCGGCCCGTTCGGAGGTCTGGAAAACTCTCCGAGCCACCTCTCGTCAAAACGCTCCATTTCAGCGTCTTCTGCTCTCTATATAACTCTCTCTTTGTCTCTCGCGAGCGCTCTCATTCTCTATCCTTACGATGCAAAGGACACGAAAGTAACATCGTCCACTGCGTATTTCTCGATTCGACGAGCGACGTATTTTACTATTCTGTCTTCCTTACGGTTTGCGGTTTGGTTTCGGAATTTTTGCGTCTCTCTATCTCGGTTGCACTTGCGTTCGAGTGACACGATGCTTCTCGCGCTGTCAGCTGTCAAGGAACGGTCCTTTTTAGACAGCCCGTTCTCTTCTCCACACTTCGACCCTTCGCGTTCGTCCATGTTCGAGAAAAATCGACGTCTCTCGCATTTGCATCGTCGTGCCTCGCTTCTATCGGCCATCGACACGCACACACGTACATACGCGCCAACACACACACAGGCATTTTAACAGGCACGCAGAGGACACACACACTAGCACACATGTTCTCATTTCCTCACGTATGAATCTCTCTTTCTCTTCGTTGAACGTCTCTTAAGAGCGGGATAGTTTGAAAATTCGCTGCTTTTCGCGCTTGGAAAAAGACACGCGCGCACGCATAATGTTAGAAACGCCGGAAGTGGCTTCCACCGATTCGTCCTCCGTCGCGTCATGGAATACTTACGGACTTTTTGCCGCGGGGGCGGGAGAAATGTTCGGTCGAAGGGCGATTCGAGTCGATGGAAGGTCCTTCCGGACGTTTTCAAATCTCATAAACGCAGCGAGCTTGATCCCTGCTGCGATTCGACGCACGGGGTTTGCACGCATAAAGGAAAGGAAGTCTCAAATGCTTCGCAGGACATAAGGCATACGCGCGTTTTTTCGAATTCTCACTACGCTTGCTATCCAATCTACGTATCTCTTGCCCCTCTATTCGGCGACGCTGTCAACACTTGTTCAGCCGTAAGCGGATACTGATTACATTAAGTTCTACATAAATAATAAATGTTGTCTGTTACATATCTACTCGTCTCCATCTCTCACGCTCCTATTGTCACCTTCGTTCCCGTGTACGTGCGCCTCATGGGTAGCTCATAATTTCCTGATTTTACTTTTGTTAGTATTATTAGTTTTTTTTTTTTTGCTTTTTTTGGAACAATGATTGCAGTCACAGTAAACGCCGCGCTCTTCGTACCGTCACCTTCCTCTTTTAAACACGTATTTTTAATTTGCGACATAATTATCTTCGTAGCCCCTTCCTTCGTTCGTTCCTCGGTTATTGTTATTATATTATAGTTTTGTTTCGTCGTATGTTTGCCGCGCGCTCCTCAACAATTGTTTAATCGAACGTTATCGTTCTCAGTAGACCATATTCTTCCATCAGTTTCCATATCTCTTCCCGCTTTCGTATATGGATTCATCTCAGTCTGCATGTATCCCCTAGTAATATTTCTCCCTAAAGGCTGCTCGTCCGATATACCTCAGAGGACCAAACAGTAACGTAAAATGTGGAACGTTGTGTGTGTGTGATAGTGTATGTGTTGTGTAGGTGTACGTGGATTTAAAAAAAAAACACGAACGACGAAAAAAAGAATAAGACGTAAATCGACATACATCGAAATGAGTAAATGTAAAAAAATAAATACTAAATAGATTAATAAATAGTGACATTTAATTATGTTTATCATTCGCCTATTTTCTCTAAAAATACGCTAAACATGCTATAAATCATAATACCGTACTTTTGCTTTAATTTATACATTTCGCTGGTTGCGAAAGTGCGGACATTTCGGCTTACTACGTTGAACATTTCGTTCTCTCCCCATTTCACTCTTTCTCTCTCTCTCTCTCTCTCTCCCTCTCATTCTCATTTCGTGTAAAGCTACATTCTGAAAATCAACCGTTTCCTAATCAACCCCCCCGTGCTCACGGCGGTTTGCGGGAAAACAAAGTGTAATTTTACCATTCGACGGCCACGTCGTGCGGCAAGGAAAGTGTGCGAACTGTACAAAAATAATTCTCAACACGTTCGATCGGCATCGTCCGGCGTAGTTCCCATCTTATATCCATCACTTGTTCGCAAAGACGAAAATGTATTACCATTTGAAGAACTGCTTAAGGCTGGTTACACAACATATTATACGTATACGGTACGCGTCATAAGTGCTTAAATACGCACTAAGAGCTCTCGTTGGATTCTATAATCCTGAAAAGATGTGCCTCGCTCACATCCGAGTTCATCGGAGGCCATTAATCGTAATCTTACATGTGAACATTGACGGCATTATGCGCGTTCGCTGCAATTGTTTGCCCGACGATATACAGGAAGGCGAGCGTGGTAGGAAATTTGTCGTTTGTAAGCGAAACGTTACGCTGTCGGCTCGGTTACTGGCCTCGAGCCAGAAGTTACAGATTAGACGGATTAGGTTCCTTCGGCGACAACGTAATAGTCGGTCACGCTTGCCAAAGGTCGCAACTTACAGTTAATGATCTTATCCCGTGAGGCAAATGCTCTTACATTCGACGTGACGTATCGCGCGTGACGTGTCAATATTCGAAAAACAAAGTCGGACCATTGTCAGGATAATAAATTCCAACGTGCACCTCGTGCTTCCCTTATTGCGGACCCTAATAACCTAATCTTAAAGCAATCACAAAACACAGATTAGGTGTCATGCAAATGCTTGCGTACGTGGTTCACTCTTCCTCTTCTCATCATCATCATCATCACCACCATCATCATTATCATCATGATCATTATCATCCACCTCGGAAAAGTATAGAAAAATCCATTCCGTTGAAGTGCAAATTATTAACATTACTCTTTTTCTCTCGGTTTTCGTCGACAAGACTAAAATCTCAAACATAATGATTGTGCCGTATAATTACGTGGGATTGTACAATGTTTCTTTTTAGGGTTTTGGCGAGTAAACGGATGAGGCACGCTTTTGCCCGTTCTCTCATTTTTCTCTTTTTGCAAATCGGTTCCTTTTTCGTTTCAACATGTTCCTGGCAGGGCCTCCGAACTGACAAAACTTATATATTCGCATGACGAAAATTCGTATTTAGAAATTTGAAACGCCATTCACGCACAGTTTCTTTCACTCTCTCATTCTCTCATTCTCACTGCCTTTCACTCTCTCCCTTTCTCTCTCCATCCACTTTCAATCTCTTGTATCGCGAGCACACTCTCAATCTTCTCTCTTACGCTCCAGCCCCTCTCACACAGAAATTACGATCGGAAGCCAACGATAATTACCTCATTTAACACTATTTGAATGTTCTAGTTTGAAATAATCGTTCTCCTCTCGCTTACAAGAGGCATTCACACCTTGGTCCACGGTCACACGGCATACGATTCACGCACGCGATTGCACTATAAATCTATTAATATAACAGGTATAAGTATGACATATCTAAAAATCCTGTCGGTTGTTCACGCAAATTGAATTTGTACTTTTTCTCGCATAGAGATTAGGTAAGAATCTGACGTTTACACAAAGGATATTTTTTATCGACACCACTACAAAGCCCTACCCCGACACATCGGTTTTGTTCATCATTTATTTTTTTGTTTATATTCCTTAATTCATCATGCACAACGACGCGCGCGACCCCGTCATTTTTCTTCCCATTTAGTCGACTATTTATCTTAATGCGCGCGTTTCATCACCTTTACTCCACGTTTCCATTTTTCCTATAGTTTTTCCCCCGTTTGTTAGTACATTGCGTTTTACTTCCGTTTAAGTAGAAACAATGCCCGAAAAATGTCTTTTCAGGACCGCAAGAGCTCCAGCGTTCAGCCCTCCCCAATCGGACAACAGCCACGTTGTTCTTTATTTTATTTATTTATTTTTTTCATTATTCTCTCCTCGTCCTCGTCTTGATGTACTACTGTCTCAATTTCACTCGTTTTTTTCTCATATTATGGTAACGACTTAATATTTCCCATCATTTAGCTCTCAGACAACTGAGTTATAGCTTTCTTCCCCGACATTCAATACCGAGAAAATTAATACATTTAATATTTGTATTTCGTTAATTGTTCATTTTCATCAATTCGCGCGGGAAATTGAATGTCACAAGATCGTTCGATATCACAGTCGTTTTTCAATTATTTTAATTGTTATGTATTTACGAATATTACTTAGTATGTATATATATAGTGTTATCGTACTGATAAATACAGTTTATAAAATATGAGTGCGCCTCATGCCGCCTTTGTCTCTAAGGGGCTGTGTGTGATTTTTGCTTTTTTTCCATTTTTCCATATCCGTCATACTTGGAGTCGAACCAACCAGTGATACGTATTCATCGTGTTCTCTCTGTGTCTCACTGTTCCTCTAACCACCGTCTGCAACTGCAACCGTACGTCTTTTTTTTTCTTAAAAATCCATTTTCAATATCGCACACTCTTACTCCGTCGCGTTTCACATCCAGCGTCGATTTTCACGTTCCCTTTTCCTAATCCTTACGACGCGACCGTGCCAATTCTCTTCGCGTTCCCACGGGACAATGTCTTCTTTGCCGCGCTCAGAGATGCTAGTCGAAGAATACAATTAAGTATCCAAGTACGAGTAGTGCATACCGATAACAATTACGGTCGAAATTTGTGACAGCGCTTTCTTTCGTCGTCTCCGTCGTTACATCGGCGTAAATTGAGAAAAAAATAACAATGTCGAGTATGAAATTTGAAAGGTATTGCTTGTTGTTGATAGTTCTTTCGATTTCGCTTTCGTCGTTTCTCTTTTTGCTGTTCGATACCTTGGCATACGACTTAACGCGCGAAGTCCGTCGTGCGCTGATGGGATTCTACGAAAGGAAGACACTTGTACGAGAAAGAATCGGATGTAGTTTGGCCTGGTTCATTCCACGAATTTGTCAGGTCACCGCTCTTCTACCTTCCTCGCCTACTTGCCACCGGGAAACATATAAGACTTCTCTCGCTACATGCCATGCGAGTAAATATGTAAAATCCGCGATTAGAACTGTTTCGTGGTATTACAGAAAAATGGATTATCTTGCCATTCGTCAACAAGACGAACGAGCCAGTGGCCTGACATATTCGAGCGCACGCAGTTCGCTTCCTCGCGTAACAAATATCTTCGATTCGTACGTGACGTAGGCACGTGACAGAGTCGCGTGTAAATCGATAAGACGCGGATATATTAAA
Organism: Anoplius nigerrimus; assembly: GCA_914767735.1. Taxonomy (NCBI): domain Eukaryota; kingdom Metazoa; phylum Arthropoda; class Insecta; order Hymenoptera; family Pompilidae; genus Anoplius; species Anoplius nigerrimus. The sequence continues at coordinate 7,946,295 of OU612089.1, read as the reverse complement.
CCTGCCACATAAGACTATGAGGACGCGACAGATGCAGAAGCAAGATTTCTGGAATTATCCTAAGAAGTAGCCTGTGTCACTCTCTCCGCATCGTCTCTCAACAAGTTTTTTCGGCTCTTGTCCGTTCTCACGTGGCTTAATATCGATATTATAAAACCGTTAGACATTGCCCGCGCAACGTCCGCCTCATCTCATTTCTTGGGGGACGGCAAAACAACAAAGTACCATTCGTCGCTGAACTATACAAGTAAAATTCAATTAATAGGGAATCGAGAGTTGACAGAAACGCAATATGGCGATGGCGGTCAGACGTACCCTAAGGCGCCTACTGATATTACATTCGTGTTTATATATTAATCGACGATCGGGCGCCACTCATCGGCTCGATCTTCTCAACTATAGAAGGTTTTACTGGCCACTCAGGCAAGGACAATACGAAGTTGATCTCGCGCACGCTCTTCCTTTCTCTTTCTCTCCTCTCTCTCTCTCTCTATCTCTCTCGCTTTCATCAATGTTTCGAGCGCAGCGATTATCATTTATTCAAGACCGAGAACGTTGCGGTTCCCAAAGATACGACCCCACCGGTGTCCCTTCGAGAGAAAAAAAAAGATTTAAATAATAATAGCTACGATGAGCCCCGCAGTAGTTTCGACAGGAGTTCTAAAAAATTTCACTAAGTTTCTCCACCTACTATGTGTTATTTAATCGTTATATCCTGTTCAGTAAGGTATTAACGATCGATCGATTTGATTCATTAGTGACTACACTACTTGTGTTCTTGTCAGCGCGCATCGCGACAAAACGTTTGGATGGAATTCTATCTAAACGCCTGGACAAATCCTACCTAGTCATGATGCTTGCTTTCGAGCAGTTTATTACACTTTTCTCCCCTCATCACGCTCGCTTGCTCGCTCTCTCCTTCTCTTTCACACTCTCTCATTCGCCCGATTGCAAAAATCTCAAAAGTGTCACGGAGGATTTGCGTTCTGCTGTTTCGTCGCGCGCGAATTAAATGTATGTCTAGAACTTCAATCGGCATCGTTTTTCCGTATTTTCCATAATGTTATCATTTTTTCTTCCATCCGTTCAAGAACTGGAGTGCACAGGCAGTCAGCAATCGTGAAATGTGTTCGTTTTTTTCTTCTTCTTGTGTCATAACGTGATACTGTCCTGTTTTCCTCTGCCGTGTATATATTTATATATGTATATATATGTATACACGCGCGCCAAAAATACGTGCGCATTGTGTCGAGATGTGTATGTCGTACGTGTGTTTTCTCTTACATATAATCGAATTTGCGTGTAGAGTAGTAATAATGGGTAGAAGTGGAAATAGAAATGGCGATAATGATCTACTTTCCCCACCAATCGGGGCCATTACTGCTGCCGTTGTTAGAGGAGTTGTTGTACGATGAATTGTTATAGTTACCTCCGTAATTTCCATAACCACCTGTGGCGAAACAAAATGTCATGATGAAATTTCGCGGCTAATCCGCGTGCCCGAGATAGCTGACGATCCGATAAAGGAAAACTCGGCAGCGCTAAGAAGAGCGTGTTGGTGAAATCTTACCTCCGTAACCGCCAGGTCTAGAGGAACCGTTGTTACGCACCGGTCCAGAACCGGGTGTCTGGCGATAATCTCTCGCACCGAACCCGCCGCCGCTGAATCGGCCTTTAGTACTACCACCAGGTCGCCGAGATCCACCGCCAGAGTATCTGGCCTCCGTAAACATGTCATCCAACCACGATGGAAGTTCTTGATTAGCCTCAACGAGCAATGAGACTAAATCGCGTACTAGATTATGATTCTTACTATTGAAGAAGGATGTCGCCAGACCTGAACAGAAGAAAATTTCAATCACTTTCTTGCTTTATTGTGCACAGATGATGGCAGAATGGAAAAAAGGAAAAAAGTAGGTATAAGAGGATGGGCAGTGAATCAATGTGAAACGAACCTAGATTTCCCATTCGACCGGTACGGCCAATACGGTGAACGTACTCCTCGACGTCACCGGGTAAATCGAAGTTGATCACGTGCTTCACATGCGGAATATCAAGACCACGAGCGGCCACCGCCGTCGCGACGAGAATCGGCGCAATACCGGCACGGAATCTGCGCAAGGCGTCCTCTCTCTCCCGCTGAGTTCTGTCGCCGTGAATGCTCGTTACCGGGTAACCCATGTCGTGCAAGAACTCCTCTAGCATGTCGGCGCCCTTCTTCGTCTCGACGAATACCAGCGTGAGCGATTCTGCGGCTGTAAGGAAAAGATGGTGACGTCAGACGATGCATTTTTGAGACTAGGTACACATTGGCGTTAGGTATATGATACTTACAGGGATCGGCAAAGTTGCTGGGTTGCAAGAGATCCAGCAGGTAAGACCGTTTGTCGTGATCCTCAACCCACACGATCTTCTGCGTAATGTTCTCTGAAGTGGAGCCGACACGTCCGACGGCTAAGAATATGTAGTTACTTAAAAAGTCTCTGGCCAACATTTGGATCTCCTTCGGGAAGGTTGCGGAGAACATGAGGGTCTGTCGCTCCCCGGTGGGAGGCATCGTGTCCTGCTGAACGATACGCCGAATTTGCGGCTCGAAACCCATGTCCAACATACGATCGGCCTCGTCGAGTACCAGGTACCTGCGTGACGAGTACAAAGGAAACAGGAGCCATGTTAATTGTGAATGGCGAACGATACGGTGTACCGATCCAATTATGCGAAAATTATACATTCTATTAAAATGATTTATGCAAAGTACATGCAGTGGGCTCGTTTACGTACCGACAATTGTGCAAGCCGATCTTGCCTCGTCCAAGCATGTCCACGAGACGTCCGGGCGTTGCCACAAGTAGATGACAGCCGCGGTCCAACTCCCGCATTTGATCTACTATGTTCGACCCACCGTATACGACGGCGGGGCGCATACGCGACCTATATGCAAACTTTCGCGCCTCGTCATAAATCTGGGTGGCCAGCTCTCTTGTCGGAGCGAGAACCAGGCCCAGCGGGTACTGTTTACGCCTGCCAGATGAACTGGCCTGCGGTGGCGGTGGACGTGGCCCGCTCTCGTATATCTGATTCAATATTGGCACTAGGAAGGCCGCTGTTTTACCAGACCCTGTTTGAGCACAGGCCATCACGTCGCGACGCCCAATAATGATCGGGATCGCGTACTTCTGCACCGGTGTAGGCTTGTCATATCCGGCCAAACTGATGCTGTTCCTTATGATTTCGGTCAGCTTAACCTCCTCGAACTGAAACGTGAAAAGAAGCCGTGGTATTCATCAGAGTCCCAGAAAGCGTCAGTGTTGGCTGATGCAATAGGCTGACAAACTGAGTCAACAAACGTATCGCAAACGTCCTTACAGATTATATACTTACGGATGTGATGTGTGGTGGTATATTGTCCCCAGTGGCCTCAACCGGGATATCCTCGTATTTACTAAAATTGATCCCGGTATTGCCAGTGCCGAACAGCTCCACCTCCAGTCGTTCATCTCTGGAAGTCGGAACTGTCCAGTCGACCTCTGCTCGTCCTCTGCCGTCTCTTTCATCCTTCCATCTACCTCCGCCGCCGCCGCCGCCACCTCCTCTGTAATCATTTCTATCATTCCAGCGGTCGCTCCTCGGCTGCTCCTGCCAGCGATCGTTTCTAGGCTGTTCCTGCCAGCGATCGTTCCCAGAGCTGACAGGGCGGTCTCGTTCGTTGTTCGCGTATCTATAGTCGCGACCGTTTTCTTCGATACCGCTGCGCTTGTTTCGGCCGCCGTAGCTGCCAATGTTTCCAAAATCGGAGTCGCGAGCGCTACGCACATCCCTGAATCCAGAGCCTCCGCGATCACGGTCACGATCCCTGTCCCTCTCCCTCTCACGATCGCGATCGCCACCCCTGTCTCTATCAGAGAACGGTGGTCTTGAGTTGGGAACGGAGTATGGATCCCCACCGGAGAGTGCGTTACCTACAACTCGCTGCCTATTGGTAGAACCTGGAATGATTAAACAATAAATAAAGTTAGCGTTTCAAACTATTGGCTAATCAGAGAGGACATTTTGGCAACATTATATACTGCAGGTACAACATATGTTGCAACGCAATATGATGCAATACAACAATGGGCCATTAAAAAGAAAAATTTTGTTTCGATTATATCACATTCAATTTAAACGTATTAATACATTAAACAACACAGTATTAACATATTCCAAGTAAACGTCATTTGTAGGGACGTACTTGCTTGTACAAAACAATAGCGAGAACAAAGGAATTTAAACATTTGTGCCCATTGTAATACATGTGAAATTTATAAAATAATAGTTGACTTTATAATAAGTGGTTAATTACCAGATTGATTGCGCAGAGGCGGTGGTACGTAGATAGCTCCACTTGATTGGCAGGAGCCCTGCAAGTCCAGACCAGCTAACTGAAAGTGTATTTAAACTTTAGTTTACCAGGGATAAATCGACAAAAATTCTCGCAATCTATTACACAATAACATCATGCACACCAGTCTGGGGAATGTTCCAAACTCAAATTATATTCGGAACAAAAGACCCTCCTCAACAATCGCGTCGACGGAAGGCAGCAAACGTCACGGACCTTTCGCTCAAGTACATTTCCGCGACGTCGCAAGGAAATCTTCCACTTACATCTCCCAGCGCGTACACGCCGTCAAATCGCGATTTCCCCTAATTTCGACAAGCCATCGAGCCACGCTACGGAAGACGCACGCCTCGGGCCAAAGTCCAATTCGTGCTTCACGTCGGATAAAAGCGTCGCCGACGCAATCGTTCAAATCTCAAAAATATTTCCCCTTCGCAGAAAAAGAGGAACACATAGGAGTGTGTCATAGCACGAGGCATGCTGTTCCCGGAATTGGTTGCCGCCATTACAAAACTATACGTCACGACCTGGTTCAGCGACAGCCCATGGCAGGTTTAAAACGATTATTCAACGAAAATCGGGCATAACTATTTTTCCGTCGCCAAGTGGCCCGTGCCAGACGTCTATCGACAGTTCACAGTTCGTTCACGTGAACGCGCACAATTTATCATGGAGGGAAGCCTCCGCGGCCGTGAAGGAGGCAAAAGGGAAAAAATGGATGAGGGCAAGCATGACGGGACGACGTTTGTCAGTATTAAACGGCGTGCGAATTAATTTTCGTGACATTATTTACCTGCTGCTCTAGACCTGATCCATTCTGGTTGGCTGCATTACTCATATTACTCCGCCTCGGTGCGTAGTTTTCGTAGCTCTGCCGCAGAAGCTCGTTAGCTCTTTCTCGCCAAGACGTTATTCACGGGGGCAAATCGGGCACAAACGCTACACCGTCTCGACTATTCTCAGTTCTCCAAAATCACGCCAATATGCGGAACGAATCCTTACGCTGAGCGGTACGATCTTGATCTCGATCTCGGTCTGTCCCTATTCCGATACAAAGGAAACTCGAAGACTGGTTAGTATGAAAGAGGCCCCTGGCCGCACACTTGACGTCGACGCAACAAAAATGGCCGAGAGCCGAAATATCGCTAGCAAGATGGCGGTTGATGCGCTTCCGGCGGATGTTGGAAAAAACTGCACACCTACGATGTAGGATCGCTTTCGCATCGAACTTTTATTCTTCTATTATCGCGACAATGCGTTTAGGCTTTTTAGAATTTAATTTCTTTATTCTGCCATTCATATTCGATGGCAGAGTTCGGTTGCGAAATCGAATATGACGATACGATGGCTTTCTCTTCCGCAGAGTGACGATTCTTTGTGAAGCGGCTAACTCGCTTACCTGCGCAAACTGCTAGTTCTGCTTATCGACCGTAGGCAAAGTCGTGTACTACGCCGTAGCTATCATCGATTTGAATGTACTTTCTATTTTTTACCAAAATTGATTTCCTCTGAATATTTGAAACTACAAGCAATAGTATTGTCAACAGTTAGGAATATAAAGGATTTTGCAATGTGATATGAAAATACAAACGAGATCGGCTTTTTTTGTTTATTTTTATTGTACAATATATAACGCAGACAATTAGCGTTTAGTCTAATCGTCCTTCTTCGTGTCGGTCTTGCCTCCTCTGATTCTTCCGGTACGACGAGCAGCAATAAGACCAATCTTACGTCCAGCACTCGTTCCACGTTTAACCGTAGATGCTTTACCAATATGTTGATGGTTACCACCACCGTGAGGATGCTCGACTGGGTTCATAGCAACACCACGAACCTGGAAGTAACAAATGTAGTCATTAGATACTTTCATCAGATCAGATCATTAGAAACAAATTCTAAGGCAAATCAGTAAAAATATTGTCCACAGAATATTCAGGTTTCAAATGTCATAGACATCATGTTAATAATCCACAATACGAGTAAGATTCTGTAGTATATCGAATGTCGCACCTTAGGCCAGCAGTTCCTCTTGGCCTTGTATTTATGATAGGCACGACCAGCCTTCAGGATTGGCTTGTCGATACGACCACCGCCGGCCACGATGCCGACCATTGCCCTATTGTTCGATGGAATGACTTTCTTTGCGCCAGAAGGTAACTTTACTCTAGTCTTCTTGGTGTCAGGGTTGTGTGCAATAACTGTGGCGTAATTGCCGGATGCCCTGGCAAGCCGACCACGGTCACCAGTCTTTTCTTCAAGGTTACAAACAATTGTACCCTCAGGCATCGTACCAACTGGCATTACATTTCCAATTTGAAGATTTGCTAAAACAAATTATGTTGGTGTTACACTAGATCATAGATTTGAAAAGAGTATTTAAATGGAATAATGTTAAAATGTGTAACATACCTTTCTTTCCACAGTACAAAAATTGACCGGTGTACATGCCCTCAGGGGCAATAAACAATTCCTTACGTGTCTTGAACTTGTAAGGGTCACGGAAATGAACAAGAGCTAATGGAGCACCACGGCCAGGGTCGTGGATAATGTCCTAGAATACGAATGAATAAAACTGTCATATATCACAAATATTTAAAGATCAAGGATGTGAAAATAATGTAATCTGCTTCAGAAAGAGCCTCTATATTAATCTTCATATACTCTCAGGAGTAGGTAAATAGAAATCATCATGTAAACATTCAAGACATGGGTGGTATGTTGATGAAAGTGAAATAACGAGACGGTGTATAATAACACAGATTTGTGGATGATATTATTTCAATATACCTTGACAACACCCTTGATGTATCCATGTCTTTCAGAATAGTCAAGGGAACGAAGCTTCGGCGCTCCCTTCCTCCTTTTTGTGTGGGATCGGAAGACAGACCCAGCTCCCTTACGCTGAGCACGAATTACTCGACCCATGGTTCAAAACCTGTAATGAAATTAACGTAAACTAGGACCATGTGACAATATAAAACACTGCATCAGATGTCACGGTGTAACACAATTTTGGACAACGTAACCTCAAACGCGGGATAATATTAAATACACAACTGATATATATATCATTTTGCAAAAATATCAAGAGCCTTCCATCGTTAAATGTTTAATTAATGGCATGAAAAAGTTCTTAACGGTGGATGTCTTTTGCTCGCACATATTAAAATGGATATTATAAGCGAAAAGAACACGGACCACGTACCGAAGGAGCCGATACCAAACAGAGAAAGACGTTGGCGGAAGTGGCTCCGCTATACCTCCGTTCGGTTGGCAGCACTAAAACCCCGCCAAATTCTAGACTTTACAAATATGCTCTTATGAACTCCAAATTCTGCACAAGGAACATATGCAACTTGCAAAAGTTGAATATATCAAGCATGATGATTATTCAAAAAGCATACAATTTTGAATCCTTAATACACTCACGAGTTTGAATACTGACAAACTTAAGTGACCTACACGTTGTATTACATCCTACTGTTTCATAGTTCACTCACGTTTCGAATAGAGTGTTTTTCATTATCTCTGTCACGTATTTCTAACTCTAGCATGTCACAAAAATCCAAACATTACAAATACGTGACCTGTAGTAGGTAAATCTACAAAGTACTGCGGTTCTCATTATATTCCATTCGCTCGTGACGTAAATTGACGTGACTCGTCGCCAATTCCTCAAATATTCGAGGATGCTCGCGATGGACGGACGCATTCTGCATATCGTGATAGCATTAATCCTTTTAGCAGGATGTTCGGAGGCTGGTGTCAGACGAAAGAGAATCGTCGGAGGAGCCGCTGCTGCAGCACCACCTGAAGATGATCCTGTGGTTTTTATTACGCAAGGAAGTCGATATGCTCGCATCGCCGGTACTCGAGATTCAAACAAGGGACACTACGTATTCCGGGGCATCAGATTTGGTGAACCGCCAGTTGGTCGCCACCGGTTTCAGGTAAACTAATAATATTTTCCATTTAAGCAGTATTTCTCTTAGTCACTTAATATGTTTTTCTTTCTTTTAATCGACTCGGCCAGTAAAGTGTAGTACTCAATTTTTGTAATGAAACAATCGAACTCTACTGTTACAATGTAGTAATCAAATGCAATGACCTTTTAAATGCGATGCTTTGTTTCATTGAGTTTGTGACATTGGCAAGAATGTTTCAGTCTTGATTCAGTGTACGTGGGATTATTTAAATTCTTCGTCAACATTTGAATAATTCTGTTATGTGGTAATGACGAGAATGAAGTTTGGTTTAGCGGCCGAAAGCTTTTCATCCGGAAGGCGAAATAAATGCCACAAAATGGGGTCCACCGTGTCCTCAACCAGCATCAGATCGCTCCAACAACGTTATCGGAAGTGAAGATTGTCTGTTTTTGAACATCTTCACTCCCGCCCTCCCGGAAGCCCATGACGGATATCCGGTACTAGTATGGATTCATGGCGGGGGTTTTAGAAGAGGATCTGCATGCCAATACGAAATGAGACATCTCGTTGCCAAACAATTAGTCGTTGTTTCCATTCAATATAGATTGGGTTCACTCGGTAGATTGATTATAAAGCATCCTAAAGAAACGTTACTATTTAGGATGTGTGTTATTATTTTTAAACCTTTTAGGATTCCTCAGTAACGGCACTACAGAATTTCCCGGTAATAATGGTTTGTTTGATATGGCTCTGGCCATGAACTGGGTGAAAACATATATTAAATTCTTCGGTGGTGATCCCAACAAAGTTGTTGGGTTTGGGCACGGAACTGGTGCTAGCGCTGCTATAATGCTCGCATTGTCAAAGCTTGGACGAAGTAAATACCATTATTATTAATTATTAATATTATTCCTCAATGTTGTCTTTTATTCCAAAAATTAGTAATATATGCAACTAGAGTGTACTTAATAATTCCATCAAATATTTCAAATTTTACGATTTTTTTTTAGACAATTTTAATGGCCTGATTGCTATGTCGGGATCCATCTTATCGCATTTTGCCATCGATAAGAATCCTCTGGATACAGCACGTATAATTGCGGAGCAGAATAATTGTCCGCTGAAAGATACGTCTGAGATGATCCGTTGCCTTCAGGAGGTGCCGATAGAAAGGTTGATCCAGGCAGATTCAAAGCTGGAGAGTTTTCGATTGGGTACGCAGGAATTTATTGCCGGTATATCGAATTTGTTAGGCCCTGGCCCAGTTATTGATGGCAAGGACGATGGAAGGTAACAAGTATATCATATATCTATGAGCTACAATAACGTACACCTCTATACAGTGTGTTGGTATAGAAGCGGTGCATAATTCTGTTTTGCAATCATTTGATCAGAGCGCTGCCAAACTTTTTAATTGAATCGTCGGAGGACTTCCTGAAGCTCGGTGATTTTCCAAATATTCCTCTTCTAACCGGAGTAATGAAGGACGAGACTGGTGGTGCAATTTTCGGGGAGTATAGACGCGATGTGGAGTATAAGTTAAGGACGGTGCCGAACTTCGTCACGAAACAATTAGTGCCCAGTTTACAGGCAGCCGTACCACAGTTTAACGGACGGTCAGGTCCGGTGTCTCAGGATATCGAAAGCTATTTGAATGTCTTTGGCTCTGGCGATGATACAGTCAAAAAAGTTTCTGAAGCGATGAGCGATTCAGTGTTTAACGTTCCTGCTTATTTGACCACTACTTATTGGGCGAAAAAATCGAACGCCTTTTTATATAGTTTTGATTACACCGGTGGTCGCAACTATGGAAAAAATTTCTTGGCTGGCTTGCCCATTACTGACGCCAAACGCTCTACAGATGGTATTATTTTTTATTTACTTTCGATTTGAAATGCGTTTACGAATGTATTCGTTTTTTAAAATACTATCGACCATTAGAGGCTGCAGGCCATGGGGATGAGTTAGGATACATATTTGATTGCAACACAATTACTGGCGAAGTATTGAGTACTGCCGAGAGATATCCAAGTGCCTCAGACGATCGTGTATTAGACGTTTTCACAGATTTGATATCCAACTTCGCACGAACTGGCGACATTCAACTGTCGAACAACACTGGACCACTGCAGATTATTCCGAAGTTTTCGAGCGAGAATAATCCGTTCGTTAGCGTCAACTTTAAACCAGAACTTAAAACAAATTTCCGGTAATTAGTCTATTCAAATGCAAAATTGTAATTGTGCATATATAATATGGTTGATTTTCAGATATTGTCAAATCGCAATGTGGACCGGTTTGTCTGATCAATTGAACTCACCTGCATGCAAAGCGTTTCGATCAACTTTCGGAGCTGTTCAACAGATAGGTGGCCGCGTATGGGAATCGACAAATGTGGTCAAGGACGTGGTGCCCATGACATCACATCAATCGAGTGAAAACATCAGGGGCCAGTCTCCTGCAGTTTCTTCCACCGAAAAACATACTGGCGGTGTCCTACCATCAATTCCTGATATTCCCGTGTTTGGACGATAATATTTGCATACATCAATGTCTCATATAACATAGTCATTTATTTTTTCTCAGAAATATATAAAATTTATATACTATTCACTCTTTTGGTTCATCTTGAAATGCAAGTAGCATTTCTTCCTCTTCCGCATTGTCTACCGTTGCATCTTTTTGTTCTTCTACAGACGCAGGTACTGTTTCAGGAGCTGTTACACTTTCCGGCTTCTGTACTTCGTTGTTTGAACTTTTTTCAGCATCATTATGCACAGTATGTTCTGGTTCTTCTATTGTAAGAACTGCTAATGGCAATTTTTCTCCTATCTCTTCTGATTCACTGATTATTTTGTCAGGAACTGCCTCTTCTGTGTTTATGCTTTCAGGAAGGTCAACGTGAGGAGCATTTTCTTCTTCTTCCATTGGAACTGCGGTGTCTTCCGTCACTCCTGCTTCGTTTGTAATCTCTGAAGTGGTATCATTTTGATTCAACGTTTCATCTATGTGCGTTTCAGATGATATTGCACTGGATTCATTATTTTCTATAGAACTTGACGCCTCCTCAACTTCCGATTGCACTCTTTGTCTTTTATTGGATAATTCCTCAGCTTGATCTGGTGCAGATTTGTTTTTATGTCCACTTCTTTTATCGGACACCGTGCATGATTCGTCGTTGGGAGTTACATCACCGTTGGTAGCCTCGTTATTTATTGTCTCAAGTTCTCTGAAAATTGTTCAAGTTTAGCTTTATTTACACATACACCAAAATTACAACATTGTGAGCTATAATATAACGACTGAACTCACTCTACACGACTTAGTTGCAGGGTGGGTGCGACAGGATGAACAATTTTTTCCAGTTCCGCTAACACTGACTGTGCCTCGCAAACGATTTGCGCAGAATCATCGTTAAGAGCCATTTCAAATATTTGTACTGAATATTGCGTCGGAGGTGGTGTCTGATTGTGCGGATTCATTTCAATGGCTCTTAGCGCTTTTAGTAAATGCAACCTGCACTCAACATTCTCTTTGTAGAAGTTTTGTGTGGATGTGTTAAGATAGTGGTCATACAAGAGCGGTACGATCGTATTCTGAACAGTCTGAAGAATGTAAGGATACTGACTTTAGTAAATTTACATAAATGAATGCGTCTGCAAGGATACGCAGTGCGCTGATGAAAAATGCAGCATACCTTGTAAAGGGATGGTTTAAACATCGAACTTGCACTTAAGAAAATACTTTCTAGAACACTAAGTGCCTCCTTACACAATTCAACGTCCTGATGTCCAGTTCTCAGTTTCGATGTTGCGTTGTTTGTGTATTGGCTCTCTTTAAACCGTTTTATTGCTCGTTTTGACATACGTGATTGTGGTTTTTGAACCTGCGACAAATGTGTGTAAATAATTCAGCGTCCAAGTAATTCAGATTTGGTAGTATTTACGGATATAACATACAGTTAATAGTACACAGTCCTTTTTTGGTATAATATCTTTCAATATACCAGAGAAACATTCGTCCCCTATTGTTTCAATTCCGGATAAAGACCGGATACATGACAACCATGTTGTGAGGCATTTGTACGCAGAAATTCTGACGTTTCTAAATGGTTTACTTTCGCTAATGGTAACTTGGCCATTCACAGCGTCGTCCGTCCATTTTAGCGTTTGCCCAAATAATTGCAATATAGTTGAACCATAAGGCACCAACTCTAGCCCAAATCTGCAAATATAACATAACATTCTTTTCTTTGCCATATCTGACATAGATAGATTGTAAATAAAATCTTTACCCAGTTATCAATGCACTTAACACATCCAATAAGCCAACATGTAACTTTGGCAAAATTAAATATAACATTCGCTGTTTCACTGTGTCATCCTTTTTCAAATTCGCCGGTGTTATTGCGAGTCCTCGACATAATACTTGCAAAATGTCTATAGGGTAAGCTGAATTCTTCACGCCACATCCTCTGTAAAATATCACTTACTTTACTAGTATACAAGGCAATGCACAATATTTATTGCAAAACATTAATGATACCGTAGCATAGTAGACAGATAAGTACACAAATTTGTAAATCTCTGTTTTTGTTTGTTGTAGTAGTCAATTACATTCTCATTAGATAGTTCTGGCAGATCAAGTTGGCACCAAATATCTACACTTTGAAGTTCCACCAAATCCGTGAATAAATCATCCATTATTAAATGTAAACTATTGCAAATTATTGCCTGATTATAAATCCATCCTGTATAAGTGGACTTTGAGGGCGGTGGTTTAAAGGAACGTTCAGTGGCTTTGGCCAAAAGAGTATAACACCTTGCACCAGAATTTATCAGATCTGATTGCGATGAATCAACTTGATGTAAAACCATTGTTGAAATAGGTCCCTAAAATGTAATACATTTATACAGAATTTGACAGCAACATGGTTAAAAAAAATTGCACATTATATGTTACCTGATATCTCTCGCAGATTTCAGGATAATAATGTAATAATGTCGCAATCAAATAATACAAGGCCCCGGATTTTGTATTTGTGTCAAGGTCAGTGATGATATTCAAAAGCTGTTTTACACACTGCGTGATCACTTGTTTTTGTAGTTCAGGAACTTCCTTACATTGGGCAATTAAAGAACCAAGAACCTTGCATGCCATATTTAAATCCCGCTGGTTGCTATGTATATTCTCTATAACCTGAGTGGCTTTACTCATCCATAAAATGCCATATTTTATTAATATCTCCTTTGAACACCTCAACACAATATTATCAAGCAACGCTAAGCCAGCGTATCGCGTATTTTCTTGATTTATCCGACTATTAATTGTTGTTATGATTACATTCTGTAAGCTGTTAACCTACAACACATGGAGAAGTAGCAATAGATGTTTATAAAGAAAAAAGTCCTGACTCGAACTTGCTCTTACCTCGTCTGAATTGAAGGGTAAATCATTGTTGTGTACCAATATATCTTGTAAAAACGCATCGTACTCTTTTGATTGTGGTTCAAAAGAGTTTACTAATTCCATGAGACCCATCATGTTCACTTAAAAGCCGACTGTCGTCACGTGTACTCTGAAGTACGACGTTTGAGGTTAGCGGTAAAGTATCGACCGTTTGAAAATGCCCTATATCGATTCGATCGCATATCGAACTTACAATTGTCGTCTCGATTACGAATTTAGTTGTGAAACAGTGCAGTGAAATTTAAACATAAATTAACAATTATACGTTCAACGCAGTGGCCGAGAATACGGATAAAGGCTAGCGGAAGAAATTCATACGCCAGGAACGACAGGTACGCAATCATATACGCATCTTCTCATTCGCATAACGGTCATTCATCATTTTTATGGTTGACTGGTATACGAGGTTACTAAAATAGAATCTCAACGATGCTTTAACCTACAACGTATGGACACAGTATTGTTGCAATCGACATAGGAGACGAAATCTATACATCAGCTATGCAGGTTCTCGAACAAATTTCAACCAGATCGTCATTACCCGATGTGGAGGAACATGTAGGCCTTCCACCGTTTCACCTAGTCCATTACCGTACAGAGGTGCAACATGCACGCACATAGGTGGACAAGGTACCGTACAAGCGAGGGGATCCTGTACGCAACGCGATTGGCCTCGATCGCAAAAGGAATTATTATGTAATTTTACGGTGCACCCGGCGATAACCGTTTAGACGTTTCCCCGACTCTCCGCAAACATGTACATACAAGCGCGAGAAAACGGTTACCGAACGGAGGCGCCGTGCTTGACATTCTTCGCGTTTGAAAATGTATCGAGGAACTTCTTGTTCGCGGTTACGACATGCGGCGTCTATTTCAAGATCGACGCCGGTACATGAGCGTGCATACGCGCCGGGCAGCATTTATCAAACTTATTCAGGAGTCGGTATCCGTTTACCGTTGCAAGCGCCTGGCCACTATGGTTATCTGGCAGGCAAACTGGCAAGTGGGTCATTTTTGCGTATCGACGCGAACTTGTCCCCTCGTCTAACGGGCGCCGATGAGATTTATTTTGTTCGCGCCGCCCGAGTCGATCGTTACTGTAATAAGAGAACGAAGACCCCGTCGAACGAGGCGGTCGGCTCGATGGCGTTCTCAAAAGCGTGGGTGAGACAGTTTCGCGGAGCGAGTGTCAGCAATAACGTATCGCCAGTTGAGTCACAGGGACGTTAGTCTCTTCTAGTCGTTTCGCAGGAACACGGACGGGAAGAGCGCGATGGAAGGAAAGCGAGAATATTTCAATCGCAGCAACGGGTGCATATAGGCCAGACTCGTATGTAAGCGCGGTACCTGTGTTGGGGCCCAATGCCTATCGGCCATCCTGGGCCTGACGCGGAGCGACGGAGACGATCACACGAGCGGACAGGGAAAGCCAGAGGGAAAAGGAAGAACGAACGAACCCGAAGGAGACACCGGCATAAAGAGGTAAACGGCGGAAAAGAGACGTCGAAGAGAGGTATGGAGAGAAAGAGTCGGTAAGCGAGAAGTAGACAGAGAGAAAGAGAGAGAGGGAGGTAGATAGAACGAGTGTAAAGAAGAGAGAGAAGGACGGGGAAAACAGAAACGAAGGAGAGGGAAAAGGAGAGAAAGAGTTCTCCTTCCTCTCGTCTTTCCCTGTTCCCTTACATCGTCCCACGTCCTTCCTCCCCTCGTCATTCCTTATGGCCTCCCTTCTAGCACTCGTTCCTTCTCGGTTCAGTTCCCCTTCCAGTCGGTGTCCAGTTATGCTGCCGTGGCGAACGTCGCTCTAACAGACCGCTCGCCTCGACGCTCCGATCGCGCAAAACCTCGAGGTCGTCTCAATCGACACCGAGTTCCCCGCACGATTTCGATCTCGAGTAGAACGCGTGAGAGAGCGCGCGCGCGCGCGCGAGTGTTCAGTGACACCGAGGACCCAAACAACAACGACGACGACAGCGTAGTCGGACCACGGGTGTCCCCCTCCCCCGATTCGAGTCACTCGTACTCGGGAGTTTATACCTGGTGTAACCACGCGAATATACGGTACACGCGTATACATAAATCGTGTCCCGTTTCGCGCTCTGTGCCCAGTTCGGATCGCCGTTCGTCGGGAGAGTGCCTCTTCGTTGGAGAGGAGGGCAGCGGGGACGTGCTAAGATGCGGCGAACGCTGCCAATGGAAAATGGGCCTTAAGCAGGTAGGCGCACGGAGCGGGTTACGAGGGCCGAGTTAAAAGCGGCGAGTCACCTGCCATATTGAAACGGGTCCTTTTCTCGGCCGCGCGCCTCATGCGGGACGTCGGCCGGCCGGGGGGAGGCCGAAATTTTGGGTGAGTCCGTTTCCGGCCGGGGGACGCACCGGGACGGCTTGGTCCCCTTTCGTGCGGGCCCCGTCGTGAGAGAGAGCCCACCTTCTGACAGGTGGAATGCGGGAATCGTGCGTAGCCGAGGGGCCCAGGGCCGTAGTGCGATCGCAGCGACGCCGGTGAGTAGCGCTGGAATGCGAGACTCGATGCCATGGGACTCGATCTATGAGGCCCAGGCTTCGGCCACTTTTGCTCGACGTACCCGATACCGAGCCGAAGTGACATCGTAACGCAGCTCGTCAGAATCGCGGGTATCGCGCGTGTCAACGATTCTTCGTGGTGATCCTGATCCGCGTCGGGGCGGTGCTGTGCGAAAATACGCATGGCGTGTTGTGATTTTTTTTGTTCGGGCAGATGAGTCAGATCGCTGACGAGAATTAATGCTCTAAGACTGGAGCCGTTGACGATTTATGGATTGGATGACGGAATCGGTGAGTCCTGCGATGGTGTTGGGGGGATGTGAGATGGTAATTGATCGATGGTAATTGATCGATTATTTATACGGAATGCGACGAAGTTTCGGGTAATATGATGATTTCGGAGCGAGAGGCTCCGATCGAAGGTCAAATCGTTTTCACTTTTTAGCGGATTTTGTGACGAGAATTTCGCGCGAGTTAAAGGTGTTGTTTGTGCTTGCAGTAGCCGCACGTGGAGGTCTACGTTCCATAATAGCGAACGAAAGTTTTGTCCGGAGCTGGTTCTCGCGTTAAAAGGTCAATAGGCTAATCTTCGGCGAGCATTCACGGTCAACTCGGAGCGGTAGCTACTTTCTGCTAACTTAGGCGCACAGGCCGCATACGGGCGTGCGTGTATTACGGAGTCCCGGCTGACTCAGTCCCCGTACGGCCCGAGGAAGACTATAGAGCGGATCGATGCTGGAAAATGAGCGATTGTCTATTCGTGAATGACGCTGTACGTCGAGAGAAGACCCTCCGCAATCGACGGAAACTCTGCTCATCGTCCGTCATTATCCTCTTCCCCTACGCTCTGATTAATCACGATTCGTGGGATTCGTGAGAGGCGGACGCGGCGAATTTGACTTTCACTCCGCTGCACTACTTTCACTCGGCGATATGAACCTGCCGTTGGGAACCGTTCGCGGCTTGCCCGCGGAATTCTTTTTGCAACGGAAGACGACGTGCGCGACGTCGTGCGAAATCGACCGTTCGCAATTCCGACCGGCCAGCCAACGAGCCAGTCAGCCAGCTACCTACCTACCTACGTACCTACCTACCGACGGCCATGCATGCTCGGGCACGTCACGTGCGGCGAGTAACGCGCAGAAGGCGTACAGGATCTAAATAGGCATCGAATAAACTGCCATGGAACCTTTTGCGTCGAACGACAAAAGAGGACTTTTCGGCAAACGAACCATTCTTCGACGCGGAAAACGCCTTACGTCACCGGATTACGTAGGACCTTCGATCGACGGAAAGATTTCACAACTGCCGGACAAACATCGCTTCCATATTGTGTTACCGCGACGGCTGGCTTTATTCATGCCGGCGTTCGAGGTTTTATTCAGATTCCACGATCTTTCGACGAGCGGATCGTACGTCGATTCCCTTATTCCTCGCGCGGATCTTATCGAGCCCCCCCTTCGTCCGGGCGTGCTCTTTCATTTCGCTCGTCGTTACCATATCGGACACTCGGTAGGTAGATGCGCGAAGGTAGCACTCGACGATAACGACCCACGCCTTAAGCTTTAACGTCCGAGTCTCGGCGGAGGACTGTTTTCGCCATGCGAACCTTTACTCTCGTCGTCCGCACGTCCGGACACGGCCGAGGGTCTTATCCCAGCGTGCAATCTGTATCCATATCCAGTAGATCACGTGTAACAAGCGCGGGTCGCGCTGTATAAATCTGCGAAGTGCCCATCCTAGCACAAGTCGCAGATAGGCGAAGTCGGTGTTAGGTGCGTGGCGGCTAATAAAGCGGAATCTTCGATCATCGAGAACGTTTGACGATCGAGAATCGAGAAGAACAATTGTTCAGCGACGAAACGGTCGAAGGTTTCGGTAGGGACGAGAATCCAGTCCGGTTTATCTGATCGAAGACTAGGTAGTGGGTTATTGGGTAAAAGAATACGAGCCGGTGCGTGTTATCTTTGTTTTGGTACTTTGAGCTGGACAGGGTCAGTTGTGCTGTATTCTGTAGTGCAGTTGACTCCTCGCGCCTCTTGACGTCCGTATTCTCATGAATGTTCTCGGATTCCTTTGATCGTGCCACTCGCAGCGCCGCCAATTTCCATTTTCATCGTTCTCGGAAATCTTTTCCTTTTACCGCTCGATTCCGGTAACGGATCGCTCGTCCCTTCGTCTCCTCGACTTCCCAATTCTCATACACGTACTGTTGATTGTTTTCATTCGCTTGCGCAAGGGGAAGTGACTTATTGTTAGCGGATTCTGTCGGCTCCGGCGAGTGAGTCAAGGATACCGGGTAGTTATCAGTCGGCAAGAAAATCGCACTTCGCCGTGTTTTCGCATCCTCTATTTATAAGCCCCCAAGATGATCTAATTGTCCGGTCAGTACAAGTAATCTGTCTTCTGTTTGCACGGCGCGATGTGTTGATTTTCCGCTTGTTACGCTCGAGGAGCGTAAGTCGTCGTGACGCGAAAAATCTTTTTCGCATAATCCGTTGCGCAACCATTCTCACCCGACGGCGGCTCATGCCTCTTATTCATTCCGGGACTATCGGCAAAACAATGCTTCTCGCGGATTAATTAATCGGCATTTGCCGGCCGCAAAGGCCCGACCGACTCACGGATACGATTAAAATTAGACAAAATCAGTTAACACTACGACGCTTCGACCTTCGCCGCGAACCCGTCTAATTAACATTCCGCTCAAATCGTCGCGATATCCTTGATTAAGATCACTGCCACGACCTAGAAAAAAAAAACATCAGCCTCCGTCGACGACTCCGCCTCTCAGTCACCGCAGGGCCGAATATTCGGCTTAATGGACCGGCCGGAGAAATTTGTTTCGTTCCGCACTTCCTTTTTCGGGCCTCGTCGCTCCATCGCGGCTGTTATCTTCGCGCCCGGCTGCCGTTCTAATTGTCGGTGAAAGGATCGACTATCTCGGCATCAAATCCAGGCTCTGTTGGGAAATTAACATTCGACCGCCCTATCAATCTTGCCGCGGCCAACAGCGTTTCGCTCGAGCGTGGACTTCCTCTCGCGCGAAATTAAGCGAGCCGGTCTCCGACAATGTACCGGCCTCTCGTTCCTGTTGTTCTTTCCTCTCCTCTCTCTCTCAATTTTTTTTTTATTTTTTTTTTTTAACGAGAGGCGGTAAGGATCGCGAAGGTTGAGCTGACGGAAACGATCGGCCGGTAAACATAACGCTTTACGGCGTGTAAGCTCGAGCATCACGTACGGGAGGTTTCGAAATTACAAGGTGCTTCTCGGCCTATCTGCCGGACGGATCCGAGGCCTCAGACGGGGAAGTTCGCGAAATCTCGTGGCAGTACCGAAATTGCCGGCGAGAAGAGCAATTTGAGCGGACGGCGAGGTCACGGAAATGATTCGATACCCTCTTTTTGCGCCGTCCGGCTTCCTTTATCTCGTACTCGATGCAGCCAATTGGCCTGTCGAAGCCTGATCTTTCCTCGTTTACTCTCGTTAATGATCCTGCGCTGTATTCTCGTGCTTCACGATATAGGAAGATGGAACTCGATGTTAACAACGTGTCCAGGACATTTGCATTACATCGAGCGAGACGACAATTATCGCTGAAACGAGCCTAGGCGAGAGAGTCAGATTTGAAATATTCAAGGAGTCTGCGTTGAAAAGCGTCGCTTCTCATCATCGAGGATGACTGAACGCTGAAATGGGCAGTCGTCGGTTCTCTTAATTTACGACGTCCTTACGTAAGAAGTGTCCGGAAGGTGTTTCGGTAGGAAAGGATGTCGGAGAATGCTGGTACCCGGCTGGCATGAGAACGGTTGTCCGGCGTCCAGGCCGATAAATAAATTTGACATTCGCGCGGATTATGGCCACCCGATATCCGGATATCCTTGCGTAATGCGTGGCTGCAAGTGCGCTTGAATGCGTGCGCCGTGACACCGGTTTGCCGACGTTGCGTAATCGTACGCTGGAAGAGTCCATAGTCATTCGCAGCGCAGGCCCGTTGGGGTCCACGATAATCGAGCCATTATGCGGAAGTGTGTATGTATGTGGCTCCGTTGTCGGCGAAATTGAAAGCGCAAAGCCGAACGATGCGACGAGCGTGCGTCGAGCTGATAAATTTTTCGCCTAGGCGAGGTGTCGATCGACGACGTTAGATATCTCGTCGGCGGACGAAGGATGAACAAGTTAAGTATTGATTTAAATTCATGTATACGGTTCAGATGCGAACTGATGCGAACTGATGCGAACTGATGCGAACTGATGCGAACTGTTGCGATCGATGGAAATCGGTTTTACGCTCGCGAGCGGAAGGAGAGGCTGCGGGTATAAGTACGTTCGAGCATATACGGTAAACATGCGATCGTAATCGAGCGGACGTAAAGACTGCGTTAAATCGTTGATGTAATCCTCTTTAGGAAACGAAATTGCGTGCGGGGAAAAAGAAAGTCCCCGTTACAACCTCGCGAGCGATGTTAACGGAAGAGTCTGTACAGTGGCGTGCCCTTTTCCCGCGAAGACGTGAAATTTGAATCTAACGCTCTCCGAGCTTTCAGAGCGTGGCCAGCTCGCCCCGATGCATAATTAAGTCATTCTCGAAATTCAGCAACATTCTAAACCCGAAGAAAGTTTTCATCGCACTTTTTGCTGGCACGACATCCATCATACGCGAAAACTTTCAGAGAACTTGCTCTCTTCCGCTCTGTTTCGAGAATTGTTCGCCCATGCGCCGCATAATTGAGACTCTCTGGAATTCAATTCTACGTTCCGATGCGTGCGATATCAGAACTCGAGTTAACATTCTTTCCCCGCTCGCGAGGAACTCGACGACTCATAACCCAGTCGACGAAATGTGCCGACGTGTGATTCGATTATCTGACCAACTCACCGACGTGCCGCCCACGCCGCATCTCCTATCTGCTTACAGTAATAATAGAACCGAACACAATAACAGAACGCAAAGGACGTCACTCGCGATCACTGACACTTCAGCGTCGATTTCTATCGAGCAATTTTTTTCCACAACTATCGAGCGCCGCCGGGAGATAATAAGTGTAATTCGAACCGTCAATCTACCGATACCGATCTACCCATTCACACTTACACGATTTGCTTAATTAAATAATGTTATTGTACGTCCACACGATCGTTCGGCATCCGTCGGCACACTTGACCGTGGTCTCTGCAAATCGAATTTGTACTTTGAGTCAATTTTAACCCCCCGACGGTCGTGCACGCATCGACTCGTTCTGCCCGTATTCGCAAAATGACCACTTATCAGCGTCCGCGACGTACTCACGCATACCAGATGAGCAACAATTGCAGGCCTCTTTCCCGAACTTAAGAGACCGCTCCCGTCACGCTTATCACGCCCAGTCGTTACAATGTCCACGCGACTAAATCTCGGTTGTCAGAGGGATTTAAAAATAATTGACGTGCGGCGAATTAAGTGCTCCCCGCACACATGCGAGCCGCGGACGTTATTATTATCCTGCCTTATTCGCTATGCATTGTTCGCCATTCCCGGCAGGTCCTCCCCTGTCCCCCCTCCGTTCCCCGATGCATATTCCTATCGAGCCGTTTATCTGAAAATTCTCCCGAGGCCGGCCTCAAAATTGCCAGGAGTCACGAAGCCAGCCGTCACCTTGACACCGTCGAGGCGCCGACGTCTTTCAAAAGGAACACGGCCGACAGGTCGGACGCGGTCCGAAGACGAAGCCTCCGCGGATCGGGCAGGGAAGAAAATCAAATTTATAACTACGTTCACTTTAGACATCGCACTCGCGTACCGATTTGACTTTCAAATTCCGCCCGATAACGAACGATGAGAGAAAGAGAGACGCGATTCGTCACGCGCACCGCGACGCAGGCGCAGCGTTGACGAATTTATTATTTGTGCTAATGAAGTCTAAGGTCAAAGCTTTTTTTTTCCCCCTTCGTTTTCGCGAGGAGATTTGCCGTGGACAGTGCGCGGAAGCTCGGTGATATATGTTTCGCAGATTAGTGCAGCGGACGAAGGATTTATCGTCGCGACGCTCGGGCTTCGGGATCGATTTCCTCGACTTTTTGCATCGGAGTGTGCGGTGCCGGCATGAGTAAGATGGAAGACTTCGCCCCTCGAGTTCCTGGGATCCCTCAATTTGTTTAATAGCCGCCTAGGGTCAATTTGATTACGTCGGGTTAGTTGCCCAACCGAGAGTCACACTTCTCTCTCTCTCTCTCTCTCTCTCTCTCTCTCTCTCGCTCTCTGACATTCGGAGTCCGCTAGATTCTTGCATTAACATCCGTGAACCTGATCTTAGCAGGCGGCAGCCGGTGCAAACTGAATTATCCTCAGGGAAGTCGTCGTTGTCCGGCGACCTTTACCGTCAAGTTCACCATTCGCCATCCTTACGACCTTTTTGCCACACAGCGACGCGACCTGAAGTTTATATAACAAAGTTGTCGATCGGCCGTCGAAGAAAAGTGCGATCGCTTTATGCCGCGAGACAAGAAAAGCCGCGGCGTCCTTGACGGGATTTAACCGTTATTTGCACAATTATCACCGTCGAAAAAAAAAGCAGCGCCCATCGAGATAATCTAGACATCGTCGGCCTTCTTCCGCCCTTCCTTCGCAGACTTTTCGCGCAGCAGACCCCACTTCCTTCGCGACGAGCGTTACGTCCATGTTGATTTATCGCATCCACTTCCTCGTTCGGCCGACCTTTTTACGCTCTGCCATTAGAATTTTCGCGCCACGCGTCCAACATCTTGCGGTGCCGTACGCTATCGAACGCCGTAAAGTCTTGCGGGAAACGAATCACGACCGCTTCTCGGCCGGGACGTACGTTGTCGAATTAATGATTCGTTCCGATGATCGGCCAGAGAACGGTCGTAAAACTTTGAGCAGCACGCCCACGTTTGCGAAGCAACAAAGTGCCCATACGTAACGATAGGAATCTCGCACGTTAGCTCAAAGTAGCTTAGCGCAATCTGCGTCCGGACTATCGGGCCGGTAATTATTATTATTATTATTATTGCTATTATTGTTATTCCCATGCCCGCCCTTATCGCAGCCCCGGCGAAAGGAAATCTCGCGGGATCAGATAATTTTCCCTTTGTTGCTTGTTGAGTAGCGCTAAACGCGCGATGTTTAATGCATTTTTCGTCATCGTCGGTTCGGGGTCTATCTTGATGGCTCGCCGCGGAAATTATTTCCTCGCGCACGCTCTCTCGAGCGAACGATTGATGCGGACAGAGACGTATCTCAATTTCGTACTCTTCGTCAATTCGTCGTTCATGATCCGTGGCAGAAATTAAAAATTGAGAGAGAGAGAGAGGGGGAGAAGGCAGGAGAGAAAGGAACGGGGCCCTTGATGCGTTACAAAAATGCCGAGATTTAATAGAGTAGACGGCACGGCGTAGACCGTAATCTGGTCTAATCTTGTTAAAGCAATCGAGATATGGCCGGCTCATTAACGCATTCTCATCGGTAATGATTTCCGCGCAACGCGCTAGTAGATCACGTTATGGCGAACGTGCGCGCCATTAATGATAAGAGGCAGGGGAGCCTCGGGGGTGGGCCGATCCGCTGTTTAAGAAAATAATTAGCCCGGAGCCCGAGAGCTCTTGCCGAGGAACAAAAGTCGTGCGTGCAGTCCGCATGCGAGCCCTCCTCCTACATGAGAGACGGCTAATTGTCCGAGGCACATGCGATGGAATGCGAGCCCGGCGAGCGTAAGAGTGTGCGCCGGCACAATGGAGACCTGATTGTAACTGTACTCGGCGGCTTTGATTGATACACTGTCACGGTCGCAGATACGTGCCGGCCGTAAGTCGCTGGCCGGATCGAGGAAATCTACTACGCAAGTACGTGAGCGACTTAGGCTGTTTCCAGCCTAGATTAGATCGTCTGTCGATATCGTTCGCGTTTGCGATGGCCCCCGGCTCGCCGATCGTAATCCGTCGGACGATCTGTGTTTGCGTTAGGTAACAGTAGCACTTGTATTAAAGGGCATAGCCGAATAAGATTGTCAATAGCGCCCCTAGACCTATTGTAATTCCGAATGAGCCATTCGATAGATTATAAAATGATATGTGTTTGTGTAAATTTTTAACTTTGAATATTGCCCGTGGGAGGTATGCATTGCGTGTATTACATATTAAAATCTTGATAAAAACGTTGCGAACACATCTGACAGGAAAGTATTATATAATATGCCATTTGGGCAATAGAGGGTACCTTGGCATAATTTGACCCTATTAAAACACATAATTCGACCTACTAAACCCTTTAAGTACACAGAAAAGGATTTCTTTCGACTTTTATGCTGTTTTACGTAGATTAACGAGACTTTTTACGTACATTGATAATATTTCGCATTATGCAACACTATTGTACGTTACTTTACATTATTTCGTCTCATCATTATGGGTTGTTATTTGCGTCATTTTCAGGGTTTTGGGTGGCAAATAAAGCATTCTAACTCTCTTTTAATACACGTTTGACTGGCTTATCTTTATAATATAACATTGGACGACTAAACAAGGGTTCTTTGGCCTAAATTACACGCAGTTGAAGACAACTGAATCATTCTAATCAATTTTATAGGATTTTGCTTGACAACGGCCCATGTTAGCTCCATTTTTAAGCAAATTTTTAAGGGGTGCCCCTTCTCATTTTTGCGAAAAATCGAAGGTCGGCGGGTCGAATCGCCCTTTCGCTACTTGGTAGGGGGTCAAGAATAACTCACAGAGCCGTTTGTCGTTGGTCGAAATTCGCATTAGTACCTGAGTTACAGCCAAAAACCGTCGAAAAATAGGCTAAAAAAGGAATGTCTTCAGATCGACTTGTGGCTTTACATGTTGATAGAGGATCAAAAGGGGATTACAAAAATCGCAACACGAGTCTTCTAAGTGCAATATTTTTGAAGTTACAGCCAAAAATGTGCGATTAAATGATGAAAAATGAACATTTTACCGGCCCTTCGTCATATGACGGTTTCTGTTACAATTAGTCCACTATAATATGATAGAGCAGTCAAAATACTTTCGAAAAAATCCCAACCCGAGCGTTCTAAGCGCAATAGTTTCGGAGATACGGTCAACAAAAGGTGAGGAAATAGGTAAAAAATTGTGAAAATCGATATATTACCGGCTCTGCGGCGTATATTGCC
Source organism: Anoplius nigerrimus (assembly GCA_914767735.1). Classification (NCBI taxonomy): domain Eukaryota; kingdom Metazoa; phylum Arthropoda; class Insecta; order Hymenoptera; family Pompilidae; genus Anoplius; species Anoplius nigerrimus. The sequence continues at coordinate 7,920,850 of OU612089.1, read as the reverse complement.
TGTTAACTTAAATATTCAGATGAAACAGGAAAAAATTATGACAAAAAAAGCACATAAGAGGATGCGAATCCAGAAAAAAAGTTTGCAGAGATCTACAAGAGTGATACCTTCGCGAGACTCTGCTGTCATGATCCTCAATTTATCAAAGTCAGTACATTTTACCCTTTCCCACCCTGCACGGTCAAGATGCAAAGTGGAAAATTCGCACAACTACTTCCTCTTTTAAAAGTTATGGAATGACTCATTCAGAATTTCAATCGGTTTTGAAGCACTTTTAACCATCTTATTCAGCTTCGCTCTTTGACCAGTTTAAAATTGGCCATGGCAGTTACGCGCTGACAAATGTGCGCATTTGCGAAGGCAACAAAAACATTATTTTAGCCTTTCATTACAGTAAACGACGTCGGTCAAAGTTGATAACCGCGTTGTTAATAACCGATTATGTAAGCGGTCTAACTCGAAGCAATAAGAATACTAATTTTCTGCGCACAAGTGAGGTAGGTCAAAATACCTCCCGGGATTAGCAGGACGGTTTGTCGTTGCATTTAACAGGGGGATATGCAAAAATTGTTGTGACTGTTGATCGGCAAGCGTTTGTTTGCGCGTAGGCGTGCCCGCGTGTCGCAGCAGAACCGCGTCTACGCCGATTTCTGAAACACGAAACTGCGGCCACGTTAACCAACCGTCCCGTCTCCTTCGCAAACAGGGAGAAAACGGCCCCGGCTGGTGTTTCTATTTTCGCATTCAACAGGTGCACGTTATCCTTCCTACGTGCAGCCCGGCGTATCCTCGCGTGATACTCCACGCGTGGCGTGCGTATTTCGCGATTTCGTGATTTCGCAACAAAACCGTACGAGCATTCTCGCCCGCCGCCGTGTACCGACGGAGCATACGCGATACGAACTTATACACACACACACACACATACACATGGTTAGCACACACAGCTGGCACGCACGAAGTGGACGATCGTTCTCATCCCATGCGCTCAAAAGTATTAGCGGGCAACACTTTGTTGCGATCGCTGATGAGACGTTCGGGATGAGGCTGCGGGTTGCGAGGCACGGGAAAAAAAACGCATTATCGCGAGTGCGTGTTCGAATTGGCCAAGGGAGGATCACGAATTCCCAGGAAATCGAGACCCCGTCACGCCTTTACGTGGGAACAAAAATAATCGGCCGCAACGCTCGCGAGATCGTGCCCGACGATCCGTCCCTAAGATCGCGCCTTCCAGGTGTGCGGAGCGGATTAAAAGTACAAATTGATCCGGACGATCGTCGCTAAATTGGTCGTGAAATCGCGATGGTCGCGCGGGACGATTCGAAAAGAGTCGCCAGGGCGTGGAGAATCGGCCGGCAATCGTCGGACGGCCATCCTCGGCGGCAATCGTCGGACGGCCATCCTCAGACGGCAGGACGAAGGATCGGCCGCGAAATATGAGCAAACCGCTGCGACACCCGTGACATATGGTTCGATGACTTCATCTTCGTCGGCAAGATGTACGGCGCGAAACCGGTATGCCGAGCGAGCCGTGAGTCCGCTCGCGCGATCGATTCGTAGCTCGTCCGAAATAGCGAAGTTCGCCGGATCCTGCCGGTGGAATCGGGTAAAATTGCAAATTGCATTCGTCGACGACCGTCGAAAAACTCCCCGACGAATCCGATCCCGAACAAAAGCATCTCCTCGCGGGTCGACATTCGTCTTCTGAAAAATTGCGTAGTTCCAGCAAACGTGAAACTGGTTTGACAGCCAGACGAGCCGGGGCTCGCGCGCGCGCGCGCGCGCGTGCTCTAGGCGTCAAATAAATTTTTTCGCCCCGCATCTCTTGAATATCGCTTCTCCTGCCACGAGTCGGACCTGCATAACGTGACATTTTTTTTTCGTGTTTATTTTCTGATTTTCATCTTTTAATCGCCGGACCGACCGACCGACGAGATATGCGGTCGGATATCGAACAGTGAAGTCGTAATTCTGCAAATGTATGCCGTTTTACGTAAGATTTCACCATCTTCTGCTTATGCACCGATCGGTGGCACGTTTACGGTTAACCGTGTACGTCACGGCCGCGGAACGGACATTCGCGCAGAATTTGCCAGAAGGAACGTCGAACCGGACATCAACTGCGCTTCGGCGGGGCAAATATTATTTGGTTAACGGACAATGGACGACACGCGCGCTCTCCCGACGTCACGAAAGCGACGGCGACGATTTACGTCGGGCCGAAAGTCGTGGGCGTCACTTACGCCAAGTTCCGACGTCTTAATTCCGTCGGTGGCGCACATTGTCCGATTGTCCTGACTCGATCATCCGTTCATCATGCGAGACGACCGAACGCGTGCTTTCCATCTGCGCGCTAGACAGAAGCGTCGTTCACGTCATGAGCTTCCGTCGCGGAAAAATGAATTGATTCGACTGAGCCGTCTATAACTCAGGATCTGACGCGAGTGAGTTTATTACGTCTCGGAATCTGCTCCCCCCCTCCCCCATCTCCTTCGGTGGACTGTCACAATCGCGAGTGAGGCAATGCCTTACACTTTGCGCGCCGGATAATGCGGACACGGAATTACACCATTTTTTCTCTCCCTCTTTTTCGTGCAGATCGCTCTCGGCGCGCTGTCAAAACAAATTACTGACAGGAGCGGATAATGTAAACGCCTAACGGGTTATTCAAATATAGGGGCAGTACGTCAGTTGAAATTGAGCCTCGTCGTCCGATTATCGTTCGCATAATGAAGTACGCTCATTAAGTCCGATTCGTTTCGAGGGAAACTCGTAAACATTGTTTTTAACAGGGTACCGACGTTTTCTTCCACCAAACACTCCGACTCGCGCCTCGCCGCTCCATAAAACCTTACGCTATGTCACGCGAACGAGGCTGTAACTCAACTTTTCCTATAACCGGCGTATCATCGAGCCATCGACCGAGTCATAACCCGACCCCCATACACTGTGTCGCGGAAAGTGCGTAAACTCCAGCAGCCGGGAAAAAAAGTCTGTAAACCCGTCTCTCGGTCAGTACAATTTACGTAATACTTCAACATCGAGAGTACCTAGAAAACGATCATACACTCACACACGCACGTAGCAGGTACCTAGGGCACGGGAATCGCATGCTCGGGAGACAGAGAAAAGACACGCACGGCACACTCTTACACGCGTACTTACACGCGTACTTACACGCGTACTCTTCGCGCATCGTGTCCTTTTCATTCACGGAGGAAAGGCGTAGATGCCACTTGTAGCGGGGCGTCAATTTTTCTTTTTTCATCAGAATGCACTCGGTGTGTCTCTCGTCGGCAGAGGCAACACTGGCGGTCGGCCAATCGGATGCGCGAGTGGTTAGGCGCCGTTCATGGTCGGCCTCGAGCCAGCGGTAGCGAAGAGCGGTAGCGTCAGTCAGTGCACGGCCGTGGTCTGCGCAGGATACCGAACGTTGTGTCTCGCTCGATCGTTTCTCCGAGCAGCCGTTTTGGCCACCCGCGTCTCTGCCGTGCCATTTCGCGGCGAAAGTCAATTTCGCGACGAGCAAGTAACACCGGTGCCCGGCAATAACAGAACGATCGACTTTCATCGACGATTTGCCGAACGAGTTGACCCGACGGCTTGCCGAGCTATTCAAGAACCACTTGCCGAACGGAGGGTGTCCGAAGTCAGGAGTTGTTTACCTTTGGCGAGAAGGTAGGTTCTGCGAACGTTTCGGTGCCGTAGAAGGGTCGAATCGACGGATCGGCACGAATCGGCACGAATCCGTTCAGTGGTTTTAGCGCCTTGTCGAGCGAGAGTACTGTATACAGGGTTCCGGATTAGAATGTCAGTGCGAGGGGCGTCGAAAGTTGCGAGTGCCACGACCCGCAGCGGGAGAGTCTGTTTCTTCTCGTTTTCCACGCGATTTCGTAAATTGGCCGTGTGCCACACTTTCCATCGGTGCGAGCTGGGCCGATCGAATTCTGCGCCGCCGCTTGCCGATCGCGGCGTCTCTCGTTAATCAGATTTTCGCCTCTTGGCCAGCCGTGTATTCGCGTGTGCTCTCCTTCGCGGGCCGGGGCAAGCCAAGCGTCGCGGTGCTAACAGAACCGTGATGATTCCAGTCGGCGAATTAAAAATCCCCAACCGCCGACGGGGGGCCCGTAATCACTCTCGAAGCTCATAAAACTTGGCGGCCGTTCAGAAATTTTTCGTAACGATCCAGATCCAGCGAGCCGTCATTAAGTCTTTTCTTTCGCCTGGGCGAAAACTAGAAAACTGCTTGAGCAAGAATGTTCGGCGCACGAAACTTCTGCGTTACCCGTACACATACACACCTATGCGCACCGTATGATGAGTGCGTGCTTGCGTTTGAAAGGAACTAGATGCGCGCCCGGCGTTCTACGCGCATGTTTTTTGTTTTGCGCTCGGGGCGTGACTATGTCGGGCAGATGCGATAGAACTGACGATTGTGTCGAGCACGATCCTCGAATCACGATACCAGAACGGTGAACGGTAGGAAACAATTCCGTTCCGACGACATCGTACGACCCAATCCTATCTATGACCATCGGCCAATGTAAAATTCCGCTAACAAACTGCAAGTCTCCGTTCGTCTACTCGGAAAGCAGAATTCACTAGTACAATCTAGCGATTCGACTGACATTCCGACCGCTCGTTCCGTATCGTCGTGCCTCCTATCGACTGTTCGTAATTCAAATCTTCGCTCTCCGGCTATCTGGCTGATTAGGCGGCAATGCCGCGATTGCCTCTAAAAGCGACCGATCGATCCGCAAGAGCAGTCGTCCATTCATAATCGTATCGGACAACGAACATACTCGCCGATGAGAGGTGGCCACGGCTTTCATCGTTCGTCGCAGGCCTCTCGGCTTCCTCGTACGCGAGTCGAATCCCCAGTCTATCCTTACGTAACGGCCTCAGTTACATCCAAGCAATACATATCTGCGCGAGACGGAGATGATATCGGTCGATAATATTCGAGGTGACCGTAATACCGGGCAAAATAATTGCGGCGCAGTTAGCTCTTCGCGGCTTGAGAACGACGCCTCAACTCGCCAAAGATTTCCACGCAGAATGCAATCCGAATCTTTTGTCGGAAAGGTTTCCGAATGTTGTACCTCGGACTATCAATTTTGCAATTAGCGCGAGCCGCGTCGTGAATGCTTTTAAATGCTTTGAGGCGGCTGCCCGCGTGTGCGTGCGTCCCGACAGTACGATTCCGTGCATGAATATCCGTGGAGGGAAATGCGACGGGTAAAACGAGATGCAAAGCGAGTTCGGCCCCGTCGAGAAGAATTTCTCGAGGAAAAGTCAAGCAAGGACGTCCGGCGAACGTTCATTCGATAAATCCGTCATCGGTATCCGTCAGTGACGCAACATTCTATTGCCTCTTTCCTGTCCGACGCTCGAATAGGGTGGAGATTCCTCGTCATTCTGTTCCTCCTCATCTTCATCATCATCATCATCATAATCATCATCATCATCATCATTGTCCTCCTCTCTACCCTCCCCCATCTCTTCTCGTTCGCGCGAACCAACAACGTACGTCTGTCTCTGTCCGAGAATGGACGTTTCCCAGAAAAAGCTGGGAGTCCACCGGTATGAAATATTCAACAACGCTAACAGCGCTAATTCGCTCCGCTGAATTGGGATATCGCGAATTCCTGCGAACCGTTCGCCAATTGCAAATTCATCGGGCCGCGGAAAGACTCTCGAAGGGACTGCGAGAGTCCAAATATTTGCGTCGGCCATCGGTTTGTCCCGATGCTTTCGTTAAAAGCGGCCGATGCGGCCGCGTTCGTCGATGGCGAATCCGAACGCTCGCGGTTGGCTGGCCGGGCAGATTGTCATCGCGAGGCGAACATTTGTTCCCTACATGTCACGATGGAACGAGCCGGGCTTTAACAGGTGGGGTCCTTGATTACCCATTTGTACAGCGACGCGTAACGTGCGCAAGAGAACGTTTGTCGTTATGTATCCGAGCTTCTATGTGCGCGTACGGCTTGCTTGCCCAGGCAAGGTTAAAGCATCGTTCATTTTGCCAGCGACGGATCGAGCCACGACAAATACGAGCCTCGCTTTCGTGCCCCGATCCCGCGCGACGCGTCAAAAGTCAAATTCTCGAGAGCCGCTATCGTACTTCGCGAAACATCGCTCCAATTGTTACATTCGTGACACGTTTCAAAACACGGACGTAATCGGTAATGGGAGCGAGCTGCGTGATTACGCATCTGTCGTTTGCCGATCGTTTCAGAGAACGCTCGTATACCTACGTATAAGTATACAGAGTACCGTATACAAACATAGGATTGAGGATTCGACGAAATCGCGTACGAAATTTTCCGGAAGATCCGAGACGAATTAGAGTAGGTGCGCAAATATTATCCCTCGCTCAGCGGGAAGTCGGATTATCTGCCTTTACAGAGATACGGTCACTTTTGACACAGTTGTACGCGCACCGCGATAAAGGCACGGTGGCGGCCTGACGAGTCGCGATTAAACGTGTCCGCCCCGGCAAGAGTCCTGGAGGATCGCACGCCTCACAATTACGGGGCCATCGCGTGTCTCTCGGTCGGATTAGCGCGGAAATTAACCGGTCGTGCCGGGATACGCAATTAATTCGGCCTGCGAACTTTTCGAAACGAGACTCGCGCCGGAGAGTCGCCCGCTCGGGAAAAGGAGTCGTTCCCGTCCCGAGATCGCGGCGAACCGATCGACTGCACTTCCGAGAAGCGAGCTCGGGGTCAGAAGTGACCTTACGACTCTCGCCGGACGTTCTCGCGTCGCTCGAGCGTTTCCGCTCGTTTCCTCGCGACGAGCAAGCGCGAATTCGCAGCTTTTACGACACCGGATCCGCTCGGTCGGACTTCCAGCCATACTTGCGATTCCATCGAACCGATCGTTCCCGACACAGACGAGCGTAGGAATGAGAGGCGCGCACATTATTATTTCTATCGGCTCGCCGGCCGGCATTTTGATTGACGCCGAGTCACCGGCTCAGCTATTTTGATTGATGCAAATTCGGGCCGTCGGTATTTTAACGCTTACAAATCTTCCGCGCCAAGAGCGAACCAACCACCGTCACGAGACCTTGGTGTTGACACAGAAATCCGCGTCGACGAAGCTACCGAGCTTGCGCTATGGATGTTATTGGTTTTATTCCACTCTCATAACACTGTATCAGGTTCTACCGTGTGCGAGCACGTTTCAAAACTAGTTCCGAGAGCACCTCCCGCCCACCCTTCTCCCCCTCTCGTCCTCCTCCAGTCGAAGCGGAGTCGTGTCGTCGAAAACCGTCGTTTCGTCGAAAAAGGCGGACGAAAAAGCGAGAGACAAAAGTGCTCGAGTGGAAACGTGCGCGCGCCCGCGGCTCGACTTTTCCAGCGGCAGTTTCGCGCATTCCGCGAACGCTGCGCCTATGAGTCAGCGCATTACATCACCCGAGCTGCTCCCCGTCCAGTAATTAACCGCGGATATTAACGAGCGACGATCGCGGCGAGGCGCACGCGCTCGGATCGAAATTGGAATTCGCGGAATCCCAAGGAAAGGTATCGCCAGCCTCTCACGAGTTTAGATGCAGTGTGCGCGCGCGCGCGCGCGCGAGAGAACTCACGCGCACTCTTAAGCGTTCGTCTGTGGGACTTCCGCTCTTCGTCAGAAGAAGGGAAGTCCGCCGGACGTCGACGGACTCGAAGACGACGGAAACGGTGGCCAATTCCTGTCGAACTTCGGACGTCTCGTCCTGCTAAAAACGTTCGTTCTTGCGGCCAGCGCATCGCTACTCGCCATTCGACGTTAACGAACGCGTACGGAGCCGAGAACCGTTACGGTGTGCGCGCGCAATTGCCTCTTTCGACGCTGAGATTACGATATATCGGGCGAAGCGCGGTGATACCGCGTTCGGCACACTTCAAATTTACCGCTGCTGCCGGCATTTTTCCGGTTGTCGGGGTTATGGGAGTTACGGTTCTTGCCGGAGTTTTCATTTATACGGCTCGCTCGCTCGCGTGTCGGTGTTGCCATTTTTTGGGAGGATGGTGGTTACGTAATGTAGCGTAAGAGCTTCTAGAGAATTTTGGACGGTTTCGGAAGATGATGGTTTTGGTTTTCGTAGTCGACTGGAACAATGCAGGTTGCCCTGTTCTTTCTCGATGGTTTGGTTTGAAGCCTCGTTCCCACACTGTCGTTATTATATGGGCCGCGCGAGCGGAATAACAATTGAATGCGAATTCTGATTTATTATACCCATGCACGTTATCCTTATCACTTTATAACCCCTCGGCCATTATCTTTATTACGGCCCTCGCCAGCGCCGGAGCCCGCAATTGAGTGTAAATTTCGCTGGACGATTACGCTTTTGAGTCGTAAAAGGAATCTTTATTACTTTCCGATTTTACGCCCGGGCACCGATCCCGTGGCTGAACGGAACGGCACTTTCGCCGGAATCGTTCGAGTGAGAATCGTAGTCGACGTAATCGTAAGGAAGACCTCCTCTGTACGTGAAAGACACTCCGATCTCTCGAATATTAACAGAATATCGGCTCCACTCCTCCCCTCTCCCTCCGATTCGATCCACACGCGAGTCGAGTGGGTCTCGGCCACAGACCTGTCTACTCGTAACTCGCGATAGAAACATATTTGGCCGCGGGGCATCAAAATTCAAATGCTGAGCACCGGCCGACGACGCAATTGCGTAAAACTGTACTTCGCGCCGAAGTTTAACGTCTGCGAGCACCGCAGAGAAAGTACGGTACCGTTGCTCGGGCAGCGAGAAAATTGACGGTACAAATAAAGCATCGGGGATAGGCGCACAATGCACCTTGTGACTCGCGGAAAACGCCGTTCCATAGGCGGGGGCGCCCGTCGACGTAAAATCGGCCGTCGTCGGACCGGCAAAGTGTGCCTCTATTCGCGTATTCAGCTCGAGCACGGAATCCGATGCCTAACTGTACCCCATAACGTGGTCAGCGAGTGCGTCCCATTTTGGCGCGAGCGGAAAAGAATCTCGAAATTCGACCAGCATCTCGGGCTGCCTTCGCCATTGTTTGGCAACTTCCTCCGACAGCGAGTGTAGGAACTTAACTGTATTCCAGGACATCAACGAAAGCACGTCTACACGGGCTACGATTCTTTAATTCGTCTGTGTGTTCAGCTTTAAATCCAACGGTGTTATAGAAGCTCTTCGCCTAAATACTATCAAAATTAGTCTTTCTGTGTGCGTCGTGTTTCCTACCACTTATAGAAGCCCTTCGCCTCAATACTATCAAAATTCGTCTTTCTGTGTGCGTCGTGTTTCCTACCACTTATATAAGCCCTTCGCCTTAATACTATCAAAATTCATCTTTCTGTGTGCGTCGGTCCCCTACCACTTATAGAAGCCCTTCGCCTCAATACTATCAAAATTCGTCTTTCCGTGTGCGTCGCGTCTCCTACCACTTATAAAAGCCCTTCGCCTCAATACTATAAAAATTCGTCTTTCCGCATGCGTCGCGTCTCCTTCCACTTAACGGTATTTAAACTCAGCGGCCTGTCGGAATATTATCAATCCACGATTCCCGCTTCGGCGCGTCTCGAGGTAATCACAGAAATCGGACAGCATCCCACGGCCTTCCGACGGTCTCCCGCATCCGACAAACTCGCGCCACGGTGTATAAGCCGGGAGAAGTGCGGCGAGCAGCGCGTTGGGCAGAAGTGCGACGGTGAACCGTTAACTCGTCCAGACGAGACGAAATGCAGAGGAAACCGCGAAAAAGCGCGCGCGCGCGAGCGCACGAGCGCACGCTCTCTAGCCAGCCACCTCGTAAAGTCAAGTTTACGGTAGACTGACAAACGGCGAGATAAGGACTTTGCACAACGGTTACGCTCGCCATATATCTCACGCGGCGCACGTCGAACGGAAAATTAGAAGATGGCCGACGAACGGCCGATTCCTTTCGCGTCGTGAATAATAAGGATTCCGTGGCGTTACGGCATTGTCGCCGAAACTAAACGAACCGCGGTCCGACGCGCACACACGCGCGTGTCGCCAGGCTGTCCAAGTTATGCGCGCTGCGTGCCAGGCTGACTGCTCGTGCGGCGAGTTAACGAACAATTTCTCAACGATTCGTTAGCCGATCGCCTCGGCACGTACCTCTTTTCTTTCCGCGTTGGTCAAGAACGATTTCGCAGCGGCCAGTCAAGCTCGCCTATTTTCCAACCTGCATCCTCGCCACGGCCGACGATCAACATCCTTCCACGCGCGCGCAGGAAGAAGGCGAAAAATCCTGTTGACGACGGCCGGAGAGTGCACGAGCGTGTTTTCGATACGTATTTCGGCATCGTTTGGAAGCGATTTTCGAGCCGAGGCGGGGCAAAAAGTTGTCTAGACGCGTTAGCGACTAATTGTCCACTCGTCCGGCCGCCATCGAGTTTATCCCGTGGCCTCCGGGACGCGATGGCAAAAGAGTGCAACATAAGATGCGCCGGGGCGAATTAATGGCCTGCGCGGCCGATTATTCAGGATGCACATCTATTATACGCTAGCGGATAGAATTCGCTTCAGCTAGCGGGAGGGAGGAACGAAAAGGAGCGCGGTGCGAAGCTGCATAAATTAGCCGCCGTCGACAAAGGCCGCTGCGGCATCAATTATGCCTATTTATAAGCCGACAGTCAAGTGCATCAATCGAGGCGTCAATCGTGAATAACTTCGGCCGCGATTACTCGCCAACCATCGACGTATCTATCCTTCCATGTCACCGAGTCCGCTCGAGTGCGAATCTCCGCAGTAAACGCACGTCCTCAACCCCAAATATGCGAACGGCGTCGAAAATAGACGCGGCCGTTAATTCCTCGCCAATTTTCACCTCCGCCCGGTATGCACCCGACTCCTTTCCATCCGCCGAGAGTCAACATCTTCCGTCGGCGGGAGCGGGTAGACTCTCTTCGAGCCTCGTCCTTCCTCGCGCGCGCGAAAGCCGATCCCGAAAGCCTTTCTACCGATTTCTCGACGGGCCCGCCGATGTTTCCGTTATCCTCGTCGATTTCCTGCTAATTGCCGACGCGCACGGCGCTTCAGCGAGAGCGTATCTCGAGACGCCTGCATTCGTAATAAGCGAGTGCCAGCTGCCAGATGCGCCCTGATTACTCCTCGTGTGCCGTAACAGCGGCGCAAAATCGCTGGCGCACAGTCATTGGCGCAAAAATCGTCGGCTAAGCTCGACGATTCTCGCGCTCGATTGTGTGTTTGTCGCCGATCGAAGTTCAATCCCGGCATCGATGGCGGAGCGCCGACAGGCGGCCGATCGGCGCCCTGGGGCTCAAAAAACGGTGGCAGATAATGAAATTAATGGCGGGATGGCTCGGTCGCATTAGACGGTCATCGTACAATTAGCCGGCGGGCTGGCGTATCGGTAATGGAAAACCGCGGAGTCGGTACTGGCTCGCCGAAGACGTCAAAGTGATAAGCAGGCAAAACAGAGAGTCCGTATCTTGATTCCATTCCTTCTAGCTCCTCCCGCTCGTCTCGCGCACTCCTTTTTGTCCCTCCGCGTTCCTTTATGTTCCTTTTTTTCCGGCGTCGCTAACGTGCATTAAGTGAAACGGAGATCGGCGAAGAAACTGTTTTCGACCTCGCTTCGTAATATCTTAATGAGCAGACGTTCTAATACGTTCGCTGAAACGTCGGTACGTGACTGGTCCACGTTATTCATTTGTCGAGTCATTCACGTGCGATTGATAGGATGCGTTTTAGATCTAACAGGGTGCTCAGGCCTCGCATTAGCATAACAGTGTGATTAGCCAGGCAGAGAATTTTCAGTTTACTCTCAAAATCCGAAAGTTACCTATACCGTACCACCGATAGAACGCAAAGTAATACGATACTGTACCTCCAAGATATGTTAAAATCGTACTCGATATCGTGAGAGTACGTACGCGAAAGTGCGTGGAAGAACAATTTTTCTTTTGAAATCGAAGTTACGGAAACCGGTTCGCACGCGTGGCGAAAACATTGCGACCGATACGCACAGTTTATAATCGCGCCGCGGCAGGGATCGGATTAATTGCAAAAAGGATGAGGCAAAAATTGCCCAACTAGTTCGTATAACGAGGATCGTCCGGAGGATTTCAAGCATTCCCATGGAAAATGCCATTATCCGCGCTACGCGGATTTTCACTTTTCCCTCACGATAATCGGGCCAAGTGAGAAAGATCTGTGCGAACGACGCTGCAATCTCTCTCTCCCTCCCTCTGTCTCTCTTTCTTTCGACCCATTGTCGTCCCGCAGGCTACCCAGCGCCCGTTACATCCGCGGCTCGTTACGTCACGCACGCGCGTGAGCACGCGGAACGCGTGCGTGGGCAACACCCTTTGCGGTACTCGCGCGGAAACGTGGAACGGACGGACCTAGATGGTGGGAGGGGGAGGGAGGAAGGTGGAGAGGAGGGGGGGGGGGGGGGACGTTTAATGCGGCCCGATGAATATTCCGATAATTAAACGGTACCGGGACCGGTGCCGTTAGCGTGCCATTGTGATACCGATTATTCGGCTGTCTCTGCGATCGGTTGGCAGCGCTGCGCGAGGAACAGCATTGTTCCGCCGCTCTCACGCTAATTTCATACGTACCTCTCCCGCGTACGTACGTAGGTACGTACCTGCGTACCTCCCGCTTCCGAGAAATTGATCGTCCCGCGAGCGTTACTTTCTAATTCCGACTAGTTTCCAGCGGCGCCCGAGCGCGTTGTTTTTTCTCGCCGAACGGCCGCAAATGTCAACTAGCAGTCAAGTTTAGACGGTGATCGTTCGCCGATTAGTTTTGCGCGCGGAGATAGAAGCCGTCGGATAGATACGGTTACGATAGGAGTAGATAAGAATAGCAGTTGTTATTCCTGTTCCCCGACGCACTCGACGTCGGAAAATGAGCCTAGGGCAGTTAACGGCGGGGCATTAAAGTTCCGCGAGAAGGGTAGGGAGGGGGAGTGGGGGAAAGTTTCGTCGCTGATGATGATCCGACGGCGGGCTCGCTATTTTTACGGTCTTTTAATACTATCCGGATGGGGAGTAATTTTAGACTCGTTCAACGATACCGGGTAGACATTTACGTTCATGCAAATGTACGAATATCAGCTCTTTCATTTGCGGAAACCTGCGCAATAATCGCTTCACGCTTGTAACTCCCCAATGAATGCGGACAATTACGAAGATATCGGCAGTCATAACAGTAGTCGTGTGCATAAACGTTCGCCGAAAGGCCTCTCTCCCCCACTCGTCGTCGCTCGGCGCGCAATTTGTAACAAATTCTTAGGAAGAGTACACAGATTAAGCGGTATCGGCGATCGGTGGCATCGCGATAAAGCCCGATAAATGCCGACGACGCGCGCGTAACGTAAATCTCGCCAACGGTCTCTCATGCTGGCCGGCCATGCTCGATTTATCGTATCGCGCACCTGCCCGGATGCTTCTCGACTCCGAGAGTGAGATATGTACGCATTGTGTGACACACACCTCGGCCACTCAGGGTTTACTCCCATGGTGCCGTAATTGAGCCCAGGACGAGTAGTAATCCACCCCGTACTTCTTATTAAGGTGGAGTGGGGTATAACCGACCCAGAAATTGTAACGTTTACTTTAAACTGATGTATTTTCTGTTTATTCCACTAAAACCTAATAATCTTAGTGTTTTTATTTAGCGCATGGTTTATTCTTTAAGTTGCATTAATTTGGATTAAGAATATCTTCTGAAACTTATGATTTTCTTAATAAATTAAAAACAGTGCTGCTAGGGCGGTCTTGCCCCGGAACTGGGGCAAAACCGTCCAACCTGTTTAAAAATGATTGAATCTTATATCCTTATATTATGGGCAAAAGCGGAATTATTATTACTAATGTGAACTTTGTCGAACGAGTCAAACGAGAGAATCACAGAATACATGGCGGCCACTTATGTTGCATGCTATCCAAACCATTGAATACTAACCAAACGAAGATTTCTACCTTACAGTTGGTACAATGTAACGTATATTCGAATAAATAAGGGCCTAGTGCGGATTTGCCCCGTGTACGGATTTCCCCCACTGCACTTTATGTGTACCCCACCGAATTCTGCCGATCGTGGATACCGATACGGTCCGGCCGTATATTCGCGGCGATAAGTAAAACTCAGCGGTCCGACTCGAGTATCAGACTTAAGTATCCCCCACGCTCTCCTTCGATTATGCGCACGCCACCGTTGTGGCGTTCGGTTAAACGAGCAACAAAGGGGAAAGTGGTCGCGATTAATCGTCGGTAATGAAAGAAATTTCCATCCATCCCACCCCCATTGTGAGCGCGTCACTTTCCTTTCACGGTCGCACGCCGTTGCCCTGAGTGTTGTCGGCCTGTTCTCTCTCTCTCTCTCTCTCTCTCTCTCTCTCTCTCTCCCGTCTCTTGCGGACGTTCGTGCCTGAGAGACGACGTTCTCACGAGCCCGGAAGTCGTGGTGCCGGATGAATCGAGTGACGTCGTGCACGGAGGACGAGACTTCCTCGCCATCTTCCCGCACTTCCCGCTTCCCGTACGAAGGGCTGCGTTCCATTGAATTACAATCCCGCGATGACTAACAGCCGGCAGGAAAACGCTGCCGGCCTCAGCGATGTCGAGGACCTGCGGGTTTCTTGACACTCGTTAATTATTAGCTACTTAGCGTCCTGTAACAAGAGTTAGCGCTCAGTAAAGCAGTTCCTCCATAAGTAATTTCCACGGCATTCGATGTTAATTACATGGAAGACGTCGGTTACGAAAGGTTAACCTGGCGGCGCTTACAAATTCGAACATTGCGCCATTTTCGGACGCCAATTGGGTCGACTGTCGTTCATCTTGTCCGGGCCGATCGTTCGGCTCGTCCTTTCCTTTACCCGCGGAACATCATGGCCAACGTCCACTCCGGTCAAGAGCGGTTCGCTCTCACCGCAAAACGAGCCGCGATCCACGCTCAACGACCCCAATCTATCAGCTCGCTTAATTGTTCATTAGCGGCCGTACGTAAATCATTCCTCTAATTCGTCGCACACCGAACGGCACGGAAAACAATCACGGCTCAACGTTTGAGAACCCGCCTATCCGAGAGCGTTAAAAAAGAGAAAGCATCGATAGTCGGGATGATCGACTGCCGCGGAAAACGAAAAGGATCCCAATCGAGGAATGCAGACGTCGGAGGGAGACGGGGGAGACAAGCGCCCGTTAGAGGCTAAATCGGTAGATGACGGCCAGTGGCCGGCGGGAGAAAAATTCCCGAAACAATCGCTTTAATGGCCGAATCGCGATATATCTCCCGCGAGTGGCGGACAGAGGGAGAGGAGTACGAAAAAAAAAGAAAGAAAGAAAGAAAAAAAAACACGCGCACACAGACCGTCCAGCGGTCGTGCCTAAAAGCGAGCCGAGAAATCCCTGACGGCGTGGCGCAATTTCCTGCCGCCTTCCGGACTTTCTAAAACTCGCTACGTGAAATGCAGCCCGCGCACGAGAGCGAGAGAGCATTTTTCCTTTCGCATCCGTACGCCCTTCCATCGACGTCGTCCCGACGCCGCGCCGCGCCGTCCCGATGCCGTTCGGCTCCCGTGGGAAATCGATGTCGGCTGATCTGGCCACGAGACCTTCGACGACGGTGGGGCAACGGAGACTACGCGCACGGCATCGTGGACGGAATCACTGTACGACCGGGATGCTTTCTTTACAATTTCGCCGGAGTTATCGTCGACAAAAACCGGATTCCGCCGAGGCGCTGGGAGCGGAGAAAGAGAAATTGCCGGCCGCCGGTGGAGATTCGTCATATTTCAGACATCGATTTCGGATACGTAACGTATAGTCAGGAAAGCCCAGTCTGCCGCATGGGAGGGAATTAGGGGCATTTATGGAAACGAGCTCTGAGGGGGGGGCGGTAAAAGGCACGATGGTTCTCATGATCGAATCCCGAGTGGGCGCCAAATCGCAGTAGAAAAGAATTGACTTACGCGACGAACGAAAGGTCAACTCGTTAAGACCAATCAATAGTGCACTCCCCTCCCACCTATCCTCTCTTTCTCTCTCTTTCCGTCTAGCTCATTGCTCGGAGTCGAACATTGAGCAGAAGCGACGTAAATCATAGGCAAAGCATAGTCCAGCTCAAGCATACAATATGTATGCCGAATAGGTACCGCGTAAATTCTCCGGAATGACGTAGTTGTCGTTCCACCGTGCATCGATTCATGCAGCGAACATTCGACGTTGCAGCGCCGGCTCGCAAAAGGAGTAGTCGTCGATATTTCGCAAACTAACTTTCGATACCGCGAACGACGACGGGAGCGAGCGAGCGCGCGCGCGCGCGTGCGCGGAATGCGAAAACGTCCCGCGGCGTCGTCCGCAACATTTTTAAGCGTCACTTTCCTGCCAGGTGCGAAGGGGCATCCGAGGGGGGAAGGGAGGTGAACGCTTGCCACGCAGGTGCTCGTCAAAGGCCGGAAAGCGATCGGAGAATCGTCGGGAGGATAGCGAGTCGACTGTTAAGAGCCTCTTCGCAGACTAATTGCCCGCGCACTGTCCAGCCTCGCGATTACAATGCCGATTGGCAGGCAACTTCCACGGCTCGTTTCTACTCAGTTTCCCACCTCCCCCGTCCCTCCCCGACCATTTTCCGGCTCTTTTCCCAGGCGTTCGGCTAACGATCGAGTTTTACTATCCTACCCGATAATTATCCGTCGTTCGCCGGCAAAAGCGCGAGCGGCCGGAAAAAATGGAAAAAAGGCCTCCGGTCGTATAAGCGGCGAACGTGAGAGTGGCCTTTTTCTCGGCTCAATTGCATGCCGACCGCGTACGGGAGTAATGTCCACGACCAGTTCGAAAATTTAGCCCCCCCCCCTCCTCTTACTTACCGTTTCTGGACCTGACTCAGTCCGACAGGCCGGGGCGAGCCGTTTGTGTATAAGGACGATCGGCTCGGAAGATAGAGCGGGGAAGGCAAGAAATCAAGACCACTTTCTACGGAGGCTGCTCTAGTTACCGCGGGAGGACACGTCATTGCCAGGTATCGAGACGAGAGAGTGTCGGCTGAGAGAAGCGATTGATAGGGATTATAATTGATGAGCTCGCCTCGCGTTCGCAACGGCGCACAGTGAAAGTATGAAATTTATCGGGGCCGATATCGTGATTATCGAGTTGGGTAGCCGGCCTCGAGGAAATCTGCGAATTTCTCGTCGCGGACAGCGAAACTTTCAAGTTCGATCGGGTGATAAGAATATCATGGGGAAGAAGGGGGGGAGGGGGGGCGAAAAATATGAAACGTCTGTTGACCGTAGCAGCTGAGCGGGATTTAAAGCGAATCGCAGCGGATATCGACGAAGCTGACGACTCCGTGACTCACATTTCGAAATAGGAATGGTTCGCCCGAGCGACGGGAGTTAAAGGTACGGAACTCGCGGCGAGGTGAGGCGGGGGGGTTTAGGGGGGGGGGGGGGGGGGGGAACGACAAAAAGTTCGAAGACCACTTTCTACACAGCGGTCGATCCAGTTACATCGCGGCCGACAGGTAGATCGTCGCCGCGGCGTATCTTGACATACCTATAAGGAGATCAAGGTGCAAGAGCATTGTTCTCGGGATCATCGATGTTATCGGCCGCGGTCGGGTGTCATCGATTGAAATTGCGATCGGCGAGGGAAGGAACCGGCGGAACCATTACCGCGGCGAACAGGCCCTCGTCTGTCCCTTGTTTGTTGAGAGGGCTCTATGAAAAGCCCTTTTGTCGCCGGTCGGCGCAAAAATTTCTCGTCCTTTGTTCGTCCCCCGGTGCCTGTCCGGCATATATCGGGTTGGTGCATCGATCTCCGGCGCCGATCGATGCGCGTGTCCGCAGAAAAATAGTAACGGCCACGGGCCGCGAGCTCTATCTATAGACCCACCCCTCCCGCAGCTCGTGACGGCCACGCGGAATATTCAAACTGCATCCGCGGACAAACTACGCTCGAAGGTGCAGTGACTTTGAAGAAGTACGCCGCGCGGCCGCGGCCGACAAAAATAGTACGAGCGCGAGGCATCCATATTTATCCTTGAACCTCTCTCCGGTGGATATTAGCGGCGCAGATAAATGCAACTGGTGTCCGGGCACGCTCTCCGGCGGGTAAAAGAAGGTACGGCCGATCGCGAATAAGGATAAAAAGATGTCAAGCGGTTAACGTCACACACCCATACGCGGACAGCGAGTCTCTCCCGAGCGCATAATTAATATTCAAGCCTCCTGCCTCCGCCCTCCCCCTTGCTACCTCGACGGCTCGCCACCCGCCGCAGCGAACCTCTCACAATCGGTGCAACGAGTTTCACCGTTCTCACTCGGCACGCTCGTATTTTTTTCCGCGCGCCGACTTTTTTCCTCCATTACGAAACTCTTTCTTTAATTAGGCATCGTTCTCTAGCCTCCGGCGCGGTCTCCGCGTGCCATTTAATTGAGCCGACGTCTCCCAACGCCCTTTTCCTACTCTCCTACCTTTCCCCCGCCACCCTTTTCACGTCGGCTGGATTCTGCTCCTCGTGAGAGAGAACCTTTTCCATTGTGAGGCGCGCGAAAACGCGCATCGCGCGCGCAGCTTTCAGGAGAAGCGGTTTTGCGCCCAGAGGAATGTCTTCTGGCCTGGCGCATGTCACGTTTCGCCAAAGACGCGACGTCCCACGTCCCAGAACGTTTGTTGTGCCTGGCCGTGTACGCGGAATGTAATGACACAAATTTAAATCACTGCGGTTATTCGTAGGCGGCCGTAAAAGATTGCAATTAGGATTCGCCGCGAACGAGAAGTGGGAGGGGGAGGGAGAATGAGGAGTGGCGCGGCGAAGATGAAGGGAAGGAAGGAGAGAGAGAATGCTGAAGTGGGAGTGGAAGGAAGGAAGGAGAGGAAGAGAGCTAGAGAGAGAGAGAGAGAGAGAGAGAGAGAGAGATTCGCGATAGGCACGATGCCGTTTTGCCAGGAGTCGTTGTCGCCGTCGTGAGAAAGTCTCGGCACAAACCTCTCGGTTTCCTTCCTTGAGAAGAGAGTCCCGAGGAATCTCCTCTAGCGAGCCCCGTTCGCAGAATAATATTTGATTTGTCACGCTCGATTTTGCCGCCCGGCTCGGGCCCGAAGCTCCGATCCCCGGAAGTGATCCGCTCGATCGTTTCTCGGAGTCGATCTTGCCCCTTGCACCGTACCTCGCGTGTGTCACTCTTCGACTTCGAAAACTGCACGCTACGCGATACTTCTCAATGGCCTCCCCTTTCGACCATTTTCCATTTTGCCGTTTTACCATTTTTCCATTTTCCGCTCCGATGCGCTCTCTCGCTCGTTGTAAAAATTCGTACCAGTTTCTCTCCGCTCCTTTTTGCCCCCGCCCGCTTCTTTGTCCACTTTTTTTCCCCTCGCCCGTTTTCATTCCGCTACTTTCTTTCCTGCATACGCGCGTTTGTTTCTGCGCGGAAATTGCCGGGCCACGCCGTGCCTTGTTTTTCGCATGCCGACTCTTTCCTTTTTGCCCTTTATCTCCCCCCTCCAGTCCGCTTCGTTATATCAGGTCTTTCCCGATTTTTCTCCCCCCAACCCCTCTTCCTTTACGCAACACGCCACGGTTTTCGTCGAAATTCCGCCACCGTAACCGCTAATTGCCGTTTGCATTAGCGCGGCAAACGGCTCCTCGTCCGCTTTTCGGGGCTTGAACTTTCTCATTCTTCGCGCAGAATGCACGGAACGAACGCCGTGCCCTAAAATGCTCGTTTTAATGCGCTCTTTTGTTGCCATTCTTCCATCACAGTCGGCGAGGGCCGCGCGCGCGCCCGTTTCTAAGCAAACTGTAACGGAAGCGCATAATGGAAGTTCCTCGTTCCAACTTCTCATCCTATCCCGGACGATACTCTTACCATTCACAATATACGCATATATATTAATACTCCTGATTACATACATTACCGACGGCAAACCAGGCGACCGCTCATCAACGCTAGAGACACCGTGTCTTTCGTATGCAATTAGCGCGAGCTCACGATCGACGCGAACTCATTACGCTATAAGGTCACATTGTACCGTTCGCTTTTTCTGCCTTTTCCGATCGACTCTCATGATTCGTCAGCGGGTCGCATGACGATGCGTTTGCGAGAGAATTCTCTGTCGCGCGTAAATTACGACGAATCGGGGGTAGCCAGGATTGCGAGGCACGGATTCGCGAAGGGCCCCGAAGCCGTCGACCCGAATGTCGAGCATACTTTTTGCCCGCGACCGGGAGCGTATTCAGGCTTTATGTCTGCTCCACATGAAAGCGTCGGCGAAAGTTTCGCGGAGTCAACGTCCTGCCCGACGATCTGGACGACGACGATGCTCGTGTAACGAGCGTTGCTTCTCTCTCTCTCTCTCTCTCTCTCTCTCTCTCTCTCTCTCTCTCTCTCTCTCTGTCTCTCCTCCACCCATCTCGTCTCATCCCCTCTCTCTCACACACTCGCTACTCTTCCTTCTTTCGTCTCCTTGCCTCACTCCAGCGGCCCACGTATCGATGCGTCGGCCATTCTCTCCCCGACTCTTTTTCTCACTCCTTTTTCGTCATTTCCACGCTCCGGCCAATAAAGGCTAGTGCACCTTAAACGACACTGTTTCGCGCCGGATTACCTAAGCCTCTCGCGGAAAGCACAACAATCGGCCGTAATGTCGGATCGTACGGCTCCTAGAACTCGCCTCCCTTCCGAGAGCCGATCGGCGGCAGAATCGGTCAGCGGGGAAGGCAGAAGTTACGCGCTCTCTCGAGGGCCTTTTGCATAACACTCGTTAGACGGACAAAGTGGGAAGCCGACTCGCTCGCGCGGCAGCACAATGCTCGCGCACAATGCGTACGTTCTCTCTGCCGGCAGATACGATTCAAGTGCGCGCCCGATGACGTCATCGCGGGGATCCATGAACTCGAGCAAAAGGACGGAGAGAATTTGGTTACGCAGGCTGACTTCGTCGTCGTGCTCATCAGAGTGGAAATTCTCCTCCACGTCTCCTCGCGCGCGCGTCTATCGCCGGTCGTTGATAACGATTCACGACACGTTCGAGGTCACCTGAATTTCGTGAATTCGACGCTCGTTTGACTCGCCTGACCGCGGAGGTCATCTTCGGCGGCAGAACGTAGGCTGCGAATCGGCCTCTCGCAAGAACGAACAGCGTTCGTGCATTAACATATGAGAGGTCTGCCCTTCGCGACCGGGTGAGAGACAAAGGTTGGGTCTAGGAAGAGGGAGTCTTGCTTCTGGCGGATAATGAAGTACAGCCGACTTCCTTCGGCAAGTCGTAATCGAGCACGTTCGCGTAAGACTCGAGGCGTTCACGTAATCTCTTCTATCGTCCCGCGCGATGTTTGGGAACTTCTTGGTCTACTTCGCCGAGGCCTGATGCACGTCACAGATTAATTGTATATTAGAGTGAAAGGCGTTCCAGTATCGAGACTCACGCCGCGCTTTGGCGGTTTCATTTGCTCCGATTCTAAAAAGGAAATTGAGCCGACTGCCCGATCGGATTCGTTCCTTCGTTCGGACTTCATTTCGGTCGGACCTTCGCAGTATCGTAATCTCATAGGTTTCGTTCTTTCGTTTGGACTTCATTTCGGTCGGACCTTCGCAGTATCGTAATCTCATAGGATTCGTTCTTTCGTTTGGACTTCATTTCGGTCGGACCTTCGAAGTATCCTAATCTCATCGGCGCCGTTTTCGGACAGGATGGAAAAAATTAGCAATTTGTCGGAACGATCGCGAGTCAGGTAGGAACATGCGCTGCTTTGGGATGTTGGCTGGGAAAAAAGGCGTCTGCGCAGGATAATGGTGGCCAAGGAACGATTCGTGTCGGGCGTCGATCGTCGATTATATTATTACTCCCTGATAGAGAGCTCCGATTATCGGCAGTCGCCGATCGTCGCGTTCTCCTTCACGGGGCAACGATAATCCGTAATTGCACGTTCCTACCGACAGCGAGCATCACGTGCGTTTCGATCGTCGATAATCTCACCTTTTTATTTCCCTCCTTTTTTTCCCTTCCCAGCCGGCGTCGAGGATCACGCGACGATCCATTGTGCCCGAGAGCTCATGGGAGTTCCGTAGGCAAACAGCGAGTGGGAAACCTTCTCACGGGGTCTGCTAACGAACTATTAGCGGCTAATCGCGGCCGATCGTTCGTAAAAAGGACCGCACGCGCCTCTTTCATCGCAACTTTTAGGATTCACGCTCCTTGTCCGGAAGGATTCTTAGCCTGGCCGCTGTCGGGCTGCAGAGAAGAAAGTTTCAGTTCGTACTGTCTTTCAATTCCGTACGGATATGTATTTATGTCGGGTTACAATGTAGTAAGCGTAAGGAAACGCATCCTTCTGAATTTCTCAGACGTTGATGGCTCTCAGTGGAAACCAGTACGTTACTGCGCTGCTTATTATGAAAGCCAGGTCGTAGTAATAGAGGAAGAGTTTGAGTCCTCTGTTTCGCTCATTTTGTTCTCTGACGTCGGTTGTAATATTCTCGCGGTTGTTGACATGTATACGTGAAACGTGGTAAATGTTTAAACCCATGCTTTTTCGTGTGTTTGCCAATTTCGTCGGATCGACCGTAACTCAGCGACGGCAGTCGATTTTTCTTGCGCCTCCCGAGGGCCGCGTACGCGGAAGCTATGAATATTCACCGTCGAAAATTACGTCTCCGTTCGGTTGATATATCACGGCCGTGGCCGTGCGCAGGCGCACGAAACGATCCCGGAAGGCGGAGCGGCGAACGGCCGATTATCAAGGATTCGCAGGAGAGATCAGGTCGCCCGTAATCGGACTCGCGACGCGAACCTGAAGAATCTGCCCGTGGACGTCGAAGGATAATGGAAGTTGGCAATTATTCGCGACCGTATCATCACTGGATTTTCCAGGCTTCTTGCACGAGCGCACTCTTTGCCGCGAGTTCAATTCTCGGGGTCAGTCGCGTTCTTTGCGATGATTATTCGGATTCGCCGAACGCGCGTGTCAGAGGGGAAAACGTTGACAGTTTTTTCAGGGCGTTGAAAACGTTGGGCGGATTAGGCACGCTCGTCGGACGATTACAATGTCGCCGCTGCGATTATCGCGCTATATTAAGTGGTCAGGATCTGCTCGAAACCGAACTGCGCAGAAGTACACGACGTTCATTCGACACGGTCGGAATGGTTTTCCTCGTAGCGGCCGGCCACGGATTCTCGGCACTTAGGGAAGCATTAACGAACGGCCGGGTTCGATCGACACCGGTCGCTCGTAATGTGCCGCTCACATTGTAATTATAACGTCCGCATAGCGATCGCGGCGGTGGGCCGTAATTAGGAGCGGAAAACGAGTCCTTTAACGACACCTCCGTCTCACATAATATTATGACCGCAGACTTTTTTTCGCCCGCCGCTCTTTTTGCCATTACCCTGCACGTCGACGCTTCCCGGGTAAGAAGTTAATTGACACCGCTTTCGATCGTCCTCACCCTCCATTTTCATGCGTCAGCCTCCCTCCCCGGTGGATCGGAAAAAAATTCGAGTCCGTCATAAAAGTGTGTCGACTCCTCTACTTCGCGCGTATTTATCCGCTCGCGAATGGAAGACTATGGTTTTTCAGCCTGACACCGACTCCTCGCGGAGATCGCGAACCGAACGTCCTCGACTTGTTTACGAGAATTTAATTGGTGCGCAGCGGGTTAAATACCTGGAGCGGGTTAAGCGTCGCATAAACACTCGAACTGGCTAAAACGTCCGGAGCCCTCCCGTTTGCCGAGATCGGGATCGAATGATGGCCGCTCGTGATTTTCCACTCTCGCCCCCGGAAGGTTCGCGGCGATGAAATGATCGGAAAAGAGTCGCCTGACAGAACAGACCAGAGGCGTCGAATTCTTGGCAAGACGTTAACACCGTTGCGCAATCGATGGCGGCGAACGATTTCTTCGGCTCCGCCGGTCGGCACGTTAATCGCATGCCGCACGATCGATCCTCTCTGGATCCTCGGTCGATCGTTAGCCGCCTCTCTTTTTTTTCACACCCGCTCCCCGTCAATTTCTAATTAGTCCCACCGCGATCGAGCACGCGCGCCGAGCAAAAAGGATCGTAAAAATGATGCATCGGCCTAACGACCGCAAGAAAAAGTTGCTTTTGCGTCGAGCGGTCGGGGGAAGTTTTAACATCGTAACAACTTGCTGAAGACGTACTCGACGTGGGGTTAGCTCGTTACGTTGCGTCGATTAGTTGCGATGTTGGGCGTGGGAGGAAAAGTCGGGGGGAAAACGAGGCGGAGTAGTAAATTCGACGAAAAAGATTTACTGGAAGAGCGAGAGACTGAGACAGCTGTTGGTAGAGGTAGGATAAGGATGAAGAGAGAGCGAAAGAGAGAGAGGGAGAGAGAGAGAGAGAGAGAGAGAGATATGTGCAACTACGTGCGTCACAATGTCACCGTCTACATTTTTTTCCTCAGTTTTCTTGCGCGCATAACTCGAACCGACGGGAAAAAAGCGATAAAAAGTGGCGTGAGCTTTAAACCGACTGCGGAACATTATCCTGACGTAAGGAGACGAACGGCCGCTTTTATACCTTTTTTCTTGCCATCCTCCCGCGCTTCTGTACGTCTCACTTTTGCCAAAAGGGAACGGAGCACGAATCGAGGAATTGCACCGAATCGAAGTTTCCAGTCGCGACGATCGAAAATAGACAAGGCATCTAACAACACCGTGACTGCGTGGCACTGATTACGAAGGTGGTGCGAGTCAAGGATCCGCGAGAGATCAATCGTCAATTGATATTACAATGTTTTAATCGATCGTGGCTAACTGCTCCTGTTTGCCGTTGAGCATGTGACTCGCTCGTAGACTGTACGTATTTAGTTGAGTCTGGCCGCGCTCCGTTCAGCGGCGTGGCTTCTTCTCAGTCTTGAGAAACTGTTCGCGCCAGACGGCCGCAAGACTTCCGGTAGAAACGTTAACTTCCGTCAAGATAAGCCGACCGGACGACGGCGGCTTCGACCGTTTCCTACACGCAGCTTACGGCACTGCGCATAATTGGCCCAAAGTGCGAAATAACGAGCTTACTCGCGGCGGCGGGTAACGAGTACGACTTCTGTCAGTACCTACGACTTCTGTTAGTACCCACGACTTCTGTTAGTACCTACAACTTCTGTTAGTACCTACAACTTCTGTTAGTACCTACGACTTGTGTCAGTACCTACGATTTCTGTTAGTAGCTACGATTTCTGTTAGTACCTACGATTTTTGTTAGTATCTACGATTTCTGTTAGTAGGTACCTATGACTTCTGTCAGCACCTACGATTTCTGTCAGTACCTACGATTTCTGGTAGTACCTACGACTTCTGTTAGTACCTACGACTTGTGTCAGTACCTACGATTTCTGTTAGTACCTACGACTTGTGTCAGTACCTACGATTTCTGCTAGTACCTACGACTTGTGTCAGTACGTACGATTTCTGTTAGTAGCTACGATTTCTGTCAATACCTACGACTTCTGCCAGTACCTACGTTATCGTACATCCAACTTTTGCCCAGAGATCTGACCTTCGCGATGTCGTCCGGGTCTGACCATTTGACACAGACCCTCGATTACGTAAAGAACATAATCCGACACTGGCCGGATGCGCAAAGAGATTCAGCCTTCAATTTCGGTACTTGAATCGACATTAATCTGACCCACGTAAGAAGACCCTGCCGAACCTAATCTACGTTCATCAAGTACGAATCTTGTTTGTCAAATCGATGGACACTTCGCTAGATGAAGATCGGAGGCCACTTGATTCGGATAGACAGGGAAAGAAAAAATCATATCGATCGAAGAGCCTATAATGGCGAGTCTCGTGCTAAAAACTCATCGAGGCAGGAACTTTGGCAGTCCCGCTGGATGGTAAATCGTCTTTCGGCGTGCTCCGCGAGGCGAGCAGAATTTAACGCCGTCGCTCATGACCGCGGCGCGTGTAATTAATTTCCAGTAAATTTCGACGGGCGTCGTTAATGAGCCGAGGGTCGCTTAATGGAAAAACTGTGAGATAGAAAATTGCGGCCGATCAGCGCGAACGAGCCAACGGTCGCAATTAGGGTGAGATCGAATGAGCGGGGTGAGAATGCAAAGAGGACGAGCGGCGAAGGGGAAGGAGGGGAGTGAGAGAGAAAAAAAAGAATGAACGTCACTGATTAATGCCACCTATGGAAACGCGATAAAATTTAGTCGGACAACATCGTTATCGACGATTTATCGTGCGCGCGTGAGTCGTCTCGATCAAGGCGTCGTAAGGCAGTGAAAATCTGGTTCTATCGATTATTCCACGGACGTATGCATATCGTACGCACGCACTGCACGCTCAGGACGGAAAAGTTCGGGTCCTTTAATGGATTGGTCCGAAAGCGCTATGCCGTTACGAATGTCGCTGCTATAAAAGTCCGACAATGAGCGCGCGTTCCAGACTACGGATTTTCAACCATATTCGATTAATACGGCTGCTCGTTAAGTACGCGGGAACCTTGCCGAGCCAGTATGGGTCAACTTCCGCGAACGCGTAAGACTGAACGTAATCGGAAGCGTACGTAAGCGCCGCGTCGTTCCCAAAGTGTACAGACTGCCAACAAGGTATTAATTCGCGTAATTCTCGAGGGTGCTTTCTAACGCGATTATCGCATTATCTCGACGACGAGCATGACTCGTTCGGTACATTAGAATTCCGTGCGTCAATTGCATCGTGAACGAAACGTGATAGATAATAGTAACGATAGGTTGTTTACGGCTTTCCGACAGCTTCGTTTTCCGTAAGAGACGGCCGAGGCGCGGATCAGATTAGTGTCGTTCAAGTTCGATGTTCGATGGGAAGGAGAGCGTCTTCGTCAAAAGTGGCATGACAGCTCCAAGCTTTTTAAAGATACTATCTGGCGCTTATCACTCTCGAAATTTGACCACCCACATGTGACTTATACGTGTTGAACAGTGGCACTGTCAGTCTTACTCCTTATCGTTGTCAACTTCTCGATCTCCGAATCGCACGAACGCTCACCATCAATTTTATCCATTTCCCTAATACAGACAAACGTTACTACACCTCCACCCACACACTCTATTTCCCATTACTTTGTGTACTTCATTTTGTCCAGCCTTAATTAAGCTCGTACGTTTATCCGAAAAAAGGAGGATGGCCGATGTTTCCGGGCTATTAATTTACGTAACAGAAAATAAGGAGTTACACCGTGGCTTAATAACCGCGAGTGGCGCAATGCCGGGATCATTATTGCGCGATACGGCCGAATAATCGTTGCTCACGTGCGAGAGGCGGGGGCACGTGTCGTTTATCGCGTGCTCGCCATTCCCACCACCGGCGCGAGCTGGTTCGACGCAAATCCCGCGGGATTCGCACTTCGTCACATTCATTGTTTTCGCGAACGCTCGCGCCTCGCACTCACCGCGCTGACTCTAATCGATTATCGCTGCCTATAAGCCGGTCCATTGTCACATACTCGCCCAGCGACTGCCACATTCGCTCGTCGACTGCATAGGTGAGAATTCGAGCGTGCCACACGATCATCCCCGTCGCTTCCACAAAATGGCACGTAAACTGCCGTTTATCAGCTATCACCTCTCGGTTTCAGTAATATCGCGCTTAATCGATCCGACGCCGCGCGGATCGAATCTTTAATTGCATACTCGTCAGTGTGCTCGTGCAGCGGAGTGTTTACTGTTTATCCGGAGCTACCCAGATCCGCGGACGTGAGCGGAAGGTATTAAAACTCCCGCGTTCGGCCACGTGTTATAGGAGTTCTGACCGTCCTCGGCGTCAACGTCAGCGTTCAGGGTCATCATTAAAATCTTCCTCTCGCTCGTCTATCATTGCCCCGCGACTCAGCTCCTTTTTGCCCGATTTACTCCGACCGAGCACCTCTGCCAGCCGGCGATTTTTGTAAAAAGTGAGGCTCGCGCGCGCGCGCGCGCACGCGTCGTCGGCCATCGCTGGCTTAATCCTTACCGTTTATCATCCGGCCGAGACGTTAATTGCAAGCCATCCGCGTTGGCGCATTTCATTAATGCCTATTGCGCAAGCCTTCGGCATCGCTGGATTACGAGTGTCGGTGGCCCGACTCGATTCCGTAGAAATTCCGACCTGGCCGTCGAGTCCTACTTCCGCCACGACGCCTCGTTACGTCAACCCGGCGATAATCCGTAAAAAGGGGGATACGCGCGCCGCGAATCATCGGGAGAAAACTCCCGATGAACGTTGCGGCGCGCGCGACTTTTTCCCGCTGGCAAATTGTGGCAAAAAAGTGGTATAAATCAATGATGCTCGTCGGCGGGTTAACAGTCGCGCGCTATCGTTCGCTGAGGACGAAGCTTAGTCTATGCGATGTTCGTTTGTTGATACTTCGTTCGAAATAGATCGTAAGAGAGCCTCGTCAGTGATAAACAATCGATCTCGTTCTAATAGAGAATCTCGTTTAATTTCAGGAAGCGTCTTGGAGAGGAGTGCGTCGGCCGGAAGTCGCAGGAAGCGGTCCCGGAAGATACGCCGCAGCTGCCATCGATCAATCCTAACCTCTAAACGCCGAAAACAGCCTCCACCGCCTTCGGCTCTCTGCCCCCCCCCCCCCCCCCCTACTCGACGGGCCTGGATTTATGTGAGTCGAGCTCGCGCTGACCTCGACAAAATTTATCCCGTCTGCGACGGTTCATCCACCTGCAAAGGCCTTCCCGTCGGCTCGCCTTGAGTCTCGCCCTTAATTCCACGCCGAAAGAAGCGAACGTCGGGCGTTCCCGTCCATGATGTGAGCCCTCGACGCCTACCTTGCTGAAGAAACAGAGCGTCGCGAGTCAAGCAGAGTTCAGAGTTGGCGGAAATTCGACAAAACTCAACAGCCACGACGACGACCACGACGACGAAGATGAAGACCATGGGGGACGTTGTGGCGGACCCGGTGGACGAGGAGAACGGCACTTCCGGTTCCGTGCAGAGTGCCAGCGGCAAAGAGTTCGGCCAGAGGACCCTGAGGTCCTTGAAGAGAGGTTTGGGCAGACTCTGGAGAAGGCATCGCGGCAACGCCTCGATAACCGAATACGATCCGTGCTACAAGGTCGCCTACCTCGGCAACGTCCTCACCGGATGGGCCAAGGGTAAGTTGCACCTTCACCTTCGCTCGCGACGCCGAAGATTGATGATAACGAAATCTCCTTCGCTCTCGCGACCCGATCCTCGCCCAGGGTCTCGAATACTTTGAAAGGTGGCTGGACTGAGTTGAGGCTTGAAGAGAAGTGAAGCCTGCGCTGCGTGCTCGAGCACGTTTCAGCTCGCGTTTTTCGTGAGACTCGATTCTTGGCCAGAGAGCAGAGGATACTTTCACCGTTTTTGCACGCGGCCGCCTCATTTCGCTCGATTCGGACCGAGTCGCGACGAATCGTACTTCCGGCTGATAAGTACGATGCGGGCTGCACTGATTCCTGCCGATCCGGCTCATGCGCGGATTCCGTCGCGACGGTATTTATGGCCGTCGAACGAATTGTTTCTGATATCGCGCCAGATGCGTTAACCGATCTTATCTGGACGGTCTGCGATTTGATAACGTAACGATGACGCGCGTTAGCCAGTGCTGCTTCGCGCGTTATTGTTAGGGTTTAATGAGCAGAGCGTGGTGCTCGGGAAGGGAAGGGGGGAAGGAGGGGAGGGAAGAGGAAGAGGAGTACTCGGCGCATCGCGAGTAATTAAGTTCGGAGACAAACAGTAATTAAAGCCGCTGCTCATAGGTGTACGCTCGTGAACGCGGTTTCTCGGGGGCAAAAAGTCACGGAGAGATAGATAGATAGAAAGAGGGGGAGGGAGAGAGAGAGAGAGAGGAGAGAGAAAAGGACGTATGTTCCTGCCGCATGCGTGCGTTCGATCGAGCGACTCCGGCACGCGAATAATCAGCCGGAAGTGCGCAATACGTCTTGCGGGCCGCGAGAGAAGCCGACAAGGTTACTGTCATCGTTTCGTTACAATTGACGCACGTAGAGCAATTCCGGGCTGGGGCGATAATTAATAATTGCGGGCAAGCAGAGAGGGTAGAAAACGAGCGAGCCGGATCGAGATCACCGAGAAAGTTTTGATTCGAACGCCGACAACGCTCGCGGACGTAAGGTGCAGTGGGGTAAATCCGTACAGGGGGTAAATCCGCGTTAGGCCCTTATTTATTCGAATATACGTTGCATTGTACCAACTGTAAGGACTTCTTCCTTTGGTTAGTATTCAGTGGTTTGGATAGTATTCAACATAGGTGGCCACCGCGTATTCTGTGATTCTCCCGTTTAACTCGTTCGACAAAGTTCGTATTACTAATAATAATTCCGGTTTTGCCCCATGATATAAGGATGTAAGATTCAATAATTTTTAAACAGGTTGGTGCAGTTTTGTCACAGTTCCGGGACAAGTCCGCCCTAGCAGCACTGTTTTTAATTTGTTAAGAAAATCATAAGTCTCAGAAGATATTTTTAATTCAAATTAATGCAACTTAAAGAATAAAGGTTTTAGTGCAATAGATAGAAAATACATCAGTTTAAAGTAAACTTTACAATTTCTGAGTCGGTTTTACTCTACTCCAGCTTACATCGAAACGTTCGCAAAGTCGCGATTCTTTGTCGGTCGATTTATGTCAGTCGAGCAAAGGAAGCGTAAACGTTTGTCAGCTCTATCCAGCCGACGACAGAAATGCTCGCTCATCCCGTAACAATTCGCAATCGATGCACGCAAATGAGTCATATTCCGTTTGTGTAGCTGCAATTTCGGGGTCACGAACAGCTGCGCAATACTTTTTCATCGGGCCGCGACGCGTCCGTAAACGGCGGAAAGAATTTTCCGCTCGTCCGCGGTCGGCGCGAAACGATACGTAAATCAATCCTGTCGCATCGCGAGCCATCTTGACCGTCGACTTTTTCGACCTACAAGGTCTTCCCCGTCGGACGACTAGCGCCAAAAAGCGAATCGCGACAGGATCCCTCTCATCGTCCTTTTCGGACGGGCCTTAACTTATTTCTCGTTGAAATCGGTAGAATCCCGCTCACGATCCTATGGGCCGAAAACAAATCCAGGGTCGAATCTAGTTTCTCGTCGCCTTCGGCTGGCAGAGGTGGGGCAAAAAAAAAAGGTGGACAAAATCCTATTCCGGTTCCTTACCGGTATCGCCCTGTCGTGCAACGCGCGCTCGGCTAAAAAGAAAGAGGAATTGCGCGGTGCAATGACCGGACATAGGCGCACGCACACAGGCGCAGAGACGTACACAGAGCGGCACACGGCAGGGGCAACCCCTACTTTCTCTGCATACCTTCGCCTCCCGGACTGGGTCGGCCTTAATCATCGTGAACGCCATTATTACGGTACGCTTATTGGCGAGCGGCTCTATTTTGCTCGGCCGATCAATTAATTCCGCCGCGCATGCGACGACGACGCATACGATCGGAGCGTGGGCGAAAAAAGTTGCCGGTCGCCGAAAAGGTCGAGTTTCGCAAGTCTCGAGACTCGCAAGGACGAATTTCGATCGCGAGACCGAGAGAGTCAGAGATCTACCGATCATCGACACGTTTACGACTGCCACGCGACCTTTATGAATGCTCTTCGAAACTTGGGTTAGAATAATTTATAGAACACGGTGTACGAAAAAAATCTTTACTACCTGAAGAACGATATTTGTATCCTCGACTCGCGCGAGGCGCAGCGGGTCGTTGTATATTGCTTAGATTTCATGAAAGAGGAGGATAAACAAAATAGATGTCCGATTCAAGGACGCTCACCGGGTGTATCTCCAATTTTCAATGTATCGATTGCTCATCGCCCGAACGGCCCATGCAAAATGTATGAGCAACGAGCCATGATCAAAAAGTTTCCACTTCGAACGCGAGCCCCGTTCGCGATTCGAGTCCGAATCTTTCGCAGGATCCTTTTTCTGAGACGTTTGATTTCAGCCTCGGCACGGCTGGTCGGCGGCGTTCGATCGCCGTCTCGTAGGAGTCGGGAAAAGGTTAACAGTCCTGCCCGACGCTGACTTGGGAGACGAAAAAAAGGGGAGAGAGACTTAAATTTGTGACCTAGCCGGCCGCGCTCTCGGTCCTTCGCCGAATTCGCACAATAGTTTCCAGTTTTGGAGCGAACCTGTTCCCGTCGACCTTCGCGACGCTTTCTAGACGCTCGCGTCTCCGCGGATGGCTTCGCTGTCTTTCTGCAACTCCGATCCGATTCGAACTACGCTCCGAGACTTTGGCACGAGTTTTCCATCCCTTAATCCCAGTACGGGAGCTACCGGTCGATCTTATTGAGAAATTGAGTTCGCGCTACGAGATTATTTACGGCCATTCATCGGAGAACTCGGCATGATTCACACTCTCGAACTGTCTCCTTCCTTCGAACAGGTTTTGTAACCGTTCCAAGTACGCGACCGTCCTGCCGGACAAAAGAGGGCAAAAATGCATCTGCCATTGCGCCTCGTAACAGCCTGGTCATTAATAACGAGACGCTTTAACGTCCGATAGAGTCACTTTGCATTCCACGTAGAGTGTATGTCTGTGAGAGAGAGAGAGAGAGAGAGACAGAGAAAGAGAGAGAGTGCGCTTGCGAAATTGGAAATTAACGGCTAGATTTTCCTTAAGTGTTCTTCGCACGCTCGACACCGATAGCGATTAAGAGCTTGATAGCGGGCTTGATTCTCTCTCTCCCTCTCTCTCACGCAATGGCCGATAACGAGAACTTTACGCGGAATTATCTTGAGACCGCCGACGACACCTGCTTCGCTTCTATTTCAATAATTGCGTCATGGCGGCTTAGCGCTCTTACTAATTATATCTGAAATTGTTCGTGGAGGAGCTTTAAACGCGCGCGCGCGTGTTATCGACGACTGCTTCCGATTCGTGCGCTATCGGGTTCGCGGTTCCTGGCAAGCCAACGACGATAACACACGATTTTCCGGAAGGTCTCTTTTAGCGCGAAGAAGTTTCAGCGCGTACAAAGGAGCGCCTCGGTCAACTCGAATTCGTGAACTCTTCGAACGATTCCTGAATTAATGGCGACGCGCCTCGTAAATATGCAACCGGTCTGAGTTTCTACTTTTGCCGACACGTGAGTGTTTTCGGCGTCACGTATTCAAGAAATCTCGAGGAACTCGCCGTAACTCGCGGCTCGGTGCCATCTATAAATACGCGACCGAATCCAGGAATGTTCGAGGAAATCCCGAACTGCCTGACATTCGGCCGAGATTCTGTAAAGCCGGACGGATTCGCGGATCTCGGGCTCGGACTCGGAGAATTTTCTCGGGACGCGCGCGCAAACATTTTTCTCCGGCTTCCCCGGCTTCATTTTGCCCGACGATCGTTGTTTGTTTTTCCACCGACTCGCAATATCCTCGCCCCGTTCGCTGTTCAATCCCGAGGGATTGAAGAGATCTCTTTCTCTCCCGACCATTCCAGCCCTCACCCTCTGCGAGTATTAACATATCGGTTCGTTACCCATTCACGTCCTCCGCTCTTCCATTTCTTTTCCACATCGGAAAATCTTCACCTAGAACAGACTCGACCTCACCAGTTCCTATATTTACCTGTTCCCTCGGGAATGACCTCTACTGTGTTGGCAAGAAAGTATTTTCGGTTTTCAAGCATGGTTAGTTGTAACTTTTTTAATGCTCTGTCACTTGAATCCTTATTATTTGATGAACAAAATAGACTATACATTGTCGACGAAAGTTTATTATCTATACAAAAGTAGGAGTTTCATTTCACGCTACAATACCGAATTTACTTTCTTGCCAACCTGCTATCTAGCTTCCCCTCTGCATTAACATTATTCGCCGACGTCTCTCCCTTCCACGTTCCACATTCGAAAAATGTCCACCTAGGACAAAGTCGGTCGCCGGTACGTTACATGTCGATGCCCGAGCGCACATCCACAGACAACTCATAGCTTCCACGGACGTACGCGCCGCGCGAGCGTACAATGCTGAGGATCTAACGGGAGAAAAATGAACGGGCCAGCGTGGGCATTATCTTTAATTGGATAATACCGAACGCGGAGCGTGTGTACGTTACGGGCAGTGGCTAGCGGTCGTTCTCCAGCGACTACGCCGACTCCTGGAAGCCGGCCTACGTTGCCCGGCCGCCACCTCCGTTGACTTCCTGTTCCGCATCGTTCCGGGCCGTCCGCTTTTCCGGCTGCCATTCGATCGCCGCCGCCGCCGGAATGGCGCACCTATCGTTCGATGACGATGACGATCGGTGTCACCGATGTCGCGCACGCTTTCTCCCGCGAATGCGCAGGAAAGCATATCCGTCAGAAAATGTCGAGAGTCGATCGCTGCGTCGATCGTCAGCAGCGAATTCGTCGACCTTAGGACTCTCGAACCTTTTCGGAAGGTTCCTCGTTCGGGTCGCCGGTTGACAAACGCTGACGCGCGGAAAAGTAGCAATTCAAGCTTACGAGGCTCGAAGGTTCAAGAGCAGCATTATTCAATCTCTGTCATATCGACGAGAGGCGTATTTTTAGACGCGTCGCGTGAGAGTGGTGATAAGAGTCGATGTTGATGATTAACGATTGTTTACTGTCGTTAAGAAACACTCAATTCACCGTCAACGTAATGCGCGCAGAAACTAAAAGTGTTCGATCGCTGTCGACAAAGGGTACTCTTTCACATTCGACAGAAACGGGGTTAAAAATCGAAGCATGTACGTGACTTAGCTCTCTTACCGTTAACCGGAAACAAACTTAAACCTTCGAAGAACTATCAATGTCCAATGATCATCGCGTTCGAATTGTAAAACAGGAAAATTGATAAGAATCGACATTGACAGACACTTTTTAACCGACCGACAGTGCAAAACAGTATCCGCCGCCTGCATTGACAGCGAACAGACAAAGCCGAGCTGGAACAAAGACCTCTAAGCCGCCGGCGCTTTCTCCGCCGTTCGCCCGTTATAACCTGGAAAATTCTTGGCGACGTTTGTGGAACGAGAAGCGGTTCCCGCGGAAAATTCGCGCCGGAGACTCTTCAGCTCGCCGATCAGGACCGGTTCGCCGTTAATTACGGTTCCGTGGAAATGCCTCGAGTCCACATCCCCCCCTCCCCTCTCCGCTATAGTAATTGGCTCCGTTTCTCATCGCGGCACGGACAGCGGAGAAAGCGAGCTTCGATTCGCGATTTTAATTACTCCTGCGCAACGTCGGAAACTGTTTCGTCTCTGACTCCCGAGGCATCGGTTAAATCATCGGGCCGAACGAACGGGAGTAAGCCGAGGATGGTCCGCTCGATTGCGAGCCTGTCCATTACCACACTGTCCAGGACACGTGCGATCCTTCTAGGAACCCACGAACGCACGCCTTCGGCTCGCTAACGGCAGCCTGAAGCGTACGCGAGTGGAGACCTGGATTATTCCTTTGCCATCGAGTCAAAACGAGAGTTCGAGTCTAATTTCGGAGCAGGACGTCTCTTTGACGGTGGAAATTAGTGTCAGGAAATCCGCGCTCGGGATTCGAGAGTCGAGTTGCGTCGGTGTGCGAGGATTATTGTGTGAGGGATGGAGAAAGAGCGACCTGTCGACGAAGCGACCATTGACGAATTAAGGTGCAGTGGGGTAAATCCCTACATGGGGCAAATCCGCACTAGGTCCTTATTTATTCGAATATGCGTTGTATTGTAGCGACTGTAAGGTAGAAATCTTCCTTTAGTTAGTATTCAATGGTTTGGATAGTATTCAATATAGGTGGTCGCTGTGAATTCTGTGATTCTCCCGTTTGACTCTTTTGACAAAGTTCGTATTAGTAATAATAATTCCGCTTTTGCCCCATAATATAAGGATATAAGATTCAATCAGTTTTAAACAGGTTGGGCGGTTTTGCTCCAGTTTCGGGGCAAGTCCGCTCTAACAGCACTGTTTTTAATTTCTTAAGAAAATCATAAGTTTCAGAAGATACTTTTAATCCAAATTAATGCGTCTTAAAGAATAAACCACGCGCTAAATAAAAGCACTAAGATTATTAGGTTTTAGTGGAACCGAAAGAAAATACATCACGTTGAAGTAAACTTTACAATTTCTGATTCGGTTTTACCCCACTCCACCTTACTTGTATTAGCATCAACAATAAACCGTATCGATTTTATTACTTAAATTTCCGAGTTTGTTTGCCCGAGTGTTACGATCGTGTCGAGCGCAATTAGCGTCAGAGCGTGATCAGCGCGCTGTCGCGATCGATCGTGGGATTACGTTAAGTAATTCGCCGATGCAACGTTCGCGTGCGTCGACTGTCGGCGGCCGATGATTATTGTCGCCGCGCCGTCGATGAAGGGAGCGTACGAAAATACACATGCGACCGACGTGTCACGTGTGACGAGCGAACATCTGCCGGGAACTACGCCGATACACTCGCTTCGACGATAAGGACAAGACGCCGTTCCTCCCCGATAGGCGGGACAGATTTTCATCGAGGCCCGATCTCATCTGACCTTCTTTCATCGATGGCATATCGGCGCGCGTGGCGTCACTTTTCGAGGAAGCGTCTTATCGATCGTAGATCCGGCTAAAAATAATGCCTCCGCAATTGAGCGATTCCGAGATAAAGAGTAGGAGGGGTGGTGGAGGGGAAGGGGAGGCGGGTACGGCTGATTCTGCGAGACGATTCCGCGAATAAAAATGTTTGCCGCGTAATGCGCGGCGATGACGGGCCTTTTGTTTACGCTTTCGCGCGCGTGCTCTCCGAGATCAATGAGCCGATCGAGAGAATGCGGCCGAACGATGCGCGGCCTCGTAAAAAAGTCGACGGGACGAGTTCTACGACTTTTAGCCATGACGAAGAAGCGGCCAATCCCATTTCAGATGGGTCTTGTACCGTTTTTTTACCGTCCGATCGATGGACGCGATCTATGGATCCGCCGTGCGGACGCGTATCTCGTGCCCACGAGCGTAGGATGCGAAAAGTGGCCGGGACAGTTATCGGGGCCTGGTGGCATTCTTAGATCGCGATGGGCCGGGGACCGTTTTGTGCCATTTTCTAAAATGAACTGTTCCGAGCCGACGCGGTCATTGCTAATGATACGGAGACTAACGCAGCGAGGAGAGGCCGCATTACGTACGATTTCCACGGTACCGATTTCCTTAATCAGCCGTTGTCAGCGACGACTGGGAATCAGTTAGGAGCCGCTCTCGTCGGCGAGCGAAATGATACGTGCGCTATCCGAGTGCAGGCCGTGACGTCAGCAGAAATTCTTTCGACGAAAGAGCAATGAGAATTACCGTATCGACGATCTCGGTCCATCTGTGACCCGGGGACAGTATTCGAATGCGATCCGCGAACTCTGCGCTCTGTCGCGCATTAATTACGGCTGAATATAGTTTGCGACCGTACGAGTGGAAATGGTGGAAAAAATGAAAGCGCGAGGTTAGTTATGCGCAGAGCGTAGGCTACAAGTTTAGAATATCTCGTCGTGTCGCATTTTACTGTGCGGGCATCGGAGTCGGGAAAAATTGTAATCATTTGCGTCAATGTTTTCAATTGACCGGTAGACGTGCGCAATTTTCCTCCTACCGTCGCCTTTTTTTTTTTGCTGCCCGCCTACCATCGGCCCGATGTGCAATTAATATCTGAGTCGCGCGCTAATTCCAGGAATATTTCCCCGTTCCGCAGACTAATCGTCTTCGATGCCTCCATCGCACGGCATTTCGATCTTTCGCAACTTCTGTCTAGAATTATCACACTCGCGACTGGAATTCGATCGTTGCCACACGGCTTGAGCGTAATTACGTCTCTTCCGGCTTCGAGTGCGTCTGGGATGTCTGGACATTTGGAAGGGACGTTTTCATTCCTGGGAGTCGTGTCAGCTCCATTAACGTAGATTCTGAAAATTTTCCTTCTTGCTTACACATCGGTCTACATCTGTCAACGTCGTGCCACCAGTCAGACTGCAGCTCAATTATTACTTCACACGATTTCCACTCAATTACAGTTTTCCCGGACTCTGATGCGTCAGCGATATACGAAACATTTTGCTGAACAGCTTCATTCCTCGAAGCCATCATTACCCATTGACGTAGACCCAAACATCCTCATCGCTTTAACAACTTGATTTTTCCCAACCTCAAACTATTTTCGTTTACAAATTCAGTTTTTCAATCATTCTTAAGTTGAATCGCTCCTTTAACAGTATCTTAACAAATTAATCAATATGCGAAAGAATCTAATACCCGTTCATCAGCTTCATTGATATAGACCCTCCACCCAAACATCCTCATCACACAACAACTTGATTTTTTACATCCTCAAACTCTTCTATTCTACAAATTCAGCCTTTCACCCCTTGTTAAGTTTAATCACTCCTTTACAGTACCATAATAATTTAATCAATAAATTAAACGACCTACTACCCTTTCATTACTTTTACTGCCATAGACCGCACTCACCCTCACGTCGACATTCACAAAATCCTCAAGTCCACCAGCCACTCGCATCCCAAAAAGTTTCCGTTCGAAAACAGCTTCTCTCTCTGCGCGCGATCGAACAAGCCAGCGCCGTCCGTCGAAAAAATGTTCTCATCCGCGGAATCGATCCTCGATGGAAACATACGAAGTGAAAAAAAGGCGAGGGTTCTCGCGAAAAGAAGAGCGACAAGAAAGGCGAACGTCGGCCTGGCGTCGCCGAGAATGACGAACGGCGAGTCCAGCTCGCGGCCAGAAGCGGGCCTCATCTTCCTTTTTCACGTCTTATCCAAGTTTTTGTGCCGTTCGATGAGAAATGTCCTTGCCAGGCCGAGGCGACCTCCCGGCACGGTCGCGTGTCTTCGCGTACTTTGTCGGGACCCCGAGGAGGAGGATTCCCGTGAGCGGCACTTGCACGCACCTGCTCCTTTTCCTCGCGAGTCCTCCTCGCCGAGTCCACCTCGTCCACCTCGTCCACCTAGTCCACCTCGTCCTTTCCGTAATCCCTACCTTCCATCGGCCGACCTGCAACTCGCCTGCAGTGGCCCGCCGCGGAAAAGACGGCCATTTTTCCAGTCGACGTCAGGTTATTCTCACCCTATCACTTATTTTACCGTCTGTTTTTTTATTTCTTTTATTTTTGATCTCTTTGTAATATTGATTGGGTAATGATGCTTTTGTTGGAATTAGAGTCTATTTCCGTAATCCCTACATTCCACCGCCCGACCTGCAACTCGCCTGCAGTGGCCCGCCGCGGAAAAAACGGCCATTTTTCCAGTCGACGTCAGGTTATTCTCACCATATCACTTATTTTACTGTCTGTTTCTTTATTTCTTTTATTTTTAATCTCTTTGTAATATTGATTGGGTAATGATGCTTTTGTTGGAATTGGAGTCTATTTCGAAATGTGGCTGCTTCGGGCGGATCGATACGGCTTTCAAACGTGTCTTTTACGTAAGAATTTCCAAATTCAGCTGTCGCTGAAATTGTCAGCTTCCTCGTCGT
Organism: Anoplius nigerrimus; assembly: GCA_914767735.1. Classification (NCBI taxonomy): domain Eukaryota; kingdom Metazoa; phylum Arthropoda; class Insecta; order Hymenoptera; family Pompilidae; genus Anoplius; species Anoplius nigerrimus. Next base: position 7,881,468 of record OU612089.1, on the reverse strand, counting down.
TACGAAGAATTATTCTATTTCTGGGATCGTTACGTGCGTTTGGTTTGTCTACCCTTACTGGGTTTTGTTCGTTCTAATCATTAGTTTCGTTTTATTCAGGAAGATTCTATTGTGATGCGTTCTTTAGTTAAAACTTAAGTAGTTCTCATCTACTCTTTTTACGACTGAATTATCAATATAATTTCTATGAAAATTGCTGGTTTTCTCGTGTATTACGGTACGGCACCGTTGACTTGTTTATCCCTCCGCCTACCTGATCATCCGTCTTCGAAGATCCAGCTTCTTCGTACTCCCGCGACTACGGCCTCGGTGGCTTTCGAAGTCTAACTAACTGTACATGCATTTCCTGTATCTCTAAATTGGTAACGCGATACGAAGGCAGCACCGCCGGGAGAGAACGGAGGATCGAACTGTATCGAAGGTCAGGATGCACCTATCCTCTGCTCCTAGAACTATCCGCGTTCCTTATGCCAGTCGCGTATATACGCTGGAATGCCTCGGCGAACTAGTACGTAAACGTGCACGGTACGGTATGCCGGTGTGAACGGGCCACGCTCCCGTTCCGTTTCTGAACGGACATGTTTTGATGACGGACCGCACGCGTGCGTCGAATGCGTGACGCCTGATAAGCTGCCAACCGTACTTTCCTTCGTTTTTCTGCCCGCGTCAATCGATACGAGCACTACGATAATTCACGAAGCGAGTAAACGCACAAACGTCGGATGTGTAACGCGCGTTATGACGCCAACGATATTTACGTATTTTACCTGAATCTATGCGTGCGAGACGATACATAAGGAACATGGTAGTTAATACGCAAGTTGCGTGGAAAGTACACAAGTTATGATAAGCTGCTAACTTTCTTTTCTCTGTATGAGTCAATACGCAAGGTCGTGATCGCTTACGACAGACGCGTTTCGATGAACGAAGTATTGAAATACAATAGTTTATTCTCGCCCTGTACGCGGAAAGTTTTCCGAAGGATTCAAAAGTTTGTGCGACGTCGCCTGGCGTCTCGTTACGTCTCGTTCAATATTTGCGCTTCCTTCATGAATCTTCATGTCGTCGGCTCTTTAGTTGCTCAACGGACAGGTGTTAAGGTTATCCGTATCCACACATGTCTCGAGATTTGCCAGATTCCTCGAAGGACTTCGGTTCCGCAGCCAGACTGACACGCGACATTTGTCACGGCTATATGCGCGAGCGTATGAATGGTCGCGTGAATTTTGCTACGTCCATCTTCGAAACGTTGCCCAGTCCGCGTGAATAGACACAAATTTCGCGTCGCTCGCCGTTCGTTTCACGAAATCCGGCAACGTGGGCTTCGTTAGCAGAAAAGCGACTCGTTATCTTCCCTCGCGTATCAAACTCATGGCGGCGCACCTTCCCCGCCCCTCCCCCCGGACGAATCATTTCCCGTCATTTGAGCCATTCTTACCGTCTAATTACTCTTCCATTTAGCATTGTCCTTCGCGCGATACCGTGACGCGATACTGTCGTCTTTAATGACCGAGCCTCGCTAATTGTCACCGGGCCGAGGGTCTTCAAAACAGCGATGTTTTGATTTCTTCGTTCCTCCGTTCCCTCGTTCCCTCGTTCCCTCGTTCCCTCGTTCCTCATTCCTCATTCCTACTCAAAGTTTTCGAGCCCGACGCGAGAATACACATCCTCGCTCGCGGCGTGGCCTCAGAAAGAAGCCAAGCTATTTCGTACGGCACCGTATGCAGATTCGAAACCTGAATACCAACGGTTCTTTACAGTCCATTCAGTCCTCTCTTCCACACACTCAGGCAGTCGTCGACTTCGTCTGCCCGCCTCTACGCCGACTCGACCTCTCCCCGATGTCGCAAATTCACGAATTTCACCCATGACAATTGACCAATCGCCCATTAAAATTTTCATAAGCCACCGATTCGTACCGAAACCCCGCTCGAAACCTGAATCCCAACGGTTCTTCAAGCTCAATCGGGCCGATGTCGCAAAATCACGAAACTGGCCCACGACAATTGACCAATCGTCTATTAAACTTTTTCGTAAACGACTTATATCCCCTCGTCCGATTTCTAAATGTCATCCGCGACTCCAGTCGCCACCTCGCCTACGCATAAATCCATAAATTCCTCCACAGACCCACCTACGGTACCTACCAACAACCAAATCATCGCAACCTTGTCCCTGATCCCCCACACGTCGGACACTCTATACCTTCTTTATCTGCCCATTAACATAACTCCCTGCTCCTTAAGAGCCGAGCCTAATAATCCATAACCCGCCGTATCCTTTCCGATTCCGTCTGCCGTATACTTTACTTATATCACTTAATTGACCCATTGTCTCGCTGTCACGCTTTCCTACCGCGCGTCGCATTATTTACCGAGAGTAAACGCGGCTTGCACTCGACTCCGTGCCTACTCTGCTCAGTCTAGTCCACCTAGTCCACCTAGTCAACCTAGTCAACCTAGTCAACCTAGTCAACTTACTGCGCATAGTCCACCTATCCGCCGTGTCTGTCGTGCCTACTGTACATACAACTTTGAAATCTTGTTCTTAGGCGAGGGCTGCGTGGAGAAGCCGGTCTCGACACTGTGGCGCAACTACGTGAGCAGCAGCCGACCGGACGTGTCGATGAGGCTGACGGTGACCAACGGAGGTTTGACCGCCACCACCAAGGATCACGGATTGACGGAGTATTGGGCGCACAGGGTTACGTACTGCACGGCGCCGGCCTCGCATCCCAGACTCTTCGTCTGGGTGTACAGGCACGAGGGTCGTCGACTCAGGCCGGAGCTGAGGTGCCACGCGGCACTCTGCACCAAGGAGTCCACCGCCAGGAGACTGGCCTCGACCTTGAACGCGAGGCTCCAGCAGGCGCTGCTCGAGTTTCGGCGGGACAAAGTGTCCAGGCAGAATGCCAGGTGAGAGGGTCAAGTGTAAATATTTGCGCGGCTGTCTTTGAGCTCGATTTTTACAGCTGTGTTGGCCGGTGTTTACATGTGTAGGATAAGACAGAGTGGGGAGTAGAAAGAGGCAGAACTAACGAGAAAAGATAGTGGACAGAAAAACAAAAATCAGAAAGTAGAGGTAGTGTTATCGATTAACATAACGATCTGTGCCAACGGTGGAATTTAACTGTTTTTTACCTACACACCTTAACGTTGATCTAAGGGATTCGCCTAAGCCCTTCGAGCGGTTACTTATGGCGAAGGTAGGACACTTCGAACAGTTATGTTTTTTTGGCTCCTACCTCGCGGCGACGATCGTTTCCACGGGATTAAATGTCGGCCGAGCCGTATCTCATTAATTCGGTAAAAGGAGAAATCCGAGGAATACCGCGCGATCTGTCTTAGTCTTAGGCACGTGCACCGTCGGGCCCCGACGGTCGGGAGGTCGCGACCTATCCGCGGAGTCACAATTCGGGTCAGGTTCGCGGCGTATTGCCGGAGTAAACGATCGAGTCACGATTCAGGTCGATGCGATCGTGGAAGGCTGCACATTCGGGTCAGAGTTTCCAATGATGATGCATGCGACGATCGAGGATCTACCTGCGAGCCCGTTCGAGGAGAAAATATTGGCTCGTTCGAAACGATCACTTCCGGCGACGGATGCGACGACTTTGTGTCCCGCCGCCGAGTTTCCACGCGAATCGCATCGAATGACGAATGCGCGTTCTTCACGTTCGATTACTTGTTGCACGACTACTACCCACGTAAATCGGTTGCAATACGGTAAATTGTAGGATCGAGGCAGTGGAAGACATGAACGTACTGAATCTATCAGTACGTACAGTAACAGTAGTGGTATCGGTAGTACGGCAACCACTATCGTGACTTAATATTACGACATCACTTCCGTCTGAATAAAACAGAAATACAAAGGAATTGTTTGATTAAATGGAAATATAAGCCCATTTTTTTTAATAATATTACAAGATTTATAGTTAATTGAGTGTAAACTTTTAATTTGGACAATAACTTATTTTGTTAAAAATAGACTTACACCACTATCAAAATAAACTGTCCACATATTCGTAGAGTTTGTATGTTTATAAGTAACCGACTGGTATAAAAGCATAGAAATTATTGGGATATGAGAAATGGGAAGACAAAAGTTCTGACAGCCGGCTTTCAATTTCAGGCTGTCCCTGGCGAACGCTCTTTACGAGAACCCGTCCTTGCCGCGAAGAAAGTTGCTACTAAGTACCGGCGGACAAAATTATCGGCCGCCATTGGAGAGGTCAAAGAGCGCGCCGAAGCTGTCGGCGATCGAGGAGGACGCCGTTGCCGAGGAGATCGAGCAGCAGAGGCTGCTGGAGGAGCTTAGATCCTTGGAGAACGTCGCGCGCAGCTGGTACGATCAGGACGGCTGCAAGTTGGCCAGACTGCTCGACGCCTTGAATCGAGAGTCCTCCGACGAGAACGGAAGCATCTCGAGCGGATGCGAGACTGCAAGCACCGCGACCAGCGAGGAGAGAGCACCTGGACCGGAGGATCATCATGCGGCAGGTCAGTGTCTAAATATAAAATATGTCTCAAATATGTACAATAGATTTACCACAGTAAACAGTAATTTTTCGTCTAGATCGGAATTTGCATTTGAAAGTAATCGTTAGCAAGCTAGGCATACAAGTTGGCCAAATTTGGTTGGGCCACTCTTAATTAGCTGTATATGTTGCGTAATGTCTGCAATTAAAGCTATTTTGGTAATACGAGTTTAAGTAATTTTGTTTTACTGATAAGTGTTTATCTGATTGCCGTATTTTTAGATTACTTTGTCTCAGTACGTTTATTTATTTTTTCTCGGCGTAATCTGTAGGTAATGTGAAACAATTTCCGTTTATAGTTTCCGCAATCTTTAGTATGATTAATACTGACGGTCATTACACGTAATATATAGCAACGGTCGATATCAATGTACGAACGAATTACGTAAAACTACTGTTACTGCCGTACTACACGTTAATATAACCGAGTCTATATAATTACCTATTGATCTTCTAGAAAATTTGCATGCCACTAACATGTCTACTGCGAAGCAACGTAAAATAGATCGAAGGCCATTAAAAGCGACAGCTCGACTGACAAGGGCCTCTCTCTTCAAACTTTTCAGCTCCGTGCACGTGTCGAGCAGGTGAAGCGGAGCCAAGGCCGAACAGACGCGTGATGTTCGCCGACGACGTGCCAGAGAGAGGAACCGGACCCCGAAGGAACTCCGAGGGTTCGCCGAACTTCATGACCTGCGCCGGGAGTCCTCGCTTTCATCGGCGCAACGCCGCGATCAGGAAACGCTTTCCGTCCAGGAGCGAGGAGGATGAGTCCATGGAAGAGGAGGATGAAGAAATGGAGGAGGAGATCGAGGACACGGCGTCGAACGTCTTCGACTTCGAGGACGTCGAGGACTTCGACGACGTGGTGGACTATCGGCCCCGCGGCGAGATCATCGTCCAGGACCGACGAAGGACCGAGGATCAGGAGAGGAGGCTGGAGAAGTTCCCTGGCCGAACGACTCGCGACCTTCTTCAGAACGATGAGACGTCGTTCCTGACCTTGGACTCCCTGGACGAGGAGGTGGACAGCGACGAGAGCGGCTACGTCGAGGCGCCGCCGAAGTCCTTGCTGCAGGACGACCGCAAGGACGACGAGGAGAACGTCAACGAGAACGTCAGCGGAGAGTTCCAGAACGAGGCGGACGAGCCAGACGCGCTGAGAAGCTCCAAGGAGAACTTGCACAAGTCCGACGAGCAGGAGGAGGACCTGGCCAGCGACGACGGGAAGGACTTCATCAAGTGTCCCATCTCGGAGACCATCAGGAAGCTGGCGAACGCCTCCCTGAGAAGCTCCAAGTCCATGGACATGTCCGGCAGCTGTATGAAGGCGCTGAACAATCTGAAGACGTCTAAATCCTTCGACGGGGTCGCCAGCGAAGAGGGCGTTCCGGGCGAGTCGCCGAGTCTTCATCAGCGGAAGCAGTTGCTGGCTCAGCACGGTGTGATCGTTTGAACAATCCACGCCCGCTGTCCTGGACCGCTTCATCCCTTCGGCCGATGTGAGAGTGTGCGCGATCATCGGCGATCGACGTTAGGCAAAATGCGCTATTTCTCGGTCGGCGAGGTCTGCTCAGGATGCTGAGCATGATCCGAAAATGCGTCGTCCTCGTCGATCGGACGCTTTATCTTCGTTCGGCCGATGCCGAAGGAAGATCGCTGGAGGTTGCGATCTAATCTTACCGCGAAGTCGATCGACGCTTCGCGCTGTAGAACGATTGCCCGAGAGTATTCCGAACATTTTCAATCTCGATGTCGGCTGAGAGGCAGACGCCGACGATAAGACGGATCGATGAGATCTATCGTAAATTAATTGGAGGATTTTACTGATTCCACTCGATGCGGAGAGAGTGTGAGTGAGAGGGTGAGAGAGAAAGAGAGAGAGAGAGAGAAAGAGGGAGGATGATAGGTGATAAGAGACTATTAAAAAAGACTTCGATGTATGAAAGAATTATTTTCGTCCGATTGCCGACCGATTCGATGACTAAGAGTCGATCGATTCACGATCGGGATCGTGGATAAGGATTCTCGATCCGCTGCGGAGTCCTTCTTTCGAGGACTTTTCCACTGACCTCTAATGGAAGCGAAGGAAACTGTATTGTAAATTTATTACGTCGTAATAAACATATTAAGTAACGTGGAATCGCCTGTTAGGTAATGAACCAAACATTCCGAGGATATAATCAAATTGTTACTCCGGATTGATAGAACCATTTAAAATATTAAACTTCCCGACGAAAGGTCAAAGATTCCCTTCGCCTGTTTGCCGAAAAAACTTCACGAATATCGAACGTTCGCACTGACGTAACGAAAACTCGACCGCCTCCGATGTCGAACGATTCGTTCAAATCTAATTCTTAAAGTACGGGTTTTCAGTATTAACTGTCGTTGAAACGGAAAAAGGGCAGAAGGAACGACCATTGGGCGAGAGTACAATTCCTCTCTGTCCACCGAAAGCCCGTCATTGTCAGAGAGCAGAAAATTTTGGTACCTGGTCCAGGGAGTAGAATAAAGACAGAGTCGATCTTCGACTCTGCGCGCTAAATAAGTAAACAAATCCGAGATCACTTTGGTCGAAGCGAGTTCGGTGCCCGAGCTCTCGAATTACATTTTATTGTGACGATCGTTGTACGAGAATGATGCGAGAACAATAAACGTTATGACGAAAAACGAGACTGGTGAGAGGAACGGAGACGCGCGCAGACCAGAACACTTCCTGTCGGCCGACACGATCAATCAGCCTCCATTGTCATTGTTCGTCCGTCCGATCCGTTCTCATGCTAATCTGCATCGTCCCATTTCGCTGAACGGCGATCGGTAATCAGATGTCGAGCGGGGCCGAAATGTGTCGGTCCGCGCGTTGACCTATATCACTTGACACATAATCGATCGTACCCTACGCTCGGCGGGCTAGAAGCGAACTTCCGGTAGAAACAGTTTTATGCATCGTTGTGCGCAAGGAGTCTGACATTTGCATCGTGAATTTCTCGCTCGTTTCGTGACCGGAGAGATATAGAAATTTCCGCGGCTCGTGCATGCGACTGTTGTTCCGCTACCGCCGTGACCTCTTGAACCCCGGACTGCATCTGCTTCGCCCTCTCGACAATGTTGCGTTCCGGAGAGGCTGCTCGTGACCGGGGCAAATTAGCGGATAATTACGGATCGCGTGCAGCGAACGGTAAGGAACTTAAATTGTCGGCTCTCAAGGTGTATGCACCCTGCCGACGGATTCGGGTCAGTCAATAAAATAAGAATTCCGGCCGGCGATAGTTACCCGCGGCATGCGCAGTGCGCCACTTTTTCAATTGCGACTAAAGGGAGAAAACATGCTCGAGCGATGAGTTTCATCATTTAATGTTGACAAACGGCAGGCTGGATGATTGACAGGATTGTCAACAAGGTATGTATATTTAATTGTGATTTAAATAGACTGAAGATATCGTATCTTTGATTTGCACTTATTTTCAATACGCGTACTTTGTGAAGGTATAATTGTTTTTAAGTAATTTCGATTGACAGCTTTGTATCGATGTAGATAAACGTTACCGACCCGACTCGTACTCCTGCTACAGTAGCGACCTCAGTTATTGATCAGACCAGGCACCTGCACTCCACTGACATCGGCCGCATTTTCCTTCGCAATCTCTTATGCAGATGGTACGCAATGCACAATTTGTATCGTAACGAAACGCGATCGTGAAGTATACACCGCACGAAGACGCGATTACATCGAAATATTAAATTATTAATATTTACAGACTTTCCCCCATTGTGGATAAATTTCTCCTCAGTGCGCGATCCCGCCATGAGATGGAGACAGCTGTAATTCGATCGAGCCGGAGATTCTAATCGAACATCGCGTGGGATAAACGGATATGATACGAAACGGATATTAACTTTCGAAATGATAATTTTTTATTATATGCGCTTTGCTAAATATTGAAACATCGCACGCGGCAAATCGCGTATGTTATACAACACCGCAGTTGCGTGCGGCCAATGCAAATCGGCGGCATCGTGTTCCGATTCAAATTTGTATACATTACGATGCTCCTACTTTTAGCGCATCATTACGCCTCCGCATACTGCTTCCTTAACAATCCAATTAACGCGCACTTACGCCAACGTCCTTATCGCGCATCCCCGTTACTCCCTTCCAACATATGTTATCCGCAAAATCCAATTACGATTCCAAACATTCCCCCCGCCCCCCTCCCCTACCCTCCAACCTCCATAATTACCATTCCCCAATTCCATTCCGTCGTCCCGTTCTTCGAAGCGTCATACCCTTAGCTACTAATTTCCTCAACTTTCACGTGAGCACGCCTGGACGACCCACACCTCCCCGCGGTCAGAATTGCCCGGCTCAAAGTAACATTGTACCATGCGCATTTTCCGATGCATTATCCTGGCGGCTGGCTCATTATACGGTAGTACAATGCGCTCGCGGTGCGCTTCTGATACTTTCTCACACGAATACAAGGCGCAGGCCGCGATGTGCGGAGGCGTGCTTGCGTGCGTGCGTGCGTGCACGGTCACGCGTGCGGCACGGCGCACGTTGGCATCAGCCTCGACAGTGACACTCCGGCAATCGGCCTCGGGACAATGCGAGAATCGGAAACGGCCATGGCGAGTCCCGACATAGACGCCGCGATGCTCTCGGCCTAAAGTCAAGATCAAGGTGTAGCCGCGGATCCCGGCCTGGCGAGCTCGTCTCTCAGTCGGATATGATAATGTACCGTTGTCGGTGTGTACGTGAGCGCGACGAGCACGAGTTTACCCCGCGCCGTATGCGTGTCGTGACCTACTAAGGCGTCGAGACGCACGCACACGGTGACGAGCGTACGTGAGCGTCCGCTCGCGCGCGCGCGCGCTCGAGCGAGCGAGCGAGTTGATACGCGAGAGAGAAGACTCGCGCGATCCGCTTCCTCGTGCCTTTTTTTTCCTCGACAAGGATAGCTGTCCCTTCTCCGATGAGATTCGGTCAGAAATTGGAGAGATTTTAATTGGGACGGAAGAGCTTAGGTATTTCGTGGAATTTATTAATCGGTCCACGAGACGATTTCGAGTCGATGATTCGAGGATGATCGCTTCTCGATTTCCTGCGAGATCGATTTCTTCGAGGCTTCCGAAGCCCGTGGAGAATATTTTGAAAAGGTTCACGGAGGTAAGTATATCATGTTCCCGGGCGGCTCAAATATGCGCTGCACTCGGGAAGCCACTCTGTCGTGTTACCGAGTGTGTGCCGAGTGACAAGTATAGCGAGGGGGCAGAAGTCGAGGAGGAAGAAGAAGGTAGCGAGGAAAACGACGTCGAGGATGAAGTGGACGAGGAGAAGGACGAGGAGAAGGACGAGGAGAAGGAGGAGGTGGAGGAGGACGAAGGGAAGGGAGACACACGTGGGGTCCCATAGAAAGAGGAGTAACCACGTAGAATACTCCGCACCCATACGTGAGCGAGTCGTGAGTGTAGTGTTAACGGCCTTGCTTTATGTGGGTCATGAAACAAGGTCCCACCAGCACGAGGAGCACAAGAGAACACGGCGCGCTTAACTTGAGCTCCACTCACACGTCCGTGCCGCTCGCGTTCGTGCAGGCGCCCAATACGCATGCGCGGGTACGAGCCGAGCAGGCAGTCGGGTCCCACCATCGGCGGACCTCTGCTACTGCTTTCCATCGAGAGTACCGCGAGCATGGTAGCCAACCGTACGCGCTGCACCTCTTCCTTCCCTCCCTCGTTATTCCGCGCCTGGACCTATATGACATGTGCCAATTTTCGGCATTTGCATGCTTATGGCCCGTAATAGATCGGACGGCCCCTAGGTCGGCGCCGATCGCAGATCCCGCCGAACCGAAGTCCGTGAATTCGTGCTGCTCCTTCGATGATGCTGAAACGACTCGCTGACGTGCCCAGCCTGTAATGAATGCTAAATTATATATGCCGCGTTGGTAAGTTCAGATATATTCCGCTGATTACGGCAATTAGCCGAGGCAGAGTTGGGATTAAATTGTTTTAATCGTAGATTCCATTACAGTTGCTACGATTGTAATAAACGTTGTATTTATTTACAATACTTTAGTTGGAGGATCCTGTTAGGTTGAGATTTGGTTGAGGAGGGGTACGATTGTTTGTTTCGATGCTTGCCGAGCAATTATCAAAAGCCACTGTCCCCCTTCCCCTCCCCTCCATCGCTCGGCACGAATCTAGGTAACAACCTGCGGATCTCCGCGTCCGTAAATTTCCATATCCGTACATCTATTCATCTAAGTCATCGCCGGTGAACTACTGCTTTCTACGGCGAGTGCCGTGAGTATGGTCGTGACTCAAACTGCACCTTCCTTTCCTAGACCCTTACGATTCCGCCGCGGCATGTTCATTTGTGCGCGGCCCGTACCGAGCCGCCTTGATTTCTAAACGAGTTCATTCACGTTCAATTCGCGAGAGGCACTTTATCGCCAAAAAAGGAAGCCGCCGTATTCTCTCGATTAATGACGCAATTATCCTCCTTTATTAAACTCTGCCCGACGTCCGCGGAATCAGGATCCTTCCTCGCGGCTCGGCGTCACACTTGTCTTCGTCACGTTCGCCAAATCGACATGGGTCGACGTTAATTTCACCGTTTTTCCCCACGATTCATCTGCAATGGCACCTTTTTTCTTTCTTTCTTTTTTTTTTAGTCGACCACCGTGACTCCGTCGTTCGTCACGCGCAAGGTGTAAACGACCACCAAAGACGCGCTTCGCGACAATAATTATTTTCGACGGAAGCCCATACGGTTTCTCGAATGCGCGCGCGCGCGCGCGCGTGTGCGATCGTCACGATGCCAAGAGAAATCGAACTTGATCGTTAAGCCAGCCGCGACGTGAGCTCGGCCCATTAGCCGCGTTCGAGGCTGTTTCTCGCCAACCGCGAAAATGGGCCTCTAAGGGAGACGGGCGGCGAGTGGGGGTGGTGACGCGGGGGTCGTGTCAAGTCGAAAAGTCGTCGGGTCAAATTTTCGTGCCGGCCATCGGCTCCGAACGTGACTCCAATGACAATCCTGCATTCGAGTCTTCGAGTTGGCCCGGCCGTAAGACTCCGACTCGAGTAAGTACTTCGATTCTCGAACACGCTGCTACTTAGGTAGTATTCATCGGCATGTGGTACTCATCGAAAAGGTAACGACTATGATCAAGTTCGGACGTGAAAGTTTCCCGATCGAAAATCGTTCAACTTTACCTGCACGCGTGTACCTGAATGCTTCGACGTCCGAAAAGGGAATTGTTCCGTATTTATGATTCAAAAAGTAGCACGTGCGTGTCTGCCTAGCCGGACCTAGACGTCCACCTTCAGCGCCTCAATTCTCAAAACAGTATTACGTAGCACTTAATAAGCGGAGAGTGGCAAGTCTAAGTTCGCCTAAACGTCTTCCGCCTACATACGTAAATTCGAAAAAATGTATACAATCTTGACTAACCCAAACTGAAGAAAAACACTGTACGATCGTTATAAGGCTGTTCTCGTAATAGAAGTAAATGATATTCTGGGCCTAATTCCTAGCCCAGATGAGTAACAAATTGCAATCATTTGATACGACCTTATTCGCGGCACGCAGATGAGGTCAAACGATCTTAGCCAGCATCCACTCCTGAGAGACACGTCAAACGTCCGTACATCAGCGTATACCCACGCATCCTGCGCGCCAACGTTCGCCTGACACACAAAAGTTTCTTCTCGCGTTCGGGAAGATCCTTTTGTGTGCCGCGGAGGCAAAACTCCTGCGCTCTCCGTCCTGTCGCGAATCTTTTGACACAATCTCCGGGCGAGGTTGCGCTGAAAGGACCCCGAAGAGCGATACTCGGAGACGATGGGAACTTTACCACGGGAATGGAGAATCCCATTACGGAGTCAGACGTGCCGATGCGGCTCACCGACGAGCTCACGCCTTCGAGTGTGTGGGATAGGTCGTCGATGTGTCGGCGTACGTGTGCGAGCGTGTCTGACTACGCGAATGCGTCTCTTTCGTTCGCGTTACTCGTGTAACGCGTGTAACTCGCTGCATGCGCATATTCGCGGGTGCCTTCTATTCGCCAACCTTTACCCACCGTCTATCCATTGAAGACGGAGCTCAAAACACGTAATTGTGTGAACCGTACCAGTCGCATGATCCGAATCGCCTTTAATTATTCGTCCATTTGCGAAATATCTGTCCTCGTACGGTAAGTGGAAGACTGAGAGGTGGATGAAAAGGGTGGGGTCTGAGGGTGATGCTCGTTCGAAAGTGATCGACGGAGGTGAAATGTTCGATGCGAATGTTCGTTCGATCGCGTGTAAAGAAGCGAATATTGGAAATCTGTAAAAATAGAACGCTGGCAACGGTCGTTTAGGGAGACGCGTAGCGAGGCTTACGGACTTTTTCGGATTCCTGCTGAGAAATCAAAGTGGTCGGAAAATCGTCGCGTACCAAATTCGACACACTTTCGACATTAGGAAATTGCGCAAGTCACGTAGAGAATTGCATCAAAGCCGAAGCGGAGCCACTCGTCGCCGCTCTCCGGCGAGATGCGACGTAAAGTGGCGTGCGAAACAAATAAATCGTACGCGTTTCGAGTGTCGGGTAATATTCGTCCGCTTACGCCTATTAATTTCCATTCTACGCGAAGTACCGTACGTAATGGCCGTCTGACCATAGCGCGCCGCGACTACTGCAAAATTCATCCGCCGCTTTCGACGTCCCGCCTATCCCGCACACGGCCAAAGAATTCGCGAAACACGCTAAACGTACGAAATTAGCGTCCTTCGCGCGTAAATTGTTAGACGGCCGAGCAAGCCGAGCAGTCTCTCAGAATTCGCGTGACCGAATCGCACTGCACGTACGATCGGTACGATCGCCGGAACGTTTACCCGTAACGGACTCGGGGAAATATAAATATCAGCGTCGAATGTCGTCCGTTCCTGGGCGACGGACGTCCGCCGAGCGAGCAAATTCAGAGAAAATATTCCGCCGTATATCCGTCCGTTTGCCGAACGAAAGTCTCGGGACGAAACAGTTGGCAAGTGGTCTGCATAATTGCGCGGATCGCGTTCAACGACACGTAGCCCACTCGAGGCGGAATCGTACGATACGGGACTCTGCCCGGCCGGTAATCGATATTACAATAACCGACGTCCCTAGGCGACGCGTCCCGACGCCACCTTCGCCCGAACTCCATCGCTGATCCAGATCTCGCTCGCCGCCGGCGGGGCCTTGTCTCTTTGCGCAATTCCTCTCTTCCTTCCTCTTTCTCTCTCCCCGTTCCTCCTCCCCCCTCTGCCATATTCTCGCGCGATCCTGTGAGAGACGTTGACATTCGGACGACGTACATGAAATGTAAGTCATCTTTCGGTTCACACAGAATAATCCGCCCGGCCCGTGCGATTGCCGCAACGCCTGGAATTGCGTTACGGACCTGCAATAGCTTTAACGCACGATACGATCGAGACCCTGGAAGCTTGAGATTCATACTCTTGCGCGCCCCGACCATCGACCACGATGAAGCGCAAAGACCGATACCGAATCTCAAACAAAACTTCCGCTCGTACGCCTCGACCAGCCTAACATCGAACGTCCAGCGACTTCAATACCGAACTTCCTCAACAATCCTCCCCCCTCATCAGAAAGCCCCAAACAAAGCCCCACTCGAACCCCCCCCATACTAATTGCCCATCCTATCGACGTCCGACCCCCCCTGGCGAGCGGGAAAGGATACGAAAAACACATGCAATATTATCGCGTCATCGAGCAAGGTCGTGACGCGAATTCCCGGGCGAAATTTCACGTCGGGCATCATAATGCCGGCTCGTGTGCGGGGCTCCGGGCGAGCATAATGCCGGCGAGTGGCTAACGACTGTGCGCGACGCTTCGGAGGCTCGATGGTAGGATAGACCCACTCTTCAGGATCCTGAAGCGAGGCGGGTTGCTAAGTGTGCCGTGTAAGTGGAACATCGCTGCCTGGTACCGACGACGAAGTATACCAACGTAGTGTAACGTCCTCCCTCCCCCCCAGCCCTCCCGCCCCTCCCTCTCCCCCGTCGCCCCGCGCCGTCATCCTTCTGCCTGCCTCCCCTCTCTCCCGCCCAACCCCTGCCCCCTGCCTCTCGCCCTCCCCTCGCGCCGATCGGCTCTTCTTGTCGGAACGAAGGCACTCCTCCTTGGCGCGGAGTCGCAATACCGCGGTGAAAGACTTTCTTTAATGGCGCGGCCTATAGAGCGAGAGAGCTACCGTCTGCTACCTACCGCACTGTACCATCGAGCGTACTCTCCCGCGACTGAACATGGCTGAAGATCGTGTCGGATTTCGGATCGGTGGCGTGTGTGCGCCGCATGTTCGAGGATTCGGATTCGACACGTGGGCCTTGATTAGATTCGGCGGACGGGGACTTGGGTGTATGGGACGTTGGGGAGGTGGATAATGTTTGGGCAACCTTTCGAAGGTGGGAGACGATGTTAGAGGCAGGATCGTCTTGGAGGATTGTAGATTTGTAGAACGCGGATGTCAATGTCGGGTAGTTAGTTGAGGGTGTAGGAGACGATATTTGCGGATGATGGTTCGTGGAATGATGAGGATAGGGCTCGTTCGAGGTTGCTTAGAGTTAGGAAGACGACGGGGAGATCTAGGTAGAGCGGATGGCTCGGATGTGAGCGCGCTGGGGAACTGTGGTTTTGTAGAACATGGCGCCGAGGATGTACATTGTCTCCGTTTCGGAGGGCCGTAATCGAAAGCAATCTTCGGCGCATCCGGTATAGCTACTTCTTTACTTCCTGAAGAAGCGATCCGCCTCCTCGGTGCCAGCCACCTCCTCGACAGCGTACGAGGAGGAACATTCGGTCCGCTGGCCATTCGACACTCCGGCCGGCCCGTCCGCAATTGTTGTCCGCTGCCTTTTGTCGTTCCGGGCGGCTCGCGGACGCTCGCACGGAACACGCGATAATTGATAACCCGATGTCGGACAATGCCGAATGGATCCGAGGAGCGGTCGTTCTTCGTTCACGGTGGCCCCGACAAAGGCGACTAATAAACATATTACCGGAGATGTGGAACGCGCGCGAGCGAGAATGGCGAGTTGCCGAGAGAGAAACGTTCCGACAGCGAAGTCTCTACCGAAATCGTCAAATTCCAATCGAGCTCGATCGATCTAGCTCGCCTGGCGTCCGACCATGATTTCGGCTCTCATTCCAGGCAGCTAATTCGGTCACCGTACGCCGAGATCCGAGATAAAGATTCTCCCCCCCCCTTCCCGCGTTGTAACGCGTTGCATTATTTTCGTAACTGTGTCACGTTGTTCGCGCGCTTATTCGCTGAACTAGATATCGGCATGCCTGAATTTCACTTGTTCCTTCCTGCCTCCCGCCTTTCGGCTGAGCGACGAAAGGGTAAGGAGGGGGGGGGGAGGAGACTCGGCGGAATCGACGTGTCTCGGAAATTGTAGTGAAAGTATCGGGATTCGTACGAAAATACGCGTCCGGCTAGACTATCGGTCATCTTGCCTGGGACGCTATTGGCGTTTCGCGCGTGCGCACTTCGCCGCACGGCGTCGGCCAGCATCGGACGACAATTTTCTATGGTGCCATCGTCAATTTCACTTTGGCTCGACGGCCAGCGACGCCGTCGATCGCTGCTGGCGCGAGCGAGACGGCGAGAAGGACGCCTATAACTTGATCGACACCTCCGCCGTCTCGCGTATGTATGTTATGTACGTACTTTATATCCAGCTCGCTCATGTGCCGCGGCTCTTATCGCCGTGGTGTACTCGCTCGCCGCATTTTCCACGCTCCACTAACGGCAAAAAGGAGACCAGCGCGGAAATAAAGGACTGCCCGAGTACGATCTGTTTGAAAGAACTGCGACTTCTCTTTTTTTAGTTAGTTTTAGTTTTAGTAGCAAATAGTTCCGTAATTCCGAGTACCCTTCTCGTATCCGCGGGTCGCCAATTAGCTGGGTTGCAAGGTTCGAAGAATTTTAAGCTGTCATCGGCGGTGGGCACTGGCTGTTCGATTCGCTCGACACCTGCGGAAAGATCGTTTGGAAGGAAAAAGAGGGCAAACGTTATTGTCGAACCGTCAGCCTTGACGCGCACGACTTTTCCACGCATTTTCCGTACGTGTAATCACCGACTTCGGAATGGACAAGCCTCGTGTGCTGACGATGAACGTACAAAGGGCATGGCCGAATAGGCTTCGTCGAAAGTGTCCTTAGACCGATTGAAATTCCGAATGAGTCATTCGATAGCTCGTAAAAAATAGGAGCATTTGTGTGATTCTCAACTTCGTCTCTCGACCGTGAGGAGTGAGAAAGGGTAAAATGTGCTCTCTGTTTCCACCACCGTTTACCGGAATCTAGTGGAAAATATTCTTTTTTTTAAATAAGAGCTACATCTGGTAATAGTGCGCATATTTCAGATTTGTTTTCATGTTTTGACACAGTATTTAAGTTAACAGACATTATACGCACCAGAGCCGGCAGTATATCGATTTTTCACCATTTTCTCCCTATTTCCTCACATTTTGTTGACCGTATCATCGAAACTGTTGCACTTAGAACGCTCGGGTTGCGATTTTCCTAAAGTTTTTTGATTGCTCTATCATATTATGGTGGACTAATTGTGAGAGAAACTCTCATATGACGAAGGACCAATAAAATGATGTAAAATAGTGTAACAAAATGCGAAATAATGTCAAAGTAACCAAAAAATCTGATTAGTCCACATAAAACAACGACGAAATCGAAAGAAACCATTTTCTGGAGTTTAAAAGGTTTGGCAGGTCTATTTATATGGTTTAGTATAATCAAATTATGCCAAAATACCCATCATTAGCCGCCCAACGGCATATTATATTTTACTCCCAATGGATATTTATCTTATTAAATACTAAGTAACTTCGAAAAGTTGAACGTCTTTAAATTGAAGAGTCACTCTTCCGTTCAGAAACAAACTTCTTCATTTTGAAACTTGATAAACCTAGCATTAACATCCTGTTCCATCTGTGACGAAAGGAAACTCAACGTAGAATTTGTTGCACTCGCCTCGGCGACGGTAGCGTGGAAATAATTAAAATGGTCGAACGAAAACAAGTGGTGAACCACGGCGGGCCGGAAAAAAAGTAGTTTACGGGAGCACGCGAACGGCATTGCCCGAAAGGAATTGATTCGGCGTTACGCGGCAATGGACACGGGGACGAAATGGAAGGGAGAGGAAGAACCAGTCTCCTAGAAGAGGAGAATAAGGCACGGAGAACGAGGCGAGGAGCGGAGAGCGATCAGGAAGCCCTGCCATGCCCAACGGGGTCCCAAAAATTTAGGTCACCGGCCCCGTCGCCTGCCTACGTTCCACTCGCGCTGGGCCCAAAACGATGCTGGTCCCTTCGCCGCACTGTCTTCAGCCTAGAACTCGAGATGATCCTCTCTGCCAGAAGCCCCTCTACCTCCTAATTTAGCCGCCAGATTCATCAAAATCGTTTTATATTTCAGAATTCCTATAAGATTCTTTCAGGACAGGGTCAAATATATTTTCGAATAATAATAGTAGTAACGTCGGACTTACTGGATTCCTATAAAGGAAGGTAGGAATTTGCGTCTTGATAATTAGTGAACGATATACATATACACGCTCATTATCTTTATTATGAACATGGTCAAAGTAAAATCCGAGACATATAGGTATTAACAATACATTATAACAATTTTCCCATTCGACCAACTCAACGGTCGTAACCAATAGCAGACTAAATATCCGAGCTCGGCCTCCAGCAAAACTACTAATAATTTCGAGCCGATCGAGCGATGTATCTACTTCTTCAATCGCCACTCTAATTTCAATGTTACGGGACTCGCGAGCGGTCCCTTCCTCATGGTCTATGCCCGCCTCCGTTTATCTCGAATCTCGCCGGCGTTTCAGCTCTTTCGCACGACCGTCATCTCTCCCTCCCCCCCCCCCCCCCATCTTTTGTCCATCCCCGTTTTCCAAACAAACCCGACCGAGAAGGACAAGGCTCGCGTCTCGTAACCTTTGAGCCGTCCGCGACCCCGTTATGTTATTACAGCCACAATGGACCTGCCTTTATACGGACGAGCAGCGTTCCGTTGTCATCGTTTCGTCGCCGACAACTTGTCGCGGAAGTTGCTCCAGATCCACCTTCCTCTCATCCCTCCCCTCCATTCGCCTTCCTTTTCCCTTTTTTTCGCCGTGTGCCGAGGCGCCTCGGCTTTGTCATAGCTCACCGGCAATTTGGTTCTGTGCGACTCGAGGTCGCTCGCAGGTGTCACGCTTCGGTTGGGACTGCCTGGCCGCTGACACCGACGTGCCACCGGCGAACGATTTCGTGTTCCTGCGAGAGAACCGTTTCTTCCTAATATGATCTCGTCGCGGGAACGGACGCTTGGGAAGCCTTCGAGCCTCTTCGGGTGATGCGACCTAGTTATTTCGGTTAACGAGTGAGAAGTTGGCCGCTCTTTCGGAATTTCGACTCCTTTCGAGGAATTAACTATTTTTACGGTGTTGATGTTTTCCTTTTATATTTTTAATTTTATGCCTATGTTTGTAGTATGTGGTTGAGGTCCTCCGTTTTGATTTTTTTAACCGAAAACCGGTAAAAAAAAATTTAAATTGTAGCATGCGGAAAAAATCGGACTCGGGTGGGCCGGGATTCGAACCCGGGTCTTCCGATTGCCGGTCGGGTGCTCTAACCAACTAAGCTACCCAAGCCCTTATCCAATTCTCTCCGCTATGCCCTTTTATACTGACACGTTATCAACCATCGTTCCTCTACTACAGATCGGCCATCCTGACAATGTGGCCGTCCTCGGACACAACAGTCCAGACGGACGCGCACACACATACACATTGTCAGCCGCTGGCTCCAAACAGAAACAGAAACAGAAACATAACGTAAGACGTTCTTTTGTCAGGAATCGCGTGGCGTTTATCCCACTTCTGAAAACTGTAGCATGCGGAAAAAATCGGACTCGGGTGGGCCGGGATTCGAACCCGGGTCTTCCGATTGCCGGTCGGGTGCTCTAACCAACTAAGCTACCCAAGCCCTTATCCAATTCTCTCCGCTATGCCCTTTTATACTGACACGTTATCAACCATCGTTCCTCTACTACAAAATAAAAACCGAAGAGGTTTTTATGAAAATGTTGCTTTTTTAAAGAGACAATTTAATAGCGATTGCGTAGAATTTGAGACTGTGGTTCTTTCTGTACGTTGCGGTGAAAGAAACGTGAAACAGCTGTAGACTTTATCTTCGAACTTCAGCAGTTTGTGGCATCCTTTCTCTAATCGCGTGACAAAGGCTCGTCTATCATTGCATTAGCATCCTGATTTACACCTCTCTTATATATTATCTATACAGCTTAACGAATAGAATAATTCCTTTTCTCTATCGTTATCTCCTTACTAACAATTCTGAACCATCATACTTGCCATGTACTCGAATAAACCGAAAAATCTTCAACACCCATAGAGCCGATGTTATAACTCGCCATTCGCCAAACATTCTCTCCAAATCCATCGCCCGGCGTGAGAATTTCCATTCGCCGAAAGAAAACAAGTCGATCGGCCAAGCTGTTGGCTCCCGTCGTTAACACTCTCGGCGCGCATCGGGCATTAACAGGTGTAAGCTGTAACGAGCCCAGTTACGATGTTTACACTGGCGGAGCAGGTGAGCGGCCGCGGAACGATGTTTACCGAAAAAGCCCTTTCATCCGATCGCGGCGCTCGCGGAAATGTAGGATTCCGACGCGGATGCAGTTAAAGTGCGAGGATGAAGGCAAGCTGGAACGGCCGGTGCGTGCGCGCGGGAGCGAGGCGTGGATCCGGATGCGTGTGCGTGACACGCGAGCCAGCCGCCTCCGTGTTGGTAAGTTGCACTCTCCGGTTCCTGCTCCGATCGCCAAATATCAACCGGCCCCGAAGGAGATCATTTTCGGCCGGAAGCGGCAGATGACTTTCACCGTGCGCGTTCTCGGGCAGCTGAAAATTTTAAGAAAAATAATTTGTCGAACTCGTGCCGCCAGTGATGACTGGAACAGGATCGATGTCAATGTTGAACTTAACTTGACTGGCTACTGGAACGTCCTTGACTCGCGGAAGGATCACACGTGGGGTAATGACGGTGTACGCTTTCCGTTACGGTAACAATCATTTAATTGAACATCAATTTTTATAAATAATCCACATCTTCCGAGCTTTATACAAATTACATTCCGCAGTCACCGACCACCGCAACATTCGGACGGCAGACAGCAACGAGAATTCGTGGATCGAGCGATCGAGGGCAACGGTATCCGATCGAGCGGGCGTCGATCGGGGAGAAATAAATTAATTGCACATCCGCGAACGACCGCCGATCGGCGGTCGACGCTTTCGCCCGGTACATCTTTAGCGGTGCGAGGGGATGGGGGATGGGGGTTGCGAGAGAGAGAGTAACGAAGAGGGAGAAAAAATGACAGAATCTCAAACCCACTCTGCCGACGGTCGATCCATCGAAAGCTCGCGGTCCGTCCCAGACGACCATTCGAACAAAAGCAATAATCATTTTTTTCGATTAAGGTTTCTTACTAAAAGAGAAAAACAACCCGTACGCATGTCCCGGGAGAGTCGACTCACCCGGGGACCTAAGGACAAAATATCTTTAAGTAATCCTAGAATATGCGCGGGGAAAGGTGCTCCGAGCGATCTCCTCGAAATCCTTCGTTCTGGGAAGTTTCGATATCCTCGCCTCTTCCTTTTTACCACATATATGTCTCCATATATATATATGTATATGTCTCTGCGGGCCTCGTTCGAAATTCGGCGGAACACCTTTCTCCGCGTGTCGTCGTGCATGTTGCATACGGTACGTCAGAATAAAGGAAGGAAACGGGCTCTTGAGAGCGGAGTAGGGATATTTAAATTACAAATAAGGGCATTGGGGGGGGGGGGGGGGGGAAGAGAGGGGGCGTCTATCTTACAAGGACGAAGAGCAAGGACGCGGGGAAGTAATGGGGCTCGGGGGCGGGTGGGGAGAGGCGGTTCAGTGAAAATAAATAATGAAAGGGGAGTAGAATAAAGATAGAAGACTGCGGACGGTAGGACGATGAAACGATATAATATAAAAGCGTTATAAATAAACAGAAACAAAAAGCGACAGAACCTAACTAAGAAAGGGGGGAGAAGGGGGGAAAAGATCCAAGAAAGGTAGGGGCCAGGGGGAGAGATAGCGATAGTAGAGAAAAATAAAAATCCGAAACGCACGTCTGGAAGGGCTGTAGGTACGCCTCAGGCGCATGCGCGCCTCGAGTAATTTTTTTCCCTTCTCGGCATCGGCGTCCCGTCTTTTACGCGCTACGCTAACTAATGTAAAATTCCGTACATATCCTCGTGAAGGACGAGGAGTGGGGGGGGGGGGGGTGTAAGAGGGGGGGACAAAAATGTGCCACGCCGTCGCATCTGGACAACTTTACAAGTGCGCAAACGTCATTCGCCCATACGCGCGCATACGCACGTACCAGCGTACGTGTGGCGGCTCCTTTTCTCTCTAATCCTCTTCCTATATATTCGCAAGGTATGTACACACCGTTCGCGACAGTGGGTTTCACTCACTTTCGTCGATCGAAGGGAAGTAAGCGGACGGAGACAAGGTCGGCGGAGGATCGAAAGTCGAACGGTGGACGTGTTGACGCACGTGGAGTGAAGAGGAGGGAGGGGGGAGGTAGCGGAGACGAAGACGAGGAAGACGAGGAAGAACGGGATGAAAACGTAAGGGAAGGTGGAGGACGAAGGGCGGAGGGGGCGTAGAGAATTAACACAGCACGAGAGATCGTCTCACTTGGCCATCGACACGGCGACTGTTCACAACTTTCCGTTCCGTTCCTGGCTTCCGGCCTTCGGCGACGAACGGCCAGGTCCTCCAGGATCGTGTCCTTGGCGAGGGTCCTCGGTCCTCGACGCTTGGCCGAAAAGAGGGGCGAGCTCGGCGTCGAGGGACGCCTACGTTCGAGCGTTCTCCGACTTCGAGTTCACTCGACGGTTTGGGCTTCATACCCTCGGTTCGTCGAGAGAAACAGAGAGAGAGAGAGAGGGAAGAACGTCGCTCCCCAGGCTGGGCCGGCAAAAAGGCTCGCTCGTCCTTGAACGTGTTCCCGGAGCGACAAGCGGCGCCAGAGTCCCGACGACCGGACGCGGATCTAATCCTCGGCAGCTCGAGTGACTCCCCCCCCCCGGGGGCAAAAAAAAACTGCTAAACTCCGCGGATCTGAGAACGTGATCGGCAGCAGGTACGATTTGGAAGCCGGCCGGGCTAATCGTTGACGCTCGGTCTGATCTGATCTGATCGAGCGGAGCGTCGCGTCGGCCGTACGACCGGCGATTCCCGATAATTGACGATCGGCGGCGATCGTACGCGACCCACGCCGACTTGCAATGACGAACAGGGATCGGGCTAACTCTTCAGCGAGAATCGTTTTTGCGTTCTAATGGTTCGCGCGTACGGGACCTAGTCGCGGCCGATCCTCTTGTGAATCTGCTGATGCTTGATCAGGTGGGCCTTTTGCCTGAACGCCTTGCCGCAGACCTCGCACCTGAACGGCTTCTCGCCGGTGTGCGTCCTGAGGTGGACCTTGATGTTGCTCTTGTTCAGGAAGCCTCGGTTGCATATCGAGCACCGATGGACGGGCTTCTCCTTGCCGCCGATCAGGCCAGACTCCGTGCCGTAGGGCAGGGCTGTCGTGCCGGTTCCGGGACTCTTCTTGGACGGATTCTGGGAGCCCGGCGCCGGTCTCGACCTCTTTCTCGGATGGGAGGGCGCGGCGAAGGACGAGTGAAGAAGATGGTCCGGACTGCAGGACGTCGAGACTCGTCCCGGCGGACTGACGGGCGGATAGGGACTCGTGGAGGACGGAGTCTCCCCGCAGGATGCGTTCTGGAGGCCTGCGTTGCCGGCTTGTAATCTGGCCTGAAGAAGCGGCGCGTAGCCGTGGGTCAGCAGACTCTGGAGAGTGGAGCCATGTTGCTGGGCCTGCGAAGAGGGCGTCGCGGTCGCGTAGATCTGAGGATAGGGACTCGGCGACGTGGTCTCCTGAGCCTTCGGCGAGCACGCCGTGTCGATCCACTCCGCGATGTCGATCCAGTCTCTCGACGCGTCGGGGTCATGCTCCGAACCCGGGCCATTTCCTCCGCTGGGCACCGTCGTGTCCGCTATCGCCGACCCGATGATCTCGGCGATGTCCTCGATGTCGTAATCGACCTGCTGCGTGGATTGCGGAAGCTGCTGTTGCTGCTGCTGCTGCTGCTGCTGATGATGGTGATGATGCTGCTGCTGCTGCTGCTGTTGCTGCTGGGAGGACTGCTGCTGTTGCTGCTGTTGCTGCTGCTGCTGCTGTTGCTTCTGACTGCCTTGCGGGCAGGGCGTGCTGGAGGAGACCACAGGCGGCTCGTAGTACTCCTGATTCGAGGATGGCGTCGGCGAGGACGAAGGTAACGAAGGTCTCTGAGCCGAGGACGCTATCGTGTGATAATGATGCCCGGGTATGCCGTTGATGCTCAGATGTCCGGTGTAGCCGGTGAAGGGCGGTAGAGGCTTGAGTTCGGCCAGCGATTGTGCCGAGGCCACTCCGACGGAGGAGCCCAGCAACAGGGTGTCCCAAGCGTCCTGCAGGCCAGCTGCCGTTTGCTTGACGTCCGGCGGCTCCAGGAAGTCTGGTCCGGCGGCGCCCCAGGGCGACAGAAGGAGACTGTCGACGCCGACGACCTCCGCCGGCGAACCCCCGACCACGATCCCGCTACCCTGACTACTGTGCGGAGGATCCACCCCTGACGAGGTCAGGTGTGGCGGGGCCGTGGGCGGCCCGGTCTGAGTCTCGTACTTCATCTCGATCACGATGTCCGACGGCGGCGAGACGTCCTGAACGACGTCCTTGACCAAGGACCCACTGACAGTCTGCCTGCCGGAAGACTGCTTCACCAGCTGCTCGCTCCTGCTGGCGCTGACGATGTCGTAGGGCGACGTGGCGACCAGTTCCTCCTCTTCCGTCTCCAACACGTCCTGCGCGTACTCGACCTTGATCGCGCGCTGATCCTGATGCTCCTGCGCCTGGACGCGCGTGGGCGAGTACTCGAGCTTGATGCAGGATCTCGGGAGAAGCTCCTCGTCCTCCTCGCCGCGGCCGCAGGCCGATATTCTCGAGGTCGAGAGCAGGGAGCTGAGAAGCGAGGCGTTGAAGTTGGCGGACGACGCCGACGAGGACGACGACGTGTACGTGCCGGACGAAAGAGACGCGCTGGTTGGCGCCCTTCGCTCCTCCGAGCGAATCCTCGCCGACTCCTCCGTCTTGATCCGGACGTTTAGCGACGACAGGACACCGTTCAGAGAGTCGGACAGGCTGGCGCCGCCGGCTCCGTTGCCGCTGCTCGTGGTCAAGGTCGACGTCGAGGACGTGGCCGAGGAGGATGCTAGGAGCGAGGATAGAACGTTATTGTTGCTGGACGCGTGGTACGATGGGGACGACGTCGAGGCCAGAAGGGCCGATAGGACCAGGTTGCTGGTGGCTCCGGACGCTGCCTCCGGCGACGAGGCGATGCCGTACGACGTCGACGAGCCTACGGCATCAGAAGCCCTCGCTACCGAGTCGACCTGACCGAGGCTCGACGACGAGCACGAGGAAGTCGAGGTCGACGCGATGCTGTAGCTCGAACAGTGCCGGCTTTGATGATGGGACTGCTGATGCTGCCCGGAGTGCTGCTGGTGTGGATGCTGATGCTGATGATGATGCTGCTGCTGGGGGCTGTTCGGCGCTCGGTGTGGCGGGCCGCAGAACTGGAAGCCGGCGCAAGCGTTGTCCGGTGGCCCCTCGTCGATCCTTGGGGGCCCAGGGGTCGAGGGAAAGAGGGAACCAGGATTCCACCAGGGATCCACTCTACTGCCGGGGGTGCTGCAACCGCCAACGGCGCCGCGGGGACCTGGAACAGGCAAGATGGCGGACGTTGCAGAGAAAACGGCTTGTGCTTACCCGCCGATTCTGTTTCGCGACCGACGCACTTTCGCTTCAGTTCGCGGCTTCGGGATCGGACTCTGCCGAGCTGCGTGCGGCTCGATTAGAAAGCCCTACGTGCCAGAAGCGCGGCTAGTGGAAAAAAGTTTTTACGCCCCACTATTTTTTAAGGTTAGCTCAGCCTGCTCGCGGAAACGATACGCGTATTAGGCGCGGAATGATCGGATGAGTTTTGCGTCGATTCTTTAGTAGATACTGGCATTAGATAAAAGAGGGACGGTAGAAGCAATGTCACAGAATCCTTCGACATCGGACATGGGAAAGTCTAATCGGCCTAAGAGCCGATTACGAATTCGTTTATTATTATATAGAACGCATCGTTATTAATCCGCAATTCGCGCTCATCCTGCGCGTCAGCGTCCGCTTCGCGGCCGACGCCATCAATCAGTAACGAAGAAGAAAGCGCTCCGCGGACGTAGGTATCCGTATTCGAGGCGGATCCGCGCGCTAGAAAAGAAAAAAGGAGGAACAAGAACGAACTGAAAAAGATCCGTGGAGCAAGCGAAGCATGTCGTACGGATCCGTGGCTCGACTGGCAGACGAACGATACCACCGCCGTCGCCGACCAACACTACCAACCTACGTGGCCATCGCAGTCTCTCACGGGCAAACGCCGTCATCGGCACCGAGAGAGTCGGAGCACCGGTCGGCGGTCGTATGGTAGGTAGGTAGGTAGGTTGCTGGCACGGTGAACGTGTACCGGAGTCCGTCGAGGTGTGCAAGAGTATGCGAGAGTGTGCGCGAGAGTGTGCGGAGAGTGTGCGGAGAGTGTGCGAGAGTGTACGCGCTCGCGCACACATACCGAGCCGTAAGGTTAGATAAGCAGATACCACTGCTCTCGAGAAGAAAGACTTGCTCCCGCTAACTAGGTTAGTGGCACGCTAGCCAGGCTACGGCCGAGTACGCTCGGCCAACCAAATTGCCACGTTTAAAAATACATTTTCGTCGCGAGGCGAGAGGCGCGGGAGGCGAAGGCGAGGATGAGGGGAAGGATGATGGCGATGATAAGGGGGCGGAGGAACGGGAGGAGGACCGGGGAGGAGTGAGGAGCGAGCCCGAGCTGGGAGACTTCGACGAGCGCATGGGAAGTGTCGCCTCGGTAGGAAAGTTCGTTTTCGCGCGAGACCGATCGCGAGCTGGTTCGGAACGTTTTTTCAAGGTTAGATGAGTTCGCGGGGTGAGAGGTGCTGGCTGGGTCGTTGGGTTCGAGCGTAGGCCATGGTGGGTCTATGGGAGATTTCACGTGGGAAGATTCAGTAACGGTGATTCATTAGTATGCGAGCCGATGAAAGTAGTGGCCTGTCACACTTCATCGTTCGTTAAGTCCCATTTTGAGGAACGCGCGAGCGTCGGTGCCTCTCTAATGAATGCATATGCGTAATCGATGCCCCCCGACGTTACGGTGCACAGTCCCATTAAGGCGGCGAGGCTGGCAAAACTTATCCGCGCGATGTACGTATTTCCTAATTGACCGTCGCTCGCGCGGCCTCGCGTCGTTTTACTTTTGCACAATGCGATTTTATCAGACGGCGAGCGTTAGCTTGATATATCGCCGCCTGCCGTCCGCGAAGTCGAACGTTTCTCTTTCGGGAATGAATTTACGAATTGCATCATAGAGACATTGAATGGGGATAGCGGTACTCTGCGTACAGAATGTCATTTCGGTGTCGCGAATTTATCGCTCGCTTCCCGTCGAAGGCCATTGATGGCCAGGCCTCTTTATTCGTAAATTCGGCCGATTCAGCCATGGGGGAAGAGGATCATTTTGACCCTCAATGAGGACTCTTTATTCGCGCCAAGTAGAGACGGAACTTCCGTTTATAATGCGTATTGACAGGCTGCCATTTGATATCCACTTCCTGCCCGCGAAACTGACAAGTGCGACACCTGTCTCCCTCTCCTCCTTCCTTTCTCTCCACCCCCCATTATACTTAGCAAGTTTCGTGCCGTAAGTCGTCTCGATTTAAGCGCCGCGGGTAATGATCCCTTTATCCGACCAAAGAGTGATAGAGCGAGAACGTCGGTTAAGAAACACCACATTTCACCTCCTACTTCCTTCCTTCCTGAACCCCCCTCCTATTCGATTCTCAAAATCAAACATGACTTAGAACCCGAAAAATTCAAAATATCCTTAAAAATCCAACTTCCTACCACGATTTCGACCCTTATCGATAAGATCAAAAAATCCCCACTCTTACACGTGTATTTGGACCTAATTACCATGCCATCTCCGCCATTCACGATTGACACACGCGAGCGGCCGCGTTATGGGAAACATGCAAATGTCGCGTCGCTTTGTGCTGCCATACGGGGAGTCGCACGCAAAAGGCCCCTGTCCGCTGGCGGGGCCCGAAGCCGTGTGGGCCCAAGGCACAGCACGCTCGACGTCCGTCCTTGTCGTCGGCTGGAGCCCCGTCCTTGTCGAGAGTGCTGGCCGACGTCAGAAGCGGAGTGGGCCCCACCGCTTCCTATTCGGCCCCGCAGGAGAGTCGCGCATAAAGGGAGGAAGGGGCCCGACTCCGGCCCGTGACGTGTTCCGTGTACCGTTAGCCAATGGCGCGGACGCAGATAGGCTGCCTCGCTCGATGGCGAGCGCGAATTTTGAGTCCTCGGCCGATTCGGCACGTGAGTCGCCGGAAGTGGGCCTGGTATTTGACAAGTCCCTCGGCACGCTCGGTAATGCTTTATGTTCTTAGGACCGGGTGGGTGTGTTAGTTTCTTCTAAACACTTTTAGGAATTCCAGAGAATATGTAGACTGATAGCTGTATAAGATAAATGCACGTACAGTTATGTATAAACGTGCAAACGAATATTTGATACTAACTTTAATTATGGATTTTATTTATTCGAATAGTAAAATATATTCAATGTTATATCCCTGATTTACATGTACCGTTGCAAATATGAATTTATTTAATTTAAAATTCTTATTGAATTCGTATTACTGTACTTGATAGACTCGGTATACTTGAAATGAGAGATAGAAATCTAATATAGTTCTGATCCATCCGTAATCCGTGTATCCCCGTATAAAGTAATTGCTTAAGTGTCGTTAATCAGCATTACGATCGGCTCCGTCCGAAGCAAGACGCTTCCGACTTCTCACACTTTTACGTGACGAAGCACCTGTATTAGAACCGACGGCGTGAGAGACGTTCGACGATTGTTGACGTGACTGGAACTTGTTCCCCGACGGGGCCCGATCCGACGATCGCCGTCGAGGGGGCCCGGCCCACTTTTTCGGCTCTACGACAATGTCTCGGTGAACCACTTATCAATGGGATCACCGCGTGGGTATCGAGAGAATGCAACGCGACGAATTCGGTCATGCCGATTTATTCCTGCCCCGTCGACGATCGCCGCGCGCGCCACTGGCAAAAGTTCGGCATGTTTCAAATTTACCTCTACAGTCCAAGATCTCGCAGTCACGTCAAGGCCTAACGCTCGAGGAATGTCCCACAAACTTGGATCGATCAAATAAAATCGTAGCGATCAGAGTCAGGGACGCGTACGAATTTTCAAAGAATCGAACTAAATGAACAATGGACACAATTTGTTGACTTGTTATTGTTTAGCGGGCGTACCGTGGCTGCCATACAGACGAACGCTCGCCTGGCAGGCAGTGGGGCAGAAGTGGGTCGAAGCACCGTTACAGCCCGCTAAACGGCCGAAGCCTACGCAAATCGACTAGATTTTGCCCGGATGGCTTTCCTTTTCGTTGTGAAAAATGGCGCGTGCGAGTCGCAGTTTCCGTGACGGCCTACATTCGAAAATCGACATCGCATGCCGCCGGGATACCGTGCACGTGCTCGCGTCCGGCTCTCAATGAGGAGGTTGCTCATCGTCGATAGACTCAGACCGTCTAATCTCCTAACCCATTCAAAGTCACCCAACCAAATTCCAATCTCTCGCAGACCTCTAACTCCACCAATCCCTCCCAACACTCATCGACCTACCAAAGTCCCGTAAAATCTCTTTGCCATACATTCAGTCTATGCATAGGTACTATATAGGTACGTCATCCATGAAAAAAATCTCACCCAAATTTCGAGCTCGAGCCCCAAATACGAATGATCGGGCATCTCCACCTGCTACCTACATCATCGACGAGGAATGCGCGCGCGCGCGCTCGCTTCGTTTACCCAAAATACGTGACGCGACCGTCGATGGGGCCCCCCAGAGGACCCGGACGGCCAGCATTTGGGCGATTCGGGCCGTGAATGAAAAGTGCGCCGAATCACGTGGCCTTCTCCACTCCTGCACTTGTTCCCCACGACTCTGCCATCGGCCGAGCAGAACTATATCGAGCCGCCTACCCCCCCGGCTCGGAAGAAGCGACCGGCAACCGATTGGTGGGGCGGAGAGCGGCGGAGAGGGATCGACTGCGGCGCGCAGAGGGGAGGGAGGGGAAGTCGACGTGGAGAAGAGAAGAGAGAAGTAGGCCGAAGCACCGTTACGGGGACCCGGAGAGAGAAGGCCCCTACGCAAAACCAGTTGAATTTTGCTAGGCGAGCGAGCGAGCGAGAGAAGAAGAGAAGAGTGCGCGCGCGCGCGCACTCGAGCTCGCACCGAAGAGCGAGGGAGCGAGCGACTCAGCCATGGCTTTCCTTTTCGTTGCGAAAAATGGCGCGTGCGACTCGCGATTCCCCCCGCGTCCCCCGCGACCTACATCGCGGACGTGAAACGAAACGAGACGCCGCGAGGAGACGAGACACGCGAGATGCTCGCGTTCGCGTGGGCGACGGCCAAGGGGGAGCGAGGGAGCCGGGGTGGGGAAGGGGGTGGCAGAGGAGGAGGTGCGGGAGGAGGGAGAGACGCGGAGATGCAGCGGGCGCGGAACGGGGAAATTTCACTCCCGGGCTTCCGCGCAGAAAATCGACGAGGCGGAGGGAAACTTCCGCTCGGCGACCTCGGCATTCCGTGGAGGCTGTCTGAGAGTGCGGTTGACGGGCTCGTAGGGGATCGAGGGGTTTTGGCACTTTCGATGGCTGGGGTTCGCTCGCATCATGATCTAGGTCTGAGGGTGTTGGGTCTTCCTGAAGATCTCTTTATCGTGAAAAAAAAAAGGTCTCAGAGTGTTAATAGACCGTATGATACGCTTGCGGTATAATTTGATATAAGTAGATATAGTGGTAATGAAATGTTGATGAAGACTAAGAGTTTAAAATTGAACCAAGACTTTATGATTCTTGAGATTTCGTCTATCCACGTACGAGTATACAGTACCAGTCTTTCACCCGAGAGCAAAGAAATTAATTCTGACACGCAGATCCCCCACGGAGCATTCAGCGGCAGCGAATCCGGACGAGCATTCCACGTAGGTTCCAGATCTCGGACTGTCTGTTACGCGCCATAAGTCGTGGCCCTCCTTAACATTCCGCCGTCCGGCATTAATGGCCGACGCGGAAACGCGGCCTGCATTAAAGTTAATTAACGTCGCCCCGTTCGTTTCGGCGTTACCGTTAAGTTCGCGGGTTTAATGTCGTCTGTCGCTGTCGGGTCGGCCCACCAATTTCTACGATCCGCGCGGCTCGCGTCTTGGCAAGGTTAAATATACCGTGGTCTGTCGGTTCGCTTGGGAAAACGGAACGGAGGGAAAGTGATCGATAGTCAAAAATATGCGGAGGACCGTCGACGGGGCTAGCAACGAAACGACTTGACAGCCCACGGTGCCCACATAATGGACACGGGCCTCTCGGCCGAGCGCTAATGAAGTCGCTAAATATAACCGCGCTCGAATATACCGCTATAATAGATAGAAGATAGTACCCTCATTTGGTGTATCCGCGCCTGGGACAGATTAGCGCGAAAGTCGGCGACGTGCCCGATCGACGGCTTATGTCCAGCATCAGACGCCGACAATGGCGACTTAATGGGTCAATCCCAGGATCTAATTACGCAAACAAAATCCTATCCATCCCGAAGCGTATCGAGTTATATCGTCCTATTAACGTAGCAACTTTTCTCCCGATACATTCTCAACCCGTGTTCTCAATTAGGTATAATAACAATTTCTCGGCCTAGTATCGTTATTATTGTAATTGTTACTCTTAGCTGAACGTGTCTGTGCGTCTACCAGGACCGGCACGAATCGGATGTCGACGTGTACGATCGAATGCCTTCGGAGGCGCTCGCATGGCGCAAGGTGCGCAAGGTCTTTTCCTGGTGAAAATCGTTCGTCAAAGCGCTGCTCCGGTATTTGTCTCAGTGTCGACATCAAAATGCGCCGCGGCCCCTCTGCGTTCCACCACCAGCGTGTGCGCCTTCCCGTGCACGGCCGTGTTCCGCCGCCTCGAAACCGGTGGCCGCGTACACGCATTCGCGAAGGAACACGGCGACGTTTCTGCCAGCGGAGAAAGTGCGACGGCCATTAAGGTAAAGGTTAAAGACTTAGAGGATGAGCCCCGACTGCCGACCTGGCGGCGAACTCGAAATTCACGGATTCTACGAACTCCGAATCCGCGACGCGCGGACTTTCTTTCCAAAGACTTCCGGCTCCCATACGCTCGCAATGCGGAAAGAGGGGCCGAATAAATATGTATGAAACGAAATTAACTGCGTACTATAAACCGTCGCTATAAATCGACAATCTTTATCTCCTCGTTGTAAAATCGAAAATTATCTTCGAATTTAAATTTCGAAATTCGTCCCTGTTCCCGAACGTAGAACGACATAAAGGAATGAAGAAAAGGTAGAAACGTACAATCCGCTACTCGACTGAAACGATTCTCGTGGGCAGCCTCCTCGATCCTCTACCCTTAACCTTCTTCGATCGTGACAATCGGCTCTCCCGCGATCGCGGGGATAAAGTGATACGGACAATGTACAGTGATGTCGGTCCCGAGCACGGTCGACCGTGGACGAGGCTCTCTTGGAGGTGTATCTATAGCCGCTTGCGGAACTGACGAGTCGGAAGCCCCCTCCCGCCTTCGCTGGAATACCGGTTAATGTGGTACACTGACCTACTCTCGAGCCAGCTCGACAGCCACCACCTCGGGAATGCCCCACCAGCCTCCCGTTCGCTCGTTCGTCCTTCTCTCACTCCCGAATCCCCCACCTGCGGATCGGCCAGCGGAGACCGAACCAGCCAACTTTTCTCTGTCCCTCTTCCTCCCTCTTCCTCTCTCTTCCTCTCTCTTCCTCTCTCTTCCTCTCTCTTCCTCCCTCTTCCTCCCTCTTGCTCCCTCTTCCTCCCGCTCGAGCGACGGCCAGAGCCTTCCTCACTCCTTCCTGCTCCCTCCCGCATTCCCTTTCTCTGTCTCGCTTCCTCTTTCTTTCGCCCCGCGCCGCCAGATTCTCCGGCGCCTTTCTCTCGCACCAACGTACCTTCCTCGGACCTTCGGCAGTAGGTGCGAGGACCCTTGACGATTTTGGTGAGGGTTGATAAGGGGCGCGATGAGATTGATACGTAAGAATGGTGGTGAGGCGAATAGACGGAAGTTCGTTGAATGACTCATGCTGAACTCTTCGTTTTTACATGTGAAAGTACGTGGAGGGATCGGTGGTGTAGAAAGGGGATGATTATTTGCGTTTAGGGATGTTTAGTCAAGATGTGTCGGGTTCAGTCTTCGGAGGTCTGCGAGAATTTATGAACGTTCCCAAATCTTGTTTTAAATAGGTATTACTCTTAAACTCATCCCGAGTCACGGAGACGCCCTGAATAAATCAGTCCCTGGAACCTTCATTACTCAAATTCATTGGTTCTCGAGCATCGACGTCTTCGATAAGAAACGAGCCGGTCGGCTCGTAGAAATCGTCGTGCCTGACACTGACACTGACTCGAGCCAGCGCTCGGTACTGAATTGCCTTGGTGGCAGAAGGCAACGAACCATTCGCGAAGATGTGTGCACGCGAGCGCCGACAGAGACGGGGAGAGACAGATCGCGAGAGAGAGAGAGAGCGAGATCGAGATAGACAGAGAGAGAAAGAGTGAGAGAGAGGGCAAGGAAGTCGGTCCGGAGAAATTTCACCACAATGTCGGCAGCCTCCGATATCCCAGCGGATATACGCTCGCGAGCGCGAGTTTCGTCGGCATCGAAACGGCCTCGTCGGATAATCGAATCGCGACGGGAAGACAGTGAAACGTGCACAGGCAAAATGACCCTCCTCTCGGCATCGCGGCAAGGGGGGAAAGGGGCTCGAATAGGAGGGGAAGGGGGACATATATGTTACGCCGCGCTCCAAGTGTACGCTGTAAATTGTAGGCCACGTAACATCAGCTTTTACTTCGCCAGCGGAATTTTCTTCTTCGGGACCCGCAATCGATCGACTCTCGCGGGGGGGCAGGACTCGTTTCGATCGATCGTCAGGCGGCGTGTGTTCGACTGCGATCGATCGCTATCGGTACGGCGAGATGTCGGGCAAGTTCGAGGATCGATCTGCGGAGTCAGAGTCAATGGTAAACCGGGCGCCTCGTAATCTAAGATAAGCGGCTTCGCCCACTTTTTCGTGGCCAGCTGAATAATGTAGCGCCTCGGTTTTCTAAATGTCAGGGAATCGTTAACAGGTTAGGCGTGCGGGCGCGCGCGCGCGCGCGAGAGCGCGCACTGCTGATGGTATGCGATTCGGTCGTCGACTTCTGCCGATCGGAGCGTATTCGGATGTTCGGCGTTGTCGAAAAGCAAGGGCATTGATCGAGGTCAGTGTCTCTCGAGTTCCCCTTTTTCGGCGAGTCGAGGAGGCGCGGGGACGTTTGATTCCCGGATCAACGGTATTTGGATCGATCTCTTAAAGCGATCTCGGCACACCGTACCGACTATTTCGATGTACCTTCCAGCAAGGAAGCGAACGAAGTTGAAGCAATATAATCGGTTATGTCGATAGAGCTTGAGGTAGCTTCGGCGAGGATGCCCGGAATCGAAAGGTGGCAATGAAAGAGCGGAGCGTAAAATAACGTACAATGCGCGGGACGTAAGTCCGTGAGCGGTGGAAGAATGAAGAACGTACCGTTCCCTAAAAGGGATATTCGTCCTCGGCGTCCTGGGAACGGGACGGGCGGAGAGTCAACTTTACAACTTGACTACACCTCCGGTCATTAGCAAATCGGCCGGGGGGCCCGTACGATTCAAAATACCGAAATGTTTCGCGCTGCCGGGGATCCTCCTTTATGACACGGTTACCAGTACCCGTTACTAACTGTTAGGTTTTAATGCCAGGTCCCACTGACACGTTGCGAGTCGGCCTCTGCAAACGAGCGAGCTGAATCGATCGGGCGATTGTTCGATTATTATTTCTCGCCGGATGGTTTGTCAATAACGTTCGGTCGAAGATGTAAATTTATGCTTCGGTGCGGAACAAGCTAAATTTATAACTATTTTTCTGTCAAATGTACTGGGTTTCGTTGTATGACGAAACATATTGGATGATTTTACGATTCGATTCTGTTGTCGAGCGAGTCAGATTCGGTGAATTCGAGTTAATTAAGTGAAGTTACGATGTACTCGAACGCGTGTCCCGTTAGCGACCGTATCATAGAAATTGACAAAAGTGTTAACTGTACCTCGCATTCCGTGGAAAGTTTCGTTTTCGGCGACTGACAGCGTACTGCTCGTCGGGAAACAATGATTATTTCACGAGCTCGCTGATAGAACAAAATAAATTCCGCTAAACGTTCTATCCGGTTCTGATAATCCATGTAATTTACTCAAGCATTACCGAATTAGCCTGATAATCTGCCAGTTTGCAGAATCGCTTGTCACACGATTCCATTCGCTCAATTTTCATAATTCGAACAAATCATACCAATTGTCGCCATAAAATATCTTATACCATATTCGTCCTTCACCCAAAAACCCTCGCGTACCTTATGTCAGTCTACCTCACGTTTGGCACTCGTCGACGACATATTCTACTTTGCCCATTGCCTTCACGGCTTTCCGAAAGCAATGTTTGGAATAGCGTGCGCGTCGTAAAATTCGCAGCGAGTTTATTCTGCCGCGGCGCTAATTCCTTCGCCCCGGACGTACGCGTCTTACACGGACGTCGTTAAATACTTTAACGGGCGCCTTGCCGCACGCACTCTTTCCGCGAACGGCAAATCTCGGAGAAATTGGTAACTTTGATCGCGGGTGGCACGTACGCGGGCTCTATCGTTAGAAAGCGTGGTGATTCAAGTGACGCATGCGGTACAAGAAACTCTAGACAAGATTCGAATAGCGATAGTGTGCGGCAGCGGCGTATGAAAACGATGTAAAAAAAAAAAAATACAGGAGAGGAAAGAAGCACTAGGAAACCAGCTCGCAGTCGGTGCCGAGAAAACCGAACGAGATCGGACGAACATTGCGCGGAATAGAACAATGCTCCGTCGAAAGGAGCCCGCCGACGAAAAAGAAAATGGTGGATGACGTCGAGTCCGAAAGAATCGTATGTGGCACAGTGTTCGACTTACATATGAGCAGCGTGGTATCCAGAGTGGAATTGTTGATGTCCTCGGGACCGCCTCTTATAAATCTATCCAAAGAACAAGGGCTCACTGTTCACGCTCCGAACTCCGGACTCCGTGATTTTCGTTTTCCCGATGGAGCGGCGAACCTTTTGTCAGATCCAAAATTTGACAACACTTTTTTTTTTCTGTTTCTTCCTGCCTCGATATCGTCGGTTCACCTTTAGCGCGCTACGCACCTTCGATCGGCCGAAATTCCGGGGTTCGAAACTCGTGCGGCGTCGATCACCGGGACCGACGTTGGTTCGGTAAAAAAAAACAGGCGGAAACCGAAAACAAAAAGCGGGCGAGAAACCGAACTGTACGGTAAATCGCGAGGTAAGTGTTCGTCGGCCGGTCGCGATCCGCGCACTGATCGATCGATCCTCGGTTTCGGGAACGGGATCGAGACTGTCCCCCGGGGTCTGTTCCTTCCCGCGATCTACAACCGGAAGCGAACGAGGAAACACGAAACTTTCACTGCTCTTCTTGCTCCTCTCGCTTCTTCCTCCGCCTCTTCTCTCGCCGTTTCGCGCGCTGAATCTCTTCCTCTCCTCTCTCTCTCTCTCTTTCTGTCTCTCTCTCTCTCTCTCTCTCCCTCAGCTCGCCGTCGCCTCCCTTTTTTCCGACCACTCCGATCACGGCCGCGATCCTCCGTCGATCGTCAATGCGATCGCGACGAAAACTGGGGGGCCGCCGACGATCAGACCCAGGATCAGGAAGAACACCCGCGGGACACGGTCCTTGACCTCGTCCAGACTCTCGTCCTCCCGTGCCCCCTCGTGTCCTGCCGTACGCTCATTAGCCTCCCAGCGGTCCTCATGTGCCAACACTCCGGCTCCGCGCGCACTCTCGCTCGGCGGTCGGGCCGACAGCAAAAAAAAAAAGAAGTAGAGGATCGAGTCTGTCACCCCGGATGCGTCCTCGACTCCGACTCGGTTCACTTTACGTGTGCCGCCTTCCTCGCCCGCTGGATCCTTGGCCCGGCGCCCGTGCTTTCGTCCTAAGGCCCGCCGCTCGAATTCGGGTGCCGACTTTCGGGTCGGTTCGGTGGGGCCTGCCGGGGGCTTACGGGGCGGGAGGGGAGGGGCCCGATATTCTCTTTGGACGATGTCCGGCGCGGGAAGAGTGGTAGCGCTCGCCCGGGCGATGGACGAAATGCGACTAATTTCTAAAAGTAGGCGAAGAAGAAACGAACTGGATGGCCTGTGGGCCCTTACTGCGAGGGGCCTTACGCGGTGCCGACCGGCAGGGGCCCCTACCTCGTGAGGCCTCCTTGCCGCGCGAGGCTGGCGGGGGACGTTTGACCCCCACTTTCGGCTCCCCCCACCCCGCCGTCTCTCTACCTCCTCCTTCGCCTCGGTCTCCTCCGTCTCCTCCTCCTCCTCCTCCTCCTCCTCCTCCGCCGCCGCCGCCACCGCCGCCACCTCCTCCACCGCCAGCGTCGAGCGTCCTTCCTACTCCCTCTTCCTACTCCCGATCGGACACTCGAGATTGCCACGTTATTCTTCCACCACCTACGGGCCCATGCGTTCGGCACCATCGGGATCCATTGTTGATCGATTTGCGATGCCGAGTCGCTGCCGATAATGGCGAGCGCGGATGTCTAATGAATCGGAGACGGTCGACAGTGGTGAATAATAGCCTCGGTTTGGGAGGTTGGCGCAGTGGGAAAGGATCGAGATGCCTCGATTATGTGGAATTGTAGGTTGATTCCGGAAAAAGTGGATGGATGCTTCTGCGAGAGAACTGTATTATCATGTAGTTTATTCAATCACTTAATTTTTATCGTATATCTGCGCTGATTGAGATGAAACTAACTTACGTAAAAATAACATAAATTTTCGCTGTGTCATTACAATAAAATGGATCAAAAATTAAAAGTTAAATTCGGAATTTTTTTTCCGAAAATCTGACACGATTGTCTTACTACAGTTAGAAGCACGTATTGAATTCTCGGGACGATTAGGCATTAGTGTCTCAATTGAGTTGACGTTGACTGAGGTGCCTCGCAGCAATCGAAAGAGCACGCTCGCGCTGACTAATTACCGCGTTAGACTTACGTGTTATTTATCTCGGGACTTATCAATCGGAATGGAGCTTAGCGATACATTTCATAACCGTGACATGGACGCGCGAAGGTGCGCTCGCGCGCGCCGTATTTCGCGACGGTGGCCAGGCACAGTTGCGGAATCGCACCTCTGCCAATTAAATCGAAAAGGCCGACGTAGGCGCACGCATTGGTGGAAGACCGACGAATTCTTGATTGGTCAATTTTCGCATGCGGGCGAGCGTGGCTCTGCTCCCTTTTTTTTTTTTTTGCTCCTCTCCTCTTTCCGTTCCTTCATAGCCGCTTACCTAGACGCGCGGAATCCGCGTAGGCGCAAATCACTTCCTAATGTAAAGTCGACTAACGCCTGTTAAATTCGTACAGCCAGACTCGTTACCTCCCACTTACGGCTGCCAAGCTGGCTAGAAAATTTCGATCATAAGCGCGCACTTTCATCGAACTATTACCGGCCGCACCGGACGGTCGTTGAATAATTCCTGTTCGACGGAAGCTTTTCTGGAGATACGACGTTATTGCCTCGAATCACGAAAAATATATCGCAGCGAGATAATCACGCACGCAGTAATTCGGACTGTACAGTTGTACTAGTCAAGCTTTCGAACAAGTGCGTATCTATACAAATCCGGATTGTTCAATCTTTTCATGTCACTTAATGTACAGATTTCAGGTAACTTTTCGAGCTTCCTAGAGCTGCG
Organism: Anoplius nigerrimus; assembly: GCA_914767735.1. NCBI lineage: Eukaryota > Metazoa > Arthropoda > Insecta > Hymenoptera > Pompilidae > Anoplius > Anoplius nigerrimus. The sequence goes on along the minus strand of OU612089.1, from coordinate 7,842,694 downwards.
CAAATTCTGCGCAGTCCCATCTTAATTCCGCACTCTCGCTTTATCTTGCCCCGACGTTTGCGAAAGATCTTCCGTCATGCGTGCCGCCGACTCTGATAACGTCAGTCGATTAAGGCCGTAAGTGGCATGCGGTGGAACGGGTGCTCGTCCATTTTCGTCGCGGAATCAGGCAGATTAGTCGGGGGGATGGTCTTACGCTTTCAGCACATACCTCGTCATGGTCTCTCGTCGCGACGAGCTGAGCACGACTCGGGCATTCAGCCTGGCCGAACGAGGCGGCCGTAAGCCGCGAATTGCGCATACGCGCCGACGGACTGCTCGGCGAGCGAATGCGTTCGCCTAATTCCTCCTGGCGCGATGCAACACGTATGCGATGCATCGCGCGACAGCCCGTAATATCGCACTTTCGCGGAAAGCTCGGCGAATTCGACCGATTCAGGCCAATTCGGCCGATTCGGGCCAATTCCGAGCGAGTTCGATGACGGCTCGCAGAATACGTTCTGAAATTTTCAGAATATAGAGGTAAAGTGAGAATGAAGAAGGTAGTGAAAGGATATACCTATTCTGATTCGTTCTAAACTTCGATGTTTTGAAGGTTGACATAGCTTTATTTTGTTGAAACGGTGTATCGAGGACCGGAGGAATTATACAAATATTCGTAACCGCCGCAAAGTTTAGCTCTTGCGGGAAGCTCGGCGAATTCGATCGTTTCAGGCCAATTCCGAACGACTTCGATGACGGCTCGCAGAATATGTTCTGGAATTTTCAGAATATATAGAGGTAATGTGAAAATGAAGAAGGTAGTGAAAGAATATATTCTGATTCATTCTAAACTTCGTTGTTTTGAAGGTTGACATTTATTTTGTCCAATGGTCTGTCGAAGACCGGACGAATTATACAAATATTTGTAACTGCCACAAAGTTAAGAAAATCTTAAAAGTAACCACTATAATAGTCACTGTATGGCTACATTTCGATTGCTACAAGAAAATTGAAATATCGGTACATGACTTGAGAGTCACGTGCGTTTATGAAGAGTTAAGAGGATTAAATTCCTGCGCGTAGAAGGCAATTTATTTTCTCACTCCCACATTTCGGATTGTCAAAAATCTTATATGACGAGGGGGAACGTGATATATTGGTTACGCGCAAGAATTTACAGTACAGCCTTCGTCGCAGACGGACATCGTAGCGACGTCATGTGCTAGCGGCCAAAAAAAAAAAAAGAGACAAGTTTCCGCCAACCCTTTCGCATAGAGGTCCCCTTTTACAGTTGACCGACAATTCGGGCCAGTCTCGACCGTCCTTGGCAGATGAAAAACGGTACCCGGTAGGGATTTTCGAATGACTACGCGCGCAAAAGGAGAGAAAAAAAAAAAGAAGGGGACTTACCGTTAATACGGCAAACACCGTAAGCCGACCTACCGACACGGTCCCTGACGAAAGGATTCCGTCGAATACGTCATCACCCTCCGCATTTTTTTCACCACCCTTCCGCGTCCGAGCGTAACCCTTCGCGCGCGAAAATCGACTCAACCCCCACCCCTCTATTCGCCCTCAGCCCCCTCTGGTCAACGGAGCCTCTAACCTCACTTTTACAGTCACAACTATTAGCCTCAAGAAAACCCTTCCTCTCACTCCCCCGCAATAAAATCGTCAAATCCGACCGTTTCACGGTGCGTTCGCGATCTGCGCCGTCACACTCGGCGCAGATCGGAGCCATTTTGCGTCATAATAATAGTTGTATAACTTTCGATTAATTAGACGTCGATGTTCCGTCCTCCCCTCCATCTCGGCCGCCTTTTTTCTAGGCTCCTTCGCTGCCACTCTCCCCTCTGTCCCTCCCTTCCTCTCTCTCTCTCTCTCTCTGTCTCTCTCTGGCTCGCACTCATCTCTATCTATCCATCTTTCTACCCCCCTTCACCCCCTCCCCTTTCTTCTCCCACCCCCCGCTAACGCTCCCGCTGGATGCAACGCGAAGGAGAAGCGCGGGTCCGGAACGGGAGCCCCACTTCTCCTTCTGCGACGACTCGGTTACACTTTCATTGCTGCGACTAGTGGTACCATTCGCGTCCCTCCTTCGCTAACGAGAGGCGCACTCTTTTAATTCCCCACCGGCGCCGTGCCGATCCGTGACGAGACAGGTACGCCGACGCGAGCCACGCTATCCACGTATATGTATCGCTCCCTGCTAATCTTGACCATGCGACCTCTTTCGCCGATCCCGAATGGGCCCTGCCAGCGCGAAGATCGCCTTGCTTTCGGATCTCGACGGAGCACGATGGCGGCGGAACCGGGTCAGGTTAAGTATCCGTTGTCGAGAGCGAGTCCAGGATAACGCTCGGAACGCTCGAACGCTCGAACACTCGAAATTTGGAACCTTCCAGTTAGGAGTTCATGTAGGTATTCGTATCAGTCAGGGAAGATTACAGTGTGTTCGTTCTGAGTTACGTGCCTTCGAGCTAGAGGCATGATTAATTGCCGGCGTTCATACTACGTCTCCCGGACATGTGCCTGGCCAGTGTGCCGATTGTCTAATTGTTGAGCGTCGTGGAAGGGGAGCTCGGGGAGAGTCGAGATTCCTCGTAAAGTCAGGCCGCGCGAGGCGGAGAGCCGCGTCTTTATTGGCCCGGCAATAAAGTCCTGGCAATCGGTCGCAAAATCCTAACGGTTAACGGCCGTGGCGGGAGGAGAGGGTCCTTCGGGCAAGGACTCGGCGGAGCACCGGCTTCCTTCGAGGCGAGTCGGACGAGCAGGCCGAAGGTGGGGGAGGGGACCGTGGTCGTAAATCTCGGACAGTCGATGGGCCCGACACGGCCGATGTCAAAATATTTGCCCCCTACAGGACCCCACCCCCTCATTCGACGTTCGTGCCAGCTCCGGCTATCGCGAGTCCTGAACGGGAGGACGATGCCGAGCGGCGTCGAGCGATTCCGATAATAGGATTAAACGGCGGAGTGTGACGCGGGTCATTGTCGTGAGGCAATTCGACAGGTTCAATTTCCGGGTGTGCGCGGACGGTAGCAGTCGGGTTGCGAAGACAAAACGAGGCCTTCCTGCCGAACCCTTGAACGCGTAACCCTTCTCATTTTCGCAAGTAGCGGAAACACGTCAGTAACGATATCCGTTTCTGATCCTAAAGAAATTGGAGCTCGAGTAAGATGTCAAGTTTACTCGATCTTAGCAAAATCTACTTATATTTGACCGTTCGTTGTCAGCGTACAAGAATTTGAAAATTAACTGCACTATGCTTTAGCATAAAGTGTAATATCACAATTATTACTTGAATCTGGATTTTAGTAACAAAATACATAACACAAAATTTACCTATTGGCTTGAAAGAATTTTATTAATGCTTGCTTCCATATCAGCGATACGTTTAATAATATTATATAAAATTACTAATAATATTATATAAAAAAAAAAATGAGACTTGAAAAATAGTTAAAATGTACTTTTAGAAGAATATGAAAATTCGATTAAATGAACTATGATGTATATAAGAAGACAGAACCGTCGCGTGCCTGTTGGGAAGTTCGGTCCAGCTTAAAATCGTTTGAAAGGCCACGCGCGTCACGTTTGTCCGGGGTATTCTCCTCGTCGAAGGCGTCATGTGATCTCGATTAGCAAGCTACGTTTGTGCTTAGGTACACGTCCTCCCATTACGGCTGACACGTGGACGCGCAGCCCTGCGGACGCGCGTAAGGTAGGAATTGCAACACACGTGTGACGCAGGCCTCGGTACCTATGTTTATTGCGAATCTTTCATCATTTACAAAGGTCACGCGCCGGAAGTGCGACACGCCTGACAATGGACTCTAAATATTTTGCTCAGCCTCATTGTCGCCTAGTCGCGCGAAGGCAATCCGGCACACGTGCTTTCCTCCAATTTTCATGCGTCGTTTCGGGTCAATGGGAGACAAGTTTCAGCCCCTAATGCGCAACTCTGCATCAACATATTACAATTTTGGACATTAATGCTAATTTTCAATACATTTTAAATGACTAATTATGAAATGCATTTACTGCACTTATAAAATTTTCTTTGGATCATTGTTGGATGTGAATCGTTTTCGTTAGAATATTATAAAACAATAATGTATGATAGTAGATATTTAAGAATAAAATATTGTCAGGCATTCGTTATAGAAGTCGCGGATATGTAAAGTGCCGCATGAAGCAGGCGAGCAGATACGAATATTCAGATTAGAAGAACAATATGTCGAGGTTTCGCAAGCGGCCGAGAAGGCGCATTGGAAAAGTGCAAAAACTGTCGAAGGAGAACCTCGCGTCGTGTCATTGCTCGTAGCGCGTAACGAGTCCACCATAAGGAAACGATAAAACATAATCGAGGATAGCCGTGTCGGCGAATGATTAGAAGACATTCCCGGCAGGGCGCCTCAAGGTTTGCGCAAACGCGAGCCATTTTTTTGCGCCCCCGAACGAATCGCGAACTATGACGATCGGTATCGACGTTGCGCGCGGCGACGGACACGCTCCTCGAATGAATATTTATTGTCATTTCAGGCCGTGTCAATGGCCATGCGACGAGATTAGAGCAGGAAATGTCGGTCGGTGCGCAGTGAAGCCAATTATCGCGGTTATTTCTTTATACGCGCGTTTTCTGCACGTTATGAACACCCGCCGAAGGTTTTACGATTTTTGCGTTATTCATTCAAACACTTTCTACGATTCAAGGGACTCGCCGGAGTCATTGAACATTGAACGACGGATGGTATCGGTTAGATCGGTTTCCTCATTTACACACTTCGTATCACAAAAAATTCACCGGTAATTACTATTTTACTCTTCAGTGACAAAGCAAGGGCAAGTTTCTTACGTTGTATAACATTGTCGATATATTCAGAATAAAGTCCATCCTTCAAAATATTTTGACGAAACGCACGGAGAGGCACAGCCCAGTCTAGGAACTGTTGTTTGACACGCCGGTCAACTACTCTTCGTGCCCGATAAATTATCTTCGTTGCGTCAGTTTTACCCTGCGAGCGGGTCCCGTTTGAACCCGGTCCGACAACCCAAACATGTTTCGGGATCGCCGGAAAAGAGGATGCCGTCTCGGGAACGTGTCGAAACTTCGCTCATTGTGAGTGCAACGAACCCAAGAAGAATCCTCTTCCGGGTGTCCCGACAAACACCCCACGGGGTCCCCCGTGGGACCCCGTGGCAAGGGAGCGTGAAAAATGGACCGCACACCCGCGCCAATCTTCGCTTCCGCACGGCGCAAGTAGTACGAGTCTAAATATTGCGAGACGCAATTTCATACGGTCGGCCCGCACTATGGGCAGAACCGAAAACATTTGACCACGCATGATTCGGCACACCGTTCGACGACGAAAGGAAGGGTCGGTCTCTTTCTTACCCGGGACCGACCTCTTCCTTCTTGCGTCCGTTGACAGTTTTGCGCAAGGGTCTGACGTCTACATTCGACCACTTTTTTATGAGTACCGCAAGCGACTTTGTCGCGCATGAAAGTTGTTCCCTTCAAGATTTTTTTTATGATTTCATGGGAATGGTTTTAGGTAACAAATGTTAAAAGAATTGTTTATTGCGGTATCAGTTTTAACATATAGACTTAAGCCGTTTGCATAGTGTTCTGATAATGCAATTCGGATAAGAAATAAGTTTGCTTCGTTTAGGAATTTTATTTCTTGGCAGGGTCAAGTATAAATCTCGATGTGCAACGTCGTAAACGCATTCTGAGGATCCGTTTCTCGATCTACGGTACGATTACTCGTTGAACGGTCCGAAATCGTTGTTGCGCAAGTTGGAAGCTCCGTTCAGTCCCAGGTAACCCATCATATTTGCTCCAAAACGTCGGTCGTAAATAATTCGACAGGTCACGCCGTCGAATGGGCTCCTTCATCCGCAGAGGATCCATCGGCAACTTGTTGTATCCCGAGGAGCACCTTCTCCTCTCTCCTACCGGGCTTGAGTTTCGTGGCTTTATCCCATGCCGAGGCACGGCCAAAATTTACGGTGATTTTGCGGCGGAAAAGGTTTGCGGCCCTTGATTGTGGCCACCGAACGCCATTCCGCTGCTTCACCTTTACGACTTCTGCCCGCACTTGCGGCACCGTCGTCGCCGTAGCTCGAACGACCTTGAACGGGGGATAATGTGTCCATAGCCGAACAGTTCCGGGTGAAAATTGCCCGGGCCCGACCGCGCAAGATGCACGGCTGATCCTTAAACTTAGCCACCCAATTGCAATTCCTTGTCCATTTCTCACAACTAACCGTCGACCTCGACAAAACTGACAGCAAATTCAATTCTAACCTTTTTCCAAAGTGACTATTCACATAAAATGATTTAGAGGATAAAGAAAATTATGATAAAGAGGTTTCCTCTTACTTTTTAGGTCTCTTCTTCCTACTTCACTTCAACAGTATTTGATCCATTGTGTGTTCCAGTGAGATTGGGTACAGTATTTACGCATGATCGATCATTTTGTGCAATTTGCTCTTACCGACTGCATCGACAGCTCTGACCAACGAGTCGTAAAGTCTTGCTTGCCGAGCGCGCGGCCGCGATCGGCCGAATTCGGGAACGATGACGGGAAACGTCAGATCGTTTCGTGAACGGCGGCCGTAAAAGTTTACAGCGGCCCCCTGGCAGATGAGACCGCGCCAGTTTGTGGGACTTTGTTAGTGGGCCCTGATGTGGCCACCGCGCATCCCTTCGTCACCATTTACGGCACCCCCCCTCAGGACTGACGAGAGGCCGTGCACTTTGCCGATTCGATGTTGACGAGTGTCACGACGTCATAAATTTCGCAAATCGGGAGGACTCCTCTTCCACGGATGCGTGCGGCGTCCTTCGCAACGGAAATGACCTCGAGCGAGCACCTCGAGGTCCTGTTCATTGTGCTACCGACTTGTTTATTGTTACTCAACCGAGGCACATTCGCAAGCTTGCAACAATGTTCATTAAGCAAAACTTACAGCCCCATAAACCAATCCCATTTATAACATACTGCATTCTACGTAAGGATAATACTAACACATAGCACATTAGCGTTCAATAAACAGGACGTCGAAATAAGCCGATCCTCCCCAATCATACTTCTGCCCATTAAAATAGCAGTAGCACTTACTACGCTGTGACGGTTACGAATATTTTTATATTCGGTCCTCGATAGACTGTCGGAAAATAAAAATTATGTCAACAGGCAGACCGACGAAGGCAGAAGACACAAGCCAAGACCAGATGGGCACAAAAAGGGGCTTGTAATTGGTTTGGTTGACAGGGACTTGAAGCTTTCCCATATAAACTTCAGGGAAAAGAATTTGCATTTAATAAGGGAAACACTGTCTACTAATGGTTACACCGCGTATTACCTCAATAAAATAATTGCAACAAAGAGCTGATGAGTTTTATCATTCAGTACATGCTGCCAATGTAAGGGATGATAGAAATAGCAGAAGGAACCCAATAAATACACTTAATACTGTGGTCATCCCATACATACCGAATCTCGCTCATAAACTTAGCTCCTGAGGACGGCACGAATACACTGGCCGAAACGTGTTGAGCAATTAAAAAATATTACATTCAATAAAACGGATCGGAAAACAAGCCACCAACAATATCGCTTCATACACAAGCCTCAATCTGCCTAAGACCACGTCCTTGTAAAATCGAAGAGAAAATAAAAACATACTATACGTACCTATATCTAAGCATTACCTTCTGCACGCACAAACGCTAATACCGTATCATACCCAAACCAGTCTCTTTCGAATCCAAAAAACAGCCGTTTTTCGCTGAAGATCGAGACCAGCGCAATCGATTTCGAAAACGTCCCAAACCAACCGAATCCATTCCCAGCATTCGGCACGCATCGGCATCGGCCTATTCGCTGAAGCGAGTAAACGGCCAGCGCAGTTTCCCGCCAGCATTCTCGATCGGCGCCTCGGCGGCAGCCAGGAAAGTCGCGACTTAGATCGGCAGGAGTCCGGCTAATTGGAAAAAGGCAGTCTGGGGATGGTGCGCGCCCTGATCGGCCTTGGCAAGGACTCGCATCGGCCGCTCTCCGATTAAGAAGCCTGCAACTGCGCTCCCGCGCATTAACTTTCGCGCGTCTCGCTCTCGCACACGTCTCCGGCTGCATACGCGCCGGCATACAGGGTGTCCCGTACGTACGCGACCGCGCGGCGAGGAAGGAGGAAAGGCGGACTCTTTGCGTAACCAGAGGCGAACGCTCGTTAAAGCGAACTGATTCCGGAGTGAGACGGGTCGGATAATTGGACGCCGGGACAAAAACCGATTCGCGATGATGCACTGTTACGAGACCATCGCCAAGATAGTATTATAATGATAAGGAAGTTGGCGTCGTTCGACGAAGCAAGGATGCGCAATGCTCGCCATACTCGAAGCAGGTGATAATCGGCGGTCGGACTATGATCAGCCTTAATGTAACGATGAGCGTTTATCCGAAGTGATAATGGACTAGATTGCAGGCTTGAGGCGTTAAGCGTAATACGAGTTGTTCAGCCCCGTTCGATGAGGACTTACGGCACACCCCGTGAAGAGTGCCGTGCGCGGAGTGAAACGTCTCCGTCGAGGTATTCGAGCATCAACGAATCCTACCACATTCGTCGATCGCTAGAGATAGGCGTCAAGGTGTGACGTGCGTGCGCGCACGCGCGGCAAAAGAAGAACAGGTAGATCGGCAGGTAGTCCGAGTAGAACTAGCCGGGGCGCATGCGCACAGACGAGCACACCGAGTTACCGAGCCACGCACTCGCCTAACACGGATGTTATACGATGTTACGAGGAAATTTACTCGCGTTGCCGTTACACGCCCGTGGGTACACGTCTACCGCTCGCGCGCGCGCGCGCGCCGTGGCGCGCGTTACATAAATATTCACCGAGCGTGCGGCTCTGCCTTTTTCAACAATCCGTTTCGTAATTGTTTATCACTCCAGCGTGAACCCGACGATGCGATATTCGCCTGGGGAAACTAAAAGTCGCTGAAGGAGCCCGATCGACCGAATTCCAGCCTTGCCGAGGTGTAATCGCGAACCTCTTTGTTGAGCGCGGGCATCGATAAGTGAAAGTAACGGTCGTCCCGACGCTCGCGGCTTTAATCCGAAATTACGGGAAAACGACGGATCCCTATGCAAGGCCGTACTTCGATGACGTAATCGCACAAGGAAGGGAGGAAAACGAGCCGAAGACTCGAGCGTGAAACGGAAGATGGTAGTGACCGGATGCAGTCTCAGATTCGAAAATCCGTAAGACGCCGGAGAGGGGGATCGAGTTTCATAATGTGCCACTTCCAAGTACGAGACGACTTTCGGCGTCGGAAGAATCGCGAGGCTACCCGGGCCGGATTAGCTACGTTCAGGAAGTCACGCGGCTCTCGTCCAGGGGGCCCTCGAAAAAAAATGAGGACATTCTGAGCAGCGTGGGGGCCGTCCCCGTGTACCAAAACGAGGTTCCGGATTCGGGTACGGAACATGGGAGAGCGAATGGGCCCGTCGGGAAGGGAAGGGTGGATTCAGCCCGTTCGAATACTGGGAAGTGGAGTAACGACGATCCTACGTACGACGGTACGAAGACGAGCGTATCTGGTATCTACGATGCGCCGGCACATCCGGCTTCGATATACACGCTCCTGTTTCCTGACTATTAAGCGGGAAAAATGAGAATCAGAGGAGCCGTAAAGATATGTAATTATAATATGAGAAATCGACTTGGCGGATATAATATTTCGATCTTCGTTTTTTAGTTCCGATGGAGACGCTGATCTCGTGCAACATTTTGTTTAATTTTTAATGTGGGTATAGAGTATATTTTGAATAGGATGTACGGTATATGTATCTATGATAGGTGAGAAGGAATACATTTATGTATCGTTCGTGATACGGTGACGCTAGCGGTCGGACACGAGAAAACGATTAAGACGCCATGGGACTGAATTCGCATAAAAGACAACGGACACGGTTACCTCCTCCAGCCTCTCTCTCTCCCTCTCTTTCTCTCTCTCTCTCTTTCTCTCTCTCTTTCTCTCTCTTCGTCCCTCCCTCCATTTCTCACTATCACTCAGTCACTCTCTTCCACCGTTAGTCACTCCCTCTCTATAATTCTCGTCTCGGAACCGTTCCTAAAATAAAAAATCAAACGAATCTTCCCTCCCCCCCTCCCTCGCTCACCGGTCGTCCGCAGGGTCGCCGTTACTCTTCCAGTTTTGTCCTGTTTGCCAAGTAGGCCAACCGAGATGGAGAGTAAAACGATGCTCGGGACGCGATGTGTAACTGTAGAGGCGCGCGCTAATACAATCGTAGAGCTGAATCTGACGAAAAATATTCAACCTGCCGACCGAAAAGGATCCGAGCCCAGGAACAAAATCTCCTCTTATCCAATCCATCTACTTCTAGCCACCCACTCTGCAACATACACCCACGCCATTGCGCGTACATCCGCTAATGGGAACGCACATCGACGAGTTCAGCACTCGTACCGTGACAAAGAAAGAAGCCGAGAGAGAGAAAGAGAGAGAGGGAGAGAGAGAAAAAGGCAACAAGCGCAAACGCACTCCACCTGCGATTCGGTTTTCGTACACTCTTACCAGGTTTAACCAATTAAAGAGCGTGGAGACTGTAACGTTGCTCCACATTTCCAACGTATACAAACTGCCGCGCTTCCGTCCTACGTATCCGCCGAACGAGTCGCAAAATCGGCTGCCATCGTCGGAGTCGGCACGATAATTCTCATCAAGCCCCCTCTGCGCACCCCTCCCGAAGCAAACTATCAGCAGCGAACATACCGATCGCCCATTCACGCGTTACATCGGAAACCCGATCCGCAGTTTCTATTCCCGTTTCGGGGCAAAATTCACGGACAGTCTCGTTCTGAATCGCGTGCCAGGCAAGTATGTTAAACCGTGCCCGATCCGCGGCAAGTTCTCACCCGCGCAAACACGTAAGATCCCATTCCGGCGTTTGCATACTATGCAACATTGACGCCCGGCTTTTTACGGAATTTTCACGCACTTTTTGCCCGCGCACCGGCGCGTATGGGTATTAAAGGCAAAGCAATGCCAGCGGAACCGCGCGTATATAGCAGAGTAGTATAACATAGGTAAGTGTGTTTGTGGGTCAGTAGCACATGAGTCGACGCCGTCACCAACACAGACGTCGCTCGCTATCGTCACTACCACGTCCGCGATCTCTCGACGGAACGTACATGTATGGGCACGCATACGAGCGCGCGCGTGCGCGTACACACGTACACGGCACGCTACCGGCACAATGAGCCGGAGACCAGGCGTTCGGACCCGGCAAAATTATATGTACATTGTGCGGGCCGCGAGCGGCATGCCATTGTTCTTGAACTTGCGACGTGAGCGCGCGCGCGCGCGCCTCCGCGCACGCCCACGCTGACCGAGTGTGTCTAGGAAAGGTAAACGGGTTCTAAAAGGTGAGTTCGGAAAGGTCTTCCGCGTCTGCGACACAGGAGGGTCAATGTTAAATGACGTCCCATTGGGAATTTAAGCGGTAATTGTCGGAGTCGGATTCGGTTTGTAGAAGTTTGAGACTGACGTTGATTTTGCGATGACGGAATTTTAATGTTTTATTGGTATTTTATGTTTTAATTCAATGTAAGGTTCGGAATCGTTATTAAAGAATAAATCGGATTGTATTGAATTTGTAAGGGAAAATAGGAGTCGAATGATTCGTTATAGTTGTCGAATTAACGTAAGTATTCAGGATGTTACTGGTGATTCTTAAGAGAATCAAATATTAAGGTTTCCGCAATGTGTATGAAGACTCATAATGATTACGGATAGTCGAAATAGATTATCGTAGGTCGAGCAGAATTTATACGAGCATAATTTATTCCTAATGTTAACGGATGAATAGTTTCAGGCGACGCTACTGAATTTGTGCGAAGAAAGACAAGTGCGCGGGTCAGATCGGCGAGTCCGATTCCAGGATACCGCGAACAAATGGACGTCGGATAGATGTAAGAGCCGCGAGCCCTCTCGGCCACGCTGACCGAGCTTTTTTGCCACGGTCTACTCGCGTTTTGTTTAGAATTTCACATAACAGAGCCGCGGTAACCACCTTGCCGCCGAGTTGCGACACCTTCATGCTTGCAGTTGGGACACTCGTGCGCAACCGATCTTTGCATGATACCTCCGTTGAAAGGAGCTGGCCGTCGAAAAACTTGTGGAACTCATCGACGCCTCGGCATATTTTGTCCTGCGTTCGTTCCGAACGAACGAGTCACCGGAATCGGTCGGACAATGTTCCGAGATGGGTGACTTGGGAGTCCGCCTAAGAGTGTTAGGCTATTGTTTACCACGAGCGAACGATATCGTTGCCTCGTGGCGAACTTGTGATTATACACTTTCTAACAAAGCGTCCGATGCGATTGCAGGATAATCAGTCGCATCTGTTTGCACCCGGGGCAAACCAGGGAACAGCGAAGCGACTCGTCCGCGAGTTCATTGGACCGCCGGCTCGTTGCAACATTTTGTAATTACGCCGTTGCCACGCCGGCCGTTACGTTACACGAGTTTCGAGCAAAAATACGCGATATCATTGGGGGACATTCGACACACCGCGCTGACCAGACTTGCCCAATAACCGATCCTTGCGAGCGCCCGTAATTATTCTTGATACGGGTGCGCCGCGAGCGACCCGGTATATGCCTTCACGTTTCGCGAGTACATCTTCGCGGGCCGGCGTTATGAAATCAGTAACAAGTGTTCAAATTCGTTATACCGTTACGAGTAGCCAGTCCTTGAACATTTCGAGTAGTAGTCTGTGTAGGAAGCATACGTCCTCTTTTGACAAGTAGATATCTACGGCTTTGATTTTCGGCAGTTTTGATTTGTTCAACTAGTCATGGGTATAGAGCCTCACAGTTTTTATTTATTAGGCCTTTTCTATAGCAAAGTTAATTTCTGATACACTGAAGAAGATCAATGCGTAACCCTTAACGCTAAAGATCTCTCAAGCTCAGAAAATTGTAACAGATTTAATTCGACATCTGTTGTACAAAGTGTCTGTCTGAAATTGGGTCTGGGCCCAAGGACGAATTTACTTGAACAGCCCCATCGTGTAAGTAGATCAAACCTTAAGATCCCACTGACCGTTACCACCTGAAACAGAACTGCTCTCGATCCCAGAAAATCGTATCCCATTTAATTTAGAGTCGAACGATCAAGCGTTTTCTCACGATCGATCGGGCCCAAACACGAATTTACCCGAACAATCCCAATACAAAAGTAGACCAAACCTTAAGATCCCACTGCCCATTACCACCTGAACCAGAACTACTTTTGAACCCAGAAAATCGTATCACATCTAATTCGAAGTCGAACGATCAAGCATTTTCTCCTGATCGGTCGGACCAAACACGAATTTACCCGAACGGTCCCAATACAAAAGTAGACCAAACCTTAAGATCCCACTGCCCATTACCACCTGAACCAGAACTACTTTTGAACCCAGAAAATCGTATCACATCTAATTCGAAGTCGAACGATCAAGCATTTTCTCCTGATCGGTCGGACCCAAACACGAATTTTCCCGAACAGTCCTAACACAAAAGTAGACCAAACCTTAAGATCCCAATGCCCATTACCACCTGAAACAGAACTGCCCTTGATCCCAGAAAATCGTATCGCATCTAATTCGGAGTGGAACGATCGAGCGTTTTCTCACGATCGACGGACCCAAACACGAATTTGACCGAATAGTACCAAGACAGAAGTAGACCAAACCTTAAGATCCCACTGCCCATTACCACCTGAAACAGAACTACTCTTCAGCCTAGAAAATCGTATCCCATCTAATTCAAAGTCAAACGATCAGGCGTTTTCTCACGATCGATCGGGTCCAAACACGAATTTGCCCGAACGGACCCAATACAAAAGTAGACCAAACCTTAAGATCCCACTGCCCATTACCACCTGAAACAGGCCAGCTCTTGATCCCAGAAAATCGTATCCCATTTAATTTAGAGTCGAACGATCAAGCGTTTTCTCACGATCGATCGGGCCCAAACACGAATTTACCCGAACGGACCCAATACAAAAGTAGACCAAACCTTAAGATCCCACTGCCCATTACCACCTGAAACAGGCCAGCTCTTGATCCCAGAAAATCGTATCGCATCTAATTCGGAGTGGAACGATCAAGCGTTTTCTCACGATCGACCCGCCGCGGCCCAATATCGGGACCTGGCCCAAGCACGAATTTGCTCGGACTACGAGAGTACCGGTCAGGCATAGAAGAAGGCCAACCGAGGGCGACGAGGCTCGGAGGAGTCAAGGTAAAGGCACGACGTGCCTAGGTGGGGACTTTTTCGTACAACGAAATTGCGCCACGATTATACAGTTAAGCGTCTCCGGGGTCTAACGGTGGTCGTGCTTAGAATTTTTCGGCCATCTCGGGAGTGGGGGGAGGGGGGGGGGGGGAGCGAGACCCACGACGATTTCTGGGATCACGTACGGGCCGTCGGCTAGCGACGGGACCTATACCTTGACATTCGACCGACGAACGGAGAAAATCGTGTCAAACGCATCGCGCTCGTGACTTCCTCGACCTAAATTTTCGTCCAAACGCCGGCGCGGTAGAGTGGCGAGAGGACGCGAAGGGAAAGAATGGGAAACGAAACGGGTTCGTTTCAGTTGCCTGTTCCATCTTTTTTTTTTTGTTACCAATTTTTTGCCCGACAAGAGATTCCGGATTAAGAGTCGCTGACGGACGGAACGTTTAGCCGGACTGTTTAGAGTGGCCGGAATGTGTATCGAGAATACTTGCGTTCGACGTACAATTGACCGTCTACCAGTGTACGTACCTAATGCTTTAGGATTGTTTTTTGGGGCCACGTGGGATTTTTCGAGCGCGCGAGGCAAGAATTTAGCGCGCGAGCGCGTAAAAACGAGAGGACGAGCTCGGTGGGGGAAGAAAGGGATATGTTTGAAAGTCCGAAAAACGAATATTCGGCAACGGTCGATTTGCTTTTCTGAAGGAATTCGAAAGTTTCGGTTCCGGGCAAAGTCGGCGAGTTGCGCGATCGGGCCAACGGGGGAAAAAAAGTGGATCGCCGATTAATGCTACAATTTTACAGGCCAATAATCGATCGCGAATCGGCCAACTTATACGCACCCGACAATCGTTTTGTGAAGAAGAGCCAGCAAAAGGTCGGAGATACGATATCGCTTCGAGACAAATTTTCATTCAGTCTGCCGCCTTACCTAACTGATTTGTCATCGATAGTCAATGAATCGAACAATTTACGCAAAACTACATAAAATAAGCAATTGCTACAATACTATATTTTTCCCCTCACGTACATCCCCGTCCATAAGTCGCCGGTCTTTCATATTTCGATGAAAAGAAAATATAATATTTATGTAACATTTTTGTTGCAAAATTGAATATACATACTAAAAACATTGTGATCAATTACCAAGTGTTATTTTCATTTTATAAAATAACTGCTTCAGCAATAAGAAATTGTCTCGAATTCAAATTTTAGTAGGTGTCCGATGACTTACGAACGGAAGTGTACATAGACATTCATCCTTCGCATTCTATCGAGGATCAGCTTGTCGAGAAGACTGGAGTCTCGAGAAAGCAAACGAATGAGACGCTCTATCACGGTTGGCAGACGTGATTTGATAATTCTCAACCTCGCCATTCACCCTCGGCACGAAGGCGCGAAGGGGTAGGAACGGGCGAGCGTCAGTATTTCGCACGATGCCGTGACTTTTTTGTTCCCTGCCTCTCTTTCGTTTTGCAGTCCTCGCCCGGGCGAGGAGAAAAAGACCGCATGGCCAGTCGTGTGTGCCGAGGCATAACATGCCGCTGGCACCGTTGGCATTACCACTTCGTTACGCTCGTGTATTTTTCCGAAACCTTATTCCTTTACGAGGCATTATTATTTCGTTGCCCTGTTACCGACGGCGCACGTCGAGCGTGGAAAACTTAACGACGCCGCATCGCGGCCGAACTTATTAATTAGCTGGCCCCCACGTCGAGGAAGCTCGAAAAATCCGAGCGACCCCGATCGTAATCGATCGAAGCCGATCGTTCGCATTTTTTCGCAAAATCGTTTGCGGCCACGCCGATCGCACGCGATCGTCGTGCAACATTGGCAAAACTCGACAGTTTTTCTCCACCGAGACAAACGGGCTGAAAAGACTCCTTTCGCAACGAGCGATTCGTACCGACGGTTTAATTAGAATAAATCAATTATCGGTCTTACTAGACTCAAAATCTACACAGGATCGCGGACGTTCTTCTGCGTCCTGTCAAAGAAACGAAAGGGTACGGTCGAAAGCGAAGCTGGGAAACGTATAGGCAGACTACATGGTGTAATTCGATGCAGTCGGAGAGATTTCCGCGAGGATAAACCCTCCTGACGACCCTTGCACCTTCCGTTTGCCGGGACCCTGGCCGCCTGAGACGAACGCGGAAGCGACATTTAGACGAATGGCGCTCGCCGATAGAATCGATCCGACCCGGGGAGAAAAAGCGGCATCCGACAATTTGCCTTTTCACTTCCCGGCAGCCCCCCCGCCGGCAGGAGGACTTTTGACAAGCCAATCTACGGCCGCAGGGCCAAGCAAAGTGGCTCGTCCATTGTCCACCCTCGGGGCTTCGTACCTGGACCCGATGAAGGAGTTTGCACCCGAATTTCATAACCGAGTCTAATCGAACGGTAGCCGGGACCCGCCATCGGCGGACATTGACGGATCTTCGAACCGCTGCCTGCGCAAAGTTTGCAAACTTCCGCAACCGAGTGGAAACCGCAAGTGTCCGTAGCGAATACCCGAAGCTGAAGTGGCAACGAATTTCGAGTCCACTGGCCAGCGAAAGACGCACCTTCGTTTTACACTGTGACAACTGCAGTCTTTCGCATATTTTTCCTCCCCATCTCTCTCTCTCTCTCTCTCTCTCTCTCTCTCTCCCCCTCTCTTTCTATTCTTATCCCCCTTCCGACTACTGTCATTTTCATCGCGCTAAAAAGCGAACAGCCGCTTAGAATGGAACAAGCCGAACGCGCGGAGAAAAACGAAAGGCAATGTTTATTTCGATAACGCTTATAATTGAAACCGGTTTTTGCCTCATTCTTTAATACCCTTTTTATGAGCGCGCCGTACAAGTACCCACTCGAGTGCGCGTGCTTGCCGATGCGCGCGCGCGCGCGCACTGTGTATATCCGTGGAAAAACGATCCAGGGCAGTGTGCCATCGCGGTTCGAAGGGTGCGAGATATTGAAGGCAGTCGGAGAAGTAGGAGGAAGTCTGAGAAAGGAGAGGAGGAATGAGGAGAGGAAGGAGAGGAGGAAAGAGAGGAGAAACGTACGAGAATTTCTCGGCGAACGGATTCCGTCTCTCCTCCTTCGCGTTCAGGATATGTCTCCCTCCCTCTTCATCCCGATCCTCCTGTCGGCCGTCCGTCCTCCTCTTCCTCCCCTCGAAGACTCACGTTCGCAGCCGTCACAGTCTGTAGACCGGCCTAACCGGCCTAACTCCGCGATTCGCGTAGACGGCGAATCCTCTTCACTTTTACCGCGAAACGCGCTAAAAAGCGCGAGCTCCCGCGAACGGTTTTTCACGCGCTCGCGTACGTAACAGTATGCGCGTCGCCGGTAGATCCTATCGACTCTTCGCCAGCCGATCGACTCTTTTTCCACGAGGACGTCACAATCCAATGTAAAGCGAACCACGTTCGAAAAAAGCATCGAAAATGTTCGACAGCTCCGCAATACACTTACTTGCTAAGGAAATAGAACGCGTTAGAAACAACGGGCTCGACCGCTATCGTTCGATCGGTCAATGCTTCAACCTTGCTACTTTTACAATACGTAGCGGCACGTAACACCGGGCTGATTAAAATCGAATTATTCGTGCCACTGGGTCTACCCGCCGATCGTAATAACGAAGCTGTACGCGTAATGCGCTGATTAAGTGGAAGTAGGATGCCGAAAAGAATGAAGTCGAAGCTACGTTCGCGCGACCGATTTCGATCTCGACTCCCTAAAAGGGGCGTCGGACGTTCGTCACAGTCCGGATACCGTCTAATCGTCGGCCGGTGCTCGCGCCTCGTCCAGAAGCGAATCCTCTTCACTTTTATCGGCCAGCTCCGTCGTGGAAAAACGGCGGATCCGGCGCGGGCAACTTTTTCGCCGGCCTAGTGTCTAACTGTACAAGCCGAACGGGTACGTACAAAGATGAGCCTTGGCCAGTCTTTTTGCGGAAGCTCGGGCATTCGTTGTTTCGTACGCTCGTTGTT
This sequence comes from Anoplius nigerrimus, assembly GCA_914767735.1. NCBI lineage: Eukaryota > Metazoa > Arthropoda > Insecta > Hymenoptera > Pompilidae > Anoplius > Anoplius nigerrimus. Next base: position 7,824,412 of record OU612089.1, on the reverse strand, counting down.
GGCTCGAGTCTCTCGAGCCGCGGCGTTATCCGCAACTTCGCTCGTTGTTTTGCTTTCTCTTTCGGGAGTGGCATGCTCTAGTTCGCTTGACTTGCGAACGCTGTCCGAGTGCTCCTCCCGTGATTCCCGTTCCGTCGATATTAATTGTTCCGCTTCGACGTTAAACGACGGCTACAGGGCGTCCGTCGGCGAGCGTGTCCGATGATTCATCTCGAGAGAGAATCGTCAGCTTGCTTCCGCGAGCAGGTAGGCTAAGCAGATTGCCGACAGACAGCGTACAATGTGACCGTGATCTGTTCAGATTCATTAAACATGTATATGCGGTATATAAGAACGTATATTATAAAATATATGACACATCTCGATAGCAGTAACAACAAATCACATGAGTCTACCGATAACGTATTATACAATATGTTATTGTTGATTATAAATAAGTATCGTGATCGCAGGTTGAAGGATAGGGGAATGTTGGTTGGGGGTGAATCTGTAAACGTTTCGTTGCGTTAAGCTAGAGTACTGCTCGTAGGAAAATAGTAGAAATGTTACAGTTACGATGTGCGTTAAGATTTGTACATTCATTGTCGAAAATATACGACACAAACACGCACGAGCAGCGGAATATGTGTTTACAGTTAGGCAGCGCTGTCATGGTAAGCGTTCGTATTTCGAGTTTGTTTCATTAAAGCTGCGTTAATGTGTAGATCTCGGGACGACGCCGACTTTCGAATAATCATCGCCTTCAATTTATTTCGTAAATTAACGTTACGCGCAACCGAAATACCTCGGTGCCGCATTATCTCAGGTACAACCGTTAAATGGCACTGCGATAATTACTTCTGCTTCCACAATTAGTCATATTTTCGGCCTGAAAATAATTATACGCACGCGCTGAACGATAATTTAATTCCTACGTCGCTTGACGAACACACGAGTAACGTCACATATGTATTGTCGCGGTTAATATTTTAGAAAAAACTGATCGCATACCGTCGCGTCCGAAAATATAATTTTTGGTCCATTTGTACGAATTTCTTCGTACTCTTACTACACATACGAAGTTCGTGATACTTAAGAGTAGTACTTTTTAATTTCTCTAAGTAACGGTATCTCCGTTTCCTCATTTATTTCAACGAATCTCTTATTAGCCCTGCTAAAGTAATAGATGTCGCCGGTATAAATATCGAACCATAAAGCGTGTATGTGAAGATCGTGCCTCTCCAATCGTTTCTTCAAAAAACCGTATGACGCAACGTTTTGCAGCTGTTGCAATGTATTGATCTGGAATAAGAATAGATTACAGTTGTACGCTCAATCTTTCGACATATATTATTTACAATACCTGAGATAGCTTATCCTCTATAGCGAACTTGTCTTCGGGATCGATGTATGCCACAAATTTTCTCAGAGGTGTTTCCGCTTGAAACAAAATCGGCTCGTGAAAGCCGGTCATTTCTAGTTGTTGGAATTTTGCTAAACTGCTACTTGCATGTGCGCAGAGCCATGCCCTCAATGGTGATATTCTTCTGTTTAGCTGCAAGTTTCAATTATCATTCTATGAGTATAATTCAAATATTAGAACAACTAAGGGTTTGGTATTAAAAATACATACTTGTGAGGCAAATTCTTCATCACGTAATGCATATAGTAAATTCATGGCCTTGCAGTCACTGTGACCACAAACTATAACGTGCCTTATGTCATTCACCACGCAGCCAAGTTCCAATGCTGCTGGTTCGCACATTGTCAACTCATCAACGAAGTGCTGTGAGTGGGGAACTACGTTTCCTGCATTTCTCACTGAAATTTCAGAACAGTCAATAAGCATTGCAGTACTTCAAAAAATATTATTGGTAGGTGCAAATACTTGAACTCTGTGGGTAATAGGAAATTTTAATTCAAACCAAATAGTTAATACTAATGTGTAACAAGGTAAAAAAAGTATGCAATTTAAAGCATAATCAAATAAAATTTTACCTGAACAATATGAATAAGTAATCATTCTCAGTTATGTACTTGCTAATATAATTATTTTATTCCGCATATATCTACCGTTTTTGTTCTTGCAATTTTTGTTCGAATTTTGTTCGAAATGGTTGATAACCCGTTTAAAACATTTAAACCAAGATTAACATACGTAAATCGAAACATTAAAAATTAAGAATTTATTATGTATTTAATTTATTATCTTCAACCCGGATCAAGAAGACGAAATCGACGCAATGAATTACAACGATAAGTAATTTATTCGCTTTCATATAAAAATAATGGCAAACTTGGTAGAGACGTGAAATTGATAGTGCGATGATAAATCGTACCGACAAACATGTCTCCAACGTTCGTTTCCGTAAATCTAGTTGGGATCATCCGGGAGTCCATGCAGGTAAAGAATACTGCCTTTGGCTGTGATAAGAGAGTAAGGACAAATTGTCAGTTGCAATGAAAATATTGGCGCAACTTTTGTTTGCTTGTCATTTGTATAAACCTTAACCGAGACTCGTTAATAATATACATTATGTCTGTTGACCTTTGCTTCAGCTCGTCCTCCGTAGTTGAAGTCAGTCGGTTTATCATATTTCTCAGAGCAAAAACTGTGGTCGATTTCGTTCGCGAAGGGATAATGTATCGACACACATTTTTCCCGCACAGTAAGTCTACATTTACTCGCAACACCATGTGTACCGTCCAAGGTCAAATCGAACACGTTATCAACTATCGCATTCAAAGTTAAAACAATGGGAAAACGGACATCATTACTCTACGTGAAAGATATGACACACTCGATTCGAAGCGTAATGATGAGCGTAAGCGTTACACCACAACGATTTCTCGTTCATTAGTTCCATTCTTGAACTCCTTAGCACATGACATTGCAACAACAAAAACATGTTTCTGCTGTCGATAAGTAAAAAAATCGGATATGGAACGATGAAAGAACGTACCTCAGGATGATCCCTGACTTGTCGAAATTGCTTAACCATCCCCTCCCGATGACATTGTCTATACCTCATAATACCCTTGATTATTCTGTCCATCGTAATGATCACTCGTAAGTTGCAATGCACCGCGACACTGGCACGCCTCGTGTGTAAACCTTCTCCAAAAAGCGGTGACAGTACCAAAGTCCGCCATTTGACGATTCTCCGTATGGCGGGAATTACAACATGCGGTACGCTTTAATTGACTGACACTCATTGCACACAATTACAGATAACGTTAAACTGCGGGTTTTATCGTTGTTGTGGTAGGAAATGAAAAAGGTGTTAATCGTTTCTTGTACCAGATATATGCTTTTATTATACTGTACCACATTTATATCTCAGAAAAACCTACAAACGAATACAGCCATAGACAAACTTCTGTAAATTCGATAGTAGTATATAGTTAGTCTCTTCGCAATATTGAAAATGCGAACTCCGTTAATAATCGAATCGTGTAGCTATGCAGCGTAGTCCAAATGCTGTACAATTACGACGAATGATACGACATGCTCACGCTATATGAAACTTGACAGGGTTGTATTCGGACAACCCTGTTTGCACATTGTTATACACGACGATGTTTATTTACGTGCATTCTCTCTTCTCTCTAAGTAAATAAGATATAGAAAAATATACAACCCTGGCTGTGTATATAAAAAAACAAACCAAAGTCTGCCGTACAGGTTACAAAAATGAGGTGTACAAATTTGAAAACAGATCCACCGTTATAACTAACTTACATCTGCAAAAGAACCAACGTATGTTTATTAGGAGCGGGCTAGAGTCGACAGAGAGCGTTCTAATTATAAATGTAATTGTAACAACGCAATATCGCCATTGCATAGGTACCAAAAATGTTCATAGCCGAAGTTTCGTGTATAACCGACACGAGTATACCTTCATGAATCATCCACAACTCTGTATTTCTGTGTATCGTCCACCCTCCGTTCTCATATTCGCATATTCACCAGTGAGATCAATGATAACATCAAATCCACTTGAATAATTTTCCCTTGTTAAGCGAATTTGCCATGCATATGTTTTCGCACAGATATTCATATTGAAAGCTGTACACCAAAATTGGTTATTTTGTAACATGCACTCTTCGCAATAGTTTCTTCTTCTTATAATGGCCATATTTAGGTTTTGGTCTCCACATTCCCCTCATCGTTCTGCTAACGTCGGACTCTCACATTTAACAATGATTAATAGTTTGGACCCGGGAGACGACGCGCCTGGGTCGAGCCGTTTTCTATCTGTTCAAAGCAGAACTTTGACTGGCACGTTCTAACTTCTCAAAATGCTTCCTTGCGTTCCGTATATTAATCAACGTTGCAGCTGAAGCTATAAACATGCACAACAATTATAGTGTTAATCATTAAATGATATGGATTTGTCTGATGTATTATGGCACTTTTACAACATATAATTGTCGTTTATCTTTCATGTATGATTCATTACTTACGAATCGCTGGATCTGACATTATCACCATCACATATGTATTGGATGTAAACACATCGATAAAAGCGGCGAAATTCGTGTTCCTCACTTCCATACTTTGGAATTGCGCTGCTAGTTTGCTGCAAAAGAAATGTTACATAGTAATTCGATGCGTACGAAGGAAAATATATTTTATCGATTCAAAACTCACCTGCAACTTAATTTGAACTGTTTAATAATATTTGAAACTTTCTCGAAACGGTGAACGTCCCGATGAAATTGCCTCTGGCAATGGCTGATTACCAAAAATGTGGCCCTCTCAAATAGTAATACCTCATCCGCATCAATGATATTCGCAAATTGATTCAAACTTTGTTCAAGCTCCTTCACATTAGGAATTAACATATATACAATGGATGACCAAGCTCTGTGATGTACAAGATGCTTTGTAGTATTTCAGATTGAATATTTTCGGCTACCCGTAGTCGATCTTTAGCTTATACCTATACAGAGTTTCGTCCCATATGCTAGTTCTAAAGCAAGTGCATTCAAGTGGTAAACTCAGTCTTTTCAGATCCTCCTCCCTTTCCCTGAATATCAAATCACGTTGATCCTCCTGGACCAGATCCATCTTGTGAACTAGACAAAAGATTTTTGCCTCTGGACTATTTTGCAATATGGCCTCCAAGCAACTTTGATAATAATGCATATCTTTATCCAATTCCCTGGACTCAACATCAAACACATATATTAAGACTTCAACATTCCTGAATATATTGTCTCTTTGCGAGGCAAAGTAATTCTCCATAAATGCTTCTTGACCACCACAGTCCCAGAGATTAAGCACCAGATTTCCGAGGAAACGTACATGACTATGTTCTACATCAACTGTTGGAGATATGATGTTGCATTTAGTATCAGAAAACAGGATACACATAATATTAATTTCTTAACTTATTTACTTACTTGTTGCACCCAAGCGACGTGTATCTCTAGCAATATAATTAGCAAATATAATACTCCGCATACTGGTTTTACCAGAGCCGCTCTTGCCCATCAATAACACCTGTCAGAACCAGCATTGGTAAGGAAATGTCGTATTATTTCTTACAATTAAATCAACCTTTGTATACATACTTTTTTCTTCATGGTGAATTAAACTTTTTCAAACAACGTCAGGTTATAAATATTTTACTCCACCACAAAATTGTTATCAACAACAATTTATTGTCAATTCCTTTCAGAGGAAATATTGGACCATGATACACTCACTTGGATAAAGAGTTTACACAATGGAGTGAATATATCAAGTGGGCGGTTAGACATTAGATTTCATTTCAAGATCACTGAACTCCCTGTAATTTTAATAGCTGTCAAATAACAAACCATACTTTCGTATACACGTTCTTGCACTGAGGTACATCAAACTAATTCTTTATATCAAAATTATATTTGCGAGATAGAGGATTAATATGAAAAACAATGGTTGACCTCAAAAACGCGTAAGAAATGTTGATACCGTGCTTGAAGGCACAGCTATTATCTTATACATTCACACTACCTTTCACTGCAGTTAATTAATCGAACGGTCAGCAACAAATTACGTGAACGATGTCGAAAGAAAAAGGAACACCACCGATGTGGAATCAATCCTTTTGTTACGTAGGACGTCAACTTGTGACAATCATAACAATAGAACTTTTGACAAAAGCATACGCACACCGAAGAATTAAACTATACGTGCAGACAAAAAGATTCCATGTATTCACTGGTCACCACGTACTTAGTATAAAATAGGTTATCATTGTTAACGTACAATCGCGAAGTCTTTAACTCAACGAACAAAACTGCAGAAACTCGTGTTCTGCGACGATTAAATCCGACGGGAAAGAATTTTGTTATGATCCAGTTCCCTTTTTTCTTTTACCTCACTGATTAGATTGTATCATTGTATGTAACTTATATTCGCTGCAAACTGAAAAGGTTCTAAAACGCTAGAACGATTCTCACCGTCAGTGTTACCACTAGTTACTACCGCCAATAAGGGAAAGCAATCTTCGATAAATATACCTAATTTAGATTTCAGAATTGACAGGCATAAACCGCATGCGTTACTGCAGTGATGTGAATGTATCGGCAAAAGGTTATCTACGTTCCGAAATGCACTCGATGGGTCTCCCACGCATCCTCTTATCGCGTACATGTGCATCATCGGAACATTCAAGTCACCACCAACTTGTCATCTATGCCAGCTAAACGTCAGCAAAATTAACCCAACAACAATGTACGTAAGATGACATTTTCACTATATCGTTAAATCATATCAGACTATCACTGTTTTCAAAGTATCACATTGCATTCAAAGTTTTCTCTTGATTGCGACAGTTCTCAGTTTTCTCCGGGACAATGCAACGATCATAACGAATCTGGAAGCTTTCTTCCGAGAACGAGGTAGGGTTGAAGCGGAATGTCGCACAAGTGCAAGTTTACGATTTGAATGGCGCAAGTGGACGCTGGCGAAGGTTGGCAACGCTACCGTCAAAGGAGTGAACATATCGTCGTTCGCCGAGAAATGTCGGTGGCGCCGCCAGGGTAAAGACAGTGTCAGAGGACCGCGACGGCAGTGGCTGAATCAAGCCCCTTTTATCATCAACTCCGAACTCTCGTTGTACCACGTAAGTCCCGTCCCGTGAACGGTGCACGACGTCGCAACGAGGGTGGAACGGAGCGAAAGGCAAATAAAAAAAAATAAAGAGAGGGGGGGGAGGAAGGGAACGTGCGAAAAGTTTCCGGTGCAAGGGATAGTTCGCCGCTGCAGCGTGTTCCTCGCCAAAGAAAATAATAAAAAGAGAGAGAGAGGAGAGTGGGAACAGAATAAGCGTAAAAAAGAATGATCACAAAATGAACTGCCGCCGATAGAAAAGGGGTCCGCGTGCTTTTTCCGCCGTTGCCCCGAAGGAGTCGGAGGAGAAACATCGCGGGGACCGTGTGGATGAAGCGGCGCCACATATATGGATATATCATCCGTACATACGTCGTACATACGACAGACAGACGTATACATACGCCGACCCACTAACACCGCTACGGCAACCTTACCGTCGTACACTCTTTCTCTGTCCGCAAGCTAAGTCCGTGGAACAGAAACGTGAGACAGAACAAGCCACTCGGGGTATATACTGTAGAGGGAGGGAGAGGGAGAGAGAGAGAGAGAGAGAGAAAGACAGAGTGTGCATGTCTGAGGTGGGGGATGATATAGCGGAGCGAGAAGAAAGAGACGTCGTGACGCTCACTGTAATACGTGGGAGCAGGAGAAAGCGATATCGTCCGTTGATACGGCGGGGTGTCTGCTGCACCCGTGCGTGAATCACGTTTACTTATAAGTAGCGTCCGGCCATCCACCGTGTATCGAGAGTACACCCCGTTTGCGCGACATTGACCCGCCTCGAGGACGCCACCGACGAGGCGAGGAAGGCGAGGAAGGAGTCCTGCGAGTCTTTTGGCGAGACGCGAACTGGCCCCCCCTCGCGCGAGTGACACCCACGAGGAGAGGAAAGGGGCCCGTGTTGTATTTCGTTCATGATAGCTCCACCGCGACTCATCGCAGTTCCGATCGTGAAACATCGTTGCCGACGTCTCCCCGTCATGAAGTGCCGGCGGGAAATCCGTTAAGTGTAATGAGAGATATACCCGTGGCTTATCGCTAGCAAGGCTGTGTGTCACGCGAGAACAGCAAGACCCACAGGCAAGTAGAGCTTCCATGGCGTTTTCGTTCTTTCATGTAGCACAGTAGGCTGTGCTGGTTACAGTCTGGTAATCAGCTGGCTGCTCTGGTCTTCCTGACGTCTTATGTCAGAGGGACGGTGTGCAGGATAGCTTGAGCACTGCTTGAAGGAGTTATTCTACACGCGTCTGAAGAAGAGATTGTTATTGAAATGATTGTCTGTAAAATCTGTAGAGACTACGGCGGAACATAGGCTAACAGCAGAAGGGCAGAGAGAACAACAATATGTCAGATGAAGAGGACAAACCTCCCGCACCTCCTGTGCGGCTCACGTCAAACAGGTATTGCTATGGTTTTTTAAGATATTCCCACAGAGATAAGAATATGGTTTTCCTAGATAAAAGGTATTTTTAGAAATAGAGGGGATATGCTCCTCTTATCAATGATTCTTCCATGTTTACTGTAGCCACATAGGTACATTGCAATCTATACCTATATCCATGCTTTAAGAATGGAGGAAGAGACACTAATTTGGTAGTTGCTAAAAATAAAATCTTCCAGTTCAGACACTATCATGTTCTTATGTAGGAAAATATACTCAGCAAAACAATGTCATATCTTTTATTAAATTGTATATACAATTAAGGCAGGAAAAAAAAATTTGTTGAGTATTTCAATTGTAACTGCTATTTAAAATTGTACCTATGAGAAATACCTGCTGTATTCTGTTCTCACTGTGAGTCAGTCTAGCCTGAGCTATTATCATGATGAGATAAGGACTGATTACATTTTTGGAAGAACTTCATTGTGTGCTCCGATTTCATTAGAACCTGATAAAAAAGAACATTTATACCTTAGTACAGTACCTCTAATAATGTGTCAGTTTTTTTAATTATATACTTTTCACTCCTTATGTGCTCATCTAGTGATCTTGCACATTGTAGCTACTAAGTTGATCAAAATGCATGTGAAATAACCAGTTATTGTCTCATCTCATTGACCTACTTTCAACATTCAATGAACTGTCCACCTACAGTTTTCTGCTTCAATGCCATGTGATTTACCTGCATAGTCAGTAATGGGCATGTGTTTGTACAATGTTTCAGGGGCGAATCAGCGCCTAATTTACCGGTGGACATGCGTCCACTTCCTAAGGAACCAGATTCGGATGAACGTAAAAAGAAAACACTGAAGGGCAAAATGAAAGTGAAGGAGAACAAAGACAAGCCCAACATCAGCTACCCAACGAATTTTGAGCACACCGTGCACGTTGGGTTCGATGCTGTTACCGGCGAATTTACGGTAAGTTCGTTTACCGTCGCGGCTACTGTTAATATTGTTCTAAATGCACTCGCTTCCCGCTTCGCTGTTGTCAAATGGTGCGGAAGATCCAAACAAAGATTACCTATGCAAAAGGCCGTAGACCGGGCAAAACAGTGAATTCAGAGTCACTGTATAAGTAACGTTTCTCGCCTGCTCCTTTCGAAGTCGGAAAATGTTAAAAGTTTAGATGGATTATCCGTGCCTAAAAGAATTTAAACTTTGAACATTCGTTCAGACATGTATGGAACATTGTGAAACTGTAATTTGGTACCTTGTCTGATGCTTCTTATATCTATTATTTTTCTCACATGAAAAACTAACTAGACACGTATTTCTTTCAAGCTGCCATTAAAAGTAAGTAAATTCAAGTGACCAATGAATTTAGATTGTGCCTGCAGTTTTATTTTTGTACATACACCTTTTTTTTTAACTGTTTGTTTTTGTTGCAAATTGAAGATAGAAAATGAAAGAGAAATACAAAGAGGAAACAAAGTGCGAAGTTTTTATAATTCATTGTTCACCATATCCTACAAGGCATAGTCGCTTCTATTGTCTAATACCAGCTTTAGTCAACGTCGCATACATTACTATTGCTTTCTTACAGAAGGAATATTTCACTCTTAACATGTCCTTTCGAAGTAATAGGGTCGTTTTCATGTGTTAATTAAACTTGTTGAAGTTGCGATACCACGTGCACGATATGTTCACATCCATCCGAGAAAAAGAGCCCCATGACACCGAAACAATCCATGTCACACATCTCCATGAATGCATATTACATACATTAGAGTATTACCCTAGCAAGCATCGCTCATGATTGCATTTCACCCGTTCTCGTATGCAACGTTAAAATTGATCACCATCCAATATTTTTACTCACAGGGAATGCCAGAGGCTTGGGCGAGACTGCTTATGTCTAGTAACATCAGTAAACAAGAGCAGAAGAAGAATCCGCAGGCTGTGCTAGACGTTTTGAATTGGTATGATAGTAGCAGTAAAGAAACTAAAGGATCGAAGTACATGACCACGACTAAGATGGTCGGCGTGGTCGGTGAGTATCAACGTATTCCCTTTATTTATGTAAAATTGATACGGAAACGTCAACCGGGATGCAGATAAACGAGAGAACCATGTAAATTTCCAGCGCCTATCGAGAGAGCAAGTAGTCCGCGAAGCATGGGCATAAGTGTCGGCACCGGGGTGGGAAACATACGAGGGCAAGCCATGTCACAGGCCTCCGGTAGTTCGCATTCACAGCACTCGTTGAGCAGGTGAGTCTTTTACAACTCTTCTCGAATGTGGCGGCGAATCATTTAAATGTTTTACTGAGAAACGATAACGTCGCAGAGTGAGTAGCAGTAGTCCGAGTAGCACGCCTACAGACGCCTGCGCGACCAGTTCCGAACAGGAGGATGAACCTCCGCCACCGCCAATATCGGCAAGGCCTGAACGCACGAAGTCTATAGTAAGTATCTCTCTTATCTTTCTACAAAATTCAACACAATAGTCCGTTCGTCTCTATTCAATTCCGTATCCGACCCTTGCAACGTTTGATTATCGAACCCGAAGGATTGCCAGTAAAATTTCGATACAAAGTATTCGTAATACCATTCTCAGAGTACGAAGCTATCGTAGTGTTGGTGTTATCGCAACCTAAGTACGAAACTCTTGTATAGTATACAAAGCCTATAGAAGAAGAACCGCCTCCACCTCCCTTGGCGACCACCCTGGGTTCCCCGCAACGAAATGGGACTCCCCAGCAGCAGCATCAGTCCCAGCTGGACAGGAACAAGAATCAGGCGACACCTACCTCGACGACGGATCAGACGCGGCCGGCGCAAAGTGATAAGGCGAGAAAGAAGAAGATGTCGGACGACGAGATACTGGAGAAGCTGAGAACGATCGTCAGCGTCGGGGACCCGAACAGGAAGTATACGAAGATGGAGAAGATCGGGCAGGGCGCCTCGGGCACCGTTTACACGGCAATCGAAACGTCAACGGGAATGGAAGTGGCGATCAAGCAGATGAATCTGTCGCAGCAGCCGAAGAAGGAGTTAATAATAAATGAAATCCTGGTGATGCGGGAGAATAAGCATCCGAACGTCGTGAATTATCTGGACAGTTACTTAGTAGGGGAGGAATTGTGGGTGGTAATGGAGTATTTGCCCGGTGGTAGTTTAACCGACGTCGTGACCGAGACGTGTATGGACGAAGGTCAGATAGCGGCGGTCTGCAGGGAAGTGTTGCAGGCACTGGAGTTCCTTCACTGTAATCAAGTTATACACAGAGATATTAAGTCGGACAACATATTGCTCGGTCTCGACGGGGGCGTTAAGTTAACGGACTTCGGATTTTGCGCGCAGATCTCGCCGGAGCAGAGTAAACGGACCACGATGGTCGGCACACCTTACTGGATGGCGCCGGAAGTGGTGACGAGAAAGCAGTATGGCCCGAAGGTACGTCACATGCGTCGCTCGGATGCACGTCTCTGTGATAAAAGGAGCGTCAATAGAATACAAGCATCCCGGCAGATTTCGTTGAATAGAAACGTTTAACAATGTAGTTATGCTTTGTACAGCGCCTGAATTCCAACGTTTTAAAGATTGCCTATATAGTTACTTATTTCTTACGCACAGGTCGATATATGGTCCTTGGGTATCATGGCGATCGAGATGATCGAGGGAGAGCCGCCGTATTTGAACGAGAATCCCTTAAGGGCGTTGTATTTAATTGCGACAAACGGGAAACCGGAGATCAAAGAGAAAGACAAGCTCTCCGGGATATTCCAAGATTTCTTAGACCAATGTTTAGAAGTTGAAGTTGAGAAACGATCCGCCGCATCAGAGTTATTAAAGGTGACGAATCAGCGTGTTACCGGAATTTCTACAATTGAGGATGTTATGTATGAAACCTGTTTTCTGTTTGTTATAGCATCCCTTCTTGAAACTGGCAAGGCCACTAGCATCATTGACACCTTTGATAATGGCAGCGAAAGAGGCTGCTAAGGGCCATTAAGAATGCGGTGAGTGAGATAATTTGTCACTGAACATGACTATAAAAACGATTTTCTATGGAAAAAAAAATAATGAGTCACCCTCCCAGAACGGAAACGGCACAATAATTCTATAATATATAATGAATAAACATATATAAATATATAAATAAATAAAATATATATAGGTCATAGCTAGATAGAACTTATCCGATACCTTGAGGAGTATCGAGAAATGATTTCAAAGTTTTTAAATTGCTGGAATCTCGCATGTTGCGAGGAAGATGATAAAGTTAAATCAGAGAAACTGTGAACGATCTGACGGCGGAAGAAGCTCGTTGTCCTTGGAATCAGTTGTCACCGTTAACGGTCGATGGGCTCCGGTATACTCTAATTTAAGTAGTTTTCAGAAAATAACAAAAATTCCATGCGGGCAAACGTCTTTGCCCGATGGAGCTACTCACCGTCGACGTTCAACTGTTGTCAGGGATACGCCAATTAACTGTCAGTTATTTTCTAAAGATATAAAAACTAGTACTACTGACGGAAAATCAGAGTTAGCTACAAACACACATTATTTATAGCAAGAAACCTTATTAGGTGAATACCATAATGAGAAGGAAAAAAAAATGTGAACAAGTACATAGGACCTATTCTAATATATTATTACTTATGGTTTCACAAGAAATTGTAGAGGAAGAGAAAAAATTGGTCTTCGTATCAGATTTATATTTTTCGAATGAAGTTACGGATAGCAGAGCAATATGTTTTCGGTCTTTTCGTCTGTCAGTATGACGTAGATATGTAAGCAGTAACTTAACTTGTTTTAAACGTTCTCAAGAGTCGCGTTCTTATAATCGTGTCTTCGTACACGTACGTAGACTTCTGTTCTTCTTTCTTTACGTCACTAACATCTAAAACGGCTTTTTATTACCACGAAAAATTTGCAAATCGTCGCGTCATTATCAGTGTGTATATAGTGCATCCAATTGATTTACTTCAACTGTAATCATGTTAAACGTACATTTGATACTTGTGAATCTTATTTGAAATTATTCATTTGTAATATTAAGATGACGACAGAATAAGTACTTTTTCTCGTTTTACATCGCTGTATGATGAGACACGTTAAAATGTCGACCTTGTTATTGATATATATATATTACCTAGATAGTAAGAACATCTTTCTAATGGACAAGTTTCGTCCAGCTGCGTGTGTTCTCCGTTACAGGTCGAGTACGATTGTCTTTTAACGTGTCTCGACGAATTAAGTGAACGGATGATCGACGAAATTTTAAAACAAGGTACGGATGTAGAACCATTTTGTGACACTATAAAGTGCCTGTCTTGTCATGTTTATAGGAACGTCGAAAAAAAAATCATGCTAGATTCCTTATAATCCTCGATTGCCGGTTAATATTTAAATAAGATAATTTAGGAACCATCGGTCGATGATTGCGTACATTTCTGTTGATCGTTTTAAAGGCTTCCTAGTGTTTAGGTCTTATTACACATTGATCGATATGTCTTTCCTATTTATATCATTATTTTAAGATATTATTTTATTATCATCATTAACATTAATTTTATTCAAACAAAAAACAGCGCGATGAACTGTCGAACGTTCAGTTTTAACGAATCATCGATACTTTCTCATTTTCTTCATTCACACTTATTCAGCTTCGTTGCGCGATTACATATTTTATCATACAAGAATCTATCACAAAAACGATGAAATAGCACGTAAAGGTATGACAGCTATTGTGCGAAAGAAAACGTTAACGCTATACTTATATTGCATATGGAACGAAAGCAAAAAAAAAATAAACAAAAACCAAGTACACATTATTTCATAAACGATAAAAAAAACGAAACGTTATACGTCAGGATATAAGTAATACGATAGTTTCGTTGCTTTTGCAGTACTACTATTTAACGGCGAGAGAAAGAGGGGGAGAGGGAAAACGTAAGAGCCTAAATTGAATTGTTGTTTCCTTTCTTTGCCATCATTCACGATATCTAATTGTATTTGACAGACGACGAAGGGCAGCCGAGCTACACAAAAATGTCCCCCGCTTTATGAAGGAATTCGGAGCTGCATGCTGAGGAATGAATGTACCTACCTTTAAACGAATCAGGGACTATAATATAAAGTAATATGTAAATTCATGTCTCAGTATTCCGTGAGAATGAGCTCTTGTATAATTCCACTTCAGCATACACGCTCGGCAATTTCGTCGTATAAGCGCGGCTTAAAGCGATCACTTGCCGATAAGTAGCGACAGAATAAAAGAAAAAAACAAAAGTAATTTGTGTGCACGTCTAGTATTAAACCGGATATACAGTTACGTTTCGCGAATTGGTGATTGTGATCCGGCACGACAGGATAAGACTATTGTACATGCTCGATGAACAGAGAAAAAGTGAGAGAGAGAGAAAGAGATAGAATGAGAAAGAAAAAGCGTCGCGGAGTTTGGAGAGGTCCTGCATTTTCACAAATATCTTTCTTCAGAGACAAATGAAGCATTTCGCTCGTTTTATACCGGATATTATATTATGGCAGTTACTGAATAGATTTCAGCTACTACTAAGCAGCTATTTTTAAGGCTTATTTAAATATATACGATATATATGACGAATCGAGATACCGTGTATACCGCGTGCAAAAAAATACTTGATTCACACACTGACACACACACACACACACATTTACACGAACACGCATACAGAAACATACAATGCGAATAGTATTATTTAGACAACCAAATTATTGTTTTATGATGCCTGCGAGGTAAAACGTATTGAAGTGATTTTGAGATATTCACTGTACTGAGAATAAACAGTATTCCTGGAAACGTTCTATTAGGGAGAATGAAGTGCGAAATCGGAACGGAGGTGGACAAGAGAAGATTCTGTTTCCTTTCTTTTTTTTTCCTTTTACATCGGTACCTCGATTATGGTTCGACGTGCATTTTCACATCCGCATAAGCAATGTATTATTTTTCATTATTATTATTATATTATTATTATTTTAGAATTGTAATATAGGTTCCTATTGAGGTATATTTGGTTAAGCGTGACTATGCATACTTTCATTGATATTTTTTAGGATGTTTTTGAAAATGCTTTGAGATCTCAGAATGAAAGGGTCAGGCCTAGTAATGAAGTCACTATTTTATTGGAACGCTTGATTGGAACATTTTTGTTTCCAATCGGTGACAGAAAAGAAACTAATCTGACTTTAACTTAACTTTTTTAAAAATATGACGCTCATCGAAAAATGTTCGGTAAAAGAAAAAATCTGATTTCTCAGGAAGACTAATATTTATGTAACTGATAATAAATTTAACAAAAAATGAGAAAAGAACAGTGAAAAGTAATTCATTATTGTAAAGAACAAACAAAAAAAAAACAATGCCTAGAGTTTTGCGTATATACTGTACTGTAATACTTTTCAGTTTGTTTTAAAACGTTACAATATAAGGAAACATTTTATAATAAAAGAACTTGTTACTGCTTGGGTATCTTTCCTTCCTTTTTTCTGAGCTAATAAAACTTCATTTATGAACTATGATGTGACTTACGATGACTTATGATCGTCAGACCGCACACCATACGCTTCCTTTAAGCTTCTTCCCTGTCCTGGTTCAAAGTGAGAAAAGGACAAATAACCTTCTGTATTCCATATTGACATATATTACGGCGAATATAATAATTATTTACATTACAGTTTTGCGTGTAATATTTGGAAAAATAACTCTATTTACTTACAAAGTATACATTATATTTCCCCATAACTCGCATTCCCTCCACTCTCAAATCATGCAGAATGCATTCAAAATGGAATACCTCCTGCTTGATACAGGAAACCAACGTATACTGTTGAGATTGCAGTCGGAAACATATATTCCCACAAAATCGAGACGTCACTGTCGTGAGGATAAACTTGCATTTATATCATTCATACGTTTTCGAGAGCTGTATAGTTATGTATAAGTAATTTTCGTTTCAAAGCTTATATAAGAAACGGTGACACCCCGTTGTTATATCGAATAAAGCAACAACATTACATACATATTCGTGCATAAAAGTTTTTGAAGTCGGTGACGAGCATCACACGAGACTCACAGATAGATAAAAAACCATATATACATATTGGTTAAGTGAGATTCTTTCAAAGCAATCTCGCAATAAAATATCAACCGTTTCCGTTATGTATAACTCTACCTAGACCGCAATCTTGCAGTATCACCCCAACACGCTTCACTAATCAAACTTTATAATTTTATACCGCAAACAATCGTACCATGTCCAATTAGCAATAGCACAAACAAGAAGTGTTAAAAGGCCCCATTTCAGGGATATGAAATTCTCTAAACATTAGATTAAATAAAAAGCCAAGAAGTAGATGTGCAACGCCGTCGGGACGGGGTCGTCTCTCTTAAGATGTGGACTTCTTCTCCTCTCCGGCTGCATGGAAGTTTATCGACGCCGAATTAATGCAGAAACGCTTCCTCGTGGGCTTTGGACCGTCATTGAACACATGACCCATATGAGCACCGCATTTCGCGCACGTCACTTCGGTCCGCACCATATCTGGGTTTGCGATCAGCAGTAGTAGATTGCCACCAACTGTGCGTCGTTTGTGTTGGACGCAGTTTTTCGTGTTTTTTTCAGTGATGAAGAGTGAAGTGATGGTAGCGGAGCAATAGGAGGACAAAGGAAAGACAGAATAATAGAGTGTGATTAAACGTAGACCAACACCTTTCTTATGTACACTTTAAAATCTCTCCTACTAATAAGGAAATCAAAAGATTACAGAAGACTTGTGTACATTTAAGAGAGAGATAGTAGAAAAGAGAGAGAGATAGAGACAGAGAAACGATAGAACAGATCCAGTAATAAAGCTAAATGAAAGTATAGAGAAAATAAAGTGGTGTGAATATCTCCAACTTGTAGTAAACTAATTCATGAAGTTGCAACTGATGGGACAACTTACTAGAAATTTAGAAATTACCTTCGATTCCCAACCATTGTTGGAACTAGAGCTGCTGAAAAGCACTGTTTAAGAAGCTTTTAACTGTTCCACTAACATTGAATATTGTATCTACGGCTATAAACAAAGAGTAGTTTTGTTTGTATATTTATAGGAACTACATTACAAAACAATGAATCCTGTTTTATATTACAAAGTATTTGTTATATTCAATTATAATTTATATGCAGCATATTATTATACCACCACCATAAATGATTCAAAGTCAGAAATATTCACCATTGTAATTGAAGACCAGAGCACATTATTTTAGAAATAATATAACTTATGTTGTAAGGCTCTTTTATTTAGGTTGCAATACTAATATAGTAGTATTCCAGTAAATCAAAATCTGTTACAAATGTTACATGAATATCACACTGGACGTTCAAAAAGCTACAGAACATTCTTAATGTAAATATGATATGAATATTATTAAATTCATATGTAAGCGTATTCCATGAAGTGGTGACTTATTATATTATTCGCTTATTACATTAGAGAAATAAGAATAGGTATTTTGTATAAATAAATTGAAAACAAATGTTTATAATGTACATCAATGATTTTAGTACAAAAAATGATGTAAGTCTAACACAATCACACTCTAAGCGATGACATGCTGGGTGTAGGATATAATTAGGAACTTGTAATCTTT
This sequence comes from Anoplius nigerrimus, assembly GCA_914767735.1. Lineage (NCBI taxonomy): Eukaryota > Metazoa > Arthropoda > Insecta > Hymenoptera > Pompilidae > Anoplius > Anoplius nigerrimus. The sequence goes on along the minus strand of OU612089.1, from coordinate 7,806,258 downwards.
TATAAATACAGTGAAAGTGATTCATAAAAAGAATACAAAATAAATTGAGGTATGTGTATGCAATGAAATATTTGTTTTGTGAAACTGTGTAACTAAAATTCAACTATTACACACTAATAAAGCAGTCTAAATTTGGAAAAAAAACTTTTCTATTATTGCAAAACTAAGAAAAGAAGTGTTCATCAAACAAAAATAGTAAATAAAAATTTAAATACTACTAACCCACAGATAAGGAAAGAAAAAGTAAGATATATGTGAAGAAAATGTAATGGTGGATTAAATGTAGTAAAATGGCAGTAATAAGAATATACTATAATGAAGTACAGGTATATCATGTAAGAATGCTGAAAGCTGTTTCAAGCATTAGTCCAGACTGGTGCATAGTTAAAAGCAACTGATCGGTATAATTATTTTTAGCTGTGTTTTTAAAATGTTATCTGTATCTCATTATAATATACACATATCAAAACATCGTAATTTAAGATCAAGTGTATAGAGGTTCCTACATTACTAACTTAAGACAGACTAAATGTAACAGCATAATAAGTAAGAAGTTTATCAGTGAATATTAATAGTTTGCTTTTATCACTTACCATGAGACGTATCTTTGGTTAACTTGATTCTGCCTTGATCTAATACTTCATTGAACGCAGGCCAACCACATCCACTACTAAACTTTGCCTCTGAAGAGAACAACTCTTGGTCGCATACAACGCACGTATACGTGCCCTTTTCGTAAAATTTATTATAACAGCCGGTAAAGGGCCTGCGTGAACAAGAGAGAGAGAAAAAATGAACATGTTCCGCATATAATGGAAACAAACATACGGGCAGGAAAAGGAGGTTAATTGTGACATCTATGCTTTATTTATAAACCCCGTGACCATGACGCAAAGCCAGCTACCGCTCTATGCTCTTGAAAAAGCTATTTTTACTTCTGATCAGCCAAAATTAAGTACTATCTCTCCCGACACTCACGCGCATTCCACCGAATTCTTCGTCGAACGCTGTAAAACTACTCGTAGACGTGCAAGAAAGAAACGAAAAAAAAAATAATCATCTATATCAAATATTATATCCGAGAACCAAAATACATTCAACTGACTCAATCGTACGGACTGCGACAACGACGCTGCATTCGTTGCGCAGAACAGAATACAAAATCTCAAACGCAAAAGAAAACGTGCGTACGCCGATTATACCGAAAAACGTCTCTTTACAAAATTCGCCGCATAACCGTACGTAATCGTCGACGTTACGCGCGACGAGTCATCAAGGTCCATAACGGGGCGAGCGTCAATCAGGCAGCTAATTACGGGCCGATTACCGACGCGAAGGTAATCGCAATATTGTACGCGTACCGAATCGGCGTACGTCGCAATTTTTGCGCTCGACACGGGAAGCTGAACGGAATTTCGGTTCGATCGGATCACACACTACCTTTCGGTCCCTTTTTCCTGTGTCACATGCCACTGGAGCGGCGTCAGTCGCTTCTTCAATTCCTCCTTGTCCGTGTCCGACGTCATTGTCGCGGTGGAATCTTGAAATAGAGTCGCAGACTGGGGGAGAGTGTCAAGGTGCCGACCACTACGACGGATGTGAATGAAAACAAGGAGGAAATGCCTTGCCGCGCTTTCCTCGGCAACTGTGCGCGACTGTCATCTTTTACCCCGCCAACCGCGTGACGACCTATCACGTTCGAAACACCGCGTGCGTGCGTGCGCGTTCCAGTTCTCCGGCTCGATTGGACACGCCGAATGTCGGGGAGGAAGTCGGGGCATGGCAATGTCGTGGGTGCGCTTCTTGTGAAAAGACTGGCGCAACGCGATTCGGATGTTACGACACACGGGCGACAGAAGCCGATATTCGTTAGCGGTACACGAGCCGATGCTTAAGCGTACTTCGATATATTCGTTACCGGCGAATTCATCCTGTCACGCTTCCGCAGCGACGTTCTCATTGTAACGCTACACGTATAGGACGCATATGTACTGCATTTGCCGTAGATGAATGTTCCCGATATTTTTGTAGGCGACCGATGCAAGAGCAAGGGCGAAGGAAATTAATTTTCTGGTATTTTTGTCTATGCTGGACTCGCAATGTACGTAGGAGGTGGACGTTTTTAGATCTTTGCGTTTTGGATGGTATGGAAGTATGTTTACATTCGGTATGCCGTTGACGTGAATAATTTGACGTAGATAGATATGTACTGTCAACTGTGGCTTCACTTTTGTGCAAAGCCGCAAAAGGTTAACCGGTTTGGTTTATAGCGTTGGAAGTAACAGATACCGGCGCTGATTATGGTCAGAAAGGACGTGAGTCACAATCGTATTTAATTCTTGATAGTTTTGTGTCACGGACTTTGGGAGTTTCAGCGGTTTTGTAGCAATGAACTGAATGCGCTGGCAAGTGTTTCTCGATTGTTATGATGTTCAAATATTTGAATAACTGAATCCATTTGTGTTTCACGACTACAGACAGACTGAGGACAGACGTATGTTTGAACAATGAAAGAATATGTAGATCGACACGTAACAACGGGGAATAATAACTGGACGAAATTATGCACGTATGAAAATGTCTTGTAACATATGATACGCCGCACGGTCGTATATAGTTTCAATTTTCCAGCGTTGCACAAGTATGCCGTGCACAGGTAAAGTATTATATTCTATCCTTACGTCATAGACACCGTTCTCTCATGTAGTGTCAATAGTGAAACAGAAACAGGAGTGAATGTACGAACCTGTTTGTTTCGTAGAGTATAACTTCGCATACTGCGTTAGGGATCGAAAATTCAATTTTGCGACACTCTTATAGATATTCATCTTCAATGTTTGTTATTTCGATGAGGGTATTTTCGTCTACCAGGGCACGGGTAACCGTCACTATCGATACTTTTTTTTGTATCGGGCACCTTGCGTAATAGGAAACGGAGTAGAAACGAGATCGAGAAGACGTAAAGGTGATAAAGAACGTTAAAATTCGTGGGCCAGAACGAGAACTTACTTCTAAACGGTTAGAGCTTTATTAGATGTCGCTGTCGGACAAGACTGTCATGTAAGTTCCAAGATCGATGTTGCACTCTGTGAATGACTGTAGGGAGGAGTCACATAGCAAATTGTAAAGTTTCGACTGTGTTCTCGTCACATTTACGCTCAATGTCTACACCGTTTCGTTTTTCCCTTTTATGGACAGCTTGTCTTCATTCGTAAGCTTATATTTCTGATAGTTGATTACAAATTTGACATGACCTGACATGAATTCGATATGATTAAACACACTATTGCTAAGAATAAATTCTTACAGACTGTCGACTTTCCAGAGTAAACTATAATTGGTCGATACACTAGCTCCATCTTAGGTAGGTCAGCTGAATTATATTTATTGTGTTACATTTATTTAATAATGCTTCGAATTACTATAATATATTAATTATATATTATAAAATTACCATTTTATAATATGTACAATAAATATATTGTATAGAAATATAACATGAAGTTTAATTTGACTAGTAATGCTTATTTTTAACCCCCATAAACTGTTATCTTAAGTTTTGCATATGACTGGGTCGATAATTTAATTTAAATGTCGCATTCTGGAAGGGTAAATTTAAGTAAGGAAAAATGTATTTAGATGTATTGTAAGTTGAAAAGCTATCGTTTTCAGGCAATAAACACAATTTAGCTGATTTGTTGCGTTGCCTGGCAAAGCTATTGGTGAGTAAAAATTTCGACAGATGGTGGCTCGGTCGTATCTACACTTCGTTTAGTCTCAGTCACATTCTTTGGTTATAAGAATCGTTCCAAATTCGCGGGAAACGCATCCTGTTCCAGAGCGCCCGAGAGGTTTGCCTGCAACATATTAATATCAACAATTGTTATTGTCAGGGTGTCATTTATATTGACCCCATGAAAGTCTGTACAAAATACTACCCAATCGTCGCGCTCACGTGAGGAATAAATGATGAATTCCAAATAAACAAGGTAACCCTTGAAAATCGGCCATCGCGGCTATTTTCAGCAAAATAATTGGAAATTGTTTTCGACGACCGATATTTCCACGGACAATCATCGACGCTGTTGCTCGTAGTTCTCGTCACCTGGCACCGTCCGCTTCCATAATTTAGTGGCAGAATCGGCCGTGGAGCACGGAAAATGCGATATTAACTGACAAAGCTATGAGCTCATCCAGTGCAGACATCAGCAAAGTGGACATAACAAGTCATTCACGAGAGAATGGGCCCGCCGCTGATACCAAAGACGAGTCGCACAACGACGCTGGAAAACTGGCACAAAGCTATAACGGGAATTCGCCGAGCAGAAGTCGTTATGGCAGAACTATAAAGCCTAAGTCTCCACAAAATGAAAATGTCAGCTCCCCAAAGGCATGTGTGGTTTGTGCACTCTCCATCTTCCTAACGCATTGATGTGACTCTGCTAGTCAATCTTATCATACTGTATGCCACGCTCAATGCTCCCCATTTAAATATTTTAATTTTGTAGCCTGGTATTAGTTAAATGTCATTATCTCCTATGCATTTATTCTCTTTGTTATTGCACGTCATGCCTAATTGGTTTTATTGAAATTGGTTGACTTCCAACATTTTTTATGCGTAGTTGTTATTATAATTGTACAGTTGTTGTATATGCGAGTTGGGTGTAATGTTTATTTTATTTCAATTGAAATAGTGTTTTATTATCTTCATTAATTAGTTTACTTCAATAATCACATACATTTTTTATCTAATTATAAAATTATTGTAATCTTATAGACATCTAAGATGCCAAAGACACGCAAACAGCAAAATTCTATCGATAGCTCTAGCGAAACAATTGAGGACAACGTTATAGGAAATGATGATAAAGGGAGTATTGCATCCAATGCGTCAAATTCATCTGGTGCAACCAATGCAATGGAAGAAAATGAAAGTCCGAAGGCAGTTAATCCACCCTTAAGCAGTGAATTTGCTTTGGGTCAATTGGCATGGGCAAGAGTTGGACATTTTCCATTTTGGCCATGTGTTGTCACTCTTGACCCAGAATCAATGACATACCAGAAATTAAAAGGTATTTTAAATAATTCATAATTATACATTTACATTGCTAACCAATATTACAATCTTTTAGCTGCGGGTAGAACTCAAGTAACAATGATGCACGTTCAATATTTTGGTGATAAGGGCAGACATAGTTGGGTATCATCAAACTCTATGATGCATTTCACTAGTTTGCAAGACTTCAAAAGATTGTCAGAGTCATTAACAGCTGAAATGAAGAAAAAGGATGCCAAATACGCTGCTGCTTTTGTAATCAAACCAGGAGTAAAGTCCAAGTGGGAAAGTGCAGTCAGCGAGGCAATGGAAATCCAATCAATGACTAACGAGGAAAGGATTGAAGTTTTTAAGCCAAAAACAAAAAATTTACGGTCACGGTTATCAAAGAACAATGACCCTGATGAAAAGGAAAAAAATGGTAAAAGAAAGTATTCTAGTGATTCCAGTGGACCGGACACGAAACGTACGAGACAAGACACCGTAAGACATTATAATATTATAATATGATAGGATATTCAATTTGTTAATTATCCTAAATTGAGGAGAATATAAAAGTTGTTCACATCGCATGAACGTTTTTTCTCGCAGATGAACGGAGTAGAAAAGTCGCACTACAAAACGGAAACTACGAAATTGAAAAACTTAAAGTATAACGTTTACGGTAAGAGTGGCATAAGACTCAGTTCCGAAAGTCCTCCGGTATCACCCTCCACGCGCAAGGAATCCAACGACAAAGTTCTCGGAACGCAAACCGTTGAGTTTAGAGGTGAGGAGGATGTAGAGGGTGTTTTCGAGGTTTATTATGAAAGAAATAGGGATATGTTGGAGGATGAATACCCCGACGCAACCGAAAACGACATTAGGAAGTATTTAAAAAAGACTTGGGAGAATATGAACTCCTCGTTCCGTAAGAAATATCGGTCATATATTACGTCCGACAGGAGCACGAATTCGAAAGAGAGTCTGTCCGATCACGACGACGACTCTCACGTGAGCGCAGAGGAGCCTATAAAGGAGGAGAAAAAGTCGAAGAGCAAATTAGACAGGGAAGAAGTGTCGAGCGTTGCGGAGCCGAAAAGAACGAAACCGTACAATCTGTTCAAGGGCACGAAACAGGAAAAGGTGTGTCAGATATGCGAGAAAACTGGGAAGCTGACCAGATGTCGAGGTCCCTGCTACTCGTACTTTCATCTCTCCTGCGTGAAGCCTGGCGAGTCCAGTCCCGAGCACTCGATGGACGAGAGTACGACGGACGGGACGCTGTTTGAGAATGCCAAGGAAAATCGGAAGAGCCCGGACGAAGACGAAAGTAACGGTAGTGGCAACTAGGGTAAAATCACTTAACCGCTTACCACTCCGCAACCATTCATCTTCTTTGTCCTTGTTATAGGCAAAAGCGAGGAGCCGGACGATGAAACCTTCAAGTGCATCGACTGCCTCTCCGGAGTTGCACCGGCATGCTTCATATGCAACGAGCGAGAAGGCGATCGAATCAGGTGCTCCGTATTAGCCTGCGGAAAGCATTATCATTCGACCTGCTTGAAGACGTGGCCCCAGGTAAGAAATTATACCCTGATATAAAGCGTCATGTTCGTTTTCCCAGTAAAGAGATATATTTGCTTTCTTACACGGTTAGTCTCACTGGCAAGGAGGACGTCTGTCTTGTCCCTACCATGTGTGCCACACGTGTAGCTCCGACAATCCACAGGACAATCATTCGCGTGCGTCCAGTGAGAAGCTGGCACGCTGCGTTCGTTGTCCATCCTCCTATCATACGGCTTCGACCTGTTTACCGGCCGGTTCGGTCATACTGACGGGTAGTCAAATTGTCTGCCCGAAACATTACAAAGCGCCTCATCCACCGCTTAACGCAGCTTGGTGTTTTCTGTGCACCAGAGGTGGAAGTCTCATCTGTTGCGATACCTGCCCGACATCTTTTCATCCGGAATGTCTCGGTAAGTGTTTACTAACTGCATAGTTTTTTTTTTTTATTATAAGTTATAGAGCGTTCAAAGTGTTACGAAGTTAGGTTGGATCTGCTTCGATGAGTATTTTTGTATTGTCTTTAGGCATAAATGCGCCGGACGGTGCGTTTATATGCGAGGACTGTGAGACCGGAAGACTGCCATTGTACGGAGAAGTTGTCTGGGTGAAGCTTGGCAATTATCGTTGGTGGCCATCGCGTATATGTTATCCGCAGGAAATTCCGGAGAACATAGAAGCCATACCGCATAGCGCTGGGAAATTCTGCGTCATGTTTCTCGGTTCTAATAATTATTACTGGGTCCACAGGTAAACTCATTGGTAAACAGGTTCTGTTTGGACTGCAAAGCGCCACAATCATATGAAGCGAAAGCGAAGTCATCCTAATAACTTCTCATGACATTGCAGAGGTCGCGCGTTCTTGTATCAAGACGGCGATGCCAACATTAAACCTTCGATAGGCAAGAGGACGATGCGAGACGACACTTATCGTCGAGCTCTGGAAGAAGCAAACGATTTTCATCAACGATTGAAAGTAGAACGAGCCGCTGTCAATAGAGGGCAAGGACCAAGGGGTCTTAAACCCCCGCCATACGTAAAACTGAAGGTAAACTATTCGCGATCCAATATCTCGGACCAGGCTTTGCCCGTCAATTTCGAATACGCTCAGATGTAACTTATTGTGATATGACGAACGCTTGTCAGGTGAATAAGCCGGTTGGCAATGTAAAACCCGCTGAGGTTGATAGCATTGTTGCATGTGATTGTGATGCCGAGTGGGACGATCCTTGCGCACCCGGCACAGATTGCTTAAACCGTATTCTATTAGTTGAGTGCAATCCAAACATTTGCCCGGCCGGTGCTAAATGTAACAATCAGGCGTTCGTCCGAAGACAGTATCCGACGATGGAACCGTTTCACACGGCAGGTCGTGGCTGGGGTCTTCGATGCCTGGAGGCTATTAGCGCCGGACAATTTGTCATCGAGTATGTCGGTGAGGTCATTGACGAAGCGGAGTACAGACGTAGGCTGCATCTGAAGAAGGAGCTAAAGAATGAGAATTTTTACTTTCTGACCATTGACAATAACCGAACGATTGATGCGGAGCCTAAAGGGAATCTGAGCCGTTTCATGAGTGAGTCTATTGCTAGTCTTGAGTCTCTTCTAAGAGCCACTTGATAATCTGTCGGTCACAAAGTTTACGTTTAATTATCCCTTTTAGATCACTCGTGTTTACCGAACTGCGAAACGCAAAAATGGACGGTGAACGGTGACACTCGCATCGGCCTGTTCGCTTTGCGCGATATCGAATGCGGCGAGGAATTGACTTTTAATTACAATTTAGTATCCGACGGGGAGACTCGCAAGCCGTGTCTCTGCGGCGCGCCAAACTGTAGCGGATTTATAGGATTGAAGGCGCAGAAGCAACAGCTCACGGCTCTTCCGGTTCATCAAAAGAAAGCGGATAAGACTGAGAGGATAAAGAGAACACGGAGGTAAACGACCTTGCATACAACATTACCGCTTTTAACGCACGTTTTGGCAGCCTGTTACACGATTTATCCGATCCTAGATCTCGAAAGCACATTTCCTGCTGGTCCTGTGGAAACGACATACTGACCACAGACGAGTCGGTGACGTGCGACCAAAAGACTTGCACCAAAATGTATCACAAGTCTTGCCTGACAATCGAGAATTCAGATGTCAGATTCAGCTGCCCATGGCATCGCTGCGCCGAATGCCATCGTAGGACATCTGCCCACTGCACGTTTTGTAGCACTGCCTTCTGTCAAGGTAGGACTATCAGCTCTGCTAAAATTCAACTTTCCTGCAGCTTGCTCATTCCCGCATCTCTTTGAACAATCGCACAATCAATCCTATATTCTGTCAATATTACTAACTCGCCGATTCCATCAATTCCACTTCCTGTTACTTTCAGTTCATCTTGACGGTAATCTGTTTGAGTACGGCGACAGAGGCGGCTTGGTCTGTGCGATGCACGAGAACGCAGACGCTCAGAAGTCGTCCGTCGACGACGAGAAAGATTATTCGGATAACGATACCGAGACAGACAAGGAGTATTCGTCGACGGAATCCAACAGTCCGATCGTTATGGAAAAAGCTGCGCCGCGAGAACCGTCGCCTAGAGTCTCGATCGTCGAGGTAAGATGAAAGTGGAACGCTTAGCGCGAAATTCCACGAAGTCCTCCCCGCGCACAGTGAGAAGACGTAGAACTGTTAGTCTCCTCCCCCCGCAATACCAGTTTATATACGTATTATTCGAAAATCTTGTAGCTCTTTCCCCACATTATTCGTATTTCTTTTCTCCACGTATTATCAAAATTAAATTATCCGTCTGCATCCTTGGTGGTGGTTGAGCATGGCGAGAGAGAATTCTTTGGTATAGAAGAATTTTATATCTGGAAGTAGTTAAACGTTGTTTCTTCTTTCATCATCACTGCAATACGCTGCTGCACAGGTTGTATGCAGTCCACTCTCTTTTTTTTTTATTTTTATTTTTACTTGCGTATGTACACGATTGTGCGCAGCGAAGTTCAGCTCTTTATTTATTATTTCAGCATTTATCATTTGAAGCCTACATAAGATAATGATTGCTTTCCAGTTGTTGCGCTTACAGGGCTTTTAACCATAAACTATGTATACTGATCGTGGAGTAGCTCGTAATAAAATGAAAAAGAAACAGACACCTTAGTTTACGCAAGGTGGCTTAAAATTATGATTTAGATATACTGTGTACATTTTATTTAAAATATATGTTGCATTCATATATCCTACAATTTTACGACGAAGCCGTTTCAAAGGGAATTGCCGGTCGCTGTATGCCGCAATGAAAAAAAGAGAATATTCATTATGTAATATTTGCATAGTCGAATGGTTGGAAAAAAAATGATAATAATTAACTTTTTTTTCTATTATTTTTCACTGTTCCCAGCATCCTCTCCTTGACATTGGCAGTAGTGAACACTAGTAACAAACAAATGTGTTTTGTTTAATTTCGTACGTATGAGTGAGTGTGTATTTTCACTATTTTTATGTTTGGAACTCCTAACTTACAAAGTAATGTGTAGCAAATACAGATAAGAAACAAAGAAACGGTGATTGCAATACAATTTATTGGCGAATGTAGACATTCGGCTTTGTATTCCTTATCGTTACCGTGATCGTTTCCTTGCATTTGACAATGTGACCGGTGAGTAATCTTTTTATCAGCCTCTTCCTTGTATCTTTTAAGATGATCATCACGCCTCGGCGCTAGATCTCATATCAGTATATTTACGTACCAATTGCAAGATTGCCATTGAGAAGTATTAATGATTGATGCTTAGTAGACGTTTTCATTTAGTATAATGATTTTTTTAATATAAGTCTAGTATTCGAATAATTCATTCCTTCGGAAATAACTAATGTAACTCACAGGTACTACCAAGCAGCGAAGAAAGCGAAGAATCTCAAAGGGAGGAAGACGAGGAGTGCTATCAGTTTGGCATTGAATCGAGCGAATGCAAATTGACAAAGACAACGAAGAGAAAGGCATTCCATCGTCTGTCGTGTAGGCTTCAGAGGGAGGACGAGGAGGCTGATAAATTAAATAATCTCACATCTAGTCAATTGGAGGCGATAATTGGTGGTAGCTTAGTCGAGTGATCTAGAAGTGTGTACACGGCACAAACGCAATTTGGACAGCAAGATTTGGGAAAAGCGCGAATATGAGAATCCGAAATTGTACAATAGCAACTGATTTTAGACGTAAAGCGACAATGATAAATCATTCCATATGTTAATCTCAAAGTGCATGAGCGTGAGATTGAGGCGCATGACTGCCCCTGATAACGTGACGTTTGTAGCTGGTTTATTTGTTGCCCAGTACATTCATTTTCATTTAGAATGATTTTAACAAGTTACGACATCCGTTCGCTAAACGATGTTTTAACGTCGGACGTTATTACGATTGAATTAAAGGATAAACCGTTTCGTGATATAAGGTCGAGGATAGTATCTTTTTATTTACAGTTTACATTAGGGTGGAACAATTCTTATTCGATAACAATGATGAAGATAATAGAGGAGCGCCTTGCTAACAATGATTCAGTGCTGTATTCCGATCGTAATGATCCTATTTCAGTTTATAAGTTATTAAAAAAAGCATGTACATATTCATAATTTTTGACAATTATTTTTCGTTTCGTTTCATTTTCTATTAATCAAGTTTTCTATTACTGCCGGATTAGTCGTTTAAATAAATAATGTTAAAGTGTGTAACGGTCAACGCCGCGGCAAGAATGATTTTAATCTCAAATGGCACGTATCGGTAAATAGCTTCCTGTTTAAGTATGCCCGTACACATTTTAGTAATGTACCATGCGTATATATATATATATATATATAAAAAGAGAAACACGTTTCACGGTTTCTGAAGATCCATGTTCGTATAGCTTTTGTACAAATCGATGTTTAGTTTAATCGCCCAATTCTTAAAATGGAATAAAAGAACGTTAAGTTTACTTTTGTATTGGTTTTCGTATTTACAAGGTAAGAAAAAAAGCACAGGATGATGTACTATGCTAGTTTTTTTAATATCTTAAGGAAATTGTATATATAAAACATACGTATTACGTCACAATCAGCAACATAAAATGCCTCAATTAACAGCTACTATTGTAAATGATGATATGTGTTCTCCAAATGTTGCATCCGAATACTTAGAAGGTATTATGCTTTATATGTAAAATATACGTTGCTAAGGTATAAGCTCAAAAAGAAAAAGAAGAACATTATATATATTCTGTTGCTGAAAGCTCACTAAAGTTGCAAAAAAAACATAAAGTATCCTGCTTACATGATCCAGATGTTACAGTGGAAAGCTATCGACGGAAAGTATGTACAATGTTAACTATCTGAAAAATTAACTGTCTCCATGGTGCACAGTGCTGGAAAAAAAAAGTATAATCGGTATTGCTAGTAAAGTATTTATATGTTTGGTTGCTATACATAGAGTTTCGTATAAGTTCAGTGACTTAGCGGGTAAGTGAAATTAGCTAAAATACAAATTGACTAAGCGTCCCAAAAATTTTGGTCGCAGGAGTATATGCATTTCCATGTTTACTTGCTCAGCTGTACAACTCAGAAATTGTGCCTTGTTCACATCTTTCTTTTCTGATGTGCCCGATATCCATCTTCATAAATTTCTATACGAATAGGACACTTTCCCTTATAGTTCCTCGCTAATTCTTCAAAGGGACAATAATCAGATCGATTCATTCAATTAGGTATATTTTACAAGTCGTTTTTGCATCAGAGCTGCTTTATCGCCAAGCACGTACGTATCTCGTTCAAAAGTGGGAATGACTGTTGTCGTTCTTACCACTGAACGACTGAGTACGCATATACGACAGCATTAACATTCTTTTTTATACCCCATACTCGTCGGCCATGCCATAAATGGGAATCATACCAAATTATTCTCTTCGTAAAGCTAAGAAACTTCGAGTGAAATCTCATAGAGCGAATATACTGTTATGGTGATCATGACCAAAGTAACTATGCACACGTGCGGAAACGTTCCGTGCCCACGGGCACGTTTCTTTCGTACAGGGTTGGTGAAAAGAGAGGGCTCTTTTGACGAAAAAAAATTAAAGTAATTACACTCTTGGTTCTTTCCCGTAATTCTGATAGAGCTTCGGACTCTCTTGTATGGAGGAGGTGGTGCTTCTCGGACTCTGTAGGTTCAGATTGAACGTCGAATCGTTAGACATCGTCTCCTCCACAGAAGCCTGCTTCTTTCGTAATACGGGCGCTATAAAATTCTGCCCCGTCGAGAGATCTCTCTTCGGCACTTGCGTCTGAAAAAGATGACGTTGCGTCTTGTTTGTCAAAGGACGATGAACGCTGGCTGAAGAGTCTCTCTCGAGACAACTGGGTTGTGAGACGTTACCTTGGACTTCGACGTCGGCAGGGTCACGCCTGTCACGAGGCCGAGAATACTGGCGGCCAAGCCGCTAAGTTGAACCGCTGCTAACGGGGAGAGACCTCTTCTAACGAGGCCTAAAGCTAAGAGAGCAGCTTGTGCTAAAACTGGGGCGGCTCCTGTTGCACCAGCTGCTGCGCCAGCTAATTGACCCCCGCCTACGCTCGGTCCGTAAGCGAAGCACAGATTGTGCCTGTCAACCTGTGTGCGCAAGGCATAAGAGAAACTTAAGCTACTTTCAACGCTTCGACTTTCACGCTTTCAGCTCTTGCCCGCGCAGGACTTACGCAACCGCGTGTACGTACCAAGTGCTTCACCACGAGATACAGGAGGCCGAACGGCGTGATAAGAGGACATGCCAGACTGTAGACCGTGGTCATCGTAAAGACTAACAGCAACCACGCGTAATGTGCGCCTAACGGAAATTCCCATAGCACCGCTTTCCTAACGTGTATCCTCTCCGCTCTGCTACGCGCTATGCACAATCTAAACGTGTACAGTGCAAGTTCGGGGAACCGTACCAGCTCCAGTCCACTTCCAAGAAGAGCCGCAGTAATTACATAATTTACAAACAGAGCACCCTGCAACGGAGAGTGCCGCTTCGATTACATCGAATTCCTTCGGCAATGGAAATAATACAAAATTGTGCGTCGTGTTACCTGATCGGGAAGGAATAAACATTCCCATCTACCGGTATTGTTACCCTCCTTCACCGTCCAGTCTAAGAATGCCTGAGCGCTGGTCAGTCCCAGACTGGGTAATATCAGAACCATGAGTAACAAAAGAAGCAACGTTTTTCGCATCACCGCTCGATTCAAGCTGCTTCTCGTCCAATGTCTAACAAGTGACTCGCTGCGAGCAACAAGAACAGGCATTAAGGCAGCGACGCTGACCAACAAAATCGTAGGCAGGAACGCTGATACCACCGGACTCAGATTTCTTATTTCGCCTGTAATCGGCAGTTTGTTTACAGCCGACACTATAACCTGAAACGTAACGATATGAGGATCCGTAATGACGCTGTCAAACGGAATGTCAATATTATCCGTGAACGTTCGAGCGGCTGTCACTTACGGCAGGCGTTGTGAGAAAGAACAGCGTGATGCCCAACGCAAAATTGATCAGTACTGCGTTTAAGTACCAGCATGGCCTCGGTATGCTTAAATTTTCCCAAAAGATATCCGACGGTGCCGGTGCATAGTCGACAACCCACTTTACGGTGGGCGACGATCGCAATTGCTTTCGCATCGTTCTGGCCGCACCGGGAGTACCTAAGACCGTCAATTGTAGGTTTTACATAAATGTGATTATTTGTGTCATCGTCGACAGTAGTTACCTAAAGTGACAAAAGCAACGCCAAGCGGCCTGCTGAGAGCAACTTTTTTCTCTTCCTCTACTAATGCAGTTAATCGTACTTCCTCATTGGTATAAAACTCCTGTGCATCGACTTGCTGCAGGGAATACAATTGATCAGAATATATTTAACATTGGTACGATTTTTAGTATTAGGGTAGCTACGATATTAGACAATGATAGAACATTATTTTTTTTGCTTACTTTTTTGCAACAACATCCTACTATTTGGCCGCAGGGATAGGGATACATTTTCAGGGGCTCTCTCTTTCTTGCATAATTTTCACAGTAGAGCCGCGCTTGTTCCGCGCAATCACGTTCTGCATCTAACTTTGAAAGGCGCCTGATATCGTGAGCTAATGTTATATCTTCTACAGTCAGTGTAGAAAATGCCTCTCTAGATATATTTAGAATACAATGTTGTTATGAATTGAAGAATAACAAAAATGTTAGGGTGAACATGTTCACGTACTTGAAGTATTCTGTTAGAGCTTCTACATTACATTGATGCTTTGGTATTTCTGTAATCAGCAATGTTCTAGCTGCTAATTCACCTCCTGGTCTCATATCTCGCACCTGTGTAAATATGAATTTTAAGCAAATTTTACATTTACTAATAAGTGCTCTATTAGAAATATGTGATGGAAGATTATAAGACCTGTTTTAGAAAATGCCTCATTATATAACCACCAACTGGCAAATAAAATAGTATTAATATAGTATGGACCCATATCCAGGATGACATAGGATCGAGGTTAGCTATAGTTGTGTGAGCAAATTGTGCATCAGCATCTTGCATGTTTCCATGAAAATTGATAGGTAGTGCTATGCATAGCGAGACAATGATCATTAGACCTGTTAGCACTATTAAATGTCGCTGGAATGATATGTATAATAGACCGTCCGGTCCAGCACGTTTCAACAGCTCTTCATCTCTGAAAAAATAAATAAACTTGAATGAATACATCTGGCTGAAAATAAATGTGCACTATTTCATTCAGCCAATAAAATGTTAGATAATACACACATACACATGCAAACCTAATCTGTGTAAATGCATGTTCAGATATACATCCAGATATTCACAAATTGATTATCATATTCGATATAATATCACATTAAAGAAGCTTTATACATACTTGACTCTAAATGCTGTAACAACCCACGAGAATAATCCTCTATCTACTTGGGAGAGCTGTAAATTAACAGAAGTTTCTACACATATGGCGTCAGTATCTCTAGCCTCATTGTCCCCGTAAAACAACTCCATCCACCTATTTTCAGTTTTATGGAGCAAAGCAAGACGTCCATAATTCCATGCTTTCTTGCGTAGCATACAGAATAATACAACTAACGACTGTTAAGAAACACAATTAAATATTATTAGAGCATTATAGAAATTTAATTCATTTCCCATCACACTGATATGAGTGGTAGTGTTCTTACCACAAATCCAATGAGATTCAGCACTAAATTCTCAGGTATACCCATATAATCATATCGAAGAATTATAGTTCTATTATTCCTCGGAATGGGTATGCATGTGTCCGGCGATGGTGTGTCAAACACGGTCAAGCTATAACGCATTAAATAAATTTTTATTATGGAATTGTACTTTGTTTACTGCGGAACAATCATCGTTAAATATCGCTGAATTATAATTCTATAAGAAATGATTAGCAATTCAAAAGAGCAGATAGTCGCGATGTCACAATAAATGTTCGCAACTTTCTATGAAACGTCATCCTTAAAATGGTAACCAACAGTTATACATACAACCAAGTTAAGGCTTAGCGAAAGGGAACAATACAGTATTTCCTACTTACTTTGAGTGATAATAATCCATTATTGTGCGATATATCAAGGAACTAGAGTTTAATCAGAGGAATACAACGTGGCATGTTAAAGTTCGTGTGTCAATTTGACACATCTTATGTTAGGTGTTGCTGATTGCAAATATGAAACTTGACGTAACCTAACCTGAAGACTGACTACTGAAGGCGTCATTGTTTCTTTTTGACGGATCGACTAATGCGACTTAACGCGATAACAAGTTGACTCACGTATTGCGCAACGCGCATGTGTGCAGCTGTTTGAATATGAGATCGGACGCGTAAGTTAAATAATCTATTTTTTTAATATTTATCCCACACACAATTAACAATGCCATTTAAAATTCCCAGAGCCAGGCACATTCCACTAAAAATGATTGACCATATACTTATAAAAGAAATTGTATTATCAACGACCACACACTTGTGCGCAAGTGATCAATTGTTTGCTGTATTTTTAATCTAAATCAGTACCTATAATATAAAAGCAAAAATAAAAAGAAGTTTAACTTATTTCTGTTTTTGACAAGATAAATAAACCCAAGTAAAAATTATTAAGCAAATAGTAGGAAAATAACAATAATTACTTTTATTTTCCGATGTATAAGATATAAAAATATATTATGCTCTCTGATAATTCGTACATGATTGTAGTTCACCACTAATAATAGAATCAAAAACCCAGCTTTCTTTTAGTCCACTTTTGCCGACTACAATTTTTGCCTTGTTTGAATCTTCTGTTATTCGGCCACCGGCAGAAGTTACAAGTTCCTTTAGTACTTCGCAAGAAGGTACTGTAGTATTTTCTATATGTACAAATCCACAAGTAGTAAAAATATCTGATATATACGACGGGCCAAACATCTGGCGATCTTTACGATTCTCCTATAAATTATATATATGTTCGTGTAACAAACTTAATTGATATCCAGATTGATCTCGAGAAACTATTTCTTACCGACACAGCTTTCGATAACTCTTTGATCTCATACTTTATTGGATTGAGCCACCTATTATTCTGCAAAGATTGTGTGACCCAGTCCAGCTTGATTAGCCAGCAACCTCTAATTATTCCATGTAACAAATTTATAGTACGACCACCAGTAGTGACGACGTGCGTCGTTCTATTTGTCACACAAAGTTCAATTTTTGCTTTACCGAGGGTATTAACAGCTTTCTTTAACAAATGCTTGTCCCTGTAAAAAATAGGACATATAAATAACTTGTTAGCCATATGACATTGATTTCTTAGTAATTCTAATTTTTTACCCTTTTGATAAACCTGTTCCGACAATAAAGATATCCTGTGACCTGCATTTTCGCACATGCAACGGTATTGTTTTGCAGGATTCAAATTCGTCTAACGAACTTACTCTTCGGCTGAGCTCCATTCGATTTTCTTGAAAAGAATCGTTCTCACCGATTTTAGGCAACAAATAGTCAGCGGTTTGTTTCTTGGTAACAATTTTTTTACTTAATACTCTTCTTTGTTTTCGCGGTTCCATTTTCCTCGTTTTTAAGCGATTTACATTATCTGTGTTAAATAACGGAGTGTTAAGCATAGTCTCACTGTGGTCTTCTTTTACATTCATTTTCTTCCTTACAATATTTTTCGCTGATTTTTGTTTTGTGAGTTTCTTTTTTAAGTGCCTATGTTTCTGAATCGGTTTCGATTTCTCCGGTGATAATGGTTCAACGTCTACAGGAGTAAACGAGAATAATTCGGAATCATCGTTGAGCGGCATTAGTTTTTTTTTACCCTTTACAGGTAAAATTATTTGTGATGGAACGTTGTAATTAGTTTTAGTATGATCTGCCCTATCATTGTTCACCGATTTATCGCATGCTTTTGAAACTTCTGCAGTAACTAATGTCTCACCGTCTAACGACACATTGGATTGCGCTTGTTCCGCATGATCATTTGATATACCTATCTGTGTCGCAGATGCATCCGCTGGCCTGAAAAATAAATGGCAACATGGTATATCTACATATTTACGTTACTCGTTGAAACGTCACAAACATTTGCATCCATATCAAACACGTTAATAAGCGTGTCGTGCATAATAAACAGGATACGTACGCAAGAACCGTTTCCTCCTTTGCAGAATTAAGTATATCAGCATTCAATGTAACATTTACATCGTTTGTAGGAGCACTATCACGTAAATCAGTACTCAATCCGAAATTTGAAATGGACGTCATGGTTTTGAATTTCAAATAGGATTTGAGGAGGACAGAACGACTTATAGGATAGGGGGTGCCCTGCACAATACCAGGGCTATTTCTACTTCCATTCAGATTTTGTATATCGTTATTCAGTTCCTGCTGCCTTGCTTCACAGTTGATACCAACATCTTCTTGCTCTTCTACAGCAACATTTCTACATTGTTTCGTTAAATTTATCTTAGACAATATAGAAATTCCTTTCTTTGAAACTGAATCATTTTTTACTATATTTTTGTCAGTTTGCATGTGTTGTTCAAATGGTGTTACCTTTTTGGCTTTATCCACTTGTAACATTTGACAAACATTGTCTAATGATGTATTCACCTGCATTGATGTATCTAGTGAACATAATGCATTTTGTACATCTTGAATTGACATTGAATCATCTTTAGCAGTCATAACATCGTTTTCCTTGTTGATAGAATCAAAAGAAGTGTTTACATTTAATGATGACCTTACTGTTTTCATACTCTTCTCGGAGCTGCAAAAACTTTGCACATTTTTGTCTTCCCAAACCTTGTTGAGAATTATCTCAGGCCTGTCATTGTCTTGTATTTGTCTTGTATTATGTAACGTTGTCAAGTCCATAGGAATAGGTGAATTTAGTGTTGCAGATCCAATGTAGGCAGTACTCTTATTATATAAACCATTGATGGCCTGTAGGTTTTGTTCTTTTAGTTTATTATTACTTTCAATGAAGGTTGAGCACATAAGTGGGTGATTTATAATAAAATGTTCATTTTCTTCTGCTAATGAATACACTTCTTCCACATTGTTTTCATTTTGTACTGTAACTGTTTCATGTCCTTTTTTAGTTATCAGTGTTGACGAATCTGAGTATTTATTATCATTTTTCTCTGTTAGATTCATATAAGAGCTATTTAGGCTTTCTGGGTCTTTACATTTGTTTTTACGTTGAAGCAGTCTGGTATTTCGTAGCCTTACATTCTTAGGTGTATTACTATCAGAATTACTACATGTCACAAAAGTAGTCGACTGAGACTGACTTTGATTATGTTTGTCATTCACATGCATTATTTCCATAGATACATTACTTTTTTTAGTATCATTCCTTATATTATTAGTAACATGTTTTGTCACCCGTTGCTGCAAAATCTGTGATCTGTACAGAACATTCTTGCCATTTCTCTTACTCCTGTCCTTAGTAATACCCAAACAAGCAGGTAATTCATTTCTCTTACACAAGAATTTTTCTGGACTACAAATAATGACTGACGAGTCTTTGTTGTCCTCTATTATATTGGGATTTACTCTATTCAATAGTTCTGTCTTTCTTAATTCATTGCTAGAGTCTGTTGAGCTCAGATCATAACTTAAATTCACTTTTAACGAACTTTGTTGGTCCTCAAATGCAATATTAATGTCCACTGCACTTGCTTCAATGGTCTTTTTCACTCTGAAGCTCATTGATAATGACAAATTTCTTTCATATTAAGAAACATCGATTATAAACGCTCTTTCATTAAATTTATATGTATAAACATTTGTACTTAGCATTAAGTTTGTTGACATGGAGGTAGCAACAACTCACAATGCATCATAAGTAACGTTGTGTAAAATGGTTTCTATTCAAATATTGTTACAAGATTGACACAATTACAATATGTACATGTAGTAATAATAATACTACTTTTTATCTGAAATATAACAATGTAATCGTTTGGTTATTTGTATACAATTGTAACACTGTTAATATCCGCCATATTTACCGGTTGCGACAACGCTCCCACGGTTTAGTGGGATGTGCAAATAACGAACATCGCGACGTGATTGGACGTGATTGAGCAAAGCTGCAAGAGAATATTTCCAGTGTTACTCCTTGACTTGTCCAATGATCAGTTTCGCCAATAGTAGACAGTAACCCAAACCCACTGAAACCCACCTGAACCCACCCAAACCCTACCAGTCATACCGGCATTTCCCCACATTTATTGTTCCCAGCAATCCCCGCATCACATTAATCTTCTTAGGGTGTCAGATCTAGTAACATAACAAATCCATTAACTCGAATAAAAAGCCCGCAAAAGTTTGGAAAGATTTCAAAATTTGTTATTTCTATCTGAGCGTATCGGCGTCTTTATAAAAAAATGAAAAGAATATTAATGTCCGTTGTAATAAAGCTTGTCAAAGACTTGTACTACTATAACTGACAACAATCAAAAGTAATACATCCAATTTACGCATCCATTTTATGAACATATTTTTTCTATGTGCAATATATGAATCAATGGAAATATATTTATTTTATATTTATTACAAAAAATATTTAATCTATTGGTAATCGATGAGACTATGATCTAAAAAAGTAATTACATACCATAATGCTTACAATAAATATGCTCCTAATATAGTTCTTAGCCCTTACAGTAGATCTAAAGAATGAAATCATTGTTTTACCATATAGAGATACTTGGATTCTGCAAGTCACTAATCAACAATAATATATTTTATAAGGCTTTCACGTAGGATCACTTGATACATTTGCGAGATTTTCGTCAGCCTAGTTCAGACCGCATTTATTTTTGTTTATTGTAATAACAATTGCTACAGACGTTAAGAAAAGATAACATGTAGACAGTTTCGCTAAAATATACGAAATATATTTTCTCATTACTTTGGACCCATATTTATTACTTGAATGCTTTGTAAAGTAATAATGGTCAGTATTTCTTTTATCTACGTCCAATAAGACAGTATCAGATATCAAAGTACACTTTCAGTTACACGCCATAAATTGACGCGATTGCAGCAGAGAAATTCAATATAATTGTCATACATTAAAGGACGCTTTGAGTTGATCAAATGTGTGAGTATGCCTGTGTGTATGTTACTTTACATAAATACATAAAGTATGCCTTTAAGAATACAAAATTGCCTTCTTCAAAAATGAATAAATAGTAATGAGTATTGCTTCACACTTTTTCATTTTCCATAGTTCTGAGTTGACTGTTCCCAGATGAAGGCAAGAGTATGTTCTTTTTGGCATATCAAATTTGCCAGAAAGCATAGTGCCACGTTACTGGAATGTCATAAGCCCTTACGGCGTATATATGAAATATGCAAGTAAGGATGGCACAAAAACATATTTTGAGGAATGATACGTTTTTGAATCAGAGTCTGCCAAGATTGCCCTTATGAAGTATCACATTCACTTAGACAACACATAGATATATACACACATATATACACATAGAAATGTATATATATATGCGAACATACAAACGTGTATATACACACACCAGGTACCAAGTCTATATATATAATATACATATGTATATATAATTCACATACATCTTGCATCTCAGACATATAAGTAACATGGAATAATAGATTAATATTCAATAACTTTTGGACGAGTCTTAACATAAACATATGCAGCAATTAAGATGAATATAGCAGCAACTGTCGGCAGAACAATTGTAAATACTCGCTGTTTATTCTCAAGAAACTCCTTTTTCCTTTCTTTTTTCTGTTTGTTTGTTTCTTTTGTCTTTCCCTTTAGTTGCCGCATGGTTGCTGGAAAATATAAAAATTCGCTTTAGAAAGATATGAGTACACAATCACACAAAATTCTTTTTTGGGAATATTGGTCTATCATTTCTGTAGAAGCATTTTTTAAATTGTTAACAAAAATAGATAAAAATGCGGTGTAGAACCCGTTTTTTTTTTAACAATGTATCTTGTAAACACTTGCATTTCGTGCTTGTCAATTAACCACTCAACCGTATTGGTGAAAGTGCTGCACCTGTGTCATCTGTTTTTCCTTTACTCTATGAAAGTCAATTAAATATGCAATATAAGTGGCACAAATTAAAGAAGCATTTTAGAACGATAATTCTGGGAGTTCACTATTCATATATTTTTATTTAATTCCGTATTATAAAATACTTGTTAAACCAGAATACATACACATTTAAAATTGTCAAAGTATGTTATTGACATCCATACATTAAATTGTTGGTTTAAAACTTCGCAGAAAGTAAAAAAAACTAGTCTCGTCCTATTAGCAAAATAAAAGTTATAACAAATATACTAGATACCTACGTTTTGTCTTTAAAGACTTTAATATAATCGACACTCGAACGAAGTGTTGATACACCCGGTATGACACGTAGTAAAACAATACAGTGCTGTCATTTCCGTATAGTCAGGTATGCCAACTACACTTGGACTACGTTGATCAGTGATTCAACTTTTATCAAACCAAATAATTTTTTTCATAGTTGAATCAATCGTAACAGTAATAAGAAAGAAAATCACATATTATAACAGATTTTTTGTGCTTTATAATGCAGTTTTTATTACCTCGTGATTATCTAATTACACATTAACTCGCCTAAGACGCAAGCCCTTGAACGCGGAATATTCAATTATTTGGAAAATACACTAAAACAATTAGTTATAAAATTAGCAGTACAAAATTATACTGTCGACGTTATATATGCAATTTAACGTTTACTATATGTACTGTATCAGTGTTGTTATATAAAAAAAAAAGACGTGAAAAATAACGAGGTTGGATAGGCAAATACATTTTATATGTAGAAGTAGTTTTTTGTTTTATTTTATTCGGATTACATCCCATCCTCAAGTGATCCTACTTGTACGCAATATCTATATAACCAGAACTTTAAAAAATTCTATAAGTTTCACTTATTACGACTGAGATATCTTTTTGTATCTTTCTGCTCTCTGTACTAGATCAAATGGATCGTACTTCTGATCTAGGTTATGCATAAACATTGTTAATCTTTCCAACCTGTCTTCAATTTTCTTCATAAATTCAGGCTTATGTATTTCTTTGGGATCCTATGTAACAATGGTTATGATTAATTTTTACATAAATTTCATTTAGAATCAAATACCATACCTTTTCATATCTGATATGATCCAAAAGGTAATCATTATATGTGCTTATCTGTAGTTCTGGAATACCATAACAATTTATTGGTATTGCTGACTGTGGGTATCTGTGTTTTTGTTCTAAAAGCGAACATATATATCCTTTGAGATCCTGCTCTGTTTCCCAAATCCAGTCACGCATTTTCGAATCATACTGTGAAAATGTATCCAGATCAACAGTTTCAATCTCTTGAAAAATGTCTTCCATATGATGTTTCTTTGTCATGTCCAATGTAAGTAAATGTGAATGTGGAGAGATATAACTCAGAAACTTCTTATACCCGCTGTCTACGTGAGAAAAAAATTCCTTACTAAGAAGCTCTGAGTTTGCTTCATATGGTAAATTTCTCTTCTTAATTCTTTGCTGTACAAATTACATACACTGTTACACACATGTTTCACAATTCCCAAGTAATACATTTGAATATTACATCTTTATGCACTCATATAAGCTTACCATTACTTCATCAACTGGTAGATCTAAGTATATAACCAAGTGTGGAAGAATAAGGTCTGGTACAGATCTTTCTTGTTGGAAGTCATATAGACTATACACCTTTCTTGATAAAAAGTTCTGTTTTACCATTGCATTTACATGCACAGAATGTGTAAGCACAGAACTTTCAATGACAACACCTTGGCCGTTTAGCAGTACATGCAATAAGGCTCTAACATATTCCATAAATTTGCAATGATAACTGAGAAATTCAAAAGTTGCTACGTTTATATGCCTAGGATTGGCTATAACATCCTCCATACTAAGTATCTGTATTTCCTCTGCAAATTGCTTAGTATAGTGTCTCAAATCCCTCCCGGTTACATCTGTGTGACATGCTGTAGGGTCTAGAGAAACATGCAGCATATCAAATTCTTTGGCTATATCAGCAGCAAGTTTAGATTTGCCTGCTGTTGGTGGTCCTTCTACAATTATCACTCTGGTATTGTCATCATATCTTTCCAACAGTGGATCTATTGCTGAGGCCAAACCCATATATTTTTTTTCTGTATATGGAAATGGGGGTGGTCGTGGTGGCCTATTTTCTCTCTCTGCCTTTCTACTGAGAAAAGCAACTTGTTGTACATTGTTGTATTTTGACATCTGAAATTAATTGCAAAAACATAATGTATGACAGAAGGTTTTCAATAACTACAGTATTATTAATACTAACCTTACATAACCCATTCTTGAGTGGATTTTGTGCACATTTGTAAATGCCACCGTATATAAGGGACGCCATTATTCCCAACTGTTACGTATCTAAAAAAACGACAGTCCTTATTATATATTATTAACACACATTGAAAAGGAGAAAAATATATTTTCGATAATGTCGAATTAAAGTGGTTCAACTCATCTTCTGCGACGGCAGAAATGTCATTCTTACCAATTGCAAGCAAAACGTGTAGTAATTGGTAGTAATGTACAATAGTGAGTTTATTCTATGCTGTTAGTCACTGTTTCTCCCTAGTATTACTTCAGAGCACTTCAGAGCTGTTCAGAGCATTGCAGCTGTCTAGTAAAACTGCGTATAGCGCATATGTATGTACTTCCGAGTACTACCAAGTACTACAGATAATAAAATGTTGATCATGTTCCCATACGTTTCGTCATAAGTCAGCTGCATTTCTCCGGCCATTGGTATTTAGTATTGCATTCAGTAAAAATAAACCATTTTCACAAAGAATTCAACTCGAATACATCGGCACCGCATTCTGTTCCGGACTGTTAACGATATGAAATGGGTGTCCGGTTATGTTAAACATGTAGTTTTATTCAAAACAGCCTTTATTACCAGGGGCAATCAGGGGCAATCAGGGGCAATACACATTTCACACAGTAGTGCGTGCTCTTTGAAAGTAACTATCGCAATGTTAAATACAATACTGAAAAACATTTTCCATCTCTCATGCCGATGCCTGTGGAATTTCGATAAAAAATTTCCTGCTTTCGAAATCAGAACTATGCAACTTATGATTCGTCAGAAGATTTGAGGACGTTACAATCAGTTACAATTGGTTACAATATCATTTTTTATGGTGGTAATCATATTCACTGACAGATGTTGCAATTTTACTAGGAGTCGCATTTCCTATGTAATGAAGATTGAAAAGAAGCAACTCTGGAAGTACATCTATAATGATGAATGTCAAAGTATGCAAACTTTAAACGGTAATTCCCCGAACTTTATTCAATAATCAGATATAATGTGATGCTGATAAGGTATACAGGGTGATTCTAGTAACTGGGCCAAGCGATAACTCTTTTTTAAATAAATTTAGAACAAAATCGTAGAGGAAAAGTTTGTATTAGGTGAAAAGCTCTATCATCCTATGCACCGACTTTTTTCCCAAGTGCATTGGTGCATGTGCAAAGTGCAGTTGCACTGTTTTTTTAAATGGAACCACCCATTTTTTTTTACATAAACACGTTCCTTAAGCCATTCTGCAATAAAAACGTATAAGGGAAATCATCGAAAAAACAATAGTTTACGAGATATTTCACTTTATTCAAACAGGGTGATTCTAGTAACTGGGCCAAGCGATAACTCTTTTTTAAATAAATTTAGAACAAAATCGTAGAGGAAAAGTTTGTATTAGGTGAAAAGCTCTATCATCCTATGCACCGACTTTTTTCCCAAGTGCATTGGTGCATGTGCAAAGTGCAGTTGCACTGTTTTTTTAAATGGAACCACCCATTTTTTTTTACATAAACACGTTCCTTAAGCCATTCTGCAATAAAAACGTATAAGGGAAATCATCGAAAAAGCAATAGTTTACGAGATATTTCACTTTATTCAAACTCTTATAACAGATACTCGAACGTTTCACCGTTAGCTTGCAAACATTTTTTAATACGTTCCTATCCTTGAGTATGAGATGTTAGTAAACATGATTGGAACGTAACTCTGACCAAAAACGTTTAGATAATGCGATAGTGAACGGTTTGGGCATCTGTTATAAGAGTTTGAATAAAGTGAAATATCTCGTAAACTATTGCTTTTTCGATGATTTCCCTTATACGTTTTTATTGCAGAATGGCTTAAGGAACGTGTTTATGTAAAAAAAAATGGGTGGTTCCATTTAAAAAAACAGTGCAACTGCACTTTGCACATGCACCAATGCACTTGGGAAAAAAGTCGGTGCATAGGATGATAGAGCTTTTCACCTAATACAAACTTTTCCTCTACGATTTTGTTCTAAATTTATTTAAAAAAGAGTTATCGCTTGGCCCAGTTACTAGAATCACCCTGTTTGAATAAAGTGAAATATCTCGTAAACTATTGTTTTTTCGATGATTTCTCTTATACGTTTTTATTGCAGAATGGCTTAAGGAACGTGTTTATGTAAAAAAAAATGGGTGGTTCCATTTAAAAAAACAGTGCAACTGCACTTTGCACATGCACCAATGCACTTGGGAAAAAAGTCGGTGCATAGGATGATAGAGCTTTTCACCTAATACAAACTTTTCCTCTACGATTTTGTTCTAAATTTATTTAAAAAAGAGTTATCGCTTGGCCCAGTTACTAGAATCACCCTGTATATAAGTCTATATGTTTTGGCATAAACCGAGATTTGTGTAATATGAACAAAAATATGGTTGATGAGCCAAAAGAAAACTACATTTATATACTTTTGAACCATTTTAAAGCATCAACTCATTTACAGTTAATATTTTTTGACAATATTGTTGCTAATCTTCGTGGATGCAGATAAAGTTTTTTTTTGTGGGCAAGAATTTGCGACACGCACCACGCATTTTAAGAAGGAACCTAAGCTGATCGGGCGGCACTTGACAGTCAGTCATGTTTAGATTATAGTGGGTTAGTGTTTATGCTTATGTGAAATTATTATGCTGTTGTAACTGTGCACACTATATTTTAATGAATGGTGAACTTTTTCCACATATAAGCAATATAATTGGAAATTAGTGTTTTTTTAGTCCATAAATTTTCTGATATAACAATATTTTTACATATTGTATAAAGGCAGGTGGTACACTGAAAGATCTCGTTTCGTGTATGAAATGAACAGGTTGATTTAATAATCAAAAATATATATTTATCTTTTTTCTCATTCTGTTATATTTTGACTAACATCCTGTTTCCAAATATGTTCTCTTGTATAACCTATTTTTATTGCACAGGACTGCTTACATGTGTACACTATTAATGTCCCCCAATCTAGAGATTCCACAGGATTTTCCAAGTTGAGAAAGTTCAGCAGTTGCGGCATGATCTAGGGAAATACCATTTACATATATTATTGCATTTATTTTCTTCAATCTAAGGAAATTGCAGGCTCAACAACTAAATAAATTAAGAACAATGTTTACATACTTGAAATTCAAACTGCAATTCACTAGAACATTGTGAACATTTTGGAAGTGTATCTATTTGATTGTCAGATGAGATGTACAGAGGTTCTCCACCACGATCATACCTAAATATAATAATGAGTTTTAGGTTCATTATTATTTACTGTTTGCCATAGTCACAGGTTTACATTATAACTATACCTCAACACTTGATCTGGATACTTTGCAATCCTTTCACGAAAAAGAGAGAACACTTCGTCATTAATACTGTTCGCCATTTTCAACAGATCAGTATCCACATTTTGGTTTTGAAACACACCAGTCTCTCCCTTTTTTAACATTTCATTATATTTAGATACTTCCCTCTGTTCCATTTCAATATCATTATTATCATTATCTTCATTAACTTGTTCTTCGCTTTCAATCACCAATTCATATTCAGGAAATAAGAATGAATCACTGGTAGATGATAAAGCTTTATTCCCACACAAACTTTTATGGCCCATTTTCCAATCTTGCACTTGATGCTCGCGAGAGCAATAATTCACTGTCTTGCATTTAGCACAGTGACTGGATGCAAAAATTCCACAGACATGACAGGTTTTAGTCCATTGATTAACCCCTAAAAACAAAATAGGCAACTAATTTTGCCTCATAAGCCAACGCAATTATTACGAAGATGTATATTCCTGTATAGTCAAATAAAACATACCAATATCTGTACGCCAGTCTCTGGTCTCAACTGGTGGTTCTGAGGGATAGTAAGGGTTGTCCCTTTTCAGTTGACAACGGAAAACTTTCAGGTTACCATTTGAGTTCTGCTTGCAACATTCGGTACGTTTGCATATAAAAACGTAGACAGTTCTATGAAAGCAGGCAAAATCGTCCTCGAACGGTGCATAAACTTGACATAAAAAAATGCACGGATTTCCGCAATACTCACACTCCAAATCTGTTTTAGTTGGTATATGTTCCAAGTCTAACCATGCCGGCTTTCCGCCTACTTTGCTTGGAAAATAACGACTCTCTAACTTCCATGGTTCTGTTTTTTCAACAAATCCTAAATCAACTGTCATTTCGTAATTGTTTATCGTATAATGTCGTATTAAGAAAACAAATGTAATTGGTTCCAAGATAGTTTCCCCTACGCATAAACTTTACTGGTATTCCATGACTTAACTGGACTTAACCTGTTACAGCGACCAACGTTCTTCGTCTTCTTTTCGTTGATGGATATATAGCGCTCTGCTATATCGATTATGTGTTTGCAATGTTACAGGATGAGCCGATATTCCATTAGGAATTTTAGTAAGGGACTCATAAGTTTGTAGTTTCTAGTTTCTATTATGTTGTTTATGTTGATAGTATTGCTGTTGTCCAAGCATGGTATAATTTGGATAATGAGATGTCTATTGTGGCTTTGTTGATGCATTCCCATAACATATGTCCTATATTTTGGATCTGGGGGTTGTTGCATTTGGAGTTTAGTGATTCAGTTTGGCCTATTTCATTTTGTGTAAGTATTCTTTTGGTGCGTTCGGGGAGTCACTACGAACTGCTACGAACGCTATGAACGCAAACACTACCAACGGCGTTCGCGGAGCCCGATAGCGCGATGTGGTATCAAGCTCCGTGAACGCTCTACAGCGTAGCGTTAGCAGACGATCATCGTTTTGTGGGGGGGTTTTCAAATCGAAAAATTGTTTTTCAGTTTTTCTCACATACAAAATCGTTTGCGGGCTTAAGTTAAATAAGATAAATTGTTGAAAGTCGACTAAACTGAAGGCTACTAAACATATTTTTTTGTTGAACAATAAAAACGAAAGAAACTATTATTATTATTATTTGTCTGGCCCGCGAATGAGGTTTTAAATTTAAAAATGGCCGTTGGCAGAAAATAGGTTCCCCACTCCTGACTTACAGCGTGTGGTGCTATTGGCTGTTCACGGAATACCCAGGAATACCCCACGCAACGCAATCGACACACTACCTCGGAAGAAATAGCGTTCGTAGCGTTTAGTCATGACGTCGCACACCATAAGTAGTGACGTCACGGTAGTGTTTGATTGCGCTACCGCGAGCTCCGCGAACAGTCTGTAGCGCCATGATTGCGCGAATAGTGACTCCCCGAACGCACCCTTTGTTGTTCATTCTGTTTACTATTATTTTATTTATCGTTTTGTTTTCAGCAGTTTTCAGCGACCAACGTTAATTCCTTGATATTTCTATCCCAATAAATTCGTCGTTGGCGCCATCTCGACCAATGAATTCATAACCAGATATCAATTTTCACTGCGCATCTAGTACCTTGTAGTTTCTTTGATACGGAGTGAACGAGCGTTTAGTGTTTTAGAAAGATGACGCCACCATAGAACGAGAGGATGCCTAGTGGACTGTACACACTGGTACATACAGATCAGTTCGAAATCCCGTTTATATGCTTTGGGGAACGATGGGATATCAGAAGAACGAAAAGCGCATAACTGTTGCACGCGTATCGCGTAGCATATGAATTTCGTAAAGAGCAGAGCAGTTGAACAGTGACGGATAGAACGCGCAAACATGAAAATGACAGTTTAGTGAATAGGCGACAATTTGTGACCGTGCACTGTGAAATTTTGCCCTGGCATGAAGTGCACGACAAAGTCGACCATGTATTGTTCGCTCCTGTTTTTCAACAAGGATTCTGTGTACATATGTCGTCTCCGGTCAGTTCAGTTGACTCGTGTGTGACTGTCGATGCCGTGGTCATCGAAAAGTTTAACTATGAACTTAAGGAACGTTAATCATGCATGATGATTCCCGATCGGTTGAAGTGTTTGTAACGATTCTACGTACACCCATGGACATAGCGATTTGTGGAATACAGTAATTCTGCACTTCGAGTAGGGGTTAGTTGATAATCAGTTGGTGATGGTAATGACAGTAAGCAAGAGAACAATAAAAGCCAGAGGATGATGATGGGCGATCAGTTTCGTAGCAAAGTAGAACAGTATTCGCCAAAGTCATCACCGAGGGGCGCTCGATCCCCAGTTGTATCCCGTCAAGACTCAACTGGGACACTCAAAACGACAATCTCCCTGGGCAAGAACCCCTCGATTGTTCATAGTGGTCCTTTCTATTTGATGAAGGAACCCCCTGGTAAGGAAGAATTTTTGTTACAGTGGACCGTTGTGTACATTCATAGGATACTTACGTTTCTAATCTTTTTGTTGAAATGTACGTTATTGAACTTAATCAATACCGATACTTGGCTGTTTGGTTTGGCTCATTATAACAGGTGATAAATAGTTTGACGAAAGTTGTATAATTCTATATCTTTCAATCATTTAGGAGAGAGTGAACTGACTGGGGCAACAAATTTGATGGCTTATTATGGCTTAGAACATTCCTATAGTAAATTCAGTGGTAAGAAGCTTAAAGAACAGTTATCTTCATTTCTGCCAAATTTACCTGGTATTATAGACAGACCCGGACACCAGGACAACAGGTACTTGTACTATAGTAAATCTTAAAGTTCTTAATTATCTTATGTACAAAGTTATATTTATTATAGTTCACTGCGGTCAGTGATAGAGAAACCACCCATTGGGGGTAAAGAGCTTTTACCGTTGACAAGTGTGCAGCTAGCTGGATTTCGTTTACATCCTGGACCAGTAAGTACATACAATTTGTCATGTTTGTGATGTTTTAGCTCATACTTATCATATTATTTCCTTTCAGTTACCAGAACAATATCGCTATGTCAATCAAGCTCCACAAAGAAAGCACAAAAACAAGCACAAAAAGCATAAGCATAAGCCTGGGGAAGTAACAGGAGGCCAAGAGGCAACAGCCACTGATATAGGTGGTCCAGACACTCATGAAAAGAAGCACAAAAAGCAAAAACGACATGATGAGGAGAAGGAAGCGAGAAAGAAGCGGAAAAAAGAGAAAAAGAGGAAAAAGCAGAAGCACAGTCCTGAGCATACTGGTGGCCTTACACCCTCACAGCATTCCAACTCCTGATCATTAATTTGCTTTTTTTTTTCACTTCGTACAGAATTTTTAAGAAAACCCAAATTACTCAATGATCATTTTTCATACCATTATGCAATCAGTGCACCATTGCCCCTTCTTACGTATGCTCTAATTAAAAGTTTTGATGCAGGTAATGCATTTTCATTTCTCTCAGGAATGTTTATTTTGCTTTATGTTTGAGTTCTTCTTTGGTTGTACAGTTTTTAGTTAATATATTGATTGTTT
The DNA here is from genome assembly GCA_914767735.1 of Anoplius nigerrimus. Lineage (NCBI taxonomy): Eukaryota > Metazoa > Arthropoda > Insecta > Hymenoptera > Pompilidae > Anoplius > Anoplius nigerrimus. The sequence goes on along the minus strand of OU612089.1, from coordinate 7,774,333 downwards.
AAAATTGTTAATTCATAACGCATTTGCGCAATTGTCTGTCAATCAGTTAACACCTCAGTTCACACATCTCTGTAATTATATCAAAATCTAACAGATATTGTAACATATACACATGTATGATAGTCCTCGTGCGTGTAAAATATATTCGCAATCATTGTGTATCAAGTTCAATTATGTATATAGTGAATTCGGACGCAATATAAATTGCAATCAAATTGTCTCCATGTAAATATTATTTTTCAGTGCGCGGCGACAGGAGAGACAAGCGTTATATTTACTATACTCTATCGATTTAATATGTATACAATGAAAATGATATCTAATGTAGTAGATTATGATATAGTGTACGCAATAAAATTAATATGCGTGAAGGTAATATAATAAAAATTCCAAACAGTATTTGCAGCCTTGTTACATTAAGTACTGTTGGAATTAATAGAATATTGTGGTAATGAAAATTATCATCTTGCAAGCAATGTTTTAAACATCAAAATGTTTGACAATTTTTGATTATACAAAAGTAAAAGAATGTGAAACCTAAAAAAAAAGTAATACATCCCCATTTTGTCCGGATAGAAGCCGAGCGAGCAAGTTTAGAATTTTTTGCTATTGAACTCCGTCATTGCGTTGGCAGTACTTGCACTTATTTTTCCACCTGCCTTTATGTTACTCTGAACAAGAATGCCTTGGCCATAATCATATATTATTATATAGTATTAACACCACAATAACAATAAAAGTAAAATCAATAACAAAACAACAAAGAACAATGAATAATTTATGGTATTAAATGGACAAAAAGAATGCTGACATTAAAATAGTGGTGCCATCTAAGGGATTTTCTTTAAAAGATATATGTACGTGATTTCTAACGTAAGTATACATTTTATGGTATACTCGATATTTAATCAACGTGCTTTGACATATGTAGGGTTGGTTAAGATTTAAGTTAAACTTGCTGTAACATTAAAAAATGAATGAATCCGAGGACATAAAAGATACGCCTACGGTGAATGTGTCGACAGATAATCCGTATGCTTATCTCGATAGAAGTGGATTTACATCGGAAAAGTACAAAATAGAAGTGCGAGGCCTCCCGAAATATTACGGCATCAATGAATTTAAAAAGTTGTTAAATGATAAACTCGGTTTACAAATCTGCAAAGTTAAACCGCCGAGCAGAGGCAGTGGTTGGCTTTATGTTTGCTTCAGAAATGAAGATTCACGATCGCGTGCGATTTCTGTTCTCAATGGGATACAGTGGAAAAATTCGAAATTGTCTGCACAGGTATTTATCTACTTCTATAAAGTAATCATTACTGAATTTTGGGGGGAGTGGGACGGCGTTGGAGATGATTGTTATTTTTTTTTTTTTTGTTGTTTGTTGTTGTTTGTATATGTGTAGAAGTTGTGTAGAAGTTGCAAACCCGGAAGGGACGCAAATAAAGACATACCATACCATACCATACCATTACTGAATTTTGGTATAAATATGATGTTTTTACTTTTACGCAGATAGCAAAACCAGCACCAGATCCTTTCATAAAGAGAAAACTTGAAGAGGAGGAAAATTTGAAAGATGGGAGAAAACATTTAAAAGTTCAGGATTCTGAAGAGCCTCTTTCTCTTGTGGACAGAGTTAAATCCACTACTATTCCACTTTGGAAAATGCCATATCCTGATCAGGTAGATATATGCACCACATAATTGTAGTGATTTAGTTGAACATTTGGTAATTATGTTAAACTGAGCATTTGCAGTTGGAAATGAAGCAAAAAATGATGAAAAATGTGTTGATGAAACTTGGCCAACAAATGGTGAAGCAAGGAAAGGTATCACCCGATTGGATAAATTCACAAAGAAAGCTACATCAGGGGTTACCTTGTGAATTACAGACTATACTTAGTACGGATGCTATTCATGGGTATCGAAATAAATGTGAATTTACCGTCGGTGAGTTTTTCATGTCCACATAATTTAATATGTGGTACACCAGTTAACTATTTGTTATAATACTTAATTTACTAGTAAAGTTTATATTGTATGAAATAGGTAAAGATGATGAAAATAACAAAACTGTAATTGGATTCAGATTATCAAGTTATGCAGCTGGTTCCACAGCAGTAGGTCCAATTGATGAACTTTGCCATATCCCTAATGTGATGAAGGCAGCTGTAAAAGTGTGTATTTTCACATTGTTCTGATTTCTTAACATTGAAAAATAATTAATATATGCATGTAGGTGCTTGAAGAATTTCTCCAAGACTCTGATCTGGAACCATTCAATCCAGTTGATCACACAGGATACTGGAAGCAAGTGACTATACGAACAACTAATTCCGGCGATCTTATATTAATTTTGGGCATAAATCCTCAGGATCTGGGAGTTGATAAATTAAACAACCTAAAAGTCAAATTGCGAGATTTCTTTGAAAGTGGAAAAGGTTCTGATGTGCGCGTGACATCTTTGTACATGCAACTGCTAAGTAGAAGGTAAGGTTGTTAGAAATTTTTCACCAGTCTAAGAGCTGAGACAAACCGCTAATTTACAAGATGCCTGTTCAGAGGTGAAAAAAGCGAAAACAGCGAAAATTTGATACATATTAACGGTTCAGAGTACATTGAAGAAACGTTACTCGACATGAAGTTTCGCATTTCACCGCAGGCATTTTTTCAAGTGAATACGTTAGGAGCAGAGACTTTATACAAAGCAGTCATTAACATGGCAGAATTAACAGCTGATACATCGGTGCTGGACGTATGTTGCGGAACCGGTACGATCGGTCTTTGTTTATCAAAGGTATAAATGAAACAGTGTCTTATCACTGTTGTTTAAATTGACATTGTGTACAATACTTTGTTTCAAAAACAAAATAATTATCTATTTAGTATTGCGGGGAAGTGCTGGGATTGGAAATGATAGCTGATGCTATTAAAGATGCGAAAGCGAACACAGTGAAAAATGGTGTAACAAATTGTGAGTTTTTCGTTGGTAAGGCGGAGGACATATTGCCATCTGTTATACAGAGAAGTACGAAGTCGAATATTATTGCCATTGTCGACCCACCACGTGCAGGATTACGTATGTAAACATCTATACTTGTGTTTACAATAGCTTTGTTGCAGACACAACAGCTTATAAATATTGTCATTACAGATCACAAAGCTTTGTTGGCGCTTCGAAAAGCAAAACGATTATCTACATTGATATATATATCTTGCGATCCCGCAGCTGCAACAAGAAATTTGGTTGATTTAGCTCGACCGTGCTCGAAGCAATACATTGGCGAGCCTTTAGTGCCTGTTCAAGCGATAGCTGTTGATATGTTCCCATATACTAAGCACTGTGAGTTAATACTCTGTCTTAAGAGAGTTTCGAAAGCGATGGAGTCATTACAGAAATGTAATTAGGTGCAAGCGAAGATAATAAGTATTGTCAATAAAGTTCTGGTATTTTAATTTGCTTTACCTTATTCAAAACTATTTAGCTATAAACCATTTTTCAGCATATTTTATTCTGTACAGTGTATGATGCAATTAAAACAAAGAACTTTTAATATGGTTGGTATGGTATCTATGTGATAAATTTACGGAAATTGTCATATAATTGTGTAGATGGCGCAACGTGTTAGTTTGACACGCTCAAGGTGTCATGTAAACAGACAGAGAAGGGAGTTCTATTTTTGTTTTAAATGTTGTATTAAGTGAATAATAGATAATTATGGCGGTGGTAGTAGAAACTACAATGGGTGATTTTACTATTGACTTGTACGTACAGGATCGTCCGCAGAGTAAGTTTGAAATAAACATATCTGTATATATTGATGCGAGGTTATAACGCTTTCAGTCTATCTCATTCCTCGTACAATTTTTACATTTTTCACCTCACAGATACCGTATTTCTATATTTTTCAGCATGCAGAAATTTTTTGAAGTTGTGCAAAGTAAAGTATTACAATTGGAATTTGTTTCACACTGTTCAAAGTAATTTTATCGCGCAAACCGGCGATCCAACAGGTACTGGCAAATATGGGGAGAGCATTTACGGAAAGATATTGGGCGAGCAAGCCCGTTATTATGAAGCAGAACAGATGCCAAAGATTAAACATGACAGAGTTGGACTGGTATCAATGGTTAATTGTGGTGGAAATATGTTGGGATCACAATTCTTCATCACACTTGGTCCAGAACTCAGATCATTGGATGGAGAGCATTGTGTATTTGGCGAGATTGCAGAGGGACTTGAAATCATTTTAAAATTTAATGAAACTATTTGCGATGTTGACCACAGACCCTATCAAGATATCAGGATATCTCATACAGTTATATTGGAAGACCCTTTTGATGATCCACAGGGCTTGGTTGTACCTGATGCTAGCCCGGCACCAACTGCAGATGTTTTAATGGCAAGTAGCCATATCGTGCTTGTTTTCACTACTTAATTTTATTTTGTAACACATGTTTTCATATTGTTTGCTCTCTTATGCACATAAACATACTTGAAAGAAAGAAATTTTTTAGAGTGACAGAATTGGTGCTGATGAAGTTTTGGATGATACAGCTGGCATGACAGTTGAAGAGATCAATGAAATGCAAAAGGAAAAGGAGGCAAAAGCAAGGGCTACAATTTTAGAAATTGTAGGGGACATACCAGATGCTGATATGGCACCTCCCGAAAATGTGCTTTTCGTTTGTAAATTAAATCCTGTGACAAATGACGATGATCTTGAAATCATTTTTAGTCGATTTGGAAAAATTGTTGGGTATGAATTTACAGAAATTTAAAATTCTTACTTTTAAGTCCACCTTATTCATTTTTTGTCTTATACCAGCTCTTATCTCATATTATATGTGATGTATATTCTATACTTGTTTGCATGTAGCTGTGAAGTTATCCGGGATCGACAAACAGGTGACTCGTTGCAATACGCATTCATAGAATTTGCTGATCGGAAAAGCTGCGAAGAAGCGTATTTTAAGATGGACAACGTCCTTATTGATGATCGTCGGATCCATGTTGATTTCTCGCAATCTGTCGCGAAAATGCGATGGCGTGGGAAAGGAAAGGGTATTCGTTACTTTGATGAGGAGGAAAACACCGGCGAGAAAAAAGAGAATACAAGCGTCGATCAGGTGCGAAGAGAACATCGTGATAGAAGACAAAAGATTGGTCAGAATGAAACAAATAGAAATAATGACAGTCGATATTATGGTAAGGACGATAAAGGATATAAGGAACATAGAAAGTATTATGGTGATGAGAACGAATCTAGGAAAGAGTATGATAAACGTGAACAAAGGGAGAGGAGAGATGATTACAAGCAGAAGTACAGTTCTTCCACTGACAGGAAAAGTGACAAAATGGATGAGAAATATGAAAGAAACAGTGCTCGTGGTGACAAGCATGAGAGAAGGAGCAGGCGGGATGATTACAGAGATGAAGCTACATTACCTGATGATAAAATTAATCGAAGAGATAAGAGGACTTTTTACAAAAATGAATATAGTTCAGAGGCTGATAAATATAATCGAAGGGACAAAAAAGACAAAAATGAATATAGGCAGAGTAGTAAACATAGTTCAAGGTGTAAGCAAACGGAGGAGAAAAGTCACAGTCCCACAGATGGTAGGAATAAGAGACGAGATGACAAGAGGCACAGACATAAGGACAAACGTACTACAGATAGATCAGACAGTAGAGGGACTGGAGATGACAGAAAACGTAGGGCTAGATCGAATAGTTAGGCAAGCTAGCGTAATTGTTTTGTACAATGAAAATTTTGTCCATAGATATTATTAAAGTACAAGTCTTTGCATTCTTTCATTTTTTGTGTAGTGTGTATACTGTTAGTTCTGTGTGTTCTTTATATATTTTTGCTCTTGTATTTATTTTAAGACATATAATAATTTTCAATCAATCGGAAATAGTAGGTATGCAAAAATTGCCAATGCAGGTAAGTGTGACATATTCAGGCAGTGTTGCCAACTTAATCATGTGTTATGGTTGTGACAATATGGTAAACATGCGTGTGTCTAATAGTTAACATTTTTTTTTTACGATACTTGTTTTGATAACGTTTCACAAGTGGCATTCCGCAAGCATTGACAAATATTTGAATCGAAGCAAATATTGGTAAGTAATACTTATCAATCCCCAGCAAATAATTGTGAAACTTTAAGGTTAAATATTATGTGTTCAAATATTGTAGAAGATACATGATTCTAATTCAAAGTTCAAATATATCTGCTAAGCAGGTCGATGAAACAGTTAAAACTACAGCTTTATCATCGTATTAAACAAACAAAATACAATGTTATTTAGGACTTGCAAGTATGCGTGGTTTCAGAATCAGATGATCGGTCGCACGTGGTTATTGATTCCGTTGTATTAGACATGCGCGGAAAATTTCAAATTCACGTACATCAACATTTAATTTTATCGTACGCGATTAATGTTCTTGGTGTTTAATGACAATTATACCATATATTTTGTAGGATCGTGTTTCTTTGCTTATCTTCAGAGATCAGACCGTTCCACTGTTATTCACGTTTACTTCTTTTCAATATGAACGAATATTAAGACATATTTAGTTAGATATATTTTATTGTTACGACTGAAGAAATACACATGTTAAAATGTGCGACTACCAATTGAGTCTTGCGTCTTCGTCAGAACTTTGTTATTTAAATACACGTCTTTTTCGTATCGTAGTTAATGAAGAAAGAGACGCCGAATCGAATCAAACGCAAATACGGATTGTAACATTCTTCCTACTGTGCACACATACATTTATGTATACATGATGTAGGTATATATATATATGTTGTACGATAGTACTCTATACTTAGATAAAAACAGTTAACCGCAGGTACAAGTAAATGTCTGTCGTTATAACTTATAATAGCAAAATCATAATATAAGGGGTGTGTACGATGGTCGCAGGAAATAATTATTACGTCAAGCAACGGCGCAGGCGCACAGTATGGGGTATGAAATCGTGTGAGAATCTTATTTTCAGCAATAACATCGCTCCACGCGTTCGCTTGCTCTTTCTCTCGTCTTGCATCGCTGAGGAATCGATGAGACCGCAAATTGACTTTACGAGCCTCATTCTGCGTTCCTTCCTTTTTTATTCCTTCAGCATATCATTCCGCGACCTTAATCAATAGAATTTAATCAGCATCGAGACTAACCGAAGCAAGATTGGCCACGCGTCGCTTATACATATGTCATGAATTAAGTGTCGAAGCTTTGGCAAAGAAAGGAAGGTTATGACGAGGGTGTTTATACATAATTAGCAGTGCTAAATAATAAATAGGGAGGGGCGTGTAGAAGGACTAAGGAAGTCGCGTTCGTGTCATCATAAATAATTTAAGGGAGTGTGCTGGCCTCTTTTCTTATCTATTCCTTCTTTTTCTCTCCGTTCTCCGCTTTTATCGTTGTTGTCGCAATTTTGTTCTCCGTCGCACGAATTCATCCGATTCGTGACGAGAAAGCTCTGCCAGTCGAATCGCCTCGCCGAGTATCACCAGAAAACTATACGTCTTGTGTGTTGCGGGTAAACGGTGCTTTATTATATCTCTTTCCCTTGTCGCAAAATTTATCCCTGAAGCATTTTCATTAAACGTACATCCGACGAATGTTACCCCGGCGTTGAATAAACTTTATACGGACATTCGGCATTCGCGGGCCGATATCGGCTCGCAGGCAAGAAGGATAGAATAAGAGGAAAGTCATTCGGGTCGGCATAATTCACGGTACCGCCCCGTCTCAGTTGGGCTTCTTTTTTTTTCTCATACTAGATTCCGAGGTTTTGAATTTTCTAAAGTTTCGGCTCCCGACGAACGTTGAGAAGCGTCCCCCCGAAGCAGGCTTACGATTGTCGTTTACGTCCCATGTTGCAGATCTTGAAGTGGCATAGGGTCATGTCTGAAAAATACGATTTTTGATAGTGAGTGGGGGGATGAAATTTTTGCGCGCGCGTCGGAAAGCGATCGGTAGAAGCCGTGTGAGGAAGTCCAGAGTGTCTGTGTACGCTCGTAGTTGCGTTTTCGCACGGACTTGGAAGGGAACGGAAGTGGGAGAGTGACGCTCGCGAGGTTAGCTTGCCCAGCAAAAGCTGTCGAAGATTCTTTCTCCGAGTTCGAAGTCTCGCCAGTTCGCGCGCGCGCGCGCTCTTCAAGTTCGAAGCGTCCGCGCAGCTCGCGGCAGCCGTCGGAAGAAAACCAGGCCAACATCGGCGGCCAATTGATGCGCAGTAGCAATGAAGCAATATTGTCCTGGGTGTCGAGTTCGTTTAGCGGCGCGGGCACTTGAATCGATCGACTCAATCAATTTGGCCGGCTCGCGCGATGTAACACTTTAGCCGGCGACGAATGTCAATTGGACGCGATACAGTCATCGATCTCTGCTCGAGCATAATTGCGCTGGCCCGAAGGAGAGAACGTGTCCAGGTTCTTCGTCTCGAGCTTCCGGCGGCGAACGAAAAATGATAGAGTTTGCCGAACGTCATCCCGGAATCTTATTACCATCATCGACGCTTCGCGGTCGGAAAACGGTTCTCCGTCGATTGGAAACGGTTAACATTTTCTACGTTCGAGATCATGAGAGCAAGTTCGCGATCGTTTTCGGCAGATTCGAGGGAATGGCGAAAAGTCGCCCGCCAATGTTTGCCTATCCGCGTACGTGCTCACCGGGTCGGATTATACGGGAATACGATGATTTTATTGAGTCGCTCAGGACTCTTTCCCCGACTGGCAGCGCTCGCGCGGTCAATAAAGTGCGTACGATCGACAATCGCGATAATGAAACTGTTTTCGCGGGCTCTATTGAGAGGCTGAGTACGGCCGAACATAAGCGAGCGACGGATCTATTCGCGCAATTTTCGCCCGATCTGAGAAACCGGCGGAAAGCGAGTCGCGGATTCTGGAAAATTCAAATGTTCGCGCACGCTGCGCGGTGCGAAGGGACGGAAAGCGCATCCGTGTCAAGTACGGTCAAGCACGGTCAGGCACGGTCACAGGGGAACATACATATAGGTCATAGGCGTGAAAGTGTGAGTCGGTAAGTAGACGGAGAGAGACAGGCGTTCGAAGCGGTAGAAAACCTTAAGGAACCTTAGGCGACTTACTCTCGAATAACGGAAACATTTGCTGCAATTTTGCGACGGGATACTTTCGTGAGTTGGCGGTTATCGTTCGAAACTTATCGAGATCCAGCCATGCCGTCGGCCAATCTCTCGTCGGCGCTGAACAGAGATGCGTACACGGCGGGGTGTAACGTGTTAGTGGCAGTGTTCGTGTTAGGCGTGGTATGAATTTCGTCATTTGTTTAACGGTCGTTCGTTTATCGGCCGGAAGGGAACTTACAGCTCGTCCGCTTGCCGGAGTGCAACGGCCCGGGATGAACGATCGCGCTCGGCACCGGAAGTACCTCCGAGTCCTCGATGCCGTAGTCACCCTGGCCGGAGATCCGCTGCTGCTGCTCGTGCTCCCTCGCCTTGGCCTCCAGCATCGCCTGGATCGTCATTTGCTCCTCGGTGAGCTCCCGCTCCTGCTCGATCATCTCCTGCCTCCGCTCGGTCAGCTGCTTCAGCTTGTTCAGAAGTAGCTGCACACAGGAGGGCGCATCAATTGATAATTCGCGTTCCGGGGCCGATTAGGGAATAAGGGAAACAAGTTCTTGACGAGCAGAATTAAACCGTAGAACTGGGATCAAAAAGTCAGAATTCACTTCCGGTGTTGAAAAGAAAGTGCGAAGTCGTTGGCACCGCGAATTTCTTGACGGTGAGAATTAAAGCGTAGAACTGGGATCAAAGTGTCAGAATCTACTTCCGGTGTTGAAAAGAAAGTGCGAAGACGTTGACACCGCGAATTTTTTGACGATCAGAATTAAACCGTAGAACTGGGATCAAAAGGTCAGAATCCACTTCCGGTGTTGAAAAGAAAGTGCGAAGACGTTGACACCGCGAATTTTTTGACGATCAGAATTAAACCGTAGAACTGGGATCAAAAGGTCAGAATCCACTTCCGGCTTTGAAAAGAAAGTGCGAAGACGTTGGCACCGCAAATTTCTTGACAGTGAGAATTAAACCGTAGAACTGGGATCAAAAGGTCAGAATCTACTTCCGGCGTTGAAAAGAAAGTGCGAAGACGTTGACACCGCGAATTTTTTGACGGTGAGAATTAAACCGTACATCTGGGATCAAAATGCCAGAATTCACTTCCGGTGTTGAAAAGAAATTGCGAAGATGTTGGCACCGCAAATTTTTTGACGGTGAGAATTAAACCGTAGAACTGGGATCAAAAGGTCAGAATCTACATCCGGTGTTGAAAAGAAAGTGCGAAGACGTTGGCACCGCGAATTTTTTGACGGTGAGAATTAAACCGTACATCTGGGATCAAAAGGTCAGAATCTACTTCCGGTGTTGAAAAGAAAGTGCGAAGACGTTGGCACCGCAAATTTCTTGACGATGAGAATTAAACCGTACATCTGGGATCAAAAGGTCAGAATCCACTTCCGGTATTGCAAAGAAAGTGCAATGATCTTGGCACCGCGATCTCGTAACTGACGCCTGACATTTTTGTCACTGCTAAACATTGATCCTACGCACAGTCACTTGCGATCCGGACTCAAAATGTTACTCCCGATAGATTTAAAATTGAGCATTTATACGCGAGGCACAGTCCTGTTAGGTGCCCGTTCTCAGTTCCAAGGATTAATCCGGCTTCCTCTCACAGTCGCGGCCGCCCGCGACGCTCCATTAATTATGACCTTAAACATGCACCGTCGTCACGATTGGGTGGCGCAAATTGAATCGGTCGCAGAATGTTGCGCCGAGTCGGATTCTATGAAGTGTAACCGGACATTGCGACGGTACAAAGCCGGCTTGTGCCGGTAATTAATTGACAGCTTATTAGGCGAGTGCCTTAGGTCGCGGTGCCGTTTGTCAGCTGGGAAGAGGGTTTGGGGGGGGGGGGGGGGCGGGGGCTGCGAAGGGTGGGCAGAAATAGGTGTCACTTACGAAATTCTCTGTGTCCTCCGCGAAATTGTCCGTGTAAATCATCCCCGGCGGCAGGGGCTCGGGCTCGCCACCGACGACGACGATGCTGTTGATGCCGAACAGGCAAGATAGCAGAAGTGCCACGAGACGAATGCTCGTTTTGCCGGCACTTGTCCTTCCCGTCATACCCTACGTGAGACACTTACTTCTGAAAACAAAAGGGCACGCCTTAGATTATTCGATGCACTACGATCTCAAAGTAATTGGAAGATTTGAAAGATTATTTCTCTTTTTTCTTCACATTTTTTTGCTGCAAATTTTTGTTAAAATAATCGAGATCGAAATATTCGTCGTTCTCAAAGTATTGTGGAGAAAATCGTGTAAATTTATAACGGATCGCATTGTTCATACGGTCTTTCGAAGCTTCCCTCTCGCTGTCCCGCGAGTCGTACACACGCTCGCCGAAGAGGAATCTATTTATCCGCCTGCGCGCCCCGACAATTGGAAGATGCGCGTGGGCAATGAAAAATGCGAAAGCGTTCGGCGAACATTAAAGCGGATGATCGGATTATCCGAGACGCTGATTCCGATGAAACGGGCGGAAATGTGAACTTTTATTGTTCGCCGCGTCGATGCCGGGCGTCGTTCGCGGGGTTAATTTATCCGTACGCGAGTTCGACGCCGTGCGTCGCCCGCTCGGAAATGGAGCGGGCACTGGAAGCGGTTGGCCTGGCGCAAAAATTTCCATTTAAGCGTCGCGGCAAATCGTTCCGTCGATGCGATTTAAAATGGGACGTCGAGCGTCGTGTGTCGCCACAATCAGAACCCCTTTCAATTCCTTCCACGGACACCTACGGCCTCGGGGCGCGCATTTTCGACCGGTTCGTTATCTCGCAATTATATCGGATCCGCTCTGCGCAATTTTACTCGAACGCCGATACGTCAAAACGAATCCCTAACACCCCCGATCACCCTAATCCGATTCCCATAACCGTCCTGTCGATACGTCTCGACACTTCCGAACGGACGATCCTTCAAACACCGGGTCCAGCGACAAAACAATCCCGAAAACGGAACACCTGTAGTCCTATTCTCACTCGGTCAGCCCATAGAGCTAACGGTTCAGTATCATCCTCCGGTATTTCACACTTACGTCCACTGAGTCCTACCTTGCTTATTCTCAAATACTAGTCTCAAGCTTGACGCCGCGTACTCTCTGTTTTCACTCTTTTAGCCTTTTCTCTTTTTTAATGTTTATATTCCTCTGTGTGTCGACTCTCTCTCTCTCTCTCTCTCTCTCGCTGTCTCTTTCTCAGTCTCTCTCTGTCTCTCTGTCCGACTGTCTCTCTCCCTATTTGCCGTCAATCGGAGAGGGTGCTCGGCGGTACGATTCGGCGAGAGGATGCGTGCTCGAAGAGTGAGCGGAGAAGGCCGTAGCACCCTCTATTATACCCTGAGCCAGAATCCTCCACCACCGATGCGCACCACCTCCTGTCGCCGGCGGGTCTCTCTTTCAGCGTTGCCGCGGCGCGGAGAGGGGGAGGCGGCGGCGGAGGATGAAAGAGGGTTGGCCGATGCTCCTAGAACGTATCCCAGCGGCATGCCGCCCACGAGCGACCGGCGTAATTGTGCGTTAACGGAATTCGAGCAACAGGTTGGAAATCCTTGAATTCTATCCGCTCGCGGCTTAATGTTCGCCCGGCGCGGACGGAGATCGGCCGACGGGATACGAGGCTGGCGAACGCGCTCGGGGAAGATCGTACGACGAGGGACGTTACCTGGGAAGAGGCTGTGAACTTCGTCGGACGTCGTCGGTGCTTTCTGCGAGCACTCGTGAGAGTGGGGAGTTCTGTGGTCGGAGACGAAGGAATGAGTTCACCGAAACGCGTGAGGAGCTCGATTCCGGCTTTTAATTTTTTTTTTGGGGTGGAAAGCTCGGTTGGGATTCAATGTACTCGTATGTGTCCACCAGTACGATAGATACGGTGCCGATTACACTCGCGGGAAAGATCCAATTTTTAATTATGGCGGTTAGGCCGGAGTGCATTTGAGTTCGTTTTCGAAAATAGGAGCCTGGTCGAATTTTTCGCTTAAACATGACTTCACGGGAACGCGTGAGGAGTTCGATTCCGGTTTTTTATTTTTTGTTGGGGTGGAAAGCTCGGTTGGGATTCAATGTTCTCGTACGTGTCCACCAGTATGATAGATACGGTGCCGATTACAGTCGCGGGAAAGATGCAGTTTTAAATTACGGCGGTTAGGCCGGAGTGCATTTGAGTTTGTTTTCGAAAATAGGAGCCTGGTCGATTTTTTCGCTTAAAAATGAGTTCACGGGAACGCGTGAGGAGTTCGATTCCGGTTTTTCATTTTTTGTTGGGGTGGAAAGCTCGGTTGGGACTCAATGTTCTCGTATGTGTCCACCAGTATGATACATACGGTGCCGATTACAGTCGCGGGAAAGATGCAGTTTTTAATTACGGCGGCTAGACCGAAGTGCGTTTGAGTTTGTTTTCGAAAATAAGAGCCTGGTCAAATTTTTCCGCTGTCGACACATCTGTGAAGGTGACACGTATCTGGTCGGAGTCGTTCGATTCAGGCCTATCAATTGCCCCGTGAGCCCTTCCGCGCGGCGGGACACAATGCGTGCTTGGTTACGTAATTTTGCGCAACGACGATGACAATGATGAGTGTGACTCTGTGCACGGTTAGGGAGGTTGGCCTGGATACGGACACGGGGAAATCCGTTGGCCTTTTACGAAAATCGAGCGCGAGTCCGATGCGAGAGGAATGACGTTAGACGTATCGGGCGGATCGAATGGTCGGGCCTTACGTTGACTCGTACTACTGGCCGTACGCTTTGCCACCTGCCAGCGGCAATTTCATCGGCCGACCGAGTCGACGGCCATCAATGTTTCATTCGGCTCGTGACTCGATGTCTCTGGGAGATTTAGGGAAAGCGTTTAAGGTAATGACGAGGCGATTGATTAGTCGGTGACCTTTTGACGTAATTAAATTTGTCGATAGTTCCGTCGGAACGGTATGCGACTTTGTTTCGGATTCGGTTTTGTTTGCTTGACGGTGTGAGGAGGTTGCGAATGAGTTGGTTTCAGACTTGGTATGCGGAAGATGTGTGTGGAAGAATGATATTGGAGAGTCCGTTAGGTGGGAAGGAGCACGCGTTTGGAAGAGTTCGAGTAGAACAGGTTTTAAATGGGGTAGTCTCATTGACTGTGAAGCGATAAAGTTGAATCGGTTTTGCGTGATCATCGAGAGACGCCGAAGGAAGAATTATTTCGCTAAAGAACGAGACGCGACTCGATAAACGTTTCGCCGCACGTTTCTCCGACATTTGTAACGTAAATCTCGCTTCCTCTCGGAAGCAGACCCGCGAATCTGGAATTCATGAAAAGGTTACCTTAAGAGCTAATATTGATTGTTAAGGTCCATCCCTCGATTTCTGTCCGGACACCGCGGGCCGATTATAAAGAATTAAACAGCGCACCTAATGTTTTGCTTTTATCAAAGTTCTCGGGACCAGGGCCTCCGGTATGTACACTAAACGCAGAATGAAATTTTGATACCCCCTGACCCTGATAGGATTAGGATAACGCAATATACACCTTGAGGAGCGCCGGACAGATGGAAATGAGCTTCGTTGAACGAGCGAGCTAATCATCCGTTGGAATAATGTTGCTCTTCGCTCTGCGTAGGTAGCACTGAGACGAGAATCGAAAATTTCACCTTCAAAAATCGCTCAAGTTTAACCATAAAAAGTGGCACACGATTATCAATTTCCACCACCTTCCCCCACACACGCGTCCGATCCATTCCCTTAACGACGCAAATTACACAACTCATTCAATCGAACCAATAATCATTCCCGAACCTCAGCGCCAAGAATAACAGCCATCAAGCCGCATCTAATTTCTATATTCCTCTTCAACCCCCCCCCCCCCCCCCTCCATTCCCAATCGAGCCCACACCCCATAATCGCCCTCCGTTCATCCCCATTAATCGTTATTGAAGGTCAGGAACAAAGACTCATCGTCATCGACCGCACTTCCGCAAGAAACCCCCAAAAAAGAACCGACCGATCGCTTTCCGTCAAGTCCCCCCCTCCCCATCGTTCGACACTACCGAAGAAACGTCGCACGGTCCGAAGTCGATTCCTAATTCCTTATTGAAGTCAGACTCGACTCGGCACGGCGTCTTCAATATTTAAGCTCGAGCACGTGCCGACGGGGCAGATGGGCGGGAGAGCCGATCGTACGTCGTGCGTGAATCGTGAAAGTGTCGTGAGAAAACGACCTCACACCTCCCCCACCTCCCCTCGCCCTCCGCCTTCACCTCCTCTCCGTCTCCCGTTCGACGCGCTGTACCCGTTCTTTTTAATTGACCGACTGTATCTGAGCCGCGGGGGCTGGCGCGGGGCTGCGCTTATCAGGAAATTTACGCGACGACCAGATTGGCCGACCCGGCCAGCTCTCAGCCGCGAAACATTGACAAACAATGCCCAGATGGTGGCCGACGGCTAATTTTAAGTATTCGCTCATCGCGAGCGTATTCGGTACGGTCCGGCTCGCTCGTTTCGCTCCCGGCGATCTTTACAACTGCGCAACAGCGATAGCCGGAGCTGACGAACCCTGGAAGGAAGTCGATCTGCAACCATTTTTTCTCTCCCCCCCCCCCTCCTTCTTCGCCCCTTTTCTGCGCTCTGGCTCGCGACACCGTGCGAACGAGGACGCGCGCACTTCTTATCTGGCCGACTAGCGGACATAGATCGCTTCCTCGTCTCTGTTATCACTGTCGTGACATGTGGGATGCTTCGAGACAGGAGTCGGATGTTTTGTCAGGCGAAGTTCTCTGCCGATCGTTCGCGAGGTACGGATTCTGGGCGGACGATCGAGTAAGTTGGTGAGAGAAGTTTCGCTGGCAAGCGGTCAGGTGTGGACTTTCCGGAGGAGGGGGAGGGTTTTAGCAGGGGGTTGGACGGGGTGGTCCCGTACTGATTACGCGCCAGTTGGCGGAAGAAGCCAAGGAGCGTTTCGCGAGAGTGGACGCGAAACGTCTTGCGTAACGTTGGCGGATAGACTATCCTTAAGCACTGAGGCCGAAAGAGCTTCTGGTCGCCGATAACTTCAATGATCGAGGCTGGCAATTAATGCGAGCTTATGCGGACGCCCATTGTTCGCCTGCACGGTGTAACAACCCTGTTTGATCGACCCACTGCCGTTTACGTAACGCTGCGTGTCCATATTTCGATTGAGTCCCCTGTTTCTGAATGAACAAATTCGGTAGCAGAATTTTTGCCTTCGTTAGGTCCGTAATCGATGTATCGGACGTTACGTAAGGTGCGTTTGTCGGGAGATAAGGTTGGAGGTGAATGAGTGAATGAAGTTGGCGATGGTCGAGTCAGGTGGGCATTGTATTGTTTGCAGAAGGTTTCGGGATGGAGGAGGACGAGGAGGAGAAGCCGTTCGCGGTGGAGATGGCCAAAACTGGGCGAGCTAAGTGCAAGAAGTGCAAGGGACCCATCGAGAAGGACACGGTCAGGATAGCGAAGCTGATGTCGAATCCTTTCTCGGAAGGGAAGATGAAGGCCTGGCATCACGTCGATTGTCTGTTCGAAGTGTTCGCGAAGCAGAGGGCCACCACGAAGAGGATCGAGGATCCTGAAGAGGACATCAGCGGATGGGCCCAGCTCGATGACGCTGGCAGAACGATGATTTCGGAGAAACTCGAGCAATTCGAGGAGAACGGTAGGCTTTTTCTACGGTACTCTAGCCTGTTTTCTATACGAATAAATCTCGAGCGCACCATCGTCAGTAATTGTAGGCTAATAACGTGTAACGTTCCCGTCATTTTTCACCGGCGAGTATTTATTGGTAAGCCGAACGGAAAAATGCGGTGTCATCAATCATCGTTCTCCCGATCGTTCGAGCCGAACGTGATACTGTCCGTCGGAGGGGGGTTGAAATTTATGGATATAATTTGTACGTTCCACGGATTTAATTACGCCAATTAGCACGGCCGACGGCTTCCGCGGCCGCTTATCGCGATGGCTTTCGTAGAATACGCGCGGATCAAAACCGATTCTCGCTGTCTGTCTGCCTCCCGTTGCGCGGCAATTCGTGATCCTTGTAATCTATCGACGCGGGCGTCGATGATCATTATACCCGTTCGACGCAGACAGCGCATGCCAAACAATACAACACTACCGAATACATACAAAAATCGAACCCAATCGAAACGGTACAAATTACCAAATTAGTCAAGTACAGATCGCACCACTAACAACTAAAAACGTTTGCACATTTGCGCCTACGTTTCAAACATATATTATGCTATTGCGTTTCGAATATTTTTTTCCTCTTAAATTTTTCTCATCAAGCCCGTTGAAAACTGCCATTACCGCGAATGACGTCAAATCGTTAACACCGACCGCGCGCAAAACTCGTCCTTAGAAGCGACCGCGGGGACGATTCGCCCGAGCAACAAACATTGTTCAGCCACTCCAATTTTCGGCCGACATTCACGACCGCAATGCCCCCCTTGCCGGCAACCGCGGGCAAAAGTCTGAAGGAGGGTTCGATCGGAAATATCGTTTCGGCGCGAGGCCATCGCGGCGTCTCAAGGAAACGTTTCGAATTTATACTCGTCGCTCAGTTCATCCTACGCTGGCGCGAGCTAATTAATGACCGCGTCGAAGTTTATCGAGTGCGCATTCTGGCCGGGGCCTTCTTGTAAACGGCAATGGCTGATCGCTAATGCAAGCTGTTACTGGAAATAAGCTCCTCGCTACCCTTGAGAGCCTCTTTTCCGTTCCACGCCGACGTTCTCGGCCCCGTTCTCGCAGTCGAGAGCGATTTCGAAGTTGAGCTCGCGGAATCTGGCTCCTTCTCCTCCACCCCCCCCTTCTTTCCCGCCCTTCACGTCCTTCTCCCGCCTTCCGTCCCACCGAAACCCGATCTATACGCACGAACTTTGGATAAACGTCACTGCCAGTTTCTTCTGCTCTTATTTGTTGGACCTTTCAAATCCTTATTCCGACTTCCTACGTCACTCATTACTACGACATAACGTTTCATTGTAATCCGTTCTAAGGCGAGTTAATCGAAGCCAATTGAAACCTCGCGCGAAGATTTTTCAATACCTTCTCGCATTGCCATTGCGGAGTCTAGTCAATTGAGGTAGAATATATCGAATGATGGAAGAATTTTAGGTTGAAATGTATGCTGTTCGATCAGCGGAAATGTATGATTTACAGCTCCGTTCAAGAATGTGAATGCGAAGACGCCGAGGAAGGAAGCGGCAGGCAAGAAGGCGTCTCCGAACACGTCGGTGGCCAAGGAGGTGAAACCTTCGGCGAAGAAGGGGGCAGCTGGTGCGAGGAGGGCTTCGACGGGCGGCGGGAAGGATTCTGCCACGAAGAAATCTGCCCCGAAGAAGACTGCCGACGACGAACCGTCCACGTCGTCCGCACCGTCAGCCGAGACGGCGACCAAGGTGAATGACAACTCGTTCCGCGAATTTCGACGCCTCTGCGCGGACGTCGCCGGGGCGGACGCCTACACGGAGAAGACGGCCATCGTGAGGAACATGCTGACCAAAGGATCCAGCGGCAGTAAGTGACCTTTTCTCACATCTTTCGAACACGCTCTCAAACCGCTTCGCATTTAATTTCCCGCGCTAAGTCCGCTCTGCCGAGCCACTGACCTTAGCCAGCGTCATCGAAACCTATCTCGTCGTAATTTATCCGAGATAATCGAGGACATAAGTTACCAATTTGTTACAAAAGCTTATTTATCAAATTTTTGACGCGGTTCATAAAATTTCTTATTTCTTCGCGCCGAGCTTCGTCTTGCCACACAGACTTCGGAAGCGTCGCAAAAGGCCGCCTCGTCTAAGAACGGTCAAGCCGGACGCGCGCTGGCTGCTGATCCGGCAATTTGCTAAAAAAAGTGTCACTCGAATAATGCCCGTACGTTCTCCATGTCCGTTATCGGGGTTCATCGCGGTTCAGGGTCGAGTTTCGTGTTCAGGAGTGGCTCTCTCGGATTCTCGTGAATCGAATTGCGTAGCCCCCCTCCCCCCTCTCTTATACTCTTCGACGGTCACAGGCGAGCCACGTCTCTCCTCTCTCTCTCCCTCTCTTTCTCTCTCTCTCTCTATCCCTCTCTCTCCTTCTCTCTCTCTGTCTCTCTCTCTTTCTCTCTCTCCCTCTCTTATCCGCGGAACCATCGCGACGAAGACGATGGAAGCAGAAGAGGCTCCATGTATCGCAACGTTTTCACGGGGTCAAGGCTGGCGGCAATCAGTCATGAGCCCGAGCCGATGCTCGGCCCGCGTCTCGATTCCTCAACTTTCTACTCCTCGCCCCGGACAGGACGAGCGGAGATTTCCTACAGGGCGAGGTGTCGATTCCACCGCGAGCGAAACGAGTAAAAAGGAGGAAGACGCAGGCCGTTGCCTGAAATTCAATAATCGAGTTAATATCTGGCCGCGAGCGTCCGCGGCCAGATAACTCGGCGCGGCCGAGATTATCGATGTTTTGGTGACCTTGATAAACGGGAGTACAACGATCGGCACGAGCGCTAAGCCGTGATCCGGTCCGCTTAGGCGCGCACCTTGCGTTTCGAGCTCTGGTCAGTGCGCTCTTTCAGGAAGCCCTCGATTAGGCCGGTCCTTATCACCGCCGGATGACCCATTTACTTTTTCTATGACGAACGATATCGACGCTTCTTTTTGCGCTTCCGATCTTTCGGGTCATTCAATTGCGCGAGGGAGAGGGAGAGTTGTCTCGCGTTCACCTCAATTGCGACGTCGTCGGGCGTCCCGAGACAGTTAAGAATCCGACGACGTCGTCATACAGAATTTGTACATTGTTGCGGCGCACTTCAATCTCAATCCGCGGTTAGAAGCTGCCCCGCGCGGACCCGCGCGTCAAATAATTGATGCCTGCCGCCGGGGACAATTAGCGGCCATTTATTTTCCGTGCCGGGCCGCGAGAGTGCAGCCGATAATATTGCGCGGTTCTAGAACGTTCGCGGAATTCCAGGAACGAGTCCGCCACGGCGGCCGCCTTTATTTGTCAGAGCGGAGATTCTCGCCTATCATTAATTAACAATAATTCATCCCGAGCGACGACGGGGTGTCTCGCGGAATTGAGCGGCTGACGAGGAAGGGAGAGGAGTCCGGCGAGAATGAGACGAGGAGAGCGACAGAGAAAGAGAGAGAGAGAGAGAGAGAGAGGCAGAGAGGGAGAGGGAGAACGAAACAGAGAATGAGACGAGAAGAGAGTCGATTAATTAGAAGCTCGCGCGGGAAGATAAGTGACTCTTTTTCACCCGACGCCTCTGCCAATTTCTGTCAACCTTCTCTCTCTCTCTCTCTCTCTCTCTCTCTCACTCAGAGGGGCCCACAGCCGGAGAGCACATACTCATTTTCGGCGAACCACAATGACACCGCCTGACACGGTTCAGTTGACCGAACGAAAACAGTGGGACAGTGTCGATCCACTCGCCGTCGAATCTAAGACGTCCCGATAAGTCGGCAGACATTCCGGTACGCGAAATTAGACGGATCGTAATCGGAGCGCGCGAAATCGTCCACGTTTATCGTTCGACGATTTCGTGAGAAGGATCGACGCCTAGTGCGGGTGGGATGCGAGACCGAACTTCTTCTTGGACCACGTGCTCCGGACATCCGGTTTTCTAAGCCCGCGATTTATACCTCACGTAGCTGGCAATGGAAATCCGCGTCCACGGCAAAGGAGAATCGAGACAATGCCGGCATCATAAGGCGTGACGCTTCTCGGATTGATTGCCGTGCGTCCTTCGACAATGCGCTTACACATTAATCGTTTCCGCGGCGAGTTTCGCGGCGACCGCACCGCCATTCTGAAAAAAAGAGCGCGCCCGATAATGGGACAGTGTACGAGAGAGCCCGGCCTGGGGAAATAAACCAGCGTGATTCACGATTGATCACTTACGCTTGGCCCCCGCTGCGGAAGGGGGTGAAAGGAGGAGGAGGAGGAGGAGGAGAATGAGGAGGAGAAGGGCGAGCGCTGAAGAGGAGGGTGAAAAGCGGCGAAGAAAGTAAAATCGCACTCGCGACATGAGCTCTCCGTGAAAACACGGATTCGCGTAATCGATGAGCTATCGTCGCATGTCCCTCGGCCGTAAACACACGCGACACTCGGTATCAATAGTAATATGTGCGAGTGCCGATAACGATACGGCCCGCCGATTACGGTCCCCGGGTATAGGTGTTATCGGTATCAATTGAAACGTAATAGTAGGCTAAAAGCGAAATTGAATAATAACCGGGGCAATTTATTCGACAATATTGCGCTTTATCGTTACCGCCGCCGCTTTGGGACCAAAACGTGTCGAATCTTTCGCATTGGCCGGCCGTCTACGGACTCTATCGTTCTCGGGAGTTAATTGCAGGGAGGCCGAGGCTTGAATATTGTTCAAAGGCGTTTATCGGCGATGTTGCACCTCGGTATCGGGGTGAAGTAGGATTTTGTTTACCGCGAGAATTCACTTTGCGGGTGATCGTTCAGTACGTTCTGGACTCTAGTCGTCGTGCCACTTTGTGCTCGAGACTTCGATTGCGGAGAACGGCGGTAAAGGAGGATGGCGCACGTTCGAGCGAGGTTGGGGTAATGCGATCGGATCGGAAGAGTTTCGGTACAGATAAGAGGAACGCTGGACGATCGTCGACGATCGAAGCGGAATCGAGTCGAACGATCCTTGCGTCTCGCAACACACTCTCCCCCCCCCCCCCCCCCCCTCCCCCTCCCGTCGCGATTCTCCCCTTTGACATGGCGGCGAAACGTAAATATGATATACCGGAATCGGATACAAGGAAACCATTAATCAATCGACGATTCGCACCGCGACCCGAGGCCTCGTAGTATGTGGAAGATTTTTAAAGGGTTATCTCAGCACGGTTCGGCTCGTCGGATAGGCAACAGACACAATTACTGCTGATTCACTTGGCTTCGGCGATACCTCGCTCCGTGAATTTCCTAAGGACGAGTCGGGGAGAAGTCACGTTTTCGAAACTCGCCACTTTCCCTAATTTACGATTCCTCTGTATCGTCGATCCTAACCGGCATCGATCGCAGCGTTCGTCGGCTGTCGGATACTTACTGTCTCAAAAAAGCGAATTTGCGTCTCTCTCAGCCAAGTACTACTCTTCAGATTCCTCGCCGGACGAACTCTCAGCTCACGTCTGCGCTCTTTTTCTTCCCCCTTGTCACGAGTTTGCTCCCGACCTGTCACCGACTTAATTTTCTTTTTCTTCTTTCCCGCTCGGAGCACGTGTCTTCGTTTCACAGTTCGATATCTCTCTCTCTATCTCTCTCGCTGTCTTTCTTTCGCGATGTTCACCACTTTTTAAGTCATATTCGCCCGACGGGCAGGCAAGGCTCGTCGAACGACAATGAATATCTGTTCCGAATTTACTCCACCGGATGTGCCGTTAGTTCCGCGGTCTGAGATTCGAAAAAAAGCGACTCGATAATTGGCGCCGAGCAGCGAGACGGTTTTTGTGCACTTTTCACAATCACAGTTTTGCGACTATTGGTCCACGGAATGCTGGCCACCCGTGTCTTATAAGCTTCGTGCATCCCCACTTCTCATTCGGCATCTTCTTCTATGGTTCGTGAATGTCGATGAGACGAGCCCCTTCTTGTGCAGCCAGCTTGGCTCCAAACATTCACGCTACTCTATTTCTCCTTCTCTCTCTCTTTCTATCTATCGCATATTCTCCCCTCTCTCTCCCTCTCTCTCTCTCTCTCTCTCTCTCTCTCTCCCTCTCTCGCTCTCGATCTCGATCGCTTCCTCGCGTCTCCTTCCTCCCCCTTCACCCTTTTTTTCTCCCGTAACGTCTCTGTTTACGTACAACGTCTAAACGCCTGACGTATATTGTTCATTACGCACCGTTATATAACCCGCGATGAACAATCCCATTAAGATCAATACGTTAAATTTAACGAAGGTTCATTGAATGTTAATTACGTCCAATAACCAGAAATATACTTATTTCTAGTAGTACGAAACTACGTGGAAGATCGCGCACGCCTCGCACGCAATATCCTCAACAGTTTTCGTCGAACTCCATCTCCCATCGACCGATCAGCGCGTATAATACCTATAACACGTAAAATCCGACCTGCGACTCAGACGCTAATTATATACCCCGACCGGAGGGAAAGTAGTACGGAACGATATGGAGCGACGCGCCGCGTCTAACGGCCGTTCCCGGATTTTCATTAAAATCACAATATTCCGTACTGATTCACGCTTCCATACATAGTCGCGGTCGCCTTATAAAATCCGCTCCGACAGGATTCCGCGCTATCATCGCATCGCCGACGTCGTTCGGCTCCTCGTGAATCAACCACCCCGCATAAATCAGATCCTTCTAGCACCCTCTCCCCCCATCCATCCCTCGCCATCAAACTGCGGCCGAAACGTAAACAGATGTCGGCCAATTTTACGCCGTCCGGCCAGTTCGGCCAGGTTTCGTACGGCGCGCCAATGTCAGGGCAAGATCTATGGATCGTAATGTACGCCGGATTCGTGGATCAACAGATGTTATGCCACGACGGCGAACGGTGCGGTGATGCCATAGGGTAGGAGGTCGGTGGAGGAGCAGGAGAGGAGGGAGGGGGAGGTGGGCCTCGTGGACCACGACGAATTGCGTCGCGGGTTATTCGTTTCCGTCAGATTCGGCGTCGCTGGCTTCTGCTCTGGGACGAATTTTCGGAAGCCGAGTACCGTGCGACGCAGACGTACGGTTTCGCCGGACTAGGATGATCCAAGAGTCGGAGCGATGGTGGCCATCTTCTGCGTCGCAGATGCGAATGCGGGTTCTTGGCACGCGCGGCCTTTTTCCCGACGTTGTATTTTTAAGCGGAAACGAGCACGCGAGAAGCTGGACCGATGGCATAGGAAAGATACGAACGGATGGAACAGGGAAGTGGATACGGTATGAAATGATACCTACAAGCGCGAATTAGATGCGATCACACTGAATGCGAAATCGTTCGTTCGATTCGGAGTGTTGTCCGAGCGGCCATGTTGGTCCTGCACGAGTTCTCCGGAAACGGCGTGGCTCGGGAAGGGAGGGGGGTAGGAGTGGACGTCGAACGACGCTCTCGCCGTCCAACGTTTCCATCTGTCCCCAAGTAAAAACGCGCGCCGCGTCACCCGTAATGGCTTTCGCAAACAATCGGCGAATTCTTCTAACGTTATAGATACGCGGTCGGCATTATTATGGCATATCTATTTCGGACGATGACTGTCGCACGGATGACGACGTCGACGACGTCTTGGGCGACGCTCGAGACGCCCGAGACTCGACATCGCCTCTACGATCGTCGTCCATGCCCGAAATCCCAATTCGGGCCGCCGCGCAAAGTGCGCGTCCCGGCGCTCACCGCGTGCCCGTTTCTTTTGGCAATTCCGGCAGGATCGAAAGACGGTCCGCGAGAGGGAGGAAAAAGTTCGCGCGAAAGATAGAGAGGCCGAGTGACAAAGGTCGGTCATTATCCCGTGGGTCCGGGCAACGAATTACGAACGCGCGCTCGGTGCGCCGAGCGGGAGGAGGCGAGAAAAGAGGGAAGAAAAAAAGGAGTAAATATGGAAGAAGCCTGGAGTGGGGGGGGGGGGGGGGGTAGGCTGTTTAATCGGACCGCGCATGAAGTCACCTCCGCTTTCTGACCGTCGGCCTCCTCCTTTTGCTCGCCGATCGGTCTTGTTGCTCGCGCCTTAATTGTCCGGACACTGTCGAAAAGTGACGAACGGCGCGGGTTGGGCGGAGAGGGGGGGTGAGGAAGATGGCGGTTCGCGCGCGCTAATCTTATCGAGCGTCCCCTGTCTCTGCCCCTTTTTCTACTTACCCCCTTGTTCGGCCTCCTTCCTCCTACTCCTTTCTCTCGCACGTCCCTCTTGTACGGCATATATATACGGGGTGTCCTGCCGAGAACGGGCGTCGCGGCCGGGAGCCGTAATCGTCCCGACGCCGTTATCGGTTTCGTAACGAGCGTGGAGCTAATTGACTCTTTGCTTACCAATAACGTGTAGGTCGTCTTCTTAGTCCTGTTCAGCGTCCTCTTCAGGGTCCTCTTCAGGGTCCTCTTCAGCGTCCTGCTCTTCGACCTCTTCTTCACCCTCTTCGTCCTCTTCCGTTCTCCCTCAGTCACGATCCTGGGCGAACTCATTTCTTTCTTCCCTTCCGACCGGAGACAATTATTATCGCGCCTCGTGACAAAGGATCATCGATCTCGTTATCATCGCCAATTTGTCTGAGCTTTTTCGCGAGACTCGCTCGCCCGAATGATTCGACCGAATCGGGTGCAATTCGGTCGTAGTCAATTGTTCGTCGTTACGTTCACGAGCCGCCCGATTCCTCTTCCTTCTGCCAGCGTCAATCGTCGACCAAAGGGAGTCCTCCTTAGGCATGAAAAGTGGCGGAACGATTTCGGTGCGAAACGCAATACCTGATTTACTGAGCCGTGCGAAGCCGGTCGTTAAATGTTAGACGCTCACGCAGCGAGACATCCTCTTTTTTCTTCTCACGCTCCGCGGACTTCGCTTACGCGAAACGTTGAAAATCAGAGTTGCCTGACGCAACATTTGACATTCACGCGTGTGGCAATACTGTCATTCGTTACGAAATGTTCAAATTCGCTTGACGTCCTTCTATTGCCACTTCATTCGGCTCTTCTCTTCTGTCTGAATTCTTGGACCGCTGAAAAATCCATTAAGTTAACCGATCCGCAGGCTCGAAATCAAGGTCACCGACGTCCGAATTACCGATCAGACGTTCGATGCCGAGAATGCCGATCGTGACTGGGCCATTCTCGGAAGCGTCCCGAAGTCAGGGTCGTTGACGCAATATCTGATTTACTGACCCACGCGAATTAACTCCGAACCCATAATTGAACGCTCGAGCCAGTCTTCGTCGCCGACGCTTCTCTTTCTCATCCCTTTTTTTGCCCCCTTCCCTCCCCCGCCCGGAGCGCGCCGGTTCTTAGCGCGAGAGTACAGGCCACATCGGCCGTGTCCAGCTCGTCTTTTTGATCGGCCCTCGTTCAGGCCAATAAAGTCGTCGGTCCCGCGCTTAAAGCTTTGTGACGCACTTCGACGATCGACTCGGCTTGCCACGCGCGGCTTCTTCGACGTACGCAGCCACGGCTTTGACCCGGCGACGCTCGTTTCTGCCCGACCGACGTCGCTTCCTCCTGTCCTACGCGCCACTTTTTTCCCTCCTTTCCCACGACCCGGAAATCGCCAGCCAACGAGGAATGGCTGGCCGGCCGCCGGATAAGTGCCCGACCGCCGCTCGCCGGAGAATTCCTGGCCGACGATTAGAGAGAGGAGAGTAGGATGGAATTTGACGAATGATGTAGACGGATTGTCGCCGATGCTTCGAATGATGATGGAACGGTCTTCAGGGGTAGGGGCGTTTTTTAAACGGGGGAGGGTTGACGTGGGTTTGTGACGAATGTAACTGTTTTTCGACAAAGTGACTTACGTGTGTTTTAGGATGAGCGGCTTAACCCATTACCGCCTACTGTCACATATATGGCACACAAATCGTATATGTAAAAAAATAGCTTTTATGATAATTATTTGGAGATGTATGATAAGGAAATTCAAATGTAAATATTTTTTCCAGGTAAAAAATAATTCAGGCGTTAATGGGTTAAGGGTGGTAGAGGAATTTTGATGGGTAATGAGCTTTGGGAGTGATTGTTTCGTAGGTGTTGGGGGTGGGAAGGGATTAAAGGTGGAGGATCAGAGCGGAAGGGATGAAGTGTAGTTGTTTGACGGTTAGTTAGCTTGACGAGGCTCTTGGTATGATTTTTACATGTGCGCAGGGAGACATAAATAGTGGCGTCGATAAACTTGACTGCCGAGAACGCGTCATTGATTTTCTATTGGATTCTAATTGCCTTCAATGACGGTATCAGGCATGCGTTTGTATTTCTGCTCCTCCTCTTTCTCCGCTCTTCGCTCTGTGTGATTCTGCACCTACTACGATATGTTCATCGAAGTCTTCGCATCCGCGCCAGTATTGCGAACAGGATGATTCGTCGAATTGCAACAGCACTTTCAATCCTCGGTCACGATAAACGAAATAAGTGACTGCGTACGTATGCACCTTATCAATACACTTTCGCATTCCGTCCATACTGCAGTTCTACGAATAATCATTCTTAACTTCAATTTCTGAAAAGTACAAGAGTCCAAAATCGTTCCACGATAAACGAAACAAATGAGCCCCGCGACTTCATTCATATACATCTTATCAACACACTTTCGCATTCCATGCATACAGCAGTTCTACTAAAAATCATTGTTAACTTCATTTCTGAAAAGTGCAAGATTCCAAAATCATTCCACGATAAACGAAATAAATATATAGTACAATACAATTTTGTATTCCATCCGTACCATAGTTCTACGAAAAATCGTTCCCAATTAAGTACCATTTCTGAAAAGCACAAGTGCCTAAAATTATTCCAGGAGAATTGAAATAATTGAGTCCAATGACTGCGTTTATATATATCTTATCAATACAAATTTGCATTCTATCCGTACCGCACGTCTACGAAACATCTTCCTCAGCTTCCATTTTCCAAAAACTTCGCAAGCCTAAAATCATTTCATCATAAATGAAATAAATGAGCCCAACGATTGCGTCCACCCACATCTTATCAGTCACACGC
Source organism: Anoplius nigerrimus (assembly GCA_914767735.1). NCBI lineage: Eukaryota > Metazoa > Arthropoda > Insecta > Hymenoptera > Pompilidae > Anoplius > Anoplius nigerrimus. The sequence continues at coordinate 7,746,580 of OU612089.1, read as the reverse complement.
TCTCGCAATTCAACCGTCTCGCAGCTCTACGAAAACCCATTCTCAGCTCCGTTTCCCGAAAGGTACGCTAGCCAAAAAATCATTCCATGACGAACACCCTGTATGCACCAGGCCGATGCAGGAATGCGAGGCGAGCGGAAAATTACGGGCCGCCCGATAGCCAATCGGGCGTCGATAACTCGTCACTATCCTGGATTTTGAATGAAATCGAAGTCAACGATAATTCCCGGCCGAAGCCGTCATCTCGCTCCCAGGGCAAATGTACGTTTATCTATCCGGCATCCGCGCGTACGCTCCTCGCGTATTAATACACGCTCTCGCACGCCAACATACTCATGACCGAACGCGCGAGCGCGCGCGCGCGCCACACTCGTCACGGATCTCAGCAGACTCTCGGTCGCCTTTCTCGGCTTGTTGAAGTGGCAAACGAGCTGATTTCGAGCCGCATCGCCAGTGACCCCGTGCGATCATCGAGGGTTCATTACTTCTTCGACCGGGCCGTCCGCGGCTCGCAGTTAATATTGATCCCGACGTAGCGACGAGCAGCGGGACAGATGACATGTCATGCAACTTGCATTTCGAGTGAGAAATAGATCGCGGCCATGCCGATCAGCCAGGCAACGTATCCCTCGGTATAACGCGACGTCGGCGAACGGCGTCTTAATAAAATAGCCTCGCATCGGCCACAATCTGCATAATGGGACGAGCGATTTTACTGGCCGGCACGCCGGTTAATTTCCTACGCTCGCAATCGTAATGCGGATTGCGTCCGGCGAGCCGATGAAAGTTTAATGCCTGACAGCCATCGTGGCAGCGATTCCGGACGCTGATGTACTACGCTGTTTGCATTCCGATTGTACGCGAGTTATGGTTGGGGGTACGAGCGTAGCGCCGTTCGAGGATAAGAGAGTCGGCATAACACGGGGTCAAAGTGTGATGCGAGGGATGTCTTCTGTCTTCTACTTCTCGTCCATTGGTCCGGAGTTTCGTTGGTTGATTCGTGCCGGTTCGCAGGTGGCTTCCAGGGCGACGGTGTCCTCTGGTGCAAGCTTCTGCTACCTGGCGCACGACAGAGGGTGTACAACTTGCGCAGCAAGCAGCTGATAAAGCTGTTCTCTCGTCTACTCTGTCAGGACGAGGATGACATGCTGGAGAATCTGGAGCAGGGAGACGTTGCGGAGACTGTTCGCATCTTTTTCGAGAGCAGCTCGTCGGTTAGGCCAGCCAAAAAAAGCGCGCTGAGCATTCATGAGGTAAAGATTACGGTGTCATGCTTATGTTCATTTGAGCTTCGTAGAACATTGATGGAGAGAAAGAGGATATGGATTGCTTAATTTGAAAGTGGTATAAGTCAATTTAAAAAGAAATTAAATGTCACATAAATAAACCGTTTACACCACGTTAAATTGATAAATCGTAATGTCATAAAATCATGAATTATATATCTTGTTTTTTTTTTACTAAATATGGACTTACACCACTTTCAAAATAAACGGTCCATATAAGCCTCGAGGGATAGCGACTTGTAATTAAAGGCAGCGTTAACATTTCGGATTCGACTTACTAGATACTTGACTTTGTATTAGTAATTTCGTTATTCGTTACGATCGAGTAGACGGGAAAAAAAGTTTTTGTACGGGTTCGCGAGCGCTTTCCAGGAGCCAGTAAAGGGTACAAATAAATACATAAAATTCGTTTAGCCGAAATTCAGCGGCTCACCGCGAGGCTTACCGTAAGGATTTCCCTTCGCCACTTTCGGATTGGGGGGGATCGATTTCGTGCGGAATTTATTTCCCCCGACGACGCGAGTCCTCCCGAAATTCCGTGGAGGGCCTTGTCCATCATTGCGAAGGACTTCTTTTTTCTTTTCCTTCTCTCTTCTCGGTATACTCTTACAACTGGAATCCCACTTAAGAGAAAGACGCCGCGGGTATCTGACTAATACGGGGATAGAAAATGTATTCCGTATTCGTATCGAATGATTCAGACACAAAAGTTGTACCGTGCATCCCTTTAGGTGGAACAGTTTTTGGAGCACTTGTCGATGCTGACGAAGGAGGACGAGCAGATTCAGCATTTTCGCAGCATAGCCGACAGGTACGCGTCGCATAACGCTCAATTAACGTATTCGCATAATCGATCGTACGTGTAATTTACCTCGTTAGTGAATAATGTTTCGCACGGATCCGCAGGTGCACCGGGAACGATTTAAAGATGATCGTCAGACTGATCAAGCACGATCTGAGAATTAATGCCGGACCGAAGCATATGTGAGTGTTTTAAATTCGAAAATTTATGCTACTCGACGACTGGCTCGCCCGGGGCATTAAATATCGAGCGCGCGGTTGATGGGATTAATCTCGATGGAATTAATTAGAACGAGGTAATAATTTCGCGTGCAGCTTGGCCGCCGTTCACGAGGACGCCTACAGATCCTTCCAAATGTCAAGAGACCTGGATACGGTTTTGCGACGTTTTCTGACGTCGCCGTCGTCGAATTCGAAGCGAAAACTGTCCGACGCCTCGCCAACGACGTCCGTCGCCGCCGAAGGTGCCAAAGTGACACTCTCGCTGATGACACCCGTACTCCCGATGCTGGTACGTACGCGTCTCGTATTTGTGTCACTGATTACGGCCTCGCTTAACGATACAGTTAAAGTCGAACGATTAATTCACGTTCCTCGAATCGATTGCTTATGTCACTTCCATAACCGTCGCCTGCTTATCGGCAAAAAAAATACGCGAAGACAATATTCAATTCATCAGATACTCCATCCTCTAACCGAATTCTGCAGGTCGAAAGCTCGTTGCATTACTGATAAATTCATGTTTCTTCGATCCTAATGCGAATATAGGGGTACTATACTTGATATATGATATTGTTGACTGGTTGAATGGCGGTTGAATACTGGGCTTCTCCACTTAAAGTAGACTGCAGAAGCATCTGATGAATATTGTCTTCACGTATTTTTTCGTCGATAAGAAAGCGACATCCAAGTCTCCATTTAAAGTAGACTGTAGAAGCCCACTATTCAACTATCGTATACTATACTTCCCCGTTTCATTTGTACTCGATTGAACTCCGCAGGCCGAGGCCTGCAAGTCCGTCGAGATGGCGATGAAGAAGTGTCCGCACGGAATGCTGTCCGAGGTGAAGTACGACGGGGAGAGGGTTCAGGTTCACAAGAGGGGCGATGAGTTTCGATACTTTAGCCGATCTCTGAAGCCGGTGATGCCTCATAAGGTGAGCATCGACGATTATTATTAAGCACCGCGTCTGCCATCCCCCAGTGGGCGAAACAGACCGTGCTGCTCCTCATATCGTCGATAAATCCCGCGGATTATCCCAGCGGCGAACTTTGCCGGGCGACGTGAGCAGGGAAAAGGGCATAATTGACATTCTATCGCTGATTCCGCCGAAAATCCCTCCCTCGCCGATATTCATCTGCGATTGTCTACTCGCCGATATCGAGTCCCGAAAGTTCGCGGTCTGCGGCCCCAGAACGATGTTCCGAGCGTCTGGCCACCCACGTGCGGGATGAATTTTAGGTCGATTCCGAAGGATCAGCGAGAAGACGTGGAAGTTATATGCTTCCCTTCCATCTCTTCGTTTCTTTTTTTTTTTTTTTTACTTCGGCTCCGTCGATGAGCGGCTACATTGGCTTAATTGACTTTCAGGTGAAACTCTTCAAGGAGTACATAACAAAGTCCTTCCCCGACGGCGACGATCTCATTCTCGATTCCGAAGTGCTGCTGGTTGACAATAAGACTGGGAAGCCTTTGCCGTTCGGTAGTCTAGGTGTTCATAAGGTGGGGTATTTTTTTTAACTGTAGAATGTCATGCTTTAGAGTCATTCAATTAATGCAGTGCGTACGTTGTGTTCGTAGAAAGCTGAGTTTAAGGATGCAAGCGTTTGTCTGTTCGTGTTCGACTGTATCTACTACAACGGCGAAATTTTATTAGACAAGTGAGTCGTGGGATAATTTATTTATATTTTAACAAATTTTATATCTTGGATCACGAATTTAAATGTTGCATTCGACAGGCCTATGAAAGTGCGAAGAAAAATTTTAGAAGAAAGAATGACTGAAATTCCTAACAGAATTATGTTATCAGAGGTGCAGGAGGTTCACGTAAGTATTATCGTATTTCTATAACAATTTGTAACTGGTGAACGTTGTTACATAAAAGTCAATGATTTTTTTAGTCCTCTCGTGATTTAGCAGAAATGATTGCAAAAGTCCTGCGGATGGGCCTCGAAGGATTAGTCTTGAAGGATGTCAATGTACGTAACTTATAAATCAATATTCGAATCTGAACCTTATCGGAGGTCGATGAAAATTTATTATATGAAAGATTCATGGGTACCTTTCTCTCTTTTGCTTCCATCTGATGTCCACGTTCAGCGTCCCTACGAGCCAGGCAAGCGACACTGGCTGAAGGTAAAGAAGGACTACTTGTTCGACGGCGCAATGGCTGATAGCGCAGATCTTGTCGTGCTTGGCGCATGGTATGGAACCGGAGCAAAGGGTTTGTATCTCTAGGACGGTGGCGAATCGATCGTCGATACTGTATTAGCAACCCCTACCTGTATGCTGGTAATAGTCCTCTTTATTCCTTTCCTATTCCACTTTCAAGCATGTCCTATTAATCAATGATCAAAGAAGTTCAAACAGAACAGATATCTACTTGAACTTTTTATTTTATTTTTCCGTCCTCATCCAGTACATTTTTTTATATAAACCAGATTTTTAGAACACTTATGCTTGTTACGATTTCTACTCCTCTATTTTTTGTCATTTCCTAATTTGTAGGATTATTCATATGTAATTTGGAAGGAACCGACTACGACCTCTGTCATCCTATGAGTTCCTCTCACAACACACGAATATAATAATCGGTGCAAAGACTTTTCTTCTTTTACCATATTTTGTCATCGTTTTCGCGAAATATTCTACTTTCACCTCCGCAAAGCATACAAACAAATACCTCACATAGCAGCCAAAGTGTCATCCTAACCATCCTAATCTTCCTAAACACCCGCTTCCGCCCTGCTAATGAACCCTTACCACTCGAAACCAATCTCTATCCGCAGGAGGCATAATGTCCGTATTCCTCATGGGCTGCTACGACGAGGACCGCGACGTGTGGCTAACAGTAACAAAGGTACGAAACCTAGTCAGTCCAAAAAAACAGATCACTAATAAGACGTCCATCATTGACCCTAGGTGCACACCGGCCACGATGACGCAACGTTAGCCGAGCTGCAGAACGAGCTGGACATGGTGAAGATCAGCAAAGACCCTAGCAAAGTGCCCAAATGGCTGCGAGCGAACAAGCCGATGATTCCAGACTTCGTGGCCCGCGATCCCAAGGTAAGAATTGTCATCCTTCAGCGTCAGATTCTGGATCGAATTGATCGATCGCAATCGCTTATGCCCGTGCCTGATAAGACTCGGGATTACGAAGGCGTGTTTACCGTCGATGTTTTATCCGGCACGACAGGAGCAGCCCGTGTGGGAGATAACGGGCGCCGAATTCACGAACCAGGGCGTGCACACGGCCGACGGGATCAGCATCAGATTCCCCCGCGTCACCCAAATACGCCGGGATAAGGATTGGACCACCGCCACGAGTCTGAAGGAGCTACGTGCGCTCTTCGAAAGGAGCGCCGAGTCAACAGACTTCAGTCTCTTGTTAAAGACCGAGGAGTGAGTAGATCCTGGTGCGATTCTCTGCGAGGTCATACAGATTCCGTGAAATTTGCCTTGTAACGATCTCAGGTCGGAGTCTGTGGCGTCAGGAAGTAAAACGTCCGGTAAAGGAAGGTTTAGCGAGGAAGGGGTTCGAACGCTGGACAAGTTTCTTAAGAAGGAGAGTGTAAGCGAGGGTGAGGAAAAGGTTAGAGTCAAGAAGGAACCTTGCTCGCCACCGGAAAGCAACGTCGAGGATGAAGAATCTACGCACTCAGCGAAGAAGATGCGAAAGCGGCGCAGAATGGAAAGACAGGAGCTCGACAAGCCGGTGAAAATCGAGCCCGATGTGAAGATTAAAGTTGAGCCTTCGACCTGCGAGAAGCCCGAATTTTCTAAACGTGATCCTAACCTCCGGATTAAGGTCGAGAGAGACTGTCGCGAGTCTGGCACCTCGGATTTAGCGGAGGGCGAGGAGGGTGGCAGAGGGGAGTTTTATTCGTTCGTGGAGCACGACGTAAGTAGAACTAATGGAAGATATAAAGTGAACTCTTTGTTTGTACGTTTTATCCTCGGGACGTACATCGACGTAAGGACGGTACGTTCTACACTTAGCGAATTGAAAGCATCTGTGGCCTTCTCCTCTTCCGGGACAGGCGCGGTGAAAATTTCGTAAAAATAATCGAGTTTCCCGCAGAGGCGGCGAGTGCGATGATTTCGTTTTGTTTGCTCTCACGTGTGTTTGTCTGTCACTTGTTGGTCCGCAGTACATCGAATACAGTGCCGCAGGCAGTCCTTTAAACTGGGTCGAGGGCCGAAAGCCACCTAAAGGCTTGCCGTCCGACGCGAAGCCATTGTCATTCCGGACGGAAGAGGAACTGGTAAGTTTCCAGCGTCAACTTTTACGACGGATTTTGAGACGGGCGCCGCTATCGTTTCTCGGTTGGCTACCGCCTTTCCCGAAGTTTCGCTTTTGTTCGATGAGATCTTAATTAGTTTCGATGGTAAATGAGTATGTTAATGTGGCTGGCGGCGCTTTAATCAAGTTGAAGGTAGACGAATTTTGATTTCATTAAGCTTGCCACGTTACCGTCCGCTCGAACTTAACGAGTCTGCCGTCGATCGAGTATTCGAAAAATCCATCGACGGCTCGCCGTGCCGAAACTGTCCGACAGATTTATATGCCGAACGTCTCTCGATTCCTCTTCCAGAGATCCAAATGCATTCTCCGAGGAGTACGTGCCTACCTCTCGCCGAATTTCAAGCGAGTCGACCGCAAGTCAGCCCGTCGCACCCTCAGAACGTATCCTTTTTATCGGAAGATGAAAGATTCACGTTGTCGGCCATCGTCGCCCATAAGCTCTAAGCTCACCGCCGAGTCCTTCGCGACCCAGGATTTCGCGGTACTTTGCCGACATCCTGTACATCCTTGTCCGATGTCCAGGCATAATCCCTCTGGGCAAAGTTGCAGGAACAGCTAACGAGGCTGTCGTAAGAAATAACCGACCGAAATCCCTCGAGGTAGGAACAACCACGAGCGGTCACCGGGAGCGGGGGGGGGGGGGGGGGGGGGGGGACATACTTTGCATCGAATCCGCGTAAAACCTCCGGGGAATCTCACGTGTCCGACGAAATACGATTTCGCAAGATTCCGCCTGCCGAACTCACACCTCGAAACGCACTCGATTCATTCGACGAAGTGATGAACCGGATCAATGTGAGCAAGTTCGTCGATATTCACTTTCCTTAACTTCGAGGACAGATTGGGCGCAACGATCCTGAAGAACTCGGAACGACACTCGACCACTCACGTGATACATTCCGTTAAGGAAGTTTCGTTAACAGCTCTGCAGGTAGGCAGTTATATTGTGGCGTCGGTAGCTGATGACGGTTGCGGTTCATGAATTTTCGATGTATCGTAATGGGAACAGGCTAATGGTTGATGTAGACGATGCGCTCGGTCCACCGCATTGATCATGGTTAGGCCGGCATGCACGCGGCATCTGGATCCGTGACGGAAGAATAATTCAGCCCGATTGCGGCCGAACTCGCGATTAAACGGTGCGATATAGTCCGGTAAACCGGTAGGCGTGTAACCGGATTAATCCTGATTAATGTCGGGCCCATTAGCCGAGCCTACGGTAAGGTATTTAGTCGCCGTTCCGCTTCCGGGCGTCCTGGAAGTTGTTCGGGGCTCGATATTCGTCACTGTCGATTTACTGCGCCCTGGGCGAGAATTACCTGGCGGGCTAATTTTGGATAATCACTTGTCGAGCGGCGCGGATATAAATTTTCGATTGCCCTCAACCAATGCCGTTGCATACTGCATGCCCATTCGAAATTGTCCGGGAACTTGCAGCGCCGATCGCTGTTTAATTAAGTGCGGTCGCCATCGATCTTCGTGCAAAACGTTTCGTCGAACGGAAAACCGAGCGTGTTAATTGGTAATTTTCCACTGATTTTGTGTTGACTTTGTTTGGTTTTGCGTAGGACTTGTACGATGTGCCGAAGTCGGCTAGGCATGTGAACGTTTCGTGGCTGGATAGATGCGCTGTGGAGGGTGAGATGGAGGATGTTTATGATGATGCGGTGGAATTAATCGGTGATTATTGCCAGTGCAGCTGCAGCAGAGGAAGGTGACGTCAGTCTGAGTAGGATTAAACTTACCTGCTGTCGTTACTGGTCTCTGCATCATCAGCAGTCTCTTGGATTACTTTGAGGATAGGAGGACAGTGACGTCAGCGTCTTTTTGACTTTTTGTCACATTTCATAGATAAACTTTCATAGAAGACGACTTTCTACTATTAGTATTGAGCACTGAATTATGTACGAATTGCTTTTTCGATGATCGCCGTAAGGGAATCGGATGAAATGGAACGAATGAAATAAATGACATAAAATAATCGAGACGTCGCACTGTCTCTCTACTTATACCCAAATAACTTTATTTTTAAAGGTGGGAACAAAAATATCCATCTGAGTGGAATTACACAGGGGGTTACAGTTTGGGAACGGTTGATCTTAATTCGATCGATCGAACGCGCTTAGTAATACGGGCAAAATTTGGCCGATATGTTCTTCGTTTATACTACTTGCGTCTACTGCAACAACAAGGGAAATCGGAGTTTTAGCGAAGCGGCGGACAAGATATGCTTGCTTCCTTTCAAATCATTGAGTTCATATTGTTGCTAACAAACATTAAACCTCTCTAATCATCAACGTCGTTAGACTAAATTCAAAATACCAGGATTTCTCAGCTTCGTCGGATTTGCGCGATGGAAGCTTTTGTTGTTCGCATATTCATTTCACATACATCAGACGAACAAACGGATCAGTTACAACGGCGTTCTAATAAAGAAAATCCGTAACTCCATCCTTTCGCAGAACTGCAGAGGGAACGACTACACAACGACTCCGACAGATACACAACATCGTAACCGTAAAGTTGCACATGAACATACCGGGTTACCGCCGATTACTAACCCGCAGTATCCGCGAACGGGAGAAGGTCATCGAGTCTTACCAAGAGTCGCTCGAATCGTCCTGAAGGGTTAATCTAAGTCGTTTGTTAAGGGCGGAACGAGATCGTGTCATCCATTAATCATAAGCTCTACAACGTCGGTCGTCTTCCAACCCAAGTCAAGCATCGACTCCGACCGCGCGCTGAACGTCTACCTAGGCCGTATTACCATCTCGCCCGACTGCAAAAATCCCATTCCGCCTTTAACTCTTGGTAACCTGAGCACTATCGTAAGTCTACAACTACGGTGTCACCGGTACAGAGACATAGACAATGATAGAGAGAGCTATGCGAGATCCAAGGACGAGGTTTAAGCTGCGACACCTCGCACGGAAGGTACATGTAAATAGACGGACATACGGACAAAGCATCCTTATAGATTAGATCCTCATCCCCTGGCCGGGCCGACGGCGTCACCTTGGCGAAGGTCGACTCGGCCAGATCGTTCCTCGAGTTCTCTACTTGCCGAAGCATGAGACCGCATTGAACGCGCACTGCTTCCAGTAGCTGCGCTTACGCTGAAGGTCGCCGATGTCCAGCTGGTTGCGAAGCCGCTTCACGATCTGCTTCGTGAAGAGGTAGTTGATGAGGGCCGTCTCGATGCTCCCGTCGTCGTCCACCAACTGAAAAACGAAACGACCCCTTTGACATCCGCGAGAAGTCATCCCGCTGAATCGAATCGCAATCTTCTCCGTCCGCGTTCTTTATCATCGCCAGCGTTCGATGCGCGAACATCGGGGATGACGTCACACTGTTTTCAGACACTTGTCTTGAACCGTGATAACTGGGTTAATGCGCGTAGTGGGAAAAATAGGGGTGACGCGATTAGGAGTCGTGCTTGTTACGGAATGCTAGCTGACAAGCGTAATTGCTTGCCGAGTACTCGATTTTAAGAATCTCTCCTGCGAAGCAACATGTAGCAGGATCCAAATCTGTGTTCTGCCGCCTCTTTACCTTACGACGAACCCGTGTAAGGTGTAAGCAGTAAGCGGGAAAAATTCGGGTGTCGCGATTAGAAGCCGAGCTTGTTAGGAATAGCTCGCTGACAAGCGTAATTTCTTGGTGAGTCCTAGACTTTAAGAATATCTCCTGCGAAGCAACATGTAGCAGGACCCAAATCTGTGTCCTGCGGCCTCTTTACCTTACGACGCACCCGTGTAAAGGGTAAGTAGTAAGTGGGAAAAATTCGGGTGTCACGATTAGAAACCGAGCTTGTTACGGATTGCTCTCTGACAAGCGTAATTGCTTGCCGAGTACGCGATTTTAAGACTCTCGTGCGAAGCAACACGTAACAGGAACCGAATCTGCGTCCTGCGGCCTCTTTACCTTACGACGAACCCGTGTAAGGTGTAAGCAGTAAGTGGGAAAAATTCGACTGACGCGATTAGAAGCCGTGCTTGCTACGGATTGTTAGTTGGCGAGCATAATTTCTTGCCGACTGCTTGACTTTAAGACTTGCTCCTGCGAAGCAACACGTAGCAGCACCGAAATCTGTGTTCTGCCGCCTCTTTACCTTACGACGAACCCGTGTAAAGGGTAAGTAGTAAGTGGGAAAAATTCGGGTGACGCGATTAGAAGCCGAGCTTGTTACGGATTGCTAACTTGCAAGCGTAATTTCTTGGTGAGTCCTAGACTTTAAGAATCTCTCCTGCGAAGCAACACGTAGCAGTTACCGAATCTGTGTCCTGCGGCCTCTTTACCTTGCGACGAACTCATGTAACGTCCAGGACGTCCGGCGTGTCGAATTCGAAGTGGCCGTTCGTCACCCGGACCGATGCCTCGGAGCGAAAACAACATTGACCTCGTTCGAAGATCGGAATAAATGAGCGTATCCGTGCCGCGACGAGTTATCGACGAGCGAGAATCCGATGCAGTTCCGCGAAGACAAATACGCGGCCGTCTAAGACAGTGTATCGGGATAAAAATCGACGGCCTCGTAAAAGCTTTACGATCCGCGCCGGGATATGTATTTCCCGACGTACGATTTGTTCTCTCGCACGTTCTATGTTCTCCCAGCGGATCTGCGACTCTTATCAGCCATTCATGCGCTTGAACGAGCGTCCTTGAAAGCCTGCCTCTCCACGCCTGCGATCCTTAATTCGCACCCCGATCTGCACGCGTTACGATCGGCATCGATCCACCCCTTTTCCCACGAGCCACTCTTGCCGTCGGTAAAAAAGTAAACGTGGCGAGACATTACAATCTGTTTGCTCCCGCTGATCGACGGTGCCCGAGTGTTTTTCGAGCGGCTAAAAGCATTTCCCGTTCTCAAGTGGAGATCTTGATTCGAGTAACGTTGGGTAATCAGTGGATACCGCGGCGCAAATCGGATCGTCGTCGGCCGCGTCGTTTTTTATCCTTCCGCGTCGTGGGCGTCGGAAGAGAGAGGGCGGCGCCGGGGATGAGAAAGGATGAATTCCGCGGTGGGAGGCAGGACGACGGGGGTAGGGGGTAGGGGGGGGGGTGCACGGCAGATGCAAACGAAAGAGAGTGCCGTCGAAATGACGTTAGTGCGCCCCGCGCGAGCCTCGATGCGCGGCAAATTGGTACGGACCTGCGCGGCTTCCGGTCCGCTCGCCAAACAAATGACATTTACCGCGAGCGCGCGCGCCGCGCGTTAAAGTAATTAAAACTTAGAATAACGGCTGTCGCCCGTGCCTTCGCGGTCCACGCTTTCATCCGATTGTCCCATTTTTTCCCTCCGTTTACTGATTCTCGTTCGCTCCCTGTCCCTCTCTCTATCTCTCTCTCTCTCTCTCTCTCTCTAGGTTTCAGTCCCCTACACATTCATATTTACTTCTCTTTCTCCCATACAATTCTGTCGAATGACTCTGTCTCCGTTCGCTCGTTCCGATCCGTAAACCGAGCGAGAATAACACGGGGGACGCCATCGGAGTCAGTTAAGGGATGATAGCGTGGCTCTAATGAAGATAACGATATTCGGCGCTGGGGCGATCGAGTCGTTAAAAGAATTGCGCGCGCGCAATAAAATCGGAGACACCGGGTCGGAATTTATGGGAATGGCTCGCGCTCGTTGCCCGTTGCCAATGTGTTTTGACACCGAGGGCTAAACAAACAAACCGCTCGGAAGATCGCGGTCGAACGCCCGTTTCGCGGCGCTAGCTCACGCACACCGTTGCATGGCGGCGTTCCGACTGTTAGTCGCGGGACATAAAGCGTTTTGACCGGCGGATCGTAAATAAAGGCCCGGAATTCGGAAAGTCGCCCGGTCGAACGCCGATTTTTCCCAAGTTTCTCGCCACTACCCTCGTTAGTTGCCGCCATTGCGCGCGTCGAGGCATAAAGTGGCCATAAATAAGCCGAAGGTGCCGGAAAGGTCGGCGTTGGCGTAAATCGCGCGGAAATCTCAATGCGAGGGATATGAAATTAGAGTGCAGAGGAAAGTGGTGGGGGATGGAATATAATTGTCCCGAACTGATTTCTATGGTCGTATTCAGGATTCCTGGGAAAAATCTGAGAGAAAACCATAAACTTTTTAATATACCCATGTTAAAGACAAAGTATACAGCTAACTCTACTATTCCCCGGATTTGCTCTTTAGCCAATAGTTGAGGTCGAACCATCGATCTCTTTGCTACATCAAAAAATATGTTAATCTGTCAGCTCTATAGATTATATGCCGAGTAACTCTTATTTCCATTATATCTAACAATTTCATTACCATAGTACCGTACTAATATCAATGTATTTTTAATTGTACTCAAAGGCGGTTATGCCGTTAAATAAATAAATAAATAAATAAATAAATAATTTAGGGTCGAACGTCCTTTCTTACGAGAGTTTGAAATTGGAGGGACTCGATCGCTCGCCGTAGATCGTATCTGCCGGATCTGTTACCACGACTTTCGCAGTACACGCGAGCGCACAGACACATAAGCGACACGTTCGTCGTCCGGCCTAGGCTGAGGCCGTGACGTGTATAAGGACGCTGGAAATTAACGTTTACGACGAACGGAGCGAGTCGACGGACGGACGGACGGACGTTGACTGAAATCCGATTGCCGTCGGCCGCCTATCGATTATCGGATCAGCCGCAAATTTATCGTCCTTCCGGAATTTCGCAGCCTCTCCCCGCCAGTTTTGCATCTCTCTCTCCGACTCGTTCCCTCTCTCTCTCTCCTTGCCTTCCGTCGCGCATCCTACCGCGTCACTCCTCACACACGGCGTCGCCGGCATAATTTATGGTGCCTCGTAAACCGTCCACCTCCTTTTTTTCGCGTTGTTTAACTCCGCTGTTTGCCTGATTCATTTCGGGGAGCGAGAAGAGTCGCCCCAGTGCTTTATGAGATTTCGCGGGAGGGTATTTCGTTAAGAAAATTCGCGGTGCGAGCGAGGAGATTAAAGTAGGGATTGAAGGGGTAGGCGGGCACAGCCGGGGAGTGAGGTGGGGTTGGATACCTAAATAGCTAGGTGGGGCTGTGTAAGGTCGTACGTACAGGATAAACGGCGTCCTGTTTTTTCGGCGCAGATAATTATTCATCAAAGCGGTGCCGTTTTAATTAGGTCCGGCAAGAGTGATTATAACTTGCAAATGAATTTGACAGTCACAAAGAGAGAGAGAGAAAGAGAGATAGAGGGAGAGGGGGAGAGGTGAGGGTCAACTCGCTGCCAAAACATTTGCCCTTCGTAATATGCGTATACAGTACAACCCCCTCCCCCCAACCCTCTTCCAACGCGTTCCGATTACCGAAATTGATTCGAGTCAAACACATCGTTCCGATTATCCGTTACAAGTTCGGTGGCGCGTCCGCTCCGAATTGGCTGGACGCAACGATTTCGACGCGGAAACCGCGCACGTGCGAAGATTAACGGTCCCGGCTCGAAGAGGCATTGACGAACGTTCGCTGAAACTCGCTCGCAAACGAGATTAACGCCGTTCGTGCCTGAATGCCAGCCGTCAGGCGTGCATCTTCGGCCGCGAGGGGCTGAAAACAAAAGGTGGATGCGAGCCGCGGCGGCGGCGGCGGCGGGCAGAAAACAAGAGGCGAAAGAGTCGGGGCTTATAGATCGTTTTTATTATTCGGGGGTGAGCTCTCCTGAATTATTAAATCTCGCTGGCACGGGACGTTCCGTTCCTTCTGGCCGCGAGAAAGGAGCACAATATCCGGCAAAAAGTTCGCACGAGCGCTAGGTATCTCGTCGGTTTGCCACGGACTTTTCAAGAGGAGGGCCTCGTTCACGGATGGCGGGAAATTGACTGGCAAGTGTAAATCGAACGTCTTCCAGCGCGACAGGGCCGGGAATGGGGAAAAACGTCGAGTCGGAGTAGGAGCCGACTCCTACGCACCGCGAATGAAATTATTTTCAAATAGAAACGGCCGCGCCGGTAGAAGTTTGTCGCCTCGCATCCTGGGCGTGGGTAAGAATTCGATTTGCGTCCGGAAGTTGTCGCTGCGTGACATTCGGCGGCGGGGAATGTCGACGTTCGAGAACAGCGACTGTTGCCGAACGATCTGATCGGAAAAATGTCCGACTTGACTTTCCACGTACCTGCGAACGAAATGATTTGCGAACTGACGCTTTCCGTACGAAACAAATGATCGCGGACTTGAGGCTGGTCAGAGAATCTGCCTGATCGCGATTTCTTTCGTTCGATATTCAAGACATATTCAAGACTCGGAAGCGTTAAGATTTAAGTACGGCAGCCGTTGTCGAGCGATTATGCTCGGCTTAAGCGTCCTCGGATCGGTTCTGTCCGAACTTTCCCCGCTAATCCACGCCCACGACTAAGTGTCCATACATTATTCCGTCTATACAGCGACAGAAACTTTAAAGCGCCTTTTCACGCCCGTGCACACACCGAACGGCCTGCGTCTGGCATAAATATTGCAGCGCGGCGAGCTCGGTCCGACAAAAAGAGAATGCCGAAGCTGCCGACGATGGCCGAACGATACACAGCTTCTTCCAACTACCGCAACATGCTCCCACCATGGAAATGGCTAATAGAATTCACACTAAATTCGCGTAGACTTAGAGTCACCTAGACAGCCGTGTAATAGAAAAATATTCTCTACTCCTCCCATTTGTTTCGCGAGCGGCGCGTGCGGTCGACGTGAAGGTGATCGAGAGTCCCTTCTGAATAGGGACGCCCAGATCGGTATGCATGCTTGAATCAGTTCGAGTGCGTGGGCAATATCGCAAAAAAAAAAAAAACAGGAAAAAAAAACGACAGAAAACAACTATCACCCGACGCTCTTTGCGTCGCGTCGTTGTACGCGGAATACTCGAACAATCGCGGTACGTCATTCAGTGCATTTTCTTTGTAAACGTTCCTTCCAGCTTCTATACGCGCGCGTATATTAGCGTACGTTGTCGCAAGTGAGCGATTGTTGCATTAGATGTGTGCAAGGCATCGCGGGGCTCGGGATGAAACGTTATTTTAATAAAGGATCGCAACGAGCTCAAAGCGAGCAGCGGACAATGGCGTGCCGTCTAAACCGCGGGAAGTTTCACGAGTGCGTTCCGGGGGATCGCGCGCTGGCACCCGGACTACGTAAGAGGTCACAGAAGGAAGTAACGAAAGCCTCAAAGTGGCACGGCTGACGGTTTAATTGGAAGCGAACTCGATACGGGCCTCGCTCAAATTCCGAAGCCAGGCCCGGTCGTCAGTCATTATACGGCGAAGGGATGCGTTCGCTTTGAGCCGCGTCATCCAAAATAACTGGCTTCCACCTTCTCGCTTCTCACCCCCGAATGGTCCCACCCTATCTCTATCTCTTTCTCTCTCTGTCTCTCTCTCTCTCTCTCGCACTCTCGCTCTCTCTGACTCTATGTGCTCTCTACCACCCACTGACAGCGAACGGGAGGAAAAAGGCCAGCATTCAGTCCGAAAATTACGTGGGCGAACGAAAAAAAAATAATGGCCTTCTACGTGGCGGCAACAATCAAACAGGCAATTTACGTAAATTTCGGTAAACCATTTGATCCGCCCACCCCCTCCCTGCGTCACTCCGGCATCGCGTTACGTTGGCGAATTATCGCGTTAATATTCATGAAGTACCGTGCCGCGGATAGTGTCGAAAAAGGTTGGCCGAGACAGGAATTTGCGCAATTAGCTGGGATAGCGGGGCGTCATTCGGATAATTAACCCCGCAGGATATGACGACAAATGCGCTAAAACGATATTCGGCGGCGGGCTAATTAATTCCGGCCGCGGCGTCGAGTGGAATCGAACTTTCGGCGACGGTGGAAGCTCGCGGGTCACCGATGACCCGGCGCCGTTCGTCCGACGATTTTTCGTCGCTCGACGCTCGGTGCCCGCTCGCGCCGATTCTCGGAAGATAAAAAAAGCACTCGGCGAGCGATATGGACGAAGGGGGGGCAAGTCGAGCTTACGCAATCCTCGGGTCCATTTCCGAGGGTGAATTGCGAGGCCATAGAATGTCAATCGGCCGAGCTACGAGAGATTGTTTTCCAACGCCGACGGCGAGCCCACGCTGGCGTTCTTTTCGAGGAAGGACGCCTAACCCTTTTTGCGCAGGATCGCAATTAACGATGTAATATTTCGCGGAACTCGCTGGTAATACAATCCGAGCAGCGAAGGTTGCATTACTGCTTAACTCGAATGTCAGAATCTACGTCGTACCTTGAAAATATTTACCCGGTCACAACGTTCGAAATACCATAAGCCGACGAAGTACCAGTCGGTCCGATCAGTAATCAGAAATGTCCCTGTTTGTTTCACTGTTCAGCTATCTACTCACTCACCTATCAAAGTCCCATTGAACACCTTTAAGACTACCTGATGAGACCTCGAGCACAGAAGAAAATTATAATTAAATCCTTAACTCGAATGTCAGAATCTACTTCGCTTCTTGAAAATATTTACCCGGTCACAACGATCGAAATACGATAAGCTAACGAAGAACCAGTCGGTCTGATCAGTGGTCAGAGATGTCTCTGTTCGTTTCACTGTCCAGCTATCTACTCACTCACCTATCAAAGTCCCATTGAACAATTCTAAGACGACCCGATGGGACCTCGAGCGTTAGCTGGACGGATCGAGCGCAGAATAAAATTATAATTAAATGCATAACTCGAAGGTCAGAATCTACCTTGTACCTTGAAAATATTTACCTGGTCACAACGTTCGAAATACGATAAGCTAACGAACAACCAGTCGGTCTGATCAGTGGTCAGAGATGTCTCTGTTCGTTTCACTGTCCAGCTATCTACTCACTCACCTATCACAGTCCCATTGAACACCTCTAAGACGACCCGATGGGACCTCGAGCGTTAGCCGGACGGATCGAGCGCAGAATATTGCTCGCCGGCCCGTTCCGATACACAGGACGTATTATGGACCGTAGTTATCGGACGATCTACATACAGAGCGCGGTCTGCGTCGCGAACAAAGGTCATCATGAATTTCGAGCGAGCCGAGGCGCAGATAAGTTCGCCGGTGCCGGAACCCGATCATTCCCGTCCGATAAGAGCGTAACGAAGGTGTCCAACGCTTTATCCTACGCGCTGAAAAATCGACGCGGATCCGCCTCATTCCCCACCCCGCCCCATCTCTCCCTTATATTCCGCCTTTTTTTTCTCCCCGGCCAGCGTCGCGCTTCAGAGAAAACGACTCGATAAAAGCGTCCCTTTTCACTGTCTCACTGCTACTCGTTATCCGTAACCATTCGTTAAGGCCTTGACGTTCGAGCCTCTAATGAAGGCTGCTCCGGTGCGTTCCTCCTCGTTACTCGACGATATCCGACGACGACGAGGACGACGACGTAGGCCAGCGTCGTCGACGGAGGCCAGAAGACGGCAGGTCGACCTTCCCGGTAGCCGATATTAAGTTCTACGGTGACAAGCTGATAATGCGTACGTTCCCGACTGACGCTTATCATGCCTTCAGCTCGCGAGTCTCTTGTCCGTCACGTAGGCCATTCAGTTAGGTTATAGAATTACTTCCCCGCTTCAAGCTTCATGCAGGATCTTCCGAAGGCGTACAACGAAGGCCGCCGATGCCGAGAATGTTGCGAGTACGAAACGTGTATGGGCTTGGGATGGCTGGGATGAGAGGAGATGAGAGGGGATGAGAGGGGAGGGCTCGGTTTGATTGATGACGGCGAAGGTTGAAGGTCGGTGGGGGTGGTTCGAGAGGGATGGTGCTCTGCTTACGTCCACCTCGTTGAGAAATCTCTCTTTGTCGGGGGTAGGCAGCGATTGCGACCAGTCGACGATCAGCAGGAGGACCACCGCCATGGAAATCGCGACTCGGAGTGACAGCATCGTTTCTTCTACTCTGTAATGCAGAATGGTAAAATCGATCAGCGGTCGTGCGGAAGGGAAGACAAAGCGACAAAGGTCGACTGTCTTCTCACTGTTAATGAAATGCTCGCACGCAGCTCGGGGTCAATTTGGAATTATAAAGGATGTCCAGCGCGTGAAGCGTACCGGACGATATTCGCTTATTTCTCGTTCCAATCGAAACCGCGCTGGACGAATGCAAATTGAAAGAGACGGTGAGCAGTAATATCTTCTCTCATTATCGATAGAAGATTGCCGCGAAGTTCACATTTTATTGCCGCGTGCGTACTTCCATCCAGCCGGCAGCGTGGCTCGATTCCGCTCGCATCGAAGATTGCGGAAGATTGAAATTACTCGCGGCGAAACGAAAATGGCCGACTGTCTGTCGCAGATTCGTTTCTAATGAGGCTGGCCTGATTGAAAGTCGAGCGATCGGTTGCGATCTTAATCGAGAATTTATGGAAATGAAACGCGCGCTCTCTTGCGACCGCTTTCCGTCGACGCCCCTCCCCTCCGGCGGCAGCCATCTTTTTCTCGCCCGGGGGGAACGAAAAGAAAATATCTGCGAGAAGTCGAAATCGAGTACAGAGTCGTTTACGCAGGACGCTGAACGGCAGGATAAGATCTTTACTACGAATACGCGCTGCCGTGAGAAAGGACGACGTAAATGACTCGTATCCACCGGAGGGGAAGCTTTAAAAGTTCGCGCTGCTGACTTTACGGCCTTGACGAGGAAGAGGACCGATGGGTGGATACCCCATCGATTCGGATAGTTCGACGCTGCCGTTACGCAAGCAACTGTCTCGTAATATGGTAAACGCGACGGATTACTGTCTCACTCTGTGTCCGTATATTTGCGTTTTATACTGTATTGTAGACGTCCATATATTCTCTGTACCGTCGCTTATGCATCTCCCTCTCTCTCTCTCTCTCTCTCTTCCTCTCTCTCATTCTCTATCTCTCTCCCAACCATTCCGACTCATGTTCGCCAACCCGTTCATAACGCGCAGTACGTAATAATGTTATCCCGAGTAAGTATTTATAACGTCGGCCGCGTACGTGGCATATTAATATCTTCGTACGTACGGGCGCGCGCGCGTGCCGGCGTAAAAGTAGGAATACCTACGGCCGCGTTAATTTTGGTTCGCGCGAAATTGTGATAAACGGGCCGCGGAGAAAACCGTTGCTTAAGCCGAAAAAACGACTGAGTTCATTTCGCGCCGAAAGATAAAATGTAACGACGTCGGCCGTCCACCGCGGCGGAGCGCGTACGTGCGACGGAATTGAAATCGGCCGGTCGAGGCGTCCGACGGTCGTAGATACAATTTTCTCCTCTCGCCAAACTTTCCGCAAACCTCCCCCTCAAGTCGACCCCTCCGCAACAGGATATTGTTAGGCAAAAAATGATCCGGCCCGCCCGTCGAAGACGCGTAAAGTTCCGTGGGAAATGTAAACTCATCGCGACGGTCGGCGCGAACGTTCTCCCGACCGCCGACGTCGATAAGCAAATACCGAAACTCATTCCGGGGCGTCACCCTAAACGCGTGGCACCGTCGGACGAGTGGAAAGCACGGACTCGAGGCTGCCACGGACGGTTTCGCCGCGACGACAAAGGCCCGGCACTGCCCACCTCGGAGATCTTCCGGATTTCGATCTATCACGGCTGAAAGGAGCAATAAAAATATTGACTCGCCCGAGATTGCGGTTATCCGCGACTAAGGGACAGACTACGTTCGATAACGGCCGGCACACACGCGTCTTTCATGCGCGGATATTGAACAGGGATCGGCAAATATCCGGGAATTAGCGGAAGGGGGAGAATTGAAGAGGGGGGTGGGGGTGGGGGGCTGGGGGAAGAATCAATCTGGGAAGGAAGTTGGTACGCGTCGACGAGCTCTCGAAATCGTATTAATGACGCGACGAAAAGTGCCCGGAAAACTCGTTAATTAACTGCAACGTCATTAATTTCCGTTGGGCCCCCGTACCGAGTCGGATCTTATAAATTGTATCGCGGTACTCCCCTCCTCGCCCGCCCCTTCGCCGTTTGTGGCCTCTTTGTGCTCGCCTTGTCGGCGGAATTAGCGATTCACCGAACGTTCGGGCGCTTATCAAATTTCTCAAAGAGGCGCGATGAATTTTACAGGCAGAGACGGCGAACGGCCGCTTAACCCGGCGGTCTACGGCTCGTGTCAATAGATATTCCGTGGTCGTGCGTGACTTTCGCCGTTTGCGAACCTTCGACTCAAAAGTACGCTTATTACTCTGGCATTAGAATACAGTGAGCTTACGTAGCAACTCAATACAGAGAGTTAACCTCTTTGGCCGTTTTTGAACGTTTGATTCAAAAGTACGTTTATTTACTTTGACATTAGAATACAGTGAGCTTACGTAGCAACTCAGTACGGAGAATTACTCGCTTTGGCCGTTTTTGAACGTTCGAGTCAAAAGTACGTTTATTAGTCTGACATTAGAATACAGTGAGCTTAAGTAGCAACTCAATACGGAGAGTTAACCTCTTTGGCCGTTTTTGAACGTTCGAGTCAAAAGTACGTTTATTAGTCTGACATTGGAATACATTGAGCCTACGTAGCAACTCAATACAGAGAATTACTCGCTTTGGCCGTTTTTGAACGTTCGAGTCAAAAGTACGTTTATTACTCTGACATCAGAATACAGTAAGCTAACAGAGTAACTCAATACACAAAGTTAATCTCTTTGTCCGTTTTCGAATATTCGACTCAAAGGTACATTTATTATACTGATATTAGAATACAGTGAGCTTACGGACTTAATACACAAAATTCGTATCTTTGTACTAGGATGTGATTGGTATAAGCTTAGATGTGACATTCTGAAGGTAACCTGCCTCTCCAAGCATTCTTGTGATGAACGTCGCTCTCAAACATTAGGTCGAATCCAAGTATGCTGTGTGTCATTTTTCTACTAAAAATGTTATATTACCAAAAAAGCTTTTACCGCAAGCTCCGATTCACCGTTCGCCCACCGTTTTTCTATCACTCCCCGCGTGCCTACCACTTTTCATTTAACCTCGCCCGTATCCACGACCCTCCGCCGGCCTCTGTCGCATCGTAAATTAGCGAAAAACAGCGGCACCCCGTAAGGCAACCCCCGATCGCGACCGAACGAGGGTTTATCGGTACTCCATCGGAGAATCGCGATGGCGTCTGCGGCTTTTGCGCGTCAACGGAAATCGCTCGTCCCAACCGCCCCGACAATTATTATTATTGCTCCATTACCGTGCGTCCGGTGTAATCTCGTGTAATTAGTCGAGATACCCCCCCTCCCATCGGCGCATGGCTACCTACACCGGACGTCGAGCAAAGGTCCGCACACATGCCGCCCCCCCCCCCCACGCACCCTCTATACCACATCCTAAACCTTTCTCAAATTTAATTCATTAGCGACGGGCGCAAAAGGTCAGTGGTGGGCATTAATTGCCCCTCGGTTTTCCGTTTCTACGCGCGATATGGCCGCGGCCGAATAACGAGCCATTTATGGGAAACGAATCGACGGACCGAGCGGAAAGAAATGTTACGCGCGCGACCGTTTCAAGCCGTATCGTGAATTATGTCGCTTAACGATTCCTCGAATGGCCGACGAAGGGGAGCGAATGCCCGGGAACGAGAAGGTCGAAGGAACGCTGCGGACTATTGTTTCAATTTCCAACGTAAAGATTGTCCGCAGCTTCCCACCCCTCGACAGGCGGCGGGGGAGGTATCCCTTCAATTTCGCCGAACGTCTCGGAAGTTAATGCGCTCTCAGATTCGAATTGCCCACTCGGGGAAACATCGAGAATGGCCGGATCGACGTCGGAGAATTATTGCCCGCAAAAGGGGGTCGAAGGAGTTAAGCGTGTGTACCGGAATTATTCACCGACTTGTCCGCCTCGACTTCCCCGGAGGCCTCGAATTCATTTCGTACCGACACTCTCGGCGTTCCTCTGCCGTCGCGACGAATTTGGATATTTGCGCGCGGAGGCCTCGGCTCGATTCAATGAAGCCGACCCGATGCCGAGATAAGGCAGTTTCCACGCTTGTTCCCCGCTCGTTCCGAATGCTCGGCAGCTTACGAAAGAGGCGAGGGCGGAGATAGACGGAGAGGGGTGGAAAAACGTTCGGGAGCGATGAAGGGGAGACAGAGAGAGGGAGAGAAAGTGAGAGGAGAGAATGTATTCCTCCGGCGTTATACACGGAAACCGTTTTGCGTCGGGCATCCACAAACATTTCCATACAAATCGCTGACTCATTTGGTAGCGGGGTAAGCGGTACGTATCGGGGTGGATATGTGAGTGCGAGATATAATCGTCCCCCCTCGCCCCGCGCATCCTCACGCCGATCCTCCGTGAAATTACGTAAGCGCCTCCTCGCTTACCCTTTCGCGTAATCGACGTTTCGTAATGTACGTAATTTCGCAACGCGCGCAAAAGAGGGGGGACGAAAAAAATGGCTCAAATCGCGAAATGGAGCGAGAAAGGGGGGGATTAAGGGCGTGCGAAGGGGAGAGAAGGTGAGAGAGGGTGGGGGAGGTGGAGGGTGGGCGAGCGGGGTTGGGAAATAATTACGTTAAGCTCCACAGGTAGGCAATATTTTTCGGCTGTTCGAGCCTGTTAACGTCAAACGTACCGTTCGCGCGATTATGCCCGATGCCGAAGGGAGAGGATGATTGGCCTTTTGTCGATTCCATCCCTCGCCCCCGTCGGACATTCGGGAGTCCATTTCGAATGCCGCGAGAAATGAAATAGAGCTCTGCGCGACGGGGAGGGGAAAAAATTAGCCGAATTCGGAGGCCGACGGATGAAACTTCATCGCGAATTCCTTCTCTGCGCTTATCATCGGTGCTCCGAGGTAAATTCTATGCAAAGCTGTTTTAATGTCGCGAGATGAAATGAAATGACATTATTTTGAACGGTTCAATTAGCCTGGAAAAATGCATTCGTCGTCGGTTCGGAGATAATTGACGCGTCCCGGTGAAATTGCTAATGAGAACTGATCGAGCACGCTCATTATTTTATACCTAGAGCGCGATCGATTGTGCATGAACTTCGAATCGAAGCTTATTTCGATCTCGCGATTCGTCGATCCCTTAAATAATTCTTTGCAAAGCGGCCGATACCTGATTTCTGAAAAAATGGCCGAAGGCGGCAGCCCGGTGGGCAGGATTTATCGCGGATGAAATACGAATATAGCACGGAAGAATACGGTAAGCCACGACGGGGCTCGGCTGATCTAGACAGATCGATAAGTCGAAAGGCGCTAGAAATTTCCCACGGGAGCGAGTGCGAGGGCCTTTCTATGAAATTAAATGTCTCGAACGGCCGTGTTCCCGGATCCACTTCGCGATATTCCTCCCGATTATGACACATCCCGGCGTACAATCGACACCACCTGTTAATAAGAAGTGAACGAACGTCGCTAATTTTTCCCGTGTTTCGCAAAGCGCGGATTTTGATTCAAGCGCAGTTCGCAGTACAAAACCTCTCCGTGTCCTGAATCGAAGAAACGGCGACGATAAACGATTCAAACAGCTCCCTGAGCAAATATCGGATCGTAACACAATATTTCGAATAGGTACGAGAAAATATAAGCGTGCATCACTGTTTCCACTGTAACCGCGCGACGAAAGACAACGGACATTCCAGTCTCTTAAAATCACCCGCGAATACATCGCGAACAAAAGTGCAGTAAAATATCATTTAAATATAATAAATACGAGCCTGCCTGTCTACGTTCGGTAAAAGAAAAGAAGAGGAAGAATCGAAGGTCTCACCTCGACAACGTTGGGCGCGCTCGGAAGTTTTTCGCCGGGGGCGAGTTGCAGGCCTACGTGACAGAGGTCTGACAATCCGGTGACTGGGAAACGATCCTTCGGATTTGACTAGGGCTGACTGCGTGGGTGGTCCTTTGCGTCGAGTTGCGCGGGCTTTTTCTCTTTCACGCCAGTGCAGATCGTCGCCTGCGCTACACCAGAGTGACTGAGCTTGCAGGCACGCGACCACTTTATATCCGAGTCACGGACACGATCATGGTGGTGGTAGTGGTGGTGGTGGCGGGAAACTCACCCCCCGGACACCTCAGGAACGTCTCGACAGAGGGAGGAACTCGTTCGAACGGCGATCGTCATTTTTGCCCCTATACCATCCCTCCCCACCCCCCTCCTGCGCCACTGCATTTTTTCCACCCCCCCCCCCTACCGTCGCGCGTACAGTGTAAAATGGGCGGCGTAAGAATTTCAGGGTCGGCCGAACGAATTTTTTTCTGCCGAAGTTACGCAGCTGCTTCACGTCAGTTCCAGAATCATTGATCGTCCGCATCGAACGGTTCGACAATTATATTACAATTTTCGGTAATGTTCCGATGGGAGAAAGGGTACTCATACTTTCACGTAAGCCAGCCTGCTCTGTGTGTCTTTCGTTGGATTACACGTTCCGTCGATGACGTCCGGCGAAAGATAAGACTCGCTAGTTGTTTGAAGACGTTACGCCAACGGGGGCGGCCTACAGGTCCGAGGAAGCGTTCAAAAGCGGCGTCCGGTATTTGCTCAGTCGATAGATATCGGCCGGGGGAAAATCGACGTCGTACGACGTGGCCGTAAGGGGGGAGGGGGGGGGGGAGGTGGTGAACCTTCGCCTTTTTGCGGAAGCCAGCCGTTTCCGGTGGCGGTTTCGTGCCGGCGGCCGAAAGCCGGGCCCGGAGAGCGTACGTTATAAATATTACGCGTCGCGGAAGACGAGAAAATAGTGAGCAGGGAACATCCCACTTTTCGCTCCCTCGACCAGCAGCCGCGTGCCCTGTAACAAAATCCTACACCTTTCCTTCTTTTTTTTTTTTTGCCCCGACGGCCGATTTTCACCTCCCGCTCTTTATAATTCCTCCCCCACGTTGCGCGTACCGACCCAAGCCGAACCTCTGGCCGACTCTTAACGACCTCGAGTGCGGACTAGGCTCCTTTTAACGAAGGACTCCTTATCATTCGCTCGGGCGAAAGTTTGTACTGCGCCGGCAAAGTTTTAACCACCCTTCCCATTCTCGCCATCGACACAGTCACGCCCACGCTGACGTATGTAGTAACGGTACCGTACCCGTACGTACGTGTACGTACGTACGTACGTACATTTTGCGCTCGACACTCGCAGGCCGCAAAAGGGATTAAGCGAAATGGATCCTTTCAGGTTCATTTTCGAGGCGACCGCGGCCGCGAATTGGATTTTTCCGCCTTTGCCCGTCGGGTGCCGCTCGCGATGCTCGCATTATCATCCCTTTCGGCCGGCGTAATCAGAGTCATTGAGATTCGGGAACGAGCACGCGACCACGTCCCACCGCTCTTATACGGTCTCTGCGTGCGTGTGCGTGAGTCAAACGCGCCCTGCAGGGCAGAGAGTACATGTCGGAGGACAAAAAGGCGAGCTAACAGCGTCGGAGTGCGCCCTGGAAGTCAGTGGAATTTAACGACGAAGCTCGCGCGAGTTGATCGTCGGTGCGAGAGTAAGAAAAAGGAGGATCGCTAAGACGCCGAGTTAGAGAGTCAGCGGGAGGAGAAGAAGAAGGGGTGGGGGGCATAATGTTTCTTGGCGCGATAATGAAAAGCCGTTACGTATCTTTGATATTGCACAATTCGATCTGTCGGGCAGAGACTGTACGTAACGGTTGCGAACGAGGCGGTCGGGATGAGAGAAAAAGAGGACGAGCGGAGGGAGGATGAGGAGTCGGAGGCGGAGGATGAGGAGAAGGAAGATGGAAAAGGCGGAGGGGGGGAGGGGGGATGGCGGAGGGTGGGAAAGAAGATGTTCTCGGTGCAGAGAAATTACGTGGAAAGGGCAGGCTGGGATGTATCGAAGATAGCTGGGTCAGGTAAGGTTACGCAACGTGGAAGATAGGGTGCGCGAGAAGAACAAGAGGGAAAAAATGAGGGGGTGGGTAGGGGGCGGACGATGATGAGGAGGGAGGGAGGAGGAGGAGGAGGATCGGGTGAGGAGCGGAGAGACAAAGATGCCGAGGCCGGAACGAATGCCGGCGTTACGTCGAGCGGACATTTTTTAAAATAAAATGATACCGGAGAACAAAAGCTCCGCTACCGATGTACCGACGACCCCTCCCGGTAGCCGGCGGCAAATAAATGAAAGGGACTAACGTCCGGGTAGTGTTCTCGCAATTTCGCGGTGCCTGTCCTCGATCCACACCGCTGCCGGACGGTAAACAGATATCCAGAATTTTTCCGGCACCGCTACACGAATTATCCGCCCACAGTCCCTTACCTCGATCCTAGTAAGTTTCCGGCGAGTCTCGCGCTCGTTATGACGTCACTCGAAGGTAGCGGGCTCCCGGCGAAGCCAGTCGCCACCTTCGAAGGTCATGAATATTCGGTTAATCGGCCGAACGAGCGTGTCGCGCGCTCTCGCGCGCGCGCGCTCACGGATTCCAAGGGAGACGTAACAGGAAATGAGAATCGTACCGGGATTGAAGCCGGCCTGGAAGGTGCCGCACTCGGAACGGAATGAATGCCGGCGTTACGTCAAGTGAAGATTCTATAAAAGAAAACGATATTGCTCGAACGAAAATGCTCGCCGAGCGCCGTTCCGTTTCCGCGCGCGGCAAATAAATGGAAGCGGCTGACGTACATGAGGGATTGCCAATTTCGTCGCGTCGTTAGAGGCACGCCTCGTACGGCGGAATGCCGGCCGATTCCCGTTTTCCTCATAATTCCATTCTTAGGTTGACCAATTACCCTGCCCGCGTGCCGGATTCGAGAAGCGACGCATCGGCGAGTTCGATGGCACGCCGGCAACTGACTTCCGGTTTCGCCGATGCGAGCAGTAGACGTGAAACTTTTCGCAGAGTTCGAGCCCAGGGCGAAAATTATGCTCCGTCGACGTGGGTGAGACGTTTGATCATGCGATTATCGTGCCATCGGGTCGAACTCCGAGGATAGTTGGACCGTATCTGGCGAAGTCCTGCCTTTCAGGATCGAGACGTATCCTTCGTGTCCGGCAGGACCTAGAGGGTGGAGTAATAGCTGCTAATCGGAAGCAACTAGTTTTCCTCGACACTCTCCTCGTGTCCGAGTCGCTTCCCATTACATTGCTTAGCAGGCAATTTAAAGGCTTCTTCAGCGGACAGCGCTAATTAGAATTTTTAATAACCCAGCACCTCTCCTCCCAGACGATCACACTCCACTCTGTTCCACTCTCCTTCGGAGACGTAAAAAAGGAATAAAACGCTTAAGGTGAGGGACTTAAGCTTTCGATGCTCGAACATCGCACTAAAAGCAAAACCGATTTGCCTGGCAGTCGGCCGACACAATTCGGGGCCTGCCGCCATTTTAACGAGGGCGACCGCCGACCGCAATTACCGCAATTTTTGCTAATTACAGAAGCCCGCCCTGCGATCAATGTTAAACGTTACACAATCAGTTTCGTAACGTTGATTATTTGAATAATGTATGCATTGCCTAACGACACATTGTGCGCCGGCGGAACGATGCGCGTGCCGTTAACATCGTTACAACGCACGGATACATATCCACATTCGTACCTGCGCTGGCATTTCGATTCAACCTCGAGCAACCTTTGCCGATCCGACTTGACGATAAGGTACGCGGCGTCCGATCGTACGAGCCTGTCAGTACGCAACGGTAACAACCCACATCGATCCCTTCGACTGCCACGAAGATTAACTTACGACAGAGAGAGAGCATCATATTTCGACCTGACCGTACGATATTGATCACTCTGGCCTTCTTACGCTCTTAACACGTTCGCGGACGTGAATGCTACAGCATTCATTTTCACGATGACGCAGAATGACATGAACGCTATAGCATCCAACTCATAAAGTCAATTATTTTGAATTTAATGTTATATAACCTTAAGTTTTACTATAGTTCAGATGCTATAGCATTCACTGTATAATAACAATTAAAATACGATAATCTGACTACCCTTATAAACTGTGTTTAATCAAATTTTGGATATCACAACCAATTTAAGAATAAAACGACTGTCAAGTTTTGTACCTCGCCGATACTTTTACTGTCCGCGAACGTGTTAAAAGCGCTCGCTGACGCAAACTCGCGCCGCTACGTGCGACTCCTGTAACGGCATTGGCCGATGAACCGGCTTCCAGATGTAAAAGTCGGCCGGCAGGTCAAAATGTCCGACTTTACCTTTCCGGAGCCTACGTGCGTCGGTGGGCTCGCGACATTTTCCATTGAACGCTGTCACGTCGACATGTCAAAGGAAGAGCGCGGAGACGTTTCAGGCGCAGAGACAGCGCGACAGTGTCAAATATGAGACAACGGTCTCTGATACCCCGCGTCGCGACGCGCGCATACAGTGTGCTATGTAAATATAGATCGCGCCGTGTCTACTACTATCTCCTCGTTATCGTTATCATCGTCCGTAGGAGCGGCGAAGTTTCATCGGGCGCGAGGGAGAGAATGAGGGGAAGACGGAGTGGGAGAGAGAAGGGGGGGGGGGGGGGGGGGGGAGAAGGGTAGTTTCTCGCGATATGGGTGCCAGGATTGATTCTGTATTCATTACCGCGTCGCTGTCAATGGTTATTATACCTTGCGTCTCTCTTTGGGACTACGTCGTTGTGTCTAATTAAGGAATTATTATAGCCATGTTTGTGTCGTGTATCGGGTTGGCAAGAAAGTATTTTCATTCTTCTCTCTCTCTTTTGACGGTTGATATTAGTCATTCAAGTTAGCAAAATGCTACGTACTTTGTTGGTTGAAGATTATTCTTTGTATACAAATATGAGTATTATTTCAGAACACAAAACCGAAATAACTTGTTTTTCTAGTAATAATGATACCGCAAAGTCTGTCTGTCAGAAACGTTCTGTTTGAAAGATTTTAATCGACAGTATCTGTAGTTCGTTAGCTTTTCGTCGTCATCATCGTCAGTTTACAGTAAGGTGATATTTGTTGTGCCAGAGGATGAAAAGTTAACTGAGCCCAGCTGTTATATATCTTTCTGCCACATTCAGCGCCCTAAGTCACGTTGGTTTACGTTTCGTTCCAACAATAAATTCACATGTACGCGTTAGAGCAGAAGGATCGCAACGGCAAGTGGTTAAAGACGCTTATGGTCAGACCAGCGCTGTACTACACAGGCCGTAATAATTTATATACCGACTCTACGTTGTCGCGTGCATACCTTTGCTTGCGCAAAGCAAACAGGTTTCCGATAACACTTTACGGTTTAAATAGTCTGAATAACCGTTTTGCACCTCTAAATTTGCTACAGAGTCCGTAATAGCGATCTTTCATTTAGCGTTCCGTTTATTAATTTCGGAAAAGCTAGATCTTTAGACTCGCACAGCATCGTTGTGCAGAATCTTTGTAGGTTGACCATTTGCCGCATTATTCTTCGCTTCCACGAACAGACCGTTCGTGCGTCCGTCGCATTTTCTCTCCAGTGATAATTGTAATCAAATATCTTCCGCTCAAAAAACGACAGTCGATGTTAATCAACGAACGCTGGCGTTTCGGTTCGATAAATGGCATAGCCAATAGAATAAGATGTTCAAAGGTGGCCCTAAGCCGATTGAAATTCTGTTGGAGTCATTCGATTGTTGATAAGAAAAGAAACATTTCTGTGACTTTTCTACTTTATATCTCGACCGTGGGGGTGTGTATTGAGAGTATTACAGACTAAGAATCTTGAGAAAAATATTCTGAACACATCTGTCAGGAAAGTATAACATGACACTGCGAGGCCGATGGAGGGTACTTTGGCATAATTTGACCCTACTGAAATGTACAATTTGACCTACTAAACCTTGTAAATCCCCACAAAGCGATTTTTTTTTATTTCTACGTTGACTTACGTGGACTAACCAGACTTCTTGCATACTTTGACATTATTTCGCATTATGTTACACTATTTGACATTGCTTTACGTTATTTCATCTCATTAGTATGGGCTATTTGCGTTATTTTCGGGGTTTTAGGGGTCAAAGGAGCATTTTAGACCCCATTTAATACTTGCTTGACTGGCTCATTCTTATAATACGACATTGGGCGACCAAGAAAAGGTACCTGGGTGGAAATTACACCTGGCTACAGACAGTAGGACCGTCCCAATGGTTTTTATAGCATTTTGCACGACAGAGGCCCATGTTTGCCTCAAAGTTACAACCAAAAATCTGCGAAAAAATGATGAAAAATGGACATTTCATCGGCTCTTCGTCATATGACAGACTTTGTCACAATTATCCCATTATCATATAATAAAGCAGTCAAAATACTTTAAGAAAATCACAACTCAAACCTTTCAGGTGCAATAGTCTCAGGGATATGACCAAGAAAAGGTGAGAAAATACTGAAAAAATGGTGAGAAATCGATATTTTGCCTGCCCTGTGGCGTATGATGCATCTTACCTTAAATATCCAGATAAAAGATGGAAAAAATGGTGGCAAAAAAACAACGTAAGAGGATACGACATCACAAAAAAAGTTCGCTCGCAATCTAGAAGAGCAACACCTTCGCAAAACCCTAAAGACGCTCTTGCCATGATCTTCAATTTCGTAGAATAGAAGGCTACACTGTACCAAAGATTTCTTCCATTTATTTAGTATTCTGCATTCTTACAGCCGTTCTGTGACTGTGTTTGACCATCCCATTCGACTACGTCCTTTAGTGAGACGGCTTCAGACGAGGAAAGACAAAAAATGGACATTAACAAGGTACATGCTGTGTGAACGGAAACACGATCTGTCCGGCAATTACGATTTTTCGTCGATACGTCGTCTGAGCGTGCTGCGTCATGAAACAGTACCTGTTTATTTTCCGATAATCAGGTTGAGACCGTTGAACGTTGGCAAGGAAACGGTGGGTCCCATTTTCTCGTTAATTTTCCTATTTGTCAAAGGGTGCTGCGCAAAGGAACAGGTGTCAGACACAGTTTCCCTAATGATGCCCCGTATACATTATGTACATTTCCAGGAATAAGTACATAGCGATATGTAATAAAAAGTCGATGGACACATTTACCCCGATGCAACAGGCTAATCGTAACAGTTGGAAATTTCGCGTACGCAAATGTCCCCAGGTACTTTCGCCGAGTTGGACACTAGTGTATGTGAAGCGATGCTACAGTGTCGAGTGGATGAAACTACCCTTCAGGGTCCTTTGTATCCTACAATAATAAAGGGTAGTTCTTTCGGGGGCAAACTGATTGCAGTAGGATAAGTCGAAGTGTCGGTAAACAGAGTGGAACTTTTAGAAAGATAACAGCGTTTTATCGCTCTGTTCGGCAGCCGGTAGAACCTTTCGCTCTCCTCGGTTTATTTCCGACGGCCGAACGAAAAAGTCGATCGAATCCGTTAAGCTGAAGGGTGTATAGCTTACGAGGGTTCCAATCCGCTTACTGGCCGTCGATAAGGTGGCAAATCTCAACTAATTCGCAGATCAGATGACTCTAAGCGAGTCTAGTCAATCGAAACCCACCCTTAACAAAAATGTACGCTTTACTAACGCACACGAAGGGACAAAAATATGTAAATACCGAACATCCGTATATACCTTCGCGTACACAACGATGCATCATAGAAGGTAAATAACGCATAAGCCTGAATCCAATCCCCCTATGAAAGCCAAAATAATAAAAGCATTGAACTTGCTGCGCACTTCGCATGTAACGCATTAACTAAATGACGCCATTAGTCTGCTCGAAGTTAATTACATAGATGTTAACGATCTGACCAAGTTCGAGTGGTAGAACTTTCAAAGGAAATACATCAAAGGAGAATGAGATCTTCAATGATACATAACTTTTCGTTTTTCACGCTCTGCGACCGGAAGTCAAGGGTGCGCAAAGTTGTTTTACAGTAGAGCAAGTCTCCCTGCTTTACTCTCTCTCTCTCTCTCTCTCTCTCTCTTGCTCTTTCTTTCTTCATCACGGCCGTTCCTATTCTCCCACAGACAGGGAAAAAATGCGCCAGCGGGTGGCTGAGTGCTACCAGAGAAACCTTTAGGGCTCGTTCCGTAACATTTCTGTGCTTCCATTACCCTGATCGACCCGGTCAACTTGCGCACATACAGTGATCGAAGGGAACGCCAAAAGTGAGCGCGTACGAAAGCGCACGTTACATAAATACCCGATGTCGCCCCATCATTTATCACCCGCCAAATGCCAGGGCTCTTCGGTCAACTTTCCCGTGTTTCGCGCCCGGAGCTTAGTTCGGTCCTCTTAGTCACCGGCAACAATGCAAACAGCATGCATCCGCACAATGAGTGGACCAGCGCACACCTACACCTTACAGTTCACCGTCCTACGTAACGTTTCCCGGGAACCTGAACTTCGCACCTCGCCTTCAGTAGATTCCAGTTTACAGCCCCTATCTGTACAGGTCAACCGTCCGCTATCTAAATACAGTCCCATCGAGTCGCTCCGAGAGAACGGAAAAATCTCTTACTTCCGCCTTCATGAAAGATGCATGCTTCCAGCCCGTGGAGGGAAGCGGACCGGAAGTCCGCGCGCAAATAAGGTAAACGCCCAACAAAGACAATGGACAAAATCACGACGGCTCTCCGACGGACCTATTTCCCGAACATGATGGGAAAGCTATCGGCTCCTGCGACCCACCCTGTATATACTGCACACCACGTGCGCGTCACCCTTATCGCCGGCGTCGTACGTTGCGTTGTGCAAACAGCGAAGAAGGAATTCCCGCGTCCGGCTCGTAATAAATTGATCGCGTTTCGATTACATCGTACGAGTCGCCCACAATCATTTCAACCAATCAATCGTCCTCATGACTCCCCGTGCGTGTAAACGTCCGCGTACACAGGCAATTCTAGCGTCGTACGTGCTCACATGAACGCCGGACGGTCACACGTACGCGCACGGACACACGCCCGCCGCCAATTGAGCGTGGCCACGAGTGCGTACGGCGTCGTTAATAAGCTTGCCAGCCTCGTAGCACGAACAAAAAAAAATATGTAGTTCACGTTGCGCAACGAGTTCGCCACTCCCTCGCATCCTCCTCTTCGATTTCGGAAATGAGATGCCACGGAGGATGCGTCGTTACGTCACTCCGCCTCGCGCATGATCCGCGGGACGAGACGCGACAGGTGTTTCGAAAGAAGCGAGGATCGATTTAATTAAGGAGCCGCGGCACGTAGCCGACCGTAATTAACGGCTAATAACATTCCTGGCAGTGTCCTACTTGATGAACGAGTCTCTTCCTGCTCGTCCCGCCTCGCGAGAAGTCATTCGCTTCGACGTCTCGTTACGTCTTGTCGCGCGCGCGTCGGACGCGAAGGAGGTTCGTTTGCCAATTTGCCGGACGGAGGAAGGGTGAAGGGGTGGGGAGGCGAGGGCGGCGAGCGGGGGAGGAAGGAATATTATTTTCGAGCAGACAAATCACCTGCCCTCGACGTCCGGGCGCGTCCCTGCGTCTCAGGAGAAGGGACTGCGTCGTTCCGGCGAATCGTCCGGCTTCATCATACATAATGTCCGGCACGGCTTACGTTTCATCCCCCAAAACACGCCGCGCGGACAAAAGACGTGGACGGAGGCGACGCCTGAGAGCGTCGAAATTTACTGGCGGTCGTATAAACGGTCGGCAGAAGGGGAGATAAAAGTACGTGGGGGGAGGAACGTTGCACGATGTTTGACGCCGTTGCGATTTTACATATGGTCGGCGGACTGTCGTCGATTTTTCCGACAATTCGCCCGGCCGATGCATTAAAGATGACGTCGGCCGGCAAATAAGGGGTTATATCCCCAGAGCGCGCCGAGCAAACAGAAATTCTGCAGCGCCACCGAAAAAAGCTTCGCGGCAAATGGCAAACGTACGCTGACCACCTACGGCCGTCCTTTTTTTTTTTTTTTAGATGGCCGACGGTTAACGCGTAGCGCTAAGATGGCAGCGGTCGAGTAGGCGGGGGGTGACGAGGGGGGAAGCGTGCGTGTCAACTGTTTTCGAGACTTTCCATTGGCTAATAAAGTGCGGATAACGAGCCTGCCTTCCCGCGCTAATGGCTCGGTTACGATCCACCTCGGTGGAGCATATAAAACTGGGAACCACGGAAAGCTTCTCACTCTGCCGCGTGAGCGTTAACGCTTAATAAATTTCGTCTCATTTATCTCTCGCACTCACTCTCCTCTCTCTCTCTCTCTCTCTCTTTCTCTCCTTCTTTTTCCCTCTCTCCGTCTCCCTCACTCCCTCGGTCTCGTCCCACTCGTCGCGTCAACTCGCCTGACGCGTCGAGTTGATCGCTCAAGTTTTTCGATATTTCTCTCCACCCTCCCGTCACCCGCACCCTCCTCACCAGCAAAAACCCACGGAACTTAAAGCGAATACCACGGCGATGTATCGACGATCGGCGGTATGCGGCGTTAATTACATTCCGTCCGCCGTAACGCAATTAAAGAAAATATCTGTATGAAATCATTATACGAGCCTGCATCCCTCGTGCTACCGCTTACGCACCTCGTTCCGGGCTTAATTCGATTCGCTCGCGAAACGATTTGCGACCAAACAAACAGCGGCCGACCGCCGTTTAATAATAAAGCGGCGTAATATTAAAAACTCGGGGCAACGATTTAATTAATGTCGGTTCTCGTTCGTCTGCGTGCCTCGTCGCCACAGCGGACGCCTCTCACACCGACAGAATCTGTTTTTCCGTGACGGACCACATCGGATTGGCAAACAATTCGACCACCGCCAAATTTCTGGCATCGGTCGACGTGCGAAAATTTTGACTGTCATGCGTCACGCCGATCGTTAGCGCGTCGTCGCGCATTATAATTATACATTGCAAGCTTCCTTTTGGCGAATTAATCGGCCAGCGACGGAAGGAAAAGAATTGATCCGAACCGATCAGCGATCATCCTTCGTCAAATTCCTGACATTCGTCGCTGTGCGAAAATTTTGACTGCCATGCGTCACGCCGATCATTAGCGCATCGTCGCGCGTGATAATTATACATTGCAAGCTTCCTTTCAGCGAATTAATCGGCCAGCGACGGAAGGAAAAGGATTGATCCGAACCGATGAGCGATCATCCTTCGTCAAATTCCTGACATTCGTCGCTGTGCGAAAATTTTGACTGCCATGCGTTACGTCGATCGTTAGAGTGTCGTCGCACATGGTAATTATAATGTCGCAAGCTTCCTTTACGGCGAATTAATCGGACAGCGACGGAAGGAAAAGGATTGATCTGAACCGATCAGCGATCATCCTTCGTCAAATTCCTGACATCCGTCGCTGTGCGAAAATTTTGACTGCCATGCGTCACGCCGATCGTTAGAGTGTCCTCGCGCATTATAATTATACATTGCAAGCTTCCTTTTGGCGAATTAATCGGCCAGCGACGGAAGGAAAAGAATTGATCCGAACCGATCAGCGATCATCCTTCGCCAAATTTCTGGCATCCGTCGCTGTGGGAAAATTTTGACTGCCATGCGTCACGCCGATCATTAGCGCATCGTCGCGCGTGATAATTATACATTGCAAGCTTCCTTTTGGCGAATTAATCGGCCAGCGACGGAAGGAAAAGGATTGATCCGAACCGATGAGCAATCATCTCTCGCCATCGACCCCACTTCCGGTTCGCAGCTCAGGAACAGTAGGCCATGTTTTGTTTCCCAATGCCGTCTGCGAGGTCGCAACTGCTCGACGGCCCGAAGCTTCTCAAGCCAGCTCTCGGCAACGATAGATATTGCGAATAAACAGACACTCGAGGCGACGTCGATGAGACTTAATTAATTAGCCGACAGCGGGCTCGCTCAAGTTTTGGGGTGTCAATACGGAAGCGTCCCACGACATTAAGCCCGATACGTGCAACTCCGCGCAAACAAGTGGGAGTTTCGAGCTTCACACGTCGTTAATGTCGTTAACGTCACTAAACGTTCGTTATGCAAACCGTTGTAATAGCCTACGATCGCATCATAATCTTATTAACGAATAGCAGTTGCATAATCGGCGCTCAGTTTTATATCGCCGGCGCGGCTAATGATTTTTGCGAAGATTCGCAGGGAGTGGAAGGTGGAGGGTGGGAGGGGGTGGATTGATACAGAGCGATCGCGGAATTTAGGGGTGAACTAGGTGGAAAGGAATGTAGGTTACGCGCAAAGCGTTATATCTGCCGTATTATACGAGAGTTGTCGGGTTCATTTTGGTTCATCTTGGTTCATTTTCATCCCTTCTCAATTGAAGACGAGAACGCTGTCGTCCGATCTGCGTGGAATGTGTATGCATTGGCATCGTTAGAAGGGATTGTTACAGCGTAAAGAGGGCTGTAGACGACGAGGATAATGTAACGGCAAACGTAGTGTATTTTAATTTAATTGCTCTGCCCTCAACATCGTCCGGAGAATCTGATATCCTGTGACAATAGAAGGTTCCTTAACGAACGGCGGACCTTCCCACCCTCTTTCGGGTCTAGTCTCGCGCTTTGAACTCTTATCCCTTCTATACTTTCGAACACTCTGTAGAATCTACGATGCTCCACGGAAATCGTGCGGCACCTAAAATTTATAGTTCGCACTCCGACGCTTTCGCATGAGTGATATCTCGTATCCGACCGCCTCACACGTGGGGATAAAACGATTACAAAGTCAGGGATTGACCTGGGAATATGGAGGTGCGCGGAATCTAACTCCAGAAATGACAAAAGTTCGGCACGCCTTCGTGGAGCGCGCATAAATGGCTGGACGCACAAAGTAAAGTCGCGGAACGCTATCTGATGTTCGTTAAATATGCCGTGTCATCGGATGCGTACAGCGAAGCATTGTTTCTCTCGGCAAGGCTGTTTCGGAAAGGTGCCTGGAGAGAGGCCAGGTCGCTTATGTATATTTGTCTGAGCGAAATACGGGATATTATAATAACGGGGGATGAACCAAACGCTCAAGAATTCGGATTTAATTAGAAATGTTAGCTTTTCCGGTGAACACCCACGTTGTGAACGTCGCCTAAGACGATCCTGCCAATTCGGAGAGACTCTCCGTTCCGCGTGCAAAATTCGACTGCGAAACGCGATAAACAAGATATCGTCCCCTACGCTGAGTTTCTGGTAAAGCGTGAACATTGACGAACGGGCGAGCGGAGGAAGGAATAAAATTACATGTAATTTGAAAGCGTCCATCACAGAATTTGCTAACGACGTTTCCACCCTCCGCACAAAGGGTCCTTTCATTTACTGCGGTAATAACTGTGCAAAGACCACTCCGCTCCGTCTCCGCTTTCTTAATTCTTATCTATAATAAGCACTCTTTTCGGTGACATAAACTCTTCAATAAACAGGAACGACAACTCATCGCCCGCGGATAGTTAAACAATGTACACCTGACAAACATAACGCAGTTTTAGAAGTTCATCGTAAACGAAGTGTCCTTTTACGAAAATTCCGTAAGACGTTCAAAATTTACCTCGTCCATCACCCATTTACTAGGTAATTGCAACCCCTACGAAATCCCAGCCCATTTCTCATCCATCCAAAACAAACCGTTAACAATCCCCCACCGTCCCGAAAACTTTCGACGAAACTCACAGATAACATAGAAAACTGCCAGACTGTCCGATTATCTCCGCCGAACTTTCCTCCCAAAAATTGACAGCTTAGCATTGCTTTCCAGATATCTGTAATGCGCTATCTGTAGGAGGAGGAGGGGGTCGGTGGGGGGACGGTCGATAAATTTACAACATTATCCGGTCGCGAAAGCGTGCCGACGGTTTTCCGTGGCGCGCGCTATTCCACGCGAAAACGCTCTCCGTCCCGCATCGGAAGGTGTGCGCGTGCGTGGCGTCGGGCACGCGTGCGAGCCGCGAAGTATATAGGAGAGCACTTTCAGCTCGGCGGGCGTCACATTGCGTCCTCGAGAGCGTGCATCTTTCGGCGTCGAACGGTAGACGAGGAGCACCCGGTGGAAGTGTGGACCAGGAGCGGCATCGGCCGTCAGCCGACGTGGAAGAGGCCAACGACAAGCCAGCAGGGAAGACGAAGGTCCGCCGACAGTACTCGGCGACCTGGAGGACCGTGAGCCGAAGACAGCTGACAGTCGGCGTGCGCTATTTACGAAAGGGGAGCAACAGGAGACAGAGGCGGAAGGAAAGTTAACGCCAAGACGAGAACTCGGAAGCAACAGGTTCGACGAAACCCTGAACTTTCTCGCTCCGTACGCTCGTACGTGCACGCGTGCGTGCAGGCATACGTCCACGCTTACGTGCACGCTTACGTGCACGCTTACGTGTCGTTTTATCTCCCGCTTCGGACACGCACCCTCCCCCTCCACCTCCCGAGGCTCCCACCCCCTGAAATTTAAGCGCTCGTTGCCTTCATCGTTCAGAATCGCAGCGAACAATTCCTTGTCCAGGAAGGACCGCCTCCGGAGAGGATACCGAAGAGCAGTCAAGGTTTTGGGCCGGAGGGTGCCGAGGAGGACTCGGTGCGGGGAAGAGGAAGGCGACGGTTGGGGCAAAACGGCGGCCGGAGAGTTTTAATTAGGCGCGAGGACATGGGCGGAAGCGTGATCCCATTGGTCATGGTGGCCATGGTGCCCATTATCGGCGGCGCGATCGGCAAGAGGAGCGGAACGACGGGCTTCGACTATCCCGACTACGCCACCAAGTACGACGAGTATCCGGTGAGTAAAGCTGCCCTAATCGCGTCCTCGCAAATTATCGCCTACGTCAACGCCATTTTTCGCTCTCTTTCCTCTCGTCCGATCTGATACGCTCGGATCTGCTCAGCTGTTCCGTTCATTCTCGAACGACCGTTTCCTCGTTCCTGAAATGCGGTCTCGCGGCGGATATATCGTGGCTTTGGCAGATGCTTTCTTATTTACCTCGGTCAACCTGCGGACGGTTTATCATCGTACCTAATGCCCGTCCGATTATCCGAATTCCTCTCGTCCGATCTGCTCAGCTGTTCTGTTCATTTTTGAACGACCGCTACGTTCGCGCGACCGTTTCCTCGTTCCTGAAATGCGGTCTCACGGCGGATATATCGTGCCCTTGGCAGATTCTCATTTACCTCGGTCATCTTGCAGACGGTTTATACTCGTACTTAAAGCACCGGTCGATCGGTGAATTCCTCTCGTCCAATCTGATACGCTCGGATTTTCTCAGCTGTTCTGTTCATATTCGAACGACCGCTACGTTCTCGCGACCGTTTCCTCGTTCCTGAAATGCGGTCTCGCGGCGGATATATCGTGGTCTTGGCAGATGCTCTCTCATTTACCTCGATCATCCTGCGGACGATTTATAAGCGTACTTAAAGCCCGGCCGATCACTGAATTCCTCTCGTCGGATCGCTGAATTCCTCTCGTTCGATCTGATACACTTCGATCTGCTCAGCTGTTCTGTTCATTTTCGAACGACCGCTAGGTTCTCGCGACCGTTTCCTCGTTCCTGAAATGCGGTCTCGCGGCGGATATATCGTGCCCTTGGCAGATTCTCATTTACCTCGGTCATCCTGCGGACGGTTTATAAGCGTACTTAAAGCATCGGCCGATCGCAGAATTCCTCCTGTCCGTAACTCGCGCAGTAACTTCGGAATCGTTAACAACGTAACCGTATTATCTTAATGGCGAATGTTCGGTAAGATGGGGACGACGTTGCGGACGACGGCAAAGGGGGCTGGGATCTATAATTTAGAAAGGGAACGATTTCGGCGGATCTGGGAGACGGTCGGCTTAATGCTCCTAACGACGTAATTGCAACGGAGTACCTGAGTATATTGTGCTGAAGTGTCCGGTGACTCTCGCCTCGTCGGCATTATTACTTCTTAATGTTTCCAACGTTTCCTCCCCGCGAGTGATAAACAAAGTTAATCGTTCGCCTCTCTCTCCCATCATAAATGTCTCACTACTCTCGAAGCCTTGTAACAAACTCCATTTAATCGACAGGCAAGAGAAAAATGTTTTAATCTATTGCGGCCTTAGGCTGCATCCTGCTGTGACAAAAGTTCGATTAAGAGAAAAAAAAAAGAAGCACGAAGGATGTGGTGCCGCTGGCTTCCGGGTTCTCATCCGGTTTTAAAAGTTGGGAAGGGCAGAGTTTTATTCCAGGTTAAAAGATTGTTTCGCTCCCGCCTCCGATCACGGTATTAGGAACTTTCTAACTGCGGCGTATTCCCAGAACAGGGAAACAAGATCATTATTTTTTTCCGCAACGCTTTATTGGGAGGACTAACGTCGATACCAATTAATCACTGAGAGCGCGCGCTAGAGAGAGAGAGAGAGAGCAAGGCAGAAAAACTGCTACATCTACAGAAGCAGATAATCAAATACAGAACGATGGAATTAAACACACTTATCCCCGCGTTTTTTTCAACATCATCCTTAATGAACATCCATTGAGCAGGGTTAATTTCACAAATTTTCCCCCCCTGTCGACTCTCGCTGAAAACATCCAATTTAACGTGATCTCTCTGGCGCAAGGAATAACATTAGAACAGAATGAACGCACTGCCAGATGTCGCGTTAAGTCGAGAAGTCCTTTTCTTCGACATCTCCAGTGCTCGCCGTATCATTTCGCTCACGGTAATCGCGTTACACGGTATCCAATTTTGCAAAGAGATTGTTGCAGCCCACCGCGCACTGTATCTGCTTACGCATCTTCCCGCAGGAAGCCGTTCAATTCCCCGGGACCCAACTGCTCCGATCGGCCGGCATCTCAGAGTTCAGGCTGCTCACCCTCATCTTTCGTCCGTCGTTTCAACCGTTGTCTCCCTTTGTTTGCGGCGAGCCTCCGCCCAGCTCGTCACCCGCTGGCCCACTCTCTCCTGTCATCTCGAATTTCTTTATTACGCGTTTATTCATTTGCCTGGCGATCTCTTCCTCCCCCCCCTTCGGTGAGACGGAGCCGTCGCGGACGCTTCGAGCACAAAACGGCTACCGCGCAATTCATTTATTCCCCGTCCTTCGCCCACCCCTTTGATCATTAACAAATCCGACGTCGAGGATGGGCGGAAGATGTCCTCGCGCAGGCCGGCAAAAAAAGGTCCGCGCGGCGAAAATATTGTCCCCGCGTCGCTTCGGACTCAGCGATTCCTGTAAGCGGCCGGTCTTTAGGCGCATTGACGAATGTCCCTTTAATGAGGATGATCGAAACCGGGCCGGATTAAGTTTTTCCTCCCGATAAGCCGACTCGATTCTGCGGGAAGATAGCGTCCGCCCCCCCCCCCCCACCCCCCACCCCCCTGATGAATCTTCTGTCGCGGATGGGCGGGCCGAGCCTTACGGTGGGAAATACAAAATTCTCGAGCCAGATAAACCGGGATCCCCTTTCGAAACTAATTGCAGCGGATCTATCACGCTGTACGAGTCCGTAGACTCGGAGGCGGACTCCTCGGGCCCATAAACTTCGAATTACGAACTTATAATTACTGCGAGGAACGGCGAGCGGCGACAGTGCGCGAAACTACTGTCATACAAAGAACGTAACGAAAGTCGCCATTCGTCGGAGAACGAAAATTGTTAATTCCCCGACAAGCCCCGCGCCGATTGCCAGCCCCGGAACTTCGTCGTCCCGTTTCTCTATATCGATGTCTCAAAGCGAATCTGCCATCCCCCATTAACGGTATAATTAACTCTCATTCACGGCGAGGCATTAAAATAAACGATCAGAGAGGGAAAAACATAACTATTTGCCGTTCTGTTCTCGATCCGACTCCGCGACAGGTCCATTAAGCGATCGGTGCGGAAAAGCAGATAAGGTACAATACATCCGAAGAATCTCGTCGGAGTAACCATTTTTAGATCGCGAGGCCTTTAATTATCAATCGACAAAGACACCGTACTACGCCTTCATTGGACCTCACGGCCGCAGGATCGTATCGTTGTCAAGACGGCATTTTTGTTTGTCTAGACACTTAGGCCGCTCTACCTTCGTAACACGTTGCACAATCCGCGCGTCTATTTTCGACTGCTTATTTATTAATTACAGCGCCGGGACAGTACACTCGGCTACGTTGCGTCACCGTAATTAATCGCTAACGATCTTATACGGCAGGGTCAACGACGCGTCTCGACCTTTGTCTCAGCTTTCGTCGTTGGCAGAGGAGAGCGACAGAGAGGATCGGGCGATTCGTCTTCGTTAAGGATTTAATAAGTCCGCAATGTGGACGAAGGGACGGCGATGGGATTAATTAGCCGCGGCGATATGCGCGCGCGATTTGTCCTTTGACTGGCAAGGGATGTTCGTCCTGGCCAGTTTCGTCGCACCCTGCGACTTTCAGGGCCGGAAAGACAAAGAGGGAACAATCGACGATCTAGCCAGACGCCGAGATTTTCGGGCATTGAAATCACTGACGCGATGCCCAAAAATTGGGGGCAAAACTCGTCCTGCTGCGAGCCGCGCAACATTCTCGATCCTTCGACGTAAAGAAACTAAATGGGAGAATGTTTAAGTCGTTCCTTGAAAATAAAGGGAAAAAATGATAGACTGCCGAGAAAATCCGACGGCTTTGAAGATCGCAGGATTGAGAAGCGTGAGTGCGCGCGGAATAAACTTCAGCCCTGATTTAATGCGCGTTATTTACCAAACGGGAAGACCGCGGCTGCTTCGGGAGAGACTAATGTAAAAGGATCAGCGCAGATTTTATCCGCGGTGTAGATTAATCGAGGTTTCGTCCTATCGAGTTTAAACCGTTACGTCTCTCCCGCATCCTTTTCCGTTCGCGTGACAGGAGGCGTGGGATAATTCGTGATTAATTCTTATCAATCGGTGGCCGGGTCACGCATAAAAATTGCCGCCACCGACATTGATGAGTTCCGAAGCTTCCGCCCGAAGGTAAATAGCCGGAGCGATCCGCCGTTGTACCACTG
The DNA here is from genome assembly GCA_914767735.1 of Anoplius nigerrimus. Taxonomy (NCBI): domain Eukaryota; kingdom Metazoa; phylum Arthropoda; class Insecta; order Hymenoptera; family Pompilidae; genus Anoplius; species Anoplius nigerrimus. The sequence continues at coordinate 7,703,300 of OU612089.1, read as the reverse complement.
AAGTGGAGCAAATAAATGGAAGGGTAGACGCGGGATACAGAAGTTATCGATCTACCGATATTACTTTTCTTCCGCGAATTCTATGCCTTCCGCCGTTTAAAGCCCCTCGCATAGCCCGGGCGGAACTTCATACGGTCCTCGACGAGTCGATGCACTTCCGTGGCAGAATTTTTTCGCCTCTATCGGGACGCACGCAGCGGATTCGAGCGCAATACGACGGAAACGTGACGCTCAGCCGTCGTTAAAGATCCTCCTTTTAACGGCCGCGAGTCGCCCGCGCAATCAGGATAACGCGAGCGAGATTGAGTTCGCGCGGCAGGAAAATCAAAATAATTAATATACCCCGCTTACGATCCCTCACATCCTACGAACTTATTACGGTTTATCGCCTGTTTGCTGAGACATCGAGACGTTTCGACGGCGACCCCAGCTTGTCACTGGCATGTAGCCACTTTCATAGTTTACGCGTCAACGAATATGTGAAATAAGGCTTTCGGTGGAAACTTTTCTCGGCGTGAGTGTTGACACGAAGAGAGAGAGAGAGAGAGAGAGAGAGAAAGAGAGAGAGCTGGAAGCTGTTTCTGCCTTAAATTTCACAGTTAGACAGGGGACATCCTAATCTCCGGTCTAGTTTTGAACTTTCAGCGAGCTGCCAGTCAGTCCTTTCGCCTACGACTGCCTCGATTTCTTCGGCAAAGGCACCCACACCCACGCGTCCCACACCTTGCAACGAACGTTCACAGCTGAATTTTCGTTGTTTGCCGAGATATCCGAATACAACGTAGGCTACGATTCTTTTATCATTCTCCCTCCAAATTACGCTTCGCAGCCGTTCTTTCTCCTCCACCCCCGGCCGAACGTAGGCGTCGACTTTATGAAATATAAATCGGACGGTTAACCGCGTAGTTTCCATTTCCGCGTTCACACAAACTGAATTGCCGACGGTTGAGGCCCCGACTTCCTTCCTTCCTCGCTCTCCCTCTGCCACCCCAATGTAACCTCTCCCTTCCCTCTCACCCCCCGGCCGTCTTCCGCCCTCCTTCAATCTCTGGTATTTCACTCTCTATTAATCCTCCCACCGAGCCGCGCGGGTAAAGAACGATTCTGCCGACTGGCCGCAATAAACCGTGAACATTCCGACGCATCCCTAACTCTTCGTGTACGCGGTTGTCGGGAGAGTGTCAGGCCCTGATCGGCGTCACCATATTTCGATTAGAGGCACGCCGATCAAAACGACGTTATTTCCGTGTTTCCGACGACACCCCGCCCCAATCCGCGGCAGCCAGCTACTTTCCATCGGCATTACGGCATCGAGTGAGCGCGGGACAGCCAATCAGGGGGAAAATTGCATATTCCGAATATCTAATTCGCCCCCGAGCGTCGGACCGACTGCGTGTTAGCGCCTTTTACGCTACACGGGTAGTGGGGGTGGAGGGAGGCTGAGCGGGGGAGGTTGTGGAGGAAATTGTTTAGCGCTCTTTCGAAACTCACCTCACGCGCGACACGAAAAACTGATCATGGCGTCCGATTTAAGCGAAACGTTCGACGCCAGCCCGCGCTTTGCCGCGATGCGCACATGACCACGGCCATGTGGACGATGTTCGACGATGGCATGCACCCACACTACCTGCACAGGGGCTTTATTAGAATGCGTCTCGCACATGACTTCATCCAGTCTAGTCCAGACTTCATTTTTGAACTGACGTACGCTCGTTCGGAAGCACTTTACACCGTTAATCCTCTCCAATCGCCTACACGGTTCTTTCCGCATACTTCCAGCGAGCTCTTTCTGTCGTCCGTTGGTATTTATCCCCCTCCCCTTCCCCACCTCTCTCCGTTCTGCTCTCATCCCTATCCTCCACCTTCTGCACCGTACTCCGTCAAGCCAGGCCCACGACTCTCAATCCCGACAGTTCATCCCATATTAATGAACGTACGGTCCATTAAAATTCGCGCACCCTTTTCCGCGCCCGCCGATTATTATTGCACGCCCATCGAGCGGACATTATTGCCGAATGGTATCTAATTAACGATTACTAACAAGCGACCGCGGCGGACTAATTGGGTCGGCGGGCATCGGGGCGACTATAATTGGGCGCCGAAATGGGCAAAAAGAATGCGATAAATAATGATAACGAAAAGTTGCGTTCGTCCTACGGCGCGCGTGCAGGGCAGCCAATTTCGTTTCGTCGCCAGTTCGGAAAGGTACGAAAATATCTCGGCGTGCGGTGAACTTTCGAGGGAAAAATGTGAAAGTTGAGCGGGTTACGAGTTCGGGAATTCGAATGGGCATCGAATGGGCATCAAATGGGCATCAAATGGGCATCGAATGGACATCGAATGAGCATCGAGGGCTAAGTGACGAGATGCAGGATTTCAAGGAGGCCGTTTGCCGGGCAATTCGGCGAGAGTCGACGAGCCTTGAACAGAACTGTACGCGAAACTTTCCCTCGGCGGTCGACGATCGACGGGAAGCTGCCATGCCAAATGCGATCGTTGGCAGGCAATTCGCCCGGGCGAGTCGGACAACGACCTCGAATGAAGCGGGCGTATAAATGGAATATCGGGCAATTATTCGATTTCTTCGAAACGGCGCGGAGAAGAAAAATTAGATTCGATCGTCGGCGAGGGATGCAGGAGCAGGGGGGCTGGGGGAGGGGTGGAAGGATCAGACGTGCCGACACACGGATATCGCCATCGATGTCAATCACGCGTTTGATTGCGACATTCAGACGAAGCGCATTGTTACCGGCACGCACGCGGCTTATTATCGTTGTCATAACGAACCGAGGCAAAACCAATGGCGGCTGATTGGGGAACGTTGTTCGTCGCCTCTTTTTTTCTCCCGCGGGATGAGCGTAGGACGGGGCGAATCCTAAAAATTCCCGTGGGTGACTTCCTCCTTCGCTCTGAAACGGCCATCACGCCCATACACGCGTGTGCTGAAAAGAGGAAAACAGAGACAAGAGAAAGGGGGTGCGAGAAGAGGGGGTAGAGAGGGTGACGGAGGCTGAGGGAGGAAAGGTAACGAAGGACCTGAAATTTCGTTCTATACTTGACGATGTTTCGAACGTGACCGTAAGCTCAATGCGTCCGTAACGTAACTAGGAAACCGGCACCTGGCCTACGGGATTGTCGTCCGTGCACGTTGCCGCCCAAGCTGTAAACGAAGTTAGCGTTAACATGCGCGGGCGCGAGGTCGCGAATGGAAGGACGAGTCGTAATCGATGATGAATAGATTGATTTCGCCTGTCTCGCTCGTCAGCCAGACGTACCGCGGGGCGTAAATCTACGTCTGGCCGCCAACCGTAGCCACCACCACCGTGAATGGGCCCCCCCGCGCCATTATTATCGGGAGCTCATAAATGTCATGAATTATAGAAATACCGATATATTTCAATCTTCACCCGCCAGCTCGAGCAACGTCGCACCTCGTTACTCAACGCTCGCTTTTCTCGGGGAGAGTGATACTTCTCGTTCTCACCCCCTGCCGGAGTTTTACAGCCAAGTAAGCACACCCCCCTCCCGCTCCTCCTCCTCCTCCTCCTCCTCTTCCTCCACGACCGTGACGTACGGCCCGTTCGTAAGCGTGCATTATAAAGCGGGCGTATAATATTGACGGCGGTGAGGCGACGTTATGGAACATCAGGCATAAACAGTTGCCGTCGCCGTCGCAGGCTGTAAATTTCCGCGATCGGCAGGTGTCCCCCGGCCAAGTATTTTCCCTCTTTATCGCGGCCGTAATTTCCCCCGCTTCAAGCCGAACGAGTCAATCGTTTCCTTACGACCGCCGGTAAATCCCGGAGAGTCGCGGCGCGCGTTGCGGCTAGGGCCGACTGACAGAATGAAACTTGCCAGGAAGTCCGCTGGGAAATCGGCCGAAATGAATAAGCGTCCGGCAAAGGACGACCGACGAAAGGCGGGTAATGTGGGGGCAAGGGAAACGACTCCGGGAGACCGACTGTTTACGCCCGTGTGTGTACACAGGTTGTAGGGTGTACGTACGCACGATGACTTGCAGTCGGTCGCGGATGCATAGCGTGAAAGTGTGTCAGGAAGGGAGAGAGAGAGAGAGAGAGAGAGAGAGAGGGAGAGAGAGAGATAGATAGATAGATAGATATTTAGTTAGCTCCTGTGACTACATCATAATTGCACTACCATCGGTAGTAATACAGAAATTTTACAAATTTCGCTTATCACTACTTCTAATCCCCTTAGTACTAAAAAATAAAATAAATAAATATTTCCCGCTTTGCTTTATCTGTCCCTACTCTTTATGTATGGGACTAGCGTTCGTTTAAATTCTAGTAATGTTTTTAGATTCCTAATTTCCTTGAGTAGATTATTAAACATTTTGAAACCATCATGGAATAACATTTTCTGCTCTTTACTAGTATTACACTTACTTATAAAGATGAGAGAGAGAGAGAGAGAAGAAGAGAGAGAGAAAGGGAGAGGTACTATTCCAATTTCATGGTCGAATCGTCGACCACCTAACACTTTGCGACGCCGATCAATTTTCCCGTAAAAAAGGTTTACGTTCGCCGCGAAAGCGCAATCGATGTCGGCTAGTTGGCGAAATATGGGGGAAGAACGAGCACTCGGACCCCCACGGCGATCGTCGTCGAGGAGAATGCAGTCGGTCGATTCCAAAATACCCGGAAGCCGTTCGTCCAACGAACGGGAATTAATCGAATTTGCTGCGAAGTTTCCGAAAATGCCCACCAGCGATACGTTATGCGAGTAATCGAGTTCGCGTGCTCGGTGTTAAATAAATTTGCCGCCCTGAAAATCTAATAAGTCGCGCTGATAGCTATCAGATCTTCCGCATGGTCCGTCACCGAAATGATTCTGCAAATGATGTGCCGCTTTCGAAGCTTTTCCGGACGACTCTAAACGCTCGCACGCTCGTAACTTGAATATGATATAATTTATAATCAACGGCACCTGTATCTATCACGTTTCCGCGCAGGTAAATTGCGCAACGGCTGTTTGACCTGGTTCATTTGCAATAGAAGAAATGATAAAACGGGTTAATTTCTAGGACGGTTACGCTTCTATATCGGCTTGCGCAACGTTATCGTGGGAAGTTACCGTTTTCAAGCGATTTTGTACGTTAGGGAGATACAGAAGATTGATAAAGTTCAAGCGGGGCCAGATGGGGCAAGAAATTTGACAAATTGCCAATGGCACTCGTAACGTCGAACGCTGTCGATCGATCCGAACCATAGTCTTCCTGCTACCGGGTGATCGTCGCTCAAAGAATCCCAATTGATGACGCTCTTCTCCGAGTCTTCTCGCATGCTTTTTCTATTCTACTTATCGGCAATAATTAATCGCCCGGCATCTATTTCGGGACAATTGGGCAATCGATCGATATCAACGCGGTCATAATGCGTCACTAGGATCTATTGTCGTCCAATAATGACAGGTGCATTAACGGTAATCGAAGATTTCCACGCGATAGGCGGTCAAACGTTTCGCCGCCGATAAGAATCAACACTAGCCGTAAATTGATCGAAAACAATTATATCTTTCTGACTGGCGCCAGCCGAAAATTGTCCGCGCATCTGCTTAAATTGAGTCGGTGTCGCATGCGTGATAATTAAAGTTCGTCATGCGTAAATCGTATCATTGACAGACGCTCGACGCCGTTTATATAGCGTTATTGCGTGGCAATTTCGCAGGCTAAAACACTGTCCATTACGCCTAACGTTATCGCTCAATGTCAATTTCGCCGTTACACCTGTTGTCGTAATGCGCGTTGCGCATTCAGCTTGTGCAAATCGATTCGAATCTCGATCGTCCGCGATTCACCGGTAACGGACGCGTCATTATTTTTATCGACGACTTATATCGGCGCAACAGTATCGTCCCATTCTCTCAGAGCAATGACAGCTTGGTCTTCCGACGTTGCACGCAGTAGGTCTACTACAAAAGTGGTTACATGAGAGTTGTTTTCTTCTTCCTTCGTTTCTTCGTTGCAGCACATAGACTGTTGCGTTCACTTAGGTACACATTCTTTAAGATCATTGCGTAATAATTGTTAATACATCAAAATATAGCCGCACTAATGCCATAAAGTAAACGTAGACAAAATGTACTTTAAAATCGTACACCGTATGACTTAATATATCAAACATTGCACAAACAGTATGTGGTCACGATTTTTATTTCAATTTAAATTGTATGGGACCAAACGCATTATATTATACCAAAACATTTTGCTGCTCATTACCATACTAAAAGGATTAGTCAGTGTAGGAGAAACTTTTATACTTTGCTCGAATAAGCATAACCGAATTATATACGTGTATTACACATTAAAATCTTGACAAAAATATTATGAACACATTTGACAGAAATGTATAATATGACATTGGGCGGATAATGGAGGGTACTTTGGCATAATTTGACCCTACAACAACACGATAATGCCTTTCAAATTCCCAGAAAACAGTTTCTTTCGCTACCTGGTAGGGGCGCAAAAATAACTCAGAGAGCCGTTTGCCTTTGTTTGAAATTTGCTTTAATTTCGGAGTTTCAGCCAAAAAACCATTGAAAAATTGGGGTCAAAAATAGGGTCGAAAAACAAAGGCCTTCCGATTGATTTCTGCTTAAGCATACCGATAAAGAATGAAACGTAGATCACAAAAATCACAACTGGAGCCTTCTATGTGCAATAGTTCCGGAGATACGAGCAAGAAAAGATATGAAACTAGTGAAAAAATGGTGAAATATCGATATTTTGCCTGCTTTATGGCGTATGATGCGTGTTATCTCAAATATTCTATATAATATTCAATTTAATTTGATTTACAACAAAGGTTTTTTTATCATCCCTGCAACCCCGTTGCTCAAGTTGAAACGTCTCTGTCGAAAGATGTAAAGCATAGATAACTATAATACGACTGAGATTTCTGGTGTATTATTGGTCTTCTTTTATCATGCAAAAGTACAATTCGCCATCAAACTCAATGTGTCAGAGTAGGAAACAAGTTCCTTGCTTACACCCTAATAACACTGAAAAATGAAGCCTCATACGGTTAAAACGAGTAGAGTCTAAAATCTAGTATAGTACGTCGCAGTCAACGTGTTAAGCTATTTCTAGCATTTTTACGTTTCTCTTATTGGATTGATCTAAGTACGTTACTTACGTAACTCGCGATGAGCTTCCAGGTTGTGGTTCCAAAGAGAGCGGCTCTCTTATTGGATCAGTTGATGGTCGCCCTGCAGAAAGTCGTCGACAATCAGAGCGGTGGAGAGATCGGAAGTGGCAGAAGCCAAGGAAGATCATCAGCCTCTTCTCACTTACCAGTTACTAGTTCTCAGATTGTTCCTTCCGCCGACGAACAAACGGTAACTAACAATTAGCATAGTACATGTTTGGAACATCATGGATCACAGTACTTACATTATGGCATTTGTTGCAGATGGACTTACAACGACGTGGTCAGGCGAAGGGACGAGTTTATTGGCGATGCTACTTTAACGCTGTGACGTGCTTCAAGAGGAAGTGATGGCGGCTACATAGCGATGAAAATTCCTTCGACTTCCTAATTGAAAACACTGATTTCGCGAATCGCTTGCACAGGCCAAAGCACCGTCGTTGCCATCGTTATCATATACATAACTGTCATAATCGCTAGAGAAAAACATATCGTTTTATTTCAATTATATGATCTGATAACTTCATTTTACCTTCACACTTTATTTCTTCATATTCCCGTAAGAATGTCAGCGCAGGTATTCTTCTATACATGAATATACTGTGTTAGAGACATTAAAACAAACTGTAAAATGTCGCCTACGACCCTCTCAGGTACTTCAAACATTTTATTAGATCTCTCATATACGTTTGTTTATGGATCATTTAAGCGAGAATTGTGCTACGAATATAACAGTTCTCCTCTCGTTTCAGTACCAGAGATTTTATCAAAATCCCATCCTTCCTTATTTCTCTCGTTTAAACAAAAATATAGTTACGGATAATCTACGGAAAATAATCGATCGGATGGAACTTATTTTTTTCATAGATTCATTGTGAGCGCCATAGTGCTCGTTCAGTAATGGTATTGTGCAAATCGATTATTGAAATCTTACGAGAAAGACGGGGTCCCATATCTCAAAAACTTCTCTGTCATAATTATTATTATTATTATTATCACTGTAATTATTATTACTTTTAATCGTCGATTGTAACTATTGTCGTAAATACAGATAATCATATTTGGAAGATGCAATATTGAAATATTCATCGTGTACCATTATATTAGAGTACGTTCTGTGGTATCCATGTATTGCGTTACTTTCTCGGTCGATGCCAAGGAGATAGAGTGCATCGAGCAAATAGAAATTAAAATGTAGATATAGCAACGTGCAAAGTAAACCTGACGAAGAACGACTTATCTATTACCAGCACCCACTGAAACTAAGTTACCAACGCTGGAGCACGTAGCTAGTCTTAATGGCGGCCTTCAACCCCACTCGCCAGTACTCCATTTCAAACGTCATAAACCCTATCAATGAAATTCACTCCTACTTATCTACATTGAACTCATCCTGAACATAATAACTAGCAGTTCCATCAATGAAATAAAAAAAGGTCTCGACAATAATACTTTCTCTCAGTTACACCACCTAAAATGCATGACTTTTAGAGGCAAATTTTTGAAAGCATCGCGGTAACGTATGCGACAATACAAAAACTTGCTTGTTCATGTTAAACGATTTTGCTTTTTTTTTGCAAAATAGCTCGTGTAGGAAAACTACCCTGAAGTCTCTATATCAGATTATTTTTCGCACAAGCGTAGAGTGCATTATTTCGTGTATGCGCCCGTTGCGTTGTTAGGGGTGCAACAAAGTTTAGTCCATCTTTAAACTAATTCGGCGGCGTATATGCGCATTCGTAGCATACGTATATACCGCCATCAGCGAAGAAGGGAACATGCTACACAGAGAGTTATGCGTCGGCGCGTACGCGGTGGTGGAATTATGGTGCAGGCTACAGGCGGCGTGTTTGATCTGCTCCTGTTCATCGCGCTCCTCGTCTGTTTCGTCGACCAAGTAAGAGCGACGAACGGGACGATGCGTTCTCGCCACATCGCCGCGTAATGCACGCACAGTATCGAACAACATACCTTGAACCTGAGGCCGCGTAGGATGTCGGCGCGTATCTCGATTGCCATTGGACTCGCTCTCATATTCCCTCGGCATCACGTCGATCAATAGTCGTCGTTTTCGCGTGCGACTCTCCTGCCCGTTTCTGTACGACATGAGCTCGGTGTGTTTTTCACTCTCGCCCAAGTCCAATAACAGTACGCCACTGTCGCGGGATAAATCGGTGGAATGGAGTGTTCATATCGGCGAACGAGAATATCATATCCCTGGAAAATCTCTGTCATAAATAATACATCCTCGACATAGCTATAAATCCTCAGCGAGAGTCTCGTTGTGGTATATTGATATCGTTCGAGGAATAATGAGATTACTTCAACTTCAAGTGTTGTTGTATACCCTATACGGCTCGGTATATGTCAATACTCAATTATAAGTACATACATATCTGTTCTTTATTATTGTACGTGCGAGATGGAAGTGACAGTATACTTGCTAGAGTGTATAATGGTGTAATAAGTGCGTACGACTGTACGTCGATTACTTACTGTGATAATGAGTGTTGCTCTTTCAATTTTTCAAGGTACATTCTGAGCTGTGCGATGGGGGGCATGCGTGAGTATTCCATTGACCATAATTGAGATACTATTCTGTTTGCGAGTCGCAATAAAGATCATATACTGAGATGGTTTATACTTACAGTTGCTCTCCACCGAAAGAGTGCTGTTCTTTTGGCTGTTGTTACAGCGTGTTCCCGCAGGTGCAGTCCCACATGTCCGACATGTTCAATTTCTTGATCTGGACTTACTGGTATTTATGGTACGTACAGAATTATTTCCCCATTGAACATTTTATCAAGCGTCCGATTAAGCATAAGTCAGAAACAACACATTTCAATACAAGTTAAAAGAATCTTACCATATGTTTCAATCATTTCATCCCAGGGCTGCGGTACTTGCCGGATTAGCTGTAGCAGCTGCCTGTGGATGTTGGCTATGGAGGAGACGACGGTCATCATTGTCAGAAGACTGTTCATCTTCTGATAGGGCCTCAACTGGACCTTGGTTTCCACCACCTCATTACAGCCGCTGTAGTTCTTTTGTGCAGGCCTTACCTCCACCTTACAATGAGGTACCCTATACATATCAAAGAATCATTAACAGAATCAACACATTTTGCACTGTTTATATTTGGACTGAAAACAATGCAATCATCAATGTTAAACAGGTAACAGCGAAACCGGATCTCTATCCCTTGGTGATTGGCTATGATGAAGGATCTGGCAAGGGCACATCAGGATTCGTGATGCGCTATTTCCGCTCTCTCTCGCATGCCAGCACACTCGACTCTCTGAGCTCGAGCTTCATGTGCAACATGGTAAACGAAGCGAACACGATAATACCGCCACCATATTCCTATAACGAGAGTGTCGACGAAATATCGTCAGCGGTCGGATGCGAGAGAGCGGAGAACGGCGATGTCGGTTCGGTTGTTTCCTTAGCCAATCACAGAACCGCGTCGGACATATCGAGTTTGGCAGCTCAATCGCCTTGTTCGCCTCCAAGGGCGACCAGTCCTACTATAGAGGTACATCTCCAAACACTGTACATCTACATGTACACCCCCCTCTAAATCCTTTGTTTACATTCATCCAAACAAACCGCATACACGATTCTTCTTGATCGTATTCAATGTTTTCAGTTACGCGAGCTGCTAGACAAAATCCAACAGCTTCCACAGTTACCGAGTGGCCACACCACCGTTTTGCCTTGCCATCAGGGTCGACCGCAGGCCCTGTACGCCGTGAACGCGAACGGTAGCGTTCAGCAGAGGCCTCTGAGTCCCGGCGACGCAGCCTCCTACAAAGCCTCAAGCCGTAGAACCCGCGGCAAGATGTACATGCCGTTGGGACTGCCCACCTCCCGTAGCAAGGCGAAGAGATGGCTCTCTCGGTCGGCGCCGGCGACGCCATCAGGGACGATCCCGATGGCCTTCTTACCTGGCCAAAGCAGAAGACCGTCGGAGTCGGACAACAACAGTCAGCAGGTGGTGCCGCTGCTCGCCGAGCAGGACGAGAACGAGGCGAGCAACGTCGGGCACACGCTACCCGAGCACGAGGAGGATCGCCAAGGAACATGACGAATCGATCTGTAAAGGTAATCAGCGACTCTCGTCGGGAAATATCCAGCATAATATGATCGGAGCGAGCGACCGCCCGGCGAACTTTGTCGATTGCGCATCGGTTTTGCGAACTGTTCAATTGTCTCAAGTTTTCATTAGCCTACTAAGTCGGTCGATCGGCGAGTTGGTCGTGGGAACGCGCATATAGTTTGAACAGTTGGACCACGGTGCCACCGGTTCTTATATTTATCGCACGATTGTTATTAGCATGGTGGCCGTGTGAAGGGAAACATGAGCAACAGATCCGCTCGGCGTTACTTATAACAGTATTTGCCCACCTCAAGCGTTCGGCGAATACGTTTATGCGCGGCTGGTTGAGTGACCGATGGGTGAGGAGGATCCTGCGCCTAATTTTCGACCCTTTCAGTGCCGCCCATTGAACGTCCGCTTTCGCCAATCTTCGATTTTTAGCCTTCGTCCTAGCAGAATCGTTCGAACGATATAAAACTGTCCGTTAGCACGTTCGCTTCTTTACATGTCCGTAATTCGAGAATAATGAATGATCGAAGTTTCCTAAAGAAATAAAGAAATAAACTATGGTTCTGATATTTGGCACGGAAAGGGTTAGGTCCTAAAGATTATCGTCCGTACATACTTATCTAATTTTTGTAAACGCGTAATCGAGTTCTTCACACTCCACTAGTAACGTACAAGTTTCCTTTCGTCGTTTCGATGAATTTCGGCCAATGGGCCTCTGTGCGACGAAGCATCTCGAATGGGAATAGACTGTAGGCCCACCAAACTCAGCGTGCAGCATTGATACATCGAATCTCATGTAACAGAGGCCTCCACGAAGCTTGTTCATGTAAGCAGAACTTCGTTAGTGAGTTTGTCACATACATAGCAATACGATATCCATCCAAGCAGCCAGCCAGGGAAAAAAATTCAGGACAATATGCGATATTATACAGCTACGTATGACAGAGCTGGGTAATGTTTTAAATTATATTTATTCCGAATGATGGGATTCTTTCTTGAAGAAGTCAGCATTACAAGAGACGACTATTTGAGGCGTGACATAATAGAAGGCCGATTTCCCCGCGATAAGCTAAGTTTCATCCTTCAAATATCTTTTCCTAGATATTATAGCCGTTCGTTTACGATAATAATGCTATAGGATATATATGTGTAATAAAAAAAAAAATGCAAGTTTCACGTAAACCAAGAATATGCAACGAATTAATACGAACAATCTGTACATATAATTTTCTTGCGAATTTTTCGAAATTTACACGGAGGAGGACTATTGACAAAGAATTGACTAGCGAAACGGTACCTAGACCCGTTAGATTTGCAGCTGTACAAAAGTTACTGAAAACCATTTCGATATATCACACCTCGAATATTTGTCGCGGCAGCTTGTTTAGGCCATCATTCATCACAGTGTATTTTAATTATGTGTCCGTAATGAAGCAGTGTTTGGCGACCTAATAGGAACGGCCGTTTTACCCATCTCTGCGACATAATTTATCATAATTGAGCCAACGTACAATGTATAATTCCGTCAAAGCGGTAGTGGAAAACAGAATTCGTTATATTATCGAAGACTTATAGCAAGCACAACATCATAGAATACAGATGAAACTGTTTTGATTTGTCGTAAGAACCGTATATGTATATACGTATACACATCCACCGTATATGCATATAAGCGTCTATGTACATGAAGTGATCAATGCAAACAGGAAATAGTAGTGGTGGCCAATTATAACGCCACCCGCAAGTCATACACGTAATCATAGAACCTAATTAGTATTTGTTAAGAAGTATTTCAAACTTTATCCTAATGTACATACTTGCGTGCATTTACAGGAGCATAAAGTTACATGCATGTCTGTGCACGTGCGTATGCACAAACCTTACATATATAAAAACAGTCACTTTTAACTGTAAATCACATCATCACACACACACACACACACCATGTATTAACATGTATTTTTTTATAAAGTCAAATATGAATAAATCTGAGCTTTTAAGAAGTGTTTAACTTACCCAAATCCAAAATATAACGACGGTGAAATGAAGGTACTGAACCGTTGCTGACACTGACTCGACTGTAAATTTTGAATCTTTCGAGATCGATTATCGCAGCGCGCACCGATATGATATATCGATACTTCACTCTCGACTTTACAAAATATAATGCTCATATCACTATAGTGTATTAAGCAGTTAAACGTAAACACGAGGGAAACTGGATCGGCACAATGTCAGTAAGTACAATATTTTGTAAATGTTCAATAAACTTTTCGTAAACTGCTTATTTTCTTAACTCAAATCTTACCGCTGTATACATTGGAATTCACCGAGCTTCGTACGGGAAAGGTAACCTATATTTTATTGTAACATTTCTTTTCAACAGCAACAAAATGCACACGGTGATCACAAAGAGAAAAAACGAAAAGAGAGTATTCTCGATTTGTCGAAATATCTTGAGAAAAATATACGTGTAAAATTTGCCGGTGGCAGGGAAGCCGCTGGCATTCTTAAAGGTTATGATCCACTGTTGAACTTGGTACTAGACAACACTACAGAATATCTCAGAGGTATGAATTCCGTGTTACGAAAATATTATTTATTTTGATTTGTTAGTATTAACGTGTTAAATTATATCTGCATTATTATCACATTTTTGACTTAAAAATTTTATTTTTTGTTTGTTTACATTTAACCATGCTTTATCTTCTATATACCATAATACATTTGTACGCTGTCATACTTGTACCTTCATGTTAAACGGTAAACCTTATCTTTTAATAGATCCAGACGATCCTTATAAACTAAACCAGGACACACGTATGTTAGGATTAGTTGTCTGCAGGGGCACCTCAGTCGTTCTTATTTGCCCTGTAGACGGAATGGAGTCGATACAGAATCCATTTATACAACAGGAGGGTTAAGCAGAAGGAATCTTATACATTAAGCACAGTGTATAAAATACAACAGTTTGTATTATTAAAATTTAGATTTTGGTATTGACAGGGAGTTAAAGATGGGTCTAAGGAAGAAAGATATAATTTATTTTACATCTTAAACTATATAATCTTATATAGTGAATAAAAATCATTTTCCTACAATCTTTTGTCTCATAATTTCGTCATACGCTTATGTTCGAAGTTACAACTATCAATAAATTAATTTTGTATCAACGAATTTTGGATTGCGACAATTCGTTTAGTTTACAAAACGAAAATTCTGTATCATACAATTTACAATACTAAATAAACTTTTCTTTTAAGATACTTACGCTCACGGCACAGTCTTTGATACTTCTCGAGTATATCCATATTTGTCCTATAAATGCAATTACTTCGTACTTACAAAATGTTTTTAGATATGGAGATCAGTCAAACCCAAATTCGTTCCTCAGCCAAGGATATTGTTTCGGACATTCGAAACATGTATGTAATTCTCTGTGCGACTTTAATACACGGCTTGGCAATTTGCAGGCACTTGGCAACTCGCAAGCCACTTCGAAAGGTTCAAATTGCTTAGGAATGCACTTCCACGGCTCGAAGTTGTTCAACTCGCTTATGGTCGTCGGTTTTCTAAGCCAGTCTAAGACTTGGCTATTCGTTACGAAGTAAACGTCGTCGAAGCGAAGCACATCATTCACAAACCGCTGCGAGAAGCATTAATTAGATTTGAGTCATTAAAGAAGAATCCGTAGTAGAAAGAAATTAGCAAACTTAAACATTCTCATAATTCCTAGTTAATAACGAGGATCTTTTACTTACCGCAAATGCATAATAATGCATAATATTCTGGAACCACGAAGCGTGAAAGTGGAGGCCCAAAGGTGCGCGATTACTAAGATAATGGCGCTTAAAATTTAGCATAAGCATTTTATATAACTCTTCGCCAGACAGGTCTGGTGGACATGAATCCACTGTCGTACACGTGTACTCCTGTAACGGTTACCAATCGTTTACATAACGGAACATTGATTATGGTATGTTCTCGTAGCATTTCGCTTAAATCAAATTATACATTCTAAAAGCCAGGAGATCAATATTTACGTTTGCCAGTAACGGGTTAATCGGAAGTTCCCAAACACCAGGATATGATCGTGTAGGACAAATCTGTCCACTGCTTGTACAGTCATGAGGTAGGCTGTAATCAAGAGTGTACGGCCAGAGAGGTGGATCTCTGAACGGAGCAACAATGGAAGAATCGTACACAAAGCCAAATTCTGACATCATTAGGAATTGGCGGTTCCAGCCAACTTGAAGAAATGGTGCTCTCAGTCCTGTAATGCCAAGAAAAGGCGGCGACACATCAAAACATCTGTATACGCTTTCTGTGCGTCATTAATTTACCTTTTATATCTTCAATACGAACACCTCCATATTTGTGAATAATATTGGCCACGCCGACCATCTCATCGAACCAGTCCTCAATAGTAGCATTCGTGGACCACCATTCCTCCGGTCCACGGTGCCTGTAAGTATTTCAACTATTGCAGTAAACGCCTAACGGGTACACATTTCTGGTAAAAGAAAGGATCACTAACGTGACCGAGTGAGCCGCGATCTCGTGGCCAAGGTTCCACAAATACTGAACGTCCCTGTAATTGGTGAACTGATGACTGATGTAGAATGTCCCGCGAATCGGGCAACCATTAGGATTCTTTCTGTCGTCGGAGAATATCTCTGTTGCGACATATACAAAGAGCGATTTATCTTGATCGAATGCGTTTGTGCCACTTTCTAAGCGTCACATCCTTGAGAACTATATGTATGTGCCGCATAATCACCGTTATTTGCGAAAGAACGGTTATGAACGTACTGGCGAAGAGTTCGAAGTTCTCCTCGTTGACGGCGTCGGCGAACGTGATGGTTATCATCTGCGGCACGGTCGAGGCTGTCAGGTTCCTAGGAATCCTGGTACCATCATCTGAGCACCAGCAGTTCGGCAGCAAACATTTTCGCGGATCGCAGGGCAGCGCAGCGTTCGGATCGTTCCTCGTGTCTGCATTAGATGCGCATACTTAAGCGATGCGGATTACTGAGCGTGAAATTAGATTAACATTGATGAGCTCGAGGTATCTCACCGCACCATCCTTCGTCGGAGCTGTCGGGGCAGTCGATGCTTCCGTCGCAGAAGTACAAAGCAGGTAAACAGGTACCGTCGCCGCACGCCAGATTCTTCCCTTCGCATCCGCCTTTTTCGAGTAAAGGACGCGACGGACGTACTTCTGCAAAACGATCTGCCATTTACATCCACTGTGTAAGAATGTTTCGACATGTCGATGAAAGACGTACCCGACGTTATGTCGCAATTATCCACGTTCGCTTTGAAGTCGCATATTTGTCGAGAGACATCAAAGAGTAGTCCCTGCGAGCACTTGAATTCGAATACTTCATTATCTGAAAGGTATTCGAAATGGTGAAGAATGATCCTTTTTCAATTGAGTCGGATAAATGGAAAGATGGTCGGAGGTACAGAACTCAGAAATTCTTTACCCAAGCAAAGATAGTATTTAGCGCACTCCGCCGGCGACCAGACATTCTGCGCCGGTGCGTTCGGATTCCTGTAGAATTTGTTATCGTCGATGCAGGGCGCCTCGTCCAATTTTTCCTTCGTCCTCGCCGGACTAACTGAAAACGACCACGGCAATGCTCAATCACTTTCCATTTCGACCGTTGCATTTTCATTCCCGTACTCGAGAGAGCATGACTTCGACCGCGGAATGAACATCGGCGCGCTCTATTCTCGCGTTTCAATTTCGAACTCGCCGCCTCGCTCGAATTTAAAACCCGACCGCGACTATTGGCGCGACTGCGCCGCACATTTTTCGCCGCGCGGCCGCTTTCATCTTTGAAATTTGAACATCGAAAGCGCGCTTTCGAAAACCGCTTAATGCCGCGCTAAGGCCCTATGCGTAATCGGCCGCCGAGAGAGAAACCGTTGCCATTCGCGCACTGACCGTTTTCACTCGGCAAAAACGGAAGTGAAACTTCTCGCGTCGCTCGTTACTCCGACGATTGGGCATCAAGCGTTAGCCAGCAAATTCGCCCGGACTCCGCCGCT
The DNA here is from genome assembly GCA_914767735.1 of Anoplius nigerrimus. Taxonomy (NCBI): domain Eukaryota; kingdom Metazoa; phylum Arthropoda; class Insecta; order Hymenoptera; family Pompilidae; genus Anoplius; species Anoplius nigerrimus. Next base: position 7,685,966 of record OU612089.1, on the reverse strand, counting down.
TCTCCTCATCTTTCTCGTTAACGGTCCACGCTCTCAGTGGGTTAACATGTCAACGAATGTTCGCCCGCGGCCTCGAGTGGAACCTCGTCCTGTTCCTTTCCATACGCCTAATCGCGGAGCACAGCAGCCGCGAACGGTACATCTCATCGGTGAGGACCGATCACGTGCGACAGAATCGATTAAACCGTCTTCACCAGCCTCAAAACACACCCTATCATAAACAACAATTGAACAGTTTATCTTCAAAATAAACGGTCGAATTTATGCGTCCGCTCGCCTTAAATGCGAGAAATTCGGCGGCAGGACACATTCGACGTTCCGAGCGTCGGCGTTAAAAAAACACAGAGACGACACATTTACCGGATGGGCTATTTTAAACTTGTCACGTTTCACTGAACCGCACGGTGGGTGTAGGCCGAAAGATCGTCGCACGCGCGAGTGAAAACGTGCCACGCCGATAAAGTCGGAGGACGCGCGCAGTTTCCGCGTACTGGAGAGTTCGAACTCACCTAGGGCCGCGAGTGACGCCACGATAACGAGGATCGAACGAAGCCTCGAGCTCATGTTCGATCGCGATACCCGTATGACGTTCCCCGTAAGACAGCTCGCACTTTCAACCTAACACCTCCCACCTGCTGGGCATTCCTTATACGACGATCATCGCTCCGCGTCCGCCGCTTACGGTATCTCCTCTTCTCGCTCGGCGGGCGACTATTTTCACTTGGCCGGCCGGGAAAATGTGGATCACCGATTCGATTCATCGATCGGACCTGCCTGAGGTCTCCCACTCTGGCCGGCAAGCGGAGAAAAGTGAATCTGCTCGGTACGAGTCGAACGATCTTGCTCGCACCAGAATTTATGAATGCGGCTCTATGAATCGGTAAATTAGGCAATGCTGCTGTGAGAAAATCCACGGACCGCGGACGCGGAGGATGGTCGACGATACTGTTGAAACAAACTACAATGTTTACGAAATTGAGGAGATCTGGGCCAAGTACGTAGAATGAGATCGGCCGTCTGGCGAATGTGGATGTAGGACCGGCGTATGGTCATAAAGAAGTCTCGGACCCGTTGAAGAGGCCGAAAGACGGATGCAACGATGTGCAACGACCAAGAAGGTGGTTCGAGGGTAAGAACGCACGAGTCGCAATTAGAATCGGTCGTTACATGTATTGCGCCAGAGCATTGTGATAACCGGCGTGAGATGGTTCGACAATCGTATTACGGCATTGTTCGGCGACGAAGCCCGCCATATGAGAGAACTTCTCGTACCGTTACTTTTCTGCCCGGCTTTAACTGAAATAATTATGGACTCCTTAATGGCATCTCGGAATGACGGTGCGAGCAGAGTTCAAGCCGACGTTGTCGGAAGGTTTCGACACAGTTTCTTGCCTTTCACGGCCCGAACAGGCGCAGTTCGAATTTAATTACCGGCGTGAGTTAAAATAGGATGAAAAGGATTAGTACAATGAATTCTCAAGGAAGGTTTAAAATTGATCCCACTGTCCTTCTGTGCAGTCGACGAACGCGCCCGTTCGTCTAGAGGCTCCGTCGAAGCATCTGTTACGGCATTGCGTTGCGTGACAGAACTGAAAGAGGCTGTGGCAAGAATTGTTGTCATAAAACGAAATCCCGGGTGCGTGCTTATTTTAGTCACGTCCGACAGACGACAGTCGGGAAGTCTGTCAACCCCCGAAAGTCAGGACGCCGCGAAAAATGAGGCTTCGAAATTGCGCTACCCTCCTCGACGCGGACCAGAGAAAAAATATACGCACGGAAGCTGCTACGTGCTGGACCTTATCCGAAAGCTCTCAGACCACGGAAAAAAAGCTCTCGTTAATATCTTCCACATACGAGTCCTGGCCGACATGTTGGCCGGCGTAATTATTGAACGAAACAGGTTTTTCGAGCGTTTCCGCAACTTTTTTGGCAGCTTTCGCACACAGCCTCGAACGTCGGCGAGACTCGGTTACCCAACAGCGCGGATGATGCAAGCGCATAAAATTGGTATTTTACAATAGTTTCCTTTGTCCCGCGAAATGTTTATCTCCGCCCGGCGAGAAAATACGCGGAGCGCGCATACGCGAAACCGTTAAAGGTCGGTAGTAATATTTATAACGAAGCCACATGTCAATGCCGAGTAGTATGCGTACGTTAGGACGGTCCACCACAGATGTCAATGTCTTGCGTCACGTGCCCGTACGCGCGTTATACGAGTCGAGTTTTCATTTTTTCGGGCACGATGCCCGAAACTCGACTATCGATCACTCCGAACTTCGGATAATTCCACCGAACGCTCGTAAATCCATCCGGGGAGCCGAACTCTCGCAAAATCAAGATCAATGTCACGCAATTGCATAATAATTCGAGTGACCCCCGTCGATCGAGTTCATCGGTCTCTCTCATTCTCGATACGATTCGATTTCGAAACTGAACTCTTCCTCCGACGTCAATTAGACGAAAGAATGAAGAAAGAAAGTCATCTCTCGAACTCCATCGATGTCACGCGGGCCGATCGCCGTTTTCTACTTCCTTCATTACACTTTCCCTGTTTACCGTCCGCTGAAATCTCAATGTCCACACCTGGGTCCATCCAAACACAAGCCCATGCCGTGTCATTCTCACTCTCCGGTGGGGAATTCTAAACTTAGCCACTTCGGATGCGATGAGAGTCTCGAGATTTCGAACTCAGTGCGAAACCGTCGTTCTCTCGGACCACTTTCTCCGCGCCGCGTTCCCGATCGACGTCGATCCACGGCGAAGCGTGTTTTCAGCGAGTCAGGCGTGCGTCCGTGGCGTGCGTGCGTGCGTGCGTGGCGGCGGCGGGAATCGAAAGAAAAGGAACGAGCGGCACGGCGTGGAGAGAACGTTGATCCGTTCCCTGTTACGACATGGCATACAGCTGGGACAATCGCGTTAGTTTCATTGTGAAGTTTCTGTACGGTTAGTACGCAACGAATTATCGTTGTTGACCAAGAAACGCTGCGGTTCAAACAAAACGCGCGCTTCGAAAGCGTATTTTCTACCTCGATCAACCTTCCGTCCACTCCGGCTTGACATATCCCTCGACTACTGACAATTCATACAGATGTTCCGAAACATTCTTCAAAGTGGTCTGCGACGTTCAAACCTTTCAATAGTCTAGTTTTCGCAGACTGCAATGATGATCGTTGCACGTAGAATTCTCTCAGAGTATTTGATCGAACTTGTATAACAGTACCCCGTTTGGTAAAGGAGTGTTAGAAGCTGAGCGTTTTTACGTTACGCGCTAACCACGTGGTCGAAGCCGGTGAAAGGACGACGGCCGCGGAGGGATGAACGTTGCAGTAAAACTGATGGAAGACGGTAGTAGCTCGTGCCTGCTCGCACGCGATCCAAATACGAATCTGCCCCGTCGACACGGCAATGTTCCCCGCAAATTGACCGACGACCCGTACGTACCGCGAATGCCAGCTTTCCCAGAAGAAGAAGGATAGGGGAAAAGTAGATTTGTAGATCTGGTACGAGTTAAACGGTCCTAACAGGAGCGTTCGCGAAGTTTACTGGCCCCGGCAGGCCGCGCGAAATGGAACGGACTCGTTTTGAGCCCGGTGGGTCAGAAGCTCGAGGAAATCGTTCTCTCGTTTCGTAACGAAGAAGCCTCCTTAAGCCTCGCAACCCATTTTAACGGCTGTTCCTTCGTGAATTCTAGGCTGCCCTTAAAGCGAACCGATCCTCTAGCGGCCGTGGCTAGCTCGCCTGCAAATCGGCCGATGCCAAATTTAAGCTTGGCTTAAATTTGTTTTATGGAACGCAACCGTGTAACCGGGAGCTTTAATCATCCGACGCTCCTCGCCGAATACAAAAGTCGACCGCCACCTACATTATCTATAGTTAGCTTGTGTTGCCGGATGAGACGGTGTTCGCCCGCTTCTGTACGCGCGCGTCCATTGTCTGTAGTGGAGCGGGCCAGCTTGGGATAATTAAGCTTAACGCAATGTCATGTCCGCCATGACCGCCGTCTCGTCTCACCCGCCTCGAATTACCCGTGTTTCCACACGTAGGATACACACCGCGCGTTGCCAGGGAATAAGATATTTGGATTGGAACCAATTTGCGCGCGTTACCGACGCTCCGCGAACGGATGTGAACGATTTGCCGGAACCCTGAATATATGGCGTAGATATATCCGATCGATGACAGTCGATGCTTTTGGGGCGGCGAGTGGGCGGACGAAATATGGGAGGGACGGAGGGAATCGAAGTCACGTTGCGGGCATCTACTGCAACGAAAAGCAAAATATATAGTAACAATAACTAATTTCAATATGTTGTCGTTAATTATTTTTCTAACGAACTACTTAAACTCACTTTCTCTTAAAATTGATTGAAATTTAATTTGTTGAAAAAGGTACAACACTGAACGAATACGCCGAAAATTTATTACTTTATATCAGTAACAATAAATTGAACGAAAAATATAATTCATGACATACCGATTCTTTCTTCGAATTAGATGATAAAGATCGTTAGGATCTATCTACGGTTGTGATTTCTTACTGCTCGAAATTGCTTTGATGCGTACGTTTACGCGGTCATTAAATCTAGTCCGCTCCTTTAACTCGCTATTATCGTGATTACGGTGCGAGTACGTTTGAACGTGGATCGTAATGCAGAAACCTTGTATATTAGACATCGACAATAATGGGATCCTGGAGAAGCACGATTTCGAATGCATGGCACTTAAGATGACGCTCATCGAGGGGAAGGGTGACTTTAACTACAATCTGTACCAAGAGAATCTGCACATCATGAGCTCGCTGTGGGAAGAGATCGCCGAGCTTGCCGACTTTAACAAGGTAAACAATTTCTTACTCTCGATCCTTGATCGATCGATTTCGTTGCTATTGAATCGACGTAGAAAGTTAAGTGAAACTGTCTGTTTCTCTTATCATTATTTGAGCGTTGACGCGTGCAAATTTCTCCTTGTCTCGTTTACGCTCCTTTCTCGGTGGCCGCGCTGCAATGAAAAGAGCCTGATGTTTCTTTGATTGTCCGCACAGGACGGCATTGTGACGATCGAGGAGTTCAAGGAAGCTGTGCAGAGGAGTTGCGTCGGTCGGCCATATCGTGACTTTCCGCAGGCGATGAAGATGTTCATCGACAGCCATTTCAAGATAGTCGATATAAATGGTACGACGTTATTTTGGACGACCATCCTTTAAACACATCGAATGTTCGATTTTGGCACGATACGCAAACGAGGCTGCGAGCGATATTATATACAGGCCCGTGATTTACACGCGTGTACAATAGGACCGAGCTAATTTCCTCGTTGGATGCCAACAAATTCCGCATCAATCTTTCCGCTCAATTATGCTCGAGATTATCGATTAGGGGAATCCAATTTATTTTCCGAGTCAGCGTAGCGACATCCGGTGCGTTCGTCGCACAAGTCTTACTAAATTCCCACTTAGAGAATGTTGAATCTCGCTAGCAATTGATTTACCTACAATCTGAAAAGTATCCAAAACTAGCTTTCTATACGTTCATCCGCATATACATACATACCTAGCGACGTCCCACCTCATTATATTCTTCGCCCTAATTGTCAGGTAGTGACATTTCCTCCGTTAAAGCGTGCCAAGAAATTTTACAGCAAATCTCTTCACGTGACTCGCAAAGCGATCAATTAACACTCCATTACTTGAGATGTTAATCAGTAGAACACGTGACAGCCTCATGAGATAGTGAAAATAATTATCCTTACCGATGAGCACCGATAATGTTCTATTTCTTTATTCAGACGACGGTGTGATCGCAGCTGATGAATTTCGATACAACTGTGTCTCGAGAATACCAGTGGACAACGTGGACATCCTCGACGAGGCGTACCAAAATCTCTTGAATGTACGTAGTTGAGATTCGTTTAACCGGCGGTATCTTGAACGTATAGCGAACGATCTTAAATGTACACGTTTCTTCTTTTGATGATCTGCAGGATGATGACAGGAGGCGTGGTGGACTGACACTCTCTCGATATCAGGAACTATACGCTCAGTTTCTGGGCGACCCCGACGAAAATTGTCCCGCCGTTCACCTCTTCGGACCGTTACACGAGCTCTGCTAGAACATCTACGATTACTCTCGCACGCGTGTATAAAAGACAAATTTCATAATGTATTTATTTAAAAAATTGCCAGCCATCCTCCCCCTCACGTGGCCAAATACACACGGCGTCGAACGCCTGCCAAAATTGACAGTAACGAAAACTATATTTTCCCACTGACGTTGATGCGATGCACGTTGAACAGTTCAAGCGACTCTTTTCTTGCTCTTGTTTTTTTTTAATACAGACTCCTGTTCTTCGCGAGACACGGCTGTCAACCTCCCGTGCCGACGTACGTTATATATGTGTCAAAGTACCTGCGATATGATTTAGTGAAAGAAAATACAAGGTTCATGTGATACAAACAGGAGACAATTTATTTGTAGTACCTGATACCACAGTTTCTCGCTTCTCTTCTTTCATACCTTTGGTATTCTTGCCACATATACCCATTACAATCGCTATACTGAATTAGTTTAATGCCTATGCTTAGTTATTTCCCGTTTTTTACGCATACTAGGCTGAAACCACTACTGATATGCAGTCTCAGTTACGACTTTCACGACCATGTTTTTTTTTGTTTCTTACACAAACCATTATCCAAAGCACGTATATTCGTTTACCCATATACAATGCACGTTTATTCCATTTGCAACATTTACATATCGTGTCGGACACGCATACTCTCTTCAACAACGCAATAAATCCACACAACTTTTACTTCGGCACCTCGTTATGATTTTGGACGAATCGATCCGAGCGGGGGAACTTTGGTTCCGCCCTTCATCTCGACTCATCATTGATAAACAATTTTACCTCATAAAACGCTTTATTCTTCTTCTTTTATTTTCATTTAATTATCTAATTACTTCTTCGTTGATCGGTATAAAAATTATTCTCCGTATAAAACGTGAATCTGCTTAAATTCGTGAGAAGAAGGTCAATTTACGATGAATCGCAAAGGAAAAGAAAAACGAAGCGATAAAGCGATTGGCCCGTTTGTCTCATTCTTCTCAACACTCTCCTTCCTCTCCTCCTGGCGTATATCTTGCGCGCTATGTGAAATTTTGTACACGAGCAACAAATACTGTACACGTTAGTTATAAATATTGAGCGGAAGCCGGGCGAGCTTCTTCCTTACAAACGGTTTCACACACTGACAGGTAAATGCGCCGTAGAAACTAAACATTAAATGATTCTACGATAGATAGTCCTAACGGTAATTAAACTATCTACCCCCATTTGCAATTTTTGTTCTTCTTCAATACCAAGCTGATCTAGCGAATCGGTAGAGATTTTTACGAAGGGGATGAGAATTATATTCTTCGTTACATTCAATGGACTTAATTCCCTGTCGCGATTAATGGTGTGGAACACATACATTGAGTCACGGTTGCGCTCACAAGCATCTTCAACCGCGACGCAGCGATAGATCATCTTCAAATGACGCGATCGATAATACGATACAATCGAGACATCAGTTACGAATGCGAAATTGGGGAAAATAACGTGGTTGAAATGTTTGTTTATCATGAGACAGACACCTGCATTCTGATATGGACATCAGGCTCGTAACACCGGCATTGGATGTGTGGCAACGACACTGTTGGAATTTCGCGTTGCGGAAGAGAAACTAGATTCGCGCCTGGTTTTGAGTATAAAAAATTACAACGCATCGCTTAATCTCGACCAAAGGGACGGCAGTATTAATTGGACAAAGCCGCAAGCACATACGACAGCGTGCAACGTTTAAAAAATAATAGACACTAAGAGATTTTCGTATCGGACGTCGCGCAAGCGAAAAGCGCTGAAACAGAGGAAATCCTAAGGTGCAAATACTTCTTTAAACGATCGTAAGACGCAAGCGATATTAAGGCTAAATTTCGAAAAATGTTCAAACAATCTACCGACAATTACGATACAAAACGTTTACGCACATATGATCCATAAAAGGGACATCGATATCAGAAAATCAGATTCGCCTCACAATCTACGAAAATGCAATGAAGATCGCAGAAATGCATTTAAAACAAAAATTGAATCCTTAGACGCCACCTTAAACAAAGATTGCCGATCACTCACGCCAATCTGTGGGAATACTTCAATTTTGGCCTTGCAACGGAAAAGCGTAAAAATTGCACTTTCGGGACGGGCATCAATAAAGAGAAGTATCCCTAATAATGAAAGAAAAAAAAAAGTAAACTTGCACAAATAAATAGAATTAATTAATATTGAAGACCTAAAGCTATACAAAATGTTTTCTCTCTCGTCCGCTACCGGACTAAACACACACCGTGTGTCTGTGCAAGGGTGGAAAAAAGCGACGAACTCACCGTATATATATATATGCATATTACATCCTCTCGGTTTGCTACACACTCATCGAATGCTCACATCGGGGCAGAAATTGTCACAGCTCGCTGATCGCACATATTCGAACACTCCCTCTCATTCTCTCTCTCTCTCTCTCGCTCTCTCTCGCGCCAGTTCTCATTGTTTCTTTTGCACCGTTTTCTTTTTTTTTCGTGGATTTCATTTTGAAAAGTAAAATGATGATAGGTCTATACATGTCAGTCTCACTCTAAGTACGAAAGTGGGCGACCATCGTTAATCTCGATCTCGGCCGGACTCGCTAAAAATTGTCTGTCAAAATTGAACGCTGTGATCATCGGTCGTCGCATCGACGGTGTTCACACTGGCGTAGGAAGTGGTTGGTCGTTGGCGGGCGTCGCTTTGGAGAAGGGGAGATGAGGAATCGGGATGCACCCGGTCCCCGAATTCATTTCTAGGCCCGTTCGTGGAATCGCGCCTTCTTTGCCCACGGCGCGACATCACGCCTACAAAAGAATCATTTGATGAAGCAAAAACGGTGCGCAAGCGCAAGCTGGCGAGTGCGAAGATGAAGATGGCGTCTTTGTGTGAACATGATCAGATCGACTTATGCGTTTCAGGACAATTGTTCATCGGCGAGCTCGTACAGCAATGTAAGACGTGTCTTGTAGGCTATTTCGAGCACCTCGTGACTCTTGTCTCGATATCAAAGAAAGGTTGTCAATGTTGGGGAAAAGATCCGAATAGAACAGTTACGTCCGCTTAAATCGTATTGCTTGTCTTGCGCGATATGCAGCTGCGTTCTTTTTCCCATATTACAACTGACGTCTTAACGAGTCGTAACGTCAAAATTAACGAGGTACGCAATGATACGCAAATCCTTGCCGCCGGGGTGTTAGAGGGGGTGACGTTACGGATAGGTGCTAGAAGCTTCACAATATGTCTAGCATTTGTTCACCAGTGTGGATTAATTATGGGTGTTTTCATATCCCTCCTACAGCTTCTCAAACGTGTCGTTCTACTGCTATACAATAGTGGTGTACTTGTGCAGGTAAAGGGCGTGTGTAAAGAGTGTGTGTGTGTGGGGGGGAACGTATAACATACATACCCAAGCAAAGGACTGCCAATTAATAACGTATGAAAAAGAAGAGAGAAGAGATACGCGGCTCGGTACCGCCCAATTATACCACATCAGTAACACGAAAGGACACGTAAATTTGAATTAGCCTTTTCCATACCTATCTTTCATATTCGAGCACTCTGAAGGTGGGTGTAGTTGTGGTGGGTGTGCGAGGAGAATTGGGATTGCTTACACGATGATTCAGCGAGGTCTCCTGCACGCTGTCCAAGTTTCCTCGGATCGCTCTCTTATGGTTGGCCAGCTTCTCTCTGTTCATGGGCGAGCCTGGAACCACCCAGCAGCCGTGATACCGAACTTCGCTTTATTTAACCGTGTATCCTTAACAGTGACTCAGTCTCACAAGACAAAGGTATTCGTTGCAAATATAGAACATACGTGAATCCGCTTATAATATTTTCCGTCGCGGAAAAAGAGACGATCGATACAGCTTACTTTTAGGTTTTCAGGTTGATTAACTGGGATCAAGATTATCTAGATGTTTCGCTAGACGCTTGCGGTACGCAGGGATATGAAAATTGTGCTTCCAATTAACACTGGTGTTTCAAGTCACGGAGAAGGAGGTTTATGTTATTCGATTGAGAAAAGTGGGAAAGAGAGATTGTTTACTTGCAGCTGCAATGCGCCATGGGCCATTCTAGCGTCTTGGAAAGAGAATGTTCGTAATTGAAATGACTGGGAGTGTGCATGGAAGAATGTGCTGATAGAGTGTACCTTGGAATGCTGTAATTCGAGTAGCCTCGTGCGACTGATTAACTGCGATTACGCATCGTCAAGAGACATGCACATGTAATCATTTTTTGTGGATCGTGTTACGGTGCTCAGTTTCTTTGGAAACAGGCTTTGTTAAACTAACGATTAAACGCGGTAGGCAATTCTTAATTAAAAAATGAATGAGAGAGTATTTTAGTTAGAAATAAAAAAAAATAAATCATTCTTACCTATATAGCTTAGCAATACAGGGAGGAATATTAAACCGTGGGCGGCTCCGAAAAGTACGATTCCCAGGTACATCCTGAAGTAAAACACCTGGAAAAAATTCGTTCGCAATGAGGAAACGTTCGATTCTCACTGAAGATGTACGTAACGTGAGCAGTGGCCAACCTTGAAGATTTGGCTCTTAGCGAAGCCGAGGACTATAATTCCTCCAAACTTCGTTAGGGTAATACCGCTGAATACTGAACTACCCATATTCGTCACGGCATCCGCGACTCTTTCGACCCTGGTCGTCTTCACGGATACGGAAAACGAGTGTACCAAATGACTGCAGAACTCCACCGCTATTCCCACAGCCTATAACCCAACGATCAATTATACATTCAAGCGCGGCTCGATGAATTGATTGTAATGTTGAACGAAGCTTACCATCACAAGATTCACCAGTGACACTGCGTTGAGTGTTATGTGCCACCAGTACATCAGTCCACCTATGTTGACCACGATCATCGTTATCGTGATGAGGACCACGACGGACGAGAAGATGTCAAGACCCATTAATAGGAACGTCACCACAAATATCGCGAGCAATGAAATGCCAATGCTTTTCAGCGTGTCCGGCCACATTGTCAGATACTGTTCGTAGAACACATAAAAGACACTGTAGGGGAACACTTCGACGGTTCGATCCTCGCCAAATTGCTTCAGGTGGTCGTTAAGCATGTCCGTTATGTTTGCCGAAACGGCGCGAGCGGCTCTCATGGACTCGTAATAGTCACTCGACGTCTTCAGAATCGTGTGATAAGCCATGAAATACGAGGCGCCGACCGTCGAAAGTCGCGTGTTCGGATCGGTGATATAATTCACGCCATGACCATAAGCGGCGTGACCTCCTTTTGCGCAAGTGTCATCAGGATTATCCTCCAAGAAGAATGACACGTACCTATCGAAGTCCACGGGTATCGGACGATTGAACTGGTTCTTCGTAATGTTGCATGCTTTGCAACGCTTTGAAAATTCTGCAAACCCAGCCACGCAATTAGATCCGAATGGGAAGGTTCAATATGTTCAATTTCACGTTAAAACATCAGGAATATTTACCCGTGTGCGGGCAGAAAGATTCGTTGGCAACAAAATATTTGCAACAGGTCGACAGCTCGGACCAATCAATGTAATCGTCCAGCCAGGACGATGCGGGTTTGGCAATGTACGTCCTAAAAGAGTAGCAGTATATATAGCAAACAGACGATGTAATCGGTGAACAGCGCAACACGACTCCGTATACATGATCGAGGTGACATCGTACCTATTTGGTTGCTTTGACGCTGTGAATATCTGAGTAGACATCGAATCGCTATTACAATACTGCCCGCCGCACACTAGATTCTGTATTCGTGTGTCTGAATAGTTCAATCCGTCTTTCACAACAAAGTACATCGGCGGTCCGATCGAGAGATAGCTATTCAAAAACTGTGAAGCAACCGCGAAAAATATATTATTTGTCAGAATCTCCTTTAGCAACCGTACCGCTACAGGGCGTACTATCTAGCGTACGGTGTTACCTTAAAGTATTTCAGCACGAAACTGTCCTCGGGCATCGAAAGTTCCTGATCAAGGCCAATTTCTATGTGAGGAACAACGGCAATGCTCGTACAGAGCCAGCCGAAGAAGACTACCATTACAAGTGCGCGTACCCACTTTTGCAACAACATAGGTACGTAAGCGACTTTGAAAATTTTGTACAAGACTCCATCCACCACTTCCTCCCCAGTGTCCTTCTTTGAACCTTGCACGAAGCAGCAGACGTCTAACCTGTTATTCTGCAAAAGTAAATAACGTATTCATGATGACTAGGTATAAGTGCGATTTTGTCACGTTGTGGCAATCACATTACGCCGCGCAGGCCAAGTTACGTAAACGTGAATCTGACCATTGGAGAATATTACAAGATCTCGGAAAAAAACTGAGACAACTAAATGCCATAGATTTGCATTGTAAAAATCTGAATATATCATACCGCTTGACGTATCGTGTCGAGAGCTAGTAAACTGACGAAACAGGTGATCTGCAATAGGAAGTCCACCAATAACGCCATGCCGGCATAGAGTGCGAACGCCTTCACGGCAGGCATGTCGGACAGCCCGCCTGCAATGCATACATGTATTATGCTCAGAATGTTTTCATGCGATAATATATTTAGCTGTGCGGACTATCAAAAGCATACCTAGGAAGAAACAACAGCTCTCCGACACACTGGTCAATAACATGCTCGGTCCAACTTGACCTAGTGTACGACCGATGTGTTCAGGAATAGACTCATTCGGCCTTCTCCCCTCTCTCTGATGCGTCTGTACCAAGATGAATATGTTGTCGACGCCGACGGCGAGGACAAGGAAAGGAATGACCTCTATAATGATCAAAGTAGCCGGGATTCCGACGAAACCGAACAATCCGACGGAACAAATGACGGAGGCCAGTACAATCAGTACACCGCCAAGTCCCAAGGTAATCTTGGAATCGATCTGAAAGTATTGTGATATTATTATAAATGCACATGAATGCTACAGTTGATATGCAAGAAAGGATGAGAGTGTAAGACAGTTTGGCGTAGATGTTCCTCACGTACCAAGAGGCGACTGCAATTCCTAATCTGACCAAGACTTATTGCGATGTATGCGAACATAATAATGTATGAAACTAGAATGGTCAGAATATCGGACTGTGACTCGCGGTTTAATTCGTCCTCGATTGATCTTTCCGACGTGAAGGCTATGTCCATGTACGCCGGTTTCTTCGTTGCCGTCCAATTTTTCATGAACTCAATAAAGCTGCGAAAAATTCATTGCAAGTACCACCATTTACATCCGCTTCAGTTATATATGTTAAGCTGCGGCATCTTAAACTTACCTTTTCTCCCACTCCATAGCAGGCTGTAGCCTTGTCTTGTTATGATAATTATTTACCAAAACTGTCAGAATAATGGCGGTAGCTTTTTCATAAGGAGGATTGTGCAGGTCCTGTCCAGGAGACAAGAAGCCACCTACTGCAATCGCAGGATCGACGGGGCCACCATAATTAGCAAGACAGGCTGGATTATACGGATTCCTAGTAATCAAAAGCATCGTCAAGTACTTTTCCATACAGCTGAACTCCTGATTTACATGATTATTGAAACACATACTGTGAACAAGCTACGAAGTGATCCAAATAATTGACTGTAAAATTATCCTCTTTATTCGTCTCGTTGAAGGTGGCGACAGAGTCTTGCCAATATCCCCAGATACTTTGAATGGCACATTTCGAAACAGTCGTAGGCCCGGTAAACTGGCCAGTTAACGGTGCGAAGCATATGTCAGCCAAGGTGTGATTGTCTTGAGTGACGATTTTCTTTATGGACTCTTGCAATTCGAACACAGTTAAGAGAAAACTTTTGTTGAATACGGGGCCGAAGGTTATAGGACCGTTCGAAGTCTGATGTACTATCTGAATATGAAACGGAAGAGTACTTGTTAAGAATGTACCGTATTAACGCAAATAATTATGAAATTAAATGTGTTCATTTACTCACTTCCGGCAAGCCCACGGAAGTAATGATAATTTGTTCATTTCTGTAAAATGGCTCAAAGTGCTCATCGAAATACTGTCGTTCTACTCGTGATCGAGAATGTGGGGATGCCCATAATTCTACGGGATCTGTTGTAACGTGCATATACTTTATGCCATGCCCCAGAGCGACAATGAATAAGAAACCCAAGAAAAGTATTAGCCATGGTCGCGAAGCGCAAGCTAAAAGAAATATCGAAACTGTTAGAACCGTTCCAATCCTGCCACAGAGTAATTTGAAACAGGATGAAATGTTTGTTGACAACTGTATTACTAGTTGTCTTCACGCAACATTTCTGATACAGATCACATCCGTCTCTGTGATTCAATGTATTTTGTAACATGACATTGAATTCTCACCTGTACCCCACCAGCAAAAGAATTCCTGTAAAAGTTTATCAGTTCCGGCTCCTAATCTTTCAATAAATGTGGACTGTTCGTCTTCGAATCCACTTGGTAAATCGTCAGCGGATACAACACCTGTAAATGTTATTATTTATTTATCGTAATTACTCGATGTTTATTCACATCAGCGACTTTTGCATTCTAGAATCTGGAGCACGTGCTGCAAACATATTACGAGAAGCGTTTACATTTGAAATAGATACTAAGATATAATATGGAGTGCTTGTAAATAACAGTACTTATAAAAATGCATAGATCTACATAAATTACAGTACACATTACACTGAAAGCCTACTTTCCTGAAAACGGAGTACCGACTTCGATTTAAGCGACTGTATAAAACAGACGGAGTATCGTCGAATATGAAGCCCTATATGTACACGATGCACGTGAGGAACTTACAACATTCACATTCTAGCAATATTAATAAGGGTAAACAGGACACCGAATTCTTAAAACTCTCACATGCATGATATTAACACAGATTACGGATACATAACTGGGATGCACTCGGTAAAACCACCGTGTCTCTATTCATGGGTAATATGGGACAGTGGAAAAATCGTGGAAGCGTTGGATTATGATAGCGGTACTTTCACTTTCTCGTAACCACATTGGTATCAGTTCTAACTACCGGTATATCAGTCGCTCAAGAGATTTTTACAATCTAAACAACGCATAGCTCATTCGATCGATCCCAAATTATCTCTACTGTTCCTTGTCAAAATAAAGGATATTTTAAATGACGCACCATAAGTAGTCGGCGTAGTTTTATTACAATGTTGCATTCAAGACAAGCGCTATTACGTAAAGCGGCTATGGCGATGCGGAAAACAAGCTGAGAATATCGAACAGAATTAATGCCAATAAAAGTAAAAGTAAATAAGATGCAGCAGGGACAGTTCAAACGTGCAGCAAAGAGAAGGCCGAGAGCAAGCGCAGCGGTAAATATTGAACAGAAATATCGAAGACTAGAATTAAAGGAACCTACTGGAACGCTTAGATTGAAGTGGGCTGTCTTCCTGGTCAGCGGCGAGGGCAATACGAGCACCATCTCCTTGGTGGTGTAGCCCAGCGGCTAGACGTCTACCCACCTGCCTCCCTACCTCCTCCCCTCGTGCAACTATACACACGCACACCGTTCGTACAAACCAATCAACAAATATCGTTTTGTTTGTTTTTTTGTCGAAAAACTTATTTACGAGCTTGCAGGGAATTGTTAGTCTTACATGTGTTTGCAATATACAAGAAAAAAAATTGCGCAAACAAATTAAAACAAAATAAAAAAGTTCATGTTAAGATTGATCTCAAATTACTTCGCTTGGCAGTGATAAGGAATTTTGATTGAACGTTCGTAGCAGTGTCAAGTCTGATTGATCATATTCAAGAAAATACTGTTTAAGTACATTTTAACATGAAACACTCGAGTTTAGCACAACAATGAGATGAACTTCAAGAAGCGAGTTGTATATCTTCTCCATATAAAACACTGAGTGAGATTTGTAATAAGTTACTGAAGGTAAGGTAATAAGATTAGACCACAACCAAAGGGATATAAATGCTGCGGAAATTAGGCAAGAACAACATATGTCCAATAGCCATAAGAACAGATTAATAGTATCTTCAATACAAGGAAAGTGCACCATCTAAAAATGATTCTGCCTCGAAAATTCTGTCATGATTTCATCACCGGTCAATGATAACATGTAGAATTAGTCACGGATATATATAAGTATATAATATGTATATAAATATAAAAAAAAATATACATATGTACGCCAGTACGTACGAGCAAAGAAAAAAAATATGCGTGAAAATATTGGCTGAAAACATTGGTTAAACTTAGAGAAAAAGAAAACTCTAAAAAAAAAGTCACCTCACACAATGTGTACCAGTAAAACTCATAAAAAAAACCGTTTCAGAAAAAACCCTGTTGAGATTAAAGTTCTTATGATGTTTTAAGTGAACTCTTACCAATTTGTTTCCTCTTGCTGAAACAGACTACCAGCAAAATGAAAAGACTAGATCCACAAATAAATATAATAGTCATTGTGACTTCATAACCATCATAGCCAAGTAGAGTAAATGGTTGAGGTAATGGAGGTGGTGGTGGTGGTACTGGACAACTTTCCTCACAATCAACACAACTGCAAGCTGGTATATTCTTCTAATGGCCAGAAAAAATAATTCAAACTTCATCACCTTGTCCATTATGGTAATTCATAATTGTGCCTATCAATTATGCGACAGATCTTACATTCAGAGGTTTACTACATGGAGTGATCTCAGGATCCAAAGGTCTGAATGGGCCAACAGGTTCATCGGTGTTAACATATGTAATTTGAAATGGAACATAATTATTGTTCTCTGCATCACCCATGTAATGGAACCACTTCAATGGTGTGCATCTGCTAGCACCCCATTCCCCACACATGAGGTCCAATGCTAATTGACCTGTACTTGGCACTGAAACCTTGCTACATGATTTAAACGTTCCATCTAGATATTTGTTAGTGATATATACATCCATTTTGTTTATATATTTAACAGCTGAAAATAGAGAAAAACAACATGTTGATTGTATACAAGATGCAATCTAGGATTACTTAACTGATTCTATAATGTAAAGATCTGATCAGCATCAATGTCTGTTACTGTATAACTTCTTACCTTTGTCCTCCACTATCTCTGTAACATTGATATATCTGCTCTGATCAGGGCTACATGTGAAGTCACAAAAGTGCTTAGCTAAATTGTTTAGGCAACTGGGGCATCTTTTTAAGAAATTGGACGCAAGTTTTATATTTGTGTCTAATGTCGTCAATTGATTTGTGTCGCAGCATGTGTTAATGCCATTGCCATCATCTCTCATAAGATGGGGACACTGCTTTTGAAGCAACTCCTGTCCAGGTAGGTCCAGCGGCTTGGCTGGTCCAGTATAAGGACAATTTTTCTTGTGGAATCCATCATTATAACACTCTCCATACCAGATGCAATGATCACTTTCAGCTGCTACTGTCTGTATCAGAGCATAATAGGATTTTAAGTAATATTTATCAAATTAGAAGATAGAATAAAGAGATAATTCAATTTGTTCCCTGTTCAACAAGTAAATCACAAGCATAACAAAGTACTAAATACATTCAAAATGAATGTACAGGATATTATTAAATTACAGAGTACAAGAGCTTGAACAGGGTCTGGACAATATGTGTGAGAACTATTTTAAGTGGACTATCTGATAAAGCAATGGAGCTCTATAGACATTGGTTTGTCAATTAAGACAATAATCTGTACTAATAACTTAATACATGTTCTTTTAAGTAGCAGCCAGAGTGGGCATCAATTGAAAGAAGTGGGCACCTATTAGGACATGGAATTGAGTCTCTATCAAATTTAAAGAATTGGAAAATCTTTGTCTGTAGGAAGTGTGTACAAGACAGTACTGTCAAATATTTTTCCCAGTTTACATTTCTTCAATATTTTTTCTTCGTAAAAAAAGAAGAAAACAATTCGGCCAAACAATAACATTTTTCGGGGCTTTCTTTTATCTAATCTAAATGCGTAAAATGGAAAATGCTTTGTTTAATAATGCCAAGGTCAATTTATGATAAGACATAGAGCAAAACACGATGATTAAACAATAATCCAGTAAACTTTCAGCACAATTTCTTCTCGCGGACAATGAGTCATTCTCTGTAGTAAAGAGGTGAGTCGCCCAGATAAGACATCCTTTCAGCCGGCATTCCATTACGAATGATCTCCGATTACGGCTAAATACCATTGACTTCTTAGTCAGTGCCGTTTATTCATACTTAATGACGCAGCATTGTAAAAGTATAACGCACAAAAAAAAAACTAATGTGGCGTACCGATTAGCGGAATGGATTTCAAAGCTCAAATCGCAACGCAACATTTGACTCACGCTCCATTTTCGCAGAGGGCAACAGAAATGTCAGATTCAGCCGGAAAACAGGAAATGAACTTTAAACGTAATACACATTTAAGCGTATACTAGTCCAGAAATACCATAAACGCGTGACAATCATCGAGCAGCTCATTTATTCGTCGCGAATTCAAATCGGCGATACACGCGGGCACGAGGGAGGCAAAAAGTGCCGAAAAAAACGACATTCGAGCGGCAAGAAAAGACATTCCCGCCGATCGATCTAAGTGGGAAACGAACCCGTTCCCAACGCTTCGCGAATCGATGAGACATTTTTCTTTCCTCCACCCTGATTACAATAAACGTCGAAGGATACCGTTCGCCAAAGGATTTATGCATTGACACAAGGGGGAGACGCCACGGGTTAGGCGAACGGCAACGTCGACAAAGGTGTAATTAAATTTAATAATCCCCGCTAACGTCGATAGGCTTTCTAGACGATCGGCCGAGATGACGTCATGGATATACAATACAAGCGCGCACGCCGCCTAAACTCTCTCGTCGGGGTGTGGTAGGGCACGTCCGTGTATGCGTTACCCGCGTATATACTATGTGTGCGCCTTGTATATACTCTTGTGCGCGTCGTAGAGAGAGAGTACGGGCGTGAGGGAGAAAGATACGTTACGAGGGGGATAATGGGACGACGCCTCAAAGGCCCATTGTGCGGAAAAAAAAGCGGTCGACGATTTTGTCAGAAGGAATGCGCGAAGCACGTCGCTCTACTCACCGCACTCAACAAGCTAGCGCACAAGGTCAGCCAGATGAAAAAAGCGTTCCTGCGCGACATCGATGTGGCTGTCAAAGCCCGACCTCGAGACGAGTCACTAGTCCAATGCATAGCGCGCACGTATTATATCCTCGCCGTTATTCCACTCGCGTAGAACGGTGAACGTCAGGTGGACCTTCCCTTCGTCTCGGCCATCCACCACACCGTGAGCGAACACTTTACGACACGTTACTTTCGATTAAAATACGTCGCTTCGTCCAGCAGCCTGCCGCGGAAGCGTCTGTACGGGCGAGCGTCGTCTCAGAGATGCCTTGCACGACTATCGGCCTGCCGAGGGAACCACCATGAGTCGACTACCGGCTGTCACCGCCGGCGGCGCCACCGGTCAAGTGTTTGACGCTCGTGGCGTGATCTTATCGTGAACTCGAATACCTTCGGCCGACGTCGGGACCGCTTCGGCACCGACCCCGGAATTTATGTCCTGCGTACGAATTGAAAATGCGTGCCGCGGCCGGTCCCGGTCGGGCGGCACTTAAATTTTTCGACGCTTCCTGACATTTTCGAAATGCAGATTTCTTTTCGGGGAACAGTGCCCGCGGGCGTCGATCGTCGAGTCAGGAGAATGCCGAACCGCGAACGGGACGGCACATATCGATTTGAATATTTTGACCGTCGCGACTCGCGCCGAGTCGGCGGCGACTCGACCATTATGCAGGGAATTCAAACGCGAGTGGGCGAGTAAACGATTACTTCCTATCGCGTTCTGCGATAAGAGCGGGTAATTAAAAAAAACCGTGTCACTGTTCGAGTCGATAAGTTTTTCAATGCCCGCGCATGAGCTCCGCCGATGCGCATGGCGTCATGATGAAAAAATTGTTGCAATTCAAGAGCGCGAGAGCAAAAAGGCGTCGCGGAGTTCTTGCACTATATATACAATTGCGTTCGAAGCAATGGCTCGCCTCGTTGCACGTTGCAAATTAAAGTTCACGAACTGCATTTGATCGTCTGTTATTACGTCCACCTCGTATGCAATCAGCGGCTTACATAAGTTTCGAGGCATGTAATGATAACAACCGATCCCCGGAAACGGAACGTATCGCAGCGATCTAGCGAGAGAGGACCGAAATTCATGAAGTCCATCTTCCTCTCGCCGAAAGATGCATAATTCATTCGTTTCCCGCGAAGATGTCCACCCAGATACGGCGTCGACGTAAACTTGACCATGACCCGCATGTCTAATGACGCCAAAAACGAAGATCTCCAAGATTAGCCGAAATCCAAAAACAAACGGATTCACGAGACGTCGCGACTGCTGGGCTTTTTCATGAATAATCTGTGCCGAACAATGCCGACGCGAATTTTCGAACAGATCGCTGTCTGTTTGAATATGCATTGTAAAGGTTCTGCTCTTTCTCGATGCAGGCTGCAGCTGCCTGGCTTGTAAGGCGTCCATTGTCGCTCCGTTGAGTCTTTTAAGACGACCGCGGTGCAGTCTAATCAAATAAGCGCTATTCGAACAAGTGCTAATTTGGTCAATAGCCGCCTGTACAGTAACCTTTGCAACTTGCCCCTCGGCAGGAAAATGACGTGAGAATGACGAGCGTAGCGGCGCGCAGGAGCTCTCCTTGTTTTGCGAGGCACTCACGTAACGTCTAGAACTAGGAAGACCTGCGGTTTAGACAGTCTGTTAACGGAAATTGGGTAAACACGCCGGAAGAAGGGATTAACGTAAACACGCCGAGAACGTGATCGTTCGACGTACGTGCGCAGATTTTGGCTCGCCATTCCATATATTCGAGGAAAAAACATCGTTATTCATTTTCGCATGAACGCCGATCTATTTTCGGTTAAAAATTTGCGGTATAAATAGAACGCATCCGCTGCATACAACTGTTTGTTTCTTACCGGGCCTGGTAGTATAAATAAGTCTCTCCTTTCAGCTATTGGCAGAGGACGTGATCAATAAGGCTTTTCATGCAGATATGCCGATTATAAAAATGAGAAATGATTATGAACTTCTGTGGAACCGCTTGCAGCAATAACGGCTATCTGAAAGAGATTATTGTTTGTTAAATCCGTAATGCGATGAAGATTTTCGTACGAGGAAACCTTGATACAGAGGTTTTCCTATAGATCGCGCTATGTGCCAGTAATGTGAGCCATTCTATTTCAGCCTTGTTACGCTATCTATGAACAATGCCAAAAACTACATTCATAAGACACTTTCGTACACTCAATAATGTCGGAAACTGTACATCCCTTGTTACACGTAAATATTAATAAAAATTTGGCATTTTATAATTAAGGTAAATATATCATAGGGTAAAGGTAAAGAAAGACGTGCTCATCACCGATTTGCATGAAACTTCGTGTAATGGTAAATTTTTGCATAAAAATAAGATCTGCAAAAGCCAAAAAGCGCGCTCTCGTCTAATTAAAAAGTTATTAAGCGTTAAAGTTTTGTTATAAAACCTGCCTTACCGGCACCGCGAACGCTATCTGCGCATGCGCGCTGATGCCTGCGCATGCGCACTGATGTCTGCGCATGCGCACGGACAAGTTTGCAGGTAAAATGCGCGTATTTGAAATGAAATAATATTGAATTGGCGAAGGCTAGGTGTAGGCTAGGCTTCCCTTTCATAATATTTAAGGGTTTTCAATCAAACAGGGGTTTGAGAGTTGGTTTAGGTCTAGATTTCTTTCAGCCAAATCTCACTTTTCGTTTTGTTTCTATGGCTAGGTGTGGGCAAGGCTTCCCTTTCATAATGTTTAAGGGCTTTCAATCAAACAATGGTTTGAGAGTTGGTTTAGGTCTAGATTTCTTTCAGCCAAATCTTACTTTTCGTTTTATTTCTATGGCTAGGTGTGGGCAAGGCTTCCCTTTCATAATGTTTAAGAGTTCTCAATTAAACAATGGTTTGAGAGTAGGTTCGTGTTATATTTTAATAGCAAAAGTGCAGCAACATCATTTCTATCGACAAAAGCACTACAAAAGGGAAGCCTAGCCTACACCCAGCCCTTAAATAATACAAAAAGTAAGATTTGGCTGAAAGAAATCTAGACCTAAACCAACTCTCAAACCATTGTTTGATTGAAAACCCTTAAACATTATGAAAGGGAAGCCTTGCCCACACCTAGCCATAGAAATAAAACGAAAAGTGAGATTTGGCTGAAAGAAATCTAGACCTAAACCAACTCTCAAACCATTTTTTGGTTGAAAACCCTTAAATATTATGAAAGGGAAGCCTTGCCCACACCAAGACTTCGCCAATTCAATATTATTTCATTTCAAATACGCGCACTTTATTTGCAAACTTGTCCGTGCGCATGCGCAGACATCCGTGCGCATGCGCAGATAGCGTTCGCGGTGCCGGTAAGGCAGGTTTTTCAATAAACTTTGACGCTTAATAACTTTTTAATTAGACGAGAGCGCGCTTTTTGGCTTTTACAGATCTTATTTTTATGCAAAAATTTACCATTACACGAAGTTTCATGCAAATCGGTGATGAGCACGTCTTTCTTTACCTTTACCTATCATAGTGCGTACTGTTTGAATGGTTTGCAGGAAATATTTAGTAGATTATTTGATAATATCGACAGCGTTACTCAGATTTGTATCTAAAGTTTGCACTGTTGAAGTATAGATTGCGCTTCATTACGTCTGATTTTAAATCGAGTCGGTGCTCAATTCGTTAGATACAAAATCTTATAAAATTATAGGGCTGCCTATTCTATGATCGTTGTTTTATTGCTTCGTAAACTTGTACTTTGTAACGGTCAACCAGGTATGTTCTACGTTATTTTAATTTAAGATGTAAGATTCGAGTTAATGAATTTCAGCTATCGCGCTGTAATTTGTTCCATTTCACCCTTTCGCCACCAGTTGCGTTTGAGTTGTTAAATGTGTACGATTACAGGACAGTAGTTAAATGTGCGTTGTAAGACGCCTACATTGGCAACAGGTGTGCACAATTCATATTTTAAAAATAACGTAAGCCACTATGTATCAGAAACTAGAAGTTTCCAAATGTTGTAGATACGTATTCCAGAAATTGGTTCATCGTTCATCGTACTAATGACTAAGCACTCTCCAACATTAATACCGTATTTCAACAGTATCAAAGGATACTTGTTCGCCAAAGATATCGGTATTCAATATCTTTCCCCGAAGCTACACAATGCTCCAGTCTGTTGCATCCGTAATCGCTGGTGCAAGGCAAAATGAATGAAAGTGATAATGAAATTGTTGCTGCACAATCTCAGGGTAATGATATCTTACTAACGATAATATCAGAAGCCAATAACACATTTGATATTAAAGCTCTTGCAAACGGTTTGTAGAAATATATCTCATGCCACGGTTTGTTCATACAAGACATTTACACGACTCTGTAATGTACATTTCAGAAGCCAGCAGGACCAGTTGCTGAGTGAGTTTTCAATTCCTGCGGCCAATTAGAGAAAGAATCGTAAGGCAGCCGTGGACGGTGCAGTCCCGAAGCTGTTCAACGTCTTCCCGCCCGGGAACGGCGGGACGTAAGTGTTAAAGAGGGTCGTCCGAACATCGCCAGTCGGACATTGTCACAGGACAAATTTCGATCCGCAGAAATTCCAATTCTTGCGCGTGGGAGCGAGCGGGCAAAGTTACCTGAGCGGGCGAGGACGATAAAATTTCTTGGAGGTTAAACGTTTGAGATAGCCTGCGGACGGTCCCCATGAAGCAGGAAGACGCTATGGTGGGGGATAGCGAGGATGACCGAGAAAGAATAGAGTCGTGGAACGAGATGAGTGAAAAGACATCGAGCGCGGTTGGTAGGGAGGAGAAACGAGAAAAGAGGCGAGCGCGCTAGAGAGAGGTAGGGAAGGAAGGGAAGGTGGAGAAGGTGGAGAAGGAATCGACGGTGGAAGAGTGGGAGGGAAGGTTGGACGGAGGAAGGATGAGGAGGAGCGAAGGATCGAGGGAGAGGAGGAGATCGAGGAGCGGCCGCGGGTGGGGAACGAAGAGTAGAAAAGGAAAGGGCCAGTAAAACGATGTGCTGGATCGGGGCCCGAACACGTTTAACGCGGCCCTGCCCAAACCGTCGGAGTAGTTCGTTCGCTTGGTCGGTGGAATTGTTCATCGGGGGATAACTTCTTCGGTACAAGGCAGGCGAGCAGGCGAACTAATACGATCAAGTGGACGGTACCACACACCGTCCTGGCCGTTTCGCTCCTTCGGCTTCTGTGCGCGTGTATATATCGGTTGCGCTCTCGCCTCTTCTGTCGCCCGCTCCTTTTTCTCCATCTCTGTCTCGCGGCACGTACAACGAGAGTCCGCTCGTCGGTCAGTCTGTGCCGCTCGCGGCCCTAGTGACGGTCAGGCCATCGGATACAACGTTTCCGATCAAGAATCCGCCTGGTGTCCGACGCGCGCACACGCACACACGTACGCGACTTCCCGACATATGTACGTACGCTCACCTGTAGATCGCCGTATACGCATAGAGGCTGGTAGCATACATAGGCAGGGACGTTTACATACGTCGGTGTGAAACTCGGCGAGGCCAGATTCCGTGTCGGATTGACTTACAGATCTATTTATACAAGCGCAGGTGGAAGCAACGGATGGACGTAAAAATTGTGCTGCTGGCTGCGCAGATACCGATTCGCTACGGGCTCCCTGTTGTGATCCGCTCTTTGGAGAACTGACGTGCCCAGTGGTGCGCCTAGGATATAACTGTGGCATGAAGCCGTATATGGTGGTGTTGTGCGGACAGAGGGATACGGAGGACGACGAGGAATAATCGTGTAAAAAGGAGCTCGCGGAACAGAAACATTACTTCGTTCAACGAGTGTTCCCTCTTTCTCTCTCGCCGTCTCCTCGCCGTGTGTACCTATCTCTCCTCTTATATACACACCGTCCCGTCCCGCGTATATATACGACATAACACGAGCCAACACAGGCTCGTTCACTCAGTCACTCACTCGTACACGTTAACCCGCCACGTTTTTCTCTCCTCCTCGCTCTTGAAAGTGCTTCCCTGGGGTATTTTGCGTTGTGGAATTGTGAGTGGTGGAGTGTTGCCAACAAGTGTGCAAGAGAGTTGAGGTTACACATAGTGCATGGACTCGTTGAGATGCCGCGGCTGCTTAAACTACGGACTTACGATTAGTTAGGTGAGTCTTGAAATTATCACTGCGGAACGTTAAGCGCGCCTCAGTTACGTATCGAAAAAGGGAGGGAAAACGCATCTAACGAGACATATATACGCACTCACACCGCTTTGAGCGTGTGCCCAGGCGTATGTATATATCTCTCCCGTCGTCTCCCTCGTGCCGTTTCTCCTTGCCTCCTCCGCGTATCGTGTCGTGAACCAACGTTCCGACCCACTTCTCCTGCCTTATTGTCGACTGGCCCGATTATTTTAGATGATGACGTGCCTCCTCTATATGTGAGACTTGTACGACACACCACGGACAGCGCCGACCTTATCCTTGTATTCCAAGCGCCGCATTCCTTCGTCTAGCAAATGCACAGATGCAAATCGAAACACCAGCTCGAGGAGAGCAGTAATTCCAACTCGTTCGGGCTGGTCCGAGGGATATTCCTGCTGTCGCATGATATCATGATCGCGTTGCCATTATACGCCCCGACAAGGACGTCAGTGTTCCGCGCGCACGACGTCCACGCGATCCTCGGCCTCTGCCGAGAAAAAGGAGAGATGAAAAAATTCGATCCACCCAGCGCGACGGTCAACATTTACTGCCCAGGAATCGCCCTGCTCTTAACGAGCCCGCGGCTCGATCCGAATGCGCAAGGGTCCCTCTTCGACTTTGCATGCGGTCATCCTCGTGTCCCCGAACGCGGGACCGCTCGACGCACCGTCAGTTATAGGAGAGCAATCGAGAGCGATCGCACAAAACGATCTCCGCGCGAGACCGAGCGAACGAGAGTGCGTGCGTGCGCGCGCGCGCGCGCGCATGCGTTCGTTTCTTCGATTCGCGCCACATATTCCTTCGCGCCGATGTAAATCCGCGCTGCTCAGCGAAATCTCTCGCTGGCCCGCGCGAGATCTGCGTCCAAGCAACGAGAGTCTAACACGTGCGCCAAATTCTCCGTGACCAGCACCCACCTTCGGTGGCGTTCCATCCTCGGTCATTACTCGTTCATTCCTGGTTCATTCCTGGTTCATTCCTCGGGAGTCCGTTTCTCATAATTTCTTTCGGACCCCTGGTCGACCAGGGCCGAGGTAAATTGAGCGTACTGCAACGGCGCTCGCCGCTCGAATTTTGGGAATAATTTGCGCAGGCCTTCGGATAAGATCGTCTCGCTGAGTGCATCGAGCGTGGGTGGGCCAAGTTGAAAAATGCCTGGTAAACGTTAGGCCCCTCGCCTATCTTTTTCTCTCCCTCCTTCGTGGTCGTTTCTCTCTCTCTCTCTCTCTCTCTCTCTCTCTCTCTCCCTTTCTCTGTCTCTCTCCTCTCTCCTCCGTATATATTCCTTTCCATTTGGGTCGTCGGAACTTACCTGCCTACCTAGATAGGTATACCACCGTGCCGCTACCTATCTACCGATCGAGGGACCTGATCTCCCTAAGTGCCTAACTGTCTGCGCGCTTATCCGAGAGGCACTACTTTTGCCGCTGCCATAATGCACCCGCGAAGGAATGCCAAGAAAGTCCCCGGCGCTGTAACATTTTTCACGCGGGGGACGCCTACGGCGATCGGCGTCGCGACGCTCGGCGACGGTAAAATTCATTGTCCTTGAAAGAACGAGTCACGAGGCGGCGGTACGGTCGAGGGCCGCGCTGGAAGAAAGAATTCTAGGTGCCGATATTACTTAATACCAGAAAGACTGGATAGGCAAAAAGTGCCCGCTTCTATTTGCGTTAAAATGGTTGAACCCACCGGTTGATTCTTGACCGTACACCCGATAGCCGTTTCTCATCAAAATCGATCTTCCTGTTCGCAGCGCAATCGGTATCTCGAACTGTAAGCTCGACGTCGGTTCGCCGAAAGAATCCCAATAAACTAGCGTGACCGAATGCGAACGATACGGCAACTTCCATTCAGTCATTAGAAACGGTAAGCCCCCCTGCATACCCGTCGTTACATAAAAACAAAAACGCCTCCCCGTAACGGAACGTGGAAAAAGGAATAATTGGCCTTCAGCCTCTCGTCGAAGATCGCAATTAAATGTCAATTGTGCGCAGGTAGCGGCCGATCGTGGCGAGCATTGAACTGGCATTCGAGAAAATCAGTAAAAAAGGAAAAAAAAAAGAGAGCGTCATCATATCCGTTACAGTTTTTGTCCAGCGGGAAATTGTGGCAATCACGCGAGGGGTACCGGCATTCAGCACTTTGATCAGAGGCCGTGCTTCTGGGAAGGCTCGAATATTCAGTCTCTTGCCCAGGCGGTTAACGTAACCGAGAGAGTTAGGCACTCTCGGCCACACTCGATGAGGCCGGTTCTCTCTCTCTCTCGAGATCCAGTGTGCAAGATTGTGAGAGTCGGCAGCAGACAGCTTGGCTCTAGTCCCACCAGCCTTTTGCCTCCGTACCCTGTCTCACGCACATACGCTCACACAGCCCAGTAAGAAACACGACGACGTTTATCCCCCTTCTCCTCCTCCTCCTCCTCCTCCCTCCTCCATCTCCTCCTCCCCCCTCCTTTCTTCCTTCTGCCCCGTAAGTCGCTTCTCCTACCCACGACCGCCTTCTTTCCTCTCGACGCTCCTCCACCCTCTCCGCCTCCTTCTCTCTCTCCTCATCGTCGTGTCTGCCTGCTCGATTGTGAAACGTCATCCCAACTCTCATTCATCTGCTATGCAGTGCGTCGAATTTTCAGAAATCGCATTCCCGATGCACGCCTCAATGTTAGACGTTCACTTTTAATGCCGTTTAACCTCGCGCGATCGGCGCAGTCAGCCGCTGAACGACGGATTCTCGGACTCGGCCAGCCGCTCTCCTAAGCATGCGACAAACATCCATTTGCCCAGGGGAAAAAAATTCCGTCGATCGCATCCGTCGGCTTAAAGTCGCGCTCGTCCGGGATCCGCGCGCAAATTTCACTTACCGCCGCCTGCTCCGCGTGGGCGAGCGCGAGCGGGCCGACGTCGGTGGAAAATGGTCGCGAGGTGTGAGAGAACACCCGCCCGTCGTCGAAGCCGAGGGAAAAAATGTAACGAGGCGGTACGGCGAACTAGAAGTCGCGAGAAACGGTTTTAGCTCGAATCTAACGCGAGTCTCGCGAGCTGGAGCGCGCGCGCTCGCGAGCGCGAGAGAGTAAACAAACGTCGCAACAACAATAATCCCGAACCTCCGACATTCTCTCGCGAATACCGTAGCTTCGCCGGCAGGTTCATTCTTGCTAACGATTCGCCGATGATTTCATTCGGCACACATACTCTATTCCGTAGTTCAAACAATCGCCCCGCGTCGGATTCTCTCGTACGCGCGTATGCCGAGAGTAGAGGCTAATTTACGAGACGGCGAGCGTCGGCTGGTGCGGCGGATAAAATTTTTACGTAGAATCGAGCAGAGTCGCCTTTAACGTCACGGCGTTAAACCGTGCGATAAACATACTCTGTTCAGTTACCGCGTAGTATGACCGCCGGGGCAGGATCTCTCAAAAGTAATCGTTACGTCATGAGGAGGTAGAGTGCGTCAAGGAGTCGAGAATGTCGCTACAAATAAAGTGGCAACTGTATGGACTTTTGAAAGCACCGAGTAACGGAGTTGCCCGCAGTGCATCTACTGTGCTTTTCGCGGATAGTGTGCATCATAGGTTCCCTCCGATCATTCCGACAAG
Source organism: Anoplius nigerrimus (assembly GCA_914767735.1). NCBI lineage: Eukaryota > Metazoa > Arthropoda > Insecta > Hymenoptera > Pompilidae > Anoplius > Anoplius nigerrimus. Next base: position 7,657,003 of record OU612089.1, on the reverse strand, counting down.
CGAATAAGAAGCTCCGCTCCCATACGCAAGGTACGCCCAACACAGTTCGATTAGCAGCGCTTTTGCCGTGTGCTGACTGCTACTCTCCTTCTGTTCTTTTTTTTTCTCTCTCCATCTCCGCATTCTTGTCCTCGCATTACGATGCGCGGAATCGTCGCTCCGCTTTCTGAACGTACGGTCAATTGCGTAATGTTATATTTAAATTGCCCCGGAAGCTGCCACGGCGGTTAAATGAAACGGCAATGCGTGCGTATGTTCCGCAAAGGAGAGGACCGGCGAACAGTTTCGTTTTGTGGCTAATGTTCACAGTGGGTTTACTTAGAAAGTTTACCAATCCTACCTGGCCGATGGCTTATTCTCGCGGTACACCGATGACGTGTGAAAACCATTGGGTATCCATGTCCCGTACCGTGCAAGTAGGAAATTATATTTTGCTTCCACGGACGTGATTGGTTTTTCGTACGTTGCAATAATAAGTGTTACGATAAAGTCGGCAACCACTTTGCGCTCGGTAGAGAAATTTAATGCCGTTTCACAACGTGCGAGTAAAGTACTTCCACTGTTAGGTATCATCGTGTATTGCTCAATTTTGCTGGAAATTGACGATGATCTTTCGTTCCACTCCGTCACATCATTGTCATTTTCAACAAAGTGCAGCAACCTCTTGCCCAAGCCTTGACGTTACCCTCCACTATACAATTAATTGATTTAGCTCGTGTCCGCCCGTCTCCAAAAGAGAATTGTCTTAAATGTGCCTGTCTCATATATGCTTTTCCGAGATGTAATCTGAAACTTCAACAACGTGTCTTTCTCCTCGTTTAGCTTTGTAACGTTAGGGACATTCTTATTGAGCTCAGATCTCATGTGCGATTAGGATGTACCAATATCTGTAAACTCGAAATTAGACAGAAATCTGTTTACGACATTTCCTTAGTTTAAGATACGAAAAGTAATCGGTGAAAGAAATCGTGCTAATGGGCACATTGCATAAGTTAATAACACACTTCGTAATCTCTATATTCATGAACGGCACTGCTCTATAGAAAGTAAGTTTCAGTTAACGGTGTATTGGCGTAACATCAATTAATAGCGATTGAATCAATAACGGTATGTCGCGATTGACTTCGGATAAATTCCGCGTCGCGATGAAAATAAATACAGTATGAATAATGAATGCGTATAATTGGGCGTCTTTGTCGTGAATCAAGCAATGATTGAGCCAGGTCCTATACGGGGAATCGTTTCATTGAAGGATTTCGCTCGAAGTCGTCACCGTGACATGCATACATTTTTCCTGCATTAATTTTCTTAATTTTTCCACTCACTATCCGCTTCACTGAATAATAATCGACAGTTGCAACTGGTGGATCTAATAATGTAATCGTGACGGCGAAGAACGGTTAGCTCGAGCAGTTTCGTTGACGTTATTCACATCTCGTCCTGCGTAAAATGAATGTATGCCTGTAAAGATTATCGCCGAGTCTGTTTTCGTTCACGTGAAAAAGTTCGACGCAATTGCACGCCGGATTCCGCGATCCTCCGTGAATATTTCAATCTTGCATCACCCATCGCCGTAGCAGAACATTACTCGCACGTCAGAACATCTGTTTTGACTCATTTTCTGCCATACATTTGCATAGATGCACATACAATTTGTATACGAAGTATACGCTAAACATGGTACGCGCCTCTTCCGTCTCATAAGAAAAGATATTTTGCAATTGTAATACCTTCTCTCCTCCGCCGAGGCGTTAAACGTTTTATCAATAGAACAGAATGCGATTCAGGAATACCTATGATAATCGCTTTACACCTCGCGCGGAGCTGGCTTCTGTAAAGTCATCGCGACTCCTGTTTATCTCGCACCGCCCCGGCACGATCGAGGAGTCTACATTCCGACATCTGGCTAACGAACTTGCACGTAGCGCTAAATCTGCTCATTCATCCGCGTCGGCGATCGTCGTCACCTGAGCATCGGCCTGACATTATCCATCTGCTTTTTTCCCTGTTCCAGGAGAGGCAACGTCTGTGACTGAGGGCGTCACAATGCGCATGTTGCTGCTGCTGAGATTGGTGTTAGTGGCAGCAGGCGTGCTGCTAGCGAGCGCTAATGCGAGCACGAAAATGCACCACCACAACGGCAATCGTCTACACGTCGATTCGACGAGCGGGTCGTCGAAGCATTTCGGTATCAACGAGCGGGAGCACTTGATTGCCGGAATGGAGGCCAGCCTCCTTTCCCTTTTGGGCTTCGCTAAAAGGCCTAAGCCGCAGGGCCCTGCCCACATTCCAGAGTCGCTCAAGAAACTCTACATCCGTCAAAATACTATCGGCATGGCGGACATCGCCAAGCCTGGAATTCACGCGCGCTCGGCGAACACCGTCCGCTCTTTTCCCCACATCGGTCAGTATGCGAGAAAAACAATGCTATTCCGACGCTTAGAGTCCCCGCAAAACGATCCACGATCCTCGACTTCCTCGCCCGCCGTCACCGCTGAAAGTTCATCCTCGCGTCCTCTCTGGCCGCCATTTTGAGAATCACGAATTAATCTCTGAAGGGAAATGACAATCACGCGGTCTACCCTCCAAGAAAAACAACCTCCTCGCCAAGTTCCTTGCGGAGAGTCGCTGTCGCTGAACACCCGCCGTGCAACACAATACGACCGAGAGCGCCTCCGATAATGGCCAGTGAGCGATATGACTCCTATTAATTAAACATGAATTTTCGCGGCACCAGAACCGGTTCACGGTATTTTTGGATATGTTCCGCGAATGACGACACTAATTTCGTTCCCGCCGAATGTTGCCGGTTCAAACGTCGACGGGCTCCTACTCTCTAATCAGTGACCGTACCGTGGGATTCGCTTCTATTGGACGGGGCTGCTTTTTCGGGACGAACGCCATATTGATGATCGTTAGCGCTTGACCTTCCCCAGTATGTTCACCGGCTGGCACGGCACCCCGGTACATTTTTCTGCGGCTCTCGTCATTCTCGTTCGTGGGATCGTAAAGATGATGACGTTGTTTGATGTCCGAGGAGCCGCGCAGCTTAATGGCATGCCGTCACGTCGACGATTTGTCGAAAATTGATAGACGCGCGTCGGGGTGGCCACGGCAGGGGAGATGGGAGGGCAGGGGGAGGAGGGGGAGGAGGCCGTTTTTGAGGGGTCGGCTTTTTGATAGTAACCGCTGAACGCGGCCTGGACCGATGGAACCCCGATGAGTCCGAAGGCCCTCCCAGAGTCTAACGGGGCCCGTACTGTGTCCTGCCCAATTGGAATGTGTCTTACCTGAGCTTTGAAAACCCTCCGAGTCCCCTGCGACCCACGGCGCAGGACCAACAAAGAACACGATTACGAACGGCAATATTATACTGTGGCGCTATAAAAAAATGTCGGACCTACCGGGGTGAGGATGGTTCCGAGTACAGATAGCATGGTTTCCTTTTACAGCCGATAACCTGCCCTTCTAAATCGTGGGAGTCCTTTACGAGGAAGAATTATGAGCAATTTTCATGGGCCGGTTGCCCGGTAATTATAAGGCCTACTCGTATGGGCGTAGGATGGGGTATTCGATGTTTCGGTTTTTGTCCTCATACTCCATGCGGGTCACGTTCATGTTCTCCAAATAGGCCGGTAGTAATAGCGTAAGGTTACATGCCATTGTAGGCAGGATCGTAGTCGTTGAACTCCGCTCACTCTTTCTTCCGATTCACTTTTTCTCGGTTGAACGTTACTTCGAGTCCTTTGAGCAGAATTTTTGAACGTGTTGTTACTGTTAATTCAATGAAATTCCAAGGCAGCGTTCCGTTAAAAATAGACCGTTTGAATGAATCTACGCGAATGGGAGGATGGCTGAATTAGTTAACGGATGGATTCACGAATTAATTTAGAATTTGAAAGGAATCTCTTCACCTGTACAAAACGAAACGGTTCACGCACTCCTGCGAGTATAGGCGTAGCGCTTTATCTGTACACGGTCGGACCGACACAATTATACGATGTAGTCTCGGCTTTCAATATACATCTATAAGCTGATACAAATTTATGGCTCACTTTCACCTGTAAGTCTTGTTCCTCGTTGGTCATTTTCCACGTATTCCTGCCTTCCTGCAGATAAATTAGCAAAGTTTCGGTAAATCTTTCTACATTTCGATACTACAATATACGCAACCTCGTGAGATTTTGCTATATGCTCAATGTTATTATTATTGAATACCTATTTAAGTGATTTATCGATCCTACGTCGCACTTTGCACGTCTGCCTTTGTAGATCTGCTATTTTTATCCTCTTTAATCCTTACGTGATCGGTTTGATCGTGCAAATTCCGTTAAGAGTTAAATAATCATTTATCACGACCATCCGGAATGTCCCTGGTGTTTTCGATGACACGAGGAATCGGCGAAAAAAGTTGTTTGTTTGGAAAGGGAAAACGTAATTCATAGGACGTTTTTGTCGGTGATTTACCTTCCGAATTGACGTAAATGTTCAAATGTTCCGGGGAATTTCTGCATCATTAGTAACACGACAAAATCTAAATAATGTTGACTGTCAACTTTAAAATCGTTAATACGTTGCCAGTCTTGAATCATTCATCAATCTGTAGGCAGTGAAATTTCTCGATCCCAAAGAGGCACGCATACGTTATGCAAATCGACGTAATTGGGTGTAAAAAAAATCACGTTGGTACCTTCTGTTACGCCTACTACGTGTTTATTTTCTACCCGTGAATGCTCGCGTGAAACGGAGCCATTGAATTAAGACTTTTCGATGAACCGTCAAGATTGTTAACGACCGATCAACTTACGTCGACACAAGGACTGGGTACACATGTCACAACCTGTTGCATTGTTGTGCCGTGAGCAATGCGTTAACAACCCGTTCGAATACAATATAGCACGGCTGAAGCAGGTGTACGGCTTCGCGGAGATGCTGTCCGTAAATCGATTCAGTAGAAAGTTCAGGAATAGTAAAACCCACGCCAATGTTCGTAATATCGCTCCCGGCGAAAACTTCGCTGAATCTTATACACCAAATATTTCCACCTGTTTTCGTTCAACGCCTCTGCCACTGAACTAATGTGCATGCCAAATTCTTTCCTGTAAAACCAATACGCTTCCGCATTACATTACAATTAAATTAACGCAATCATATTCCAAAGACTCTTCGACCTCATTGCAATCTCAGTCTCAAAGAGATAAATAGTTAAAAGAAATGCAAATATATGAAAAAGGTTGTAATCAAAGAAAACCGTACGTGGAAAGCAGCAATAAATCGAGATGAGAGATACATACATCGAATCCCGGGAAAGACGAGAGGAGCATATAATAATGTCGGACGTTATAATGCCAATACGGCAGTGTAATGCATTACACGATATAATGCGGTCGCCCAGCTACCTTCACCGGAGTATATGTCGCGTTCTAACATTGAATTTCATGAAACTGGTATCGGCGACGACGGGTGGCACAAGTATAATAGAGAAAGGATCGAATGCGCCGATGCAGAATCGTACGCGCTGCTTGACAGAAAACATTGGCAGGAATAAAACATCCACGGCGACCGGACGTGCGTTTCATGCAGCTAACGCTGACCGGCCATCATAAATCCAGTATACATACCGGAAGCGTCTGATCAAAATCCACCGAGAACCATACTTATCCCCCCACCCCTCCCCCACCTCCTCTCTTACCAGCCGTCGTCTACCGATTCAATACGTAACGAGACATTGTTCTTTGATTTCCAGAGAGCGAGCTGGATCACAAGTTTCAGTCGCCGAATCGTTTTCGCCTCTGGTTCGACCTTAGCCGAATACCGTTAGGAGAGACCTTGCAGGCGGCCGAGCTGAGTTTGTCGCGCATCGCGCTACCCGGCGTCGCCGCCGACGACGATGATCACAAGCGAGACAGCCAATCGTCGACGTCCGCCGCATCCTCATCGTCCTCGTCGTCGTCCTCGTCGTCGAAGCCGAAGTTCGGCCGAATACTCGTCTACGACATAGTCCGACCTGGCGTGAAAGGCCGTAGCGTGCCTATCCTGCGCCTGATTGACAGCAAGGTTATAGACGTCAGGAAAAACTCGACTGTCAGCCTGGACGTTCATCCGGCCGTCGAGAGGTGGATGGTCGACCGCGGCGACAATCACGGCCTCTTGGTTCACGTGACCGGCGCGCACGCCAAGAAGCGGAAGGAGCACGTCAGGCTGCGCCGCAGCGCGGACGAGCACGCCGACACCTGGGTCGTGAATCGGCCGATGCTCTTCACGTACACGGACGACGGCCGATACCAGATGGCCTCGGCTAATCAAATAATGGATAGACGGGCGAGACGGGCGGCGCTGCGCAAGAACAGGCGAAAAGACGGCCGGGAGAACTGTAGGCGACATCCGCTCTACGTGGACTTCGCGGACGTCGGCTGGAACGATTGGATCGTCGCACCGCCCGGATACGACGCCTTCTACTGTCACGGCGATTGTCCGTTTCCTCTCGCCGACCATCTGAACTCGACGAATCACGCGATCGTCCAGAATCTCGTATACTCGACGAAGCCGAGCATGGTGCCGAAGGCATGCTGCGTGCCGACCGCGCTCAGCTCGATATCGATGCTCTACCTCGACGAGGAGAACAAAGTGGTGCTGAAGAACTATCAGGATATGGCTGTACTCGGGTGCGGTTGCCGCTGATGCCGCGCGCTTTCTTCGTGCGAGATCGGGAGAGACGGGGTGGGTGAGGGAGGAGTGGGAAGGGAAACGGATGAAGGGAGGGAGGAGAGGAGAGAGTAAGGGTGGAAGGCTGTTAAGAGGTTGATCGAGAATTTCGTCGATTGACCGGCTCGTCGCATGCACTGTGGATGAGTGTTTGGGAGAGAGGGAGGTGGGAGAGGACAGGACAAAAGGACACGCGAATCAGATTGGCAGTCGCGGGAGAGCAAAGCCGTTTCGCCGCTCTTTCTTCTAACAGGCTAATAGTCGAATGGCCAGTCAAGTAATTAGGCAAGCAGCGGCCTGCCGGATTAAATACTATGGTAGGACGTGAGAGCTGAACTGGATTCGAGTACGGTGGAGCGTATCTTCGCCGACCTATCGAATCTTTACCTTCTCATTTTAACGAATGCCCTTCGCCCCTTTGTTCGAGAACGAGCGGAAAATTGGAAGCAAGTCGATGAGCGAGAAAGCGAACCAGGAACGCGTGACGCTGCCGCGTTTTCTACAGTGGTCACGGGCCGACGGGATAATAAAATCTATGATCGGTCGATTCTTGGGATCGAGGGATCGTTAACACTGACCTGTGGGCAGACACGAGGACGCAGTGTCGTACGAGGCGCGCGCGTCTCCCTACTGATGATGAGGCTGTAGAAAGTACGGCACAGATTTATATAGCATCGTTTGCAGGCGTTATTTGTTCGATGGAGTCGCAGTGAAACATGAATCATCTTTCACGATCCTTGCCAGGGATGCCGATGGCCGACAAAAGTTTTTCGGGCCCAAAAAACTTGGCGATCGTTTGAGTCTCAGCTAGAAAAAGACCGTGCGTAGAAAATCTGAACGGTTCGACCGGCATATGCGAAGAATGCAATATCTTCGCGCATAGAATCTTTACATTTATCGTTAGACAATTGATACAAAAATTGGCGATGAACCAACTCGGAGCACCATATAATGATCGGGGATACGATCATTGACATTGTTGCCCCGTCGAGTGATCTGGAAAGGACAAACGGATAGAATGTATCTTGCAGCGATCGCGTTTTAAATGATAAACGCGGAAACAGTTGCGCTTCTTTTCGAGTTGCATAGTTCATCCGCAATCTGAGTTTGGCACAATCGCTGACGACGAAGTTGCATGAGTTCAACGATACTTTGACAAGGGACCAAACCAGCATTCAATTATGCTAGCATCATTCCAATTATTCGGGTATAATTCAGCGTGTTGGATGGATGCATGCAAAATGCCATTGATGGACGAGCAGTCTTCGTCGCGCACATTGTAATCGGTGAACACGTATAGATCGATGATCCTTGTAATACCGGTGCAATGATTACAAGTTCAGTTTTCCTTTGAATCGATTCGCTTGAAGGAAGGCTAGACCTACAATAATACTAATGAATGACGACGGATTGACGGACATAAAACAGGAAAGAAGAAATAAACATACGAAAACTCCATGCACATTGCGTAGCCCGGAAACAATTGCACTACTTCACGGAACCTACGGTATGGGTACATTCCGACTTCCGGTGGGCGCGAATTTCGGCTTGCGACTGTCGCAATGCAGGCATTTTCTTACTTCCATTTTCTTTTTCTTAGCGACAAATGTGAATGGTGTGTATGTACATGAATCCTGCCGCCACGAATAAATTGTACCTGCTTAAGGATTACTATTTATTTTTTGCCAAAAGAATCGAAGCATGTGTATATTTGTACAAATGTGTTTATTGATTAAGTGAAACCGGTATACCTATGTAAAATCTGTAAAAATAGATAAACGTAAGCGAGAGCATGTAAACATTGTAAATAATACGTTTGTAAAGTATTGCGTACATATATTCTATTATTATATATTTTACCAACACTTACATTGTTCCCTATTTCTACGCACAGATTGCAAGTGTAAATATAAATAAATTTGAGATAGCAATCATAAGCGAGTACTTTGTTGCTATTATTGTATAGAGTTGAATGTTTTTAACAAAATCCTCCACATAGGCTTCTTTAAAGATAATTGGCGAAGTCAGCATAATTTACTCATGTTGTGAAATTCATGAGAATTTAAAAACTGTCCGTTTATATTGCAGAATTGCATTTTTACGCAAGAATTAAGTTCGTATAAAGTTTCCTTGTAACCTTAAATCATGCTTATTTCCATTGTTGGCTATCTGTGCATGAAGAGAAAATACAATTTCTACTGTCCAATGGCTGCAGACCGTACTTGAACAGTAACCAATGAGCGTTCAGTTAAATAATACTCTCAAGTGACTATGATTTAAGAAGACCCGTGCAAAGCTCAGATTAACGGCGTATGCAACCATCAGTATCTTGTTTTTGTAATTTAGAACCGGTTGTGTTAACAGGTTAATTATCTGCTAATCATTTTTCATAAATTGTGCGATACGTTACAAAGGGTTCTGCCCAAGAAGGTATTTAAGAGAAGAATAATATAACGTGAAAATGATACACCTGTTTGAATTGATGACAATAAACCCAATTGTTGTCACGATTGTTGTAACCAAAATTTTTGTCATGTGTCGTTCACACATTGATTTGGGGTAGAAACAGGGTTATGTATAGAATGCACTGTAACGTACGTTAAACACATTGATATACCTTATATATATACAATGTTATAGCGTTCATTAATTCCATAGGTGCTCCAACATGACTGAGCACAATTTTCCACCGTTGAAGAATGATCGACTGCTTAGGACTATTAAAGGCGAACCAGTGGATCGTGTCCCAGTATGGATAATGAGACAAGCTGGCAGATATCTGCCAGAGTTTCAGGAAGTGAGGGCAAAGCATGATTTTTTCACGGTTTGTCAAACTCCAAGCTTAGCCTGTGAAGTTACGCTGCAGCCTCTGAAAAGATTTGATTTGGATGCTAGTATCATATTTTCTGATATATTGGTTATACCACAAGCTATGGGTTTAACTGTGGAAATGGTTGCTGGTACGGTATGTACGTTTTAAGTTCATTCATTATAATTATATTGCTTGTATAATACAAGTACAGATTACATTATGATAGTATATTGATATATTCAGGGTCCAGTGATACCCCGTCCATTGGCAGACCCATCAGATTTGACAAGATTAGTGCAGCCAAATGTTGAGGTTGATTTGAAATATGTTGGAGATGCAATTACGTTGACTAGACATGCCATTGATGGAAAAGTTCCACTAATAGGATTTACTGGAGCACCTGTATGTAACTGACATAGGTGTTTTGTATACAATTTATATCATGCATAGTATTAATTTTACAACATTTTAGTGGACATTAATGGGATATATGATCCAAGGTGGTGGTAGCTCAACAATGGCAAAAGCACGTTCTTGGCTTTATAAATATCCAGAAGATTCTCACAGATTGTTGGAAATGATTAGTAACGTTATTGTTGATTATCTAGTAATGCAAGTGAAAGCAGGAGCACAGGTATTATTTTAATACAGCTGGAACAATTTATGTAAATGTTTACTGTCATACATCTTATATGAAATATTGGTTACAGCTATTGCAAGTATTTGAAAGTAACGGAGATTATTTAGATGATGCGTTATTCAAGGAGTACTCATTCAAATATCTAAAAGATATCAGTGCCAGAGTGCGCAGTAAACTCAAAGAAAATAACATTCCAGAAGTACCAATGGTATAAATAATTTCTTAATATTTCTTAGTTGTTCTTATATCCATAATATGTAACTGACACTGGCTTTAAACATTTTGCGTTAGGTTGCTTTTCCCAAGGGTGCAACAATGAATTCTTTAGAGTTGCTTGCAAAAGATGAATGTTATGAGGTAATAGGGTTAGACTGGACAGTAGATCCAACGGAAGCACGAAGAAGATTTGGTACTAATATTACGCTGCAAGGAAACATGGATCCTTGTGCCATGTATTCTTCCAAGGTATTTAATCAAATTTTCTATCCAAACGCAAAAGTAAAGTTATTGAAATGTCACTTCTACACACAAAATAAAAAATTCATACCGGTTCATATGATTATTTATAGGAGAAAGTGTTCGAACGTGCGCAGAAAATGGTCCAGGCTTTTGGCAAAAGTCGGTATATTTCCAATTTGGGACACGGTATATTACCGGACACCCCAATCCCATCTGTGGAATCCTTCATAGAAGGTGTCCACTCTGTATAAAACTGACCTTTATTATTCATGCATATAAAAGGTTGCAGTAAATTTTGTTATCACATTTACATTTTTAATAAATTGTTATTTTTATCGAATTCACCAGTCCTATTCTCTGTTGAACCTCGTAAGTTTTTGAATGTGGTACGTACATCTTTGTATTCTTAATTAGTAGCTGTTAAGCTAATAAATGAGCAAAAATGTAAATTGATTAAAAAGTTTTGTTTTAAAAATATTGAGTTAAGTAACAGTGAATAATATTTTTATTTAACAATTCTATGACAATGATAAAAGTAGCAATAACATTTTAACAACAGGTCGGGATTAAATGTCTACATCAGAAAGACGGGGCTATTTTTTCCATTATAACTGACACGAATATGGTCTATAATTATGGGTAGACTGCTATATTACATGTCAATATTTTCGAATCAAAGTGAAAGAGCAATTTGCACAGAAATTAAACATATTGGCTGAGACATAAATACGGATGTTACACAGCGGACCACACGAGCATTGTATACTAATATTTTTGTTGAAAAAGCTGTATAAAAGATGAGTTATTAGTCTGAAGTATGTACGCTTTGCACTAAAGATTAAGGTATTCTTGGTATCAGTTCACTAGTGCATCTTAGACCAAACGATCATATAACTGTGTACAATTTGCGACACACAATTTTTTTGGAGTTATGTTAAAAAATATACACAGTTAATATAAAAAGCACACAATTATGTCATTATGATACACGGTTCCAAACCCTTAATGGATAAGACGATCGCATTGGTAAGACATACAGTAACTTTATGGCCTGTAATTTTATTATCACGACAGTTTTAACTCTATGGTATTACATAAGAATATATTAACTCTGTCTAGCTGTATACACACATATACGTATACATGCTACCTTATCTCAATATTCTCTGGAAATTTTCCCGATTATCCTCCACATTTCTTAATAAAGATAAAAATATATTTGGTGCAAAGGGTACATTCGGACTGAACATCTTATACATATTAATATACTACCCATTATAATTCTTTTTCCACAGTTGCACTTGTTCTAATAATTTTTCATTATCACTTTAAAGTTATTAAATATATGGCTGGATATCTGCCAATAGTACTCAATCTATAGTATTACTGTGGCTGCGAAGTAATCGGCAACTTTAATTAATATATCATATATGTACTGTCTACGCTGACCAGACTAAGCGGGAATGATTTGCTTGCCAAGTTTCGTAATACACACACGCGCGTCCGTAACGTATTTATATAAAATCTAATAAAACGATCAGGCGGTGCTCATCGGATAATACGTATGGGACTAGTATTTCTAAATATGCCCACACTTTACACAAATAATGTCTATGGGGAAAAAGAATGTTTATGAAAAACCATAATGGTGCATAAATGAATTCTATGAGCATGTAGGCTTGTGAAAGAAAAAATGTTTAATTATTGAAAAAAAAGGTAATTCTTTGTTTCAGATAAAATCACATGTTGCTTTACCAGATTTATTCCTGTGTAAAATGCGTCTTTACAGTTTTACTCCGAAGCACGTATTATACACGACATAAGACTACCTGTTTACGGTCAAAACGGTTTACACCGTCGATTGGACATAATTTGTGTGACTTTTTGCAATCAGTTCATCGCCGTTTCGTAATGCTAAATGGTTGTTCGCTTTACAGTACCTCCCATATCGAATCTCTTATATGTAAACATTACAGATCATTGTTCGTACGAAACTCTAATCTTTCGCATCCTCTATAATAATGTGCGACCGAAAATAAACCCATTATTCGCGTGTGTAATAAATGTCGGATTAATTTTTAATAGACTTCCAATAGCTCTTTGGCAATTAATAAAATAGTTTTCAACTCGCAACAAGATCTTTTTTCTAACACCACGAGAAAGCTACTAACACCGAAAGAGTAATGAAAGAGTTTCTCGCATACCTCAACGTTCATTCTTGGAGCTCCTTCGTTCTGGAAAAATAATTTAACGTAACATAGAGATAGGACAATACGTATAAAAGTATTCACAGTTGTTATGTACATCCGGTGTCATTAATTCGAACTAATGTGTTGCGATTAAGTAAGTACCCCAAGAAGACGTAAAGGCATTTCATACTACCGAATCTACAAGTATCAAAGAATTCGAAACCTTATGTACACGTACGTAATACCGCTGAAGTATACTGAAACGTTCGGTAAACCTCTGACAATATTTCAAGATGAGAAGAACTTCAGGCTCCAAGAAAAATACTTCGACCAACGTTCATCATGAGCATCATCTCCAATGCAAATTAGATTACAAACGTCACATGACGTATTCCCTCAATTACAAAGTAGCTGCTGTTTGGTTTTGAAATAATGACCTCAAAGGTCTTATTTATTACCTGGAGTTGATCATCACGAACCGTACTCGCACTCTAGTTCACTATGATTGCACGTTATCCCAAATGAGAGCATATGTACGGTAGAAGATCGAAAGCGGTTTCAAGCTGTGATTAAATTCACTTAAGGGGCGCTAATATTTTCAGTCATCCAGTATGTAAAATATCAATTCGAGCACCGTGTGTGTATCTTGGCTACTTTGCGCAGCTTTATGGAGTACTTGAATTAATTCGTTGTCCAGGCTGTTCATGTAAATTGGGGGCAACTTTGTGCCTTCGCTACCCGCTTCGTACCCCACCTATAAACATTTTCATACACGTCTGTTAATGTTATTGCTTCATCTCTAGCACGATTTTATGACAACTTAAACACAAATGACGTCATAGCACACATAAAACCAATGCCATATCTGACTCACATTGTCTGGATGAATTGTTGCTCGTACAGAAAGTTTCGTAAGGCCAGCTGTCGCTAATAGATCTAACAGTTTCACTAATGCAGTACATGACGCTCTTGCTATATTTTCGGACAATTTGTTAATATCCACAGGATCGTGAACGCTGTTTGGATGATCATCAGACTGTATAAACAAGAACAATTCACTGGTTATTATCTGTACTTCCGTAAGACAGTTCCACCTCTAATGCATATCGCAATGTGTACCTTTATAATAAATACTTCGGTCCATCGTATGATCCTATATGTCCCTTTATAGTCAATCCCATTATGAACTCTAATCGATGGTATACCATCCATTAACTGTCCATCAATAGGACTTCTAACTCTGTAAATACAAATCGTATGAAGTAACAATAACTGGATAAGGAAATCATTCTAAGATTAACTATAGAGCTTACCCTAAATTAAATTGCGTATCATTCTCAACCCATTTAATATTCACAGTTTCATCGGGCTCTGGGGCTCCCTGCCTTCCGCATCCAATCGAAAAGTCTTGCATATTCTTTAAAGCTGCCTTCAATGCCTCCATTTTCTCTGGCATTATTTCAACCATCAAACCATCCTCGACAATACTTGACTTCGCAGACAATCCCATGGACGATTTTAACGCGCCATTAATAATAATGAAACTTGCACCGGTCACTGTAAACAATTAATCTTTCAGCTAAGTTCATGTTAGCGGGCAATTGGCGCGAAAGTAAATATTTCAAATAGTATTACGAGAAATTACCTGTCCGCGGCTTGTTGTGAATATTGATAGCTTGAGTCTGATAGTTGATCTCGTCGCCGGATTTCGTCTGTATGCAAACTAAATGCGCATCTGCGGTTATACTGAAATTCGCGGCGTATGCGAGAACGTGATCGTTGGAATTGTTCAATCCTTTTATCACTTGGTCGTATCGATTTCTTGGAAACATGACGTCGGTTGTCCTGTTTTTCAAGTGAATTGTTAGGCCGCGGACACCCGGCAACGTATAACCGAATGTTCGAAAGTCCGCCAGAACTTTCATAACTGTGTGCCCAACGTCACAGTACACAGCATCGCGCATACGTGTGGAGACCAAAGGGCATGGATAATACCGGTACTCAGCACCGAGCCGTAAAAGAAATCGCAGGGGAAACAGTTTTGCCCATGGTACTTCCCACCTAGGTCAGCAAAACAATGATCTAAGAAACCTTTGCAACTATCGCTGACGTGTGTAGTTTTTCAAGTTTAGAGATGTCACTTAGGCAAGCATGCTCTTTACCTACCAAAGAACTAGGAGTCCTATCAAGAATGGCGCAGGCGGTAGGATTATTTTTTGCAAACACTGTAGTGTTTGGCGAATGAATAAAAATCCTACATTAGCTCGATTACCAAACATAGGCGTAAACCAACCGTTTTTCCTCATATACAACACCAGATCCAATTCCGTAAATGTGTCACCTATGCGAGTTCACGTAGAATAACGCCCTTTTTGACTTGTATCATGGGTTACCAAATATTCCTTATATACGTATAAGAGAAAACAGATAATTGAAATACTCACCCTGTAGTACCCTACAATATATCTGATTAATGTATATGAGTAGATCCTTTGGTATCCTTGTTTCATCTGGAAATGTTTCGAGTAGTAGTATCACTTCGTCCTGTCCGAGACACGCCAATCCTCTTGACGTAACGTTCCAGCACGTTTTATTCACACAGCAATTTACTGTAACAGGAATTTATTATCAGTCTTGAAGACTATCATATCCAAATATTTACGCAAAATTTGTTTCACTTACAATTAGTTATCTTAACGTACGCATAAAGGTTTCGATTAATGGCAAACATAACAGGCGGCTCACAATCATTTTTCAACGTTTTGTAGAGAAGATCCTGATCGGTCACATTCTGATACGTAACTTCTGCAAATGGTAGGTTGTAATCAACAATAATCACTAACGTACAGTACTTATCTTTAGAGTATTGTAGACTATGATTGTTATATCATGTAAGTGATGGTACGTCATTTTTCTTACGGCCTTTATGTATTGTGACAGTGGGCGGTAACAAGTTAGGGTCTTGTGGTATATAGCTATTGGTAACTGGGTCCAGAGGTGGATGATTCTGTCTCTTGGTCGTCTTTCCCTCCAAATGTGATCCCGTCCCAGTCATTCGTTTACTCCCCGACTTGCAGTAGGGTGTCTTCAGATCCCAAGATGTCGGTAGCTCTGTCAGGTCACAGCCAGGCCTTATTCCTGTGTTTTAGTTAGAGGCGCGTGAAAACTAAACAAACAGGAAGGGTCGGGACTGGCAACATCCGATGGACGTTTCCGGGGAAGTGTATAAACCAAAAAATAACGACGCACCGAGTATAGGAATAACGTTGAACATAAAATAAAACAAAAAATATAATGCAATAGGATAGCAATAGGACGCGCATATGGTGACTTATAGCTATCACACATCATACGCAGCAGTTCGAAACAATAGACTATTAGTATTGTATGAAAAAGCTATTCATTAATAGAATTGACACACAACATGATTGGTACTAACGTAAGTGAAACATACACCTTTGTGAGACTCTATGTTCTAAAGTGTTAATGGCAAACTGACAAACAGTTCAGTGATTCAGTTACTATCTTCTAATTTTATTGTGTGAGAAGGTGCTTATATCATAAAGTTACTTAGAATCAATTTTCATATCTATCAGATATTATTATAAATCCTAAATAATACCTACCGTCGCTGAACATAACTGATTTAGATCCTTCCGGCCGCTGCTTTGTACTACGTTCTCTTTTAAGAACGCCAACAGGTACCATGACTGTAGGTGGTGGTGGCAATCCGCCGGCTAACTGTTGCAAGGGTGGTATAGTTGAACAGTACTCCATTGGATTATTTGGATTAGGCTGTCTCCCCTATAACCATTTGTCGAATACTCCTAATTTGGAGCTTGCTCATTTATCCAGCAAACACAGTTTTGATGATGGAATTTGTGCACTTGCCGAAGGAAGAAAAAAAACCAGTCTATTTCGCGACTAAGCTACGTTATGATCAAAATAATAAAGTACATGGCATTATATAATTTATCTTCTACAATGAAATTGAAATCTACTAGGGAAATCTAATTTCTGTGTTTGCTGGATAGTTTGACTGAGATCAAACTGTACACCAGCTAACAAGTCTTTTCTCAAATCTTCTAATGGCTTTCAAACATGCTTGTACTGTTACGTCTTCATGCACTTAATCAAATAGCATATTCGAGTTTTATATCTTCAAGGAAGATCGGTTCAAATTAAACGTCACATCAATTTGTAATGAATGCATACCAGGAGGTTGTACACTTCGCCCGGTAGATCATGGATACACAGAAAAGAAAATTGTAATAACAGCTACCAGTAACAGTACATTTTTGTATGAGAAACATTGTGCTAATTCAGAATAATGTATATACATTAATGGATATATGTAGATAAGATCTACGTTTGTACAAAAAAGCATACAAAATAATGGAATACTTGATCAAAAATACAGTTTTAATATTCAAATTGGGCTAGCGACTTATTACTTGTGTTTAGAAATCGTGGAATTATCATTACAACCAATAAAACAAAAACGAAGTTGTCATTACGAAGTTAATACAAAATATCAACACTTGGTGCTGCTCATTATACAAAAACACATGCCAATTTATACTTTATTGTTATAGTGCATTATTTACATTAGTAGACTTGCTATTAAAAAGAAGTATTCAACAAGTTGTCATAGGTGTGTGTTTGGACTTATACTATTTATTAAGATAAGTTATTAAAAGAAAAATCAGATTCGTATTGTCACTAACGCCTACAAAGACAATATTATGTTGCCATATAAAATAACATTATTGCAACAAATTAATGGTTTGAGTCTGATTTTTATTTTCAATCCATTAATGGACTCATTGAGTCTCAAATCACACTTTCTAATGTTCAAGTCAATAGTGTAAATCTAATTTGGGAATCATGCCCACTATTGCATCAATAGAGTATTGACATAAAACAATGGTATACATTTCTAAGAAAATTAGTGAGACTAAATGAATCGTCAAAAGGAGCATACACAAACTAAAAAAAAAGGTAGAAATCAACTTTGTTTACGAAAACAAATTGATATTTTGTACCTGAGGAGAATTGATGTCGCTACTGCTAGGATTATTCGTAAAACCCGATGACCAGTCTCCCATTCCCTGGTTGCTTTCAGCTATAAGCAAATTTACAAACAATTCAGAATGAACAAAATCAAATAAAATCATTTATTTCTCCTCATGACTGATCCTAAAATATACCTTTTACGAGTAACTGATAACAAGGTACACAAACACGAGAGTCTCTGTACCCTTGATATTCCAGCCTAAACTTCATGTTGCAACATTTGACGCACAAAACCTATAAAATTTAAACATATTAATGTAGATACTATTTACTTAACATGAAACATACAATCGGTAGCTCCGTACTTCCTATTGTATTACCTTTCCACAAGCGCGACAATGATGTCGCCGTTTAACAACAGTAAACTTTATTTCACATAGCATACAACAAGGAGCGTCGCCATCGGGTATCCAAAAAGGTCGTTGTTTCCCCAAAATAATATTAGATTCCATCAGCGAGTTGTCGGAAGTATCCGGTGAAGGTTCCTGACCACTGTCTTCAATACCTGCACTACTAGATTCTGGCTCTTGAACCCTGGGTGTCGTGTCTGTGAAAAATGTTACAATTACAATCCTACTTTTTAAAGTGGTAGAATTGCGCGTAAATCTACAATGAATTTGCATGAAATCGCATTTCGTATTTCCTTAAGGTGTTATTCTCATTACATACCGGGTGTTTTTGGCTGATCTGTGTTATTTTGTACAAGAATGAGTAAAGCTCGGGGACGCGTTGGTTTATCGATATCTTTAACATTTTCTACACTACCCTTCGAAGAGTCGATAGCTTGTTGGTGATCCTCAGTGTACAACGTAGAGCTAGTTTTGCATTCATCGTCTGCCGAGATCTCTTCTTTACTGGATTCAGTACCGGCATCTGTTTGTATTTCGTTAGGCTGTTCGCTTAGTACACAATTTGTTGTAGGTATGTCATCGTGCGTTTCGGCAACCACAGTATCGACGCTTTGTGTAGATTCTTCAAATGGATTGAAACCAGTAGTAGGTTCTTCTGATTTTTGTATCACTTCCCTAGATGCTTTTGAATCAATGATACACTCATTATGTTTTTCTACAGATTCTACAGGGTCTTTTATGCTATTAACTATTTTTTCGTTATCCAAAAGTGAAGGGCTTTGCACAAGTTCCTCAGATTCACTTTGTATAACAGTATGATTATGGTCAATTTTTGTATCGATAGTTTTGTCACTTAATATTTCACTTTTTGGTTTACAGTTTTTTTCGCTTGTCTGGTCTTCTCTTTCCACATAATCTGCACTTGATGCATCTGGAAATTTTTCCCAATTCGGTTTCTCTAAAAAATCACCAACTTTTTCATCGCCATTTACACTTCTATTATAATCAATTACAGGGAACTTCTTTGCCTTCTCCTGTAATTCTTCCTCTGATATTTGCGGAAGTTCACCTATCATTACATTCTCAAATATGGGTGCTTCATTTGCATCCTCATCATCCGGATCATGTTGGAATGTGTTTTGTAGCGCAGAAGCTTTTGTTTCTTTACAATGTTCGGGCAGTGGAACATTTTGGTATGAAACACTTTCTTCCTTTAATTTCTCTTCAGCTTCTAGTTCAGCTAAATATCTATTCAATTCTTCCTCTGACAGGTCATCAATATTACTAAATCCAATCGGTTTATGCCTAACAGCATCATGTTTTCCACTTACCGATGGTACTGAACTGCATGCATCTGGTTGAAATTCTTGTATCTGTTGTAATGGAAATTTGTATGATACTTTCGATTCTGCCTCTAATTTTCTTGAATCAGCCTGCCCAGAAATTGTGTTTGTTTCTTTTATCTCAGATACCTCTGTCAAACCTGATGATCCCGATGGTCTCTCACTCTTTCCAGTACTTACATTTTCATATACATGATCAGTATTTTCTGATTCTATTGTATTCTTCGGTTCACTGAGGTCAACATTTTCATATGTGTGCTTATTTATATTACTGATTTGTGAGTCTTGACTGATTTTGTCAGTGTTATCAATCGTATTGTGTGACTCTTCTACTTGTGGTACATTTTTAATTAGAGGCAAATTTTCATAAATTTTTACAGAAGACGTAGTATTTATATTAGCTGGCCTCTCTATTTTTACTGCTTCCTCTTCATTATTTACCGCTATAGATTTTGTTGGGAAAACATGATCTATTTTTTCTTTTTCCTTGAACGTAGCTTTGCTAGATGTAGTTGATTCAAGCGTACAAGACACTGCAATATTTTGGTATTCTGGATGACCAGTTTGTTCCTTCTGAATACTTTCATTTTTATTTGTGACTAAATCTTTTATTAACTTAGAAGTGTTAATGGATGTACTTTCTGCTCTCTGCAAATTCTCTGTAAGTTCTCTATCAATCTCCTCTGTGGCCAGCTCAGTTAAATTGTTAGAGGTACAATCCTGCTTATCAAGTACAGTGTCTATGGAATTCACACTCACAGTAGGTGCATTTATATATTCATTTAGGCTGCTGAATACATTGCTAACACTTGGTTTAATGTTCGGTTGATTCAACTTTTTATCATAGGTATTTTGTATTTTTGGCCCACCATTTCCATTTTGCTGCTTTTGAAGTATCTTCTGTGATATGTCATTGTATATGGTCAAAGTAACTGGTTTAGAATCTTGAGTCTGAACACCTGGTTTTTGTAAAATTTTACTGTCAGTAACACTGTCATGTGAATAAAACTCTTTCTCTGAATCTATGTCCTCTGGTATATCTTCAGCTTCATAATAGTCATCACTTTCCACTTCCGCAGTTCTCTCTTCCTCTACTCTTTCTTTATGCTTGTCAAATGACAGTGTACTTTCAAATCCTTTGTTGATTTTAAATGGTTCTACGGCAGGCAAAGTACAACTCTTGGAAATGGAAGGTCCAGAAGTTGTTACTGCACTACTCGTAGCACAGGAAACACAAGCTATTTGTTCCGCACAATCTAAAGTTACAAAATATGCATAAAATTAGTATACTTAACATATTCAAAATAAAGTACAGTATAACTTGTTTCTTATTTACAATATCTAGATTGATATGCGTGCCAACTGCACTCTACAATACTTTAGGAAAACACTTAAATCTGTTTCAATGCCCTTAACAACAAAGAAATTAACAATAGTGCATTCTCGTTGATACCGTGCGCAAGGATATTCATTCCTACCTTCGTTGAACTCGAAATCGTCGAGGACCTTATCCAAATCGATGGCGAATTTCTCCATTTTACTCCTTCAACTTAGCATGGAGTTACGCGTCAATGGTATCTGCATTCATTTGAACCACGTCTATCTCAATTTTTTCTTCTCGGTATGCACATGATTCGGTGCGACGTTACACAATGACATAAATATAGTGCGTAGTGTCACAGGCCGTCACACACTCTTGCTTTGACATTTGATTATCCCGTGTCGCGACGTACATTAGCAGGATGGGAATTCCATAAGGACAATTAGGTACTGGCCGTGCAGACAGTCGGACGAAAATGGTCTACGTACTATGCGATTATTTACACTCGGCGATGAGCCGTACGTACGCGCTCCGTTTATGTGACAACTGAGTGTTCGATGGATCATTGATAAATTATGTTCGCGTGCCGCGGCTTACATCGAGGGGGCAAGGATCCGTTATCGGTGCCATTGACACGAAATCGTCGAAACCTCCCGAAATCTTGTGTCTCACACAGCACCTTCGTACATCATCACGTGCAATAGGCGATGGCGAAATAAGTAACCGTAACATCGGTAATATCGTACCCCATTTGCTCCGTTTTTCTACGCTGCGATAGGGATGGGCGATGCTACATCGATTGGTCGACGAACGAGTGCGATTCCTCAGTTTCGATTACTTGCGCCGCCTCCTGGCATAATCGATAAGTCGATCGTCTTCGAGCGACATACGCGATTCTGGCCGCCGATACATTTCACTTCGTAATTGAATACACCGTGCAACTTTGTATATTAAACCGTATAATCGTCATAGGAATTCTATAATATGGACAAGGTAAACAATATTTGTTATTGCTTCGGATATATTACTACAACTGTGGTAACGAGTAGAGTTGGTGGCGAAAGTAATTTGTTCTGTGAGCCAAGTTGGGTTGGAAGCAATGCAGGGTTTGAATCACAACTGACTTGCAATATATTCATGCAATACGGCATATGTACTTGCTCTGTTTTACAAGTTAATTCGCGCATTATTTTAGCTTAACATGCTCTTGGTCACCAAGATCCATTGATAACCATATTATTTACAAATGAAATCAGTGAACGCAACTATTATTTTCGTTGGCTGATTTGAATAGGCCAATAGAAGATAAGAAAGATGGACGGCGCGAATATCGGTTACTTTTTGATCAAAGTCAAATTTACGCCAAATAAAATGATGTGATTACCAATGAGTAATAGTTTTCAGTCATTTGTAAACGTTCAAATGCGGTTATTATAGTTTGTTTTCTACTTTTAGATGTGTGTGGTTAAGACAGGTTGAAATTAGTTATAGTAATGTTAGTACTTACCTTTGAATTTTCAGTGGAATTGTTTTAACGTTGCATATAAGAAATATATAACCACATTTAAGTATGAATATTCGCATGTATTTTCTAAAACATACTAAAAAATACATTACATATTTTTCTTTTGGTAAGGACAACCAAGTTTAAATAAATGCTTCAATCGCGATTTTGATTGAATTCTCTAGCAACAAAAGCTTACATATAAACAAATATGAATAAATTCAACGCATACATAGTATGTTCTTTGATACAATATATATATACTTTGTGCGCATAAGTGTAAATACGTTTTTCATATTTTCCTCTTTTTTCCCTTTTTTTTTTTTCTTACAAAAGATCAGTCTTGTTTAATAAACGATGCATGCCAGTGCGGCATTACCGTCTATTTTTGCTTACAAAATGTACTAGTACGATAAGTCTGTTTGCATACCACGCATTTTAAGGTATGCATACAGGTGGGAGGGCGATGTAACTATTGCAATCTTCAACGAATTGCAGTGTGCAATGTATCTATGAAGAAAGCTCTTTCTGAATCGTATCTAACGATTTTCCCTTAGTCTCAGGTACTAAGAATAATACGAAGAAGAAGCCCACCGCGCAAATTGCAGAGAATAAGAAAAATGTACCGAATCTCTCGATACTACCAACTAAATCCGAGTAACATTTGGTAACAATAAACGCCAGCAGCCAATTGAACACGCATGCACTGCCACCAGCGATGACCTTGACCTCGGGTGAAAAAATTTCTGCCATCATCATCCACGGAATTGGTCCGAAACCGAATGAAAAGAGAATGATGAACACACAAAGGGAAAAAAGAGGTAACCATGTAATATCCGTTGTCGCGTCAGGTGCATATTGCTTAAGGTAGAAATAAACACCAAGTAGAAGGGTCGACACGCAGAGAGCAACAATTGATGCCGTTAACAATATTCTTCTGCCTAAACGATCTATTAACAACGTACTAATAAATACAGATATCACTTGCATGGCTCCTATTATTATCGTTGATATTGCCGGTTTCAAATCGCTGCCGGCCGCCTCGAATATTTCCTGAGAATAAAATATTACAGCGTTCACGCCGCAGAACTGTTGGAAGAGCATGAGACCGTACGCTATGACCAGACCGCGCTTTGCTGCTTTTGATTTTATAGCCTGCATGAACGAGACGTTGTTTCTGGACGTTTCCTCTATTGCTTGCTGTTGCATTCGCAATTCGGTGTCAACGTCATACTGCGACCCACGCAATCGCAACATACTGGCTCTGGCCGCCTCTACATTGCCCTTCTGCAAGTAGTAAGTGGGCGTTTCCGGCATGAACATAAATACGCCGAAAAAGATCAAAGGCACTACGGCTGATATTATCGACAATACAAACATATTACAGTACATTCCTAAAATATATGTGAGCAGAGTGCCCACAGTGAGGAGCAGCTGGAAATATGAGCCGAGAGTGCCACGAATAGCGCTTTCTGATATCTCTGCTGTATACATGGGTGCAGTTACACAAAATGCACCGCCACTAAATCCTAAGATGAAGCGACCAAAACAAAACATCATAACCGAGTTGGCAAATATTAGTAAAAGCCATCCAACAGTGAATGGTATTACCAAGAGTAGCATCGAGAGTTTTCTGCCTATTATGTCAGAGAGAATACCGATGGGAGTACATACAAATGCTGCACCAAGTGGTGTCAGAGCAGCAATCCACGAGAATTCTGCTTCGCTTATTATAACACCAGGATATGCATGTGTTATTTCAATGCCGTTTTTCCCAGCAGGCGATGTCCATCCTAATACCATACCAGCAGCCAAGGCTCCCAATGTAGATGCTAAACCAGCCAGATATTGGGGAAGACGATTTGCTTTTCCCAGCTGATCTCCATTGTTAGATACCAAGGTCTGTTGTGAAATCCCAATATTTCTTTCTGGCATGGTGGTACGTTTGGATTGAGACAATAAGGGTGTGTTTTCGCTGATCTGAAAACAACAATGTCATGGTATGCAGTTAGTAAATAGATACAATATAATTTATAAGATCAAGTTAAGTTTTTCATTACAATGTATCACTTACAAGCCATTATAATAATTAACTCAAACAAAGTAGGATGTAAGTTTATCCAAATACAACATACAGATTTTCTCGTAAACATTATATTTATTAGTTTTATGATGGTAGAGTGTTCATTATGCATTCTTATGTCCTGTTCGTTTCGTGAATATATGCGACTATCAATGGCTATGGTTTTCGATATAGAAATTATAGTATAAGAGCATGTCATTATGTTTTACTAAAGTAATAAACATTTAGATCATTATAATCAATATATTGTGATATTGCTACGGAGCGAGGAAAACACATTTAATTATAAACACGTGTCGCTTTTCTGGGAAATAAACTCAATAGCATCTTAATAATTTTACGAACGCCATCGTAACTGGAGCTGCATTGTCCCGCGTTTTCGTTGACGTCTACAATCGGCATCTTGAATGGATTCTTGGTCACGTAATAAAAACAAAATGTTTGTGACACGTATGTGTCATATAATACTGCTGTCAAAAAGTAATTATCAGCAGCGTCTGTGAATGCCACGCATTGCTAATTGTTACCGGGAGATATCAATATATGAGGAATGCAGTTCAGTGTAAACTGACATCTACAAGGGAAGAATTGAACACAAAGTAGATAAGGATGTTCACTGTTATTTCTCGCATTGTTACTGATTGCACGTATCGACTGTTAGTTAACTTGATGTTGAACATTATCAGCTGTAACAGGGATTCGTATCAGATTTTTGTGTGGTATCTAAAAGGCGTAACGAAGGATAGTTTGTCAAGAAATTTAAAATAAAATAAGTTCAGACAGGTGTGCAGGACAGTGATAATTGACAAAAATCGGGATGACCTTCATGTAAGTTTTCTTCGGATCGTACTAAGCTGTTTACTGAAACGTCAGAGTGACTTTAAATTGGAACCGTCAAACAAATTTCGCGTTACGCGATTGATTGTCAGGATGTGTAAACAAGAGTTCACGTTGAATTGTCGTTAGAAGGTGTGTCGTAACATTAAATTAGTGGCAATTTTACTGTAACGCGCAATAGTACGTCCACGCTGTATTTAATCTCACTGTTGACAGAGAGGATTTCAAATCGCCTTCAAAACTAATTTAGTTTTTCCAGGAAATTGTCACGTTTCGGTAACTCGTTGTAAACTTTGTAGCTTTAGGATTCGCGTGTCATTCTGTACATCGAATGAGATCTGTTTGTTCTGCCAGACGTTAAAAAATGATAGAATCCATTAAACGATGCGAAACACGTGTGCCGTTGAAAAATCTTTGACACGTAACAATACCGATTTCCTCACACGTACAATATGTAGATCTTCATTGTGATTGCACTGTTCAAGAATGCATGGAACATCCGAGGTCGCCCATCCATTTTTTCCCCCCAATAAATGAATTACAAGACAGGACTTTAATAGATTGTCCATTGTAACATTTTTTGCGTAAAATATTAGAGATACACGAAGATGCTTTGCGTATTGAAATATTAATTTCAGTTCTGTCCCAGTTCGCGACACACAAATATCATAGACAAACCTAAAACTAGGGCAACAACGTATTTTGTTGTTAACTTCAAATGCTAATTGTATCGTAATGGTAACACTTAAAGCGCAAACGGCTGTAAAGCCAAAATGTTATTACGTAAAAACCTTTTTGTTGTCACTGTTTACTACATGCGATTTTACTTGTTGCTATTATACGAACGATCATAAAGATTATTGAATAGTCTAAGTAGAATAAAAAAAGTGACAATCTGTCGTCACTTCTCGTAATGTACTTAATTGTCTACTTACACGAACGTAACTTGTTCTTTTAGCGGGCGTGCGACCTGATGGGAATTTACCATGAAACTAGAATTTTTCCGATCGATCTTGAGATTTATATCTTAATTCGATGGGCGTGTATTGGACATCAAAGAATGGCGTTATCATTATCGCGCGACCCGAGTCACGTGCCGGCGTTCTTTCACAGTCACATTTTATCTATCCGCGTAGTACTCCCATAAGTACGTTGTCAGTTAATTTCTGCATACTCTGTTTATATTATTTGCTGACATATGGGTCGTGCAAAAGGGTAAAATGTTATCGGTGCCAGTCATATTCAATGAATTCTACAACCACGATGCTTTCTTTGAATTGCATTGCTTAAACGTTTGTATATAAAAGTGCTAATCTTCCAGGAAGTCAAACGTTAAATTCGCTTCCATGGGTCTCAGCCACTTCGCTGCAGCGTGATGTGACAGCCTGATGCAGAAAATGATAGAGACGAGCAGCGTGTAATTCATCGTTGAAGTCTCGCACAGGACTAAAATTCACAGATTTGATATATTTCAACTCATGCGTGCAGTTAATGGCAGCGCTCGTTAACTAATGCTTCGCGCCAGTATCATTGGTACGTTTGTTACGAATTTTTCATATCAGCGATACAGGCCTTGGCCATGGTATCGCAGAAAATTATTCACGCCTTGCGATTATCTTGCCAAAATATTATTAGTCGTCAGGAAAGCTGCGACCGGAATCATAACAAAATGTCGAAGATTCAAAACGCAACCGCATGCGATGATAACGTCGGCCGTATCACACGGCGGAAATAACATTGACGAAAGTTTCGTCTGTAGATTCTGTTCCCGCATTGTAATTCACTTTTTATCTCTGTCATTTCCTTGCGCATTTATAATAGGGAAGTGGAAGTAAAAATATGTGCACCGTTATCGACGGTATCGTACGATAGATCCGAATACTTCTTTCACTCGATTGACAACCCGATGTTTTAATGATTGCGTACTACGTATTGTTGCAGAGCCCGCAGAAAAGGATTTGCGCAAGACCGACTGTTTATTGCAGGTTCAAGCAGGCTTTACCTTGTACAGGTCGTAAATTAAAGCAGAGGGATTGGTTAACGCGCTCGCGTAATCTACAATTTTCATTAACGATATCGCCGTTCGACATTAGATATTTCATCTTTCATCGGCGATAAGGGGATCTATCGTGGAAAAAGTTGTCATCGGCATCGACTGGCTACGAAACCATCTACGAGCAATTCGAGCTTTGCATAATCCTCAACGCTAACATATGGCAAGGATTTTTCGCGCTCTGTCGTTATCAAACGTGTGATCCGCAAATGTTTGAAAGGGAACGTTAAGTCGGTTGAGGATATTCGACGTTGCTATGTTGAATCGTTGATTAAACTGACTTTATTTATCTCGGTAACGACTCGTCGGCATTTGTAGGCCAAGCCTTCCGGAGCGTCTTGGCTCGGACGATTAAAATTTTTCTCATACGCAGGAACCGTGTCGCTGACGTATCGCGCTGTCCGTTTTCCGCTCACAATTCGTGCCTTCGAAATGACAATACCGTCCCGGACGATTCGTAGCTCGCAAAACCGGTAACCACAATTACATAAACGCCTTAACATTGTTCTACGTCTTAACGTGCCCGAGTCGATTCTTATATCGTGTCGATCGTAACGTTCGACCCGCACTTTTGCGGAACTCGCGAGACCCTGACGCCGTTTCTGGCAGCCGTAAATATCGTTTCGTCGTCGGACGATTAAAATTTTCCGACGCTCACGATTCGTCGACGAATTTCGCGCCTCCGATCGCCCACTGTCGTATCGTCGGAAACAATTCGCGCGAACCGTATTCAAATGGCCGCAGCGGCCGACTCGCTCGCGAGTGTGAGTGCACTTCTGATGAGGAATGCAAATTTTTTTCAGAATCTCATAACAGTCCGATAATCAATGCGCACGTTGCGCGTAAGCGCGTGCTTTACATTCTTATCTGCACTTAACCGAATGCTACGCTAATTACCCTGTCACCGAACACTGGACCGATACCGAAATTCTTGACGGCTGTGAGTCAGGTTACGAACATTTTTTACGCACGTGACGTCGAAAAATTCGTCCAACCCACAACTACCTGTTCGGTTGCACGTCAGGTCGGATGGTACGTCGGGACGCTGGGCTGGAAGTCGTAACGTCACTGGCTAGACGCAATTCGCGAAATATCATGTCCCGGTTCGCTCTTGTTCGCTTCTGTCCGCTCACGAACGTCACGCTACATTTTCCAATTTCAGTCGGCACTCGACGCTCACGTTCGAGTGCGCTACTCCCTATTCACTGGCGATTCCTCGCTCGCGAACTGTAACGCAGCTAACAGCCGCTCATAGGAACGTTCCGACCTACACATACGTCTGGCCTCATCTAGGCACTCTTGTACATCGTTCGCGACCGGAAACGTCCGCGCATCGGGTCCACGAGTGCAATTCGAAGGATCGAGCACGTTCGTCACGCACGACATTGACCATCACGCTTCCTTCGCCTCGGATTCACGAGCGATAATCGACCTCAGCGCGAGGACACCCCGGCGGCAAAAATCCTGTCCATCTACTCTATCCCGGAAGACTCCAGACAAATCCAGATCCAGCGACAGGAGACCGAAAGGTGAATCCCTATCGGTATAGCGCAAAAGTACGTACCGTGGCCGCCGTTCTGTCAGAAATGACGGAAATGACAGAAATGACAGAAGTTGACAGAAGTTGACAGAAGTTGACAGAAGTTGACAGCAAGGCCTGGGAGTCCTCTCTGTCCCTTTCGGTGACCGCCTGGACGCAGGTGCGGCAAGAAGCTGCCGTGCGATGAATGAAGCGCGCGAATCTCGATGCTCGGCTCGCGATCCCGAACGTGCAACTTCGATTTCCTGGTTCCTACTGAACCGGCCCGTTGCACGCTTACGGTCGCGAGCCCGCGCTTCTCGCTCGCCGCTTCCAGAGTCCCCCGGACGATAATCACAACCTCGAGCGCGAAGAATTCGCCTCTTATCAGCCGACGGCGCGCAGCGGGGGGAAATTGTGGCCGAGTGCGCGGCTTCGGCGGGCCTCTATCTCTCTGATTTGATCGCCGCCCGATGTTTACTAGATCCCTATCGGGACCCGCCAGCGAGCGCGTCCAGGGTCTGTCGGCAGGTGTCAGGCGGACGCAGATTGTCGCCCACCCCCTAATCAGATGCGCGCCTACGTTACACGCGTTGCGCTTCCAAAGCCTGACACTCGACGGATGAGGAAAAGGCTAGATTTCTCTCTCTCTCTCTCTCTCTCTCTCTCATTCTCATTCTCATTCTCTCTTTCTTTCTTGCTCTCTCTCTCCCTTTTTCTATCTTTTGTTCTCTCTCCCCCTCTCACTCAATCTCTCTCGAGTGCAGAGATCAGTGCCGACACTTGATCGACGAGGGCCGGCTTTCGTCGAATTTTCCATCGGACTTCCCTAGATCGTCGCTGCGACGAACTAATCTGCCGACGTCGGCGGCTGCTTCAGATATGACGTCATAATCGCGGGAGAAGCTGCTAACGAACTTTGGGTTGTCCGTTCGAGTACTGTTAGACGTCGCGTGATAGTTTGGACTCGAGATAAGGAAATGGAAGAAAGTTGCGATCGGATGTCATCTGTCCAGACTCAAATGTGTGAATTGATGTACGTTGCACTGGGGGGGTGAGAGTGTGGTGGAGGGAATGTTTCGTATACTTGAATCAGGTCTCGAGTTTCCTTCCTTACGCTCTTTTCCATCGGTTTCTTTAATGATCTGTACCAGTTTATGTGCGGTAACGTTAACGCGCGCAAATATATCTTGCATACACTTTGTTCGGATGCGAATCTTGCTCATTATCGACGCACGTGCCAGCTTTATGATAATGGGCGGTATCGATCGTCTACGCTTCTTCCGGCACGTGGATCCTACAGAAGGCACAGGTCAAATAGTTGCCAAATTTGATGTCGCAACATGGGAATCACCGAAGTTCGGGGAACACGGCAGTTTTCCTTGTTTGCTAAACTACTTGTGGAATTCGAGACACCTCGGTTTTACCGTCTCGGCAAATCGGGCAGGTATCTCTGGGATATCGGAGGAAATTTTAATCGTAACTCCTTTCCCTTCGTTCTGAGAAATCAAATATCGTACGTGACGCCATTGGATTTTATTAAGCAATCGATTGCGGCGCTGAACAAGCAAGGAACGTTTCACGCACGATTTAAAACTCTGTTTCTCAAACTCGATGGCCATCAATCTTAATTCATTGAAAAATCTTTAGCTCTCATTTTCCGCATCGGTCAAACGCGGAACGCTGAAATATGACCCTCGTTCTTTTGGGGATTAGTGCGGTGAATTATCTTTCGTCTGCGTCGGATCGAAAGTAATTCAAGTCGTATTGATGGATACCGGCGAAGATCGCGGATAAGGAAGACAAAAAAAGAAAAGGAATCCGATACGTTTCGTCATTATCGATATGTTTCACTGATAGCGATGATCTTCTACGATTGCGGTATAATGTTGCTTCGTCATAATCCCGTGCAGCATTCTCGAAGTGCACATCGGTAATATTCCCCGTTGGCGCGAAATGAAAAATCACAAGAGTCCATTGAGGAATGTATTCTTCCGCATTCCAAGATATTGTCTGTCAGTTTTTTCCGTATATCGGAGTCAGGTGCGCTTAACGTCGGATTATTTGCACTCGACGTGCATCGTTCCGTCCAGTTTACCGTTACAATATTGACTGATTAGCTTTATAACAATAACGGATCCGCCGTGATGTCACAGACAACATACGGCCGATAACGGCGGAGATAGTTAAATTTGAATTGGCGCACTAGAATTGGACACGGGCAGCGTATCGCGAAAACGAGTGTAACGGTAGCAAACAGACTGATTCACTCGCCGGTACCTGTTGAACACCACAAAAATTGGAAACGTACACGGCTGATAGGACCCGATAAACGTATCGCAAATTCCTCTGCATCGTAAGATAAGGCGTACCTAAGAGGCACGACAGGTACGAGTTTACGTAGGAAAAATGGAAATTTTCCAATCAGTATCATCAGCACATGTCGCGCGAACCCCGCCACTATTCAAAACTAAGTGACACCGGAGAAACATTGGTAGTGTTACGTAAGAGGCATACGCTTATACACTCAACGCGGCAGATATCTGAAGAATCGAATTGACGAGCAGAAAAAATTCTATTATATCAAATAAGTGATTACAAACTCCTTGCCAGTGGAAAACCTTATCAGCCTTGGCCATCTAGGAACAAAATGCATTTTGACGGTGCACTCAGCCTCTCGCAATCTTTTACATCATCGTCGTTCATTAAGTACCGATCGTTAATTGAGAATTTCATTATGCACACCTTATCCGACGGCATAATTCTCTTTCGCATTATCCTGTCCTGATGTATCAAGTCTGCGACTCGAGCAGCGCGCTGATTTATGCTCGTTACAGCTTTGTTCACGTTTTAGGCCTGCAATAGTCTGCCTGGGGGGAAGTGGTTCGATACAATTTCGAAACTATCGGACGAGTGACCAACATCGTCGAAGCAGGACGGAAAATTTTATCGAGGACGACGTGAAGCGTCTCGCTGCGCCGTTCCATTCTACAATTCACGGTGCATTATGATTGCCACGGATCGCCGATTAGATTCGATTCGATCAGAGGTGATGCGTGTAGGACGCCGATTAAGGAGCGTCGGAGACATGAACGTTTGACATGTTAGCGTCGCGAAGAATTTCAATACCGATTAATTCTCTCTTGATATTGCCACTGCGTATCAGGATCCCTCGCCTATGAGCGCCTAAGTTCGCCTGATTCGAACAATGGACCGCGAAAGCTATCAATTCCTGAAAGTTGGAACAAAGGTGCTGAAGGTTGTCAGGAAGGAACTACGACCTTAAAAGATGAATCACGAGCGTTCGCGTTTGGTAAATTCCGAAAAAGTTCTAATACGGGTAGCAGACATGATTAATGCACGCTCACATGCGAGCAGTCTTCGTGTGCGACATCCTGGTGGCCATTGAAGCTGCTGGAAGAGAAGTTGATTTAAAACAGCGGCCACTGTGCTCAGGTTCGATGAGTCAAAAGTACGATTTAAACAGCGGTAACAGATAGCATTCATTACACGTTCGTAAAGTGTTATCGTGTGCCTTATTACTACTAATATTGTTATTGTTGTTATGTATATATTACAGGACCGGTGACGAAAGGTGACCGCGTACGGAGAAAACTGTCGCAACGCGGAATACTGCAAATACGCTGTCATTTCTTTGACGCAACCTGCGGAGATAGCTCGGCAACGAGTGACTTCGGCGATAAGGCCTATTCAGTGTAAAACAGGGCTAATCTCGCACTTGTGTGAAGCACAGATTGATCGGTGCTCATTATCGGGCGACGGAGGATGATGCGACGGAAGTGAACGATTGACCGCCAAATTACGACGATGCACACGACCACTCACTTTTACTTCTGTGTACCGTCCCGATCCGCCCTGGCGATAACAAATTTAATTATAGTACGTCGCAACGCGGCAGTGCAGTTCGAACGGCGGCCTTTATCGCTTGTTTGACTTATGCGCAGCTATTGTCGCGGGATTGGGGGCTTCATAAAATCTGATCGATATGGAAACTTTGCGACTCGCAGCACTTCCGCGTTATGCTTGTCAAACGTCTCTTATCGTTACTTTTAACGTGACGCTTACCATTAGCATTGACCTAGGATATTTTCATCAATGCACGATTCGTATTAATCATGGAATTTCGAGTGCACGCTGTTTGTGCATCGCAAATTTGCGTGAGCAAACGATGTCGGCGCGGTTAAGTGCGAACAATGCAGAAATAAGGTTTGGCAGTCTGACGAAATAAAAATCTGTCCGGCAAACAGACCCGGTATGCGTAATGTAAATAATCAACATAAACGGTGCACGTGCTTGAAATACGTGACACAGATGCGTGAGAATCCGACGTCACGGATTAGTATGCTACCGTCCCAGTTCTCGCAGGTTGATACGTCGGATTTGACATTTAATCAACATTTTAGTCCCTTACGCAACAGAACTTCTTACGGTTTTCCTTATCTGTTAATTTTATTTTCATACGTCAGCGACTACGTTTAAATTTATATGATAATCGATGACGCACATCAGTAAGCTATAATAATTCCCCATTTACTACAAAGTCTATCACTCCTGGAAATAGCATATTTTTATATGTACTGAATATTTAAGGTTGTCGAGGCACTGTGTGCGAACGATGTTGCAGATTCAATTATGGACATTCAAACTGTGGTGAGAAACCGCCAACCAGCCGTGGTGACATGCGCGCGCAGCTTCCGTTTGTCGATTATCGTCATGAACCATCATGGCCGACGTACACACGGTCCGCATCGCTCCCTGCTTTTTCCTTCATCGAAGCCATTCCAAGATCCATTCAAGGTCCATAATTGTGATCCAAGTCTGCAACAAGATGAGAAGAATCGATTTTGGCAGGTGCTTAATCCCAAATCTCCTTTTCCTGAATGCATTCATCACCCAATGCTACCGGCCGTTTGGCATCCCTGTCCACCATCTTAGCAAGTGGCAAAACACTTTCATAACCAATGAAAACCTTCAGTGAGTAAGATTTCCATCTTTTGTTTCATAATTTGAAGTCACTTGTTCGTCCAGTACGGAATCGGTTCAAACTTTTGTTTATATCGCGCAACATGTATCTTTGGTAATATAATTCATGTCACGTTATCACTGTTATACTTTATGGAACTTTTGTCCTGTCTTCTTCAATGACAGCATTTTACATTTACGATACGGTAACTTTACGTTGCTTCGTGCAATCGTGAGTCAGTATATCATCACGTGGCGTCGTTTAAATTCTAAGTACCTTGGACACCACGTATAAGTCAGAAAATAAAAATAGTTGAATACCAAATTAATACGGTATCGGCTTTTATGGTGCAACTGGCATTTGTTGTGAATGCGTAGTCATCTCTATCTTTAAGATCATGCATATTAACAAAAGACAGGTTACTAAATTGGTATTGCCAATTATATGGATGATAAATTTATTTCATTGAGTAACAACAACACAATGCCATTAACGAATTAATTCAAAAACGGGATATGTTATCGTATTAAATATTTTTTCTTTAAGATAGAGAGCAGCACATAATACTGCAAAAAATACGAACGTTGCAATTGTTCCAAACATATCTTACAATGGTAACTCAGTGAAATGTATGAATTTTGCGATAAATCGTGTTTGCAGAAACCTGAATTAGCGGAGTAGCATTAGACCTTCTGATTACCGTCAAATGATAACTGAATCAAATAATTTAAAAAGCTTATTTCGGACGTGGCGACACACAGTCGATAACAGAAGTTTACAGATTGAAATATACTATTCATAAAAAAACATGTACTAGCCCAATCTTATATTTATTTTTTACTTCTGTATGTGGTCCAAAATGTAAGACCTTCGATTTGCAAGTTGTTTGATAGGAAATGTTTTATTGAATAGGCACAACTTCATGTACAATATTTTATTGCAGTGAACATAATTTGAAATCACTGTGCGATTTTACGTATTAAATATGTACAATACATAAATTAGAATATTCGAATTAGGACACTGCTAAAATGCCCACGCTATTTTAATAGACAGAAGTTTAAAGATCCTTACAGGACACGGTATATTTATATTGGATTAGTAAAAAGTACGGCTACCGTGTCTATTCGACGTATGTCTGTTGTTTCTACATTTTGGTCTGGTTAAAATCAGCTTTCAAGTAGCTATGCGTACCATAGTTACATCAAATCGAGTCATATCATTTACTATTGAAATGGTTTCAAATTTCAAACCATTCCAGCTTTAACGTTCATTAAGTTTTCACGCGATCATCAAAATTCGGTATTAATTACCGATGCACAGACGTCTCTTATCGCTGAAATTACGAGTCTAATTATCATATAATTAACAACATTACAACTTCTTTTTACCATAACATGTCAGAGGTTTAGTTACATTATGAATTGCAAGGCCTTATCATCCGCGTTACGCTCGATTTACATATTCTATCGTAAATCACGGAATATTCGGACAGTATCAACAGTACATACCTTCGCGTATTAACATGGCAACGTACAAATTATTCGTATACAATCTACCTTACGTGTATGTACAAATTATATATACAAGGAACGAGAAGCAAAGCCCGATGCTTCTATGTAGAGAAGTTTCTTTCCGTTGTCTCCTTTCCTAAATCGGTCCGGCCTTAAAGAGAAATAAATAGTACTACTACTTAGCTACGGAGCGCACTTAAAAGGCACATTACTCAATGGGAAATGCTATTCGCTACCCTCTTTTTTTCCTTCCTCGCACGTTTCACCCAACGTATGCGCATTACGGTTGCGATGAGCCCAAATTACTTGAACAGAGCGAGAAATTTCTTGTCGCGGCTCGCATTGCGTGTGCGATGCTTCCAGACGCAGCTAGGCTGGGCAATAAAAAGGCCGATCAGACTTTGATCGTTTTGATTGTAAAAGTTGTGCAGAGGCGAACAGTGTCGAAATGACTTTTGATCATGTGTGGTAAAACGGTGATTTATGTTACATATAATAGCACTGGAATACAACCGTCTGAACTGTAGCAGAAATAAATAATAGTATAAACTACGCTTTATGTACAGTGTGTATGTATCGATTATCATCATGAATCGTGCCGACACGCCGGTACCAATCTATTTATAGTACATTAGCATTAAATAATGAGTGATTACAGCTTACACGTAAGTTTCTCTCACGTCCACCGCGTCGTACTCATGCCTTCTTCCTTCCTTTACAAACGGATATAACATGTGCGACGTCTCATTGCTTCTTGCCTTCTCGCTTATAGCAATCCGAGGGTTCTAAAGATTATCCGTTACACGATACATTCCCTATTCGTACGACAACGTTGCAATGTTACGATGCGCTACTGCAATTTTTCTATGTGCCGGCCTATCGTTCGCGCACTCGTTACAGCATTAATATTACAAAGAATTCCGTTGACACGTTAGAATTATGCTTCTTAAACTTTTTCTATACCTTTCGTACACATTTTGCTACGCGCTTACATCGTCGAACGATCGATTATGAGTACAATGGGGGCGTGGGCTTTGCCAAGTTGTCATATTTTTTTCACCTTCTGCGTCACACATCGCCACTTCATTTAGTGTATCATGTACTATTCAAAAAAATGTATCGAACCGCATCTCATTGCTCTTCGCAAGGACAAAGCATGTTTTTATTCGCCCATGCATTCCAGAGGGAGGCACTCTTATTTGTTTGTCGCTGTGTCGGCGCAAAATATTGTGTTGTTTCATTCGCGTGCATGCATAGTGTCTGTGTGTGTGTGTGTGTCTGTCTGTATTGTCTTTCAAACTAGTTACGCTGCTCTTCCGAAGTGATCAAAGATATTTTTGCGATCAGAACTGTACATATCGTACACGTCACTGTATATTGTACATATTTCTGGTAAAATCAGTGCATTGTCACGCGATGTCGCGTCGTTCCATATTGTTCGGCCGGTTATCGGTTGCCAGGAATTATGCATTATGAGCAGATTCCACATTTTGACGAAGGACCGTTCGAAATTTATTGTAATAGGAAAGTCGCTTAAGCTTAATACGAGACGATGCATATTCTGTCCAAATTTGATTTCCCGACAGTCACGCTAAGCGCATAAGAATTCGTTATCCGTTGTTTACCTTATGTTTGTGCCAGAAAAATGATAATCAGTTCAATCGCTCCATTATTTACGACATCCGATTCTATGTTAATTCATGCCTTTCTCGCATAAATTTGAATACATAGGAACTACTATGCGGGCCGTTGCTCGTCGCCAATCTTCATTCAGTGCCACAACATACGTCAATTTGGAAATGTCGTTGAAAATTCAAGCGGAGAATGAAAAGTTCATCCATTTATATTCTCGTCTCATTGACCTCTATTCTTTCACCTTGCGTCGCAGTCGCGTACGTTTTTATATGAGCCGATTTGTGTGTGTTCTCATGTGAATAAGCAAACGTTATAGTTAATAATGTCGCTATCGCATAATTTGCAATGCAAATCTTGAAATAGTAAGATAATTTTTCGGTTTCAAATCTGATAACAAGACAATATCAACGATCCCATATACCGAATTCTTAATTAAGCGCTTGGCATCCGTCACCGGTCCCCCTAACATTTTCACGATTCCCACCAAAATAGCAGCACACCGACATATTTAAAATTCCCGCAAATTTGAAAAGTACGAACGGTACAAGATATGCACGTATACAGAAACGGCCAGTCGACCCTTTCGCTGCAAGCTGCCGTTACTCTCTACCTTAGACTATTCATAACGCTTCATTCACTCTAACATTGTCACACTCTTTCATGCGCATCTTTCATTCATCGCAGACATTCAGTTCGTCATCCGGATATCACAACACCGGGCCCGCCGTCGTTCCGTCAACGAATTCTGCTCAGCGCTGCCAAGAAAGCGAGCCGAACATTCAAGCCTGACAGCAGGACCTAACAACAGGACCTAACAAGGGGACCTATCACCAGGACCTAACGCCAGGACCTGACAGCAGGACGCTGGCAGCGAAAGAGTGGAAAGGTTCGTATCCGTTCGCAGAGTTCGGAGGATCTGGGTAACGGGATACACGCACACTGTCATCGCTCGGCCTCGTCGACGATAGCGTCAGCAACGACGATAACAACGGTAACAATAGAAACGACGGCGAGGGCGCCGACGGCAGCGGCTCGACTGGCGGCGGACATCTTCCCATCTCCGAATCAGACCTGCCCGCCAACGTCGGCCTGATAGCGAAGCGTCAGATACTGCGCCGCCTCCGTCATCCTGTCGATGCTGCGATGGAGTCCGCGCAGGTGACGTCTGAAGTTCTCGGCGGTGAGGTTCGCGTTGTCAGCCGAGCACTCCTCGCTTTCAAGGCCGGAGTCGTTCTCGATACCCGTCTCCGAGTCGGAGTCCGACGAGCTGGAGACCAGGGAGGACGCACTCTGGACACTCTGCATCGACGTGGTGCTGGGACAGCGAGCGTGGCCGAGCCTGGTGGTGGCGCTCTCGTTCACGTGGATGGACGTGCTGGTGGTGATCTTCTGTAAGGCCTCCTCCTCGTCCTGAGCCTGTCGGCGCGGATCCTGCGACCAGAGCAGCTCGACCTTCATCTGGTTGACGATGTTGTACAGACGGTAGAGGTCGGTGTTGGCCATGGCGTCCCTGATGTTCTGGCCCTGCTTCGTCTTCATCGAGACCGTGTCGTTGGAGTCGCCGACGGCCAGGTCCAGCAGACGGCTTGGCACCAGGATCGTGTCCTCCATCTCGCTCACCGTGCGCACGAATGTCTCCATGCTGTTCAGTATGCTGGCGTTACTGAACTCCGCCTCATCGTGACGGGCGATCCGCCGCAGGCTCGTCCTGCAATGAGAAAGATGAAGGGATCGGTCATTTTTGAGCGTCGCTGCGTTTGGATATGTTTGTGGATCGCTATTTTATACTATTTATGTTTTTTATCTTTTCAGAAAAGGGATAGGAGAAAAATTCGTCATATATAGAAGGGTTTGTCAGATCATAATTTTGAGGGATAGGCATATTTTGAATATAGAATATTTTATGATCATATTTGCTTTTATGCTGTGGAACTGAACACTTAGCCTACGTAGTTATCTACTGTCATTTGAGGAAAAAGGGGTAGTTTCATTCGTTGTTTTTTTGTCGGTTTTCCGATAGATGTGAATTACACTAATAACTCAGGGAGTACAAAGCCATACTTTTCGATGACGAAGTGTAAAAAAAAACCTTCGTGAAGATAAAGAGTGGTGACTGCTTAATTATATGAAACATAACGATCTATTAAAGGTGATCGGAATTCGTAGTTTTTACTCATCTGATACGTATCCACGCTTTTTTTTATCACATATCGATGACATGACCTAATATTATGTGATTACTGGTATCACGAGGTCAATGATAATTTCACGCAAAGACTCTACTTTTGCTTTGTCGACGGTAATATCGTTCGTATGAATTACGATGATGCCACTCACAATCGTGCATTCATTTCGGGTTCAAAAGTTTATTTGAAAGAATCTTTCATGAGCCTTCTACTTGCACCGCGTTAGAACAATGGACGCTTACACGCTCATAATGGAAGTATTTAAAAGAAGCGTTAAATAATCGCGCCGTTGTGTTATTTGACATCAATGTAGTGTACAAAAACGGATGCGTCAAATTTTAATTCATAATTCAACACGTACGATTAAACACGCATACGTAACGTAATACAAGATTCAATGAAAGTCAATTTATATAAAAACGATACTACACGCATGCGCCTACCCGTAAAGACTGCGGGCGTGCCTGTGTGTGTGTGCTTATATATACTGCCGGAGTCAAAATACGATTACGGAATACATTATCATATGTTTCAAACTTCCACTTCGTATCCATTTTGATTTTTTCATCGTTATATATTTACATCAAGGCATGTATATATATATGCATAGACGGATCTTTCAAATTCTTGAACTTTGTACCGTTTCACCTTCTAGTGTATGTGCACACTTATGTAACCGCACGTGCCAGTTTCTACATTCACAAAGAAAAAAGAAAACTTTTTTCGACCGTACATTCTCTCGTAGAACATTGAAGTACTTGTCAGGCATAAGAAACTTCTTTAAAAGTACTGTTCGCCGCTTCATAATTCCATTAGTACTTTACCCGATTATTTTGTGAACAAGAAGAATTTATATCTCTCGTATTATAAGCGAGGCTTATTCATTCATAGGAAATTCCGCCTTTTACGACTTCTTAGCCAGTCACGATTGTGTAATATTTCCTCCATTAACGTTTATTCACCTCTTCCTCACGGCTTTACAGGAAATTACATGTCAGTACTGGACAATCCGCCGTGGCATCACTTTTTTCGAGAAGTTGCGAACGAGTCATTATAACCGGTACGAACTCGTCATTCAATATCATCGATACCGAGTAAATTATCGTTAATCGTCAACTTTAGTTTGCAGCTCCGTCGTCGAGTGCTCCGTGCGGATAAGTTATCGTTTATCAACTGACGACATGGAGAGTCGTCGAAGCTCGTGCTCTCAAGTGTATTCCTCCGTTGTCATGTCCTTCGTGCCTGATCAGCGATCGTTCGTCCATATAAGACTCAACTAATAATAACAATGAGAGATAATTTTCGATTCCGATAAACCGTAACGTGCACGTTCGATCTTATCTGGCCGGTACCCGATGCACAGATTTCATTCCTCGAATTTGTCATGCAAATAGCATGGCTCGATATCCGATGCATGGCCGATTAGCGTTTGGCGGCCTGGAAGTGAAAAGTTCCCTTTTTTGCAGAGGCCGCTTCCTCATCGTCGCGACGCTCGTCCCAGTTACGACGATATATCCTGCACACAACAGTTCCCCTCGGCCACAATGAACTCTCATTTGGATCGATCCAGTCCTCAAGTTACACGCCGGGCTGGCCGGGAAAAGAGAGAGAATCCTCCTTGCCCTGTGTCCTACTTGCGTAGAGACATTTACTTTCGAACAGTGACCCACAGAATGAGCCGCGTCGCCGAGGCTCGCCGAAAATGAGAGACGATCGGCCGAGATACTCTCTCAGGCCCGGAAGACACTTCTCTTTTTTGTAGGCGAAAAGAAGATAGCACATCGAAGCCATAGTTCTCCGCCAACTTCGGATTTACCGTTGCAGGAGCGGGTGCCATTGAGCTTATTTCGAAGGTATGCAACGTTTCTTTCAGAATGCCCATAATGTATATACATTAATCTTGGCCCCTAGCCTCGGGGAGGTGGCGAATAACGGTACTTGAACTTTCGTGCCGTTCGGGATTAATGGATTCAAAAACGTTACGGGCTCGCATTATGAATTCGTCAGCGGCATTATGCGGGTTACATTGACAATCGGCGCATTTTTTATATTCGCCCGCGCGCGCTCGGTCAGTGCCGTTTATTAATGTATGTATATGCGCAACGTCGGAACCTCTGCAGAAGCATTCGCGCATCCTCCTCCACCTCCTCCTCCTCCTCCTCTTCCTCGAGCGTTCTATGTCGATTCGTTCGCGACAATCAGCGCCGTCGAAGTCATTTTCGCGGCAAAGCGATTACGCTCTTTTCTTAACGTCAGGCCTAATAGCGCGGCTAATGAACGTGTGCATACGACGTAATGTCGCATGAAAATTGCCAATGCATTACTGGCACCGTGAATATCGGTTTATCGGAACGTGAACGCGATGCTTGGCTGACCTGGTAGTTCGTCGGTCGATATTTCTTGCCGGCTCGAAAGAAAAAGAAAAAACCCGCTCCACTTGTCCCCCATCCGATCAAACGC
The DNA here is from genome assembly GCA_914767735.1 of Anoplius nigerrimus. Classification (NCBI taxonomy): domain Eukaryota; kingdom Metazoa; phylum Arthropoda; class Insecta; order Hymenoptera; family Pompilidae; genus Anoplius; species Anoplius nigerrimus. The sequence goes on along the minus strand of OU612089.1, from coordinate 7,615,333 downwards.
GGGAAATCAACGAAATCGTTAATAGACATCTCCATCGCGCGCGAAGGAGGATCACTCTAGCGGCTCGTGTCCAACGATAACATCGCCACGAATTATCACGTATTACAATTACAATTCCTCGCCTCTTACTCTTAATCGGGCCAATTCCGGTGCAGGTTATTTCTGAAGTGAGTAGTACGCGATAACGCGGCCCGACGATCGAAAGATAATTTTTTTTTTTTCCCCTCGGCATATAACAGGTGACACGCGCAGCCCGCTCCTAAGCTTCTCAATGTTTCCGGCAAGCGTCTCGCGGCTTAGGGTCGAATTATCGGCGTATCATTGACGCTCTTTATCCCGATATTTGTGAAAGGAAATTTATTGCCAACGCGTTAATACGCTTAACCCGACGCGGAGAGCCCATGAACGTCAAGATACCCACAACAGCCGCTCGATCCGCACACTCCGTACTGGAATTATTGAGAAACTCATTCCTTGACATTCGAAGTCAGACACCCTTGGCCGTCCAGTCCGTACGTGAAATTCTCGTACGTCGTATCACAGACATCGTCTACCTACCAAGAAACCAGCATCGTAAACAGAGTAAAGGAAGGTCTTCTCAAATTCCAAGCCGTGACTCTCAACGAGAGGCACCACCGTATCTTCCAGCACTGGCACTGAAGGTAAACGCTTATGTTCTCTGTCCACAGCGGAGGATCCCGATGCAAGCCAAGTAAAGAGAGAGAGAGAGAGAGAGAGAGAGAGAGTGCGCGCGCGCGCACGTCCGCGATCGGCAACTCGAAAAGGAAAAACGTCGGCGTGGCACGTTAGCGAACGTTGACTGACGAGGTGTGCCGAACTGCGAATGTTTTTGCTAACACCGCCCCGACGACTAAACGGGGGCCAGAGCGTAGACGATCAGACCGGACGCATACGCGCAGGGGCACTTGGCTAAAAGAGACGGATCAAGCAGCTCGCCGCTATGCAGAGAGAGAGAAGACTCCCGCGCATATCGTCGTAACGTTCTACCTATGAATATTCTCGAATCCGATTTGCCATGCAAAATTTGAATTAACCCCTCGCGCCCGACGGAGGTCCCGGGCGTTGCGTGCGTAGGTGAACGGATTTTCGAGCGTACGTCGTCCCGTGGACTGTTTGTGTCGCGCACACAGGACTGATCTTCCGCCGGTCGGCAGGTTCGCGTCGCACATGTGTACCCTGCGTGTGAACGTTCGCCGATTCGAGAGGGTGGAGGAAAGACGGCTCAGCATTATATGCTAATCCGTCCGGGCCTGACGTATTCCATCATTTTTACATACATCGGACATTCGAGAGTTCGACTTCTTCGCCGAGCTTCGTTTGTCGCCCCCTCTTCTTGGCTCCCCACCTCCCTCCCCCCTCCTCTCTCTTTCGCTAAGCTCTCTCCCTCTAGGTGTTCGTTAACCGATCGTCGGACCGTCTTCCTCTCTCCTTCTCTCTCTCTCTCTTCCGTCGGGTTGCGCTTTCCGGGGCGACCTTTGCCCGACTGCCGTCCAAGTTCCTACCGGCGCGTAGAACTCGAGGATTCCGCTAATGTTTTCAGTAAATCTAGTGTCGTCACACGCGCGCCGCGCGTCACGCGGTGAATTTCGAAGCGGTTGGCAATCCGAAATATGCATACGTTAGTAAGCGGAAGAAATGGCATTCGCTGAATTCTTCCGCGCCACTCGTCGCTTGCCTGATTAACGCGCGACTCTTCCGGTCAGCTCCACTTTTTGCGCGTCTTCGGATTGACTGTGGGAAATCCGCGTCGTACGACTCATTAGACTGTATTTAACATGAGCCGGTCACTTTTGTATCTAATTCAGAGCACTTTGTCTTCCTCGACCGCGCGCGCTGACGCACGGGAAAGACATAAAGGACAATCGTCTTTATATGGTCATTGTTGCCAGGTTCCCGATAGCTTATCTGTTTACCAATCGATCCCGCCTATCTGCCGATCTATCTTTGCGATCTATTCGTGTCAGGTCGATTGATGCCTCGTTTGTTCAAAGGACGCACGGATGGATCAGGTGCTTTACGGATCATTAACTCTCTCGCTCGACTCTCGCACGTATTCGCGTAAAGAGCTCGACCAATCGTCCTGTCACATTTGTCGGGGGATGATACATTATCTGTTTACCTCCTTCCTGATCGACGGCATCTGTTGTTCCTTTCGTCTTCCAATCTGCTCGCCCGCGCGAGCTAATTAATCCGTATCGATCAGCGATCGCTATTCTCTCGAACGTTCTCTCGTTTTACTCATGAGTGCACCATGTATATGTATGTGGTCAAGCAGAATAGTTCTGCGGAGATCTCTACGCGTTTGTCGATGCTAATTAGCCAGCTTCCGCGAACTTTTCCACTTTGATGCGTGAGCAAGTGCTTTTCCGCTGATTCGAGCGTCATCGTTGGACAAAGAGACCTTTATCGTCTGAGTAAAGTCGTTCGTGGCTTACAACGATACAGTTGACACAGCTTAAACGACTCGTTGCCCGCGCTTTCTAATGATCTCAGACTGTACGCAGAGAGAGCATAGAGTATACCGGAAAATTCGGTACGACATACGTGCATGTAGCTTTTCCGTTCGGCTGGTGCCCCTGTTTGTACACATTGGCAGGCGTGAAGGAGCAAAATGACCGGGGACAGAAGTCGAGGGTGGGAGAGAACCTGCAGAAAGCGTACTGTCACTCGAGCATCCACACCGGCTCCCGCCAATATCCATTCTCGCCCGTTTCGGTTCTCTCGCGGATAATCGGCATGACTTGCAGAAACAGACGTCACGTTGGGTAACGGTATAATTTTGCTACGAAACGATTAACCGTCAGCCGAGGGTGACGGAAAAAAATCTCGCGGACAAATTTAGGAGTAAAAATGTTTAATGCTGCCCTGCATCTTTGGCAGAGGAGTCTCCGGAAGGAGGAAAATGCGAGGCCCGGGTTCAGTACAGCGGCATAGTGTGAATACCGGTACGGAAAGTGGTATTATTACGTCACACAGCGGGGTGCCGTGTAACGAACAAAAATTAGATTGACACGTAACAAGCTCCGGTCTCTGCGCGAGAAAAGTTTCACGCCGACATTCCCCGGCTGCCTTCATCAAGCGAAAATCGCATTGGCGAAACTTTTAGACATGGAAGCGAACAATTTGGATGAATGCCTTGGGAATTGTAGCGTCAGTCAATTCTTGTCGTTAGTAACAATTCCTTTCCCGATGCTTCTGTATTTCAATGGCTGCCTGCCTGTGGCGACGCATAAAGTAGAGTACGTAGGTAGTTAACTTTCATGAGAGACATAAATTATGGGCATAAATTATCAAATCATTGCAAAACGGTGCGACTACGTAAGGAGGCGGGCATATCGGGCAGTTCTTCCTGTTGATCGGAACGTAAGTTATTTACCAAACACGCCGGTGTTTACGTGCGACGATTTCGGTCAGAAATCATTGGAATGGATAAGCGTTAAAAAAGATTTTCACAACCTTCGTGGCTTTGTCTCGGACAGAAACGGGTCACCGACGCGATTACCTTACGATCCGTAAAGCGATCATTAAAGTGTGATTAGTGCGATTTTTTCTGTTTCTACTTAATTACGATCCGTTACCTTTTTTTTCACACTTCCGCCTGGCGGCAGAAAAACAGGCCGGCGCTAATAATCGTTAAATGCCAATTATTATCTATCTCCTAAAGGGAATCAATAGAATATGACTCCAAAGCGAATGGCCGACGTGCGTTGATATGTTTCTTTCTGCCAAAAAGTGACGTCAACATTTTGTAATTGAAACAACGAAAAAGTGCTCACTTGCCGATGGCAATTATCTTCGAAGCGTAGAACACAGTTCTGACAAAAGAACAAATGTAGAACGACGGTAACCAAAAACGGACGGGAGTAACGGTGGATACAGTTAATAGTCAATAAAAGTGGAAGTATAAATATGTCAGGGCTTCGAAGAAATTGGGGTTTTAACTTTTCAAGGTTCCCTCCCGGACGATTCGCTCGTGTGGAAACGCTTTTACGCAGTTGCCCCGATGCTTTTTCCCGTACGATTTATTGTCGGCAAACGGCACCTAGCAAACGGCACTTTCTAATACACACGCGACGCGCGCAATTTCCTTCTCCATCGGCTTTTCCATTCTTTGTGGAGCACGTAAATTTCGCTCGCGTGAAACGCGCGACGTTCAAATGCCCTCAAAGCCATTCTTCGAAGCACCAGCGCCCCTTCAATTGTAAATGAGCTACGTCGTAATCGCTGGCTCATCTCAAAATCAAAGACGCGAGCGTGTCGTGAATTAATTTCGCGAACGCCGAGTCGCGTCTCGCATTTTCGGACTCGACGCGACAAATGTTTTCGTTCCGTAATTTATACGGGACGACCCAAACTTCCCGTTCGAAATCTCATGATAATTGCGGACCCGTACAACGTCAGAGGAGATAAAAAAAATATACTTTATTACGCTCCGTATGGCTTGCATCACTGCGATCAGACTCGAGCCAAAACAATCCTTCGAAACGGTTTTTATCGAACGGCCAGTAACCAAGTTTTGCCCATCCGATATTATTTCAGGCTCCCCGAAAGTCGTTACAGAAATTTCTCGATGCCACTATGCGCATGACAATAAGCGAAGTCCTTGAGGCATCGGCCGTTACGTCAACTCGTGACGCATGTTGCAAGAGAAAAAAATCCTAATCCCGCCAAGAATGCTTATCGAATCCGATAATTGACACGGGGTTGAAAGCTGCACGCTGCGAGGCAAACATCGTTATGACACACCAACCCCTACCCATATCGGACAGTTTAAGCCGTTTCCGCAAATTCCATTCTTTTCAGCCGCTGCAGCCTTCAATCTCATCAAGCTAAAGTGACGTAAAGTCAGGAAGACAGACGGAATCATTCATCGCGGGGAACAGAGGGACATCAGAAATTGACGACAGCTCGACCTTCCAGATTCATTGGATGTTCATTGGCCTGACAGTATCAGTCCGGCCGGTTCTATCACTCTTGAAGATGCAGCCGAGCACGTAGCTCACGCCATTGCGAGATACGGATGGTACCCGCGTGCGAAGAAGGCATCGTGGATATCAATCGCTTCGTGACCGACTCCCGTGTCTTCATCAGCTTGTCTTTCGATAGCCGTCCGCTTCTCGCTCCTCTTTGACACACGGCGGAGGACACGCGCGCGTGCGCGCGCGCGCACGCTCGTCTCGCGAAACGTGCCGCGCAAATAAAGAACGCACCTGGCTATTTCACAGCTGGTGCCTCCGGGCCCCGAGACGCTCATCGGAATTCAGCGAGCCGAAAGGGTCACGCGACCGAATCGAAAGCGGGGAGGAATTAACGGGCGGAATTTTTCTGATGCAACACCGTCCCTCTGACGCCGACGACAAGCGGTCTCGTAACGGCCGGCGAACGATAAGCGGGGCGAACGAAGTCTGGAATGTAAGCCGTGCGTCCGTGAGATATCTATGCTCGGCCGGCGACCTTAAGAGTTTTCTAATCGTGCCTATCTCCGCCGCCGTCTGACTATATTTTCGGCACGAATCGTGCTTGGGTTGTGTACACGTGGCGAGACTCGCTACAGACGAATGAGGAATGATGTATGATTCCGATGATAATTGAAAGTCTGCGGGTTTGGCACGTAGGATACGATGATCGCAGTTGTTGGATCGTGCCTCGGTTGTGTGCATGCGGGAAGACTTGCTACAGACGAATGAGGAATGATGTATGATTTCGATGATTCTTGACAGTCTTCGGATTCGGCACGTAGGATACGATGATCGCAGTTTTCGGATCGTGCCTCGGTTGTGTGCACGCGGGGAGACTTGCTACAGACGAATGAGGAATGATGTATGATTTCGATGATTCTTGACAGTCTTCGGATTCGGCACGTAGGATACGATGATCGCAGTTTTCGGATCGTGCCTCGGTTGTGTGCACGCGGGGAGACTTGCTACAGACGAATGAGGAATGATGTATGATTTCGGTGATTCTTCAGAGTCTGCGGATTCGGCACGTAGGATGCGATGATCGCAGTTTTGCATTCCGAGAGACTTATTTTACGCGACTGGTCGGTATCGCGTCGCTCTGCAAATTCCGGTTCCTGCCGAATCGATGCGGACTAATCTTTCTGCACGGGCCTCTCGTTTGCTGATTACTATTTCGTAACGTTCAAATTCCTCGCGCGGAATGATAATATTATTGTTGGGCGCTGCGATGCGCTCGGTTGTTTAGAGAGACTTGGTGAGTACCGATGGTACGGGAGAGTTTTTTCGCAGGAGAGGCATGAAATCGAGAATGACATGTCAGGGGCGACATTCGATGGATGTAGAACGAAGGCGAATGCAAACGAGGACATCGTGACGCGACCGGCCGACGATGCTAGGAGCCTAAAGCAGAACGTAGGACAGCTTGTTAGGTTTCCCTTCGCGACTCGTCATTAATGCCTTATTTTATTAGATTTCCGAGGATTAGAAAGTCTTCGCGAAAAACATTGCCGAGCATTCTCCAATGGCCTTCCGATGCTTCTGCGTAGACTTTCAGCTTCGTTGCCACTACAGCGCTCGCTTTAACAAACATACGTTTGGCGCGAGCGATTTGAATGATAATTTGGTGAGAGGGGGGGTAGGGGGGCAATTCCGTTGAAAGAGATTTTTCAAGGACTCGCGACGAAATCGACGTAGTCACGTCGCAAGCATATTTTCGAGCTGCGACAGAAACCCACTTTCATCGGCTTTGAACTGCGAGCTCGAATAACACGGTGGGCCTTTCTCACTGACTCTCTTGAGAAGCGGTTCGAACAACCGCTGAACTGTACTGGACATCATTGATTTCAATTTGTTTCACGATTCCTGTTATTTCTTGTATTATTGCACTCAATGCATCTCGTTTCTCAGTTATTGAAATTTGTGGCAAACATTGAGCTGCGGTACTAAACAAAGTTTCTATTTTTGTCCGCACGCTCACAGGCTTGATCAGTATAGCGGTACTGTGTAAAAGAGTGAGATACAGGGGACATCGGGAGTTCAGCTGACAGATATCTGATTCTAGAAATGTTTGTAAATATGTCGTAGTTCTCGCGTCGGTTCAATGATAATGTTACAGTCGGCTGATATACTTTCACACGTTCGCTGACACATATAGCACGTTCTTTCTTGCCAAAAAGTTGACGATTCCAATCGTAATTTCAGTATGTAATAGCGCAGTGAGGAGTAATTCAAAGGAACGTTTGCCATAATTGAAATTTGTATTTAAATATGTTCTCCCAACACTTGTTAATCATTTCTACTCTCAGTCAATATGTTGAGCTTGCTTAAAGTCGTGGGGTCGAAGACGTGTAGAGTTTCCGAGAGGGAATCACGCAGTGTTCGCAATTTGTACTGATTCCGTTGCGATATCAGTATCGTATATTCACCTATTTCCTTTTTGCATGACTCACGCGCCTTCCACGCTTTCTTTGAACGAAGGTTATCGGCGTACTGTTCGGTTCAACATTTTTCGTATCTCTAGCACATTCACAACCGGCCAGATGCACTTGACGAAGCGAATTGACTATATTGACGATGAATAAGCACCGACTAATAATATGACATATTACCGTGAACGACTTTTTATTTATTTTTTACCTGCCTAAATGGACGGTATAGAATTTTCTTTCAACCGCGCACCGCAAGTAATATGTACACGTATATCTGATACAGAGTTTCAGGCGATAGCGACAAGAAGGTGAAACACGTTAAACAACTTACAACATTAACGACAGCAAAATCGTCTTGCAAATTAATGGACTCACGGACAAGATAGTGATCAGGGTCAGTGACGTGTTCGTTACCTGTCGGTTAGATAAGTCTTACACAGTGATAACATAACTCTGACAATCGATTGCACCGTCCCGATGACACTATAATACCCCCCTTTATGTAACGTTCCACAATTTGTCCGTTTAATAGTGGCGCATCTTGAATATTACGAAACCGACTCCTATCTCGGACCCGTGACTATCGTTTCGTATTGAGACATGCGACGTTCGAGTCACTCGTCGGATTGTTTGCTCGGTTTTATGAGAGCATTGACGGGACGAGAGCGTAATATCGCCGAGGTGATTTTCCGGGCAGGACTATAAACGAATGCCAATTAAACAATACGCCGATAATGGGAGCACAGCGAGCGCTCGTTCCAGAAAACGAACGGACGATGTCGTAAATGGATAAAAAGCGAAACGCGAAATCTACGCTGAGCGTGTTTTCATCTTTGCACATGTTGCTTCACAAGCGACGCTTATCTTCGTTGCACAACGGCGATTAACCCTTTTCCTTGCTGAAAAGTGGTGAAATTAACATTTTGGCGATGTTGCATCAGCGAACGTTATCATTGAGACGTAAGACCGCTTCAGCGGTAATGTAAGCGTTAACACGAGGCCCACATTAAGATAGTACTCTTTCGGTGGGGTCAACGTGCAAAGTGTTCATCTCCGGAGTGAACACAATGAGTAGGTAGCGCAATTGAAGCGTGCCGAGGCAGGCCGGCGTGAAAAAGTTTTAATTTTCCTTTCCCAGCGCCATAGGCAACGTTAGACGAACGAGTTAGGGGGGATGGTAATTGATCACACGCTCAAACGTGTGAGAAGTGGTACACCCACAAGGGGGTATCGATGAGCGTGGAAGAGGCTAGCCTGAGATAATGTTAACCAATATAACTTGACCGACATAGTATTCGCGCTGATTCGGAACCGGTTGGCGGAAGGCCAGAATATTTGTCCCGGAAGCTGTGCGTTTGGTGTGCAGAAAGTTTATGGGCGAATCTCGAGCAGTGCGCAGGACGAAAAAGCGGGCTAAGGGTAGAAGAACGTTGATTGTTGTGCTTTCCCCATGGCAAAAAGTGGGCCATTAATATCGTTCGCGCGTTAGAAACAAGCGAGCGGAGTGATTTATTGAGGTGCACTCCGCGAAGTTCTTAAACACAGCCAATTCCGTACGGAGTGCGATCATTGCGACGATACGTTGTCGATGAACAGCGATATATACACTCAGATGCCTATCGAGACCAATTAACCGCTCGGTATCAATTTAAAATTTCGCACTACCGTATCTGATAGATTTTCCAGTTACGTCGACACAGTGCCCCGAAGCTTTTATCGCCTGAAAGGCTGGAGGAAAACGATTGACCGCGAAGTAAAGCGTACGACGGGGAGTTTCCCTTTAAAGTACGCGGACGGTTCAATTAATATGCGAGTCATTGTTAAAAAGAGAAAACCGGTGTGCGCCGGATATTTGACTCCTTCCGATGCCATCCGGCAAAGTATGACGCTCGTGGCCACCAACACATTCCTCCTCTAGGAATATAAAGAGTCTTGCGTCTGGGACTGATATTAAAGGTCGGCGTCCAGCCGAGGCGAGTACAAGTTCCAGGGTCATTAACACATTTTGTGCGGCAAAATTGTTCTCGATGTCGGAAGAAAGAAGTTGATCCGCGTGCAGCGATTATTGGGGGTCTTTGGGTTAATTTCGAAACCGACGGCTCGAGATTACGTACACCGGGTGCAGTCAGATAGAAAAGAGTCGTCCGTTAATGCTCCCGTCTACGTATCGCGCAATGCTTTTTTAATTAGTGCGATTACCAATTTCGAAAGTAATTCCTCTCGACGGTCGCCATTCGGAGCGCGCGCGTCCTCTTTACGAGCGCGTGCTCTTATTTATCTAACTACTATCCGACGGCTTACATCTACAGATTCCAAATAGATCAGGCAATTCCGTTATCGGCGATATCCGAGGAATTCTATACGTGCCCGGAGATCCGATCGTGCGATATTCAAAATTAAACGGATCGCTACGTTATTATCAGCCCGCAAAATCGATCTCAGCCGATCGATATGAGGAATCTGCAAGTTTGTGTACGTAAACGATGAAAATATCGCGATCGACCATCGCGGGGTTCGTAATTGTTTGCGAAAACAGTTCTGCTTAAGACCCCCCACTTGAGAAATCGTAGATCGGTATAAGCGAATCTGATCGATCTTTTCAGGTATCCCTGGGGCCGAGGAGCTCGCGAACGAGTCTAATGGACGTCGAAGACGACGTTCGCGGTGCATGCGACCCGGGAGTGGAAAGAGAAGCCGTCGATGCCACTTACGAGGGCCTTTAATGCACGTCGCACTTTGAAGCGCGAGGCAATCCCACGTCGGAACGCGATTTGCTCATATTTTGCCGTATTGCGCACATGCATTTCACGGCAACCGTACTCTCGCCCGGCCACCAGGCGGGCCCCCGTTACGTGGTCATCGTCTGTAGAAAGTGTTGCGTTAGTCAGCGAACCTCGCCGTGACACAGTTGCTTCCAATTTCGACAGTCTTTTTCTCTTCGGGGCCCAATTGCGTGCATACATTAAACCGAATCGGAGGAACGTTTGACGCGCTCTCCGGGTCCGACGGCGGAACTCGGACACCATTTTGTATGTCGACACTTCCCGAATCGATCCCATGGATCCCATTTTACGAGCTGCGTGAGGGAGAGGAGAGGGGTCACGGGGCGACCTGTCGATTTTGAGGAAAGAGTCGAGAGCGAGCGAGTCGATCGGCTCGCGAACGCGATCAACTTATGTGGGTCAAGTGCGGGTCTAATTCGAGAGGTAAATCGGGGGCTATTAAAACGATGCACGGCCTAATTAGCGAGGTGGAATACAGGGCCGAAGGGGAAGTTCGACCGCAGGGTCCGATCGACCGGACATCGATAGGTACGGATGCCGAGTGCTACCCTTTCCAGTTTTGCGGAGCGCGGGATATTTTTAAATGTTCCGTGAGATTGATACCACGATCTTGCGCAACATGGGCGGTTTCGTCATCGGGGTGCAACGCGCGCGGGCAGGTAGGTAAGGTTCTCTAAGCCTTTGCCACTCTTACGTTTGGGAGCGAAATTTTCACCTCGATCGCTATCTGGGCAGATTCTCAGCGCGCAGATTAGGCAGCGGACAGTTAACGATCGAAAATAGATGTCACGATAAGGGATGAGGCAAAAACAAAAATGTTTACCTCCCCGTGTGCCGAGGTTCTCTTATCGTTTGGGAAATTTCATCAACGTATCGATGTGCGAACGACTCCGGAGGCAGCGTATCTCGAAAGTACCCACTCGGCGAATCTGACGTGCTTCACAGTTAGTACATCTCGTGTTTTCGAGATTAGCGCTAATGTTTGTTCAGGAGTTTGTTTTTAACCGAATCGCTTCTCCTTTTAGCCCACCGCTAACCGAATACTCCCCAGGTACTGCCCCCGCCAATGACGTTCCCCAAACCTCACGCGATCGAGAAATGCATAGAGCGGCCACGAGGAAAGTTAAGTATAAACAACACCGTAACTCAGATCTAAATGCTCCTACGCCTAAGCGACTATATATAAAAAAAGTGACTCACCTGCTGTTCTCCACGTTAGCCGTGATGTCACCGTGGTAGTTCATTCTGAACGATGATACGCTTCGCAGCTTCGGGGTATGTTTCTGCACGACGAACGTCTAGTATCTGATGCGACCTTCCACCGGGTCGACTGGCAGGCTGTCTGCTCGGGGCTCGGCAAGGCACTGTCGAGAGGGGGCTGGTATTCTCACTTAGTCACCCCTGCACCAGGGCAGGCAGGATCGGCTAATCGTAGCAGCCTCGTACGCTTGTGGGGCGAGGTAACTCTTTCCCGTACGTCGGTTACAAGAGCCGAAAGGACGTTAGACACTTCAGCACCGCCGGTATCTTCTTATTTCCAGATGCAGTCCTCGTTCGGCAAATGACGTTGTCACACTGGCGCGAACGGTGTCGTGTTTCCCGTAGGCAGCAGCAGCAGCAGCAGGAACAGTCAACGATGGTGTCCACTGTACTAGGCGTCAGCGTTCCCAGAAGAAACGAGTCTTCGATATCGGGTCGACGTTGAGTCAATGCCGAGTGCACGCGTCCTGGTACCTCGACGTAAAGCCTCGCGCGTGTGTATCTCGATGGGTGGCTCGAGAGATCGATGAACGTCGAATGGAGACGCGAGTGCGTGCGTGTGCTTCGCGGGTCTGAGGAAGCGTGAGTGGCGAGAGGCGTCGGCTGCTCGCTGACGATCAGACGCGGACTGTCCTAAAGTTGGAGAAGTGTCGGCGCTGCTCGTCCGCATCACTTATATTAACCATTGCGGCTGGCCAGGTACAACGAACGGAGGGGAGTGCGCATCTCTCTCTCGCTCGCCGACTCGCTCTCTTCTCGTCTCCACGAATTCGTTTCGTCCGCGTCCGCCGTTGGAAGACGATCAAGCGCGTCAGACGCAACGATGCGTCGTGTTATCTCTCCGTCTCTCTCTTCCTCCCTCTACCTCTCTCGCTTCCTCTCCACTCCTCTTTCTCTCTCTCTTTCTTCCTTTCTGTTTCTCGTTTTCTCTCTCACACACACCTCTCTCTCTCTCTCTCTCTCTCTTTCTCTGTCGCACGGCCGCGTCTTCCTCTCTGTCTCACCACGCCCGCGGTCCTTCTCACTTTGGCACGAGACCGCTCCCCGTTTTTAGCCCCGGCCGTGTCAACGTTTCTTTTAGGTCGCGCTCTCCACCGTTTGGAAAATCGAACGTGCGGCGTGCGTGCGCGCAGAGGTCCGTAGCTGACGATTCTCGTCGACGGTAGGAAGAGACTGGCTTCCGGCGGCGGTCGAAGGCTGATTTCTCGTGGACGGTAGAAGCTGGCGCGCGCGCGCACTCTCACGCCGTTCCCATAGCTCTCATTCGATTCGGATATCACGCAGCGATGTAGTGATAGACGACTCGACCGTCGTGCTTCTATGACTGTTCTCTCTCAACTCTCTTTCTCTCTCCCTCACTCTCTCTTTCTCTTTCTCACTCCGGTGCCCCTGCCCTTCCCCTCAGCCGCTTCCGACGCCTACTATTTGTCTCTATTAGCCGTCTCTCTCCCTCTTTCTCCGTCGCGTTCATGCCGACCCCACAAACTTGGCGTCGCCGCGTCGGACCACAATACGGGATCCTGATTGGTCGAGGCGGCACCACGCGAGCCTCGACTCTCCGTCTCACTTCACCTCGTGGCAACCTTCTCCTTTTTCCACGAATCAACCTCGTCCCGCATGCAAGGTTCAATCCTTCCTCCTTGCTCCCGGGTGCTCTCTCGTCGGCGCGGTTCTATCGGTCGTACCTACGATAATACGGGGTGTCCCGAAAGTCGGGCGCCTCGTCGGTGTGACGAGCCGTCTGCTTTCGACGAGCGTTCACCTTGACTCGGTGGCGTATCTCATTAATTGCACATTTAAGCGCCTATAAATAGAACGGGCCAGTCGTTAACGGTCCTTCGACATAATTGAAATTCGTAGATTGGTGACAAAATTGACGCAGCGTCAAGCGTGCATTAAAATGCAGTTGAAATTGAGAGCGACCATTCCGGAAGGCCACGGAGGTGCAATAAAGCATCGGGGCCGCGAATCGTTAGAAAAATTACTTCGCGCTCACCCCGTATATGCTCGCGTATGTACTCTCTCTTGGCGTTACACGCTGCCAGGCACGATATTCTTTCTTTCGCTACCTGATAGCGTACAAGTGTATCAGTCTATCTCGCGGCGCAGAAAGGGTTCGCGCAATTAATCGGAACCGATGTTCCGGCAATCGAGCCTTCTGTCCTCCCTTAGCGACAATTGCACTCGAATCATTCCCATCCCCACCGGCCCCGTCTGCCCGGTTTCAAACTGTCATGCGGCGCGCTCCGATTGGCTTACGCGGGACGCGTGGCGCGCGAAATCGAAGTCGATGGTGCACCGATCTACGATTCCCGTGCCGTTTTGCGTAATCTTCGTTATCTACCCCCGGCCTACGCCTATTTCTGTACAGGCCTTCTATCACAAGTGCGTACTTCAAGCGCAGTTTATTTCCGCGGTTGCTGCACCTGTCCTCCGCCCCTCCCCCTCGCATGCGGTCGACTCATTGTTTTCGGTCAAAATCGATCCTGCTAGACCGTCGTCGCCGGCTACGGGAATACTCACGTGACGGAGGATCATTCGGTTAGCAGACACGGCGGCTTCGGCGTAACCTGAATTGGAGAGAAACAAGGAAATGCGTGTCTGGCGGGATAATTAACGCTCAGGCACAGGTGATACAGACCGTGGTTGGGCATAGGAACGATTCGCGATCCTTAACTGCGATACCGCGCTCGCGTGAATGCGCGTGCATGCACGTGTATGCAGGCAAACATAGAAGGATTTCATCTGTATGGGATGTATTGAATGACGCGTAATGCGCTCTACTCGCGTGTACGCTTACGTGCGCGCATATTGTTCGCCACGTTTTTATGTATCTACACGGGCGTCGTTAGGACGATTCTAACGTTGGATCCCCTGCGAGTCGTGGACTGTACAGGCGAGGTCGGGTTGCGTGCGCGATGGGGTTCCGGCTGTCTGTTTTCGTAGGGGGCATCAGGAAGGAAGAAGTGGGTGCGTCAGGCATACGAAAGTAATATCGTTTATGCGCGTGAACTTGTGTTACATTTCGAGAGTGAGGAATATGCGACGGACGCTGCTTTCCAAATGAGGAAAATCCTGCTTCGCGCGCTCCATAACGTCAATCAGATAACTGTGGACATTACGCTCGTTTTGCAGTTCCTCGTCGAGCGCGATCTCGTTCTTGCATATCGGCTTGTAACGGCCGTTTTTCACGTCCTGGAGCAGTTTCACTTTCCGCTGCTTGAACACGAGGACCTTCAAATTCTGAAAAAACGTTCGAGACCGTCGCGAATATCGCTGATAACTCGAGAAATGCTATCACGTCGGCAGATGTCGGACATCATGCGGTACATACGTGATATTTTATAAATTCCGCATGCTCTATCTCCTTCTCGATTTCGGGTATGTTATGCCTAATCGTCTCTATCCTCTCTTTCAGCTCGTCTATCTTCATCGACATAGCCTTACATTTTTCCTCCATGTCGTTTGTCCTCATTTGAATTTGATTTGTCTCCTACAATTCATCGACGTATATGACAAAATATCAAAATTAGTATATGGACAGTTTATTTTGAAAGTCGTATAAGCCCATTTAAAAAAAAATAGACATAAATAAACCGTTTACACCGCGTTAATCATAAATTACACCATATCTAATTTTTTTTAAATATGGACTTATACCACTTTCAAAATAAACGATCCATATAGGAAATGAAAATCTACAGGGTGGGTTTAGTTTTGATGGCTAGACCTTTGTAAGCATCTTGATCTTCATTTTCTGATCATCGAGACGTTTGCGCAGGACGATCTTCTGATTGTGCTCCTCCTTCGGATTCTTCTTCAGCTTCCCCATGACCTTGTCCACTATAACGTCGCGTCGCGCTATACAATATTCCATGTCGTGTATCAATTTCTCCTGTGCCCTGCGCAAGTGTGACAATCTCATCTCCATCTTGTGAATTTCGCTCTTCATCGTGCCAATGTCGCCCACGCTGCTACGCTCGTCCCTCAATTTCCTAGCGGTTTCTTGCACGAGCTGAACCTAAGTCAATTACGTAGATCAAGCGGCAGATGTATCGCAAGGTTCTTATCCTCAATTCAGTAATCTCCCCTCCCCGTGCATCAGCCACGACAATTACCTTCTTCTCCCAGGACAGACTGTCCCGTTGCAGTGCGACAAGTTCCTCCTTCAAGCTCTCCCTGTCGCAGTGAAGACGCTTCACCTCGCTCTGCAGCTTGATCAGCTCCATCTCCGCATCTTCCAAGGACCTGACGTACTCGTTCTTCGCGATACAATTCTTATCCTGCAACTCCTCCTTCAGCTCCTTCTGCATCACCAGACTGGCATTGACGTGGGACAGCCTCTGCCGAAGCAGATTCATGGTCCTCTCCATGTTCGCCTCCTCCTTCTCGAACTTCTCCAGCGTATACTCCAGCTTGAGATTCTTCTGCTCCATGATGACGGTCTCCTTGCTCAGCAGATTCAATTCCTGCAGCTGTTCGTCCCTCTGCTCGCTGAGCGTAACCATGAAGCTCTGTTGCCTCAGCCAAAATTGCTGCGAGCTCTGATTGGCCTCCTCGATTTCCTGTATGTTCCGCTCCAAGGTCATGATCTTTAGCTCCTGCGGACTTATCTCCTCGCCGCCGGTGTTGGCCAGTGCCTGCGGCGGACAAAAGTTTCGACTTCGTTATCGGCAGGCCGCGGGGTGGAAATGGCCTGACGCTGCATCGGTGTCCGTCAATGCGAATCCGCCTGCGGTCTTGTCTAATCTATCTAATTGGAGGTCGCGTTTGTGTACAATTCGCTCGACCCTCGTACGATTGTGTAACGCTCGCTCGCGCGATAAATTGCTCGCCGCGCGCGCGCGAAAAAAAGACCGCCGATCAGGCACGAGCCGCATTTTTCCGCAACGGATGACACTCTGATCCGAAGATAAGGACGCATCTGTCCCGCATTAGCTGACGCGAGCCTGATCGCTTTGCGAATTACGCGCGTCCACCTTCCACGTTCGCCTCGCGGATTGCGTCCTACGCTCGTCGCGACGAAATACGAACCGGTCGGCTGCGGTTTTGGCATAGGGGATAAAAACGGAAAATCTGCTCGTGTTACGCATACGAATTGGCCGGCGCGTAAGGGAGACTGCGCTTTTTTCGAACATACAGAGTCCTCTCGAAATCGCTGGCTCCTTTATTTCTGTTTCGTTCTCATGCCCGAAGAGGTTCTTGAACCTTGCGGTTTCTATGCTGAATTTATGGGTCAAGTTTTTACCTATACCTGGAATTGTTGTACTCAGAATAGACTGATTAAGAACTTTTTCGAGCGTTTTTCAGCTTTTTCTGCTTCTTTCATTCCTGAACAGGGTAATTTGAACGGAGAATTTCTATTCTTTCGTTCCATTTTGTGTCTGATATCGGCTAATATTGTACGCTCGCCGAACAAACGCGAGATGAGCAAAGTTTAAGACGATTATCCTACACAGTCAGTCCGCTCCGTTAATGGCGAAGAACTCTGGAACGGTTCGCAAGCGCAAACATTTCGTTCGAAAAAGCGGTAAAGACCGTCGTCACGTTCTGAGAGCATCGACTAAGAGACTTATGGGAATTCACGGCGCGACATTGGTCTGGGTCGTAGAAAATATTTTCGGCGATGATTTTTCGAAGTAGGCGAGGGGGGTACATGTCGAAGAAAACGGAGGATTGCGTTGAACGGGGCAAAGTGCGTGAAGGATCGAAGAGCGAACATAATAATCACGTGTGCTCTGACGCAGACGGTCAATTAATTTGCGATTCGGCAAAACGATTTACTCTTCAATTTTGGACAGCGGATAGACGCTAGAAAAAAATGAGAAAAAGAGGAGTAGAGAGGAGCGAGAGAGAAAAAGAGAAAACGAGAGAAGAAGAGGAGGGAGGAAAGATCGCGCAACGATGACGCGACTGTTATAATAAAACGCTTCCGCGACAGTTACCGAACACGCCTGGGGCTCAGTCTACGGCCATTAATCCGACTCTCCCCACTGGCGTCGATGAAACACGTCATAGCCCAAGTGCATAGAGAGGATCACCGAATTTCTTTCCCGCCTTCGACAGTCCCTGTTCTCATTAAGAACAGACAGAACATCGAGCGCTCGCGCTTCGATCGGAACTTCAAGACTTATGCCAGCTATAATTGGCAGTATTGCCCGGACGGAACCGCGAAACCGGTCATGAGGCCGATATACCAATTTCTCGGCATGCGTAAGCTCTGACGTCTATCGAACGGGCACCTGTAACACTACCTAGCCAGATACCGGAACCGTGGCAGTTATACGCGAGCAGGGGCTCGATGTCAATTATAAGCGCGTCTTGGACGTTGACCCTTCGAATATTGAGGTCGAAGATCTTGAAACTTCCTCGTTCGACGGCGATTAAGAGGATCGCGCGCGTACATTGCCTGACACCGGCGACCACCGTATCTGCAATAAGAGTCAATGATGATACTCCCGTGTCTAAACTGTCGCGGACAAAGCGACGCGAATGTTCGGTAATTGTACGCGACGCTCGCGGAGTGCATGTGTACTCGGGCCACGGCGAGCTATGTCGGATCGTTTCGCATTCAGCCACCTACGACTCGGTGCGGAATGCGCCGGAAAAATTGCGACTCGGCCAAGGAAGACTGTCGGATCTCGTCCGCGAGATACTTAACGATTTACACTTCAATTGTGGGCATCCCCTGTAATGTTCGCAAAACAGACTGGATCAGTCCACGATTCAACTGCACGTACAGCCAGTCCACAATAACAAACAATAGCGATCTTTGTCGCTGTACGGAAAACATCGTTTAAAAGGTATCCTATAAAAAGATGTAATAAACCTATTTTGATTGTAGGTGCGAGGATTGATGTCGATACTAAAGGAGGAACCTGTCTGGAATTTTAATAGGTCCTCTATCTGGGAGCGTAAGACGATGCTTGCCGGATAAGTGCGCAGAAATAAGAGTGCATAAGGGGTGTTGTGCACGATATCCTAAATTTAGAGAGTCGAGTTATTGAAAAGGCTCTTAACGGACGTCAGGGGACTCCATCTGGCACTATACCAATGGTTTGCGAGCCGAGTCGAAGCTCGTGCGACCGACAATGTACGACTGTAAAGAAGTTGCGGTGGGGTCTCTTCTTGTCTTTTAACCGCCTCAACAAATGTTCAGTCCGCGCTACGGTCGCACCAGTCGATGTGGACACCCCCCCCCCCCCCCTGCCCCGCGACAGCCCTCTACGCGAGAATGCACCTCTGTGTGCCGAGAATAATGCCGCGATAAGCCGCGCTGCGCCGATATTGGTTTGCATGAAAGAAGCGACCTTGACGGATCCCCCACAAAATAATGTCGCACCTGTAACGCGCTCGCGTGCGTGACGCCCCGAAGGATCAACGACCGAGGATAAATATCATTTCTGTCGGCCCCCGAGCCGATGCGCACTTTGACACTCGCAGAAAATTGGGGGGGGGGGGGGGGAAAAATTTCGTCAAAACAGTCCCCTCCAGACAATGCGCAAAAAAAGATTGACGCGCTTCTCGGAAATCGGTGTCGTAAGAGTGTCCGGACGGGCAAAAAGTGCGTTGCCGGCGGAGGGTGTTTGCATCGATCGGTGGTTCGAGGTATTGACAATGACAGGATTCGGTATGTGAGTCGCGTTTACGTCAACCTGATCGATCTCCTTGTTCAGCTTGGCTATTCTCCGATGATTTCTCTCGATCGCAGTCTCGCATCTTGCCACTTCTTTCTGCGTCTCGCCGATCTCTTTCTCCTTCTCCTGGTTCCGACCGGCGATGTCCTGCAGCTCTTCCTTCCCGATGACATTGACGGCGTTCAGCCTCTCTATCTCGTAGAGATTCCTGCCGTAATTGTTCTCCGCCTGCACGATGGCCAGTTCCTGCTCCTGCAGCGCCTCTCTTTTGTTCAGCAGCATTTTATTCAGATAGCGCGCCGCCTTGTCGTGCGTGACTTTTTCCTCCAGCTTCTGGTACACCTTTGTCTCGAGCTCGTTCTTGATATTCGTCAATCTCGCCAATTCCTTCTCGACCGCATCCTCCTTGGTCGCGATCTGCTGGTAATCCTAAACAGAATGAGATTTCTTTTTAGGTAGCGCCATTCCGCGCGAACGTTTCTAAGGACTCGATGAGCCTGACAAATCTGTAATTGGCTACTTTTTATGCGCCTTGCTCGCTAATATTATGCACGTCGTATCGCTTATTGTACGTCACGGGGTATTATTAGGGTTTCAGGAAAGCCATTATTCGTATCGGTTCACCGTTATGGAAATGGCGATATAGAATATTGTAATTTTTTGACAAATACGCGCGTTCCGTGTCTTTTTACGACCTTCGTGACTTTCGTAACTTTACGAGGGGCACGGGTACTCGAGCGATAGAATTCGTAACTTTGTAAGACTGTCGGTACTTTAAGCCAATAAGACGTTGGATCACGTTACGATCCTCGTTTCAGGTCGTTAAAGACGTAGTCCCGCGTAGTACGCAGTACGAAGAGGAAACTGCAGAACCGAGTCGTTGATATACAATACATCACGCTATACATAAAATCAATGAAGAGGGACATACGGCGTACGCGACGTTATACTTGTTCCGAGTCTCTTCGTTGCTCTCAATCGCTTTGAACAATTGATGTTCAAGAGTGCTGGCCCTTTCGGCGTCTACATTCAGCATTCTTCCAGTTACACGAATATTTTCTGTTATTCTTGCGTGCGTCGCGGTAAGAT
The DNA here is from genome assembly GCA_914767735.1 of Anoplius nigerrimus. Taxonomy (NCBI): domain Eukaryota; kingdom Metazoa; phylum Arthropoda; class Insecta; order Hymenoptera; family Pompilidae; genus Anoplius; species Anoplius nigerrimus. The sequence goes on along the minus strand of OU612089.1, from coordinate 7,595,156 downwards.
TCTCGTTTGTCTCAATTTCTCGGATCGTGTCTTTCCTCATCTTGTCAATCTCCGCCTGAACGTTGTAAAACGATTCTCGAACCTTCCTGCGTCAAAAACGCGCAACATTGTTAATCCCTCCTATCGTTTAAAAATGTCAAGAATTTAAACACTTCCAGACATGCCCTATCTTACAATGAATATACGTTTGTACAAATTATGGAAGTTTACGATAATTATCCTAATCACGACTAAAAATGTGAAAAGGAATCCGTTCGTCATTGCCTATCTGTTATTTAACGAGTGCTTTTTTATGTTCAACTATTACAACCGGCTATTATTCGAGTTGTTACAATTCCGCACGTGTGTCCGCGCATAAATGTATACGATTCGTGCGGTCATGACGTTCTTTAACATATCTTCGCCGAGTGTCGCAAACGACCCCCTGTAGTCGTCGGAATGTAATTCAAAACATGGGGTCAAGCGATTTCGGAAGGGTAACGGTAATTAGACAGACGGGATGAACATTCTGCGCAAATAGCTTTCGACACCGATTGCCTCACCGGGCCAAACTAAGCTCGCTGGAAGGCCATCGGCGCTGAACTCGTCAAGAGCAGAATGACACGCGTGTCTCACGAGGCATCCAGAGGAGGTGCGGATTGCGGCAATTGCAATTATTAACATTACAAATGAGATATGGCCGCGAAGCTATGCAAGCGACGTATATGAGAGTAACTTCTTTTGTTCGCTCTTTTCCGAGAATTATTCGAGGAGCGACTTTCGCACACAAATGGAATTCTAAGATAGGTTACTGCGCCAAGGTAAGTGCCCTCTTTTGTTATTGTCAGTTATTTTAGATTTATGGGTGCAGAGAATACAAACGTTAAATCATGTCCAGTGTAGTGAAGAACGGACAGAATTTGAATATTCGAATATGTTATTCGAATGGCGTGTTTGGTCGGTAATGTTTATCTCTTCTTAATCGGAGGAGGTGGAATTTTATTATGAAAGTGTTCGAAGTATTGCCGTGTGACGGCAGCACTATTGTGATCAGCTGATCGTTATTCAAACTGGACTTTTTATGCGGAATGGGTCGATCGAAGGGATTTTTGGGTCAAAGCGTTGTTTGAACTTAATTTGGTAGGAATTTACGTACTCACGATCTGCGTTTAAGTCATCGTAGACTTTGTCGCGTTTGCTAATGTTCAGTACAACGAAGTTCCAAGCATTGCACAATTTTTTGTGTTGCTGATGAAGTGCTTCCAAATCAGCATTAGCATCTGCTACCAGTTGACTAGTTACACTTTTCTCTTTTTGTTTTAATTCTATCTGTTCACTCAAATGTGCTATTTCTGTCTCTATGTTCCATATTTCATCTTGAAGCTTCAAAAGAAGACAGTCCTTTTGCTGTTTCTGATTAATTAAATCTTTTTGAATGGTCTTATCTTTGACAGATATTTTCTTGGAGATGGTCAAAAAGCTTGACAATTCTTTTTCCCATTCCTCAAACTGTCGCTTCAAAGAATTCATTTTCTCAAATTCGTGTACAATCTTCTCTTCCTTTGCTTTCTCTTGTGTGAGGCATTCGTAAGCCTTCTTGCGTTCTTCTTTGGCTTGGTCAACATGTTTTTCTTTCTCCTCTCTCAGACATACTATGTTACTGAGCATGGATTGATATTTTTCAATACTGTCTCTTTGCTTTGCAATTTCTTGCTGGGCATTGTACAATTGTAAACAACCATCCTCATGTTCTTTCTCTGCCTGTTTGATTTCTGCTTCCTGAGAGATTAAGATTATACATTATATATGATGCATACACATATCAAATAATTTCATACCCACATCTACACACATGTATAGACATGAACAGAAGGGAATAATACACAAATTTGAATATACTTACAAGATCGTGTATGTCGTCTGAAAGTCTATTATCGATACGTTCAAGATGTGCCCGCAAAGCATCCTGAAATCTTTGCATAAGTCCGTCATCCGGGTTTATAACGGTCGGAATGTGAATTGAATATTTTGCCATCCATGCTTCCGTTTTCGTCTTATTTTCCGGACACTCACACTCGTCTACTTTTTCTTCTTCGCCACAAACGAGCTGCGAGACAATGTTCTGCGTTTGCACGCTCATTGCTGATTTTAGTATATGCACTTTAATTAATTATTATTACAGTGCAAGCATCATCTGCCCCACAATATTATTGAATCGTAATATCGTTCACTTTGATCTCGACAGAATACCCCGAGCGTTGTCAATTCAAATAGCAGTAATCACCATGACGATATGACCTCATCGAATTGGGGGTGGGACTATACGGTATATTGAACTAGAAAGCCTATTAACCAATTTTATATTTATTACATGTATCAACGCAGTGAATAGTTTTGTGCAATAGCCGCATTAATGTAAATATTCTTACAACCAATCTTTCACAATCAAAATAAAAATGACTCAGAATTGCGGTCACTGTGCAGAAATGAAATAAGTCGTGTATTGGGGTTGACAAGTCGGGGAACTTTGTTTTTGGCAAAGAGAGTCACACGAGAATAGCGGACTTCTGGTATCATACGAAAGAATATAAATTGAGAGCCAAAATCACGAGCCAAATGAAGAATGAATGCATCTGACTATTCTGTCGATAAAAATACATGTATGGGCCATGCATTGCTGCGCATGTTGTATGCGTCGTAAGCGAATGCGGTTCTTCCTTTGGATCGTCGCTCATGCGCGCTCACAAACGTAAAAATGGCGTCGCCTATTATGGCAGCCGCCACCGTGCGGGCTGTCAAAGGAGGAAGGAAAATCTTTTCGTCCAGGGCAGCTCTAACACTGGTCAGTACGGAATAAAGATTAATTTAACGTGTATAATGATACGTGCAATACGAAAATACAAAATAATTATAAATAAAGGGGTTGATAAGAATTTGTCATTTTTCGGATGCAATCTATATGTTGATCTTTAGAGCGGAAAATTGGTAAACAGGCAGAAGTTAACAGATTTCGTTCGATTACAGAATGATAAGATTACGTTTGTGTCAGTAGACGTCTCTTTTTATACTCATATTCGTAGAACCGCGTTATTCGAGTGCTTTACAGGTTATATGTTTTCTTGATTGTGTAATAACCTCTTTTATCGAGATTCTCGTGTGTTGTGATGAATAACGTTAATGTTTTTTTAAATTGTTATTCATATCACACTGTCATTATTATCTTTGACATTCCAGACCCCCAATGCAGTAAGCAAAATAAAGGAACTACTGAAGAACAAGACAGAATTTGTAAGGATACTGTAAATAATTAGAATTAATCATATATTAATTATTTAATTAAATCTTCATTATTTATTCTAATGAATAAATATTTTCAATGTAAAACTGTTTAAACTTTTCTGTTATGCAAGTTGCAAAATATGATGTAACTTTCGAATCAGCACACATTTTGTCATGAATGTTATAAATAGAATGTCTACATATACCAAAAAACGTTGCAATTATTCTTTGTAACCTAGAATGCATGGTTAGAATTGACTTTTTGTTCATTACAGCTGTACATGAAGTAATAATATGAGATCATACTTCTGGTTCTTTACAGATAGGTCTTAAAGTAGGCGTAAGACAAAGAGGCTGTAATGGTCTTAGCTACACTCTGGAATATGCGAAGGAAAAAAGTCGGTTGGATGAGGAAGTAGTTCAAGATGGTGTGCGTATAATAATAGACAAAAAAGCACAATTATCCCTTCTTGGCACAGAAATGGACTTTGTTGAAAGCAAATTAAGTTCAGAGTTTGTGTTTAATAATCCTAATATAAAAGGGACTTGTGGCTGTGGGGAGAGTTTCTCAATTTAGTGTTAAACTGAATCAATAGCACTTGAATATAGATAATTTTTAAATTATGTAGTCTTCTTAAACTGAAAATGTAACTATGACTTGCGTTACATAAATTCGGTATATTTTTTCTATGAGGCTACCTTTTAATCATGTGTTCTGTACAATATCATGCTCCACTTTCATTGATGAGTTTTATGTTGTATTGCTTTGTAGACTAATATTATTCATGATATTTTTAATAGATTATCTCATTTGATATCAACTTGGTATTGCATCATAGGCACCATTATTCTTATTTTAATGCAATTGTGTCGTGATAACGACATGTACATATGTGTCAGAGTCTTGTACAGCAAAGTATAACATCACCATAGTGTGTGATCAAGAGTTATTAAGTACCCTTAATATCAACATAATCCTGTATGTACGATATTTACCGGAGTACAAAATATTGAAACTTAAAAAGTGTTTAAGTAAATGAACATATTAAATAAATATAATATGTTACATATACATAACAGTTAACTTTTTAACCGTGTCTCCTTCCATCTTCTTTTATCGGATGCCATGGAATATGGTAAACGATTTCCTCATATTCAAGTATGGTCTAATTTATTTACAATCACTTCATTTAATTACACAGCTTTACAATGATCATTCAAACGTATCGAGTTTAGGTTTTCAAATTCAAATGGTGTTTTTCGTATATGTATAATATATATATATGTATATATATTTATGTATAATGCCTAATGTAATGTAATATGATACACTTCTTAGCCCTTATGTAAATGTAAGCGTGCCGTTTTCTGTATCGTAAGTATGACATTATCTACATATGCATAATATAATACTTTGATACACAATTACAGTACGAAGAACGTAACTTCATCATAAAAAGGTATTTAGAATAATAAAAAGCATTTAAACAGTCAACTCTGCGCTATCGATAACACGATATATAAATGCCATATAAGTACGAAATGACGTTTCGTCGAACACCGCAAACGGGAAAGTAGAAGGCAAGTAAATCTATACTAAAATCTAGCTAAATAATTGCTGTTACCTCGATCACTGCTGTCAAAATAATTGAGATTTAATTCCTTCCTCGTATAGCGTTAAAATAAAAGCTATCCCAAGTACATTTATTTATCCTTTTTATCCCATTCGTATTGTTTCATGCATATCAAGTTTCTAATTCATTTAACATATCGTAAGTAATCTTTAAATTACTTGTTTTCAGATAAATATTTGTACCGTAATCTGTACATCAATAAGGAATGTGTTAGTGATATAAAATTCCAATAATATATATAGACACACATTTCACTGGGGGAGAATTTCAATCATATAACATTGATAATAAGAATGTGGAAGGTGTTCAAGGAGTCGTCGTTGTGAATTATAAGATCATAAACATTTCACGCTCACATTGTCCGTCGCTATCAATCAATATATATTGTTCTTTTTATACATGGCATTGGTAAATTGGAACGTCATTTATTAACAAGTATCATATAGTGACAAATGTTTAAGATACCTTTTTTATCCGCGGAAAAAACCGTATTTAGATTAATTGAGATTCACTTGTATGCACTTACCCATAATGCATGTGTACATATGTATATATCGTAGATGGATGTATATTTATATATCAACGCTACATCAGAATCCCTTTTACTAAAGGTCAGGAGTGTTTCGCCTTAAATTTTTATTTTTCTGAGCATAGGTTACATGGTACAAAGGACCCGGTTTCGCATCGTCTCCCTCTTTTTTTTTTGCCATTTGCATTAGTGCTCATCTCGGTTAATTGTCTTGAATAAAACTTCTTTACTCGTGAAATAGTATAGTAACACGGATCAAAGTGACATACTAATATATATGTATATTCAGATTTTCGTTTGTATATATATGTATAATTTATGTATATATATTTATATATATATATATTCTCTGTCTTACGTTAAACAATATCCCGATGCTGTATAAGACGAATCTATTTTCTCGCAGACTCTTAATTTAAACACACGGAGGAGAATCGTTAGTGTCCTCTAAAAACTTCATCTGCATATTATTTAACAGTAATAATCAAACAACGAAACTTCACACCGCATCCGTTATTAGAATTTCGATAATTGCAAAAACATTTACCCCGAACAATTGGATTACCCGATCGGCGTCGCTATTTCGCAAATGACACCGACTGCCTGACCGAAAAAATGCTACTCTTATCGTTTGCCGTCAATCAAACGAGCGATCGAGACTGCTACCGATAACGCTGTCGCTAAATCTCGTTAAGAATGGCACCTTAGGCATTGTCTTTCCTCCTTTTATTCGGATAGATTTGGAGTATCAGCGAAGCTAAAGAAGAAGGAAACGAACGGATCAAAAATCGTGGCCGCGTACGCGAAAAATGATTTCTCTGTTCTTCGATTTCTTTCCCCATTTCGTTCGACTCGGAATTTCTAATCGCCCAGCTACTATTGACACTATTGACCCGAAAGGAACACAAAAGCGATCGTTCATAAAGAAGCGCCGTACGCTACGACTTCCCACCCTGGAACGGAAGTTTCGCTCGTCTAAAGTGCAACTACGGTAATCGAAAGTTCAAATGTCAATGTTACGATGGAATTTGTCGCTACGAGGCTGGTCGAGACTCGGCTTCGATTTGTTCAAATATGGAACTCAGGCTCGTCCGATCGTATGCATATGTAGATTATCGATTTATGATAACGACACGTTAATCGTTGCTCATAGGAAGTTCGAAGCGCGACTTTTCGCATTTCGGAAAACTAAGACTGAACATTACGCAAAGTCGAAACTGAAACGTCGGGTTTTAATGCTGGTTTCGACTGATAAATCCGTGTCACGTTGTGCAAATTCCCGAGACAATGCCCTATTGCGCTTCCTCCGAACTGTCCATTTTCTTGGAATTCGCCGTTCGAAGAATGGCGGTAGAAATCTTATTCGTCGAGAATCGATTCTGCGTTGTTCTTCACGGCCAGATTCCATAATTGCACAACGTGAACTAGAGCTTGAAGAGAGCTACTGTCCTTCACGTTGGTAGCGACGCTTAAATACTACTAATATCGTTAGACGATTAAAGTGCTACATAATATATTTGGAAACGATCTCAGCGATCATACAGTGTGTTTCGCTGACAACCCGTATTTATAGCTAACGTATTGACGGATACTAATGTCATTCGTATGCTCGACATGTTTCTTTTGTCTCTCAGTACAGCGTTTATCAATTTACGTAGATCTCTAGAAAAAGGAAATGTAAGAACTGGTCTGTGTAGAAAGTTTACCATATCTTGTCATCGAGTCAATATGGCGTTATTCGACTTCGAACATCACATTCTGTTATCCTTAGAATAAGGTTTGCCAACTATAAATACAGGCAGGAAGAGCGTTCCGTTTTCGATATCGACATTGAAAGTGTATCTCACACACGTGACCTGGTAAAAGAATGTCGCTGAACTTATAGTTACTAAAGAGATTGATTGGCGAAATAACTTCTGTATGCGATAAGTTATCTGCAATGGAAGCTGAAGTAAGACGATTGTCGTTCGATGCGATTGGAATGATTCGTCTTGTGAATATAAAGTAACGAAGTTTTGCAAGAGACTGAAAGGAAGACAAGTGAGAACGAATACAATTGGGTATAAGGATAGTCGTATTATTATTTAAGGAGCTGAAAGAATATCGAATGGTAGTATACTTTGATTATATTCAGTCAAATTGGATCAAACAGTTATATTGGATTAAGCTAACGACTAACTGTCGTTCGTAATTCAAACGCAGTTACGTCTTATTAGATTTTCATAAGGATCTTAATAAATCTGTATTATAGTAAAATCTGTGTGCGGTACAAACTTTAAGGGCGACCTTGTAAAAGTAAATAGTCATACATAAAGAAAAAGTTACAGTAAAAAGGACAGAATTCACACCGATAAATGTAAAGAAGAAGTCTCAGAGCATCAGTTAAATAATTAATTTAAAAGTAATACTGGAAGTCTGATCTCCCAGGCGATCGGAAAAAAATCGAAGACAAGAAATTACTGCAATGAATTTTTCTTAAAGACGCAATTCTGACCTCTCGTCTTCCTTCAACTTCCCCCGAATTTCTTCAGTCCGTCGACCTACCGCAAAACGAGTACGTAATTTAAGCGGCGATGTGCAATGCGCAAAAGGATTGGCGAGCGATAACGAAGAAACGAAGGAAGAACAGGGTCGTCGCACAATGTCATTCGAGTCTCGCATGTGCACGAGAATGCTACATATTATAATAGGTACGAAGGACACACACTCGGACAGGTGGGCCCGATTCGCGAGCGCCCAGGACAAGTCCCGTGACAGCTTATGCATATAGAAAATACGTGTTAACCGTTTGAGTACCAAAAGAGAAGCTCGCGGCCGAGCTTGTCTCGCTTGGCGGCATTGTGCTTTCCTACTTGTGTGATAGAAAATATACTCGTGGCAGACCGAGACGTCTCGTCGGCTCCCTTTCACCCGGTGTGTTCCGAATTTGAATAACGGAAATGAGGCTCGAATATCGTGCGTTGCACGCTCGTGTACCGCTTTCGGCGTCGAAGGAATCCGCGCGCTCGATATTGACTCTCCGTACATCGAGCAAAAATATTGTCATCGTAATGAATACTTTGTACTGAGGATCCATTAAGAAACGCCCGTTAACGAATTCTTCGATCGTTATTTGCTCGTAACGAGTTCGCGGGCAGTGAGCGTTCGTCTGCAAATAATTGATAAGTGTCGGCAAATTGTGACCGTGCTTCACGAAGTGGGAAAGTGTTCGTAACGGCTTCTTTCCTTCCCCTCCACCCCCCATTTTTTTTCTCATTCTTCGCCCTTTCAACCTGGGACATCTTTGATGTATACCGTTCTCGGCACTGAAACCGTTAACACGCACATATTGAACGGAAACGAAATACGTCTAGAATATTTGACGCGAGACTGAAGAAATGATCATCTATCCCGGCGACGGCAAGCTCGCGAACGAAATGCTGACAACTCCGGTGCCGGTACAATTGTCATAGCTATTAGGTTGTAGACACGGCGAATTCTTTCTGTTCTCGGCGACTACCACTTGGTTGGTTCCGTGCTCGCCGCGCCGGCGTTCGGCCCGATGAATGGATTTGTGGCTGCAGCTGGGTTAAAACAAGTGTCATGATTGTGAAATTGCATCGCGATCGAGAACGCAGTACTTCCAACCTTTGCCATTGAGACGATGCCGATAACGGCGAATGTTGACGCAATATGCGATACATGTTGCGAAACGATTCACTCGGCCGATGCGAAATGCTTCGCATCGAAGATTTCAAAGCATCGTTCTCGATCGCGCCAAACATATGTCTTCGGATACGTAAAATTGTATCCTGTGCTGTACTACGTGTTTGAATACAAAACGACAGAGGAAATTCTTCGCACAATTGTATTTCGTAATGTCAACTTTATCTGGCGTCAACTCTATCTTAGCGCGCTTGAATCAGAAATCGGTCAATTGTCCGCTGCAGATTTATATTCATACGTGAATGAGAAAACATGCACGATTCTTTTAGAATAAAGAACCTGCCGTCTCCTGTCGTGCACCAGTTGCTCGTCCCCGAGCCTACGCCAACTACCAATAAGTAGGATAAGCGGCTAACGAACCAAAAAAGAATGAAGTGCCGTTATATGCATTTTTATTAATATCTTCATTTATTGCTACGTCGATTGGTACGAAACGTTATGAGAGAAGCGGACTCGTAGAATATGCTGTTACATGCCTGAATTTCACACTTTACGGAATCTTACGGCTAACAGCGACGCGGTTTTATGGCTGTCATCGACAGTGACAAGCCAACGAAACAGAAATGGGAAGAACGTTCGGCTCAAAGAAAATGACAAGTTACGTACTTAAACTTAATTATTCTCTCGTTTATGAGCTACAGCGGTTAACGATACATGACTAAACGATGAGTAAAGTACGAGTTGCGTTAGTCTACCGGTGGTCTTGCCGTTAACGAAGTCAGCGTGCTCCACGATTCGTATCACATAAAAATGCAAATAATGACGCTGCTCCCGCCATTATCGAGGCACAACGGTAGAGACAGACAAATAGAAAATAAATGTGGTAAAGGAATCAGAGCGAGAGGGTGTATACGGTCGCAAACGGAAAAGGCTGCACTCCAAACTGACAATCTCTCTTTTATACAGTTTTCTTCTCCAACGATTATAGAGGCGGTATGGAAAAAAGTCAACGATGAAAGCGATACCTGCGATATGACGGCTACCGCGAACAAAAAATATATAACCGTGCGGTGCTTTATACACTACGGCGGATGAACATGATTAGGATGAAATGGCATTGTGCGCTCACGTTGCTTTTATCGGTTGAAAAGAAAGTGATAACACTGTGCCAATATACGTCGTTTATATATTTACACGCGACCGGCGAAAAATGGACTCTTAACAAAGTATCACCGCTTGTAAAGCAATGACCTTGGCCAGAAATTGGCATGGATGCACTTGACAGTAGAGGAAATTGTTATAATTAATTTTGGTATTTAGCGCTCTAGGTGATAGGGGTTATAGTGATAAGGATGTCAATAAAAATTGGATTGAGTAACAGACTGGCCAGTCAAGCGTGTGGAAGTCCACGATGCGTGTAAATGAACGTTACATAAACGAGTCTTTAGTAGATAGAAGGCCAACCGCGATGTCGTGGCTCTTTAATTGAAAAAATAAAATGATGCGCAGTGTTTTTAATATTTTTTTTCTACAAGGAAAGAAACGCAAAATAGTCTGAATAACAATTGTCTAAATATATTCACAAACTCGTTCCGGAAATCACAAATTGGTACAAATGGCAAATCAATGTGATTGATTCAAAATTGTGTTCGTGGGCGCAGACATTTTTGGCGATAAAAATTGTACGGTGTAAAGCTAATTACGACTTACGATATACGATACATTCGTATCGTTATCAAATTTCACTATTAAATACCATGATTTAGGAACCATGCTCCACTGCGAACGAGTAATTACGCGCCACTGACGTCGATTGAAATCATTCGCACGATCTCGAAATTTCCCCTGCCCTTCGTATGCTAACTGGTTAACATTCGTCGATGTCAATACTTTGGCGTTAAATGTCATAAAACGACATTAGTTGAAAATCACTTTAGGAAGAAGACGGAATGATTCAGTGCAATAAGTTAGCCCATATTTATCTTTCGCGCGGTCTACAGGAAAGAGGATGAGACGGTTTACCCACCAAGACATTCAATTAAGAATAAAAAAAAACGAAAAAAAAAGAAAAGAAAAAGAGACTCAGGACACTACACTTCATAGTTGGTCCACTTGACAAGAACTTCGTGTTCGTCGCAATGAGTGATGGCGGGGAGCGATTGCAAACTCGAAATTCGTAACACGTCGACTAATCCGTGAAGGTACGGCACTGTTTCGACCGTTCATGGGTCTTCCCGGACCCGGTCAATAGCATACGCGAAAGAAATGGTCCGTCCCGTCGATACTTCTAGCTACGATAGCGTAATGTGCGCGAACGTTACCGTGTATGAGGGTCGCGGTAGACTCACGATCGTCGTGCGAGGGTTAACATACTACTTGCCTACATACCAGCTGTACAATGAAGCGTGAAAATAGGATCGTATTCTCTTTCTTTGTGTGTCTCTAAGCTTATTATGCCGGCCATTCAGCGCCGAACGTAACGAAGGGTTTTAAGTGTATATTTACCCTTTGTATGTTGAAAGAATTGACTACTCAAAATTTGGCACGCACGTTCAGAGAACGCTTGATTATACTACGTCAATGTCAACGACTTGACTATTACAATTTAGAAAAATACAAATGTAGTAAGATATGCGGTAAGAGTAAGAACTCCATTGAGACGTACACGATGAGAAAACACATTGGTCAATGAATTTGGTACCAGGATCTAGTCCCGTCCGACTTGTTCAATTTGGCGACACTACATACAATACAATAATCTTTAACATCATTTACTTGTCCAGCGGCCACTCGTGCCGGTATGATATACATTACAGACAAATTTCTGACAATCAGAGTCAAATGCCGACTATACAATTGCTCCCTGTTCACTTTTGTTCACTTTACACAGCGCGCGTACAAAAATTGTAGAAAAATACTTCCAATATTTCAACTAAAATGTTCAAAAAACAAAAAAAAATCGAGACACGTCTAAAGAAGGACTTCTTAAGAATAAAAAAAACTGTCTCGTTTCAGAGCTCTACAAAAGCATAGCAGACTACCGACAATATTAAGTATAACAAAACCGTCCCCGAGCGAGGAACTACCAGCATTAACCCTTGACGAGCCGTAGGCGGAAGGATTGCGCGAAACAATGAATTTCGATCGCGAGACGGTAACTTCTTCCAACGCCACTACGCGAATTTCCACGTTTCACGACCGAATCGCAAGGAAAGTTACCTACTTATTACGTACATATGACCCGTTCCTACTCTCGCCGTGAATTTAGCCACGACGGTTGTCAAAGCGTTTGGATACGCCCCGTGGGACCGACGCGTCGCTCCAAAAATTTGCACTCATGACGAACTTCGTGGCCGATGGATGGTGAGAACGATCATTCTCGCTGGAAAGGTGTGGAGGGGGGATGATCAGGGACGGGGATGATTGGCGGAGAGTTGCAAGAAAGCGGAGCGTGCTCAAAATAAACAGTAATGACAGAACAGATTGCCACTGTGGGTCTACGCTTCAAGAGCTTGAAATACCGGTGGTGTATATCACTCGCTCCGCGCCGCTGTTCAGGTTGGTGCTCTCGTTGACGGTGGCCTGGGTCGCCGTCTCCGGCGGCGGTGGCGGCATCGCGATCCAGTCCTGCTTGCCGCCCGGACGCGACGAATTCGCGGCACCCTGGGGCTGGGAGGTGACCGCCTCCTCGTCGCTCTCCTCCTCCTAGAAAACGAAGAGAGGTCAGACTCGTCATACGGCCCGGCGACTGGTCGGACATGCCGGTCACCTGGAGGCGAAACATCCTCGGTGAACGGAGTGATTATTTATTCGCTCCCATTCGGCTTGACAAATTTTGGTACGACTCGTGGGAACTTCGGGTCGATTAGGGGACTTTGGTTCAATTTTTCAGTTCTCTGTTCGTGTGCGCTTTTGTCTGCTCTCGCCGTTTATGTCTGTATATACACTGCCCTGCGGTTATGGAACGTTTACAGGTATTGTGGATATTTTGTTAGCTGGATGCTTCTCTATGGCAATACTCGATGGACTTTCACGTGGGGGCGTGTAGTTTAAGTTCGATGCGGAACTGTTAGTGCGATGAGTTAGTCACGTTTCTGCGAGTTAGCCAAGTCAGATGAGATGCTTCTTTTTACACGAATACTCACTGTACATCCCATTCCTTACACAGAATCTTTTGCCCATATTTTCTACGACACCGATGCTGTTAATCTTTGCGATCACAGGCAACGTACACGGTTTTTAGTTACACACCACCCTATGTACAAACAAGCGGATGTTTCTCAAACTGCTATCAGCTAAATTCCGTTTCAATCTCGTAGAGCAAGTTGACGATAGGGTCTTTACAGGGGGTGGGGGGGTGGGGTCAGTTTAAGAAACATCTTCGCATAGTTAGGATGCTCCCAGTGATACTCACCCTTCTCAAAGTTGGGCACAACCGAGGTCGGGAGAAAACAATGCGCCATTTCACACTTCGATGGAACTATCGCCGTCGTAATTCTATTTGTACAACGAGAAAGATTGAAAGTACTTGCTGTTGCTTACTTGCGTTTTAGCGTGCGGCCGCTATCCAGAGCGCGCTCGATAAAGCGCGCGCCAATGTTTGCTGCGCTTGCACTGCTTACTCTTGCACGATATGGCTAATACAATAGTAAGTCACAGTGTAGCACGTAATTTCGTTAACGTGAGACATTGCGAGGGAGACGGTCGAAAATAATGGGCGAACTGACATTTGTGTGCGTGCGCACCTTCTCGTGCACGAGCTTGAAGCCTTGAGGTAGCGTAAACGAAGGCGATTCAAACAAGATGGGGAGAAACAGAGTGAGAGAGTGAGAGAGAGAGAGAGTCAGAGAAAGAGAGAAAGATAGACAAAGAGAGTGAGAAGGAATTGCACAATTATAACAACGTGATTCTGATTGCAGTGAAATGATTAATGAGGCATTGACGTGAGCACTCTCGATTGAAACGCCGTTACGGCAGGAGTGTTTGTAAGATTTTGGTGAATAGCATTGTTCATGCACAATGATACGCCTTCATTGTATGCCGTATCGACACCGGGTGATGTAACTGGTTTTCGCGGACCGTAACCGAAGGCGCGATTAGAAGAGAGTATTGATGAATGGCGGTTCGGCGACGTTCCGGGTACGGTCGGGAGCTTTTATTCTTAATCTCTTTTAATATCCCGACGATACAAAATGCACGACGATCGTTATCTAAGCCCGCCTCCGTCTCTCCGCGGCGTACATAATCATCGCCTTATCCGTTCATCTCGGCGCGTCGCTACGTCGTCACAAAGACCGCTCTCAGAAATGGGACGTGAATTACTTTATGACTCTCCCTAAGAGGAATAGCCTTTGAAAAGGCACGATCAATTGCATAATACAACGGGTCGTTAAATTCGCCATTGATCCGAGCTGCGAGGGTATCTCGACAACAAAAGGCGTCGGTAAACCGATCGGTCGCCGGTGCCCACTGATTATCAAAAGCGAATTACGTGCACGAAATAAACGTCGCGCATTTACATCTCCCGTGACAGTGTGCGCGCGCGCGCGCGCGCGTGTGTGGGTTACCTGTACTCATTAAAACGTTCAAGAGCGATCAAGAAGATATCGGAATGCAGTATAGGGTGGCTCGTGGTCGCAGAGAGTCGTAATGGCGAGCGAAAGGAAAACGATGGAGAGAAAAGTAAATAGATAAAATAAAAGTGGAAATGCAACCCCGGACTCATTCGTAATGAACTTACCTTTGAGAAGCGTCTGGGCTGTTTCGTCACAACGTCGGCCTCTGGATTCAGGACCCGCTATAATACATAAACAAAAGCGCTAATCTGTGTATGCCTTTTCTCGTTAAAGGAAAAGAAAGGAAAGAAAAAAAATAATTGTTCATGCGTCGTAAACGGAAGTGGTGCGTCGCGTGCAAATTATGTACGGATAATAAAATTGGATAACAGACTACCGGTGACGCATGTGGCAGGAGCGGCCGAAGCTCAAATTTTTCGATAGGTGGCGATGACAGAGATTCTTTAATGAGGCGTAATTAACGGGGGGATTAAAAAGTGTAAGGATAAAAGTGTCATCGGGGGACCGTGCAATCGAGATGTACGGCACCGAGTGACTCCTTTTCATTACATAATATATTGCGGTTCGTCGATTTATTAAAATGTTAATTGCGCCGCTTATACCTGCCCGCTCGATTGTGCAATTCTTTTGCATACAAATTGCTATTAATTGCTATCGGTTTGAACGTACTGTCATTACTTAATTCAGTTGTATAAGAACGTGAGCGTTTCTGAGTTACCTAAGAACCATATTTTCAGCGGTAAAGACAAATATAATAGTTTCTGCACCGACGCCATTCATAAGGCGTCGGATGTCTAAGTTAAATGAGCGTCTTATTGCCGAACCTTGTACAGATAAAACGCAGGCTGTTTGAACAGAAACATTCCTTGGATTATCGGCCGTAGCGTCAAACACAACGGGACAATGAACATGATGAATGAAAATTTGCCTTCATTTCCTTAACAAAAGCCGGGCAATGGCGCATTCGTCCATACAAATTCGTATGTCGAATGCAAGAACATACACCAATTGTACATATTCACGCTAGGATGTCAACCGAAACGCTAGAACACACTGGCTCAACTATGTGTCCTGCATTGGCTAGTTGAACATACGGAGGTCAATCGCGTGTTAAAACGTTGAAACACGTGAGGGAGAGCATCAGATTGAGAGATAGAGAGAGAAAGAGAGAGAGAGAGAGGAGAGAGACGGATTAAGACGCACAGAATCGCGAAGCAGTTGAGGTATTTTGAGACAGATGAGGAGGCACATGCTGAATGACACATTACCAACGAACCAAGTTATACGAACGTACAGATATTATTGCGAAACGTGGATGAACAAGAAAATTCTACTGGTCTGTGAATTATTAAAACGACTATAGCAGGATTACTTACGTGTTAAACCGACCAATACCAATCGATTCATGGCGGTAGCATTTCAAACCCAAACATGCTTTTCAAAGTGTTTGCAAGCAGGCGTTCGAAGTGATGAAAAATGAGGAAAGAAGCATCGCACGAACTGTGCGAGGCGGTCGGAGGAGCGATGCGAACGTCGAATGAGATACACAACAAGAATGCAATGCAAACATGATGTCGAGAACAAACGTGTTACGGTGCACAGTGACAACGTTTAACTATCTGCGGTAAAAATATACTCCACTCATTGGCATGGCGGGCGTGAGTCTCTCATGGCGTAAAACTCGTACAAAATACTGAACTATCAGATAATCCTACCGAGGATGAAAAAAGACCTAACTAGAGGGAATGTAGATTTACAGGATGGTAACGTTACCTTCCTCTCAATTGCAATTGAATATAATCGTTCCGCTGGGTGTAACTTTTTTTCTACATGGGTTTTGTTTAGCGAGTGCCACGAATGCGGCAGCTTTCTACCGAGTAGAATTTTAGGATTAATCAATATGATAGCACTGACGTGAGTATATGCGGCTATACAGTCGCATCGTCAGACGATTTTGATATCGCCAGAGTAGGTGTACAGTGCATTGAATACATCACTTGCGGTGATTATTGAGCCGTGTAACTCGCACGAAATTTAAATTATAACCGAAGTATAATATTATGTGTGTTAATTGACTGTGCCGGTGTGCGTTAACCATCGAATTAACATTTTTACCCGACAAATAAAGATATAGCGTTGCAATAAAATGTTTCATTGATTGGAAAGAAAATAATTGTTGTGCACACAAATATTGAGTGTTTTAAGATTGAAAGCAAAAAAAGTGTGGTGCACATGTAGAAAATTTCGTATATCATTACAATTATAGTATTTCAAAAATGTTTAAAGTGCATTATATCCACAGTGTATATTCACAGAAATGTGTGCGTGCTTGCGCACTTATTCCTAACAGCATATGCCTTTTTTCGCGTTGCAAGTTGTGTCGACACCGATACTTTTTGTGCCAGACTTACAATGTGATATCAAGAAATTGAATAGTATTAAGAACAAAACGTACATTATTTATCAGGTAAGAGAAGCCAAAAGAATAGAAGTCAAGCAGACTTAATTGCGTATTGCATCTGAAATTGAATATTTTGTAGGCACTCCTGGTCACCGCTTGTACATCGTCTAATCCAACATTTCCCACGAAATACTATATTACTAACACTAAAGTATAATTTATAAAAATATAACGGTTGTCCTTTCGCACAATGAAGTACCACATATTCATACAATAAAACATATTAATATCTACGAACTTTCGCGAGTAAAAAGAAGTAGAACCTAAACACATAATTTACCAACACGTTAGAGCACGACTATAATTTTATGCAGAAACGAAACATATAATTTTTTTTATATCAATTGGTAATGCGCAAAGCGTTAGTAGACATGAACAAAATATATATGTCCACTTAGGCAGATAAATTCATTTGCATTTCGCGTTTCAACGGCTGTAGATATTGCTCTCATTCTTCAAGAAAAAATTAGGTTGTTAATTAAAAACATTACCTGCAAATTGTGATATGCGCCACTATCTTCTGGTGCCGTTGGTTTGTACTTGCCACAGCAGAAGTAGCAGCAACAGCAACAACAACAGCAACAACAGTAACAAGCAGTGAATAGTCCACAGACGAAAAGAAGTGCCTAAGGAGAAAAATATGTATTAGTAATTGTTCACTCTTAAATACAGTATTATGACTTAAAACATATGTTGACAGTAATCTCGTTTAGACGTACTTTGCACCATCCAGATGTGAATGTGAAATAGGTATTGACATTCTCTTCTCCAAATTGTTCCGCAACATAAAGACCAAGGGATCCATAGTTGTCATATATATTACGTTTCGTTAAGTCAGTTAATATAGCATGTGCCCTATTTATTTCTTTGAACTGAAACATATGATAAGTATGTGACAAACAATTCATAGAGAAAAAAATATTTTTAATTGAATCATGTACCTTTTCAGCTGCTTCAGGATTATTTGGGTTCTTATCAGGATGATATTTAAGAGCTAATTTTCTATAGGTTTTCTTGATTTCATCAGGTGTGGCAGTTTTTGGAATATCCAATATCTGGTAGAGGGAATCCCCCGCCGTACTGTAACAAAGACAGCAATGATGAAGTTTCCTATAGTGACCTCTACATAAAAATAATAAGGATAAAGATAAACAGTAGTCATATACCATTAAAAAATATTTAACTATCAAGTAAACAGAAGTCAAAATAAAACATGGTACGAAAATCTAAGTTAAAAATCGTTCCCAGAAAAGTGCGAATTACATGACATAATATATGCAAGGAACGCAACAATTAAATCTACGCATAAACCGCCCGATCCTTCAAGTCACGATGTTTCGTGCAGACTTCTTATCATCGACATCTGATTGTGCAGCTTGTACGATAAGCGCGATTCCGGTAACGCATCGCATTTCGTACCACGTGATGCATGCAAGAGAACATGCAGCACACGTAACGTACAGTCCGTCAGAAACGACCAATGACGATTCGCAGTGCGCATATTTGATAATAACTCATAACTACCGGACCTGACCGTACTAAGTGCCGATACAAGTAAACGGCAACGTAACATTCACCTCTTATCGCCTGTACACAAGGGATTCCGCGAAATTGTCGTTCGGCAAACTTGTGGCAAGGAACGGCTATCTTAAGCATGCACCGAGCGACGGATACTCGACGTTAAACGAGCCTTAGCATCATCGTAAACATCGGGCATTCTATTTCAGGGATTATGTCACGATCGTTTATCATAGTGCTTCTCCTGGCTCGGCCGATCGACCTGCATTCGACGCCACATTACGAGGCCACGATATGTCAACGAGCGTATAACCCAATTCCGGTTAGCGGAAGCTACGCGCCACGACCTGCCGAGAGTCCGACGTCTCCTGGCGGGCTCAAGGCCAATGTCAGGACGTCGATTCCCTGACAGGCGTGAACGCTCCTGCGAGAAACGCCATCGAGAACGTAACGGTCCTTTCCGAACGGCAACGACGTATGGGCAGGGTCGTTAACGCAGGCGTCGACACTTTTTCTAGCATATTAATCGCTTCGCAGCGGAATTGATCTCGTGACAGTACCTGCAGTGCCTCGAGAACGCCGCCAGACCCGACGAATTGGCCTGCTAGAGCCGAAAACACGGGCTGGCAGCGATATCTTTCCAGCATCGTTCGAGCTAACCTATGCCAAGTCGTATTGCGCGGCGAGCGTCGGTCGACGATGATTCGAAAGGTAGGACCGATCGTCCTCGACATTGGCAGCGTTCAACTGTCAGCCCCGTCCTTCGAACCGACCTGTCCGCCCGTTGGCAGGGCGAGGCATCGAGTGACAGCGCTCTCTCGGCCGAAAATTTTTGCCCCGGACCGAGCACGGGCCCCCGCTTCGGCGGGCATAAGGATACTCACGACATTTTTCTCCGATCCATGCTGAACGTCGAATTTGTATCACGAGCAGACCCTGACGAATGCGGCTACGGTCCCAAGGTACTCGGGACAGGCTCTCTCACACCTTCGGCGAAATGCGAAAGCACGGCAACGGGCACTACGCGGACATCTTTCCTGTCTCTGCGACCGGAAAAAATACGCACACCTCCCTGTCGGGCACCGAAACTACCACCGAAAGCGATTCAATATTTTAGTACTGAAAGTGAACACCTATGTCGACAGGCGCTGAGAATGGCAGTGTCGGTCGGTGTCGCGTTATAGTTATCATTCTTGTTGCCTAGTACAGGCGGCAGCCTCGCGGATTTGTCCAGAACGTCGCATAGTCGCGACGATCTTTGGATGCGTTTCGTTCGACCATACATCGGGAAACGGACCGGGAAGCGCGAACGCAGTCGGAATGGGCAGGATAACGGGAATTTCGATCGAGGTATCCAGAATTACCGTGGGACGCCGAGAAGGGATCATTGAACGAATTTCGAGTAAGCTCCCGTAAGCCTGACCGCTTTCACCGAAAGCGCGATAAAAATCAGCCAGGCGTCCCTTCCCGGATTCGCGTTTCCGCGCGCGCGCCCGCGCTACGGCGGTATTTTCAAGCTTTCGGCCAAAACCGGAAACCGGCTGGAACCGGTTCGGGCGAAAGTTGAACCAATAATGCCCGGTGTTTCGGTAAACAGCAAACCAGTTTAAGCATGGTACCCCCGGACGAACGGGACTGGCCAAGTCGGCCGCTCGAGTTTTTGTTGACACGCGGACGTCATCGTCGGCGGTTTTTGTCCAGACCGGCCGGCTATTTGATAAATTTCACCCGTCGGTAATGCTAGACAGTCTTGCCGGGCACTCGCCGATGCCGTCGGCCAATCAGGCGGGCGGACGCGTGCGGCGCGTAGGTGACGCTGGCTACCATTGGCCGGATTGCCGTCAGCGTCGGGACGGCGGTGTGGCGAATCGAGGAATGGTATGCGCGCGGTGCGGCATTAAATTTCAACCTGCGGCAGCTCGAAAGTCAATTTCGCCGACGCTCACTCGACGTCGCGAGCGCGACGCCGATGCTGGGAGGCGAACGACGCCGGATCGCGCTCGCGGATCTGCTCACTTTCCTTGCACATAACGATTTATCATATTCACGCATGCAAATTCGCCGAAAGGCGCGCGGTTGACAAACACGCGCCGATCCGATCTTTACTCGCGGATTCGCGCGGTCCGCCTGATAGAAAGTGGCGGCGAATTATTCATTAATATCGAACGTCCGATTTTAAATGCGAAATCGAGCCAAAAAATGGGCGAGCCCCGACCCCGGCGCTGATAAAACGCTTTCGGGGGGGGCGTTATGCAATTTTTTTTTTTTGCGGTTTCCTATCGGATTCCTTCAGCGCCTATTTCCCGTAGGAATGTCGAGTTTGCGCCTGTCGGCGGCGAAGACTCGATCCTTTTTCGGGAAAAAAATCCATTCCCGATGCGACGGTGGCGGCCGTTAAGAGAATCGGTGGCATTTATTATTTATTCGCTGGCGTGCAATTCATTTATATGGTAATTGCCGGAACGTTAAGTAACATTCCGGATAGTTTGGGAAAACGTAACGGCGACAGGCGTCTCAACGTCGGATTCGGAGAAACGTACATTCGCGAGGCGTCACGCCGATGCTATGACGAGGACGACGCTTTATCCGTTCCTTTTCACGCCGGATTGCATTAAGGATAATGCATCCGGCGGAACGTGACGAAAATGCGATATCGACGAAACGCACTCGGTCGGCCGAATAATTTTGAATGATTTAACATAATTTCGGCAGCGCGCGACGGATTTATAGGGGTGTTAACTTTCCTGCGTAAGCCTAACGTGACGCTCGTTATTATTCGCCGTCCCGATTACGCAGCATGATTTTCGGATGATACGCCGTTTGCAGGTACCCGATCGGAAGGAGGAAGCAACAACAAATGATATTTCAACGTGTCTGCGCAGCTGTAACGGCGAAGACGGATGCTGCTTTCGAAATGTTAGTCCGTCAAACGCGTATATTCGCGCTTTCTCAAAATTTTACCTTAATAACGCAATTTTCCAAAGAGGATCGACATGTTTTTGCGATGCATCCTCGAAACAACATCTTCATTAACTTAGCTGCGCAACGGCTTTTATCATACGAATTGCTTGTATCGAGTTTTTGTCGAAGTTGTAGATGCTGACAAATATGGACCCGCGTAACGGATCGGTGAAAGAAATAATGGCTATGTCGGACTATAAACAGCAGCTAATGGGTGATCGTATTTTGTCGGTGACTGTAAATTTCGGATGAAAAGCACGTTCGTCAGATTTGGATCAACACGGATCTGTCGTGGGCAGGAGTCATTCGATTTAATATGAATCCGGCATCGCGTGACTCATTATTACGCGTTTCTGAAAACAACGGGCAGATAAAGAATTTAAAAAAAAAAAAAGGAGAAGAGTCACACGATTAAAAAAGAGAAGAATGCGGCATAAAGTTTCGGGCGCATGGAATGACCGAAAAAGCTAATGTTTTATGTTGCCCACTGTAGGATATCGAAGGACACAAGTTCGATCAGATGGTGGGGAGATACGCAAGATCGGAGGATGGTATAAGAGAGATGGAATATGAAACTATCGCCAGTTATATTGACTTTCTTTTAAGCCGCACGTGTGTAACATCCATCCCCGGTATTTTTGCGTGTACAAAGTGACTACGTGCAGGTAGCTGATCCTTGTTAAAACAGTGAGTAACATTTATACACAATTTCTGTATAACAGAATTATTCTATCTTTCGCTACGAAGAACAGGACTTTTCGTCCTGTCTGTGCACGTTGACGTTAACCTACTTTGTAAGAATCTTCTCATTGTCAGCGAGTATAAACTTTTCGTTGTCTTTCACTTAAAGATGTACAAATTATAAAATTGACAGAAAAAAGGTGGTTATGAATTTGATTCAAAGACTTTACTTCGCAGTAAATTAAAGATATCGCTGTTGCGTTAAGAAAATGTACGACACATGACTGTTCGCGTTTATATGAACTTGCCTGAGAAGTCCGTCTGCGTAATTACAAAATTTTCGTGCCTAAGGGTCCACGCAGTTTCGACATTTCAAGATGGTAATGGACTGTCGAACATATATGCCCGTGGCATCTTTACCAATTTTGCGTAACGTCACTTATTCAGCATTTTTCTGCACGAGTATTTGCACAATTCCCGAAAATATTTCTCGTACGACCGTACATTATCCTTAAAACAGTGAGCCTGTCACAGCGCGAACGACGTCACTGCAAACGTTGACACGAATCACTCCACTGGCTCAGCCGTCATAAACCTAATTACATTAGAAAATTACGAACAGCCGAACAGAACGCAGTCTTCGTCACTCACTCTCCGCGCACAGTGCAATCCCGATTTTGTGTGGGATTGTTATGCTAATCTCAAGTTAACCAACGCGAACCTTCTGCTTCTCTTGTTCTGTCTGGTCGAGTCGAACAAACAGCGCCGGCCGGACTAAAAAAACTTACACCAGCGTCGATTTATTCGCCACATATGCTAAGATGACGTGGGTGAGCGTTAAAGAAATGGATGTCGACAAGTGGAATGGCTTGCGAGGCGAAAAAGAAAATCGATAAAACTGGCAAAGTCGAGCTCGTAGATCGCATCGCGCTCTCGGAATTTCCTGGAGCAAGAGCGGCCGGTCGTCCGCTAAGTTGAAAACGATGTCTCTTCCTACTCCACGCCGCGACGCCCGGCATCCTGGCACATCCATTCACCGCCGTAGCATTGTCCTTTCGCGTCCCGCCGTCGGCGAGGCTCATTTAGATGCGATTCTAACCGACGATACCGAGAACACGATTTCGGCGCTCTGTATCATTAATTACATCTCATCATCGGAACTTACGCCATTCTTTCGATCACGTGTAGCTCGGTTATTGCCCTTGCCATACGCTATGACCAGGGACGCCGGAATTTGCATAATGCCGCCTGGCGTTATAACGCTCGGACATGGACGACGAAGAAGAAGCAAAAAAAAAAAAGAAGAAAGAAAGAAAAAAAACGTCTTGAGCCCTTTAACCGTACGGCGTGTCCACCTTCGAAAATCCATATTAATCGCGGAATTCCGCCTCCTCGATTATTAATCTGATTTACGATACGACCCCTCCCGCTTGCGTTACATGTCGATCGGAAACTATATGAATTACCGCGTCGTTAGACACTTAAAAATTTTACGATCGTCGTAACTTTTACACCCGCGTCCTCTACCCTCCCGCCGCGGTTTCCATCGCTGACAGTCGGAGATATGGCAAAAAAATTATCGCACGGAATCGCCCCGTTTGCGCCGATCGGCGTCGATCTCTCCTCCTCTTCCCGCGTTGCGCAAAAGGTCGGCAAAACGATGTCCCCGCGTGCGCGCGCGCATTCGTGGAATCCGACGAAATTGATTGAGGCGGAAAGGCCGAAACGGCACCGGCGTCACGATAGAATTTTTTAACTTTTTCCATCGATCAACGGTGCCCGTCCGTCCGTCTTGCGTGCGTCGCGACGGCGGTGAGGAAGCATCGTGCGCCAATACTCGCCATGTTACGCAACCTTCGAAGCCGATGTGGAAGGCTTCCCCCCCCCCCCCTCCTCCCCCTCCCCCTCGAGGAGAAGGAGAGAAAAAAGAGATTCGTCAGGATCGATTTCGATGATGTCGAATGACAGAGAAAACGTCTTTCATAATTTACTAATAAAAAAAAGGTCAAGAGGGGAAGCGAAACGGACGAAACTTTGACGGTCCCCCTCCCCTCCTCTCTTTTTTTTTCCTCTCATGTCGCGACCGTAAGGCGCCGTGTTTCCCACGTGAAACGCCATAGAAATAAAACTTTCTCAAAAGAGTGAGACGCATACCTGCCAGCCGGGTCACGGGCCTTACTTAATCCCCGAGTTCAAAAACGAAATTTTTTGACCCCTTAACGAGACACCGGACGAAACCGAATGTCGCGAGACTCTCTCGACGTACCTACGTCGGGAGGCGCGATGGATTAAAAACGCAAGGAGACGTCCGATCGCCGTTAGAAAGCGGAATGTGCCGATCGGCGAGGGGGGAGTTTAGGAAATCGAGCTTCCGAGTCGGTTTCGACAGTCAGCCTCCCCCCCTCCCCCGCCCGACCCCCCGACCCCTCTCCCACCTCCACCCCGCCGCCCCGCCCGAATTTTCTGCGACGATACGGGCGGCTCTTTAATTATCTCGCCGTGCCGGGCCCAGCTTTCACGTCATTAAAACGTGTAATTCCGATACCTCTTTCACTTCCTATCGGGCGATTGCGCAATCGGCAATTAGAATCATAACTGCAATTTCGTCATCGTGGCAGCTTCGAGCGGGCCACTCTTCTGCTTCCATCCGTCGTCTCGCGAGTTATCCTCTCCACCCCCCCCCCCCCACCCCCATCCGCTCCGCATCAACCTCCCCCCCGGGGGTACGTTTCCAATCTGCGGCCGATCCGTCGCGCGCTGCCATAAAGGCCACGGTCGGTTAATGAAACGGTCGGATACAGGAAACAAACCTGACATAATTCATTTACGACAGGCGCAGGCTGGCGAACAGGTATCGGGCCGCGAGGAGGATGAGGATGAGGAGGAGGAGGAGGAGGAGGAGGAGGAGGAGAGGCCCAATAAAACTTTATGACGCGAGCATGCGTACGCCGAGTGTCGTGCCTTCGATGTCGAGCTCTCGCATTCCTGACATTCGTCGCCCGGGATACATTCTTCGACGGTCGAATTTCACGTGTCGGCTCGTTAACTAATTCGTTATAGGCTTTTCATAGCGGCTCCCTACTTCACTTCTTTCTCTCGCTCTCCTCCTCCCCTCCCCTCCCCTTTCCCCTCCTCGTCAGCCTCCTTCCGTCTCGGCGTCGATCGGCCGACAGGTAAGAGCGGCGACGGCGAATTTTTGTTAGGATCCTGTTAGACAAGGAGGGCCGCGAAGAATAACAGTAACGATCCTCGCCTATAACGCAAGATCCTCTTAGCCGGGGCCCATACGTCATGTCGGGACGCTGAAAGGAGAGCTGAAAGGCGGACTGAAAAAAAGAGTCGGCCGCACGGTGCCCGGATCACTTATAAATTACGGCGAACGGTTCCTCTTCTTTAAACGGCGAGCTTTCACGCATAACGAAATCTCTCCACGATCAATTCCTATCGGGCGAACGGGCGTTTGATCGGTCCGCTACTCTCTGCCTCCCCCCCCCCCCCCCCCCTAACCGTCGGGGTCCAACTTGACGCGCGATGAGAACGCTCATTATGCGAGATTCCTGCGAGAGCTCTGCCTAATTACGTCCGAATCCAAGCTGACACGGTCGCTTATTAATAATTTCTTTGGCGGACGCGCGACTCGCGGGAAGATCTACTGATTTGAATAGAGTCGCGAGCTACGTCATCGTCGGACGTTTCCGTTAATTCGTTGGCCGACTCCGTGGGAGCACGCGAGGTTATGAAACTGGACTGGGTTCTCGATGATGAATAGTCCTAGGTGCCAGGCGGAAGGACGTCCAGCGCTGACAAGAGTCGTCTCCGGGCCGAAAGTAGCTCTCGATCATCGGTCGTAAATGAGAAGGTTGATCTCCGACGACAATCGGCTCGCTAACGACCTAAGCGAACCCTAAGCGAACCTAAGCGATCCTCATTGTCCGACAGAGTCGTGTCGCTCGATGACGTACGGATTGCGCAAGCTCGCTGCAGGTTACCCGAGGCCTGATTACTCATTTTCGCCTCGGCGGAGTAAAAGAAAGTGACCATTATAGATTCATGAAATCTGTCCGATCTTCGGGCGGCCGATGTAAGAGACGGAAAGAGGGTCAGAGGAGGAAGACATATAGTGTGAAAGAGAGCGAGAGACAGAGGGAGATAGGGAGAGACAGAGAGAGAGAGAGACAGAGAGGGGTGCGCGAACTGGCCTGAGGTCCGCGAAGTATGTAGAACTTTAGCATTTCAAATCAGCGACACCCGCGTGCGTAAATTGCCCGGACGATTTGTATGATAATTCGGCCAGTGTGTGCGTAACTTTTCACTCCGGGCCATCCTCCTCGTAACCGCGGGCAAACTCCGTGGCCCACGGTTCCCCACCCCTCGGGATCGGAACTTGCGCGCGCCGAACTGGTTTAAAGTGAAAAACAAGATTCGCTCCGAAATATCTCTTTTCGCCGGGAGCCCGCGCGTTCACACTCGGGGTTGTCACCGGACGTAACCGTGCCGCCGGACGGTCGACTTTCGATGAAAACGTTCGAAACGATCGGCTGCACTGGCCAAAAACGGTATTCGGCTTTAGTGAAACTCGGCCCCTGGCGGCACTCGTGGGCCCCGATCATTTCCGCCGCTCCGTAGCTTGACGTTCCATCGGAACGAAAACGAAAGCGTCGCCATCCGCGGGCCGACCTGCCCCGGATCCTGACGCTTTAACGGCGTCCGACGCAACTTTTATGCGTCTCATGATTTAGCGACCGGACCCCGACCGTTCTCGGAACCGATGCGCGGATCGCATCTGCGATCTTGGCTTCCGATCATTACGCCTCCGACCGACGCGTCCGACCGTCGGTATCGGACGGACAAGAGACGCGGCAGATTCGAATGTCAGGCCGAGCGAAATCACAGGTTGAAACACGGCAATCGAAGCGGCCGATCCGTATCGATTTGAATTGATAATTGTCGGAGCAAAAAAAGTTGCGTCCTCGAGAGTACAGGTAGATGAGATACGCTTGGCACACTGCCGAGAGAGTTCGGATAGACATGTCGTCCGGGTATATCTCATCCGTGGGCACGTCCGGCGTGGCCCACGCAACACTCGTCCCGCCCGTAATCTCATGACACGATCACGATCTGTTCTAAGGTCAGCCAAGATGAGAATGCCGCTGAGGATACTGTTGGCCGCTACCCTGGCGGCGTGCGCGTGTGGACTTCCTCGCGGTGAATCAACGGACGGGCAGCGATTGCAGAAACGTACGTTCAAATATTCCCCCTTTAATCCGTCATCATTCATGCCGCGATCCGGCCCGTGGCCGCGGCCGCGTCCGGCATAATTGAATGTACGGTAAATTTTGCGCAAATCTACCGTGCCGAATAAATCCGACGTTCCACTCGCCTCGTGAATTTATTATTCGCGAGAATTATTGTCCGCGAGAGAGCCACGCTCGATCCTTTTCTTTTCCCTCCGACTTTTTTCGCCCCCTTTTCTCTTCCTCCTCCCCCTCCTGGCCAGCTTCGCCTCCCGGTCCCTTCTCTCCCGTGGCTTAACGCGTCAGCGTGCATTCCACGCGAGGAGAAAACAGTCGAATCGCGGAATCGGGACCTCGATTTCGTTTAATCGACTGATCGATGAGGTCCCCGACCCAACTCTTCGGAACTCTCCTCCAACCTCATCCCATTCTCTTTTCCTCTCTCGCCATATATATGTATAAATATATACCAGAATAATTGTATAGAGAAGAATAGAGAGGAAGAGAGAGAAACATAGATGTATATATCATATATCATATGTCAGCTATCTCTCCCTTTCCCTCTGTCTCTCTCTTCCCTATGCAATTATACAGCGTACGCGACCTATGTGAACTTTTTCTCGAATTCAGGCGCAGCGGAAAGCGGACAGAATTCCTTCGGCTCGACGGCGTTCAACTCGATCGGAAGTAACCCGGGCACCTTCAGGATCCCATTGCAGCTAGGATGCGCCGCCGCTCTGCTATGCGTCGAGGAACAATACTGCACGATGGACGGGACCATCAGCCCGCAACCGGTCGCTCTTACGAGCAGGCAAATCTTGCGTCGCGTTCCTCTCAGCGTGAGTATCGGGGCAAGGACGCGCTGTGGGTCACGCGCGTGTATGTATACACGCTCTTACGTGCCGATGGCGGGGAAAGTAAATGGACGGCGTCGTAGGTACTTTCCAAGGGCTGCTCGCACCTTTTACGTGACGCGCGACGCCTGCCCGGCAGGCTCGGGTCGTGCTGCGCGACGCCGACGGCCGGCGTCCACGTGGGAGGATGAAGGATGGATAGCACGATGTTTTCGTACCTTCCGAGGTTCAGCCGTACGTTACGACGTCGTTGTTCATGTCATCCGGTACACCTCGCGCCCAGCGGGCTTCGAATCGGGATATACGACGGCCGTACCTAAATGTTCGTAAAACGTACTCGCGATGTAGATAAATAAGGATCCGACGTGGACTCTTTCTTTTTCGTCGAGATTCTCAAGGGCTGTCGATACAGGTTTCTTTTCATATCGCCGGATCGATTCTGTAGCCTTCGATCTCGAGTGGAGCTGACGATAACAAAAAAAAAAAAAAAAGAAGAAGAAAAAAAAAGTTCACTCTCGCCCGGGATAAAAGTTGGCGTGGGCTCTCTTTTTCTCGTAGGTCCGGGTCGATTAACGGCCGATCCAAATCTCGCGCTCGGAGCCGATCGGAATTGACAGGCGTCGGCGCCGGCGTACCCCGCGCGTCCGACTTTCATCTATGAAAAAGTGCTCCGTCTGGAAAGCCCTTGTCAGAAACGCGGCGTCCATTTACTTTCCCCGCTCTCGGCGCGAGACACCTCCTATAACCGTGGACATCCTCTTACTCTTACTTTCCTCCTCTCGTCCTGACACTTTTTTTCTTCACTCTCAAAAAGACGCGCGCGCGCTCGCACGGACGCTGGAGGATTAAGCTTGTCCGCGGCAACTGACCGCTTGCGAAAGTGCGTGAAACGATTCTTGCCAACCGCGCCTCTCGCACGGTGAAAAAAGAGTCGGACTCTATTCATACGCTTCTAACGAAAACGGATCGTATCGCGCAATCGTCGAGAAAATGACATCACTTCTGACACCTACGGCCGATGCAAATCCAGCTCGGCCGATCTGGGTTTCGAGTTCAGCGATTGTTTATGGAAACGAGTGTCAGGGTCTAGGAATGGAAGAGTCCGTTGCGGCTTCGAGAGTCTCGGGCTCGCTCATGGCTCGTGGAAGAAGTCCCGTGGCGCTTTTGAAACTGACATTTCATAATCCCTGCCTCTACGAAATCATAAAAGTTACATATTGTCCCCTCGCATGCATTAGGTCGTGCGGGGGGCACCCCCCCCCCCCCCCCCCCCCACCTGGCTGATTTGCATTAAAGATCCTTATCTCCCGCGATGATCTGCCCAGTACTCTCCGCGACGAATCTATGAATTCATTTAGCTCGCCAGAGGCGAACAGTCAACCGTCACATAAATGACTGCTTACCGAGTTGACGACTACATCTTACTCATCCTTAATGTACCCGCGCCCGATACGCGATATATTGATTATCATTATGGCCATTTGCATAAATAAAGTCCGCGCCTCGAGGAGCGGGCGTGGTAGACTCGAGACTCTTGATAGGGCTCGCAAGAAAGTCCGACGCTATTGCGCCAGCCCGGTTCGTTGGATCGATTCAATTCGGCGCTCGATTCTAAATTACGTAGTCTCTGTAATTACGGTCAGTTACAAGGTCGCGCAAAACATGACCGCTGGTTCGAATTTATGCTTATAGGACTGCCGAAATCCGGACAGCGGCCTAATAGGAAAATGTTGTCGGGACCCCAACTACGTGGACCCATGGCCATCGACCAATTTGCCGGCAAATTATTCAGGCGGCTTCGACGAGCAAGGCTTCCCGACGTTCTTGAACATCGCCAAAGTACAGCCACCGGTGAAGAGGCCCGTGACCAGACCGTCCTTCACCACCGTGGTTACTCCTAGGCCAACGTTCACGGTAACGAACGTTCAGCGTGTCATCCAGCCAACTCCAGCGCCCGATCTGCCGTTCCAACCGGCTGATCAGCACAGCATCTTCGTTCCGAGGCCAGTGGCGTCCACCCTGAAGCCGTTCGTTCCGCCGCCGGTCGTTCATCAGGTTCCCGACAACACCGAGGACTTCAGTCAAACGATCGTCCCAGTTCCCGGCCACATCCCGCAAGTTCTTCTGCCCAGACCGTTCAGCAAGCCCATCGTCGACTCCGCCTCGAGCAACCAGAATCCCTTCCTGGTCGCCACTCATCCGCCCAGGAATCAATGCGGCGTCAAGAACAACGTGAGTACCCAATCAGACTACCGGATCCCTACTCGAGTCGATCAACTCCATAATAAGCGTGGCACTTACGATCGGTGAAGAATCGAGGAGTATCTCGCGAGCGTTCGCGGCGATTGGAATTTTGACATCTTCATTGTCCGTCGATCAAGGCCG
Organism: Anoplius nigerrimus; assembly: GCA_914767735.1. NCBI lineage: Eukaryota > Metazoa > Arthropoda > Insecta > Hymenoptera > Pompilidae > Anoplius > Anoplius nigerrimus. The sequence goes on along the minus strand of OU612089.1, from coordinate 7,564,420 downwards.
CGTCATTTTTCTGCCCGGTTCAGAGGCCACTCGGAGGCTGTAACGTCGGCGTGATGAATGCCGTGCCCGTATGAGGCGACGTCGACAAGCTGGCGGGAGGAGTCAATATTTGCTCTCTCTACGAGCCGAGCTATCCATACGACATTTCGCCTTGTAGCGAATCCATCCTCCGAAACTTCGCCTGAGCGCGCGCGCGCGCGCGGATAGCGCGAGGCCTCCCTCGCGCGCCTCATCCCGTTTTCTCTAATCTTGCAATCTCTCCCGGATGATTAATCGGCCAATTATGACACATTCCGCTCTCCGACGTATTTATCATTCGGCCGACGGTTTCAAAATGGCAAGCGCTCGACTCAATGTCACTCATCGCCGTACGCAACCTGGGTTCGGGTCGAAGATGCGCCCCGATCTTTCTTCGTCCGCGAATCTTCCTCGGGAGCAAAAAACGGCAAGGTCGGATCCATTAAGCGGATTCGGGAATCGGGACGCGAGCTGGAGAATGGGGGAGAGAAAAATTGCCCAACATAACGGTACGCGTCTAACGCGTCGACGGTCGATCGAGGATGATGGCTGAAGTGGTATGAGAGGGGTCCGATGAAAAGGATCATTAGAAAGTGCACCGGACAGGCGAGAGATGCCGAAATTCGCCGCCAGCCGCTGCGCGCATTTTCGCCGGCATCCGTTTGCGCAACATTGCCGATGAGTCAAGTTGCACGGTTATTAAATTTTTTTCGTCGCTCCTTCCGAAATGTCCGGGCCATAAAAACAGCCTACTCGTCGGACGGAACGGAAACGAGGGTGACGTATTTGGGGATGGCCCGATGACGTACCCCGACGCGCAGACCGAAACCGTCCAATGTCAGCGAGTCCGAATCCGGGATCGTACGCCGCTTTCGTGCTTTAGCGCTCGCGATCGTTAAGCGATACCTTGACGAAAGCGTCCTCCTCGGGAGGATTACGCGAAGGTTGCGTGATTTAAGAGGACCCCGATGACCTAGAGGTCCGTGTCACAGGCGACTGGAGCGTCTGTACTGCGCAACAGCGCAGATGGGCACGTCATTTTTTTGGCCGCCGCTGCCTTCCTCGCCTAGGTGTACTCTCTTCAAGGTGACCTTGGCGAGCGCTCGCTGACGGATCGCGGATAATGTCGCGCTCGGGGCTGTCACTCTCTGTCGAAACGGCGGATCTCGAGAGGAGTCCGAGAGAGTTTCGTCGTTAAAAATGATCGCGCCCGTGGATGTGGAGTTCGAGAGGAGCATTCAATCAATTTGAATTTCATGCGGGTTGAATAATGCAGCTTCGGGCGCAATAAAAATGTTCGCACGTTCGGGGATCGAAACGTCGGCGTCGTTGGCGTCCTGCTTTAAACGCGCTGCAAGCTAATGCTATGTTAATGCTATGCGCACGGTAATCTGGCGTTGTTACGTGTTACCGTTCCTGTTCCACAGTTCCCGCGTCCAGAGGGATTGAGGGACTCGGAGACGGCCTTCGGCGAGATCCCGTGGCAAGCGATGATCCTGCTGAATCCTCGCAGGCAAATTCTGTGCTCCGGTGCCATAATCGAACCCACCGTCGTTCTGACGGCAGCTCGTTGCGTTCAAGGGTAAGCAAAAAGAGTCAGAATCATGTTCCTCGATGTACCGTCGATTCAATAAAAAAATCATTTTAAATTGTTCGGTACCCTAATCGTTAATCTTTCATTCGCATCAGGCTTCATCCGCATGACCTCTCGGTGAAATCCGGAGAATGGAAGTTGGGCTACGAGCTGGTACAGGAGGAGCCACTGCCATTCGAAATCATGAACGTGTCCAGGGTGATGATTCATCCCAGCTACAATCAGGCATCGGCAAGCCACGATATGGCCATCGTTCTCCTGGATCGTCCCGTATCCTACGACGCTCACGTCAATTCGCTTTGCTACGGAAACGATCTGCAGATCCAGGAGACGCAAGACTGCATAGTCACCGGGTGGGGCAAAACGATTCTTCAAAGTAAGTGAGATAAGGTCATCACGGTGAAAAAAATAAGTTAACAATATTCACCGTGGCAGCGATTTATATCTACCGCTTGTGTTTAGTCCACGCAGCAGGTGCCATTATGAACAGCATCAACGTCGACCTCTTACCACCCGCTGCGTGCGAGGAACGAATCTCTGGCGTTGATCCCGAGTATCGTTTGGACGTCAACGACGACATGATTTGTGCGCGAGCGCACAAGCAGAACAACAACATGTGCCAGGCGGATCCTGGTAGTCCGCTCGCCTGCAGACGCGGAAATGGGGCTTACGAACTTGTCGGCCTCTACAGTCAGGAGACCAGTTGCTTGCCCACGAATCAAGTGCGCAAATTTCTACTTTCTTCTCGTACCTCTTCCCCTTTCACTCCCTGCTTCGCCGACTATAAACATAAAAATTTTTCGACTGCAGGTAGCGGCATTCTCGCACGTCGACAACGTTTGGATCAAGACAAGCCTGAACTCCTTGTCGGAAGATCCTCATCCGAACTTGGAGACTCTGCCACCGATCCACACGCCCGATCACGACGTCGAACCTGACGCTCAACAGGACATTTACGAGTACCGCAAGAGCAGTCTGCCACCGGACAACAATAAATACCTGCCGCCTGTGGAGTACTTGCCCGTGTAAGGGGCACAGACGAGCAAAGTTTATTTTTTTATACTTCTAATACTCATCGCTGGTAAAACGAAACATATCATCAAGCACTAACATCTATATACCTGATCGTTGTACCGTTCTAAACATTTGCCCCTTATACAGACCTCCTTCGACCGCGTTAGATCTTTGTTACCGTAGAATCTTGTTGGTAGTTGATAAAGAACCTCTGTGCCGATCCGAGAAAGAGGAGAGAGAAAACGAACAGATAAAAAGAAGCAGCCAAGCGTAAAAGAACGAAAGCCTGGTGTTAATTTAAGGGAGAACGAGTCTCCGCTCTCCGGATCCCTTAAATGTATTTATTTACTTTACTTTGTAGAATGAATGTTTATTTATAGATGAAACGCATTTTATTAATAAAGCGCCTAATGTTACGAAAAACGCTGAACCGTTAATTGGACGTTTTAAGAATCCTCCTACCCCCGAGCGGAAGCCGGATAAATTAGAACGTTACGCAACAAGTGCCTAACCGTAATCGCGGCGCAGCGAGGCGAATCAAATTCGACTTCGGTCTGGCGCGCTTCCTACCGTCCACCGGCACCGTCCGCTGGCGCCACCTGCCGCCAGTCCGGCGAACTAATACGCTCGGTCAACGGTGGCTAACCGCAGCTGTCGTTCTACCCGACGTCCGAGCTCGTCGGCACGAAATCCATGATTTAGTGCGGCGTGATATGATTGTGGGTGGGTCGCGGCTCGCTATGGCCGTCCAGTTTCCGTCGCTATCGCGATCAGTTCGACAGTGTTGCTTGTCAGTCGCGATAACGTCGTCCGCCGCACTCGCGGCATGAGCGTGTACAGGGCACGATATCGGGGGCCTGATACCATAATTCGGATGACGGCGGGGGCCAGTTAGATTGACGAGCGGTGGGAATTTTATCAAACGCCATTGCTCGGAACGTGCTAGAAGTGCCCGTAGTGCCGCTCAAATACGGATGTCGGGCAATTAGGAGAATTTTTTTGGCCATCCCGGCACCCCTCCCACCGTCGATTTCTGACCACGGCACGCAGCGCTGAAATGTGATTTCGGGGCGCAAAATACCGACGATACGGACGGATCGCTGGCAATACAGATATCGGTAGATATGGCGTCGCTGTCCCTGCCACGAGTGTTGCAACAAAGAAAGACGAGCCTGGACCTGGTACGCGAGCACTTCGAAAAATTCCAGGTATGTCGGCCGGCTCGGCTTTCTAAATGGAATTCCGGCGAGCTGACATTGGCGGGCGTGCGCGCCGTTTTAAATGCGACTGTGAGTAACGTTCTCGCGTCCCGGATGTATTCGTGTCAAGGAGAGTCGGCGTGGAAGCGGGTTAGATATTGCTGATCTGCGGATTTATTATCGGCATGGGACAATTGTCGCTTTTTCCGATCGAGTGGCTCGGGCGTGCGCGAATCGTTCGACGGTTCGCGATGTGCAGGGACGATTGAACGTCATGTGTCAACGGTCGCCGACTGATCTGGAGAAATGTAAATTTGCCACCGAGTCCTTGGGTGTTTGTGCGGCTCGAGCATTGCAATAACGGGCTCTTGTTTATTGCCCGCTAACGTGCGTAACGGTAGTGCGCTGGGGATTTGATATCGGCGAGTGACAGTTGTACCGTTTCTGGAGTACGGTGCTAAAACGTTCCGGGAGAATTCGCCGTTCGTTTCTCGTAGGCTGAAACTACGGTGCTAGCCGATAATCGTTTCTTACGTCTACTGTTTCGTTCGGGAGCGCGCGCACGCACGCCTACAAAAAGTGGCCAGCTATGAATACAAAATTGTCCGCGATTATATAAAGTTACGGTGGCTCGCTTGCGTCTTATGTTTTAAGTTGAATTGTATATATCCGTGGAACGGCGTAAAGTTGAAAAATTGCACATATCCGTATTAGAATAAATATGTGCACATCATGTACATACGAACATTTAAAGCATGGGCAGGATACTCATTTGTCATTTAATACACCATTCATAAGTAAATTGGGAGCAATACTTGAGTCATAGCATGAATTGGCCTACAGTGTTTTGAGATTTGTTGTCCGTGATGAGCACATACAATTATTTGTGCATGTCAATAGCAATTGACCTTTCACAAATATCCGCGTGTAAACACATTAGGTTGATAAGTCACTTAAGCGTATAGTCAAAGAAGTCATGTTGACATACAGCAATAATCCCATTGATTAAGTGTTTATTGTTATCGATATTTTGTTGGTAATACGCACCTCTTCCCTTAATTAACAAAAATATTATTTTGTACATGCAGCTTTGCAGATAATGCATGCAGGCATCAATACATTTGATACACCTAGTGTATTTTGGGGTGAGGAACAAGCTGATGAATGATGGTCTGTTGTATGCGCTGACTATTAAAACATATACTTGCTATAATTTTTATAATCATTTTGCACTACTAACATGCCGCCTCTACTACCGCTTACCGATAAACAGTGGCACCAATTGGTAAGTAAACGTTATCAAAGCCATTTGTATTGTAGAAATGTTAGCTTGAAACCACACAAATAAATAGAAGTTACCCTACCGTGCATTGTACCACAGTGTTCTATTTTTACTTGCAGAGTATCAGTATAGGGAAAGCAGTGAATCCTACAGAGACTCCTGTGAAGGAGAAGCATGTGAGAAGTATCCTTTTTCAAATAAATATTAATCCCCTACACATTGCTTCCGCTTGTGCAATCGTGATTTCCCCACAGAAACGAATGGGAACAGTTATCTTCCTTATAACGAAATAGGCGCAATTATTGGCACATATCAGGAGAAAAGCGGGTTTACTTTTTGGACGTTTATACTCCGACAGCCGTTACAAGAGAATCAAATAGTAGCATGGAAGTTTTGTCATGTATTGCACAAAGTATTGCGCGAGGGTCACCCGCGAGTGATACCCGACTCCCAGAGATATCGCAGCAAGCTAGAGGATCTCGGGAAATTATGGCAACATCTTCGGGAGGGCTACGGCCGCCTCATACAATTATACATACATCTATTAATCACGAAATTGGATTTCCACAAGCGCAATCCGCGCTTGCCGGGAAATCTTCAGGTGACCGCAGAGGAGCTGAAGGCCATAGGGGAAAATGACATTAACATCTAGTAAGTTAAACGCCTGACACCCACACGGCATCATAATTGACCGTCCAGCTTAAATTTCATCGCACACCTTAACACCATCGTTATTCTTTCCAGCTTTCAGATGTCGGTCGAAATGTTTGATTACATGGACGACATCCTGAACTTAGAGCATGCGGGTACGAGAATCGCTATGTCGAATTTATGAATTCTATTCCCGGCGCTCGCGCACGGTTTCTGTTCATTAAATACTGAATTTCAGTCTTCGACTCGTTGGACTTGTCGCGCTCGAACTCGATGACGGCCTGCGGACAATGTCGACTGGCGCCGTTGATACCTTGCATTCAGGACGCGTCACAGCTCTACGACTACTGCGTTAAAATCTTATTTAAGCTCCACAGCGCCCTGCCGGCCGACACCCTCGCCGGCCATCGCGACAGATTTTCCAAACAGTTTCACGAGCTCAAAAATTTCTATAACACCATCAAGCATATGCAGTACTTCAAGCATCTCATAACGATCCCGTCGCTGCCAGAGGTAGGGCCGCTGTCCTTCTAAGGCGGCGCGTGACTAATCGATTATGAATAACGGACATATATAGCGCGACCGCTGACGTTATACCTTGTACGGTTCCCAGAATCCGCCTAACTTCCTAATTCAAGACGAGCTCGGCATATACGTAACGCCGATAGTGGTGCTCCCCCCAGAGGAACCGGTGGACGCGGAGAGCGTGGTCGATAGCCTTATCGACACATCTGATACGAGCTCGTTGCCTGGCGATCAATTAGATACCAGTCGCAACGGTTCGATTTCGCCGGACGCCTTGGCGCAACGGTAAATTTAAGAAGCAGTAATTGTGCCGATATCGTTGCAAGGATAGGCAAAGTCACGACGTTAAAGTTTGTTCCCCCGAATACGGTATACGGTATACCATGTATTCCACACATACGTGCAGCATGGAGTATGTTATAGTACATAGAACACAGAATACTGATACTGCGTATTAGGTCGCCCGATAAAGATCAGATGTTGGTAAGTGTGTGATTACGTTGTAGAAATAACCTGTTCGATCACCTGTACCAAGAAAATGAGCGTCAAAGGCAGGAACTGCATCGATTGCTTACGGATCATCAGCATATCGTGGACGAGCATAGAAAGCGTATCTTGGAACTTGAGGCTACGCTGTCGTCGAAGGTAGGCGTTTGCCACGTATGAATAAATGCATTACGTGCCTGTCTTCCGATTCCCTAAGCGCTAAGCGTGAAATGATGAGCATTCAGATTTGCAATTATAAGCAATTTGCAGGGCAATGAGCTTATACAGGAAAAGCAAGTTAATCAGGAGGTTCAAAAGCAGAAAGAAGAGCTGGTTACCAAATTTCAGGAAATGAAAGGTCAGTTAAGTTATGCGCATAATCATAACAATGCGACACCCTATGAGTAATAGCCGACACTTAATCATCGTATAATACTTTCAGATGGGAATAAGATTCTTGAGGAGAAATTCCAAAAGCTTAAGACCGTCTATGCCAATCTCAGAGAGGCTCACATTGATTTACTCCGGAAGGTACCCGCGTTATCTTTATTCAAGGCGATATGAATCAATCCGCCGATGCGTATTAACCTTATTTTTCTTGCGAAAGAAAGCGGAGGTCGATAAGCAGCTGGGCTCGCTCAAAATAATGCACGAGCAGTCGGAGCGACGATATGCCGAATCCGAGCAACGTCTTCAGGAATTGATTCAAGGCCAAGCGACGAGCGAGCAGGAGGCTCAGAGAGTCGTTCAAGCACGAGCAGAATTGGACAGCGTAAGGCAGCAGTACGACGCTGCCAAGACAGAGAATCTGGTCAGTGAACCCAAAAGCGAACGCGTTGAGACAAAGGCCTCGCTAACAATAAACAAACAAAGATTTCACCGCCCAAAATCTCATTCCAGGCACTCACAGCGAAAATAGACTTTATCACGTCCGAGAAAATAGCCGTGGAAGGCAATCTTCACGATCTGCTCGCGCAGAAGGAAGAGCTCGAATTGGCAATAGAGAATCTGCATAGCGAGAACAAAAAGGCGTGCGCCGAGATGAGGACGCAAACTACGACGATCCTCTATGAACTCTTATGTAAATCATTAGTAGACGAGCTGTTTTGTTAAGATCGGCGGGACGAACGAAGGGTGGATAGACCTCGATATTTTTTGCTTTCAGTGAACTGCATGTCAGAGGCTGAGGCTATTTTGCAGCACGCGATGCACGCCATCGACAATCCCGCGATATCGGCGGTAACGTGCACGCCTGATTATTTGGCGAGTATGTTTAAGCCGACAGAAACGGCTTTGACGGAAGCGAACACGGCGTACAACAACTATGTCGCCGATTCGACTAAAAGGAAAGGGATGATATCCTGCTCGATACGAGCCGCTTACATGCTCGCACTGTATTTGATACACGCAAAGTCGACGTCGAACACGTCTACAGACATTGCCCTTGGCGATAGTAAGTGCCCATACGAAAATTTACATTAAGATTGACCTTCACCTCCCGTTCAATGTACAACGTTTGCGACTGTAGGAATAGCGGACGAATGTAAGCAACTGGGATCCCAAGGTTCGGTCATGTTAAGCTATATGAAAGAAATGTCGCCGAATGCGGGTGAGGAAGTTTCCAATGTTAAGAGTCAGTTGAAGAAAATTGCAACGCTCGTTGCTACTCTGTCGAATAATCAAAGCAACGCAGAGGCTATTGGGGATTTGGTTGAGAACGAACTCCTCGGTATGGACAAGGCCATCGAAGAAGCTGCTAACAGAATAAAGGTAGCGAAAGATTATCATCGCACTCGAAACTCGACAGATTCGATCGATATACAAACACCTCCTTCTTTCAGGATATGTTAGATAAATCGCGAGCAGCAGATTCCGGAGTAAAATTAGAAGTGAACGGAAAGATTCTCGATTCTTGTACAGAGCTGATGAAGCGTATACGAATCTTAGTCAAGAAGTCTCGACTGCTGCAAAACGAAATCGTTCAGCAAGGAAAGGTTCGTCGAATCTCATTATCTCACGGCTGCTCTATTTCCGGACAGAAAGCTAATTGTCAATGTTTCCTTTCAGGGCTCAGCCTCGGTCAAAGAATTCTACAAACGGAACCACCAATGGTCGGAGGGTCTTATCTCCGCGGCAAAGGCGATTGCCATGGGAGCAAACTTCCTGCTGTAAGTGCGAATATGGTATCGCTCTCGAGATTAACACTTGTTCCCCCGACTGGGCATCGTTGCCAATCCGTCCACAATTTTTGCAGCGAGGCAGCTGATAAAGTCGTGTCAGGCGGTGGAAAGTTCGAGCAGCTGGTGGTGGCCTCGCAAGGCATCGCCGCGTCCACTGCTCAATTGGTAGTTGCCAGCCGAGTGAAAGCGGAAAGGAACAGCACCAACTTGGCCGCACTGTCCGAGGCATCCAGGGAAGTGACGCAAGCAACCGGAAGCGTCGTCGCTACGGCCAAGAGCTGTAGTCATCTCGTCGAGGAAACAGGCAAGTGCATCGAATTGCGACCACGTTGATATTCATGAGGCGGGACCGTTGCGTAACTCATCAATCGTCCTTGATTGCAACTTGCAGAGGATCTCGACGTTTCCGGCTTGAGTCTCCATCAGGCCAAGCGACTGGAAATGGAGGCGCAGGTGCGCGTATTGGAGCTGGAGCAGGCCTTGGAGACGGAGAGATTACGCTTAGCAGCCCTGCGCCGGCATCATTATCAGTTGGACATGGACAGTTAAATATGGGTAAGAGCGAATGTCGTCCTTTGTGCGCGATACGCGCCAAATCGTTTGCACGATTGGGAATCGGATGTTCTCACCTGTGGCGTCGATGTCGTCAGGGGGCGACAAAATATTGACACAAAGTTCGTCGCTACGGAGTCGAGTGCGCGTTATCGAAATCGCCACACGTCCGACCGACTCTTGTCACAGGTGCGTATTTGTCATAGAAGCACGAGGAAGCGTAATGGAAAGGGCAAACGATAAAACGTTATCCCTGAATTTCGTAGTACCGCGAACGTCGGATCGTTTGTCGGTACTCGAACGGCGAACGATTTTACTGTATCATTTCAATGTTTCGTGGAAATCCATTTCGAGCGCGTACAACTGTATATGATATTTAATAAGGATGTTGACACTCTTTCCATTCGATGTGTGAAACTCGTAATCGAGAATGCGCGTAGGTACCGGATTTCTGGCAGATCATGCGAGAATTGTACATGAATTTCTATCTAGGTGATGCAGAATCATCTTCGTCTTTGTTCGTATTTTTCATGTATTTTTTTGTTTGTAGTATATTTTTATCGGAGTGTAAAAGTACATGATAACGATATCTTATAATAGAGCATGCATTTATATTCTAGTACAACTGTTATAAAACAACGATTTAAATAAGCGGAACTGGAGAATTGCTAAGGCAAAGGATTGCGCTGGAAAAGCAAGGATGATCTTGAATTAGCATTTCTTATTCCCGCCACGTCGTTCACCGAACGTAACCGTTGAATTAACAACTTCCTTTCCCATTTAATGAGTAATCATTCAATTTCGGATTGTTTGTGTACGTGTCTATACGACTAATACTATTTTCATTGCCTTCGTGCGATCTAACTATGGGGTTCGCTAACCATAAATTTGTTGTTGTTATTATTATTTAACTGTCATGCACCGAAGAAATTAACAGTGCGAAAAACGTAGCGTACAAATGTGCGCAATGCCTCCTTTAATGGATGCAAAGCGGAAGTAAGTCGAATAATCGAAATTACAGTGTGACTTCCCCTTGCTTTTCTACCGTGTACCGAAAACAGAAGTATTCTTACAGTAAAAATTAGTTGCGTAGCGTTAAATCGACGTGTACGGTACCATATGTTACACGTAATAACTGAAACATTTTTTTTGTACTGTTATTTACAAACCGTTATTCTCAGGATTTTTACACTTTACACTAAAAAAAAAATTTGTATTTTGCAACGTTTGGTGCGATGGAGAAGTTTCCGGTTTTGACTTGAAGCACGGATGTTTGTTCGCTGTCAAGCATTTCTTTGTGTCTCGAAACTGAAAGTTAACGTCGAAGAAAATAACATAATCGATGAAAGACCACATACGATAGGAGTTTGTAAATTAATGTTATTCATCGCTAATAAAATTATCGATAAATACAATGCGCATAACAAACACTTTGTGTAGCATTAAACGTGTGCTGTTTAACGTTCGGCATCGAGGAAATGTAAAAAAATGAAACCATTCTTGTAAATTGTACAACACTGATAATAAGTAAGTTATGAAATAAAAAGTCTTTTAAAGTACCTGGAAGTCGTTGATCGCTCGTACAAAATTGCCTTACGTAATCGCGCAGTCGGATAGAATTAATTTAGTCTGAGAGCCTCGTTACGTCATTTTTTCATATATGCGAAATTGTAGTCTAGCGCGTAGCACTCAAGTGACAAAACTATTAACAATGATGCGTCATACGGAAGTATAGTCGGGCATACTATGTTAGTACCTTGTAATCTTGTTTGCCAATTGCCATTCTGGGCGGTTGTAAATATTTTTCAACGTAAGCGTATCGCGGACGCATCATTTAATCATATTACAGCGTCTATAACACTCGGCACATCGATAATCTTGATACCGGATATAGGGAGATAATCAGAATGTATCCGAACGCGCAGTTCTCGATATTTTTAACTTCCATATCCTCGGAGCGTCTTACACGTGGCGGAATCAGGAAAACGTATAGACGATATTTATAGGCCTATTCTTAGATTAGAATCTACGCTCTTTCTCCCGTCGTATTGTGCGATCGTTACGAACGGTAACTCGAATCCGAGAATATGTTTCTCGACTCATTTGATTACGACGAATTTGCTAATACGGGACGGCCGTAGCGTTAAATTAGAAGTTAAATTAGACGTTAAATTAGAAGTTAAATTAATAAGCGAAGGGAAGGAAGTCTGCGTAGGCGGTATAGTAAAATTAATTTATTAGTCGAACAGAGGAACATGACTACTACTGTATATTCTAGTGAAATTTTATTATGGCTGCTCTTTGAAAGATATAAACTCTTGGATTAGATAAAAGACAATTTTCGTCTTCACATGTCTTGTGTTATTCCGAATGCACGAATAATATTCATTTATTTATGTATATATATACACATAGATGTATGTATATATGCCTATGTCCGTTAACACTCTTACTTTTTGTACACATGTTCTCGGCTAACAGTCGAAACTCGAGAACCCACCTGTTAATTTATTGAACTGATAAATATATTGCGCGGATTGTTCGATAATCTAGTACACATCCCTCGACCACGATATTGCCCCTATGTTGAAGTTTGCCTTGAAACAACGTCATTTACCGTAAAAAGAAAATGAGAACGATGAGAGCGCGCTGTCATCAATACTTAACACATTGTGTAATATTTATCATTTGTCATTATCGCTATTATTGTATTTTTCAAGAGATGCCATCTTTACAATATGTACACACTTATACGTAAAAAATAACACGAGACGAATGTTGTACTATTATTAGGACAAAATGACTAATTGCTTTTAAACACAGCTCCGTGTATACGACTACACCGATGTTATCTTTCGTACGGACCAAACATAAATACGCCGTATATGCCGCATACGCATATACGGCGACCGACCAAAAGAAAAATACCATATACTACAAATAGTCCAAGTAAGTATTAGCCAAGTGCATATAATATAAATATTTATTTGCTTTGTCACAGTGAAAGCTCTCAGTGAAATGTAAAAACCGGTGAGTCATTCACATCCGCTTCTCCTGAACTCCGAATGGTAAAATGTTTTGTGTGCATATATATATTCTCTTTTACCCTTTATCAACACGTTTGAGCAACGCGAGTGACTTGACGATTATAAATGATGACCTTCTAATATATGTTACTCACGATACCGGGCAAGTGTTCTCAGAAAATTTTTTTTTGTCGTCCTTTTCTTTTTTTATCAAGATTAATTGACTCTTCAAATGCAAATCTTTTTATGTACAGAGATTCGGCAACAATTGTGAACTAGCAATTGTCGCTGCGTGGGGGGAGGGATACAGCACGCAATTTTCGCAGTACGAATGGATTAAACATTATATATCGATAGGTACTTGACCTCAATAGAAGATTAGATATAATATCATCTCGCTTTTTGGACAGATCATAAACGCGAAAATTCCGTCTCGACGATCTGCATTCGAAGAGTGAAACTCACGCTCGTGGTCTGTGTGTTCTCTCATCTCTTTCGCCCCTCTCTCTCACAATGTTCAACAACTCACTTGAATACCTCCTATGAAAGTCTTACGCAATGAAAGAACTCGCAACAAAACGTCGGCTGATTACAATGACAATAGAGAGTTTAATTAAAGGAATGAACACACGGTCGCATGTCTCCCCGCCCACTTCTCTCAGGATTATTGTTTATTTTTCTCGCGATAAAGTTTGGAATAATGTGTACTTCGACATTTCAGTCCATATTTATATATCAAAATCGGAAATATTCTGTTCTCCTATTATGAATTAAGCTAGTTCATACGCATGTATATCACTTGGTCAGTTCTCTCTTGAAACCAAAACAAAGAAGAAAAAGATTAATTTAAAAGGGCAACACACGCACACAGTTGCCACTACTGTCACGCAATCTGATATCTGGAAGAAATAGTGTCTCTAATCGTTTCTCGCTCTCTTTCTCTCTCTCACACGCACACACACACTCTCTCTCACTCTCTCCGCCTTTCACTAGCAAAAAAAACTATATATGATTTGTACACACATTTACATGCACGTGTACGGCAGGACACTCGTGCTTTAAGTGTTTCTCTTGAATCGCGATTGCGAGTTGGTGTATACGTATACGTGTGTATGCATGTGTGTGTGTCCACTCGATAATCACCGTTCATTTTCGAAGAATACTTTAGACTACGTTTTGTCTCTTATAAAATACATGAACCCTTCCTTCGAATGACGTATCATTATATATATGTATATATGTACACAAGCATAATATTCGCTACTTTTCTCAGGACAAACTATCATTTCTCGATTTTTTCGTAATTTTTTTTCTCATATTTTTTTTTTGCAGCTGGAAGAATTCCACGTGAAACAAAATGTTTTCTGTCTCACAAGAGGGGAGTTTATTCGATACACTCGGTTTCACTCATCATAGTTTGTCGTTCCGAATACGTCGACGTCGAAAAAGGGGGTGGGGAGGAGGGAGAAAAAGTAGTCATTCACAATCGAACGTGTCTACGATATTATACTTCCCGTTACGCCTCGAAAAGTTCGTCTCGTCAGCTTGCGAGTTTCAGAGCAACGTCCTCCGCATCCTGTTCGTCCGCCCATCCCATCATCCTTCCGTATTACCGCGCCTCTCGTTTCCCTCTCAACATCCAAACCTCTCCCCGTGACCTCTCCTCTATCCGCAGCCATCGAGCCCTACCTTACTCTCAATGACTGAACCCGTCCGAAAGGTCAATCGTTAGGGATTAACCCTCGGTCAGGATCTCCAGCAGGAGCCGCTTGAGGCTGTCGAGGCCGGTCAGAAAGCCGCAGTCTGGTCCCTGATGAACGGTCGAGTTCGAGTTGCACGGCATGGTCGAGCCACTGTGTCCGAAGGTCGTGTGAGCGAAGTCGATCATTCTGACGTCGACGAGCGCCTCCTGGTGAACGCCCGACGCTGACTGCTGCTCGTTCTTCACTCGAAGCCGCTTCGAGATGCTCGCGCACTCCTCCTCCTCCTGCGTCCTCTCCTCGTCCTCGTACAGTCGCAGCCGATGCTTGTGCCTGTTCCGCTTCAACGGGCACTCGGTTCTAATGTCCAGGTCGGAACTAGTGTCTTCCGAGTTGCCGGCCAGATGCTGGCCGAAACAGTACTCGTCACCACTGCTGCTGCTGTACAGCATCCAGTTGTCGTACTGCGACGACTGGACGACGGTGTTGATCAAGGTCGGCGGCGGGTCCATGAATATCGTCTCCTCGCTGATGGGATAGAAGCCCGTCGCGTTCTTGGCACCTCTGGCGGCCGCCTCGCCGAAGCCTCGATGAAGGGCGGCCTGACTGACCTCCTCGTGCCCGGACAGATTGTAGTCCGCCGAGTTGTTGCTCGTGTCCGCGTCGTAGCACGTGTCCGAGCCGTGCGGGATGTTCTCCATGAAGCTCAGGTCGTTCGACTCCTCCGCGACTCGCAACGGCGGCGAGTGCCTGTGCTCCGCAAAATCGTCGATCTGATATCCTTCGTATACTACAAGTAACGAACTGAAAATTTCAATTCGAGAACGTTAGTGAACATTATGTCCTGGCTATCGACGTGAGACGCGAGAGGATATAATGAGTTCATATGCACGGTTCCGATGATTTAATATGGATGGATTGTACCACGTTGGATACTGATATTCGGTCAGTGATTAAACGTGCTAACATGTACGTATGGTAACCGATGAGAGCGCTCTCCTTAGGGAGCCGTTTCCTGAAACTGCTCATTGCGCTTGTACCAGTTTTACGTAAGCTGTGAAGATAATTCAGAAATGGTATACACGTCATGACACATGTCCCTGCCAGTTTGCTAGTTTACGCTTTTTTTTTCAGCCGGTCGCAAACTATCGCGACCGCCGTGTTATCCTTATCGATCAGTGATTCACACATCTCGCTGATACGGCCGGCTATTGAATGTGCAAATATACGTACGTACGATGTCTGGCACGGCGCAGAAGAAAACAGCGATATTTGAATGGTTTCGGCGGTTATGCAAGGTACAAAGATTCGCTCATTTACCAAAACATTGCGTGAAATCGATACCGCGACGTTTACGAGTTAATGTAACCGGAATCAGATACAAAGTTGAGCAAAAGTTATAGGTCGATGACTAACTTGTCTACATATTTGCCGGATCATATCAGGCGCTGATAAGGAGGTGAACGATAATATGACGCGAGGATAATTTTCTTGTTTTTCTTCTTCTTTTCTTTTGTGTCACTTTCTTTTTTTAATGAGAACCGGAATCAGGAAACTATGATTCGCTGCGCAGTATCGGTATCGTCCCAAGAGCGATATCCAGCGTGTTCGCATATATAATAATTGATACTCACCATGAATAGAATCTGTAGCTACTTTGTCTTTCGATCGCACGTCTCAATTGTTCTAACCGTGCCAATACTCTCTCGATAACCGAGGTTCGTAGACAAAAACCGTTATGAAAAAATCGATATAAGGCCGCCTTGAAACCCTCCTCGTTCAATTCTCTACCCCAGTATTTGTCTCTTTTTACATAGTGATCCGTATCGGCCTGATACACCTGGAACAACGAAAAAGAGAAGCCTTATTTTTCAGCCACCAGCGATGAGGAACAATATGTTTACGCGCCGCACGACCGGCGAAACCGAATTACGCAGTCGGAAATTTATTGTATGTCATACAATGAATGACGAACCTGCATTCCGCATAATCTGACGCCCAACGACGCTGACGTGCTAGCAGCACACTTTGCTATCTGCTTACTTCGCTTTTCGGCAGAGGCGTCATCGCCGTGCTGCCTGGTCCCCATTTTTAAGTCTAATATGCACGGTTGCGTGTATTGCGACGTGATGTTCTCCAATAAAAGGAAATCTGTCGTGACAATAAGAATAGATTGTTTCCCGTTAGCGAGCTGCCATGGTGACGGGCACCGTTGACTGTCTGATACGGTTAGAGTAAGGATAAACGGTTAGCCTCGTTCTTCCGCGAGCGCATAAATAAATATAATGGAAGAATCCTTAGATAGGAAACATACACTGTCTGTTCGGTGCTGTGTCCAAATGCATCCCTGGCTTTAATATGTCCACTGTACTGTTGTTACGGTGAATTTTCATTCTGAAAAGTTTAGATATACGGATAGCGTTAGGTCAGGATGATCTGTGGATGTAACATTAGAGTAAAACGCGCATAATCAGGCAAGGCTTATCGTATACAGAGAACGTGACGGCTACGTAACGGATATACGTGAGTGCGTAAGAAGCTTGGTCACCTATGCCGAATATTGACCTACGTTGAATAATACTATCACCTGCAATAGAATACATTCGCTTATTGCCAATCGGAACGAGCGTAGCGTTCCTGCATTCTCTCGCTGTGGATTAGAAAGGAGGTGCACAGGTCTCGGTTACACTTCAAATGGCTGGTGATTAATTTGTTATCGAAGTAATAGATAGTACTAAAATAGGAAAACCTTGCTGGCCGCGCAAGATAGCGAGATCTTGTACTTGAACAATACTGTCACCCGAGTTTTAGAGGCTAGGCGCTATTACATAATTTGGCATTGCTCCAATTAGCCGTGGAGTCGATGTCGTGAGAAAAGACTTCCCTAATGCTTTCGTCGATCGGCCACAACCCGTGTGTCCTGATGAAAATGTATCAGAGTGAAGGGCGTTAGGGGCGTTCGAACGACAATTTACCTCAACACGTCGTCGCGCTTTCGTTTGGTGGGACCCTTTCCCTGTCGGGCATCCTGATCTCTGAAGCTTGGACTGTAACGTTTATCAAGCGTGACCTCCCCGCTACTGGACGCCTGCATTACACCTGAAACATTAGCGTCGCCATCAATTCGACTGAACTTCCGATGCTAAAACGTGCTTTTTTTTTTTATTTATGCTGCGCTTTACAACTAGAAAACTGTCTTTTATTACTTCATAGCTGATAAATTATATAAAGTATCTTTTTCGCTATACATTAGTTATAATTCTCTCTGTTCTATCTTTTGCTTTATACTCTTATTTGCAATTGAATCCTCGCACAATTTTCATTCCATTACCCTAACAATTTCAGACAAAAACCAGGGGGACAATCATTATACAAAATTATTCGTCGTTAGCTGAGTGATACGTTCCGTCATACGAACGTTGCGCGTACAAGCGTTCGAGAATACATGATGGTAACGGACGGACGTACTGAATGAAATAGCGTAGGCAAACAGTATGCAAACATTGGGAGCCGTGCCCGACGATATTCCATTAGGGAACGTCGGGCACAGCTCGCCCTGCTAATTCGTCTTATTCGAAAGAAATGTTCACTACGGTGGGTAAGATCATTAAGACTAACGGCGGCATAGACATGAGACACTTGCGACAGAAGGATCTCGCAGACACATTTCTATCCATCTACAAACGAAATTTGCGTTTGCATTTGCTCGCATACATACTGTACCTTTTCCATTGACGGACACAACACGCTCGGAAGCAGATAATTTGCTAACAATGCCATCCCGTAATACACATATTATTCTCTTGCGACCGTTTCGTGAACAATGACACCCGCAGGCTCGTTATTCTCAAACAAATTTTCGTACATATGCTCGCTGCTCTTTTTATACTTATAATCACCTGCGGCTCGGTTACTGAGCGATCGATAATTATGTATAATGACTGCGTGAGACGATTTTGACTGAAACAAACGTAGGAAGAATCACAGGCAATACTGATGATTCGTTCTGATCCGAGAAGAATATATATTTCTTTATATTTTCTTATATCTTTTTTGAGCTTCAGAGAACTAACAATCACATGGTGGATATATATTGGTGATCAGCAGCATAATACAAACCCCGAGCATTGGCCAAGGAGAAGCAAATGGAATGTGTTCAGGGCACTAGTGGGTCTGCAAGCAGGCCATGCCTCGATTCCCAGACACGTATCCTTGTGACTATTGGCTCTGGGGATACTTAAAAGAAAACGTTTTTTGCTAGACATTCATCAAATATAGCGAATCTGATGCATTCATTTTGATTGTTTGTTTGTTGGTTGTTTTTTTTTTTCTTAACTTTTGGTTTCTTTCTCATTACGCACAGATTTGCAACCCTAGTCGTTGTCAGCGCACCGGAACGAGAGAAAGAAAGGGAGAGACAGCATATATAGACAAAGAGTGAAACAGAGAAGGAACGACGCGATACGTCTCAATTTTTGTTGCCCGGGACCGTCGTTGGCACGGAAAAGAATGAGCCCCCGACGTCCTTGTGCGAGAACGCGACGGGCACAAGGGAAATACCCGATGAATACCTTCCGCGAATTTGCGCACGCTGCGTAACGTCGTTCTTCTTTGCATACTCGGCTAAAAAAAAAAAAGAAAAAACTAAACGAAAGGGACCGAGTACTCGAAAGTCCTTAAGCGCGAGAGCTTAGAAGCCAACCGTGTGCTACGTTGAAACGCATCGGAGGAACGTAAAGTTGCTAAACGACGAGAGCATCCGGCGATAGTCATCGACGACTTTTGCAACGACGCGTCTGCGATGCGTAAAAACAATGTTTTCCCAGTTTCGCGGAAACGTCGGCAAGTATCAATGAAGCCGACGCCGACGTCGACGAGTCGTCTCGCGATTGGTACCGCCCGTCCCGACGCGTCGCGGAAGGGAAAAGAACGCTAATAGAATGATTCGAAAAATGGTACGAGCGTACGTGTCCCTTTTTCTCCTCTTCTAGAGACGTACGAGCGAGAGGTCAAGTTCAGAACTGAGTCACGCAGTGATTTTAAGAGTAACGGCCGGTAGGTGGGGACATTATAAATTCAATAGCGTGAATCATATTTTTACCGTGTATCCTGCGACATTGACACACATTTATTGAGCAATGTGTCTCAGCGATCGTTTCCTTCGACGAAATCGAGCGCGACGGGCTTCGCGCTAAATTATTCCCAGATCCGAGAAGCCCGGGAGAGATAGACAGAAAAAAGAGAAAGAGAGAAAGAGAGAAAGAGAGAAAGAGAGAGAGAAAGAGAGAGACCGTTTCGTCGCGCGACATCCTCGGATAATCGGAAGGAAACGACGATTTTGCTCGGCACTTCTCAGCATCGGAAAGCTACGCGGCCGGTTATCCGCTCGAAATGATATCGGCCAATCAATATTATCAATGCTAACCGCGAAGTGGTTTATTTTAGATAGTGAACTCATAATTAAAGAGCTACAGCGTTTCTAGGAAGATGTTGTACGTTCCGATTAAATTGTCGTATATGCCGTATGCTCCTGAGAATTTAAGCGGCACTCAGACTAAAATAGGAGCGACTCGTCATTGGTGACGTTTTCAAATTGGTGACTCTTAAATTCTCGGCCAATTCGCCACGTACAATAGCATTGATCATCGTTCTAGCTACTATTGCGGCAGTTTCCCTTTCGCCCCATTTGATCGCGCTATGTCGCACACCGAAATCATGAACGGGCATGATTCCTGTCAATGAGAAATTCTTGGCATGTGTAACGTGGACACAGACGAACTTTCGCAAGAAAATAATGCAAAAATCATGATGTAGGTAAGAATGGCCAGTGTGTTCTAAAAGAAAGAATGATAGATATTCGTAATCAGTGGTGGACGCAACACGATGTGGGTCAGGGGATAAACGTCGAAATAAAAATGTATCGAGCGAAAGATTTTTTCGTTTTGGAATGATGAGAGAGGCATGATCGACTCAATCGACTTCAGATTATATGCACTATTTTCTGTAACACTGTGAGATGCGCGCGTCTTCGTACGACACAAAGCAATTGAAATGGTGGCTAGTATCCTATAGCCGTGTTTAAGCTATACAGATTGAATTCTTTACAGCCTTTACATACTTGGCTATTCTATTAAGTATAAAGCTCTCAGACAGGTTTATATTATTCCTCGTGAGACGAAAGTACATAATCGACTACGTGAGAACAGACGTAGTTCAGGATATATACAGTAATAAAGTGTACTGCCATTATGTAAAAGCATCAAGTAATTTAGAATACATACTGTATCTTTCACGGTATCGAAATTAAATGCACCGCGTGTAACTAATCGCGTGTAAAACCCTTGAATCCTGGAGGAAAAGATCGCAAACATGTTATATTACCCGCTCCAAAGTTGTTAGCACTTACAAAGAATACGTGTCTGGAAGTCAAAATGATCTATACATCCATAATAAAAGAAATGATTGCATTTTAAATTTATCTTAATAATTGTTTGCAAAGAGAGGAAAACTTATAAGAATAAAGAGAGAATTCTTAGGATGCCCAATCAACGTATGTTCCCTTTGTTAAGTACAACTTACAGGTGTGTCACTAAGATGCAATAATGTATAAATCTCGCATTGCGTTGGTCCACTGATTCTTAAATTTTCATTCCATAATAAACAAAAATTAATTGAAGTATAGAGTACATAATTTTCATGCTAATACGTCCTTATTTTCTTGAGAAAGAAGGTCCATGTCAGTGTTACACATGGGATCACTTCTTTAAATTCTGAATTTTTTATAAACATTTCTGAGAACAGTATTGCATAATCCTTTAGTATGTATATTTAGCAAAAAAATTGGATTAGGCTTATGTTGGGCCAAATATACATATACAGATGCATTATAGACGCATGTTGCACAATGTATAAATGCAAATTGCACATATCTCACAAAAATATTTAAAAATATTCCTTAAGTTGCATATATAGAGCAGATTACACTATTGTAAACTCCAGACAAATTTAATTCCTCTCAATTGGATTAAAGTATCAGCAGAGTATCACCATCCTTAATTAAATGTTGTCATTGTACAGATTCTACAGTTTTGCTGATACTTAATGCTAGAATTAACAATAATTGACTTTGTTTGAAAAAATATAGAAGGTACGATTAAATAATAAAGTATTAACAAATTGATACAGAACTAATTGTATACTGTATAATATAAATTACAGAACTGGTCTGTAAGAAGGACTGGCAAACTTCTTTAAGAAGTACATCTGTATGGATTGTCAAAAAAACATGCAAACAATTATACACATACACATAAATATTAAAATCACAATTTGATGAAAACATATGCTTTCAAACGTAGGATAAAGTACATTATAGTTATATATGACACCAGAGCAAGCTTTTGCAGTACATATTTATCACAATGAATACATAAAAAAATGTGTTTACAACCTTCTTGTAACCACCGGTCAACACTGCGGTTTGGCAGTAAAACTTTATAACATAGTACATAAATCTGGCGATAATGTTTATGCGATGACACATAATCCTAAACATAAGAGCTTACCTTTGAATTTTGGGACAAACATTTGTATATCTTGTGGAATGTTTTGATAGAAGTCGAGTTCCCTGCAGTTCAGTGGTTTGCAGATTGTATTCTGATTGAGAAGCAACAATCTGGTATGGCCTCCAACCTGATACAAAATCAGTCACATGGGATGAAACAGAGAACCTTTGCACCGTAATTAAAACAAAACTTTACGAATAACGAAAGAGATCAGAAATTTTTTCTGCTAATTTTACAAGAGGGCAAAGTTTCTCCAATAATCACAGAAGTATGGCTTGTATTAATACAATTCATGTTTCAATTAATGATTTGCTTGCATAAAATGATAATACACTAGTCTTTGCTAAACGTACACACACGAACTCTCACAGTCATAAACTGCACCGCAATATGTAGAAACTGGTTTATGACACTACAATTTAGATAACTCAAACCCAAACATAAGTTTATTACACTGTCTCAGTTGATAATAACTTCAGCATAATTATAAACCACCTCATTTTTCTGTGGCAAGTAAAATAGGTATTTTAACTCAACATCATACCAGCAAAAATATTTACAATGTCGCGAATATATTTTGGCTCAGAACCGTCATAAAGAAAAGGCAGTAAGGGCCAAACATTTGGAAAAGGAACCAAAACAAACAGAAATGTTTTCCTTTCTCTTCGTTCCGCGAAACTATTGATCATTTCCTGATGCAAGCGCACCATCGTGAAATAGTGACTGTAAACAAAAATAGTCACGATAAACACTGACATTTCGTTGTCCAGCGCCGAGTCCTCGTCGATACTCTGCCCTTTTAAATACCACGAGCTACGATGATGGAGCGTGACACGAGTGTGCGAAGGCACTTAAGTGGCAGCGTCTCTTTAACTTCCTTCATCGAACATTCGACGACGACGGACAACAACAAAACATTGGGTCGACGCGGGATCCAGCCGAGCGAAAGTCTTAATGTTAAATGACCAGAAGTCCCAAATGGCCCCGCGGCCGTAATTAAACGAGCGATTAAATCGGTACAAAAAGCGCTTTACCTGATTTTTGAGAGGATGTAGCGCAACTTCTTCGTCATGATCCTGAAGAAAAGAGGAAGAGACTGGGGAAGCGTTGGTGCTGTGGCACTGTGATTCAGTCTCTCCCATACCCCAAACACCCGTCAGATATACCATGCCCGCGTATTATTCACGATTGGAGCAATGTCGATCACCCAACTGTGCGTGTTATCACCTTTAATTATTTTGACGTGCTGAACCTTGGGGGGGACCGACTATTTTTCGGGGCAAGGGGGGAAGTGGGGGGCGGATGGTTGTCGTCCAGATATTGGAATAATTGCGCTATCCTGAAGAACGACTCTCCTGCTATCCCACACTCTTTTTTCCGCTCACTCGCTCTTTCTTCCGTCTCCCCCGCGACTACTTTCGTTCGACCGACAACAGTGGTGGCGAACACACAGGCGCGCACTCACGTATACAAAATGGGATAGAGGAGGAGAGGGATGGACGGAGAGAGAAAGAGAGACAGGGACACGGAATAGTAGTGAACGAGACCTCCCCCAGGAGAGAAAAACAGTTTTCACTTCCACGTCACGATACAACGGTGTACACTATCGCAATTGGCTGCGCATGTGTATATTTCGGTTTAGCAATGGGAAAGTAGCACGCATCAAGACGATATATTCGGCCGTGGAGGACGTATGCTCATATCGCTTCGCTGGCGAACTGTTTCGTCGCCCCGTTACAACGAGATTGTAACGTACGGTTATCGCATCAGCTGTAAGGCGAGTGGGGATGGCATACTGAGAAGGAGACCAACAAAGACGACGAAATTGCGTGGCCTCTCTATTTGCGGACGATGTTCGACGTGCGTCGACGTCGATTGAACGTTTCCGTTCGTGCGGCCGGTATCGGCCAATCAGCGGCGACCTCTCCTTCTTTATTGGTCATGTGCCGTAGCAAGGTCGATTCTCCCCGTTGCGAGACGTTCACTTTGATCGGACTTGACGGGAGATCGAAGAAAGCGGACGGCGACGTATCTCGGCATTAAATTTTGCGCCCGTTTTTACGCCTTTCGTTGGCCTTTATTTAATTTACATTCTGGCCTAAATCTTTATTTTCAGACCACCGCCGACTGTTTTATTGTAGAACCTAGACCTCGTTCGAAGCGTGCTCGCAGTGCCTCTTGCGGAGAGATTGAGAATCTTCGTGTTATTTCGGAACACGCTTTAAGGAGGTCTTTATCGTTTTTCGGTGGTCACCATTTTGTTTGACAAACACAACCTTGTCGCATACAATAATCGTCGGCGTTAAGGCTATTTCTAAGGCTGTTATTCGGCTGGCCATTAGCTTAGGTCGAATTTTAACTGCAGATCCATATCGCGGGCCAAGTCTCAGTCCAAGTTAAGGATCGATAGCGTGAGAAAGATTTATGTTGTACGTATATACGAGAATCGTTCATCCGTTCCATCACATGACATTTCCATAGACTTCGCAGTTGCCATAACGACGATTCCATCTCTCTTTTTCTGGAAAGCGATTTTCAAATTTCTCTAACAAAACGCTTTTATGCCAAATAAAACAGAGTGCCGCAAAACTCCGTTTCACCGACAGACAGTAAGGCAGTATTAAACGCGGCCTACAATTCGCAAAAAGCCCTAAATACGAACGAAGCAACGACATGGTTCTGTTAGGCGAGACATTTCCGAATTTTACGGCCAACACGCAGGCCGGGACAATTTCATTCCACGAATGGCTGGGAGACTCGTAAGGATGTTTTATATCTCACAACGTAACCTACAGTCACCGATAACATGCGTATTACGGCGAACACCGGTAATACGTTGATTACGGGACAGTTTATCATCGTTTAAATTTAATTGTACTTGATCCGGCTACAAATTTTCCTTCGTGAATCACGAATTTTACTGATAATTGCTTATTATCGCGAATGGATCACTCAGCGTTGATCATGCCGGAAATTGACAGTAGTTGATAAGATCGCGCGAATAGAACAAGTCGGATCAATATTTGCCAATTTTTTCCTATTATCTTACGGAACGATCGTCAAGGTTTCTATGCTACGCCGTAGATGGGATAATCGAATAAATGTCTCGTACAGCGGGACTCTATGAAATTCGTTATATTTTTATACATCGGTTACTGTTTAATCGCAAATCCAAATAGCTGGGGTATCCTGTTCTCCCATCCGAACGACTTCACGCCCGTCTGCACGACGGAGTTGGCGCGCGTTGCCAAACTGATGCCAGAGTTCAAACGGCTGGGAGTGAAAGTTATCGGCTTGTCCTGCAATTCCGTCGACTCCCACCGTAAATGGATCGAGGTAAACGACGCAGTACGGTTTTATAATTTACAAGGGAAAAAACAGTTATAAAATTCGTGGTATGCACGTCCAAGTTAATTATTACTTCGTCGAATCCGTCATTTGCTGCCCGACGGACTCTCTAACTAACAGATTCACGCACCTTTTTCTTTAATCCTATACATGTAATTCTTGTACGCGATTAAGTTATTACAAAGTATGGGTATGTGTGTGAGCGTGTACGTGTTCATGTTTGCGTATGTATGTATGTAATGCGTTTTGCCCTCACATTGTTACGACTATGTACATATTCGATCGCTCGATAAAACTGGTTATGTAGGATATCAAAGCGTACGGTAAGCTGACGGAGGAAGAGTTCCCGTATCCGATCATCGAGGATGAAACTCGAAAGCTCGCGGCGGTCCTGGGAATGCTGGATCCGGCAGAGGTCGATAGCAAGGGCCTACCGTTGTCGGCTCGCGCCGTCTTCATGATCGATCCGTCCAAGAAAATGAGACTGTCGATCCTGTATCCGGCGACGACCGGCAGAAATTTCGAGTGAGCTACCTCTCTCTCTCTCTCTCTCTTTCTCTTCATTTGAACTTAGTAAAAAATAGCTTCGTGTCACGTTCAATGCTCAACGAGATTCTGCGTTTCATCGAGGCACTAGTCTGTGCGAAAGGAAAAATTGTACAATTCGTCTGACGTCTCTCTCTTGTTTCAGCGAAATCCTGAGGGTGATGGAATCGTTGCAGCTTACGGACAAGCACAGAGTAGCA
Source organism: Anoplius nigerrimus (assembly GCA_914767735.1). Lineage (NCBI taxonomy): Eukaryota > Metazoa > Arthropoda > Insecta > Hymenoptera > Pompilidae > Anoplius > Anoplius nigerrimus. Next base: position 7,538,534 of record OU612089.1, on the reverse strand, counting down.
ACGCCGGTTGACTGGAAAGTGAGTATTACTTGATTGTCTTGAAAAAGGTCTTTGACGGACAAAGAATATGAGTCGCGGGGTCGATGGAACAAAAGCTAATGAACGGGGGGCGCGCTATTTTCAGAAAGGGGATGACGTGATGATCCAACCGACCGTTTCCGATGACGAGGCTCAAAAGTTGTACAGCAATATCAGAACCTTGAGTGTGCCTTCCGGGAAACCGTACCTGCGCATCGTGCCGGAACCGCTAGACACGTCTAACGACATGGAGGTCGCAAATTAATGTGTTACGAAGCTACTCTCCACTTCCCACTACTACATGTGATAATAATCTACTTTCAATAAAACGCTTTTTGTCGCAACGCTGGCCACATGCATCATTTGCCGATCTCCCCTTGCGACCGAATTTCGGCCGTTCGAATTCGTTCGATTTTTTGTGTGACTTTCTTTTTCGCAACATACACGCGCATTCAGCCGCGCACACCCTTCTTTGACATCCTTTAGCTTCTTGACATTTAGCGCGTTAGATTCACAGTCAGGTTTGCAAAGTGAATAATGCAATTATTACGGTCCTTGGCATTTGCAAACAACAAAGAAGCTGTTTATTGTTTCACCTAATGTAATTAAAAGTACACTGCGTTATATACATTTTTTCTCCAAGTACACGATCGCATTTTAGGGTCACTAGGCATAATGTATGTGATATTTACACTTTCATCTTATTAAGTTATCGCTATATTTACTTTCCTATTTATGGTTATATTACGTGTGTTTGTGTGTACTTTTTTTTTATGTAATTGCGTATGTACGTTCGCGTGGGCGTGTCGAATTATTTGTTTGCTTACTCGGTGTGTATAATAGTGTCGTGTATTACGTGAGTTTTTTTTTATGCCTGAATCGCTCACCCGCGCATTTAAACTTGAACGCGGTGCGGCGGAATTAGCGTGGATAGCAGTTATATAAAACAGTCCCTGGTCAAAAACCAATAAGATCATAAATGGATAATAAATTTAACAAAATTATACTTTGTTATCGTAACGTTACGTAATTAAAAGTTAATTACCACACAAAGTATCGAGTGATAAAATACTATCATCGCTCAGCCTTTGCATAGGCGGCTTCTCTTCACCGATTCGTTCTCCCTCTTTCTCTCTCTCTCTCTCATCTCCTCCTCTCACGTTATATTCGTCAAGTTTCGAGCGCGCGACTCTCGTCCCATAAATGACCGAGACGACCCCAGGGGACAGCGACAGGCTACAGTCGCCGTCGCAAGATTTATATTACGTTTCTTTGTTCCACCGCGAGTCACTCCCTCTTGTACCGTAAACGCCGAAAGGCTAGCACACGTCAGAAAATCTTTAGCCCTCACACGTGCTTATAGTCCCCTTTCGTTGCACTGCGTCGCCGTCCATCCCGGGTCTCCACCTGCCCCGAGAACAGAGTTTAGCCTCGCTCACCTCCCCACCGCCCCCTCGTCGATCCCCTCCTGCCTCCCTTTAAATAAGTCACTGTATCTATAGAGGTTTTCGGCCAATAGATATGACCGGCGATTATTAATTTACTACCTCTCCCGAGATTGTGCGAGTGTAGCGTGTCATTCGAATGATCAAGAAACAAGTGACAGACGACGAACAATGTCACTGTCTTTTTATTACGAGCATTATCTCATCATCATCGTATCCACAATCATATTTAATCACGCGGCGCGTCGTCCTGCTGACGATGGCCGAATTCACTCGCCGGCCGCGTGGGCATCCTGCTGCTGCTGCTGCTGTTGCTGCTGCTGCGGCTGTTGCTGTGACTGCTGCTGCTGCTGCTGCTGTTGCTGATCAGAATGCATCTCGCCCTCCATGCGCGCCTGCCGCTCGGCAGCGGCCCTCGCCTGTCTGCCGGCGCTCGAGCGAAGATTCTTCCTCTCCGGCGGCGGCTCGACGCTCAGACGCTTTCCGCTCCTGGCCTTCTTGCCTCCGCTCTTGGTGCCCTTGCTGTCCTCGTCGCCCTCGGACGCGTGGGCCTTGGCGTCCTTCGGCATGCCCGACGAGGCCGTCGGCGAAGGTACGTTCGCGATCGTCGTCGTCGGGGCACTGGCAGTGGTGCTGCTACTTTCGCTACTGTTCGCTGGCTCTTTCTTGTTGCCGGAGCCGACGGGCGAGGCTTCCGAGGAGACGTTGTTGCTGCTGCTGGCACCGCTGGTGCTGCCACTGCCTCCACCTCCGCCTCCAGCGCTGCCGCCGCCGCCACCGCTGGTGTTGCCACTGGGAGCAGTCTCCTCCTGCGAGTACTGCTTGGCCAGGACGGGCGACGGCCGCAGGATCGGCTCGATCTCCACCGTCGGCGTCGTCGGCTCGTTGCTACTTACCGTCGTCGAGGAGGAGGAGGAGGTCGGCGGCTTCGGCGTCGTCGTCGTCAGGTCGACCTCCGTGCGAATCTTCTTCGGCACCGGCTCCAGAGTCACCTCCAACGGACTCGGTGTAACGTGTAGTTCCGAGCCTTGGCTCCGGCCCGAGATTCGACTCCGCTTGCTGCCGGTGACCTGAGCCTCCTCCAGGTTCCTCGTCAACAGTTCAGCGCTCGTTCGGCTCAGATGCTCGAGGGCCTCCTTCATCTCCTGCTCCTTGCTCTTGCGCTCGAGTCTCTTGTCCGACAGATCCGTGATCTCGCTCTCCTGCTCCATCTCTCGCTTCTCGTGCTCCGCACGACGCCGTTCCTCGTTGTGCAACGCTGCCATGTCGGTGTACTGTTGGAGCGCTATGCTGGGGTCCATCGGGTACCTCGACGACTTCTTCTCGCAGTCCTTCCGCTTGCTGGACGACTCCGACATGGAGTCCCGCTGTCGCGAGCTGCTCGTGGACGAGACCATCTTGCGCGTGCTGGACGACGTGCTCGTCGTCGGGGGATTCAGGAGTCCGCACTGGGCGAGACTCTCGTAGGCCGATGACACTCCGCCTGGCTGCATGGAGAACGGATTCAGTCCGCCCAGGCCGAGCGGCGTGTACAGGAGGCTGGGGTTCGGGAAGAAGAAGGGGAACGGCGTCGTCGTCGGCAGATTCGAGGATGCGGAGGACGACGTAGACGGCCCCGAGGACTTGCTCGTAGGCGGCTCGAGCTTGGCGCGAGATTTCCCACTGTTGCTCATGCTCGTCGAGCTGGCGTTCTTGCTGCTCACGGAGCTCACTACGGGGTTATTGGTTTCTTGCGCCGTGCTGGTGGCAGTGGCACCCAGTGCCGCCTCCATGCCGGCGAGTGATGGCAGGCCGAGGCCGGCGAGGTTGGCGAAGAGGGAGTTCGTCAGACTCATGTTGCTCAGGTTGCCGAGGTTGCCGAGGCCACTCAGCGCGCCCAGGTTCGGTATTCCGCCGAACGGCATCAGGAGCGGATTGTTCTTCGGGTCGAAGTTGCCCATGGATAGACCGGAGAGTAAGGAGTTGTTTAGGTTACCTAGCGACGGGAAATTCAGGCTGGACGCCATCGAGGTGGCGGCAAGATTGGCTTGACTCGTTGACTGTTGGCTGGTCGGGCTTGGCATCATCGGTGGCCGCCCGGGGCTCTTGCCCTTGTTCACGTTACCGCGGTCGATGCCGGGCAATCTCTTCTGCAGGTCGTGCGGAAGATTACCGCGCTCCTTCACGAGCTCGACCCACTTAGGGTCGACGTCGAACGAGGGATTCTCAACCAGCCACTGGCCGAGACGTTTCAGCTGCGGAGCTTTACTTCCGGTTACCTGTAAAAGACCCCAATTATTCATCCGTTCCTTAAGAAATAATTAAGAGTACGCGTTTTAAATTAAAATTAATATTATGATTGATGATAACTTCAATATACTAATATTAAAAAATGAATTGAAGAGTAAGATTTCTTAAGGAACACGGTTATTTGGGAAGAGAATATTTATTGATGTGATTATGTTACCTTCTTCCCGGTCGACCGATTGAAAACAGCGACATTCTCGTCTCCCGTGAGCTTCTTCCAATCTAGCAAGGACGGATCAACGCGTGGTCTTCGTCGTCTGGGCGCGCTCAAGTATTCGGCGCTCAGCTGTTCCGACATGGCCGTCTGCTCGGCTAACCACTTATTAACTTTAGCCTCGTGCGAGTAGGAGCCGATCTTTGACGAATACTCGGCCACTTTATTGATGTCGGCGATCATCGCCTCATAGCTCTTCCTGTGGCTACTGGCAGACGCAGAATGTGCAGAATTGAAAGCCGCTTGTTGTTGTTGCTGCTGTTGATGCTGCTGTTGCTGCTGCTGCTGCTGCTGTTGTTGTTGCTGCTGCTGCTGCTGCTGTTGTTGCTGCTGTTGTTGTTGTTGCTGCTGCTGCTGTTGCTGTTGCTGCTGCTGCTGCTGTTTCTTCAGTTCACGATTCTGCTGTTCGGCCTGCACCAGTAGAGCTGAGAAACTGTCTTTGTGTGAATGCAACGAAGGTGGCGGTAGGCCGGAGTTGGAACTGGAGGCTCGTGAAGACGGAATCGACGTGACGGTGATCGAGAATGGCTTCTGGCTGCTCGACGGCGGATTTGGAAGACCGATCGGCGCCGACGTCGGCGTCACAGTGACGTTCGGCGTAATCGTACTCTTCTTGCTGTGCTCCGGGTAATGACTGCTCTGCTGCTCTTTGGCGGCACTCAGTCCCAAGACTATCTCGTCCAGCTTCCTGCGCTTCTTCTCCTTACCGACGACCGGCTCGTCCGTTGGCTGGGTGAGCAAAGAGTCAATTCAGTCGGCGAAGCCGAAAAGCAACTTGGTCATGAATTCCATTAAAATACGTTACGGTCGTTCCGCTTTGCATATATTCAACATCGTGTACTTACGCAGTTCTTTCTCTTCATTAACTTATCTAGCATACTATCGAGTTTGCCTTTGTTACTGCTAATCTGCTTGTTTTTATTTGGCATGGAAAAGTCCTGAACCTCGTTCATCATGTCTTTATTACTGGTCTCGGTTGTAGTTGGTTTCGGATAACTTTAAAAATGAAATAGTTTATATTTATGAACAGCTCGCATTGCTACCGTGATAATTAAAGGACTCGACGTTGTTGTACTACTCACCCTGCGGAAAGGTCGATGGGGGTCAAGGTACTCGATGTTCCTGGAATAACAGTAGTCTTCCCTGGCAGAGTATACTTCAGATCGAACGGTATAGCTGGAGTCCTCGCTTGTTGATGTGCAGGCGGTGGTTGAACAGGCGTCGACCTTCGAGATTCCTCGGACTGCGACTCCTCGTTCACTTCCCACGTGGTAGAACCAGAAAGTACCGCAGGCTTGCTCAGTGCCGTAGGTGGTTGAGTCGTCATATGACTACTGTTCAGAAGCGCATGCAACTTTGCTGCAAGAGGAAAGTATTATGACATTATTTAGATGAGACATTTTGTTGAGTACTAAACAGAGACTGTTGAACGGTAATAAGCGATCTTGGATTCGTTACCTCTTTCGGTTTCCACGTCAATCGCTATGTGCCGCTTTCGTTTTTTGGGCGCAGAGATGTTGTTCCCGGTGGCGAGAGATCTAGAGACTCCATGGTCGGTCGTTATCGTTATCACTTCGGAACATTCCTTCTCGACGGGCGCGACTGTATCCAATTCCTCGCCAGCGCTGAAGTTTATCGACACCGGCCACTCTTTGTGCTCGATGGCGTGCACGATATGCATCAGTCGGGCTTCGATCGCATGTTCCTAGGGAATAAATAGACACTTTAGTTATTGACTCTGCTCGCGACTATAGCGCGGCTCGCTTCCAATCCCATTTAAGTATTCACGTTACATATATCGATGACGGCTCATACATGCAACGTGATAAGATTATATGCTATTGTACATCCCGATAACCGAAATCACGTATTAGCATTCATGTTACACAGATACATGAAGGTTTGCACATACTAGATCGACGGAATGAAATTTATGTAGTAACGTAATTTTCGATAACGCAACTTTAATCTAGCATTAACGTCCCCTTGGGTTATAATAAATCAACAGGGTACTGTACTCACCTTTGGCCATTTGATGGACGAACTCGAGCAACTGTGTGCCAAAAGTTGCACGACTGTGGGTTCATTGTACTCCGTTGCTTTGTCTCGCAAAACGAACGTGTCTATCTGCGTTAGTCGCGACAACGGCTGAATGACCTCCAGGTCGGGAAACATTGCTTTCAGTTCCGCCGCTTGAACGCTGCACTTCTCCTCCATTTTGCAGACCTTTTGCTTCTCCTTCACGATCTCCACGCTCTTATCCTCCTGCACCTCAGCTTCGTCTTTGACCGGAGGACTTTCTGTCTTTGGTTGTGCTTTCACTTCCTCGGCAGGTGCAGCAGTGCTCTCGACAACTTCCGGTGTCTTCGTTGTGGGGGGTTCTGTCGTTTCTTCTTTACTTTCTTCCTTCGTTTCGCTCGTCTCCTTCGGAGGCTCCTCCGGCTGAGTCTCGGTCACCTTTTCAGCTTCTTTCTCAGGTTCCTTCGCCGGTTCTGTTTCCGCAGTTTGTTCCTGAACTTCCGGTTCCGTGGGTTTCGCTGGCTCTGCACTCGCAGGAGCAGCTTCTTTCTCTGTCGTCTCTTCGGTGGTCGTTGACGATGCAGCAGGTGCCTGCTCAGCTTCAGTCACTTCAGCTTTGACTGGCTCAATAGCAATCTCATTTTTCTCTTCGACCTTCACGATCGGAGGAGTCATTTCCTTTTCTACGGAAACGGCTCTTGGGACAGTCGTTATTGTCAATGAACTGCTAACAGGCTTCTCTTCGGTTTTCGCCTCTGCCTTGACGATGGTCAGCTCTACTTGACTCTTGTCAGTCTCCGAACTTTCTGACTTTTTGTCGGCTAAGTTTATGTCCCTCTTCGCCCCAACCTTTTCAATTTTCAACGTTCCCTCGCCCTTCTCCAGTTTCACCAGGATCTCATCCTTGTCGAACTTGAGAATATCTTCTCTGTTCTCGATTTTTATTGCCTTGTCGGATTTGTCGATGAGCTTGGGTGTTTGGATATTACTGTAATTGACCTTTCCCAACATTTTGTGAAACGAGAAGTCGGGGTCGTTCAGAATTGTTATGTCGGTACGTCCTAAGCCGTGTTTGGCCGCGCCGAGCAATAATTCTTTATCGTGTTTCCCAGGTTGCCACCAGTCTGGCGTGTCGCCCGACGGTTGACACAGCGAGAGTCGTTCTTCCAAATGCGGATGTGACAGAATCTCTTCTCGAATTTTGCTCAGCAGATCGACGCGATCCAATATCTGCCTGGCCTTGGCGGGGCTGAGATGATCAATGGGAACGTCTGCAAAACGTTTTAAATACGTTTGACATACGCCAAATTCTAGGGCACTCTAAGTCATTGTCAGAAATAGAAAGAAATAAGAGACCATGCACTGAACGAATGAAAAGTTACGTAATGATAAAATCTTTACGATCGTGTACGTACAATACGTACCTTCTTCTTCGTTTAGCTTCGCATTGCACGCCTTCTTGCACATCGCTCTGAACGACATGTAGTAATCGGTCAGGTCATTGTCCGTCTTCTTGTCGAACCGCGCAATGCTCTTGAACTTGGTCCAGTCGTACTGAGCTTTCTTCCTATCATAGTTCACGCCATATGTAGACACTACACGCAGGAATTCACTCTCTTCCCTCCTCGACCATTTGGCCTTCTGCTCTTCAATTCGAGTTCGTTCCCTCTCCTTCACCATGGCCTCCATCTTTTCCCTTCTCTCCATTTTCTGACACAATCAATGAACATTGTCACATACATTCATGCAAGAACTTCCAAACATGATGAAATCATATCACTCACCAGTAGGTACATAGCTAACTGCTGCAGGTCCCATCCTTGCATGTTCAAAGGTGGCTCGCTCATCGTGGCAGCATGATTCATGGACGTTGTCTCACCCTCCATTTTACCTTTAGGCATCACCTTAACCTCGTCCTTCTTCACGTTGCGCTGGTAAGAGGATATAACTCGGCGAAGGCGAGTGTTGAGGTCAACGACCGACGGCCATGTTTTCTCGTCGTCCGGAAGAACGTCCATGCCACCGTCGTGGCTGCTGCTGGCTTCCGGTATCGGAGTGTCAGCCTTGCTGGAGATGGCCGGTGAATCCGTAGGGGTCTCTCGATTGAACTTATCGGGGTCCTTCGATTCCTTCAGCAAGCCGGACGACTCGCCATCCTCCGTATCGTTCTCCAGACTATTCTCGTCCCTACTGCTGCTACTGAAAATATGACCGTTTATTTCACTGACGCTTGTCCAGGGTCGCATCGGCATTCGCGACGGAAAAGAATAATCCTTGTAACAGTGTACAGCCATATATTCGGACAACGAACTTAATATCAAAGAAATAGGTACTGTCGCGCAAATTAATGGATACAAAAAATAACGTCCGCTGCGATATGCACTACAGAACTGAACAATTTCAATACATTCGGAAGTATACTTGACGATTTTGCTATACACTTTTCATCATTGCTCGAGATCACCGTTCATCGGTACGTCGCAGAACCGATCATTGGCAGTACTTAACATTCGTGGGAATGTTGTGCAAAAACGCAACGAGACCATATGCGTCGTCCTGCAAGAAATCTGGTAACATTTACCGTCGTATCCCAAAATCGATCAATTCAGACTTTCCCCGTTTCATGTGAGAATGAATTAAAAAATTCGTTATTGCATGAACATGAGTGTAAGCAAATGTAGGAAGCGTGCAAGCAGTGTTAGGATAAAACAACGGTAGCGCGTGAGTAAAAAGTAAGAGCATGAGATACAGAGAGACAGACGGAGAGAGAGAAAGAGCGATTAAGAGAGAGAGAGAACAAAACGAGAGGTAGAGAGAGATAGAGAGTAAAACGGAAGAACAAATAACGTAAAGAGAATCGTAAATACTCACTTTGTCTGGGTGATCTGAGACTGGGAATGGGGAGGACAGCTTGAAATGAAAGAAAGCGCGGGATCAATCCTCATCTGGTCGTAATTCTCGTAGCCGTGTTTGTAGCAGCCAACTATTAAGGATTTGTCTGCCGTCGAGTCCCACCATTTCGCTGGTCGTTCCGCCAACTGCGGAGGGTTTATCCGCAACTCACTGTAGGGCGGTTTCATTTACTATTTGCCAATTGATGTTTGTGCCGATCAGAGTCGTTTTAATTAAACGTAAAGATTTGTAAAGAATTTCGAAGTAACTCCGGTAGTAAGTCTCGACGACATCGTGTGCGACAATGAAACGAACGTTCGCGTCTAATTTCGGAAGAGACAAACGTGACAGAAGGTAGTGACTTTGTCAAGTGATCGTCATAAGACGTGAGACGGCCGCGGCTAAGAGCCGTAGGCACGATCGTGGCTAAAAAAAATTTCGTAATTCGCCTTAATCCGCTTCGGTTACATCTTACCACATCATTTGTTGATGTAAGGGCCGTCTGCCGTATAGGGTATTCGCACTCTTTCATGTTTGTGAGCGGTTGTGAGAGCAAATCATGTGAATACTTATGTAGATATGTGGTGTGTAAGAAATAGGAATGGGAATAAATTTAATATTAGTAGCATAGGGTCGACGATCGACAGTTGGTTTACAGAGCTACAAAGATAAACATAAGTTTTAGCTCTATGAGCATTCCTCATACAAATACAGCTCCCAGAATGAACAAATACATTGCACATGCAACTAGAAAGCTCTGTTGTATAAGCACATGTGTAAGTGCACGACGGTTTCGTGACAGACGATTTGGCGAAGAATAAACGAAAGTTTGTAAGTACTTTTAATCAGTCCTCCATACTAACCTAACGTGAACTCCGTCGGAGATGTGCTGCACCAGATCGCCAATGATCTCGTGCTTAATGTAATGCAGCATTCGAACGCGTAGTAGAACTCTGAAAAAAAATCAGACAATTGAATAAATGGATCTCCTATGTTCAACCATGAACAGTCGACAGGTTCATGTGACTCGCAAGATGAATCGTCTTAACAGCTTCTGGATATCGCACGTACTTATTCGCATGTCGACTCAAATGCTTCCGGTAATTGCTTTCCAGGAAAATGTCTCCGTCATATTTTTCGGCGTTGCTCCAATGGTTAGGATCGCTCGGACCTCCGTTGATAATCGATCCTCGCGTCTCTCTACCTTCCCTAACTCTGCCCTTCTTCTTCTGTCTGCTGTTCCTGCTGTTGGTATTGACCGCCACATTCTTGACGTTCTCACCGTTCTCGATTGGCGTGATAAGGTCCCAAATGAACTTTCGTATCTTCTCCTCGTTTCGGTAATAGCGAAGACAGTACAATAGGATCACTCGCGCACAATCTTCAACATCGACCTCGCGCCAACCGCGACGGAACTGACTGTGCTGAAGAATTTCCTCCCAACGTCCCCAGCCAAAGGTCAGCAAGCCACGTTCCACCTTGAAGCATTCGCTTCGCGCCCAACTACCGTACACTACTTCTCCTTCGCGCGGAATGTACTCGTCGTAGAATTTCCGTGATTTCTTGCCAAACTTGTCACGTCGCTTCTTACCTGAAGTACAGAAACATTAGCATTTATTTCCAAAACCTTTGAACTTCTTCTGTCGCAAAGGAAAATTGAATAGATGTGGGGGTGAAAAAATAATAAATGGGTTTATATGAATGATGGCGAAGTTGACATTTATGAAACTAGGATACCTCTACCGGTCAGTCCACTGCTGGTGTCGTCGTCACTGTTGTCATCCGAGCTGTCAAGTTCCGACATGTCGACAACGGACTCATCGTGCCCATATCTCTTGATCTGAGTTCTTCTTCGCGGCTCGGATATCACCAACTCGTCCTCTTCCTTCTTTTCAGTCGTGTCAATTTCCGCTTTCTTAGCCCACTTTTTCCAGAAGTCCGGGTCGTCTATATTGATGTCAGATCTATTGGACGAGCATGCAAAGCTGGCCTTTGAGAAGGTGGAGCCTTTCTCCGCTTCGATGGTGATTATCTGTGGAACGATAAGGCGATATAGAAAAGAACAATGACTGTTCGCACCTAATGAGCATGTACGTTTTATAATCAGATCGTATCTTGACGTCGAGAGACAACAAACCTGTGTTCTTCGTTCGAGAATTTGATCAATGTCCTCTTCACAGAACTTATCACCGGCATTATCATCGTCCATAATAGCACCGTAAGCACCCTTCTTCAAGAGATCTTCTATTTCCTTCTTCGTTAACTGTTTATTGCCGGGGTCCTTGCCGCCTTGGCTGGTATTCATTGATTGTAAAATAGCCTTATCTAATCCGAGCTTCATAGAAGCCTTATCGAACATTTCTCTTTCGTAAGTGTTACGACAAAGTAAACGGTAGACTTTCACCATTTTTTGTTGACCAATTCGATGGCAACGAGCTTGCGCCTAACAGAATAACATTACAATGAATCACTGACTTTTCGGATTTCACCGTATTCGGCGTATAGCGTATCTAACCTTCATACCTGTAGATCGTTTTGTGGATTCCAGTCACTGTCATATATAATAACAGTGTCGGCAGCGGTAAGATTAATACCAAGACCACCTGCTTTAGTACAAAGGAGGAAAACAAATCGATCCGAATCAGGTTTACTGTAACGATCAATGGCAGCCTGTCTTAAGTTTCCTCGAATTCGTCCGTCGATTCGTTCGTACGGGTACCTAGTACGATAAATTAAATGAACAATCGTGCTTGCACTGAGAGTACGCATATAAAGAAAGTACTCTTACTTTTTGTATAACAAATAATCTTCCAGAAGATCCAAGCATTTCACCATCTGACTAAATATCAAAACGCGATGCCCGCTTGCTTTCAGCTTCGGTAATAATTTATCGATCAGGACCATTTTGCCAGAACTGTTCACTAAGGCATGGTAATAGGCCTCGGAGTCCTCCTTCTCGCCAGTCTTATAATCTAATTGTATTTGATCTTCGGCGCCGTTAAGCAGGAACGGATGAATACAACACTTTCGCAATTCCATCATTGTATTCATGAGATTCGGAATGTTCGCAGACGTTGTACCCTTCGCGAGGAAGGAGAAGTTCCTCTCTAAAATACCGCGATAATACTTTTTTTGTATGTTTGTTAGCTCCACCTGAAACGTGATACGACGAAAGTAAATAAAGGATGCACATTTATCGGAGAGCGAAGAAATAGTGAAAAGGGAAAATAAGCTTGCCTCGACGACAGTTTCCTCTTTAGGCGCTAACGATTTTTCTACGTCCTCTTTGAGTCGTCGCAACATCATCGGCTTCAGCAGAAGCTGCAATTTCTGAACCTCGCCCTCGCTGTTCAGATTTCCGAATTCCTTGAGGAAAGCTTCGCTGCTCGAGAACTGAACGGGCTCGAGGAAATTGAGTAAAGAGAATAATTCATTGACGTTGTTCTGCAACGGTGTACCCGAAAGGAGAACACGATGCTCGAGATTGAGCTGCCTGAGACCCTCCAATAATTTGCAATTTCTATTTTTCAGCCTGTGAGCTTCGTCTATAACGCACAGCCGCCAATTGTATCCGCGGAGTTCGTTAAAGTCGGTAATGATTATTTCGAACGTAGTTATAAGAACATTAAATTTTATTAGATCCTTTATCTGCTGTCCCTTCTCATTCTTATAATATACTTCGTACTCCTGAAGCATTGTTCTACTCGCTGCACTGTGAAAACGAAATATGCAAAACGTGACTGAATATATTCAGGCTGAAGAAATGTAGAAAGGTAGAAGGAATTGTCGCAGTCTACTTACGATCCGTGATAGACAACAACGTTCATGTCTGTCCAACTTTCGAACTCTCTTTGCCAATTTGGAATGGTGGAGAGAGGTGCGATAATTAAGAATGGTCCACGGATTCCGTATTTATACACTGCATCAACGAATGTCAAGGACTGTATCGTTTTTCCTAGACCCATCTCGTCAGCAAGTATACAATTGTGGCCGTTGTACCACGAGAAAAGTAACCAGTTAAGACCTTCTAATTGATAAGGTCTCAAACTGTTATTGCTTTTATAGATTGGCGATTCTTCCAACTTTACCCATGCCGACGCCGTAGGCTTTTTCTTTGGCTAAATATAGTTCAAATACAGTTATAAAATAAATCGTTCCCGAATGCGGTTATAAGATAAAATTGATTATAGCAACAGCTTACCTTCCACTGATCTTTTGGCGGTAGTTTATTAAATTTTTGAAACTGTGCTATTTTTTCGGAATCAACATCTTCCTCTAATTCCCACGTTGAGTCTTCGTATTGCAAGGAACGCCATTTCACTAAAAAATGCCTTACAGTCTCTCCAGTAGTAGGATCAGTATGTGTAGCTTCATCCAACACTCTATCGACCTCGACAAAATCGGGATTGAATGGATCGTCCTCAGTCTATAGTCAGAACATATACAAACATGACATTAATTCCTTGAATTTCTTATACATGGCAAAACATATAACAAATATTCATTACATTTTCGAAGATATTCGTGTTTTGCTGTTGCCTCTGCTTGAATCTCTTAAGCTTCGCCTGAATCCGCTTGTCGCCCTTGTACAGTTCCTCTTCCGTTCTCCATTCGCAATGTAAGTACGAGAAATTTCTGTATTTCACAAAGTACTCCTCCACTTCAACCATCTGTGGCTTGGCCTCGGTGGCAGCTGTTTCACTCTGATTTGATTCGGTCACTTCTTCCTCCTGTTCCTTCTTCTCCTCTTCTTCCTTCGTCTCCTTCTCATCAGTTGTACTCTTCTCAGCTTCAGCTTCAGCTTCAGCTTCAGCTTCCGCGTCCGCTTCCGTTGACGGTTCAACATCAGCAGGTTTTTCTTCTTCTTCCTTTTCTTCGGTTTCTTCCACTGCAGCTTCCTCCTTTTCTGACTTCTCCTCCGCCTTCTCCGCTTCCTTCTCTTCTTCTTCTTCTTCCGGCTTAGCAGGCTCATCCGCTGCCGGCGTTTCGGCGGATTCAGGTTCCTTCTTCTCCTCCTCCTCAGCAGGCGCCTCCTCTTCCGGTTTCACTTCAGGCGCCGGCGGAGGAGGAGGCGGTTTCACTTCCCTTTTCACTATACGCGAGCAGAGTATATGTTGCACAACCATCGAGTCCTCATCAGTAGTATTCTAAAAACAATCAGTGACAAACGATAAGTATAAGCTTTAACAAATAGACAACCATAATACTGATCGACCGCCGTTATGAAATTTAAGAAGAGGTTATATACGTACAATATATACAAAGTTCGGCTTGTTTGCTCCGACATCACCACCTTCATTGTCCTTTTTAACCGGCACAGGCTTCGAGGCGCTGGCACCTTCCACCTTTTTCGACACTTGATTATCCTGCAGTGGCACGTCGTCGTCAGAGAACCTCAACATGACGTCGTCGACGTACTTCTTTCGGTGCGTGTTTCTCGCCGATCGTCGCTTGTTCACGTCGTCGCCAGCTTCCGGTGACGGGGGTGGTGTCGCAGCTAGTTCTTCGCCATCGGAGTCTGGTGCAATGCGACTCTTGCGCTTCCTAAGATTTGTTTGACTCGGTTAAGTCAACCAGCGAATGGAAATCAAGTAGCTGGCAAAGAAAAGAAGACGAGAATGTGTGACTTACTTTGAACTCCTTGGCGACTTTCCTGAAGAAGCTTTCCCGATCGACCTCTTGCGAGCTGCCGCCTTCTTCTTATTCGGAGTTGCAGTTTCAGGCACTGCAGCCGCTTCGGCGGGTTCAGCCTTCTTCTCCTCGTCGTTGGTTTCCTCCTGTTCAGTTTTCTCCTCCCCCTCTTCCTTGCTCTCCGAGACCAAAGGCTCGGTCGTCGAGGAGTCCACCTGCTCCTGATCACCTTGAATGGACGGTTCGGATATCTTTGTCTCCGGATCTTTCACCGCGTTCGAATCCGTCACAGCGGATTCTTCAGCTTCTTGCACAACTTCGTCATCGGCGGATTCGGGTTGCGGAGTTTTTCTGCAATGCGAGAACAACGTTGCAACATAATCCTGCAACAGACTTCTTCCACTTTGTTAACGGTCTGATTTACTTACTTTCTGTTTCGTTTCGTGGAGTCTTTGTCTTTGTTTCGTTTCCTCGCCACCTTCGGCGACTTCGCCTCCTTGGGCTGCTTCGGTTCCTTCTTCACCTTCGGTTCTTTAGGCTCTTTGGGTTCCTTCGGCTTGCGTGGCTTCCGCGGCGGACGAGATTTTCTCCCCTTGTTCCACTCCTCCTCCATGTCGCCCGAGGAAGGCTTAATGTCTTCGGAGTCTGCCGCGCTGTCGACGATGTTGCTACTGTCTCCCGGCGTAACCTGATTGTCTGACAAGGGTTGCTCCGGTTGCACGTGCGGCTGAGTCGTCGCAGCAGGCGGTGCCGCTTCCTTGTCCGCCTTCTTCCTACTCTTCTTCGCCCGCGGCGTGCCTTTGCTTCGACCTCGACCGGTAGTACTCGACACCTGAAGGTTCAATTAGTTACGCGTAAATACAAATGCCACAATTTATCCTACGGCTCTTTTTCTCTCTATTTATACTCATTACCAAAGTTTCTGTTCTTTTTTTTTTAAATGGACATCTGCCCGTCAAATAAATAAATTTGTTAATTAACGGTCAAAGTACCTGCGGACTGTCCACAACTGTCGGCGTCGTGAACATGGGCGTCTGGAGTATGCACTGAGCTCCGCCATTGCACTGATCGTTCGTCTCGTGCTGCTGAAGAGCTTGCAGCTTCTCCTGCAGCGCCACGATCTTCTCCTGATTCTCCGGGGCTGGCGGCATGCAGTACAGTTCCTGCAACTGCTGCTGCAAGGCCGCCCTCTCCTGATGATGCGTCACCGGGGCGCAAGCCGTGTTGAAGGTGCTCGGGGTCACTGCCGGTGGCGCCGGTGCCGGCGGCATGCCGTACATGTTTGGCATGGTGCTGCCGCTTATCATGTCACCTCCCGTATGATACGGTTGCGCCGAGGTCACTGAAACGTCAATCGAATGCATACCGCTATCCTTTCCAACATTCAGAGACTTTCTAACGTCTGAACACCTGCCCAGTGTCAAACGAGAAAACTTCCACAGAGTCCTGCATCTGATACTCTACCTCCAGTTTGGCTGACAGCCGGTATCTGCTGAGCACCCATATGCGTAGGCGGGACTACCGGGCTCTGACTCGGCATCGGCGCCGCTGGATTCTGCATGGGCGGCTGGAGCTGTGCCTGGAGCGGCATCGTAGACGGAATCATGGGCGCAGCCTGCGGAATCATAGGAACCTGCTGCTGCATGAGCGGCTGAGGCGGCGGCGTAGGCTGTACCTGCTGCGAGGGCACGCACGGCTGACTCTGCTGAGGCTGCGGCGCCTGTTGCGGCACTATGGGCTGCTGCGAGGGTTGAGCAATTTGGGGTTGCTGCGGCTGCGGCACCGGGTTCATCGCCGGCTGCTGGGGTTGAGTCACCTGCGGCGCCGGCGCCGGCACCATCTGCTGCATCGGTTGCGGCGGCGGTTGCGGTTGCTGGCCGATGGGTTGCTGTTGGGGCGAAGGTTGCGGCATGGCTGGCTGTGCCTGTTGCTGTGGCGGCGCCGGAGGCTGCGCAGGTGACAGCTGACTCAGCTGCGACTGCTGCGGCGACTGAAGCGGCTGCGGAGGCGGTGGTATGGTCGGCGGCTGCGTGGAGCCGACCTGTGGCAGCGTCTGACTGATGAGCATCGGCTGTGTCGCCGGTTGCTGAGAACAGTTTACAGTCGGCGGTGGCTGTTGCGCTTGACTGACGATAGGCTGAGGCGGAATCTGCGCAGCGCTGCCGACGCTCGGCTGAAGATGCTGAACCGGCGTGGCCATCTCCAGGGCCGGCTCCAGCTGCTTCGTGTCGCAGGGTGGCTGGACCTCGATGCCAGGTACGGAGTTCGTGATCAGCGGCGGCGTGGGCTGCGAAGGTATCGTCGGCGCAGGTCCGCACTCCATGTTGCCGCTGGTGCTCGACGCCGGCAGGGACTGCACCGTTTCCATCTGGGAAACGACCTTGACGGGAGGGGTACTCTCTAGGGCTGCGGTCGATTGAGCATTGTTCGGCACCGACGTGTCGACGACAGGCTGTACCAGTACGTCTGGCTTCGGAGTCTGAGTCTGATCTATCGAAGGGTCGCTCGTCACTGGCTTAGGGGGCTCGATCGTGCTCTGCACGGGATCCGCGGTGTCCTTCGGCGGTATGTCCGGCACACTGTGAATACTTTCCGTCCCTGTTACGGGGAACATCGGCGTGGTCGGCTGCTCGGACACCACGGGAGGCTGTGGCTCGACGACGCTTCTCTCGTCGGCTACGCCCATGCTCGGCCTGATCTGGGCCTGCTGCTGTTGCGGTTGCGGCTGCTGTTGTGGCTGCGGCGGCTGCTGCTGCTGCGGATGCGACCACTGAGCGGCAGGCATCGGCATTCTGGGGCCGACGACGTTCGGTGACAGTGAACTTTGTGCAGTGGACTGCGGCGCCATGACGTTCGGCGCCTGCGACATTGGGGGACGAGGTTGGAACTGATTATAGTCTTGCGTGGGGACATTCGGGTTCGAGACTGCGACGCCCGGTATCACCATTTGCTCTAGCGCCTGGAGAGTCGTCTGCTGGGTAGTTGGATTCAACTGCATCGATGCCGGCGGACACGGCGAGACCGACATCGTGTTAGGCTGATTCGACGGCTGATGCGGAAGTTGTACATGAGGATGCGGTGACAGAGTGCTAGGCTTGGCGGGCGACATGATAGGCCTGGGAGACATTTGCTGTTGCACCGCTGGCGGCCGCGGGGACATCTGCGGCCGCGGAGACATCTGAGGCGACAGCTGAGGGAATGGCGCACGATACTGTGGACTGGTAGCGTGCTTGGCCGTGCCAAACTGTGCCGCCGGCCCCGAGTGCTGGGGCTGATTAAACATCGAGGGTGCGTGATGAGTGTACTGAGGGTCCATCGTCTGCTGCGCTGGATTCGGATGCTGTGTGTGCTGCGGATACTGTTGCGGATGCGTGGGATGTGTCTGATGTGTCGTGTGGGACGGGTGATGATGAGGCATCCTCTGCGGAGGCTGCTGAGCTTGCTGCTGCTGCTGCTGCTGTTGTTGTTGCTGCTGCTGCTGCTGAGCTTGCTGCTGCTGTTGTTGCTGCTGCTGCTGCTGCTGTTGCTGCTGATGCATAGCAGACGCGAATCCTGGATAGCCAGGAGAGGTCTGATACATCGTCACAGAATTCCCCTGCTGGTAATGCTGCTGCTGTCCAACCATATGCTGGTAGACGCTGCCCGTACCTGGGTTCTGCATAGTTTGATGCGGCACTCCCATGTTGCCCATCATGCCTTGCTGCGTGCCAAAGTGCTGCTGCTGCTGCTGCTGTTGCATCTTTTGATTCATGACACCGCTCTGGTCCGGCTGATGGGAGTATTGAGGCGGCATGTGCTGCCGATAAGTACCCGGCTGCGGTGTCATCTGATTGTAATGCCTTTGTATTTGCGGATAGGCACTCCCGCTACCTGGCCAACCTTGCATGCTTGGATCCATGCTCATGTTAGCTCTGGCCATTGAATGCTGCTGTTCCATCGAGTACATATTATCGTTGTAACTAGGATACTGGTTGCCGTTATTCGGATGAGGCCCTCTATGCTGCGGTGCCATGTTGCGGGCTTGATTTTGAAAAGCTCCCGGCACCATAGCCCGCTGCGGGGTACCGCTATCGAAGGTCCCAATATTTTGATTAAACATATTGCGTTGTGGCGGATTTTGCAACTGATTGGAACTACCGAATTCGGATCCACCAAACGAACTTAATTTTTGGAGTGGAGATTCTTGAGAAATATACGACGGCGCGATGTAATTCCCTCCTCCATTAGGACCAGAATTTGGACCATCTCTGGATACTACCACAGAATTAGTTGTGCCTGCAGGGTCAAAATGATCGTTCCCCCCGAGGTCAGGAAGAGCATCGAGCATCGAGCCACTGACATCTTCACCAAACAGATCGTACGAGTCCATGTCTACGCTGCAGGACTCTTCGCCTCCATTTCAGGCTCAAGAGGATATGGTACAATCTCTTCTATAGCCATTAATGTACCCATTGTCAATTCTTGTTTTTTTCCTCTGAAACAGTGCAAGCATAATTTACACTATAGTTCATCAACGATGAATCATTAGTGACAAACATTGTGCGTCTGTATTCCAAATTATGTACACGGCATTCGTGCCACACTTTTACGTTATTATAAACCTTATTGTTGAATGCCACAGATGTGTTTTGTTGACTGTAACATATTCCAAAGGGGAAAAGCTATACGCTTATGGCTTAATTTCTTCATAACCGCTATAACCTTTCCCCCATGGATTATGCTGCTTTGATTACACATCTTTCAATGTACCCAGGGTGATTATCAGATTAAATATTTCTTTCTTGGTCATAGATTGACTTTCCATGCTCACTAACCCATACGGATCGCAAAACTCATTGCAGTGAAAGGGATTAGCTACTTTGATATTATAAATTGTTCTGTGTATGCGAGTGATATATATTGATAATTACATTCAGGAAATGTTAAAACAATTCTACTACAAATGCATCACGACAATATTTATCTTAATATAGTTTTAAATAAAAAAAAGAGGAGATAGAGAATAATGATGCTTTACCAGTCATAAGCGGTGGTTCAAGAAACATAACCTCAATTCCAGTACCATTTAAAAGAAAAATTCGATTACACAATCTACCAGAACCCATTATTTTTATTTGCCATTGATGGCAATTTATTAGCGAATTAAATATGGAAGACTAAGTACAAAGAAATTACAGACAGATCAATTTAATTAGTTTATCAGTATCACAAAGTACCAGATGAAACCGCGTAAAATTGAATTCACCGTTGAAATGCAAATCACAAGATGGGAAATAACAATGTCACAGTATCATTCGCAAAAAGTCGAAACTTTCGAATGGCGTGGCCCCTCTCCACCCGTTTCCCCTATTTATCACTTGAACGCCCGATCACGGAATCAAAATCTCGTCACACTGCGGTTCGAAAACTGAAATGTTCCTCCCGGTCGCCAACGTTGCAGCGGGGACCTTCTCCCTTCTGGGTGGAACGAACGATCTTACACCTCTCGATATCACAACTCTTATTCACGAAAAACCACCTCTCGTACGTTCTCTCCGCCGCCCGGGTCGCACATAAACACACAGATTCCGTAATAGCGCATACACAGAGGTGGGGGGGTAGGAGAGCATCGTCGGCGTACTAACCTGGTGCTGTCACAGATATCCACCGGACAATAACTATGAGAACGTTCCCGCAGCGCGTTGAAAATGGGGAAACAAAAAGAGCGAGGAGAGACGAAAACGAAGAAGTGGAAAAAGAAGGGGGGCAGAAGAAAGAAAAGGAAAGATCTGCCCCGATGGCACGGCGGAAGCGAAAGACGGCGGGGGGAAAAAGGTGAAATTCGGGGTGGGCAATGAGAGGTGAACTGCTAGGAGGAGGAAGAGGTGGAGGAGAAGGAGGAGGAAGAGGTGGAGGAAGGAGGAGAAGGGAGAGGAGGAGGAGGAGAAGGTGGAGGAGGAGGAGGATTATAGAGAGGCGGGCAAAAGCGACCGAAGGAAAGTTTCTCAGTCCTCTCCGTGGCCGTATTTCATCCTCGAACGTTCTCTTTTCCCGATGCTGTGACGCCGATAAAGAGCGGCGACGGCGGCGACGACGGCGGCTGTGCGTGGTCGTCCGCGAAAATACCGTATCATTCGGATCAATCGAGGTGACTCGGTGAAAAAAAATAACGGAACGTCCGCGGAAAGTGCGCCATTATCGTCGGAGATTTCCGTTCGGCTGGCCGCCGCGTGAATTCATAGCGAGCCCAACAAGCTGCCCTCCGACTACCGCCGCCTGCGACGACGACGAGGACGACGACGCTCGATATTGTAGCACTAAAGCGTCACTTCACTTCGCACCGACGACGACGGACGGACGACGACTCGACGAACTCTTCTTTCGTCCGGCGGCGAGTAGCGGCGGCGGCGGCGGTGGCGGCAGTGTCGAACCAACCGACAACGAAACTCAAGAGGGACAGAGAGAGAAAGATGGAGAGAGAGAGCGAGTGCGAGAAAGAGAGAGGGAGATAGAGAGAGAGATAGAAAGGAGATGGATGGTGTACGCGTCTCTGTGTGCTGTACGTGTGAGAAAGAGAGAGAGGCGCCTCGTCGCGTTCCGTGGTTACTCTTCAATGCCTGTGCGTCCTCCTGTGTGTCTCTCCGTTAATATTTTATCGGGAGAAAAGAGAGGCCTACCCTCTCTCGCGTCTTTTCCGTTAACGGGGGGCTCTCTTTCTGGCTCGCGTGCGCCTCGCTCGTGGCCGCTCTCGCCTCCTCTCCTTCCTTCCTGCTACCCGGGCTTTCTTTCCTTCCTACTCGCACTCGCACGCGCGCACGCACGCACGCACGTTCACACGATTTTCAGTGGCGGTGGCTGCGGCGGCACAGAACCGTCCGAGGTGCAAGCGTGTCCATAGGCCCGAATCATTCTACACATCTCTCTGTCCCCCCTCCCCACCCCATACCATACTACTCCTCCTCCTCCTCCTCCACCGCCACCCTGCCCCCCCACCCAGTGCCCCCACACGCTCGAGAGTACGGAGGACTACTCCTCTCTCCTACCCTAACTCTCTGCCCTACCCTACCCTACCCCCGGTGTGCCTGTGTGTCTCTGTCCGGAGGCCGCTACAGAAAGACATACGCGCACACAGTCTCGCCCAGCGTTGTAACTTCCGTATGTATGTACACAGGTACGGGTACGGGCTTATACACGAGCGTACATTCACTCCATGCACCACCTGGTGGCGCGCGCATCTCGCTCTGCTGACGTACATATAAATATATATGTATATATATATGCACATATATATATAAATACACGTACGGACTCGTACACACATATAAATAAGGTGCATGCACGGTCAGAGGACTCCTGATGTGCGAGAATACGTACGTGCGTGTGTGTGCGCTGAAGCAGGGATGTACAATGTGGAGGAGCAGGTTTTTTTGGTTGTTTCTGATCAAATTAATGCGGGTGTATTTTTCGAAAATTTCGGTGGTCACCGGTGCTCGCCGGTTAGTATGTACGAGAAATGTTGAAGCTGGGCTGTATGTAGCGTTACTTTTCACCAATACCGTTGCGCATTTGCAACGTCGGTAGCACGTGATTAACAATGAGGAGAACAATGTTACGATCGCGTACGACGTTGCCCCGATACGATCGTTTTATCCGGCGTGTACGTAAATCGTAATCTTTTCCTTACGATAAGCGAGTGTCAAAAAAAGCTGACGCGAGGGAATCGTCGACGCTACGTTCGATATTCGAATTATCGGCGTCACCCCTTAACGACGTTAAATTAGAATGCGCATTGCACGCTTCGGAGCGACGGCATATTATAATCGTTTGTCCGTATCGTTCCGAAACACTTCAGTTTTGGATAAATTCAATTTACATGTCATGCCCGAGCGGCGATCCGCTGAAGTATTCGTTAGTTCCCTTTGTACCCCCTCGTAACATCGTTACCTCTTCTATTTTCATTCTACGCGCGAGCGATGCGGGGGTAAAAAACTGCAGATGAAATATTTTACAACGGAACGGTCTTTCTGTCGTTCTTGATATACGCGGAAAAGTGTAATATCGGGCGCACGGCGAGTAAACGTGGAAAAAAAAAGAAGAAGCGAGTTTGAAGGATCTTTGTCAAACGCGGAGCCGGGGATGCGATTCTATTTCGCTGACTTTACCGAAATGCCGAGTCCATCGACATCGTGCCTCGCGCGACGCGAAATTCGCGGAACTCTGCCCCTGGCTCCGATTTCGCGAAAGAACATTGTCGTAGATACGATTCCCTAATTGCGAGCGATGGCCGAGCGTTGCCAAAGAGGTCCACGCGAATTTCGTAATTACCGTTAAGTCTCAGGTGCAAACTGACGGTGGGGACCCTATCGTTCATCTTTGCAAGATTTTCGAACTACAAATGCGTTTGGCGGATATGTGCAAAGTATACCAGTTGGCACTATGACAAGTGCCTTACCAGTTTTCAATTATCGAAGATTCGACGTTCGCGAAATCGGATGAACCGAGTTGTACAAAACGCGAATAAGATTTGCTTATGGCAAAAAATGAAACGTCAGGGATGATGAGTGGAAAATGTCGAGCGCAACCATAATTTTTGTGCAGAATTTTCTTTACAGAATTCTTCTGCACGGAATACGTCGGGAGGAGACATGCTAGTTAACGGGTGACCCATTTCTCCAATAGCGTATAAGTTTTTATCAACAACGGATTATTCAGGAAAAGTATAACGAATTATCGAACGTAAATTAAAGGCAAATATTCCGACATCTGTGCGACAGGGAACGATGTGATGAGTTGGCATAAAAAAGCGATGAACAAGAACGTTATTATTCACTCAACTTTATTAGGAAGGATTGCGCCGATTTTTTTTAGCTACAGTTCGATCCATTAAAGCGGAAATTCGAACGTGTGTGTTCGTGTCGGCAAAAAGAAGAATTTTATCCCGAGCGAAGTCACTCTCGAAGATTGTTCCGTACGACGCATCGAAATTTTAAACTCTCCAGCAAAAGGCTGCCACGATGCAGGACTATCGCGACGCGGTAAAAGATCGAAGTCAGTCGTCGAGATCTCGTCTAAAACAACGAAGTCCACTGATTAGCGTTTGCCAACGTTACGTATACACATATCAAGTACGATTGTTTTGCTGCAGTACCGTGTCACGCGTTTAGTACGCTTAGAATTCTCGCAAGTAACTATATAAGCCATGCTGATAACATTTCTCAAACAGAATACGCGGAACATGCCCCGACGACGATCGACATCGCCGATACGTACCGTGCATATTCATCGGACAGAAAAATCACGTCTCCGTTCTACCATCCCTTTCGGTGTTCGGCGAAAGAAGAACGAATATATCCTCCCTCGCACGTCACCGCCAAACGAAAATGGTACGCGTAATTGATTACAATTAAGAACGACGAGTCGAGCACATTTCAGCCGGAGAACGTGGCCGACCTTACTCGCCTCTCGAGCAGAGACGTTTCGCGAAAATGCATCGACGACCCCACCGATTTTCCTCGCCCCCCGGAGAGTGCTTGAAAGCACGCGACACAGTTCGAGTTCGCAGGAATCGTAAGTCATCTTTCCACGGAGCGGAATTGTTTCGCCGAATGACGCTCCGTCCGACCGGAGCGTGTATATCGACGGAATCGTTACGATTCTCGATGCCACGTTCGATGCCACCTTCGATGCCACCTTCGACGCTGTCTAATACTTGGCCGGTAAAAGTACGGTAGTAGCGGCGGCCTGGGGGGAAAAACGGCTCGAAAGAAGGCCGCGCGGCGAGAAATGACAAATGCGGCGGCCGAGGAAGAGAGAGAAAAGTGCGGTAGGTTGACGAGCGGAGCCGGGCCACTAAGTTCTAATTAAACTACTATCGACTATATATGACGACATACTCGGCGGCCGTACGCACGGTACGTACTGCACACGGAGATTCCGTGCTAACGTTTCGGTGCCCACTTCGTCGAGAGTCCGCGGCTGAAAGAGAGTTCCCCTTACGGATGCGTTTCGCGAGAATGCGACGGCGGAGACAATTTTTCATTTCAGTCCACAATGGTATGCCCACCGAGGAGCGTCACAATTGAAGACTGGCGTAGAACGGCAAACGTATTCCGACGGATGGAAGCGTCTACGCCGAGTCGCGTGCCATTAGAAAGCGATGGCGGAAAGAATGGTATTTGCGGAAAGAGACGTCGAAGTCGAAGGAAGTGAGGCTATTCTTTTTTCTCCTCCTCTTTCTCGTACGGAATCGCGCGACGACGAGGGCGTCTCACGTCGTGACCGCGGAACGCCAACCGTCGTTCGTCGGCATAATTGTGAGCCGTTTTAATGTCGGGCAAATAAAATCCCATCGAACGCGTCTTTTGTCCGCGTAAATTACCTTCGAAGCTGCCCTGGCGGATCGCTAATGAAAACGAGTCTCGGGAGTGCGACAAAATGTCGCGCACAATGGCAGAGAGAGACATTAATTAATAACGACCCGCGAGTTTCTTGTCGTTCGGTAACCGATAACTGATGTAGAAAACCGCGCCTTAAAAAAGAGGAAAGGAGATGAGAGGACGAACGCATCCCCCTCAACGGTTGACTCGAATTCTACCGTCTGCGATACGAAGACGTTCTTAAATCGTCTGTCGGAAATATAAATGGTTGTATTCGTCGATACACTTATTTTACGGGGCGTTCGATCGACTTTTCGAGGAGTCAATGAATGACATTCGAAATTTCGAACGAAACGCTACGAATACGCGACCTATGAATCTTCCAAATACGGTGAGATGAGATGGGTGGGAGAGAGAGAGTGGCGTGTGTATGGAAAAGAGAGAGAGAGAGAGAGAGAGAGAGAGAGAGAAACAGTTACGAACGGAGCGGAGAGTGTGAGGAAAAGAGAAAGAGAGAGCCAACGACGAATCGCGCTAGCACTACATAAAGTATCCAGTATCACGGTAAAGACGCAGAGCGCAATTGGCGGCGGTAAGGCGGAGTCCGAATTACACCACAAAGAGAACCAATCAGATTTTACCTTATAAAGTAGAATTGCATTGGAGGATATTCCATTAAGCAATCGTGTCCTGTAAGTATCGACTCATATACGCGTGTACACATTGATAGTGATGATGCGTGTAATAGTGTATATATATGTATGCGTGCGTGTACATTGCTAGTTTCTCTGATTCTTACTGCCGCTAATAAACGTTCATATGGATTAGGTAACGCGATTATTATAGATGAGTTTGATTCAGCATGGCAACAGAGGATTTACTATGTCCTTTTTTTTCTGAATTGTTAATTCAATGTAGCCAGATAAAAATTTCATAAGGCATGCGTACCTATTAGGTATATCATACACATGCTCAGGGGATATGGAAAATTTAAGAAAGCACAATGTGGCAATGGATGAGACATTATGTACGTTGATTGAATGTTTAGGTGCTGAACTCAATGTAGATGCTTTAAAAAAACAACGGTGTTTGGGATTAATCCTACTTTTGCTTCTACACAAGATATACGTACAACTATTAATAGTCTATTGAGATATGGTGAAGATAAATGTTTGTTATCAGAGTCGACTGTATAATTAGAGGTGAACCCAATCGATAGCAAATATGACTAAATTGTCCACACAAATGACAGACACCGGCACCATTGGTACTCAATACTCTTAATAACTGTACATATGATGTAAGGCTTACACAGGCTCAGATCTTGTGACCGTCTTATTACATTAAGAGATAATTAAAACATTAGGCACTTGGGTACCACTCTGCCTCAATGAGGTGAGCTGGCAATGTAAACATGCAAAATAGACGGTATTTTTGTTATGCTGCACATTGTACCTTGTCGATATACGATGACCGATACGGATACCGTTGAAGAATTCAAAAATCCGTATCTATGCGCAGCGACCTATGAATAATGTCAAGAACCGCTAATAAGCGGCATAGGCCGTACTTGACAGAATAATCGGAGCATCGTAACGGGCGATCGGCTCGGCACGCCGGACGAAAAACTGTATTAATTCCGTGTAAGAAAAAAAAGGAGGCGAATGGCACCGCGACGCAGCGCCGTACGGCAACGATAATTGTTAATCATGCGCCGGTGGGCTCGCGCTTATTCGGCATACGAAATCGATTTCGCATTAGTCCTGTTAAAATGTATGGCTCGATATCGGATATTCCGCGGAAAAGGAAATTACGAGCCGTGAGTACTATATTGGCGATACGCCGCGATATATCGACGCGCCAGCTCTAATCTACGGTTAATAATGATCGGGGGAACTCACGTTTGAGCGAGCGATGATCCCATCTTTCCGAACGTTCCATCTAAAACTATCGTATGAATATTCGCTTAATCGTTATCTCGATGTCCATTTTGTTTGGTTAATTACTGAAGAGGCGTCAGTGCTGCCGTGAGATACGTTGACACAACATGACGGTCCCTTCGGCTGGTTAGGGCATGGGATATATTGCGACTCGGCCACCCTAATCGTGCCCTTCCTCCGTACGTTTCATACGAAATTATACTTTATGCGGATGATGCTAAGCGTACAAATGAAATTTAAAACACTGGAACAACAGTACACACTTCCGTTCATGTTTCACATATCGACCACTGGATCTCTCCGACAGTAACCCAGTTCTATAAAGGAATAGTCCGAGCCAAGGGAAGAAACTCGGACGATGAAAATGGTGAACAGGTGGCGCTGCCCTCGTTTTATTGGCGAGTTCGCAAGGAAAGAGAATATTCCGATGGCGAATCCAATTCGCGCTTTGATCCTGACAGTTAACCCCTTTAATGCGAATCTTTTAAACAATGTAGCAAAGTTACGTCCTGTTATGTGTAGCAAAGTGTTGTCGAAATGTAACCGTTTAGGCTGCCAGGATTGTCGAAATTACGCAGATTGAACGTACGAACCGTGGATTCGGTCAAACGTGAGTAAAGTATGGAATGCACTCTTAAAATGCGATCTTATGGTAATACCGTAAAATGCAACATTTTTTACTTTTTCGCACATTGTCGATTTAAAAAAGTGCATGAAAGAAACATTTATAGATGGTTGACTTTGCACGCACTACCTTCGCTATGTATAAAAAAAAAAATATGGCGGCGAGTTAAGTGATCGCTCGCGACGCTAGCGCCATTTTTTCTGGAGCAGCATATCGATAAATCTTCGCAAATGTGAACTGTCTTTTAGATTCTGCCGCATTAAACCGCCAGCTGGCGCCATCTTGAGTCACCTTCGAAAGGTACATACCGGAATCCGTTCCAGCGGTACAGTTCAAAATCCGATACCACCTTTAAAGGTCAGTGGCTCATCTTTCTGTTTTACGGATTTTTATTTCGCTTACAAAACTTACGAATACCGATAGTGTTAAGCAATGATTATCACGCTGACTCAGTGTACATCATACTTTTACATTTTTCCCTACTCTCCTTACGTTCTACCATTCGTTGAAGTGATGGAATGAAGAATAACATTAAGCCGCTGATCGCGATCATGCAACCTGCCGTATAAAATCCTGGATCGTACGATAGGAGAGCATCGTACAGCCATCCTGAAACAAGGAACGTTAAGTGCCGCTGTTCAAGGCCACGAAGGTAAAGTCTCGCCGTAGCAGAACGTAATTAAGTTTACCAGCGATTGGGGGTCCTAAGAGAGATGCGAACCCTTGGAAGAGCAGAAGTAGGCCGAAAGCGTTGGTCAAACGATTAAGACCCAGTAAGTCTACTAAAATCACAGAGGTGAGTCCGACGTATGCCCCGGCAGTGAATCCGTAAACGAGGCAATAAAGTGTGAACGAGGTGAAGGACACGCAGAATGCACTGAACACTGTTGCTGTAAAACAAAAAAATCAATCGGTGAGTACGATCTTGTAACTCAAGCCGGTGGATACCTGAGGAGGAAGAAGATTACGACTGAGGAAATTTGTTATCGAGATCTGTGCCGCGATTAAAGATTAACGGGTGTGAACCCCTGTTAATTTGAGGCGAGCGATATCGTTCGTTGATTTTACAAAATCTCCGGCACAGTATCACAAAAATTCATACGGCATAGGCCAGATATCGATCGTATCGATAATGCGCCGACGGCTACTTACAAATTCCGCAGATAGTAAGGCACAAATTGTAGATAAGTAGACGATTGATCCACGGCTTGTCGGATACGTAGCCCAGAATGATTCTGCCTATTGTATTGGCGATTCCAATTACGGCTAGGAGGTAACTGGCCACTGCTTTGTCGATTCCGCGTTCCTCAGCTTGCGCCTGAACAGCGAATCCGGAAAGGGAAAAGTTAAATGATGAAAGATCGTGATTACGAGTGAACGTGGCCCTTCCACGTCCATTCGTATTCAGCCTCCCGAGGACTCATACTTCCGCTCCTTTAGGAGCTCTAGCAAAAATATCAAAGTGTACAATGTCGATTGAAGTCCACGGGTTCGCGCAGTTAGAATTACTCTCTACGGAATTAATGACGTAGCTGGGGAAAGCGTTAATAACTTCCAGCTGCGCGGACTCAATGGATTCATCGTGAATAACGTTCCATTGTTAAAATGTTTGCAGTATAGCGCATAAAGTGACGCACGCCGTATTGCCGGATATTGGCAAAAATACAAAGAAGTCTTGGCCACTCCGCATGCAGGCGGCACGGAAGAAAAGGAGTAGCGGGAGATGCTTGGAACGTGAAAGATATTTCGGGGAAACATTCAGCCCTGCTCCGAGTCGCATCGGCGACAAAGCGGCTAACGACCGTGAACGGTTGAATAGTTTGGACCGATTCTTTCCCGCCATTCCTAATGAGCGCCGCTATTAATAAAGGTAGGCACAGTCGGTCCGATGCGCGTCAAGCTCATACGTACCAGAACGTAAACATAAGGTATATTGAACCCGATGCTGGTGCAGAAGTTCGAGAACGTGAACAACAGGAAGACCGGATCCCTCAAAAGAGAGAAGTCCAACATCTCTCGGAAAACATCTTTCTCCTCCTCGACGCTCTCCTTCACCTCGACGTCGGCACCGTTCGCTGTCTGCTTGCTCGACACGTTCTTCAGCGACAAGTGCAGCCTCACCATCTCCTCGCTCTGCCTGAGTACCAAGGAACCGCTGCAATGATCATGGTACGCGATTTGTCGATACGCATCTCGCGGACAACAGGAATTATCGCGTATCGCCGAGACGAGAAATTTAC
This sequence comes from Anoplius nigerrimus, assembly GCA_914767735.1. Lineage (NCBI taxonomy): Eukaryota > Metazoa > Arthropoda > Insecta > Hymenoptera > Pompilidae > Anoplius > Anoplius nigerrimus. The sequence goes on along the minus strand of OU612089.1, from coordinate 7,508,869 downwards.
GTAATAGGCACGTATCAATTTTATCCAGAGATAATCGTCTTTCAACTTTGCATGCGCTTTACGCGTCAATCGCTGAACAACAAGAAGGTAGATGAAGCTAGACATCGTGTCGCGGCTGAAACGATGCGTACAATTGTGCACGGACGGAAGGTCCTCGGTATTTTGTCAATTTGCATTTCAAGTTCAGCTTTCTAATCAGTGACAAAGCTAATGTTTACGCGCGCCGCGTAACGTATGTGTAAATCTCTGTATGAAAGATACCGACGAATGATTACGGATGCTCTCCAAACTGCGTTGATAGAGGACGTCGCGACGGCTCATGACGCCGCTGCTACCGAACGACTTCGCGATCGGTTCATGGTGAACACTGTCCACCTTCGTGATCAGAATCGGCTGACTAAGTGCGGCCCTAATGCCGCCCGGCTCGGTTGTTCCGTTTCGATAGCCCACCGCTTGATATTGCGTCACGTACTCGATGTTAGCTGCGTAATCCGAAAGCTCCTGCCGTCGAATCGACGGCCGCTTTGAATTCGGCAACCGCGTCATTTTCGTTTCCTAGGGGAGGATTCATTCGTGTTACTCCTTACTGTCTAGAACGCCATCGGCAGCGAGAACGCTGCTCTCCCGCTGCGTCCGCCTTCCGTTCGTGCGGACCGAATGAAAGTCTGTCACTTCGCAGCGCCCCGCGCCCGTTATTATCAAAGATACGAAACATTTTGCTGTCGTTAGGCTCGAGATAAGAGGTCTCCACAAACATCGTTGTAACGGGGTTCCTTTAACTTTTGATGAGGGAGTGTGAGTGTGTGCGTGTGTGAGAGAGAGAAAGAGGAGAGAGAGAGAGAGAGAGAGAGAGAGAGAAAGAAAGAAAGAAAGAGAGAGGGGGGGGGGGGGGAGAAATGTTATCGCGATGGAGACTATTTTGATTTGTACACGTACGCATCTCTCTCTGGTCGTGGAGATTCGACAGGCTCATCGAACCATTGGAACGCGTGACATAACGCGCCTCGTTACGCTCGCGCATCGCATGCGTGCGCGCGCGTAGACGCCGACCGCAAAACGATCGACTCCTCGTTGCCGCGAACAACGGCGCTGCACATTTTACCAATTATCCACTCTCCGCCTAGCCTCCTCCGTTACCAACGACTGTCGGACGGGAATGGAATTTTTCTCAACGGAAGATCATATGTCTCCTACCTCTGTGGCATTCTTCCGCGCTTTCTTCGGCTCAAGGGGCCTGAAAAGTGCTCCGAATACAATGCAATTCAGTACGATTCCCGAGCAAATCATCATAGCTCCCCTCCATCCGTAACCCGCTATGAGATACTCTAGAAACGGTGCGAAGACCAAGGTACCTAGGCCAGAGCCGCATACCGCTATCCCGGTGGCCAGCGAGCGATACTTTTCAAAGTAGCACGTCACACTCACTATCGCCGGCAAGTAGATTAAGCCGAAACCCAAACCTGCGACATGGAAATCAGTCGATTACCCGTTTGCACCCGATACGGACACTTCAATTGTTCGAGAGAGTACCGGCCTCAGCGATACGGTCAGATTTTAGGTCGCCAAGATGTTAACGTCAATAATTCAAGCTTAGTCATCCTTGCAGGCCTTCAATATTCCCAGCTCACGCGTTTCAGATGTGTAAAGATAGGTATCGAGCGTATCAAGAAACGGATAATTATTCTTAGGAACTCGACTTGGCCGGCAAGGATTACCGCGGCAAAAGCGAAACGTATCTCGAAAGGTAGATTTACTGCGACGACGCGAGGCAGTTCAAGTTATTTATTTTGCAGGCTTTAGAAGTGAGGGCTTACCTGTGCCGATGCCTATCGTGAAGTAAAGCGTCACGATGTTCGGCGCCCAGACGCTGGCCAGGAGACAGAGGCTGGCCAATATCGAGCCCGCTATCGTGACAGCTCTGCATCCGTACTTGTTCACCAATGACCCGGAGACCGGACCTTGAAGAACGCAGAGTCGCTTGTCATCTGTTCAGGCCCCTGGTGCGATTCGCAGAAAGGGTTGCGCGGCGCTAATAGAGGGGTTGTTGCCTCTTACCTGAGCAGAGCGTCACCCCTACCAATATGGAGGCGATCCATGCCGTGGCACCCTTCCCCTCTTCAAAGTAGTAGAGGAGCTCCAGATAAAAGACGCCGAACGAGTACGTAACTCCGTCCGCTGCGACAGAAATGGAGGGGGAGAGCGGTGAACAAAGGGGTAGGCGAGACAATGGCATCGCGCAACTTGTATCGAACGAGATTGCGGTGAAACAATTTGTTCGAGGAGTACGTTCTTGTTTTAGGATACCGGCGAGCGAGGAGGCGGCCCGAGAGGAATGACGAACAATTTGACAAGTCGTCGCATCGGCGACTTCGCATGCGGGGACAGATTGCGGGTGATTGAATGGGGGCCTTGATCGATTTGTTGCTAACGACAGTATTAATAAGGAACGTTTGATTTAATCGAGTCACTTAAATACCGTGCATTCTCCTAATCGTAGCCGGTGGCCAACGTAACCGTCTCGGAGGTGACCTACTATCAATGATAAATGCATTCCAGCGTCCGCGGTCGCATTGGACTTCCAAAGTTGGTTGCAGGCCTTTAGTCACTTTTTACGTAGTCGGCATTGATTGTTGCCATTATATGCAGCGGGGATCGCGGTCAGAGCTTAGCTTCCGTCTTACTCACGCGACTCGTTATGCCTACGTTCGTCTATCTGTCCGCGAGTCTTTTTATCAAAACGCGTTTAAAGCTGAGTTTACGGAAACGTTTATCGCCGGGACGTTCTCGCCCGAAAATGTTGCGCGTGTCGATTCACGGCATCGATTGCTTAACGGATCGACCCAATTAACGAAGATTAATGCGCCAGCTGCAGATGCATTGTACAAAAATGATCGCGGACGTCTCTGAATAACGATACGGGCGGTCTGCCTTCTGCGTAATGAGAAAATTATTCGAACTTCGTATAATTTGCAAGCGGAGACTGGGAAACTGTTAAAGTGCATCTTCGTGCATTCCATTGCCGTTAGGCAGAAGCCGCAAATAATTTTCATGTTTTCTTTTCGACGAGCGTCATCGCCGCGATTCATGCGCTTAGTCTCAAGGAATTTCACCTGCGGCGCGTCGTTAAGATTCTCACATTGGGAAACGAGGTTGATATCGACGGTCGCGATACTCATCAGGGATGGGTGCGACACATTTATCCGTTTGTTTCTAAACAACGTCTATTTGCGGTGCGGTCAAAGTGGAGGTTATCCAAATCGTAGTAGTTTACGTTCGTATTCATTGATAACCCTGGTAGCATTGAGCCGTTACATTTGGTCCGACACATGTCGCGCGTAATCTCCTGACGATATTTAAACCGGACGAGCGAGCCGAACGGCATCGAACGGCCGCGGCAACGTTTGTCGATAGTGTGTCCCTGTCATCATCGAATGATACTAGCTGCTCCGCCTCGCGCTCGCCGTCCCGATACCGGCATTATCTCCCGACTTAATAGAAATATTTGAAATTGCCTTATTGTAACATTTAACCTTTGCGTTCGGAGGAGCACCGTTATAACTTTTGCAACATCCGAACGTATTACGAAACCGCGCCGCAAGTTTCCTAAGGAGGGTGTACTTTTCATATAAAGAGCGCCGATTGAACTTTTATCGAGAAACCTTCTTGCCGACGCACCGTTACGGGGCACTGAATCATCGTCATGCGTTATACAACGATAACAGCCTCGCAGGACGCTTTCCATAGAAGTTCGAGAACGCTCGCAGTCCCGTGCGCCGAGAATTGATCGTACCGAAAATTGGACGAAAACTCCCCCCTCTCGTGACATAACGCGACGCATCGCTACGTGTAACATTATATGGAACGTCCCGCTTTGCCAAGACGCAAGCGTTCGTCTAAGCTCATCGAGATATGCACTTTGCCGAAGCGGAATCCGATCGTTCGCGACAAACGATCCGCTAAACTTTCCCTAATCGCGCCCGCCCTACGCCCCCACCGTCCCATAGGCTAAGTCCAAATATATAACGTTACCGTCTAATGGAAGCGAAGCGTTAAATATAGTATCCGCGTCCCGACGCCGGCTGGCAGGCCGCGGATCGCGAAAAAGGTTCGTTCGCTTCCTGAGGTGTGCAGGGGCGACAATAACGTCGTTACTTCCTCAATCAATAAAACTATCCTCGGGTAGTATGCGGAGTAGGAACCGCGTGGCCGAGGGCAACTATGTACGGCGCGTTGTACACAGTGAAAATGGAACGGTGCCAAAACCGACTACGATGACCCCTGCAGCCCGACACAAAGACTCTCCTTCGTACGCCAGGGACCGAGTAGCGGCACGGCATCGTGCGCCTATTGTTCCCCAAGAAACTACTCGCGGACGGTCGGCGAAAAAAAAAAAACGTGCACCCAGGCCACCCGGAGAATCGATGGCGTGATCGATGAGAGTCGGCGTGCGCATTTTTCTACTCTCTCCACTCTTTTACTCTCCCTGTCGGCACCTTCTGGCCGTACGTCGGCTAATCACGTGCGCTTAGCGTAATTGTAGCGTTCGCCGAGAGAAAGGAAAGGGTGGAATGTGACACAGTGACACGCTCAGGAGCGTACGACTACGGTCCGTCGACTTTATCTGCTTTTCATTCACAACCGGACGATTCATCGGCGCTGTCTCAGCAATAATTCTCGGTGCTCTCCTCTGGCGCGTCCTCGCGGCCGATATTGCCGCTCAGTTCTCGTTAGAGTTCGGTGCCGATTATCGCGACCCTCCGTGCATGAGTAAACGTGCATAGTCCGTCGGAGTCTCCGGCGACTCGCTGATTTCTGCCGTAAATGGGTTAAAGCGAGTGCGCCAACGTTTGCTGGCGGCCGTCGGAGGCCGTGATTCGGCGAGTGGCGTGTTTATCGGACACGTGCGGAAATGCACGCTCGGGCCGAGAGGTGCGCGCGAGAGTCACGCGAAATGCATTTGCGGGCAAAAGGAGGAAGAACGACGAGTCATTCGGACGCATCGCGAAGCGGCGGACTCTGCCACTCGGTGGTACTTCGCGATCGTGGGACATCTATTTCGAGGGAGCCGAGGCCGACGTATCCTTTCACGATTCACCTTTTTCCTTTCGTTAGAGCCGGCCTCTATGGCAGCGCACGCGACTAATCCCGGAACACGCGCGCACGGGCGATATTTGTCGCGCACTTCGATTCACGTCGGACGTAGTCGCAATGCACACCTACACGGCGTACTGTATCGCGAGCCGGGAAATATATGTATACTGGAATTCGGTATTTGTCGTTCGAAAACATCAGGTAATCTCGAAGGTGTTGACTGCAGCCTCGGCGCACGCTCTCTCCCCCTTCGCGGTCGGGCGGTCTATGCGATGCTAAAATTGAATGGTTAGACGAGTAGTCGGGCAGTGCGGCGAGATGCGACTGGGACATTTTCGAAGTCACTGCTAGCATGCATATATGCGCGCCCGTACGCCTCGTGCGCAGTGCGACGATCGAAAACAACTTATCCGGACTGGCCAGAGTTAATGCTTTATCAAGCTGGAAACGAACGGGCTCGATTATCTAAGCATTCCGCTGCGACTCGGCGCGAGCACTGTCGCACTGTCCGCGTATGAATTTAAATAACGTCGAACGTCGTAGCGGCTCATCGGTCGACAGTGTCCGCTCGTATGAAAATTTATTGTAATCAGTCGCGGAAAGTCGTACGTGGAAGCCCGCGTACTCGACGGATTCGACTCGCGGCGACGATCGGGCTAATTGGCGGGCGCGCATTGCGTTCAAAATTCGAACGGGCTCGAACGGGGAGTCACGAGGTCGATACCATGAACCGGCGGGCCACGATCTCGGGTCCGGAGCTCGGTCGGGGCCGTTGGGAGATTGCCGCCGACAATTTTCCATATTTTTCATTATCTCCCGACCCTTATCAGAGCCGCCGACGCCGCAGCGGCCCGACGCGCTACGTCCACGCGTGTGACTAAGAGCAGCAATCGCGGGAACCGAGGAAAGAGTTACCGCGCTAGGAACGATGCTCGCGCACTCGAAACAGGAGAGATCGTCCGAAGAATCGTCCACGGCGTTCACGATAAAAAGAGGTAAAACAGAATCCGCGATAAGAGCAGACGCGCGGAGACGCAATATTCTTCGCCACTGACGCGCTCCGCCGAACTTTTCTAACCGACCCGGTGCATCGCACTCGGCGGGATGCACTCGGCGAGATGCACACGGCTCGTGGCACCTTGCGGCGTGCGCGCGTTAATTCCGCCAGGCGGGAAGGGGAGGGTAGGCGAGAATGCTTACTTATGATGTGGATGAGGAACGAAGCCAGGACGACGAAGTAGCCCCATCCTCCGTCGGGCGGCTTCGGCGGCGAGTTCGACGACGAGATCGTCGACAGGCGATCCATGGATCCGGCGACATCGTCGCATTGGCTCTTCCGCGCTTTCTTTGTCTCGAGCGAGGAGCCCGCACTCGCGTGTGCCATGAGGTATACAAATGAGTAACGACGTGCGCGCGGCAGACCGCGGCCCAGAGCTAAAGCGCGAACCGCTCTTCTCGCGAGTCGCGGCGGCGGCCGAGCGCGCGTCAAGTAAACTTTCAAAGTGGAAGGGGATGATGAGGACTGGTGGAGAGAGGCCCGTCGGTGGAGGGGTTCGCGCGTAGAACGCTTTCGGCCCGTTCGGCGGTGCCGACGGTCGTCGCCGCCGCCGTCGCCGCCGCCGCCGCCGCCGCCGCCGCGACGACGACGACGTTGCTCCTCTCTTTAACGGCCGACGCCGAACGAGAGGCGGGCGGACGGGACGAATGCGATCGGTAAAAATACCGGTTGCCTTCCTCGGGCCGACTTCCATCGACTTCCATCGACTTGCACCGGCTTGCACCGGCTCGCAATGCACTGTACGGCTTTCGTCGCTTTCTCTTTGCGTCCTCGCGCCCCGACGCCTTTTTTCCATCTTTTTCAATTTACGTCTCTCCTTTGGCGCGGGGAGGAAGATGGCGCGGCGGGAATAAATAGCGCCGTTGGCAGTTTGAATGGGCAGTCGTTCGGGGAGTAAGCGGATGAAGTGGGTGGACTGAGGTGGAGGAGGGTTTTTGATATTTGTCGTAATGATACTTGTGAGTAGGCTCGTATTGTTTTTGAGCGAACGTTTATCAAGGTTTATTCGTTCAAAGTCCAAGCACGTTTGAAAACGTGCGACTTTAATGAATTAGGCACGATTCTTGGGCGAATATAATGTCTTTTGGATCGAACGGAGGTGGCGCTTGCACAATGAGAGCGCCGATGCAAGGAGCGACCTGGACGAAAACATTTGCTTGCGAAGGAGGAAGCCCCGCGGACGGACGTAAACAATTAAACATGAAGCGAATTGAGTGTTTCGAGTTCTAAATCTGTTATGTAGAAGATCGCCGTGGCCGATGAGATACTATATCTGTCACACGAAGCCACACTTGGGACCTGTTAATTATCTTGACAGCTGCATCTAATAACATTTAATTACATGGTTCGCTACAGGAGAAAAAAGGAAGAAAGGAAAGCGTCAACGTGATTGACCTAAGTCCACTTTTTTAGCCGTCCGATTGCTCAGATGCCGATGCATGCGGCATGTCTCTCAATTTAAACGGTATGAAAATTATGTACAAATTTAGCCGCCGCACTCACAGGCGCTTTCACCGTTCGCCCGTTTTACGACGCTGGATGCCGTAAGAGCAGGAAATTCGGAAAACAAGGCCATCACGTTTTACGATAGGGACACACCCGTACACAACATCGTACCAAAATTGAATTTATTCTTCGCTTAAACATTGTTTTCTGTCCTTTTAATGAGAGGCTCGCGACACGCGTAACGTGCGATTAACGACCCATAATGTTACGTAATTTCTCTGCTGGTCACTTCGCTTAAATCCTGGGTATGATCGCTGATCTGCGGCCGTGATTCGTATGCGCAAATCGTAACGCCATGCTGATGTCCTGGCGACCATTCCCCCTTCAGGCCGATATAGTAAATCTTAATCTTCTCTGCCTCGGGATTACCGGTAAAATGCAGACTCAAGTGGCTCACCGACGAAAATTTCACTACTCTGTTGGAACAAATACAACGTGAACGTTTAATATGAAAGTACCGAGATGCTATGATCGGATCGCATTAGCGATCGTGGACAATACATTTGAAATGGCCCATTACCGAATACTGTTTAGCACCGTAACTCGTATAAAACGAGCTACGGAGTAACGCTGCCTTATTGGGAGTAAACATGAAAAGAAGCAATTTGAATTGGGTAGCGTGCCGAATGACATATAATGTAACTAAGAGATTGGCTATTCTTCCGGTAGCGTTAAGTGTCTGAACTGAGTACAACGTCGACCCTTTGACTTTTTAATGAGAATATTCGGAGCGTTGTAATGTACGAGAGATCGCAATCCGCTTAGTGAGATCATACTTAATATTTCAGGCGCCATATGTACTTCTGACGTTACAAACCGATCACATCCTCGGTCGTCATGTATTATGTAATTTTACGGGGCATTGAAACGTGCAATTGAAACGAAGAGCGGATTTTAGCTGTAGCGGGTGGCACGTAATGGTTATTCGATGCCGTACTCAAAATGCAACAATATGATCTCGTCACTTGCTGCGATATCGCGACGAAAGTATGAGACAAAGCACATGTACCTCACGGGGTATTCGTGTAATCCATTCTGATCTTTACATAGCTCCAGTTCTTGTTCCGGTGCTATGGCCGCATCGTCAAAGGTCATGTACGGTCGATTTTTATACCTAAGCACAATAGTTAGTATCATTGAATACCTGATTTTGCAAATGTAAGAGATACGTCAATTGGTTAGATCAAAATATTGATCATCCAAAAAATATAACAA